>CM060928.1:707636099-712636099 GCA_030765085.1 Allium cepa | reverse complement strand
AAAAACCCAATCAAATTTCACAGAAATTTAAACACATACCTTTTTGTCGAGCATTTCAAATTTATCTTCTGAAATCAAAATCAATTCTCTTTTCCCTTTATATTACCTGCATATCCTGCTTAGCACTAATATCCAATTATAAAATTCCCAAAACATTTTATCGACTTCCTCACATAATGTCAATGTCTATTCATTCTAATATTATCTTAGAATATATTTGTAGTATCAATTTCCAATTAAGAATTGACCATTCCTTACTTAAATTAACATAAGCATTTATATGTTTCTTATATTTATTTTCACTTTACCACTTTAGTTTATATCCATTTCTATTCAAATCGATTTTTTCATTTCCATATGAATTCAATTTATCTTTAACTCTGAATATTTAAATTTTATTTGTTATTTATAACTAATTATTTTAAATTGGTTTCACGTACTAACTTATTTTAGTTTCCAATTTGAATTTGTTTGTCGTTAACAAAATTTTCCAAAATCTTCAAAAAATTTCTAACTCCCAAAATTTTTGAATTTTTTTGGCAGAATCCCCTTTGTACGGAGGAGCTTTTGCAATTTGAGAAAAGAGATAAATATATATAAATCGACCCGCCCGGTCGGAAAAACCAAAAACAGTTCATATTTCCTATTTTTATTGCGTAGGCGTACCATATTAGCATTTTTAAGCAAGCGGCTTATTATTTTTAGCAAATAGCACAACCAAATCCAGCCACACGGCTTCCAGGTACCTGTACTTACTCAATTTAAACATGTAAGCGCCAAATATATGCAGTTTAACTATATTTCACTTAGTTGCAATGGTTAAAACATATGAATTCTAAAAAGAAAAGCATACCAAACAACTTCCATAAGCCATTTATATAGTTTTCGTACCAATTCAACTGCCTGAATTAATTTATAAACCATTTCCATTCAATTTGAATGGTTTTCAATCCATTCGTATATAACTACGTCACTTTGAATGGTTTAAAACTCAATCGCTTACCTTTAATTTATTTTTAAGCAAAACGAAATCATATTTAATTCAATTGCTCTCAAAATCAATTTATTTTACTCCTATCAATTTATAGAATTTTAATTACTTCCATTTACATCCAATGATAATTTATTCTATGTGAATAAATAAGTATTTATATTTTAATTCATTCACAACCGATTATTTAGCTCGACACATTCCATTTTAATTTTATTCTCAACCCATTCATTTACATTCCATTCCATACTTGTTTATTCCAAACTATTTTATTTAGATCGAAAACAATCCAGGCTATTTCATTCAATAACCATTTCCATTTTATTTAAACCACATTTCATTTGATTCTTATTTATTTCATCATTTATTTATTCAATATAATTAGTTTACCCACTCAATCCATTATAAATCTTCATTCCCTTAAATATTACCTATAACTCACCGAATTTTATTCCGATTAAAATTTATTTTCATTTGATTTAAATCAAATCCAATATTATTAAACTTAGTTTAAGTTGAATTCAAGTCAACTCTCTTCCATTTATTTAGCTTAAGTTAATTCACTTCAATTTATTCCAATTTCATATTTAAGCTCATTCTCATTTTGCAAACAAGTTCTCTTTTCAATTTAACTTGATTCTATTTCAATCCAATCTCATTTTAAATATGCAAATTTCATTTGATTGGTTATTATAAATTTTAACTTTCCAGATTCAACTCATTCAATTTATTATAAGGTTATTTCCAATTTATTTCCACTTGTATGGATTTTATTTGCAATTTATACCATCACCTTTTTAATCCAATTTCATCTTTTATTCGATACATTTTCGATTATACTTAATTTGTTAACACTTCAAGTTAATTTTTCAATTTATAGCTCAAGTTCTGATTCTACCATTCACTTTTAAAATTACCATCCAACTTTATTAAATTACATTGCAATTTCATTCTCAATTCATTTAATTAATTGCAAGGTCACTTTCAATTATATTTTCTTCACTAATGATTCGAGTCGAATTTTATTTATAACTTGAGTTTTATTTCCAATCTTCATTATTAGCTTACAATACAGCTTCTATTTAACTACATTGAACTCCATTTACACATTTCATTAACTAATTTATTATCAATTAGTTCTTCCCTTATCTATAATCCAACACTTGAATTTTAATACCAAATATCACTCCATTTAGTTTTCTTAGTTCAATTTAGTTTATAATTCAAGTTTTGATTTTTATTTTATTCTCCAATTCATCAATAATATTTATTTTGGATTTTCATTTCCACTTATAAATTTATAAGTCACAACTTATCATTTACACAATTTCATTCATTATAGGCTTGGATATATCCTCCTTTTATTTTTAACTCGAAATTTACGCTTATTTATAACTTATGCATATTTTATTTCCATGGATTTCTAATTCTTTTATAAGTTATTCTAACTTATTTATTTCAATTCAATCCTTATCCAACTTATTTTCCATTTATTCAGGTAAGAATCTAATTCCAGTCGATATCTCACTTGAATTTTTATTCCCATTCAATTTTATTTTAACTCAGATTTATTTAACTCAATTCGTTTTCAACTAAATTCGAATTCAACTGGATATTATTTTCCAACCTATTTAATAATTTTCAATCCGATTAAATTTTATTTTTCCCCAATCCAAGTTAATTTCATTTTTAACCTTACACTTTAAATTTAAATTCCATTATTCAAAGCTTATATTTTCTTCATGATTTAAAAAAAAATCATCTCAATTTATAAGCTTATAACTTATCTCCTCAGGAATTTTAAAAACACTGGCTTTTGATTTCAAAACATTTTGAAATCTCCAACTTCTCAAATCACATTTCACAAAAGTCAAACCAATCCTGGTTTTACCCTCAACAAATTTCTTTTGAAATTTTCAAAAATAAATAGGTTTTCCTGAATAAATCAATTTGGTAGCAATCTATCACTTAGAAACTCGAAAATGAACATTGATAAAGCTGTAGTCAACACCGAAGTTATTTTCCAGCTATTGAAACAATTTATTAGAAACAATTTCTTTTCAGAAATACCCCAAAAACAACAATGCTACTATTTATCTTCAAAATACTTCCAAAATCTCCGGGGTTTTAAAGTTTCAAATTCTATTTTAATTCAAATTTTAACTATAATGCATTTGTATAATTTATGCTTATACAAATTCTCATGTGATCATATTTCAATTTATAATTTACATTTATAATTCATATTTATAAATTTCATTTTATAATGAATTTATTCCCTTAAACTTTGGTTATATTTCCAATTTCTAGTTAGATTTTCACACAACAATGATAATAATTTAATATTATCATTTCTAACATTCAAGCAACCATATGTTAGCTAAAATAGTTTACAAAAACTTTTCTTTATATCAAAATATATTTTTGGGTAAAATTATTTCATTTACCCACATCGAAAACAATACTGTGTCAATTGTTTTATTCAAGTGTTTAGAAACCCCTTCGATACAGTTGTACAGACTGTGCCGACGAAGGTTCATATGCCACTCAATAAATCAATCAACACAATATTAAAATAATTTATATTCACTAACAAATATGCACTCATATCTATTAATACGCTCAAACTCATTTGTGTACTACGGACTCTATTTTAAATGAGTAATTCCCACCAGAGCCAAGATTATCACCAACCTCGCTCTGATACCAACTGTAACAGCCCGCAAATCCGTACCTCTTGAGTCAACACTGTTCTACCTAAATCAACTCAAGTTGTATAGAAATACGAACCATTTGGGTTAAAGAAGAGGTAGAAGAAGAAAACAGAAAACAACACTAGAATCTAACCATCGCAGCGGAATAAAATATAATAGATAATAAATGCTCTTTACTCAAACATCAAATATCTTTGTTTATATATATATTACATCATCAGAGTACATCAATCACAGCTCAACATTGATACCATACAAATAGATACACAACAACTCAATACAGCGGAATATATATATATAGAGTACGGAAGTACGTATCGCCATCCTGCTCGTCTCCTGAGCTCCACAGCATCGAAACCTGTATCCCATAATACTCGGTCTGACCCGAGCATTACAGTTAATAACACCCGAGTCAGTCTGGAATACCAGCGTGAGAAAATCACTCACAATTGATTATTAAAGTTTCAAAAAAATCCTTTGAAAACAAAAGCATCTCGTAAGACCACGCCACAAATAAACATGTCGGGTTTTTACCTTACGATAGCTAAAACAATTTTTATAGAAATCCTCTGATATTATAATAGGGTCTATATACAAATACTTATAAAATAGCCGAAATTGTTACATTCACTAAATTCCAGCTACTAGCCACAGAGTGGGTATACAAACAAAACTCGTACAAGGTTCGTAGGGAGAATGGATTTCCAACTAATGACTAGACACTGGGGTACCACCTGTCACAGTACGGGGCCTAGATCACCGTACCGAAGAGTACGCCCGCTCCCCTGCAACACAAGACCGGGACTACCCCTTACTGGATAATCCCGAGTGAGATCACCCCACGGTTGGGATCAGCAACCGCCCACTAAGCCGAAATAAAAAGAGACATCTAGACTGGAATGACCTCACCCTTCTTGGGTGCTACCCACCTAGCCTTGCGGCGTATCCCCTGATTTTCAGTCATTCCCATTTGATGAGGCATGAGGCTAAGCGTTACCTTTTTAAGAACATATCCCTTAGAATGCCCATCGTCCACCTGATGATGTTTCACAAGCATTCATCCATACAAGTCCGTCCCGAGTCCGAACGGAACCGAAGGCACTATTCCTACTACATCCATTTTGAAAATATTCTCAGGATTAGTAGCGACTAGCCCTTGCACTTCACTGCTCCATCTTCGAATCCAACTCATTTTCAAGAAACGTACAAACCGAACCGAAGTGGTTTTCGAGAAATAAATCTCGATCCCAGACTCTTCGAAACGATCAGCGCATTTGGCCAATATTGATAGTCGGTGATTTAACTATCAATTCAATGTTCACAACATCCATCACACCATAAATAGTTTCCCAAATTATTTATTTATCTCAAAAATATCTTCACAAGATATATTTTCACTTTTCATACTCCTTGAAAACAGTTTCAAAACTATCTGCCTTCCTCAGAATAAATTCCAAGTATTTCTATTTCCACTGGAATCACCAAGCACAAAACTTTAGACTTTTAAAATAATTAAAAAAAACTCTTTATTGAAATATACATTAAAACCTTTAAGTTAAAAACTATTTCAAAAATTTGGTAAAAATACATACCATATGAGTATTTGAAAATAATGTTTACTTTATAAATATAAAACTAGTTTTCACTTGTTAAAACAAAATACTAAGTCACCTTTAAATAATTATTACAATAATAGATTTGAAAAAAATATTTACTTAAGAATTTTAAACATTCAGAAATAATAAATTTTCTAAAACATGTTTTTTTTGAAAACAACCTTAAACTTTTATCTTAATTATAAAAATTTATTTAAAACGTACTTGGCTATCCAGAGAAATATACTTCTCTTCACAACCCTTAAAAATAAATCACTATTTATTTTTAAACAAATTTTCTCATACCTTTAACAAATTCCCACCTGAATTTATTTTCCCAAATATCCAATTTCAACACTTAAATCAATCCCAAATTGATTTCCAACTTACTTCATTATTTCAAAAATCCTTTAGTTTCAGATTTTATTCCTTAATTATGATTTAAATTAATTTTAATTGAAATATCAATTTAGATTTCTCAATTTACTTCTTATTCCTTTAAATCAATATCACATAATTTTACAATTCGTTAATTACTGTTTATTCAAATCATTTTCTTTTCATATTCGAAGTTATTTATTAGTATTTAACATACTTCCATTTCTTTTCTCAATTCATTCTTAATTTATTAAATTCTCTAAGATTATTTCGTTTACAAATTTACTTCCTTTATTTTCTTTCCAAATTTCAATTTATATATTTTTGGTAATTCATTATACCCAATACATATCCAATCAAATCATATCATTCAATATTCCAATATATTCAACATTGAATATCAAGTAACCATAATAGAGAATATTAAATAATAAATGCTGAGGGGTCCAGTTGGATCCCTCCAACCTGTTTTCCCTGCATCCACAGATGTTAGCACAATATAATATGCCGATTCCAAAATTTCCATACTATAACACATCAATCAATCTCAACCATTCAATCAATTATTTAAATTTAATCATTTAAATTTAAATTTAAATTAACCGAGTGAGATTAACTCACTTTTGATTTTAATATACAAATCTGATCCAACCCAGCTTGTTCTCTTCACGATTTCAAACCTTGAATAAATATTATGTGATTTTATTAATATTCAAATTAATCGAACAATCAATTGCCATATATTAATTTAATCTAAACCTAAAATTTTTGTTTTAACTAAAAATTAAATTTAACTAATGAATTAAATCACCATGCATTATTTTAAAGTTAAACGGTAAGTTTAGAGCATGTATATTTATTTTTCTGAAACCACATATATTTTTAAAATAATCTATATAGATTTAAAAATCGAATTTTTTATATAAACCCCACAACATTAAAAATCCCTATTTTCTTCAAAATCTCATATACACACACACATTAAACTCTAAATAAATAAAATTCCCCTCAACCTATAAATCAAATTTAAAACAGAATTGTTACATATTTCTCACTATAAAATATCTTATTATTCCTTCTTCTTTTGTTTTCTGTAACATTCATATACATAAGTTATTAAATTTAAATTAAAACATGAAGAATAAAAAAACAACTACATAAATATCTTACTGTTACATCTATGTGAGCAGAATGTTACTTTATATTATTTTTTCAAAGTCCTATGTCAAATTTCTGTTTTACTGGTTTAAATAGTTCAATAAAACTCCTTTTTTTTGTGATTTACATATACTTACGTTTAATAACCAAGTTTAAATTAAAAAAAATAAAAATAAAATGGAGGATACCTCACAGTCGTTACACGAACTCACCCACCATCTCTGCCTCGAGCACGCCATCGTGAACAAAACCTCCAAGTCGTCGCCCTCACACTTCAGTGCATTCTCGAAATCACGCGTCGAGCTTGCGTTCGACTCCGGCCATCACTTGTGATGACAACCCAGATCGACACCGCGACGAACATCCACGTCGTCTCTAAAAACGAGCAACGATACTCGCCACCGCACCAGGCATCTCGAGCCCTATCCGATAAGAACATGCCCTAGTCTGCTCTGGCTCGCCATCGATTCTCCCATTGCCATAGGATCTCATCGCGTGAGCACGTCCTATTGACTGCAGATCGATGACTGGAACAATTGGGAAGGAAGTCGCCAATTTTTTTCTGAAATTCAATTCGAATTGATTTTAGAAAGAGGGGAAACGTTCGATTTCGAATTTGGATGGGGGAGGGAGGGATGCGAATCTTCTTCGGCCATTAATATAATTTTTTTTTGTTCTGAATCTCATTTCGTTCAAGCTTCGGCTCAATTCTTCAATCATTATACTTTCTTCTGATCGAATAGAGACTTGAGAAGATGGGAAGAAAAAGTAAAATGGGTACGAAGGAGGCAAATAGGCAGCAGGTTGTACGTATGGTCGGGTTAAAGAAAATAAGTATGTTTTATTTAAATTTAATTTTTGTCTCGGTATAAATTTAAATGCGTTTATATATCTTACGCTCTCACGTTAATTCCTAAAGCTACGAAATTTGAAATCCGGTAATAGTTCAATATCACGGACCCAATGGAACTGGTTTCGTCAATTTCCGAGACTGTGCCTTGGAAGGCTATTTTTTTAAATTCAATTTAAACGATATAAAATTTCAAAACCGAACAAATCACTGCAAATTCCAATTTTACAATTTCTATTATCCTCTATACTATCAATACAAATTTCACAAGCCTTCAAATTATTTAATTCAATAATTTAATTATCAAATAAATTGTGATATTCGAAATTCAAGTTAAAATTACTCTATTGAATATTTAAAATTATTTAAATATTCTAATTTTAAATGCTCGAAAATTAATTAAATATTCTAATTCGGAAATTTAGAGAGTTAGAAAAATTTTGAGAAAATTTTGATAAATTAAATTTGGATTGAATATAAATTTGAAAGATTGTATTACTAGAGTTGTTTGGAAACTAGAAAAGTTTGGGAAGTTAATAAGAATAATAATGATTCTTTAATAAAAGATAGTTGGTAGAATCTTGAATTGTGAGTTTTGGGAGAAGTTAAACGGGTATTGGACCATTCTTCCTAACTAGTAATTTCGGGGACGAAATTCTTTTAAGGGGGAAGGAATGTGACGACCCAGAATTTTAAGCAATTTAAATTGGAATATTTAATTGATTTGGAATACTAAAAAGTTTAATTTTTAACTTGAATTGCGAATATCAATATTTATTGGATAATAGATTGTTGAATTTAATTATTGCAAATTGGGTAAAATGTGAAATCTGGAATTTTAAGCCTGTTAAAAATAATTTAAAGGCTTGTAAAATCTATATTGATAACACCGAAGATAATAAAGGTTGTAAAATTTGATATTAACAGTGGTTTGTTCAAGTTTTAAAATTTATACCGTTTGAATTGAATTTAAAAATAGCCTTCCGAGGCGTTGTCTCAGAATTTGACGAAACTAGTTCCATTGGATCCGTAATATTGAATTATTATTGGGTTCCCAATTTCGTATTAATCGGAATCCTCGTGCGATCGTACGAGATAAAAACGCCTAGATAATAATTATCGATTTAATTAAAATATCTTTTCAAATCACAGCTGAAATCTTTCTTAACAAGCCGACATCCTTTCATATCGTGTATCTTTTTTTTATTACAGCACGCATACATCAAATCGTGTTTTCCCCGTCTTCTTTTTAAATCGCAAGCTTCAGAGAAAATTTAATTCATGGCCGATGCTTCCATTTGAAACCAAATTCGGTTTATGGCCGAGCAAATTTACCTTCCTCAAAGCCTTTTTCCCAAATCAATTCGTTCGTAAAAAATTTTAAAAAAAAGGGGGAAACAGTTAATGGCCGCTGGTTCCCCTTCATCTCTCGCGTTCTCATCCAAGTTCCTTTCGAATTGGTTCGTCCCATATCGAAAGCAGAGAGAGGGGGGCCGCGGCCAAAGCGAAGCACGAATCGCCTTGAGGAGCTCGAAAGCAGCGACCCCTAGAGCATTGTCGCGAGGCTGGATGACTCGCGAGATGGGAAGCTCGGTGCAGTTGATCGCGTAGGATAGGGGACGTCTTGTGCATCGCGTGTGGCCGAAAGCAAGCTAGGGTTCGTCGTCTCCGACCTCTGAATGAGGTATTTTCGTTTTCTGAGGCTATTTGCAAATTGTTTTATCTTTGTGATATACATTCTATGTTTACAGGAAATAATAAATAGACAAAAGGATATATATACACACATATATGCAGTTTATAAATTTTTATATGTAGGCAGTTTAGAAGTGTAAAATCTACCAGTCTACGTTAGTAATGTATATTAGTGATTAATGTGGTTAATAAACCGATTTAATTTATTTTAGTTACCAAAAATAATTTATTTAAGGAGAATTGGTTAATTTAAATTTATTAAATGTTAATAGATTTTTGATTAACCAAAGATATTGAAAAATCGAATTAATACTTATACAAGGTCTAAATCATAGAGAATTAGGACGGTGTGGATCAGAATACAACAATAAAAGCAAAGGTGAGTTAATCTCACGCAGTTAATTTAAATTTAAATTTAAATGATTAAATTTAAATAATTGTTTGAATGATTAAATTGATGGATGTGCTATAGTATGGTATATTCTGGAATTGGCATATTATTTTGTGCTAACATCTGTGGATGCAGGGAGAGCAGGTTGGAGGGATCCAACTGGATTCCTCAAATATTTAATTTTGTTTAAATATTCTGTGATATGATTTTGGATATCCTGTGATGAACTATATGAATAATTGGATGTTATGGTTTGGTTGGACCTATTTGGATATGCTGAGTTATCAAAATCTCTAGAATGGAATTTTTGAAAAGAAATAAAAGAGTAAAATTTTAAGTAAAATAATTCTAGAGAACTGGAATGAATTAATAATGAATTGAAAATAAAATAAAATAAAATAAAAGCGATTGCAAAATTCTAACAAATTTGGGGTAAGAGGATTTTGAATTAATAGGGGGTATAATAATTTGTGAAGCTTAAGTGATATTATTTGAAAGAATAAAGAATGTATTTTTAAATTTAAGGATTAAATTTAATTTAGTGATGAAGATGAAATTTTGGAAATCTGAAATTGATATTTTTAGTTAAGAGGGTTTTTACTCAAAATAAGGAAATAAAATCTGAAAGTTAATGGAATTTGAATAAATAAAGTAAGAAAAGGAATTCATTTCAAAGTAAAGTAAAATTGGGAATCAATTGCAAATTAATTAATTGTTTAGGTTTTGAAATTTAAAAAGAAGTGAGATTTTGGGAATTTATAAACTGGGTTTATAAAGTGAAATAAAATGTCGGTGGATATTCTAAATTTATAAATTCTAGGTAAGAATTTATTAAAGGAATGAGAATTTGTTTAAAAATAAATGGTGGTTTATTTCTAAGAGATGTGAAAGAGAAGAGTATTTCCCTGGATAGCCAAGTATGGTTTTCAAAGAAATTTTAAAAATAAATTAAAGGTTTTAATATTGTTTTAAAAAGGCATGTTTTGGAAAGTTTATTATTTCTAAATGTAAATTTTTAAAGTAAGTATATTTTTCTCAAATCTATTATTGTAATAATTATATAAAGGAACTTGGTATTGTGTTTAAAAGAGGAAATTTAGTTTATATTTTATAAAGTTTTTTATATAAAATATTCTTAAAGTATATATATATATATATATATATATTTCAATAAAATATTTAAAGTGGTTTTAATTTAGTGTTATAAAGTATATTTTATAAAAATGCATTTGAATTATTTAAATCTTAAGTGTTTTGTATTTAGTGTTCCAGTGCAAATAATTAATTGGGAATGTATTCTGTGAGAGGAAACTGGATTGAAACTGGTTTCAAAGGAATTTGAAAAGTGAAAATATATCTTGTGAAGATATTTTTGAGATAAATAAATAATTTGGAAAATTATTTATTGTGTGATGGATGTTTTGAATATTAATTGATAGTTAAATCACCGACTATCAATATTGGCCAAATGCGCTGATCGTTTCGAAGAGACCGGGATCGAGTTTGCTATATTACAGCATGATAGGGGGTTCTCGCTTCGCGTTTGGTGGCGAACGGGATACTCTTACCCCTACATGTCCCCGGGGGGGTTGGTTGCGAGTCGAGAGGTTGGCCGTAAAAGCAAACCCGAGCTACCAGTGTATGCCACGGTGGGGCTGGGATGTTTGAAAAGCCTACCAGTTGTGGCCGCTGCCGATGGTTGCAAAGCTTAGGTTGTTACACTTGGTATCAGAGCTTAGGTTGGTGATAACCTTGGCTCTGGTGGGAATTACTCATTGAAATAGAGTCAATAGTACTCTAGAATGAGTTTGAGTGTATTAATAGATATGAGCGCGTATTTGTTAGTGAATATAAAATGGTTTTATATTGTGTTGATTGGTTTATTGAGTAGTTTATGGATTCTGGTCAATACGAGTAATTAACGTTATTGATAGGGATCTCTAAACACTTGAATAGAACAATTCGACACAATATTGTTTTAAATAGGGTAAATGAAATAATTTTACCCAAATTATTTTTGTATATAAAAAGGATATAATTTTTGTAAAGTATTACAATACTTGGATGTTTGATTGTTAAGTAATAATAATATTAAGTTATTAACACTATTATGTAGAAATTGAATAACCAAAGTTGAAGAATAAATTTATACAACAGAATGGAATTTTAAATATAGATTATAAATGTAATTTATAAATTGAAATAAACCTCTAGAGAAATTTGTAAATTTAAACTATGAGTTTGATTTAATATTGGAAATAAAATTCCAGAATAATGTTGGAATATAAAGTTGATGAATTTCAAATCTGGAATTTTGAAAAAAAAGGTTTAAATTCCTTTGGATTTGGAAATGGTTTTCAAAAGTTTTGAAGAAAATAATAGTGGTATTATTTCGAGAATATTTTTGAATTGGAATTGAATATGGAGAGATTTGGAATTTAAAAATATATGAAAGGGGTTTTAAAGGGATAAAAGCATTTAATTCTCTTTCGATCGCTGGAAAATAATTTCGGTGATGACTGCAGCATCATCGAAGTTTATTTTCGAGTTTCTAGAAGAGAAATTGCTACCAAATTGTTTAAAATTGGAATTGTTTGCGAACTGGGTTTGGTTTTGAAATGCAAAGGGATAACTGAATGTGCAAAAGGATTTTGGATATAGTTGAATTCTAAGGTGATATTGAAATTTTGGAAAATTGTTTAACTCTGGAATTTTGTTTAAATGTTTATGGAATAATAAAAATATTTTGGCTAAAGAAAAGGTATAATTACGAGTTAAAAAGTAAAATGTGAATGGGATTGATTATAAATAGATGAAACCTGAATATAAATAAATGTGTGACTTAAAAAAAGTTAGATGTGGAATAAATAAGTCAAAATGAAATTGTTTTGTATTTCGGGAAATGAATAAAATCCAAAACTTAAATTATAAAATAGATTGAACCCCAGTAAAATAGTTAACGTGATTTTTGAGATGAAAATCAAATATTGGGCATAAAATTTGAATAAACTAATTGGTAATAAATTAGTTAATGGAATATGGAAATGGAAATGGAACTCGAATTGGTTAATAAAAAATTTGAGTTATGAATAAATGAAAGAAATTGAAAGTAAAGCTTGAGTTATTAATAGAAATTCAACTTGAAATTGTAATTAAATTAAATTTGAGTAAATTAAATTTGAGTTGAGGTTGAATGGAATTGAATTAAAAAAATGATTTATATTGCAAATAAAAATCTAAGTAGAGATAAATTGGAAATAGCCTCGTTATGAAGTGAAAGGAATTCAGAAATAAATTATTGAATGTGAATTAGAATTCATATTGATTCAATGAGATATACTAATTTAATTTAAACGAATGGAGCTGGCAATGAACTCAAATTAAATAAAATTAAATTAAATTGATTGGAAATGAATTAGAATGGAAGAAAGTGACTATTAATTGAGTTGAAATCAAAACTGATTGGTAATTGAAATCAAATTTAGGATTTAAATTGGAAAGTGCTTATAAAATATATATATAACTTGAGTTTAAGAGTTGAAATAACTTGACGAGAAAATAAAATGACTTAAGTAATATTTGAATAAAAGCTTGATTTAAGTAAAAATTGTGAAATTGTTGTGTCGAGTTTTATGAAATGATTTTAATAAAACTTGTTTGGTAAATGGAATTATTAATTGAGTTAATTAACGTAAGTTATATTAATGAGAATTTGACTTCGGAAAATGGGAGTTGGATTGCTTTTGGGATTATTTCCATTTAAATGAGTTTGTTTGGACTAAGAATGAAATTGAGTTAAGTGGAGAGTTGTGTAATTATTTGAATCGAATAGGATGGTTTGGAAATGGATTGTTCCAAGATTTATAAATGGATTCAAATAAGATAAAAATGAATATGGAATATGAGATAAATTGAATGGAATCAATTAGAAATGGAACAAAATAAAGTAAAAATTGAATTGGTATCAATTTTAAGTAGTATAAACTAGAAGGGATATTTTATTGAGTGAATATCATTGAATCTGCTTAGTAATGGTCGTCGTTGACTCAAATGAGCTAATATAAGTAATAAAATTGGTTTTTGAATCAATTGTAATAAACATGAGTTTATTTGGATTTAAAATGAATTGAATGTAGTAATGAAGTGGAAACCATTTAAATGAAAACATTTAAATTTGCATTGGAACCTTATAAAATTGCTTATGGAAGGGTTTAGTGGATACTGCTTATATTATACAATTGTTAGCTATTGAAATTAAGAAAGTTATTAATAAACTTTGTATATTTGACACTGACATGTTTAAATTGAGTAAGTACAGGTTTATGGAACCCGTTTGACTGGTTTTGACAGCGCTAATTGCTTAAATAAATAGCTGCTTGCTTTAAAATGCCAAATAAGGTACGCTCACACAATACAAATAGGAAATATGAACTGTTTTTTTGTTTTCCGACCGTGTGGGTCGATGTATATATATTTATATCTCTTGTCAAATTGTAAAAGCTCCTCCGTACAAAGGAGACTCTGCAAAAAAAATTCGAAAATTTTGGGAGTTAGAAATTTTTGAAAATTTTCATTAACGACAAATGATTTAAGCTAAGCAAATAGAATTTGACACTGAATATTGAAATCTATTTTAACTGTGAATGTAAAGTAAGTGGAATCGAAAGGACTAAAGAAAGTAAAGTTTGCAAATAAACATTTAATGTGAGATTTAAATTAATTAGTAAGTGAAACTAATTCGATATTCAAAGTTGAAGTCAAATTGAATTTAAATGGAATTGTAAGGGCAAAGTGAATGGTAATGAATATAAACTTCAATGGTAAAGTGAAAATAAATGTAAGAAGTATGTAAAATATTTATATTGAACTTAAGAAGAGAATAATGAATTCTTAAGTAAATTTGGTATTGAAAGTATGCTAAGTGAATAATTGAATTGAGGTTGAAACTGATATTTGTGATTGTGGGAATTGTGAATAAGAGAATAACAATCAAAATAAATGTGAATAAAAAAGGAAATTGATATAATTGATAATCTATCGGAATTATACGTAGGATGTACGTATATTATTTTATTCGCATAGCTATTTGATCCAGATTCGAGCACCGAATTTCGAGATAATTTTATCGATCCGAGTTAGGATTTTTCACTCGATTTTCGACGGCGATCCCTGGTTATGGAGTTTTAATTGATTCTGTAAATTCTCTATCATAGTTTACAGCTATGCAAGGAGAATGACAGTTTCTAATCAGGAAACCAGATCTGAGTCTGCACTAGGAAGTCGGGTGGATGATACTAGTTCGAAGGTGAAATTGTGTGATCGAGTAAGCGATCGGATTTGATATTGCGTACGAAAGATATAGGTACATCGTACGGGCTTAAATGGAATGAACAGTGAAAATTTGGAAAGAGGTCAATAAAATATTTTTGAATGTTGTAAATGGATATTATTGCTAAACAGGATATGCAGGTATGAAAAGGGAAAGGAAAATTGATTTTGATTTCAGATAATAAATTTGAATTGCTCGACAAAAAGGTATGTGTTTAATTTTCCGTATGGAATTTGATTGGATTTTTGGATCTAGCCACTTGGCCTTTTGTTTTCTTTTTGAATTTGGGAGGCCGTAGAGCCATTTTGTGGTTGTACAAAGCTAGCCGCGCAAAGGAGACGCTTGCGAAATTTTTCGGAAATTTAGAGAGTTAGAAAAATTTTGAGAAAATTTTGATAATTTAAATTTGGATTAAATATAAATTTGAAAGATTGTATAACTAGAGTTTTTTGGAAACTGGAAAAGTTTGGAAAGTTAATAAGAATAATAATGATTCTTTAATAAAAGATAGTTGGTAGAATCTGGAATTGTGAGTTTTGGGAGAAGGTAAACGGGTATTGGACCATTCTTCCTAACTAGTAATTTTGGGGACGAAATTCTTTTAAGGGGGAAGGAATGTGACGACCCAGAATTTTAAGCAATTTAAATTGGAATATTTAATTGATTTGGAATACTAAAAAGTTTAATTTTTAACTTGAATTGCAAATATCAATATTTATTGGATAATAAATTGTTGAATTTAATTATTGGAAATTGGGTAAAATGTGAAATCTGGAATTTTAAGCCTGTTAAAAATAATTTAAAGGCTTGTAAAATCTATATTAATAACATCGAAGATAATAAAGGTTGTAAAATTTGATATTAACAGTGGTTTGTTCAAGATTTAAAATTTAGATCGTTTGAATTGAATTTAAAAATAGCCTTCCGAGGCACAGTCTCAGAATTTGACGAAACTAGATCCGTAATATTGAATTATTATCGGGTTCCCAATTTTGTATTAATCGGAATCCTCGTGCGATCGTACGAGATAAAAACGCCTAGATAATAATTATCGATTTAATTAAAATATCTTTTCAAATCACAGCTGAAATCTTTCTGAACAAGCCGACATCCTTTCATATCGTGTTTCATTTTTTTATTACAGCACGCATACATCAAATCGTGTTTTCCCCGTCTTCTTTTTAAATCGCAAGCTTCAGAGAAAATTTAATTCATGGCCGATGCTTCCATTTGAAAGCAAATTCGGTTTACGGCCGAGCAAATTTACCTTCCCCAAACCCTTTTTCCCAAATCAATTCGTTCGCAAAATTAAAAAAAAAAAAGGGAAACAATTAATAGCCGCTGGTTCCCCTTCATCTCTCGCGTTCTCATCCAAGTTCCTTTCGAATCGATTCGCCCCATATCGAAAGCAGAGAGAGAGGGGGCCGCGGCCGAAGCGAAGCACGAATCGCCTTAAGGAGCTCGAAGGCAGCGACCCCAAGAGCATTGTCGCGAGGCAGGATGACTCGCGAGATGGGAAGCTCGGTGCAGTTGATCGCTTAGGATAGGGGACGTCCTGTGCATTGCGTGTGGCCGAAAGCAAGCCAGGGTTCGTCGTCTCTGACCTCTGATTGAGGTATTTCCGTTTTCTGATGCTATTTGCAAAAAATTTTATCTTTGTGATATACATTCTATGTTTACAGGAAATAATAAATAGAAAAAAGGATATATATACACATATATGCAGTTTATAAATTTTTATATGTAGGCAGTTTAGAAGTGTAAAATCTACCAGTCTACGTTAATAATGTATATTAGTGATTAATTTGGTTAATAAACCGATTTAATTTATTTTAGTTACCAAAAATAATTTATTTATGGAGAATTGGTTAATTTAAATTTATTAAATGTTAATAGATTTTTGATTAACCAAAGATATGGATAAATCGAATAAATATTTATACAAGGTCTAAATCATAGAGAATCAGGACAGTGTGCATCGGATTACAACAATAAAAGCAAAGGTGAGTTAATCTCACTCAGTTAATTTAAATTTAAATGATTAAATTTAAATAATTGTTTGAATGATTAAATTGATGGACGTGCTATAGTATGGTATATTCTGGAATTGGCATATTATTTTGTGCTAACATCTGTGTGTGCAGGGAGAGCAGGTTGGAGGGATCCAACTGGATTCCTCAAATATTTAATTTTGTTTAAATATTCTTTGATATGATTTTTGATATTCTGTGATGAACTATATGAATAATTGGATGTTATGGTTTGGTTGGACCTATTTGGATATGCTGAGTTATCAAAATCTCTAGAATGGAATTTTTGAAAAGAAATAAAAGAGTAAAATTTTAAGTAAAATAATTCTAGAGAACTGGAATGAATTAATAATGAATCGAAAATAAAATAAAATAAAAGCGATTGCAAAATTCTAACAAATTTGGGGTAAGAGGATTTTGAATTAATAGGGGGTATAATAATTTGCGAAGCTTAAGTGATATTATTTGAAAGAATAAAGAATTTATTTTTAAATTTAAGGATTAAATTTAATTTAGTGATGAAGATGGAATTTTGGAAATCTGAAATTGAAATTTTCAGTTAAAAGGGTTTTTACTCAAAATAAGGAAATAAAATATGAAAGTTAATGGAATTTGAATAAATAAAGCAAGAAAAGGAATTCATTTCAAAGTAGAGTAAAATTGGGAATCAAATGCAAATTAATTAAGTGCTTGGGTTTTGAAATTTAAAAAGAAGTGAGATTTTGGGAATTTATAAACTGGGTTTATAAAGTGAAATAAAATGTCGATGGATATTTTAAATATATAAATTAAAGGTAAGAATTTATTAAAGGAATGGGAATTTGTTTAAAAATAAATGGTGGTTTATTTCTAAGAGATGTGAAAGAGAAGAGTATTTCCCTGGATAGCCAAGTATGGTTTTCAAAGAAATTTTAAAAATAAATTAAAGGTTTTAATATTGTTTCAAAAAGGCATGTTTTGGAAAGTTTATTATTTATAAATGTAAATTTTTAAAGTAAGTATATTTTTATCAAATCTATTATTGTAATAATTATATAAAGTAACTTGGTATTGTGTTTAAAAGAGGAAATTTAGTTTATATTTTATAAAGTGTTGTATGTAAAATATTCTTAATATATATACTTTAATAAAATATTTAAAGTGGTTTTAATTTTATTGTTATAAAGTATATTTTATAAAAATGCATTTGAATTATTTAAATCTTAAGTGTTTTGTATTTGGTGTTCCAGTGGAAATAATTAATTTGGAATGTATTCTGTGAGAGGAAACTGGATAGAAACTGTTTTCAAAAGGAATTTGAAAAGTGAAAATATATCTTGTGAAGATATTTTCGAGATAAATAAATAATTTGGAAAATTATTTATTGTGAGATGGATGTTGTGAATATTAATTGATAGTTAAATCACCAACTATCAATATTGGCCAAATGCGCTGATCGTTTCGAAGAGATCGGGATCGAGATTTATTTTTCGAAAACCACTTCGATCCAGTTTGTACATTTCGGAAAAACGAATTTGGATTCGAAGATGGAGCAGTGAAGTGCAAAGGCTAGTCGCTACTAATCCTGAGGATATTTCCAAAATGGATGTAGTAGGAATAGTGCCTTCGGTTCCGTTCGAACCTGGGACAGACTTGTATGGATGAATGCTTGCGAAACAACGTCAGGTGGACAATGGGCATTCTAAGTTATATATTCTAAAAAGGTGACGCTCAGACTCAAGCCTCATCAAATGGGAATGGCTGAAAATCAGGGGTTTTGCAGCAAGGCTTCGTGGGTAGCCCCCGCTGGAGGGTGAGGTCATCCCTGTCTAGATGTCCCTTTTATTTCGTCTTAGTAGGGGGTTGTTGATCCCAACCGCAGGGTGATCTTGCTCGGGACTGTCCAGTAAGGGATGGTTCCGGTTTTGTGTTGTAGGGGAGTAAGGGTGGCTCCTCGGTACGCTGATCTAGACCAGGTACTGTGACAGTTGGTACCCCAGTGCCTAGCCACTAGTTGGAATCCATTTTCCCTACGCGCCCGTATGGTTTTGATTGTGCCCAACTATTGCTGAAACGTGAGATGCAAGCATTTCAGCTAGATTCTATTTTGCTTTCTATAGACACTATTATAATACCAGAGGATTTTAATAAAAATGTTTTAGCTATCGTAAGGTAAAACCCGACATGTTTATTTGTGGCGTGGTCTTACGAGATGCTTTTGTTTTCAAAGGATTTTTGAAACTTTAATAATCAATTGGGTGTGATTTTCTCACGCTGGTATTCCAGACTGACTCGGGTGTTATTTAACTATAATGCTCGGGTCAGACCGAGTATTATAGGATACAGGTGATGCTGTGGAGCTCAAGAGACGAGCAGGATGACGTTATGTACTCCCGTATTTGTTTATATATATATTCCGCTGTGTTGAGTAGTTGTGCATCCAGTGTATGATATTGTTGAGATTGATGTACTCTGATGATGTATATATATAAAATAGAGATATTTGATTTTTGAGTAAAGGTTATTTATTATCTATTATATTTTATTTCGTCGTGATGGTTAGATTCTGTTGTTGATTTCTATTCTCTTCTTCTACCTCTTCTTCTTTAACTTAAATGGTTCGTATTTCCGTACGACTTGGGTTGATTTAGTTAGAATAGTGATTGACTCAAGGGGTACGGATTTGCGGGTCGTTACATACAAGGTCTAAAATCATGGAGGAAATGGATCGTTTGGATCGGATTGCAAGTTAAAAATTAAAGGGGAGTTAATCTCACTCAAATTAGACTACTGGTGAATTTAAATAGCTAAATTTTATATTATTGGTTGATTGGCTAAACTAATAATTTATTATCGGTCTGGATGTGATATTATACATTTATAGTAGTATATATTGGAGTGATTGATATTCCCGCATTATATAGCGGATGAGACCCTATGCTCCCCGCATAATAGTGGATGACCCTATATATCGCGATATTTCCCTCGAAGTGGGATTGGTATTTTTATATTGTGCTAACATCTATGGATGCAGTGAAACAGGTTGGAGGAAACCAACTGGATTCCTCAATAATATTGGAATTTATTCTCATAGCCTGCGATATGTTGTATTTGATAATATGTGATAGATTATATTGAAAATTGAAGTTATTGAATGCTATGGTTTGGCTGAATATATTTTGTTATTTTAAGATATTGAAAATATAAAGAATTGGATTTTTAAAGGATATAAAAAAAAAGAAATTTTTAAGTAAAATAATTGTACTGAATTTGGATAAATTAAAGGCACGAATTTGGAAAAGAATAAAAAGTTTGATTTCAAAATCCTATTAAATAAATTCCGAGTATGAGAAAAGAGATATTTGAATAAATGGGAATAAATGAATTTTGAAGGCTAAGCGATATTGTTAAGAATTTAAGGATTTATTTTTAAATTCAAGATTGAAAATGAGTTGGAAAGAAAGGGAAAATTTCGAAATAAAGTATGAAATGGATATTTCAGATTTAAATAAGGGTTTAAATCATAATAAATGGTGAATCCGGAGTTAATGGATTTTGGAGTTGATTTGGATAAATCGACAAATAAATTTTAAAGGGAATTTAATTCAGAGAATGATTTTAAAAATCGGTTAAGTGTTTTGACATAATGATTATAAAGAGAATGAGGTTATGGAATTTATAAACAGGGTTTATAAATAAAGTGAAATATTTACCAGTGGGTAATTTGAAAGTATAAGTTCAAGGTGAATTTATAAGGAAAGGGAGATTTTTTCTAAAACTAAATAGTGGCTTTATATTTAAAAATGTAAGAAAGAAAATTTACAGGATTGGGACGTAAATTAAACTGGAAATAAATCGAGAAGGATTTATAAATGATTAGACGGGTTATATTGGAATTGAAAGTGTATTTTCCTGAAAAGCCAAGTATATTTTCTAAGAAAGATTTTTAAGTATTAATTAGAAGTTTAATGTTTTAAAATAAGGATTTAGATAAATTATTATTTAGTTGTTTTAAAATTTTCAAAGTAAATATTTATTAAGTTAATTATAAAAGAGATTATTTTAAGGGTTTAATTAGTAGTATGATTTAAAATATAATTATTAAATATTTATACTTTATATAAGAGTTTTATTTTAAAAGTAGTTTTCGCTATAAAAAAATAACTTGGAAAATTATTATAGAATTTCGTAACTATTATTTTGAATAAAGTGATTTAAGTAGTTTTATTTTAAATGTTTTAAGTGTATATTTTTGGGTGAAGTGATTTAATTTATTTAAAATATGAATTTAATAAGACTTGGGTTTTTCAGTGGAAATTAAATATTTGGTTAAATTGATTGTTTATTTGATAGTTAAATAACCGACTATCAAATATGGACGCAAAATATAACTTCGGGAATATCTAGAAGAGGTTTGGGAATTATATGGTACATTTACCGTTCGAGATGCTATACTGTACGTATAAACTCATTCGTTCTTCTAGGACGTCTAGAAGTAAATCCGTCCACAGAAACAGTAAGGAGGTGATCTCCAATCTTATTTTCGTCTGTGTATTTCCGAAAGAACCGGGGTTGAGTTTATCGGGAAATAGCGAATGTTGTTTCAAAGCGACCGGGATCGAGTTTGCGATCCGAAAATCACTTTGATCCAACGAGTACGTTTTCGAAAGGAAGACAAGAGCTTGGAGTCGAAGATGGAGCGGTGAAGTGCAAGGTATTGTCACTACTAATCTCGAGGATGATTCCAAAATGGATGTAGTAGGAGTAGCGCCTTCGGCCCCGTTCGGACCGGAAACGGATTTGTATCGATGAATGCTATTAGTACATAGTCATTGGAGGACAATGGGAATTCTAAGTGAATATTTCTAAAAAGGTAACGCTTAGCCTCGAGCCTCATCAACCTGGAATGACTGAAAATTAGGGGATATGCAGCAAGGCTAAGGGATAGCATCCAAGTAGGGCAAGATTTCCCCTGTCTAGAGTCCCTTATTTTGGCTGTGTGGGCGGTTGCTGATCCCAACCGCGGGTGATCTTATTCAGACTATCCAGTAAGGTATAGCTCTGGTCTTGTGTTGTGGTGGATCGGAAGTGGTCCTTGGTATGCTGATATAGACAGGTACCGTGAAAGGTGGTACCCCAGTGCCTAGTCATTAGTTGGAAATCCATTCTCCCTACGTGCCCTTTACGATTTTGATTATAGAGCCTAGAATGCTGGAATTTAATGAATGTAACAATTTTGGCTATTTGAATAAGTATTTGTACTTAGACACTATTATAATATCAGACGGATTTGATAAAAATGTTTTGGTTATCGTAAGGTAAAAACCCGACATGTTTGTTTGTGGCGTGGTCTTACGAGATACCTTTGATTTCAAAGAATTTTGAAAACTTAAATAATCTAATTGAGTGTGTTTTCTCACGCTGGTTTTCAAGACTGACTCGGGTGTTATTTTATTTTAATATTTGGGTCAGTCTGAGTATTACAGATACATGATAGGATGCTGTGGAGCTCAACAGAAGAGCTAGATGGCGAGACGTTCCACACGCACTTGTTGTATATTCCGCTGTGTATGGTAAGCAGTATTGTCAGCTTTTATGAGGAAAAGTTATTATAACTGTCCACTATTGTGTTATTGTTGGTGTTGCACTCTGATGATGTAATGTATAAAACAGTAATAGTTCTTTTTATATAAAGATCTATTATTATCTATTATACATTGCCCGCCGCGATTGTGAGATTCTGATGTTGTTTCTATTTCTTCTTCTACCTCTTTCTTCTTTAGTTCGTATTTTCGTCCACTTTGAGTTGAACTGATGGAAAATATTGTCGACTCAAAGGGGTAAGGATTTGCGGGTCATCACAACGTGGCTAAAAATTGCAGAATTACCAGCATGTGTTATCGCTATGGGTTCTACGTCATTTGGTCCACACACGTCCCAAGGAAAAATGGCTGCAATGGAAAGGGCCTGGCCCTAACCACTTGTCTTCCAAGATCGCCCATCCTCGTTTTTATTTCTTGTTCAAAGATAATTGCCACCATTCCCCTTGGTCAGTATTCCACCTCAAATAGAAATAAATCCTCCTCGCCTCATTCTCTCTTCAACATTAATTACTAGCTTAAACCTTCAACCACCAAAATGACCTCATCTGACATATCCAATCTGATGGCATTCTTCACTATTTTGGTGGGTTATTGGACTGTCAGTTCGGTTAAACAATGTCTTTTTATTGTCTTCCACTGCCATGACTGGGAAATTGCTCAATTTGTAGAGATCGTAACTACATTGCATGCTTCTTCCCTCTAGAATTCTTGACACTACCCTCAATCATCGCTTTTTCCATCAGTCGTGTGAGGCTCTTTATGTTACTTGCTGGATGCCCAAACTAGAAGCTCATAACAAAGAATGTCCCCCTTAACCCTGTTTTGCGTCCATGGAATCCCCTGGCATCTTTATGCTAATCATGATTCCCTGTTCTCTATCCTTAAACCTTTTAGTCGCTTCGTGGACACTGACCTGCGTGCATGGGCCAAGGCAGATCACAGATTCATCTTTGCTCGAATCTACCTTGACAAAGACATCTCCCTCCCTTGCACCATCATCGGCTTTGTTGGAAATTTAGACTTCAAACTCGTGGTGGAACCCTAGGAACACTGCCACCTACCCCTTAACACTTCTAACCTCACTTTTGGGGATGGCCACATTAAACGCTGGAAAGAAAAACAATCCATTCTCCTCAACTCCCCATATCATGACTCCATGTCAAACAGAAAACAAGGCCTGGACCCTTATCGTCAAGATGCTATGCAGGACGAGGCCGATCTTGCAGTGAAGAGGGATGAAATATCCAAAGGCAAACAAGTGGCTACTGAACACGCTAAGGTGGTGGCCAAAAATCTAGTTGGTCCTTTCACTTAGGCGTCGTGGCCAACAGTCGAAGAGACTGCTCTCTAAATTGATGAAGACATAGATCTAACCCTCTTCCACCTGTCAGTCAATTGATATCCCTAACCTATATTTGGAAATGCCCAACTCGAATTTTTACCTCTTCCCGCATGACATGGAATTCAATCCTCCGAGGGAGCCAGAGCCTCTCACCTCGCCTTAGGGTTCAACCGCCTTATCAGCTACTTCTGTTCATAGAAGTTCCAAATTAATGCAGCACATGTCCCCACCCCTTTGCAATCCATTGGTAGTATTTTTCAACCTGTTATTTTTAATTCTGCTAAAAAAATTATGAATAGGAAATTAGCTCGTTGCATAGGAATTAATTAACCCTCGAACACCTTTCAATCTTGCAAACTTTGGAAAAGGAGCGTATCTCCTTTTCCTTATGAAGATTTTATTTTGGAATATTCGAGGATTGGGGACCCCTAATAAATGCTCACGAATTATGAACTTTATTGCTCCCTTCACCTAGTTATTCTTTACTATCCAAGAGTCAAAAATCGCCGATCTTAACTATGTGATATTCCTTAATCTTAGCGGTAATTTCCTAACTGGTTGGTAATTTATTAAGGCTTCCGATTCTAAAGGTGGTATTCTTACAGCTTAGGACAAAGCCAAATGGAAACTAATTTAGGTTATCAAATACCCTAATGTGCTACATATCATCCTTGAATACTCACTGTTAGGCTTGTTATATTGCTTCTCCAATATTTTTGTTCCCCCTCTGGTCCGAAAAGATTGACTCTTTGGCTAGCTGTACTACAATTTATCCCAAGAACCCTGGTTCCTTGGGGGACTTTAATATAACTTGTTACCAACATGAAAGAAACTCCAATTGGAGCTTTTGTACTGATATAGACCTATTTGATTCCTTTATAAAGTCCAGTGTCCTCATTCAACCTCCTATTAATAATAGGTCCTTCGCTTGGAGCAACAGATGCTTTTCTCCATCTCATGTTAAACTCGACTGCTTTCTTTTCAATACCCCCTAGGAAGACTACTATCTTCTTTCCACGGCCTCCCCATGGTCCTTTCTGACTACTGTCCCATCCTCCTAAACTACAGTGAATACACAACCCCTTGATCCAACTTCAGATTCGAGAAGATATGGCTATTTGAATCGAGGTTCGATGATCTTGTTGTTAGGATCTAGACAGAACCTCAGAACCGGCATTCTTCCTTTTCTACCTTGGTTAGCAAACTCAAATACCTCAGAAATTATCCTAAATCTTGGTCCTGATCCATTTGGATTTCTCTCAGATCTTGCATATCTGATCTCCAGGATGATTTTCAAGATCTCAATTTTCTTGAAGAATCCACTCCTCTTTCCTAAGCAGAAAGATCCCATGTTATTGAACAAGAGCAGGAGTTGGAAAAGCTTATGAAACATGAAGAAATTGGTTAGAGATAAATATCTAAAGCTCTTTGGCTCAAGATGACGAAAAGAGCACTGCATACTTTCATAGAATCACTAGTGGTAGAAGTAGGGAAAATTATATTCATGAAATCACTCATGAATGTAAATCCATCAGAGATCAACTCAAACTCAACCAACTATTCACCAGCTACTTCAGACAGCTTCTTGGACCTTTCCAACTTACCTAACCCTCTGTTTCCTGGAAAAAGCTTTACCCAATTCCCTCTCCCCTCTCCCCTCTCCCTTCCCGGTCGACTTCCCTTTCACTGAAGATGGGATCCTGGTGGCGCTCAATGAAATGAACATTGATAAGTCCTCAGGGTCGGACAGCTTTGGACCTTTTTTCTACAAGAGATTTTGGTCGATCATTAATGATGATGTCCTTCACATGTTTTATGAATCATACTCCAAATCATCCTTGGTTTCCACAACTAACTACGCCAACATGGTTCTAATTATGGAAAAACTAGACGCCGATACCTTTTCTGACTTCAGGCCCATTGGCCTCTTTAACACTTCATTTAAATTGATCGCTAAGGTCTTGGCCAACTTCCTAAAGTTGTATATCTCCTTGTTAAGCATGAGTAGTCGGCCTTCATCTTAGGCAGATCCATCCTAGACTATGTTGCCACCACCCAAGAGTTCATTTCCCATAGCCGTTTCACTAATACTCCTTGTGTCTTGATTAAACTCGACATTTCTAAGGCCTTTAACTCCATCACCTAGAATTTCATTCTCAAGGCTCTCCTTCACTGAAGGTTCTCTTAGAAATGGATCGGTTTGATAAGCAGCATCCTCAACTCAAGCATGTCTACTGTTCTAGTCAATGGCATTGGTGGTGGAGTTATAAAATCCTCCTGTGATCTTCCTCAAAGAGACCCCCTTTTCCCTTTTTTCCGTTCCAGTAGCTGATGTATTCAATAGGATGAACAAGTTGGCAGTTTCACATCTTCTTTTTGGTATTGGTCAACTCAACACTATGCAAAGAATTTCCAGTATTCAATACACCGATGATACCATCCTAATTTCTTTGTCGTCTCCTACCCAAATCCACAACCTTAAACTACTTATGTACTTCTTTAAAAATTTATCTGGCCTCGCCATTAACTTCTCTAAGAGCTCTATCCTCGTAGTGGGGGGAATAGATAATGTTGGTCCCCTTATTGCTAATTCTCTGAGCTATATGCTTGGCCACTTTCTTATTTCCTACATTGGCACAACCATCTGCCTTAATAAACTTCAAAAAAAGGAATATACCCTTTGATCACCAAAATTTCCAACTATCTAAATTCTTGAAAGGCCTCCTCGCTCTCTAGAGATGTGTCCTTTCTTACTCTAGCCACTCAACTATTCCAACCTATTCGCTCTCATTTCATAAACTTCCTAGATGGGTTTTCTCCAAAATTGATCAGATCAGAAGAAATTTACTCTGGCATGGTTCGTCTCCCAAATATCCTATGAATTTCCTTGTGAACTGGGATATTGTATGTAATTCAATTTCCCAGGGTGGCATAGGGGCAATTAACCTCCACCACTTCCACTCTTCCCTTCTTACTAGATGGATTTGGATATTCCTATTAAATGATACTTACATATGGAAAAGTTGGATCATATGAAAATACTATGCTCCTCATTCCAAACTCGTGTGATGAAATCATCTACAAAACATCCCCCTTCTGGTCAGGTGTTCTAGATGGATCAATTCATGTATCTCGGTGAAGATTGATAATAGTGACATTGTAGCCTCTAGTGGGATACATGGCTCTTTGAAACACCTTTGCAATACCTCCTACCTAACCATTTCAACACCGTTAATAATTCATCAATCATAGTCGGATATTCTTAGATCAGTGATTAATTGCTTTCAATCTAACTAGGCAATTACTGGACCTACCCTAACCCAATTGCATTGGCTCCTCTCTTAGCTTCACTCCTACCCATAATCCTTTATCCCGAAAAGCTTCCACCAGGGTCTTGAAGTCAATGATCAGTTCTCAGTCAAATCCCATTACTACTACCTAAAATTTTTGGAGGACACTATGTTTTTCTAAGAATGTGGAAATTCAAGTTGCCACTTAGGGTCAAGATGCTTACGTGGCTTCTAATTCATGGAAAAATCAACACTAAGGATAGATAGATTCGCAAAGGAATGAATGTCTAACCTACCTGATTGATGTGCCACATTGAATTATAAAGCATTGGTTATCTCTTCTTTTAGTGCGACCTTGCTCGCTATACCTGGATAACCGATGCAGCTCAAATTCTCCAACCAATACCTACAATTACCTCTTTCTTTGACCACTAGCAGTACATCATGAAAAAATCCATGCACACTAACAACCTCTTTTCGGCCTTCAGTTGGGAAGTTCAGACCGAAAGGAACTCTCAATGCTTCAACAATAAATCTAGCAATACTTCTAAGCTATGTCATAATATTTTGCAACTTTTTTATACTTAAACAGCAGTTGGATTCCAACCTCTCTCATTGATGATTACGGACGATCAGTACGATACAAAATCAGTTAATACTTGATGGTTGTGAAGCCATTCATGCTGCAGACGTTGATGGTATGGACTTGACTAATGAATCTTAGTAAACTACTAATGGATTTCATTTTCTTTATTGGATTTTCTTTAGTTTATTTATGGTCTTGTGGATGTAATTCTTTTTCTTCTATGTTATTGTAGTTAACTCCTTTTGCTACCATGATCAAGCACATTGATCAACGAACTTATTTATTTAATTTATTTAAGCATTTGGCTATGTAGTCCTGCACTACACATCCATTCTCCTAAAAAAGATCTATAGTGAATCTTCTAACTTGATTTAGAAAATTAATTTGGAACTTGTTGTTAAGAAGTGAAGAAGATACCACTACAACAAAAATACCCTATTACAACGCACTTTTTACAACGGGCATTGGTTGCCCGTTGTAATAGAAGGCTATTACAACGGTCCATTCAGGACCATTGTAAAATATACCATATATAACCCCATTTTACAACGGGCGTTGTTTGCCCGTTGTAATAGAAGGCTATTACAATGGTCCACTCAGGCCCGTTGTAATAGATGCCAACTTTACAACGGTCAAAAATGCCTGCTGTAATAGCCTTAGCCTTTATTTTATCGGTCCACTCAGCCCTCCAACTGTTTCCTTTATTCCCTGCGTTGCTAAAACTATATTTATCGCTAACCCTAAATCCCAAATCGAACGTTGGGAATCTAGAAACCGTTCGTTGACCTCTTCTCCATGGCAATCCAACCTTCCCATGGCTGCACCTATTCCTCCTCCTCTCCTACTCGATTCAACACGACACCTAAAACCGTCGATTCCTCTCTTCTTCTCTTCGCGCGCTCTATTCACCCACCACTATCAATCGAGGTCCGACTCATCCCCAAAATTCCCGACCTATGCCTTACCATGCAACACAGCAGATGTCGTGTTATTCTATAGACAGCCGCACAACCCATATTTCACTCCACCGATGTTTCTCGATACAACAAGCACAGAAAAACCAACGGTGAGACTCAACTCCACTCCAATTAGCTCCAAATCAAAACCCTAGTCTAAACTCTTTTCGAAAAAAACTATCGTATGCCCAAGCTTGAAGCCGCAGTTGATGCCCTTCGTGGTTTGATTTTGTTTAGATGCAGCAATTTTGTTTCATGTAACTTGTTCATTCAGGTGAGGCTATTATTTAGAGATATCGGTTGCTGTTTTGGAACATTTTGACTGTAATTGAACTCTTCTGATGAGTTTCTTGTTGGGAATTGGACAGATCGTTGAATCTTGGTTAGTGGATTTCTTTCGTAATTTCGTACAGTTTGAAACTTATCCTAATCAAGATCTGGTGACTTTTCCTTTTGATTTGGAGAAGGGGGAAGATTGGAAGTTGGCGGAGAATTGGAGGAAGGGGCTGAAGAGCTTAGGGATTCTTATCAGACGTTGCCGTTAAAATTTTCTTATCACGGTTGCATGCATCGGTTTTGTTTTACAGTAACTATTAACATAGTACGTGTGCAACAGCAAACAAATAGCATTCGTTATTTATGTTTCGAAATAAGTTTTCTGGTACAATTATTGTAGTGTCACTTTACTCTTTACAGGTAAGAAGATCCGCTATTGAACTACTATCATAATATTTATTTTTTTATTTCCGTATTGAAATATCTCCAGCCATATGTCATCTTTCTTGACTAGTTTCTAGTTATATTTCACAAGTCCAACATAGATAAAATTCACTAGCTAAACTTATCCTAAGATTATGTAAGACAGTAGTTACCATATGGTCTATATGACTATATTTAGCTAGTGAATCGTAGCTAGTGCACTGTTGATGCTCTAACAAATTAAAGAGATGCTCGATCACCTATTTGTCATTAGTTTATAAAATTACAGATATATTGTTTGTTTAAGAAAAATATATTTATGAAGTTGTTTACATGCTTTCATCACATGTCGTTTCCCTATTACAGTAATAATCTAGGCTCGCTAGATGCAACATTCACAATAATCCTTATACTAATATTTACTAGGTTCGGTCGCTTTTTAGAAGTAGTATGACTAGTATGAGAAGTTTAAAAACACACACACTTATCTTGCTTTCTCTTTCTTTAACTTTAACTAGGTTCGGTCTCATGCAAGCTATGCCTATAACTTTATATCTAATGATATGTAAATGTGAAACTAGCAACATCAACAACAACAACCTCCAACACTTAAGTTAGTAGAGAGATCATCTGCTGGCTTGGAAGAATTGGTTAAGAGTTGCACTTCTGTTGGAAGTAGAGGGTTAAGTAGTTAACCTATTTCTCTTTTAATCTCAATTCACTCACAAATTTGATAGTCGTTTGATCATGTATTCATTGATGGTAAAGTGGCGGAGTAACTGATTGAACATTATGATGGGGATCATTTTAAACTAACACTTTTGAGTAAAAAAAATTTCTTAACACTCAATGTTTAGCATAGCTGTGACAAGCCTTTGCATTAGACACGTTAAACAGTATCTTCTCAAACATCAGCTTTGATCTTTTGAAACCCTATCGGGATTAGTTTTTTGTTCGTTTGCTATGCTTAAGGAGTAGGAATGCAAATAAAATTAGGAAGTTTTAAGATGAATACCTATACACTGACAAACCGAGCGATATCTTCAGGATGCATCAGAATGTGCATCCCACTCCACTTTTTGTTGATGTTCCATATGTGCTATAAGTCTTCTTACACCTCTGTGCACTTGATCTATTATCAAAGATGATGATCATTAGTAGTTATCCCAAGCTAAGCCGAGAAGCTGTAAGAGTAGAAGCACATTTGAATCTTACGTAGAAAAACTGCATTAATGACCATCAGGTGTCCAGATTCTCGGTAGTATCATAAGCCTCATACAACCATTTACATAATATACCGTAGTCACCATCTCGAAGTATTGTTGGAAATTTCTGTTGATGTTCTTTTTATATAAAATTAAAGGAATATGGAAAATAAGAGGGGGAAATATAATTCTTTTATTCAACTAATTTTCTTTGCAGTTTCTTTAGTGGATAATGGATATGGCTTTTCATTTAAATAGTTAAGTTACCAAAATACATATGAATTAGCAATTAAAATTGGGTTTAACATTGAACATCCCCTTTTAAATTCAATTCTTGTTGGACTATTTGTGCCAAGCACCATTTCTCATTTGTCTTCAGTTTTTCAATATTTATGATCTTTTTGTATCTCAAATGTTTTAGCAAGGACAAAAATGTCATTAGTAGTATCATTTTGATTGTCTCGAACTAGTTTTTCAAGGTAGTCATATAAACTAATTGGTATTTCTTTGTTTTATACTCCTATCGTCCATTTTCTTCAAGAAATATTTCTTCACAAATGGGCCTCCTAACGTCTACTGTGTTTTACCTATATCGATTTTAAATCATTTTGTGAATAATTCTTCTTTTCCGCTTTTGTTAATTTTTTTGGAAATACATGACTCAACGATAAAACGTTCAGAAACACCAGCCACAATATTTTAACTTACTTTTTCTAAGAGTTTTCATTTGGTTGTCGAGGCTGAAATGAAATGCAGGGTGAACTCGCTGCAGTTGTTGGTTGTCGAGGCCGAAATGAATGACAGTAGGGGAACGATTTTCGTGTAGAAGATAGCGATTACAAGGATAGTAGCAGTGCACAGAAGAACCTCTCGCTTCATGAATTTTAGGTATGTTACTAAACTTTTTTGTAATTTATTGATTGATTTGGTTTTCCATATATGTGTTTTGATTTCCATTTACTCGTTTCAGACCATAGAAAAACTTCTCCATGCAAAGATTTTAGGTATGTTATTAATTTTAATCTTTCTTGTTTTTCATTGGATGATGTAGGCTTCTTTATATATGTTTGATTTTCATTTATTCGTTTTAGAACATAGAAGAATATCTCTCTATACCAATTTTAGGTATGTAATTAACTGTTATCTTTTTTGTTTTTGATTGACTTATTTGGATTTCTTTATATGTTTTGATTTCAAAACCTTCTTTCTGTAGCTTTTTTTAACTTAATCTATTTCAAATAGCTACAACTTTCTGCATAAAATTAAGGTATGTTATTTATATTTTATATTCCACATATATTAATTTCAATAATTGTTCTTGTTGATTTATTTTTGCTTTCTTTATAAGCTTTTAATAATCATTTACGCGCTTCAAATTCAAGGATGTATAACTGAAACTTTAAGCAGTAAGAATTCACTTAATTAAAAAAATATGCATAGAAAATTATAAATTATAATTAAAATATTTAATTTTCATGTATAATTTAAGAAAACGGAATTTTTTTGGGTCTATTAGTCAAAGTATTGAAAATTATTTACAATTTCCATTGACAAATTATTTCCAAGCATGCCCACATACACAGGATGCATAATGTGATTGTAAATTATTTAACAAGTGTATTTGCTTGTCCATAGTTCTTATCTGTTGTGGTATATCTTTTGTTCCACATGAATCTCATTAGTTCATGTAACTATGGGAACCATATTTGCCGATGGAAGATATTAAGTCATTTGGTCTATTGTTTACACCATTAGAATATATGAATTTCTTCCAAAATATAACTGAAGCTCTTTACTTTTTTTGGAAGTATTAGCGAATACAAGGGTGAACTTTTTTTTTTCCCTTTATAGTTTTAGAGTAAATTTTGTCTGAAATTTACAACATTATTACAAATACAATGATGCCAGCAATAATTGTATATGTTTAATTATGCTACATGCATCGATTTTAAAATGTCTCTCAAAGTTAAAAACATTTATGGTACTGAAAAAGGGTAATGAAATAGTATAATAGAGCAGGAAAGTTTTTTTGAATGAAGTCTGCACTAAAAATACGCGTCCATTGATTATTTAGGTTTGCAAGAGTGCCGACGATCCTAGTAAACTAATGTTTTGTTAGGCGTTGTGATGATGCTTATTATTGTTATTGTCAGACACCATTACATAAAGTAATAACAATTATTGATTACAACCCGATAATGGAACCGGTTGACAGGTTGAACTCCAATCAGTTTCGTGACCCGAGCATAGCATGGGTCGGGAATGATGGGGCATTGGAGACTGATTGCTGGGGCTGAGATCTGGCTCAAGGGTCGGGCCATACTGTACGAAAGTCAGGATTTTGTGCACTGGGTTCGTGTGAAGGACCCATTACATGCTACTAACGGATCGAAATTGTGGGAATGCCCGGATTTCTTTTCAGTTGGACATGGAAAAAGCATGAAGTACGTACTGAAAATGAGCCTTATAGAGACACAGTCTGATCATTACATGCTGGGAACTTACGATGAGGTGAGTGATAAATTTTTTCCTGATAAATATGTGATTGACGATTATAGAATGTGGAGAAGGTATGACTATGGAAACGTTTATGCTTCTAAGTCTTTCTAATGAGAAGAAGTAGCGTAGGATATATTGGGGTTGGTCTAATGAATCTAATACTTCTCATGATGATGTAGCTAAAGGATGGTCTGGTATTCAGGTGTGTGTTGTATCATCGAAAACAAACTCTCTCTGTTTATTCGAATAAGTTAAAAAATTGATTATATTTACCTTTGAGTTGATTCACTTTTCAGACTTTCCTAGAGTTATTAGTCTTGATACCAGTGGAAAGCAACTGCTGCAATGGCCTATTGAAGAGGTTGAATCATTGAGAAGAAAGCCAACTAGTTTAACAAACACTGTACTAACAACTGGAAGTTTCATTGAGATCAAAGGAATATCAGGTTACGAGGTGGGTATATCAATCATATAAAGAAAATATACAAACTAAAGGAAAATTATCTAATGTTCTTATGATTCAAAATGCAGGCAGACGTTGAAGTGGAATTTGAGTTGCTAAGCCTGAATTCAACCGAGCCATTTGATGCTAGTTACGATTTAGATCCTTCTAAGCTTTGTGGCCAAAACAGATATTCTACTAAGGGTGGAATTGGTTCTTTTGGATTGATTGTTTTGGCGTCTGATAATAAGCTGGAGGAGCATACTGCAATTTTTTACAGGGTTTACCAATACAAGGGCAGCTATAAGCTACTAATGTGCTCTGATCAAAGAGGGTACTTATATTTTAGTCTAGAAACATAGGTAAACATTTGTCTGATTGCTCAAACGTTTAATTGTTGTGTATATATAAATCTGTCAAACGGTATTTCTTTGTTTCATACTGCTATCGTCCATTTTCTTCAAGAAATATTTCTCCACTCATGGGCCTCCTAACATCAACTATGTTTCACCTATATCGATTTTAAATCGTTTTATGAATAATTCTTCTTTTCCGCTTTTGTTAAATTTTTTGGAAATACATGACTCAACGATAAAACGTTCAGAAACACTAGCCACAATATTTTTACTTACTTTTTCTAAGAGTTTTCATTTGGTTGTCGAGGCTGAAATGAAATGCAGGGTGAACTCGCTGCAGTTGTTGGTTGTCGAGGCTGAAATGAATGGCAGTAGAGATGATGTGGGTTGTACTGTTGGTGAAGGAGAATGTTCGGTGAATGCAAGTAAAGGTTAGATGGATATTTTCTAGCAGAGGGTGAATATGCAGGGACAGTGAATGTAGGAGATTATATGACTGTGTTATGGGTAGAGAGAAGCACTGTTGGTCAGGGAGTTGATGTAGGCTGTGCAGCTGTATGCAATGTTAGTAGGAAGAGTTGTAGTATTGAAGGAGGAGGGACAAGCGCTGTGTATGATGGATGTGGGTGATGTTTGTTTGCTAAGGGGGTGATTGTGATGATAGTTATAGCAGTAGTCAGTTGCAGTGATAGTTTGATGAAGTTGTTGTTTGGTTTGGTGAAAAGGAGGAGCGGTGATCAGGTAGTTGGATGGTTTTGATGGTGACTGTGAATGTTATAGTGTTAGATGGGGAAGTGAAGAGTTGTAGGCAGAGATGAAACTGCTGATGTTTGAAGGCACAGGCGCAGTGCCTATCTAAGCAGCGAAGTGGTTTGGATAGTGCAATGTTTAAAGTGTGCAGAAGGGAAATGCACAGTTGTATGAGGGAGAAGTTAGTTAAATATGGAGGAAGTGAATGACTGTGGTGGGTGGTTTGTTTGTAAATGTGAAATGGTGCAGAGAATAGAGACAGCAGGGGAAATGGTGCAGAGAACTGGGTAGAGAACTAAATAAATGAAAAACAGTGTATATTAGAACAATGTCAATGTAAACTTATCTAACTTTTTGGAAAGTGTTGGAATTTTATGACTCTAGCTTTTAGTCTTTTCGTATGTGATTTTGGTTGTTTTATGATAATATTTATTACTCGTTAAATTATTCATTATTGGTATGGATGTATGCTGCTGTAATTTTTTTTAAAATTTGCATTTATTTTGCAATGGTCAAAAACCGTTGCAATATCATATATTACAACGGGCATTACCCGTTGTAAAAAGGTGTATTACAACGGCCATTGCCCGTTGTAAAATATGATCGACCTATTTCATATTACAACGAGCATTGCCCATTGTAAAAAGGTGAATTACAACGTACATTACCCATTGTAAAAAGGTGTATTACAATGGGCATTGCCCGTTGTAAAATATGGTCGACCTATTACAATGAGGCCTAATACAACGGGCTCATGCCAGTTGCGAAATCCATATTACAACGGGCATTGCCCGTTGTAAAATGAATGTTTTGTTGTAGTGTAGGAAGATTAGAAATTTGGAAAATTTATTTTTCTTAGTTTGAGAAGATTAAGAAGAACGATGAAATAATGAAGATGCGACTTTATTTAAGAAATATAATAGGCTAATTTTGCTTTATTTACTATTATGTCGTTAGCTTCACTTTTTGCCACTTTTAATCATATTATCATATTTTGATGAACTTTTTATGCTTTTCATATGAAAATGAGATTATGAATGCAATGGTATAGGTCTTGAATCCTAATTCATTCAACTTTAAAAATCAACTTTTTAGATCATTTATTCAATTAAGTAGTCTATTTCAATCAAATTGATTTATTATATTGAATAATCAGAAGCGAGACAATGGGTTGAATCTACCCCTACACATATAATGGCTCTAATACCATGCATCAATTATAGCAACACAAAACAATTTCTACACTAGCATGACGTTGGATAATATGCATTAGGAAGTGGGGGTAAAAAGTAAAATTTCAAAAAAAATCATTTGGTTCATTATGCATTAGATCTTTTATAATGCTATAATGAATAATGTTGTCATCATTAAAACATTTTTAATGTTTTTCTAAATGAATTTGATTTGATTTTAATTTATATATTATTAATATGAATAACATTAATTCAAATGTGATTTTTGTTGAAATAATTTTATTCTAATTCATATTTGAATCGTTTAAACTGATATATTTTAAATAAATATATTATTAGTTTGAACAACATTTATTCTAATATAATATTTAACAAAACTTTTTGTTAGTTTTTGATAATATTTAAATCATACAGACACGCACATATAAATAAATGGTTTGTAATTTTTTTGATTGAACATTAAATTTATGAATAATAAATAATGTCATAATTTCTTATTTTCTCTTAGCGTTGTTGGTTTATAAAGGTCTTATTAACAAATTTGTATGCTAATGTCTAATTTTTTTTCATTCATATGCAAGTATGCGAAATAAAATCAAATACTGTCAAAATGCTCTGAATTTTAATACAAACCCAATAGCATAAGCCACGCATAAAATGAAGCTTGTATGTGAAAGTCGTATATATTTAAATTGCTAGGGTTATATATGTAATTTTAAATATTCGAAGGGGTTAAAAATAAATTTACCTTACTCTTGTATCTTCCTCCTCAACATGGCCTGCATCTATCACCAATTTTTCTGTAATGACCCGCAAATTTGATGCTATTAAAATTAATTTAATTAGAAAGGATTCTTAATTAAAGGGTGAATTAGGTATCGTATTTATAACCTTTGCATAAGTATTTCTTAGCTGAATAATTTGGTAATTTTGATAGATTTGGATTATGGTTTGCGAAATAGAGGCATTATAGTGTTTAAATAAAGTACACAACTATTCTTGGGCCAAACGATTGGTGTTGAAACTTCGTATTTATGATATTTTCGTAATTACGATATTTTGACTATAACAACTATATACGTCATTATTGTATACTAACTTGTTTTTTACAGGCATGAATCAAAGACCGGATTCAAATGAGCTACGACTCTTAAGTATGTATCGAATCTGTATCTAGAGTTTAAAATATGTTAAAATCTCTCCTATTTGATATACACTAACATTATCATTTCATATTTTCATGTTTTAAAGAGAATCTTATTTTTCATTTTACATTCAGACATCTGAATGCTTCAATTCAGACGTCTGAATGCTTCAATTCAGACGTCTGATTCTGGAAGTTTGAATGTTGTAAACTACAATATTCAGATGTCTGAAAGTTATATTTCAGGCGTCTGAATATAACAATTTTTTGCCTATTTTCTTTCTGTTTTGATTTCGTTGCATTTCAGAAGTCTGAATTTTTAATTTCAGACGTCTGAATATTTACAACGACTATTTCTTTTGAAAGGACATTTCCATTCATGAAGAGGTGCGTTCTTTAATCCAACGGATAAACATAACTCTTGATGATAACTCTTCATGAACAATTGCAACTATTTGCTATCTATATAAACACATTAGAATCAAGTTTTGAAACCACCAATTCTATTGATTATCATTCTATTCTTGAGACAAATTTGTGCTATCAAGAGACAAATTCGTGTTATTAAGAACACGTTATGTCACATACATTCTGTATAAGCTGAAGTCCTCTTCAGCTGTTGAGGAGAAATCTTGTTCAGCTGCTCAGGTCCCTTGTTCGGCTGTTCAAGGGTTGTATAAACCTGTCCCTCCAGGTTAAGTGAGGATTTTTGTTAGTGAAATTCTAGAAAGGAGTCTGGGACTGGACGTAGAATGGGAAGTTCGAACCAGTATAAAAATTTCTGGTGTGCTTGTTTTATATTTACTCACTTTACATTACTATAGTTTATTTCCGCACTTGTTTAATATAATTCCATATTGCACGATCCGAAAAGTAATTTTCATTTGGTATCAGAGCAAGGTTTCTTAAAACAGTTACACAGCTATTTGATATTTTGCTAAGATGGAAAACAACACCAGCACTATTAACACTGTCACTAACACTAGTTTTAATGAAGGTCAATCTACTGTACTACCTCCACTATTGAATGGCATGAATCACAACTATTTGGCAACTCGTATGCGTATTTATATGCAAGAAAGTGGTTTTGACTCATGGAATATCACTCAAATGGAGTATAACATTCCTACGACAGAATACTCTACATGGTCAAACACACAAAAACTAGATGCTACTGCAAATGCCAAAGCTATGAATATGTTATTTTGTGCTTTAGATAGAAATGAGTTTAACTGTGTTAGCATGTGCACAACTACTTTTGAAATATGGAGAACACTTAAAGTTACTCACGAAGGGACTAACAAGGTTAAACAAAGCAAAATATCCATGCTCAAAGGTCAATTTCAAAATTTTAGAATGAAGCAGGATGAATCTATAAATGATATGTACTCTAGATTTCAAGATATATATCACTCTTTACTAGGACTTGGAGAAAAGTATTCTGACTTCGATATTATTTCAAAAATCCTTACTTTTTAACAGATGAATGGAAAAGAAAAGTCTTATCTATTGAAGAAGCTAATGATCTTTCAACCATGAAATCAGAAGAGTTGGTAGGATATCTAATGTCCTATGAAGTGAATTTGCAGGCTAAAAGAGTAAATGCACAAGACAAAAAGAATATGGAATTCCATGTTGAAAAAGAAGAATCAGACTCGGATGAAGAAGATTTAGCATTCATTGCTAAAAAGTTTAAAAAGTTTTTAAAGTACAAAAAAGGAAATCGAAACAACGGAAAAAGAAACTTCAACAACAATAAGCCATTTTCATCAATACTAGAATGCTTTAATTGCCATAAGAAAGGACACATGCAAAAAGACTGTCCAGAACAAAAGAAGAGATATCGCAATAAGAATCGAAAGGATAAGTCTAAAAGAAAAGCATTTTCAGTAACATGGGATGACTCGGATTCTTCTTCTTCAGAAAGCAGCAATGATAGTGAGAAAGAACAAGCAATTGTCTGTTTCATGGCTACAGAAAATAATCTTACTTTTGATGATATGATTGAAATTAATTCAGAACTCCTTGATACCTTAAAAACATCAAAAGAAAATATAAAGAGGCTCTAGAAAATCAAAGAAAATCAGAATTCGAGAGAGAAATGCTTAATGATGAAAAGAAAATATTAGAAGAAGAACTTGGAAAACTTCAAGATATCTTCTCTAATGACAACTCTCAACTTACTTTATTAAGTCAAGAAATTGAAACTCAAAAAGAAAAGAATGGCTCGCTTGTCTCTGAAAATCATGAGCTAAAAACTAAGATCAAAATGATAAATTAGATAATACTTGCCTCAAAACCAAGTTAGATAATATTACTAGAAATATTTCTAACTTTAATAAAGGTACAGAAAATCTATCCAATATAATTAAAAATTCTCAATCCACTTCTAATAAGAAGGGACTAGAATACACTAAGAAATCTCCACCTAAAAGGGAAAATTGGAAAAAAAATTCTAATACTAATACTTATCCAAAAAGGAAAAATAATTCTAAAACCATTAAAATATGGATTCCTAAAACAAACAATAGTTTGATTAGGAATAAATATATAAATACCTTCTTTGAAACTGTTCATAAAAATAAAAATTATATTTGTAAGGGGCATACTGAACCCACTTGGGTTTGGTTTCCTAAGACCTAACTCTTAGGACCCTATCACATAGTGGGTACCAATATTATTATTATTTTTTACAGAACCCATTTAAAAAGATAGGAAAATGGATACTCGATAGCGGTTGCTTAAAACATATGACTTGAGACAAGAATATGCTATCAAACATTACTTACTCAAATGGAGGCTTAGTCACTTTTGGAGACAATTCCAAAGGATGTATCATTGGGAAAGGCGATGTCAGTAATGACGGTACATCTAATTTACGTCTTATTTCTAATGTCTTACTAGTCAAAAATTTAAAACACAATCTTTTAAGTATCAGCCAGTTATGTGACAAAGGTTTCAAAATCTCTTTTTCTAAAGATAAGTGTAGCATTTTTGATAAAAATCAAAATCTTATATTTGAAGGAAATAGAGACAGAAATATCCATGTTCTGAATATGAAAACCAATCACAATTCAAATACGTGCTTAATAGCTAATGAAAATGATCCTTGGCTATGGCACAAAAGATTCTGTCGTATCAACTTCAAAACTATAAACAAACTGTTATCCCGCTTTCTAGCAAAGCCGTGATACCAAAAGATCGGTCAAAAACAAAAGACAGTTCATCTCAGAGACAAGTTGTACGTCACTTCGCTATAGATATCGATGAATTTTGTTCTAGTCCGGATCGGGCCACAATTGACAAGACATGATGACCAAAGCTGCAGAAGCCAGCGTTTCAAATTTCAAGTCAATCGGAGCTCGTATGTGCAAGTTATGATCGATGCAAGTTAGCCAAAGAATGTCGTTTGAACCCATCAAAAAGTGGAGGAGATGCTCATTTCGAACACATAGGATTCGTATCCATCTTGTTCGAATCCATCGGTTTGCACACGCTTCGAGTCGATCGAGTTCGAACCGATCAGGCATGATATTGGTCACTTCGAATTGATCGGTTCGAATCCACCAGATGGGCATCCCCTCAACACGTTCGTATCCATGCTAGAGCACTGTTTCGTTTCCATCGAGTCCAGAGCACTTCGAATCCATCGCCATCTGTATGCCCTACATCGAATCGATTGGTCTCGTGCCCATGCACTGCTTTGTATCGATCGTCTTCGCATCCATCAGATTCGAATCCATGAATAATCACTCGTTCGTGTCCACCAAATCAACTAGCTTGGATAACGTGTAATTCAAGGATACAAACGAGGCGAAGATCATGGATGCGAAGCGGTCGACTCGGAGAAAAAATAGGATCGATGCGAGGAGTGCGCGCCACGTCACGAAAGAACCACGTGACCGATCGAGTCGAAGGGAGTGGATTCGAAGCAATGGATTCGAACGCAACAGCCCTCACGAGAAACCACAACTTGAATCGATCATATCTCCTAAACCACTGATCCAAATGCAACGAAATTTTCACAGTAGCTTCCATACAAGGTAAAGGTTGTTCCTGCCAAGTTTCAGCTCGATTGGATCATTTTTTGATGGATTCGAAATCATTTCGAATCGATCTCAGATCGAGTCGAAACTTGGTGGGGTCGGTCCCGTGGGCCCACTCATGTGCCAGAAAGAGTCTCCCGAAGTTTGAGCGAGATCTGGGCCTCCAACGCCTATAAATAGCACCCTGAAGCCTTAAGAAAAAGGGATCTTCCGCCATTCAACGTCCAGACCCTACCGGATTCAATTCTAGTCTTTATTATCGCTGTCGTATTCAGATTTGAAAGTTATCATCAATTGTAATTCGCTGTAATCGATTGAAAACATCAAGTGAATCAATAAATACATAAGCTTCAGAGTGGACGTAGGCAAGATCGTCGAACCACTATAAATCTTGTGTTTGCGATTATTATTTGTTAGTTGTGATTGTTATTGCTTAGATCTGAGTTCTACGTTGAATTGTTGCTGATTTGTGTTCATAAATGGGTGCTTTCACGATATTGGGTGTTTGTGACCAATTTTGGCTCAAACATTTTGGTGCTTTCACTGAGAGAAGCTAACTCAGGATAATTTGAATTTGAAGACTTAAGAATTTAGATCTAAGAACCATGACAAGACAAACAAGTAAGAAACAAAGGCCAGAGAGAAGTGAACACCAAGGAAGTCAAGAGGCTTCTTCAGGAGCGAATCAACCGTCGATCTTCATCACTAGGGACGAGATGGAGACAATGATGAAGAAACAAGAGGAGTTGATCCAGAGTTTATTTCAATAGATAGGACAACTTGGAGCACAAAATAGAGAAGCTGATGGAGTTCCGATCGGAGCAGGACCATCCGGCGTAGCACCTGAACTAGGGGGCACACACATGGATAATGTTGATCCAGTCTCGGAGAAAGAGAGAGGAGCATCTGTGCAACCTGGCAGTAGCAGAGGAGTGAACGCTCAGTCAAGGGGGTAGATCCGAGAATTCCCTCGTGGACTCGAGGGGCAGGTCGAAAGTGATGAACGAAGATTGCATCTCGAAGACAGTGACAGGTTGGCGGAGATGGTTAGAAGAGCTATGAGAAGCGGTTTGGTAAACAAAGATTTGGAGGATGTTAATAGGAGTCCTTTCACTCCAGCAATCAGACGAGCTAGAAACCCACCGGATTTCAAGTTACCATCGTTGGACATGTATAACGGGAGAATGGACCCCACGGTTCATCTGACGAAGTATATGAGGCATATGGAGGTATTGGTGGCATCAGAGGAGGTTATGGCCCGGGGCTTTCCATTGTAATTGGCAGATATTGCAGCATTATGGTTTAGACAACTAGAGAGTGGATCTATCGGAACATGGAATGATTTAACTGAAAGATTTATGAGGCAATTCAAGGTTCACATTACAAGACCCAAGAATGTGATGACTTTGGCAACCTTAAAGCAGAAAACCGGAGAAACTTTGAGGAGTTATCTAACGCGATTCAATGTAGCGACAGCTTCGGTGGATCGAGCAGATCCATCTATGGTTGTGATGGCAGCTGTGTCCGGAGTAGCTGACGGCACAGAGTTCAAAAATTCATTAACTAAAGATCCACCGGTAGATCTAGGGGATTCTACGACGAGGCCGAAAAGTTTTTACAATTAGAGGATGCGAATGCAGAAAGAGAAGAAGGAGAGGGAATAGAGGTTTATGTGCTTAAAGACAAAAAGCCTCTCGAAAAGGACTCAGGTAAGGATAAAGGAAAACGAAAGACTGAGGATAGTGGTAACGGGTCAAAGCGACTGCGGAGAGAGGCACGATTCACCACTTACACTGAGCTGAATGAGAGTCTGGAATGAATTTATCAGGACACCAAAGAGCTGATTCCATATCGTAGACTGATGCGAAGGGATCCAACTTCTGACGAAAGAAAACCAGGTAAGTTTTGTGTATTTCATGAATTGAATGGTCATAACACTAATGATTGTAGACATCTGAAGGACGAGGTGGAAGGGCAAATCAGGAACGGTATGCTCCTTCAGTATGTAAGGAGGCGAACTCCAGCAGTGGAACCAGAGCGACCACCGTCTATATCAGCTAGAGGCGACCCTGAATCAAGGCACCGTTTGATTATCAATTGATTGAAATAACGATGAACAAGTCATAAGCTTCCCACTAACACAATTAAATCTGTTACACATGTATGAGATCGCGAACGATCCCCAGGCATGCTCTGAATGATCCTTGACCGTTTCGTAGTGGGAACTTACACTTTGACATCCTTACTTTTCTTTTGTTTCATTTCGATTTGGACACTTAGACTTGATTTGTTTGGAAATTTCTATTTTAAAAGCTCATCTGTCGAATAGATATTTGGTTCTGATAATTCTGAAATGGCTAAGCTACTTACACATGTACGGGGTCGCGAACGATCCTTAGGCATGCTCTGAGATGGCGATATGCCCTGACAAATGATCAAGGGACCCACTCGAACGTGAACCTGGTATCAACAATACAAAGCCCCCCCGGGCACACTTATTCGCCTCCAATAGGCACGCAAACGATCCAGGAACTCACCCGAACGTGACCCTGGCATCGATGACACCAAGCCCTCCCGGGCACACTTTCTCGCCTCGAACGGCACCCGACAGCAAACGGTCACAATTCGCTTCGAACGGCACCCGACCTCGAACGGTCACAAACTCGTCTCGAATGGCACCCGACCGCGAACGGTCACAATTCACCTCGAATGACACCTGACCTCGAACGGTCACAAACTCCCCTCGAACGGCACCCGACCTCGAACGGTCACAACTAGCCTCGAACGGCACAACTCACCTTACCTCAAATGGCTCGATCGCGAACGGTCGTCATTTGAGGTCTGTCACTTGACCGCGCACGGTCGCACTTCACCTCAAATGGCTCAATCCCGAACGATCGTCATTTGAAGTTAGGTGCTTGACCATGAACGGTCGCACTTCATCTCAAGTATCTCGATCCCGAACGGTCGTTATTTTAGGTCACATAAAACTGTAAATTCCTTTGCAGGACATCAACAGGATATGAACATCCAGCTCGTGGCATTACAAAACACGCCTTCCTACCGCAAGGCATATTTTGGAGGGCAAATGTTATCCCGCTTTTTGGCAAAGCCGTGATACCAAAAGATCGGTCAAAAACAAAAGATAATTCGTCTCAGAGACTGGTTGTACTTCACTTCGCTATAGATATTGATGAATTTTGTCCGAATCCGGATCGGGCCACAATTGACAATACATGATGACCAAAGCTGCAGAAGCCAGTGTTTCAAATCTCAAGTCAATCGGAGCTCGTATGTGCAAATTATGATCGATGCAAGTTAGCCAAAGAATGTCGTTCGAACCCATCAAAAAGTGGAGGAGATGCTCATTTCGAACCCATAGGATTCGTATACATCTTGTTCGAGTCCATCGGTTTGCACACGCTCCGAGTCGATCGAGTTCGAACCGATCAGGCATGATATTGGTCACTTCGAATTGATCGGTTCGAATCCACCAGATGGGCATCCCCTCAACACGTTCGTATCCATGCTAGAGCACTGTTTCGTATCCATCGAGTCCAGAGCACTTCGAATCCATCACCATCTGTATGCCCTACATCGAATCGATTGGTCTCGTGCCCATGCACTACTTCGTATCGATCGTCTTCGCATCCATCAGATTCGAATCCATGAACAATCACTCGTTCGTGTCCACCAAGTCATCTAGCTTGGATGACGTGTCATTCAAGGATACAAACGAGGTGAAGATCATGGATGCGAAGCGGTCGACTCGGAGAAAAAATAGGATCGATGCGAGGAGTGCATGCCACGTCACCAAAGAACCACGTGACCGATCGAGTCGAAGGGAGTGGATTCGAAGCAATGGATTCGAACGCAAGAGCCCTCACGAGAAACCACAACTTGAATCGATCATATCTCCTAAACCACTGATCCAAATGCGATGAAATTTTCGTAGTAGCTTCTATAAAAGGTAAAGATTGTTCCTGCCAAGTTTCAGCTCGATTGGATCATTTTTTGATGGATTCGAAATCACTTCGAATCTATCTTAGATCGAGTCGAAACTTGGTGGGGTCGGTCGCGTGGGAGCACTCACGTGCCAGAAAGAGTCTCCCGAAGTTTGAGCGAGATTTGGGCCTCCAACGCCTATAAATAGCACCCTGAAGCCTTCAGAAAAGGGGATCTTCCACCATTCAACGTCCAGACCCTACCGGATTCAATTCTAGTCTTCATTATCGCTGTTGTATTCAGATTTGAAAGCTATCATCAATTGTAATTCGCTGTAATCGATTGAAATCATCAAGTGAATCAATAAATACATAAGCTTCAGAGTGGACGTAGGCAAGATTGCCGAACCACTATAAATCCTGTGTTTGCGATTGTTATTTGTGAGTTATTGTGATTGTTATTGCTTAGATCTGAGCTCTACATTGAATTGTTGCTGATTTGTGTTCATAAACGGGTGCTTTCATGATATTGGGCGTTTGTGACCAATTTTGGCGCAAACACAAACTTTCTAAAAATGAATTAGTCAGAGGATTACCAAAAATGAACTTCAAAATTAATCACATTTGTGATGCATGTCAATTAGGAAAATTGACCAAATCATCTTTTAAATCTAAGAAAGTTATCTCTACATTACAACCACTTGAATTACTACACATGGATTTATTTAGGCCAACTCAAGTTCAATCCTTAAACCATAATAAATATGTGTTTGTAATAGTACATGATTTTTCTAGATATACTTGGACCATTTTTATGAGAAACAAAAGTGATATATTTGAGCACTTTAAAAATTTTGTCAAACGAATTCAAAATTTAAAAGGTTTGAAGATAAAAAATATAAGAAGTGATCATGGAGGAGAATTTGAAAACGAAGTCTTTGACCATTTTTGTAAAAAGAAAGGAATTTTTCATAAATTTCGTTTCCTAGAACTCCACAACAAAATGGAGTTGTAGAACATAAAAACAGAACTTTACAAGAATGCGCACGAACTTTGTTAAATGGAAGCACTCTTCCAAAATATTTTTGGGCAGAAGCTGTTGCAATTGCTTGTTATGTTTTGAATCGTGTTTCCATTCGACCTCCAACGCAAAATACTTCTTATGAACTTTTTACTGGAAGAAAACCAAAGATTTCTTATTTTAAAGTTTTTGGTTCAAAATATTTTATATTAAATACAAAAGATAGGCTTGGTAAATTCGATGCGAAATCCGACGAAGGAATCTTTCTAAGATATTCAGATCGTAGCAAAGCTTATCGCGTATTTAATAAAAGATCAAATACTGTTGAAGAAACATTACACGTATCTTTTGATGAAAATTTTCTACAAAAACCAAGTATAGAAGATGATGAAGATTTTCCGGCTAACATTACAAATACGGAATCTACAAATTTAGAAAATAATGAAAACATTGTTAATAGTAATAATGAATTAAGATCTCCACCAAAAATATTACGGGATCATCCTGTTCAAAATCTTATTGGAGAAATTAATTCAAATGTACGAACTAGAAGTCAACTAAATTAAATGGGCCACGTAGCATTTCTTTCTAATATCGAACCAAAGAATCCCAAAGAAGCTTCCACAGATGACTACTGGTTAATTGCAATACAAGAAGAACTAAACTAGTTTGAACGCAATGAAGTTTGGGAATTAGTTTCTAGACCAAGTGATCAAGCTGTTATTGAAACAAAATGGGTCCACAAGAACAAAGCAGATGAACAAGGTAACATCACTAGAAATAAGGCAAGGTTAGTTGCACAAGGATATAATCAATAAGAAGGAATTGACTACGAAGAAACGTTTGCTCCAGTTGCAAGACTAGAAGCAATACAAATCTTAATAGCCTATGCACGTTTTCACAATTTCAAACATTATCAAATGGACGTTAAAAGTGCTTTTCTGAATGGTTATACAAAAGAAAACGTAATTGTTGAACAACCTCCCTTATTTATTCACGAGAAATTTCCCAACCATGTTTATAAACTTAAGAAAGCTCTTTACGGTTTAAAACAAGCACCATGTGCTTGGTATGATTGATTAAAGACTTATCTAATTTCTTCAGGATTTCAAATTGGAAATGTTGATCAAACACTTTTTATTAAACATTCGTAAAAGGATATTTTAATAGTTCAAATTTATGTTGATGATATCATTTTTGGTTCTACTAATGACCAGTTGTGTCAGGACTTCTCCGACATAATGACCAAGGAATTTGAAATGTCTCACATGGGAGAATTAACATATTTTCTTGGTTTACAAATTAAACAACTTAAAAATGGTATATTCATTAATCAAGAAAAATATTGTAATAATTTAATCAAAAGTTTCGGAATGGAAAATACCTCTGCCAAACCAACTCCAATGAGTACAACGACACATCTTGAAAATGATGACAATGGCAAAAGTGTAGATCAGAAACTGTACCAAAGTATGATTGGATCATTACTATATTTAACTGCAAGTTGTCCTGACATAATGATGAGTGTTTGTTTGAGTGCTAGATTCCAAGCCTATCTAAAGGAATCAAATTTCAAAGAAGTAAAATGTATATTACATTATCTTACAAACGCAAAAGATTTCGGTCTATTCTATCCTAAAGAATGTCCATTCGAATTAGTTTCATATAGTGATGCTGATTTCGGTGGCTCTCGAACAGATCAAAAAAGTACAAGTGGTACATGCCATTTTATTGGAAAATCACTTGTATCTTGGTTTAGTAAGAAACAAAACTGTGTTTCTCTTTCTACATATGAAGCAGAATATATTTCTGCTGCTTTGGCTTGTACCTAAGTAATCTATATGCAACAAACACTTAGATATTTCAATATAAGCTTAACAGACTCAACTATATATTATGACAACTCTAGTGCTATTAACTTATCTAAAAATCCTGTCAATCATTCACGAACAAAACATATTGACATTCGTCATCATTTTCTTCGTGACAATGTTGAAAAAGGAACAATCAATTTAGATTTTGTTTCTTCTGAAAATCAGTTGGCTGATATTTTTACAAAACCTCTTTTAGAAAATGTTTTTATCAAACTAAGACGAGAACCTGGTATTGTCTCTCATAAAAATCTATGGTTTTTTTATGAGATGTTTAGATTTGTAACATTGCTTCATAATTTCTTGCTAACAGTTAATTATTACTAAATTTCATAAAATTTCATTTGGCTAATATTTATATTTGTTTCTTATTCTTTAGTTCATAATTTTGTTTCTTATCCTTCTCACAATAAGACCAATGAATACTTTTGAGTTACACAGAACTTACAAATTGGGATAATACCAGAAAGGTTTACTAAAATAAATTGCATAAACGGAAGCTAATAACATGCAATATGCCTTTATACACAGTCGATAACCCTGATTGTTTATTCTAGCGAAGGCATAAAGCTATGCTTCTAACATATTTGTAATTACTTTCTCTCCCACCTTTTATTCTCTTTTCTTTTTTAAAACGTATGAATATTACTAACCATAGATTTTCAGCCTCTCATTACTTTAACAAAAATTCTATTTTTAAAACCATTCACTTCTATTTATTCATTCTATCTCTGTCTACCTCATTACCAAAAAGAATTATAGCAATGGATTTTAAAATGTTTTACCTCCTTCTCTCAATGGTATGCAACAACAACTCCGACTCGGACAATTCTCCATCGAGTTATTCTACATCTTCTATCAAAATTTTGGCAATTCCAACACCACGTGAACAGGATAAACCTCATCCTTCACGTGAACATTTTGGTTATACGCCAGAAAAAAGAAATCTCGACGATTTCTTTTCTTCGGTTCTCCATCAACCAAAGAAAAAATATCCGACATTCATCATTACCAAAAAGAACAGTTGGATTTGGAAATGTATTACGAACAGAAATTTAATGGCAAACGACTTAGTTTCATCGAACAAATGGCATTAAAATTCTGCGGTACATCTCCAAAGAAAGATGTAGTTCAACCTTCTACTTCGAATCGATGGGAGCCGAGTACACAACGTCCTCCGGTTTCTCCGAATTCTTAGGAACGTCAACCTTATTGGTTTCCAATACGACCATACACAGAGATAACCAAGATAGAACCGGAAGAATGCAAGACTCCGAGTGATTCGGATAAATGATTTCTTTCATCTATATCTGTTGTTGTTGAACATTCATATTTATGTTTTGTAAACCATTCAATAATTATTATATATCACAAATATATGTAACAATGTCTTCATCAAAAATATATGGAACAATGTCAGAAATACATATTTCAGACGTCTGAAATAGATGTTTCAGATGTTTGAATATTGTTGAAGAATTTTTTTTCTTCACTCAGATTCAGACGTCTGAACACTCTATTTCAGACGTCTGAAAGTACCTTAAATTACACTGTTTTTCTTCTGTTTAAAATTTTACAATTTCAAACATCTGAAATTGAAAATCCAGACGTCTGAATCCAACTGGCGATTTAAAATTCTAGGGGTTTTTTAAATTTATCCATCCACCAACCACCTTCATTACTTTTATCTTCCACTTCATCCCCTACTTCAATCGAACTAGCACTTTTCTATCCTCCAAAACCCATTTTTTATCTCTTCATCTTCAAAAAATTTTAGAAAAAAACTCCAATGCCTCCAAGAACAAAACGACCAAGGGCTCCAAGCTCTTCATCTACACCAAATATAGATCAATGGTTATGGAATGATGAAGCAAAGAAAAGATTTACTCAGACGGATAGATCTGGTTTCTTTCTGAGAGCTTTTGTTAAGTTTGACGAATTTGAGCCCTACAGAATTCAACAAATTGCTCGTTCAAGTGGGTTAGAATCTCTCTTATCCTTTTCTGCAAATAATGTTAAGATAAATCATCTTTTAGTTAAATTATTCTATGCAAATATGAACTTGGAGCGTCATCATCCCCATAATAGAGAGGACTGTATTTGGTCTTTGTTATGTGGTGTTAAAATCTATCTACCGTTAGTTCGTCTTGAAGATATTTTCCAATTCCTTCATCCAGAATAGATTTGGATGACATAGATGTTTCACACTCTTTGGATCATAGAGATGAAGTCTTTCATAGATTTCTTTCCGACGATATCACTAAGCTTGCCTCTGTCCAACTCCGACCACAAGCCCGTATTCTTCATCGAGCTTTAATTCGTTCCATTTTACCGAGAACCGGAAGTTATGAAGTTATCAACAAACGCAACTTCCATGCTTTGTATGCCATTTATTTGAAACAACCTATAAATTGGGGTCGTGTTATTCTTGAGGAGTTATGGATGTTACTCATCGCCGTCGTTATAAAAGTTTTCATTATGGTTCATATATAATTAAAATTCTTAGAAATTATGGAGTAACTTTTCCAGAATCAGAATTTTCACCTATAAAGGAGCTAGGATCCAAAACCTTAGGACTGATGAACTTGCCTAAGCATCCACAAAACCTTAACGTTATTTCTTTCCAACAATGGATCACAAACCGGGATCAAAATATACCTCAACCTCATCACCACATTGCTCCACAAGCTACCGAGCATGATGATGATAACATAGAAGTGCTTTCCCATGAATCAACACCTAAACAAGCCTTTGTTACAATTTCTCAAAATCAGGCTAAGCACAATACCAAAATTGATAGATTAGAAAGCAAACCAATAAGAAGTTTAATTCTATTCGTGGCTTCCTAAACAAGATTTGGGAACGTATTGGTTGCTCATCTTCCACTTCTACCGAGGTCTTTAATCCCGCACCTTTTCAATGGTCATCTAGCTCCGGTACTAACAATGATGAAGATGATGATGACGATGATGAAGAAGGTGATGATCATCTTAGTTCATCTTTCTAAAATTAGTGGTAGTATGGAACTTTCACTACAATATCTCATAACAAATCTTTTTGCACTGTTTATTTTAAAATTCCTGATGTTTATTTTGGTATATAACTTAAACATATGCTACTTCTTATTTTAGTATGTAACTTATGCTCCTTCTTTTTTTGGTATGTAACTTATGCTACTTCTTTTTTGGTATGTCACTTAAAAAGATGGTACTACTTTTTGGCTTCCTGTATCTTCCGATGATTCTGATGCTTCCCTGTTCTACTATTCCTTGTTAATATTTTACACTTTCCCTTTTGTCTATGTCAAAGGGGGAGATATACAGGGGGAGTTTATATTAAGGAGGAGATTATAGTAAGGGGGGGTAAATATATGTTTATATTGTGTGTGTATATAGTTGTCATCGTCAAAAAGGGGGAGAATGTTCAAACTTCGTATTTATGATATTTTCATAATTACGATATTTTGACTGTAACAACTATATATGTCATTATTGTATGCTAACTTGTTTTTTACAGGCATCAATCAAAGATCGGATTCAAATGAGCTACGACTCTTAAGTATGTATCGAGTCTGTATCTAGAGTTTAAAATATGGTAAAATCTCTCCTATATGATATACACTTACATTATCATTTCATATATTCATGTTTTAAAGAGAATCTCAATTTTCATGTTACATTCAGACGTCTGAATGCTTCAATTCAGACGTCTAATTCTGGAAGTTTGAATGTTGTAAACTACAATATTCAGACGTCTGAAGGTTATATTTCAGACGTCTGAATATAACAATTTTTTGCCTATTTTCTCTCTGTTTTGATTTCGTTGCATTTCAGAAGTCTGAATTTTTAATTTCAGACGTCTGAATATTTACAACGGCTATTTCTTTTGAAAAGACATTTCCATTCATGAAGAGGTGCGATATTTAATCCAACAGATAAACATAAATCTTGATGATAACTCTTCATGAACAATTGTAACTATTTACTATCTATATAAACACATTAGAATCAAGTTTTCAAACCACCAATTCTATTGATTATCATTCTATTCTTGAAATTCTTGGTTCTAATACATTTGTACTTTCAACATCATTCAAATTCATTTCTTACTTCCTTAATCTTCACGCATTAACACATATATCATAAAGGAGAAAGATTATAGGAAATTTGTACTATCAAAAGACAAACTCGTGTTATTAAGAACACGTTGTGTCACATACATTCTGTATAAGTTGAAGTTCTCTTCGGCTGTTGAGGCAAAATCATGTTCTGCTGCTCAAGTCCCTTGTTCGGCTGTTCAAGTGTTGTATAAACTTGTTCCTCCGGGTTAAGTGAGGATTGTTGTTAGTGAAATTCCACAAAGGAGTCTAGGACTGGACGTAGAACGGGAAGTTCGAACCAGTATAAAAATTTCCGGCGTGCTTGTTTTATTTTTACTCACTTTACATTACTATAGTTTATTTCCGCACTTGTTTAATATAATTCCATATTGCATGATCCGAAAAGTAATTTTCAGTTATAACAGTTGAGCCCGCCTCGTTACCTATATAAATGGTGTTAAACTGCCGTAGAAAGCATCCATCACCTTATTCTTCTCTTCTAGTCCTGAAATTCCTCTAATTACACTCTAATGGCAGATTAACAAACTAACTGAAGTCATTTAAAATTCAAAGTGTTTGAACCCCATCGAATAATTTTTATAGCTCTCGACGAATGGAGTCAATATATGATGTTTTTTCTCTTAAAACTGGTCAGGTTGATCAAAATAAATGGTCAAAGTTGGTTAGGCGGAGGATTAGGGTTTAGATCTAGGGCTTTTGGATTTGAACAATTGTGAAAATTGACGACACAAATCTATATGACTCAATAAGATGAACACAGATCTGGTTTAAATTTGATGAATGGTTGATGAAGGTAGTCACAACTAGATCTTGTAGCTAGTAAAGGGCAAACCTTTTGATGCTAAATTCTGATGTATGACAGTAAGGTAGCTAGCAGAGTTGGTTGCAATTGGGTAGAGGGGAAGGAGATCAATCGGTAAATGGTGGCATATCCAAACTTAGCTGAAATATGGAGAATTTCACGGTTTGAATTCCCCATGCGGTTGAGAATTCAAATGGCAGAGGGGGTGCTAAATTTTGATTTAGCCCCGTAATTTTTATATTTGCAAATTAAACCATGAATCTTCTAACTTTCACAACTTCTGCATATGAACTCTAATTCATGCATTATTTGTTCCTTTGGACTCATCGCAAATTTCCTGATGATTTAATGATTGGTCTGCTAAGTTTTGAGGCTGTTTGCAAAAGCGCATTGGTATGTTATGTAGTTTAGTTAGTAAAGGTTTAAAAATATTAGATGCATATCCATTGATGAATATTTATATTTATTGATATGTGATATGTTATGATGAAGACTATTTAGTTATTATGATGTTTTGGATTCGTTGTGCCTCAGTTGAATTATTTATTGTTGATTGTTGTGATATCGGAAGTTTAATCGTAATAGCCATGAATTTGAATGGAAATATAATTAATTAAAATAAAATGGATGAAATTATATGGCAATGTAGAAAATAAATAAACAAATCATATTGATTTTGGATAATGTTCAAAAATAACATTGATTTAATGAACGAAAATGAAATCAGTTCTGGAAATGTGATAAGGAGACTATTTATGAATTTTAACAAAATTTGTAAATAGTAAAGAAAAATCTATTTTTAGACTAAATTTGTGAATTTTATTGTTATTATTTATAAAATAAAGTAAGGTTTAACAAAATAAATTTTGGTATATAATTTGCAAGGAAAAGTTTCATTGTTCAATCAGCAAATCGATCAAATAAATGCATATGGGTATTTAATCAAATAATTTGAAGGTAAATACATACACACACATGTATGTATGTATGTATGTATGTATATTTGTATGCGTGTGTGAATAAGCAAAATTAAGTCAAGAAGCTCTGGAAGAAAAAAAATAGCAAGTAAAAAAAGAGAGAAATTAACTTACGATTGATAGTGACTTAAAATCCAAAAGCTAGAAATGAGTTTTAGAAAGTGCAATATCTTGAATATAAGTTTGAGCAAGTAAAAGAATAGAAGGTGAAGAGGAGAGAAATATATAGCTTTGCTGAAAATATCTCGACCGTGGGAAATAAATGGCACAAAAAATAATAACCAGTATGTGCGGATGATGGCAAAATGTATTCATGTAAAAAGAAGCAGATTTTTTAAAATATGGACCGATTCATCTAATGACATTCAGAAATGTAAATAACAACATTGTAACACGTGTAAGGAGCATTAAATGCAAAAAAACAATTATTAGACTATTCGAAAAAAGTGGATATGAAATTGTAAGCTTACCCTAATATGCAGAGATGGGGGGAAATTATTACGCCCATTATTCTCATATATGAATGTCTAGTGAAAGTTCAAGTGCACGAAGTCAGTGAACGACACAAGGCCATAAGGAAATAAAACAAGCTTCATCAACATCAAAAAGGAACTCCGTGTATTTTGAAATACAACATGCGAAGCTTAATAGAAATCCTCATTGAAACTGCACAGCCTGTACTTTAGGTGCAATAATAAACACAATATTCAATTTGAAATAAATGTCTAATGCAGACTAGTGCAATCCAATATCAAAATGAACTTCATCACCATTGCTGAAATGAACATAAATCAAAATATGTGAAGACTACGGTGCCATATCTAGGTAAAATTACATTGTCACCACCAAGACAAACTATGCCACTACAGTTAAGATAAACCGCGCAACCATAGCCAAAGTAGCAATAAGGCACAACAAATGGTATAGTCACACCTTCATAAAGTAGTCCATATGAAATAACAAAGGCACACGGTCAAGAAGGAGTGCAACTCGAATAGCTATATGCTGCATCAATATCAACTAGGAACTAGATAGCTTACAGTCTCAATCTTGAGTAAACATCTAAAAGTTCAAAGTTAACGCCTAAAGCCAAATTCTCCTGCCTGAATCCATATCAGCAATCCTTGTATATTTAACTAACAAAAGGATGATAGACACTTTCAAGAATCTAATGGTAAAGGGAAAATACATGGAAACGACATCAATAATCTATGTGATGTCATTTATGCTAAAAGGAAAAGGTATTGTAGTAGAATGGGGGATGAAATCTTTTTTTTTCTAAGTTATATGCTTTAAAATGGTAATCTTTGCCATTAGTATCCAAAACTTGCACTAAAAAAATAACTAAAGAAGAAAGAATTTACCCATGGATGTAGGACTTCTTAATATCCAAAAAACATAAATTTTTGTGTCTTTTTTACTTTACAATGTTTTTCTTGTTTTCTATTTTGGATACTCTGGATTTGACGGAATTTTCATAAATCGGACTTGACATTTTAACATACCACTAAAGTGTTTCTTCGTAATTATGTAAGCTATAGCAATATAATTAATTCTTTAAATGGTAATTTAATATCACTTAAATTTGTTATTTCAAAATTACGTAAGAATTTTGCACCATGATTAGTTTGAAGTTAAGTGTGCTGCGAGAATAAAAAATCTCAGTAACAAACTAAACAAATAAAACATTTTAAATAAAATAAGTTTTCAATTTAAATTATAGGTTGGATCTAATGCTAGCTAAAAGGATATATAGGCCAATTAAGATCCAAAAAGGGAATATTTTCTGAAATTTACCCATTTCACCCGCTATGAAATGGAGTATTTCTCACATCAAATCCATTGTAAATACACAACTAGGTAATAACGATGAAAGTGCACTGGATGATATTGAGGTCGGTAACAATGAATATGATGATGAAGGACTAGGTATTAATGATATGTTTGTAATAAAGTGTGTTTACATGAGGTAAACAATAGCGAAGAAGGGTTTAACTTTCTTCTAGCAATGTCATATATTGAATTGCTATAAAAAGTTGAATAAGGTGCTACTAATAATAGATAACCATCATTATGATCATGAATATGTAAGGGTGAGGTGGACTATTGTTATAAGGTAAGTGAGTTGTGCACTTTTGTATGAGTAGTGCACTTGTGATATGAAAAAAGAAGTGTGGGTGAACGAGTATATTGCGTAAATATGATGTAAAGGTATAAGTGTTGTATTTTTGTGTGCGTGAATTTGCAAAGTTGGTGGTGTTGCTGTATGGGTGGAGTGCTCTTATGTGTGTTTGTTGTTTGCATATTGTTATTTGCATTTGTTACTTGTTTTAGTTGTGTGAGTAAGTTGTTTTAGGGTGCTATTTGAGTGTTGATGTTACCTAATGTTCTACAACTGATGTTTCTACATGATTCTTTTTTTGTATCTTTATATTATTCTAATTTACTTTGTGATGATATTGTTTATTTCACTTATTATGTGTATACGTGTTTATGTGCGTTTGAAACTCTATAAGCTAGTTTATATTGTATTAGTGATGAATTATTGGTTATTGCCATACGATAGTTATGCGAAAATCTTATGATGGGTTTTATTTAAGATGATACACTATGCACTAGAGATATGTTGTCCACTTGTGATAAGTTACTTTTCATTTGAAATATAAGTTACTTTTCATTTGAAATAATGCATGCTTCCAAATAAAATTACATGGGTCCGACGGTTCGACCGATCGATCTGTTGGAAGTTTGAAACTTGAGTCATTATGGTTTAACACACCATTCGATCTTCAAAACATTTTTATTTGGATTGTCTTGTATTGTAAAACCCCTAAATTTAGGTTAATAATTAATTAGGTTACAAAAATGAAGTTTGAGAAAATAATGGAATTTGGTCACGAAATTGCATCATTGCATTCATGGCGATTATACGAGCAACTATCATATTTGAAGTTTTGCGATTTGAGTTCAAACGAAGAAGTTGCGAGAGTTTAAAGAATACGAAATGAAAATAATTAAACAATAATTAATGAACATTTATAATAAATTAATGGTGACCCACCAGTCGACCCTCTCTATGGGTCGGTCAACCACTCATAAGGGTGCAGTCAACTAGACAAGAGTTTTCAGCATGATTTGAACCTCAACCAACGACCCGGATGTAACATTTTTAATCTAATGGTTATGACTGATTCGAGAGCCTATAAATACAGATCCAACTCCTCCCTTCTCTTCTCATATTTTCTAATCTAGGACAGTGAAGCTCTGCCATTTCCTCTTCTTTACTATTCCTCCTAACTTTAAAATAGTTTGTATTTATACGAATTGGAGAAGAATAGAAAATAAATAGAAGTAGAGAAGGAGCGGATCAGCGTTGCGCAAAGAAAAAGGTAAATTTCAATGCTATAAATTCATATTCCCCTTCAACCCTACATCTCTCCATAGATATGAAATTCTAATGTATGTATATACCTTTTTATACATATTTCTTGAATAAAAAGAGATGAAGAGGAATCAAAGAATCGGATTTAGATCTTGAGAATTAGAAGGCTCTAAAGATTAGTTGGAAATTATGTAATTTGTTTATAACATTGAAATTTATATCATTGGAATTTTATTTGATTATTATGCTTAAATAAAGGTATAAGAGTTGTAGGGCAGAATTAAACCTATAAATGTTGCCTACGTATTCTACAACTTAGGGAATTTGATTAGAAATAGCGTTTATACCCAGATTTGTAAATCAGTCCTAAAGATAATAAGAGTTGAATGTTGATAAGATATAGAATTTATTCCAAATCTACAATTGCGCTGTAAAAATATTAGTATAATCTAGATTTATACCCTAATTCTATTGGATATGGACTTTTTGTATAATAATTGTCGAGAATATTATTCATTTAATTTTTATAAATTTTCCTAATATTCTTAATTATATATAAAAGTGCAACCGTTTGATTTAACAAGGAATATGCATAAACAAAGGAAAAGGATGTGTAAAGTATGGATTTATCGTCGTAGTTTACGCTGTCTATTTCAATAAAAAGAAAAAAATCATTACTTGTAATTTCGAACGAAGATAATCTCTTAATTCGGGCTAATTTACGGATATTATAATGGAAAACCTTTTTGGAAATACAGTTCAACAAATTAAAACATGGAATAATATTCTAATTCGAATTGATAACTAGAAATATAACTAGTAAAAATATATAGTATTTAATAGCACCAATCAATTAAAATGACAACTTAACCAATACAAATATTTAAGCGTAATATTCGCATTAGGTATAATTAGAATGGTAGAAGAAATCATGCCTTGAATAATAGAATTAGCAAATAGAGATGGAAATATGGCAACTCCAAATAAATAAGTAATAAATGTTGAATAAATTTGGGAGTTACAAGAGTTTGAATAGGACATAAATGGAGTAATGAGACTGATTAATCGGATTGTTTGAATAGTAAATATAGAGAGATAAAGAAGGAATGCCAGGTAAAATTTGAATAAGTAAATAAAGGTCTTTAGGAAACATTTGGTGAGATAATAATGATTTATTTCGGTCGGAAGTAAGGGAGTCGAGATTTGGTCTATCTAACGACGATTTCGGTGACATTTTGGGGATAGCTACCAAGGGAACGGATTTAGATAATTTGGAGATTACTGATCCAGAGATTTATAGTGGATCTTTTCTAGAGCTATCTATGTCTAGAGGTCAAACAATTTGTGCCCTATAGCTCGCCTCATCATTCGCATAGTTCAACAAAACATTTCCAAAGATGGGGAGCTTTGATTAGATTTATCCACTAGTTCAGACGACTACCTACACCATCATGGCAGGTATGGCTATCAATTGAGCTCATGCTATCATGACTAAGTGCATTAGTCTTGGAGTTGGTACTCCCCAGAGCTACTTTTCATATTGCCATCATTTCAGTCGTATCTTTAGGCAGTACGGAGTGAACCTTTCTGGAGAGATAGTCTAGAAGACTGTCCCTTCTGCATTCGACAGAGCCTTTCTTAGCATGATGGGAATCCTAGAGCCACTAGTTGTAGGGGGGAAGCTATAGCAGGAGGCGGAGCAAGGGTAGGGCGCTAGAGGATACTAGAGCCCTCGGCTAGTTGTTATTCTTTGGGTCCAGACAAAGATATGAGAGATTCGAGCTGAGCAGCAGTGCCAGAGCCGTGAGATTGGGTGCATAGCCACTTTGCTTCACCCATTCCGAAGCTGCGTTGGCTCATGCTTTCGTAGAGGATTGGGACCATCTCATAGTTTGATATTGGTATCTTAGGTCTAGTAGTGTTGTTGTCATTTCTCTTCCAGTGTTTGTTCTTTTATTCTTTAGGTTGTTTGGGTTGTAACCATTGGTTGTCTCTTGTATAAAAGATGCGTATACTGTTATGAGAATATTCCTATTTACGTACTGAAATTCGGTTTCTAGATGTGTAGACCGCTCTTGTATGTTTATTCGGATGAAATGGTATAAATATGGATATCTCATAGAGACAATTAACTATCGGTAAATGCAATGTAAGATTGGAAGTTTATAATTAGTAAGTTTTAGCTAGCGAATGGAAGGCTAAGGTTGTTTCTAAAGGAGTAGTCATTATTCATGTTCCTTATAAAGCTAAAACTTACAAATGGGTTAGTTTTTATCATTTTAAATAAATGAATAACTTAAGATAAGGAAGTAAGTTTTAATATTCTAAGATTAATTGTGGAATGTTAGAATTGAGCATATGCATTAACTTGTAATTGAATACCAATTACATTGAAATGTGGCTTGATTTATTAAAAATAGAAAAAGTGAATGTTTGGCAAATTTTACATTCGAAAAAAAGTGTTGACATTCAAATAATTTTTGGAATTTTAGCATAATTTTTTTATGGGAATTGGCATTTAAATGTTTTTGAAGTTTACTTTTCAAATCATATGCCAATTTGATTGAAAAATGGAAAGGATTTTTTGTGGAAATTTTTGATTTTAAAATGCCACATACTAAGCATAGGAAAGATAGATGAGTGAATTTTGAGTTACGTTAAGGATGACATTAGGATAAAGTGCAGATGAAAACAAGGGAAAAGCTATTTTAGCCGTAGTATTTCTATTTCCATACCTCATCAATGATGTACGGGAGTCAATTTTGGATTCAATTCCATTTTAGAGCTTGAAAACAAGCCTCCTTATGCTTTATAGAAAAATTAAGAGAAATCTGGGGCAATGAGGAAATTTTCAATGCACAAAGACATTGGTAACCAACAGAGTGATAAGAATGTAAACTTCTCCACCGAAATTCCTTTTCCCAGCATAGAAGTGAACACTTAGGATGTGAAATTTTGACGTGTTAGATTTTTGGATGCAAAATTGGTTGAACCTTCGTAAGAGTACAGAATTTTTGTGTGAAAAAGATTTTTGAAAGTTGCATGCATAAAGAACTGCCAGTATATGTAGGTGGTTTGCATCTTATTTTCAAAATTATTTTTAAATGAATACATTCATATAAGATGGCCCGATATAGAATCATTCTGCATACATGTTTTCTACGTTGTGATACACTATGCATCTGTGCACATTTGACAGCAATATTGGTTGCACACTAATTGGTGAATAGTTTAGGATGGTTATTGCAATACCCTATGATTTAATCATTGGAGTAATTTTCTGACGAAATTTTTTTAAAAGAGGAAGAATGTTACACGCCGTAAATTTAGGTTAATCATTTAATAATTAATTAAGCTCTAAAAATGGAATGGAATTTGGAGGCAAAACTTGCACCATTGCGTTCGCGGTGATTTTCTAAGCAACTTTTATATTAGGAGTTTTGCGATCGAAGTTCAAATGAAGAAGTTGCGAGCGTTTAAAGAATATAGAATGAAAATTATTAAACAACAATTAATTAATATTTATAATAAACGAACTGGGACCCACCGGTCGAGCCCCTTTTATGGATCTGTCGACCCTTAGTGGTTGACCACTCATAGAGGTGTGATCAACAAGTCGAGGATTGTGACAACCGTGGGTTTTCTACCCTTGAAAATCGACACTAACACATCTATTGTATTGCATAACGAGCGATCGAATGCCAAAAAACCAATGTTAGGGGAAAAGAAAGAAGAAGAAGAAGAAGACAAGAAGAAACTAAATAACACAGAATCTCATACCGGAAGGAATAATCTATAATATACTACAAATCTTTACACAAAGTAAACTGTAATATATATATATATATATATATATATATATGTGTGTTTATGTATACAAAACATCAATCAGAGTATACTAACCCATTTTAGCCCTGACAGTTATAACAACTTGTCCTCACAATTGCTGATAAATACAACCAATAAACAATAGTGCTGGACACTAGAAATATGCAGATACATCTTGGACCTCCAGCTTATCTCCTGAGCACTAAAGCATCCAAAAGCAATTTTTAAATATGCTCGGTCTAACCCGAGCATTATAAAAAAATAACACCCGGGTCAGTCTGGAAAACCAAAGTGAGAAAAAGTACCAACTAGATGTTAAAGTTATAAAAACCCTTTGAAATCAAAAGCATCTTGTAAGACTACGCCGCATCTAAAAATGAATGGGTTTTTACCTTATGATAACCAAAACATTTCATATGAAATTCTCTAATATTATAATTGTGTCTAAGATACAAATACTTATTAATCATAGCCAAAAAAATTACATTAATTAAATTCCAACATAATAGGTATACAACTAAAAATGTAAAGTCACGTGTTGGAAAGTGGATTCCATACAATGACCGGGGTACCACCCATTCTCTTGATAAATAACACCAAGGACCTTATCAAGATACTCTACCAACACAGAACCGGAGTACCACTTGACTAGTAGTACTGAATCTGAACACCTCTCTGCTAATGGGCCCCGGAACAAAAAAAGAGAGAGATAATATTGACTCTAGATAGGAATAATCATACCCTAATTAGGAGCAACCCACTCGGCTCTACTGCATCTCCCCTATTTTAGTCATCTTCGGTTGATGAGGCTTAAGGTTACGTTTTACCTTTTATATAGCACTTCCCCCTTGGAATGCTAACACTGCCCTCCAGGCAACAATGCAATGCCAGCATTCATCCATACAAGTTCGTTGTGGGACCCAATGAAACGCATGAGAGCTATATCTTCAATTCCATCATCTTCGTGATGTCATCACTTCGAAATGCTTGAGCTGGATCGAAGTGGTTTTCAGATATTATATCCGATCCCGGTCTTGTCGAAACAACATTCGATAGTTTTCGGTAAACTCAACCCTGGTACTTTTGGAAATAAATAGTCAACGGTAAGAGCAGAGATCACCTCCTAACTGTTAGTGGATGAATTTCCTTATCATTTTTTCTAGGATAACGAAACGAGATTTATACTCATAGTACAGCATCATCGGAGATAACTGTGCCATATAACTCACATGTTTCTCCTTTATATTTCCAAAGTTACGTTTTGGGTTCAAATTTGATAGCCGATTATTTAACGATCAAATAAAAAAACATTTAAATCGTGGATTTATTTCCATAGGAAAAAAACATTAGTAAAGCCCATAAGCAACCACTAGCCTCCTTAATTGTTCTTTTCATTTATTAGATTCATCTTGTAAATACTTGTACCAATATGCTTTTATAAAGATATATTCACAAATACTTATATTTTCAACGCTTGGAAAAATATCCATATACCTATCCTAAAGGTATAAGTATATTTATAAAATAGAGAAAGATTTCCTTTTTATACAATTCACAAATCACTTATAAATTCCTTTATAAATCTTTAAAATATTTATAAACTATTTATAAATCCCTAAAACCATTTACAAATTTTTTTTCTCAAGTAATTTATTAAACCCTTTATAAATTCATGTAACTATTTATAAAATTCCTTTTATAATTCTACAAAATCATCTCTAAAATTAGTTTATAAATATCGAACCATTTATAAAACTCCTTCAACTCATAAATAATCTCACTTTTAGTTTTCAAACCATTTCATAAAACATCCCTTGTAAAAGCCAAGTCTATTTATAAACTCTATTTTTTATCTCGATAACCTTTATAATTAAATAAACTCATTTACTTTAAAACACAACTATATAATAATAATTATTAACAATAACATTATAAAAAAATAATTACCATTTAACTTCAAACATCTTAAAAATAATAATTACCAATTTCAAAACAGTTTAAATAAAAAACAATAATTAATCTTTACCATTATTATAAATAGTAATAACTTATGTCCAAACCATTTTTTAAACAATTCTTTTCTGACTTCAAGCCATTTTAATTATCTGAATAATTACCCTTTTAAAATATTTAAATGTTTATAATAACTTAACAACATTAAATATAAATAATAATCTTTAAAACAATATTAAATATAAATAAATAAATTTGAAAACAATATTAAATACAAATAAATAATTTAGAAAAGGCAGATAAAGAGGTTGGAGTAAAATAGAAGATAATCCTTTAAGACAAATATGTCTGAAATATAACTTCAGATTAAAAATCATTCCCTATCCCAAAAACCAACTCCAACTCAAATGGAGATTTATAGTACTTTTAAAAATACTAAATTTGAGGCCAATAACTACCCAACACCAGACCAATATTGATATTCACTTTTTATCACCACAAGGTTTAAATGTTGAACACATAATAATTTCATAGCCCATAGTACCAACAATTAGGTTTAATATCAAATAATTCATATGACAAGATTATTAATTAAATTTAAATCAACAGTGGTGAGGAATCCTATTGGATTCCTCCAACCTCTCCCTTGCGTCACAAACAACATATAATTTTATAATATGGGTCATCTGCTACTAGCCGGGTGTATATATAAGGTCATCCACTCCAAGGGCGGGCATAAGTCCAAACCAACTGACAAAACAGTAAATCATCCAAACATCCAATCAACAATTCTTATCAAGTATTTAATATTATCGGTTAGCCAAAAAGGTTAGTTTAACTTACCAGAATTTCTGTTGTCGCCGAGGCATTTCGATTTGGAACGTAAATCAAACGACGTCCGATTTTAGCCCAAATTTAACTGTCTTTAAATTCATCCAAACCAGTTCTTGCAAAGATAACATCCATACGAGTGCAATGCAACAAACAGCGTCTAAATCCGACCTCGTATGATGGATTTTTTTACTTTCAAACTTTAATTTACCTAACTAATTTAAATAACAAATTAAACAAATACCCTTACCCAACCCATCCCAAAGCCCAAATCCGTAAGTACAACCCGATTTCAAGAGTGCTTCATCTCCTCTGATCCCTAATTCGACTCCCAGCTTCCACCGTGCATGCGTGTACACGTGCACATGTGATTCCACCCTCAAACCATTGAACCGAGGCCACTAGCAAGTCGACACCACCTCCGAATCCAACCGCATGACCGCCCTAGCTCCTGTAACCCGAAACAAAACACAACCCAAAACACGTTCATCAAAATCACTTCCAGGTTCTCAAATGTCGAGACATTTTTTTGTCACTAATCTCCCCAAAAAAATCGCCATCCGAGCACCTCTCCCTCCTGATCACAACGCCAAAATCTGATTCGCCTATCGACACTCCTAGCTCCAACGATCAACAAGCTTAGTTTCGAACATGGCCGATCATCGTCATATAATCTCACCAAACTCACACCAATAATACTACTCTTCGATACGAACTCAACGATGCCGACGACATCAACTAATTCTTCCCAGATTGGGAGAAATATTGTTTCAAAGTTTTATGTTCATTTTCTAGGTTTACTGACATTTGACGACCACTTGCTTTTCTCTTGACGAAATTGAGTGCCATCAATTTCTAAAATTACTATGTTTCTAGATAAATAACTGCTATGTTGGTTACTCAGGCTAAATGTCAATGTATTTGGATATGTGGATTTTTAAGTTTTGAATGGTGATTTTTTCATTACTGGAAATACGAAAATAAACAGAAGAAATATACTCTGGTTTGGATGTGAATATAAAAAGGGAGGGTGGTATGGTTAGCATAGTGTAGGCATGGGTCAGGGATGGTGAGAACATAGGGTAGGGTATGGGCATGATATATATGTGTGTGTGTGTGTGTATTCGAAAATATCTAGCCCGATGTAATCAAAATCTCGAACTCAAAACGAGACGTGCCACTTGGCATTCTATATGTAATACTCTTATTTTGAACACACTGGATCTAGTCTCAAGACCTCATTCGATCATATACAGAAGATAGCTTTTCAAACTCAGTCATATTCTATAAATTCTTGAAATTAACTTATATGTGTTCCAAACTAGTACATCTACGTGATGCATCCAATTTCCATGAAATTCGTCTGTGCATAATAACCCACTATTGCGGATCAAGTAAAACTAGTTTTGTCGAAATCCAAGATGGTGCATCGAAAGGCCATTTTCATACGTTAATTAGAACAAATTATTATTAAAACCAAACTAATCACCTTTAAATCTAAATTAAAAGTTTACTGTCTTCATTCTTATTTAAAATTTAAATCAACTTTCAAAATCATTTTTATTCACATTAAATTCATGATAAACAAATTTCGTATATTTAATTAACAATTTACATTATTATATAAATCCTTATGTTTGAAATTCAAGTCAATGGACTTCTAAAACAAATATTTTAATATATTAAATTAATAAAATATCTCAAATTCAAATGGCCAAACTTCTGGGTCATTACATTCTTCCCCCCTTAAAAGAATTTCATGCTCGAAATTGCCTACGTAAGAAAAATGACATTAAACCCATTAACTTTACTAAATCAATTATGTGAAATAGATTACCAAATTCTTTTAAGCCTTTAACTTTCAAAAATCTATTTGTTGAAACTTTGTTATCATCCTTTTTAAATCTTAAATTTCATTCATAGTTACTAACTAATATCTTCCTAGGTTATAACATAAACATCAAATTTTAGTTATCAAAAATTTTCTAACTCCTTCAGTTTACGAAAAATATTTCCAATGTCTCTTTTACGCAGCTTGATTAGATAAATTTACATTATAAATATAATCATAAATATATATATATATATATATATCATCTTCAAGGATGAGGCATTCTATAGGAAAAATACAATATACGATATGTAATTCGAGATGTGTACCTTTTATTTGCATTAGCAAGCATATACATTAAATATAATGTGAACGAAAGCTCTAGATACAAAGCATACGCCATCCACACCTGCTAATCACTCAATATCCAATGAGAACGAGTTTAAGGGATGTAGTACCAATATATAAAATGTACTATCCAATAACCATATGCAAATTTACCCAATGCAACCAGAGAAAGTATGAAACAAATAGTGTCCATCTAATTATTTCTTATCCATATTAATTTTCATTTTCCAATGTCAACATTTAATTTATTAAGCCTGTACAATGTATATACACCATCCGTACGCAATATCAAATCTGATCACTCACTTGATCGCATAATTTCACTTCCAAACTAGTATCATTCACATGACCACTCTAGTACGAACTCAGATCTGATTCCTTTGATTAGAAACCACCATTCTCCTTACATAGTCACGTACTATGACGAAGAATTCGAGAATTAATAGAAAATCCATATTCAGTGTTTGCCTTCGAGAATTGAGTGAAAATCCTAACTCAAACCGATGTGAATCATCTCGAAATCATGTACTCCAATCTAGATCAAATAGTTATGTGAATTTAATAATATACATACAACTTAGGCATTTATTTCAATTGGTTTCTCATTATTCAGATTCTTTTATTTTCAATCATTTATTCTTAATATTTTTCATATTGCTTTATTCACATTCACTTATAACTTAGTATATTCTTTCAATACTAATATCACTTAAGGACCATTCCATCAAATTTTATATTTAACAACATTTCACTGCATACTAAATTCATTTATGAATCATTTAATAAAATTTTACTTAAGTTTATAAATATTTTATACAGCACTTCGCATGTTTATTTCACTTTACAACTTAAATTCATGTTCCTTTCTAATCAAATTCAATTTCATTTAACTCATCTTATTATCCAATTTCATTATTCAGTTCTATCAAAAGATTTTCCAGAACATATTCACTTCACAAATTTATTTCATTAATTCACTTCATTAAATCATTTCAAATAACTATCAATTCATTTCAAAAATTATTTCATTTAACCAAACATAGGTTAAACTTCTTCTAAAAGTTCATTTTATTTAACTTAAGTTAAATTTCATTTCAATTTTGCTTTTCTTAACAATTTATATTCAATAAATCTAAAATTTTCTTCAACTTACTAATTTCCAAAATTTATAAGTTATAAAACTTATTTTCTCATATTTGCACAAAACATTTAAAATAAAATTTCCAGAGTCTTAAACAACTGTTCTTATTTCAAATTATTTTGAAACAATACCATAATTATTTTATTTGTATTAAAAATCATACTTTTGAATTTTAAATCAAAAGTAGTTTTACCAAAAAAACTCCAATGGTAGCAATTCCTTTCTTGGAAACCCAGAAATGAACGTCGTCGACGCTGTAGTCATTATCGAAATTATTTTCCAACGACCGAAGTGAGTTCAGTGCTTTCTATCCCTTTTTAAATTCTATTAGAATATTTCTAATCAAAATATTTTCAAAACAATACTATTATTATCCTTCCAAAAAATTTGAATATTTTTTTAAAATATTTTCAAAATAATACTATTTTTATTTACAAATCATATCTATAAATTTTCCTTAAATATAATTTCACTTTGGTTTTATAAAACCATTCTTTAATTATTTATCTTAGTTTACAGTATAATAATAATAACTTTTATTAAACCATGATCAATTAACAACTAATGATAATAATAAATATTATCATTCATAACAACCAAACACGCCATATATAATATAATATTCTCTGAAAAGTTATTCCATTATATATATAAAATATAATCAAGATAAAGTTATTTCGGTTACCCAATTTCAAAACAATACTATGTCGAATTGCTCTATTCAAGTGTTTAGAGATCCCTATCAATAACTTTAATTACTCGTACTAACCAGATTCCATAAGCCACATAACAAATCAATCGACGCAATGTAAACCATTTTAATATCACTAACAAATACGTGCTCATATATACACTCAAACTCATTGTAGGGTGCTACTTACCCTATCTATATTGAGTAATTCCCACCGAAACCAAAGTTGTCGGTTAACCTTAAGCTGATACCAAGTATAAAAACTAGGGGTTTTCGAACCTCGAAAATGGACACCAATATGTCTACTGTATTGCGTGCCAAGCAATCAAATGCCTGAAAACCCGATTATTAGGTGAAAAGAAAGAAGAACTAAATAACACAGAATCTCATAGTGGAACGAATAATCTATAATATACAACAAATCTTTGCACAAAGCAAACTGGAATATATATGCATACATTAATTAGAGTATACTAACCCATTTCAGCCTGGACAGTTATAAAAACCTGTCCTCACAATTGTTGATAAATACAACCAACAGAAAACACAGTAGGACACAAGAAATATGTAGATATGTCTTGGACCTCCAGCTCGTCTCTTGAGCTTAAAGCATCCAAAAGAAATCTATAAATATGATTGGTCTGACCCAAGATTATAATAGTATAACACCTAAGTTAGTCTGGAAAACCAGAATGAGAAAACACATCCAACTAGATTTAAAGTTATAAAAACCCTTTGAAATCAAAAGTCTCGTAAGACCATACCACACATAAAAACGGATAGGTTTTTAGCTTACGATAACCAAAAAAATTCATATGAAATTATTTGATATTATAATAGTGTCTAAGATACAAATATGTATATTAATAATAGCTAAAATTGTTACATTAATTAAATTCTAACATAATAGGTATACAACTAAAATCGTAAAGAAACGTATTGGAAAGTGGATACCATACAATGACTGGGCTACTAGGGTACCGCCTGTCAAGGTACATCTCCATATAAAATAACATAGAGGACCTCGCCAAGATCACCTACCAACACAGAACCGGCCTACCACTTAACTAGTATTACTGAATATGATCACCCGTCCATTAATGGGCATCAAAGCATACAAATGAGAGACAATATCAACTCTGATAGGGATAATCATACCCTACTTGGGGGCAACCCACTTAACCCAGCTGCATCTCCCATATTTTAGTCATTCTTGTTAGATGAGGCTTGAGGCTACGTTTTACCATTTATATAGCACCTCCCACTTGGAATGCTAACACATCCCACCATGAAACATTATAGTGCCAGCATTCATCCATACAAGTTCGTTCTGGGATTGAACAAAATGCTTGAGAGCTCCACCTTCAATTCCATCATCTTCAAGATGTCTTCACTTTGAAACGCTTGAGTTGGATCAAAGTGGTTTTTGGATAACATATTCAATCTCGATCTCTTCGAAGAAAAATTCGATAGTTTTTGGTAAACTTATCGCCAGTTCTTTAGGAAATAAACAGTCAAAGATAAAAGCAGAGATCGCCACCTAACTGTTAGTGGATAGAGTTTCAATCATTTGTCCTAGGAGAACGAACTGAGATCGATACGCGTAGTACAAGCATCATCGAAGATGACTGTGCCATATAACTTACGTGTTTCTCTTAGATATTTCCAAAGTTACATTTTGGATCCAAATTCGTTAGCCGATTATTTAATCATCAAATAAAAAAACATTTAAACCAGGGATTTTTTCCATTGGGAAAATCGACATTTGTTAAGCTCATAAGCAACCACTAGCCTCCTTAATTAATAGTTTCGTCTATTAAATTCATCTTGTAAATACTTGTATCAATACACTTTTGCAAAGATAAATTCACAAATCCCTATATTTTCAACACTTGAAAAAATATCCATATACATATCTCAATGTTATAAGTATATCTATAAAACAGAGAAAGATTTCCTTTTTATATAATTCTAAAATCATTTATAAATTCCTTTATAAATCTATAAAATCATTTATAAACTATTTATAAATCCTAAAACCACTTAGAAACGTTATTTTCTCAAGTCATTTATAAAACACTTCATAAATTCATGCAACTATTTATAAAATTCCTCTTATGATTCTATAAACTCATTTCTAAAACTCATTTATAAATATCTAACCATTTACGAAACTCCTTCACCTCATAAATAATCCCATTTTAAGTCTTCAAACCATTTCATAAAACTTCCCTTATAAAACTTGTCTATTTATAAACTCTATTTATGAATCTTAAAAACATTTATAATTAAATGAATCATTTACTTTAAAATATTTTGTATAATAATAATTGTTCAAGATAAACATTATAAATAAATAATTATCATTAAACTTTAAACATCTTAAAAATAATAATTACCAATTTCAAAACATATACATAAAGTGATAATAATTTCTTTACCATTATTATAAATAGTAATAGCTTATTTTCAAAACATTTTTAAATAAATCTTTATTAATTTCAAGCCATATTAATTATTTAAATAATTACCCTTCCAAAATATTAAAATATTGATAAATAATTTTAACAACATTAAATATAAATAATAAACTTTAAAATAATATTAAATGTAAATAAGTAATTTTTAAAATAATATTAAACGTAAATAAATAATTTAGAAAAGATGGATAAATCGTTCGGAGTAAAATAGAAGTTGAATCCTTTAAAACAAATATTTTCAAAACCCATCTTCGGATTAATAATCATTTCCTATCTCAAAAACCAACACAAACTCAAATTACGATTTATAGTATTTTCAGAATACTAAATTTGAGGCCAATAGCTACCCAACAATTAACCAATATCGATATTCATTTTCTATCACCACAGGGTTTAAGTGTTGAATATATAACAATTTCATAGCCCATAGTATCAACAATTAGGGTTAATTTAAAATAATTCATATGACATGATTATTTATAAAATTAAAATCAACACTGGTGAGGAATCTTATTGGATCCTTCCAACCTGTCTCCCTACATCACAAATAGCATATAATTATATAATATTGGTCATCTGCTACTAGACGGGTATATATATATAAGGTCATCCGCTCCAAGGGCGGGCATAAATCCAAACCAACTGACAAAATAGTAAATCATCCAAACATCAAATCAATAATTTTTACTAACTATATAAGATTAATGGTTAGCAAAAAAGGTGAGTTTAACTCACCAATAAATTCTATTGTCGTCGAGGCATTTCGGTTTGGAACTATAATAGAACGACGTCCGGTTTTAGCCCAGATTTCAATTGTCTCCAAATTTGTCCAAACCAGTTCCATTAGATAACATCCATATGAGTGCAATGCAACAAACAGCGTTCGAATCTAACCTCGTAGGAAGGAGTTATTTATTTTCAAAGTTAAACATTTAATTAACTAATTTAAACAAAAATTAAACAAATACCTTTACCTAACCCAGCCCAAAGTCCAAACCAGCAAGTGCAACCCGATTTCAATAGTACTTCATCTCCCTTAATCCTCAATTCGACTCCTAGCTACCACCATGCATGTGTGTGTACATGCGCATGTGACTCTACCTTCAAATCATTTAACCGAGGCTACCAGCAAGTAGGCCACCACCTCCTCATCCAACTACACACCACCGCCCTAGCTTCGGTCTCCCGAAATGAAACCTAACCCTAAACCCGTTCATCAAAATCATGTCTAGGTCCTCAAAATGTTGCATCATTTTTTTTCCGTCGATCTCCTTCGAAAAACACCATCCGAGCACCACTCCCTCCTTACCACAATGTCAAGCTTTGATTCGCCTATCAACAGTCTAGCTCTGACGATCAACAACCCTAGTTTCGAACATCGTCGATCATCGTTATATAATCTTGCCGTACTTACATTAAAAAAATTACTCTCCGATATGAACTCAATGATGCGTATGGCATCGAGTAATTCTTCCCGAATTGGGAGACTTAATGTTTCAAAGTTTTGTGTTCATTTTTGGTTTACTGACATTGAGTGCTGTCAGTTTCTAAAAATACTATGGATCTAGACGAGTACCTCCCATATTGGTTACTTAGGATAAATGTCAGTGGATTTGGATATGTGTTTTTTTGAAGTTGTGAATGGTGATTTTTCATTACTGGAAATAGGAACATGTAGAGAAAAAGTATTCTCTTGTTTGGATGTGAATTTTAAGGTGAAGGTGGAATGGTCAGCACAGTGTGGGCATGGGTCAGGGATGGTGAGAATATGGGGTATAGTATGGGCATGGTAATGATATATATATATATATATATATATATATATATATATATATATATATAATATTCGAACATATCTAGCCCAATGTACTCAAAATCTTGAATTCCAAACGAGACATGCCGCTTGGCTTTCTATATGTACTACCCCTATTTTAAACACGCTAGAACTAGTTTCAAGACCTAATTCGATCAAATATAGAAGATAGCTTTTCAAACCTAATTATAGTATATTAATTCTAGAAATGAATTTATATGCATTTCAAACTCATACATCTTCATGATACATCTAATTTCCATGAAATTCGTCAACGTATAATAACCCCTATTACGAATCCAATGAAACTAGTTTCGTCAAAATCCGAGACTGTGTCCTAGAAGGCTATTTTCATATGTTAATTAGAATGAATTATTATTCAAAACCAAATTAATCACCTTTAAATATAAACTAAAAATTTACTATCTCCATTCTTATTTAAATAGAATTTAAAGCAACTTTAAAAATCATTTTTTTACATTATATTCAGGATTTAATTATTTAAACAAATTTCCAATATTTAACTAACAATTCGCATTATCCAATAAATCACTATATTTGAAATTCAAGTCATTAAACTTCTAAAACTAATAATATTTGAAATTAATTAAAAATCTCAAATTCAAATGCTTAAAATTCTGGATTGTGACAAGGATTTTCAATATGATGTAAACTTCGACCAACGGCTTGGATTTAATATTTTTAATCTAAAGGTTACAAATGATTCGAAAGCCTATAAATACAGGCTTAACCCTTCCTTTCTCTTCTCATATTTTCTAACATAGGGCAGCAAAGTTGTGTCATTTCTTCTTTTCTACTATTCCACCTAACTTTAAAATAGTTGTATTTATACAAAGTTGAGAAGAGCATAAAATAGATTGAAGAAGAGAAGGAGCGGACCCGTGTTGCGCAAACAACAATGTAAATTTAAATATTGTAAATTCATATTCCCCTTTAACCCCACATTTCTTCTCAGATCTGAAATTATAGCTTATACATATATGTTTTTTACACATTTTGCTTGGACTAAATAAGAGATAAGTGGTATCAATGAACTAGATTCAAATGTGTAGATTTGGAATGCTTTAAAAGTTGAATGGGAAATTATGTAGTTTGTTTATAACATTGAAATTTATTTTGTTGGATTTTAATTTGATGATTATGTTTAAATAAAAATATGAGGGTTGTCGACTCAAACTAAACTAAGAAAACTTTGCCTACATATTATGCAACTTAGGAAATTTGATTAGAAATATCGTTTGCACTTAGATATGGAAATCATTCCCTAAGATATTAAGAGTTGAACATTGATAAGATGAACAATTTATTCCACATCTACAATTGGGTCATAAAGATGTTAGTATAATCTAGATTTATAGCCTAAATATATCAGAATGTGGACTTATTGTATTATAATTATTAGGAATATTATTCGTTTAATTTTTTTAAATTTTCCAAATATTCTTAATTACGTAGAAAAGTGCGGCGTTTGATTTACAAGGAATATGCATCGACGAAGGAAAGAGATGTATAAAGTATGGATTTACCTTCCGTAATTTACAATATCTATTTTAGTAAAATAAAATAAATCATACCTTGTAATTTCAAACAAAGAAAATTTCTTAATTTTGGCTAGTTTATGGAAATTATAACAGAAAACCTTTCTAGAGTTATAGTTCTCACGTATTAAAATATGATAAAGAATGTTCTAGTTAGGGACTGATAAATAGAAATATATAAAAAAATATAAGTATTTAATCATGCCAGTCTATTAAAATGAATACTTAACTAATTCGATGAGTTACACATAATATTCGCATTATGTATAATTAGAATGTTATAATAAATCACACCTTGATTAATAACATTAGGAAACAAAGATGAAAATATTGTAACTCTAAATAAATAGGTAGTAAATATGGAATAAATTTGGGAGTTACAAGAATTTACATAGGGTATAAATGGAGTGATGGAACTAATTAATGAGATTGTTAGAATAATAAATATGGAGAGATAAAGAATGAATACCATATAAAATTTGAATACATAAGTAAATGTTTTATGAAAGGTCCATTAAGATAATAATCATTTATTTCAGACAAAGCGACATTTATAAAAAGTAAACAAAAAAGTTAGGTAGTAATTGAATATTTTAAGGAGGTATAATTATCAATAGAGTAAATTATATAGCCTTCAATATGAAAATAGAGATTAGTGGGCTTTGCCTAATAATAACGTTTAGAGCAATTCATTTTATTTAGTGGGTTAGGATGCGAGGTCAATAGAGTTACACAACAGAAGTCTGTCCTTTACTCATAGGCTACAATAGTTGTGTACATTTACTACTAATATGGAACATCTCCAACCTTAGGACCCATGGAAAAGGGATTTACGTTATGGATAGGTCAGGGGAAAGTATGCCCAGGGGTTCACCTCAAATTTGAAGTATTAAATGGCCTAGAACCTTTTGGTAAATGAGGTTTGCTTCCTATTCCATAAGAAGTATTAAGTAACCAAAGAGGGTATTTTTCCTAAACTAATTAGATTAGTCTAAATGGGGATGTCAACTATGGAGGGTCAGTAGGCTATGTCAATAATTGGTACCAATATTTAGTAGTAGGACTGACCTATAGGCTGCCCAACGATCCAAAATGAGCGGTAGTAAGGACTTGGGTTGCGCCCCGATGGATTTCGCTTCCTACTTGTGTAGAATCCACATGGGACACATATAGAACTCATGATAGAGATAGTAAAAATTAGTTTATTAGAGGTGTGCCAGTTAACCTTAGATAAGTTTTTGAGTTGCGGTAGTAGTATGGTAGATAAATTATATATTATTAGTAAAACCATATATTCGAGTCAATGGTCACTATACTTGAGATCGACAGACTAGCGATGACGATGCGTAAGGCCCACTTTATAATTAAGAAGTATTAAATGACCAAGGTTTTGGGTAGAGAATGGTTAGAATGTGTATATATATACATATAGATATATATGTGTATAATATACCTTAAAGAAAGTTATGATAAATATATCTAACGGACATATATTAAATTGAATGGGTTAGCCGCTAACAGCAGACATAACATTTAAATGGAAATCAAACGGTGTAAATCTATGTCATGGATAAAGCATACAATATTCCAATCATCGGAATGTTGTTTTGACCCCCCCTCCTCATTACAACACACATGATGGATTTAAAGGAACATGTCACCGGAGCAAGACTGTAACAACCCGCATATTTATCGATTTTATATTTAAATATTTTATCAATACTCGGAATTTAGTCCGAAAATCTACTTTTTGCATACGGTCGAATTAGGACTCGGGACCACTCCTATTGAGTTTAAAATGCCGTTTGCGACCTTTTTGAGTATAAGCTTCGATATGTTTGGAGAAAGTTGAATTTTGCTACTTTTTACTTAGGGCTTTGGTTTGGGCTGAGCCACTTATGTATTCAGTCCCAACCCCTTCTCCTCTTCATTCCTTCATTCCTCATTTCCTAATACTCAAGCTTTTATATTAATGGAGAGTGGAAGAGGAAATTAAAATTCCAAACCCTAGTTTTCTTTTGCAAATCAAACTCTAGCTCCAAACTAATTGAAGAACACATTGGTAAGCTTCTCTTCTTCTTCTCCAACTCATTCTCTTATCAATTTCAGAAATTCCTAAACCTAACTTTGGGAATGTTCTTCTTTTAAAGCCTAGAATCAAGCTTCTTGAGTTGACTTTGAAGAGTGTTTGATTCTCCTTTGCTTTCAAGCTTCTTCAGTTCAAAGGTGAGATTTTTAATCTCACATCTAAGTCTATGAATTATCTTCGATTGTTAGGTATGAATTCCTAACACTTATTCGTGTGCACTTGCTTTTGGTTTGGATTGATTTGGTGAATATTCTAATTTTTGGTGTTTTGGGTTCAAATCTTTAAAAATCCTAACTTTGATGTTTGAATGTGTTTTGGTCATGCATCGAAGAGCTCATAGGGCCAGGTAGTCGATTGGCATAAACCCTTAGCGCCGTTGCTCGAAAGAATGCAATTTGGTCGAGGTTGGACCTCATTTGGATGGGCTGGGAAGAGACTGGCAACAGGTCCGGTCGGCCGAGCCCTGCTGCCGGCCGACCGACCTACTTCCAAGTGCATAAGCACTTCTCTGTTTATGGTCCGGTCGACCAACTACAGGGTTCGGCCGACCGACCTGCTCCCCGAGGAATTTTCTGAAATAGGGTCCGGTCGACCGAGCTCTGTAGCCGGCCGACCGACCTGATGCAATTTTGCCTATTTCGCCTAGTTGCTTGAATTTCCAACTTTAATCGATTCGTGTTGTTTCCTATTTGTTGTTATCATTTATTATGACTTTGATGACTCCTTTTTAGGGATTTTTGAATATCCATTTCGATGGATTCTTTATCGGTTTCGTTGGATTTTTTATTCACATCTTCGTATGTGAATTTTAGTGATTGATTGTTCCTACAATCTTCTTCGTGATTTGTCACTTTAAAAATATAAAGGTTTCTATACTAGTAGTAAATATCAAAACTCTTTCTTCAAATGATTTCAACACTATTTTAGTACAAAGCTCGTTTCGTAAACCGTTTTCCAATCTATTAGTATATACAAACCTTTACCTCACTCGTATGAGAAATCTAATTAAACGACTTAGTAAAACGAGTGGTATGAAACGCTTGCTTTTACTTCGTCAGTTAATTCTTGGACTTGTTCGATTGAATCTCTTGTGACAATTTTATAGTGGAGATCTACAGTTTGTTCGTAAATATTTAAGTTAAGCAAGTGGTTATGGGACATGAAGCTAAACTCATATATTTACTAGCTTAGTGTAATTGACACTTCTCGTTGATCATGACGATCATCTTTGTGATTTAGACTGGCAATGTGCGATGTCTCTTTGTCTGCGAGGGAGCCTAAACCCCGTTTTGTGGAGTTTCGACTCAAATTGGTAGGGTAGCAACCCATGGTCTTTGGGTCGTTTGTGGAGCTCCGACTCAATTTGTGATGGTTAGCAACCATGGAATTAGCGTTCCGTTTGTGATACACGTGTTGGTGAGCTTTATGCTCCCGTTTGTGATAGGCCTTCCCCCTTTTTGTGATTTCTGGATTCCTTGAGATGATTTCTAGAATTTGCGCTTCACCAATTTTCGTGATTTCCATTGATAAGTTTTATCAATATTTGTGCATTGGTGAATTTGTGTGTCATTGACTTTTGTGATTGACATTGATATAATCGTCAATATTTATGGTTTGGTGAACGAAATAAGGAGTATGACATTTCTTTGATTCTTGTGTAGATTCTGTGATATTGATTAATCTCTTGTTGATTTTCAATTACTTATATATTTCACAGCTTGTCATTGTGATTATTATGTGTTTAGTCATATCTCTTATTCTATATCGTTTCATTTGATATTTATAGTTAGACTGATCTGTTTATTATTTTCTTATTAAATAATACTCGGGTCAGACCGAGATGTTGCAGGTGCTTCTGCTTGACTTTACATCCGGGATTACCTCCTTGACTTTTGGTTAACTACTTAGATTAGTAGTATTTGGTTGTATACATTTGAGATATAGACTCCATGATGTATACTTATTCTTTTGTGTAGTTCTTGCAACTATTCTTTTGTGATATTATGGATCTTTTTTGTAACAACCCGCATATTTATCGATTTTATATTTAAATATTTTATTTAAATATTGTATCGTTAGTCGGATTTTAGTCCGAAAAGGTACTTTTTGCATACGGTCGAATTAGGACTCGGGACCACTCCCATTGAGTTTAAAATGCCGTTTGCGACCTTTTTGAGTATAAGCTTCGATATGTTTGGAGAAAGTTGATTTTTGCTACTTTTTACTTTGGGTTTGGTTTTTGGGCTCAGCCCTATGTTAACTAATGCTCAAATCTGAGCCACTCTTCCCCACTCACCCTCATTCTCTTCTCATTTCAGTTTTCTTAGCTTTAATGGTGGGAGAGATTGGAAATTAAAACTCCAAAACCCTAGCTTCTCTTGCAAATCAAATTCCTTGCTCCAAACTCAAGAAGAACCCATTGGTAAGCTTCTCTTCTTCTTCCCCAACTTGTTCTCTTACCAATTTCAGAAATTCCTAAACCTAATTTTGGGAATGTTCTTGTTTTTGAGCTTAGATTCAAGCTCAATTGAGTTGTGTTGAAGAGAGGTTGATTCTCCATTTGCTTTCAAGCTTCTTCTTGTTCGATTTTGTGAAAAGTTGAGATTTTTACCTCACATCTATGACTATAATTATCTTTGGTTGTTGGGTATGAATTCCTAACACTTATTCATGTGCATTTGCTCTTGATTTGGATTGGTTTTGTGAATATTCCAATTTTTGGGTTTTTAAACCAAATTTGTGTGAAAATCCTTTTATGGATGTTTGATCATGCTTTTGGTGATGCATCGAGGAGCATATAGGGCCGGGTTGCCGATTGGCATAAACCCTTAGAGCCAATGTTCGTCCGGTTGCATTTTGGAAGAGTTTGCTCTTCATTTGAATAAGGCTGAAAAACAGCCCAGGCATGATTCAGTCGACTGAAAACTCTGTTCAGTCGACTGAACCTGAAACCCGAGAGTTTCCAGGCATGATTCAGTCGACTGAAAACTTCTGCACAGTCGACTGAAACTGGAAACAGAAAGTTTCCTGAACCTGGAAAATTTCCAGGTACAGGGTCAGTCGACTAAAAAACTATGTTCAGTCGATTGAACCTGCTGTTTGAGTCAATTTGCCTTATTGGATTGAAATTCCAATTTAAATCGATTCGTGATAATCCTATTTGTTGTTATCATCTATTATGACTTTGATTACTCTTTTTGGGGATTTTTGAATATCCATTTCGGTGGACCCTTTACCGATTTCTTTGGATTTTATTCACGTCTTCGTACGTGAATTTTTGTGATTAATTGTTCTTACAATCTTCTTCGTGATTTGTCACTTTAAAAATATAAAGGTTTTCTATACTAGTAGTAAATATCAAAACTCTTTCCTCAAACGATTTCAATACTATTTTAATACCAAATTCGTTTATAAAACAGTTTTCCAATCTATTAGTATAAACAAACCTTTACCTCACTCGTATGAGAAATTTAATTAAACGGCTTAGTAAAACAAGTGGTATGAAACGCTTGCGTTTACTTTGTCGGTTAATTCTTGGACTTGTTCGATTGAACCTCTTGTGACAATTTTCTAGTGGAGATTTACAGTTTGTTCGTAAATATTTAAGTTAAGCAAGTGGTTATGGGACATGAAGCTAAACTCATATATTTACTAGCTTAGTGTAATCGACACTTCTCGCTGATCATGACGATCATCTTTGTGATTTAGACTAGCAATGTGCGATGTCTCTTTGTCTGCGAGGGAGACTAAACCCCGTTTTGTGGAGTTTCGACTCAATTTGTGATGGGGTAGCAACCCATGGTCTTCGGGCCGTTTGTGGAGCTTCGGCTCAATTTGTGATGGTTAGCGACCATGGAATTAGCGTTCCATTTGTGATACACGTGTTGGTGGGCTTTATGCTCCCGTTTGTGATAGGCCTCCCCCCCCCTTTGTGATTTCTGGATTTCTTGTGTAGATTCCTAGAATTTGTGTTTCACCAATTTTCGTGATTTCCATTGATAAGTTTTATCAATATTTGTGCATTGGTGAATTTGTGTGTCATTGACTTTTGTGATTGACATTGATATTATCGTCAATATTTGTGGTTTGATGAACGAAATAAAGAGTATGACACTTCTTGGATTCTTGTGTAGATTCCTAGAATTTGTGTTTCTCCAATTTTCGTGATTTCCATTGATAAGTTTTATCAATATTTGTGCATTGGTGAATTTGTGTGTCATTGACTTTTGTGATTGACATTGATATTATCGTCAATATTTGTGGTTTGATGAACGAAATAAAGAGTATGACACTTCTTGGATTCTTGTGTAGATTTTGTGATATTGATTAATCCCTTGTTGGTTATCAACTACTTATAAATCACAGCTTGGCCTTGTGATTATTATGTGTTTAGTCATAACTCTGATTCTATATCGTTTCATTTGATATCTATAGTTAGACTGATCCGTTTATTATTTTCTTATTAAATAATACTCGGGTCAGACCGAGATGTTACAGGTGCTTCTGCTTGACCTCTCTCTTGGGATTGATTTCTCTTGCTTTTGGGTTAACTACTTAGATTAGTAGTTATTTTGTTTTATACATTTGAGATATAGACTCCTTAATGTATACTTATTATTTTGTGTAGTTCGTGTAACTATTCTTTTGTGATATTGTGGATCTTTTTAGACTACTACTCTGATGTACACTTTCTAGTGTAATATTCATATCCATTTCCGCCTTTGTGATATGAATTGTCTGTGACTGATTTGTGTTATGTTTATTTCTATATTTGTTTTCCGAAGGATTTATATAGCCACCGTGTAGTAGCTTTGAGTTTGTGTCGGTATGTCGGATTTCCACTTGAAATAGAATGCATGATATATTATCTTACATATCGGTGCTCGCGCAAAGAAATTACACGGATGGTTGCTCCTCAACAGTCTTATTCTCCGTGCTAGTCGACAGCATTCACCGTAATGTTCTTGGCTAGCGTGGGTATAGAGGTGGGGCGTCACAGCTTGGTATCAGAGCCAAACTTCGGAACAATATGGAATATTATAACAAGGATCATCGTCCTACGTCCATCTTAGGAGTTGTGCTTTAGGATTTTATTCGGGTCTTCGTACCGTTCCATCCTATTTTCCTTATGATTCCTTGTTTTGTCTATCAAGATTGCTTGATATCCAATTTGGTGAATGACCTTTTTATTCCTCTTCTTTCTTTCTAAAGGAAGAGAAATGTCTAGATCTAGCCGCCCCAGAGCCGTGCCATCTAGCACTCCGCCCCAGGATGGAGTTTTTATGACTGCTCAACAGCTTCTTGATTTGGTAACAAATGCTCAAGCAGCTGGAGCTAACCCGGAACCTACTCACCCAAAGTCGGGATTTGCATGCTTGTGTAGCGATTACACTAATTTGGGTGGGGAGCCATTCAGAGGTTCCGAAACTATTATCGAGGTACAGGCTTGGCTAAGGTCATGCGATCGAATCTTTTCTCGCATGAATCTTATTGACCTTCACTGAGTTCAGGTGGCCTCTAGTATGCCCCGAGAAAGAGCATTGGACTGGTACGAACTTCTTATTTCTGAGATTAATGAAGCGGATCTCACTTGGGAGAAATTCCGAGAACGCTTCGATTTGAAATTTGTATCGGAAGTAGAAAAAGTGACATTGGCTCGACGATTTATAGACCTTGTTCAAGGTGAGTCCTCCGTGACTGATTACGTCGCCTCCTTTGAGTCGCTTTCCAAATATGGGGTTGAATACATCAACACCCCTCTTAAGAAGAATCAGAGATTCGTCTATGGCTTAAACAAAAGTCTCAAGAAGCCATTACTTCTAAAGTTAGAAGTTTCTTTCGACCAACTCGTTGATATCGCTCTTCGTCTTGAAGAGGCGGATAGAGAGAATGATGTTGAAGTGGTGGGTTCCAAACCAACCTTCAACAACAGAAAGAGGCCAAACAAATCTAAAGGCCATTATCCCAATAAGAAAGGGAAGCAAGCAACCTCCGTGGCAAAAACTTCTTCCTTTGGTCATGGGGAATGCTATAATTGTGGTTCGAAGGACCATTATGCGAACAAGTGCCCAAAGTCTCTTTCTTGTCGCTACTGCAAAGTTCCCGGTCATGTTTTATCTTCATGCCCCAAGCTTCAGGGCAGGAAGGAGGGAAAGTTAAATGTTGCTCAAGCCCCTGGCAACACATCTCGTGGCCAAGGTATTTCTCATTCTATTCTAGATGGAATTATTTTGTTTCGTGATCATCCTATTCGAGTTCTGTTTGATGCGGGTGTGTCCCATTCCTTTATATCAAAAGAACTTGTTGATACTTTTTCTTTGGATGTTTTGTGTTTAATGACTTCTTTGAGAATTGCGAATCCGGTTGGTGGATCCGCAACAATCAGTTTATTGTGTAAAGATGTCGAGATTATTTTGTGTGATTTTTCTTTCCGAGCCGATTTGCATGTCATGCGTTATTTAGGCTTTGGAATGATTTTGGGAATGGATTGGCTTAACCATTATAAAGCTCATATCCTATGTCCTGAGCGGACTATTCATCTTCGACATCCTCAATCTGTTAATCAGGTTTCTGTTATTCTTAAAAATTCAGATTCTGCTTTGGTTGCATCTTTATATTCTCTAAATCCTCGTGATGACGATGATGATGATGAGGGTGATATTATTTCTCTTATTCACGTCGTTTGTGAATTTTCCGACATATTCGAGCCCGTTTTAGGATTACCACCTAAGCGAGCAATTGAGTTCAGATTAATCTTATTCCGGGAGCTCAACCTATCACTCGTCCTCCTTATCGTATGTCCAATAAAGAAAATGAGGAGATGCGTAAACAATTATCTGAATTGGAAACGAAGCAATTTTTTCGTTCTAGTTCCTCGCCTTGGGGAGCTTCAGCTATTTTTGTGAAGAAATCCGATGGTACACTTAGGCTTTGCGTTGACTACCGCAAGCTTAATGATCTTACTATCAAAAATAAATATCCTTTACCTCGGATTGATGATCTATTCGATCAACTTAGTGGTGCTAGAGTCTTTTCACAATTGGACTTGGCTACCGGTTTTCATCAGCTTCGTATTGCAGAGGATAGCATTCCTTTGACATCGTTCCGTACTCGGTATGGATCTTATGAATGGCTTGTTATGCCGTTTGGGTTAACTAATGCCCCGGCTTATTTCGTTGACTTAATGAATCGAGTTTTAAATACTTTCTCGACCGGTTTGTTCTCATCTTTATCGATGATATCCTTGTTTATTCTAAAACCGAGGAGGAGCATGAAAAACATCTTCGGATTGTGTTGGAAACTCTTAGGAGTAATCAATTAAAGGCAAAATTTTCTAAGTGCCACTTTTGGCAATCTCGTGTGAAGTTTCTCGGTCACATTATTTCTGAATCCGGAATTTCCGTGGATCCTTCAAAGGTTGAAGCGATTCAAGATTGGAAGAGACCGGAGAGTGTGACAGAGATTCGTAGTTTTCTCGGATTGGCGGGCTATTACCGTCGTTTTATTAAAGACTTTTCTAAGATTTCCGTGCCTCTCACTAGCTTGACGAAGAAAGGTGTTAAATACATTTGGTCGGACAAATGTGAAGCTTCTTTTCAGAAATTAAAAGAACTTCTTTCTGATGCTCCTATTCTTGTTATTCCCGATGGGAATCAAGATTTCGTTGTTTATACCGATGCTAGTCGCATTGGTTTGGGTGCCGTTCTTATGCAAAAGGAACGCGTTATTGCTTATGCTTCTAGGCAATTAAAGCCTGCTGAGACTAGATATGCCACTCATGATTTAGAGCTCGTGGCTATTGTTTTTGCTCTTCGGATTTGGCGTCATTATCTCCTAGGAGAGAAATTTGTTCTTTACACAGATCATAGGTCTTTGAAATATTTATTCTCTCAAAAGGAACTTAATTTGCGTCAACAGCGTTGGCTCGAATTTCTTGCACCATATGATCTTGATATTCTTTTTACTCCCGGTAAGGGTAATCGTGTCGCCGATGCTCTTAGCCGTAAACAACAAGCTGTTGTTTCTATGATGATATCCGAATGGAACGATCTCGAGATTTTATCCACTTGCGAAATTCGAGACCGTGTTTCCGATTTGTGCTCATCATTTGTTTTATGTAGCCTTGAGGCTCATCCATCTCTTTTAGACCGCATTCTTGAAGCTCAAAGGCTAGATACTGAATTGGTTCTTCTTGGCCAAAATATTAAGGATAAAATTGATATTGAAGGTTTGAAAGACTTTGATATCGATTCTCGTGGCGGCATTCGGAAATTTGGTAGACTTATCGTGCCAAATGTTAGGGATCTTCGTAAAGATATTTTAGAAGATTCTCATCACTCTAAATTTACCATTCATCCCGGTAGTAGTAAAATGTACGCGGATATGAAGCGACTTTATTATTGGGAGGGAATGAAACTTGACATCGCTAACTTCGTTAAACGTTGCATGACTTGCCAACTCGTTAAGGCCGAACATCAAAGGCCCGGAGGGTTATTGCAACCTTTAGAAATTCCAATTTGGAAGTGGGATAGTATTTCCATGGATTTTATAGATGGTCTTCCCCGTTCTCGTTCGGGTTATGATAGCTTATGGGTAATTGTTGATAGACTTACTAAATCCGCCCATTTTATTCCCGTTCGGTCTAACCGAACCGTTCCTCTTTTGGCCAAAATATTTATCAAAGAAATTGTTAAATTGCATGGTGTTCCTACTTCAATTGTTAGTGATCGTGATCCATTGTTTACTAGTGGATTTTGGAAGAGTCTTCAAAAAGCTTTGGGAACGAAGCTTAATTTTAGCACCGCTTATCATCCCCAGTCCGATGGACAAACTGAGCGTGTGAATCAAACTCTTGAAGATCTTCTTCGCGCTTGTGTTCTTGATTTTGGTGGAAGTTGGGAAGATCATATTTCACTTGTTGAATTTTCCTATAATAATAGCTTCCAATCTAGTATTGGTATGGCACCTTTCGAGGCACTCTATGGTAGGCCATGCCGATCTCCTTCTTATTGGCTTGAAGCCGGTGAGAAGCTGGTTTTTGGTCCAGATCTTATTCGTGATTCCACAGAAAAGATTGATCTTATTCGTCATAGGATGAAAGAAGCCCAGAGTAGACAAAAATCCTATGCCGATAACCGGAGAAGGATGTTAGAATTTTCTGTGGGAGATCTTGTGTTCATTCGTGTGTCACCTATGAAGGGTGTTGTATGTTTCAGTCGATCGGGAAAACTAGCGCCTCGATATATTGGGCCATTTCCTATCACCGAATGTATTGGTTCCATGGCTTATCGCCTTTTATTACCGGCTCAGTTTTCTGCTATTCATGACGTGTTTCACGTTTCTCAACTTCGGAAATGTCTTCGAGATTCCGATTCTATTCTTGAGCCCGGCGTTGTGGAAGAGATTGAAGTTTCGCCTAATTTAACTTTTGAGCAACATCCTATTCGTATCATTGCTTCGGAAGTCAAGCGACTTCGAAATAAAGATGTTCCGCTTGTTAAAGTTCAATGGTCTTCTAATCCTAAGGATTGTTCTTGGGAATCTAGAGAGTACATCGAGCGTACACATCCGGACTTACTTTCTCGTGCTCTTTGAGGTGGACTTCTTATTTCAAACTTCTTTTGTGTTGAATATGCTTTTATGGTTGTTACTATATATCTTCTTCTTGTAATACTGCGAGGACGCAATTTCCTTAAGGAGGGGAGTCTGTAACAACCCGCATATTTATCGATTTTATATTTAAATATTTTATTTAAATATTGTATCGTTAGTCGGATTTTAGTCCGAAAAGCTACTTTTTGCATACGGTCGAATTAGGACTCGGGACCACTCCCATTGAGTTTAAAATGCCGTTTGCGACCTTTTTGAGTATAAGCTTCGATATGTTTGGAGAAAGTTGATTTTTGCTACTTTTTACTTTGGGTTTGGTTTTTGGGCTCAGCCCTATGTTAACTAATGCTCAAATCTGAGCCACTCTTCCCCACTCACCCTCATTCTCTTCTCATTTCAGTTTTCTTACCTTTAATGGTGGGAGAGATTGGAAATTAAAACTCCAAAACCCTAGCTTCTCTTGCAAATCAAATTCCTTGCTCCAAACTCAAGAAGAACCCATTGGTAAGCTTCTCTTCTTCTTCCCCAACTTGTTCTCTTACCAATTTCAGAAATTCCTAAACCTAATTTTGGGAATGTTCTTGTTTTTGAGCTTAGATTCAAGCTCAATTGAGTTGTGTTGAAGAGAGGTTGATTCTCCATTTGCTTTCAAGCTTCTTCTTGTTCGATTTTGTGAAAAGTTGAGATTTTTATCTCACATCTATGACTATAATTATCTTTGGTTGTTGGGTATGAATTCCTAACACTTATTCATATGCATTTGCTCTTGATTTGGATTGGTTTTGTGAATATTCCAATTTTTGGGTTTTTAAACCAAATTTGTGTGAAAATCCTTTTATGGATGTTTGATCATGCTTTTGGTGATGCATCGAGGAGCATATAGGGCCGGGTTGCCGATTGGCATAAACCCTTAGAGCCAATGTTCGTCCGGTTGCATTTTGGAAGAGTTTGCTCTTCATTTGAATAAGGCTGAAAAACAGCCCAGGCATGATTCAGTCGACTGAAAACTCTGTTCAGTCGACTGAACCTGAAACCCAAGAGTATCCACGCATGATTCAGTCGACTGAAAACTTCTGCACAGTCGACTGAAACTGGAAACAGAAAGTTTTCTGAACCTGGAAAATTTCCAGGTACAGGGTCAGTCGACTGAAAAACTCTGTTCAGTCGACTGAACCTGCTGTTTGAGTCCAATTTGCCTTATTGGATTGAAATTCCAATTTAAATCGATTCGTGATAATCCTATTTGTTGTTATCATCTATTATGACTTTGATGACTCTTTTTAGGGATTTTTGAATATCCATTTCGATGGACCCTTTATCGATTTCTTTGGATTTTATTCACGTCTTCGTACGTGAGTTTTTGTGATTGATTGTTCTTACAATCTTCTTCGTGATTTGTCACTTTAAAAATATAAAGGTTTTCTATACTAGTAGTAAATATCAAAACTCTTTCCTCAAACGATTTCAATACTATTTTAATACCAAATTCGTTTATAAAACAGTTTTCCAATCTATTAGTATAAACAAACCTTTACCTCACTCGTATGAGAAATCTAATTAAACGGCTTAGTAAAACAAGTGGAATGAAACGCTTGCGTTTACTTTGTCGGTTAATTCTTGGACTTGTTCGATTGAACCTCTTGTGACAATTTTCTAGTGGAGATTTACAGTTTGTTCGTAAATATTTAAGTTAAGCAAGTGGTTATGGGACATGAAGCTAAACTCATATATTTACTAGCTTAGTGTAATCGACACTTCTCGCTGATCATGACGATCATCTTTGTGATTTAGACTAGCAATGTGCGATGTCTCTTTGTCTGCGAGGGAGACTAAACCCCGTTTTGTGGAGTTTCGACTCAATTTGTGATGGGGTAGCAACCCATGGTCTTCGGGCCGTTTGTGGAGCTTCGGCTCAATTTGTGATGGTTAGCGACCATGGAATTAGCGTTCCGTTTGTAATACACGTGTTGGTGGGCTTTATGCTCCCGTTTGTGATAGGCCTCCCCCCCCCCCCCCCACTTTGTGATTTCTGGATTTCTTGTGTAGATTCCTAGAATTTGTGTTTCACCAATTTTCGTGATTTCCATTGATAAGTTTTATCAATATTTGTGCATTGGTGAATTTGTGTGTCATTGACTTTTGTGATTGACATTGATATTATCGTCAATATTTGTGGTTTGATGAACGAAATAAAGAGTATGACACTTCTTGGATTCTTGTGTAGATTCCTAGAATTTGTGTTTCACTAATTTTCGTGATTTCCATTGATAAGTTTTATCAATATTTGTGCATTGGTGAATTTGTGTGTCATTGACTTTTGTGATTGACATTGATATTATCGTCAATATTTGTGGTTTGATGAACGAAATAAAGAGTATGACACTTCTTGGATTCTTGTGTAGATTTTGTGATATTGATTAATCCCTTGTTGGTTATCAACTACTTATAAATCACAGCTTGGCCTTGTGATTATTATGTGTTTAGTCATAACTCTGATTCTATATCGTTTCATCTGATATCTATAGTTAGACTGATCCGTTTATTATTTTCTTATTAAATAATACTCGGGTCAGACCGAGATGTTACAGGTGCTTCTGCTTGACCTCTCTCTTGGGATTGATTTCTCTTGCTTTTGGGTTAACTACTTAGATTAGTAGTTATTTTGTTGTATACATTTGAGATATAGACTCCTTAATGTATACTTATTCTTTTGTGTAGTTCGTGTAACTATTCTTTTGTGATATTGTTGATCTTTTTAGACCACTACTCTGATGTACACTTTCTAGTGTAATATTCATATCTATTTCCGTCTTTGTGATATGAATTGTCTGTGACTGATTTGTGTTATGCTTATTTCTATATTTGTTTTCCGAAGGATTTATATAGCCACCGTGTAGTAGCTTTGAGTTTGTGTCGGTATGTCGGATTTCCTCTTGAAATAGAATGCATGATATATTATCTGACATATCGGTGCTCGCGCAAAGAAATTACACGGATGGTCGCTCCTCAACAGCCTTATTCTCCGTGCTAGTCGACAGCATTCACCGTAATGTTCTTGGCTAGCGTGGGTATAGAGGTGGGGCGTCACATTTTTAGACCGCTACTCTGATATACACTTCCAAGTGTAATATTCATATCTATTTCCGCCTTTGTGATATGAATTGTCTGTGACTGATTTATGTTATGCTTATTTCTATATTTGTTTCTGAAGATATTATAGCCACTGTGTAGTAGCTTTGAGTTTGTGTCGGTATGTTGGATTTCCCTCTTGATAAAGAAATGCATGTTATACTATCTGACATATCGCTGCTCGCGCAAAGCAATTACATGGATGGTCGCTCCTCAACAGCCTTATTCTCCGTACTAGTTGACAGCATTCACAGTAATGTTCTTGGCTAGCGTGGGTATAGAGGTGGGGCGTCACAAAGACGAAACGGTTGATGGAGAAGTCTTTTTATTCATTCTCATATCTGACAAGGCGATTGGATTTCCAAGGAATACCGTTGATTCCAAGGTTCCTTAGTCAGTATTTATATCCTATTATGTTTCTCTATTTTGTTGTGAGTTTAGTTATCGATCTCTGGTATACTTATAATTATTACAGGTTATCAAACAAGCGATCTGTACTCTAATGGACTTGGGTTTTGATTTTTGCCGAAATTCGGGCTCATTAAGGTTTGGTTTGTTACATGTATATTATGTTTATTCATAGTTTGGACAGCGTTTATTATGCTTGGTGATATTATATTCATATTTTTAAAGATTGAACTCGACCTCTGATTGTCCACGATTAGCCATGAGCTGCCAACTACCTCAAGCAGGAGATGCCAAAACTGTAACTGTGCTGTGGTTGCGGCTTGACCTTCGAAGTTGAAGTTAACGGACAAAGCTAACCCAAATCTGAGTACTAAACGAGGATTTTTTTTTTTAAATGATTTTAATCTTAAAAAAAAAGAAATGAAAGCGGGGCAAGTTGATGGAAGGAGGAAAAGAAGAGCGAGGAGAAGAGAGGGAGCACTTTTTTTTTACTTTTGTAAATAGTACCAATGTTTCGTATGGTAAAGCTTCTGTGTTAGTAATAGACTACTAGATGTACAATGATGGCTAACTATATATATAATGTCCATTCTCTTTTTCATTATTTTAATAGTACAAAAACTTCCTTCTTAATTTGACACACATATATTTTATAATCAAATTTGTAATGATAAATAATATATTGGTTGAGCCATCGATTGATCTACGGACTTCAACTATTGGGCTCACGAGTCGATTTTTAAAACAATGGTTATATCATTTCATTGTAGGATCATATGTTTTGGTAATATATGTGGTTAGAAAACCTTCATATTTAGCATGCATTGTCAACAGAGATATCCATCAAATTGTACGTATATGTGTATATATGTGTGTTTGTCTATGTATGTATATGTGCAAGCATATATGTGTGTGGGTATATATATATATAATTATTGTAGCGCCTCATAATTAACAGTTAATCAATTAAATAATTAGCAGGAAAGTTATAAAAATAAATAAGAAATATAGTGGGCCTTTGGTTATGCACTTGCTTACCATATGAGGTCTGTTATAAATAATAAATAAAATAAGAAAAAGGGTAATGAATTATTGGAGGAAAAGGTTTTGCAGGCCAAGCCGAATTTATTTTAGATAAGAAACATATCCCTTCCCTTATTTCTTCATTCCGTTCTACACTAAACTAAAACAAAATCTTGAATGGAACATTAATGGTAGGAGCCTAAAAAATGAAAATAAGAAGAAGAAGATAAAAAAAACAAGCTAAATGGAAGTAAGAAGATTAAAACAAGATTATCCAAAGATTTATATAAGAAATAATATCGTTTTCATCGTGTTCGATTCGGTATTGATTTAATATGATGGAGTTCGTATGATTAATGTTTAAATAAGATAAATGATATACCAATGGACGTTTTAGGTAGAATAATTATAAATGGGATGTTTAGTTATATTTTCAAACTCTAATGACTTAGAAATGCTAATACGGTTTTAATGATTATTCTTGAAATAATTTTTTAATTTAAAGAATTTTCTATTTCAAAATAATTGGTTATGAATTTTTGAAGGGAGATAATTAGCAATTAAAGAAGAAGAAATAATTAAAAAATACAAATATGTGTAAGATGAGCTACAAGAATTATTCATATTTTTTATAGAATCTTATAACGATTTTTTATGTTAAAGTCAATCATCACTAAAGAAGGAATTACGCTTGCCGAATGTGATTAAGAAAGGGATTGGAACCTATTACACACATAGTTGATGAAATTAATGTTAATTGGGGACAAGGGCTCATATAAATGCTCGGCATTGTCACTAAACAGAATGTGAAGTCTGAATGTATCTGATGGTGGTATGTGTAAAGGTTAGTAACAAGCGTATCATACTTTGTCTGCAGCTAAATGGAGGTAGAGGTCGAACGTTAAGTAAATAAACTAAGCACATAAAATTGAGGGTAATAATTTTCCTATATGATTTGATTAACATTTAGAAAGAGTAAACTGCATAGATCAGTGTCGTTTTAAAGACGTAATGATGTCGAAAGCTGGAAGCTGGAATGTATAGGGTTCTACGACACCAAAGCTAAAAGAGAACATGGTCATGCTATGCCGCAAGGTAAATACAGACAAAGTTGTGCTACACCAAAATTGAATTGAACAAAATGCGCCACAGTACAAATTAGGATGGGGTTGTACTGCATCAAAATTAATATGAATCTAAAATTTAATAAATGACAATTAGGTGAAGCTCGAGGAGCTAAAGAAGAGTAAGTGATAAAAAAACCTACACAAGGATGCAGGTTCAGAAGGGCTATTAAAGCAAAGTAGGGACGCTCATTTGAATGCACATATAGGGAAGGTAAGAAGAGGCATTCGACTTTCAAAGGGTTGTGGGACATCCGAGCGGGTGTATGCTCTTGTGAATGCATTTGGATTATTCTTTACAGTGTAAATAAAAAAGACGAAACTATTGTTATTGATTTTTTTTCAGTGCCATTTATGGAAAGACAAAACTACGTGCAGCCAATTCTTTATGGTGTACATTAGGGAAAGATCAATTACAGGTGACTGATTTTTTAAAATATCATTGTAAGAAAGATGAAACTACACGAAACTGATTCTTTGCAGCATAAGTTATAGTAAGACGAATTTACATAGGATTGTACTTTTGAGTTCAAATTCAGGAGAAACAGAATTGCGTTAGGGATGCGATTTGAGGTTATGAGTTTAAATGTCGAACTACACAAGGATGGAATGCGCATTTGGGAAGGAATATTGAAGGTGCTCTTAGAAACCAGACCTTATAGGAGGTACCTTCGATGTGAAGGGTTCTATGCATAGCTCTAATGGGGGGTTCAATAAAGGGTTGGACGATATGGGGGCTTCGAGGATAGCTTAAATTTGACATATGTACCGCAGAGGTTCCATTTATGTTTTAAATTTATGTTCGAGGGGAAGTCCCATTCAGTATTCGGTAGAGCGGTCTCACTATATGTCATGGTTTGGGTAAGGTATTGTACGCACTAGGTTTTATGTCTGAATTGCATTTTTATTATTATTTTCCTCATAAATCCATAGGTACTCGTATGAATAAGGTAAGTTTCTGAATTTAGGTAGGTTATCTTAGAATAGATGGATAAAGGAAGAAGGCGAAATATTAGGCTTTGTTAGCTAATAAAGAATGTTTATTTCCATTGTTTAAAGAGTTTGGAATGACATCATTATACATCTGCTGTAACAGCCTGCGTTAAATTACAATTATATATGCAAATTTTTAACCGGTTGTTTGACCCGGTAATGTGTCGCTCGGCACTAGGCTTTGTTCGGCACAGATGCATCGCTCGGCACGAAGCCTTGCTCAACACAGATGAGTCGCTCGGGACAAGGCCTTATTCGACACAAATGCATCGCTCGGCACAAAGCCTCGCTCGGCACAGATGCCTCGCTCGGCACGAAGCCTTGTTCGGCACGGTTGCATCGTTCGGCACAAGCCTCGTTCGGCACAAAGCCTCGCTCGGCATGAGGCCTCGTTCGGCCCACATCCCTCGCTCGACATCTCCCTCGTTCGGCATAAGAGCCTAGCTCGGCCCAAGTGTCGTTCCAGATCATGTCTCTCGGCATTTATCCCTCACTCGTCATTAAAGGCCTAGCTCAGCATAGGCATGCCACTCGGCATAAATACCTTGCTCGACAACTGCCATTCGGCATCCATGGCTCGGTGCATACTAAAGGAGTTAACAAGTTTTCAAGCCAACAACAAACCAAGGGCATTCGACAAAACTTTACCTCGAGTTACTTGATGATTGCTGCAGACAGTTCTCGATCGGCATCCATTGCTCCTGCCGTTCGGCATTCTTGGCTCGGCACACAGAAGCAACCTACTGTGGGCCGAAGTGCCTTACCCCTGGACCCGCAAAGGAAGTCCGGCCTATCTTCGCCTATAAATAGAAGGACAGGGGCACAGTGAAAGGGACCTTTTTTTGAGAACGCGGGGGAGACTCTGCCACTTTATAGACTCATTCTTTTAAGTTAGCATTTGTATTTGAGTAGTGGTGTACGGATTGTATCTGTAATCAATTCTTTGAGAATGTAATAAAGATTAGACTCAAATTGGACGTAGGCAGTTACGCCGAACCACTATAAATCTAGGGTTCTTATAGTTATTACTGCATTCTACTGCATCACTCCTCTTTTTTAATTTACCTTTTTCATTAATCTCTCTATACAAATCCTTCTTTGGGAGTTAGTGACCAATTCTGGTGCTAACATTTTGGTGCTTTCACTGAGAATTGATTTCTCAGGTCGCTAGGATATGCTTTGTAGCTAGTGGATTGAATAAATCCCCTGAAGGAGATCCAAGTCATTCATAGAACATCCGTTGATTCTACTTAGAGTTTCTACTAATAACTCTACTATGGGAAGACCACGTACCAGATCAGCCTCTCGTAACGCGGACGTCAATGAGACTGCTAGCTTATAACAAATAGGACCTAGCAATCAACAAGCAAATCTAGGTGCAGGAACCATTGCCCAAAATCAAATCTAAGTTGTCACCAGAGCAGAGTTCAATGAGTTGATGAGTGAACTTATGGAAAGCAGAAGACAACTTAATGAGCAGATCCAAGCTAGCACTAACCTCATGACTTAACTTACTCAGCAATAGCATCAGAATGCTGGAGGTAGCCCCGTTCCTTATTCTTCATATGATAGCTCGACTTCGTCGGTGAACCTCCCAAGCGTAGACACCGCAACACTGAGACAACACAAGCAAATGCTGTTGATCAATCAACTAGAGATCACTTATGCCTTGGAAACCACACCCAAGATGGAATAGGAAACATAGGATCTGGAGCACGTGTGGAGCCTGGACAGCATGCTCATCAAGGCTTTAATGAACTGATCCCCAGTATACATGTTCGGTAGATCGCCAACAGAGGAGACACCAACCAGAATGGTATCGTGGGACAGATTCCAACCTGCCGTCCTCCATACAAACCACAGACCTATCAGCATTGGTCAGACAGCTAATGAGAGAAAACCGTGGATTGATCAACGACGATTGGGGGATATCCTGGTGCCATACTCCATTAACAAATGCTATTCTACATGCCTAGTACCGAAGGAAGTTCAACATGCCATCTATTCCGACTTACGAAGGGAAGACTGATCCCAGACAGTATTTGATGAGGTATGAATGGATGATGGATTCAGCTGGAGCAACTGATGCAACCAAGTGTAGATTCTACCCAATCACTTTATCCGGAATCGCCACTATTTGGTTCACTTGACTTCCCCCGTAGCTATATCCAGCTTTGATGAATTAGCGACGAAATTTGTGGAGCAATTCAGGATTCATGCCACTCATCCCAAGGACGGGATGTCCTTGTCCAGTGTGATTCAAGCTCTAGTTGAAGGAGTACTTGCATAGATTTCATATTGCCGCTACTGAAGTTAGCAACCCCAACGACTATGCTGATTTTATGGCTATGATGCGAGGGGTAAATCCAGATTCGGAATTCGATGAATGGCTAGTGGGAAAGTCTCCAACTACGCTGGTATGTTTTTATTCGAAGGCACACCAATTTATAAGGAGGGAGGAAGCAAGATGGACAAGGCGAGATAGTGCACCAGTGTCTGGTAAGGAGACTGTGCATAGCAACATCGCTGTAAAGCAATCGGGTGACAACTTTGGGAAAGCCCAAGTCAATGTTTGAAACAAGCCAGGACAATCTAAAGAGTCCGGAGGAGGAAATCCTGGAAGGAAAAGAGAAGAGGGAAACTAGAAGCCAAGGATTCCAACTTACAACGAATACACTCCTATGAATGCATCTTTGGAAAATATTTGCCTGTCAACTTGTAATACTTTTTAATACCGAAAGCCACATCCAGAAAGAGTCCACGGAGGAACAAAAGCGGACTGGGAAGTATTGCCGCTTCCATGAGACTTACGGATATAATACAGAGGAGTGCAAGCAACCCCATGATGCCATAGAAAAGCTGATTCGACAGAAAAAGTTATAGGAGTTTGTGAAAAACCTATAAGAAGGTAGACAAGGAACATCAGATCCTGGACGTGGCCAAGCTCCACGTCATCTAGAGGAACCTACCTAAACTGTAGGTAGACTAGTCATGAACACCATAGTCGGTGGACCTCATCCTGCAGGCAAGAACTAGCAGGAAATGGAGCGGTATGCTAACTCCTTAAGGCATGCAGATTATGAGTGTTGTTCGAATGCGGATGATGGGACTCTCGCTAAACAGTAGCGCATGATGACATACGATATAGTATTCAGGAGCCGAGACGTTGGCTAGGTGGAGGCTCCTACCATTGATCCAATGGTCATATCCGCGACGATCGGACCGGCATTTGTAAAGAGAATTTTGATTGATTGTGGAAGTTCTGTTAACATCATCCTCAAAAAGGCATATGACTAAATAAAGATGGAGACGAAGGATCTAGAACCATCTAAAGCTCGTATCCATAGATTTAATGGTGCAGCAATTGATGCAGTGGGTTCTGTTGAATTGCCAATTGAACTTGGGCAAGGTTAACATAGGAGGGTGCGAATCCGGCCTTTCATTGTTTTGGATGTTGATTCTCCATACAATGTTTTTCTGGGTGGACCGGCCCTAGCGGAATTTACGATAGCTTTGGCCCCGTGGTGTTTAACTTTGAAATTTCTGACAGATAATGGAGTTGGTGTTGTGCATGGCGATCAAGCGACTGGTCATGCATGTAATGTGGCCGAGCTGAGAGAAGCTCGGTGAAGAGAGAAAGGAAAGGTTGTGGACAACTCCATCCACATCTATGCCGTTGAAAATTGACAAATAGCGCTCAATCCCTTGCTCGGGCAACATGATCGGATCTGTAGAGACATAGATCCAAGAGACGATGATGATGAGGAACCGAAGGAAACAAAAGCAGCACCGGCTGAATTGACAGTTGACATTCCAGTCAGCCGAGATGATCCATCAGGGGTACTTAAGATTGAATCACGACTCGACCCCACGATGGCCAAGGACCTCACTGATTTCCTCTGAGCGAATCTCTATGTTTTTTCTTGGACACATTCTGATATTTGCGGAATTTCTCCCGCTATCACAAGTCATATGTTGAACATAGACACGAGGTACGTACCAATAAAGCAGAAAAGGAGAGGCATGGACCCGGAGAGTCCGTTGCTCTCAGTGAGGAGGTGGAAAAACTCAAAGCCAATGGGTTCGTCAGCGATGCCCTCTACCCTAAATTGGTGTCTAAACTTGTGCTAGTAAGAAAGCAAATGGGAAATGGAGAATTTGTGTAGATTACTATGATTTAAACAAAGCATGCCCTAAGGATAGTTTCCCTTTACCAAGAATCGACCAACTAGTCGACTCAACGGCCAGACACGAGTTACTGACATTTATGGAAGCGTACTCGAGATATAATCAAATCCCGATGCACATTTCGGACCAAGAACACACTAGTTTTGTCACAGACGTCAGGCTATACTGCTATGTAGTGATGCCCTTTGGATTGAAGAATGCGGGAGCGACTTATCAGCGTCTGGTGAATCGGATGTTTGAAGACCAGATAGGTATAACAATGGAAGTCTATGTGGATGACATTCTCATGATGTCACGACAGTCAAATGACCGTATTCGAGACTTGGCAGAAATGTTTGATATACTCAGATATTACGGGATGAAAATCAATCCTTTGAAGTGTTCCTTTGGTGTTGCGTCAGGATATTTTTTGGGATTCATTGTTAACGCCTGGGGAATCGAAGCTAACCCGAAGAAGATTCAAGCTATTCGAGACCAAGTGCCTAGAACTACAAAGCAGGTACAAAGCTTGAATGGAAAGGTGGCCGCGCTGAGTCGATTCATATCCAGAGCTACAGATAAGTGTATTCCCTTCTTTAATATAATAAAGAAAGGAAAGATAAATTTTGAATGGATGCCCAACTATGAGGACGTATTCCGAGCTTTGGTAAGACATTTGGAAAGTCCTCCAGTGCCGTCGAAACCTATAGACCATGAAGTATTGTATGCGTACTTGGCTATATCCTAGCATGCTACCAGTACGGCTTTGGTACGAAAGGAGGACCGAGTTCATAAGCCGGTTTACTATGACAGTAAACGTTTAACGAGGGCAGAAAGAAATTATCCCAAGATTGAGAAACTGGCCTATTTCTTGGTGATTGCATCACGCAAGCTTCGTCCGTACTTTCAAGCACAATCGATCAATGTTTATACTGATCAACCCTTGCGTCAAGTACTCCAACGACCAAAAACTTCAGAAAGGATGTTAAAATGGAATATCTAGTTGAGTCAGTTCGATATTACCTACCTTCCAAGAAGGGCCATACAAGGACTAGCTCTAGCAGTTTTCATCGCTGAATTCACCGTGTCAGACAAACCAAACAGCCACGATGTTATTCCCCCTATTTGATTGAAACTGTACACCAATAGGACATCTAACGACTGTTGCTCTAGGGCTGGTATAGTTCTTGTGACTCCTGAAAACCGATCAATTTGTTACGCTTTGAAGCTCAATTTCCCAGCAACAAATAATGAAGCCAAGTATGAAGAATTAATTGCTGGCTTGAAACTTATCAGAGAACTGGGAGAAAAATCAGTTGAAATCTTTTGTGACTTACAATTGGTGGTATATCAGGTGCGGGGAGACTATCAAGCGAAGAGTCAGAGACTTTCCCTATAACTTGCACGGGTTCAAGAGATGCAGCTGACCCAGAATATTATGATATTTCGCATGGTCCGCGTGTACAATACAGAGAAGCCGATTCATTGGCAAAATTTGCAAGTACAGGCGATGCACAACAAATGGGATTAGTTCTCGTCGAAACCTTACATGCTCCCAGTGTAAACTTGATGGAGATAGATCTCGTATTAGAAACTGAAATCGAGAAGGAATCATGGATGACCCCATTTAAGCAATACTTGCTATACGGGGTCTTGCCCGAAAGAAAGAACGAAAGACGGCAAGTCATTCGTAAAGCTTTGCGATATGTAATGCAGGATGAAATAATGTATCGAGAGGGATTTTCGGCCCCCTGACTCTGGTGCATTGCCCAAAATGAGATAAGACGAGTCCTAAAGGAAGTCCATGAAGGAGAATGTGGTGACCATACTGGAGGGCAGACGTTTGCAAAGAAATTCCTCCGCTATGGATACTATTGGCCAACTATAAATCGGGATGTTATAGAATACGTAAGGAGATGTGACAAATGCCAGAAGTATGCAAAAATCCCGAGAGCTCTGCCGACGAAACTCACACAAATGGTTAGTCCCTGGCCGTTTGCAATATGGGGGATCGATATAATCAGTTCTTTACCCATATCCAAAGGTGGTGCAAATTACGTAGTAGTTGCGGTCAATTACTTTACTAATTGGTAGAAGTAGAGCCCTTAGCCTCGATCACCACCAAGAAGGTCATTAATTTTGTTGTATGAAACATTGTATGTCGTTTTGGCCTACCATGAGCTATCATTACAGACAAAGGAACTCAATTCGAAAGTAGAGAGTTCAAAGAATTTTCTCAAAAGTATGGCATTGAAAAAAGGCTTGCAGCAGTTGCTCATTCAAAAGCCAATGGATAAGTAGAAGCCGTGAACAAAATAATCAAGTCCATATTGAAAAAGCATTTGGAAAAGGCTAGAGGCAAGCTGGTGGATGAACTTCCAACAACACTTTAGGCTTATAGAACTACCCACAAGTCTACGACTGGCCACACTCCATTCGCATTGGCATTTGGTACAGAGGCTATTATACCTGTGGAACTTGAAGTTCCTTTGCATCGAGTAACTCATTATGACCCTGAGATGAATTGGAATCTTTGCTAAAATTATTGGACTTCGTTGATGAAAAATGTGAAGAAGCTGATTTAAGGGCGGTTGCATTTAGACATAGAGTCGCTCGATATTATAATGAAAAAGTCCGACCGAGAACCATTAATGCGAGCGATCTCGTTTCGAAACTAGTTTTCTCGGTCCCATTGCACATGAATCCTACATGGGAAGGTCTATACGTCATTGAACGGAGGTTTGGAAATGGAACTTTGAAGCTACCAACCGTTGACGGCACGACACTCCCCCAAGCATGGAATAGCGAGCATCTGTGGCATTATTATACTTAGTCTATTTCTTTCGTATCTTTGTTGCAATTATTTCCAGTATATTTTTATTTCATTGATTAATAGTTTTCGGTACGTAATAAGACAATTTAGTTTTTTTTCATTAATAAAGGCTTGAAGCCATCTTTTCCATGAATTATTGATGTATCCGTGTATGATTATTCTATGGCAAAAATACATCATTCTGTCTGACGTACGAACACACACGAATATTAAGAATCCCCCAGTCCCTGTAGTGTGGACTGGAGTACTCTGAGTCTCCAGAGTGCGGACAGGAGTATAATTGACTAAGAATCTCCAAGACTCTAGAGTGCGGACTGGAGTACTCTATGTCCCAAATGTGTGGACTAGACTATAAACGACTCAAAATCTCCAAGTCCCCAGAGTGCATACTGGAGTACTCTAAGTCTACAGAGTGCGGACTAGAGTATAAAGTCAAAATCTCCAAGTCCCCTGAGTGCTGACTGGAGTACTCTAAGTCCCCATAGTGCAGACTAGAGTATAAACGACTCAAAATCTCTAAGTCTTTAGAGTGCGGATTGCAGTACTCTAAGTCCCTTAAGTGCGGACTAAAGTATAAATGACTTAAAATCTTCAAGTCTCCGGAGTGCGTACTGGAGTACTTTAAGTCCCTAGAGTGCAGATTAGAGTATAAATGACTCAAAATCTCTAAGTCCCTAGAGTGCATACTTGAGTACTCTAAGTCCCTAGAGTGTGGACTAGAGTATAAACGACTTAAAATCTCCAAGTCCCCGAAGCACGGACTAGAGTACTCTAAGTCCCCAGAGTGCGACTAGAGTATAAACGACTTAAAATCTCCAAGTCCCCAGAGTGCGGACTAGGGACTAGAGTATAAATGACTTAAAATCTCCAAGTCCCTGGACTGGAGTACTCTAAGTCCCCAGAGTGCTGACTAGAGTATAAACGACTCAAAATCTCCAAGTCCCCAGAGTGCGGACTAGAGTATAAACTACTTAAAATCTCTAAGTCCCTGGAGTGCGGACTGGAGTGCTCTAAGTCCTCAGAGTGTGGAATACAGTATAAAAGACTTAAAATCTCTAAGTCCTTAGAGTGGGGACTGGAGTACTCTGAGTCCCCGAAGTGCTGACCAGAGTATAAATGACTAAGAACCTCCAAGTCCCCGATGGGGACTGGGGTACTTTGAGTCCTCAGAGTGCGGACCAGAGTATAAAGGACTAAGAATCTCCAAGTCCCTAGAGTGCAGACTGGAGTACTCTAAGTCCCCAGAGTGCGAACTAGAGTAAAAATGACTTAAAATCTCCAAGTCCCATGAGTGCGGACTGGAGTACTCTAAGTCCCTAGAGTGCGGACTCGAGTATAACCGACTTAAAATATCGCCTGCGGAGTGTGGAATCGAGTACTCCAAGTCTTCAGAGTGTAGACTAAAAGTATTCTAAGTACCCAAAGCATGAAACAGAGGATTTACGATTCTTAAAAAATTTCCAAGTCACATGGAGGTAAACTGGAGCTCAGGTAACTCAACGAATGTCAAGTTATGGTAACAAGTTAGACAGTAAGTTGAACAGTAAAAGTCATTGAAAGACAAAGAAAGTAAATTTTATTTATCAATTCAAAATGAGGTTCCACGGCAATCCCTCCAAAACTCGGAATCAAAAGTCCATTTACATTGACCATGAAAATAAATAAAAATAATAACATAAAACTAGGCTAAATCTCGTCGAACGGGTGTAGCAACTACTTTTTTGGTTTCTTTTCCTTCCTTATTTTTTCAGATGACTCCTACCTTATGCGTTTTCGCTTGGACGCTTTGCTTGATGGGGAAGTAACATTCGAGGTGGGAAGAGGGACCTCTAATGGCCTGGACCTACCAGGGAGAATGACCTTCAAAGGCCTGTTCAAAGGGTCATCTAGCACCACTACTCGGGGCTCGACCTTGATCTCAACTTTCTTCTTTTTCTCTTCTGCAAGCTGCTCCTTCATGCTCACTTTCGAAGTGTGTCTAGAGGCACCTATAATCTCGAATTCATAACTTTCTTCGACGGGAGACGAAGTTTCAGACTTGTCCTCATCAAGTGCCTCGATCACTTGAGCATCAGGACCGAGAATCTCTCTTGCTTGAATAGCCTCACTCGTCTTCTCCTTCTCGTTTATGGCATCATCAGTCCTTCGAGCTGGCTCAGGATCAGAACGGCCTATGAAAAATCATAAGAGATAAACGTTAGAATACAATAACCTCTCGCTGAAAACGACGGCTCTTTGAACTTTAAGATGAAAAGTTATGTACCGGTTTCTTGCTGACTCTCAACCGTTCGGGGAGTCTCACCCTCTGGAATGGGAGATAGGACATCAATGTCAAGGCCAGGGTCTTTTAGGTTGTAACCAACGTGTTGCTCAAATGTATCAAGTACTGGCCGACCAATCGATTGAGAAGGGGGAGGAACTAGAGACTCGGTTCCAGACGGACTAGCAATGTCATTCTTTCCTTTTGGCGAGGAGGAACCTTTGCTATAGAGATACTTCGCTGTAGACAAGTCTGAAGGCTCATTCCTCCTGAGTAATTCCTTTACTAAATCCTCCTCGTCGTCCTCTTCGGTGCCCGACTCAACCTTCCTGATCTTTATCAAAGTTTCCCATGCCCCGACTAGAGATTCGAGGTAACCCTCTCCAAGAAAAGTTAAGTCTCGATGCATGAGGACACGGGGATTGTATTCTGCTAAGCGGGTCAAACAAGCACTTGATCTCCTCCCTACCAGCCTCTGTAGCTGCCTCAAGGTGAGAATCAATCTTCGTGGATGCTATTCTTTTGCCCTCCTCACGAGCCTTATCCTGCAGCATCTCAACTTTAGAGAGTTCTTCGTCGAGCTTTGTCTTCAAGAGTCGCTTATCAATAATCTCATCGCGATACCGCTGCGACTCTTCCGGAGCAGTAGTTTTTTCCTCTCTCTTTGAGAAGTATCTTTTCCAACTCTTTGACTCGCTGAGCGAATGCATCACTCTCCTTCTAAATGGAATCTTTCTCTAAAGCTAAGGCCCCGCAGTGTTGAACCGCTACGTCAATTTCTTTCTTATGTGTCGCCTCTAGACGATTAACGGCCTCCGTTGTATCTTTAGCACATTTTTGTGCAGTTACGAGATGAGATTTGTATGAAGAGAGATCTTCATCCTAAGCTTTAATGATGTCTTTGTCGTGAATAGCTTTGAGTTTCAAGTGATCGATTTCGTGTTGATACTCGATAGAGACTTCCGAGACTATTTCAGCTAAATGGACAAATGGGTCATGTCGAACGTAAACGTCGTTGTTACAAGCAATGGCTCTTCGTTTGACGTGCCTTAGAATGTGATGAATCGCCGGGAGAAATTTCAAACCATCCAAGCATAATTTTGGGAATGTGGACTTGAGCTCGGTAAGTCTTTCCGCTATCGACGGATCATGTATAGTAGTGGGAGGAGTTTGCCTGAAGACTACAGATGTTTTGTGGGGTTCTCGGGATTGCCTGGTATTTGATGAACCAGAATATTGATCTCGATGGGACTCGGGCTAGGACCCCTTATGCGCAGACTTCTCCCTGCCTTGCTTCGATTGTAAAGGAGGATCGCGAGTGTAAGAGGACTGGTTGTATGTTTTTCTTCAGTAAGATGATTCTCAGGGGCGGTAGTCATGATCGCCCGTGTCATCTCTATCCCGGCGTTTGTCGGAGCCTAAATCCTGGCCAAAATGATGAAAAATGGATGACCCGTGAATACGGTCGAGTCCACGAGTATGCCCCATATCACCTGCGTAGAAATTGAATGACGACAAGTTAGCAAAAGACTGAGTGATGGCTAAAATTTAAGTACAAAGTGAAGTGCACCTGTCCGTGTTTGCCTGAGTGTTCCCCCCGATGGACCAGTTTCTTTATCTTCACTTATAGGAGTTTTTTCTCCTTCGTTATGGGCTTGAGCGCCTGCATCACCTCTTGCGGGCAAATGAAGCTTAAGGGCTTCCGGATCGTTGAAGCCATAGTTAAGGAAGTCGTCGGGAATAGTGAGGTTCGACAAGCCTTTCAAAGAACTCTCTAAGTGTGGAGGAGAAGGCTCTCTCTCCACTGGAGTGATTATGACCTTAGAGGTTCCATCCGTTGTCTTCTTCCTCAATTTGTAAGCCAATTTTTTCTTTGCTTTCGTGGGGGAGGGGCGTTACTACGATATCGTGAACATCAACCACCGGCTCCCGAGCGGGACTTACATTATCACCCGGTACTTCGGGCACTTTAGCTTCTCTAATCTTCCCCTCCTCAGGTGTTCAGGGGCACCACATGATGAAGGCTCGACTTGACTTTTGCCTTTGTCCAAGGTAGATACAGATAAAGTGACACCATGAGGAAGACTTATTTAGCGACCTTCCGCCAACAGTCCAAATTTTGACAGCGATTCATTTGAAATAATAGATCTAATGTTTCGGTCTCCATAGGGACAGCTCAGATAGCTTCAACGGCCTAAGAATACCCAGAGCCTTGGGAAGCGGGCTGAGACCTATAGAAAATCGAGAAAAAGTTTAGGTAGAATGCATTTCCTAGCACGTACGACTATCAATCTAGACAAAGAACTTACACCCTTCCAGCCATCTCCTCGCAAAACTAGGGGTAGCGCAAGTAAAAATATTCTCACTTGCAGTTGGTGAATTTTCTCCATGCCCTTATAAGGATTTGGCACTGGTTGTGCGGCTCGAGGAATATGAAAGATGGGCTATCAGACCGCCTCTTAACGTGATAAATATAGCAGATGCTGTCGAGAGTGGGGAGCCTAAGTAGAATGCTCATGAAGAGAATGCACGTGCCGTATAAAACACATGGCTATTGGGATGTAGTTATACGATAAATATAGCGGATATCGCCGGGAGTGGGGAGCCTAAGTAGAATACTCATGAAGAGAATGCGCGTGCCGTATAAAACGCATGGCTGTTGGGATGTAGTTGTGATGGGGCGATCTCTATATATTGCTGCCCATTATGCAGGAAGGAGTTGATCAGTGGCACGCGACCAACCCAACACATAAATTTGTTGCAGGCCGTATATCCGACCAGGGCAAGTGAGGACGATCTTGTCCCGATGGAACCAGCACATTGTCAAAAGGAATTCCATGTATTGAGCATATGCGACGAATAGCGCTTTCGTTAATTCTCGAAGCTTAAGAATCAATCAGATTGTCTAGAAAGATCGCTGCATCTAAGGCATCAGGAGCCAAGTCGACGGATGCGATCGTGGGGCTTGGAATATCTTGTACAGGAGCTGTCGATGGATTTGAGGTTCCAAAGATTTCCTGTTGAGAAGTTGGTTCGGGTCTATCCGAGACTATGGCAGAACTAGATTATCTAGTCATCTCTAATGAGTGTTGGATCAGATGAAACATCTGTTTGAACAATACTTGAAAAACAATCAATACTAGACATAATGAAAAAAAATACTCCCCTGTGTGGTGCGTGAACTAGTGCAATCGTTTAAGTATAAGTGTCAAGGAATTAAAAGTCATTAAGCTGACAAAATAAAGTTAGGCTTTGAACTATAATCTTCGAAGACCGTCATCCCTGACCATCTCCGAGGGTTGTCGTATGATGGTTTCAATTTTGAACTCGGCATCGACACTGTATGTGGAAAGGCTATTTTTTTTAATCAAGTTAGACTCAGGATCATATGTGTTGAAATAGGGGAGTTTTTAGTCTGGATTGGTGATATGCTTGTTTTCTTAAATCCTTGTCCTTGTTTCTGTCATATGTTTAGGCAAAGAAAGTGAGTCAAGTCAACATGTACAATGTTCGAGTTGGGATGGTCTCAACTATTATTGCCTACTTCACTCCTGCATTCCCTCTTCACTGTTCGGCATGCGGGAATCATGCCGAGCCATGGTTGTACCGAGCCGCATCGCTTGGCACATTAAACCCAATTCCTACTTCACTTCTGCATTCCCTCTTCATTGTTCGGCACACGGGAGTCATGCCGAGCCGTGGTCATACCGATTTGCATCGCTCGGCACACTAAACCCAACTCTTACTTCTCTCCTGTACTCCCTTTCCACCGTTCGGCATGTGATTCGAGTGACCTAAACACCTTCCTAAATGGCTAGTCGAACGTCACTCCAAATCGCATGCCACACTCAACCAACACTCCCTAACCTCACCAATTCCTACTAGGCCAATCACACTTCCTATTCCCTCGCTCGGCAACCCAACAAGAACCTACTTCCTAAAAGCCTCTGACACCCTCTTCCTTCCTCTTCTACATCTAACCCTAAAGCATGTTTAAACCTTATGTTCATCTTCCTCGTCTAGATAACTTCTACCATTGTAGTTTTAAAAAAGGAAAAAGGATTATTATGAATTCTAGTCTCGTACGAAACCCTCAATCGGGAGATTCGGGCGAGCGAAAAATTCATACCTAAGGAGTGGCTCGAAGCTTAGGGAATTCTGAATTTGGTACTGAAAACTATTCCGGTTCGACGATAGGAGAGGACATGAGGCAACGTATTGGATTCGGGAGGAAAAGGAATATTAAAGGTTTTAGCAGGAGTCTGGTGGAAGACGAGTTCGAAAGTCTTGCAGAACAGAAGTAAAAGTAAAAGGAAGAAAGAGGAGCGGTGTTGGCTTTTATATGAGGAAAGGGAGGCCAACAGGCGCTAACTAGTGGACCCAGTCAATGATATCCCTCTGTTTCGAAGAATAGGCTACCGAGCGGCAATTAGTATGCCGAATGAGTGGCTCGGCATGTGTATGTCGACCGGACCACACTAGAGATGGAAGCACAATAGAGGAATGAGTTCCACTTGGTGGTAGGAGAAGAATGAGAAGCATGAATGGCTTATGATTCAAAGCATATCTTGATTGACCCTCATGATACGCTTTAGGGGCAAGTGTTACCCGGTTGTTTGACCCGGTAACGAGTCGCTCAGCACAAGACGTCATTCGGCATAGATGCGTCGCTCAGCACGAAGCCTCGCTCGACACAGATGAGTCGCTCGGCACGAAGCCTCGCTCGGCATAGATGCATTACTCTGCACAAGGCCTCGTTTGGAACAGATGCGTCGCTCGACACGATGCCTCACTCAGCATAGATGCTTCGCTCGTCATGAAGCCTCGCTCGGCACAGATGCATTGTTCGGCATAAGCCTCGTTTGGCACAAGCCTCGATCGGCACAAAGCCTCGCTCGGCATGAGGTCTCGTTCGGCACAAGGCCTCGTTCGGCCTACAATCCTCGCTCAGCATCTCCACTCGTTCGGCACAAGTGCCTCGCTCGGCATCTCCCCTCATTTGGCACAAGAGCCTCGCTCGGCCCAAGTGTCGTTCGGCCAAATCATCTCGCTCGGCATTTATCCCTCACTCGTCATTAAAGGCCTCACTCGGCATAGGCATGCCGCTCAGCATAAATACCTCACTCGACAACTGCCGTTCGACATCCCTGGCTCGGTGCATGCTAAAGAAGTTAACAGGTTGTCAAGCCAACAACAAACCAAGGGCGTTCAGCAGAACTTTACCTTGAGTCACTTGATGATCGCTGCAGACAGTTCTCGACCGGCATCCCTCGCTCGGCAACTGCCGTTCGGCTTCCTTGGCTTGGCACATAAAAGCAACCAACTATAGGCCGAAATGCCTTACCCCTAGGCCCGCAATGGAAGTCTAGCCTATCTTTGCCTATAAATAGAAGGGAAGGGGCACAGTGAAAGGGACCTTTTTTCGAGAACACTAGGGAGACTCTGCCACTTTCAAGACTCATTCTTTTTAGTTAGCATTTGTATTCGAGTAATTGGTGTATGGATTGTATCTGTAATCAATTCTTTGAGAAAGTAATAAAGATTAGAATCAAAGTGGACATTGACAGTTCCGCCGAACCGCTATAAATATAGTGTTCTTGTTTCTTATTGTTATCACTGCATTCTACTACATCATTCCTCTATTTTAATTTACCTTCTTCATTAATCTCTCTACACAAATCCTTCTTTGGGTGTTAGTGTTCAATTCTGGTGCTAATACAAATAATTTAATTAAGTTATACACGTTTGAAATTTTAAAATAAATAAATGTTTGTAAATGGGGAAACTAATTAATATTATTTGGAATACATATATATTTGTGTAATAAATAAATTAGAGAGAGAAATTATATAAAATCAATTAATAGGGAAGATTAATTGACGGTGTTTGTTTAAAAGGGAAATTAATATTCAATTAATTAGTAGAGGTGATTAATTGACAGGAACTGATAAGAAAGAGAACATATATTATAGCAACTAATTGATATGATTAGAAACATATATGTTAGTGCAAGAGAATATAATGAAGGAAGTGTAATTTATGCAAGTAATCAATTGTCAATTAATAAACATGGAGACTTATGGCGACATATATAATTAAGATTGTGATTTGTACGCTTTAGATTTTAGGGTTTTATATCGAATGATTAGCACTGCTTTGAACTGCTATAAATATAGGTTCAGAGTGTCATTTTTATTCTCATTATTTTTCTTTTGTCTAACTCTACCATTTTTCTATCTCTTTTACACTTTCTTAATAAAAAAAAATTAGATCTAATTCACACGAATTTAGATCTAAATAGAAAGAGAATTAGGAATTGATTCAAATCAAAAGCCCATGTCAAAGGTAAAACCATAGATCTGAGTTTTATTTGCTATTCTAATCCAAATCTCTTCCTTTTCTCTTTCAAATATTATAGATCTATAGATATATCATTTGTAATTCTAAATAAGGATTACAAAGGAGGTGAATATAGATGTTAGGGACAGATCTGAAATAAAAACTAAAAGATTCGTAAAGCTAGCAATGTGAGTGGATTTAATTACATTCTTTTACGTTTATAATATACTATCAATGAATTTCCGTTACAAAATTTACTCTAGTATTTGTTTCAGTAAATAATTCTATTAATCAGTTATGCAAACCCTTTGAATTTTATAAGAGAACTTATATTAGGCTTGATAGTTGGAAAAAGGCGGAAGCTAAAATGTAAGAAATTTGTGGTTATTTACATCTAATTTAGTGTTATAATTTATCCTAAATACTAGTTCTTTTATTCCCTTTTTACGTGAATAACATATAGTTAGAAAGAGAATTCGCGATTATGGATTAAAATATTGGACTTTATGAAATTAGATGTAAAATAAGAAAATTGGAATAAAGTTAGAAAAATGGACTTCTGCAATAAATTATGCTATAACGGGAATAATAATCTAATAATTTGATTTGGAAGTAAGTAATAGATTAATTGGTTGATTTAGAAAATAGGATACATTTCTATAATTTAATATTTAAAAGGTAATGATGAACATGACCGCGAAAATAAAAGAAAGAAAAAGGAAACTAGTATAAAATAGAGAAACCTCTGTGTTTTACACTAGCCCAAAATTAATAAAAGAAATAACATGCAGTTATGAATGATTGGTTATAGCATTATTTGATATTAAAATATGAAAATGGATTTTTGGTATAGTTTTCATAACCAACCAAATAAAGTAGAATTACTTCCTAGAATAGAAGAAAATAAAGTAAAGTATGAAATGAAATAAGTAAATTATTAGATAAGAATTTGAAGCTGCAAACAATAATGAACTAGATCTGCATTTACTGTGGTGACTATATTAAAAGACGGTCATTACGATAAGTGAATTATATAATAAAAGATAATTAAAAATAATTATGTACCATAATAAAAGAAGATAGATTAGAATACAAAGAAAAGCTGGAATTATGTACGGACTATAAAAGAAAAGAAAATGACAATTACAGGTAGAATTATAACATAGGTTATAATTAAGTAATAAGAACGGAAAAGCTTATTTTAAGACCATGAATAAATTAATGAGCAATAATAACGGTAGAAGCTTATTTAAATAATTTATATCAAATAAGAAAATAAAGTAAGAATGATAAAAGAGGCTTGTTTTAATGAACTTAAGATTTATATTAAGTTAAATAAGCAAGATAATGAATATGGCTCACACTAACAGCATTCCCTATTAAATAAATGGAAATCTCACAATAGATTGCGACGAGGACAAGAATATGGTAATTAGGGTAAATAATTAGCCAACTGGATAAGAAAAGTAAATTAAATGCAAATTAAATGATTAAACCTAGGGAATAATAAAAGAGTGAGATGCATTTGGAGTAGCCCAAAAGATAAAGAGCCTAACGAAGCAGTTCTTCATAGATTTCAGCAAAGGGAAACCATGTCCCACTTAGTTATTTGGTGCTAGAAGAAAGTACGAGACTTCAACGGAACGTGAGGATACTCTAGGATGGATCTCCGTGTAGGCCTAACGATGCTACATTCCTAGAGGCAGGTCTATTGGTGTTCCATCAATAGAGTATGCCTTGACTGCATTTGCATTGTAGGCCAAAAGAAGCAGACCTTTTAGGCTGTCAGAAGGGTTTGGTGTTAGGAATAGAGTATTCGTATGTCCAATACTTGCAAGTAAGTTTAAGGATAGTCGAATGCGGATATCGGCCAGCAACAAGGACAAGAGCGATTTCGGGAAAGACTAGAGTTAAACCATCAGGCCAATGATTCTATCACTATTGAGACGTTGGATGAGGGGCACTGCCATTTGGATATTGGATTGTTGCAGTAGGGCACAACCACTTAACTCTTTAAAAGACTTTCGGTTAGTTGAGGGGTGGCTGTATGGGGCCATAGCCACGATGAATAAGAAACAGACCAACTAGAATATTGGTATTATAGGCCTAACAAAGCAGTCCTTATAGATATAGAAAATCCCTGACTGAATTATGTACAAGGTAGACCTTATTGGTGGGATTTAGATAGTAGACATAACGATTACGTAGTCCTCAATGTACGCACTGGGTGGTACAATGTGGACGTCCGAGCACTGGCATAGACTAGTGCAGACGCGATTTGCGTTTTCATAGTAAGTAATGGAGCATCTATATTATAGGCCTTACAAAGCTGTCCTTTATAGATGTAGCTAAAGAACGCTCGCTGAGCAAGACGATGGGGCCCTTTTCGAGGAGGATACGGAAGATACCATGGGTGGTACGTAGGACCAATATCGTCATTAGGCATATATCTACATACACGTATATATAAGTTATTATGTTCTAATCTACTATGGAGTAGATGGGTACAGTTCACGAACAGAGGCGAGAGTATCATAACCTAATGAACCAAATATAAGAGTAAATGAAAATAAAACGATACATGTAGAATTAAGCCTAGAAGTATATAATTTGTCCATTCACCAGAAATTTAGTTCCGACCCCCTCCTCATAACATCTTATAGGTTAGGTAGATTGCAAAGACTTCTCAGCTTTAGGACACTTGTTTAGAAAGTGTTATTATATTTGTGAGTATTTACTTACTATTATATTTTAGTCAATTCCGCTGTGAGACATTTAATTGAGCTCTGATATATTTGTCTTTGCCTATTTGCATGATACCAGATTCCCAACTCAGGTTTCAATGGGCATGGGTTTTAGCTTTTTTACGAAAAATCGGGACCCACTAGAATTTGGGTTGTTGCATTTGGTATCAGAGCTTAGGTTTAGAATTCCTAGATAGATAGTGAGTGAATGTATTTGTATTTTTGAATAAAATATAAATATATTATGTACTAAAATCCAAATAGTCCTCAACCATTGATTTAACACATGGAAAGTTTTTAGAAGTATATTTGTGCATAGTTTGTTAACTGGCTTTGGGATGACTCAACTATGTAGAGCCCTGTGTTATTACCGATTTATAGCATACAAATAATCCATGTTTTGAGAGAAAATATGTATCCAATCACTACACCGAAACAGTGATTTTGTAACATTTTATATTTCTCAATTTCTAACACTTTTAAGTGTTACAAACGGCTAACAGTAAAAAAGAGTGAGAATACTAAGTAAAGTGTTAGCAAAAATAGAGAATTTTATTAATAATTTTTGCAACACAAATAGATGTTAGAATACTCGAGGAATTCGTAAATAAGTCAGGATAGTTTGGAGTGTTTTGTAATTTTACAACAGATTTCGTTTCCCACACTTTCTTATTCACCGGCCGCTTCTTTTTCTAATTTCTATCTTCCTTTCTTCTAGGTTTTCTAGAAACCAACATTGATTTGCTTGCGACAAATCATAGGCACGACGATGTAGTCCCCGCAAAAAATTCATTCTCAGAAGTCAATTTGAACTATGTTCGCAAACAATTCCAGAAATTAAAATCGATTTTAAACTCGAAATTGAAACAGCGGGTTGTTTGGAGTTTGAAAGTTGGAGATTGGGGCTATGGAAATTGTGGGAGTTCGATTGTTCGATTGTGCTGTGGAGTTGAATTCTGTTGTCGCGTGGTTCGGTGATGTAGCGACTGATGATGGTAATGGAAGCAGTCGATTTGGGATTCGTAGTTGTATTCGAATTGCGGTAGAGTTTGGTAGAGGTGTAAACAAATAGGTTTGCGGTGGTTTTAAGTGGAGACCGCGGTGATGATTTCGGTGATTTTCAGAGGAGGTCGAGGCTGTGAAATTGGTAGAATTGTGGGGGTATATTCAGGTGATAGTGGTTGATGGTAAGTTCAGGGAGTGGCCCTGGTTGTAGTCAAGTGGAAGTTAGGGGTTTTGGATGGCAGTGATGGTCGCCTTGTATGTTATGTAGGGCCACTGCTGGCCAAGAGAGATTCAGAAGCCTTATACCAAGTTACATTAGATATTCTTCGGTTGCGGTGATTGTGTATGATGTAGCAAGTAAGTAGAATATAATTACAAAATATCTTTGTATATAATTTTCATAAATGTTTGATTATATGTGTTGCCAGATGTTTTCAATCATCCAATGCACTAGAAAGTTAATTGACATTAATGAATTGCTTATGCTGCATGATTCATTTTATTTTATCACCAATTATTTATGTGATGCAAAGTTGAATTCCAAGCTAAACTATTTAAATGAGCTTTTTATCATCATGTGATCATATTCACTCATGCATCTCTATTGTTACTAAAGAGAATTCAACGAATATGATTTCCACCGTGTCTTTTTGAAATGTCAAAAATACCCCACCATCCATCAACGGAATCTCATCAATGGTTAGCTTTTGTACTTGTAGCAGACATTTGTCCATTAATTTTTTATTAATTAAAAAACAAATTTCTCTAGGTATTAGATGCGTACGGTGTGATTTATACTTGTGTTGTATAAGGACAATTGATTAGTTTGCCTGAACTTTTCTTACTGTATCACGCTAGACCGACAATCCTTTTTGAACACTTCAAAGTGGGTTGATGAAGTCCGCATAGAAAGAGGTGGTGATGTCATCATTGTCCTTGTCGAAAACAAAACAGAACTTGTGGACAAATGGTAATGATCATCAAATACTAAATTATTCCAGCTTCTATATGTTACCTCCATTATATCATCATATAATGGTAAGCCTTTGTTTGGAGAAGTAATAAACTCATTTGCCTGCTCCAAATTTTATGTATCTCAAGCAAGTTTCCATAGAAGAAGGAGAAGCAAAATCTCGGGAGCACAACGTCATGTTCATAGAAACCAGTGCTAAAGCAGGATTCAATATCAAGGTATAAAAAATCAATTTATGACATGATTGAAACGAACAAGTCTTCAACCTATATAGAAATATTCTTTAAATTTTAAATGTATGAAATGGCAACCATTATTTCGTAAGATAGCATCTGCCTTACCTGGAATGGAGACGCTCACATCAACAAAGCAAGAAGACATGGTTGATGTAAATTTGAAGCCCACTGTGAGCTCGTCTAACACTCAGCAGCAGTCAGGTGGTTGTAATGTGACTTTAGATTACAATACTTAATAGGATAGGTTTACTAACAAAATAAACTAATGTTACTAGTTTCAAACTTATTAGTACTTCTAGATTGTGTAAGCGATGGGTCATTCAGAAACCCTATACTATCAAATTGATTAACAAAAGAATGATCCCTATACTATCGAATTGATAATAAAAGAAGTATGATCGCATCAATACACATCACTACTCAAGCAAACATTTTCATGGTACACTGACTCTCCTATTAAGGTTGTCGCACAAAAGGATTCAATTAATCTATTAATTTTTAAGCTTAAGCCATCTACAATATTTTCTAAAGGACATTTATTATATAGTCAAGTTAATAATATACATACATACATATATAACACTAATTAGAAAAACATGCTTGTTTTGAACCTTTTCACTAGAACATAATTAGAAAATGATTTACTCAAGGATAAGAAGAAACTGAAGACAAGGTCAAGTACACTTAATGCGGACCAGCACGCAGTTATAAAGGTTATTTTTAATCACTTATTAGTCACCGCTAGAGTATAAAATATTCTTCTTCGTTAATTTGTTTTCACTGAATGTTGGTTTTCTGATGCACAGGTGGTTCAGGATTGTGGTTTAAAAAATCTTCTTCTAAAGAATATGGATTTTGACCTAATAGACTTTGAAAGGACTTCCAAGTATGAGAAGTCTACACCTTTCCAGATTTTTAAGGTAATCATTATTTAAAATTTGACAGTTACCATTGATTGCTAAAAATATGCATTCCATGTGAACTTGGTGGATTTGTATAGATTGTTAAATGTGCATAGTTGTGTATTCCATATCATTTGATTTTACCAGCCATTATCTAGCTCTTTTGTTAAGGAGTATCCAACATATAATACCTTATGCAGTACTAACCATGTTCGGCAAGCTGCTACTTTGGTGAATAGTCTGTCGTGATATGATTGGGAGCATTTTATGGCATTAAATTGACAACAGTATTTTATACCCAAAAAAATGTAGTTGGAATCAGATGAAGTGGACTATGCAAAAGCAATTCTTGTCTCACGTCGTGCTAACTTGGTACAACTGTGTTGCATATGATATGCAACTGAATGTTAAACCAACATCTTGCAATTGTCTGTTCTCTAGAGTATGTTATCATTAATTACATATCGACAATGCATATATATTTGAAATTTTGATCTTAGTTGGAATTACTAGTGCAGTTAGAAATTATATGCCCAAATTTATTTATTTTGTCATCTCTCACAATCTGTTCATGCTTTGTGGCTAATTATTAATTTATTTTCATTAAACATTTTTTTATTCATGCCACAATAAGATTTTTATTTTTATTTTCCGTTTTCACATCCCCTGTTCCACTTTTCCTAACATGTATAGTTATGATTGTAATACCATATGTTAAGTATTAGTACAATTTTTAACGTGTTTAATAAAAAATATCCTTGATATACATCATCAAAATGTTGGCAGGAGAATTTGGCCATAGATCTCAACAACGGAATACAATTTATACGCTTTTGGCATTGGGATAATGATAATCATCATATTTCTAGACCATTAAGTCTCCAAGAGGAAGCACTCTTCGTAAGTAACTATATTCACTGATATTAGTAGTTCGATAAGGATATTCGTGCTTGCTATTAATGCAGAAGAATAAAATAGGTTGATATACAACCTTGGATGGTGAAAGACAAATATATGAATTAGTGTTTCTGAAGCTGTAGCAAACTCTGATCAAGCTAAAGGTCAACAAGTGAAGTGCTGGGTCGGGATGTAAAAAATTGAATGGGTCAAAAATGTAATATCCACACACATGCATGCGCATGCGTGCACCTGCGCACACATGTGTGTCTGTTCGCGCGTGTGCGTAAGAGGGAGGTTCAATAGATTGGGTGAATAATGCCAACTAAAATTATCATCGGTAAATTTAAAACTTGCTTCCACTAGATATCTGTCACTAAAAGCTTTCATTTCCTCTCATTTTGGAAATTGTTACTCTTGCTGGTAATTTCTTTTGCTATATTGTTCAATGCAGTTACAGATTCGATGGTCTATTTTGTAGGTTGGTGAGTTGTAGCAGAAAACACATAACATAAACATGGCTGCTTTGCATCTTTTTGTGGAATATGAGCACGGAGCGGTAACATTAACTTTATATGGTCTTTATATACGATGGCTTTAAGTCTTTCTGGGACAGCGATGTTATAATTTTCTCTCTGTTATTTTGGAAGCACTGCTTTATTATATACTATAAACTTCTAGTCAGTTATTCCTTATTTTTGTGATGTAGGATCAACAACCAATATCTCTGAAAGATAAGAATGATGATGATATGCTTCTCCTTTTCATGCTCTATGATCCTGAAAAAGTAGAAATACGGTAACCAATCTGTTCATCATATAAATTAAAGCATTTATTCTCATCGCCTAGGGGTAAAGTTTTCATATTTGCCTCAGTAGGACCTTGCTCTTGAGTATATCCAGATAATAAATAGAAACGTTAACAAAACATCTAAACATAGGCACTTCTTTCTATCTGGACAATGCGTTTTGTTGAAAAGAAATATACGTAAATTTCAAATTTTTGGATGATATAGAGCATTAGGGTGAGATTATTATTTAACTTGTCCAAAAGATGAATAAAAAGATCTTATTCTCTCTTTTAAAAAATAAATAAAAAAATAAATCTCTTTTCAGAAAAACTATTCAGTTTTTGACTCAAAATCAGAAGAAGAGTAACCAATTTTCACTGTTTGGATATGTTTTTATGGTCATTTTTCTCAGTATTTATTCAAGCTCAAACTTGTAACTAAAATTAGGTTCATCTTGTTGAGCTTAGGTACATGGGAAGGTTTTATGTCAGGTCTTCAGGCATACCGTTCGAAATTATTTCAAAATTGAATCAAATGGCTGTATTTTCTCCCAACGAAGCAATTGTGCTTTATAAGGTTGGTTTTCCATTATATGTCGATGTCCCTATTTCTACATTTCATATGTAATGACCATGAATTCACACTCTATACAACCATCATATGCTGTCTATTCACCTCACTCTTCTGTCCTCAATACACATACACATACAAATACGCATATACGTATGCACAGTCAGACATAAGTGTGTGCGGTCTTTTTTTTGGGTAAGGGGGGGGTGCTTTTTTAGGATATTATCATTACTGTTAGCTATTGGAGATAAACATGGAAAATAAGAGGACTTCATTGACTTATCCTCTAAACATTGCATTTTTTCTTGCAATGAGTAAGTGCATGGTTCTGCTTTAATGATCTTTAAACTCTCAGTACTACCTTTATCAACCTCGTCTTTCTCATTTTTGAAGTACTTTTCAACAACTAAAGCTATTGGAGTGCTATCTCCACATTATTCATATTTACACATGGCATCTACAACACAAGTAGCATCTTCAAGCTCAGCTTCATGAATGCTAATGAAGTCATCATCTGAATCTGAATCTAGAATGCTTTTAGAGTCAAACCTACTTCGTCATGGCATATCACTGCATATATATTTCAACACTCAGTTTATGTTTACATGCTTAAAATGTATCTGATAGCTAAATTATTAAATGGTACATACCATTTTCATTGTTGTGACTATGATGCCATTGCAATCGGGCTAAATGAACTGAAAGGTCGGGTTTTCTCCAGTTATTGGCAGCAGTTTCAAGACATAAAACCTTCCTAACAGCTCTTGGAATATCCGAAACAGCTGCAGTAATTTTTCTCTTCCGCCTTTTGAATCTATAAGTGCATTTTCTTGAACTGAAGGAGGATTTACTTGGTGCTGATATACAAGCACCCATGGTTTATAAGTCATGTTTGGATTGTTGTATTGGATGTTGAAGAATATTCAAAACCATTAGAGTTTGGAGTGGATGAACAGGAATGGTTTGGTTAACCGTAAGTTAAATTTAAGTGTATGTTGAAATATATTTTTTGAAGCTTATGTTGTAATAATATCTGAATATATGACATTGTGGTATTTTAGATATGTAAATAATTGTCTATGATATATTATACTACATTTGCAGAGCGTTTAATTTTGCATTGAATATGTATGATGAATTATTTGTGATATGGAAACCATTATCTGCAGTGTATTTATATTTAAACTTTGCGTTTAAGTTTTGGTATATATATTGCGTGTGTGTGTTACTAAATAATCATTTTCCAACACTTATAAGCGCTACCTTATATTTCTATACCAGCACTTATAAGTGTTACCGTATATTTCGTTACCAACACTTATAAGCATTACCGTATATTTCTGTACCAACACTTATAAGTGTTACCGTATATTTCGTTACCAACACTTATAAGCGTTACCTTATATTTCTGTACCAACACTTATAAGTGTTGCCATATATTTCGTTACCAACACTTATAAGCGTTACCGTATATTTAGGTACCAACACTTATAAGTGTTAGTAATACATATGTTTGTAACACTTATAAGTGTTACAAATTTAGCCGCTCCATTCCTCACAGTCCATTAGTACACTTAAAAAGTGTTACTGAAATTATTTGTAACACTTATAAATGTTAGAATTTGCCTGTTTTTGTGTAGTGAATGTTTAAGTAAGTAGGGAAGTTCCTTAGGGATAGTAGGGAGAGTGCTTTTATTTCAGGAAGAATAAGAGGTTTAGTATGCAGAAAATCCACTTTATGTCTAACCCAATATAAATGAAACTTTTGAATTAAAAAAGTTGAAAAATATAATTGTAATATATTTGAAGAAAGAACTATTGGTTTTTTGAAAAAATAAATGGTATGAATTTTAAATTGGTATTTATATGATGTAAATTTTGTTAAAAGTGAAATTCATTTTGAAGAATTATAGAGCATGTATAGCTCGCTAGTTTCTTTATAGGTAAACGATGATTTTAAATATAAAAACCTAGAGTGTGTTGACATAGCATACGAGATTTATTAATATTTATTTTAATTGAATATACATATTAGTATTTTTGAGTTGTAGTAACGGTGTTTTACGCAGCATCTGTTTTGACACAAATGAGTTTTGGGGATAATTTCTAAAGTGGTTTGTATGTACACTTATTACTTAAATTAGCACATGAAAATATTTTCTAGTTATAAAGAAATTTTAAAAATGAGTTCTTTTGAAAAATAATGTATGATAAATTAATGAATTTGGTAGGAAATATCTTATGTAAGCAAATATAGAGTAAACATACATTAATATATTGGAATAAAATGAATAATGATATAATTTTCTATGAATCGCAAATAAAGATGTTTTGTGCAAGCTATAAGGATTACGTGAAAGAGATGTACAAGGTATGGAAAGCATCATATTTTGTATAGCCTGTTGCGATAAAATATAAAATAAATTTCTTATAATTTCACACAAACATGAAATCCTCCTTTAAAGGATTCATAAAAGGATTTAGTGTTAATGGTTTCTCATAAGAGAAAGTAATTCCAATACATTAAGATATAAAACCATTAAGTGTAGTAAGTTAGTAAATCCTTCAAGGTTAAGTAATTGGAAGAGTAGGAATGTTAAGAGATTTTTGATAAAATAATTGTTCTTATTTACCCCAGTTTTAGTAAATTTGAAAATCTATAAAAAAGAAGAAAGGTATTTTGAAAACATGCGAGGACATTTTTTTTGGTCAAGAAATAAGAAAAATGTTCTAAGAACAAGCAAGACATGTTTTAAAAAAAGATGGTTTGGTGGAAAAGTAAATAAGTTATTGAAAAAATAAAATTTAGAAGTTTTAATTTTTGAAGAAAATTTGATAAATACCAAACCAAATCAGACGTAAATATGGAGTAGATAAGAATCGTTTCCTAGGTGTAACGGGAAAAGTATAAGGTTACAACAGTAATTACTCTTAGTAATAATAAAAGTTCCCATATGGTGTATAGGACACTAGTGAAATCTAGAAATGTTGCTTCATGTGTGCAGACTATAAAAGAATAGTGAAAAGATATTAGTAAGATGATAAGGCACACATGTGGTTGGGATATGTAGACCTTACTTGAGGAAAATTGAACGGTAAAGAGAAAATTTCCCTAAGCTTAGTTGACCTTTTAGATAGAGACTGCATAGATTGAAACCCTTATCCATTGCAGTAAATGACACTTAGTTATTCCTTTTTGAGAATGGAATAGAAGAGATGAATAGATCTTGTTCATCATGAGTAATACAACGTAAGTTGGTAACAAGTAATAGGCGGCAGGATGAGCATATGAGTTACTTGGATTCCTAGAGTAGGACCTTTCTATGTCAAAGTGGACATGGTCCTAGACCTCCTTGCCCTAGATAATAGCTATGTTTAGTTGTTATATAAGAGTAAAGGAGTAAAAACAGAATAAGATAACTAAAAGGAAAATATATTTTTTAAAGAAAGCGATAAAACATCAAAAGAAAAATTTTAAAAGGGATATTTTCTTATGCAGACCGTTCTTGGGAAAGTAAATAATTTTTTTATTTTTGGAATAGTAGCCTAAATCCGAAGTACAGAAGAAGATGTTCATAAAATAAAATTGGAGGAATATGAATTTTTTCCGTTTTCCACCTTCATTATAACATAAGAAATCGAATTTGGAAAATTAGAATTCTAAAATTCAAAAATTAAAAGTTGTGTGGTTGGTTTGGACGTAAAAATTTATTGAATTATGGTTCTATTCAGAAGGAGTTTGGGAAAAGTTGAATGAAAAATGTTTTGAGTTTTCAAAAGATTGCATTCATATCAAAACTGCAAGTATATTTAGTATGTATGCATCATGTTTAAAAAGGAATTTCTAAAAGAAAAAACATTCATATAAGAGGCACCGCATAGAAATTCTTGTACATGCATATATTTTATGATGTATTGCACTTTGCACTTTGCACTATGGACGGATTGTTGCAAAATTGAATGTACACAAAATGGATGTGTTTAATATGAGAAATTACATAATTGAAACCTTGTCGAATTTCAAGGATGAAAATTCCTAAGGAGGAGAATGTAACGCCCCACGTTAAATTACAATTATATGTGCAAATAATTTAATCAAGTTATATATGTTTGAAATTTTAAAACAAAGAAATGTTTGTACATGGGGCAACTAATTAATATTATTAGGAATACATATATAGTTGTGTAACAAATAAATTAGAGAGAGAAATTACATAAAATCAATTAATAGGGAAGATTAATTGATAGTGTTTGTTTAAAAAGGAAATTAATTCTCGATTAATTAGTAGAGGTGGTTAATTGATAGGAATTGACAAGAAAGGGAACATATATTGTAGCAACTAATTGATATGATTAGAAACATATATGTTAGTGCAAGATAATAAAAGGAAAAGTAATTTATGCAAGTAATCAATTGTCATTTAATAAACATGGAGACTTATGGTGACATATATAATTAAGATTGTGATTCAAAATTCAATTGTAGAATATGTGCATGCAATAATTATGGGAATAAAATAAATTAATATGCATATATGTGACAAATTAATATGGTGTTGATTGGCATATTAATTTTGTGAGAAATCACAGTGCAGGTAGGGTTAATTGGATAGTAAATTAATTCTAGGCATATATGAAATCTATTAATGGAGTGATTAATAGGGGAATCTTAATTTAAAAAATATATATTTAAATATATGTTTCATTAGATTGCGAGATACAAGGGGAAAGTAATTAATGAAAAGATTGTTGGAGAATCAATCTGAAGTAAAAACAAACGTAGAAGAAAACATATTAATTTAATGTCCGTAGACTGTGTGTACGCTTTAGATTTTAGGGTTTTATATCTAATGGTTAGCACTGATTTGAACCACTATAAATATAGGTACGGAGCTCATTTTTATTCTCATTATTTTTCTCTTGCCTACAGAAGCTCTGCCATTTTTTTATCCCTTCTATACTTTTTTAATAACAAAATTTTAGATCTAATTCGCACGAATTTAGATCTAAATAGAAAGAGAATAGAATTAATTAGGGAGTTAGAAATTGGTTCAAATTAGAAGGCTATGTCAAAGGTAAAACCCTAGATCTGAGTTTTATTTGCTATTTCTAATCCAAATCTCTTCCTCTTCTCTTTCAAATATTATAGATCTATAAATATATCGTTTGTAATTCCAAATAGGGATTACAAGGGAGGTGAATATAGATATTAGGGACAGATCTGAAATAAAAACAGGGAGATTTGGAAAGTTAGCAATGTGAGTGGATTTAATTATATTATATTACATTTATAATATATTATTGTTGAATTTCCGTTAGAAAATTTATTCCAGTATTTATTTTAGTAATTAATTCTATAAATTAGTTATGCAAACCCAGTAAATTTTATAAGAGAACATATAGTAGGCTTGACAATTAGAAAAAGGAGGAAGCCTAAAAATAAGAAATTTGTAGTTATTTAAATTTAATTTAAAGTTATAATTTAGCCTAAATACTAGTTTCTTTTATTCCCTTTTTACACCAATAATATAGGTCGAAAGAGAATTTGCAATTTTGGATTAAATTATTAGACTTTATGAAATTAGATGTAAATAAGAAAATTGGAATAAAGTTAGAAAAATGGAATTCTACAATAAATTACGCTAAAATGAGAATAATAAACTAATAATTTGATTTGGAAGTAAGTAATAGATTAATGGTTGGTTTAGAAAACAGAATACATTTCTATAGTTTAATATTTAAAAGGTAACGATGAACGTGACTGCAAAAATAAAAGAAAGTAAGGGGAAACTAGTGTAAAATAGAGAAACCACTATGTTTTACGCTAGCCCAAAATAATAAAAGAAATACCTTGCAGTTACGAATCATTGGTTATAGCCTTATTTGATATTAGAATATGGAAATGGATTTTTAGTATAATTTTCATAACCAACCAAATAAAATAGAATTGCTTTCTAGAATAGAAGAAAATAAAGTAAAGTACGAAATGAAACAAGTAAATTATTGGATAAGAATTTGAACCTGTATACAATAATGAACCTAGATCTGCATTTACCGTGCAGACTATATAAAAAGATAGTTATTATGATAAGTGAATTATATAATAAAAGAGAATTAAAAAGAATTCTGTATCATGATAAAAGAAGGCAAATTAGAACGGAAAAGAAATGCCAGAATTATATACGGACTATAAAAGAAGAGAATGACAATTACATGTAGAATTATAACATACGTAATAATTAAGTAATAAGAATGGAAAAGCTTATTTTGAGACCTTAAATAAATTAACGAGCAATAATAATGGTAGAAACTTATCTAAATAATTTATATTAAATAAGATAATCAAGCAGGAATGATAAAAGAGGCTTGTTTATATGAACTTAAGATTTGTATTAAGTCAAATATGCAATGTAATGAATGTAGCTCACACCAACAACATTCTCTATTAAATAAATGGAATTATCACAATAGATAGAGATGAGGGAAAGAATATGCTAATTAGGGTAAATAGCCAACAAGATAAGAAAAGTAAACTAAACGCAGATTAAAAGATTAGACTCAAGGTCTAATAAAAGAGTGGGATGCGTTTGGAGTAGCCCAAAGGATGAAGATCCTAACGAAGCAGTTCATCAAAAATTTCAGCAAAGGTAAAGCATGTTAAACTTAGTTATTCTGGGCTAGAAGGAAGTATGAGACTTCAATTGGACATGAGGGTTCTCTAGGATGGCCCTCTAGGTAGGCCTAACGAATCCGCATCCTCGGAGGAAGGTCTGTAGATGTTCCATCAAGAGGGTATGCCTTGACTGCATTTGCATTATAGGCCTAATGAAGCAAACTTTTGTAGGCAGTCAGAAGGGCTTGGTGTTTGGAGTAGGGTATTCATATGTCCCATACTTGCATGCAAGTTTAAGGATAGTCCCATGTGGTTATCGGCCAGCATCAAGACCAAAAGCAATTTCGGGAAAGACTAGAGTTAAACCATTAGGCCAATAATTCTTTCACTATCGAGACATTGGATGAGGGACACGGCCATTTGGATGTTTGATTGTTTGCAGTAGGGCACGACCACTTAACTCTTTAGAAGTCTTTCGGTTAGTCGAGGGGTGGTTGCGTGGGGACATAGCCATGATGAAAAAGAGACATACCAACTAGAATATATGTATTGTAGGCCTAACAAAGCAGTCCTTTACAAATACAGAAAATCCCTGACTGGATTTTGTACAAGGTAGACGTTGGCGGGATTCCGATATTAGACGGAACGATTACGTAGTCCTTAATGTACGCACTGGGTGGTGCATTGAGGATGTACGAGCACTGGAATAGACTAGTGCGGACGCGATTTACGTTTTCATAGTAAGTGGTGGAGCATTTGTATTACATGCTTTACGAAGCAGTCCTTTACAGATGTAGCTACAGAACGCTCATGGAGCAAGATAATGGTGCCCTTTTTGATGAGAATACGGAAGGTACCGTGGGTGGTACCTAGAACAAATATGGTCATTAGGCATATAGCTACATATATGTATATATTAGTTATTAGGTTTTAATCTACCATGGAGTAGATGTGCACAGTTCACAAACTGAGGTGAGAGGATTGTAACCTAATGAACCTAATATAAGAGTAAATGGAAATAAAATGATATATGTAGAATTAAGCCTAGAAGTATATAATTTATACATTCATCAGAACATTAGTTCTGACCTCCTCCTCATAACATCTTACTTGTTTGGTAGATGACAGAGACTTCCCAGCTTTATGAAACTTGTTAAAAAAATGTTATTATATTGGTGAGTATTTACTTACAATTATATTTTAGTCAATTCTATTGTGAGACATTTAATTGAGCTCTTATATTTTTTCTCTTTGCCTATTTGCCGGATACTAGATTCCCAACGTGGGTTTCAGTGGGCTTGGGTTTTAGCATTTTTTTGAAAAATCCGAACCTACTGGAATTCGGGTTGTTACATCGGCGTGACACTCTACTATGTTATTTCTTTATTGTAATTTGGCTTCTTCATGGTTACATTTTAGGGTTAATTTAAAAAAAATATGTAATGAATATTAGGACAATTTATATGTATTTTAAATATTTTAGTTGCTACGTTTACCATGACTATCAATTATACACTGATCATATTTTCGATGTTTAAAAATAATTCTGGCGATGATTGCAGCGCCATCAGCATTCATTTTTGGATCTAAAAATAGGGATGTTACATTTTACACAATCTAAAACTAATTTTTTGGTACATTCTCATTAATACTCCTTTTGTTTTTAGTAGAAGAAATAGTTTTTGTGGAACATATGACCATTTGGTGATTGTTTGAAACTAACAAAAATTGTATTTTACAATTTTAAGGTCAATTCATCAAGCTTTGTACTATTTAGAGAAGGAAGTACATGAATTCTTAGGATTAAAGAAAATTACTTAAAAACTTTTGAAGAATCACAAAATATTTGAACTCCTAGACTAATTGAGCACATTGACTTCCTCGTTAAGTAATCACTTGGATAAATTATCTTGATCACCGTGTTATATTTTGCTAAAACAAGTTAAACTTAATGGAGTGGGAGGGTATAGCATGGATCCATACACTTAGAATTTTTAAACACTCTACCATAAACTTGTGTGCGCCTATATTTGTGAGGGTGAAATACATAGTGGTTATCAGCATCAATTATTTTGTTACAGGCTATTCGCATGTGTTGTGATTGTTTTCACACACAGTACAGTGAATACAAAAATGTTGAGAAGCACAAAAATGGTGGAAGGTCCGTAACTGGAGCATCATCACTTAATGATAAGGGCAAGGCAACAATGAAATAAGGTCAAAAATAGCTCGATGAAAATCAGAAGGAAAACACATGTTTTAAAGAGAGTAAGTAATCGGTTTGGTAGGACAAAGTGGCAACAGTGCATATTCAACATCCCCCAAACAATTCAATTGGTGCCTACTACTAAACATGAAAATCAGTTCAATAGGCAACAACCAAAAAAGAAAGGTGATTCAGTGTGCTCATGCCGAACCAAACTCTTACCAACCTAAATTCATGCCTAAACAATCTTACCGAACCAAAAAGTTTATACATGGAAAGTGCCTTTTTTTGCGGGATTAATGGATCGCTTACATTATAATATCATACATGTAAATACCTCAAGGTGTGAATAGTAATCATGGACAATCTACTGGGTAGCAATTGAATCGGACAAATCTACGACCTACCGAATCAAACAACTTGAAGCACTGTTTTTCATTTATTTAAGTAAATGATAGTTGTATTTTGTATTTCTTGGAATCTATTATATGTGATTTAGTGATATAACTAAAGAACTAATTACATTTAACATATATAAGTAGAAAGTCCTTAGGAGTAGTGCTTAATCTCCTATAGTTACGAATATATACGTAACCATTAGTCAATCATTGTAAACAAAACATAACTCCTTTAATATTCCAAATTGAGATATAACATGTAAAAGATATCGATGTATTTGTTGAGACTAATGTACATAATTCTCTCTATACAATGGATGGTAATTTACTCATGACCGTCGGAGATACCAAGTTTTGTACTTGTGGTTGTTTGGAACAATCAAAAAATGACTAAATGAGAGCCTTCTATAGTTTAATATCACTAAGTAAAAATTGAAGATCTCATTGTAATGAATCCAACTAGTCTTCTTACTTGAGGGTACTATTCATCTTAGGTATGAAAATGTTAGTGGTATGCCCTGGAGGAACTTATGTAATTTGTTACATACATCTAACTCTATAGTCTATCTTGTCCAAAGTAAGGCTGTTTGTTATCATTTATGTACTTTGTCATGTTGCGATATGATTGTTTAAGCAGTTAATTTAAAGACATAGTAAGAAAATTAATAAATAAAATTATATGTGATATTAGTTTCAAATAGTTGTAATTGTGAGTAATGAATCACAGATTAAAATGACATTTTATTTTAAATATTACTGGTCAAAAATTTTCAAGAATAGAATATTTATTCACCTATTACGACCGAATGTGTAACACTCTCCAAATGTTTTGCAGTGTATTAGTCATAGTTGTAGAGGGCACCAAGGGGTTACGTACTTGTAGATATAAGATTAATATGGAATGAATCTACTAAGAATTTTCTGCTAGTTAATAACAACCAAGTCAAATAGTAAATCTTAGTGAGATGATGTTACACAGCTCACTCGACTTGAGAATTGTTAACCTGCCTTTTGGCATGGCCATGGAGAGGAGGATTTAACTAAATTGACTTCTCGTTTTTCGAGGCTAGACTATGATAGATTCGGTTTAAAAGGATGAAGTTCACTTGGATATGTCGCTCGGTCGAGAAGTGGAGAAGTTACACAGCTGGGTCTGGATGCTCTGGGTCGCTCGGCATTGAGGTGAGTGCAGGGTGGCCCGGCATTGGTGGGATGGTTCGGCATTGGAGGTGGCTCGGTATGGTCTGGGTTGGCAAGGTGATGTGGGTCGGCATCGAACCACGCTTGACATTGTACCTCGCTCGGCATTGGACGTCGCTTGGCATCGGACCTCGCTCGGCGTTGGACGTTGCTCGACACCGGACCTCGCTCGGCATTGGACGTCGCTCGGCGTTGGACTTCGCTTGACATCGGACCTTGCTCGGCGTTGGACGCCGCTTGGCATCGGACCTCGCTCGGCGTTGGACGTCGCTTGGCATTGGACCTCGCTCGGCGTTGTGGTTCGGACAGAGTCACTCACCGTTGTGGTTCGGCCTTGGTTGCCGTTCGGCATGTGTGGGTCGGCATGTACGATACTCGAGGTCGATTACAATGATAACTCTAGTTCGTCCATGACCTTGGTGGGCCCGGGTCACTCAGAAAGCCCAACACTCAGGATTTTCCTATAAATATAGCATGAGGGGGTTCAAAAACGGGATCTTCTTCTTCCTGCTCTCTTGCTTTCTATTTCCTAAGGCTAAGGTTACTCTACCAGTCTGTAATTGTAATTGGTTCTAACATCAATAAAAAGGAAACCTTTGGAGTGGACGTAGGTCGGAGTTAGCCGAACCATCATAAAATCAGTTGTTCTTTACTGCTTTCCTTTTTAATTTCGACCGTGCTTCATATTTACACTCTCTACATACATTCTATCTATAATATGTGACTGTTATTTGGTACTTTCATCTGGACTTGGGTATTAGTGACCAATTTTGGCCCTAACATTTTGATGCTTTCACTGAGAAAGATAGCACTTAGGGATTTTGGAACTTGAATTCTAGAAAGCAATGGCTAGACCACCAATGAGAAAACAGGCAACAGAAAGAAGTTAGCAAGAGGGAATTCAGGTGGCTTCCACTGGAGCTAATCAAGCCCCCGTCTACATCACTAGGGACGAGATGCATGTTATGATGAATTCCATGAAAGAGCAGATGATGAAACGGCAAGAGGAGATGATGATGGCTCTTCTTAGGCAACTTGAACAACCAGAAACTATAGGGGCTGAAGTTTGTAGAACTGGATCAGAGGAACTCAACCAGTGGGCAGATGGAGTGATTCAGCGGGGGGCAGCACCCAATCAACAGACAAATAATAATCTTGATGGAACTAGACTCGGGGGCACCCCACCAGGTAATTCTAGACCAACCCATGGAGGGATACCTGGTGATGTTGTGCAAACCGGCATCAATAGAAACACGGGAGTATATGATGAGGAATATGTGCCAGAATTCTTGCGTGGTGTTGGAGAGCAGCTAAGAAATATGGATAGGGGAAACTCTTGGTTGGAAACGCTAGATTGGCTGACATTATTAGGCGGACTATTCGCGGAGGTCTAAAAAATAGGGATTCGGAGGGAGTCAACAGAAGTCTGTTTATTCGGAACATCAGGATAGCTAGAAATCCCCCCGATTTCAAACTGCCTACTCTAGAAGTATACAACGGGAAGACGGATCCCACCGACCACTTGATGAGGTAAACAAGGCATATGGAAGTGCTAGGGCCAACAGAAGAGGTTATGGCCCAATATTCCCCCCTGTACTTGACTGGTATAGTTGCTATGTGGTTCAGACAGCTAGATGATAGATCATTGCAACATGGACAGAACTGGTGGACAAGTTCTTAGGTCAGTTTCGAGTTCACATAAAACGGCCAAAGAATGTGGTGATACTGACGTCGGTTAAATAGGGGGAGGATGAATCGCTAAGGACATTCTTGACTCCGTTTAGTGCAGTAGTTGCTTCGGTAGATCGGCCGAATCCATCAATGGTTCTGATGGCTACGGTATCAGAATTCAGAGATAATTCGAATTTCAAAGTATTGTTGATACGGGAGCCACCATTGGATCTCGGGGAATTCTTTCATGAAGCTGAGAGATTTCTTCGACAAGAGGATGAATGTTTGGATATGAGGTCAAAGGAAGTGAATATGGTTAAGGATGGAGGACTGCCCGACGAAAGCTCGGGTAAAGACAAGGATAAAGGGAAAAGGAAGCGCTGGGGAGAACCAAAACTCTCCACTTACACAGGATTGAACGCAACACCAGAATGAATATTCTTGGATACTCGGGATCGCCTTCCATATCGAAGGCCCGCAAGGAGGGAGCCCTCAGAACGCAAAAGGGCATCAGGAAGGCACTGCCTTTCTCATGACCTGGACAGGCATGATACTAACAGCTGCAGGCATCTAAAGGATATACTCGAGGAACATGTAAGGAATGGTCAGCTGCGGTAATATGTCGGAAATCGGAATGTAGCAGTGGAACAGGAGCAACCACTGCCTACCTTGAACAACGAAGGCATAAGGCCCAGAAATGGTGGCCGGCTAGTCATTAACTAATCGTGATGGTTTGGAATAAGTAACAAACTCCGGATAAATGGCTAAATCACTTACTCATGTACAGGGTCAGAGATAATCCTAAGGCATGCTCTGAGATGATGGTCACCGAGACGCTCCAGATTGTGAAATTTGTTTTTTTCCTTTTGACTTAGACCTTTGCTTTTTTCTGCTTTGGTTTTGGAGTTTGGATTGAACTCTTTGTTGGTTTTTTGGTTTGGATTTCGGTTTGGATGTCTGACTTTTGATTTCGATTTTGATTTAGACTTTTGATATGAATTTCTAGTTTTCTGGTTGGATTTGGATTTCGGATTGGATTTTGATTGGATTTTCTTTGGATTTTGGATGGTCATCGAGCATGGAATATACTCAATGAGGGCCTGGAGAGACTAGAATTCAGCATAGGACTTAGGCCCTATATTGTCTACTATTCATGTCGTCGAGCATGGACTATGCTCGGGAAGGGTCCGGAGCGACCCGGATTCGGCTTCGGACTTAAGCCACCACATTATTCGGCGTTCAGGGACACTGAACCAGGAACACCATGAGATTACTTAACACAGGTCGTCAAGTTTGGATTGCGCTTGGCAAGAACCCGAAGAGGTTCTAGATTTGGATATTGGCTATGAACATCTAAGGATTTGGGCATGGACCTAGAACGGTCCTGGATTTGGACATTGACCTGGAGAGGTCATGGACGCGGTTATTGGTTATTGGATATGGATGGTTAAAATTCGATTGTCGAGGTCAGATGGATATGGATTTGGCTCAGAACTTGGTTACTTGATTCGGAACTGGATATCGACTCAGAGTAGTCGTAGGTTCGGATAAGGATACAGCGATGGCACTTGGATAAAATGGATTGGATTATGAATCGAATTGTATGGATATGGATAACATACATACTTCGGATATCGGACTTGAAGCTATTCAAAACACACCTTCCAATAGCAAGGCTTGATTTGGGGGGCAAATGTTAATCCACCTTTTGAAAAGGCCATGAGAGGCAAACATAACTAAATCGACTTCTCGTTTGTCGAGGTTGGAATATGATGGATTCGGTTTAAAAGGATGAAGTTCACTTGGATATGTCATTCGGTCGAGAAGTAGAGTTACACGGCTAGGTTTGGATGCTCTGGGCCGCTCGGCATTGAGGTGAGAGCAGGGTGGTTGGGCATTGGTGGGATGGTTCGGCATTGGAGGTGGCTCGGTATGGTTTGGGTTGGCAAGGTGATGTGGGTCGGCATCAGATCTCGCTTGGCATTGTACCTCACTCGGTATTGGACGTCGCTCGGCTTTGTACCTCATTGGACATTGGACATCACTCGACGTCGGACCTAGATTGGCATTGGACAGCGCTTGGCATCGGACCTCGCTTGGCCTTAGGCATCACTATGCATTGTGGTTCGGTCAGAGTCACTCGGCGTTGTGGCTCGGCCTTGGTTGCCGTTCGGCATGCGTGGGTCGGCATTTGTAGAACTCGGGGTCATTTACAATGATAACTCTGTTTCGGCCATGACCTTGGTGGGCCCGGGTCACTTAGAAAGCCCAACAACTCAGAATTTGCCTATAAATACAGCATGAATGGGTTTAGAAAAGAGATCTTCTTCTTCCTGCTCTCTTGCTTTCTATTTCCTAAGGCTAATGTTACTCTACCAGTTTGTAACTGTAATTGGTCCTAACATCAATAAAAGGAAACTTCTGGAGTGGACGTAGGCCGAAGTTAGCCGAACCACTATAAAATCCATTGTTCTTTACTGCTTTCATTTTTAATTTCGACTGTTCTTCATATTTACACTCTCTACATACATTCTATTTGTAATATGTGACTGTTATTTGGTGCTTTCATCTGGACTTGGGTGTTAGTGATCAATTTTGGCCCTAACAAGAATACTATGGAACTTCAGCGTGAATACTCCAGTTTGGTTATAGTTGAATCATGACATGATGTTCCATCGAGCGATTATAGTTCGATCTGATTTGAAGAATCAGAGGTGGAACACTATTTAGCAGAAAATTTATCTTCTCGATTGTATGAGGTTAGTATCATGGTCAACTTGGTCAGCTCAAATTCAAAATCTTTGGTTGGAGTAGTATGGCCAAAATAAATGTAATTGTTAAATCAAGGATTTATTTTTTAGACCAACCAAGTTGAATGTGGATAATATTGGTATTTTGATCAATACCAAATGTTAGTGAAAATTTTCATTCTCATAACACCAATTTACATTTAAAATAATTACGGAATTTAATGCTAACATAATTATGAATTAACAAGTTTGAGTGATATTAAATTCCTTTTTAAGGAAGTAGTTACGTTGGTGAAGCTTACATATTATGTAGAGGAACTTTAACTATATGTTAAAATAATATCAACATGATGTTCAATCAAATCTATTGAAAAAATTAACACAAAAAACAAGATCATGAATGCTGAAAAATAAAAGATACAAATATTTACATGGTTTGGATGTGAAGGAATGATATATCCATGGGATAATTCATTTCCTTTTAAAAAAATTTAGTATAAACGTTTGTTAGATTCTAATGGCAAAATGCATAACTTTTTATAGCATAAAATTCATAGATAGCAAAATGCAAACTCGATTTTCTACTGCAGTACCCTCCTTTATATAACAAATATGGCATCACATGGATCGTTGACATCATATCCTTGTATCCGTCCCCCATAGTTAGATTTTATCATGTATCCCTCATTTGTATGACTTTTTAAATGTGCATGGATTGCTAACATGAACATGGACGAGAAAATTTTCTTTAGATAGGAGAATTTGGCTTTAGGTGGAAGAAACTTTCCTTTAGGATGAAACTTTGATTTTTAAAATGATGTATTCGAGAGTAGAGATGGCATCTTGTGTTTGATATTGGCAGCACGTATCTATTTGAACTACTTCTCTTTATAAGTGTGTGACTTGATTGTGTTGCCCACACTACTTTATAAGGGTGTGACTATGGGGTATTGTAATGTGTTGCCGATTTGATTAAGACAAAGAACATCATCCAAATTACAGCAGCATTGTTTGTCTTAAGGGTGGCGAAAGAGTTCGTCCTGACTGTGTTGGCATCGTTTGACTTGAGTGTGTGCTGCAGTTTGACTTGTGTTATAGCGATCCAACATGTATGTTTTGAACTATGTTTCCTTCCACTAACTATTGTTTATCCAGTATGGGTTGGGTTAAGCTAGTTATTGCTATAACGATGCAACTCATTTTTCTTAGGTCGTACAAGTCTTTTTATTTGTTCACTTCAAATTTGATTTTGTTCTGATTCTCATACATGAATTGTGGGCCATTTAATTTTAATGAAGTTTTTGTTAGGGCATCTCCAGTCCATTCAGGGCTGAATATTCAGAGCCCTGAATATTCAGCCCTGAAGTGGGCTGAGATGTTCAGTGGTCAGGCGCCCATTTAATGGGAGCCTGGCGCCAGGCTCCCATAAAATGGGTGCCTGAGGGCCCACCAAAAATGAGGGGCTTGGGCGTCCATTTTATGGGCGCCAGAAGCCTGGCGCCCATAAAATGGACGCCAGGGCTTGGGCGCCCATAAAATGGACGCCCAAGCCCAGGTCAGGATTCTGAATCGGATCCTGAACATTACGCTGAATATTACAGCGTAATCGAACGATTGGAGAAAATTTTTGCCCATATTCAGGATGTAATTCATCTATTGGAGTTGCCCTTAGGCCTCCCTTAGGCTTTGCATGTTGTATTTTGAAACGCACATGGTTCCCTTCTAACATGGACAAAGCTTGTTTTGTCCAATAATTAGCATATTCTATTCTTTGACTTTATGCAGTTGAACTTACATAAAGTAAATCATGGGAAAATACAGATGCGACGCTTGCTCTAAGCCTACGCTAATGTATTTTAGGATAGGCTTGTCATTTCACATCCAGGTTATTTTTGAATGGTCTTATCAGTTTTTTTTGCATTTAATGCACTTTGGGCGTGTCATGATGTGGTTTTTTGGGCTAGATGATTCTTTTCGTAACACCAGAAATTCGATTTTGTTTTTTGTGAGTGCACTTTCTGCAATCATCAGTATCTAACGGCTACTATTTTAATTTCATTCGAATCCTATGGGTAGGGTCTTCTTTGGAAACCTTGTATGTTCCTTACTCTTGCTTTCTTTCCTCTTTTGCCCATTCTAAAACATTGATTATACTATATCATCTTCTTAATTTTCGTCGTCATTCTCTTTTTGTTAATTTACTATTTCCTGTAAGTAAACCTTTTATCTCTTTTATTCCTTTTTTTATAAATTTTAGTCTTCTCTTTTTTAGTCTTTAAGTTGTTTTCCAAATTCTTGTGCAGATTTAAATTATTCTTTATTTTACAAGTTTAATGAATCTTGATGTGCATATGTTTCCTTTCTTGTCTTTGTTGTTTGTGATTTTAACTAGTTGTGGTACACATATTTCTATTTAGTTGATTATGGATGATGATGATCCTTTTTGTTCTTCTAGTCAAGAATCCCTTTCTTTCTTTTCCATCTGTCAGCTATTTTTGATGAAATCACTTTCCAATTGTAACTTTAGGTTTCCTACTCCTTCTAGGCACGTCCATCTGCCCATGAAAGGTTATATTTCTTTGACTATGGAGAAAATTAGACATAGTTTGTATTTACCTCTTCATTCTCTTATTAAGGAGTGGTTGGACACCCTAGGCATTTCTCCCATGCAATGTGCTCTCTCTCGCATACCTTCTTAAATGAACTTATATACTTTATGCTGAGCACCATGATTCTCCCCTTTCTTGTTGTGAGCATGTATTATATTACTCTGTTTACAAGAACTGTTCCTCGAGCTTTGAAGGATTGCATTATATCCCAGCTACAAAATCCCTTTTTCCATTTTGCTCCTAGGATCAAGAGGTGGGTGGAGCAATTCTTCTACATTTTCAACTAGGATGGCTTTGTTCCTTCTTTCCAACAGCCCAGTATTAACCTTATTGTCCCTTTTACATTTTCATTTAACCTTTTTTTTCTACGCTGACTGATATCACCCTTATTATTTAGCTGGTCGCCCTAAGTTCTCCAAATTGAGAGGGACCTATTTGTTGCACGAAGAGAGACTATGTTCACACTTGGCGACTATGTTTAAAAGTTATCTTGTTTCTTCGATGAACCGCTGGTGCACAAATATAACTTTCTTCGCACGTACCATCATTTTTATCATTCCATCTTTGTTAAACACTTTTCATCCTATGGCGCTAAAGGGTACATGTTCTAGTTGTTAAGTTGATTTTTCTTAATTGATTGATGATTATATATTTGAGTTTTAAATGTAATTTGTTTATCTCATTTGGTTTTTTTAAAATGCGCAAGAATAATATCTGATTTGGTCAATCCTCTTGCTAAGAGTTATCCTATTAATAAATATAGAGAAAGCAAGAGGCCTGGAAATGACCTTACCGTGTCTGAAAATACCACTAAGAAGTTTAGGTACGGCAACCCATCTTGTCACAATGTTGTTCCTACTACTGCTGCCATTCAAGTGTAGCCTATTTCATCTATTATTCCTCCTTGTTTTCTCTCCTTGCCAAAGGAGGGAAACGTTTTAGATTTGGTGGAGCAAATGGGGCACCACATTGATGATTTTATTGTACTTCCTCCTGCATCCTTACCTTCTTCTGACCTATTCATTGGATAGTTTTTACCAACTTGCATTGGTACAACTACTAAGTTAGTACTTGCCTGTTTAATTTTTTATGTTATACTTGGTTCACTTTTTTTATAGCTTAAATTGTTCTTTCTGCATTGTACAATTTATATTTCCCTTGTTATTTGTAACGTCCCTCATTCTAAGACTACAAAATGGAATTCCAAGATGCTAGCTAGTTTGGGATTAGATGTTACCTACTTTATTACCTCTTCGTCGGTGATTAATCTGATTGGTGGGTATGCCATTCTTGGATTAAATATAGTAGTTTTCAGGTTGTTTTGTGTGACAATTTGTTTTCCTGTAACCCATTTGTGTTTGAATTCAAGAGGTACAAAGTCATTTTGTTTATGGACTAATTAGTGCTGATTGATGCCAGGATTTATTGCATTGAGAGAATTATTGCTTTGTGTAATCTGAATCGAGGACAAGACATTTTAGTATCTTTAGACGAGATGATGGTAAGGACTGCTGTTTTTATTATGTACAATGGAAAGTCTAGAAGAGGATCTAGATAAAGTTTTTGTGGTTAGAGAATTTGCTGATGTCTTCACATAGATTTGTTACCAGCGTGACAACTTATTAATAGACCACCTAGAAGATTGCCAACAAATGAAATAGAGGATGTGAAGATGCTGCTAGTGGAACTTGTGCATAGGAGTTTCATCAGACTAAGTAGTTCGCCATAGAAAGCTTCTACGGTGTTTGTGAGGATGTATGATAGATCGCTTTAGATGTGCATTAACTACACAAAGTGGAGTATGGTGATAGTGAAGGATCATTATCCATTACTAAAGAAAAATAACCACTTTGATAAGTTGAATGGAGCTAGAGTATTCTTAAACTTGGATTTTGTAATAAGTTTCCATCAACTAAGAGTTGACGAGGAGATTATACCTTTGATCATGGTTAAGGCAAGATGTGAGTTGTTGGTCATGCCCTTTGGTCTAACCAATGTTCCAACTTTCTGCATAGACCTTATGAACCATGTTTTCATGATCGATTGGATAGATTAATATCAGTCTTTATAGATGATATGTTGGTATATTCTAAGGATGAGAAAAATAAGAATTTCATCTTAGTCTAGTATTTGACACCTTGAGACAGCACAAGTTGAAGGCATAGTTTCCAAATGTCATTTCTAGAAGACATAAGTTTAGTTCCTAGGCCACGTGCTTTCGAAGGAGGGATAGGTTGTAGATCCTTCAAAGGTTGAAGTCGTGAACGTAACATCCTAGAGTTTTTATCGTTTTTTATTTTGGATATCTAATTAATTTTAAATATTTAAGTAATCGGTATTTAAAAATATAAATAATTTATATTCGAATATAGTTATTATTATAATATTTGAATTGAGAATTATATATTTTATTTGTAAATTAAATATTAATTAAATGGATTTAATTGCTTTATTTAATTCGTTTTAATTAATAGATAGTAATGGTAAATTCATTTTATAAATTTATTTGCAATAATAAATAGTTTGAATAAATAAAAATCAATTACCAATAAAATGGCGATACTTTTGAAATTTCATAGAATTAAATAATCTGTGTATATTACTATTGATTTGTGATCGTGTTACGTTTTGGTGCACAATTGTATTTTTATTTCTATCATACTCGATTCGTACGCAAATGTTGTTTTTGATGGTGATGCGACATTCGCTTGAAAATCTTGATTTTCTTAGAAATATTGTTTAACTTGTAAATGAAGAAAGGCATATTTTTTTGTTAATAAAATTGGATAAAAATTTTCAAAATCCTTAGACCATAAACCTCATTTCATTTTTTCACAATAGCCTTACCACTTCATTTTCTCTTCTTCAATTTGCCAGTAAACGAAAACAGTGGCCAACATTCAAAATACAAATTTAAATCCAATACTTAACTAACAAATGACAAATTTCGTACTTCAGTTTGTTTACGCGTTAGGCTTCAAAACTATACGGGTATTGAAATGAGTGACATTGATTCTGGAAACTCAGTAGTTTTACATTGGTTCTATGGTTTTGCTTTGTACTCGATTTGTAACGACCCCGAATTTAATCACTATTTAATTATATTTTTGAATAATAAATAAATGAATTTTTATTAATAAATAAAACTATTTTATGTAATAACTAATGATGATGAAATGGTTTATAAAATTTGTTTACCAATATATATAGTTCATGGAGAAATAGAAAATGTGATCAGAAATTATTTTCTGAAATATTGATTTTCCATTGGTTAAAAGTCATCTAAAATGTCATAACACTATTGTAAACACACGTGCACACATTACAAACTATTTTAAACATGGTGTATACATGTATACATGCATGTACATAATTTCTCATTTAATTATATGAACATATAAGATAAAAAGGAGTTTTTATTGATAAAAAATGTGTGTGTGTGTGTGTGTGTGTGTGTATATATATATATTATCATATAAAAATATTATTTCAACTCAAAGGACATGGAGCATTGCATGAATAATGCATGATGAGGGGGGAGGGGGGTATATGGTGAGGGCGAAATGAGGAGGGGAGGAATGGAGATGCGTGCATACATATATATTAAATTCAAACAATATATATTTTTAAATATTTTCGTAAGCCTATAAATATCCCTTAACTCTTATATTTCTCATTTTACAATCTCCTTCTCTACTTTAAATTTCCCAAAAGTTTAAGCAAAACATATCCATGGCCTGTCTTTGTATTTTGTAATTTGAGAAAAACCACTTCTTTTCCACTTAAAAACACTTCAACACATACTAAAACCCCTCCTCTTCCAAAATGCAAGCACCATCCTTTACTAGCCTGCGTGGTTAAGCACAAATTGTACATGGCCGAGCCTAAAATTCATTTGGCTGAGCCAATCTTGGTGCCTAGCCACTCAACGACTCCATTTTTGCAAGTCAAGACCAAGTTCTAACTTGTATCCAAGTTTAGCAAAAGTTCTTGAATTATTAAAAGTTTCGGTGAGTAAAATTCTTGTTTTTGGAAAAGAAAACAACTTGTTTTTGATGAACCATATGCTGTGAAAATATAATGGTTGTTGTATTGAATACCATGTTGTTTTGATGGCATATGGTTACAAGTTTGTGATTGAGCTTGGATTTGTGATTTTGATGTTAAAAAATATGTTTTGGATATGGATATGTGAATGGTTAGCTATGCTACGATGGTAGTGTATTTATGAAACAAAACCAAGTGTATGTGATCTAAATGTTATGAAGCTAGCACCTTGAAAATTCACAAAGGACATGAAATCTGATTTGAAAACTAAAGCTTGTTTTTTTTTTCTAGTTTTGGATTTAGAAAAAGTTTTTCTAAGTTTTCACCTTTTACTTAATTTTTCAGAACTCTTCCATTTTTTATTCAAATATGTAGTAGCTAGAGTTAATGTGAGATTTTCACCTAGAAATCAATTCTAGCGAATTGTGCTCATAGCTACAGTCGCTATGGATGCAGTTTGGGAAAGTTCACGATTTCAAGTTTTAAAGTGATTTTTTTTGAATTGTTTTTAAAATCTTATTTCAAAATAAATAAGTTAGTAAAAAGGTTAAGTTTTTAGTATTTAATAATTATTATTTAATTTATTAATTAGGGATAATTATTAATTTATTAACTAAGTAATTAGGTTAAGTAATTAGAGTTTCAGAATTTATTTACTAAGTTAATTATTTTTAACTAAGAAAGTTCAAATATTTGATTAATTATGGAAAAAATAATTAACTTTTGCTTAATCAAGTTTAATTATTTGAACTAATTAATTTAAAGTAAATTATTTATTAATTATTATTAACTAGAGTTAATTATTTATTTAATTATTAAATAAAAGGGGTAATTATCTACTTAATTATTAATAATTAGATTTCAATTATAAATGAATGTTATTTAATTAAGGTTAACTAAATTTTATTTTTAGTTAATTTTTACTTAATTAAGGCTTAATTTTGACTTAACCAAGCTTAATTAAGGTTCAATTATTAGTTAGATAAATTAAGACCTAACTAAGATAAATTAGAGTTATTTATGATTTAATTTTGATTTATTTATGGTTAAGTAAAGTTTAATTGATTTTTAAATTTCTGATTTAATTAATTTTTATCTACTTTAAAGTTTCTTTCAAACTCTCGGTTATTTAACCGACTTTTTTGTTTAAGTAAATTTGTTTTAAACCAAAGTATCTTTTGTCCGTGCCATTTAATAGTCAAATGAATTAAAATAGTTGTAATAAAATGTTGACACATTTTATCGAAAGTAAGCCGACTTATAGTTATCACAAATACCGCACTTTGAGAACGTGATGAATACAAGGGATTTAATTTCAATAAGCGGGCCATGATAATCTAAGAATATGGAACATATGTTTATATGTAAATCTTACTCCCTGATAGTGGAATGGTCCACTATAAAATAACTTAACTCTTTAAAATTATCAAACGTCGGTTTGGAGAGACCGAGATCGAATAGTAGTTGTTATCGAAAAACCAATTCAAACCAACGTAAGCTTTCGATTTGGAAATAGTGAATGCAAGGTCCAAGATGAAGACATTGAAGTGCAAGGGCTATTTGCTACTATCCTTGAGAGTGATTCCAAAATGGGTGCAGTGGAAGTAGTGCCTTCTGTTCGTTCATCTTCGAAATGACTTGTATGGATGAGTGCTAACATTGTGTCAACATCTGGAAGGCAATGTTAGCATTCCAAGTGGTAATGCTATAGTAAAGGTAAACATAGCCTCGTGCCTGATCAACAGGGAATGAATAAAACAGCGGAGATGCAGCAAGGGTAGGTAGGTCGCTCCCATTAGGGTATGATAACTCTCATCTAGATATCTACTCATGTATGCTTTGGTATAATTACTAATCCCAACCGAGGGGTGATCATATTCGGTATATCCAGTAAATGGTAGGCCAGTCTTGTCTTGGCAGGGTCGATTAATTCAACCTCGGTACACAAATCTAGAGGGTACTATGATGGACGGTACCCCAATAGCCCAGTCATTGTATGGTATCCGTTCTCTAATAAGTGCCATACAGATTTAGTTGTGCCTAAATATGATGGAATGTGAAATGCAAGCATTTCAGTTATGTTCTATTTTACTTGAAAATCCTAGACTTATCATAATATCATTGGACTTATATATATATAAAGTGTTTTGGTTATCATAAGGTAAAAACCCGTCCGTGTTTATGTGAGGCGTGGTCTTATGAGAGACCTTTGATTTTCAAAGAATTTATAAAAGTAAAAACTAAGTTGTTTGAGTTTTCTCACACTAGACCCATGTCTGACCCGGACTTTTATTTTCTTTTCCTAGAATCTTAGGTTCTCAAATTTTTATGAGTAGCCAAGTGATCCTGGTTTCTTATGGAAGCATTTTGAAGGAGCTGGAGCAGGTGGCTTCACCGTTAGCTAGTTATTGTCTTTTTCCACTGTGTACATGTATAATCTATGTATTTTGTATATGCAGGTAGTTATAACTGTCCAGTTGAAGGTTGTAATGTAGTGACTCTGGTATATTATTAATATGGAAATGACTACTTAACATCCTATGTTATCTATTACATGGTCTTCTCATTCATGGTAAGATTCTGAGACTGTGTAGTTTCTTCTTATCTTTCTTTTCTTCCACCCTTAATGGCTAGTCCTTTGATGTAAGATAGGCGGTCGTTACATTTTGGTGCCAAAGCTTAGGTTAAGCGAACACCTAGGCTTTGGAATAGGGTCAACTTCGAGAGTGCATTATGTAATTTTTATTTGTATACCTCTATATATCCCTAATAGATAGATCAATTTGATAACTATGACTAGTTCCCTTCTTTCAAGATTTGTCTCATTCAATTATTCTAAGATTATCCTACTATGTCCAGGTAGTAAGACATGAGTAACTGAGGTAGATGAGGTAGGGGAGCAGGAAGCACTACGACTACAAATGGTCAAACCCAAATCCTAAATGAGTTTGGCTTGCCGGAGAGGCATCCTTAGAGAAGGCAAGAGGAATTTCGCAACCTTATGCGAGGATTACACCACTTTAGGAGGAAAACCGTTTAAAGGAACTGAGTCTATCATGGAAGTGCAAGTCTGGTTGTGATCTTACAAAAAGATTTTTAAGGGTCTCAACTTATTGGATGAACAGAAAAGGTTCTTAGCAGCATCACAACTATAAGAGGGATCAACAGCTTGGTGGGACTCCCTTACTATAAAGTTTCCAGAAGAAGAGTTTTCATGGACCTGATTTAAAGGAGTTTTCAAGGACCAATTCTTGCTAACAATAGGAAGGATCAGGATATACAGGATCTTCATGGACTTGAGTAGTGGGATCTATCTGTAGCAGAATATGAGACAAGTTTTAATGAATTATCTTGTTTTGGACTGGAATTAATCAACACCCCATTAAAGAAAAATGAGATATTTTTTTTGGGCATGAGAGAAGAGTAGCATGCGACAATGACTGCTCACATTAAGAGCACTTTTATGGATTTAGTTAATACGGCCCTATGGTACGAGGCCTTGGAAAAGAAGAAGCCTACTCCAGTAGCACCAACCAATGGGAATGCGAGTGGAAACAAGTCGAATAAAAGGAAGCTCGGTGTAGAAGAGAATTAGGGGAAATTTTCAAGAATATTTGTTTTTAACTTTGCAAGCAGAAAGGTCATATTTCAAGGTTCGGTCCGAACCATGAAGCTCCTAAGCCCTAAAGTGGACCCTACTCTCAAGTGGTCTTGAAAGTCGCGTTGTTTCATTGTCATTAGCCGGGCCAAATGATTAAAGACCCACTCATGAAGAAGGTATAACCATGTAAGGTGTACGCCATTAAGAATGAACTATCTACTTCAATGGATGTGAAGGGGAAAGGCATCCTTGAAGGTACCTTAACTATTAATGGTATTTTTGTTCGAGCATTATTAGATATTGGTGCTTCTCATAGTTTTATCTCTTTAGAATCAGTAGATAAATTTCATCTTATCCAAGCATCGTAGAAAACCCTATGTGTGCGTCTAACCCCATAGGTAATGTAACCCATTTGAATACGATTTGTAAGAATATGCCAATTTCCTACCTTTCTCATCACATTTCTTGCGACCCATATGTCTTAGACTTTAAATAAAATGATATTATTCTGAGTATTGATTGGATATCAAAGTTTGGAGTAATCTTAGATTATGCTAAAAGGACTGTATCATTAGAAACTATGTTGGGAAGAATTACTGAAGTATCATGCATGAATCCTGGTATTAATATGTGTAGTTTCCAGTGTGCCCTAGAATCGTCCCAGGATGAGTTAGGTTATGTAGAATCTGTTAAGGACTTTCTAGATGTGCTTGAAGAAGTTAATAACTAACCCTCATACCGAGAGATAGAGTTTCACATTGATTTAGTCCCAAATGCAAGGCCTATGGTTCAACCCAAGAGAAAAATGGCTCCGAAAGAGTGGATTGAATTAAAAAAGCAAGCCAATGACCTATTAAGAAGAGGGTTGATTAGACCCAGTCATTCGATTTGGAGATCTGCTGTGGTGTTTGCTGTTCAGTCTGATGGGTCTTTAAGGTTGTGCATGGATTATAGGGAGTTGAATAAACTGACATTAGAAACAAGCATCCCTTACTCCGCATCGTTGACCTTTTTGATCAACTTCATGGAACTATGGCATTTTCTCAGATGGATCTAGATACTAGATTCCATCAGTTGTGGGTTGCTGAAGATAGTGTACCCTTAACTGCATTTAGGGGCCCAGACTATTTCTTTGAGTGGTTGGTTATGCCTTTCGGGCCAAGCAATGCGCTTGCATATTTTGTAGACCTCATGATCGTGTTTTTTGAGATGTTCTTAATAAGTCCGTGGTAGTTTTCATCGATGGTGTCCTTATCTACTCAAAATCTGAGAAGAAACGTAAACGTTATTTGGAAGTGGTGTTGGAAACATTAAGGAGACATGTCCTGAAGGTGAAATTTTCTAAGTGCTATTTTTGAAAATCGAAGGTAAGGTTCTTAAGACATATTGTGACAAGAGAAGTTATTTTAGTGTATCCAGTGAATGGAAGCTGTTCAAGAATGGAAGCGACGGTGGACTCCGATCGAGGTTCGCAGTTTCTTAGGTTTGGACGGATACTATATGAGGTTTATTCAAGATTATTCTAAGATTTCCTCCCATTTCACAAAGCTGACTAAGAAAGGGGAGAAGTTTATATGGAGTCCAAAGTATGAGGAAGTATTACTGGAATTGAATAAGGGAATTGAATAAGGAATTGACTAGCGCACAATTTCAGCTGTTCCAGATGGAAATTGAGGATTCCTGGTTTACACAAATGCTAGTGGAGTGTAAACAGGTGTTGTTTTGATGCAACATGGTAAAGTGATTGCATTTGCAAGCGGACAGTTGAAGCCTTATGAGAAGAACTATGTTACGCATGACCTGAAGTTGCTGGCTATTGTCTTTGCAATAAAAATATCGAGGCACTATTACTAGGTAAGGATCCTTCTATTCCTCTTAGTTTCTTTCTAATCTTTAGAAATTTTTGGAGTAAACTTCTTTCTTTAATTAGGTGAAAATTCGAGCTCTTCAGGGATCATAAATCCTTGAAGTATCTTCTTACTCAAAAGGATCTGAACCTGAGGCAGTATAGGTGTTAGAGGTCTGGCATCATGCGACTTGGATTTCTTTATATGCCAGGAAAAGATAATATAGTGGCAGACACCTTAAGCAGGAATTCTATTTTGACTCTTTATGAAAAATTAGAGGAAGGATGAAATACTGGAAGGGTTAATTCAAGGTGTTTAAGAGGGTAGATGTTCTGATTTTGAGATGGATAGTCAAGGTGCTTTAAGGATGAACGGATGATTGTGTGTTATGGATGTGGATGAGTTGAGGCTGGAAGTTTTGTCTAAATGCCACAAATATGAGTTAAGTATTCATCCGGAAGTTCATAAGATGTACAAGTTCATGAAGAGAGTATTTTGGTGGCCAAGAATGAAGAATGAAATTTCAGTCTATGTTAACAGATGTTTGTGCTGTCAACAAACCAAATGTGATCATCATAAGACTGCCAGATTATTACAAGAGATACCTAATTGGAAATGGGAAATGGAATCAATGGATTTTATCGATGGTTTAACCAAGACCAGAAAAGGAAATGATGGAGTACGGATTATCGTGGATCGGCTAACAAAAAGCGCACATTTTATTCTGGTCAATCCAACAAGGGCTGCTGCTTCTTTAGCTGAATTTTTTGTTAGAGAAATAGTCATGTTGCATGGAGTTCTTGTGAGTATAGTGAGTGATCGAGACACCATATTTACTAGTCAATTTTAGAAAGCATTGCAAACAACTCTAGGTACAAAACTGAGCTTAAGCACAACGTACCACCCCAACTAGACGGACAGACGGAGCAACTGAATTGGATTCTATAGTATCTATTGAGAGCATGTATTATGGATTTTAGTGGATCATGGGATCATCATCTGCTTTTAGTTGAGTTCTCCTACAACAATAGTTTCCAGGCAAACATCGGTATGACACCTTATGAAGCCATGTATGGAAGACCGTTCAAGTCACCAACATCTTGGGTTGAAATGGTAGATAGCCAAGTACTTGGACTAGACATGATCCGAGAGGCTTCTGAAAAAGTTGTGGTGATTAAGAAAAGGTTGAAGGAAGCCTAAGATCGCCAAAAGAGATATGTTGATAAGAGGAGAAGGGAATTGGAATATATGGTTGGAAACTTGGTGTTCTTTAAGATTTCGCCAATAACAGGAGCTGTTAGATTTGGAAAAGCTGGAAAGTTAGCTCCAAGGTATGTTGGACCTTCCTGTATTCTTGAGAGAATCAGATCGCTTGCTTGTAAGCACGAGTTGCTAGAGAGGTTGGTACGTGTTCATTATGTGTTACACATGTCTCATTTGAGAAAGCATGTTCATGACCCATCGTTGATTATGAAGCCATCAGTTCAAGAGGAATTGGAAATAGAACCGAACCTGATAGTGGTTAGACATCCAGTTTATGTTGTGGATCAAGATGAAAAGAGGTTGCGTAACAAGGTGGTACGTCTATTAAAAATTCAGTAGAGTGAGGATCCAAGAGACTACACATGGGAGACTGTAGATCGTATGAAGAAAGCTTATCCCGAGTTGACGTTAGGATAGCTAGTTGTTTGTCTGTTGTATATATAGTGGATGCATGTTTGCTATGGATAATTATTACATGTCTTTATATGTTTTTTATGAGATGAATGTATAGATTTTCGCATATCGAATTATCTTCTTGTTGCTAATTTTGGGACAAATTCTTTTAAGGAAGAAGAGTGTAACGATCCATAATTTAATCACTATTTAAAATAATATTTAATTAAACTTTTAAATAATAAATAAATGAATTTTTATTAATAAATAAAACTATTTCAAATAATAAGTAATGATGATAAAATCATTTTCAAATTTTTTTTACCAATATATATAGTTCGTAGAGAAATAGAAAATGTGACCAGAAATTATTTTTTGAAATGTTGATTTTTCATTGGTTAAAAGTCATCTAAAATGTCATAACACTATTGTTAACACACAAGCACACACTACAAACTATTTTAAACGTGGTGTGTATATGTATATATGCATGTACATATTTGCTCATTTAAGTATATAAACATACAAGATAAAAATAAGCTTTGTTAATAAAAAGTGTGTCTATATATATATACATATATATCTGTGTGTGTGTGTGTATATATAATCATTTAAAAATATTTTTTCAACATAATAGACATGGAACATGGCATAAATAATGCATGATGGAGGGGGCATATGTTGAGGACGGCAATGGGGGGAAAGGAATGGAGATGCATGCATACATATATTTTAAATTCAAACACTTTATATATTTTTAAATATTTTCCTAAGCCTATAAATACCCCTTAACTCTAATATTTCTCATTTTACAATCACGTTCTCTACTTTAATTTTTTTAAAAGCTTAAGCAAAACATATCTATGGCCTCTCTTCATATTTTTCAATTTGAGAAAAACCACTTTTTTCCACTTGAAAACACTTCTACACATACTACAACAATTCCTCTTCCAAATACAAGCACCATCCTCCACTATCCTACATGTCCGAGCCCAAACTCTACGTGGCTAAGCCCAAACGTCATTTGGCCAACCCAATCTTCGTTCTTAGCCACTCAGCAACTCCATTTTTGCAAGTTAGGACCAAGTTCTAGTTAAATCCAAGTTTAGGAAAAGTTCGCCTTGAATTAGTAAAATTTTAGATAAGTAAAACTCTTGTTTTTGGAAAAGAAAACAACTTTGTTTTGATGAATTATATGTTGTGAAAATATAGTGGCTGTTGTGTTAAAATATCATGTTGTTTTTCTGGTGTATGGTTACAATTTTGTGATTGAGCTTGGATTTGTGATTTGAATGTTAAATGATATGTTTTGGATATGGATATGTGAATAGTTGGTTATGATATGTTGGTAGTGTGTTTATGAAACAAAACCAAGTGTATATGATGTAAATGCTATGAAGGTAGCACCTTGAAAAGTCACAAAGGATTTGAGTTCTGATTTGAAAACAAAAGCTTGTTTTTTTTTCTAGTTTTGAATTTAGTAAACGTTTTCCCAAGTTTTCACCTTTTTTTTAAGTTTTCAAAACTCTTCCATTTGTGTTTCAAATATGTAGTAGATTGAGTTAAAGTAAGATTTCACCTAAAAATCAATTCTAGCGAAACGCGTTCATAGTGATAGTCGCTATGAATGCAATTTGGAAAATGTCATGATTTCAAGTTTTAAAGTGATTTATTTTGGATTGTTTTTGAAAAATCGTTTCAAACTAAATAAGTAATTAAAAAAGTTAATTTTTTTATTTAATAATTTTTTATTTAATTTATTAATTAGAGAAAATTATTAATTTATTATTAAGTAATTAGTTTAAGTAATTAGCTTAAGTAATTAGAGTTTAAGTATTTACTAACTAATTATTTTTTTAACTAAGGAAGTTTTACTATATGATTAATTATGATAAAAGTAACTAAAATTTTAATTATTCAAGTTTAATTATTTTAATTAATTAATTTAAAGGTAATAATTTATTAATTATTATTAATTAGAGTTAGTTATCTATTTAATTACTATTAAATAATAGGGGTAATTATCTACTTAATTTTACTTAATTAGAGTTCAATTATAAATAAATGTTATTTAATTAAGGTTATTTAAAATTTTATTTTTATTTAATTAAGGTTTAATTTTGACTTAACCAATCTTAATCAAGGTTTAATTAATAGATAGATAAATTAAGACCTAACTAAGGTAAAATAGGGTTAATTTAGATTTAATTAAGATTAATTAAAGTTTAATTGAGTTTTAAACTTATTATTTAATTAAGGTTCATTTATTTTAAAGTTTCTTTCAAATTCTATTGATTATTTATTTGTAACCAATTTTCTTGTTTTAGTAGATTTGGTTTAAATTAAAGGATCTCTTGTCCAAGCTATTTAGTAGCCAAATGGATTAAAGTAGTTGTAATAAAATATTGACATGTTTTATTGAAAGTAAGTCGCCTTGTAATTATCACAAATACTGCACTTCGGGAATGTGATGAATACAAGGGAGTTAATTTCGATAAGCGAGCCATGATAAGCTAAGCATATTAAAAGTATGTTCATATATAAATCTTACACCCTAATAGTGGAATGGTCCACTATAAAAAAACTTGACCCTTTAAAATTATGGAATGTTGCTTTGGAGAGACTGAGATCAAATAGTAGTTGTTATCCGAAAACCACTTCGAACCAACGTAAGCGTTCGAATTGGAAATATTGTTGGCAAGGTCCAAGATGAAGGCATTGAAGTGCAAGGGATATTTACTGCTAACCCTGAGGGTGATTCCAAAACGGGTCTAGTGGAAGCAGTGCCTTAAGTTCGTTCATCTCCTGAATGGCTTGTATGGAAGAGTGCTAACATTATGTCAACGTATGGAAGGCAATGTTAGCACTCCAAGTGGCAATGCTATAGTAAAGGTGAACACAGCCTCAGGCCTCATCAACCACGAATGACTAAAACATGTGAGATGCAGAAAGGCTAAGTGGGTCATTCCCATTAGTTTATGATCACTCCTATCTGGATATATACTCATGTATGCTTCGGTACGGTTGCTGATCCCAAACGAGGGGTGATCTTATTTATTACTATTTAGTAAAGATTAGACCAGTATTGTGTTGGTAGGGATCGGTAGGATCGACCTCGATACACAAATCTAGAAGTGTACTATAACGAGCCGTACCCTAGTAGCCCAGTAATTGTATGGATTCCATTCCCCTATAAGTGTTGTGCGGATTTAGTTGTACCCAAATATGTTGGAATGTGAGATGCAAGCATTCCAGCTATGTTCTATTTTACTTGAAAATAATAGATTATCATAATATCACTGGATTTATGTATAAAGTGTTTTCATAAGGTAAAACCCTTTTGTGTTTATGTGCGACGTGGTCTTATGAGATACTTTTGATTTTCACAGCATTTATTAAAGTAAAAGCTAAGTTATTTGAGTTTACTCACTTCAGACCCATTTCTGACCAATTTTTTATTTCTCTTTTCCTAAAACTCTTGCATATTCAAATTTTTATAAGTAGTCAAGTGATCCAAGTTTCTTACAGAAGCATTTTGAAGGAGTTGGAGGAGGAGGCTTCATCATTAACTAGTTATTGTCTTATTCCACTATGTTTATATATGATCTATGTACTTTGTATAGGCAGGTAGTTATAACTATCCAGTTGAAGGTTGTAATGTAATGACTCTGATGTATTATTGATATGGAAATGACTATGTAACATCCTTTGTTATCTGTTATATGTTTTTCTGATTCATGATTAGATTATGTGACCATGTAGCTTTTTCTTATCTTTCTTTTCTTCTACCCTTAATGGCTCGTCTTTCGGTGTAAGAAAGGCGGTCGTTACACGATTTGAGAGGTATTCGGTAAAACGAAGGTTGGATTTAGGTTTACGGAGCTAAGGCGAGGCATGATGCAAATATAGGGATGTATGATCACCTCTTGTGGAGTACAACAACACACTGCCATGGTGAACCTTGCCCAGGTGACATCCTCTTTAGGGTGTGCAAAGGTTGGGGTAGAGGTATGGACGAACTAGGCTCAAGAAGAGGATCACGATGGAGGTGTTTAGAGGTGCTCAAGTGGTCACGGTTGCGGTGTCGAGGTAGAGGCAGTGAGCAGCTTTGCGTGTCTGTGTGCACGTTTATATTTGGGAAGAAGAATTTTTTTCGATTAAGGATAATAAGTGATCAATTAAATAATTAATTAATTTGATTAATCAAAAACTTGTAAAACTAATATCATGCTCACATAAGATTGAATCTGGACGTGGTCAATTGCGTTGGACTCCTATCAAACTTATCTAAGCTTTACAACTGGATTCGTTGAATTTGGGGCTAGTAGGTTTCCAAACTAAAATCGAACGACACTGAACCGAAACTCGAAAGCGACAACTTGAATTTCAGTGAATTTACTCATCGGTAAAACAATTATATAATATCTGTATTGCTATATATTATTGTTGAATGCATGGTTGATAATTTATGTTGTCGTTTGGTTGTTTGTTTGGATTTAAAATTCCTGCTCAAAAAGCCGACGGCATAAATAACCATTCTGTGGTAGGGGACAAAAACAAAAGGAAAGTTGGAGTGTACGCAGCATATAGGTCACTATAGAACACTTTGAAATACACATACATATGTGTGATTTACATGAAGATTTTGTAGAGAGACCCTAAGGGGTTTCTCGCCAATATTAATTTGCTTATATTCTTATGTCGCTCATATTATTTTTGGTCGAAAATATGTATGATATACCGTTTGATTGTGAAAATGTCATCACAACGTTTATTGTTGTACTACCACTTACAAAATATCATTCCCTTGGACACTTGCCGTATTTTGAACTTGAGCTTATAGTGTTTGGTCGCATTTTGCACTTTGGAAGTTGTTTAAACTGTATTTTCAAATATTTTGAGAATATTGAAAATAAACGGTAAGTGTTGATTTAAAATTTATAAATTGAGTTATAAATTTAATTAATCATCTTTCGGATAATTAGTGCTATTTAGATTTATAAAGCGATTATAAATTTGGATAATATTTTTCAAGATGATTACATTATTTTAAAATTTATAAAAGATTTTAAATTGGATTTAACTATATTTCGAGATAATGAATGTTGTACAAAATTTATAAAGGTTATTTACCTTAAATATTTTTTAAATTCTTTCCAAATGAGTTTGTACGAATTATATAAGTATTTAAAAAGAATTGGAGCTTTAAATACATTCTTAATTATTATTTTTACTATATTAAAGCTAACTAGTTAATTTATTTGATGTTTAAAGTTAATTGACTGATTTACTAAAAGTGATTAAAGTCAATTAGCTAATTTAACAAAATTGACCAAAATTAATTAACTAGTTTAATAAAGGAGTTTAAAGTTAATTAACCAATTAATAACGATGTTTAAGATTTATTAATCATTTTAATAAATGATGTTTAAAGTCAAATTTATTTGTTTAAATAAACGTGTTTTATTGATTATCTGATTTAAGGAAGATGTTTATAGATAATTGATTATTTATTAAAGAAGCTATAAAGTCGATCGATTCTCTTTTGCGATAATCAATGTGGTTTTAACTTATAAAAGTAATTTAATTGAATTATTATCTTCCAGGATAATAAATGTAGCTTGAAATTTATAAATGTTAGTTTATAAATGAGAAAATCTTTAAAAAGAAACATTTTAAAGAGTATATTTTTAGTGTTTTACAAATATTTGTGATGTGAAAACCAAGCACAAGTTTGGGTTTTTTGAAAAAGTTTAAAACTTTGATTCGGTTACAGAAAGGATAAGAAATTTAATTTCCGTAAAAGGTATCACTTACGTGGAAATGATTTAATCATACTCTTAGCACTAAATGTCGAGGTATGGAAAATCATTTTTACCTCGAAAGTTAAAAATGTTGTCAGGGCAATGCCTCGAGGTAACACTATCTTAACCTGTCCAGCTTCATTTTCACTAAGAAATAGTACAAGTTTGAAATCGCCGAGTAATGGTAAGAATATGGGATTAAAGTTTCATATAAAATCGTTTTGATTATTCTCGATTCTTGATTTATTGATTATCGATTCAGCTTTCTTCTTTGTGTATCTTCAATTTAAGATGGTTTGGTCCTCATTTGAGCATTGGTGTCCTTTGTCGGAGAGTAAAGTGCGAGTGGATATCAAGTTATGTGGAGTTTCTCCCATTAGGGTATGTTCACATCTACTCTAGATTAGATCTAGTGGTATGCGCATAGAGATATGAAATACTGGGATTCTCGATAAGGTTGGCGGGGTCCAGCTAGTACATTTTCAAGAGAGTCTTCTAACGGTATACTTTTGGTAAGGGAAGCGCACCCTCTTAGTCATTGCTGGAAAATTCCTTTCCTTGTTTTTGATTTAAATCTATGAATTGTTTTCTTAATTGCATCAAGAAGTGACTAGTGCTCTTCTTGATGTTTAATTATTTGTTGTCCATGCTTTACATTTGGATTTTGACCTTGTTTATACCAATCGATTCAAGATTGGGTTTTGTTTAATTTGATTCCAATCCGTTCATGTGTGGAAGTTGTTCTTGTGAGGCAATACCCGTTCCTTATTTAGCGGCGTGGTCTCACAAAATTATGATATATTCACCATATTACTTGTTTCTCACACTGATATTTCCAGACTAGTCTAGGTGTTATTTTTAATATAACGCTCGGGTCAGACCGAGTTTCTCGAGGTTGTCATTTGTGGGACATGGAGCATATTGCGTAAAGCTAGATGTTCAACTGCCACAGTATTTTATTTCCATTGTATTATTATATGTATTCATCAACAATTATAAGGTCAGGAAGCTATCGCTGTCTAGGATGATAAGGTTTTCTACTCCGATTTGCCTTGTATATTAAAGTTATAGTTTGTTGTCTTTGTTATATATGTTGTTAGGTTATGAGATTATGTTTCTCCTGTTTGTTTATTAATTTATTTATTTTCTTTTCACCCTAACAATCTTCCTTTTCGACGGTTGGATGCTCGCATCGGAGTATTGCGGATGTCTTGGTGCTGACTTTCGATGGTCGAAAAGGCTGATTGTTACAGTGAATGATTGGAAGAGGCCAGATACTGTTATCGAGATATAGAGTTTTTGGGGTAAACCGGATATTATCGAAGAATCATTAAGGATTTCTCTAGAATGGTAGCAATATTGATTAAGCTTTCTTAAAGAATGAAAGGTATGCTTAGATAAGAGAGTGTGCAGCAGCATTTCAAAAGTTGAAGCTTCGATCAACAAAAGCTTTAGTTTTAATAATGCCAGAAGTGAATGGAGATATTATAGGGTATACAAATGCTTCGTGACTAAGTTAAGAGCAGTGTAGATGTACAGAGGCAAATAGATAGCTTATGAATTTAGGTTGTTGAGACGTCATGAGGTTAGGTATCCAACTCATAATTTGGAGTCGGCAATTGTTATCTTTGCATTGAAGATATGGAGACATTTCCTTTTAAGGAAAAAATTTGATTTCTCACTAACCATAAGTCTTTGAGATATTTATTATCCTAAAAGGAGTTAAACATGAGACAACAAAGATGTTTAGAGTTTTTGGCATCGTATGATTTAGGGATCGAGTATACCTCTGGGAAGGGGAATAAGATTATTGATGCCTTGAACCCAAAGTAGCGTAATTGTGTTTTGACTATGATCCAGGAGAGGAATGGTTTATATATATACTAGATTCTTATGATGTATAATTTTGTTTGAATGCTGGTCCGAGTCGAAACTACGGGATGTTTTCTTGCATAGAAGTCAATCCAATTCTCATAGAGAAGAATACCAAGAAGCATAAGTAAGATCCACTTTATGTCAAATGAATTAATGGCCTGAAGAGTGATATCGAGACTGAAGAGCTAAAGTGTTTTGGTATCGATAAGAGGAGTTGCCTTCGAAGAAGAGGAGGTTGCATGTTCTTGAAAGTGAAGACCTATGGAAGCAGGTTTTGGATGTATTTCATCGTTTAAAGTTTACTATTCATCCAAGAGGCACCAAGACATGAAGAATAGTTTCTATAAGGAAGGAATGAAAAAAAATGTTGGAGAATGTGTAAAGAGATGTATCATATACCAACAGGTTAAGATGGAACATTAGTTACCTAGTGGACTTTTCTAGAATTTAGAAGTTCCAATGTGCAAGTGGTATTAAGTTTCGTTGTCCTTATTTTAACAGAAGTGTTCTAAAGTATATGTTCAAAAATACTGCTATGATTATGAAGTATCGAGTCTAAGGAATGTTAGCCAAAGGTTGATCCTTTTTAATACGAAAAATCTTCCTAAGGTGATAGTTTACACCCGTCCATGGGTCAATTGGCTCATCCCCAGTTACAACAAAGTCTTTTTTATTATGGAGAAAACTAGGATCAAGCATAGGATAAAAAATAATTAAAAAGATCTATAACTCGTTGTAGAGAAATCTGCCACCATCTTACATCTGAAATCTCCCTTTTATGCTTTTCTTTGAGATCAGCAATTCAATTTTGCCCTTGCGCATTAACATATGCCACTGTGACATTAAGGCTGCCCAAGCTTCATGTAGTTGATCTTTAAGTTCGTAAATCTTATATATGATGGTCTCTTTCGTTTATTATAAAGTCTACATTAATTCAGCCCTAGTCTTTTTTGACTGCTTAGAAAAGCCACCAAAATATTTATGACCATCTGCTTTCCACCCATTCCTCTATGTCTAAGGGAGATCCTTAGACCCTTATCGCTCTAATTACTTCACGTAATTTTTTTCAATTCTCAAAGTCCGTCTTGATAAAGCAATTTTAACTTTCTTTTCCACTCATCTGCTAATACGGCGTCTATGCCTGTAAGAGGAGTAGGGGCCGCACCCACATTGAGCTCCTTAATCACTTCCCCTTCTACAGCCTTTCCTTTTGCTTTATATCATTGAGCATCTTGGAGATACAAGTTTTCTACGGTTTTCCTTAACCCCTTGATCTCCTCTTCATAGATAAATCTGTAAAGTGCTTCATTTTCCTTTCGCATCTGCTGTGACCTAACCACCTTTGAACTTACAACATCAAGCTCAATGTGCATTTTGACATTATATTGATATTGGCACTCGTCTACATCCTCGGCTTTCCTAAAATTAAAAAGAGAATTATTCAGTTCTCTTTCAAGTTTCTCATTGATAGGTGTTAGGTGGAGCTTCTCTTCCTCTAAAATTACAGTAGAGGGTTTAGCTGCAACCTCGTATTCTGGTACGCCTGAGTCATCCAAGCCATAAATAGTGGGAACCGAAGGTGCATTTGGTTTGAAGACTATGATTAGCTTAGGAGGACACCCATAAGAAAGGAGGGAAATAATCTAGTTGATAATCATTGAAATTATTGGGCTTTAAATTACACAAAGTTATGTTTGGAAAGACATGTTGAAAGGTTGCAACAAACCCATAAAAAACAACAGAAATAATAAAAATACACAAGGTTCATTTCATAGATTCCTTAGCCAAATCCTTAACCATTCCAAATAAAGGTAGTTAGAAGAAAAAGAACCACTCTCTAGGACATTGCGCCAACAACGCAGTAGAAGTCACTAAACCGCTTCGTTCTCTTTAACTACTTAGTCGATTTGGAAAGCAACCCTTGGATTGCTTCTTCAAGTTGTAAAAATGCCTCATCTAACTCTTTCTACCACTTGCAAAACTCTACCACACGAAGACCAAGGTGATCTACAGTTCGAGGTTGGATTTTTTCCATGCTTTCCTTCAGGAGTTTAGTAGAAATTACTTCCTCAGAAGACTATAAAGGAAAAAGAAATGAAGACAACACGGTCATTCGTAGTGCAGTAGCAAAATAGTAAGACCATCAAAGAAATTGATCACAAAAAGACTAGAAAAAGAAGTTTACTTCATTACACACCCAAAGATTCAAAGAGCCAAGAAAATAAATAAAATTATTTACAAAGTTTTAAGTAATTATAGGACTTGGGTGGTAGAGGTGACCTTAATCCCCTTAGATAATGCATTTTCATCATCTTGCTACAACGAAGTGTCTTAAGAGGTAGAAGTGGAAGCTCTATCCTTAGCCAACACCTTAGCCTACCCACTCCAGCTATAGGCAAGAGCCTCTTTGATCGTTGTAGAAGATCGACCTCAATAGTGGATCATCTAGGCAATTGGCAAAAAAATTTGTGTTTAACCATGGCATGCATTTTAAAGAGTACCCGGTTGATAATCTGATTGAGCTTATCCTTAGAACTGGCTAGCCCCTGGGCTATCCCCTGCAACTCCTTCTCCTTCTCCCCTAAAACATTATCTTTCTCTTCCAACTCATGACCTTTTAGCATCAAAGCCTCCTCTACTTCTCTCTTCGCTCCCACTCCCTTTTTTCCTTCTCCCATTAAACCCTAATCTCTTCATCTATTCTGGTCTTCTAAGAGCCTGCCAGAGCAAGGTCCACCTCAAGCTTAGAGATCCGAGTGGTGGATAAGATCAAGTCATCCTCAGCCCTCTTTTGAAGCTCGGTTGTCAAAGCACCCCTCAGTTATAAAGAAGATGTAAACAAGATGAGAATATTTGAAGTAAACCATCATTGAATAAAGAAAGAAAATAAGGCACTTAAATAGGCCCAAGTCCTATCGAGGTTGATAAAAAGTTTGGGGAAGGGCAGGGCAAGAGATGGAAATGCAATGGGATAAGATTGAGGAGGCAAAGGCTATATAGGATAAACCATCCAAGATAGTATGCCCTACCCTCTTAGCGAGATCAATGACCGGACCTTGGGGGTAAGGGAAAGAATCAAATCTTGGGTCTTGGAAGGACTGAAGAGGTGGGATGGGAAGTACTTCCGAGGAAGGAAAAGAAGGAGGAGGCACATGAGGATTCTAGAGAAGTCGATCAAAGGTTTTGGCGCAATCCTTTCTTCTCTCTCCCCTTCTTCTTCTTTGTCAACTCCAATTTCTTCAATGGGGGGATCATCAAAAAATACATCAAAGAGGTGTCAGGCCAATTTACCTAAAAAAGAGTTAAGATCGGTAATTATCTTTGTAAAAATTAGGAAACATTATTTGATCGTCCATCTTATCAAATTGTACCGTAGGGTTCATCCGTAACTTAAGAGAATTTAAAGGTAGAGCGATAAAAGTTATGACTAGTAGGCAGGAAATCGTACATGTGTAGTAACTACTCGATAAAGAATAACTTTGCTTTCCGATCTTCTTCACCCAAAACCTTGGACGTTCCTCCTATGAGATACAAATGACCTAGTGGCTTGGCTGGAAAGATAGGACGACTAGGCCGTGGTTGGAAAGAAGAAGGGAAGTAATCTAAATTTGAAATGAAAACGTATTGGGGTCATTCCATTTCTGGATATTTCATAGAAAGACATGAGAACCGATTTTTTAGCCTAAATGTAATAAAACCCATCATCACCCCAGAAGGACTTTTGTGAATATCAAATAGAAATTGAAGTTTTGTAACGATCTACACCATAATGGGGGTATAATTCTCGCTAGATCGAACGCCCAAGTCCATCTAAGTATGAATTGTTGGTGTCCTATAAATAACAAAAGCATATCATAGTACTATCGATATAAGCTCACTGCATAATAGTAAAGTATAATAAAATATATAATTACTGACCAAGGTTGACACCTTTGATCTCTAGTGCCCTTGTTATTGCTGAGCATGCACAAGGAAACCCATCCTTCCACCATACCTGTCCAGTACCAGTACCTATCCCTCTAAAGCTATCAAATAAATTGTAAAAGAGGAGGGGGTTAGACCAACATTCTAGTGACTAGTAAATTACAAAATTTACAAATAACACTTGTTTATGCCAATTCCTTTCCATTGCATGTTTTGTCTATTATTTTCTTAGTTGCCTTGACTTCACGTACACATAAGATATGCCCAATGTACTCAGGATAGACAATAACCACATACATGCGCATGTGTCTACATACATATATACATACATACATATATACATACATACATATATACATATATACATACATATATGTATGTATGTATATATGTATAATTACCACAGTCCCCTTTTGGACAAAGATGCTTGCCCTGCTAGTATCCTAACTCTGCACCTCATCAAGATCCATCGTCAATTTAGTACCACGTCCTCATCGTCTGGCATACTAAGAAACTCCCATCATGGCTAATAATGGCATTACAACTATTTAGCAATATTCTATCTTGTTTTTGAAAGACCGCCATTAGAAGGTTATCTAGACTTGTCTTCTAACAACAAACAAACCAACAAACAACTGTGAGGCGGTGCATGTCCTAAACGTGGTCTACACTAGTAGGAGGTATAGCCCATTTAGGCATAACTCTTATCTTTCAACTGACCACTCTGGATCGATGATGACCTCGATCTATGTAAACAACTCCTACTCCTTATACATGGTTCTGACCCTACTATTATAATACCGAATCTACGCTCACCATCACATTTAGATTGCCTAATACAATCTAGAAATGCCCACTTGCTTACTTAACTCATAACCTCTAAAAAGTTGAAGCACATTCTCTTTTCATTTATACGTGAACATATAATTCCATGGGTCCTATAGTCGGATATATCCCATATAAGTATAATGTATATATATCTGCTGGTGTCGTGGCTAGACATCTGTTGTGTAAGACTATCGACCTCACATTCCAAACCTTATTAATGACCATGTCATTTTATCTAGGCTATAGACTAAGTTCAGTAATTCACATCCATCGTAAACTCACACTTGAGAATACATAAATTTATTTAATTATTACACCTCTTATATGTTCGGTTATTTTTACACAAATTAGTTCTTGTTTCGTTTATGCCATTTTAATATCATTTACCGCTTACTTCTAATGTTAATAGGTTAGTCATCTTTTACTACTTATATTCTATTTGATATTATTTAGTATATTCTATCATTCCCTTTCTAACTGTTACTATCTTCCTTTGATTACTATAATCTTCTTGCTCATTTTGTTGTTTTACATATACGTCATCCCATATTGTTTATTTTCTAACTTATCGCGTATGTTAGATTTATAATCGAGTTATTGTTATTACCTTTACTTACAATACTTTGGTTATACTTAGGAATTTTTGCATTGGAGTTACATCCTTAGAAAGGAAAATTTAACACAGTAAGTTTCCATAACTTACCCAAAAAGGACTTCTATTATGTTTGAAACTACAAGGAATGATCTTTTCTGTTATTATTGAAATAAATAGTATAAATATGGTAAACATCCCTATTTTGTACATCTCCTCCTTTTAGGCATATTCCTTGTTATTTCAAATGTTATACGTTTATTTATTTTTAAAACTGGATAATTTATAGAAATTTACATTGCAATACCCTTCATTCCAATAAATTAAAATATAACTTAAATCTCAATCCAGTTGATAATAACTTCCAATTCACATTTGCTCATATTTATCGTTTAACCAACAAACCTAGAATTACTACATAAGTTCTTTAATTTAGAGACTACCTTTTCCCTTACTTTTCATATTCAAATATATACAATATTAAATTAAAGTTAACCATTCATAGAATATGTAGGCATGATTTATCAATTCATTACATGTATTTATTTAGGCCTATAACTCCAAAATTTCTTTTAGATAGACTTAAATAAATTTACAAAGATATAAATCCAATATTATATAAAAATATATAAATTCCGACTCACATTTAAGTATCCAAATCTCCAGATCTAATTCATATTATTCTCGTTTGACTCCCTTTTTCTCCCTACCAAATCATGTACCATAAGCATATACATATTCATTAGAAATTTAGATCCATGAAGGGATTTGAATTTATTTTAGATTTGGATTTATAAAATTACATTGGCTTTGGTGATTCGATTCAATCTTATTTTTATCCTTGTATTATCCTACGTTATTCTCCACTTGTGTGTGTGTGTGTATATAGAACATAGTTTTATTTATATTTAAGAATTTGTGGAGAAAAGAAAATGGTAGAGCTTTGCCGTTCTTTAAAAACTATGAGAAGAAAAGTGAGGTGTTAGACCCGTATTTATAGGGGTTCGAATCAATGTCATCCGTTAGATTAGATTCTTTTAAATTCAGGTCATTTAGCATAGGTTTAGTTCATAACCGCCATAACACCGGTGGCTGACCGCTATACATCCATGAATCGATCACTAGCGGTCGACGGTTATGTTTATTTTGTTAAGCTACTTTGTTTCCTTTTAGTTTTATTTGATACCATTTTATACAGATTTGATTGACCTTAAACTTGCTTAAACATTAAGTATAAGCTAACAATGATTAACATTAATTAATTATATTTGTTTCCTCTATTACATATATACTTTCCTATTTGAAATATTCAAACGTTAATAATTTTCATTTGACCTCCGATAATAAAACGTTACATATGAAAATTGACCAGAAAATCAACATAATGATATAAATTTCATAGTCAAATTATAACATTTTTGAAACTTCTATTTTTGACATTACTAATTGTTAATAAATTTCTCTTAAATTAATTATTGTTAAATTCACAGGATTTTACATTCTCTCCTCCTTAAAAGAATATTTTCCTCCAAATTCCTTAAGGATTGAGTCATATAGCATAGCGCGCGGCCAACCTAAGCTACCCAAAAAATTATTATGGAACAAAATTTTCAACCAATTGTGTATAAATGCACAGTGTATCTATTACATATGATATGTATGCTAAATAATACTAAATCGACGCCTTCTATATGAATGCATTCTTTAAAGAAATTCTGAAAATATGATATAAACAAACTATATATAATGGTAGCTCTATATGTATGCAAATTTTGAAAATCAAAATCTCAGCTTTCAGATCCAAATTTTCTCACACTTCTGTGAATAGAAATATAGTTTAGCTAATTTTTCATCCAACCCTTATGATCCAATACCTAACACACCATTTCTATTATCCATAATTTAGAAAAATCCATTTTTCTTGATCTATATTCTTTACACCGAAAAAAGGCTTAGATGGAGAACTGCATATTTCCATCCTTCTCTTGCACGCCCTTTTTTCACTATACCTTAGAACCTTCTCTTATGTCGTAGATTATTTTTCTAACTATTCCTACTACAGTCCGCATAATTTTTTTACTTTAACTTTCAAAAATTATAAAATAGAATTATTAAAAATAGATTAGCTGGAAAACTGTAACACCCCTATTTCTTTAACATTATTCGAAGATTCAATTAGATTAATTAAACATAATAACATGCAGAATAAAAAAGAAGATGAGATTTGATAATTAATTGGGTTTGGCCTTAACTAATCAACATATAAGATTGTTTTAACTTAAACATAAGTAGGAGGATAATGAGAGAGGCAAAATAGGAATAAGCTTAATTTCATAAGCATAAACCCTTCCACCCTCATATTCTTATTCATTTTTACATCCATACAAAGCAGAAAAAAAGTAGAGGCCATTACTAAAGCTTTTAAAGGAAGAAAAGTTAGAGAATCATGTTAAAGCTAAGGGGAATCAAACCAACAACACAAATCAGAACTCTTTTTCTCAAAACATGGTAAATAACTGTATCCATCAAATTAATATGTATTCTACATTATTGATGATGATAGGGTTGATTTTCCATTGCACATGAATGGTGATTTATTTGAATTTTTACGAAATTATCTTAATAGGTTTCAAAGGGAATACCTTGGTGAATCACCTCTAAATGAGTTAATTTTTGGATATGTTATGTAATACATAATTTTAAATATGGGATTTCAATTTCATAATTTTCGGAATTAATATAAATATTTTATCAATTTCCTAAGGTGAAAAAGGCATTTATTTTGGATTTTAATCCTTAAAGAATAATAAAGTAATGAATTTTGCTCCGAAAATTCTATACGGTACATAAAATGTTATTTTAGATTTTTGATGAATTTTTAGGATTTTTCCCAAGTGTTTTTGATTTATTATGAATTTTCTAAGCTAGAAAAGCTTAATAACTATATTAAAATAATAATAAATATTGGAGGGATGAAAATAATTTAAAATTATTAAAATCTGAACTATGTCGGTTTTATAAAAAGAATGTGTTTAAAGTAGTCACCACCTAATAGAAATTTGACAAAGAATAGGAGTTGGTGAAAAGAAAATACTTTATTTAGCAAAATAGCAGTTTTACATTAATTACGAATCTGCCACTGAACCCCCTTTCTCCATTGTCAGAGGAACCCCTTTTCTCCACTATTGGTGGAACCCCTTTCTCCAATGTTAGTGGAACCCCTTTCTCCAATGTCGGAGGAACCTCCTTTCCCCGCTGCTGGTGGAACTCCTTTCTCCCATGTTAGAGGAACCACTTTCTCCTTTGTTGGTGGAACCCCTTCTCCAATGTCGGTGGAATCCTCTTTCTCTAAAGTTGGTGGAGCCTTCTTTCTCCAGCTTCGGTGGAACTCCCTTTCTCCAACGTTTATGGAATCCCTTTTCCAATGTTGGTGGAACCCCTTTCTCCACTGTTGGGTGGAACCCCCTTTTGCCACTGTTGCTTTAGTACTTGTTAACCCGCCTTATGTCATGGCAGTATATAGGCACATTTAACCCAACTGATTCACAATTATCAAGGCAGATGAGTGCAAAGCAACATTTAGAGGACCCATAAATAGAGCTTGGACAGTTACACAAAATCCGGATTAAAAGAGTTAATAGGCAGACAGTTCAGGATGCTTGGAATATGGATTTTGGCTTGGATAGGTTAGGGATCGGTATAACATAATGGAAGGGGTTAGAATTCCGAAACTAGAGGGATTGGTGTACTTCAATGGCATAGCAGGTGGAAGGGATCGACATGTCTTAATGTGAAAGAGATCGACATGTTAAGCCGAGTGGATAGCAAACGTACACGTGCATGTGAAGGGATCGACATGCGAAATTTTGGAGGGTTTGGCATAATGAGTGATAGGTATAGAGAGGATTAGTATAGGAAGGTTCGTCACAACATTCTAAGCATGAGGGATCGACAAAGCATGGATTGGTATTGTTCACCATGGATGGATCGACCCTGATAGCACTCTAAGGGCTCGACATATTGGAGTTTTGTGATAAGGGATCGGTTCGGCATGACATGTTCCCTAGTGTCAGGTGGGCATGTTAGGGATCAACTCAACATTATATGTTCCCAAGTGTCAGGTCGGCATGTTATGGATCGGGTTGGCATAATATGTTTATGAGCATACGATCGGTATAGCGTGTGAAGATGATGAGGTCGGCATAGGATATAGAAACAATGGGGTCGGTATATTAAGACAGATCGGCATGATGATATGGATCAGCATAGTGAATTGGGCTGGCCGATTATTATGGTCTGCCTATGTGGGCGAGAAGACCCAATAGCCGAAGTTTCACCTATAAATACTGTAGGCAGGCCTTCAAAAAGGGGGCTTGATTCCGCTTCTCTTCATCTTCTACCTAGAGGTTACTCTGCCATTTTCATTCAGGATTTCAAATTGTAACTGTAATCAAATTTCAGTATAATAAAAGGATTGTTCTGAAGTGGATGTAGGCTAGAGTTAGCCGAACCACTATAAATCTTGTCTCTTTTACTTGCTGTCTTTTTAATTTGATTATTCTTCATACTATATTCTCTACATCATATACTATCTTTGATCCGTGACTGGTTATTGGTGCTTTCACATATAATTGGTGTTTGTGACCAATTTTTGCGCAGTAATTTTGGTGCTTTCACTGAGAAAGCTTGAACTCAAGGATTTGCAAATTAGGTTCTTGGATTTAAAAGCATAGGAATTTAAGTTTAGGAAGTAATGGCTAGGCAGTCAACAAGGAGAACACTATCGGAAAGGAACCGGCATGGAGGGAGTCAAGAGGCTCCCTCAGGAGCTGGAGCTAATCAAACATCTATCGACATCATTAGGGATTAAATGGAAACAATGATGGATGCTATGCAAGAGTGGATGCTAAAGAGACAGAAGAAAATGATGCAAAACCTACTCCGACGGATTGGATAAGCTGGAGTGCAAAATCAAGGAAATGGAGTAGCAAGGAATACTGGGAATATGGATCATGGAGTCGGAGCAGCAGGAGCTGAAGAAATCTAGAGTCAGACCCATGGAAACAGAACTAATAGGCAAAGGAATGGAGCAGAATGGCCGGGGGAAACACCCCGCTAACCTAGAGCGGTTGGCACTAATCCCTCAAGAGGGGTCGGTATCGAACCCCAAAATCCATGGGGCATGCCCCCTGGGTCTGGTTGATTGTGATGGAGGAGGAGCTGCAATTAATCCTGTGGAACTTGGTGTCAATCAGAATTTGGATGCTCGACCGGAGAAGTAAGTCCTGAAATTCCCTTGTTGACTCGATGGGAAGCTTGGGGATGATGATAGGAGGCTATCGATTGAAGACAATGGAAGGTTTGCAGAGATGATAAGGTGAGCTATGCATGGATGGTTGGTGAACAGGGATCTCGAGGATGTCAATAAGAGTCCCTTAGCTCCTAACATCTGGCAAGGTTGGAATCCACCAGAGTTTAAACTGCTAATGCTTGAGACGTATAATGGAAAAAAGGATCCTACTGTTCATCTGACGAGATACATGAAACACATAAAGGTACCGCAAGCATCAGATGAAGTCATGGCACGATGCTTCCTATTATACTTAACGAATATAGCTATGCTATGGTTCAGGTAATTGAAAAGTGGCTCTATTAGCACATGGACGGGATTGATCAAAGGGTTTATGAGGTAGTTTAGAGTTCACATCTCGAGACCCAAAAATGTGATGAGTTTGGCAACACTGAAATAGGGAACCAGAGAGTCCTTGAAAAGTTTTCTAACACGGTTTAATGCTGTGGAAGCATCAGTGGATCATCTAGATCCATCTATGGTTTTGATGGCAGCTGTATGTAGAATTTTTGATGGAACGAAGTTCAAGGATTCATTGGCACTGAACCCGCCTATGGATATCGAGATATTTTATCATGAAGCAGAAAGGTTTCTGGTATAGGAAGATGCACAAGCAAATAAACCGAAGGGGAATGCTGTGCACGGTGGAGGATCATCAGGAGATGTAAACAAGAATGATAAAGGCAAACGAAAAATGGATGATGGCATTAGTGTGTCGGAAAGGCAATGGAGAGAACCAAAATTCTCTTCTTATAATGATTGGACCGAACCTTTGGAGATGATTTACTCGGATACTCGGGACGCCTTCAATATCGAAGGTCGGCAAAGTGAGAATCCTCCGAACGTAAGTAGGCACCAGAAAATCAATGCCTATTTCATGAGCTTGATGGGCAAAGTAAAACAGCTGCAGGATTTTAAAGAATATCATTGAAGAACGTGTGAGGAATGGTCAATTACAACAATACATCATGACTCAGGCTGCGATGGTGGAACATGAGTAGCCACCATCCACTTTGAACAAAAATGGCACCAGGACAAGGTATCATCGCCAACTTGTCATCAGTTGGTCGGGATGGCAAGGAAAAAGTAATAAACTCCACTGTAGTACGGCTAAGTCACTTACATATGTAAGGGATCGAGGATGGTTCGTAGGCATGCTCTGAGATGATGACGAACCATAATGCTCGGGTTTGTGAAATATTGTTTCCTCTTATTTGCTTTGAATTTTGGTTTATTGGATGAAATTTTATTTCATGGACATAGGGATGCTTAAGTCATGATCAATGTAATAAATAATACAGGTCGCGGTTGTGGCCTCGACTCGAGAGACGGGCTAGTAACCGTAAGGCGCGAGTCCCTTCACTGGAGAGCAACAGAATGGACTCATCCATAGAACAAGTCCTCAATTGAGGATCGAGGTCGGAGAAGGATACCCCCACGGATCAAGTCCTCAACTGAGGATCGAGTTGGGAGAAGGATACCCCCACGGATTAAGTCCTCGATTGGGAACTGATGCCGGAGAAGGATACTCCATGGATTAAGCCCTCGACCTGAGAGTCAAGGCCAGAGAATAAAACCCAACAGGTTGTCGTGTATGGATTGTGCTCAACAAGGATCTGGAGAGATTAAGGTCATCGAGTATGGATTGTGCTTGGCAAGGATCTAGTGAGATCAAGGATGTGGATTAGGCTAATGACCCAGAGAGATCTATGGATTTGGAAATGGACCCAGAGTAGTCCCGGATTTGGATAAAATGACCCGAAGAGGTCTATGGATTTGGGCCCAGAATGGTCTTGGATTTGGATAAAATGATTCGAGGAGATCGTGGATTTAGTTAGTGGGTTTGGAATGGATTTGAAATTGGATATCGACTCAGAAAAATCATGGGTTTCGCTAATGATCCGAAGAGATCAAGGGATTGTATTAGCAATGGATTGGATAATATGGCGATCAATGGATTACATGCTTCAGATTTTGGATTTATAGCAATACAAAGCACGCCTTCCTATCGCAAGGCATGTTTTGGGGGCAAAGTGTTAACCTGTCTTTTGTTAAGACCGTATACTGTCAAATTTAATCCAATTGATTTCACAATTATCAAGGCTGATGAGTGCAGAGTGACGGTTATAAGTCCCAGAAATATAGCCTAGATAGTTACACAAAGCCCGAATTAAACAGAGTTAAAGGAAAATAGTTCAAGGTGCTTGGAATATGGACCGGCTTGGATAAGTTAGGGATCAGTATGGCATAATGGAAGACGTCGGCATTCTCAAACTAGAGGCTTCGGTGTACTTCAATGGCCTAGTAGATGGAAGGGATCGACATGTCTCAATGTTAAAGAGATCGGCATGTTAAGCCAAGTGGATAGCAAACGTACATGAGCAAGTAAAGGGATCAGAATGTGGCATCTTGGAGGGTTCGGCATAGTGAGGGATCGGCATAGAGAGGATTAGTGTAGGAAGATTCGACACGGCATTCCGAGCATGAGGAGTAGGTAAAGCATGAATCAGTATTGTTCGTGATGGATGGATCGGCCTTAATAGCACCCTAAGGGCTCGACATATTGGAGTTTTGTGAAAAGGGATCAGGTCGGCATGATATGTTCCCCAGTGTCGGGTCGGCATAGTAGGGATCGGGTCAGCTAGTATGTTCCAAAGTGTCGGGTCAGTATGATAGGGATCGGGTCAGCATAATATTTCATGAGTATATGATCGGCATAGCATGTGAAAATGGTGAGGTCAGCATAGATAAGGAAACAACGAGGTCGGTATACTAAGAAGGGTCGGCGTGATGATATGGATCAACATAGTGTGTTGGGCTGGCCGATTGTTATGGTAGGCCCATGTCGGTGAGAAGACCCAATAGCCAAAGTTTCACCTACAAATACCATAGGCAGGGCTTCAGAAAAGGGGGCTTAATTCTGCTTCTCTTCATCTTCTACCTAAAGGTTAGTCTCCTATTTTTCATTCGGGAATTTCGTATTGTGACTATAATCAAATTTCAGTATAATAAACAGGATTGTTCTGGAGTGGACGTAGGCCGGAGTTAGCCAAACCACTATAAATCTTGTCTCTTTTATTTGCTTTCATTTTAATTTGATTATTCTTCATATTATGTTCTCTACATCATATACTATCTATGATCTGTGATTGGATATTGGCGCTTTCACTTATAATTTGGTATTTGTGACCAATTTTGGCGCAAACAGTACCCTTTCACCGGCTAGGTTTTCAAAACTTAAAGCATGTATAACTTTTGAACCGTAAGTCCATTTCTCTATTATGACTACTCGATGGAAAGGGAAACCATCATTCGGGAGCACTGGAATAGGTTAGATACCCTAATTCTACACCTATAAAAAGTTATAGCCCATGAAAACTATGCCTTGAGAAATGTTATTGGCAGGGGCCAATAGGTTCTTAGTGATTCTATGAAAACTTTGCCCAGAAGAGGTTATTGATAGCGTTCAGTAGATTCGTAGTCAACCCATGAAAACAATGACCTAAGAGATGTTATTGGAGTACCTAGTAGGCTCATAGTCTGCCCATGAAAACTATGATTGGATGATGTTATTGATAGACATTAATAGGTTCTTAGTAGTCCCATAAAAACTATAAAACCGGATAGATAGTCTGTAAGCTTGGAATAGGTTATTAATTAGCCCATGAAACCAAATAGGGTAATAGTGACCCTAGAAACTACAACTTGAGACAGATAGTTAAATGAATGGGGATGGTAAATCCAGAATATATTGTATAATTGCATATCATCATATTATGTTATGTTTTAACAATTGTGAATGCAAGTGCATAGTATATGGTTAATTAGTTTTGGTTAAGGTACCAGCGAGGGAAAACCCATTCCGCTCAGCGGCATGGTCTCGCTAGATATTTATTTGGTTTGAGATGGTATATTATTATTCACACTAGACTTATTGTCTGAGTCGAAGTTTATGTTTTTCCCCTTAAACTCTAGGGTGCCCAAAATTAATTTGAGTAGGCTGAGGGTAAGGGTTTTCAGGTTATTAGTTGACAAATAGGCTACCAGAGATGTGTAGGAGGCAAACTAGCTATTTAGGAGATTCTATCTATTGTTCGTTGTGTTATTTAGATGTAAGTGCAAATTTTTTAATTGACTATATTCAGACTCTGATTAACCAAGGAGGCATCTTCGTATGTCGCTCTTGGCATATTTTTTAACAAATTGTTGTTTCTTTGAATGTGTCTTACGTATGGGATTATATAATGAATCTAAAATGTTATTTGCAATGAAATGAGAAATTTATTTTAAATTTAGTTCAAAAACTTTCATATTCATGTGTTTCTATATATCAACGTATCTAACATAACCGCATTTGGTCACCAAAAATTTATAACTGCGAATGACTGCCACGTACGTAGTAGTTAGTTTTAGGCCTCCAAATGAGGTATGTTACAAGTTGGTATCAGGGCATAGGTTTATGCAAATTTAAAAGCAATTTGAACCTAAAGATTTTCAAAACTTAACCCAATGAATCAGAAAATGAGACCGCAGTTTGGGTTAATGATGTAGTAACGCGCTTGCATTTGTTATATATATATATATATGTATGTCTGTATTCTCGTTTTCTCTTAGACCATTATTCTATATCTTACTAAGGCTCGTATGCAGATATAAGAGAAAGGAAGATACAGAGGAAGGAAATGGAAGAGATAGTCTAGGTAGAGGAAGAACCACAACTAATGGAAATGTTCAATCCAATACCAGGAGAAATCTTAATCGACAAGAAAATGCTAATCCAGATGCAAATGCCAGTGTAGTTGTCGGAACACCGCCCATAGATATGGGGATGATTTATCAGTTCTCTGTCAATCTGATGCAAGCTGGAGCAGTTGCCGAAGTACTTGGGGAAAATGCTATGAATGTTGGGGGAGCAAATCCTATGGCCCCATTTGGCAATAACTATGCCAAGCTGAGTAGGGATTACAACAATCTTGGTGGAAATCCATTTTTGGGAACATAAGATGCTGAGTAAGGGGAAGTCGGTTGAGGTTCAAGATCTCCAGGGAAAGAAGACAAAGTTCTTTAAATGAAAAGGAGCTCAGAAAGGAGGAACCACCAAGAAAGGGAAGGCTGATTTAGTTTTCTACAAGTGCAACAAGAAAGGGCATTTTGCCCATGAATGTATGGAATTAGAAATGGTAAGAAGGTTGCTGATAAGAAAGGAGTGAAGTGTTTCAATTGTGAGCATATTGGTCATTACAAGAATCAATGTCTAGAACCGGTTAGAGCTGACAAAGGGAAAGTTTTTTCCATGGAACCATCTTCTTCCAGACCAACAACAAGTGAGAAGGGATAATTCGTGATGGAAGGCATGCTTTAGATTCATAGTATTCCAGTTATGGTACTATTTGATACTGGTGCATCACATTTATTTATATCTCAGTGTTTGGTAGATAAATTATGTTTAGAACCATCATACCTACTTACTTCCTTAACGGTTGTGAATCCAATGGGAGGGTATGCAACTATAAGAATGAGATATGATCAGTTAGAACTTGACTTGTTAGGTTACAAGTTTGCATGTATGCTTATTTGTTTGATTTCTGGGTTTCGGGATCATATTGGGTATGGACTGGTTAGATAGATACGATGTAAGAATATTTTGCAGGGATGGGGAACTATCATTGAGACAACGTGCTTGTGCTTTGCTGAATGTAGCGGAAGCAGAAGAAGAATTAGATCAGGTACTAGTAGTAAAAGAGTGTGCAAACATTTTTAAGCCAGTGTCAGGGCTACCGCCAAAGCTAGCTATCGAGATTCAGATAGATCTTATGCCAGGGGCAGAACCGGTAAGTAGACCACCTGGCCAGATGACACCTACTTGGATGAAAGAGATGGAGGTGCAGTTAGTGGACTTGGAAGGGAAGAGCTTTAGTAGACCAAGAAATTCTCCTCGAGGAGCAGCCGCGGTATTCGTGAAGAAGCCAGAAGGATCTCTAGGGCTGTGTATTGACCCCCGCAAGTTGAACGAAAGGACGATCAAGAATAAGTACACTTTATTTAGAATCGATGATTTGTTCGATCTGTTAAATGGAGCTAGAGTATTATTACATTTGGATTTGGAAATAGGGTTCCATCAGCTAAGAATGGCAAAAGATAGTATTCCATTAACAGCGTTGACTAGATATGGGTCGTATGAGTGGTTTGTGATGCCATTTGGGTTATTGAATGCACCAGCTTTCTCTATGGATATGATGAACAGGGTTTTCTGAGAGCACTTGGATAGATTCACATTGGTATTCAAAGATGACATCTTATTATAATCTAAGGATGAAAGAGAGCGTGAAGTTCATCTTAGGGTGGTGCTAGAGATGCTAAGCAGCATCAACTGAAAGCAAAGTTTTCAAAGTGTCATTTCTAGAAGAAATAAGTTAAGTTTCTTGGTCACGTGGTTTTAGGGAATGGTTTGTTAGTTTGCCAGATAAGATCGAAGCTGTTAACAACTAGAAGAGACCAAAGATGATGACTAAGATCAGATATTTCCTTAGGCTTGCTGATTACTACCGGAGGTTTATTAAGGATTTCTCGTTGATAGCAACACCTTTGACTAGGCTGACTAGGCAGGTTGTGAAGTTTTTGGTCTTGAAAATGTGAGAAGGCGTCCTTAAGTTAAAGAATTTATTGAAAAATGCAACTGTGTTATTAGTTGTAGAGAGGAATTAATGATTATTAGTGTATACCGATGCATGTGGAAATGGATTAGGAGCCGTGTTAATGCAAAAAGGTAAGGTCATTGCCTACGCCTCTTAACAGCTTAGACCCCATGAAGTGAGATACCCTACTCATGATTTAGAGTTGGCTATGGTAATCTTCGTGTTGAGAATATGGAGACACTATCTATTAGGAGAGAAATTTGAGTTATATACAAATCATAAGTCCTTGAGATACCTATTTTCTAGGATGGAGTTAAATATAAGACAACAGAGGTGGCTGGAGTTTTTAGCAGCTTACTACTTTGGTGTAGAGTACACGCCAGGAAAAGATAACAAGGTTGCGGATGCACTTAGTAGGAAACATCAGAATGTGGTATTAGCCATGTTGTCCGAATGGAAGGATCTTGAGGCATTGACTACGTGCAGTGTGCAGTTAAGATCTACTACTAGTTCTAGTCAGAGTACTTCCATGTTGTCCTGCTTGGAAGTTCAATCAAGACTGATCAAAAGGATTGCATCTAAATAGAAAGATGACCCTGTATTAGCTGAGAAGATTAGAAGGCTAGAAGCCGAAATCGAGATTGATGATCTGAAGGATTTTATTCTTGACTAGAGAGGGTAGTTGTGAAAGAAGGGACGATTGTGTGTCCCCAATGTAGAAAACCTTAGGAAGAAGGTCCTTAGAGAATGCCATCGATCAAAATTTACGATTCGTCCCAGGGGACCAAGATGTATTAGGATATGAAGAGGAGTTTCTACTGGGAAGGTATGGAGAGGGATGTTAGCTTGTGGGTAAAGTAGTGTATGAACTGTCAACATGTGAAGGTCGAACATCAGATGCCGAGTAAGTTTCTTCAACCATTGGAGATACCAGTTTGGAAATGGGATTCGATATATGTGGATTTTATAAACGGTTTGCCAAGGTCGAACCAGGGAAATAAAAGTATGCTGGTCATAGTGGACAGGTTGAACAAGAGTGCCCATTCCATTCCAGTCAAATCAACCAGAGTGGCACGTGTCCTGGCTAAACTGTTTATGAAGACCGTAGTTAGACTACATGGATTCCTAGTAGCATAGTCAGTGATAGAGATGCCTTGTTCACTAGTGAATTCTAGAAGTCTACAAGGAATTTTGGGAATTGAGCTTAAGATGAGTACCGTTTATCACCCATAGACGGATGGGCAGAAAGATAGAGTCAGCAAGGTGCTCGAGGATCTATTAAGAGCTCGTGTATTAGATTTTGGTGGGTCATGGGAAGACTAATTGAACTTGGTTGAGTTTTCCTATAATAATAGTTACCGGGCTAGTATAGGAATGACACCTTTTGAAGCTTTATATGGAAGGCCATGCAAATCACCGGCATGTTGGTTAGAGACCGGAGACAGATTAGTCCTTGGTCGAGATATGGTAAGAGAAGCAACAGGAAAGATGGAGTTGATCCGAGGTAGGATGAAGGAATCTCAATCTAAACAAAAAAAGAGTTATGTAGATAAGAGGCATAAGGATCTAGAATTCTCAATTGGAGATAAGGTTTTATTAAAGTATCACCGATGAAGATTGTGGTACAATTTGGAATGTTTGGGAAACTAGAAACGAGATATGTCGGACCGTTTCCAATTATAGAAAGGAACGAAACACTCGCATACAGAGTAGAGTTACCGAGCAGTTTGGTATGTGTCCATAATATGTTTCATGTATCTCATATTTGTAAATATGTACATGATCCAAAGACTACTATCCCTCTGATTCCATTAGAATACTTAATAGTAGAACCGGATCTGACTTTTATTAGGAAACCAGTACAGATTGTAGCGAGAGATGAGAAGAGGTTAAGAAACAAGACAGTTAAGTTGGTAAAAGTTCAGTGGAGCGACAATGAAAAGGACTGTACTTGGGAAATAGAAGACATGATTAGGGATACTTATCCTGGGCTGTTATGAGGGTATGATCAATATTTGTTTTATATAGACATTTCGCTGGAGGGATATACTTGCTTTGTTGGCATGATTGATATGCTTGTTTGTAGTCCCTACTGAATTTCCAGGATGAAATTCTTTAAGGGGGGAGCCTACAATACCCCTAATTTTTCTTTAATATTATTCAGAAGATTTAATTAAATCAATTAAACATAATAATGTGTGGTGTAAAAAGAAGATGAGATTTAATAATTAGTTGGGTTAGGCCATAACTAATCAACATATAAGATTGTTTTAACTTAAACATAAGTAGGAGGATTATGAGAGGGGCAAAATAGGAATAAGCTTCATTTCCTAAACATGAACCTATCCACCCTCATATTCCTATTCATTTTTACATCCATACAAAATATAAACAAAATAGAGGCCATTGCTAAAGCTTCTAAAGGAAGAAAAGTTAGAGAATCAAGTTAAATCCAAAGGGAATCAAATCAACAATTCAAATCATAACTCTTTTGCTCAAAATAAGGTGAATAATAGTATCCATAAAATTCGTATGTGTTAAATTTTGGATTTTGATGTATTCTACATTATTTGATGACGATAGGGTTGATTTTACCATTATTTGCATGTACGGTGATTTATTGAATTTTTTATGAAATTATTATAATAAGTTTCAAGGAAAAACCTTAGTGAATGACCTCCAAATGACTTAATTTTTGGATATGTCATATTTTCAAGATGGGATTCCAATTCATAATTTTCGGAATTAATAGGAATATTTTATGAATTTCCTAAGGTGAAAATGGCAATTATTTCGGATTTTAATTTTTAAAAATAATATAATAATGAATTTTGCTCCGAAACTTTTATGTGGTATATAAAACGTTATTTCAGATTTTTGATGAATATTTGCGATTTTCCCAAGTGTTTTTTTATTTATTATTAAAATTTTAAGCTAAAAAAGCATAATAATTATATTAAAATAATAATAACTATTGAAGGGTTGCAAAATAATTTAAAATTATTGAAATCCGAATTGTGTCTGTTTTTCTAAAAATCAGGTTGTTAAAGAAGTCACCACCTAGTAAAAATTTGACAAAGAATAGGAGTTGGTGAAAAGAAAATACTTTATTTACCAAAATAGCGGTTTTTTCGTTAATTACTAATCTGCCACCATCAAACCCCCTTTCTCCAATGTCGGAGGAACCCCCTTTCTCCTCTATCGGTGGAACCCCTTTCTCCAATGTCGGTGGAACCCCTTTTCTCCACTTTTGGTGGAACCCCTTCCTCTAATGCTAGAGGAACCCCCTTTCCCCATAGTTGCTAGAACCCCTTTCTCCAATGTTGGTGGAATCCTTTTCTCCAACGTCGGTGGAACCCCAATGTTGGTGGAACCCCCTTTCTCCAACATCAGTGGAAACCCCTTTCTCCTTTTTTGGTGGAACCCCCTTTCCAATATTGGTGGAACCCCTTTCTACACTGTTGGGTGGAACCTCCTTTTGCCACTGTTGCTTTAGTACCCTTTAACCAACTAGGTTTTCAAAATTTAAAATATGTATAACTTTTGAACCATAAATCTATTTCTCTATTACGACCACTCTATAGAAAGGGAAACCATCATTTGGAAGCAATGGTATAGGTCAGATACCCTAATTCTACACCTGTAAAAAGTTATAATCCATAAAAACAATGCATGAGAAATGTTATTGTCAGGGGCCAAAAGGTTCTTAGTGATCCCATAAAAACTATGTCCGGAATAGGTTATTGATAGAGATCAATAGGTTCATGGTCAGCCCATGAAAATTATAACCTGAGAGATGTTATTGGAGAACCTAGTAGGTTAGTAGTCAGCCGACGAAAACTATGATTGGATGATGTTATTAGTAGACATCAATAGGTTCTTAGTAATCTCATGAAAACTATGAAACGAACAAATAGTCTGTAAGCTTGGAATAGGTTATTAGTTAGCCCATGAAACTAATAAGGTAATAATGACCCTAGAAACTACAACTTAAGACAGATGGACTGATGAATAGGGATGATAAATCCAGAATATGTTGTATAATTGCTCCAGAATATGTTGTACAATTGCATATCATCATATTATGTTATGTTTTAATAATTGTGGATGCAAGTGCAAAGTATATGGTTAATTAGTTTTTGGTTAAGGTATTAGCGAGGGGAAAACCCGTTCTACTAAGTGGCGTGGTCTCGCTAGATATCTATTTGGTTCGAGATGGTATATTATTGTTCACACCAGACTCTTTGTCTGACTCGAAGTTTATATTTTTCCCTTTAATCTTCTGGGTGCTCAAAATTAATTTGAGTAGGCTAAGGGTTTCTAGGTTATTAGTTGACAAATAAGCTTTCGGAGATGTGTAGGAGGCAAGCTAGCAATTTAGGAGATTCTATCTATTGTTCGTTGTATTATTTGGATGTAAGGGAAAAAAATTTAATTTCCTATATTTAGATTATGATCAACCAGAGAGGCATCTTCATATGTCGCTCTTGGCGTATTTTGTAATAATTTGTAATTTCTCTAAATGTGGCTTACGTATGGGATTATGTAAGGAAGCTAAAATGCTATTTGTAATGAAATGAGAAATTTATTTTAAATTGAGTTTTAAATTTTTCATATTCATGTGTTTCTGGTATATCAACATATCTAACATTACAACATTTGATCACTGAAAGTTAATAGCTATGGATAACTACAACATCCGTAGTAGTTATTTTTGGGCCTCCAAATGGGGGAAGTTACACAAACTGCCTGCAACGTTGGAACATTTCTTTGCCCAAGCAGCTAAGTATTTGAGGAAAAAGGAAGCTAGATGCACTAAGAAAAAGAATGTTGTAGGATTAAGTAGAGAGGAAGTGCAGAGTAACATTGCAGTGAAATAGACTGAGATAGTTCTGGAAACTTTCAAGTAAATGTCCAAAATAAACCGAATCAGCAAAAGAAAGGAGGTGATCGGAATCGTGAATCAAAGAAGGATTATGTAAAAGGAAAGCCTAGAATTCCGATGTATGATACCTACACACCACTAAATACATCTCAAGAAAACGTCTACATGTCTACATGCAATATCATGTAGTATAGGAAGCCACCTCTGAAAGAATCGATGGAAAAGCGGAAACAAACTGGGGAATATCGTTGGTTCCACAAATACTATGGTCATACCACACATGAATGAAGGTATCTCTAGGATGTTATTAAGAAACTGATTTTGGGAAGAAAATAACTGCAGTTTGTTAAAGTCCCATAAGATGGTGGGCAGGGGACATCTGATCCCAACCGAGGACAAGCATCGCACAAGCCAAGGAGCCTATCGGACTGGTGGAAGATTAGTGATTAATATAATAGTGGGAAGACCACATCCAGCTGATAAAAGGTGGCACGAGATGGATCGCTATGCTAGTGCAATCAAGCATATGAATTTTAAGTATTGTTCGAGTACAAAAGATGAGGCTTTGGCAAAATAGCAATGTACAATGGTAGACAACTTTGTATTTGGAAACAGAGATGTGGACAAGATGGAGGCACCGACGATCGACCCAATGGTAAATCCATCCATGACTGGCCTCGTGTTAGTGAGGCGGTTCTTATTTTATTATGGAAGTTCCGTAAATATAATTTTCAAAAAGGCTTATAATCAAATGAGGATGGAAGCGAGGGATTTGAAACTATCTAATGCCTGTATTCATGGCTTTAACGATGTTGCGACCGAAGTTGTTGGGTATGTCAAATTCCCATGAAGTTGGGAGAAGGTGCTAAAAGAAAGTGTGCATGTTGTCATTTGTCGTCTTGGATGTTGACTCTCGATACAATGCTTTCCTTGGATGACCAGCCCTAGCTGAATTCCGAGCAGCTCTTGCCCTTAGTGTTTGACTTTGAAGTTCCCAACTGGTAACGATGTTGGAGTTGTGCATGGTGATCAGGTGACTGAATGTGCCTACTATGTAGCTGAATTGAGAGATGCTCAACGTAAGGAGAAAGTTAAGGGCATGGACATGTCTCTCTGCATCCAAACCACCGAAGATTGACAACCAGCTCCTAGGCCTTGGCTCGAGCACCAAAGTCGGTTCTATAAAAACAAATCGAGGATGATGAGGAGGAGCACAAAAAAGACCAAGTCTACACCGGCTGAGCTGACGATTGACATCATGGTCAGCTACGACAACCCGTCGTGGGTCCTAAAAATTGGATAACAGCTCAGCCCCCCAATGATGAATGAACTTGCTAGTTTTCTTTGGGCGAACTTGATGTGTTCGCTTGGACTCATTCTAGTATGTGTTGGATCTTGCCCGCCATTGCTGGCCATGCATTAAATATCTACCCGAGGCATGCCTGGTGAAACTGAAAAGACATGAATGGACCCAAAGAAAATTGTTGCTCTTAAAAAGGAGATGGGCAGGCTTAAAAGCAATAGGTATATTCGCAACACCTTCTACCCTAAATGGGTATCTAATCCTGCACTTATGAGAAAGGCAAATGGAAAATGGCGGACATGTGATGACTACTCGGACTTAAATAAGGTGTGTCCAAATGATAGTTTTCCCCATGGATCGACTAGCCGGTAGACTCAATCGCAGGACATGAATTGCTATCTTTCATGGATGCATACGTTGGCTATAACCAAATCGCGATGCACATCCCTGATCAGGAGCACACCAACTTCATTACCGATGTTGGATTCTATTGTTATGTAGTAATGCCATTTGGATTGAATAATGCTGGAGCAACCTATCAACGCATAGTCAATGGAATGTTTAAAAATCAAATTGGACAGATGATGGAGGTATGTGGATGATATATTCGTGAAGTCACGACGATCAACCGACCATATTATCCTCCGATATTACAAATTGAAGATCAATCCTCTGAAGTGCTCTTTTAGCGTTGCATTCGAAAAATTCTTGGGTTTCATCATCAAAGCTCGTGAAATCAAAGCTAATCTCGAGATATTATCGATCCATGTCCGTTTTCCATATGGGGTATAGATATTATCGATTCCTTACCGATCTCTAAAGGTGATGCGAAGTACGCCTTCGTTGTGATTGGTTACTTCACCAAATGGGATGAAGCAGAACCTTTAACCATGATCACAACAAAGAAAGTAATCAAATTCATTGTGGAGAACATCATCTGTCATTTTGGCCTTCCATAATCCATTATAACTGATAGTGGAACAAAACTTGATAGCACAGAATTCAAAGACTTCCGCCGTTGGCGTCATATTGAAAAGAGATTTGTAGCAGTTGCTCACCCTCAAGCAAATGGACATGTTGAAGCTGTGAACCAAACCATAAAGTCGATTCTTAAGAAGCATTTGGAAAATGCTAGAGCCAAGTGGGTGGATGAACTCCCAACAACATTATAGGCTTACATAACCGCTTACAAGTTCGCGGCTGGTCATGCTCCATTCGCCCTTGCTTATAGCTCAGAAGCCATCATTCCCGTTAAACTCGAAGTCCCTTCTCATCGAGTAACCTACATCAATCCTAGAATAAATTGAGATCACCTTTTAGAACCTATAGACATTGTAGATGAGAAGCATGAAGAAGCTAATTTGAGGGCAACCACATATCAGCACCGAGTCGTCCGATACTTCAACACTAAAGTCCAACCTAGAACCTTTGAAATCGACGATCTCATCCTAAAACGGGTTTTCCATGCCCCATCACACATGAATCCTACTTGGGAAGGACCATATGTCATTGAAAAAATGGCTTGGAGAGGGAACTTTCTAGCTAGTGACTATTGATGGCATCACACTCCGAAGGACGTGGAATAGCGAACATTTACGATGCTTCACTTAGCTTTTTTTTCATTCAGTTGTGTTTGGTTTTCGAGTTTGCTTTAGCATTTGATTTTCTAGACATGTAATAAGGCAAATTATGTCATTTCTTTCTATTTGGTAAATAAAATTTGAAATTTCCTTCATATCTGTGATTAATATAGCATTACATATTAGTTATGATACCCAACTAACTAACATTGACATGTATAATAAGGTTCCTAGAGTTTGGAGCTAGTAGATTACACAAGTTCACGATTGAACTAAACAAAATGAACATAGTCCCACTGTTTATTTGATGATTCTTTCTCACAACTCGTTGGAAGGAGTGCCTAATGAGAAATGGATGTGACTCGACCATCTGATAACAGAATTAATCCTACCGAGCGATGGGATAGACATGAATCAAAAGCAACCGTGATACGACCGATCACTCGCTAAGTTAAAACCCTGACTTGGAGGTAAATCAGTCAATTAAGGAAAGTACGGTCTGACTATTTTTCAAAATAACTCTAATTCCCCAAAGTGTGGACTAGAGAATAAACACAAATTGGGTTAAATTCGATTACCTGCTAATTAACTCTTATCTCCAACGTGTGGATATGAGTATAAACAAATAGATTAGTGTGGTTCGACCACTCACTACACCATAAACTCCGACCTAAAACCGATGGGAGTATAACCCTCTAAGGATAGAGTTCAACCATCCACCATCTAACTCCGCTAACCAAGACTAGGGGGCAGAAGTATAATCACTTAACATCCGAATTAGGTGAAGTAACACTAGGGCTCAAGCCCAGTGTTTGGTACAACTCGAGGCCACGACCAAATGAAGGTCTTAATTAAAAATTAATGGGTGATTATCCAAATTAACAAGCAACGAATTACAAGTACATTGCATGGAAAATGTATAGCTCAACTACTTAAGTAAAATTCACACAAGAGTTCAAAAAAAGTAAAAGAATTTTATTTACGTAAGCTTGGGAAGTTAAGTAAAAGTATTCACAGTAAGACAAACAAAGAACGAGGGTTGATCCCGTACAAATTTGGCCAAAAAACCCAAATAACTTGGGAGCATAAGTGTATACGGAGAATCACTTCCTCCTCAGCTTTCTTTTCTTCTTCTTGGATTTGGGAGAGATTTCGCTCGAACTTTCTCCACTCCTCTTCTCTACTCTCTTCCCGCTTCCTTGGCCTTTCATCGAAGTTGACTAGGTCGATCCAGTAGGTGCATCTTGAGTAGGCTCCGACTGAAGAGCGGAGGAATTTAAGGTTTCTCTAGGAAAAATAATGGGAGGGGGAACAATCTCTATTTTCTCCTGCTTGACTTTCGCTTCAATGGTGATCTCTTCTTTGAGTTTCTATGCCGCTTCTTACATAGAGGGGCTTGACAAGGATTGGGAAGTTCCAATAACCACAATATCATCATCCACGATAAATTCTTGACGTAGATCTCTTTCTTCCCTCAACAAAGCATCCACCAAGTGCTCGTCGATCATAAAATCTTCCTCTTCTAGGACATTATGTGTTGTTACTGAAGCCGTGGTAGAAACAGACTCCGTCGTTGGCACTTAAGGAACTGGTTGAGATTCTTGAGGAAGAGGTGGAACTGCAACCAACGGGTCTAAAGATTAGATATATCGATCAGGGACACTCCATCTTTCTAAAGGACATGTGGGTTTAATGAAATACCATCTCCAGATTGATTCGCACGCGACCCGGAGTGCCATCAGAACCTTCTTCCATAATTGGGGAGAGCCTACAAGATGTAGTACAATGTGGCTTATTCGAGCTGTAACCAGGCTCGATAGGAGAATCCACAGTGGTGTTGGGAACAACTTGGGTCACCGGGTTTTAGTCATCTCTAAAACTATGTGACATAGATCCAGAACCTTCACCAGCTTCATGTTGAGAAGTTGTGGCGTGCTTTTTTTGAAGTAAAATCTGGATTTCATGAAGAACTTTGGGTTCATCACCAAATAGAATTTTGCCTTCCAGCCTCATCAAGTCGATTTTCCAGTGCTGAGAGCCTCCTTCTCCTCATAAACAAGATGCTCCCAAGCACGTAAAAGATGGTAAGGGTTGTCATCCTGGAGCCGCTCCAAGTTTATGTACTTCAGGATATTGGCATTGTAGAGAATGAGTAAGGGATCTAATTCCTCCATGAACTCCTCCTTGACTTTTTCTTTCATGGCTTCCATTTCTTGCTTAATGAGAGCATCAATGTCTTTGGCTTTTTTGACAGCTACGTCTCTTTCAAGCCTGATGGTAACCAACTCTTCACAAGCATCCTGACCATATTTCTCTACGCCTCCACTTTTTCTTCAGGTTCATGCTCGAGCTTCTTTTTGTACTCAACTATGCTTCTTTGGGCCGCATCCCTTTCTAGCACTAGTTTATGATTTCGATGACGAAGTGCTTCAACTTTAGCCAAATGCCTGGCTTTTTCATCTTTGAGTGCCCTGATGGTTGTTTCTTCTTTGCTCTCAACTTTTGTCTTTGAACTCCTTAAAGATTCTAACTCATTGGTTAGAGTTTCGATGATCCACCTGTCCTGAGCCTCTTAGCGTTTTAACTTCTCAATGTCCGCTACCCTCTCCGAGGATACCTTAGAAATCCTCTTCATCGTTCTCATCTACTCATTATACCGCTTATGGATATCATTCACATAATCCATAGTCGTTTTTCAAACTTTTTCAATAACTTTTTTAAGATTAGGAACAAATAGAAATCCATCAAGACATATATTTGGAAAGTCTCACTTATGTTGGGCCATGCGAGCGGTTGTTCTGCTTCGGTGACAACTTAGGTATCACTAGGTCAGTGGGGATGATATGGAACAAAGACTGTGAAGAAATTGAAGCAGAAGGGGAACCACGAGTGGTGTCAATAGGAGGAACGCCATCGTAGTGACCTTGTTTCCTTTCATAATCTTTAGGGGGAGGAGATCAAGATCTGGACTAATATTTGTCATGAGAGGACCTGTCTTTGTTGCCTTTATTCTGATAATTATATTCCTGGTTGGAGCAATAGCTAGGGTCATATTCACGACCACTAACTTGGCGATACGATCCCTAACGGGAACCAGGATTCTTGCGCGATATTTCTTGTAGAGACTGAAACACATGCTTCTTTCTAATAATTGCTTTTGCAAAGAAAGATAGGCAATGAATAAGTTCTAAGCATTGAAGGACTTGGGATAAGTGCAATGCTATTGTGAAGTGCATGTGAACGTCCGTGTCCTTGTGTCTCCCCCAACGGACCAATTATTGAAGCTTTGCTAGCAGGAATAATCTCTCCACTAGTTGTAGGAGGGATTCCAGCCCCAGCTCTGGAAGGATATTCTGATCCTCGATGCTCATGTCAGTAAATGGAAAGGCATCAACGTCACTGGTATCGGAAGATTGGATAACGCCTCAAATGTTTTGTCTACAGATTCTGAAGGTTGAGAAGTGGACTGTTTTGAATGAACTTGAGAGTCGATGGATAGCTTATGCAGTTTAAAGAGGCGGCTCTTGGACCCTACAGATAAGCTTCTTCCATTTTCTTTTCTATTTTAGAATAGGAGGTTGTAAAGTTTGCAAAGCTCCAGCCGCAGCCCCAAAAATAACACCCTCATCATTGCCACCAAGATCGTCAACCTTATCTCCCACTGCGTCTTTATCGGTAGCTCCCTGAGCTTGCTTATTTAGAGGCACAACATGATTGGCTTGATGGCCTTCATCACCATCTTCATCTCGTTGCTCAGCCACTGTAACTCCAATGGTGATCGGCAATCCTATGCTATGACTCTCTTCCATCAGGCTTTGGGTAATGAGACGTTTATCAGTAAGGAAATTCTCGATGTCCCTATCTTCTGATGGCCTTTTTAGTGCTAAAACCACGTCAGTATATCATTTTCCATCAAGTCGTAGATAGGAGCCTGTGCAAACTAGAAAAATTGCTTAGTTCAGGATATAACCTGGATATAAGAACTCGAGAAATTAAGTAAGGAGTAACACTTAGGTCCTTCTAGCCACCGTCTGGAGAACTTGAGCTTTCATCGGATGTAGAACCATTCGCTTTTGAAAGCGCTCAACTTGGTTGAAGTACCCGTTAGGATTTGACAATTCTTAGCTGACTCGAGAAATGTGAACAAAAAGCTTTCCTTTCATTGCTTGAAGGTGGAAAGGAACTGAATGTGTTTAGGAATTGGAGGGCGGAACAAAAACTCCATGAATGCCATGTAGGTACTGTTGAGCAAGGCATAACCATTTGAATGCAATTGTGCCGGTGCTAACCTCATATGATGTAGCATTTCTCGGATAAATGAATTAAAGGATAGGATGCATCCTGCCTAGCACATCAACTTGTTCATGTAATGTACCTTTCAAGGGGAATATAAGCTCTATCATCCTAAATCGTGACTCGCACATCATCAAACAGAATCCTATGTCTGGTGTAAATTCTATGAAGAGAGGCTTCATTAATTTTCAAAGCCACAAAATCTTTTGAATCTTCCAAAAATATAGTGTCTTCTAGAGTGTCGGGAGCAAGCTTCATCATTTCTACTACATGAACAGAAACAACAGAGAAAAGGTCAAATGATGGATAGGAACTTTCTGGATGATTTACTTGATGTGCGGGGAAGAATTCGTCAAAAGTAGTCACGGAGCTCGATTCATCACTCGTACTGCTATGCTATGAATCTATTCAGAAGACATGGCAACTAAATGCCTCGAGCGTCTGGAACCCATGGCTACTAAACTCAGCAGACAATCATCATTAGAAAAAATAACCCGTTTCCCCCATTCAAAGTGTGCGCTAGTGCAGAGTGGTGCAGTGTCGTGCAATGTAATAAATACAGTTCAGAATTAAGGCTACGATTATGAAGAGACTCCAATGTTCAGTCGAAGTGATCGTCATTGCTAACCCTCTAAACCGATTCTCTATGTTAATGGCAAGGGGTTTAGTCTAGTCATCGAGATCAGTTGTTGGCATTTCGAAGTTTGAATTGTACGTTTAAGAGTGGACGAGCTTTAAAAATTTGTCCAAAGCATTGGCAACAAACATAAATATGAAAGGAATTAGTCAAGTTCGTTCCATGGTTTAGTTGTCATATACATCTAACATGCAGTGCATTCCATATGCAACTCATGCATTATCGTGCAAGCATTCAAGAACTAAGTTCATTACAATATTAAATTAAAATTTGAGTATTAGTTGTGTTTATCCAAGTAAAACCAACAACTGATCCAAGATGATGTTATGACCGATCGATCCTAATGCCCATGACTAATTGTTTCTATGCAACCATTTCATAAATGATCATTCTCGAACCTTCGACTCCGGCCCGCACTTCACTCCAATTCAAAACTCGAGGCACCAATCCAAATTTAATCGACTAAAAGATTCTAGCTAAAAACGACCGGTCCAAATTCTCTTCAAATTTGCAAATACTAATCCATCATAAATGACCAATCAAATTCCATATCATTCCCATATACCAACAACTTCACAGTATCCACCTCGTTAGGACGGTCGGCTAAAAAAATCTCCACCTCTACTCTATGTAATCGAATCGCCACGCCTTGGATTATGCAAGCTAGAATGAGATCCTATTATCTCATCACCAAATCCTTACAAATAGGAGGAAAATCAAGCCTACCTATGTATCAAAGTGGAAAGGCGGAGGAAATTTGGATTAAAGTAGAAAGCAAGATTTGTTGGAGAAGGCGTTAGTGAAGGTTAATGTAGTAAAGAGTTTGATAGACCCATGGAGATATTTGCAAAATGAGTATGGAGTTGGATCGAAAGGGTTGGTGAATCGATGGTGAAGGAGAAGATGAATTTTTCGTTTTCTTTTAGGTTCTGGTAGGGATGATTAGAAAATGAAATGAAGTTAAGAGAATGGTCTAAATACAGGAGTATATATATGAAGGATGCGATATGAACCATCGATATTTGTAGTTTAATGGAAGCCCAACCTATAGACGATCGATATGATCATTTTATGAAATCCTTATGCCGGTCTGTTCTTCCTAACCCACAATGGCCAAATCAAGGAACGATCAGGTGCGATTGTTCCATGATGGATGTATGCCAATCCTTTTCTTTTTAAATAAAGAAAAAAGAATGAGAGGAGGAAGAAAAATTGGATATGACCCAATCTCAAACAGACATCCATTTACCTAATGGATCGAGTGTGATCCATTTACCTAATGGATTCATGCTGATCCATCTTGAAAAAAGAAATGCAAAAATGCAAATGATTGAATTACATTCCATTCAATTGGCAACAACCTAAAAGCGTATGAACGCATTTGGGAGCTAGCGACATTAACATGTTCATGAATGTGCACATGTGCATCCTAAAAATTCAATTTGTTGCAATCAACAGAAATGGAATACTTACTTGGAGTAATCAGAGAGAGAACCAATTCAAGTAACCGAGGCCTACTAGCTCGTTGAAACTAGCATAGGTGTTAATTGGCAAATTATAGTCCAAATTTTTTACTATTGGAGATCATTCAATCATCATGTTAAACTGAGAGATATACGACTCTTCAAGAAAAGAAATTCATCAAAGGGATGGAAACTTTTCAAAAAGTTGAAAGGATTCCTTTCTAATGACTCTAACTTGCATCGATTGAAAGCACGTCATGTGGAAATACGACATACTTTAGAGGGCAAGTGTTATCCAGCCTTTTGACCCTGTTGTATTCGAACCGGTTAGACAAGTTAAACTCGGCTGTCATTAGGATCGACATGCCAGATTAATAATAGTGAAGCCCAAAGATCAGGCATGGGTGGTAATATAAAGATGTAGAGGAGTGAAAGTAGAAGACAGACTTAATAGAATGATAAAAGTACAAAAATATGCCATCCACTGAAAATGGCTGGGCATGATCCATATTCATCTATTAGGGATCACACCATATTGATATATAGTTCAATGCAATGGAAAACGATCGATATCTCAAAATGCACAAGTCAAATACAGATGAAACTTTGTAAACATCAATAAGTTGAAGAGTGGAGTCCCTCATATCGATCGCATGCCAATTCAAGCCCATATAATGATCGATACATATCGTTATTCTTGAGGATGTAGGACCCGCGATCGATATCATTACTTCTTCTGGAATTAGAGATTCCGTCCATGAAATTTCCAGAAGATATTTCACCGTCTTCTCCTATAAATATAAACTGGATTATTCATTCTAAGCGATCTTTACGCTGCCTGTTACTTGACACTTCTTTGTACTCAAGGGTTTTACTCTGATCCATCCTTCTATACATAATGATTTAAGCGTTTAATAAAGTTACTTCCAAAAGGTGGAGGTAGGCTTTCAACATCGAACCATTATAAATCATTGTCTTCTTGCTATTGCTTACAATCTATTGTTTAATTGCTTGATTCTCATATTTCCATTTTATATTCTTCATTTATTTCTCTACAAAATTTCTATTGGGTGTTTGTGCCAAATTTTTGTACAAATAGTTGTTAGGCAAATAGGTAGAGAAATTAGATAAATTGGAGGTAAAGTTGGTCAGAATAGAACGAAACTTGGTGAATGTGCTTTGGAACATGGTGGGAAGCTATGGGTTAAGTTGCACTTCATTTGGAATTGAAGGTTAAACTCAACCGCGAGTTAGGAAGATCGAGTCTTAACCAAGTTTAGGTGGTAGCTCCTATGAGTTAGTGGTTGGCATGGCTGGATAGAGCTAGGTTACATGAGATGTTTCATAACAAGGTGTAGGAAATTGGCAAGTATAGAATGTGATAATGACTTAATGCTCGTGTTGGTGATGAGTTAAGAGCTTTAGATGATGATGAGTTAAGGACTTAAGTTGATGACAAGTTAAAACTTGTGTTGGCGGCGAGTTAAGAGCTTAATTTGATGATGAGCTAAGGACTTATGTTGATGATGATGAGTTAAGGCTTATGTTGGAAGCAAGTTAATAGATTAAGTTGGTGACAAGTTAAGATCTTAAGTTGCTGACGAGCTAAGGACATATGTTGATGATGAGTTAAGGCTTGTGTTGGCAGCGAGTTAAGAGCTTAAGTTGATGACAAGTTAAGAGCTTAAGTTGGTGATGAGTTAAGAGCTTAAGTTGGTGATGAGTTAAGGACTTAAGTTGATGATGAGTTAAGGCTTGTGTTGGTGATGAGTTAAAGGCTAGAGCTGGCAATGAGTTAAGGATTTAAGTTGATGATGGCTTAAGCAGGTGACGAGTTACGGGCATGAGTTGGTGATGAGTTAAGGGCTTAACTCGACACCAAATTTAGGGAAAGTTCCAGTGGTAGTGTAACTTCTAAGAACCGTTCTTGAGGTTCTATAGGTCGTTCTGGAGGTGTTGGCTTGTTTGCATGATGACTGCTGATGATGGGACAACATGATGAAAGGTAAAGTCTTCAAATGGTAACTCGACGTTGAATGTAGTTAGGTTTTGGAGATGACAAGTTGATGTAGAAATGATTCGTAGAATGCAGAATGTAGAATGGTTCCTCAAGGACAATGCTTGATGAAGAAAGGATTCATTGAGTGAAGGAATGTAGAATGGTTCTTCCAAGATAATGGAAGCAGTATGGAGCAAAGGAAGGACTCAGATATTCGTACTAAAGGATCACTGATACTCGGAGTGTTTTCTTTTGTACTCAAAGAAAGGGTATCATGAGGATGCTTTGGGGTAGTGAAGAATGGCTACCTCGAATTCGAAGAATGGATCCGTGTACCCTGGACTGGAAGAATGATTTTAGTACCAGATTTAGGCTAAAGAGAGTACAATTGAAAATTGGGATTTCCATTAGTCCCTGGTAGAAGAATGGTCATATGAGTTATCATATATCTAGAGTGTATTAACTAAAAGTGAGGATTGTTTGGTTAATGCTATGATTGCTGTGGTTCCTTTCCCCACAGTATATCACTATAGGGAAGTCGTTGGAGATAGCTATTAAAGATAGGGATACCTGGACACCTGCTATCATACATAGAGGAATCACACCTTTACAAAATTTAGAGTAGCATACTATGTTATTATGTAATAATTCTTTGATTACTGGGATATTTCAGTTACGATTCATTTGCATTTGCTCCTTACATTGTAGACTTGTATAGTATATTGTGATTCATTTACTGCTCACACTAGACTGTTGTCTGACTCAACATTTTATGCTTTGCTTCTTATTATCTCGAGTGATCATAAGTCAATAGGCTAGATAGCAGGTCTAGGTGAGTTGCAGTAGCTACGCAGAGGATGAGATGAAGGGAGCTATACTGTATTATATATGGATTTTTATTCTTATTCCACTGTGCAACACTATGGAGCCTAAACAGTGCTTGTCTATTAGTATTATTCTGAGATGGTCTTATGAGTTTGCTTCTGTTGTAGAAACTCTATTTCATGGTGTATAACTTTTTGTATCTGCACTCTCATTTTAGATCACTTAGCTATTACTGTCTCTTCTAATTTATATCTGTGATATTATGTTTTATTCCATGCGCTGTGAGATATAATACAGATCTATGATGTTTTGTTTCATTTTAAAATCAGATGATCACCCAATATTGATCGGCAAGACAGCAGTGCACTGTTTTATGTATATTTGGTGCAAGTGGGTATAGGGCAGTCGACTCATTTGGTACCAGAGCTTAGGTCGTGTTGTCTAACCTAAGGGATACCGTGATTCGATGGAGATAGGGAAGGAGTTCTCACTCTAAACTAAATCAAAAGAGTGTGTATGTATACGAGAGCGCGTACTTGTTATGTATATTGTTTTTCAAAACTATATATTTGTATATGTAGTATATAAGTCGAATGCACACATGAGCACCATTAACACAGTTTCATTTTCTTGTCACAATCGAGAATGAGCGGGAAAACAAGAAACACCGTTAGGAACTCCCTTCCGGTGTTGAGCAAGGAGCGAGTTTTGGGGCTGCTGAGCCTGACTCACAAACTATGTTCAATGCGATAATGTCGAACATGCTTCAAAATGCCCAAGCGGCCGCTCCAAATATTGCTGGTGGTGGTGGTACTCAAGTGCAAGAAATGAGGGTTGACTTTGCCAAGCAATGCAAAGATTACTCTACTTTGGGACGCAATTCATTTCTTGGAATAGAGCCTGCCATTGAGGTGCAAAATTGGTTGGACACCTGCAAGCGTATTTTTAGTGATATAGAGATTAATGTTACCATAAAAAGGAGATTTTCCTCTAGACATCTTCAAGAGCGGGCCTTGATCTGGTGGAATTCCATCATTGTTGCCATACCCAAGGATTAGTTTACTTAGGATTAGTTCAAAGCCAGATTTGAGGAGAAGTTCATCTCGGCTGTTCAAAAATTGGTGCTATTTAGGTAATTCGCTGATCTTAAGTAGGGAGATATGTTTGTTACCGAATACATTGTTGAGTTCAATACCTTGTCGAAGTATAGGATGTCATTCATTGACACGTCATTGAGAAAGAATGAGAAGTTCGTTGTTGGTTTGGATGACTATTTAGGGGAGCAGCTGGTGAGTTATATCGATGAGCCATTTGAGAGACCCGTCGAGAAAGCCCTTCACCATGATATTTTATACCCTAAGTCCAAATTAGCTGTTGTTGATAAGGAGGAGCCAAAACTGCAACAAAGTGGTGGAGGAAAAAAAATAAATGGTTTGGAAAGAGGAAGAAGTCTCGGGGAAAGAATGAGAAGGATGCTGAGAAAAAGGTCAAGTGAGACCCTGTTTGCTATGCTTGCTGAGAAAAGGGTCACATGACCAAAGACTACAAGACCAAAGGAAAGAAAATTTGTTATAACTATGGCAAGCCCATGAATAAACTAAACGATTGTCTAAAACCATTGCAATAGAAATAGGTTATGAAGGCATATGCTTTAGCGCTATTCCGACTTCGTCGAGTGCTCCCTCGATGAAAGAGAAGGGGAAGGGCATTGTCATTCAAGATATGCTTTTCCTTTATGATATTCCCATATGTGTTTTATTCAATACCGAGGCTTCATATTCCATTATATTTAGTGACCTTGTAAATAGGCTAGGATTGAAATCCAAAATAGTTGACCGACCATTGATTATGACAAATCTTGTTGAAGGCTCCCCTAGCCTGTGTATGGTTTGTCGTGGTTTGGCCTTATCGATTCATGGATGCTCTTTTGTTTGTGATCATTTTGACCTAAATTTTCTTGGGTTTGGGATTATCTTAATAATGAACATATAAGGAAGTATGTGGCAGTAGCGGATAGCAAGAAGCTATTGGTGACAATTAGGGCTATGTTAGGACAGATGGTAATGATTAGCTACCCACCAAAGGATGGGGTTTTGGTCAGCTTTCTATATCCACATGAGATTCCACAGGATTAGTTGTCATCTGTGCCTATTGTTAGAGAGTATCAGGACATATTTGATGAAGTGATCGTGTTACCTCCATATAGATAGATCGAGTTTCATATTTACTTGACGAAGCATACCAGACCAATAATATTACCATTGAGGCGTATGGCGCCTACATAGCAGAAGGAGTTGGAGGTTCAAATGAATAACCTATTAAGAAAAGGGTTCATTCATAGGATTATATCAGAGTGGGGTGCACCTATAGTATTCACCACTAAGGTGGACGTTCTTTAGATTATGCGTTAATTAACTTGAGCTGAATAAAGTGACGAAGAAGAACAAGTATCCACTCCTACGTATTGATGACTTGTTCGATCAGCTCCACGGTGCAAAGGTGTTTTCCTACTTGGATTTGGTGATGGGATTTCATTAATTGGGAGTAGCGAAGGAGAGTGTATCGGTTACTACGTTACATACGATGTTTGGTTCCTATGAGGAGTAAGTTATGCCGTTCGTGCTGACCAATGCTCTGGCATACTTTGTTAATCTCATAAACCATGTCTTCTAGGATCAGCTGAACAAGTTCGTATATGTGTTTATGGATGACATCCTGATCTAATTGTAGGAAAAAGGAGGAACACAAGGTGCACTTGAGGATTGTGCTCAAAGTGTTGTGGAAGCACAAGTTGGAAAAAAAAGATTACAAAGTGTCACTTCTGGGGAAAGGAAGTGGGATTCTTGGGTCAGTCATCTCTAAGCAAGGTAATGCAGTAGACCCTGTCAAGTTGGCAACAGTTCAGGATTAAGCTAACCTAAGAATGCTACTGACATGAGAGTTTCTTAGGGCTGACGGGTTATTATAGATGCTTTATCAAACACTTCTCAAAGGCAGCTGCACCGTTAACCGATTTGACAAAGAAAAATCAAACTTTTACTCGGGACGCGAGATGTGAGCAGGCATTTATGAGACCGAAGGGGAGGTTGATAAGCACACCGGTATTGACCATTCCAAGTAGGAATGAGAGCTGATACATAGACGCCTGTGGTACTTGATTGGGTGCTATACTTATGCAGAAGGGAAAAGTTGTTTCCTATGCTAGTCGATAGCTGAAGTCGCACGAGAAGAAGTATTCAATGAATGATTTAGAGTTAGTAACGATAGTGTTTTCTTTGAAGATTTGGAGGCACTATTTATTAGGGAAAAGGTGCGATTTTTTTCATGGACCATAAATCCTTGAAGTACCTTTTATCTCAAAAGGATCTCAACCTTCGACAGCAGTGATGGATGAAATTCTTAGCCTCCCACAACTTTAAAATTTCTTATATGCTCACACTAGACTACTGCCCGACTCGAGGTTTTATGCTTTGCCTCGGATGATCTTAAATAAGTGATCTAGATAGAAGGTCTAGGTCAGACGCAGTAGCTTTGCAAAGGACTAGTTGGAGGGAGCTATCTCGTATTACATAAGGATTTCTATGCTTATTCCATTATGCAACATTGTGGATCCTTGACAGTGCTCTCTTATTAGTATTATTATGAGATTGTCTTATGAGTCTACTTTTGTTGTATAAACTTTATTTCATGATGTATAACTTTATGTATCTGTACTCTGATATTTAGATCACTTAGTTATTACTGTCTCTTCTTTTTTATATCTATGATATTATATTTCCCATGCGCTGAGATATATTATAGATTCTACGATGTTTTTTTTTCATTTTAAACTCAGACGATCATCCTATATTGATTGACACGATAGAATGCATTATCTTATGTATATTAGGTGTCAGCGGGTATAGGGCGGTTATCTCAACTTTTCTTCATCTACTCCGGTCTTCTCAGAGCCTGTGGTTGAAAGGTCTGCCTCTAGCTTAGCAATTCAAGTAGAGGACGAAGTCATCCTCAGTTCTCTTCCGAAACTTGGGTGTTATTACCCCTATCGTTTATAATGCAGACGTAAATAAGATGGGAGTTTGTGAAGTAAACCGTCATTGACTAAAGAAAGAAAGGAAGGCACTTACATATTCCCAAGTCCTATCGAGCTTGGTAGAAAATTCGAGAAAGGGCAGTGCAGGAAGTTGAAAGGCAATGGGATAAGATTGAGGGAATCGACTATGTGAGATAGACCATCCAAAATAGTATGCCCTAACCTCTATGCGTGATTGATGATAGGATCTTCGAGTAAGGGCAAGAAGTGAAAGCTTGGGCCTTGGAAGGACTAGATGGATGAGATGGGAAGTACTTCTGATGAAGGAAGAGAAGGAGGAGGAGGTGCATGATGCTTCTTGAAAAGTCGATTAGAGGTTTCAAAATCATCCTTTCTTCTCTTCTCTCCCTTCTTCTTCTTTGTCATCCCTAATTTCTTCGGCGGGGGATCATCAAAAAACAAATTGGAGAGATCTCTGGCCATTTTGCCTACATAAAAAGGAGTTAAGATCAATAATTATCTTTGTAAAAATCATAAAATATAATTCCATCATCCATCTTGTCAAATTATACCCCTAGATTCATCCATAACCGAGGAGAATATAATGATAGAGTGTGAGAAGTTATGACTAGTATGCAGGAAGTTGTAGTTGCATAGTAACAACTTAATAAAGAATAATTTTTCTTTCTTATCTTCTTTATCCAAACCCAGGATGTTCCTTCTACGAGGTACAAAACCTAGTAGCTTCGTCAGAAAAGATAGGACAACTAGTCTATGGTTGGAAATAAGAAGGAAAGTTATCTAAATTTGAAATGAAAAAGTATTGATCGTTTAATTTCTTGGACTTTCGAGGAACAGATGTGAGAATCGAGTTCTTTGCCTTAGCATAACAAAACTTGTAACTACCCATAAAAGGATTTACATCAGTATCAAAAAGAAATTAAAGTTTCTCGCATGAAGGAGGAGAACACTTCAATGCATAATGGATGAAAGTGGCGATCAAAATAGAGTAAGAAAGCGGCGATCAAAATAAGGTAAAAAATTTGGGAGAGTTATATAGGAGCAATACCAATGGCACAAAGCCATTCATGAATAATTTGATTGGAAGGAAGATAAAGACCAGATTGGGTGTGTTCGAAAGTAATAGAAATAAGCCATTTAGAGGCGTATGGATGCAATCATGAGATTCATGCACCATAGCTACATAACCATCAAACCCGAAACTATCCATCATACCCTCTCTTTCAATAATTTTATTATTTTGGATGGCAAGGATAACAAACAGGTGGTTTTCTTGATAGAACTAGTTTTTCATAACAAATATACTGGGCTGATTGCCAGCTACCACTAGATATATAAGAAAAAAGGACAAGAAAAAGAGTACCCTTATTTTGTTCGAAAGAGAAACTGCTTGTTGGAGAAGAAGAGGTTTGCAGCTATGGTTTTGAATGCATGTAAAGAAATGAAAAAGAAGGAGAAGAACAAGCACTAATCTTGGTTTTAATCTTAGCCACAAAATTAGAATGATGAAAGATCCCTAAAATGTCAATCAACTAATGAAAGGTAAGATTAACAAAAGAATCCCTACAGATTTTCTTACGAAATGAAAGACTAAAGTGATAGATTTTTCAAAGAACTGACCAATGGAAAATTAACATATGTAGCAGAGCATTAAATGTAAAATGGCGATAAAGACTTTTCCATTTGAAAAAGAAGATAAAGAAAAGCAAGAAGTAATGGGTCATTGGAATATATAAATGTAGAGACACATCCACATCGATCTTCAACTGTTGCAGACTTGGGGGGCAAGTACTACACCAATATTTTAAGGCATCTGTTAAAGGAAAATTGATGCAAGCATGGAACCAAAAGGAACTGCTCCCATAATAGAAGTTGGACTATGAAAAGGAAGTGAGAAAAAAAGAAAAGTGCAGATAGTATTGCACCAAAGTCTTAAGACCGTGGCAAAACTTAAAGACAGTGCCTTCCCATTGAGCATAACTTTGGCACTATAATACTATGCCGATACCCTATGATAGCCACAAAGTATAGGGAATACTCTATACTCCCAACACTTGCTTCAATGGGCAGAACTGTGGCACGGCCTCCAAATACCAAATATGAAGGCTATGTTGTGGTTCCAAAAGTAAGCCTTAATAAGTTGGAACCGCAGCACAATCTTTAAGTGATAACAAAATGTAGAAATGTTGCTGCTTCAAAAGCGATATTAGTGATATAGAACTATGGAATATTATTTAAAGTAATTATAAGCAACAGGGATGCACCATAACCTTAAACTAACATTAAAGTGATTGGGTTGCGCTATAGTCTTATATTACATTAAAAAAAAAGGAATGCGCCACAATCGTGAGTTGACATTGAAGTGATAGAACATCGTCGAAATTCTAAAAAGTACTACCCAAAAAAGAAAAAGACTCAAAGGAAGACATAAATCAACAAACCACTCACATGTGTAGGCAAAGCACAGTTGGAAAATGCCCCCAACATAGAAGGACTGTGTAGTTGTAAGCACTCGAGAACTTCTCTGTCAAAATAGACCATTAGCAACTACGCCTCCATAATTATATAGGAGAACATTGTCATACAGCATCCAAACTATTTTAACGCTCTTGAAGCCGTACTACACTGTTCCATCTGAAAAAGAAACAAAGCACAACGTCAAGTGTAATTAAAGGCAAACTACATAAGTCGATAAATAAGATTGCGTCACCATTCTAAGGCCTAGCCACATCACCAAACCACCATCTAAGCTTTTCTTGCAACAATTTTGATGCAGATCCACATCCATAAGAACAAAGCTTAATGTGAAAAGGCCAATAATGCTCAACCCTGCAATCTTGAATAGATAAAAGCCCATATAAAGTCGTGGCTTATTCAAGTCTGGGTTTCCCACTTCAGTTTCAAGCTTCCCACCCAACTTCAAATTCCATCAACCAAAATCGTAGTTTTCCACTGAAGACCACGTTAGTAATCCATGTGTAGTAAATAAGCAAGGTGGACGATCGACACGTGGCAAAATTCAAAGTTAGGAATCAAAAGAGTGGAAGATGGATGTTAGCAATCGGTGTGCAGTAAATAAGCAAGACAGATGATCGAAACGTGGTTTAATCGAAAGGAAGGAATCAAAAGAGTGGAAGATGGATGTTAGTGATCCATGTATGTCTCTGTGTACTATAAATGAATAGGGAACTATAGCAAAAGGATGGGGATTTTACTTTACTCCTTTTTGCAGCACTGTAATCAAAATTATACTCTTTGCCATTTACGTCTGTTCAAAGAATGAAAGAAGAAGATAAGGCCATTTCCCTATGAACATAGGATTCGTTAACATCTAAACCACATAACCTTTTTATGTCATTTATTTCTTTCAGTACTTTATTTTACCTTTTTGTCTTTAGCGCAAAAATTGGAATGCATTGGTCAACGAATTGGATAGAGATCTTTTATAGAATTTCAAATATTTTACAACATAACTGTGTAAGCATTACATCACATAATTACTTCCTTAAAGGTAATTTTAGTATTACTTAATCTTGTCGATTCTTACAAAAGCATTCAGCATTCTGGTTACTTCAAAAATGCTTAGATGTTTCTAAGAAGAAAATTTTCATTAATAAATTTGTTGATGGTTGCTAAGGATTAGGATATGGAATGAGAGTGTATAGGTCATAGCTAGTTTATTGATTAAAAATGCCCACTTCATTATGGTAAATTCCACGAGGTTAGTTATAAAGTTAGCCGAGATATACATTAAGACTATAGCAAGACTTCGTGCAATTGCAAATACTATAATTATTAACCGAGACCTTTTGTTTGATAATGAGTTTAGGTGGAGCCCAAGAGTGCTTTAAGTTTGGAATTGTGCACCAGTATTGCCTATCATCTGCGGGCAGATGGTCAGACCAAGAGGGTCAACTTAGTGACAGAAGATTTGCTAAGAGCATGTGTGTTAAACTTTGATGAATCTTGGGAGACCACTTGCACTTAGCAGAGTTTTCATACAACAATAGTTGTCATTCCTGTATTAGTATGGCATCTTTTGAGTTGTTGTATCGATGATCTTGTAAGTCTCCTTTAAGTTGGTGCGAGAAAGGAGAAAAACTTTTTCTCGGGTCGGATCTTTTAAGAGATACTTTGGTGAAGCTGAGTTGATTTCAAAATGTATGAATGATGCTCAATCAAGGCAAAATACTACACCGATAAGAGGCAGAAGGACATAAAATTTGATCTAGGGGATCATATATTTGTTAAAGCATCACTATTGAGAGGCATTAGGAGATTTGAGAAAGCCAAAAGGCTAGCGCCAAGATATGTTATCCCATTTTTGGTATTAGAGAAAGTTGGCAAAGCAGCTTATAGAGTTGAATTGCCGAGTGCTCTAGCTTGGGTCCAAAATATGTTTCATGTTTCACGTCCAAGGGTGTGCATCCAAGACCCAAGAAATGTTGTATTTTTGAGAGCTATAAAGGATATGGTAGTCATCCGAATATGACTTATGTAAGGTGTCCCATTTGAATCATATATCGAGATGAGAAAAATCTTCAGAATAAGAAGGTGAAGCTTGTTGGGTCTAATGGAATGGAGACTGAGATGATCGTACTTGGGAGATGGAGGGTAAAGTATCATATATGCATGACAGTAGGGTTGATTTTGGTATGTTTTGGTTAGTGCACTAGTACATTTTTTTAGCATACATGGATAGGGAATTTATATGCCTTTTTGCTGTGCAGGCATGGGAAAGTTACCTAGTCACCATTGTGCCTCATCTGAACTTTGAGAATGAAATTCCTATAATAAGAAACCTTTAATACCCCATAGATTAAATAACAATTAATTATGAGCATAAAGATTTATAAGATTAAATTATGAGATTAAATAACATAACATAAAAAAGTATTCAAGTAAACATTCACTTATCAAGCTTACTAAAAGGAATCAAATGAAGAAGAGGAGAACGGGCCAGATAGTCTAGTGGAAAATAGATAACTACTTTCCTCTTTTCATTTCATTCCACCCTCAAAACTAAAAATAAAAGCTTTGAAACTCCTTAATGGCGATTGCACCTAAATAAGAAAGAAGAAGGAAAGAAGAATATAACTAAAAATGTCTTTCAAGTATGAAAAGAGGTGAGTAATATATTTCTCTAGTCCTATCTTATGTCCTCAGTTGTTCGAGGTCGAAATTATACTGAATGTTTCTCAAGCTTCCTATAACCTCTTTGATCCAAAATTTTTATAAGATGTTAAGACTATATTATAAAAGACAGGTTTTGATTAATAGAACTTATGTAAATAGATCGATGAGAATTAACTGTGTGTCGTCTAATATGGAAAAAGGTAGAAAAGAGGGAGTTTGCTGTTTTTATAAAGAAATTACATATAAATATATGCTATGATTTTGTGGAAATCAACTAAGTAATTTTGGAAAGAATTTTGGCTTGGTCGTAGGGAATTAAAGGGAATGCGAAAGGATATTAAATGGGTCAAAAGACAATTTAATTTAATAAAGCATTAATTAGTTCGTCTGTAAACCAGATCCACAAATTATGTAGAATGTGTCAGTAAAGTACTATATAATGGTCATAAAGGATTAAGTCAAGCAGGTAAGTCATCGACACTCGTAAAGTGAGTGTCAGACATGAAGAAAGTGGTTCCCAACATGTGCCAAGAGTCTATGGAGAAGAATCAATAGTAATAAACTAAAAAATAGGTAACAAGACTTGAGTAGGGGAGCTAAAAGCCACCTAATTTCATGAACTGATGGGTCACTCAAAGGCTGAAGGTGGTTAAAGGATGAACTTTGGGAAAGGAGGTAAAAAGTTTAATTATTATATTTTTTGAGTCATTAATGATAAAACTAAAGTAGGATTTCCCCAATGAGACCAAGGGCAGTGAATGTCAAAAGTAGTGTAGCCTCGGTGAAGTGTGTAGATTGGAACTAGTAACTTCTAGAGATAAAATTTTATGGTAAAGCTTAAGATAGCCCAAATTAGTAATTAAACATAAAGATAATATTGTAAGTAGTAATAAATAACCAAATATGAGTCAGACTTACATTAGTTGAATAAACACTTAAGTAGAAAGCCTAAAAAATGAAAGGTTAGGCGGAAGGCCCAGGTTAATACCAAGAGCATGGTGGAAGATGTAAGGCTGGGTAATGTAACAACCCTGGTATTGGAGATTACTGATGATATTAAATCATAATGATAGTTATAATTTAATATGGTAAATAGAATGTAATGGAGAAATAAATTTGGTTTAAATTGTGTATTTCAAATAAACAATACGTATGGAGTTAAATATTGGGTTTAAAATTCATTGTTTGGTGTTTTGGTTAAATAAAATGGAAAATATTGGAATTTAGGTAAATTTGAGTTACTAAATTACCAAATGATGTATTTCAACATTTAATTGTTGAAATAAATGCAAATTGATGTAAATAAAGTTTTAAAAACTTTATTTTGAGGTATTGGAGTGAAATTAGTTATTTACTATATTTTAATTAAGTCAATGTGATAATATTGATAATTATTGCCAATATTAGCCTTTTATTGAATATAAAAGGAAAAATATGAAGAAAACATGTCTTTCAATAAAATAAAAGATGAAATATTGTGCAAAAATATTATTTTGTGGTTTAAAAAGTGTTAGAATGATTTATTACAATTTATTTGGCTAAGAGAATAAATTTTGATCAAGTTATATTTTAAAAATAGTGTTTTTACACAAAATTTTGTAAAGTGTTAAATATCATTAAAAATGGGGGTTTTATTGTAAAAGAATAACTTTTAATTGTTAAAAGAAATTTTATTTTGCTACAATGGATATTTTATTTCAATACAATAATATGTATGCATTTTATATGACTTTAAATGTTGAAAATATGTGTGTATAATGTTGATTTAAGTAACATATATACATAGTTTTGATTTTCATTAAGTAATTTTTTTTTCTCTTCGGCTTAATTGGGTAGAAAGGAGGACTCATTTAGCCAACTATCTAGAAATTTCTGTTGACAAACTAGGCTGTACGTAGTTTCATTTGTCTTCTTCTTCTCAAAATAAACCTACCGTAAAACAAAAATCATGGCTGCCTTCACCTATACCCAATTTCTACCCTATTTTTCTGAAATTTAAAAGAGAAAATCGCCTAAACTAAGAAGAGAAAGGTAATCTCCTTCCAATACCAAATATTTTTCATCAAAATCTGAGAATTTGAGATGTAAATTGTCTTTTAATTGCTTATGTTGTTTTGCATGTCTATTTTCTTGTTTCTACAGGTTCTTAGGGCTTCTATCTTCACCAAAGATCACAAATTTCGACCAAATATCTACTAGATCTTCCTCAAACAATTTGTTAAGAAAGGTAAGAGTTTTCTTACAGCAAGCTAAGCAAAATATAAAATTTCTCTATCAATTTGTTGATGGAATTGCTCAATTTATCGAATTGGTTTTCTGTTTTGCTGGCTGAAAAAGCACCATGTTCAAAAAGTCGTATCTTCTTCAATTTAGATTCAATGAACCTGAATTTTATAATATGTTGTAGTACTTGGATGGTTCATTGTTTCTGAAAATTTTCAATGAATTTGGAGTTGTTTTGGTCTGCAAAATTAATGCTTGAAATTGGACAAAATTGATCTCTGTTTATTGGCCGAAAATACATCATTTTAGAAAATCATATCTTCTTCAACTTATAGTCAATGAACCTCAATTTTTGATATGTTGTAGTACATGGATGGTTCATTGTGTCTAAAAATTTTCAAGGAATTTGGAGTTGTTTTGATCTGCAAAATTAATGCTTGAAATTGGCCAAAAATTGATCTCTGTTTATTGGCCGAAAATACATCATTTTAGAAAAATCATATCTTCTTCAGTTTATAGTCAGTGAATCTCAATTTTTGATATGTTGCAGTACATGGATGGTTCATTGTTTTCGAAAATTTTCAACGAATTTGGAGTTGTTTTGTTCTGTAAAATTAATGGTTGAAATCAGCCAAAAATTGATCTCTGTGTATTGGTCGAAAACACATGTCCCATAACACGTATTTTTGCCAGATCATTTAATTCTCATTCTTATACATCGAAAATCATCTAACCAGGCTATAATATATTTAGAATAATTTTATAAAGAAAATGGGATTTTTTAAATAATTTTTACAGATTTTTAAGTAAGTTATATAAGGAAAAATCCATTTATCAAATAGATTACCTCTTTATGAAATACTTTTAAAAAAATAAATAATTACTTAAAAACCCTTTAAAATGACATAAAAACATTTATTTAATTGACCATAATTTATAAGTCATTTTCAGAAACTTATTCAAAACCAAAATCAATTAAAACCATCGAATTCTTTATATATCGATATTTATCGATATTTAGACTAAAATAGAATTTAAATTCTAAAATTTTCCAAAATCAAGAAAATCCATTGTTGGATAAAAATACTTAAATATTCATCATCAAACTTATTCAAACAATATTTAAATCATCGAAATTTGCAGTGAAACAGTTAATGAAAGCGTAAATAGGAGCAAGAACAATCTACCAAACAATCGAGTTTTTGGCTAAATTTGGACAGTAATTTGGGGAAACAAAACAACCTAGATTACAGCCAAATTTTGATGTGTTATACTATGAAATGAGGATCATAAAATATCAATAATTTGGATCAATTCGCTGCAAAGTGAAAGAGTTATGATTTTTCGAACATAGCACTTTTCATCAAGCACAAAAAAACAAGATTTTTTGCTATTTTGAACCAACGATTTTCTATAACACAACAATCCAAAATTCCGTGGAAATTTTCAGAAACATTGTGCCATTCACCTACTACAGCATATCATAAATTTGGGGCAATTAGCAGTAAATTGAAGAATTAATTTTTCTAAAATGACGTATTTTCGGCCAATACACAGAGATCAATTTTTGGCCGAATTCAACCATTAATTTTTCAGATCAAAACAACTCCAAATTCATTGAAAATTTTCAAAAAAAATGAATCCATCAAGTACTGCAACATAGAAAAAATTGAGATTCATTGACTATAAATTGGAGAAGATATGATTTTTCTAAAATGATGTATTTTCGGCCAATAAACAGAGATCAATTTTTGGCCAATTTCAAGCATTAATTTTGCAGACCAAAACAACTACAAATCCATTGAAAATTTTCAAACAATGAAACATCCAAGTACTGCAACATATCAAGAATTGAGGTTCATTGACTATAAATTGAAGAAGATATGATTTTTCGAAAATGATGTATTTTCGGCCAATAAACAGATATCAATTTTTGGTTAATTTCAAGCATTAATTTTGCAGAACAAAACAACTCCAAATTCGTTGAAAATTTTCAAAAACAATGAACCATCCAAGTAGTGCAAAATAACAAAAATTCAGGTTCATTGAATGTAAATTGAATAAGATACGAATTTTTGAACATGGTTCTTTTTCAGCCAGCGAAACAGAAAACCAATTCGATAAATTGAGCAATTCCATCAACAAATTGATAGCAAAATTTGATATTTTACTTAGCTTGCTATAAGAAAACTCTTACCTTGCTTACCCAATTGTTTTAGGAAGATCTAGCAGAGATTTGATAGAAATTTGTGATCTTTGGTGAAGATAAAAGCCCTAAGAACCGGTAGAAACAAGAAAATAGACATGCAAAACAACATAAGCAATTAAAAGACAATTTACATCACTAATTCTCAGATTTTGATGAAAAATATTTGGTATTGGAAGGAGATTGCCTTTCTCTTCTTTGTTTAGGTGATTTTCTCTTTTAATTTCAGAAAAGTAGGGTAGAAATTGGGTTTAGGTGAAGGCAGCCATGAATTTTTTTTTCAATTTTTTATGGTAGGTTTATTTTGAGAAGAAGAAGATGAATGAAACACTATACACACATATTTTCAACATTTAAAGTCATATAAAACGCATACATATTATTGTATTGAAATAAAATATCCATTGTAGCAAAATAAAATTTCTGTTAACAATTAAAAGTTATTCTTTTACAATAAAACCCCATTTTTAACAATATTTAACACTTTACACAATTTTTGTGTAAAAACAATATTTTTAAAGTATAACTTGATCAAAATTTATTCTCTTAGCCAAACAAATTGTAATAAATCATTCTAACACTTTTAAAACCACAAAATAATATTTTTGCACAATATTTCATCTTTTATTTTATTAAAATATATGTTTTCTTCATATTTTTCCTTTTATATTTAATAAAAGGCTAATATTGGCAATAATTATCAATATTATCTCATTGACTTAATTAAAATACAGTGTATGACTTATTTCACTCCAATACCTCAAAATAAAGTTTTTAAAACTTTATTTATATCAATTTGCATTTATTTTAACAATTAAATATTGAAATACATCACTTGGTAAATTTATTAACTCAAATTTACCTAAATTCCAATATTTTCCATTTTATTTAACCTAAACTCCAAACAATGAATTTTAAACCCAATATTTAGCTCCATATGTATTGTTTATTTTAAATACACAATTTAAACCAAATTTATTTCTCCATTACATTCTATTTACCATATTAAATTATAACTATCATTATAATTTAATATCATCAGTAATCTACAATACCAGAGTTGTTACAGGTAAGGTAGTCAAGAAACCGATATTGAAGTAGGTATAAGGTAACGATTGGCAATCGAAATACAAATGCATGGTGTAAGGCCTAAAGTGGCAACCAGAATACGAACATGAAGTGGGTGTAAGGTCGGGTGTGGCAGTTCAAGTGCGATAGTGATGGTGTAAGGCTTAAGTGACACCTAGGCTGTTAATGTATTAATTGGAATTTATTAAACTACGCAAGCATAAGGTCTATATAGCAGCCTGTTTTTAGGATTAACCAAATATCTTTGTTAGAGGGTTTAAGGCCTTAGTGGAAGACAAAACTAAGATATTTTGGTTCTATTTATGGGTTAATATTTCGAATTATTTAATTTCAGGTATGGCCTTAAGACAACACTCAAGATTGCATATGCTTAAACTTGAAGCTAATTAAATGAATGTTGTGTTATAGTGAATGGAAATCCCACTCCATGCTTTAGCAGTTGGTGTCACAATATTCTATGTTTTGGATAATATATTGCTCATACCAAAGTTTTTGTTTGACCGAAGTTTTTATTATTGTTTTTCCATAATCTCATGGGTACTCATTCAAGTAGGTTAAGTTTTTAGGTTTAGATAGTATGCTTTTGGGTGGACAAAAAATAGAGCCAAAGACAAAGTAGGAGGTCTAGGAGATTATTGGTTCTTTTGATACAACTATACTTAATGTTTACTGTTATCTATGTTTGTATTACATTTTTAATCCCTGCATGTGCATGACTATGAGAACAATCTAAATATGCAAAAGTTGATGATGACGATGATGTTATTGAATATTGGTTAGCTACTATGTTTACTTAAGACTACTTAATATAGCTAATCTCATCTCCGTCGCGAAAGAGAATCCAAAAGGCGACTATGACACATTGAAGTTCCATCTTTGGATTTCAGAATATGGGATGTTGTAATAGCCTGTAAAAACTGATAAGAAGTAAATAAAATAAAATATAATAAAATAAGATAAATTAATTAAAAAATATAAGGTTAAAAATGAAATTTTTCAAAATTTAGAATTTGACCATAAAATTTATGACGTTGTGTTCGTGGCGAAATTCCGATCAACTTCCAAATAAAATATGTTGAAAACGAAGCTCAATCGTAAAAGTTATGAACGTTTGAAGTTTTTGGATTCAAAATAATTTAAATAGAATTCAAATTCAAACGATCAAATAGTTCGAAAATTTGAAAATTGAAAGTTAACAGTAATTGGACACGGAGAGTAAGTAAACGTTAAAACTAACGATGACCTTAAGTTATAATTAACGAACAAAATAAATATACAATGAAAAGTAACAAATGTGTAACAGCCCTAGTTTTTAGCTATTTATTTCTTTTAATTTTTTTGTTTTTAGAAATATAATTTATATAAATTGTGTTTACCAATATTGTTTAAATATTTAATTTAGAGAATTAAACTCGTTAATTTAATATGATTTTTGTAACTAAATTTAAGAAGAAAAAAAAAAAAGGAAATTTTTATAATGTATAATGAAGTGAGTGGTAACTAAATGTTTTGGATATTATCATAATATCTGTTGTTATACCCATTCCCTAAAAATAATGAAAAGGAGAAAATTTGTAACATATTAAAGTAGTTAATTAATTATGTTAATTTGGTAGGTTATGACATGCAAATCATGTTGGTGGAATATTCTCAATTTTGACATATTAATTATGTTAGCAGTGAACATTGTTAAGCAATTTAAAACAATGAAACTTACAATCAATTTATTTGATAAATCTACCTTATTCCTAGTTAGCAATTCAAAACTTGAATAAAGGCACATACGGATATTTTAAAATGGAGTTAATGACAATTAATAGATATTTCAAAAAGAAATTTATGACAATTAATAGAGAAATTAATTGTAAAATTTCAGTAGTTGACCAGAATTAATTTATTGAATAATTAATGCAAATTAATAAAATTGATGAAAGATAAATAAGTTAATTCTTTTGGTTAATGGCATGAGGACACGAGGTTAATCCCCATTTTGTAGGAGAAATCTGCCCGTGTAACCAGTCCGGCTACCAGTGCCTACAAAGCGGACGGATTAATGTGAGACGTCGCAGGATTGATAATTAACAAAAAGGGTTAATTAACTAATTAAGTTAGTAACCAAATTTGAGTATGTGATTAAAGGAGGATAATTAATTGGTAATATGGTAATTAATTGAAATCAATTAAGGAGGGTAATTAAAAGGGATAAGGTAATCAATTGAAATCAATTAAAGGCAATTAAAGGGGAATTAATTGATTAGAAGAATATGGAAATCAAATTTGCCTTCCTTTGCGCGTGACACAAAATTTTATTCTTTTAACATTTTGACATTTGCCTCTTACCATTTGTTTCTTGAGCATGTCACTGTATTCATTTATTCACGCAGCCTTATCCACAAAAATATCAACTCTTCCAATTGCCATTTTTCCTCTCACCTAAATTAAATGCATTCAAAATTTAATCTTGCCTATCTTTGCAAATTTTCGCATACCCATTATATCTCTCTGTTTCCACTGCGTTTGTTTTGCAATAAATAAATTTTTCGAACCATTGATCAAGTAAATATTTATGTAAGCATTTATTACTTTTGCCTTTTCAGTTAAAAGCTTTTTCATTGCTTACCATAAATCACGCAAGAGCTCAAGTTTTGCTTCCTCAATCAAATCTGTTCAAATTTGCAGTAACGCATGCTTTAAATTTAGATTATAACTGGTATAAATCACGCAAGCTATCTAAAAAAAAAAAAAAATCCAAAAGAGTGATATCGTTCAAACATAAAACTGGAAAGAGAAATCAACGCATGCATTTATCACAATTTTCGTGTAGCGTTCAAACAAGAAGAACTGGAAATAAATCTCTTGCCTAAACGCATGCACTCAAAAATCAACGCTTGCATTTATTTCTTACATTTTCAAACCTGCCTATTTATCTCCCCTTTTTATTTCGCAAGTTTATCTATAAATACTTTGCCTCATTCACAAAAGTTTTCATATCTCCTTGTTTGTCCCTCTCTGGTACAAGCTTCTATCAGGTAAATAATTTGCATTGTTTATTTCTTTACTTCTTCCAATTTTCCTTCCTCCTTCTTGTGTTCTCTGATTTCCTTGCTCGGCTACTTCCCCATCATGCCGTGCCATTTATAAATACATATAGAACTTTGTTAGTAGTAGGCTGGAAGAAATGATATAAATTGATTGTAGGAAGCTAGACTATGGAATTAGTGTAGTTATGATGTAGTTAGTGGTATTGTGGATTTGGATAAGTGCAGTTTGAAGAGGAAGGCATAGAAAGAAAAGAAAAAGAATTACAATTTAATAATGGAGAAGATAAATTGATAAGGAGAAAATGATATGAAATGTTGTTTAATTCAAATAAACAATATTGTATGAATAAATCTTGGGTGAATATAATAAAATGACATTTATTTCAATTTTTAATGGTTGAAATAAATTTAAGATGGTTAAAAATAAATTTAACTACTTATTTGAGGATTTGGGTGGATAAATATCAATGGATTGTATTTATTATGGTTAATAAAAGGATATTGGTGATGTATACCAATAATCACCTTTTAATGTTTAATAATAAAAGTAAAAGAAGAAATAATTATGAATGTGTCTAAACATGATGAACATGTATGTGAAATAAAGTATTATTTAATGAATTCGAATGTAGTTAGTGGCTACATTTGATTAAATCGAATAATTTGAACAGTATTGTGTTTGTTGCCAATATTGTCATTTTATTTAAATAAATATATATGAGAATGAAAATAATTGATCATGATAAATATGATTAAAAATGTGAGAAATAATTTAATAATGTCTAAACATGTATTTGTTTTGTTTGGGTGCATAACATCTTTTTATTCAATCAATTGTATTAAATTTGCAATTTATTTTGCAATTTATTCAATTTATTTTATGCATGCGTACGGTTGAAGTATGGGCCTAGGATATGTTGAGACGGTTAGCGGGTTGTAGTAGTCGAGCAAGTTGAACTAAATTTCTTTTATTCTATTCGTTCCAGTTGTTCTGAAATTTTGCTTTGACCGTAATTTTTAAATTCGCATACTTGGTATTTGGATCTTATAGATTTAAGTCAAGGCTTTGCATCCGCCGAAGTTTGATCGTGCTTTCCGTTTTTTTTTTTCGAAGTAGATACCGTGTTTGATTTAGATCCACTGCAGCGTTTAAGGTGAGTATTTCTCACCAGACATATGTACATATATTTTGTGAATTATCGCAAGTGTATGTGTAAAAATTTTATTTAAATATTATCTGTCTGTAGTATAACGTAGAATGATGAATCCCATTTAAATTGACACCTCATCAGTTATTATCTGTTGTATTATTTCTGCAGTTATATTATATTATTGTTTATTTACTGCTTAAATCACCACTGCAAGTTCCCTGTTAAATTTAGATTGTTGTGGGCTGAAATGATAGGCCTAAATGATGATTACTGTGCTATTATTATGTTAACTGTTTAACTGTTAACTTGGGATTGCGGGTTTGAAATGATAGAACCCGGGGTTTGTAAATTACGGATTGAAATGATATAAATCCGTATCACTTGACCTAGGCTAGAAAACTATATACAGGCCCGTGGTCCTTATAACATTTTTTGAAATATTTAAAATTATTCTGGAAGTTAAATATTTGATTTAATATCTTTAAAGGATTTTATATTGATTTTGAATGAGTTATAAATGTTAATAAATAAATAAATAAATATTTGAATAAAATTTTGGAATATAACTTATTTTGGAAATTCTGGATTTTTGAAAGGATAAGATTTCAGTTAAGAAATATATATATAAGTTATATTTGGAAATATTTATTAAGTTAAACAATCTACTAAAGCATTTAAATGCTGTCTTTTGAAATTGGACTAGTTTTACCCGTAACTTTAGGTAGCATTTCCTAAGTGCTATAGAATCTGGAATTTGATTGTTTTGAAATTTAAGGAATTTGATAAATTATATTTATGTTTAAGTTTTGGAGACCTTTAAGATATGAGATTTATAACTGGATTTTTCTTAATAAATTTAAGATGAACATTCTAGTGTTAAGTAAATTTTGAAATTATTTAATGGCATAATTTTGGAGTTTTATCTATGGAATTTATGGGAATATTCAAGACGAAATAATAAACACTAATTTGTTGAAAGAAAAATATCCAACCTTAGTTTGAATATTAATACTCCAATTGGATATATATATAGGAATTGAAATGGTCTTGGGAACATGAAGTGATATTTAAATTATGGTTTAAATTAAAGAAATATATTTGTAAAGCTATGTAAATTATCTTCTTTACAAAGTAACCATAAAGTTAAACCATTTATATCCAAACCATTTGTGTTTTGGGAGTTATGTTTTTTTAAAGAAAAATTTCCAATATATTATGGTTTAAAGGTATAATTCAAATATTTGGTTTCCAGATATTATCAATTTTAAGCAGTATGGTTTTGGAAAAGAATTATATTTGAATATAACGATATCATGTTGTTTTGGGTTTTAAATGATATCGTATTTATAGTTTTGAAATGGAAATGTTTATACTGGTTTTAAAGTATAAATTGTTTTTAAATGACCACGGGTTATAATAACGATGGGTTGGCAAAGAGACCGGGATCGGATATGGACATACTCTCTGTCGATACCGAAAACCACTTTGACCAACCGTGTACGCGGTGGAGATTCCAGAATGAAGTAGGTCGGTGGTGGCGTTTCCTGTAAGGTAAATACGTGGACCCGACTCCCGTGAGTTGGCATAAGGTGGCTAAAACAGGAGCAATTCCAGGCCAATGAGGTCATTCCTCTGATCGGACGCTCCTCTTCGATATTATACTATGATCTTGGATTGATTCAGTGGCCACTTCTATATTTTGATTTTGGGGGAGTTAGTTCGAGGTGGGCGGCAGCTGCGCGCTGCGCGTTACCATCAGCCTGGATAGCAATTGGTATATCTACCCTGGCATTGCCTAGTTGTGCCGTGTCACCTACCCTATCGCGCCTTGTACGAGTTTGGTTTTCTCCCGTAGCCCGTGTGGTATCCTCTAGTGGCTTCCCGATCAGGAGGGACTATGATATTGGATGGACTACTGGGACTATTACGTGTTAAGGGCTATATGGGTAACCCCTTAACGCTATTAAAAAGTAAGTTTATTTTATAAATAGACACTAGTATAATAGCGCAATATACTACATAGTAAATAGTTTGACGGATCCTTAGAGGATGGGCGGTCCCAAGCATCCTTTAAGTTACTTGCTCTATATTACAGTACACTTGAATTAGCTTACATTATATAAGTATGTATGTCCTGACTCGAGTGTTATGTTTTATTTTTACGCTCGGGTCAGCCTGAGTTGCAACTTCAATTTCTTCTCCGTAGCTAGGACACTCAGTAGATCATTCGCGCTGCTGGAAGTTGTTTCAGCCTTTATCTTTTCTGGAATTCAAGACTTTGAAGACTCTATCTCTATTTATGTCTTAAAAATTGTATTGAGGATTATAGACAATGTAAGTTCTGTTTTGTTGAAGTTATATCAGTGGCTTCATGAACCACTAAATTTTTAATTTCCGCTGCGAGATTCTGATATCTGTGTATGTGATTCTGTGATCTATTTATTGTATATTCTGAGTTTTGCCAAATTTATTCTACAACGCAGTATTTTGAACAATTCAAGTCCAACAATGTGCGGATGCGAATGGTTGAAAATACTGGGTCGTTACATTTGGTATCAGAGCTTTGGTTCTAGGCAAAACTTAGAATGTATGGTAAATTTGATTTACAGAATCACGTTCATTCGAGATTGAACCACTCTCTTTTCGAATTTTGGAACATTCCCTACGGTTCCAAAGCTCATTCGTATCCCTCACTTTTTCATCTGCCTTAGATTCTGGAGTATCTCATAACTCCACTTCGGATGATCTTTATTGTAAATTGGCGGTCTCGCCATTATTCTAATAAAGGGGTGAAACTCCTTTACCATTAGCATTGATTCACCGGAGATTTATATTTATCCTCGGTTTATATGCTAGTATCTTTGGTTATTCCAAATTCTATCTCTTCGGATCAAATGTAGATTTACCCCAACCACATCGATCTGACTCTTTAAGTCACGGATGACTAAGTCAAGGTTGTCCACGACTTATATAGACTTACCCAGTTTCCTTATTCTGATCTTCTGATTTCAATTTATCTTGAATTCTATTTGATTTGAGTTCATCAAATTTGAGTCTCTATCCTGGTTTGAGAAGTTTATTCCTATATTTGAAATTAAAATCTAATATTATATATATGAGTATAATTTTCAAAATTTTATAATTAATTTAACTAGTTGTCAAGAGATAATAGTTTTGATTTTATTTATGGTGTTGTAAGCCATGTGTTTGTCTAATAAATAAGTGAATATAAAACAATGGTTATAAATTAATTTGGAAACAGAAATGAATTTAAAACTAAAACTTGAGAATTAAATTTCTGATGATTTCAAACCTTGTGTTTAAATTTTAAAAGGATGTAATAAGTATTTTTGTATAGAAATTTGTTTCCAAAGAAATTTTAAAATTAGTGCTTTTCTCTTTGTCACTGGAAAATAATTTCGGTGATGACTGCAGCATCATCGACATTCATTTTCGAGTTTCGAAGTGAAAAGACCATTCTGTAGTCTGGCTACAGTGTTTCCTTGAGATTTTAATTGATTTGAATTTCTAAAGTATGACTTAATATATATAGATATATAATTTAAATTTGATTTGACATATTAGGTATATATATTTAGTTATCTCTAAATGGTTTGAAGGGAATCAGGAATTTAATTCTTAAAGTTATCTTGAGGAAGGAAAATAAATATCATAACAAAAATTTGAATAAAAAGGTTCCAATTGGAGATAATTAAATTGAAAGTTTTATTTGTATAACACCCAATTTCATTTAATATAACTTACCTTGATTTTCAAAAGTTAACATGTAATTGGATAATATACAATATAAAAGGATTTTATGAATAAAATTTGAGTGGTTATAATAAATATTATACACTTAAATTTTAGTTATAAAAGATTAATGGGGATAAATAAGGAAAAGGAATTTAAGGAATTTTATTCAAATGTCTTAATAATCAAATTAATTTAATATGGAGCCGTAAATCTAACCAAGAGATTTTAATAAAAGGTTATTTCCTGAAATGAATATGTTTGTGTAATAAACAAGGTATCTTTGAATAAGGAAAATATATTTGAAAGGGATATTTTTGGAGTAAGGATTATATATCTTCAAATCATAGTTTAATTGATGTCTAAATAAATAGTTAAGACGTATTCTAATATCACTAAATTTTGATAATTGAGAATTGGTTTTCAAATGGAAATTCAAGGGTAACTTATTGAAGGAATATCTTATTTATAAGATAAGTATTTTTAATAAAGTGTTAGGTTATTTGTTAAAATTCAGAGTTAAGTACATAATAAACTGATTAGGAATACTATTATATCTACTATAGCATATTATGAGTGCTGCTGTTTCTAAAAATAAAATGTTTTGGAAATTTTTTTATAAATGAACTTAGGAATATTTCAACCTTGAAATGAATATTGTTTGGCATTGAATTTAAAAGGTATAAATGAAGATTATTTTAAAAGTATTATGATTTTAGTAGCATGATTTCCAAATGATAATATTTATAAATTTAATGATTTCAAAGCATTATGATTGCAAATTTATTATCTTATTTGTTTTCAAACTATCTTTAAGTGTCCTTGGTTTCCCTATCTGCTACAGAATGAGGAGGCTATTGCTTATACCAGTCTATTTAGAAATCTTTTCTATAATCTTTAAAAATCTTTGTTACTCATCGGGGCCTGAGCACCGCTTACCACCCATAGACCGACGGTCGAACTGAAAAGAGTAAAACCGATTCTAGAAGATCTTCTTCGTGCTTCAAATCCGGAACTATTCGTTTAAAGTTCTTGTTTATCTAGCTTATCTTCCTTTGTTTCTTTTCTTTTGTTCCTTTTCGAGGACGAAAAGTTCTTAAGTGGGGGAGAGTGTAACAGCCCTAGTTTTTAGCTATTTATTTCTTTTAATTTTTTTGTTTTTAGAAATATAATTTATATAAATTGTGTTTACCAATATTGTTTAAATATTTAATTTAGAGAATTAAACTCGTTAATTTAATATGATTTTTGTAACTAAATTTAAGAAGAAAAAAAAAAAGGAAATTTTTATAATGTATAATGAAGTGAGTGGTAACTAAATGTTTTGGATATTATCATAATATCTGTTGTTATACCCATTCCCTAAAAATAATGAAAAGGAGAAAATTTGTAACATATTAAAGTAGTTAATTAATTATGTTAATTTGGTAGGTTATGACATGCAAATCATGTTGGTGGAATATTCTCAATTTTGACATATTAATTATGTTAGCAGTGAACATTGTTAAGCAATTTAAAACAATGAAACTTACAATCAATTTATTTGATAAATCTACCTTATTCCTAGTTAGCAATTCAAAACTTGAATAAAGGCACATACGGATATTTTAAAATGGAGTTAATGACAATTAATAGATATTTCAAAAAGAAATTTATGACAATTAATAGAGAAATTAATTGTAAAATTTCAGTAGTTGACCAGAATTAATTTATTGAATAATTAATGCAAATTAATAAAATTGATGAAAGATAAATAAGTTAATTCTTTTGGTTAATGGCATGAGGACACGAGGTTAATCCCCATTTTGTAGGAGAAATCTGCCCGTGTAACCAGTCCGGCTACCAGTGCCTACAAAGCGGACGGATTAATGTGAGACGTCGCAGGATTGATAATTAACAAAAAGGGTTAATTAACTAATTAAGTTAGTAACCAAATTTGAGTATGTGATTAAAGGAGGATAATTAATTGGTAATATGGTAATTAATTGAAATCAATTAAGGAGGGTAATTAAAAGGGATAAGGTAATCAATTGAAATCAATTAAAGGCAATTAAAGGGGAATTAATTGATTAGAAGAATATGGAAATCAAATTTGCCTTCCTTTGCGCGTGACACAAAATTTTATTCTTTTAACATTTTGACATTTGCCTCTTACCATTTGTTTCTTGAGCATGTCACTGTATTCATTTATTCACGCAGCCTTATCCACAAAAATATCAACTCTTCCAATTGCCATTTTTCCTCTCACCTAAATTAAATGCATTCAAAATTTAATCTTGCCTATCTTTGCAAATTTTCGCATACCCATTATATCTCTCTGTTTCCACTGCGTTTGTTTTGCAATAAATAAATTTTTCGAACCATTGATCAAGTAAATATTTATGTAAGCATTTATTACTTTTGCCTTTTCAGTTAAAAGCTTTTTCATTGCTTACCATAAATCACGCAAGAGCTCAAGTTTTGCTTCCTCAATCAAATCTGTTCAAATTTGCAGTAACGCATGCTTTAAATTTAGATTATAACTGGTATAAATCACGCAAGCTATCTAAAAAAAAAAAAAATTCCAAAAGAGTGATATCGTTCAAACATAAAACTGGAAAGAGAAATCAACGCATGCATTTATCACAATTTTCGTGTAGCGTTCAAACAAGAAGAACTGGAAATAAATCTCTTGCCTAAACGCATGCACTCAAAAATCAACGCTTGCATTTATTTCTTACATTTTCAAACCTGCCTATTTATCTCCCCTTTTTATTTTGCAAGTTTATCTATAAATACTTTGCCTCATTCACAAAAGTTTTCATATCTCCTTGTTTGTCCCTCTCTGGTACAAGCTTCTATCAGGTAAATAATTTGCATTGTTTATTTCTTTACTTCTTCCAATTTTCCTTCCTCCTTCTTGTGTTCTCTGATTTCCTTGCTCGGCTACTTCCCCATCATGCCGTGCCATTTATAAATACATATAGAACTTTGTTAGTAGTAGGCTGGAAGAAATGATATAAATTGATTGTAGGAAGCTAGACTATGGAATTAGTGTAGTTATGATGTAGTTAGTGGTATTGTGGATTTGGATAAGTGCAGTTTGAAGAGGAAGGCATAGAAAGAAAAGAAAAAGAATTACAATTTAATAATGGAGAAGATAAATTGATAAGGAGAAAATGATATGAAATGTTGTTTAATTCAAATAAACAATATTGTATGAATAAATCTTGGGTGAATATAATAAAATGACATTTATTTCAATTTTTAATGGTTGAAATAAATTTAAGATGGTTAAAAATAAATTTAACTACTTATTTGAGGATTTGGGTGGATAAATATCAATGGATTGTATTTATTATGGTTAATAAAAGGATATTGGTGATGTATACCAATAATCACCTTTTAATGTTTAATAATAAAAGTAAAAGAAGAAATAATTATGAATGTGCCTAAACATGATGAACATGTATGTGAAATAAAGTATTATTTAATGAATTCGAATGTAGTTAGTGGCTACATTTGATTAAATCGAATAATTTGAACAGTATTGTGTTTGTTGCCAATATTGTCATTTTATTTAAATAAATATATATGAGAATGAAAATAATTGATCATGATAAATATGATTAAAAATGTGAGAAATAATTTAATAATGTCTAAACATGTATTTGTTTTGTTTGGGTGCATAACATCTTTTTATTCAATCAATTGTATTAAATTTGCAATTTATTTTGCAATTTATTCAATTTATTTTATGCATGCGTACGGTTGAAGTATGGGCCTAGGATATGTTGAGACGGTTAGCGGGTTGTAGTAGTCGAGCAAGTTGAACTAAATTTCTTTTATTCTATTCGTTCCAGTTGTTCTGAAATTTTGCTTTGACCGTAATTTTTAAATTCGCATACTTGGTATTTGGATCTTATAGATTTAAGTCAAGGCTTTGCATCCGCCGAAGTTTGATCGTGCTTTCCGTTTTTTTTTTCCGAAGTAGATACCGTGTTTGATTTAGATCCACTGCAGCGTTTAAGGTGAGTATTTCTCACCAGACATATGTACATATATTTTGTGAATTATCGCAAGTGTATGTGTAAAAATTTTATTTAAATATTATCTGTCTGTAGTATAACGTAGAATGATGAATCCCATTTAAATTGACACCTCATCAGTTATTATCTGTTGTATTATTTCTGCAGTTATATTATATTATTGTTTATTTACTGCTTAAATCACCACTGCAAGTTCCCTGTTAAATTTAGATTGTTGTGGGCTGAAATGATAGGCCTAAATGATGATTACTGTGCTATTATTATGTTAACTGTTTAACTGTTAACTTGGGATTGCGGGTTTGAAATGATAGAACCCGGGGTTTGTAAATTACGGATTGAAATGATATAAATCCGTATCACTTGACCTAGGCTAGAAAACTATATACAGGCCCGTGGTCCTTATAATATTTTCTGAAATATTTAAAATTATTCTGGAAGTTAAATATTTGATTTAATATCTTTAAAGGATTTTATATTGATTTTGAATGAGTTATAAATGTTAATAAATAAATAAATAAATATTTGAATAAAATTTTGGAATATAACTTATTTTGGAAATTCTGGATTTTTGAAAGGATAAGATTTCAGTTAAGAAATATATATATAAGTTATATTTGGAAATATTTATTAAGTTAAACAATCTACTAAAGCATTTAAATGCTGTCTTTTGAAATTGGACTAGTTTTACCCGTAACTTTAGGTAGCATTTCCTAAGTGCTATAGAATCTGGAATTTGATTGTTTTGAAATTTAAGGAATTTGATAAATTATATTTATGTTTAATTTTTGGAGACCTTTAAGATATGAGATTTATAACTGGATTTTTCTTAATAAATTTAAGATGAACATTCTAGTGTTAAGTAAATTTTGAAATTATTTAATGGCATAATTTTGGAGTTTTATCTATGGAATTTATGGGAATATTCAAGACGAAATAATAAACACTAATTTGTTGAAAGAAAAATATCCAACCTTAGTTTGAATATTAATACTCCAATTGGATATATATATAGGAATTGAAATGGTCTTGGGAACATGAAGTGATATTTAAATTATGGTTTAAATTAAAGAAATATATTTGTAAAGCTATGTAAATTATCTTCTTTACAAAGTAACCATAAAGTTAAACCATTTATATCCAAACCATTTGTGTTTTGGGAGTTATGTTTTTTTAAAGAAAAATTTCCAATATATTATGGTTTAAAGGTATAATTCAAATATTTGGTTTCCAGATATTATCAATTTTAAGCAGTATGGTTTTGGAAAAGAATTATATTTGAATATAACGATATCATGTTGTTTTGGGTTTTAAATGATATCGTATTTATAGTTTTGAAATGGAAATGTTTATACTGGTTTTAAAGTATAAATTGTTTTTAAATGACCACGGGTTATAATAACGATGGGTTGGCAAAGAGACCGGGATCGGATATGGACATACTCTCTGTCGATACCGAAAACCACTTTGACCAACCGTGTACGCGGTGGAGATTCCAGAATGAAGTAGGTCGGTGGTGGCGTTTCCTGTAAGGTAAATACGTGGACCCGACTCCCGTGAGTTGGCATAAGGTGGCTAAAACAGGAGCAATTCCAGGCCAATGAGGTCATTCCTCTGATCGAACGCTCCTCTTCGATATTATACTATGATCTTGGATTGATTCAGTGGCCACTTCTATATTTTGATTTTGGGGGAGTTAGTTCGAGGTGGGCGGCAGCTGCGCGCTGCGCGTTACCATCAGCCTGGATAGCAATTGGTATATCTACCCTGGCATTGCCTAGTTGTGCCGTGTCACCTACCCTATCGCGCCTTGTACGAGTTTGGTTTTCTCCCGTAGCCCGTGTGGTATCCTCTAGTGGCTTCCCGATCAGGAGGGACTATGATATTGGATGGACTACTGGGACTATTACGTGTTAAGGGCTATATGGGTAACCCCTTAACGCTATTAAAAAGTAAGTTTATTTTATAAATAGACACTAGTATAATAGCGCAATATACTACATAGTAAATAGTTTGACGGATCCTTAGAGGATGGGCGGTCCCAAGCATCCTTTAAGTTACTTGCTCTATATTACAGTACACTTGAATTAGCTTACATTATATAAGTATGTATGTCCTGACTCGAGTGTTATGTTTTATTTTTACGCTCGGGTCAGCCTGAGTTGCAGCTTCAATTTCTTCTCCGTAGCTAGGACACTCAGTAGATCATTCGCGCTGCTGGAAGTTGTTTCAGCCTTTATCTTTTCTGGAATTCAAGACTTTGAAGACTCTATCTCTATTTATGTCTTAAAAATTGTATTGAGGATTATAGACAATGTAAGTTCTGTTTTGTTGAAGTTATATCAGTGGCTTCATGAACCACTAAATTTTTAATTTCCGCTGCGAGATTCTGATATCTGTGTATGTGATTCTGTGATCTATTTATTGTATATTCTGAGTTTTGCCAAATTTATTCTACAACGCAGTATTTTGAACAATTCAAGTCCGACAATGTGCGGATGCGAATGGTTGAAAATACTGGGTCGTTACAAAATGGTTCAAAAAATAAGAGAACCGATAGACGAGTCTGTAGTGACGATTGGCTGGTGAAAGTGAATGGCGGTTAGGGTTTTGTGCATATTGAACATATCTGATTATATAATTTTAAACCGACTTAAATCCGACGGTTCTGAAGCATTTCAACCACTATAAATAAGAGCCTAGCCCCCTTACTTTTATTTACAAATTATTTTGCGAACCTAGTAAAGCTTTGGCAGTTTATCTCTTCCAAGATTCAAAAAAACTTTATTAGGGTTTTAGATAAGAAATCCTATATATTTATTTTATTTTCTACTTATTTCCAAAGCTTTTCTTCTCCAATTTTCTAAATCTAACATATATATACAAATCCCCTGTTGTTTTTATGTACATGTGTGCATGTGTGTATGTTGTATAGAAGAAGAGGTCTGGTAGAGATTGTTAATGGCGTGTCAAATCCAAAGGAGGCAAAGCTAATGATATACCGTGAGTGGAAATATTAGCTTTTCTATTTTAGTAATTTATTTGGTTTGAATATGCCTTGAAGAGTTTTGGTTTGCAAAAACATCATATTATAAACCTACAAAACTCCTACGGCAAATGTCAAAACTAGGTTGGAATCTCAATTGCATATGTCAAAATAATGGAAATGCTGTAGATTTCTAGTTTTTATAATTTTACTTTCTATTCCACTTCTTATTCTTTTTCTTTGAATTTGATTAAAGGGTTTTGATTAAGAAATAGCGTGTAAGGTACGAATTTTATTCATAGTTTGCACCTCTTATTCCCATGAATTAAATAGAAATTTCGTTGTTTATTTTTATGTTAAATAGGAGTTCAAAAGAGCGTACAATTGGAATTAAAAGTTTCTACTATCAATATATTTCATTATTTGGATGTAATAAGCCGAGCTTAAATTTTAATTGTATATATGTCTATCGATTTGAATTTCTGATATGAATATTAGAATTATGGTATGTTAATAATATGGGATGAGACTTATATAATTGTTAAAAGAGTTGACAATTAAACGCTAGTTTATGACATATATTTCGCATACTTAGAAATTACTAGGCACGCACATACGCGTGCGTGTGTGTATATATATAAGCGTAATTATATATTTACATAGCTAAATAGATTATTAAATTTTTTAAAATTTCCCTTGGATGGTTATTAATATTAAACGCAAAATATGTAATATTTCTTATAAGGTCATGATTATGGAGACTACAAGATGTGTGATATAGATTATGACTAAGTTATAGGGATGCATGATCGGTAAAAAGCACAAGGAAGTCTGCCCAGCTAATCTGGCAACCAACAGTGTGACCAAGGTTTTAAATATCGGACTTCGGTCATGTTTCGTCTTGGAATTTTTACACAAGTTATCTCGTATCGGGAGAGATCTCGGACGAGATGAGTACGTATCGGGTGTACATCTCGGATTGACATCTTTGGTCTTATAATGCATCTCAGGTATATCTCGGATGTATTTATGAAATTGATGTGTCAAATATTTATTTAACGATTATAACTTTCTTTGTAAAAACAAAAATGGTAACATATTTGATTTACATGGAAAAAGAAATATTTTTAGAAAGTAGTAGCTTGATTAGCTTAATTGATTTGGTAATGATTAAATAATATCCTTTTATTTGAACGTAATAAAGAAGTGAAACCTTTCTCTATGACTCATTAAGATAAAAAGTAAAGAATATGCTTAAGAAGTAGGTAAATTATAATTGGATTGAGTAGTTTATTTTGAATCAATATGAAAATAAAAATTATTATGGAAAATAAGAAAAATGTATAACTTCGGGTGAGATCTCGGATTGAGATTTTGATCCATATATCGGGTGAGATTTGAGTATCTCAGACGAGATGAGTGTCGAGGGAGATATGGAGGAGATTTGATGTCTCATCTCGTTTAATTGTGAAAATGAGATCTCGGGCGAGATCTCTGGCGAGATATGGGAGATTTAAAACCATGAGTGTGACTTTAGGACTAATGTGAGACATCACCTATAATAGCTACAGCTGACGCGAGGTTAGTCTCAAATTCTATAGACTAAATCTGCCCATCTAATCTGGCTACCGGTACGTACGAGTAGTCTGACTAATGTAAGATGTCACCATGGGGTATGGGCCATATTATGAAGGACCTGCTTCAGAGATTGAAGGATTTCAATGGTTGGCTGAGGGCCCGCCTCTTCTCTTTGTAGGGAGTAGCAAACGTTCGGGCTGATGGGTTAGGTACGGTAGAGGATATCTCAGGAAAGGGCCTGCTTCAATAGGAAGTATTAAGTGGTTAAAGAGATTTCTTGCAATGTCAGCTGGATAGTTACTAGTGAGGAGTGTACCTTAGGATAGGTAGTAAATGATGTGGACCTGCCTTAAACAAGGTATTAAATGGTTGGAGTCTGCTTAATTTCCATTAAAAGGTATTAAGTGACCTGAGTACCATCTCTTACATTGATAGGACATTTGATGATAAATATGGGTTATTGGGTTGATAGCAAATTGGCTATGGGCCTATATATGGAAAGCCTTTTATTTAAGTTTGAGTAAAGCCTTTGGCTTCTACTAGAAAAGGCTTATGATGTAGGTAGAATATGTAAGACATATTTCTATTTGAATTATACTTCCCAAGTACTACTATAGTAAGGCTCGAGATTTTTATTCACCGGATTATATTGTTTTGACTCCCTCCTCATTACAACATATTGTTATTATTATACTTTATCCTCTTGCTATGAGATCTGAATGTGTACATAAATAGCTCTGTAACCAACTAACAGCCAACTTTGGATTGGAGATAGGCATTTTACAGGTCGGAATTAGGTCTATTTCAAGGCGGGTTGTTAAATTTGGTATCAGCGCCTAGGTTACCTGATCAACATAGGGAGGTATACGTATGAGAGGTTTACTTGTTATTTTTGAAAGTATTTTTCAAAATCCTACTATATATAAATATATACATATTTATATTACGCGAAAACACTAGGGAAGTCTTTACTTTAACATATAATACTATCGTGGGAGATTTGGATGGAAAAGATTATAACTCCAAAATTAATAAGGCAATAAATTACACATGGAGTTTCAAAATTTTTACAAGGACATAAATGGACTAATTAAAGAGATTATTAGAGTAATTATGGAAAGATAAGAAATATATGATAGGAAAAATTAGAATGAATAAATAAATGTCTTTAAAAAAATTTCGTTAGAATAATAATCATTCATTACGGATAGTTAACATTTAGAGAAATAGTGAATAAACATGTTAGATAGTAATTAAATATTATAAGGCAGCATAAGTGTCATTAGGGTAAATTAGATATCATTAATTATACAGATGAAGGTTAGTGGGCCTAGCCCAATACATAAAAATAAATGGGAGATAAGGATCTATGTGCTGTAAACAACCAGATGTAAGGAATGATGCAAAATGAGGAGGAGTGGAGCAAGTTCCCACAAAAAAGTGTATGTCAATCGCCAAGAAGGAGATAATTGGATTTTATGGAGATTGGGTAGTGAAGAAGGAAAATTCAATAGGAATGAAAATTAAAATCAATTGCTAAATCCAACGTTATGCAAAAAAGTTAGATAAAAAAGGTTTTTGAGGAAATTCTTTGAAATGTTTTGAATAAGTTATCAAAAGATTTATTGAGAAGTAGTTTTAAAAAAGTAAGAAAATTTGGGAACTCATAATTTAAAATTTTGTTGAGTCAATCATGACTAACAGGTTTTTGGTAAAATGAGTTTTTCATTTTTGAAATTCTAGTTTAAATTTGTTGAGTTAACAAGTTTTTGTTTTTGGAGAATGATATTCCTTATTTTTAAAATAAAAATGAAATAGAGCATAAGACCTGACGATTTTTCTTCTACTACACAAAATTTAGAAGTTCCTTTTATCAAAAAGATGTTTCCAAAAAGGGAATAAATAGAACCGGACTTAATTAAATTAAGGAATAGAGAATAGAAGGATAGGAATAAATTGGATAGTATAAACATTTCAATATAAGGAAAATGCGAAGAATAACAACTAAGTATGTGCCAATTAGTGGAGGCAGCCTTGAGAGATATGGATCGAAATATCACTAGGAATTTATATAAATAGGATCAGTAATCTAGTTAGAAATTAGTAGGACAAAAATGATACCTGTCTACTCCACTTTTCATTGTTTAAAGTTATAGAAAATGTTTTCAATTTTTTTTAACAATTAGATGGAATTAAAAGATGATAACTAATAAATGAGTTAGAATAATTTTGCAAATGTTATAAGGGAAAGCATTTATTTAAGGACGAGAATTTTAATTATTCATTCTTCTAGAATATGTTTGACTAAAACATTATCGAATTTAAAATAGTAACGTAAGAGAATTAAATTAGGATTGATAAGAAAAGAATTGCAAAAGGTTATTGTAATAACCCGTAAATTTTTAATAATTTTATTTGTTTTATTTATTGAAATTTTGTGAAATTTTAAACGATAAAATTTTGAAATATAAATTTGATATTTGAAATGCGTCTAGTTAAACATAGCAACTGGTAAATTTTCGTCCAAAAATAGGAAAGTTTATTTCGTGCGTAAATTTACTTCAATTTAATCAGTTAAAAAGCGATGAAAATAAAATGTTTTCAAAACCTAATTTTTTTACCTAGAAAAATTCTAAATCATCTTCTCAGCAAGACGTGGTTTTTCGTTTTTCCAAATTCGGACTTTTTTAGCTCCTTTGATCTTATTTTTCTGCGTTTTCTTGCATTTTCCGCTAGTAGAAAATTCGAATTTTAAAATTCAATCGTACCACAGATATTTATATAACGTTTTGATCGTCTCTCCGTACCGATCACAATAGTATATTTAATTCTGTATTTTGAAGCACGGCGAAATTCGTAAAACAATTGTCCGAACCGGCATCCTCTTTTTAATCTTTTAGTTTCGTGACCATTCCTTTACCCAACCATTCCTTTACCTAACAGGTGAAACAAATTTCCACGTCCCTATAATAATCTTTGGAAGTTGCATAAGACTTTGGTATCCACTAAATTCTTTCTAGAAAATATAAGCAACATTATTACTTGCTCTAGATCAAAGAAGCCACCTCCTTCCCTATTATCAAGTCAAACATTCATGTCCAGAGGAAAAAAAAACCTGCGGCTAAGCCGAGTACCAAGGGCTGCCTCTAAGCCGAGCTACCACCTGCGGCTCCTCCACATCACCAGAACATGGCCGAGCATCTCCTATCATCAACTAGCCTTCGCCATGTTCCACCACAAGGTCGAAACCCTTGCCAAAACCTGGTCGAACATCTTTTCCGAACCACCTCGATCTTAACCGAACCGCGTCTCCGATCCATCTCCACCCGTACAATCACCGCCGCACTAATCTGCCGCATGCGCACCGACCCTCCAGCCTTCTCCTTTCTCCTGCCGAGCGTCTGTTCCCTTTTGATTAGCCGAGCAAACACGCAACTCATGCCCTTTCTTTTATATAAGCAGGTACTTTCATATCTATGAAATTTGAACAGAGTTTTGATTTTATTTGTATGTATGTTTTGCACTGTGTTGTTATATATATAGAATTATTTAGCTATATCATTTTATATATGACTTTTGTATAACATTTTAGTTGTACGTAAGTTTTATATAAAGGTTAGATTTTATATTTTTATGTACATACAGTATTTGTTCGAATGTAAGCTATATATGCTATTACATATAATGTTTATATATGGGATTTTGTCGCGAATTTTAAATCTATTTGTTTACAAATTTTCTCGACTTTTAGTTTTATAATTTATGTCTAATGTTATTTTATTGTTATATATAGGTTAAGTATGTTAATATATTGGGACTTGTGCATTGTAAATGATATTATACGTATAAAGAAGTGTTGTCTCAATTGTTTATATATATATATATAATGTGTTTGCTCGTACATATAGATGCTCTATGTTTTTCAATATGTTAGTTACTATTGTGTATAAATATATGCCAGTTTATATAATTTTTCAATTTTGTTATACATTAGTGATATACGAATATATGAAGAAGTAAAAATATATATAGGCTCAAGTCTGTAAAGCTTATATCATATACATATTTGTTTGTATAGCGGTGTTTTGGGTTTGTTTAAATGTATATACTTGTGTCAGTATATACGTGCTTAGGTGTATGAATATTATATGATTTATTTATATATATTTTAAAGTTATTCTTTTATATATATATAAATATATTTGTGTATATATATATATAGTCTGTTATATTAGTTTATAAAGTAAAATTGTTTCCCTTTTTCAACTTGCTGTTGTATATAAAGATGCGTACATAAGATTTTATACTAGCATATATATTGTTGTACAAGTTATGAAAAACAATGTATATTTTATAAGTCTACTATTGTCAGTATAGCACTATATGTATATATGGGTTACAGTGTTTATAAGTCTACAGTGTTGATAATATATACGGTGTCTGAAAGTATATATATGTATAAGATTTTTTTTTTAGGTTATAGATGTTAGTTATATAAATTTGGTCAAAGATTTCCTTTATATGTTGGTATACATACCTATGATCTGGTGGGTGATGTTAGTAGTTAAATATATATATATATATATATATATATATATAATGGCAAATGAGCATACCGTATATATATAAGTATTTTGCATTTTCGTGTGTGTATATATATATTTATTTAAAATTTTATTATGTAGATATGTTGTTATATAAGTGTTTTACTTAAACCAATGATTTTGATGTATGTCTAAATGATTAGCTTAATATGTTTTTTGTTGATTTGAAATTTAATATAGATATATTCTGTTCTATCAAAATGATTCTGATTTATTTCATCGATCCTTGTCTATCAGCTTTGTCGTCAAATTCGTGCCAATCATATAATGCTGTAGAATTCGTGCTTGGATTTGCAACTTATCTCATTTTCGTTCATCTCTAACCTCGAAAGGTGAGCAATCACTCACGATTAATGTTCTTTTATTTATTAACTTTGACTTTAATTGAAATGATGATTGAAATATGCTGTTGTTAGTTATTTACACTGTTTTATATGTATCAGTTCACCTGTGACATCTGACACCATTATCCGTTAATTATACGATGATAATCCAGTTTGGTTGATGATTGATTGATTGTTCATTGTTTATATTGGATGTAAATTGAAATGTATAAAGTGATAAATATTATGAAATTTAATTTGACATAGGATAGTTAAAATTTGAAATGACATATGTGTAAATTTGATTAAATGACATTTGTATAATATGACCCCCCCTTTTTAGATGTTAAATTAATTGACACGTGGAATTTGGTTAATTACACCTGGAACCATTGAATGTATGTTGTTTAAATTAATGATGTATGAAATTGTAAATAGATGACAGGTGAAAACCGTAATGTAATAATCTTTAATCTACATGAAATGATAGTGTAGTTTCTAGAAATAATTATATTAATTCGCACAAACAACAATGTGAATTAATATGATTATTTCAAGATTATTTGAATAAATTATTGGATTTTTATTGATTTTTGTTATTGTTGTTTATTTACTTTGACACTATCCCAATTATCACACTGCAAGTTCCCTTTGCTATGCTTTGATTTTGAATTGGAATGAAATCGGGTTGAAAGGATAAATACCCAAATAACTTGACTTAGGATAGAAAATTAAATTAAACCTGATTGGTCAATGATTTGATTTAAATAAAATAAATATTTTATTTGAATAATAATAAGGTTTTGCAATAAATAGGAATTTAAATTTTAATGAAAGAAAAATGTGAATATTTGAAATCTGAACAAAATATTTACGTAGTAATTGACAAAAGAACATTGTTTAAAATTTAATTGATTAATAATTAAGTTTGAGATTGTAACGTCCCAGAATTTTAATTTATTAAAATTTGAATATTTAATTAATTTTAAATATTAATAAGTGAATTTATTAGTCGAATAAATTTTATTTTGAATAATTAGATTTAATTGAATAATTAAATCGATAATTAAATATGTGAAATTATGGAAATAATTGAAAATTGGGTTAAATATGATTGAAAATGATTTGTAAAATTTTATTTTATCATATTGGAGTTAGAACGATATTTTAGAACTTTTAAAATCGAATTAAAAGTTAATTTGTGAAAATTGAATATTTTAATATTTAAATCGACTAGTGAAAATAGTCAATTTTTGAACAGTCTCAGAATTGAACGAGACCAGTTCCATTGGATCTATAATAGTTAGTTATTACCGGATTTCAATTTTCGTGTCAATCGGAGCTATCGTTTGATCGTGGCAGCTCGAAACGCATCAAATTATTTTTAATATTAATTTGGCGAGTTAAAATAGCCATTTTTCAAAAAGTCTTGGATTTTGACGAAACCAGTTTCATCGGATCCGTAATGTGATATTATTGTAAGGTTTCAAATTTCGTGTCAATTGGATTTACCGTTTGTCCGGTACAAATTAAAACGCCTAGAAAATCGCTTAAATCGGTTTAATTTAAATCGATCGTTTATAGCCATAACTCGCACAGATGTCCGAATTAGCTTTCGAAACATGTTCCATTGTGTCCGGAACGCGGGGTAAACCCTAGAAACGCTGGTTACGGCGCGTGAATCGGAGTTTGGAAATTCCGGATGAATAGTGTTCGTTCGGTTCCTTATAAATACCCCCATAATTCTCAAAATAAATAACAAAACCCTAATTTCATCTTGTAGCCGCCACCCCCATTATCTATGGCCAGAAATTCACGAGCTTCTCCTCCAATTATCTCCCAATCCACTCAATAATTTCAAAAACCCTCAACTAGAGAATCGTAGAGCACATCGAGATCTTCAAGTTCAACGGTGGAGATCGTAAATAACTCGATGGATTGACGGCAATTGTTGTTTGAAGGGGGCCGGTTCGTGCACGTGGTTCGAGGTGGGGAGAGGACCGAGTTTGACCGGTCAAAGGGCGAAGGTAGGGGAGGTTTGGAGCTTCGATTTGGCGCTTCATGATCGTGTTTTCATGCATCGAGGTGGCCGAAAGAATTAACCCTAGTTCATGCTATATGGGTTTGGACGTGCGTATCTTTACTGGAGATGATTTGCATGAGAAGGAAGAGATGGGGGGGGGTGTGCGGCCTGATATTGAGGGAGATGAATCTAACGGTGGAGATTAGATTAGGTTTGAAATAGTTAATTTATTTGTAAATTTATATAATAAAAATCGTGTAACTTTGAAAAACCATAACTTTTTCATACGAGGTCGAAAACGCGCGAAACCAGTTGCGTTGGAATCGTATGGATGAGCACTATGCGATGGAGTTGGATTGGAGTCGTTTGGAGTTAGTGAGAATTTTGGGTAAAATTAAACGTCCGTTTAATTTTATTCGAAATAAATCGCTAAAACGAAAATAAAATCAAGGTGAGAACTTCTCACTCAATCGAATCAGTTTCGATTTTATTTTAAATAGTTAGATTTAAAATATTTGAATGCATGTTTGAATGATGATTGTTATCTATTGATTATTAAATTATACATTATGCGCCGTTAGTAAGCGGATGTTATTTATTAAAAACATATACCGCGAATATTTCATAAACAGTGAAATTGGTATTATATATAATAGCAATATATATATATTGGCATATGTATATATTGGAGTTATTGATTTCCCGCATTTGTTTAGCGGATGAGACCCTATTGCGCCGTCTATTAAGCGGATAATATTTTAAATCCCATATACCGCGATAATTCCGTACTGGAGCGGAATTGGTATTGTGCTAATGTTTGTGGATGCAGGGAAACAGGTTGGAGGGATCCAACTGGATTCCTCAACAGTATTTATTTGATTTCAGATATTTTGATATTTGATGGATTATCATATCGATATATGATATCGTTGTTGTCGTGATTGACTATTTGGTATGTAGCATCATTGGACCAAACTTTGGAATTTTAAAATGATTTTTAAAGTGATTTTTGAAAATAGATTATATGTTTGGAATTGATCCATTTTAAATAAATAAACGTTATAATTTTTAAAGTTATAAAAATTATGATTTTGAGAAATACGATTAAAGATTTATTTTTGAAAATATGAGGTTAATGGTTTTATAAAATAGTTTAAAATTGGGAATTTGAAATTATTATAAAGAGTTGAAATATAGGATTTATAAAATTTGATTATTTTATAAATCAAAATGGTGAAATTATAAAGGAGTTTAAAGATGTTTTAAAAGAATAATAAAAATTGATTTATATAAGAGATTTATAAATGGATATTTATAAATTGAAATATTGAAATTATAAAACGAGGTTTTATAAGTGTTTGAATGAAGTGAAAATGGATTGCAGGAGTGAATGGAATTTATAAAATTATAAATGGTGAAGTTATAAATGAAATTTATAAATAGTAAGATTTATAAATTTTGTGAAGTTACTAAAGAATATATTTGGATAAATAATTGAATCTTATAAGTTATAAGATTTATAATTATGAAGTTTAAAAGAACGATTTTGTAAATAATCATTTTATAAGTATTTAACTTATAATATGGACTTTTGGTTCATAATTGAGATATAAAGTGAATAGGTTAATAAAGAAAATTTATAAAGAAAGATGTTATAAAACAAATAGAAATGGAGTTTATAAACGTTGTTTTATAAATTCGCAAACGACTTATTTTAATAAGTTAATTTTTATAGCTTATTTATGAAGATATGTTCACGTTTTTGACTGTGAATAATCCTTTGAAATAAAATGAATAAAAGGATGAAATTTGTTAAACGTAGTATATTCACGTTTTTGAATAGTGAATATTATGTTAAAGAAATTATTTTAGATGTGTTGTTTTAAATAGAGTTAAAACAATCTAACGATGTTTTAATTGGGTTGAGATTCAAAACCATAGATTTCAACATCTATTGTTGAAATAGACGTTTTCGAGAAATAAAAGGAAATGGTGGACTATAACACTGTTGTTATAGTAAATGATTTCCGAAAGGAAATGTTTTGTATAGTATTGGGATTTATATATCTATTTTAATTTCGAATCCCTATACTAGTGATTTTGGGTTGTCGTAACGATGTTTTACGTAACATTCGTTTTGGCCCAAATAAATATGTTTAAGAGCATGATTTCCTTAAAGAATGAAATATATACTTAATTTCGATTTAAGTATATTGAATATTTTCGAAGTGTTGAAAATAAATAGATTTGTGAATTACTTATTTTTAAATAAGTATGGAAATGGTTTTTCAATATAAAGTGAATATTTTGAGGATTTATCTTTTTGAAGATAAATTGAAATGATAAATTGAAATCGTATATGCATGGATATTTTGGAATATAAATTCACTAAGAAATTTATAAAAGAAAGAGGAATTTGGATGAAAATAAATATTGATTTATTTTTGAAGTATTGAAAATTATATATCTTGTAAAGATATTTTGGAAAATAAATAATTTGGAAAATTATTTGGAATCTGGTGATGTGTGCATATCAATTGATAGTTCAATAACCGACTATCAATATTTCCCTTTGAATGGGTAATTGATGTGATTTGTTTGAATTTGAATGCCACACTTATTTCTGAATAAGCGCTCACTATTCGGGTTAACCGGGAAAGGACAATGTGGTCGTATAACCCATTCCGAATATGTGATATGTCGTTGTGAATTGCATTTGAAGACCGGTGTTGAAGACCGGATCTTTTTGAAAGCGAAAGGACAACTCGTCGATTGTCTTTGCACCGAGTAGCTACGGTATAGAGACTCCCTATGTGATGGGAAGTCCGGACGTGATTAGAGATTATCCGGATTGCAAGGGCTTCGTGAGAAGTGCCTTCGGTTTTGTTCGATCCCGGAACAGACTTGTATGGATTGTATGTCTGACGTTATAAATTGACATATAAAGCAGATTTCTTTCAAATATATTTCTGTTGGTGGCGGAGAATTTATTCTTTTAGCTTAACACCCTTCTCTGAGACGTACGAGCTCAGAGGTTATGTAGTTGAATGTTATCAGCGATATATTCCCAATTTGGTAATGTGACATGCTGAGTGTTGCTGTTAAATGATCATTGTGTTGATTATTTGTGATAGGATCGTTTATTTGATCGTCTATCCTGGTGATCATTTCTATGATCATTTGTTGACCCAAAGCATGGCTTTTGTATAAAGTATGTTTTTGTGGACGTGACTTCGTCGAGCCTCACACCTCGGGAATGGTCAAAACAGGAAAGATGCGGCAAGGTTATGAGGGGTAGCGCCCTTTAGGATATGTGCATTTCCTTCTGGAAAAGGGTGGTGTCATGGTATGGAGCCCAGGTACTTACTCATGTTGAAAACACTTTATGATTGTGTGAACTGATTGCGAGCGCTCGGTTGAAAGGTCCCAAAGGACCGGGGGATGGCATATTCGGTCAGTTGTTACTCAGTTAGGGGTAACCTCGCCTTTTGTTGGTAGAGATCCGGTTTGGTTCTCGGGGATGTCCATCCAGAGGCATTCTCATGTGGCAATGGGAAGTTCCTTGGCCTGATCATTCGTTGGAAATCCAAAGAAACAATACGAAACTTGTACGGTTTTAGTTGTAGAACCTGCCATCTAATATAGTAGCTATAGTAAGCATACTATAATGGTACCTATGCTGGCTAAGATTTATATTCTACTTTCAAAATGATTTTCTCTACACTATGCACTAGTAATAATATCAAATGTTCTTTTTAATGCGTATCAAGCATCTTTGACTAACATAAGAAGAAATCTCCTCCAAGTCTGCGTTAGCATTGTGTGTGTGGCAGGAGGTCTTATGGTAGTCTCATTTTTAAAAGCATTGCGAATTGAATTTAAAAATATTCCTCTATTTTGATTTTAAAGATAAATAAACTGTTTTGAGTTCTCACACCAGTCACATGACTGACTCGGAGTTTATTGTTTTCCTTCCTAAACTCTGGGTGCCCACCAATTTCCACATGGGCAGTTAAGAGTTAGGTTTATCAACATATTCTAGATATTCTGGAGTTGCTGGAGGCAAGATGGATGGCATGGCGTATTACTAGTATATAGTATTTCTTTTTCCGCTGCACTGTTTGATGTTGTTGTTGTTGTACACTCTGATGATGATATGATGTAATGAAATGTAATGTATAAAATGTAATAACTGATATAGTTCTTTGTTTAAAGATTATTCATTTATTATCATATGTTGTTCCGCTGCGAATTGTGAGATTCTGATGTTGTTCTGTTGTTTTCTGTTCCGTTCTATTTTATATTCTCTTTCCTCTCTATTTTCTATCTTCTTATCTCTTCTTCTGTCTCTTTCCTTTTCTTAAACCATAACATTTCGGGTTTCCGGCTTTCGATTTCTCGGCAGTCGATAAAGTGAGTATCGATGTTGAATTTTCGAAAGTCGAAAATTTTCGGGACGTTACAGTTGGTATCAGAGCATATGGTTTAGCGATAACCATGGTTCTGTTGGGTATTACTCATTAGAGATAGAGTCAGTAGTACTCTAGATTGAGTTTGAGTATAATAATAGCTATGAGAGCGTATTTGTTAGTGAATATAAATTGTTTTGTATTGTGTTGACTTATCGGTTGATTGTTTATAGATTCTAGTCGATGTAGTCTAGCTAACTATCGTAGATAGGGGTTTCTAAACTCTTAAACAAGATAAACCGACACGATATTGTTTTAAAATTGGGTAAATGAAATAATTTTACCTTAATTATATTTTATATATAAAGGAATAATTTTTTAGAATTATTAAAGTGTATATAAGTTGATTGTTTAGTTGTTTGAATAATCTAAATAAAAGAATAATTGTATAAGCAAATGAATTATAAGAATTGAATTATAATTAAAGTGATTTACAATTGTGAAATAAACTTATATATATATATATAAGAAGTGAAACTATATGAATATATTTATGAATATGAGTTGTAAATATAAAAAAAATGAATTTAAAGTCAAATGGAATATAACTTAAGAGATCAAAGTAAAATAATAAAGTGAAGTGATAGATATGAACTTAAGTTATGTAAATGAAATTCAACTTTAGAAATTGAATTGAATTAATGAATTGAATGTTAATCAATGGAATGTAAATTTAGTTGATATGGAATAATGAATGTAAGTGTTAATTCATTAAAATCTAATGTTATTGGAAGTTGAATAGTTGAATGAAAATCAATTAATTAAACCAATTGAAAGTGATGGTGTTGAAACCAAATTGAATGAATATAAGCAAAGGAATTTGGTTGTAATAAATATACATTGGTTGTTATATGGTTGTAGTTGATTGTATATAATTCATTAAGTGTTAATGAAATCGAATTAATGAAATTGGAAGCTAAAGTAATTGAAATTCAATTGGAAGTTAAGTGAATCTTAAATAGAATTGAATTTGAATTGGAAGTGAACCAACTTGAATATGAATTAGTGAGTATAAACTAATTGAGAATGAATGTTAGTAAGAACATCCACTGTTAATGAATCAAATGTGATTAAATTGAAAACCTATTTCATTGAATATTATTGAGAATATGAATGAATATTTATTGGTTATGAATTTGTTGAATGCTAGTTGGTTGATGGTTGAATATATAGCTTTTATTGCATTTGCTATGTTGGCATATATAGTCATTATGTTGCTATATGATGTATATCGATACTATTGTCTATATGCATGTTCTCATGTTGTTGTTGAGTGTTTAGTAGGTGCGGATCGCGTTTGCTTCGCATTTGGAGCTCGCTTTCGCGCTATATTAGTCGTATATGCTTGCTAATAAAATTATAAGGTACATATCTCAGATTAAATACCGTACTTTTACATTTTTTTCCCTGCGGGATGCCTCATTACTTGATGAGATGTATATTTGTGATATATATACTGTCATTTTTTTTCGGATCGAGTCGCGCAAAGGAGACTATGGCGAATTTTTCTGAAAATTTAAGGCGTTAGAAAAATTTGAGAAAAATTGGAAATTTTTTTGAAAACTATAACTTTGATTTTGGAATTGAAGGTTAAACAATAGTAGTTGTTTTTGAAAAGATAACTAAGTGTGATTTGAGAACTTAGTAAAGTTTTGTAAGAAGTTGATTATGAATTTTGGGAAAATTAATAGGTTCTGTAACTTTTCTTACTTAATAATTTCGAGGACGAAATTCTTTTAAGGGGGGAAGATTGTAACGATCCAGAATTTTAATTTATTAAAATTTGAATATTTAATTAATTTTAAATATTAATAAGTGAATTTATTAGTCGAATAAATTTTATTTTGAATAATTAGATTTAATTGAATAATTAAATCGATAATTAAATATGTGAAATTATGGAAATAATTGAAAATTGGGTTAAATATGATTGAAAATGATTTGTAAAATTTTATTTTATCATATTGGAGTTAGAACGATATTTTAGAACTTTTAAAATCGAATTAAAAGTTAATTTGTGAAAATTGAATATTTTAATATTTAAATCGACTAGTGAAAATAGTCAATTTTTGAACAGTCTCAGAATTGAACGAGACCAGTTCCATTGGATCCGTAATAGTTAGTTATTACCGGATTTCAATTTTCGTGTCAATCGGAGCTATCGTTTGATCGTGGCAGCTCGAAACGCATCGAATTATTTTTAATATTAATTTGGCGAGTTAAAATAGCCATTTTTCAAAAAGTCTCGGATTTCGACGAAACCAGCTTCATCGGATCCGTAATATGATATTATTGTAAGGTTTCAAATTTCGTGTCAATTGGATTTACCGTTTGTCCGGTACAAATTAAAACGCCTAGAAAATCGCTTAAATCTGTTTAATTTAAATCGATCGTTTATAGCCATAACTCGCACAGATGTCCGAATTAGCTTTCGAAACCTGTTCCATTGTGTCCGGAACGCGGGGTAAACCCTAGAAACGCTGGTTACGGCGCGTGAATCGGAGTTTGGAAATTCCGGATGAATAGTGTTCGTTCGGTTCCTTATAAATACCCCCATAATTCTCAAAATAAATAACAAAACCCTAATTTCATCTTGTAGCCGCCACCCCCATTATCTATGGCCAGAAATTCACAAGCTTCTCCTCCAATTATCTCTCTATCCACTCAATAATTTCAAAAACCCTCAACTAGAGAATCGTAGAGCACATCGAGATCTTCAAGTTCAACGGTGGACTCGATGGATTGACGGCAATTGTTGTTTGAAGGGGGCCGGTTCATGCACGTGGTTCGAGGTGGGGAGAGTACCAAGTTTGACCGGTCAAAGGGCGAAGGTAGGGGAGGTTTGGAGCTTCGATTTGGCGCTTCATGATCGTGTTTTCATGCATCGAGGTGGCCGAAAGAATTAACCCTAGTTCATGCTATATGGGTTTGGACGTGCGTACCTTTACTGGAGATGATTTGCGTGACAAGGAAGAGATGGGGGGGGGGTGTGCGGCCTGATATTGAGGGAGATGGATCTAACGGTGGAGATTAGATTAGGTTTGAAATAGTTAATTTATTTGTAAATTTATATAATAAAAATCGTGTAACTTTGAAAAACCATAACTTTTTCATACGAGGTCGAAAACGCGCGAAACCAGTTGCGTTGGAATCGTATGGATGAGCACTACGCGATGGAGTTGGATTGGAGTCGTTTGGAGTTAGTGAGAATTTTGGGTAAAATTAAACGTCCGTTTAATTTTATTCGAAATAAATCGCTAAAACGAAAATAAAATCAAGGTGAGAACTTCTCACTCAATCGAATCAGTTTCGATTTTATTTTAAGTAGTTAGATTTAAAATATTTGAATGCATGTTTGAATGATGATTGTTATCTATTGATTGTTAAATTAGACATTATGCGCCGTTAGTAAGCGGATGTTATTTATTAAAAACATATACCGCGAATATTTCATAAACAGTGAAATTGGTATTATATATAATAGCAATATATATATATATTGGCATATGTATATATAGGAGTTATTGATTTCCCGCATTTGTTTAGCGGATGAGACCCTATTGCGCCGTCTATTAAGCGGATAATATTTTAAATCCCATATACCGCGATAATTCCGTACTGGAGCGGAATTGGTATTGTGCTAATGTTTGTGGATGCAGGGAAACAGGTTGGAGGGATCCAACTGGATTCCTCAACAGTATTTATTTGATTTCAGATATTTTGATATTTGATGGATTATCATATCGATATATGATATCGTTGTTGTCGTGATTGGCTATTTGGTATGTAGCATCATTGGACCAAACTTTGGAATTTTAAAATGATTTTTAAAGTGATTTTTGAAAATAGATTATATGTTTGGAATTGATCCATTTTAAATAAATAAACGTTATAATTTTTAAAGTTATAAAAATTATGATTTTGAGAAATACAATTAAAGATTTATTTTTGAAAATATGAGGTTAATGGTTTTATAAAATAGTTTAAAATTGGGAATTTGGAATTATTATAAAGAGTTGAAATATAGGATTTATAAAATTTGATTATTTTATAAATCAAAATGGTGAAATTATAAAGGAGTTTAAAGATGTTTTAAAAGAATAATATAAATTGATTTATATAAGAGATTTATAAATGGATATTTATAAATTGAAATATTGAAATTATAAAACGAGGTTTTATAAGTGTTTGAATGAAGTGAAAATGGATTGCAGGAGTGAATGGAATTTATAAAATTATAAATGGTGAAGTTATAAATGAAATTTATAAATAGTAAGATTTATAAATTTTGTGAAGTTATTAAAGAATATATTTGGATAAATAATTGAATCTTATAAGTTATAAGATTTATAATTATGAAGTTTAAAAGAACGATTTTGTAAATAATCGTTTTATAAGTATTTAACTTATAATATGGACTTTTGGTTCATAATTGAGATATAAAGTGAATAGGTTAATAAAGAAAATTTATAAAGAAAGATGTTATAAAACAAATAGAAATGGAGTTTATAAACGTTGTTTTATAAATTCGCAAACGACTTATTTTAATAAGTTAATTTTTATAGCTTATTTATGAAGATATGTTCACGTTTTTGACTGTGAATAATCCTTTGAAATAAAATGAATAAAAGGATGAAATTTGTTAAACGTAGTATATTCACGTTTTTGAATAGTGAATATTATGTTAAAGAAATTATTTTAGATGTGTTGTTTTAAATAGAGTTAAAACGATCTAACGATGTTTTAATTGGGTTGAGATTCGAAACCATAGATTTCAACATCTATTGTTGAAATAGACGCTTTCGAGAAATAAAAGGAAATGGTGGACTATAACACTGTTGTTATAGTAAATGATTTCCGAAAGGAAATGTTTTGTATAGTATTGGGATTTATATATCTATTTTAATTTCGAATCCCTATACTAGTGATTTTGGGTTGTCGTAACGATGCTTTACGTAACATTCATTTTGGCCCAAATAAATATGTTTAAGAGCATGATTTCCTCAAAGAATGAAATATATACTTAATTTCGATTTAAGTATATTGAATATTTTCTAAGTGTTGAAAATAAATAGATTTGTGAATTACTTATTTTTAAATAAGTATGGAAATGGTTTTTCAATATAAAGTGAATATTTTGAGGATTTATCTTTTTGAAGATAAATTGAAATCGTATATGCATGGATATTTTGGAATATAAATTCACTAAGGAATTTATAAAAGAAAGAGGAATTTGGATGAAAATAAATATTGATTTATTTTTGAAGTATTGAAAATTATATATCTTGTAAAGATATTTTGGAAAATAAATAATTTGGAAAATTATTTGGAATCTGGTGATGTGTGCATATCAATTGATTGTTCAATAACCGACTATCAATATTTCCCTTTGAATAGGTAATTGATGTGATTTGTTTGAATTTGAATGCCACACTTATTTTTGAATAAGCGCTCACTATTCGGGTTAACCGGGAAAGGACCATGGGCTCGTATAACCCATTCCGAATATGTGATATGTCGTTGTGAATTGCATTTGAAGACCGGTGTTGAAGACCGGATCTTTTTGAAAGAGAAAGGACAACTCGTCGATTGTCTTTGCACCGAGTAGCTACGGTATAGAGACTCCCTATGTGATGGGAAGTCCGGACGTGATTAGAGATTATCCGGATTGCAAGGGCTTCGTGAGAAGTGCCTTCGGTTTTGTTCGATCCCGGAACAGACTTGTATGGATTGTATGTATGACGTTACAAATTGAGATATAAAGCAGATTTCTTTCAAATATATTTCTGTTGGTGGCGGAGAATTTATTCTTTTAGCTTAACACCCTTCTCTGAGACGTACGAGCTCAGAGGTTATGTAGTTGAATGTTATCAGCGATATATTCCCAATTTGGTAATGTGACATGCTGAGTGTTGCTGTTAAATGATCTTTGTGTTGATTATTTGTGATAGGATCGTTTATTTGATCGTCTATCCTGGTGATCATTTCTATGATCATTTGTTGACCCAAAGCATGGCTTTTGTATAAAGTATGTTTTTGTGGACGTGACTTCGTCGAGCCTCACACCTCGGGAATGGTCAAAACAGGAAAGATGAGGCAAGGTTATGAGGGGTAGCGCCCTTTAGGATATGTGCATTTCCTTCTGGAAAAGGGTGGTATCATGGTATGGTGCCCAGATACTTACTCATGTTGAAAACACTTTATGATTGTGTGAATTGATTGCGAGCGCTCGGTTGAAAGGTCCCAAAGGACCGGGGGATGGCATATTCGGTCAGTTGTTACTCAGTTAGGGGTAACCCGGCCTTGTGTTGGTAGAGATCCGGTTTGGTTCTCGGGGATGTCCATCCAGAGGCATTCTCATGTGGAAATGGGAAGTTCCTTGGCCTGATCATTCGTTGGAAATCCAAAGAAACAATACGAAACTTGTACGGTTTTAGTTGTAGAACCTGCCATCTAATATGGTAGCTATAGTAAGCATACTATAATGGTACCTATGCTGGCTAAGATTTATATTATACTTTCAAAATGATTTTCTCTACACTATGCACTAGTAATAATATCAAATGTTCTTTTTAATGCGTATCAAGCATCTTTGACTAACATAAGAAGAAATCTCCTCCAAGTCTGCGTTTGCATTGTGTGTGTGGCAGGAGGTCTTATGGTAGTCTCATTTTTAAAAGCATTGCGAATTGAATTTAAAAATATTCCTCTATTTTGATTTTAAAGATAAATAAACTGTTTTGAGTTCTCACACCAGTCACATGACTGACTCGGAGTTTATTGTTTTCCTTCCTAAACTCTGGGTTCCCACCAATTTCCACACGGGCAGTTAAGAGTTAGGTTTATCAGGATATTCTGGATATTCTAGAGTTGCTGGAGGCAAGATGGATGGCATGGCGTATTACTAGTATATAGTATTTCTTTTTCCGCTGCACTGTTTGATGTTGTTGTTGTTGTACACTCTGATGATGATATGATGTAATGAAATGTAATGTATAAAATGTAATAACTGATATAGTTCTTTGTTTAAAGATTATTCATTTATTATCATATGTTGTTCCGCTGCGAATTGTGAGATTCTGATGTTGTTCTGTTGTTTTCTGTTCCGTTCTATTTTATATTCTCTTTCCTCTCTATTTTCTATCTTCTTATCTCTTCTTCTGTCTCTTTCCTTTTCTTAAACCATAACATTTCGGGTTTCCGGCCTTCGATTTCTCGGCAGTCGATAAAGTGAGTATCGATGTTGAATTTTCGAAAGTCGAAAATTTTCGGGACGTTACAGTTGGTATCAGAGCATATGGTTAAGCGACAACCATGGTTCTGTTGGGTATTACTCATTAGAGATAGAGTCAGTAGTACTCTAGATTGAGTTTGAGTATAATAATAGCTATGAGAGCGTATTTGTTAGTGAATATAAATTGTTTTGTATTGTGTTGACTTATCGGTTGATTGTTTATAGATTCTAGTCGATGTAGTCTAGCTAACTATCGTAGATAGGGGTTTCTAAACTCTTAAACAAGATAAACCGACACGATATTGTTTTAAAATTGGGTAAATGAAATAATTTTACCTTAATTATATTTTATATATAAAGGAATAATTTTTTAGAATTATTAAAGTGTATATAAGTTGATTGTTTAGTTGTTTGAATAATCTAAATAAAAGAATAATTGTATAAGCAAATGAATTATAAGAATTGAATTATAATTAAAGTGATTTACAATTGTGAAATAAACTTATATATATATAAGAAGTGAAACTATATGAATATATTTATGAATATGAGTTGTAAATATAAAAAAAATGAATTTAAAGTCAAATGGAATATAACTTAAGAGATCAAAGTAAAATAATAAAGTGAAGTGATAGATATGAACTTAAGTTATGTAAATGAAATTCAACTTTAGAAATTGAATTGAATTAATGAATTGAATGTTAATCAATGGAATTTAAATTTAGTTGATATGGAATAATGAATGTAAGTGTTAATTCATTAAAATCTAATGTTATTGGAAGTTGAATAGTTGAATGAAATTCAATTAATTAAACCAATTGAAAGTGATGGTGTTGAAACCAAATTGAATGAATATAAGCAAAGGAATTTGGTTGTAATAAATATACATTGGTTGTTATATGGTTGTAGTTGATTGTATATAATTCATTAAGTGTTAATGAAATCGAATTAATGAAATTGGAAGCTAAAGTAATTGAAATTCAATTGGAAGTTAAGTGAATCTTAAATAGAATTGAATTTGAATTGGAAGTGAACCAACTTGAATATGAATTAGTGAGTATAAACTAATTGAGAATGAATGTTAGTAAGAACATCCACTGTTAATGAATCAAATGTGATTAAATTGAAAACCTATTTCATTGAATATTATTGAGAATATGAATGAATATTTATTGGTTATGAATTTGTTGAATGCTAGTTGGTTGATGGTTGAATATATAGCTTTTATTGCATTTGCTATGTTGGCATATATAGTCATTATGTTGCTATATGATGTATATCGATACTATTGTCTATATGCATGTTCTCATGTTGTTGTTGAGTGTTTAGTAGGTGCGGATCGCGTTTGCTTCGCATTTGGAGCTCGCTTTCGCGCTATATTAGCCGTATATGCTTGCTAATAAAATTATAAGGTACATATCTCAGATTAAATACCGTACTTTTACATTTTTTTCCCTGCGGGATGCCTCATTACTTGATGAGATGTATATTTGTGATGTATATACTGTCATTTTTTTTCGGATCGAGCCGCGCAAAGGAGACTATGGCGAATTTTTCTGAAAATTTAAGGCGTTAGAAAAATTTGAGAAAAATTGGAATTTTTTTTGAAAACTATAACTTTGATTTTGGAATTGAAGGTTAAACAATAGTAGTTGTTTTTGAAAAGATAACTAAGTGTGATTTGAGAACTTAGTAAAGTTTTGTAAGAAGTTGATTATGAATTTTGGGAAAATTAATAGGTTCTGTAACTTTTCTTACTTAATAATTTCGAGGACGAAATTCTTTTAAGGGGGGAAGATTGTAACGACCCAGAATTTTAATTTATTAAAATTTGAATATTTAATTAATTTTAAATATTAATAAGTGAATTTATTAGTCGAATAAATTTTATTTTGAATAGTTAGATTTAATTGAATAATTAAATCGATAATTAAATATGCGAAATTATGGAAATAATTGAAAATTGGGTTAAATATGATTGAAAATGATTTGTAAAATTTTATTTTATCATATTGGAGTTAGAACGATATTTTAGAACTTTTAAAATCGAATTAAAAGTTAATTTGTGAAAATTGAATATTTTAATATTTAAATCGACTAGTGAAAATAGTCAATTTTTGAACAGTCTCAGAATTGAACGTGACCAGTTCCATTGGACCCGTAATAGTTAGTTATTACCGGATTTCAATTTTCGTGTCAATCGGAGCTATCGTTTGATCGTGGCAGCTCGAAACACATCGAATTATTTTTAATATTAATTTGGCGAGTTAAAATAGCCATTTTTCAAAAAGTCTCGGATTTCGACGAAACCAGTTTCATCGGATCCGTAATGTGATATTATTGTAAGGTTTCAAATTTCGTGTCAATTGGATTTACCGTTTGTCCGGTACAAATTAAAACGCCTAGAAAATCGCTTAAATCGGTTTAATTTAAATCGATCGTTTATAGCCATAACTCGCACAGATGTCCGAATTAGCTTTCGAAACCTGTTCCATTGTGTCCGGAACGCGGGGTAAACCCTAGAAACGCTGGTTACGGCGCGTGAATTGGAGTTTGGAAATTCCGGATGAATAGTGTTCGTTCGGTTCCTTATAAATACCCCCATAATTCTCAAAATAAATAACAAAACCCTAATTTCATCTTGTAGCCGCCACCCCCATTATCTATGGCCAGAAATTCACGAGCTTCTCCTCCAATTATCTCCCAATCCACTCAATAATTTCAAAAACCCTCAACTAGAGAATCGTAGAGCACATCGAGATCTTCAAGTTCAACGGTGGAGATCGTAAATAACTCGATGGATTGACGGCAATTGTTGTTTGAAGGGGGCCGGTTCGTGCACGTGGTTCGAGGTGGGGAGAGGACCAAGTTTGACCGGTCAAAGGGCGAAGGTAGGGGAGGTTTGGAGCTTCGATTTGGCGCTTCATGATCGTGTTTTCATGCATCGAGGTGGCCGAAAGAATTAACCCTAGTTCATGCTATATGGGTTTGGACGTGCGTATCTTTACTGGAGATGATTTGCGTGAGAAGGAAGAGACGGGGGGGGGGGGGGGGAGAGGGGGGTGTGCGGCCTGATATTGAGGGAGATGGATCTAACGGTGGAGATTAGATTAGGTTTGAAATAGTTAATTTATTTGTAAATTTATATAATAAAAATCGTGTAACTTTGAAAAACCATAACTTTTTCATACGAGGTCGAAAACGCGCGAAACCAGTTGCGTTGGAATCGTATGGATGAGAACTACGCGATGGAGTTGGATTGGAGTCGTTTGGAGTTTAGTGAGAATTTTGGGTAAAATTAAACGTCCGTTTAATTTTATTCGAAATAAATCGCTAAAACGAAAATAAAATCAAGGTGAGAACTTCTCACTCAATCGAATCAGTTTCGATTTTATTTTAAATAGTTAGATTTAAAATATTTGAATGCATGTTTGAATGATGATTGTTATCTATTGATTGTTAAATTAGACATTATGCGCCGTTAGTAAGCGGATGTTATTTATTAAAAACATATACCGCGAATATTTCATAAACAGTGAAATTGGTATTATATATAATAGCAATATATATATATATTGGCATATGTATATATTGGAGTTATTGATTTCCCGCATTTGTTTAGCGAGTGAGACCCTATTGCGCCGTCTATTAAGCGGATAATATTTTAAATCCCATATACCGCGATAATTCCGTACTGGAGCGGAATTGGTATTGTGCTAATGTTTGTGGATGCAGGGAAACAGGTTGGAGGGATCCAAGTGGATTCCTCAACAGTATTTATTTGATTTCAGATATTTTGATATTTGATGGATTATCATATCGATATATGATATCGTTGTTGGCGTGATTGACTATTTGGTACGTAGCATCATTGGACCAAACTTTGGAATTTTAAAATGATTTTTAAAGTGATTTTTGAAAATAGATCATATGTTTGGAATTGATCCATTTTAAATAAATAAACGTTATAATTTTTAAAGTTATAAATGATCTTTGTGTTGATTATTTGTGATAGGATCGTTTATTTGATCGTCTATCCTGGTGATCATTTCTATGATCATTTGTTGATCCAAAGCATGGTTTTTGTATAAAGTATGTTTTTGTGGACGTGACTTCGTCGAGCCTCACACCTCGGGAATGGTCAAAACAGGAAAGATGCGGCAAGGTTATGAGGGGTAGCGCCCTTTAGGATATGTGCATTTCCTTCTGGAAAAGGGTGGTATCATGGTATGGAGCCCAGATACTTACTCATGTTGAAAACACTTTATGATTGTGTGAATTGATTGCGAGCGCTCGGTTGAAAGGTCCCAAAGGACCGGGGGATGGCATATTCGGTCAGTTGTTACTCAGTTAGGGGTAACCCAGCCTTGTGTTGGTAGAGATCCGGTTTGGTTCTCGGGGATGTCCATCCAGAGGCATTCTCATGTGGAAATGGGAAGTTCCTTGGCCTGATCATTCGTTGGAAATCCAAAGAAACAATACGAAACTTGTACGGTTTTAGTTGTAGAACCTGCCATCTAATATGGTAGCTATAGTAAGCATACTATAATGGTACCTATGCTGGCTAAGATTTATATTCTACTTTCAAAATGATTTTCTCTACACTATGCACTAGTAATAATATCAAATGTTCTTTTTAATGCGTATCAAGCATCTTTGACTAACATAAGAAGAAATCTCCTCCAAGTCTGCGTTTGCATTGTGTGTGTGGCAGGAGGTCTTATGGTAGTCTCATTTTTAAAAGCATTGCGAATTGAATTTAAAAATATTCCTCTATTTTGATTTTAAAGATAAATAAACTATTTTGAGTTCTCACACCAGTCACATGACTGACTCGGAGTTTATTGTTTTCCTTCCTAAACTCTGGGTGCCCACCAATTTCCACACGGGCAGTTAAGAGTTAGGTTTATCAGGATATTCTGGATATTCTGGAGTTGCTGGAGGCAAGATGGATGGCATGGCGTATTACTAGTATATAGTATTTCTTTTTCCGCTGCACTGTTTGATGTTGTTGTTGTTGTACACTCTGATGATGATATGATGTAATGAAATGTAATGTATAAAATGTAATAACCGATATAGTTCTTTGTTTAAAGATTATTCATTTATTATCATATGTTGTTCCGCTGCGAATTGTGAGATTCTGATGTTGTTCTGTTGTTTTCTGTTCCGTTCTATTTTATATTCTCTTTCCTCTCTATTTTCTATCTTCTTATCTCTTCTTCTGTCTCTTTCCTTTTCTTAAACCATAACATTTCGGGTTTCCGGCCTTCGATTTCTCTGCAGTCGATAAAGTGAGTATCGATGTTGAATTTTCGAAAGTCGAAAATTTTCGGGACGTTACAGAGATTATTAATAATTAAGTTTGAAATTATTAAGTTTTGAAATTATTAATAATTAAGTTTTGAAATTAGCAATAATTAAGATTTGAAATTATTTGATAATTTAATGAGATTGAATTGTTTAATAATTTAATTTAAATTGAATTCTTTATTGAGTGAAATTGAACCTCTTGAATAAGTGAAACTAAGTTTCTTCATAATTGAGTTTTGAAATTGTAACTAAGGTAATATTAAAATGAAAATGAATTTCTTTAACAAGAAATAAAAATGCGTTTTATCGAAACAAATGTAAGACTTGATTTGACTTTGACAAATTTAATTTAAATTAAATATGTAAGCTTCGATATAATAAAGTTGAACTTAAGTAATTAATTTAATGAATTGGAAATGTAATAGAGATTGTTTTGAATGATAAATTAATTTAATGAATATCAAATGAAATCGATAAAGGAGTTTAAATCGATTTGGACGCTAAATTTAGTTTAAATAATTATGAATGAAACTTATATACGAATTTAAATGTATATTTGAATTGTTTAAATTTAACTTTTGAAATTGAATTATAGAATTTTGAAATGAAATTTGGAAGTTATGAAATGTAAATGTTGGAAATCGTTTTGGAAAGACAAATGAAATGTTGTATTTCAAATTCAAATTTAAATTGAAATGGATTTAGATTTTTGAATTTATTAATCGACCAATCGATAGAATAATTTCGAAGGTTATTAAAGAAACAGGAATCGGTTATGGACATACTCTCTGTCTAAACTGAAAACCACTTTAATAACTATACGCGGAGTGTGATCCATAATGAAGTGGTTGGAATGACGTATGTGATGACTAAAGAAAGAAAACGATAATGGACAGCCTTGACAATTGTGTCAAATTGAAAATGACTAAAACAGGAGCCGTGCCAGGCCAAATGGGGTTAGCCACCTCGAGCGAACACACTTCTTCGTAAACTACTCATTACTTATTATTGATTGGTGCACCCTCGGAATTTCAGGAGTGCTGTTTCGTGGTGTTGCGATCGTTGCGGCGATGCGTTTTCACCAGTCCGGATTAGGCAAACGGTAGTTTCACTACCTTGGGTATTGCCTCATGTGCCTTGTCATACTTGTATCCCTATACACGCGACCACTACGAATTTGTTTTGTGTTATACCTATGGAGTACTCCTTGATAGCCCACTAGTTTACGGTGGAGTTTACAGTGCTGTATAGACTATAACGCCTATATAAAATGTGTTAAGGGGGATAATGGTAATGCATTCACACTATTTTAATGTTTTATATTACTGATAGGCATTTTCTATTTAGCGTATATTACTACATAGTAGATAGTTTAGCGGATCCTTAGAGCATGGTTATTCCAACATCCTTTGAGTTACATGCATTTCAATTGTTATTTCACTTGAGTTGGATTTATTGATATAAGAATGTTAATCTTGACTCGAGTGTTTTGTGTTTTGCTTTACGCTCGGGTTAGACTGAGAGTGCCTGCTTTCGAGGCTCATCATTGGAGTCGGAGCTTCGCCTGGAGATCCAGCTATCTATCAACTTTCAGATATTCGGTGATTCCAGTTATGTATACTGATTCTTGTATTTTACAATTGTATTCGAGACTTCTTTTGTAACTTATTTAACTCTGTTATATATATAGTAGCTTTATGAACTGCTGTCTTTTTCTTTCGTTGCATATTATTATTCTATGTCTGTGATCACGTGATTATTTATTTACTGTATATCCGAGTTTTGCCAAATTTAAATTGACAATTCAGTATTTTGAATTATTCAAGTCCGACATGTGCGGGTGCGAATAGTCCAAAATAGCGGGTCGTTACAGTTGGTATCAGAGCTTTGGTAGCTATAGGCAAAACTTAGCATATATGGTAAATGTATTTACAGAATCACTCCCACTCGAGTTTCAATCTCTTCCTTTGGACACAATTCCTTTGAATTATGGAACATTCCCTGCGGTTCCAAAATTCATCTGTATCCCTCACTATTAGTCTTCTTTTAATTCTAGAGCATCCTATAACTCCACTTCAACTGATATCTATAATAGATCGGCGGTCTCGCCAATCTTCGAATGATCTGAAAAGGAGGTAAACTCCTTTATATTTGGCTTTGATTTACCGGAGATTTCCGTATCCTCGGTTTACGATGCTGTCTATCTCTTGTTATACCTGAATTATATTCCTTGAGATCGAATGTCAATTTGCCTCGGAACTCTGCATCGATCTTATTCTTGAAGTCTCGGTTGACCCGGTTAAGGTTGCCCGCGATTTAATAAACTTATTCATTTTCCTATTTTGATTATTTAATCATCTTATCACTGTTTCAAATCGATCTTCGAATCAAAATTTTCATTGATTTGTGTCCATCAAAAAATTTGGATCTCTATCCTTGCTTTGAAATCCATTCTTGTATCTTCGAGCGAGAAGATGTATTGTAAATTAATGTTCAAAATGTTTTAATATATATTGTGTTGTTTGAGTTGTTGATGTTGATTTGGGTTTTCGATCGATTCGTCTAATCAACGCTATCGATAGGATTTCCAAAACACTTGAACAGAGCAAACTGACACAGTATTGTTTTCAAATTTGGTAAATAAAATAATTTTATTTGATTATACAAGTATAAACTTTTTTTGAAATTAAATTGTTAACGAATTGTTGACCGAAATGATGATATTTAATTTTCATTTATTGTTTCATAAATCATTGACTATCTCATAATAAATAAATGAATTTGTAAACTTGGCTATAAATTTGATTGGAATATGGAGTGAATTTAAATTTGAATCTAAGGATTTAATTTTCTATAATTTCGAACTAGGATTTTAAAGTTTTAATGTGCATATTATTTAAATATTTTCAAATAGAAACCGTTCCAAAGAATATTAACTGATTAAATTAGAACTCTTCACTTTTGTCGCTGAAAAATAATTTCGATGATGACGGCCGCATCATCGACATTTATTTTCGAGTTTCGAAGTGGAGAGACTATTCTATAGCTTTGCTACAGTTTGTTTTGAAAAATAAATTGAATTGAATTTCTAAACATGACTTGATTTATATATATATTGAAGATTTTAAATTTGATTTGATATTATGTGTGTGTGTGTATATATATATATATTTGTTTTAGTAATAAAATGGTTGAAATTAATCAGAAATTAATTCTTAAATTTTTGATTTAAAGATGGCTTCCAATGAAGCCAAAATTTTGACTAAATACTTGATTTGAAATGAGTGAGGTAAAAAAAATTCATTTGGATAATATACAATTGCATTCAATATAACTTACCTAAATTTTCAAAAAATTAATTGTGTAATTGAATATTATTCAATATAAATGATATCAAAGGAATTTTTAAATAAATTTGAGTAGTTATCATAAATATAGATATACTTAATATATAGGTGATAAGATATATTAAGTAAAATTATTTTCATAATAATTTGGAATAAAGAAGAATTAAATTTGTCGAATAAAGTATGATTATAATAAATGACTATTCAAATTTATGATCTTTGAAATTGTTAATTTAAGAAAAATGGATAATATACAATATAAATTGTCTTTATAAATGAAATTTGAGTGCGTAAAAAATGTTATACACTTAAAGTTTAATTATAAAAGGTTAATAGAGATAAACAGAATACTTGGATAGTTGAATAATAAATGGATTAGTAAAGTAAATTGTTATTTGAAATAAATTTTGAAACAAACAATGATAAATTGAAAATAAACCAATTAAATGATATTCCTTAAGTTTAAGGTCAATGGTTGAATATAAATTTATTTAAATTGAAATTTATATGGTTTAAATTAATTATTTATTATGTAATTCAAGTCAATTTTCTTTTGGTTGTTTCTGTTCTCCTACTTCCTTCCTTTTCGGGGACGAAAAGTTTTGAGTGGGGAAGAATGTAACGACCCGTAAATTTTTTATAATTTTATTTGTTTTATTTATTGAAATTTTGTGAAATTTTATACGATAAAATTTTGAAATATAAATTTGATATTCGAAATGCGTCTAGTTAAACATAGGAACTGGTAAATTTTCGTCCAAAAATATGAAAGTTTATTTCGTGCGTAAATTTACTTCAATTTAATCAATTAAAAAGCGATGAATATAAAACGTTTTCAAAACCTAATTTTTTTTACCTAGAAAAATTCTAAATCATCTTCTGAGCAAGACGTCATTTTTCGTTTTTCCAAACTCGAACTTTTTTAGCTCCGTCGATCTTATTTTTCTGCGTTTTTCTTTCATTTTCCGCTAGTAGAAAATTCGAATTTTAAAATTAAATCGTACCACGGATATTTATATACCGTTTTGATCGTCTCTCCGTACCAATCACAATAGTATTTAATTCTGTATTTCGAAGTTCAGTGCACGATGAAATTCGTAAAACAGTTGTCCGAACCGACATCCTATTTTTAATCTTTTAGTTTCGTGACCATTCATTTACCCAACCATTGCTTTACCTAACAGGTGAAAAAAATTTCCACGTCCCTTTAATATTCTTTGGAAGTTGCGTAAGACTTTGGTATCCACTAAATTCTTTCTTGAAAATATAAGCAACATTTTTATTTGCTCTAGATCTGAGAAGCCACCTCCTTCCCTATTATCAACTCAAACATTCATGTCCAGAGGAAAAAAAAAGACATTCCTTTGCATAGTTTGCCCCTCCGCATGTCCATGCTCTTGATATCTCTCCACCTTTGTTCGCCTTTACCGACCCAAACTCGCCACCGTCCACCATCTTCCGCCTAGTGGCCACTACGCAGCCCCACGCATACCCATGCATTCCAACCTCAACCCTTCTCTCCAACTGCAGCCTTCCTCTCCCTTATCATTTTTCCGACCGAGTACCAGGGGCTGCCACTAAGCCGAGCTACCACCTGCGGCTCCTCCACATCACTAGAACATGGCCGAGCATCTCTTATCATCAACTAGCCTTCACAATTTTCCACCACAAGGTCGAAATCCCTGCCAAAACCTGGTCGAACATCTTTTCCGAACCACCTTGATCTTCACCGAGCTGCGTCTCCGATCCATCTCCACCGAGCTGCGTCTTCGATCCATCTCCACCCGTACAATCACTGCCAAACTCATCTGCCTCGTGCGCACCGACCCTCCAGCCTTCTCCTTTCGCCTGCCGAGCGTCTGTTCCCTTTTGATTAGCCAGAAAATACTCAACTCATGCCCTTTCTTTTATATAAGCAGGTACCTTCATATCTATGAAATTTGGACAGAGTTTTGATTTTATTTGTATGTATGTTTTGCACTGTGTTATTATATATATATAGCATTATTCAGCTATATCATTTTATATATGACTTTTGTATAACATTTTTGTTGTACGTAAGTTTTATATACATGTTAGATTTTATATTTTTATATACATATAGTATTTGTTCGAATGTAAGCTATATATGCTATTATATATAATGTTTATATATGGGATTTTGTCGCGAATTTTAAATCTATTTGTTTACAAATTTTCTTGACTTTTAGTTTTATAATTTATGTGTACTGTTGTTTTATTGTTATATATAGGTTACGTATGTTAATATATCGGGACTTGTACATTGTAAATGATATTTTACGTATAAAGAAGTGCTGTCTCAATTGTTTGTATATATATAAAATGTGTTTGCTCGTACATGTAGATTTTAGCATCTATGTTTTTCAATATGTTAGTTAATGTTGTTTATTATATGCCAGTTTATATAAGTTTTCAATTTTGTTATATATTAGTGATATACGAATATATGAAGAAGGAAAAATATGTATAGTCTCAAGTTTGTAAAGCTTATATCGTATACATATATTTGTTTGTATAGCGGTGTTTTGTGTTTGTTTAAATGTATATACTTGTGTTAGTGTATACGTGCTTAGGTGTATGAATATTATATGATTTATTTATATATATATATTTTAAAGTTATTATATATAAATATATTTGTGTATATATGTATATAGTTTGTTATATTAGTTTATAAAGTAAAATTGTTTCCCTTTTTCAACTTGCTATGGTATATAAAGATGCGTACGTAAGATTTTATACTAGCATATATATTGTTGTACAAGTTATGAAAAACAATGTATATTTTATAAGTCTACTATTGTCAGTATAGCACTATATGTATATATGGGTTACAGTGTTTATAAATCTACAGTGTTGATAATATATATGCTGTCTGAAAGTATATATATGTATAAGATTTCTTTTTTAGGTTATAGATGTTAGTTATATAAATTTGGTCAAAGTTTTCTTTTATATGTTGGTATATATAGCTATGATCTGGTGGGTGATGTTAGTAGTTATATATATATATATATATATATATATATATATATATATATATATATATATATATATATAAAATTGCAAATGAGCATACCGTATATATATAAGTATTTTGCATTTTTGTGTATATATATATATTTTGAATTTTATTATGTAGATATGTTGTTATATAGGTGTTTTACTTAAACCAATGATTTTGATGTATGTCTAAATGATTAGTTTAATATGTGTTTTAGTTGATTTGAAATTTAATATAGATATATACTGTTCTATCTAAATGATTCTGATTTATTTCATCGATCCTTGTCTATCAGCTTTGTCGTCAAATTCGTGTCAATCTTGCATTGCTGTAGAATTCGTGCTTGGATTTGCAACTTATCTCATTCTTATTCATCTCTAACCTCGAAAGGTGAGCAATCACTCACGATTAATGTTCTTTTATTTATTAAATTTTACTTCAATTGAAACGACAATTGAAATATGCTGCTGTTAGTTTTTTACACTGTTTTATATGTATCAGTTCACCTGTGACATCTGACGCCATTATCTGTTAATTATACGATGATAATCTAGTTTGGTTGATGATTAATTGATTGTTTGTTATTTATATTGGATGTAAATTGAAATGTATAAAGTGATAAATATTATGAAATTTAATTTGACGTAGGATAGTTAAAATTTGAAACGATATATGTGTAGATTTGATTAAATGACATTTGTATAATATAACCCCCCTTTTTAAATGTTAAATTAATTAACATGTGGGATTTGGTTAATTAAACCTGGAACCACTGAATGTATGTTGTTTAAATTAATGATGTATGAAATTATAAATAGATGACAAGTGAAAAACCGTAATGTAATAATCTTTAATCTACATGAAATGATAGTGTAGGTTCTAGAAATAATTATATTTATTCGCACAAACAACAATGTAAATTAATATGATTATTTCAGGATTATTTGAATAAGTTATTGGATTGTTATTGATTGTTGTTATTGTTTTTTATTTACTTTGACACTATCCCAGTTATCACACTGCAAGTTCCCTTTGCTATGCTTTGATTTTGAATTGGAATGAAATCGAGTTGAAAGGATAAATACCCAAATTACTTGACTTAGGATAGAAAATCAGATTAAACCCGATTGGTCAATAATTTGATTTAAATAAAATAAAGATTTTATTTGAATAATAATAATGTTTCGAAATAAATTGGAATTTAAATTTTAATGAAAGAAAAATGTGAATATTTGAAATCTAAACAAAATATTTACGTAGTAATTGACAAAAGAACATTGTTTAAAATTTAATTGATTAATAATTAAGTTTGAGATTATTAATAATTAAGTTTGAAAATATTAAGTTTTGAAATTATTAATAATTAAGTTTTGAAATTAGCAATAATTAAGATTTGAAATTATTTGATAAGTTAATGAGATTGAATTGTTTAATAATTTAATTTAAATTGAATTCTTTATTGAGTGAAATTGAACCTCTTGAATAAGTGAAACTAAGTTTCTTCATAATTGAGTTTTGAAATTGTAACTAAGGTAATATTAAAATGAAATTGAATTTCTTTAACAAGAAATAAAAATGCGTTTTATCGAAACAAATGTAAGACTTGAATTGAATTTGACAAATTTAATTTAAATTAAATTTGTAAGCTTCGATATAATAAAGTTGAACTTAAGTAATTAATTTAATGAATTGGAAATGTAATAGAGATTGTTTTGAATGATAAATTAATTTAATGAATATCAAATGAAATCGATAATTGAGTTTAAATCGATTTGGACGTTCAATTTAGTTTAAATAATTATGAATGAAACTTATATACGAATTTAAATGTATATTTGAATTGTTTAAATTTAACTTTTTAAATTGAATTATAGAATTTTGAAATGAAATTCGGAAATTATGAAACGTAAATGTTGGAAATCGTTTTGGAAAGACAAATGAAATGTTGAATTTCAAATTCTAATTTAAATTGAAATGGATTCGTATTTTTGAATTTATTCATCGACCAATCGGTAAAATAATTTTGAAGGTTATTAAAGAAACGGGAATCGGTTATGGACATACTCTCTATCTAAACCGAAAACCACTTTAATAACTATACGCGGAGTATGATCCAGAATAAAGTGGTTGGAATGACGTATGTTATGACTGACGAAAGAGAACGATAATGGATAGCCTTGACACTTGTGTCAAATTGGAAATGACTAAAACAGGAGTCGTGCCTGGCCAAATGGGATTAGCCACCTCGAGCGAGCACATTTCTTCGTAAACTACTCATTACTTGTTATTGATTGGTTCACCCTTGGAATTTCAGGAGTGCTGTTTCGTGGTGTTGCGATCGTTGCGGCGATGCGTTTTCACCAGTCCGGATTAGGAAAACGGTAGTTTCACTACCTTGGGTATTGCCTCGTGTGCCTTGTCATACTTGTATCTCTATACACGCGACCACTACGAATTTGTTTTGTGTTATACCTTTGGAGTTCTCCCTGATAGCCCACTAGTTTACGGTGGAGTTTACAGTGCTGTATAGACTATAATACTTATATAAAATGTGTTGAGGGGGATAATGGTAACGCCTTAACACTATTTTGATATTTTATATTACTGATAGACATTATCTATTTAGCGTATATTACTACATAGTTGATAGTTTAACGGATCCTTAGAGGATGGTTATTCCAACATCCTTTGAGTTACTTGCATTTCAATTGTTATTTCACTTGATTGGATTTATTGATATAAGAATGTTAATCCTGACTCGAGTGTTATGTGTTTTGCTTTACGCTTGGGTCAGACTGAGAGTACCATCTTTCGAGGCTCATCATTGGAGTTGGAGCTTCGCCTGGAGATCCAGCTATCTATCAGACTTTCAGATATTCAGTGATTCCAGTGATGTATACTGATTCTTGTATTTGACAATTGTATTCGAGACTTCTGTTGTAACTTATTTAACTCTGTTATATATATAGTAGCTTCATGAACTACTATCTTTTGCTTCCGCTGCATATTATTACTCTGTGTCTGTGATTTTGTGATTATTTATTTACTATATGTCTGAGTTTTGCCAAATTTAAATTAACAATTCGGTATTTTGAATTATTCAAGTCCGACATGTGCGTGTGCGAATAGTCCAAAATAGCGGGTCGTTATAGTTATAGGAATTTAAATAATACTTAGACAAAGCTATAAAATGTAATTAAATAAGGGACAAAATATTTTGAGTAATAAAGCAGTAGATGTTAATGTATATCTTTAGGATAATATAATAAACTGAAAATAAAAATTTGACATGTATATGGTCTACTATTTGTCTTTTAACTGAAAATATCTTTGAAATGATAAATGCCTAATAAAGGAAAACTTGATATTTTAAAATCTTATTGAGGTTGTAATCTTTGTAATAGATTTAAAAGGAATTAAAATTGAAAATAATAATAATATATCCTTAAAATGGTAGGCAATGAACTTTTCATATGTATAGGCCCATAATTTCAGTAAGTAATAAATGTTGATTCTGAATTTATTATAATAAGTTTATTTGTATGAAATTATTTATTGAAATTTATTGTGTATGTTGTAGAAGGATATTTTATTAGGTTTTTGAGAAGGGAAATTATTTTGGTCGTTTGTGGAATTAAGCAATTTTTAAACTTTTGATTTCATAATAGTTTGGTCTAATAATTGAGTTTTGAATATTTTAAATGTCCAACTTTTAAAGAAATAAATCTTTGCTTTAGAAAGACCTTAACAAGGAAGAATTGGTTAGAAAAAGGAAACATTTCATTTTGAAAAAAGGGCTTCTATGTTTATAATTTTGAAGATAAAGGTTTTAGATAATGTGCTTCATAATTGTGAAATTTTGGCTTTTAACGAATGATGAGAACTAAGCAATTTTTTTTTATGAAGTAGATAAGGATTACTACCTAGGTAAAGCAATGTAAAGGTTTAAGATATGAACAATTGTAATAGTACGTACAATCTGATCTAGAAACTTGAAATTGGTCCCAAATATTTAATTTTAGAATATTTGTAAAGTTATGATGATATTCCCAATTTATAATTGGGTTTGTAAGTAGGTTGCCCTAGTTGATTTGGAATGTGAATTTCTATGTTTTGATTTACTTGAAGCGCGTTCCATGTAAATTCAATAGAATCCAACTCCAAAATATGTATAAAGGCGTATTGTTTGAATTAACAAGGGATATATCAAAGAGGAAAGAGATGTGTAAGATATAGATATTCTTTTCCATTATTTACAGTATCTATTTCGTTAAAAAGAAAAGAAATAGTTCCTTGTATTTTAAATGAAGCAAAGATCTCACTTTGGTTAATTTATGAAAAAAATATAATGGTAATCCTTTTAAAAAGGATAGCTTTGATAAACTAAAGTGTGTAAGGAATGTTCTAATTTAAAAATTAACATATAGACAAACGTATAACCGTGCTTATATATATCGTGTAATTTACAATGGTATTTGTGTTATTTTTTATAAGGCTAGGATTTATGGATATTAATTGCAGATGTAATAGGAAATAAATTCATAACTAATAGAGAATTAAAAAGAAACCAAATGAGGACTGATTAAGGAATTTAAAATGGAATTGCTGGAGGAACTGAATTAACATAATAGATGGGTTTTGAAACTGGTAAAAAGATTAAAGGAATTTAAACGAGAATTGACTAGAGATGGTCCAACTTTAACATTAATGATCAATTATTATGGATATATTTACTGAAGTAATGGTAAACCGCATTTATTAGAAACCAAGAAGGAGAATTAAGGAAAATGGAGAATTAAATGGAATGACATACTAAGAATGTTCATCTTAATTCAACAAGGAGAATTGGGGCCCCAACATCATTAACACCAATTAATTATAATGTCTTCCAACAAAAATTTATTTTGGTTAATTGTTTCAGTAGCAGACTCCCTTTGATTATTGGAAAAGCGCATGGTATGTTAGAAGATATGTTTCTATTTTATCATTGGGTTGATGTTATGGATGGGATTAGACCGCCATTTGTATACATACATACATTTATATTTATAGGAACAACGTAAAAAAGGAAATTTCATAAGGATAATTCGCTAGCGATAAACTGCATGTAATATTGGAAGTTAGGGAGGAAATTAGGTTAGTAATTACAAAAAAAGGATGCTTTAATACCTAAAATTTTAGGAAAAATAAATTTTAGCTTACCAAGAGACTCCATTCAAGGATGACATTCAGCCCAGAGGAATTAAGATGAATAAGGATATGAAAAGAATTTTCTATAGGACATGGATGTAGAAAAAGGTAGCAGAATTTGCCACTAGGTTGTTGACGTACCAAAAAGAAAAAGGTGGAACTGTTTAGGCAGTGAATAAAGGCTGCGTAAGATCACTAGAAACGCAGACAAGAGAAAAAAGGAGTTAGAGTTTGCAGTAAGGGATATGGTGTTGGTCAGGAGGTCAGGAAAGTTGGCACCAAAATTTGTTAAGCCTTTCCCAATTTTAGAAAGAATAGAAAGGCTTGGTATTGTGTGGAGCTATTGGAAAATTTGTAGAAATCCATGACCTTTTTTTCATTTCACATTTGAGCATTTGCCTTCATGGCACAACTACTGTGATATAGCCTGATATATTAGGGGATGTTAAGATGGAGTCAATAGCATTCCGTGCCACCATAAGCATTTTGGAGTACAAAACTAGGAAGCTCCGTAACAAAGAAAGTGGACTACTTCGAGTACGATAGGGGAAAATCCAGCGGAAAACATGAGGACTTCTCATCCTAAGCGTTTTAATGACAAACTTTTCTCTCCAAAATTAGGTTTTGGTTGCATTGTGATTGCTATGGTAGGATGTGTTTGCTACAATTTTACTATCACTTTCGCACTCATATATAACATTTTTTGCAGGTTTAGGATATTTGCGTACATACTTATATGTCACGATCATACATTCATGCTAGGATTGAGCACACATATAGTATGTCTACACACATAATCACATTGCACTTTAAGTGAGTAGATGGTTGTTATAACATCCCCCATTTTAAGGACCTAAACTAAGTGCTACGGATGCTGTAATCATTCCTAGTATTAATTTCCATTGGCAAAATGCAGCTATGTTAATCATATCAATAATCAGAAGCACACGAATATAAAAAATAGTAAACAGAATTTTCCTTAACTAATTTTCACATTTCAATTCACAAATAATATGTCATATTCTATACATAATCCCATTCGCAAACCAACGTTTAGAGAGGTTATAATTATTACAATACTCCAAGAGCGACATATGAAGATGCCCCCCTGGTTCATCAAAGTCTAATATTTAGCAATTATATAACTTGCCATTACATCCATAAAGATGAAACTAAACAACACAGTGGATTAGATAAGTACTCCTAAAGAGCTAGATTGCCACCTACACGTCTTCGGAAGCTTATACGTCTAATGGGAAACCTGAAAACCCTTATTCCCGACCTTCAGATGAGTACCTGATAGTTTAAAGGGAAAAACAAAAACTTCGGGTTTGGCAATTGTTTGATGTGAATAACAACCTACCATCTTGAACCAAAAACATATTAAGTGAGACCACGCCGCCGAGTGGAATAGGTTCTCCCTTACTAATGCCGTAACCAAAACATATTAACCATATATTATGCTCTTGCATCGATATTGTTAGAACAGATTAAAGTTTATCTGCAGTTATGCAACGCATAGTGGATTACCCATCCTAATTTATTTGACTACCCTTCTAAATTTTTATTAACCATCTATCTTATACTTATGTGGACTACCCATCTCACATACAATTACTTGGATTACGCATCCCTCTACCATATGGACTACCCATCACACATGGTTTCATTGTCGAAGTTATGTGTACCATCCATCTCACATATGAACATATTTTTATGGATTATCTATCCCCTCCCATATGGACTACCCATCACATATAGTTTCATCTATTTAAAATGACGTGTACTATTATCACACACCCGATAATTCTCTTAGGATGACAACGAACCCTTCATTAACCATTTAGATACTATCCATCTTCAACATGGTGTGGACTATTCATCTCACATCCTATAGTTTTCCTAGGTTGACTATGAACCCAGTACATATTAATTTAAATCATGTTTAACCCACATCTCCAACCTATGTCTATCGGTGTCCCCAATCTGGTGTTTAGCCCTTAAACTTACAACATCTTAAAATAATATGCATTGTATCCCCAATGACCAATATCGATCTTATTAAAGTAAGCATATTGGTATCCCCAATGACTAGTGTCAAGTTTATTCCACCTAGGTACCACTAAATAAATAACAACAACTTCATATACTTATAACCCCTAGCAAGGTAAAACAATGGTATCCTCAATAATCATAGTCAAAATCATAAAACATATGGCTCGTTGTTATTTGTTAAGATAATTGTTACATCATAATTTCCACAAAGTATAAATTATGAACATTCAAGAAGAAGATTCCTTGGCTTGTAATTCTGAGACACATTGTTTAGCTTCCCTCGAGGGCTTACGCATCGGGCTCCATATCTAAGAGCATATATTTTGAAAACTTGAGTAAAAGCAACAACTAAGATCAAGATCATTGTCCAATTATAAGAACAAGCTTGGCCGAGAGCAGCAACCATCGAGGATAAAGACATCTTAATAAGCCTTAACAATCAGTGGATCATATAGCCCAAACTAAGATCAATGTTCAGGATAAATAAAAGAATCCAAGAAGCTATATATAAAAGCGCCATGTCAGCAATCCGCATCAAAATACTTTCAACCAGATGATGACAAGTATTTGAATTAAATTCTCCTATAGTAAGCCAGGTCATCAATCCAAGTGAAAGCATCTGTACCAATAGTAGAACCTTAAATTTGTTATAAATATAGGACAATGCGCTACTAAAAAAAATAGGTTGGCTGAAGATTTTCTGACATTCTACAATCATTTAGTATTCCTTACTCTTTGTAGAAAGCTTTGACAAAAATATCATTAATGGTGGATTTGGTTATAAATGTACCCATATGCCAAATTGAGGAATAAAGCTAGATGCAGAATCTTCAAAGTGGAAGGAGGGATCTCGTTCCTGAACAACTATAAATCTTGTATCTCTTTTACCTTTCGGCACTTATTTTCTGCATAGTCTCGGTATCCATTAACTTTCTCATACCCTTTTAGAACAAACTTTCGAATGCTTTGTGCTGTTAATCAGATGCAAAATATGTTTAACATTTTTTGCGCCAGAAGAAGGACTTGTACCTCCGTTATCTTCTAATCTAGCAAACTCTAACCTTTCAATCAAGCCTGAAGTCAAATTCATCCTCTCAAAAGACACCTCGTTTTTATGCCTAAGGTGAAGGAGTCGAAGAACTGCATATGAGTAAAGGGAATCGAGCAGACCAATTAACTAAAATTGTAATAAGGAAACTGGTGCTCCAGCCCTTACTAAAAGAGATTTTCGACAAATGGTCTTGAATTTCGTTTCTATCGCAGTACAATGCTTTGATAACTATTAAAACGAAGTTATGAACACTTTTGCTAAATTGGAGAAAAAGATTTCGGCTATGATTGTGGAAGACGAGAACCCTTTGAATTTCAACCCAAACGTCAAAAATTTACCAATGACTGATGATGCCTTAAAAGCTGGATTCGTGGAAAGCCATAGGAAACCCATAAAAAATTTCCCATCGCAAGACGATTCCATGGTTAAGAAATTAATCTACATATCATGCTCTCAAAGAGAATATAGTGAGATAGAACGGGGTAGAGTAGCATGCCTTCTCGGAAAAAGAGCGAGATTGTTCATGCTACATAGGAAATTCCAAGAAAAGAAGAAATTGAGCTTGATCTCGATTCGACACAAGAGGCCGAGAAAGCTTCAGCAGCTGAAACTCTAGAACAAATGTATCGTGATGAAAATGATAAATCAGAGATAGTTATGATAGGGACATATTTTCATCCATCTATTCTAAAAAAAATAATTTCCTTCCTCAAATATAACCTAAATGTAATCGCTCGGAGTCATGATGATATGGTGGGAATCGACCCTTCACTCATTTGCCATTTCTTGAATATAGATCCAAATTTTATCCCCGTAAATGAAAAATGGAGACCTTTAGACAAGGCCTGATATATGGCCCTACAAGAAGAAGTCAAAAGGTAGCTAAAGAATAACTTCATCCAAAACTTTTACTATCTAGAGTGGATCGCCAATCCGGTGTTAGTAAAGAAACCCAGTGAGAAGTGGAGGACTTGTATTGACTTCACTAATTTAAACAAAGCTTGCCCCAAGGATTGCTTCCCCTTGCCAAGAATCAATCAGTTAGTAAATGCTACAAGTGGCCACTAATTGCTTTCATTTATGGATGCCTATTTCGAATATATTCAAATTCCAATGTTTAAGCCGAATAACATACTACTTTGGAATGGACAGATGAATGCCAAAAGGCATTCGAAGACCTGCAAAAGCATCTAAGTTCTCCTCTAGTGCTATCTAAACCAATAGATGGAGAAACCGTGTTCCTATATTTGGCCATCTTGGATCAGGCCATAAGTTCGGCCTTAGTGAGAGATAATAATGGGATCTAGACACCCATGTATTATGTAAGTAAAAGGCTAGATCCAACCGAGATACACTACCCAGTAATTGTAAAGCTTGCATATAACTTGGTGTTCGCAGCAAGAAAACTCCAACCATATTTCCAGGCCCATCTTATTAAAATCCTTTAGGATCAACTGCTTCGACATGTTTTTAACAAACCGAAACTGTATGGAGGTTAATTAAGTAGGTTATAGAACTTAGCCAGTACGAGATATCATATGAGCCTAAGACGGAAATCAAGGGTTAATCACTATCTGACTTCGTTACTGAATGCAGTAGTTTTAGAGCCGAAGCCAAAAATGAAGAAGGCAAGAATAAACAACTCCCTTAGCAACTTTATGTTGAGAAAGCCTCAAATGAACAAGGGCAAGATCTTGGTTACCTCGGACAACAACCAAATTTATTGGGCAATAAAATTCACCTTCTTAACAACCAATAGTGCCGCCGACCATGAATCTTTAATCGTTGGATTGAGAATGGTTATTTCCATCATGACTTCGAAGATCCGAACATATAATGATTTCCAAATAGTGGTCAAACAAATTTTGGGTCACTACCAAGCTCAAGACCCTTGGTTAGCCTTCAATGCTAAATAGGTAAAGCAACTACTCGAAGCTTTCAAGAATCATCATGTGGAAAGCATTCTTAATGACCAAAACGTTAGAGCTAATGCCTAAGAAAAATATGCGAGCACAATGGATGTAAGATAGTTTAATTTCATTTCAGTGGAGATCCTGGAGAAATATACCATACAGGTACTGGAAAAAGTGTTAATTGTAACATGGGCTTAAGCTACCCGAAGAGAATCTATATCAACAGTAATAATTGAAGAAAACTGGATGTCGCCGTATGTCCGATACTTAACTGAAGGTATTTTGCCTTCAAATGCTGCCGAAGCAAGATGAATTAAATATAATGCTCCAAAGTTCGGCACTATAGATAGAATACTATATTGGATGGGATACTTAACCGCATACTCTTGGTGTGTAATAGCCTTGGAAGGTCAATATATGTTGAAAGGAACCCATAACGGAATATGTGGAGACCATTGTGGTGGCCAAGAATTAGTAAAGAAAATACTATGGCAAGGTTTCTATTGGCCAACACTAAATCAAGACACACTAGAATATGAAAGAAAATGGGATAAGTGCAAATTTTATGCAAATGAGCCAAGAGCTCCTTCTGCCGAGCCCACCCAATGAGTCCATGGCTCTTCAATATTTAGAGCATCGATCTTATTGGTTCCCTTCTGACCGTTAAAGAAAGGGCAGGATATGCCATAATGGAAATTGATTACTTTACAAAATGGGTCAAGGTAGAACGCTTAGTTGTGAGTTGGCGGAATAGGGATCTTAAGGCTAAATTAACACTAGAGGGAGGAGGGCGTGAATACAGTTAATGGATTATATGAATATTCTTCAAATTCTTTAATATTTTACTTGGAATGTTAGAATTAACAATCAAAGAAACAATCACAGAATCAAAGTATAGACAAAAGCAAATGCAGTAAAGGTAAAAAGGAAAGAACACACAAGGATTTTATACTGGTTCAGAGTGACCCTACATCCAGTCCCGTACAATTCCTTGTAAGGATTTGTTTTCAACTTGTAAACGCGAATACAATCTCGATTTCAAGACTATGAGACACATCCTCCGGAATCCCAGCCTCTAGGTAGAGCCACTTGATTTTCGGACCACAAGCGCACCTACTAGATTTACGGGCTACTAAGCATACCCAACTGATTTAAACAAGCTACAATCACACCTACTTAGATTTCAAGGATACTACGCAAGCACATATTATAAAAGTATGATTTGATGGAGTTCACAGACTTAGATCTTCGATCTTGATTACAATTGATCTTGTAACTCTTGAATAGCATTTGATCTTAAGAGAGATGAGAGAAATCAGAGAGTATATGAAAGAGAATCAAAATAGCGATGATTGAATTTGATTCTAATTGAATTTTGGTAGAATTTAGATATAAATTGTTTTAGAATTTAAGAGAATGAAAAGAGGAGATATAAGAAAGTAGCTAATAAAAATTCGTTTGGAAGATTCGTACATATATGGAAACAACGGTCATGTCCTTTCACAAAGTGATACGACGAAAAGGCACTTCTATTCAAATTTGAATTTTGAAAAATACGGTTAGTATGTCGACGTACTTGCAGAGGATATTTCGAGATATCCCTTTGTATTTTGAAAAATTACTTAATAAAAGTTGTTCTGAAAATATTAAGTTCTGTAAAATAGTTTGAAATTTTGTACAACCATTTAAACATAATTTATACATATTTTAATTATATTAAAACTTAATAGAAATTTATAAAACAATTTTGAAAGATTTAATAAGAATATTTAATATAATGTAAATAATATATATAAAACCAATATAGTTATATATTATTAAAGTATGAACAATAATTCAATATATATATATATATATATATATATATATATAAACTCAAAAATACTAAAATAATATCTTTATATGTATAAGAGATTTGAAATCATTTTGGAAACATTTTTAAATAGTTTTTTATATCAAATATTTGAAAAAAAATTAAAACAAATTATAGAAGGTAAGAGAGATCGGGAAAGTGTTATCATGTTCTTAACATAAACTCTAAGACTCTATAACTTATCTGGAATATCTTGAAATCTTGAACTCTTCAATGCTCATGAGTCATCATTCTTAGACTCTTGAAACTCTATGTTAGCATCTTGAATCTACTCTTGATATCAGCACCTTGATATTGTAAAATCTTCTTAATCAATGCATGTCTAATATCCTACACTATATATATATATATATTGATAAAACAATAGTATTTATATTTTATATAATGTCATATAGTTGTTATCATCAAAACCAATACCTAAGATACTAACGATCTCCCCCTTTGTGATGATCACAACTCTATATATAAAATATAATACGACTCCCCCTAAGTTACAAACTCCCTCTTAATCTATGCCTAGATTTTATACATTTTCCACCTTTATCATCAACAAAAAATAACTAACTAAAATTATTACTCCCCTTGACAAAGATACTATAGTAATAATGATAAGAATGAAATATAAGAAATGACGTGTGATAACACAGATCATTGATAGTAACCATACCAAAATATATATTCATTCAATATCACAATGCAAAATAATCACAATCTAATTAAACACTGAACCATAAATAAATGTACAAAGTAAAACTGTCAAATCAAATCAAAATGTGCAAACTACACATTAAAACAATCATAGAAAATCAACTGTTATCCTAACAAGACTTCCTAATGATCGGGGATTTGTGAATAGGGCAAGAGGATAATGAAGGCAAAATTTCCCTTTTTATTAGACGAGATTTACATCTCGATCGAAACATACTTCTCCAACGCATTGAACTTCATCATTTTTCTCCTTGTGTTCTTCATCTTCTTCTTCTTCTTACTTCTCTTCTTCATTATCGCTGCCTTGAATGGGGTTATGTATAGAAAAATTTGCAGATGCATCGTCAATAACTATGAAATCCGTAGGATTATCCAATAGATATTTTCACAAATTACAAAGAATTTTGTGTTGCTTCTCTTGTTCCTTGGTCATACGAAGTTGCTCCACTTGAATTTCAGTGAGCATTTGTAGAATATTTTTTAGTTCACCCTCCATTTAAGTGATATTGGCCATAGTAGTGCTTTGATAGGGGCCTTGGGTAGGAAAAGGGAAAGAAAACGATGGATTTTCTTATGTAGAAACGTTTGGGATTAGAGGAGGCCATGGTTTATTTGTTTCAGCATATTAAAATAGACCGAATGTAGAAAAGTTAGGAGGAAAGTCCAAATTTGGTTATTATATCACTACCCATTTGAATTTTAGAGGGAAATTTAAAAAATGAAAATTACCGTTATATGTCGACATATAAGGGTAGCGTATGTCAACATACATAGTATTGTTTAGATTATTTTGTTTTTCTTTATATTTTGTAACTTTTACTTCATTATTTTTTTATTTTCAATAGAGAACAAATTCCTAACTCTCTTCTTAGCATAGTAAATGATATTTAATTCAATGGTTTTGTTAATATATCGGTTATTTTCTTTTCAGTGATTAAAAATTCAAGTGATATTATTTCTTTATTTACATATCTCTTAAAAATGATGTCTTATATCAATATGTTTAGTCCTATAATGATAAGCTGGATTTTTTTTGATAGACTTATCACACTTGTATTATCACGGTAAATTGGCGATTCATCAAAATTTAATCTAAAATCTTTTAAAGTTTGTTGCATATAGATAACCTGTGAATATGCTAATGCTGCAGAAATATATTTCGCTTCTATTGTGGACAGAGATACAGAGTTTTGCTTCTTACTAAACCAGGAAACCAGAGAGTGTCCCAAAAAGTGTTAAGCTTCACTTGTACATTTTCGATCTAATTGCAACGGGCATAGTCAGCATCACTATATGAAATTAGTTAAAAGGAGTCTTCTTTTGGGTAAAAGGGGTAAAAGAGTCCATAGTCTATTGTGTTATTTACATATTTCAAAATTCGTTTATGGATTTTAAATGAGTTTCTTTAGGTTGAGATTGATATCTTGCACAAGGATAAACATTATGCATTATATCTAATCTATTAGCAAAAAATAGTGTAGCGATCCAATCATTCCTTTATACAATTTTTAATCTACATCTTTTGTAACAACCCGCATATTTATCGATTTTATATTTAAATATTTTATTTAAATATTTTGTCGTTAATCGGATATTGGTCCGAAAAGCTACTTTTTGCAAACGGTCAAATTAGGACTCGCGACCACTTCCATTGAGTTCGAAATGCCGTTTACAATTTTTTTAAGTATAAACATTGGTAGGTTTGGAGTTAGTGGAATTTCACTAACTTTTCCCGCTTTGGACTTTGGGTTAGATTGCCATTATAACTCAAGCCCAAACCCCCTTCCTTCTTCTCACTCTTTATAAATTTCCTAACAACCAAGCTTTTGCATTAATGGTGAGTGGAAGAGGAAATTAAAACTCCAAGCTTAGGTTTCAACTTTAAATCCATCATTCAACTCCAAAATCAAAGTGAAGACATTGGATTCTAGCTTGTCGTTTCTTCTCCATTGTTTCAAGCTCCTTCTTCATTGAATTTGTGCAAAGGTGAGATTTTTATCTCACAAATCTAGTCTATAACTATATTGGACTGTTGGGAATGATTCCCTATCACTTTTGCATGCACATTTGTCTTTGGTTTGGATTGCATTGGCGAAAAACTCCAATTTTTAGCATTTTTGGAAATTTCCTGCACTTAGCTCGTTCTGGCCACTTGACTCGTTCGGTGATAGGTCGCAAGGTCGCTGGGTCGTAGTTCGCAGGGCTTTAGGTCATTCTGGAAATATTGGCACTTCGGAGTTAGGTCGCTCACGAGTTAATCCTTAAGTCGTAGGTCGCTCACGAGTTAATCCTTAAGTCGTAGGTCGCCAATGAGTTAATCCTTAAGTCGTAGGTCGCTCGCGAGTTAAGCCTTAGGCAGTAGGACGTTCGTGAATTAAGCCTTAGGTCGTTTGGCCTTTATAATGTTAGGTCGCAACCTCTGTTAGGTCGGCCATGTTAGGTCGCAACCTCTGTTAGGTCGGCCATGTTAGGTCGCTCCTGGCCTAACCCTTAAGTCGTTCGACTCTTAGGTCGTAACACTTAGGTCGCTCGCCTCTTAAACCGATAGGTCGCATGCCCTGTATACTTTTAGGTCGTTAGACCCTTGAGTCGTTAGGTCGTTAGACCCTTGAGTCGTTAGGTCGTATGACCTTATAACCCTATAGGTTAGGTCGCTTCAGTTGGGTCGCTCGCGAGTCAACACTAGGTCGTTTGGCCATAGCTCGTTAGGTCGTATGACCTTATAACCCTATAGGTCGTTGGACCTTTAACTCGTAGGTCGTTGGACCTTATCCCGATGGTTCGCTTGACCCCTTAGACCCTTAGGTCGTTAGACCTCATTTTGTATTCATTAGATCGTACCGTTTTGGACGGGGCGCTGCCCCGCACCTCGCCGGGGGCGCTGCCCCTTGGACCCCCGCGACCTGACCGGACAGGTCAAACCCCGTAAGCGGTGGCGTTGCGTCCGCACCCCCACCTTGGGGGGTTGCCACCCCCCCTGGACCCCCCCTCCATAGGGGATCTTATCTGAAAAACATTGAGCTGATTTCCTTGGATTTTATTCACATCTCCGTATGCGATCTTTGTGATTGATTGTTTCTACAATTGCTTCTGTGTTTTGTCATTTTATAATATAAGGGTTTCAATACTAGTAGTAAATATCAAAACTCTTTTAACAAACAATTTCAACTCTATTTTTAATAACAAAGCTCTTTTCTTAAACCGTTTTCCAATCTATTAGTATATACAAACCTTTACCCCACTCGGATGAGAAATCTAATTAAACGACTTAGTAAAACAAGTGGTATGAAACGCTTGCGTTCACTTCGTCGGTTAATTCTTGGACTTTTTCGATTGAACCTCTTGTGACAATTTTATTAGTGAAGATTTACAGTTTGTTCGTAAATATTTAAGTTAAGCAAGTGGTTATGGGACATGAAGCTAAACTTCTATATTTATTAGCTTTGTGTAATTGACACTTCTCGTTGATCATGACGATCATTCTGATGCTTTAGACTAGCAACTGTGCGATGTCTCTTGTTGCGAGGTTAGACTAGACACCACTTGTGTGATTCCGCTCACACATACCTTTTTGCTTTTTGGTTAGTCTGGACCTTAATCTGTGTGATTCCATTCACACATGTGGGGTAGCTCCCCTTGGTCTTCAGACCGTCATGTGATAGGCCTCTTTCACTTTTCTATGATTTCTGGACTTCTTGCATTGATTTCTAGAATTTATGTCATTAACTTGTTATGAGTACAAGTTAGGGGTATGATGCCCTTTCCGAATCTTTGAGAAGATTCTTGTGATATTGATTATCTCTTATTGATTGATCTTCTGTTGATCATTATTTACATACTTATAGTGGTATGTCATTATGGATATTTTATGTTTATGCCATATCTTTTATGTTATATCTTATCATCTGATATTTATAGCTAGACTGACCCGTTTATTATTTTTCTTAAATAATACTCGGGTCAGACCGAGATGTTACAAGTGCTTCTGCTTGACTTCTTCCCAGGGATTCATCACTCTGACTTTTGGCTAACTGTTTAGATTAGCAGTTTTTGTTATATACACTTGAGATATAGACTCATAGTTGTATTCTTTTGTATAGCACGTGTTGCTATTCTTTTGTATTATTGTGGATCTTTTGACCACTACTCTGATGTACACTTTCATGTGTTAGTTATATATTCATATCTTCTTCCGCCTTTGTGATATGGATGTCTGTGGCTGATTTGCGTTATGCTTATTTCTACGTTTGTTTCCGAAGATTATTATAGCCACCGTGTGATAAGCAATTACATGGATGGTCGCTCCTCAACAGCCTTATTCTCCGTGCTAGTTGACAGCACTATTCCGTAGTGTTCTTGGCTAGCGTGGGTATAGAGGTGGGGCGTCACATCTTTTGAATTTTCTTCTTTGTTTAATTTTTCATTAGGTTCCATAGGAGTTGGTTTACCACTGGTATTTGACATACCAAATTTCTTAACTAAATCTTTAGTATATTTTTCTTGACAAATAAAAATTCCACTATTTAATTGTTTTATTTGTAATGCTAGAAAATAATTTAGTTCTTCTATATGACTCGTAACAAATTCCTTAGTCATTATTTCTGAAAAATCTTTGTTTAGATTATCGTTGTAGATCTAAAATGATTTCATCTACATATTTGTATTACCTGAATATCATTATTATCTCTTTTAATAAAAAGGTGTGCTATCTACTTTGCCTATTTCAAAATTTGATTGTATTAGATAGGATTTAAGTCTGTCATACCAACCTCTTGGAGCCTGTTTCAGACCATATAAAGCGTTCTTTAATTTGTAAACATACTTAGGTAGTTTTTTATCTCCAAAAAGTAGGGTTGTTCTACATATACATTTTTGTAATAAAACTGTTCAAAAATGCATTTTTAACATCCATTTGATATAACTTAAAATTATTGTGATTAGCAAAATAAAGTGAAATTTTTATAGCTTCTAATCTTTCTACCGGTACAAAGGTTTCATTAAAATCTATTCCTTCTTCTTGACAATAACTTGTGCAATTAATCGAGGTTTATTTCTCACAAATTCTCCTGTTCATTCATTTTTTTTCTATATACCTATTTAGTTCCTATTATAGATTTATTCTCAAGCCTTGGAACTAATTCCCATACATCATTTATTGTAAATTGATTCAGTTCCTCTTGCACAACATAATCCAGGAATCAGCAGTTGATGCTTCCTTAGGATTTTAGGTTCAATAGTTGAAATAAAAGCAACTTTACTCATTTTATTTAATTGATTTGTAGTTCTAATAATATATTAAATTTTCTAAGTATATTTTCTATAGGATGATCTTTCAAGAATTTTTTTCTTTTATTTGGATGTGATTTTTATGAATTATTATTATTTTCATTTTTAGTAATCTCATTATTACTAATTTTGTTTGAGTTATCAATATTTTCTTCTTCATCAATATTTGGATTATAAACTTTAAAGTTTTCATCAAATGTGACATGTAATGTCTCTTCAATAGTATTACTTTTGGTATTGAAAATTCTATGTGCTTTACTTCTATTCGAGTATCCAATAAAGATTCTTTTATTTGATTTAGCATCAAATTTATCCAAATTATCTATAGTACTTAAAATAATACATTTGCTCCTAAAGATTCTAAAATATGACACTTTAGGGTTTTTATTATAGAATTGTTCACATGGCATTTTTTTGTTAATGATCTTATTTAAATTCTATTTAATATATAACATGTCGCACCAATTGCTTTAGCTCAAAAAAAAATAGGTAAATTACTATCATTTAGCATAGTTCTAGTGCACTCTTGAACCGTCTTATTTTTTTGTCCTACTACTCCATTTTGTTGTGGTGTTCTTGGAAATGAAAATTATGAGTTATACATTTCTTATTATAGAAATTCTCAAAATTTTCATTTTCGAGTTATCACCATGATCATTCCAGATAGTTTTAATTTTACTAGACATTTGATTTTGAATTCATTTAACAATGATTTAAACATTTCACAAGCATCACTTTTAAGTTTTAAGAAAATCATCTAGGTAAACCTAGAATAATCATCTACAATTACAAATACATATCTACTGTGATTTATAGATTGTATCCGTGAGGGACTGAAAAGATCTAAGTGAAGAAGTTCAAGGAGTTGAGATGTAGAAATCATAATTATTGATTTAAAAGGATTATTTTTTAATTTTTTCTAATTGACATGCATCATATAAATTATTGATTTTAAAATCCATTTTGGAATGACTTCTAACTAGATCATTTTTAGCAATTTTAGATATTAGTTTGAAATTCAAATGACCAAATATTTTGTGCTAAATCCAAGGATCACTTGATTTATACAAAAGACACAAATTATCATTTGAGATTTTCATACTTAATATATAGATGTTTCGTTTCCTAATATCTTCAAAGATAATACTTGACTCGTTATCTTTAATATGACATTTATATTTTACAAATTTAATTTTGAAACCCTTTCACACAATTGACTAATACCCAACATATTAAGTTTTAAATTCCTAAGTAACAAAACATTAAAATCAATAAGATTTTTAAAATTACCGGCCTTATCGATGCGAATCATATATCCTTTAAAATTGTCTCCAAAATTTACTGATCCACCATCTCTATAAACAATGTCTTTTAAAATTTCTAAAGTTGCAGTCATATGTCTTGGGCTTCCACTATCCGGTATCCACCATCTTTATATAATGAACCAATGCAAATTTTTTGAAATAACATTATGATGATTTTGCAAATTATCATTTCGAAAATAGTTTTAAAAATATTACCAAAAATTGCCTCTGAAACTTTTCAAAAATTAGATTATGAATACTTTGAAACCAAAGCTCTGGTACCAAATGTGAGTCGGCGGATTAGGGATCTTAAGACTAAATAAACATAAAAGGGGTTATGAATAGCGTTTAATGGATCATATGAATATAATTCAATTTCCTTTTGATTTTACTTGCAATGCAGGAATTAACAACCACGGAAACAATCACAAAATAGAAGTACATATAAATGTTAATGTAGTAAAAGTAAAAAGGAAGGAAAACAATAGGATTTTATACTAGTTTGGAGCTGCCTTACATCTAGTCCCATATAATTCCATGTGCGGATTTCTTTTCAACCAGTAAATGCAAAAACAACCTCGATTCCAAGGCTACGAGACACACCCTCTAGAATATCGGCCTTTAGGTAGAGCCAATTGATTTCCGGGCCACAAGCACACCTATTAAATTTACGGACTACTAAGCACTACCAATTGATATTAACAGGCTACAATCACACCTGCTTGTATTTTAGGATAACAAGCATACCACAAAGTATAAGAGTATGATTTGATAGAGTTTACAGACTCAAATCTTCGATCTTGATTACAATCGATCTTATATTCTTGAATAGCAATTGATCTTGAGAGAGATGAGAGAAATCAGAGAGTATATGAAAGGGAATCAAACTAGTGATGACTGAATTTGATTTCAGTTGACTTTCGGTAGAGTTTTAATAGAAATTGTTTTAGAACCTAAGAGAATGAAAAGAGGAGAGAAAAATAAGAAAGTAGTTAATGAAAATTCATTTGAAAGACTGGTGTATATATAGGGAAACAATGGTCATGTCCATTTGCAAAGTGATATAACTAAAAGACACTTCTCTTCAAATTTGAATTTTGAAAAATACAGATAGTATGTCGACATACTTGTAGAGGATATGCCGACATATCCCTTTGTATTTTGAAAATTTACTTAATAGAAATTGTTTCTGTAACGACCCAATTTTTCGACACCCGAAAATCGACATTAATATGGTCCACTGTATCAAATGCCGAACAATCGAGTGTCGGAAAACCGAACCATTTGGGTTAAAGAAGAAGGAGGTAGAAGAAGAAATAGAAAACAACATCAGAGTCTCACAAACGCAGCGGAACAATATATAATAGATAAATGACTAATCCTTAAAATAAATGAATTATATCTGTTTATATATTACATCATCAGAGTACAACAAAGTTCATAACACTCAACTGGAAAGTTATCATACTCTGTCCTCACAAACTGACTATGCAGTTAATCAACACAACAGAATATTAATCAAGTACGGAAGTACGTCTCGCCATCCAGATCGTCTCCTGAGCTCCATAGCATCCTTTCCTGTATTAATACTCGGTTTGACCCGAGCATCATAATAAAACAATACCCGAGTCAGTCTGGAAAACTAGCATGAGAAAACACACTCAGTTGGATTATTAAAATTTTAGAATCCTTTGAAATCAAAAGCATATCGTAAGACTATGCCATAAAAAACATGTCGGGTTTTTGCCTTACAATAGCCAAAACATTTCTTATCAGAATCCTTTGATATTATAGTAGTGTCTATATACAAATACTTATTCAAATAGCCGAAATTGTTACGTTCGTTAAATTCTAGCATAATAAGTATACAAATAAAACCATAAAGGCATGTAGGGAGAATGGATTTCCAACTAATGACTAGGAAGTGGGGTACCACCTGTCACGGTACCTGGTCTAGATCAGCATGCCGAGGATCCACCCTGATCCCCTACAACACAAGACCGGGACTACCCCTTACCGGATAATCTCGAATAAGATCACCCCGTGGTTTGGATCAGCAACCGCCCACTAAGCCGAATAAAAAGGGACCTCTAGACAGGGATGACCTTACCCTAATGTGCGCGACCCACTTAGCCTTGCTGCATATCCTCTAATTTTCATTCATTCCTAATTGATGAGGTTCGAGGCTCAGCGTTACCTTTTTAGAGCATTTCACTTAGAATGCTCACCGTCCTCTATGTTTCTCAAATCATTCATCCATACAAGTCCGTTCCGGGTTCGAACAAAACCGAAGGCACTACTCCTACTACATCCATTTTGGAATCACCCTTCGGATTAGTATCGACTAGCCCTTGTACTTCACTGCACCATCTCCGACTCCAAGCTCTTGTCTTCCTCATGAAAACATTCAAACCGGATCGAAGTGGTTTTCGTGAAATTAATCCCGATCCGGGTCTCTCTGAAATGATCAGCGCATTGTCCAATATTAATAGTCGATTATTTAACTATCAAATAACATTCACAAACATCCATCAAACATTAATAATCTTCCAAATTATTTATTTCAAAATACCATCGCAAGATATTTTCCACATTTCACCCCTTTGAAAAATAGTTTAAATCGCCTTTTTCTTACGGAATAAATTTTCCAAATACTGTCTATTCCCATTGAAATTTACCAAGTCTAAATATTAATAATTTTAAAATCATTTTATTCTCAAAATATACTTTAGAATATTTAAATTAAAACTACTTAAAATACTTTGTTCAAAGTAATAGTAATGAAATTTATACTAGATTTCTAAGTAAAATTTAAGCCACAAACCCCTTTTTTAAAAATAAATGAAAGTTTTATATAAGTACAAATATTAGAAAATCTCCTTTAGAAGCAATTATACTAATTTATCTTTCAATTAATTACTACTAAAATAAATTTGAATAATAAAAATAAATTTGAATAATAAAAATAAATTTGAACAATATGTACTTTAAAATTTTAAAATGAACTTTCTAAAACATTTCTTTAAAACTTTTAAACCTTAAACTTATACATAAAAATTTTCCTTAAAAACATACTTGGCTTTCCAGGGAAATACACTTCCAATTCCACACCCTTCTAAAAATAAACCACTATTTATTTTTAAAACAAATTACCCATTCCTTTATAAATTCCCATCATGAATTTATAATTCCAAATATCCACTGATATCTTATTTCACTTTATAAACCCAGTTTATAAACCCCATAGTCTCATATCTCTTTTAAAACACAATTTTAAATATTAAATCAATTTCCAATATTTACTGCATTTAAAATAAATTCCTTTACTTATACAAATTTAATTTCAAAACCCAAATATCCATGTTCACCTTTGTTTATGATTTAAATTCTTACTTAAATTAGAAATACCAATTTCATACTTTATTTCAAATTCTCCTTTTATTTTTTCAAACTCTATTCAAATCTTAGATTTTAAAAATCAAAAATATATTTCTTTAAACTTACGAAACAATATTGCTTAATTACTTAATTCATATTTTTTTTATAGAAAAACCCTTTTTCCATTTATTCAAAGCTCTATTTTCTTCTTAAATTTATTATGTAGGATTTAAAATTAACCCTTTCTTTCTTTCCCAAATTCATTTCTTTAATTTATTTGAATTCACTATATTATTTACTTGAAATTTTCCTTTTATTTCTTTTAAAAATCCAAACTTATATTTTTCCATTTTCTTAAATACCTATATATTCAACCAAGCCATAGCATTTCATAATTCAATTCCAAATATGATCAATATAATCATCATAGATTATAACATAACTCACACTGCTGAATATATAAAAAAAAATCAACGTTTTGAGGATTCCAGTTGGACCCCTCCAACCTATTTCCCTGCACCCACATATGTTAGCACAATATAAAATACCGATTCCACTTCGAGGTGGAATATCGCGGTATATGGGGTTATATTTATATCATCCAATATTATCCGGCGCATAGGGTCTCATCCGCTATATAATACGGGAAATCAATCACTCCAATATATATGTACACTATTATATATAGTATCATACCCAGACAATTCAAACAATCAACCAATAATTTAAATTTAACTATTAAATTTAAATTGAAATCCAAATGAATGAGATTAACTCACCTTTGATTTTTAACTTGCAATCTGATTTACACCAACTTGATTCTCCATGATTTAAGACCGTGTATAAATATTTATAAGATTTTATTAATATTCGAACAAATCGAATAATTTATCTCGTTTTACAAATTGCTTAACTAATGATTTAGTTTGAAACTGATTTTCTTATAATAAATAATTTTAGTAGCTAAAGTAATTAAATAGATTAATCTCTATAATACATTATTATAAAATAGACCAGTGATTGAAAATATTTATCTTTATTTCTTTTTCACTCTGGAACTACATATATATTTTATAAAAATAAGTTATATAGATTTCATAAAAATCTAATTTATATAAACCTCAAATATTTTTATATTTTTTATATAACTTCAAAATATTATTGTATATATATTTAAAGCTAAAAAGTAAGTTACATGCATACATAGAAAGGATTTTTATATAAACTCAAAATTCCAATTTTAAATACAACTCTTATTTTTAGAAATCCCAACTATATATATTATTTTCAGTTTTTCTGCATGCAAAATCCTCTGGCTAATAAAACTTCCTACTTTAAACTATATATTTTTTTCCTGTTTATATATACATATGTTTATAAAATTCTAATAAAATATCCTTCTAGCTTATATATTTATATATATATATATATATATATTAAATCAAATACAAAATGGGTTTATTGTAATATATATATATATTCTGAACTTAACAAAAAAAGCAATCCTCTTTACTATAAAAACTTTTCTTCTTCATATACATATATATATTTGTAAAAATAGAACCGGTTTTACATTTCTCTTCTATGTATGTATATATATTACTAAAATTGAAATAAAGATCGTACCTAGCTTCTCTAAGCCCAAAGTGCGAACAAATCGAGGTCATCGATTTCCATGTCCCCACAAACAGCCAAACCACCGATCCACTCGCGGTCGAGCACCGACCATTCATCGTCCTTGCCACCAATCACTCATCCATCAGCTACAGTTGCAACTAGTCCCCGCCACGACTTGTGACGCCGCCACCATCGGTCGTGAATCCCACTATCTCGACCCAAACCACTCGAAACCGTGCCCCCAATTGATCGCGATGCTTCCCCTATGCGGCCCCTACGACCCCACACCAAGCTCCTCGCACCCGCATGCCCTAAAATCGTGAGGGGTTATGCAAAGGAAGAGGGAGGGCTCGAGCACTTCGCCCCTGAAGAAGAAGGGGCCTAAGAATTTAGTTCGGCCATTTTTTTTTACTTTTCTTTTAAACTGAAGATCGATTTTGATTTGAAGAAGAAGGAATATATGGCCATTATCCTTGATTTTTAACGAAAATGGTTTTCCTTTTTATTATAAAAGGCACGGCTAAAATTTTAAAAGAAAAGGAAGACGCGTGTCTTCAAAGAGAACACGTGCAATAAAATTCTTTGCGTTTCCAAAGGCCTGCTACAGTAATCAGTGCCACATTATTATTTATGTTTAAATTTAAATTTAAATTTGAATTGTCTCGATTTTCGCAACTCAAAATCTTATACCCCTATTACGAACGCAATGGAAAAGGTTTTGAGTCCTAATTCGATCGTATGAGAAGCTAGCTTTTTGGACTCGGATATTAAATTGAATTTTCGATATAGATTTCAGTGCGGTTACATCTCGTATGCTCACACACCTACTCCAATCACTAAGAAAATTTGAAATCCGATAATAATACAATATTACGGATCCAATGGAACTGGTTTCGTCAAAATCTGAGAATGTGCCTCGAAAGGCTTTTTTTATGTAACGACCCAGAATTTCTGTCATTTGAAATTCAGATATTTAGTTGATTTTAAATACCAACAAGTAAAATTTATAAGTCAAATGAATTTTATTTTGAATATCTGGATTTAATTGGATAATTAAATCGATAATTTAATATTGGAAATTACAGAAATAATTGAAAATTGGGCTTAATGTGATTAAAAATGATTTATAAAGTTATATTAAATCATATTGGAGTTAGAACAATGTTTGTGAACTTTTAAAATTGAATTGAAAGTTAATTTGTCAAAATTGAATATTTTAATATTTAATCGACTAGTGAAAATAGCCATTTTTCAAACAGTCTCGGATTTCGTCAAAACTAGTTTCATCAGATCAGTAATGTTATATTATTGTATGGTTTCAAATTTCGTGTCAATCGGATTTACCGTTTGTCTGGGGCAAAGCCAAAACGCATAGAAATTGGTTTAATCGATTTAATTTCAATTTGATCGTTTATTTCCATAACTCTCACATATGATCGAATTAGCCTCCGAAACCTATTCCATTGTGTCCGAAACGTGGGGTAAACCCTAGAAACGCCGGTCACCGCGCGAGATTTGGAGTTCAAAAAATTCGGGATGAATAGTTGTAACGATTGCGATTTTTCGTTGCCGAAAAACCGAAATGTTAGGGTTGAAGAAGAAGAAAAGAACAAGAAAAAGGTAGCAGAAGAGAGAAAGGATAGAACGGAACAGAAAGAAAGCAATAGAACAATATCAGAATCTCACAATTCGCAGCGGAACAACATATAATAAATAAATGAATAATCTTTAAACAAATAACTATATCAGTTATTACATTACATTACATCATCAGAGTGTACAACAACAAATAAAAACAAACAGTGGAAAAGAAATACTATATACTAGTAATACGTCATGCCATCCAGCTTGCCTCCAACAACTCCTGAATATTCAGAATATCCCGATAAACCTTAACTCTTGACTGCCCGTGTGGATATTGGTGGGCACCCAGAGTTTAGAAAGGAAAACAATAAACTCCGAGTCAGTCATGTGACTGGTGTGAGAACTCAAAACAGTTTATTTATCTTTAAAATCAAGAACAGGATAATTTTTAAAATAGATTCGCAATGTTTTTGAAAATGTAACTACCATAAGACCTCCCACCACACACACAATGCAAACGCAGACTTGGAGGAGATTTCTTCTTATGTTAGTCAAAGATGCTTACTACGCAAAATCAAATCAATTTTGATATTATTATTAGTGCATAGTGTAGAAGACATTTCGAAAGTAGAATATAAATCTTAACCTACATAGGTACCATTATATTATGCCTACTATAGCTACCTCTTGAGGAAGCAGGTTCTACAACTAAAATCGTACAAGATCGTATTGTTTCTTTGGATTTCCAACAAATGGTCAGGCCAAGGAACTTCCCATTGCCACATGAGAACGCCTCTGGAAGGACGTCCCCGAGAACCAAACCGGATCTCTGCCAACACAAGGCCGGGTTACCCCTAACAGGGTAACTACTGACACGAGTATGCCATCCACCGGTCCATTGGGACCTTTATCCGAGCGCTCGTAACCAACATCACACCAAAATAATAAAGTGTTTCAACATGAGTAAGTATCTGGGCTCCATACCATGATACCACCCTTTTCCAGAAGGAAATGCACATACCCAAAAGGGAGCTACCCCTCATAACCTTACCGCATCTTTCCTGTTTTGACCATTCCGGGGTGTGAGACTCGACGAAGTCTCGTCCACAAAGCCACGCTTTATACAAAAACTGTGCTTTGGGTCAACAAATGATCATATAAATGATCACAAAGATAAGTGGTCAAACAAATAATCATATCACAAATGATCAAACAATGATCATTTCACAGCAACACTCAGCATGTCACATTACCAAATTGGGAATATATTGCTAATAACCTTCAACTACAAAACCTTTGAGCTCGTACGTCTCAAAGAAGGGTGTTAAGCTAAAAGAATAAATTCTCCGCCACCAACAGAAATATATTTGAAAGAAATCAGCTTTATAGCTCAATTTTTAATGTCAGATATACAATCCATACAAGTCTGTTCCGGGATCGAACAGAACCGAAGGCACTTACAATGAAGTCCTTGCAATCCGAATAATCTCTAATCGCGTCCGGATTTCCCATCACGTATGGAGATCTCTATACCGGGGATCAGCCAGTGCAGAGGCAATCAACAAGAAACCCTTTCGTTTTCGAAAATATCCGGTCTTCAACACCGGTCTTCAAATGCAATTCATAACGACGTATCACATATTCGGAAAGGGTTATACGACCCCAAAGTCCTTTCCCGGTTAACCCGAATAGTGAGCGCTTATGTTTAAAAAAAATAAGTGTGGCATTCAATTTCAAGCAAATCACAACAAATACCTATTTAAAGGTAAATATTGATAGTCGGTTATTGAATTATCAATGGATATGCACAACATCACCAGATTCCAAATAATTTTCCAAATTATTTATTTTCCAAAAATATCTTTACAAGATATATATATATTTTTAATACTTCAAAAAAAAATCAATATTTATTTTTAAACAATTTCCTCCTTTCATTTATAAATTCCATAGTGAATTTACATTCCAAAATATTTATGAATATACGATTTCCATTCGATTTCTAATATTCATTTTCAATTTATCTTCAAAAAGATACATTCAAAATATTCACTCAATATTGGAAAAACATTTCCATACTTATTTATTTATAAGTGATTCACAAGTCTTTTTATTTTCTACACTTGGAAAATATTCAATATACTCTAATCGAAATTAAGTATATATTTCATTCTTTAAGGAAATCATTCTCTTAAACATATTTATTTGGGCCAAAACGAATGTTGTGTAAAACATCGTTACGACAACCCAAAATCACTAGTATAGAGATTCGAAATTAAAATAGATATATAAATCCCAATACTATACAAAACATTTCCTTTCGGAAATCATTTACTATAACAACAGTGTTATAGTCTACCATTTCCTTCTATTTCTCGAAAACGTCTATTTCAACAATGAATGTTGAAATCTATGGTTTCGATAGTTAATACATTTTAAAACATCTTTAGATCATTTTAATTCTATTTAAAACATCACATCCAATACATTTTCTTTAATATATTATTCACTATTCAAAAACGTGAATATAATTGTTAACCAATTTCATCATTTCTATACATTTTGTTTTAAAGGATTATTCACTGTCTAAAACGTGAATATAACTCCATTAACAAATTACAACAATTTACTTATCAAAATAAGTCGTTGCGGATTTATAAAACAATGTTTATAAATTCCATTTCTATTTATTTTATAACACTTCCTCTTATAAATTTCCTTTATTAACCTATTCGATTTATAACTCAATTATAGACCGAAAGTCCATATTATAAGTTAAATGCTTATAATTTATTTGTTTACAAAATTGTTCTTTTAACTTCCCAAATTATAAATCTTGTAACTTATAAGATTCATTTATTTATCCAAAAAATATTCTTTTAAATAACTTTACAAATTTTATAAACCTACTGTTTATAAAATTCCATTTATAACTTCACCGTTATGATCCTATAGATTTCATTCATTTATGAAATTCATTCACAATTCATTCTAACACTTATAAAAGCTCGTTTTACAATTCCAATATTTTTAATTTACAAATATCAATTTATAAATCTTTTATATGGATCAATTTATATTATTCTTTTAAAATGTCTTTAAACTCCTTTATAATTTCATCATTCTCTTAGATTTACAAAATAACCAAATTTCATAAATCCTATATTTAAACTTTTTATAATAAATTCAGAAATCCCAATTTTAACTATTTTATAAAATCATTAATCCCATATTTTCAAAAATCAACTTTTAACTGTATTTCTCAAAAATCAAAATTTTTATAACATTAAAATTTTAACGTTTATTTATTTAAGATGAATCAATTCCAAAAATATTTTATAAACGTATACTTTCAAAATCACTTTAGAAATCCCTTAAAATCAAAATCGTTATTTTTAAACTTCAAAATTGGATCCGATGATGCAACACATCAAATAGTCAATCACGACTTTCAAACATCATATATCGATATGATAATCAATCAAATATCATAATATCTAAATCAAATAAATATTTGTAAGGAATCCAGTTGGATCCCTCCAACCTGTTTCCCTGCATCCACAGACATTAGCACAATACCAATTCCGCTTTAAGACGGAATATCGCGGTATATGGGATTTATAAAATATTATCCGCTTAATAGGCGGCGCAACAGGGTCTCATCCGCTATACAATGCGGGAAATCAATCAACTGCAATATATACATATGCCAATATATATATATATATATATATATAGCTATATACTAATATATATATATATATATATATATATATATATATATATATCACATCCAAATAGCAATCAATAAATAACTGCAAATCCAACTTAAAAAAAATTTTGAGTGAGAAATTCTCACCTTGATTTTTGCATGCAAACCATTTCCACTACAAATTGTTTTCGTCACAATTCTAGACCTTGTAATCAATTACGATTTTTTATTAATATCTAAATCAATCAAACAATTGAAATTTCACTTGATAATTTTAAATTAACAATTTGGTTTTAAATGAATAATTTAATTTCAATCAATTTAAAAATTGTTCCCGATTTTTAAACCTTATATAACATTTATATAATTTATTAACATTCGAAGTAAATTGGACAATTCAAGTTGTCATTTTAAAATTTTATTAACTAACTATTTAATTCGAAGCATTCTTCCTTTTAAAATACCTTATAGTAACCGAACAAATTAAGTAAGTAAATTTGGATTAATAATTTTAATTAAACAGATTTCCTTTAATAAATTTACTTAACAAAATATTAATTCTAAAACTACATTTCCTTTAAATAATTTTATGTAATCTAATTATTTAATTAAAACCAAAACTTTTCCTTTTAAAAATAAATTTTATTTGGACTACAAATACCTATACTTAAAAAAAAAATAAGAGTTTATATTATCATTTAAAATTCCTATATTTTTCTTCTTGTCTGATATATACATACTTTTAAATTTAAACCAATTCTCTTTTTTTTTTACTTTTTTTTAGATCTGTTGTTTTTAAATTTGAAACATGCATGTGAATTAATATATAAAATTTTATTAAACAGATTTTTCGCTTTACTGTTAATCCATTTCTAAATTAAATGCTCAGGAAAAAAAATATTTACCAGAAAAAGAAATCGACATCGAAGCCCTCGCGAGTGCCCAGATCACCCCCGACAATACCACCAATGCCTCCTCCCAGAATCGCAACCCTAAATCACGAAGGAGATGAACGCGAATTCCATCGCGTCGGGCTCCCCTTCACCCAAGATTCGCCATCACCACCAATCACGATTGACGAACTCGACGCCTCCCCAAGCACGCACGAGCGTACCATCGTCGAGCTTGTCGCAGTAGAGACTATGCCGACGTTCAAACTCCAGCGCTAGTCGCCGCCGATGCTGCGGCCCCTCTACAGATGCGTCGCCGTTGCCTCGATGCCGTGCTCGATTCGATCGAGCGAAAGATGGAAGAAAGGGTCCGGCCATTATTATTATTTTTAGAAGAGAAGGGGGGTCTCGATTAACTGAAGAGGAAGAAAGAAGGAACTCGATCCACTTGATTTTGAAAATGGGGCTTCGACCATTATTAATTTTGATTTGAACGAAACAGAAGGGGGAGAGAAATATTTAAAATTGAATGAAGTATGCTCGACACGATTTTTCTTCGTGATACTAGGCGTGATAAATGGAAGCTACGGTAATTTGAGTTGATAAAAGGCAGCTGATGTTTGACTAAATTTGAATTTAAATTTAAATTGAATTCGATTTAAATTTCAACGCGTTTATGCGTCGTACGCTCACACAACAAATCCAAATGCTACGAAAATTGAAACCCGGTAATAATTCAATATTACGGATCCAATGGAACTGGTTTCGTCGAATTCCGAGACTGTGCTTCGGAAGGCTATTTTTTAAATATCGATTCAAATGATAAAATTTCAAAACTGAACAAATCAGTTTCAAATTCAATTCTGAAGCTTCTATTACCTTTAATATTATCAATATGGATTTTACAATCCTTTGAAATATTTTAAATCAGCTTAAAATTGAAGATTCAAATTTTTATTCAACTTTCAATAGATTAAATTCTAAAATTTAATCGCCAAATTCATAGTTATATTGAGAATTCAACCTAAACCATCTTTCAAATATTTAAAATTAATTAAATATTTTAAATTTAAATTGTTCAAAATTCTGGGTCGTTACAATAGTAATTTGACAAATTCCTATAAAAGGACCTAAGATCTTAAATTTTTCACTAAACCCTAGCTTCAAAGTTCAGGCCGCCACTTTCATCTATCAATGGCCGAAAAACTCTCTTCTTCCTCCTCAAATTTCTTCAAATTCGTGCAATAATTCAACAAACATTCAAGTAGTTAATTGTAGACAAGGATGAGAACTACATATCCGACGGCTATGATTGGATATAGTTGTGTGGATCGACCAGAATCTCGATGCAAAGTTCATACCGTCGACACGAATTTCGAGTCCAAATAGGAGGCCGAGCTCCGCCCTACTCTAGCCGATGGTAGCTTCCTTGAAGGCCTTCGAAGTGGCATCGCCTGATCGTCTTCAAATTACACGTGGTTGTCGCGTTAATTCGGGTTTTAAGGCGGCTAGTTGGGTTCATCTTGCTTGTGTACGTAATATTCATGTTTGGGGAAGAAACCAAAAGTGCGGCCCTAATATGAAGTTTTGAGATCTACGGCCAGAAATTGATAGGTTATAAAAATATGAAGAAATTGTATATTAAACTATATTATAAATTGTACAATCCTTGAAAAGCGTTATCTCTTTCATACGTGGTCGGAAAATTACAAAACGAATTGCGTTGGCTTCGTTTTGTCGAGCACTACGCAATGGAGCTAGTTAGGAGTCGTTTGGAGCTAGTTTGAATTTTGGTAAAATTAAACGCGTGATTAATTTTAATCGAAATAAAATGCTGGAAATTGGAAACAAGGTGAGAACTTCTCACTCAATCGAATTGTTTCGATTCAAATTTTAAATAGTTAAATTTTAAATTGCTTGATTGTGTGATAGGATGATAGTTATTATCTGTTGTATTGGAATAGACCCTATATGCCGTATATTAAGCGGATGTTATTTATTAAACACATATACCACAATAATTCCAACTTGTATGGTATTGGTATTATATATGTACTTGAAGTTGATTTACCCGCATTATATAGCGGATGAGACCCTATTGCGCCGCATAATAGCGGATAGTATTTTATAAATCCCATATACCGTGATATTCCGTCTCGAAGCGGAATTGGTATTGTGCTAACATCTTTGGATGCAGGGAAACAGGTTGGAGTGATCTAACTGGATTCCTCAAATGATTGAATTGGTTTCAATGTTGTATGTTAATGTATTTATAATCTGCGTGATTATCTTTGTGATTGCAATCGTTAAAGGTTAAATTTTAGCCGAATATATATTATGGTATCGTTAGATGCCGAAAATAAATAAAATTTTATTTTTGAAAATTTAAGTTGAGAATTCATAATAAAATTTAATTTTGTAATTGATTGATTTTAAATAAATAAACGTTGAAATTTTTATGTTATAAAAATTATGAGTTTTGTGAAATATAACCGAAATGTGATTTTTTTGACATAAGTAGTTGATTAATTTATAAAATGGTTTAAATTGGGATTTTTGAATTATTATAAATAATTTATATAAAAGATTTATAAAATTGATATTTATAAATTAAAATATTGGAATTATAAAATGAGTTTTATAAGTATTAAAATGAAGTGTAAATGGATTTCGTAAGTGGATTATAAATTGTGAAGTTATAAAATGAATAGATTTCGTAAAATAAAAGATTTATAAGTAATTAACTTATAAATTGGATTTTGGCATGTAAATGGAATATGTATAGAATTTGTAAATAAAGTGATTTTATAAGTTGTAGTTGTTATAAAGTATAAATAGAATTTATAAACGTTGTTTTATAAATCCGAAATCGACTTATTTTAATAAGTTTAATCATTATAGCTTATTAATGGAGATATATCCACGATTTTGGGACAGCAGATAATTCTTTAATAAAATATGTAGAAATTGAATTTGGTTAATGAAGTATATCCACGATTTTGGACAGTGAACAATATATTAAAGAAATATTTTGGGAAGTGATATTTTAAATAGAATTAAAATGATTCAAAAATGTTTTAAACTGTATTTAGTATCGAAACCATAGATTTCAACATTCATTGTTGAGATAGACATTTTTGAGAAATAGAAGGAAATGGTGGACCATAACACTGTTGTTATAGTAAATGGTTTTCGAAAGAAAAAGTTTTGTATAGTATTGGGGTTTATATATCTATCTTAATCTCGAATCCCTATACTAGTGATTTTGGGTTGTCGTAACGATGTTTTACGCAACATTCGTTTTGACCCAAATAAATGTGTTTAAGAGAAGTTTTCCTTAAAAGAATAAAATATATACTTAATTTGGATTTGAGTATATTGAATATTTTCCAAATGTTGAAAATAAATGGATTTGAGAATTACTTATTATTGAATAAGTATGGAAATGTTTTCCAATATGAAGTGAATATTTTGAAATTATATCTTTTAAGGATAAATAGAAAGTGAATATTTGAAATCGATTTGAAAATCGTATATCAGTGGATATTTGAAAATTTCAATTCACTATGGGATATATAAAGGAAAGGGAGATCTGTTTTAAAAATAAACATTGATTTATTTTTAAAAGTGTGGAAATAAATTTACGAATTTGGAACATAAATTTAATAAATTGGTAAGTATTTATTTGATTGGTTTAAATGAACCATTTTGAAATGAAAGTTGTAAGGGTGTAAATTGATTTGAAATTGATTTTCAAATGGTTGAAGTGTGGAAATTATATCTTGTAAAGATATTTTTGAAAATAAATGATTTGGGAAATTATTTAAAATCGGGTGATGTTGTGAATATTAATTGATAGTTAAATAATCGACTATCAATATTGACCCTTGAATGGCTATTTGTTGTGAATTGGTTGAAATTGAATGCCACACTTATTTTAAGTTATTGCGCTTGTTATTCGGATTACCCATTTCGAATAGTGATACGACGTAATGGATAGCATTGAAGACCGGGTATTTGTGAAAACGATAGGATGACCTATCGATTGTCTCTGCATCGTTAGCTATGGTATGGAGATTTCCTTTGTGATGGGAAATTCGATCGGGATTGTGAATACCCGGATTGCAAGGGCTTCTTTTGAAGTGCCTTCGGTTCTGCTCGAGCCCGGAACAGACTTGTATGATTACGTGTCTAACATTACATTTTGAGATATAAAGCAGATTTCTTTTTAATACATTTCTGTTAGTGACGGAGAATTTATTATCTTAGTTAACACCCTTCTCTGAGACGTACGAGCTCAGAGGTTTTGTAGTTGAAGGTTATCAGCGATATATTCCCAATTTGGTAATGTGGCATGCTGAGTGTTGTTGTGTGATGATTATTTATTGATCATTTGTTGATCAAAGCGTAGCTTTGTGAAAAAGCGTAGCTTTGTGGACGAGACTTCGTCGGACCTCACACCCCGGAAATGGTCAAAATAGGAATACGCGGCAAGGTTATGACGGTCGCTCCCTTTAGGGTATGTCATTTCCTTATGGAAAAGGGTGGTGTCAGGTATGGAGCCTAGATGCTTAACCTATGTAGTTGCTCCAAACTCATTTTTTCGTGTGGTTGTTGCTTGGTGATCGAGGGCCCTCGGATAAAGGCCCTAAAGGACCGGGGGTGACATATTCGTGTAGTAGTTACCTAGTTACAAAGGTAACCCGACCTTGTGTTGGCAGAGAGCTGGTTAAGTTCTCGGGACGTCCCGCCAGAGGCGATCCCATGTGGCAGTAGGAAGTTCCTTAGCCTGACCATTTGTTGGAAATCGAAAGAAACAATACGAGCCCTTTACGATTATAATTGTATAACCTGCCTCCTCAGGAGGTAGCTATAGCAGGCATAATATAATGGTATTTATGCTGGCTAAGATTTATATTATAATTTCAAAATTTTTTCATCACTATGCACTAATAATAATATCAAAAATGATTTGTTTTGCGTAGTAAGCATCTTTGACTATCATAAGGAGAAATCTCCTCCAATTCTGCGTTTGCATTGTGTGTGTGCGGGGAGGCCTTATGGTAGTTTCATTTTCCAAAAGCATTGCGGATGTTTTTCACTTCCCTTGTTGTTGTTGTTTTAAAAGATAAATAACTGTTTTAAGTTTTCACACCAGTCCCATGACTGACCTGGAGTTTATTGTTCTCTTCCTAAACTCTGGGTGCCCATCATTTTCCACACGGGCAGCCTAGAGTCAGGTTATCAGGTTATTCTGGATTCAGGAGTGCTATGGAGCTCAAGTGGCGAGCTGGATGGCGAGACGTATTACTTGCATATGATATTATATTTCCGCTGTAAATTCACTTGTAAGGACATGGTTTTATAACTGTGCATTGTTTTGTTGTGTTGTATATTGTTGTTGTGCACTCTGATGATGATGTGATGTAATGTAATAACTGATATAGTTCTTTGTTTTAAAGATTATTCATTTATCTATTATATGTTGTTCCGCTGCGATATGTGAGATTGTGATATTGTTTCTGTTCCGTTTCCTTACTTCTTCTATCTTTGTCTTTCACCTCTTCTTTTTAACCCTAACAATTCGGTTTTCCGGCATTCGATTATGCGGCATTTGATACAGTGGACGTAAGAATGCCGACCTTCGGATCGATAAAATCGCCTTATGTTACATGTGGTATCAGAGCATATGGTTAAGCGACAAACTTGGCTCTGTTGGGAATTACTCATTAGAGATAGAGTCAGTAGTACTCTAGAATGAGTTTGAGTGTAATAATAGATATGAGAACGTATTTGTTAGTGGATATGAAATTATTTTGTATTGTGTTGACTTATCGGTTGATTGTTTATAGATTCTGGTCGGTGCAGTCTGGTCAACTGTTTCGATAGGGATTTCTTAACTCTTAAACAAGATAAATTGATATAGTATTGTTTTGAAATAGGGTAAATGAAATAACTTTTACCCAAAGCTATTTTTGTGTACAAAGGAAATGATTTTCTATAAATGTTTATAATATATGATTGCTTGGTTGTTTGGAAGTGATTATATTGAAGTATTATCATTATTATATAGGAATTGAAATAATAACCAAAGGAATGAATTTATATACAAATGGAATTTGAGCATGTAAACTAAAAAAAATGCGTGATTTATAATTTGGGATAAAATTCATTAATGGAATGAAATTGGTAATGTGAATGTATAAATGAGTTTTATAAATTGAAATGAAATTTGATTGGGATTAAGTTGAATAAAAATCCAAACTTGGGAAAAATAAAAATAGAATGGATTGAATCCAAGTAAATTAATATGATAACTAATTAATTCATGACATAGAAAAAGTTGAATTAGTTAAATTTAAACTTGAATTGGGAGTTAAATAAAAATGATTTAAATTTGCAGGAAAATTCAAGTAAGTAGAAATAAATTGAAAATTGAATTTTGTTGTGATAAATAAATTTGAAATTAGAAATCCAAGTTGAATTTGATGAATATAAGTTATCAAGTTTGAACTTATAATATGAGATAATAAAGATTTAACTTTAGTAAAGTTGAAATAAATTTGAGTTGGCATGATAAATTGTATGATGTGAAATTGACCTAAAGGAGGTTAAATAAATTAAATCAGATTTGGAAGTTGAATAATAAGTTATATAACTTATTAGATGTGAAGATGTAAGTAAAACCAATTATTAAAATGGTTAAACAATGTTGTTAAGCAAAATGAGGTATGAATTTGAATAAGTGATGAAATTGACTCTGGTAAAAGTTAAATAGAATTTACTTTGGAGTTAGAATTCGAATTAGATTTAATTGGATTAGATATGTTGTTGAATTGGAAATTTAATTAAGTTAAATAAATGATGTTTAAAAGGAATATAACTTAAGTGATGCTGAATGAAATTGATTTTGGGATTGAAGTAAAATAATGAAGTGAATTAAATGGATGTGAACTTGAATTCTATAAAGGAGATTCAACGTTATTTGTAAAATAAATTAGTAGTTGAACTAATGAATTGAATATAAATCAATCGAATGTAATGAATTGACATGAAATAATGGATATAAGTGTAAATTCATTTGAGGCTAATTGAATGTTAAACCAAATTGAAGGTAAACAAAGTGAATATGAATGTCGAATGTAAAGTGAATAAATTCGGTTGTGTTGGTTATACATTGGTTGTTAGATTATTATTAACTGATTGAATAGAATCATATGCAATTGAATGAATAAAAATTGAAAGTTAAAGCAATTGAATTCAAATTGGAAGTTAAGTAAATTTAAATTGAATGGAAATTGATTTGAATTGAAAGTGAACCAATATGAATGTGAATTAGTGAATGTAAACTAATTGAAAATGAATAATTGAATGTCGTTGTATATGAATTGGTTGTAAACAATTACAAATAATGTTGAAATCATATAAGTTGCTTATGAACCTTGCTTAGCATGCATTTCTTTTAATATGCATGTGTTGTAGCTGTTTAAAAGAGTAAAATGTTAATAATTTCTTATATATGTCACTTACGTGTTTATATTGAGTAAGTACAGGTACCGGGGATACCGTTAGCGGGATTTGGTTGTGCAAAATGCTTAATAAATAACTGCTTTGCTTAAAAATGCTAAAAAGATACGCCTACGCAATAAAAATAGGAAATATGAACTGTTTTTCTGTTTTCCGACCGTGTGGGTCGATGTATATATATTTATCTCTATTGTGATATTGTAAAAGCTCCTCCGTACAAAGGAGGCTATGGCAAAAAAATTTGAAAATTTAAGGCATTAGAAAATTTTCGGGAAATTTTGGAAAAATTTGTGAAAACTAAGTTTTGATTTGAAGTCAAAGGTTAAACGATATAGTTGATTTTGGAAAAAAAGATAATATATATGAATTTGGAAACTTAGTAAAGTTATTATAAGAAGTTTAGCTATTGAATTTTGGGAAAGTTAAACACTTAGGAGATTTGTAAATCAAATTTGAACTGTTTGTTTTGAAAAGTTAATGGATTTCAAAACTTTTTCTTACTTGGTAATTTCGAGGACGAAATTCTTTTAAGGGGGGAAGTTTGTAACGACCCAGAATTTTTTTCATTTGAAATTCAGATATTTAATTGATTTTAAATGACAACAAGTAAAATTTATAAGTCAAATGAATTTTATTTTGAATATCTAGATTTAATTGGATAATTAAATCGATAATATAATATTGGAAATTACAAAAATAATTGGAAATTGGGTTTAATGTGATTAAAAATGATTTATAAAGTTATATTAAATTATATTGGAGTTAGAACAATGTTTTTGAACTTTAAAAATTGAATTAAAAGCTAATTTGTGAAAATTGAATATTTTAATATTTAATCGACTAGTGAAAATAGCCATTTTTCAAACAATCTCGGATTTCGATGAAACAAGTTTCATCGGATCCGTAATGTTATATTATTGTATGGTTTCAAATTTCATGTCAATCAGATTTACCGTTTGTCCGGGGCAAGCCAAAACGCATAGAAATTGGTTTAATCGATTTAATTTAAATTTGATCGTTTATTTCCGTAACTCGCACATATGATCGAATTTGCCTCCATAACCTATTCCATTGTGTCCGGAATACTGGGTAAACCCTAGAAACTCTGGTTACCGCGCGAGATTTGAAGTTCGGAAAATTCGAGATGAATAGTAATTTGAGAAATTTCTATAAAAGGACCTAAGATCTTAAATTTTTCACTAAACCCTAGCTTCAAAGTTCAGGCCGCCACTTTCGTATGTCGATGGTCGAAAAACTCTCTTCCTCCTCCTCAAGTTTCTTCAAATTCATGCAATAGTTCAACAAACTTTCAACTAGTAAATTGTAGGCAACGATGAGAACTACATATCCAACGGCTATGGTTGGATATAGTTGTGTGGATCAACCAGAATCTTGATGCAAAGTTCATATGGTCGGCACGAATTTCGAGGCCAAATAGGAGGCCGAGCTCCACCCTACTCTGGCCGATGGTAGCTTCCTTGAAGGCCTTCGAAGTGGTATCGCCTAATCGTCTTCAAACGGCACGTGGTTGTCGCGTAAATTAGGGTTTTAAGGTGGCTAGTTGGATTCATCTTGCTCGCGTATGTGATATTCACGTTTGGGGAAGAAACCAAAAGTGCGGCCCTGATCTGAAGATTTGAGATCTACGGCCAGAAATTGATAGGTTATAAAAATATGAAGAAATTGTATATTAAACTATATTATAAATTGTACAATCTTTGAAATGCGATAACTCTTTCATACGAGGACGGAAAATTACGAAACGAATTGCGTTGGCTTCGTTTTGTCGAGCACTATGCAATGGAGCTACTTTGGAGTCGTTTGGAGCTAACTTGAATTTTGGGTGAAATTAAACGCGTGTTTAATTTAATTCGAAATAAAATGCTGGAAATTGGAAACAAGGTGAGAAATTCTCACTCAATCGAATTGTTTCGATTTAAACTTTAAATAGTTAAATTTAAAATTGCTTGATTGTGTGATTGGATGATAGTTATTATCTGTTGTATTAAAATAGACCCTATACACCGTATATTAAGCGGATGTTATTTATTAAACACATATACTGTGATAATTCCAACTTGTATGGAATTGGTATTATATATGTATTGGAGTTGATTTTCCCGCATTATATAGTGGATGAGACCCTATTGTACCGCATAGTAGTGGATAATATTTTATAAATCGCATATACCGCGATATTTCGTCTCGAAGCAGAATTGGTATTGTGCTAACATCTTTGGATGCAGGGAAACAGGCTGGAGGGATCCAACTGGATTCCTCAAATGATTGAATTGGTTTCAATGTTGTATGTTGATATATTTATAATCTGCGTAATTATGTGATTGAAATCATTAAAGGCTAAATTTTAGGCGAATATATATTTTGGTATCGTTAGATGTCGAAAATAAATAAAATTTGATTTTTGGAAATTTAAGTTGAGAATGCATAATAAAATTTAAGTTTGTAATTGATTCATTTTAAATAAATAAACATTGAAATTTTTATGTTATAAAAATTATGATTTTGGTGAAATATAACCAAAATGTGATTTTTTTTAAATAAGTACTTGATTAATTTATAAAATGGTTTAAATTGGGATTTCTGAATTATTATAAATAATTTATATAAAAGATTTATAAAATTGATATTTATAAATTAAAATATTGGAATTATAAAACGAGTTTTATAAGTATTAAAATGAAGTGTAAATGGATTTCGTAAGTGGATGAAATCTATAGATTTATAAATTGTGAAGTTTTAAAATGAATAGATTTTGTAAAATAAAAGATTTATAAGTAATTAACTTATAAATTGGATTTTGGCGTGTGAATGAAATATGGATAGAATTTGTAAATAAAGTGATTTTATTAGTTGAAGTTGTTATAAGGTATAAATGGAATTCATAAACGTTTTTTTATAAATCCGAAATCGACTTAATTTAATAAGTTTAATCATTATAGCTTATTAAAGGAGATATACCCACGATTTTGGGACAGTGGATAATCCTTTAAATAAAATATATAGAAATTGAATTTGGTTAATGAAGTATATTCACGATTTTGGACAGTGAACAATACATTAAAGAAATATTTTGGGAAAGTGATATCTTAAATAGAATTAAAACGATTCGAAAATGTTTTAAAATGTATAAAGTATCGAAACCATAGATTTCAACATTCATTGTTGAGATAGACGTTTTCGAGAAATAGAAGGAAATAGTTGTGACGCCCCACCTCTATACCCACGCTAGCCAAGAACACTACGGTGTAATGCTGTCAACTAGCACGGAGAATAAGGCTGTTGAGGAGCGACCATCCGTGTAATTGCTTTGCGCGAGCACCGATATGTCAGATAGTATAAAATGCATTTTATTTCAAGAGGAAATCCGACATACCGATACAAACACAAAGCTACTACACAGTGGCTATAATAATCTTCGGAAACAAATATAGAAATTAGCATAACACAAATCAGTCACAGATAATTCATATCACAAAGGCGGAAGAAGATATGAATATATAACTAACACATGAAAGTGTATATCAGAGTAGTGGTCAAAAAGATCCACAATAATACAAAAGAAGAGCAACACGTGCCATACAAAAGAATACATCTATGAGTCCATATCTCAAGTGCATACAACAAAATAAACTACTAATCTAAGTAGTTAGCCAAAATTCAGAGTAATAAATCCCTGGGGAGAAGTCAATCAGAAGCACCTGTAACATCTCGGTCTGACCCGAGTATTATTTAATAAGAAAATTATAAACGGATCAGTCTAGCTATAAATATCAGACGACATGATATAGAATAAGAGATATGGCATAAACATATGATAACCATAATGGCATACTACTATAAGTATGCAATTGAAACTCAACATGAGATTAATCAATATCAAACAAATCTTCACAAAGACCCAAAAAAGGTTTCATACCCAAAACTTGAATTCACAACAAGTCAATGACACACGAATTCACCAATGCATAAAAATTGATAAAGCATATCAATAGAAATCACAAAAATAGGTGAAGCATAAATTCCAGAATTCAACACACGAAATCCAGAAATCAGAAGAAAGGGGGGAGGCCTATCACACGAACGGGAGCATTAAAGCTCACCAACATAAGTATCACACGAACGAGAAGCTATATCATGGTAGCTAGCCATTAATTTTTGGCACACGAATGGCCCGAAGACCATGGGGAGCTACCACACATGTGTGAGTCGAAATCACACCGAAACAAAGAGACATCGCACAATTGCTAGCTAAATCTTAAAATGATCGTCATGATCAAAGAGAAGTGTCAATTACAGTAAGCTAATAAATATATGAGCTTAGCTTCATGTCCCATAACCACTAGCTTAACTTAAATATTTACGAACAAATTGTAGATCTCCAGTAGAAAATTGTCACAAGAGATTCAATCGAACAAGTCCAAGAATTAACCAACGAAGTAAACGCAAGCGTTTCATACCACTCGTTTTACTAAGTCGTTTAATTAGATTTCTCATACGAATGAGATAAAGGCTTGTATATACTAATAGATTGGAAAACGGTTTAAGAAAACGAGCTTTGTAATAAAATAGTGTTGAAATCATTTGAAGAAAGAGTTTTTATATTTACTACTAGTATAGAAAACATTTATATTTTTAAAGTGACAAATCACAAAGAAGATTGTAGGAACAATCAATCACTAAAATTCACATACGAAGACGTGAATAAAAATCCAAAGAAATCGATAAAGGATCCATCGAAATGGATATTCAAAAATCCCTAAAAAGGAGTCATCAAGGTCATAATAAATGATAACAACAAATAGGAAACAACACAAATCGATTAAAGTTGGAAATTCAAACAATTAGGCGAAGTAGGCAAAATTGCAACAGGTCGGTCGGCTGGCTACAGAGCTCGGTCAACCGGACCAGAAAAAAAAAATGCTCGGGGTAGCAGGTCGGTCGACCGAACCCTGTAGTCGGTCGACCGGACCATAAACAGAGAAGTGCCTATGCACTTTGGAAGCAGGTCGGTCGACCGGCCCAGGGGTTCGGTCGGCCGAACCTGATGTTCTGCCAATTTAAACCTATTTCAAATGAGATGCAAATCTCGACCAAATTGCAATCGCACGAGCAACGACGCTAAGGGTTTATGCCAATCGACTACCCAGCCCTATATGCTCCTCGATACATCACCAAAAACATGTTCAAACATCAAAGTTAGGATTTTTTAAAGATTTGAACTCAAAACATTAAAAATTGGAATATTCACCAAATCAATCCAAACCAAAAGCAAATGCACACGAATAAGTATTAGGAATTCATACCTAACAATCGAAGATAGTTATAGACTAAGATGTGAGATAAAAATCTCACCTTTGAACCCAAACGATTGAAGAAGAAGCTTGAAAGCAAAGGAGAATCAACCACTCTTCAAGTCCAACTCAAGTAGCTTAATTCTAAGCTAAAAAGAGAAACATTTCCCAAACTAGGTTTAGGAATTTTCTGAAATCAAAGAGAGAAAGAGTTGGAGAAGAAGAAGAGAAGCTTACCAATGGGTTCTTCTTTTAGTTTGGAGCTAGAGCTTGATTTGCAAAAGGAAATTAGGGTTTTGGAGTTTTAATTTCCCATCTCTCCCACCATTGATGCTTTAGAACTGAAAAGAGGAGAAAGTGAGAGTGAATGGGGAGGAGTGGTTCAGTTTTGAGTATAAGTCAAACATAGGGCTGAACCCAAACCCAAACCCAAAGTGAAAATGGTCAAATTTTTGACCAGCTCCAAATATATCAAAGTTTATACTCAAAAAGGTTGCAAACGTCATTTTGAACTCAATGGAAGTGGTCCCGAGTCCTAATTCGACCGTATGCAAAAAGTAGCTTTTCGGACTAAATTCCGAGTATCGATAAAATATTCAAATATAATACTTAAATATAAAATCGACAAATATGCGGGTTGTTACAGACTCCCCTCCTTAAAGAAATTGCGTCCTCGCAATATTTAAGAAGAAGATATATAGTAACAACCATAAAAGCATATTCAACACAAAAGAAGTATGAAATAAGAAGTTCACCACAAAGAGCACGAGAAAGTAAGTCTGGATGTGTTCGCACGATGAACTCTCTAGATTCCCAAGAACAATCATTAGGATTTGAAGACCAATAAACTTTAACAAGCGAAACATCTTTATTTCAAAGTTGTTTGACTTCCGAAGCAATGATACGAATCGGATGTTGCTCATAAGTTAAATTAGGTGAAACTTCAATCTCTTCCACAACACCGGGCTCAAGAATATAATCGGAATCTCGAAGACATTTCCAAAGTTGAGAAACGTGAAACACGTCATGGATAGCAGAAAATTGAGCCGGTAATAAAAGGCGATAAGCCATGGAACCAATACGTTCATTGATAGGAAGTGGCCCAATATATCGAGGCGCCAATTTTCCCGATTGGCTGAAACGTACAACACCTTTCATAAGTGACACACGAATGAACACAAAATCTCCCACAGAAAATTCTAATTTCCTTTTTCGGTTATCGGCATGGGATTTTTGTCTACTCTGGGCTTCTTTCATCCTTTGACGAATAAGGTCAATCTTTTCTGTGGAATCACGAATAAAATCTAGACCTAAAACCAACTTCTCAACGCCTCAAGCCAACAAGAAGGAGATCGGCATGGCCTTCCATAGAGTGCCTCGAAAGGTGCCATACCAATACTAGATTGGAAGCTATTATTATAGGAAAACTCAATAAGAGAAATATGATCTTCCCAACTTCCACCAAAATCAAGCACACAAGCACGAAGAAGATCTTCAAGAGTTTGATTCACTCGCTCGGTTTGTCCATCAGACTAGGGATGATAAGCGGTGCTAAAATTAAGCTTCGTTCCCACAGCTTTTTGAAGACTCTTCCAAAATCCACTAGTAAACAATGGATCATGATCACTAAGTATAGAAGTAGGAACTCCATGTAATTTAACAATCTCTTTAACAAGGAGTTTGGCCAAAAGAGGAACGGTTCGGTTAGACCGAACGGGAATAAAATGGGCAGATTTAGTAAGCCTATCAACAATCACCCATAAGCTATCATGACCTGAATGAGAACGGGGAAGGCCATTAATAAAATCCATGGAAATCTGGTCCCACTTCCAAATTGGAATTTCTAAAGGTTGCAATAACCCACCGGGCCTTTGATGTTCGGCCTTAACGAGTTGGCAAGTCATGCAACACTTAACGAAGTTAGGGATGTAAAGTTTCATTCCCTCCCAATAATAAAGTCGCTTCATATCCACGTACATTTTACTACTATCGGGATGAATGGTAAATTTTGAACGATGGGAATCATCTAAAATGTCTCTATGAAGATCAACAGTATTTGGTACGATAAGTCTACCAAATTTTCGAACGCCGCCACGAGGATCAATATCAAAGTTTTTCAAACCTTCAATATCAGTTCCATCCTTAATATTTTGGCCAAGAAGAGCCAATTCGGGATCTAGCCTTTGAGCTTCGAGAATGCGGTCTAAAAGAGAAGGATGAGCCTCAAGGCTACATAAAACAAATGATGAGCATAAATTGGATATGCGGTCCCGAATGTCACAAGTGGATAAGATCTTGAGATCGTTCCATTCAGATATCATCATGGAAACAACTGCTTGTTGCTTATGGCTAAGAGCATCGGCGAGACGATTACCCTTACCGGGGGTATAAAGGACATCAAGATCATAAGGAGCAAGGAACTCGAGCCAACGTTGTTGACGCAAATTAAGTTCCTTTTGAGAGAATAAATACTTCAAAGACTTATGATCGGTATGAAGAATAAATTTCTCTCCTGAAAGATAATGATGCCAAATTCTAAAAGCGAAAACAATAGCCGTGAGCACTAGATCATGAGTGGCATACCTAGTCTCGATCGGCTTTTAATGATTTAGAAGCACAAGTGATAGCACGTTATCTTTTGCAAGAGAACGGTATCCAAACCAATACAATAAGCATTGGTACAAAAGACAAAGTCTTGGTTCCCTTCGGGAATCATAAGAATAAGAGTATCGAAAAGAAAGAATTTCTTTTAAATAATCTTCTTTCCTGAAAAGTTAAAACTTTCAAAATTACATTTATCTTTATGCAATAATCTTTCTAGAAAAATTTACATAAGTCAATTTATTGTGTCTGACTGTCACATCTAAGCGTTTAGAAAATTCCTATCGATAACGTTGATCAAGCGCATCGACCATAATTCTTAAAGCACCCAACGGGCAATACAATCACAAAATCATCTTCTATATGATGAAAATATCTCTTAAAAGTTTTGAGAATAGCCTTTACTCGTTTAAGATCAAAATCCAATTGTACTTATAAATAAATCTTATGAAAAAGATTTGCAAAATTTTAAATTTCTATTTTCATCCAAATTCAATAAATAAAAGAATGGAATCATCGAAATGTTCATAGAATATTCGATTTATAAAATGGATGAAATAAGCTGGACAAACCGAATGACAAAATAGGTCATTCATAAGAATCGAAATGAGTGTGGAATGCGGTAAGTGGAATGCGAACTCCCGTAACTCGTAGCCAAATTAAAATCGATGGCAAGGTCGAGCTAAGAAGACCTTATCACCACACAAGATATTTCTTAGGTGATAATCCTAAGACAAACTCAAAAATACCAGAAAAGTTTCACAAATTATTTAGATAAGAGAAATAACACTTTTCTCATCTTGAGGGCTTAAAGAATAAAATGATGCCATCAAGTTGGAATCGAAATCACAAAGGAGAAATAGAAATCTGCTTATGAGATTAAGAATGTCGAAGATAAGTAGTCCACATGGAAAATAGGATATGGGCTTCACAACGATTGAGCCAATCCTTACAAAAATCAATTCCGAAGCCTAAGTAAAAATCGGCTCGGAAAGAAAAATCACATAAAATAATTTCGACATCAATGAAAAGAAACAAATTAAGGGTTGCAGATCTACCATCCGCATTCGCAATCCTCAAAGAGGTCATCAATCCCAAAGTTGTTTAAAGGAAAAGAATCAACAAGCTCTTTTGATATAAAATAGTGAGGTGGAACCCATATCAAAAAGAACACGAACAAGAAAACCACAAAGCAAATGTCATCAAGGATTGAATGAGAAATACCTTGAACAAGAGAAGTGTCACAAGGGGCTTGCACGACTTTCAACTTTCCCTCCCTCTTGCTAGGGAGTTTGGGACATGTAGATAAGTAATGACCCAAGCCTTTGCAATAGCGGCAATCGAGGGGTTTCGGGCACTTAACTACATAATGGTCCATGGAACCACAATTGTAGCATTGTTTACGACTTGGGGTTGGAGTCTTGGCTATCGAAGTTTCTTGTTCCACCTTCTTCTTGCTTTGAAGTCTGGGACATGAAGACACATAATGGTCCGCACCTTTGCAATAGCGGCAAGAGATTGGTCTAGGACACTTATTTATATAGTGGTCCCTAGAGCCACAATTGTAGCATTCTCCACGATTAGGGATTGGAGTCTTTGCTACAAAAGTAGTTTGCTTCACTCTCTTATTGGGATTAAGTTTCTTGAACTTAATATGCCTCCTCTTGGAAGTCCTAACATCACAAACACTTCCTTTACCAACCTCTCCATGAAGAAGAGTAACATCCACAAGCTGATTGAAAGAAACTTCAAGTTTCAAAGGTAGAACCATTTCGGTGTTCTTACTCAAAGCACAGATAAACACTTGATTCTTTACAAGATCCAAAAGTTGTTGGGCAGACATGAATGCGCCATCCAGAGAAGGGCTACTGGATTGACCAACGCTAGGACTGCTAGGACTAACCATTTCCCTTCCTTTAGAAAAGAAAGAAGGAGAAAAGTTACTCTCAAAATAAATATCAAGCAATTTTGATAGATAAAACAAGGAATCATAAGGAAAATAGGATGAATCGGTACGAAGACTCGAATTAAATCCTAAAGCACGACTCCTAAGATGGACTTAGGACGATGATCCTTGTTATAATATTCCATATTGTTCCGAAGATTGGCTCTGATACCAAGCTGTGAAGCCCCACCACTATACCCATACTAGCCAAGAACACTACGGTGTAATGCTGTCAACTAGCTCGGAGAATAAGGCTGTTGAGGAGTGACCATCCGTGTAATTGCTTTGCGCGAGCACCGATATGTCAGATAGTATAACATGCATTTTATTTCAAGAGGAAATCCGACATACCGATAAAAACACAAAGCTACTACACAGTGGCTATAATAATCTTCGGAAACAAATAAGAAATAAGCATAACACAAATCAATCACAGATAATTCATATCACAAAGGCGGAAGAAGATATGAATATATAACTAACACATGAAAGTGTATATCAGAGTAGTGGTCAAAACGATCCACAATAATACAAAAGAATAGCAACACGTGCTATACAAAAGAATACATCTATGAGTCCATATCTCAAGTGTATACAACAAAATAAACTACTAATCTAAGTATTTAGCCAAAAGTCAGAGTAATAAATCCCTGGGGAGAAGTCAAGCAGAAGCACCTGTAACATCTCGGTCTGCCCCGTATTATTTAATAAGAAGATAATAAACGGATCAGTCTAGCTATAAATATCAGACGACATGATATAGAATAAGAGATATGGCATAAACATATGATAACCATAATGACATACTACTATAAGTATGCAATTGAAACTCAACATGAGGTTAATCAATATCACACAAATCTTCACAAAGACCCAAAAAGGGTTTCATACCCAAAACTTGAATTCACAACAAGTCAATGACACACGAATTCACCAATGCATAAAAATTGATAAAGCATATAAATAGAAATCACAAAAATAGGTGAAGCATAAATTCCAGAATTCAACACACGAAATCCAGAAATCAGAAGAAAGGGGGAGGCCTATCACACGAACGAGAGCATTAAAGCTCACCAACATATGTATCACACGAACGAGAAGCTTTCTCATGGTAGCTAGCCATTAATTTTTGGCACACGAATGGCCCGAAGACCATGGGGAGCTACCACACATGTGTGAGTCGAAATCACACCGAAACAAAGAGACATCGCACAATTGCTAGTCTAAATCTTAAAATGATCGTCATGATCAAAGAGAAGTGTCAATTACAGTAAGCTAATAAATATATGAGCTTAGCTTCATGTCCCATAACCACTAGCTTAACTTAAATATTTACGAACAAATTGTAGATCTCCACTAGAAAATTGTCACAAGAGATTCAATCGAACAAGTCCAAGAATTAACCAACGAAGTAAACGCAAGCGTTTCATACCACTCGTTTTACTAAGTCGTTTAATTAGATTTCTCATACGAGTGAGGTAAAGGCTTGTATATACTAATAGATTGGAAAACGGTTTAAGAAAGCGAGCTTTGTAATAAAATAGTGTTGAAATCATTTGAAGAAAGAGTTTTTATATTTACTACTAGAATAGAAAACCTTTATATTTTTAAAGTGACAAATCACAAAGAAGATTGTAGGAACAATCAATCACTAAAATTCACATACGAAGACGTGAATAAAAATTTAAAGAAATCGATAAAGGATCCATCGAAATGGATATTCAAAAATCTCTAAAAAGGAGTCATCAAGGTCATAATAAATGATAACAACAAATAGGAAACAACACAAATCGATTAAAGTTGGAAATTCAAACAATTAGACGAAGTAGGAAAAATTGCAACAGGTCGGTCGGCCGGCTACAGAGCTTGATCGACCGGACCAGAAAAACAGAAATGCTCGGGGTAGGAGGTCGGTCGGCCGAACCCTGTAGTCGGTCAACCGGACCATAAACAGAGAAGTGCCTATGCACTTTGGTAGCAGGTCGGTGACCGGCCCAGGGGTTCGGACGGCCGAACCTGATGTTCTGCCAATTTAAACCTATTTCAAATGAGATGCAAATCTCGATCAAATTGCAATCGCACGAGCAACGGCGCTAAGGGTTTATGCCAATCGACTACCCGGCCCTATATGCTCCTCGATACATCACCAAAAACATGTTCAAACATCAAAGTTAGGATTTTTAAAGATTTGAACTCGAAACACTAAAAATTGGAATATTCACCAAATCAATCCAATCCCAAAGCAAATGCACACGAATAAGTGTTTGGAATTCGTACCTAACAATCGAAGATAGTTATAGACTAAGATGTGAGATAAAAATCTCACCTTTGAACCCAAACGATTGAAGAAGAAGATTGAAAGCAAAGGACAATCAACCACTCTTCAAATCCAACTCAAGAAGCTTTATTCTAAGCTAAAAAGAGAAACATTTCCCAAATTAGGTTTAGAAATTTTCTGAAATCAAAGAGAGAAAAGTTGGAGAAGAAGAAGAGAAGCTTACCAATGGGTTCTTCTTTTAGTTTAGAGCTAGAGCTTGATTTGCAAAAGGAAACTAGGGTTTTGGAGTTTTAATTTCCCATCTCTCCCACCATTGATGCTTTAGAACTGAAAAGAGGAGAAAGTGAGAGTGAATGGGGAGGAGTGGTTCAGTTTTGAGTATAAGTCAAACATAGGGCTGAACCCAAACCCAAATCCTAAGTGAAAATGGTCAAATTTTTGACTAGCTCCAAATATATCAAAGTTTATACTCAAAAAGGTTGCAAACGTCATTTTGAACTCAATGGAAGTGGTCTCGAGTCCTAATTCGACCGTATGCAAAAAGTAGCTTATCGGACTAAATTCCGAGTATCGATAAAATATTCAAATAAAATATTTAAATATAAAATCGACAAATATGTGGGTAGTTACAATAGTGGACTATAATAGTGTTGTGATAGTAAATGTTTTTCGAAAGGAAAAGTTTTGTATAGTATTGGGTTTATATATCTATCTTAATCTCGGATCCCTATACTAGTGATTTTGGGTTGTCGTAACGATGTTTTACGCAACATTCATTTTGACCCAAATAAATGTGTTTAAAACCATAAAAGAATAAAATATATACTTAATTTGGATTTGAGTATATTTAATATTTTCCAAATGTTGAAAATAAATGGATTTGTGAATTACTTATTATTGATATGTATGGAAATGTTTTCCAATATGAAGTGAATGTTTTGAGATTATATCTTTTAAGGATAAATAGAAAGTGAATATTTGAAATCGATTTGAAAATCGTATATCAGTGGATATTTGAAAATTTATATTCACTATAGGATATATATAAAGAAAAGGGAGATTTGTTTTAAAAACAAACATTGATTTATTTTTAAAATTGTGGAAATAAATTTACGAATTTGGAACGTAAATTTAATAAATCGGTAAGGATTTATTTGATTGGTTTAAATGAACCATTTTGAAATGAAAGTTGTAAGGGTGTAAATTGATTTGAAATTGGTTTTCAAATGGTAGAAGTGTGGAAATTATATCTTGTAAAGATGTTTTTGAAAATAAATGATTTGGGAAATTATTTGAAATTGGGTGATGTTGTGAAAATTGATTGATAGTTAAATAACCGACTATCAATATTTACCCTTGAATGGTTATTTGTTGTGAATTGGTTGAAATTGAATGCTACACTTATTTTAAATTATTGCGCTTGTTATTCGGATTACCCATTCCGAATAGTGATACGATGTAATGGATAGCATTGAAGATCGGTGGTGAAGACCGGGTATTTGTGAAAACGATAAGATGGCCTATCGATTGTCTCTGCACCGTTAGCTATGGTATGGAGATTTCCTTTGTGATGGGAAATTCGATCGGGATTTTGAACACCCGGATTGCAAGGGCTTCTTTTGAAGTGCCTTCGGTTCTGTTCGAGCCCAGAAACGACTTTTATGGTTACGTGTCTGACATTACATTTTGAGATATAAAGCAGATTTCTTTCAAATACATTTCTGTTGGTGGCGGAGAATTTATTCTCTTAGTTAACACCCTTCTTTGAGACGTACGAGCTCAGAGGTTTTGTAGTTGAAGGTTATCAGCGATATATTCCCAATTTGGTAATGTGGCATGCTGAGTGTTGCTGTTTGATGATTATTTATTGATCATTTGTTGATCAAAGCGTGGCTTTGTGAAAAAGCGTAGCTTTGTGAACGAGACTTCGTCGGACCTCACACCCCGGAAATGGTCAAAACAGGAATATGCGACAAGGTTATGAGGGTCGCTCCCTTTAGGGTATGTCATTTCCTTATGGAAAAGGGTGGTGTCAGGTATGGAGCCCTTGATTAACCTATATGGTTGCTCCAATCTCATTTTTCTGCGTGGTTGTTGCTTGGTGATCGAGGGCCCTCGGATAAAGGTCCCAAAGGACCGGGGGGTGGTATATTCGTGTAGCAGTTACCTAGTTACAAAGGTAACACGGCCTTGCGTTGACAGAGAGCTGGTTAAGTTCTCGAGACGTCCCGCCAGAGGCGATCCCATGTGGCAGTAGGAAGTTCCTTAGCCTGACCACTTGTTGGGAATCAAAAGAAACAATACGAGCCCTTTACGATTGCAATTGTATAACCTGCCTCCTCAGGAGGTAGCTATAGCAGGCATAATATAATGGTACTTATGCTGGCTAAGATTTATATTATACTTTCGAAATGTTTTCATCACTATGCACTAATAATAATATCAAAAATGATTTGTTTTGCGTAGTAAGCATCTTTGACTATCATAAGGAGAAATCTCCTCCAATTCTTCGTTTGCATTGTGTGTATGCAGGGAGGCCTTATGGTAGTTTCATTTTCCAAAAGCATTGCGGATATTTTTCACTACCCTTGTTGTTGTTGTTTTAAAAGATAAATAACTGTTTTAAGTTCTCACACCAGTTCCATGACTGACCTGGAGTTTATTGTTCTCTTCCTAAACTCTGGGTGCCCATCATTTTCCACACGGGTAGCCTAGAGTCAGGTTATCAGGTCATTCTGGATTCAGGAGTGCTATGGAGCTCTAGTGGCGAGCTGGATGGCAAGACGTATTACTTGTATAAGATATTATCTTTCCGCTGTAAATTCACTTCTAAGGACATGGTTGTATAACTGTGGATTGTTTTGTTGTGTTGTATATTGTTGTTGTACACTCTGATGATGATGTGATGTAATGTAATAACTGATATAGTTTTTTGTTTTAAAGATTATTCATTTATCTATTATATGTTGTTCCGCTGCGACATGTGAGATCCTGATATTGTTTCTGTTCCGTTTCCTTACTTCTTCTATCTTTTTCTTTCACCTCTTCTTTTTAACCCCAACAATTCGGTTTTCCGGCATTCGATTATGCGGCATTTGATACAGTGGACGTAAGAATGCCGACCTTCGGATCCCGATAAAATCGCGTTATGTTACATTTTAAATATCGATTTAAACGATATATTTTTAAAACTGAACAAAACACTTTTAAATTCAATTATATCACTTCTATTATTTACAATATTATCAATATAAATTTTATGATCCTTTGAAATATTTTTAACAAGCTTAAAAACCAAGATTCGCTATTTTAACCAATTTTCAATTATTTAATTATCTAATAAATAGCGATATTTGAAATTCAAGTTAGAAACTAACTTTTAAATATTTAAAATCAATTAAAAATTCTGTTTTGTCACATTCCTTCCCCCCTTAAAAGAATTTCATCTCTGAAATTACTAGTTAAGAGGAATGGTCCATAACCCATTAACTATTTTCCCAATCCAAATAGTTTTAACAATTTCCCAAAACCAAACAGTTTTAACAACACCCAAACAATCTTTTTATTAATGGCATTATCACATTACTAACTCCCTAAACCCATGCATAACTTGCAAACAATATTACCTACTTATACAGTTCAAATTTAAATTTAAACCAAATTTAAATTATCAAAATTTTTCTAACTCTCTAAATTTTCGAAAAATTTTGCCAGCATCTCCTTTACACGGCTAGCTCGGTAGAACTACAAAATGCCTCTACGGGCCCCCAAATTCAAAAAGAAAAACAAAACGCCAAGTGGCTAGATCAGAAACCCAATCAAATTTCATACCGAAATTTAAATACTTACCTTTTTGTCGAGCAATTCAATTTATCTTCTGAATTTGAAAACTTCAATCAATCCCATGCTTTTAATTACTTGTATTCTACTAAGCAATGATATCCAATCACAGATTCTAAAATCATTCTACTCACTTATTTACAAAATTTCAATACCTATTTCAGTCAAGCCCGTACAATGTACATATATCATCTGTACGCAATATCAAATTCAATTGTTTACTCGATCACACAATTTCCCTTCCGAATTAGTATCGTCTATCTGACTTCCTGGTGCGGAATCAGATCTGGTTTCTTGATTACAAACCGTCATTCTCCTTGCATAGACTTAAACTATTGTAGGGAATATCCCCAATTCAATCAAAAATCCATATCCAGGGTTCTCCGTCGAAAATCGAGTGAAAAAACCCAACTCGGATTGATATAACTATCTAGAAATTCTATGCTCGAATCTGAATCAAATCGCTTTGGGAATAAAATAATATAGGTATATCTTACGTATTTATCTTAATTGATTATCAACTATAGAAATTCTCTTTTTATACACAATTATCATATTTCTATTCACTTATGCACCCTTACCCTTTTCACAGCTTTTCTTAATCTTCATTCAAATATTATCTTAGAATATTTTATTTTTCCAATATCAAATTTTACTTAATAATTTCACCATTCCTTCTTAAGTACAATATAAATATTTTATATACTTCTTCTAACTATTTTCACCTTACCACTTCGGTATATTTATACCTTTATTCAAATTTTCATTTTCAAATTCATTTGAATTCAATTTTTCCTTCCTTCACCTATTTATTCCCAAACGAATTCAATTTTGACTAATTTATCTCATTTCTCAATCAAATCTGATTCCCAGCTTTTGTTATTACTTAGCCCAACTTTTCCAATTTTACTTGCTTAACACGATTCAAATTGAATTTCAATATTCAATTCCAATACATTTTCTTAACTATTTAAATCAATTAGTTCCATCCACTAATTTGTTTCCAGTCAAATTCTATTTCATTCTGTTTTAACTTACTAATTTTATTAATCACTTCATTACCAAATTTAATTTCAAATCTAAATAAAAGTTTTATTTTACTCCTTTATTTTTGACATAACCCAAATTTATACATTATCCAAATGTTCAGTTCCAATTTAATAAATTTATTTCGAAAAATATTCCATTCTATTTAAAAATTTAACTTTATAAGTTTTCTAATTTATTTTCATTTCATTTTCTAACCTTCTTTAATTTGCTTTATTTAATTAGTTTACCTCCAGAGCTTATTTTTCCTCATACCTATTTTAACTTAACTCTTCTTAAGTTAAATTTTTGTTCTAAAAAAATTTCAAATTTTTATAAGTTTCCAAACTTGTTTATTATTCCAAACATATTTAAATAAGATTCCAGAGTCTTTTTAACATTTACTCAACATTTCAAATCAATTTTGAAATCACTTATATACACAATTCATTTGCATATCAAATTATCCCTTGAATTTAAAAACCAACCCAGTTGCAAACAAATCCAATTTAAAAAAAATTGGCAGCAATTCCTCTCCTGGAAACTCGAAGGTGGACATTGATGATGCTGCAGTCATCACCGAATTTATTTTCCAACGACCCAAAAGAGTTCAGTGTTTTTATTCTTTCCAAAAAAACCTTCCTAAATATTTTTAAATTCTAAATCTTTCCAGGTTTCAAATCCAGTTCAAAAATATTTTAAAAAAATATTACTATTATTTCTCCAAATCCTTGGAACACCATTTTCAAAATCAAAGGAATCTAAACCTTCCTAAAATTCCAAATTGTAAATCCTTCCAATTCATATTCAAACATTACTCTGGATTTTTTGTTTCGTTTCCAATTTTAAATCACATTTATAATTCACATTACGAATTCCATTCTGTTATATATTTTCATTTCATAACCTTTGGTTGTGATTTTAATCCCTTATTCAACTTCCATACAACAATGATAATAATTAAATATTATGATTTCCTAACAACCAAGCAACCATATATAACTATAATAATTTACGAAAAATTATTTCTTTTATATACAAAAATAATTTGGGTAAAATTATTTCATTTACCCTATTTAAAACAATACTGCGTCGGTTTATCTTGTTAAGAGTTTAGAAACCCCTATCGATGATATGGCGTCCCATATATCGACCAAAATCCATAAACATTCAACTGATAAGTCAACACAATATATAAAATCAATTTTATATTCACTAACACATACGCACCCATATCTATTAATACACTCAAACTCATCCTAGAGTACTACGGACTCGATTTTTAATAAGTAATCCCCACCACCACCAGAGCCAAGGTTCTAGCATAACCTTCAGCTCTGATACCAAGTGTAACGACCCAATTTTTCAACGTCCGAAAATTGACATCAATACGGTCCACTATATCAAATGACGAACAATTGAATGCCAAAAATCAAACCATTAGGGTTAAAGAAGAAGGAGGTAGAAGAAATGGAAAACGACATCAGAATCTCACAAACGCAGCGGAATAATATATAATAGATAAATGACTAATCTTTAAAACAAAAGAATTATATCTAATTGTATATTACATCATCAGAGTACAACAAAGTTCATAACACTCAACTGACAGTTATCATACCCGGTCCTCACAAACTGACTATGCAGTTAATCAACACAGCAGAATATTAATCAAGTACGGAAGTACATCTCGCCATCTAGCTCGTCTCCTGAGCTCCACAACATCCTTTCCTGTATTAATACTCGATCGGACCCGAGTATCATAATAAAACACTACCCTAGTCAATTTGGAAAACCAACATGAGAAAACACACTCAATTGGATTATTAAAATTTTAAAATCCTTTCAAATCAAAAGCATCTCATAAGACCACGCCATAAATAAACATGTCGGGTTTTTACCTTACGATGGCCAAAACATTTCTTATCAAAATCCTCTGATATTATAGTAGTGTCTATATACAAATACTTATTCAAATATATGAAATTGTTATATTCATTAAAACACAAATACTTATTCAAATATATGAAATTGTTACATTCATTAAATTCCAGCATAATAGGTATATAAATAAAACCGTAAAGGCACGTAGGGAGAATGGATTTCCAACTAACGACTAGCCACTGGGGTACTACCTGTCATGGTACCCGGTCTAGATCCGAATACCGAGGATCCACCCTAATCCCCTGTAACACAAGATCGGGACTACCACATACTCGATAATCCCGAATAAGATCACCCCACGGTTGGGATCAGCAACCGCCTACTAAGCTGAATAAAAAGGGACCTCTAGATAGGGATGACCTTACCCTAATGGGCACGACCCACTTAGCATTGCTGCACATCCCCTGATTATAAATCATTCCTGGTTGATGATGTTCGAGGCTCAACATTACCTTTTTGGAACATTTCACTAAGAAACCTCACCGTCCTCTTGACGATGTTTCTGAAATCATTCATCCATATAAGTCCATTCCGAGTTCAAACGGAACCGAAGGCACTACCCCTACTGCATCCATTTTGGAATCACCCTCAGGATTAGTAGCGACTATCCCTTGTACTTCACTGCACCATCTCCGACTCCAAGCTCTTGTCTTCCTCACGAAAATGTTCAAACTAGATCGAAGTGGTTTTCGAAAAATTAATCACGATCCCGGTCTCTTTGAAACAATCAGCACATTATCCAATATTGATAGTCGGTTATTTAACTATCAAATAACATCCAGAAACAACCATCAAACATTAATAATCTCCTAAATTATTTATTTCAAAATATCTTCGCAAGATATTTTCCACATTTCACCCCTTTGAAAAATAGTTTCAATCTCCTTTTTCTTACGGAGTAAAATTTTCAAATATTGCCTATTCACATTGAAAATCATGAAGTTTAAATACTTAAGATTTTAAAATCATTTTATTCTAAAAATATACTTTAAAATTTTTAAATTAAAATTACTTAAAATACTTTGTTCAACATAATAGTTATGGAATTTATACTAGATCTCCAAGTAAAACTTAAGCAACAAACCCCTTTTTTAAAATAAATGAAAGTTTTACATAAGTACAAATATTAGAAAATCTCTTTTAAAAACATCATACCAATTTATCTTTTAAATAATTACTACTAAAATAAATTTGAATAATAAAAATAAGTTCGAATAATATTTACTTTAAAATTTTAAAATAAACTTTCTAAAACATTTCTTTAAAACAAATTTTTAAAACCTTAAACTTATACATAAAAATTTATCTTAAAAATATACTTAGCTTTCCAAGGAAATACACTTCCAATTCCACGCCCTTTTAAAAATAAACAACTATTTATTTTTAAAACAAATTACCCATTCCTATATAAAATCCCATCGTGAGTTTAAACTTCCAAGTATCCATTGATATCTTATTCACTTTATAAACCCAGTTTATAAATCCCATAGTCTCATATCTCTTTTAAAACACAATTTCAAATACTAAATCAATTTCCAAAATTTGCTCCATTTAAAATAAATTCCTTTACTTATCAAAATTTATTTCAAAACCCAAATATCTATATTCACCTTTGTTTATGATTTAAATTCCTACTTAAATCATAAATACCAATTTCATACTTTATTTCGAATTCTCCTTTTATTTTTTTCAAACACAATTCAAATCTTAGATTTCAAAAATTAAAATATTTCTTCATACTTACAAAAAAATATTGCTTAAGTCCTTAGTTCATATTTATATATTTTTTTAAAAAAACTCTTTTTCGATTTATTCAAAAGCTCTATTTTCCCATTCTAAAGTTTATTATATAGGATTTAAAATCAACCCTTTATTTCTTTCCCAGATTCATTTCTTTAATTTATTTGAATTCACTATATTATTTACTTAAAATTTTCCTTTTATTTCTTTTAAAAATCCAAACTTATATTTTTTCATTTTCTCAAATACTCATATATTCAACCAAGCCATAGCATTTCATAATTCAATTCTAAATATGATCAATATAATCAGCATAGATTATAACATAATTCACATCGCTGAATATATAAAACAAATTCAACATTTTGAGGAATCCAGTTGGATCCTTTCAACCTGTTTCCTAGCATCCACAGATGTTAGTACAATATAAAATACCAATTCCACTTCGAGGTGGAATATCGTGGTATATGGGTTTATATTTATATCATCCGCTATTATGCAGTGCACAAGGTCTCTTCTGCTATATAATGTGGGAAATCAATCACTCCAATACACACACACACACACTACTATATATAATATCATACCCAGACAATTCAAACAATCAACCAATAATTTAAATTTAAGTATTTAAATTTAAATGGAAATCCAAACGAGTGAGATTAACTCACCTTTGATTTTTAACTTGCAATCCGATTCACACCGGCTTGATTCTCCATGATTTAAGACCTTGTATAAATATTTATAAAATTTCGTTAATATTCGAACAAATCAAATAATTTATCTCGTTTTACAAATTGCTTAACTATTGATTATTTTAAAACTGATTTTCTTATCATAAATAATTTTAGTAGCTAAAATAATTAAATAGGTTAATCTCCATAATACATTATTATAAATAGACTAGTGATTGAAAATATTTATCTTTATTTCTTTTTCACTTTGGAACTACATATATATTTTATAAAAATAAGTTATATAGATTTCCTAAAAATCTAATTTATATAAACCGTCAAATATTTCTAAATTTCCTATATAACTTCAAAATATTACTATATATATATATATAACGTTAAAAAGTAAGTTACATGCATACATAAAAAGGAATTTTATATAAGCTCAAAAATCCAATTTTAAATACAACTCTTATTTTCAGAAATCTCAACTATATATATTATTTTTTGTTTTTCTACATGCAAAATCCTCCGGTTAATAAAACTTCCTGCTTTAAACTATATATATTTTTCCTGTTTATATATACATATATTTATAAAATTATAATAAAATATCCTTCTAACTTATATATACATATATTAAATTAAATAAAAAATGGGTTTACTGTAAAATATATATATTTTCTGAATTTGACAAAACAACAATCCTCTTTGCTGTAAAAACTTTTCTTCTATATATACATATATATTGGTAAAAATAGAACTGGTTTTACATTTCTCTTTCTGTAAAATGTATGTATATATATTATTAAATTGAAATAAAGATCGTACCTAGGTGCACTAACCCCAGCGTGCGAACAAATCGAGGCCATCAGTTTCCATGTCCCCACGAACAGCTAAACCCTTGATCCACTCACGGTCGAACACCGACCTTTTGTAGCCCTCGCCACCAATCACTCCTTCATCAGCTATATTTGCGACTAGTCCCCTCCACGACTTGCGATGCCACCAACATCAGTCGTGAATCCCATTGTCTCGACCCAGACCACTCGAAACCGTTCCCCTAATCGATCATGATGCTTCCCCAACGCGGCATCTTCCACCCTACACCGAGCTCCTCGCACTCGCGTGCCCTAAAATCACGAGTTTGTCTCGATTTTATCGAGCCTACTCTAGACTGAGCTGCGGGCTCGCAAAGGAAGAGGGAGGGCTCAAGGACTTCGACCCTGAAGAAGGAGGGGCCTAAGAATTTAGTTCGGTCATTTTTTTACTTTTCTTTTAAATTGAAGTTCGATTTTGATTTGAAGAAGAAGGAATATACGGCCATTATCCTTGATTTTTGAACGAAAATGGTAATTGTTTTTATTATAAAAGGCACGGCTATAATTTTAGAAGAAAAGGAAGACGCATGTCTTCAAAGAGAACACGTGTAATAAAATTCTTTACGTGTCCAAAGGCTTGTCATAGTAATCAATGCAACAATATCATTTATGTTTAAATTTAAATTTACACTTAAATTGTCTCCATTTTCGCAACTCAGAATCTCAACATCCTATCGAGGCATACCGCTAGGCGTTTATAATTTTACACCCCATTTACAAACGTAATGGAAAAGGTTTCAATTCCTAATTCGATCGTATGGAGAAGATAGCTTTTTGGACTCAGATATTAAATTGAATTTTCAATATAGATTTCAGCGCATTTATATCTCGTATGCTCACACAACCACTTCAATCACTACGAAAATTTGAAATCCGATAATAATACAATATTATGGATCCAATGGAACTAGTTTCATCGAAATCCGAGATTGTGCCTCGGAAGGCTATTTTTAAATATCGATTTAAATGATATATTTTTAAAATGTAACAAAACATTTTTAAATTCAATTTTATCACCTCTATTATTTCCAGTATTATCAATATAAATTTTATAAGCCTTTGAAATATTTTAACAAGCTTAAAATCCAAGATTCGCTATTTTACCCAATTTCCAATTATTTAATTATCTAATAAATAGCGATATTTGAAATTTAAGTTAGAAACTAACTTTTAAATATTTAAAATCAATTAAATATTCCAATTTAAAATATCTAAAAATTACGGGTCGTCACGGTTTCGTAAATATTAAGTTTTATAAAATATGTTGAAACTTTAAACAAACATTTAAACATAGTTCATACATATTTTAATCATATTAAAACTTAATAAAAATTTATAAAATAATTTTAAAACATTTAATAAGAATATTTAATATAATGTAAATAATATATATAAAATCAATATAGTTATAAATTATTAAACTATAAACAGTAATTCAATATATACATATATGTAAACTTAAAAACACTAGAATCTTTATAAGTATAACAGTTTTGAAAGTTATTTTGAAAAGATTATTTTTATGAAAAATAGTTTATAAACAAAAAAATTAGAGAAGGTAAGAGAGATTAAGAAAGTGCTATCAAGGTTTTAACATAAATTCTATGACTCTATAACTTATCTGGAATATCTTGAAATCTTGAACTCTTCAATACCTATGAGTGTTCATTCTTGAACTCATGAAACTCTATATGAGCATCTTGAATCTACTCTTGATATCATTATTTTAATACTGTACAGTCTTCTTAATCAGTACCTGTCTAATATCATACACTGTACACTATATATATGTGTGTGTGTGTATATATCTTGATAAAACATTAGTATCTATGTTTTATATAATGTCCTATGGTTGTCATCATCAAAACCAATACCTAAGGTTCTAACATTAGTTACCATAACCTCCTATCAAGTAGCAAAATTTGTAATGAGGAATATTGTATTCAGATTTAGTCTTTTGCAAAGGATTATCACAAATAATGGCACTCAATTTGAAAGCCGAGAGTTTATAGAATATAGCCGAAACAACGGTATTGTCAAGGGTTTTTCTTCGGTATCCCATCCATAAGCAAATGGAGTCATAAAGGTAGCTAAAAAAACTATAAAATCCCGTTCGAAGAAAAGATTAAACAAGGCCAAAGGCAGCCACGCAGATGAATTGCCTTTTGTTCAATGGGCTTATAGAACAAGCTCCAAGATCTCGATGGTTCATACTCCCTTCTCCGTAGTTTAGGTTTCGAAGCCATGCTCCAAGTTGAGTTAGAAATTGTCTCTCAAAGAAGGTATTATAATAATACGCAACAGAATTTGGATCTTCGAGAGGTGTCATTAGATTTGTTACCCAAGCTACGAGACCGAGCCACTTTGAGAAAAATAGAGTATTATATCGACCCGTAAATTTTAATTGTTTTAATAATATATTTTCACGACCCGAAATCCAGCTTTCAAAAATCAACATCAAATACCTCACTTGTATTCGACCAGCGGAGATTTAAACGTTGAACTCTAGTTCGGTGAAGCTTATAAAAACATTAGATGAATACAAAATAGCGAAAAAAATGAATTATCATTGATCACAACACAGATACAACATTTGGTACAATAGGTAACCATCATCATTAGAGTGATATACGCATGATACAATAACAGAATGATAACACCACAGCGGAATAATAACAATGGGCTCTTTAAAAAAGTTTCCAACATACTTTGACTTCGAGAAGGTCTTCCAAAACTCCAAACACCTTTAGATCCAAAAGGCTTCAAAAGATATTCAAACCAAAAGCTTTCAAAAGACTTCTAAATCCAAGCTAACTCCAAAACAAAGATAACCTGTTTCTAGGCTGCCCGTGTGGAAAATTATGGGCACCCAGAGTTTAGAAAGGAAACAATAAACTCTGGTTCAGTCATGGGACTAGTAGGAGTAAACAAAATAGTTGTTTGAACAAAAACAATTTATAAAAGAAATCTGATTTGGAAAATGAAACTACCCTAAGACCTCCCCCCCACACACAATGCAATCGCACAATTGGAGAAGATTTCTTCTTATGATAGTCAAACATGCTTGGTACGAGAAAACTCTTTTTGATATTATTATTAGTGCATAGTGTAGAAAATATTTTGAGAGTATACTATTAATCTTAGCCAGCATACCACCATTATGGTACACCTACTATAGCTACCAATTAAATGGCTGGTCACCATCGTAAGTAAAAGGTAGGTTATACAACTAAAACCGTACAGGGCTCGTATTTTTTCTTTGAATTTCCAATAAATGGCCATGCTAAGGAACTTCCTATGCCACACGGGTACGCCTCTAGAGAGATGCCCCGAGAACTTAACCAGCTCTCTGCCAATACAAGGCCGGGTTACCTCTGTAACTAGGTAACTACTGACACGAGTATGCCATCCCCCGGTTGTTATCGACCTTTATCCAAGGATCCTCAACACCAACAACCACAAAGTAATAAATTTGTAGCAACTACATAGGTTGAATATCCAGGGTCCATACCATGATACCACCTTTTTCCAGAATGAAATGGGCATACCCTAAAAGGCACGACCCTCATAACCTTGCCACATTCTTCCTGTTTCGACCATTTCTGGATTGTGAGGTCCAACGATTCTTACCCAGAATATTAAGTTAAGTTAAACTTTTAAATTTTTAGGAAAGTTGAAAGAGATTCTTACCCAGAAGATAATGACGCCAAATTTTTAAAGCGAAAATAACAGCCAAGAGTTCCAGATCGTAGGTTGGTTGTTTTTCTCATGTGGACGCAATTATCTACTCGCGTAGGTAATCACTCTACCATTCTGCATTAGCACTACCCACACCATCACCACAAGCATTTGTATAAACAGATAGACCTTGATTCCCGTTAATAATAGCGAGAACGGGAGCAGTAGTCAATCTCCTCTTCAACTTATGGAATGCTTCATCACATTTTGGAGTCCAATCAAACATGGCATTTTTCATAGTTAGCTTAGTCAACGGACTAGCCAACTTGGAGAAATCCTGAACAAACTTTCTGTAGTATCCCGCTAGTCCCAGAAATCTGTTGACTTCTTTTGGAGTAGTGGGTTGTTTCCGGTCTAGGATAGCGGAAATCTTGCCCGGGTCTATAGAAATTCCCTATTCGGTAATAATATGACCGAGAAATTTAACTTCCTTGACCCAAAAACAACACTTAGAAAATTTGGCAAAAAGAATGTTCTTCCTTAATATATCCAAAATAATTCTCAAGTCCTCAGCATGCTTTTCTTCAGTTTGGGAGTAGATCAAAATATCATCAATAAACACCAGAACAAATTTATTCAATACCTCTCGGAATACACATGTCATTAAGTCTACGAAGTATGCGGGAGCATTGGTTGGTCCGAAAAGCATGACTAACCATTCGTAGAATGTGTTAGGACCCTTGAAAGATGTTGAGTGAATGCAGTCTTCAGCAATTCGCAGTTGACGGAATCCCTGGGCAAGATCTATCTTTGAAAAGAACCGAGCGTCGTGCAATTGATCGAATAGATCATCGATTCTAGGCAAAGGAAATTTGTTTTTAAGAGTTAATTTATTGAGATCGCGGTAGTCCATGCACAATCTCAAGGATCCGTCAGACTTGGCCACAAACACCACAGCTGAACCCCAATCGAAAACACTGGGACGTAGTAATCCTTTCTCTAGCAAATCTCGAGTTTGCTCGACCAGCTCTATTTTTTCCCTGGGTGCCATCCTGCGGCTTGAATGAACAATAGAACGAGCATTGGGAATTAAGTCGATTCTGAATTCAATTTCCATATGCGGAGGTAAAGATTTAACCTCTTCGAATACGTCTGGAAATTCCTGGACAATAGGTATGGATTCTGTAACAACCCATAATTTATATTAATTAAAAATTGAATATTTAATTGAATTTAATTATTAATAAGTGGAATTTACAAGTTGAATAATTTATTTATCAAATATTGGATTTAATTGGACAATTAAATCGATAATTTAATAATTGAAATTCCAGAAATAATTGGAAATTGGGTTTGATGTGATTGAAAATGATTTGTAAAATTTTATTTTATCATATTGGAGTTAGAACGATATTTTAGAACTTTTAAAATCGAATTAAAAGTTAATTTGTGAAAATTGAATATTTTAATATTTAATCGACTAGTGAAATTAGCCAATTTTCGAACAGTCTCAGAATTGGACAAAACTAGTTCCATTGGATCTGTAATAGTTTTTTATTATTGGATTTCAATTTTCGTAGCAATTGGAGTTTTCGTTTGATTGTGGCAGCTCGAAACGCATCGAAATTGTCTTAATATTAATTTGGCAAGTTAAAATAGTCATTTTTCAAACAGTCTCGGATTTCGACGAAACCAGTTTCATCGGATCCGTAATGTGATATTATTGTATGGTTTCAAATTTTGTGTCAATCAGATTTATCGTTTGTCCGGTGCAAGCTAAAACGTCTAGAAAATAGTTTAAATCGGTTTAATTTAAATTGAACGTTTGTTGCCATAAATCGCACAGATGATCGAATTAGCTTTCAAAACCTGTTCCATTGTGTCCGGAACGTGGGATAAACCCTAGAAACGCCGGTTATCGCGCGTAAATCGGAGTTCGAAAAAACCGGGATGAATAGTGTTCGTCGTTTCTCTATATAAGAACTTCATTTATTTCATTTTCAAGAAAATAACTAAACCCTAACCCTAGAAATAGCCGGCCTCCATTTTCAAAACCGAAGGCCAGAAATGCACGATTCTTTTCTCCTCAAAATCTCCAAATCCTTTGATAATTACAAGAAATTTTCAACTGCAAAAACGTAGAGCATTGGAAGGGCTTTAAATCTATACGCCTATGATGGGAAATGGAGCAACGAGGTGAGAGTGGGGGAGCCGCGACTTCCAAAAGTTCGTGCACAAAATACGAGAAGGGGGAGGGCCGAGTTCGTTAGTGTTCCAGGCGTGGGTGGTGCTTGCTAGGGCGAGTTGAACTATGGAGCTTGATCAGCTTGGAAGTGATGGATTTGGTGGCGGCTATTAGGGTTGAACGACAAAATCATGGGTTCGGCAAAAAAATTCTGGGCGCGTGAATGTGAGAGGGAAGAAAGTGGGGTGCGATTGTGATCTGCAGGCAGTGGGATCCTACGGCTTGGATACAATTTAGGTTTAAAAATATAAAATTAAGTTGTAAAGTTTATATTATAAATTCGTGTAACTTTAAAAATTCGTATCTTTTTCATACGAGGTCGAAAACGCGCGAAACCAGTTGCGTTGGAATCGTATCGTCGAGCACTATGCTATGGAATTGGATTGGATTCGTTTGAAGTTAGTGAGAATTTCGGGTAAAATTAAACGCACGTTTAATTTTATTCGAAATAAAAGCTGAAAACGAAATTGAAATCAAGGTGAGAACTTCTCACTCAATCGAATCGGTTTCGATTTTTAATTTTAAATAGTTAGATTTAAAATTCTTGAATGCATGTTTGAATGATGATTGTTATCTATTGATTATTAAAATAGACATTATGCGCCGTTAGTAAGCTGATGTTATTTATTAAAAACATATACCGCGAATATTTCACAGTATAGTGAAATTGGTATTATTTATGTACTTGGAATTGATTTCCCGCATTATATAGCGGATGAGACCCTATTGCGCCGCCTATTAAGCGGATAATATTTTTATAAATCCCATATACCGCGATAATTCCGTACTGGAACGGAATTGGTATTGTGCTAACATCTTTGGATGTAGGGAAACAGGTTGGAGGGATCCAACTGAATTCCTCAACTGTAGTGATTTATTTACAGATATTTTGATATTTGTTGATTATCATATCGATATATGATATTTGGATGTCTTAATTGACTATTTGGTGCTGTTGCATCATCGGATCCATTTTTAAAGTTTAAAAATAACGTTTTTTGATTTTTAAAGGGATTTTTAAAGTGATTTTTCAAAGTATATGTTTTTATAAAATTTTGAATTGATTCATTTTAAATAATTAAAACGTTATAAATTTTTATGTTATAAAAATTACTGTTTTTGTAAAATATAACCAAATTGAGATTTTCGAAATAAATAGTGATTAATTTATAAAATGGTTTAATTTGGAATATTGAATCATTATAAAAGATTTTTAAATTTATTTTTATAAGTTAAAAATATTGGAATTATAAAACGAGCTTTTATAAGTGTTAAAGGTGAAATAAAGATGGATTTCATAAGTGAACGGAATTTATAGATTTATAAATTGTGAAGTTACAAAAACGAATAGGTCTTGTAAAATAGGAGATTTATAAGTAATTATCTTATTAATCGGATTTTGGCATTTAAATGAGATATAAATGGAATTTGTTAATAATGAGATTTATAAATCGAAGCTTATAAATAGAAAATGTAATTTATAAACATTGTTTATAAATTCGAAATCAATTGAATTTGATAAATTGAATATTGAAGTTTATTAAAGGAAATGTATTCACGATTTTGGACAGTGAATACATTATTGAATAAAATAGTCATGTTTGGCAAAATGAATATTATAGAATGAAGTTAATTATTTTAAAGATGTTTTAAAATGTATTATGAATCGAAACCATAGATTTCAACATTTATTGTTGAAATAGACGTTGTCGAGAAAGAAGGAAATGGTGGACTATAACACTGTTGTTATAGTAAATGGTCTCCGAAAGGAAAGGTTTTATATAGTATTGGGATTTATATATCTATCTAAATTTCGAATCCCTATACTAGTGATTTTGGGTTGTCGTAACGATGTTTTACGCAACATTCGTTTTGGCCCAAATAAGTTGTTTAAGTGAAAGTTTTCCTTAAAGAATGAAATATGTACTTAACTTCGATTTAAGTATATTGAATGTTTTCCAAGTGTTGAAAATAAATGGATTTGTGAATTACTTATTAATAAATAAGTACGGAAATGTTTTTCCAATGTGAATGAAATGTTTTGAGAATTTATCTTTTTGAAGACAAATTGAAAATGAATATTAGAAATCGATTTGGGAATCATGTATTCATAAATATTTTGAAATGTAAATTCACTATATAATTTATAAATGAAAAGGGGAATGTGTTTAAAAATAAACGTTGATTTATTTTTGAATTGTGGGAATAAATTTATGGATTTGGAACGTAAATAAAAAAAAGTAAATCAGTAAGGATTTATTTGATTTATTTAAATGAACCATTTTAAATTTAAAATGGATAAATAATTGGAATTATTTCCGTTTAAGGAAATTGATTTGAAATTTGTTTTCAAATGGTTGAAGTGTGGAAATTATATATCTAATAAAGATATTTTGGAAAAAAAATAATTTGGAAAATTATTTGGAATTTGGTGAATTTTAACACGCCTATTGATAGTTAAATAATCCGACTATCAATATTTAACTTTAAATAGGTATTTGTTGTGATTGTTTGAATTTGAATGCCACACTTATTTTTAAAATAAGCGCTCACTGTTCGGGTTAGCCGGGAAAGGACCTTGGGGTCGTATAACCCATTCCGAATATGTGATACGTCGTAATGGATTGCATTTGATGACCGGTGTTGAAGACCGGATATTTGTGAAAACGGAAGGATTACCGTCGAGTTACTCTACATCGGCTGATCTCCGATATAGAGGTTTTATCACCCTTAGTGACGGGAAGTCCGGTCGTGATTAGTGAATATCCGGATTGCAAGGACTTCTTTGTAAGTGCCTTCGGTTCTGTTCGAGCCCGGAACAGACTTGTATGGATTGTATGTCTGACATTACAAATTGAGATATAAAGCTGATTTCTTTAAAATATATTTCTGTTGGTGGCGGAGAATTTATTCTCTTAGCTTAACACCCTTCTCTGAGATGTACGAGTTCAGAGGTTATGTAGTTGAAGGTTATTAGTGATGTACTCCCAATTTGGCAGTGTCGCAGGCTGAGTGTTGCTGTGAAATGATCATTGTTCGATCATTTGTGATATGATCATTTGTTTGATCGTTCATCTTTGTGATCATTACTTTGATCATTTGTTGACCCAAAGCACAGCTTTTGTATAAAGCGTGGCTTTGTGGACGAGACTTCGTCGGACCTCACACCCCGGAAATGGTCAAAACAGGAAGGACGCAGCAAGGTTATTAGGGGGTAGCGCCCCTTTAGTGTATGTCATTCCTTCTGGATAGAGGTGGTATCATGGTATGAAGCCCAGATATTTAACCTATGTTGTTGCTGCAAATTTTGTGGTTGTTGGAAATCGAGGATCCACGGATAGATCGGTTACGATCGGGGGATGACATATTCGTGTCAGTAGTTACCTAGTTTGAAAGGTAACCCGGCCTTGTGTTGGCAGAGATCCGGTTTGGTTCTCGGGTCGCCTTTCCAGAGGCGTACCTATGTGGCAATGGGAAGTTCCTTGGCCTGACCATTTGTTGGAAATCCAAAGAAACAATACGATCTTGTACGGATTTAGATGTATAACCTGCCATGGAATGTGGCGGTAACCTTCTATTGAACATGGTAGCTATAGTAGGCATAAGTGCGGAATGCCTATGCTGGCTAAGATTTATATCTTTACTTTCGAAATGTTTTATACACTATGCACTAGTAATAATATCAAATGTTTCTTTTTAATGCGTATCAAGCATCTTTGACTATCATAAGGAGAAATCTCCTCCGATTCTGCGTTTGCATTGTGTGTGTGTGCAGGAGGCCTTATGGTAGTCTCATTTTTAATAAGCATTGCGCATTGACTTTAAAAATATTCCTCTATTTTGTTTTAAAAATAAACTGTTTTGAGTTCTCACACCAGTCACATGACTGACTCGGAGTTTATTGTTTTCCTTCCTAAACTCTGGGTGCCCACCAATTTCCACACGGGCAGTCAAGAGTAAGGTTTATCAAGATATTCTGGAATTCAGGAGTTGCTGGAGGCAAGATGGATGCATGGCGTATTCACTAGTATATAGTATTTCTTCTCCGCTGTTTGTTGCAGTACACTCTGATGATGTAATGTAATGAAATGTAATGAGATGTAATGTAATAACTGATATATTACTTTGTTTAAAGATTATTCATTTATCTATTATATGTTGTTCCACTGCGATTGTGAGATTCTGATGTTGTTCTGTTATTTCTTTCTGTTCTGTTCTCTCTTTTTCTATCTTCTTCTACCTTTTTCTTCTTCTTTAACCCTAACATTTCGGTTTTTCCGCAACGAAAAATCGCAGTCGTCACATTTGGTATCAAAGCTTATGGTTAAGCGACAACCATGGCTCTGTTGGGAATTACTCATTAGAGATAGAGTCAGTAGTACTCTAGAATGAGTGTGAGTGTAATAATAGATACAAGCGCGTATTTGTTAGTGAATATAAATTGTTTTATATTGTGTTTGCTTATCCGTTGAGCTGTTTGTGAATTCTGATCGGTGTGTGGGACGCCATATTATCGATAGGGATTTCTAAACTCTTAAACGAGGCATGTTGACATGGTATTATTTAAATTGGGTAAATGAAATAATTTTACCTTGATTATATTTTGTATATAAAGGAATAATTTTTCGGAATTATTAAAGTGTATATGAATTGATTGTTGAATAAGTTAAATAAAACCACAGTTGTAAAAGAATAATTGTATAAGCAATTGAATTATAAATATGGAGTTATAATTAAAATAATTTACAATTGTAAAATAACTTTATATATAAGAAGTGAAATTATATAAGTAAAAGGGTTTGTAAATGTGATTTATAATCTTAAAAAAATAAAATTCCAGAGAAGTGTTTTGAAAGGATTTGATATTTTGGAAAATTATTTTGGAGAAATTAAAGCTCTAAACTCTTTTCGGTCGCTGGAAAATAATCCTGATGATGATGGCCACATCATTAGAATTCATTTTCGAGTTTCCAAAAGAGGAATTGCTGCCAGATTATTTTAAATGGAAGTATTTTGGAAAATTTGGATTTGGTTTTGGAAATTCGAAAGATAATTGAATTGATTTCAAAAATGGTTTTGAAAGATTGAAAAGACTCTGGAATCCTATTTAGAAATATTTATGGGAATGATAAATGAGTTGATAACTTATACAGATTGAATTTTGATAGAATAAATTTAACTTAAAGGATGAAGTTAAATTAAAGGAAGTATAAGTAAATCAATAAAATCCAAGTTGAAATAAATTTGAGTTGTCATCAAAGACATGTAATTTGAAATTTAACAAAAGGAAAGTTAAATAAAATGATTTGGATTTGATAAGATGCTTGAAATGAAATATAACTTAAGTGAAGTTGAATGAAGTTAATTTTGGTATCGAAGTAAATTAATGTAACGACCCAGAATTTATAGAAATTAAAATATGAATATTTAATTAATTTTAAATATTAATAAGTGAATTTATAAGTCAAATAAATTTTTATTTGAATTATTGGATTTAATTGAATAATTAAATCAATAATTTAATACGTTAAATTATGGAAATAATTGAAAATTGGGTTAAATATGATAGAAAATGATTTGTAAAATTTTATTTTATCATATTGAAGTTAGAATGATATTTTAGAACATTTAAAATCGAATTAAAAGTTAATTTGTGAAAATTGAATATTTTAATATTTAAATCGACTAGTAAAAATAGTCAATTTTTGAACAGTCTCAGAATTGAACGAAACTAGTTCCATTGGATCCGTAATAGTTAGTTATTACCGGATTTCAAATTTCGTGTCAATCGGAGTTATCGTTTGATCGTGGCAACTCGAAACGCATCGATTTATTTTTAATTTAAATTTGACGAGCTAAAATAGCCATTTTTCAAAAAGTCTCGGATTTCGACGAAACCAGTTTCATCGGATCCGCAATGTGATATTATTGCAAGGTTTCAAATTTCAAGTCAATTGGATTTACCGTTTGTCCGGTACAAATTAAAACGCCTAGAAATCGACTTAAATCGGTTTAATTCAAATTGAGCGTTTACAGCCATAACTCGTACAGATGTCCGAATTAGCTTCCGAAACCTGTTCCATTGTGTCCGGAACGCGGGATAAACCCTAGAAACGCTTGTTACGGCGCGTGAATCGGAGTTCGGAATTTCCGGGATGAATAGTGTCGCTCGTTCTCTTATAAATAGACCACCCCTTCACAAAAAAAAAAGAAAAAAAAAAGAAAAAGAAAACAAAACCCTAGCCGCCACCCCCCCCCCCCTGAACGGCCAGCAGTTCACCCTCTTCCTCCACGTTTTCCTCCCAATCTAGGCGAAATTAGATGAAGGCTCCAACTAACAAAACGTAGAGCATATCGAGACGGAGAGATTCAACGGTGGAGATCGTGTTTGGAGCGACGATGGGGGAGATAGGGGGTCGCGTGCGTGCCGTGTATGTCTTCATGCGCGCGCATCACGAGGCAGCCGAGCATCATGGGGTTGAGGCCGAGCGTGGTGTTGACGAAGGGCTTCGACATGGTGGGGTTGTGATCGAGTTTCGTCGAGAGATCGCGATGGAAATTGAAACCCTAGCTAGCTAAAATGGGTTCGGCCCCATTTGCGTTTGCCTGGAGATGAACGAGAGGGTGGGGGAGATGAGCTTGAGGCGTTGGATCTGCTATGCACGGCCAGGATTAGTTTGGTATAAAAATTATTAAAGTTTATGTTGTAAGTTTTAATTATAAAATCGTGTAAGAGTTAAAAATGCATAACTTTTTCATACGAGGTCGAAAAAATGCAAACTCAGTTGCGTTGGAATCGTATGGACGAGCACTACGCGATGGAGTTGGTTTGGAGTCTTTTGGAGTTAGTGAGAATTTTGGGTAAAATTAAACGTCCGTTTAATTTTATTTGAAATAAATCGCTAAAATGGAAATAAAACCAAGGTGAGAATTTCTCACTCAATCGAATCAGTTTCGATTTTATTTTAAATAGTTAGATTTAAAATATTTGAATGCATGTTTGAATGATGATTGATATCTATTGATTGTTAAAATAGACATTATACGCCGTTAGTAAGCGGATGTTATTTAATAAAAACATATACCGCGAATATTTCATAAACAGTGAAATTGGTATTATATATAATATCAATATATATATATTGGCATATGTATATATTGCAGTTGTTGATTTCCCGTATTTTTTAGCGGATGAGACCCTATTGCGCCGTTATTAAGCGGATAATATTTAATAAGAACATATACCGCGATAATTTCGTACTGGAGCGAAATTGGTATTGTGCTAATGTTTGTGGATGCAGGAAAACAGGTTAGAGGGATCCAACTGGATTCCTCAACAGTATTTATTTGATTATGGATATTTTGATATTCGTTGATTATCATATCGATATATGATGGATCGTTGTTGTCGTGATTGACTATTTGGTGTGTAGCATCATTGGACCAAGTTTTGGAATTTTAAAATGATTTATAAAGTGATTTTTGAAAATATACTATATGTTTGGAATTGATTCATTTTAAATAAATAAACGTTATAATTTTTAATGTTATAAAAATTATGATTTTTAAGAAATATAGTTAAAAGCTGATTTTTGAAAATAAGGAATTAATGATGTTATAAAATAGTTTAAACTGGGAATTTTTAAATTTATTATAAAAAGTTTAAATACAGGATTTATAAAATTTAATTATTTTATGAATCAAAATGGTGAAATAATAAAGGAGATTAAAGACGTTTTAAAAGCATAATATAAATTGAATTATATTAAGAGATTTATAAATGGATATTTATAAATTGAAATATGGACATTATAAAACGAGTTTTTATAAGTGTTTGAATGAAGTGAAAATGAATTTCATAATCGAATGGAATTTATAGAATTTTATACGGTGAAGTTATAAATGAAATTTTATAAGCAGTAGGTTTATAAAATTTGTTAAGTTATTAGAATAATGATTTTGGATAAATGAATGAATCTTATAAGTTATAAGATTTATAAATTGGAAAGTCTTTAAAAGAACGATTTTATAAAATAATCGTTTTATAAGTATTTAACTTATAATATGAACTTTTAGTTTATAATTGAGTTATAAACTGGAATAGGTTAATAAAAGAATTTATAAAAAGGAAGTCTTTATAAATAAATAGAAATGGAATTTATAAACGTTGCTTTATAAATTCGCAAACAACTTATTTTGATAAGTTAATTGTCATAACTTATTTAATGGAGTTATATTCACATTTTTGAATAGTGAATAATCCTTTGAATTAAAATGAATAAAAGGATGAAATTTGTTAACAAAGTATATTCACGTTTTTGAATAGTGAGTAACACGTTAAAGAAATTGTTTTGGATTTGGATGTTTTAAATAGAATTAAAACGATCTAACGATGTTTTAAATGTGTTGAGATTCGAAACCATAGATTTCAACATTTATTGTTGAAATAGACATTTTCGAGAAATAGAAGGAGATGATGGACTATAACACTGTTGTTATAGTAAATGATTTCCGAAAGGAAATGTTTTGTATAGTATTGGGATTTATATATCTATTTAATTTCGAATCCCTATACTGGTGATTTTGGGTAGTCGTAACAATGTTTTACGTAACATTCGTTTTGGCCCAAATAAATATGTTTAAGTGAATGATTTCCTTAATAGAATGAAATATATACTTAATCTCGATTTAAGTATATTGAATATTTTCCAAGTGTTGAAAATAAATAAAATTTGTGAATTACTTATTAATAAATAAGTAAGGAAATGTTTTCCAATATGCAGTGAATATTTAGAATTTATCTTTTTGAAGATAAATTGAAAATGGATAATTGAAATCGTATATGCATGGATATTTTAAAATATAAATTCACTAAGGAATTTGTAAAAGAAAGTGGAATTTGTATGAAAATAAATATTGATTTATTTTTGAATTATTGAAATTATATATCTAGTGAAGATATTTTGGAAAATAAATAATTTGAAAAATTATTTGGAATCTGGTGATGTGTGCATATTCATTGATAGTTCAATAACCGACTATCAATATTTCCCTTTGAATGGGTAATTGATGTGATTTGTTTGAATGTGAATGCTACACTTATTTTTGAATAAGCGCTCACTATTCGGGTTAACCGGGAAAGGATCATGGGGTCGTATAACCCATTCCAAATATGTGATACGTCGTTATAATTGCATTGAAGATCGGTGTTGAAGACCCGGTATTTGCGAGAGCGATAGGATGACCTGTCGATTTACTCTGCACCGAGTAGCTACGGTATTGAGTTCTCCATATGTGATGGTGAATCCGATCAGGATTGTGAATATCCGGATTGCAAGGACTTCTTTGTAAGTGCCTTCGGTTTTGTTCGAGCCCGGAACAGACTTGTATGGATTGTATGTCTGACATTACAAGTTGAGATATAAAGCCGATTTCATTCAAATATATTTCTGTTGGTGGCGGAGAATTTATTCTTTTAGCTTAACACCCTTCTCTGAGACGTACGAGCTCAGAGGTTATATAGTTGAAGTTATCAGCGATATATTCCCAATTTGGTAATGTGATATGCTGAGTGATGCTGAAATGATCATTGTGTTGATTATTGTGATAGGATCGTTTATTTGATCGTCTATCTTGGTGATCATTGTGTTGATCATTTGTTGACCCAAAGCATGGCTTTTGTATAAAGTATGTTTTTGTGGACGTGACTTCGTCGAACCTCACACCCCGGAAATGGTCAAAACAGGAAAGATGCGGCAAGGTTATGAGGGGTAGCACCCTTTAGGGTATGTACATTTCCTTCTGGATAGAGGTTGTATCATGGTATGGAGCCCAGATATTTAACCTATGTGGTTACTACGAATTTATTTCTTTGTGGTTGTTGGCTATCGGGATCCCGTGAGAAAGGTCGTTTACGATCGGGGAATGGCGTGCTCGTGTCAGTAGTTACCCAGTTAGGGGTAACCCGGCCTTGTGTTGGCAGAGTTCCGGTTTGGTTCTCGGGGATGTCTTTCCAGAGGCATTCTCATGTGGCAATGGGAAGTTCCTTGGCCTGACCATTTGTTGGAAATCCAATTCCCAATACGAAACTTCTACGGTATTAGTTGTAGAACCTGCCATTCACTTATGGTGGTCACCACTGTTTGGATGGTAGCTATAGTAGGCATAGTTCGAAATGTCTATGTTGGCTAAGATTTATATTCTACTTTCGAAATGAATTTTCCCTACACTATGCACTAATAATAATATCAAATGTTCTTTTAAAGGCGTATCAAGCATCTTTGACTATCATAAGGAGAAATCTCCTCCGATTCTGCGTTTGCATTGTGTGTGTGTGCGGGAGGCCTTATGGTAGTCTCATTTTTAAAAGCATTGCGAATTGAAATAAAAATATTCCTCTATTTTGATTTTAAAGATAAATAAACTGTTTTGAGTTCTCACACCAGTCTTGCTAAGCTTTGGGCTATGTGATGGGGGGTTCTCGCTTCGCGGTTAGGTGGCGAACGGGAGACTCTTACCCCTACACGTCCTCTTTTAGGGGGTTGGTTAGGTGTAACCTGAGACAGTCGAGAGGCTGGCCGTAAAAGCAAGTTTGGGATACCAGTTGTTGCCACGGTGGGGCTGGGATGGTTGAAAAGCCTACCGGTTGTGACTGCTGTCGATGGTTGAAAAGCCCGGATCTGACAATGTGGTATCAGAGCTTATGGTTAAGCGACAACCATGGTTCTGTTGGGTATTATTCATTAGAGATAGAGTCAGTAGTGCTCTAGAATGAATTTGAGTGTAATAATAGCTATGAGAGCGTATTTGTTAGTGAATATGAAATTGTTTTATATTGTGATGATTGGTTTGTTGAGTGGTATATAGATTTTGGTTAATACGAGTAATTAACGTTGTTGATAGGGATCTCTAAACGCTTGTACAGAACAATTCGACACAATATTGTTTTAAGTTGGGTAAATGAAATAATTTTACCTTGATTATATTTTATATATAAAGAAATAATTTTTCAGAATTATTAAAGTGTATATAAGTTGATTGTTTAGTTGTTTGAATAATCTAAATAAAAGAATTATTGTATAAGCAAATGAATTATAAGAGTTAAATTATAATTAAAGTGATTTACAATTGTGAAATAAAACTTATATATGTAAGAAGTGAAACTATATGAATATAACTTAAGTGATATGGAATGAAGTTGATATTAGTATCAAAGTAAATTAATAAAGTTAAGTGGTGGATGTGAACTTGAGTTATATAAATGAAATTCAACTTTAGTAATTGAATTGAATGAATAGATTGAATATTAATCAATTAAATGTAAATTAAATTGATATGAAATAATGAATATAAGTGTTAATTCATTAAAATCTAATGTTATTGAAAGTTGAATAATTGAATGAAAATCAATTAATTTAAACCAATTGAAAGTAAATAAATTTGAATAGAATTGAACGTGAATTGGATTTAATTAGTGAATGTAAACTAATTAAAATTGAATAAGAATGAATGTTGATAAAATCCAACGTTAATAAATCAAATGTGATTTAAATTGAAAACCAATTCATTGAATATTAATGAGAATATAAATGAATATATATTGATTATGAATTTGTTGAATGCTAGTTGGTTGATGTTTGAATATGTTACATTTGCTATGTGACATATATAGTTGTTATGGAGATATATGTTGTATATTGAGATTATTGTCTATATGCATGACTCTCATGTTGTTTGTTGAGTAATTAGTAGGTGCGGATCGCGTTTGCTTCGCATTTGGAACTCGCTTTTGCGCTATATTAGCCGTATATGCTTGCTAATAAAATATAAGGTACATATCTCGGATTAAATATCGTACTTTTACACTTTTTTTCCCTGCGGGATGCCTCATTACTTGATGAGATGTATATTTGTGATATATATACTGTCATATTTTTTTTCGGATCGAGCCGCGCAAAGGAGACTATGGCGAATTTTTCCGGAAATTTAAGGCGTTAGAAATTTTTTTGAGAAAATTGGAAATTTTGAAAACTTTAACTTTGATTTGGAATTAAAAGTTAAACGATAGTAGTTGTTTTTGAAAAGATAATTAAGTATGATTTGAAAACTTAGTAAAGTATTGTAAGAAGTTTAACTATGAATTTTGGAAAATTAATAAATTCTTTAACTTTCCTTACTTGTTAATTTCGAGGACGAAATTCTTTTAAGTGGGGAAGATTGTAACGACCCAGAATTTTTAGAAATTAAAATATGAATATTTAATTAATTTTAAATATTAATAAGTGAATTTATAGGTCAAATAAATTTTTATTTGAATTATTGGATTTAATTGAATAATTAAATCAATAATTTAATACGTTAAATTATGGAAATAATTGAAAATTGGGTTAAATATGATAGAAAATGATTTGTAAAATTTTATTTTATCATATTGAAGTTAGAATGATATTTTAGAACATTTAAAACCGAATTAAAAGTTAATTTGTGAAAATTGAATATTTTAATATTTAAATCGACTAGTAAAAATAGTCAATTTTTGAACTGTTTCAGAATTGAACGAAACTAGTTCCATTGGATCCGTAATAGTTAGTTATTACCGGATTTCAAATTTCGTGTCAATCGGAGTTATCGTTTGATCGTGGCAACTCGAAACGCATCGATTTATTTTTAATTTAAATTTGACGAGCTAAAATAGCCATTTTTCAAAAAGTCTCGGATTTCGACGAAACCAGTTTCATCGGATCCGTAATGTGATATTATTGCAAGGTTTCAAATTTCAAGTCAATTGGATTTACCGTTTGTCCGGTACAAATTAAAACGCCTAGAAATCGACTTAAATCGGTTTAATTCAAATTGAGCGTTTGCAGCCATAACTCGCACAGATGTCCGAATTAGCTTCCGAAACCTGTTCCATTGTGTCCGGAACGCGGGATAAACCCTAGAAATGCTGGTTACGGCGCGTGAATCGGAGTTCGGAATTTCCGGGATGAATAGTGTCGCTCGTTCTCTTATAAATAGACCACCCCTTCACAAAAAGAAAAAAAGAAAAAAAAAAGAAAACAAAACCCTAGCCGCCACCCCCCCCCCCCTGAACGGCCAGCAGTTCACACTCTTCCTCCACGTTTTCCTCCCAATCTAGGCGAAATTAGATGAAGGCTCCAACTAACAAAACGTAGAGCATATCGAGACGGAGAGATTCAACGGTGGAGATCGTGTTTGGAGCGACGATGGGGGAGATAGGGGGTCGCGTGCGTGCCGTGTATGTCTTCGTGCGCGCGCATCACGAGGCAGCCGAGCATCATGTGGTTGAGGCCGAGCGTGGTGTTGACGAAGGGCTTCGACATGGTGGGGTTGTGATCGAGTTTCGTCGAGAGATCGCGATGGAAATTGAAACCCTAGCTAGCTAAAATGGGTTCGGCCCCATTTGCGTTTGCCTGGAGATGAACGAGAGGGTGGGGGTGATGAACTTGAGGCGTTGGATCTGCTATGCACGGCCAGGATTAGTTTGGTATAAAAATTATTAAAGTTTATGTTGTAAGTTTTAATTATAAAATCGTGTAAGAGTTAAAAATGCATAACTTTTTCATACGAGGTCGAAAAAATACAAACTCAGTTGCGTTGGAATCGTATGGACGAGCACTACGCGATGGAGTTGGTTTGGAGTCGTTTGGAGTTAGTGAGAATTTTGGGTAAAATTAAACGTCCGTTTAATTTTATTCGAAATAAATCGCTAAAATGGAAATAAAACCAAGCTGAGAATTTCTCACTCAATCGAATCAGTTTCGATTTTATTTTAAATAGTTAGATTTAAAATATTTGAATGCATGTTTGAATGATGATTGATATCTATTGATTGTTAAAATAGACATTATACGCCGTTAGTAAGCGGATGTTATTTAATAAAAACATATACCGCGAATATTTCATAAACAGTGAAATTGGTATTATATATAATATCAATATATATATATTGGCATATGTATATATTGCAGTTGTTGATTTCCCATATTTTTTAGCGGATGAGACCCTATTGCGCCGTTATTAAGCGGATAATATTTAATAAGAACATATACCGCGATAATTTCGTACTGGAGCGAAATTGGTATTGTGCTAATGTTTGTGGATGCAGGAAAACAGGTTGGAGGGATCCAACTGGATTCCTCAACAGTATTTATTTGATTATGGATATTTTGATATTCGTTGATTATCATATCGATATATGATGGATCGTTGTTGTCGTGATTGACTATTTGGTGTGTAGCATCATTGGACCAAGTTTTGGAATTTTAAAATGATTTATAAAGTGATTTTTGAAAATATACTATATGTTTGGAATTGATTCATTTTAAATAAATAAACGTTATAATTTTTAATGTTATAAAAATTATGATTTTTAAGAAATATAGTTAAAAGCTGATTATTTGAAAATAAGGAATTAATGATGTTATAAAATAGTTTAAACTGGGAATTTTTAAATTTATTATAAAAAGTTTAAATACAGGATTTATAAAATTTAATTATTTTATGAATCAAAATGGTGAAATAATAAAGGAGATTAAAGACGTTTTAAAAGCATAATATAAATTGAATTATATTAAGAGATTTATAAATGGATATTTATAAATTGAAATATGGACATTCTAAAACGAGTTTTTATAAGTGTTTGAATGAAGTGAAAATGAATTTCATAATTGAATGGAATTTATAGAATTTTATACGGTGAAGTTATAAATGAAATTTTATAAGCAGTAGGTTTATAAAATTTGTTAAGTTATTAAAATAATGATTTTGGATAAATGAATGAATCTTATAAGTTATAAGATTTATAAATTGGAAAGTCTTTAAAAGAACGATTTTATAAAATAATCGTTTTATAAGTATTTAACTTATAATATGAACTTTTAGTTTATAATTGAGTTATAAACTGGAATAGGTTAATAAAAGAATTTATAAAAAGGAAGTCTTTATAAATAAATAGAAATGGAATTTATAAACGTTGCTTTATAAGTTCGCAAACAACTTATTTTGATAAGTTAATTGTCATAACTTATTTAATGGAGTTATATTCACATTTTTGAATAGTGAATAATCCTTTGAATTAAAATGAATAAAAGGATGAAATTTGTTAACAAAGTATATTCACGTTTTTGAATAGTGAGTAACACGTTAAAGAAATTGTTTTGGATTTGGATGTTTTAAATAGAACTAAAACGATCTAACGATGTTTTAAATGTGTTGAGATTCGAAACCATAGATTTCAGCATTTATTGTTGAAATAGACGTTTTCGAGAAATAGAAGGAGATGATGGACTATAACACTGTTGTTATAGTAAATGATTTTCGAAAGGAAATGTTTTGTATAGTATTGGGATTTATATATCTATTTAATTTCGAATCCCTATACTAGTGATTTTTGGTAGTCGTAACAATGTTTTACGTAACATTCGTTTTGGCCCAAATAAATATGTTTAAGTGAATGATTTCCTTAATAGAATGAAATATATACTTAATCTCGATTTAAGTATATTGAATATTTTCCAAGTGTTGAAAATAAATAAAATTTGTGAATTACTTATTAATAAATAAGTAAGGAAATGTTTTCCAATATGCAGTGAATATTTAGAATTTATCTTTTTGAAGATAAATTGAAAATGGATAATTGAAATCGTATATGCATGGATATTTTAAAATATAAATTCACTAAGGAATTTATAAAAGAAAGTGGAATTTGTATGAAAATAAATATTGATTTATTTTTGAAGTATTGAAATTATATATCTAGTGAAGATATTTTGGAAAATAAATAATTTGGAAAATTATTTGGAATCTGGTGATGTGTGCATATTCATTGATAGTTCAATAACCGACTATCAATATTTCCCTTTGAATGGGTAATTGATGTGATTTGTTTGAATGTGAATGCTACACTTATTTTTGAATAAGCGCTCACTATTCGGGTTAACCGGGAAAGGACCATGGGGTCGTATAACCCATTCCGAATATGTGATACGTCGTTATAATTGCATTAAAGATCGGTGTTGAAGACCCGGTATTTGCGAGAGCGATAGGATGACCTGTCGATTTACTCTGCACCGAGTAGCTACGGTATTGAGTTCTCCATATGTGATGGTGAATCCGATCAGGATTGTGAATATCCGGATTGCAAGGACTTCTTTGTAAGTGCCTTCGGTTTTGTTCGAGCCCGGAACAGACTTGTATGGATTGTATGTCTGACATTACAAGTTGAGATATAAAGCCGATTTCATTCAAATATATTTCTGTTGGTGGCGGAGAATTTATTCTTTTAGCTTAACACCCTTCTCTGAGACGTACGAGCTCAGAGGTTATATAGTTGAAGTTATCAGCGATATATTCCCAATTTGGTAATGTGATATGCTGAGTGATGCTGAAATGATCATTGTGTTGATTATTGTGATAGGATCGTTTATTTGATCGTCTATCTTGGTGATCATTGTGTTGATCATTTGTTGACCCAAAGCATGGCTTTTGTATAAAGTATGTTTTTGTGGACGTGACTTCGTCGAACCTCACACCCCGGAAATGGTCAAAACAGGAAAGATGCGGCAAGGTTATGAGGGGTAGCACCCTTTAGGGTATGTACATTTCCTTCTGGATAGAGGTTGTATCATGGTATGGAGCCCAGATATTTAACCTATGTGGTTACTACGAATTTATTTCTTTGTGGTTGTTGGCTATCGGGATCCCGTGAGAAAGGTCGTTTACGATCGGGGAATGGCGTGCTCGTGTCAGTAGTTACCCAGTTAGGGGTAACCCGGCCTTGTGTTGGCAGAGTTCCGGTTTGGTTCTCGGGGATGTCTTTCCAGAGGCATTCTCATGTGGCAATGGGAAGTTCCTTGGCCTGACCATTTGTTGGAAATCCAATTCCCAATACGAAACTTGTACGGTATTAGTTGTAGAACCTGCCATTCACTTATGGTGGTCACCACTATTTGGATGGTAGCTATAGTAGGCATAGTTCGAAATGTCTATGTTGGCTAAGATTTATATTCTACTTTCGAAATGAATTTTCCCTACACTATGCACTAATAATAATATCAAATGTTCTTTTAAAGGCGTATCAAGCATCTTTGACTATCATAAGGAGAAATCTCCTCCGATTCTGCGTTTGCATTGTGTGTGTGTGCGGGAGGCCTTATGGTAGTCTCATTTTTAAAAGCATTGCGAATTGAAATAAAAATATTCCTCTATTTTGATTTTAAAGATAAATAAACTGTTTTGAGTTCTCACACCAGTCACATGACTGACTTGGAGTTTATTGTTTTCCTTCCTAAACTCTGGGTGCCCACCAATTTCCACACGGGCAGTCAAGGGTAAGGTTTATCAGGATATTCTGGAGTTGCTGGAGGGAAGCTGGATGGCATGGCGTATTCACTAGTTTATATAGTATTTCTTTTTCCGCTGCACTGTTTGTTGTTGTTGTACACTCTGATGATATGATGTAATGAAATGTATAAAATGTAATAACTGATATAGTTCTTTGTTTAAAGATTATTCATTTATTATTATATGTTGTTCCGCTGCGAATTGTGAGATTCTGATGTGATTCTGTTGTTTTCTGTTCCGTTCTATGTCCTCTATTCTCTTTTTCTTCTATTTTAAAATTCTGTTCTATTTTCTCTTTTCTATTCTATTTTCTAATTTTCTGTTTTCTTTTCCCTTTTTATCTTCTTCCTTTTTCTCTCTTTTTCTTTTCTTAAAATCTTTTTAAAAACCCTCAGTGTTCGGTTTTCCGTCGTTCAATTCCTCGGCAGTCGATAAAGTGAGTGTCGATGTCGAATTTTCGGAAGACGAAGAATCGTGTCCTGACAATTAATAAGTGAATTAATGAAGTGAAGTCATTAAGAAATTGAACTTGAGTTATATAAATGAAATTCAACATTATATTGTTAAAGGAATTAGCAATTGAATTGAACTAATGGATAAATGTAAATCAATTGAATGTAAATAAAATTGATATGGGATAATGGATGAAAATGTTAATTCATTAAAAGCTAATGTTATTGGAAGTTGAATAAATTGGAATGGAAGTCAATTTAATATAAACCAATTGGAATTAAAAGTGTTGGACCAAATTGAATGTAAATTAAATAATTTGGTTGTGTTGAATATACATTGGTTGTTATATGATTACTAATTGATTGTATGCAATTCATTAGGTGATTAATGAAATGGAATTGACAAAATTAAAAGCAATGAAATTGAATTCAAATTGAAAGTAAATAAATTTGAATAGAATTGAATGTGAATTGGACTTAAATTAGTGAATGCAAACTAATTAAAATTGAATATGAATGAATGTTAGTAAATCCAATGTAAATAAATCAAATGTGACTTAAATTGAAAACCAATTCATTGAATATTAATGAGAATATGAATGAATATTGATTTGGTTATGGATGATAGTTGGTTGATGTTTGCATTTGTTGTTTTATTGCATTTTCTATGTTGGCATATGTAGTTGTTATGTTGCTATATGTTGTATATTGACACTATTTTCATATATGCATGATTCTCATGTTGTTGTTGAGTGTTTAGTAGGTGCGGATTGCGCTTGCTTCGCATTTGGAGCTCGCTTTTGCGCTATATTAGCCATATACGCTCGCTAATAATAAATAAGGTACATATCTCGGATTACATACCGTACTTTTACACTTTTTTCCCTGCGGGATGCCTCATCACTTGATGGGATGTATATTTGTGATATATACACTGTCATTTTTTCTGGATCGAGCCGTGCAAAGAAGACTATGGCGATTTTTTCCGAAAATTTAAGGCGTTAGAATTTTTTTGAGAAAATTGGAAAATTTTGTGAAAAACTAAGTTTTGATTTGAAGTTGAAAATTAAACAATAGTAGTTGGTTTTGAAAAGATAACTAAGTATGATTTGAAAACTTAGTAAAGTTATTGTAAGAAGTTTAACTATGAATTTTGGAAAAGTTAAACACTTAAGAGATTTGTAAAATCTAATTTGAACGATTTGTTTTGGAAAGGTAATAAATTCCGTAACTCTTTCTTACTTTGTAATTTCGAGGACGAAATTCTTTTAAGGGGGGGAGTTTGTAACGACCCAGAATTTATATTAAATAAAAATTGAATATTTAATTGAATTTAATTATTAATAAGTGGAATTTACAAGTTGAATAATTTATTTATCAAATATTGGATTTAATTGGACAATTAAATCGATAATTTAATAATTGAAATTCCAGAAATAATTGGAAATTGGGTTTGATGTGATTGAAAATGATTTTTAAAATTTTATTTTATCGTATTGGAGTTAGAACGATATTTTTGAACTTTTAAAATCGAATTAAAAGTTAATTTGTGAAAATTGAATATTTTAATATTTAATTGACTAGTGAAATTAGCCAATTTTCGAACAGTCTCAGAATTGGACGAAACTAGTTCCATTGGATCCGTAATAGTTTGTTATTATCGGATTTCAATTTTCGTAGCAATTGGAGTTTCGTTTGATCGTGGCAGCTCGAAACGCATCGAAATTGTTTTAATATTAATTTGGCGAGTTAAAATAGTCATTTTTCAAACAGTCTCGGAATTCGACGAAACTAGTTTCATCGGATCCATAATGTGATATTATTGTATGGTTTCAAATTTCATGTCAATTGGATTTATTGTTTGTCCGGTGCAAGCTAAAACGTCTAGAAAATAGTTTAAATCAGTTTAATTTAAATTGAACGTTTGTTGCCATAACTCGCACAGATGATCGAATTAGCTTTCGAAACATGTTCCATTGTGTCCGGAACGCGGGATAAACCCTAGAAACGCCGGTTACCGCGCGTAAATCAGAGTTCGGAAAACCTGAGATGAATAATGTTCTTCGTTTCTCTATATAAGAACTTCATTTATTTCATTTTCAAGAAAATAACTAAACCCTAACCCTAGAAATAGTCGGCCGCCATTCTCAAAACCGAAGGCCAGAAATGCACGATTCTTTTCTCCTCAAAATCTCCAAATCCGTTGATAATTACAAGAAATTTTCAACTGCAAAAACGTAGAACATTGGAAGGGCTTTAAATCTATACGGTTATGATGGGAAATGGAGCAACGAGGTGAGAGTGGGGGAGCCGCGACTTCCAACAGTTCATGCACGAAATACGAGAAGGGGGGAGGGCCGAGTTCGTTCGTATTCCAGGCGTGGGTGGTGCTTGCTAGGAAGAGTTGAACTATGGAGCTTGATCGGCTTGGAAGTGATGGATTTGGTGGCGGCTATTAGGGTTGAACGGCAAAATCATGGGTTCGGCAAAAAAATTCTGGGCGCATGAACGTTAGAGGGAAGAAAGTGGGGTGCGGTGATCTGCAGGCAGTGGGATCCTACGGCTTGGATTCAATTAAGGTTTAAAAATATAAAATTAAGTTGTAAAGTTTATATTATAAATTCGTGTAATTTTAAAAATTCGTATCTTTTTCATACGAGGTCGAAAACGCACGAAACCAGTTGCGTTGGAATCGTATCGTCGAGCACTACGCTATGAAATTGGATTAGAGTCGTTTGAAATTAGTGAGAATTTTGGGTAAAATTAAACGCACGTTTAATTTTATTCGAAATAAAAGCTGAAAACGAAATTGAAATCAAGGTGAGAACTTCTCACTCAATCGAATCGATTCCGATTTTTAATTTTAAATAGTTAGATTTAAAATTCTTGAATGTATATTTGAATGATGATTGTTATCTATTGATTATTAAAATAGACATTATGCGCCGTTAGTAAGCGGATGTTATTTAGTAAAAACATATACCGTGAATATTTCACAGTATAGTGAAATTGGTATTATTTATGTACTTGGAGTTGATTTCCCGCATTATATAGCGGATGAGACCCTATTGCGCTGTCTATTAAGCGGATAATATTTTTATAAATCCCATATACTGCGATAATTCCGTACCGGAACGAAATTGGTATTGTGCTAACATCTTTGGATGCAGGGAAACAGGTTGGAGGGATCCAACTGGATTCCTCAACTGTAGTGATTTATTTACAGATATTTTGATAGTTGTTGATTATCATATCGATATATGATATTTGGATGTCGTGATTGACTATTTGGTGCTGTTACATCATCGGATCCATTTTTAAAGTTTAAAAATAACATTTTTTGATTTTTAAAGGGATTTTTAAAGTGATTTTTCAAAGTATATGTTTTTATAAAATTTTGAATTGATTCATTTTAAATAATTAAAACGTTATAAATTTTTATGTTATAAAAATTACTGTTTTTGTAAAATATAACCAAATTGAGATTTTCGAAATAAATAGTGATTAATTTATAAAATGGTTTAATTTGGAATTTTGAATCATTATAAAAGATTTTTAAATTTATTTTTATAAGTTAAAAATATTGGAATTATAAAACGAGCTTTTATAAGTGTTAAAGGTGAAATAAAGATGGATTTCATAAGTGAACGGAATTTATAGATTTATAAATTGTGAAGTTATAAAAATGAATAGATCTTGTAGAATGGAGATTTATAAGTAATTATCTTATAAATCGGATTTTGGCATTTAAATGAGATGTAAATGGAATTTGTTAATAATGAGATTTATAAATCGAAGCTTATAAATAGAAAATGTAATTTATAAACATTGTTTATAAATTCGAAATCAATTGAATTTGATAAATTGAATATTGAAGTTTATTAAAGGAAATATATTCACGATTTTGGATAGTGAATAGATTGTTGAATAAAATAGTCATGTTTGGCAAAATGAATATTATAGAATGAAGTTAATTATTTTAAAGATGTTTTAAAATGTATTATAAATCGAAACCATAGATTTCAACATTTATTGTTGAAATAGACGTTTTCGAGAAAGAAGGAAATGGTGGACTATAACATTGTTGTTATAGTAAATGGTCTCCAAAAGGAAAGGTTTTATATAGTATTGGGATTTATATATCTATCTAAATTTCGAATCCCTATACTAGTGATTTTGTGTTGTCGTAACGATGTTTTACGCAACATTCGTTTTGGCCCAAATAAGTTGTTTAAGTGAATGTTTTCCTTAAAGAATGAAATATATACTTAATTTCGATTTAAGTATATTGAATGTTTTCCAAGTGTTGAAAATAAATGGATTTGTGAATTACTTATTAATAAATAAGTACAAAAATGTTTTTCCAATGTGAAATGAAATGTTTTGAGAATTTATCTTTTTGAAGACAAATTGAAAATGAATATTAGAAATCGATTTGGGAATCATATATTCATAAATATTGTGAAATGTAAATTCACTATGGAATTTATAAATGAAAAGGGGAAAGTGTTTAAAAATAAACGTTGATTTATTTTTGAACTGTGGGAATAAATTTACGGATTTGGAACGTAAATAAAAAAAAGTAAATCAGTAAGGATTTATTTGATTTATTTAGATGAACCATTTTAAATTTGAAATGGATAAATAATTGGAAGTGTTTCCGTTTAAGGAAATTGATTTGAAATTTGTTTTCAAATGGTTGAAGTGTGGAAATTATATATCTAATAAAGATATTTTGAAAAATAAATAATTTGGAAAATTATTTGGAATTTGGTGATAATGAACACGCCTATTGATAGTTAAATAATCCGACTATCAATATTTACCTTTAAATATGTATTTGTTGTGATTGTTTGAATTTGAATGCCACACTTATTTTTAAAATAAACGCTCACTATTCGGGTTAGCCGGGAAAGGACCTTGGGGTTGTATAACCCATTCCTAATATGTGATACGTCGTAATGGATTGCATTTGATGATCGGTGTTGAAGACCGGATATTTGTGAAAATGGAAGGATTACCATCGAGTTACTCTACATCGGCTGATCTCCGATATAGTGGTTTTATCACCCTTAGTGACGGGAAGTCCGGTCGTGATTAGTGAATATCTGGATTGCAAGGACTTCTTTGTATGAGCCTTCGGTTCTGTTCGAGCCCGGAACAGACTTGTATGGATTGTATGTCTGACATTACAAATTGAGATATAAAGCTGATTTCTTTCAAATATATTTCTGTTGGTGGCTGAGAATTTATTCTCTTAGCTTAACACTACGAGTTCAGAGGTTATGTAGTTGACGGTTATTAGTGATATACTCCCAATTTGGTAGTGTGGCATGCTGAGTGTTGCTGTGAAATGATCATTGTTCGATCATTTGTGATATAATCATTTGTTTGATCGTTTATCTTTGTGATCATTACTTTGATCATTTGTTGACCCAAAGCACAGCTTTTGTATAAAGCGTGGCTTTGTGGACGAGACTTCGTCGGACCTCACACCCCGGAAATGGTCAAAACAGGAAGGATGCAGCAAGGTTATTAGGGGTAGCGCCCCTTTAGTATATATCATTCCTTCTGGATAGAGGTGGTATCATGGTATGGAGCCCAGATATTTAACCTATGTTGTTGCTGCCAATTTTGTGGTTGTTGGAAATCGAGGATCCTCGGATAGATCGGTTACGATCGGGGGATGACATATTCGTGTCAGTAGTTACCTAGTTTGAAAGGTAACCCGGCCTTGCGTTAGCAGAGATCGGTTTGGTTCTCGGGTCGTCTTTCCAGAGGCATACCTATGTGGCAATGGGAAGTTCCTTGGCCTGACCATTTGTTGGAAATCCAAAGAAACAATACGATCTTGTACGGATTTAGTTGTATAACCTGCCATGGAATGTGGCGGTAACCTGCTATTGAACATGGTAGCTATAGTAGGCATAAGTGCGGAATGCCTATGCTGGCTAAGATTTATATCTTTACTTTCGAAATGTTTTATACACTATGCACTAGTAATAATATCAAATGTTTCTTTTTAATGCGTATCAAGCATCTTTGACTATCATAAGGAGAAATCTCCTCTGATTCTGCGTTTGCATTGTGTGTGTGTGTGTGTGTGCGGGAGGCCTTATGGTAGTCTCATTTTTAAAAAGCATTGCGAATTGACTTTAAAAATATTCCTCTATTTTGTTTTAAAGATAAACTGTTTTGAGTTCTCACACCAGTCACATGACTGACTCGGAGTTTATTATTTACCTTCCTAAACTCTGGGTGCCCACCAATTTCCACATGGGCAGTCAAGAGTAAGGTTTATCAGGATATTCTGGAATTCAGGAGTTGCTGGAGGCAAGATGGATGCATGGCGTATTCACTAGTATATAGTATTTCTTCACCGCTGTTTGTTGTAGTACACTCTGATGATGTAATGTAATGAGATGTAATGTAATAACTGATATAGTACTTTGTTTAAAGATTATTCATTTATCTATTATATGTTGTTCCGCTGCGATTGTGAGATTCAGATGTTGTTCTGTTATTTCTTTCTATTCTGTTCTCTATTTTTCTATCTTCTTCTACCTTTTTCTTCTTCTTTAACCCTAAAATTTCGGTTTTCCGGCAATGAAAAAATTGCAATCTTTACAGATTCCAAACTAGGTTCGGAATACCCCAAAGTATACATCAGCTTATCTTTCTTAGGACTTCGATCCTCACAAGAGATTTTGATAAAATTCCCAAATTTGGTGCTAACCGAAAATGTTCGATTGTTACAATCTAATTTAGCTTTGTATTTGGTTAACCAATTCACCGAGTAAGATTTCAAATTCATTGAAGTCGAGAACAAAAAGGTTGATAGGAGATTGATGATGATAATACGAGATAGGAATTTTCTACAGTATAGACAAAGATTTGCAGGGCCACCAACCGGATTCTTCACGCAAATGGGTTTGTCGACAAATTCAGGTTCAAGTTTTAATTCGTTTACAGTTTGTTGGGAGATAAAGCTATGTGTGGCTTCCATGTCGAACAAAACTCTAACAACTCTATCATAAACGAGAAGGTTACCTACTAAACTCCATTTCCTTTATCCGCCTTTGAAGTTGAGGGGTCATCTTTTATCACGTACATTTTCACTACTTGTGCTTGCTTCTTTGCTGGGCAATCTTTTACTACGTGTCCAGGCTCATGACAGTAATTGCACGCCATGGTTCCTTGACTTATTTCCATAGGTTGATCTTTCTTTACTTCTTTCTTGGGCTTCTTGCATCTACTTGAGAAATGTCCCTTCTCCAAACAATTAAAACAAGTAATATCCTTTGCCTTACCCTCCTAATTATTCTTCTTTTCCTTTCCTTGCCATGGTTTCTTTCCTCCTAACTTCCTTTTCTTCTAATTCGTATTGCTTGCACATCCTTCTTCCTCTGGAATTTCCTGCTTATCCAGGGTAACATATCTATAACCCATATCGATTAATCGAAAAAAGATTCCTTTGCATGGGTTGTCATTCTCTCATGGAATTTCTTGTTCATCCCTCGAATAAACCTTTCATTCTTCTTCAAGGGTGTATTCACCAGCTCCGGACCAAACCGAGATAACTCGTTAAATTTATTCAAGTACTCTTCAAAAGATATTCTTCCTTGCTTCAAATCCATAAACTCTTGGTACATTCTAGAGATACCAGAAAACGGCATATATCGCTGCTCAAACACCTCTTTGAATCGACTACAAATGAACTCATCTTCCAGGTCATCCACTGTAATAGTCTCCCACTAGGATAAAGCCTCTTCTTGGAGTTTCCAAGAAGCTATCAATCGCCTTTAATCGTCTTCCAATTTCAATCCTCTGAAAATTCTTTCACACGATCGAATCTAGGCTTGTGCTTTGATAATAGACTCCTTGCCCGTGAACGGCTTTCCACCAAGTCTGGAAAACTTCGATGTAAATCAGCCAGATTCGGTTGAGGTTGAGTGGGAATAGCCGCTTCCGTTGTTGCCGGGACTTGACCAGTTGTAGTGGTAATTCCCTGTCCCCTACCTCGTCCTCTTCTAGTGCTCATTCTCACTATCTGCAAATAGTAAGAAAACTTGATTTAGACGTACATACGAGATATCTTAGGGATATACTCATTCTAGGGCATTTCTAACCATATATCTAATGAGTCACCTAATGTGTTATACTCCATAGCTAAAATTCTTACTCAACCTTTAGCTCTGATACTACTTATCACGACCCAAAATCCAGCGTTCAAAAATCGACATCAAATACCTCACTTGAATTCAACTGTCGGAGATTTAAACGTTGAACTCCAGTTCGTTGGAGCTTATAAAAACATTAGATGAATACAAAACAGAATAAACAAAATGAATCATCATTGATCACAACACAGACACAACATTTGATACAACCGATAACCATCATCATTAGAGTGATATACACATGATACAATAACAGAATGATAACACCATAGCGGAACAATAATAACGGGGTCTTCAACAAAAGTTTCCAACATACTTTGACTTTGAGAAGGTCTTCCAAAACTCCAAACACCTTTAGATCCAAAAGGCTTCAAAAGATATTCAAACCAAAAGCTTCCAAAGGACTTCTAAATCCAAGCTAACTCCAAAACACAGATAACCTGTTTCTAGGCTTCCTGTATGGAAAATTATGGGCACCCAGAGTTTAGGAAAGTGAACAATAAACTCCGTGTCAGTCATGGGACTGGTGTGAGTAAATAAAACAGTTTTTGAACAAAACAGCTTATAAAAGAAATCCGATATGCTTTTGGAAAATGAAACTACCATAAGACCTACCACCACACAAACAATGAATAGCACTATTGGAGGAGATTTCTTCTTATGATAGTCAAACATGCTTGAAACGAGAAAACTCTTTTTGATATTATTATTAGTGCATAGTGTAGAAAATATTTCGAAAGTATAATGTTAATCTTAGCCAGCATACCACCATTATGGTATACCTACTATAGCTACCAATGAAACGGCAGGTTACCACCGTAAGTAAAAGCCAGGTTATACAACTAAAACCGTACAGCGCTCGTATTGTTTCTTTGGATTTCCAACAAATTGTCGGGATAAGGAACTTCCTATGCCATATGGATACGCCTCTAGAGGGACGCCCCGAGAACTTAACCAGATCTCTGCCAACATAAGGCCGGGTTACCTCTATAACTAGGTAACTACTGACATGAGTATGCCATTCCCTGGTCGTTACCGACCTTTATCCGAGGATCCTCAGCACCAATAACGACAAAGTAATAAATTTGCAGCAACATAGGTTAAATATCTAGGCTCCATACCGTGATACCACCTTTTTCCAGTAGGAAATGGACATACCCTAAAGGGCATGACCCTCATAAACTTGCCACATTCTTCCTGTTTCGACCATTTTCGGGTTGTGAGATCAGACGAAGTCTCGTCCACAAAGCTACACTTTTCACAAAATCCATGCTTCGATCAACAAATGATTAGCAGCTTTCAGCATGCCACCCTACCAAATTGGGAGTATATCACTGATAACAATCAACTACATAACCTCTGAGATCTATGTCTCAGAGAAGGGTGTTAAGCTAAGAGAATAAATTCTCTGCCACCAAATAGAAATATATTTGATTGAGATCAGCTTTATATCTCATAGTGTAGTGTCAGAAATACAGCCATACAAGTCCGTTCCGGGTTCAAACGTAAACGAAGGCACTTCATCCAATAAAGGAAGAAGCCCTTGCAATCCGGGTATCCACAATCCCGATCGGACTCCTCATCACGTACAGAGATCTTTATATCGAAGCAACTCAGTGCAGAGCCATTCGATAGGTTATCCCATCGTTCTCGAAAACACCCGGTCTTCACCAGCGTCTTCAACTGCTATCCATTTCGTTGTACCACTAATCAGAATGGGTTATATGACACATAGTCCTCTCTTGGCTAAACCGAATAGTGCGCGCTTAATTAAAAACACGTGGATATATCAATCATAAAGATTCATCATTAAGATTCGATGTGGGTTTCGGATAACCAATTGGAATCCGACTCCCTGTCGCATCCAAATTTAAATGCCATTTAAAGGCCAATAGTTTGCACATTCACACAGAAACCTATCACAGATATCACAGTTCAATTCACAATACAAAGTATCAAAATCACATAACGGGGATATCAATCAGTTCAAGGCATGCAATAATAACCAACCATCTACAAGTAAGATGAATTAATCATGTGATTATAATTAATTAATCACATAATTATTTTCATTAATTATCTTTAATTAATGATTAATTATTCTTAATTATAAATTAATTTTTCCTTAATTACTAATTAATTAATCTTAATTACTTTCATTAATTTAATATTTCCTAACTAATACATTAATTAATTAATCCTTAATTATAAATTGATTAACCTTAAATTAATAATTAATTAACCTTCAATTAATTATTCTTTAATTATTAAGTAATTATAAATCATTTTTCTTAATAAATCATTTAATTTTTATTAAAATCTTTGTTTAATAAACTTTGTAATTAATTTACATTAACACATAAATTAACTAAGGGTATTTAAGTTAATTAATAATTTAAAACATTTAAACTTCTTAATCAACTCCTTAATTAACATTTTAAGTTAATTTAAAAATAAAGATTATACGTTATTCAAAACATTTTAAACTTAATTATATTAAACTATAAAAACCTTCACTAATTCAAACTTAAACAAAACCTTAATTATTAAAAAAGGTAAGTTAAGAAGATTATTTAAAGTTAAAACTTGATTAGTTTAAAATTTTATAATTTGATATTTCATCAAAACTCTAGACCCGAGTCTCGCCCGAGTCACCCCCGAACCAAACTGTGGGCAAACATCTCACCCCCACGTCTTCTAACTTATCCTCGTTTGACTTCGAGTTCGAACCCAAGGTGATGTTCTTCTTCCCAAACTTTCCAATGCAACCAGATACTTACATGCATATGTGGACGTCTACCACTGCTCCAATCATCTCTGGTTGATGCTACGACCATTGACAAGTCAATGGCAATGTAACGACTCGAAATTTTCGGAGCCGAAAATTCCAGATAGTTATGAAAAGAAGAAAGAGATAGAATGAGAAGAAGAAGAAGAACATAAACATCAATAACTCACATTCGCAGCGGATAAAATATAATAATAAATAATATCAGTTTACAGAAGGATACTATATCTGTCGATTACATTTAATATACATCAGAGTTTCACATATATACAGTCACTGAATATATACATTTAACATGTCTCAGATTAACTATAATATAAATATAGCGGAAGTACGCTATACGTTCCTGCCATCCAGCTCGCCTCCTGAGCTCCAGAACGTCCTACCTAGAAATTGGTAATACTCGGTCTGATCCGAGCATTACATCAAAGTAACACCCGGGTCAGGCTGGAAACTAGCGTGAGTAAACCCAGCTAACATAGAATACCAAGCAACAACTTAAATAAACCCGGGTAACTTATATCAATTTGACCAATTCACAATTTACTATAGACAACACCTATTTCACATATCGATTCCTAAGTATCAAACTTAGATAAAATAATTCAATTCACTCAAACTATTTCATTTCAACTCATTGATTTCACAAATCTATTTATAAAAGTTCGAAGTGATTTCGGGTATTTCCAAATATCCAACCTTGGTCTCTCCGAAACTCATGTTATTCTAACCCAATTTATTCAAAAGAAATACACAACATTTCATATCAGAGATATCTACCCATTCAAAACATCCAATACCATTCAATCATCCATAAGCAAAACTTAATCACATATAAACCAATTCAGTTGATTCCAATTGAATTTCTAAGGACATTCACTTAGATTCCTTCATTTAATATTAGTTAATTCCAAATCAATTAATTAATCAACCCTCCGTTATTCATCTTAATCAATCACCCTGGATTAATTAATTTTCAGTTACGCTCGAATAATTATCTTTAATTCATTTCAAGATATTAATTGTTCTTAACTCAAATCAATAAGAAATCTTAATTATCTCAGGAATTAATTAACTATTTTAATTACATTAGTCCATAATTACTTATATTAATTAACTTCTTCTAAGTCACTTGTATTGATTTATTTTCTTGACTAATCAATCTCTATTTACATCATTGATTATATAGATTAATGATTTTTCATTTACATTTTAATTTATTCAAATCTAATTTTAATTATATTAAGTAATTAATCATTAATTAAACCATATATTAGTCATTCTTGATTTATCTCAACCGATGATTAACTATCTTTTATTTACTTTATTAAATAAATTAATTACTCCTTAATTAATCATTTTAATTAATCTATTGATTAATTCCACAAGGTAATTATATTTTATTAATCCCATTAAGCAATTATTTATCAACCTACCCAATGATCATTCCAACTAATTTAAACCCAATTAATTAGCCCAAATAATAAATTAATTTAATTTATTAAGTATTCATTAAATTATCCTATTTATTCAATGAATCACCAATCACTAAATCTTTATTGATTTTAATCGGAACCATTTTCTTATTACGCTTTATGTTTAAACCATTTAAAACCAAGTACCTCGAGTCAAACAACAATTAACTCGAGCGTCAACACAAAACCAAAATTACTAGATCATCCGATACACATTCAATCAATCCAATCATTTAACCAATTATTCAAATCTAACCATTTAAATTGAAACGACTCGCAAATCCGTACATCTTGAGTTAACACTATTCTACAACAATCAAATCAAGTTGTACAGAAAGACGAACCATTTGGGTTAAAGAAGAAGAGGTAGAAGAAGAAAATAGAAAACAACAACAGAATCTAGCCATCGCAGCGGAGTAAAATATAATAGATAATAAATGATCTTTGCTCTAAATGAAATATCTCTGTTTATATATTACATCATCAGAGTACAACAATCACAGCTCAACATCAATACCTTATAAATGGATACACAACAACTCAACATAGCGGAATATATATATAAACAAGTACGAGAGTACGTGTCATCATCCAGCTCGTCTCCTGAGCTCCACAGCATTATATCTTGCATCCTATAATACTCGGTCTGACCCGAGCATTATAGTTAAATAACACCCGAGTCAGTCTGGAATACCAGCGCGAGAAAATCACACCCAATTGATTATTAAAGTTTCAAAAATCCTTTGAAAACAAAAGCATCTCGTAAGACCACACCACAAATAAGCATGTCGGGTTTTTACCTTACGATAGATAAAATATTTTTATTAAAATCCTCTGATATTATGATAGTGTCTATACAAAGTAAAACAGAATCTAGATGAAATGCATGCATCTCACGTTCCAGCAATAGTTGGGCACAATCAAAACCGTACGGGCGCGTAGGGAAAATGGATTCCAACTAATGGCTAGGCACCGGGGTACCACCTGTCACAGTACCTGGTCTAGATCAGTGTACCGAGGAGCCACCCTAAATCCCTTGCAACACAAGACCGGAGCCATCCCTTAATGGACAGTCCCGAGCAAGATCACCCCGCGGTTGGGATCAGCAACCGCCCACTAAGCCGAAATAAAAGGGACATCTAGACAGGGATGACCTCACCCTCCAGTGGGGGCACCCACGAAGCCTTGCTGCATAACCCCTGATTTTCACCCATTCCCATTTAATGAGGCTTGAGGCTAAGCGTTACCTTTTTAGAATATATCCCTTAGAATGCCCATCGTCCACCTGATGATGTTTCGCAAGCATTCATCCATACAAGTCCGTCCAGGGTTCGAACGGAACCGAAGGCACTATTCCTACTACATCCATTTTGGAAATATCCTCAGGATTAGTAGCGACTAGCCCTTGCACTTCACTACTCCATCTTCTAATCCACACTCGTTTTTCATGAAAACGTACAAACCGGATCGAAGTGGTTTTCGAGAAATAAATCTCGATCCCGGTCTCTTCGAAACGATCAACGCATTTGGCCAATATTGATAGTCGGTTATTTAACTATCAATTAATATTCACAAACAACCATGAGCCAATAAATAATTTTCCAAATTATTTATTTATCTCGAAATATCTTCACAAGGTATAATTTCACTTTTCAAATTCCTTGAAAACAGTTTTCAAAACTATCTGCCTTTCTCAGAATAAATTCCAAGTATTTCCATTTCCACTGGAATCACCAAGCATAAAACTTTAGATTTTTAAAATAATTTTAAATTACTTTATTGTAAAATATGTTTAACATTTAATTTAGAAAATTTTACTTTAGTACTTAATTTAAAAAAAAATACTTTAGAAATAATTAAAATACGTTTACCTTATAACCATACATTAGATTTTTATCTTTAAACAAAATTCCAAATCATCCTTTAAATAATTATTACGATAATAGATTAAACAAAACACCTACTCTGAAATATACTTTAAAATATTCAAGTTAAGACTACTTCAATAATTGGCTAAAAATACATACTATATGAATAGATAAAAATAAGTTTACCTTAGAAAATATAAATTAGGTTCTCACTCTTTTAAAACAAAGCTCTTAGTTAACATTTTAAATAATTACAACGATAATAGATTTGAAAATATTTACTTTTAGAATTTAAAAGATTAAAATAATAAATTTTCTAAACATGCTTTTTAAAACAACATTAAAGCTTTTACTTATATTTAAAAATTAACTTTGAACGTACTTGGCTATCCAGAGAAATATACTTCTCTTCACAATCTTCTTTAAATTTTCAATTTCAAACACTTGAATCAATTTCCACATCGATTTCCAATTTACTCCCTTTCTTACTTCAAAATCTATTAACTTCAGGTTTTATTTCTTAATTATGGTATAAAATATTTTAATTGAGAATACCAATTTTTGATTTCCCAAATTAGTTCTTAATCCCTTTAAATAAATTTAAACTTGAATTTTAAAATAATTCTTTTTTTCTTTCAATTTATATAACTTAAGTTTACAATTCATTAAACTCGGTTTAATCAAAATTCCTTCCATACTCGAAGTTATTTATTATTATTATTTTCATATTACTTCTATTTCTTTTCAATTCAATTCTTAATTTTATTCAAACTTCCTATAATTATTTTACTTACAAATCCATTTCTTGTATTTTCTTTCCAAAATCCAAATTGTATATTTTTGGAAATTCATTATACCCGATTATATCCAATCAAACCATAGCATTCAATATTTCAACATAATTCATCATAGAATATGAAATCATCTCAACAGGGGAATTAAATAATTTAAATAAATGTTGAGTTGGATCCCTCCAACCTGTTTTCCCTGCATCCACAGACGTTAGCACAACATATATAATATCTTCACTATAAAATGAGGGAAATTAATCATTTCAAGGTGTAGTATATGCTACTATATAACACAACAATCAATTCAACCATTCAAACAATTATTTAAATTTAATCATTTAAATTTTAAACTTAACTGAGTGAGATTAACTCACCTTAAATTTTATTTTGCCATCCATCCTGCCCGACTTGATTTTTTTTAATGACTTCAGACCTTGGATAACAATTACATAGTTTATTAATATTTGAATTAATCGACCAGCCAATTTTATTTAAATTTAATCAACTAATATTTTAGTTTTAAACAAATTTTCCTTCCATAACTATTTTTAATAATTTGGTAACTAAAATATGTATATGTACATTTATTTTAGGTTTAGTTTTGAAATCAAATGTATATTTATAAAATAACTTAAATAGATTTCATAGAAACTAATTTATATAAACTTTCACACATTTTCTTTTTCTTTTTTTAAAAAGAACTATTTAACAGATGATTATTAATATTATTATTATTTTCCTGTAAACTCTTTTCTTTACTGCAAATATCTTTTGAATATACTGTTTTTAAATTAAAATAGAACTATCTTACTTTCCTGCTTTTGAACACACATATATATATATATATATATATATATATATATAAAACAAAATTCTAAATTAATATGAAATCAAATTTTTATGCGAATCCCATATTATTATTATTCTGTCTTAAACCTTATGTATAAACAACAAATTAAAAACCTGACCTCACTGCTAGAGACTCCAGATCGAAGACGTGTCGTCGCCTTCATGCTCGACTCAAAACCCTAGCTCATGCTCGCGATGCCGCTTTCCCTTCACGAGCGGCTACGAATACACTCCAAGGATGAGACCGTTGAATCACAACAATCACTTGTTCGGCCTTATTATCTCGAAGGAATTTGCAGCCATCACTGTTTCCGAAGCTCGTTCAAGAAGCCTCGATCTTGGATGAAGGCTACTCGAGCTACCCAGCTTCCTCTCGAACCAACTGAAAAGAGAGGAGGAGAAATTTGAGATTTCTCTGCTCGCCGTTTATTATTACTACGTAAATTCGCAAATGAAACCGAGAGGAGGAAGCGAATAACGAAATACATTTTATTTATTTCCAATTTCATGAAATTGGAAGGGGACGAAAGAATACATTTCGAATGCGGCCATGATTTGATTCCACTTTTTTATTTTTTATAATAGCATCGAGAATATTGTTCTTCTCTTCTGAATCTCGGCTTAAAGAAATGAGTAAAATTGGCGTGTTGAAGAAGGGATGAGGGAACCAGAATAGACGCGATCGTACCTAAAGCTGAGAAAGGGAACAAGATTTGAGGGGAATTGCAGTGATGGTGAATAGAGTTCGGCTGAAGGACAATTGGTACATATGAATATATTATTTAAATTAAATCGATAATCATCGTCTAGGCTTTTTTATCTCGTATGCTCACACAACAAACCCCAAAACTACGAAAATTGAAACCCGATAATAATTCAATATTACGGACCCAATGGAACTGGTTTCGTCGAATTCCGAGACTGTGCCTCGGAAGGCTATTTTTAAATTCAATTTAAACGATAATAAATTCAAAAACTTAACAAACCATCCTTAAATTTGATTTCGACACTTCTATTCTCTTCAGTAATGTCAATATAACTTTTATAAGCCTTCAAATTATTTTTAATAGGCTTAAAATCTTAGATTTCATATTTTATCCAATTTCAAATTATTTAAATTCAATAATTTAATCAGCAAATAAACTGCGATATACGTAATTCAAGTTAAAATTGCTCTTTTGAATATTTAAAATTAATTAAATATTCCAATTTTAAATGCTCAAAAATTCCGGGTCGTCACATTCCTCCCCTCTTAAAAGAATTTCGTCCCCGAAATTATTAGTTAGGAAGAATAGTACAATACCCGTTTATTTTTCCTTAAAACCAAACAATCCAACATCTAACCAACTATCTTTTTATAAAAGACCCATTATCATTCTTATTAACTTCTCAACTCTCCCAGAGTTTCAAACTATACTATTCGTTTAACCATTCAAGTTTTAATTTAAAACCATATTTTGAATTATCAAAAAATTTCTTAAAATTTTTCTAACTCCCTAAATTTCCGAAAAATTTCGCCAGCGTCTCCTTTGCTCGGCTGACTCGGTACAACTACAAAATGGCTCTACGGCCTCCCAAATCCAAAAAGAAAACAAAAAGCCAAGTGGCTCAAACCAAATCCCAATCAAATTTCACACCAAATTTAAATACATACCTTTTTTGTCGAGCATTTCAGTTTATCTTCTGAAATCAAAATCAATTCTCTTTTCCCTTTATATTACCTGCATATCCTACTTAGCACTAATATCAAATCACAATATTCCCAAAACATCATATCAACTTTCTTACAAACTGTCGGTATTTATTCATTCAAATATTAACTTAGATTATATTTGTAGTATTAATTCCCAATCAAGAATTCACCATTCCCTTCTTAAGTTAGTATAAGCATTTTATATGTTTCTTATATTTATTTTCATCTCCCAATTTAGTTTAGATTTATTTCTGTTCAAATCGATTCTTTCATCTCCATATGAATTCAATTTATCTTTAACTCTGAATATATAAATTTTATTTGTCGTTTATTACTATTCATATCATTCTTTTAATTAGTTTCATTTATTAACTTATTTCAGTTTCCAGTTTGAAATCGTTTTGCTGTTAACTAAATTTTTCAAAAAAATTTCTAACTCCCAAAAATTTTGAAAATTTTTGGCAGAATCCCCTTTGTACGGAGGAGCTTTTGCAATTTGACAAAAAATATAAATATATATACATCGACCCACACGGTCGGAAAAACCAAAGCCAGTTCATATTTCCTATTTTTATTGCGTAGGCGTATCTTATTTAGTACTTTAAGCAAGCGGCAAATTATTTTTAGCAAATAGCACAACCAAATCCAGCCACACGGCTCCCAGGCACCTGTACTTACTCAATTTAAACATGTAAGTGCCAAACATATGAAGTTTAACAACGTTTCACTTACTTGCAATAGTTAAAACACATGAATTCTAAAAGAAATTCACACCAAACATTTCTCCGTAAGCAACTTATAAAATTTTCATACCAATTCCACTGTTCCAACTATTTTACAACCCATTTTCATTCAATTTGAATGGTTTAAAACACAATAGCTTACATTTAATTTATTTTAAGCAAACTGAACTCATATTTAATTCAATTGCTCTCAAAATCAATTCATTTTACTTCTATCAATTCATAGAATTTTAATTACTCCTATTTACATCCAATGACAATTTATTCTATGCAGATTGATGAGATCTATGTGAATAAACAAGTATTCATGTTTTATAACAAATTTAAATGGATTTCAATTCCATTTATACTTACTTCTATTTCATTTTAAAATTTATTCACAATACATATATTCACATTTTTATTGCATTTTAAATTTGAATCTATTCACTTGCATTTCATTTTACTTAACCAAACCGGTTCATTTAAAACCATTAACAACTTAGATTCAACTTAATTACCAATTAAATTTCCTTTTTATTTTAATTCATTCACAACCATTTATTTAGCTCGACACATTTCATTTCAATTTTATTCACAATCCATTCATTTACATTCCATTCCATATTTGTTTATTCCAAACTGTTTTATTTAGCTCAAAGACAATCTAAGCTATTTCATTCAATAACCATTTCACTTTTTTCTTATAGACTCCAATTTATTTCAATTCCTTAACAATTTAAATGGTTTACAATTATTTATTTAAGAATTTCATTCCATTAAATATTATCTGTAACTCACCGAATTCTATTTCGATTTGAATTTATTTTCACTTGATTTAAATCCAACCCAATATCATTAAATTTAGTTTAAGTTGAATTAAATTCAACTCTCTTCCATCTATTCAGCCTAAGTCAATTTACTTCAATTTATTCAAATTTTATACTTAAGCTCATTTTCATTTTACAAGTAAATTTTTCTCTTTTATACTCAACTTAACTCAATTGATTACAAGGCCATATCCAATTTATTTCCACTTATTGGATTTTATTCGCAATACAAACCATTACTATTTTAATCCAATTTCATTTTTATTCGATACCTTTCCAATTATATTTAATTTGTTAACAATTCAAGTCAAATTTTAATTAATAACTCAAGTTCTAGTTCCACCATTCACCTTTAACTTACCATCAAATTTTATTAACTCAATTCAACTTCATTCTCTATTTATTTATTAATTGCAAGACCACTTTCAATTATATTTCTTCACTAATGATTCAAGTCGAATTTGATTTATAACTTGAGTTTTATTTTCAAACTTCATTATTAACTCACAATTCAGCTTTATTTAACTACAATAGGTTCCATTTACTCATTTCATTAACTAATTTATTAACAAATTAGTTCTTCCCTATTTATAGTTCAATACTTGATTTTTAATTCCAAATACCACTTCATTTTATTTTCTTAGTTCAATTTTATTATATAATTCAAGTTTGGATTTTTGTTTTATTTCCCAATTCATCAAACAATATTTATTTTGGATTTTGTATTCCATTTCCAATTTTATAAGTCACAACATATTATTTGCACAATTCCTTTCATTCAAGGTTTTAATGTATTCGTCTTTTATTTTTAATTCGAGTTTTACACTTATTTACAATCCAAGCATATTTTTATTCCATGCATTTTAATTCTTTTACAAGTTATTCTTATTATTTATTTCAATTCCAATCCTTATCCAATTTATTTTCCATTTGTTCAGGTAAGAATTTAATTCCATTCATTAATTCAATTGAATTCTTATTCCAATTCAATCTTATTTGAACTCAGTTTTATTTAAATCAATTCGATTCCAACTTGATTCAAATACAACTGGATATTATTTTCAGCCTATCCAATTAATGTCAATCCAGTCAAATTTTTATTTCCCATCCAAGTTAATTACATTTTTTAACTTTTCCTTTTAAATTTAAATTCCAACATTCAAAGCTTATATTTCCCTCTTGATTTAAAAATCATCTTAATTTACAAGCTTACAACTATCTCATCAGGATTTTTAAATACCTGGCTTTGGTTTCAAATCATTTTGAAATCTCTAACATCTCAAATCATACCTCTCAAAAATTTAAACCAATCCTGGTTTTATTCCCAACAAATTTCCTTTAAGATTTCCAAAAACAACTAGCTTTTCTGAACAAATCAATTTTTTTTGGCAGCAATCCGTCACTTAGAAATTCGAAAATGAATACTGATGATGTGGCCGTCATCATCAGAATTATTTCCCAATAATCCAAATGATTTCAATGCTATACCACATTCTAAATCCCTTTAAAATAGATTTCCATTCAGAAATATCTCCAAAACAATAATGCTATCATTTATCTTAAAAACACTTCGACAAACACTTCCAAAGTCTCCGGGATTTTAAATTTCCAAAGCCTGCTTAAATAAATTTTACCTATAATTTATTTATACACTTTATGCTTATACAAATTCTCATTTGATTGTATTTCAATTAATAAATTACATTTATAATTCATATTTATAAATTTCATTTTATAATGAATTTATTCCCTTAAATTTTAGTTATATTTCAATTTCTAGTTAAATTTTCACTTAACAATGATAATACTTTAATATTATCCTTCCTAACATCCAAGCAACCATATATTAGCTAAATTGTTTTCAAAAACTGTTCTTTATATCAAAATATGTTTTTGGGTAAAATTATTTCATTTACCCACATTTAAAACAATACCGTGTCGATTGTTCTATTCAAGTGTTTAGAAACCCCTTCAATACAGTTGCGCAGACTGTGTCGACGAAGGTTCATATGTCACTCAATAAATCAATCAACACAATATTAAAACAATTTATATTCACTAACAAATACGCGCTTATATTTATTAATACGCTCAACTCATTATAGAGTACTACGGACTCTATTTTAAGTGAGTAATTCCCACCAGAGCCAAGGTTATCACCAACCTAAGCTCTGATACGAAGTGAAACGACCCGCAAATCCGTACACCTTGAGTCAGCACTATTCTACAACAAACAGCTCAAGTTGTACAGAAAGACGAACCATTTGGGTTAAAGAAGAAGAGGTAGAAGAAGAAAATAGAAAACAACAACAGAATCTAACCATCGCAGTGGAGTAAAATATAATAGATCATAAATGATCTTTACTCTAAATCAAATATCTCTGTTTATATATTACATCATCAGAATACAACAATCACAGCTCAACATCAATACCTTATAAATGGATACACAGCAACTCAACACAGCAGAATATATATATATATATATAAACAAGTACGAGAGTACGTGTCGTCATCTAGCTCGTCTCCTGAGCTCCACAGCATTATATCCTGTATCCTATAATACTCGGTCTGACCCGAGCATTATAGTTAAATAACACCCGAGTCAGTCTGGAATACCAGCGTGAGAAAATCACACCCAATTGATTAGTAAAGTTTCAAAAATCCTTTGAAAACAAAAGCATCTCGTAAGACCACGCCACAAATAAACATGTCGGGTTTTTACGTTACGATAGCTAAAACATTTTTATTAAAATCCTCTGATATTATAATAGTGTCTATAGAAAGTAAAATATAATCTAGTTGAAATGCTTGCATCTCACGTTCCAGCAATAGTTGGGCACAATCAAAACCGTACGGGCGCGTAGGGAAAATGGATTCCAACTAATGGCTAGGCACTGGGGTACCACCTGTCACAATACCTGGTCTAGATCAGTGTACCGAGGAGCCACCCTAACTCCCCTGCAACACAAGACCGGAACCATCCCTTACTGGACAGTCGTGAGCAAGATCACCCCACGGTTGGGATCAGCAACCGCCCACTAAGCCGAAATAAAAGGGACATCTAGACAGGGATGACCTCACCCTCCAGTGGGGGCACCCATGAAGCCTTGCTGCATAACCCCTGATTTTCACCCATTCCCATTTGATGAGGCTTGAGGCTAAGCATTACCTTTTTAGAATATATCCCTTAGAATGCCCATCGTCCACCTGACGATGTTTCGCAAGCATTCATCCATACAAGTCCGTCCAGGGTTCGAACGGAACCGAAGGCACTATTCCTACTACATCCATTTTGGAAATATCCTCAGGATTAGTAGCGGCTAGACCTTGCACTTCACTGCTCCATCTTCGAATCCACACTCGTTTTTCATGAAAACGTACAAACCGGATCGAAGTGGTTTTCGAGAAATAAATCTCGATCCCGGTCTCTTCGAAACGATCAACGCATTTGGCCAATATTGATAGTTGGTTATTTAACTATCAATTAATATTCACAAACAACCATCAGCCAATAAATAATTTTCCAAATTATTTATTTATCTCAAAATATCTTCACAAGATATAATTTCACTTTTCAAATTCCTTGAAAACAGTTTTCAAAACTATCTGCCTTTCTCAGAATAAATTCCAAGTATTTCCATTTCCACTGAAACCACCAAGCACAAAACTTTAGATTTTTAAAATAATTTTAGATTACTTTATTGTAAAATATGTTTAACATTTAATTTAGAAAATTTTACTTTAGTACTTAATTTAAAGAAAATACTTTAGGAATAATTAAAATACGTTTACCTTATAACCATACATTAGATTTTTTTCTTTAAACAAAATTCCAAATCATCCTTTAAATAATTATTACGATAATTGATTAAACAAAACACCTACTCTGAAATATACTTTAAAATATTGAAGTTAAGACTACTTCGATAATTGGCTAAAAATACATACTATATGAATAGATAAAAATAAGGTTACCTTTAGAAAATATAAATTAGGTTCTCACTCTTTTAAAACAAAATTCTTAGTTACCATTTTAAATAATTATTACGATAGTAGATTTGGAAATATTTACTTTCAGAATTTAAAAGATTAAAATAATAAATTTTCTAAATATGCTTTTTAAAACAACATTAAAGCTTTTACTAATATTTAAAAATTAACTTTGAACGTACTTGGCTATCCGGAGAAATATACTTCTCTTCACAATCTTCTTTAAATTTTCAATTTCAAACACTTGAATCAATTTCCACATCGATTTCCAATTTACTCCCTTTCTTACTTCAAAATCTATTAACTTCAGGTTTTATTTCTTAATTATGATAAAAAATATTTTAATTGAGAATACCAATTTTTGATTTCCCAAATTACTTCTTAATCCCTTTAAATAAATTTAAACTTGAATTTTAAAATAATTCTTTTTTCCTTTAATTTATATAACTTAAGTTAACAATTCATTAAACTCGGTTTATTCAAAATTCCTTCCATACTCGAAGTTATTTATTATTATTATTTTCATATAACTTCTATTTCTTTTCAATTCAATTCTTAATTTTATTCAAATTTCCTATAATTATTTTACATACAAATCCATTTCTTTTATTTTCTTTCCAAAAACCAAATTGTATATTTTTGGAAATTCATTATACCCAATTATATCCAATCAAACCATAGCATTCAATATTTCAACATAATTCATCATAGAATATCAAATCATCTCAACAGGGGAATTGAATAATTTAAATAAATGTTGAGTTGGATCCCTCCAACCTGTTTTCCCTGCATCCACAGACGTTAGCACAACATATATAATATCTTCACTATAAAATGAGGGAAATTAATCATTTCAAGGTGTAGTATATGCTACTATATAACACAACAATCAATTCAACCATTCAAACAATTATTTAAATTTAATCATTTAAATTTTAAACTTAACTGAGTGAGATTAACTCACCTTAAATTTTATTTTGCCATCCATCCTGCCCGACTTGATTTTTTTTTCATGACTTCAGACCTTGGATAACAATTACACGGTTTATTAATATTTGAATTAATCGACCAGCCAATTTTATTTAAATTTAATCAACTAATATTTTAGTTTTAAACAAATTTTCCTTCCATAACTATTTTTAGTAATTTGGTAACTAAAATATGTATATGTACATTTATTTTAGGTTTAGTTTTGAAATCAAACGTATATTTATAAAATAACTTAAGTAGATTTCATAGAAACTAATTTATATAAACTTTCACACATTTTCTTTTTCTTTTTTTAAAAAGAACTATTTAACAGATGATTATTAATATTATTATTATTTTCCTGTAAACTCTTTTCTTTACTGCAAATATCTTTAGAATATACTATTTTTAAATTAAAATAGAACTATCTTACTTTCCTGCTTTTGAACACACACACACACACACAATATATATATATATATATATATATATATATATATAACAAAATTCTAAATTAACATGAAATCAAATTTTTGTGTGAATCCCATATTATTATTATTCTGTCTTAAACCTTATGTATAAATAACAAATTGAATACCTGACCTCACTGCTCGAGACTCCAGATCGAAGACGTGTCGTCGCCTTCATGCTCGACTCAAAACCCTAGCTCGTGCTCGCGATGCCGCTTTCTCTTCACGAGCGGCTATGAATACACTCCAAGGACGAGACCACTGAATCACAACAATCACTTGTTCGGCCTTACTATCTCGAAGGAATTTGTAGCCATCACTATTTCCGAAGCTCGTTCGAGAAGTCTCGATCTCGGATGAAGGCTACTCGAGCTACCCAGCTTCCTCTCGAACCAACTGAAAAGAGAGGAGGGGAAATTTGAGATTCCTCTGCTCGCCATTTACTATTACTGCGTAAATTCGCAAATGAAATCGAGAGGAGGAAGCGAATAGCGAAATCCATTTTATTTATTTCCGATTTCATGAAATTGGAAGGGGAAGAAAGAATACGTTTTGAATGCGGCCATGATTTGATTCCTCTTTTTTGTTATAATTGCATCGAGAATATTGTTCTTCTCTTTTGAATCTCGGCTTAAAGAAATGAGTAAAATTGGCGTGTTGGAGAAGGGATGAGGGAACAAGAATAGACGTGGTCATACCTAAAGCTGAGAAAGGGAACAAGATTAGAGGGGAATTGCAGTGATGGTGAATAGAATTCGGCTGAAGGACAATTGGTACATATGAATATATTATTTAAATTAAATCGATAATCATCGTCCAGGCGTTTTTATCTCGTATGCTCACACAACAAACCCCAAAACTTCGAAAATTGAAACCCGATAATAATTCAATATTACAGACCCAATGGAACTGGTTTCGTCGAATTCCGAGACTGTGCCTCGGAAGGCTATTTTTAAATTCAATTTAAACGATAATAAATTCCAAAACTTAACAAACCATCCTTAAATTTGATTTCGACACTTCTATTCTCTTCAGCAATATCAATATAACTTTTATAAGCCTTCAAATTATTTTTAATAGGCTTGAAATCTTATATTTCATATTTTATCCAGTTTCAAATTATTTAAATTCAATAATTTAATCAACAAATAAATTATGATATATGTAATTCAAGTTAAAATTGCTCTATTGAATATTTAAAATTAATTAAATATTCCAATTTTAAATGCTCAAAAATTCTGGGTCATCACATAAATCCACATAAAACCAAAACAGAGTGAGATTTACTCACCTTTATTTTATTAGCATCCATTCCCAAATCCAGCTTGTTTCTTTTCAAGATTTGACCTTGTATAAAAATCATATGATTTTATTAGTATTTATAATAAATCGATCAATCAATTACCGCTAAATAAATTAATTAACCAAAAATGAAATTTAAACTATTTCCCTTTTAATAAAATACTTTTAGCTGCCACAAAAATTGAATCGGTTTACTAAACAGTTCTGTCTCCATAGAACAATATTTTAAAGCTAAGCTAATAAGCGAAAGTATGCATATATATTTTAATTGCTTGAATATATTTGCATAAAAAAACAACTTAAAATTCAAAACTGCTTAACCATTTAAGATTTTAGTTACTGTAAATAAATCCTGCATATATATAAATCAATTATTTACAAACTTACTATTATATATTATTCACTTATTTGTTTGTTTATTTTTTTTTAAAACACTGTGTGTATATATATATATATATATATATATATATACTTCATTTAATTAATTAAAGCAAAAAAAAGTAAGGTAATTATACCTCACTGCTAACGTCTCCACTGTCTTGACCAAAACCCTAATCGAACTTAGCCCAACCCCAAAACTCTACCTCATGCCGCGAATACGCCAAAGCCGACCCCTCGCAGCACGCACGAGCCATGTCGCTTCCCACATCGTGACTTCTCAACGCTCGAATCACCTCGCGACACCCCCCAGCAATCTATCGAACGACCACGCGAATCGAGCCTGCGCTTCATCCTAGCGCGCATTGAAATCCACGCGTACTCGCTGCGATAGCTCGCGCTCCAGAGTCGAGCTCGAAGTCACGTACGCACGATCGGAAAATCATCTTGACTTAAACTGATTCGTGAAAAATCGAATTGAAATTGAAACCCTTACTGTAAAAGAAAGAGGGGAAAAGGATGGGAGTGAATAAAAAGGGGTGTCGGCCATGCTTTATTAAAGCTTCCATCCTCTTTCCTTTTCAATCTCATCCGTTAATATAAAAGAAGAGGACATGTTGATAGTGGCGTGTAGAGGAAGGCTTCAGCGACTTACACAAGAAAGGAGGAAAAATATGTCTGCGCATTTCAGGAGGCGGGGTGGCTGATTGGCTTTTTTATTATTATTAAATTTCCAAAATATCTCGTTACGCATAACGCGAAATCTCGAACCCCGAATCAGACATGCCAACAGACCCTTATAAGGTTTTACCCGCGTTCCGAACACAATGTGACGTGTTTAGGAGGCTAATTTAAACGTATGTTCGAGTTACGGAGTTAAACGATCGATATTAAATTAAATCGATTAAAATAAATCTAAGCGTTTCGAGCTGCCAGGGTCAAACGACAACTCCGATTGCTACGAAAATTTAAATCCGATAATAACTAACTGTTACGGATCCAATGGAACTGGTTTTGTCGAATTCCGAGACTGTTCCTCAGAAGGCTATTTTTAAATATGGATTCAAGCGATATATTATTAAAATTGAACAAATCACCTTTAATTTAAATTTCAACAATTCTATTATCTTTAGTATTATCATTATAAATTTTATAAGCCTTCAAATTATTTTAAACAGGCTTAGAATCTCAGATTTAGCAAGTTACCCAATTTCAATTATTAAATTCAACATTTAAACTATATAATTCAATGATTTAACTATCAAGCAAATATTGATATCTTGAATTCAAGTTAAAATTAACTTTTAAATATTTTAAAATTAATTAACTATTCAAATTGAAATGGTTAGAAATTCCGGGTCATCACATTCCTCCCCCCTTAAAAGAATTTCGTCCCCGAAATTACTAAGTAGGAAGAATTGACCAATACCCGTTTACCTTCCTCCCAAAACTCACAATTCAACATCTTACCAACTATCTTTTATTAAAGACCCACTATCACCTTAACCAATTACCCAAAACCTCCTATAGTTTCAGTCAATACCCTTCTGCTCAATCATTTAAATTTCAATTTAAAACCAAATTTTGCATTATCAAAATTTTCTCAAAACTTTTCTAGCTCCCTAAATTTCCGAATTTTTTTGCCAGCGTCTCCTTTGCGCGGCTAGCTCGGTACAACTAAAAAAGGCCTCTACGGGCTCCCAGATTCAAAAGAAAACAAAAGCCAAATGGCTACATCAAAAACTCAATCCAATTTCATACAGAAACTTAAATACATACCTTTTTTGAAATCTTTACATACCTTTCCTTATAGAAGTTTCATATCCATTTCCATTTAAATTAGTTTTCCCATTTTCATACGAATTCAATTTATTTTAAATTTTGCATATTGAATTTTATCTTTCAAGTATAACTGATTCATATTAGTTTCATTCACTAATTTACATTAGTTTTCCAATTTGAAATCAATTTGTCGTTAACCAATTTTTTTCTCAAAATTTTCAAAAAAATTTCTAACTCCCAAAATTTTTCGGAAAATTTTGGCAGAGTCTCCTTTGTACGGAGGAGATTTTTCAATTCGACAAGAGATATAAATATGTATACATCGACCCGCACGGTTGGAAAAAGCAAAACAGTTCATATTTCCTATTTTTATTACGTAGGCGTACCTTATTTAGCATTTTAAGCAAGCAGCTTATTAATTTAAGCAATTAGCGTAATCCAAATCAACCAAACGGCTTCCCGGTACCTGTACTTACTCAATTTAAATATGTAAGTGCCATATATTGAAAATCTATTAGCATTTCACTTATATTCAATAGCTAAACACGTGCATATCATAAGCAACAAGCACCAAAACCTTTCCATAAGCGATTTATATAATCTTAAAGCTAATTCAATTCCTTTTAACCAATTCATAAGCCATTTCATTCAGTTTCAATGGTTTGCAACTCAATTTCTTACATCCAATTGGTTTTTAATCCAAACAAGCTACTTCAAATGGTTCAAAATCAATTTTATTTAATTTCTATCGTCTCATAGAATTTTAATTACTTTTGTTTACGCCAAACGACAATTATTTTTATGCAAATTCGACTATATTCGCTTAATAGAGTATCTATTTTAGTTTATAACCACTTCAAATTAATTTCAACTCATTCTGAATTTAATTTCGTCTCATTTCAAATTTATTTACCAACCGTACATTGCATTTTATCTCTTCCCCATATTGGATTCATTCAAAACAATTTATTAAGCTTGGCACATTCAAACTTATAAATTAATAACCATTTCCAAATTAATTTAATCCAAGCTTTTATTTAATTGGCTTCCACTCTTATTCGAAGCCAAGCTTCCATAAATTTTAAACTTAAGTTAATTTACTTTTATTTATTCCAACATCAAACTTAAGTTTACTTTTATTTGATTCTCATTTAATCAACTTCCATTAAATTCAGTTAGCCCATTCATTTTAAATTTTAATTTTATATTTACCTTCTCAATTTATCAAAATAACATCCAAGCACATACTTAACTCATTTATATTTCAAATTAATATGCTATCGAACTTAAGTTCAGACTGATAATCCAATTCCAATCACAACTTTGATTTAGTTTTTATTCAATCAGACTTCATCCATTTATTATTTAATTCGATTAATCCATTATAAATTTTTAATTTACCTACTTAATTCGTTATCGAATTTATTTTATTAATATAAGGCCATTCTCAATTTATTTCTATTCACTTGGGTTTGGTTTTGCAACTCAAACCATTTCTATTATAATCACTTCTCTTATACCCAATTTACTTGCAAATTTCATTAAATATTATTCAAATCACCCTTGAATTTTATTTATAATTCAAACCATCACATTTTTCCATCCAACTCTATTTTATTTTTATTTTACAACATCTCTTCTTATTTAATTCATTATTAAATCTACGTTGAATTCTATTTAAAATTCGAATTCATCCCCAAACTTCATTATCAACTTACAATCCATTTATTTTCCCAAGTTAAATTTTATTAATATACTCAATCAAATAATAATTTAGCCAATTAGCATATTTCAACTTCAAAATCAATATTCGATTTTAATTACAAATTCACTTCATTAGAATTCCAGTTTAGATTTCCTTGATTTTCCAAAATTCCAACATCTTTACTTAAATTTTTTAGAAATGCTTTTAAATTCACATCATACTTAATAAAATAGCTCTTTATAAAAATACTTTTTATAACTCGATGTCTCAACCAGTCCATCCTTGTTCTCACAGAAATTCAGTCATACGTTGATCAGGCGTAGGACTGAAAATCTATAAGTACTTGGCAAACCCGTTTTCAACATCCAGTGAAAATACTTTTGAAAATAATAATTTATTAAAAATATAGAAAACAGTTTTGAAAATAGAGGAAGTATCTATGGTGAGAATGCTCTGGAAATCATCACCCCCATCCATGGTCGCAGTTAACCCGATGGATACGTTGCCATCCCGACAAAATCCATAGATAACTATAGGCCTCCGCGCCCCTCGATTACACCTAGAACCCACGACAGATCGCAGCTGCAACTGGGGTTACGTAGCTATCACAACAAAAACCTATATAACTGTAGGCATCAGCTCCCTCGAATTTCGCTGCCAAAAATGAAACTTCTTCACTCCACTTGATCATAGATCGCAATCTACCGATGTTGCGTTGCTTCCCAGCAAAATCAATTGTAGACTGTTGGCACTCATCCTCCATACAATTTCGCTATGGTCTCCACAGTAGATCGCGGTGACATCGAGTTACACTGTCGTCACAACATAACCCAAACGCCCCTATAGGCATCAGCGCCCTCGACTTTCGCTACCCAATAATCCTCAGGAATTAGTTCGTCCGGACTCCTCACAGGATCAACTTTAGAACCCTCCTTGGGGCTCAAGGCAGCACCACCCGGTGGCACTCCTGAGAAGTTCATTTCAAGGGAGCGCCTTTTTCCCTAGAGCCATCATCAAAACATTTTATACTATACACATATAGTATTTTCAATCATACACCTAGTATGATCTCATACAAAGCTCATTTATACAAAATTGATTATTCCAAAATCAATAATTCTCAAACTTGGCTTTCCAAATTCTCATATTGATTTTACCCAAAAATCAAAAGCCGTTCCAAATCCAAAGGTTCTCAAAACCTTTTTCCAAAATCCTCATAAGATCCTTTATATATATATATATATATATATATTCAGATATGTAAAATTTTAAAAACTTTGGATCTTTTCAAACTTCTATAAAACTCCTTTTATACTTCAAACAACTTCAAAAATCCTTTTCTTCCGGTAATAGATTTATCAAGGGGGGATTTTATCTTATATAACAAAGATATAGAATTTTGGTTATCCAAAATCAAATATTCAAATTTGATTCTTCTCTTTCAATATCAATTTCATCCAAATCCGTACGATGTACACTTATCATCTGTACGTTATACCAATCTGTTCGCCCACTCGATCACACTATTTCACTTCCGAACTAATATCGTCCACCTGACTTCCCAGTGCGGACATAGATCTGATTTCTTGATTAGAAACCGTCATTCTCCTTGCATAGCCATAACTATGATAAAGAATATCCAGAACCAATCAACAATCCATATCCAAGTTCGCCGTCGAAAATCGAGTGAAAAATCCAGACTCGGATCGATAAACTATCTCGAAATTCTGTGTTCGAATTTGGATCAAATCACTATGCGAATAGAATAATATACGTACATCCCACGTATTTAACTTTCTTGCTTATTAGCCAATTCAATTTCTTTTCCATTCACTTATTCACCTTTACATTAATCCCCATTTGGATTATCACTTCAATTCTTATCTTAGTTGGTTATTAAATCTATAACAGTTTGAACTCCGTCCAGTTTATATTTAGAAAATAGCTTGAAAATTTTAAAAATAGATAAGTAGTTGAAAAATAATTATTAGTTTGCAAAATAGTTATAAAATAGTTACCTAATTATAGAATAGTTGAAAACAGTTACTAGTTTCAAAAATCTTTAAATAATTGCCAAACAGTTGTAAAATAGAAGTAAGTTTGTGAAATAGTTGAAAAATAGCAATTAGTTTAGAAAACAGTTGAAAAATAATTAAATAAATCCAAAAATAATAGTAGAAAAATTATAAAATAATTTGGCTTTAAAAAAGAAAGATTATTTATATTTATTAGCGTAGAAAAATAAATTTATATTAAAATAATTTATATTGAAAATAGTCAAGAGCCAACTGTTCACTTCCCCAACAATTCTATGTAAATTTACACTTCCATTTGAATTGATCCAATTCCAATTTGAGTAACTTCAATTTCCGTTGAAATTTATTTAAACCCAATTCACGTTGAATCAATTTTGATTCCTTTCCCAATTTAAATCAAATTCCATTTGATTCTAATCCTGTTCAACTTATATTATAATTTAAAATTATCCCAATCAATTTGAATTATTATCAATTTAACCCATTTTAAGTTCAAATTATTTCAACATAATCCATTCCAATTTCCCATTTAAATTCTTAAAATTATACATCTTCAATCACCAATCCACTTAATTCAAACTCAATTCAACTGGTACAAATGGAATCTTAGTTTCAGCTTTAACCCATCTCGAATTATATAAATTCGAGTTGAATTCTCAAAGGTTGGTTTAACTCTTTAAACCAAATTAACTTTTATTTAAAGTTTTTAATCAATTTAATTTCTGAGTTCAATTCGCAAAATTCCATTTTAAATTATCTTAACTTATATATTTCAAGGTTCAAATAAGAGTTCAATACAATTTCATTTTTAAAAATTTAATTTATTATTAAATTTTATCTTCCAGTTTGAAGCCAGTCCTTAAACAAGATTATTTTACAATTTAATTATTCAAATTTATTTTATTTATACAATACCATTCTCAATTTAAAGATTTTTTTAATTAACAATAGGATGATATCATCCAATTTATTTTAAAACGTCCATCCATTTTCAATTTTTAAATCTCAAACCCGTTTTGGGATCACACAAATTTCCAATTCAAATCAACCATTTATCTTTCCAAGTTAAATTCCAATTTCATCTTGAAATTTCCAATTCTGGTTGCTTTTCTACACTTATTTAACTTTCCCAAAGTTAAATTCCATTTTACTTAATCCAATCAACCTTGATCAAATTGAATTCCCGCTTCACACTTCAAAATTCTTTCCCTCTTATAAGTTCAAAACTTATATCACCTTGGGGTTTTACATCACACTTCAGGGAAAAATCAAAACTCAACCTCTTAGAGTTTATTTCAAATTATCTTTGATATCATGTATATCCATACATATATATTTATTTCTTGGCCCACCCAGCCATGTTTTAAAATTTTAAACCACCCTAGGTTTTAAATTGAAATCAAATTTCCAACTACCTATTGTTTTCAACAAGTCCCAGTTAACCAAATAATACTTATTTATTATTTTTCATTACTTTGAAACAAAATTTTCGAATTCTAGGACCAGATTTAGAATTTCATTTTCAATTCATTAAATTTTAATTTGGTTGTATTCTATTTCTACTTAATTTAATTCCAATTCAAGATTCAATTTGGTTGTATTATATTACTCCTTAATTTTAATTTCAATAATTTAACAACCAATCGTCTTAATATTTATTAGAATGAAATATTCCTTTATATACAAAAATATACTTTTATATAAAATCATTTAAAATCTTTATATAAGAAAATAACAAGTACGCGCTCATATATATATATATATATATATATATATATATATATATATATATATATATATATATATATATATATATGTTCCCAACTCATTTTAGTGTACTACAGACTCTATTTAATGAGTAATCCCCACCAGAGCCAAGGTTCTCGCTTAACCTCTCAACTCTGATACCAAATGTAACGACCCAAAATTTTTGGTGCCGAAAATTCCAGATAGTTATGAAAAGAAGAAAGAGATAGAAGAAGAAGAAGAACAGAAACATCAACAACTCACATTTGCAGCAGATAAAATATAGTAATAAATAATATCAGTTTACAGAAAGATACTATATCTGTCGATTACATTTAATATACATCAGAGTTTCACATATATACAGTCACTGAATATATACATTTACCATGTCTCAGATTAACTATAATATAAATATAGCGGAAGTACGCTATACGTTCCTGCAATCCAGCTTGCCTCCTAAGCTTCAGAACGTCCTACGTGGAAATCTGTAATACTCGGTCTGACCCGAGCATTACACCAAAGTAACACGCCGGTCAGGCTGAAACCAGCGTGAGTAAACCCATTTAACATAGAATACCAAGCAACAACTTAAATGAACCCGGGTAACTTATATCAGTTTAACCAATTCACAATTTACTATAGACAACACCTATTTCACATATCGATTCCTAAGTACCAAACTTAGATAAAATAATTCAATTCACTCAAATTATTTCATTTCAACTCATTGATTTCACAAATCAATTTATAAAAGTTCAAAGTGATTTCGGGTATTTCCAAATATCCGACCCCGGTCTCTCCGAAACTCATGTTATTCTAACCCAATTTATTCAAAAGAAATACACACCATTTCATATCAGAGATATCTACCCATTCAAAACATCCAATACCATTCAATCATCCATAAGCAAAACTTAATCACATATAAACCAATTCAATTGATTCCAATTGAATTTCTAACCACATTCACTTAGATTCCTTCATTTAATATTACTTATTTCCAAATCAATTAATTAATCAACCCTCCGTTATTCATCTTAATCAATCACCCTGGATTAATTAATTTTCAATTATGTTCGAATAATTATCTTTAATTCATTTCACGATATTAATTGTTCTTAATTCAAATCAATAAGAAATCTTAATTACCTGAGGAATTAATTAATTATTTTAATTACATTAGTCCATAATTACTTATATTAATTAACTTCTCATAAGTCACTTGTATTGATTTATTTTCTTAACTAATCAATCTCTATTTATATCATTGATTATATAGATTAATGATTTTTCATTTACATTTTAATTTATTCAAATCTAATTTTAATTATATTAAGTAATTAATCATTAATTAAACCATATATATTAGTCATTCTTAATTTATCTCAACCGATGATTAACTATCTTTTATTTACTTTATTAAATAAATTAATTACTCCTTAATTAATCATTTTAATTAATCCCTTGATTAATTCCACAAGGTAATTATATTTTATTAATCCCATTAAGAAATTATTTATCAACCCACCCAATGATCATTCCAATTAATTTAAACCCAATTAATTAACCCAAATCATAAATTAATTTAATTTATTAAGTATTCATTAAATGATCCTATTTATTCAATGAATCACCAATCATTAAATCTTTATTGATTTTAATCAGAACCATTTTCTTATTTACGCTTTAAGTTTAAACCATTTAAACCCAAATACCTCGAGTCAAACAACAATTATCTCGAGAGTCAACACAAAACAAAAATTACTAGATCATCCGATACACATTCAATCAAGCCAATCATTTAACCAATTATTTAAATATAACCATTTAAATCCACATAAAACCAAAACAGAGTGAGATTTACTCACCTTTATTTTATTAGCTTCCATTCCCAAATCCAACTTGTTTCTTTCCAAGATTTGACCTTGTATAAAAATCATATGATTTTATTAATATTTGATATAAATCGATCAATCAATTACCACTAAATAAATTAATTAACCAAAAATGAAATTTAAACTATTTCCCTTTTAATACAATACTTTTAGCTGCCACAAAAATTGAATCGGTTTACTAAACAGTTCTGTCTCCATAAAACAATATTTTAAAGCTAAGCTAATAAGCGAAAATATGCATATATATTTTAATTACTTGAATATATTTGCATAAAAAGAAACAACTTAGAATTCAAAACTGCTTAACCATTTAAGATTTTAGTTACTGTAAATAAATCCTGCATATATATAAATCAATTATTTACAAACTTACTATTATATATTATACACTTATTTGTTTTTTTTTTTAAAACACTATGTACAGATATGTATATATAGAGACTTCATTTAATTAATTAAAGCAATAAGAAAGTTAGGTAATTATACCTCACTGCTGACGTCTCCACTGTCTTAACGCATAACGCGAAATCTCGAACCCCGAATCAGACATGCCAACAGACCCTTATAAGGTTTTACCAGCATTTCGAACACAATGTGACGTGTTTAGGAGGCTAATTTAAACGTATGTTCGAGTTACGGAGTTAAACGATCGATATTAAATTAAATCGATTAAAATAAATCTAAGCGTTTCGAGCTGCCAGGGTCAAACGACAACTCCGATTGCTACGAAAATTTAAATCCGATAATAACTAACTATTACGGATCCAATGGAACTGGTTTCGTCGAATTCCGAGACTGTGCCTCGGAAGGCTATTTTTAAATATCGATTCAAACGATATATTATTAAAATTGAACAAATCACCTTTAATTTAAATTTCAACAATTCTATTATCTTCAGTATTATCATTATAAATTTTATAAGCCTTCAAATTATTTTAAACAGGCTTAGAATCTCAGATTCAGCAAGTTACCCAATTTCAATTATTAAATTCAACATTTAAACTATATAATTCAATGATTTAATTATCATGCAAATATTGATATCTTGAATTCAAGTTAAAATTAACTTTTAAATATTTTAAAAACAATTAAATATTCAAATTTAAATGGTTAGAAATTCTGGGTCAGCACAGGTGACCACCACACATCACCAGACCACCCAGAACCCCTGAATGACGGCGAACTCACGATCGAGTTATTTGACCAAACCTGCAACAAACCCGACACTCATAAAATAACCACGTACTTCCACCCCGACCATCAGAGGTCATGTAATTACGTCCGGAGCCTCGCTGACCCATCATGCAACGATTCCCACCAGAGCGATCAACTCTGGTCAATTGACGATGACACAGCAATAAAAATTCCGAACATGACCAAAATATGGGCTAAAACCCTAGATTGCCTCGACTGCCCTCTACGATGATTTATAAATTCTTCTAACATTTTTCTGATGATCCCCGACCACCATGCAAGCTCCAACCAAGATCACGAGACCCATCACGTCGACGATCACCAGAATTTTCCCAAAATAGACTTTCCATTCAACTTACGAATGCTCTTGCTTTTCCAACTTAAAATTCATGATTTTATTATTAAAAATCATATTTTACGAAGACGAACAGGATCATGCGATCAAAACTTAGGTTTTAACTACTTCAAATTTGAAAAAAAAAAAATTATTTGGCTGTGTTTTTATATTTCCCAGTAAACCCTTTTATTTTAAATGCTTAAAAAATATTTTTAGAATTGAGATCTTGCCAGTCCTAACATATTTTCTTTAGACATCAAGGTCAATAGAGGATCAAAGGATGAGATTTTGATTTTTCGAATAGGTTTTGAAACCTGTTTGCTTGGAACAGAGCACATTTTCTTATACCAGACATGCACAACTATATCCACACATACATATACAAATTTATACACATGCAAGCAATTTTCAACCTTACTTCCAGCATGAACTCAAACAACAGATTTAAATTCCATAATTTCAAAAAGTTTACTCACCTTGTTTTGAACAGAGAGGTGGAAACTTGCTTTTAAATTTGGAAAAACTAGAAACTTAAAAATTACTTTGATTTTGATCTTGGATTTGAAAACTTGATGTTGATCTTGATACTTTAATTTGCTAGTAAATCTGAACTTGTTTGATGAATTAACTTGCTTCAAGTTGAAATACTGATGTTGTTAAATTTGGTTCCCTTGGATTTCTTTTCTCTGATTTCTTTGGTTCTTAGATTTGAGTTGTTTTACAGGTTTCTGTCTTTTTTCTTTGATCTAGTTTGAGTTTTGATTTTCTCAGGCTTCGAAATTTGGAAATGAAGAATAAAAGAATTGGAGAGAGGAGATGAAATAGTTTATATAATCTTGTTTTCTATTTTTATTAGTTTTCTCTAAAATAAAAACAAAAAGAATGACACTTGTTAATTTTAATGACAATATCATTACACTTGTTAATACCATGTGTCAATAATTTAACACTTGTATTTTACATGAGAAAAATTACTTATATATTATTTTAAATTGTATTTCCTATTTTATAAATACATTTTCCTAATTTATATATACATATAACCTTTGTAGAAAATAAATTTGAAACAAAATTATATATTAATAAATAATAACACGTATTATTTTTCAAATCTAGATTATTTTACCAAAATATTTATTTTTAAATTCAAATTCAAATCTATTCATATATATATATATATATATATATATATATAATCAAACACTTATCTTATTTGTTTTAAAAATTTAAAATTAATTCAAATTAACTTCAAAATAAATTCCAAAATCTATATCAATTACTAATTTAAATTTGACTTAAAAACGGGATCGTTACATATATGTAAGTGAAATTTTATGAATTTTTAAATAACTAAATTTTGAAATAAAATTTAATATTTGGAATACGTCCATTTAAACATAGCAAATGGTAAATTTTCAATTAATAATATGAAAGTTTATTTTATTGTGTAATTTTATTTAAATTTAGATTAGTAATATTCGATGATAATAAAATGTTTTCCAACCCTTAATATTTTTATATAACAAATTTGTAAATCATCTTCTGAGTGAGACGTCATATTTCATTTCTTCAAATTTAAACTGCTATTGCTCCGTTTATCTTATTTTCAATAGATTTGCAGCATTTTCGGTACCGAATATTGACTTTTGATAGGATAATCGTACCACTAATATATGTGTACCATTTTGATCGCTTCGTCATGCTGATCTCTGCAATATATTTATTTTTGTGTTTGCGGTGTCCGGTACATGACGAAAAATCGCGATATGGTTTGCCGCATCTGTACTCGTATTTTGTCTTTTGTTTTCTCTTGTCTTTTCAATTTCCCAGTCGCCTAGACTGTTGCCTTTATTAAATTATAAAACGACAGTGACCTTTCACATTTCATTTATTTTTATATTTATTATTATGCCTTTTACTTTGTTTTCGGTTCATAAAAAAAGATAATAAAAAAAGAAATGTGAAGCCTATTGGAATAGGTGTGAAAGCCTATTCTTCCTCCTCCTTCTCCTATCTTCATTTTGCTTAAAACCTACCTTGTTGTGCCTTCCTGTACTTATGCCTTCCCACTTTACCAACTGGACTTGCCTCTCCCCTCTCAACCAGCTCGTCCCTTGACTTCGGCCACTCCATCATTCCTAAAACCGATAGCCAGCCGACCCAGCGTTTTACCGCCTTCATCCACTCTGGCACAACACCAAGCGCAGCTTCAACCTCGACAGTCTCCCCTAGCAATAGATCTTAAACAACCGAGCACTCGGCCTTTGCAAATGCGACCTCCCTCACTACCGAATCCATGGCCGAAGACCTTCAAGTCCTCCCTACTAGTAAGCCTCCTCACCTTCCCATTGTGTAGATGTAAGTGATAATCCCTTTGTTGTATATATACATTTCATGTATTTGCTGTTCGATTCATATTCTAGCATTCCAAATTTTGTTATTCATACTTATATAGAGAGTATAGTTATTATATGTTTAAAGTGGTATAATATATTGGACATATATATATATAAGTATATATAAAGTCTGTTGAGTTATATAATATTATCTCATATGTATAAGTTTTATATATATATATTATACATAATGATTTTTTTATTAAATGTTACTTATAGGTTATGTATATTGGCAAAGCTCGGCTTTGAGAATATGTATATATGTGAAAGTGTAATAAGAATTATATACATGAATTTCAATAGTTTGTATATTAGTTAATATATATAAAGATCATATATAGTTTTGGTTAGGGATGATTATATGAAAGTCTGTTATATGAATTGATTATGTACTTGTCTGTTTTGTTTTAAAGGCTATATTATGCAAGTCTTATATATATATATATATATATATATTATTTTATATAAGCTTATACTTGATATGTGTATAGTACATAAATTTTCATAATGTAAGTTTTGTTAACTGTATATTGTTATACTTTTGAAGTAAAAAATATTTATATAATATTAAGTCATATATACACATTATACAGTAGCTTATATGAAGAAAAAAATATAGTATATAAGTGGTATGTAATGTGCTGTATATATAAGCTTTGATTTTCCTGAGATGGTTACTTGTAGCATTTTATATAATGTATACATATATGTATGGAAGTTTATACAGTCCATAATTTATAAAGTATACAAAGTATAAAAGTTTATATACATGGCATTGATATGTTGCAATGAACATACATTATATATATAAGTATTTGTTATTTTAATAAGTATATATACATATTTATTTATTTCAAATTATATATGGTATACATGTTTGATTTTTAATATATGTGTTTTAATTTAAAAACAATGATTTTGAAATACATATTTACTTAATTTAATATATGCTTAAAATTAGAATATGCTTGATATATATATATATATATAGTATATATAAGTTCACTTATACCATTTATCATCATCGACCCATTTCTGGTTTGATTTCGTGAATTCCCATTCATCAGTTTTGATCGTCAAATTCGTGCCAATCTTGAGTTGCTTTGGAATTCGTGCTTGGATTCGTAACTCATCTCATTCTCATTCATCTCTAGCCTTGAAAGGTGAGCAACCACTCACGATTAACGTTCTTATATTTATTAAATTTGATTTCAATTGAAACGACAATTGAAATATGTTGTTGTTAGTTATTTCAATTGCTATTTATATGGTATTATCTGTATCGGTTCAACTGTGACATCTGGCACCATTATCTGTTATTTATATTGATGATATATGCCTGTTATATTATCATCATATCTGTTATCACTCTACAAGTTCCCTGTTAGTTTAGAATTCCCTATTGGCCGAAATGATACATACCCAAACGATCTGTAGAATAGGAGAAAATCGTTATGGTTTGAAATGATAAACACAAGCGATTTTCATTGGATTGAATTTAGGATTGCCGGTTTAAATGATATATACATGTATCTAATTTAAATTGCGGATTGAAATGATAAATATCCGTATCATTTGACCAAAGATAGAAAATTATATACAAACACCATTTGTCTATATATGAATATTTTGAAATGATTTCCAAGGTTCAAAATGACATATATATATATATATGTATGTATGTATATATATATCTGTGTGTGTATGTGTGTGTGTGTTTATATAAATATTGATTTTAAATGTTATACTTATAAAGATTATTTGGTTAAATTCTTGATTTTAAATTTATATGTTTGAAAATTTTAAAATTATAAGTTAGTTATCAAAAATATATATTTTAAGAATTTACTTATACTTTTAATATTTTAAAATATGTATAAATCGGTTTTATTATCAAATAAGTTTGATAATAAAGTTGGATTTAACTAATATATTATGTTTATAATTTATTTAAATTTTATTTTAAAATATATTTTATAATGTTTTTTATAATTTAAGGTTGGAAAGATAAATTTAAGTTGATTTGAAATAATATTCTTTTAAGAATTATATTTAAATAAAATCGATTTGAAACTTATTGGATATTGAGAATTTAAGGATATGATTTTATAATTTGATTTTGATTTAAAGTGATTAATGAATATTTCAAGTTTAAATAAATTTAAGGAAATATTTAGATTATTCGTAATTTGAGATTTATTTAAATGATATTGGATTTATTATGTGGATATTTAAAAACTAAATAATAATGATGTTAAATTAAGATATATATGAAATTATCAAATTTAGTTTTGAAATTATGGAATATTTAAAGCTTTGAAATATATTTAAGTTGAAATGGTTTATTTTGTTGTTCAAATCTGTTTTTTTGGAATCGATATAATTTGAAATGGTTTATTGAGAAACTGAAATAAATTGAAATTTGATGATTTAAGATTCGATTAAATTTGAATTTTGGAATTCGAGTTGATTTGGAATTGATTTGTGAAATTTGAGGAAGCTATTTTATAATATAAAGTATTTTTAATTATATTTAAAACTATTTATATATATTTTACTTTATAAATTATTTTCATATAAACTATTTTAATATAATCATTTCAGTATAAACTATTTTTAACATAAGCTATTTTAATGTACTAACTATTTTATTATAAACTATTTTAAGCTATAACTACTTTATATAAACTATTTTATTTTATACACTATTTTAATATCTATACCGGTTAAGTGGGAAGTGTTGTGGTTTTTCGAAGTGCTATGATTTTCAAAGTATTATGATTTCTAAATTATAATTTCCAAAGTATTATGATTTCTAAATTATGATTTCCAGAGCGTATGATTTCCAAAGTATTATGATTTCTTAATTATGATTTTCAAACTGTTATGATTTCTAAAGTATTATGGTTTCTAAATTATGATTTCCAAAGTGTTATGATTTCTAAAGTATTATGATTTCTAAATCATGATTTCCAAAGTGTTATGATTTCCAAAGTATTATGATTTTTAAGTTATGATTTCTAAAGTGTTATGGTTTTAGAAGCTTTATAATTTTCAAAAGTTTTATAACTTTGAAGTGCTATGATTTTTGGAAATGGATATATTTGAAAGAAAATGATGTCGTATTGATATGGTTTTGAAATGGCAATGATATATTGATTTTGAAGTATAAACTATTTTGAAATGACCATGGTGTTATAATAGTGATTGGTTGTTAAAGAGACCGGGATCGGATATTGTCATACTCCCTGCCAATACCGAAAACCACTTTAACAACTGTGTATGCAGTGGAGATTCCAGAATGAAGAAGGATAGTGCTGATGATCCTAGATGAAGTATATACATGGACTCGACTCCCGTGAGTTGGCTTAAGGTGGCTAAAATAGGAGCAATTGACGGGACAAGTGAGGTAGCTCCTCCGATCGGACGCACTTCATCAATACCATTATATTAGTTTGTGATTGATCTAGGTGCACCTTTGATTTTAGGAGTGTGGATCGAGGTGGGCGGTAGCTGCAGCTATGCGTTACCACCAGCCCGGAAGTGTAATTGGTATATCTACCTAGGCATTGCCTAGTTGTGCCGTGTCACCTACCCTATCGAGGCCATTACAATTTTGTTTTGTGTCATACCTATGGAGTATCCTCTGATAGCCTCCCGATCAGGAGGTATCATGGTATTATATAGACCATGGCGTTATAAAATGTGTTAAGGAGGATATGGGTAAAGCCATAACGTTATTTTAATAGTTTAATTTACTATAGACAATATTATAATAGCGTATATTACTACATAGTAGATAGTTTAACGAATCCTTAGAGGATGGTTATCCCAAACATCCTTTGAGTTACTTGTATTTCAATTGATATTTCACTTGAGCTCGATTTATTGATATAAGAATGTTAATTCTAACTCGAGTGTTTTTTGTTTTGCTTTAGGCTCGGGTCAGACTGAGTGTCATAACATTTGAGACTCACCTTTGGAGTTTGGAGCTTCGCTTGAAAATCCAACTATCGATTCAACTTTCGGTTATTTAGTTGATTCCAGTGATGTATTCAAATTTTGTATTTGACTACTTTATTGAGATTTCTATGTATTCGAGATATCTGTGTATCTTGTTTAACTCTGTTATATATAGTAGCTTCATGAACTACTTGTTAGTCCATGAGATGATGGTTTTGATGACAACAACCTTAGAATAGATTACCAAATATAAATACTGACATTATAAGTTTAGGTATATATGTATATGCAGGATTTAACCATGCAGGTACCAAGAATGAAGACTGTACGGTATAGAAATTCAAGATATCGAGATAGAAGACTCATGAGTATCAAGATTATCAAGAGTTCAAGATTTTAAGGTTAAGTATTTTTATTAGGAATTTTGTTAAAACTCATAGAAAAGCACTGCCATCTTAAAATCCAATTTATTCGTGGAATGGAATCCACTTCGAGCCTGTTAAAGGGATGGAACCTACGAAAAATCTAGTGGAACATTGTTTTTTATCCACTGACTTTTTATTTAAAATGATTTTTCAAAATTATATCATGTTTTCAAAATGTTTTTCAAAACTTTCCTTTTAAAACATTCAAAACCCTCTATCCAAATTTTAAGTAATTTTAGCCTCAAAATTATCTTTAATTTCAAAGTCAAATTACTCCTTATTTTAAACTATCTTTTAATATAATATATTGAACTTTTAAATATTTATACTTAGATTTGAATATAAAATTATAGTTAAATTCTATATATATTATTCTCTATATTTACTTATGAATTTTAAATATAGTCAAGGATATTTATAAAAGTTTAAAATAGTTTTAATATAAAATAAAGTTATTTTCAAAGAAAATCAAAACAGGAAAAAGTCCTTTGGGATGTCGACATGCTCCAAAATTTAAATTTCAAAAGGAGTGTCTATTCGGCGTAACTCTTCATGAATGGACATGGTTATTGTTCTTCTACAAATAGGGGTTAGTTTCAGCGAATTTTATATCAGATTATCTAGTTTCTTCACTATCTCTACAAGGTTCTCAGTGCTATTCGGAGTTATAGACTTCTTTGTAATCTATTAAGCGAGAAAAGGTGTGATTGTAGCCTTGGAAATCAATCAAGAGAAAAAAAGGTGTGATTGTAGCCTTGGTAAATCAATTGGGTAAACTTGTGGCCGGAAATCAAGTATCTCTACCCAGAGGATAGAAATTCTGGATGGTGTAGCTCGTAGCCCTGAAACTGAGGGTGTAATTGTACAATTGCTTTTGAAAGGAATTCCGTACTTGTATTGCGGGACTGGATGTAGAGTAACTCCAAACCAGTATAAAATCCGGTGGGTTCTTTCCTTTACTGCTTTTATTTTATTTCTACACCTATGTTTGTTTCTATGATCATATTTGTGTCTGTATATTGCATACATTGGTGTCTAAATTAACATAAACTCAAAAAGATATAGTAATTCTTTATTAACACTATTCACCCCCTCCTCTAGTGTTAATACTAGCCTTAAGATCCGTAATCTGCGTTTCTCACACTACTATTCATTTATTTCCGTTGCTTATTGTTATATTACTCTGTGTTTGTGATTATGTGATTATTTATTTACCGTATATGCTGAGTTTTGCCAAATATAAATTAACAATCGGATGTTTAGAGAAATTCAAGTCCGACATGTGTGGATGAGAATGATTGAAAATATTGAGATGTTACAAGTATATTCAAAAGATGACCCAAGACTACAACCAAAAAGTTCGAAAAAGAAAATTTTGAGAAAGGACACCTCGTTCTCCAAAAGATAATGCCAAGCACCAAGGGTCCGAAAGATGGACCTCTCGACCCTAATTGGGAGGGACCTCTAATAACTCATGACGTCATCCCTCCAGGTACATGTAGGTTAAAGCTGCTAGATGGCAATATAATACCTCATACTTGGAGTGCCTGGAGTGCCGAGCATCTGAAATGTTATTGCAACACAAAGTTGCTACCTATATAAAGACTTTATCCAAAATTCAAGACGGTAACCGATCTTTTAGCCATAACCTAGGTACGTTTCATGAAGCCCCAGTTTTCTTAAGTTTTAAGCATCTCAAAAATTCCATCAAATGTTTTAGTTGTGATTATTGTCGTGATTAAGCAATATCACGCAACTTCTAAAAGTGCATTAAATGTTTTAGTTGGGATTATTACCATGATCAAGCAATATCACATGACTTCCAAAAGTGCATTAAATGATTTAGTTGTGATAATTTTCATGATCAAGTAATATGATGCAACATTCAAAAATGCATCAAAACATGTTTGACGCGATACTACTCCGATTAAGTAGTAACATGCAAATTTCAAAGGCATGCTTTCGCCTCTGCGGAAGAAAATAATTTCATCTCTCGGCAATTACTTGGTTTCTCTAAGTAAATGATATAGCCTCATGGAAATTACTTAGTTTTGCCAAGTAAACGATTTCGCCTCATGACAATTACTTAGTTTCGCCAATTAAATTATTTCGCCTCACGGCAATTACTTAGTTTCACGAAGTAAATGATTTCACCTCAATGGCAATTACTTAGTTTTACCAAGTAAATGATTTTACCTCACACCAATTGCTTAGTTTCGTCATTGGGCATAGTATTCAAGAATAGAAAATTGGGTAGATCCTAATATAGTGGGCCATGGTCAAGTAGTACTATGCGTCAGTTAGATTCCCAAGTAGATCAGAATATTGGGTAGATTCCCATAATAGTGAGATATGGTCAAATAGTACCGTACATTGCGTAGATTCTCAAGTAATCAGAATAGTGGGTAGATTCTCAAGTAATCAGAACAGTGGGTAGATTTCTATAATAATGAGCCATTGTAAAGTAGTACTACGCATTGGTAGATTCCCAAAAGCTGGGTAGTGTAACAACCCGGAAATTTCGATCCCGAAAATTCCAGATAGTTAGGAAAAGAAGAAAAGAGAAAGAGGATGAAACATAACAAGCCACAAAAACCTCACATTCGCAGTGGATCAAAATATAATATAACATAAATAGCGGTTTTTTCAAAGAAAAACTGCCTCAGTACAATTATATATTTTTATACATCAGAATTACGGCCATTCAATACACTAGACAGTTTAAAACATGTCCAAGACAACAATAATATATACAGCGGTATATGCTCCATACGTTCCTGCCATCTAGCTCACCTCTTGAGCTCCAAAACGTCCCTACCTGTAAATATGTAATACTCGGTCTGATCCGAGCATTACATCAAAGTAACACTCGGGTCAGGCTGGAAACCAGCGTGAGTAAACCCATAAATTTGAAATACTAAATTCAAATCATAAAAGAAAACCCGGGTAACGTGTATCAATTCACAATTTCACAAGTTGTTATAGGCATCACTATTTCACATATCAATTTCTAAGTGCCAGATCTTATATTATATGGTCCAATCCATTTAAATCATTCCCTTACAGTCCATTGATTCCACGCATCAAGAATCGAAGTGATTCGGTTATTTACCAATACCCGACCCCTGTCTCTTCGAATGCAGTTCATCTTAACACATGTTATTCAAGTGAAATGCAGTTCCACTTTTAACTAAAAGATGACACTTTTATTACTCAACAATTTATCATGACAGATAACCACATTATCATTGCCCACCCAACACGTCATATCACGAACCATTTCAAATCAGGGGTATAAATCAATTCAGGGCATTTAATTATCATTTAATCATACATAATCAAGATAAATCAATCACACCATCTCGAATAAACCTAATTATCCTTAATTGAATTAAATCAATTACCTTTAAATCCAGCTTATTAATTAATTTCAAGCCAATTTAATTAACCATCCCATAATCATTCTTCTTAATTAATCAACCTTCATTAACTATTCTCCAATTACATTAAGATGATCATCATTATCTATTTACTTCCATTAAGTAATTACACTTAACCAAATTCCATGAATGATTATCCTTAATTAATTTATTGAACTTAATTAATTGTATAACAATCTTCAGTTAACGTTCTTCATTACCAATTCTTAATTGCTTCTCTATAGTAATTAATTTTAAAGTACCATTATTAATTACAGATTTATTATTCTCGATTAATTTATCTTAAACCTTAATTAATTAACTTAAATTCCTTAGTTATTAAATTAATTAATTATCCCTTTTAATTAGCAGAAAAAATTTAACAAATCTCAAATCCTACTTAATGTTAAGATAAATTTATTCTTGCTTATGATTGAATTACCATTAACAATGTATTAAAAAAATTTATGAATTATTCACAAATCTGAAGTCTTTTATGATACCCCAAATGTCGTAAATTCCCAAATCGATAATCTCCCCTTCATTATCTTTAAATCAATTAATTAACCTAAATTAATCATCAAATTCTGAGATTGATTACCAATCAATACAACTTAATCACCCATTTAATAACCACTAATTACTTAATCAATCAATTATTAATTCTTAATTAAATTTATTTAATTAGTTAACTACTAATCATACATTGGTTAACTTCATGTAGTTAATTACAAATTTATTTATCACTCAATCATTAATTAATCCAAACTCTAATTACGATTATAAAGTAATTATTCTTAATTGTTTTCCCAAAAAGAATCAATTAATATTCATTATTCAACTTAATTTTTCATTTAAAAGAAAATCTTCTTAAAATTTTGAAAATCAAATTATTATTAACTTCAAAACTTAAATGTTAATACTCTTTGTACCTAACTTAACTTAATTATTTAATTAAAATAATTAATTAAGAGTTAAAAACATTTTAAAATGTTAACCAAAATAATTAAGACTTGTATAAAGACTTAATTCAATTTGTTAAAACTTTATTATGTTCGCGGTGCTTAAATGGGTCAAAATACAATTTGCTTAACCTTGTTTTAAATGTTTAAAAACTAGATTTGATTACAAAAACTAGCATAAGATAAACCCAGATCACACTTAACCCACTCGAGACCACTCTACTGCATCCTAGGTTTATCATGAAACCACCATCATCTATTGCTTTGAGTCGCTCCCCAGAAAAACACGAGCACTACTCCTAACCGATACCGTTACCCCCAAACTTCATTGTTTCCAGATACAACGTTCACGTGTACACGTTGCCCAATGCCTCCCATCGTCGGTGATCGTGGCAGCAACGTTCGATAATCACAAGAACCCATGCCGTCGCATTCGTGCAATCAGATCGTAAGAAATCAAAACAAATCGAAAACGAGCCTTCACGCCCATACCTAAAAACCTCCACGGCCAGCAAACCTCTCCTTCCCAACGTCTCCGACCTCAAGATCGCCGACCGTCACTACTGAAGCTTCAACATCCTACCCAGCACCCATTCGCTCCATCGCGAACTACTCCGACATCTCCATGGCATCACAAAACTCACAAAACCAACGATAAATGAAACCTACCAGAAAACCCTACTTTGCCCAGTTTCGGCCACCATGGCCATTATAAAAATACCAAAGTACTTTTCCCACCCTCGGAAATCTCCCCTCCACCTTCAGCTACAACCATGCCTCTATTCACCATGCCAAATGTCGGCAGGCCTTCAAAACCCCCAAAACGAACAACACGAAAATCCTCAAGAATTTCCAATCTGAAATTTACGAAATGTATATCAAAATTCACGATTTTCGATCTTGATCGCATTCATGTAATTTAAATTTGAATTAAAAGAAGTTGATTTTAACCAGAGATTTAATTTCACTGATAATCCCCTAATTAAAATTTAACAGTTGCATATAAAATCGCTAAACTATTTTTACGATCTTTATAGACATTTCCAAGGAAAATTTCATTTACATAAACAAGGAAAATATGGATCTGATAGAGATTTGGATCTTTGGCAACTGATAAATCACATACTGTAATAACAGGAAACAAAAAAAAATCAAACATATACAGTCATAATCACCTGCATATATTTGCGAATCCAGAAAGTTTCAAACTGTAGAATTCGATTCAATCCAATATCATCACATATACTGAAGTTAAAGTAAAATTTACTATTTTTAACAAAAATATTTACTCACCATTGCTGATGAACAGAGCTTGAATCTGTTACAGGCTTTTGATCTTTGTTAAAGTGTTTATAGGGTTTAGATATTTTTAGATTTTGAAACATTGGTACATATTTCTAAAATCTTATCATGTTAAAAACTTAACTAATTTTCTTGAAAATCCAAGCTTGGCAAAGATCAGGTAAAAGAATTGAAATTTTGTTTCAAAAATTTAAATTCTGTATGAAGAACAGGGTAGCATAGAAAATCACATATTTCAACTTTCAAACAGAAAAATCACATAAATATTTCCAAGCTAGCATCAGTTATCACAGAAATTTCCACATGCAACAAGTTATAATTTAGTTAAGATTCTAATTTAAAAATCTACTCACCTCTTGAAGTCGAACAGAGAGTAACCCTTGGAAAATGATTCATTTTGAACTGGAATCAAACTTTGAATTTTGCTCTGACTTGCTTGATCATTTAGGTGATCTGATTTTCTTGCAACTTGTATTTGATTCTCAGTTTGCTTTTAGGTTATTGAGTGATCTGGACTTGATATTATGATGAATTCTGATTTGCACCTTGTATAATGATTCAGGTTTGCTGAGATCATGATTTTCATCTTTGCCTTTTTTTTTTAAAAACTGAGCTTTGATTTTTTTTCTTTTCTGTTTTAAACTTATATGTTTGTGAAATAAGAAAATGGAAAAACATGCTTCCTTTTTATTTATTATTTATATTATCAAGTTAAAAGAAATATAGGCTATTGCCACTTGATTATTTCATGTCTTCCTTGATTTACATTTGTTAAATTAAATGGACACTTATTAAAAACTTTCCATTTGTCATTTACATATACTTACTAATTAACACTTGTTAGTGTTAAGCCTTATAGATTTACACTTGTCCCTTAAGTAACAAATATTTATTTTAAATGTTTAAATGGAAGCTTTAGATTAATTTACAATTCTATAAATGCTTATCTAAATACATTCATATGAAATTTCTTTAGAGAAAACAAAACAAACAAATTATTGACAATTAAAAATCTTACACATTTTTTTCTTTATATCTAAAATCTATCTTTTGAGTTTCCATTTAAATCTGAATTCAAGTTTTAAATCTAAAAATCCAATTTAAAATCAATTTAACAATACATATATATTTTAAACAAGCCCAAATTCAATTTGTAATTAATAATTCTATTTTAAAATTTATTTATCTATATTTAAAAACAACCCATTATCATTATTGTTTGAAAAAACAATTTTTATCAATTAAAAATAATTTATATAGGGGTTTATTGCATTTAATTTTGCTTGAAATTTCCAGGATATCACATTTCTCCCCCCTTTGAATCTTTTCGTCCCCGAAAAGGTACGAAACCAGAATTTATTAAAATGCTTAATATCAGAAAAATAAATTTACGATGTTTATTAAAACTCTTTAAAATCTATATAATATTATCAAAATAGTTTGATAAAAATATTTTTATAACTCGGTGTTTCCACAAGTTCATCTTCGTTCTCATAGAAATTCGGTCATACGTTGATCAGGCGTAAGACTGAAAATCTACAAGTGCTTGGTAGACCCGTTTTTAACATCCAGTGAAAACACTTTGATAAATAATTTTATTAAAAATATAGAAAACATTTTTGAAAATAGAGAGAATATCTTTGTGAGAATGCTTTGGAAATCATCACCCCTATCCATGGTCGCAGTTACATTCCAGGGTTACGTTGCCATCACAGCAAAAGTCCATGTAATTGCAGGCTCTTCGCGGCCTCTCGATTACACCATGGAACCCACGACAGATCGCAGTCCAGGGTTACGTTGCCATCACAGCAAAAGTCCATGTAACTACAGGCTCTCAACGGCCTCCTATTTCCGCTGTCGAAATGAAACTTCTCCACTCCTATATAGGTTGCACTCTACCGATATAAAATCAAACGCAGAATGTTGGCTCTCAGCGGCACACACGACTTTCGCAATGGTATACTCTACTCATAACCGCCAAGAACTAGTTTGTCCGGACTCCTCATAGGATCAACTTTAGAACCCCCCCTTGGGGCTCAAGGCAGCACCACCCGATGACACTCATGAGAAGTTCATTTCAAGGGAGCGCCTTTTTCCCCAGAGCCATCATCAAAACATTTTATACTATACATATAGTATCTTCAAATCATACACCTAGTATGATCTCATACAAAGCCCCTTTACACAAAATCTATTATTCCAAAATCGATTATTCTCAAACTAGGCTTTCCAAATTCTCATATTGATTTTACCCAGAAATCAAAAGCCTTTCCAAATCCAAAGGTTCCTAAAACCTTTTCTAAAATCCTCATAAGATCCTTTATATATATATATATATATATATATATACACGGTTATATATAATTTTTAAAACTTTTGATCTTTTCAAACTTGTATAAAACTCCTTTTTACTTCAAACATTTTCAAAAACCCTTTTTCCTCTGGTAAAAGATTCAAGGGGGTTTCATTTTATAAAACAAAGATATTTAACTTTGTTTACTCAAAGTCAAATGTTCAAATTTGATTACTCCTTTGAATATCATTTTCATTCAAATCCGTATGACGTACACATATCATCCATAAGCTATACCAATCTGATCGCTCACTCGACCACACAATTTCACTTCCGAACTAGTATCGTCCACCCGAATTCCTGGTGCGGACACAGATCTGGTTTCTTGATCAGAAACCGTCATTCTCCTTACATAGTCATAACTATGATAGAGAATATCTAGAACCAATCAACAATCCATATCCAGGTTCGCTGTCGAAAATCGAGTGAAAAATCCTAACTCGGATCGACATACTATCTCGAAATTCTATACTCGATCTGGATCAAATCATTATGTGAATAAAATAACATACGTACACCCAACGTATTTATCTTTATTGATTATTATCCAAATTAATTCCATTTCTACTCACATTCACTTTAATTTCCATTCACCCATTCACAATTGCTTCAATCCATTTGGATTATCACCTCTATTCTTACGTTAATTGGGTATTCAATCATAAACAGTTTAAAACTCTATCCAGTTTAAATTTAGAAAATAGCTTGAAAAGTTAAAAATAAATAAGTAGTTGAAAAATATTTATTATTTTGTAAAATGGCTGTAAAATAGTTAAGTAATTGTAAAATAGTTGGAAAAGAAATAGTCAAATAGTTATAGAAATTTTAAACAATTGCAAATTAGTTAAAAAATAGAAATTAATTTGTAAAATAGATGAAAAACGGTAATTGGTTTATAAAACAGTAAAAAAAGTTAGATAGTTCCAAAATAATTATAAAACAAGTATAAAATTGTTTGGGCTTTTAAAAGAAAGATTGTATATAGTAAATAACTTGGAAAAATGGATTTATATAATTAATTACATTAAATCTCAATTTAATTTCAATTAATTAATTATACTTTTTTTTAATCTAGAGTCAAACTGTTCAATTCCCAATCTCCATTCCCAATCAATTCAATTTAAATTCCACTTCCATTTAAATTGACCCAATTCCAATTTTAAATAACACAAATTTCCATTGGACTTGATTTATTCCCAAATCAAGTTGAATTAATTCTCAATTTCTTTCCAAATTTAAATCAAATCCCTTTTGATTTTAAACATATTTAACTTTAATTACAATCCCAAGTTATTCCAATCACTTTGGACTAATATCCATTCAATTGAACCCACTTCAATTTCAATCAATTCCAATTTGATTTGAACTCATTCAACTTTAATTTCATTTCAAATTAATCCAATTCAAATTTTCCATTTTTAACCTATTTCATAGTTCAAATAATAATTCAAATCCTTTTTAAACAACTATATTTTTTGAAATTCAATTTATCATCAAATTTAAATTTTGAAACCAAACCTTTGAATTTTTATTTTAAACATTCAAATCTTAAGTCCAAAATGATTATATTTTACCTTAATAATGGATATATTACCATGCCCTATTTATTTAAACAAATCAAATTTACAGTTTAATGATTATTAATATCAATAGGGCAATATCATCCAATTATTTAAAACATCCATCCATTTCCAATTTTCGGATCTCAAACCCAATTTGAGATCACTCAAACTCTCAATTGCAATCAACCATTTAACTTCCCAAGTTAAATCTTTATTTCATCTTTAAATTTCCAAATCAGGTTGATCATTCCAACTTATTTAACCTTTTCCCAAGTTAAACTCAATTCACTTAATCCAGTCAACCTTACCAAATTTGAACTTCCATTTCAAAAATTAAACTTCTCATAAATAATCTTCCCACTTATTAAGTTCAAAAACTTATCACTTTGGGTTATACATCACCTTCCAAAATTAAAACCCAACATTTAGAGTTTATTTCAAACCATCTTTGATATTATGTATATCCACACATATACATATTTACTTCTTTGCTCACCAAGCCAAATTTTAAAATTTAAACCACCTTTGGTTTCAATTCAAAACAAATTCTCTTTAAAATTTTCAAACATTTCATACTTTAAAATAAGATCATATTCAAAGTAGTTGGAATAATATTATTTCCATTAAAACTTTGAAAACAATTTCAAATTTTTAGATTTGAAACCACTTTTATTTGTATCCTTTTAAATTTACAAGTTATTTTTCTTTTTTTAAATGGTTACTTCCTTAAAACATTTTATTGTTTATTGGAAAACAATCATTATTAAACACAATAACCATTCTATTTTCCTGGTTTGAAACCAACTCTAATTCATCTTATTTTGAAATACTTCTCCAATTCAAGATTTCAAATTTTAGTTTGAATCCATTTCAAACTTATCATTATTGAATTACAGTTTGGTTATAATCCTATCACAACTTAATTTAATTCTAATAATTGAACAACCAATTACCTTAATATTTATTAGAAAGAAATATTGCTTTATATATATATATATATATATATATATATATATATATATATATATATCAAAATATATATTTTTATATAAAATCATTTAAAATCTTTATATAAGAAAATAACAAATACGCTCTCTCATATATATACACATATTGTAACAACCCGGAAATTTTCAAACCCGAAATTTCCAGATAGTTATGAAAAGGATAGAAGAAGAAGAAGAATAGAAACACCAAACATCTCACATTCGCAGCGGATAAAATACAATAGTAAGTAATAAAAGTTTACAAAAGAATACTATCTGTCGATTACATTTTAATACATCGGAATTACACATATATACTGACACTGGACATATACAAATCAACATGTCTCAGATTTACAATAATATAATACAGCGGAAATACTCTACACGTTCCTACCATCCAGCTCGCCTCTTGAGCTCCAGAACATACCTACCTGAAAATCTGTAATACTCGGTCTGACCCGAGCATTACATCAAAGTTACACCCGGGTCAGGCTGGAAACCAGCGTGAGTAAACCCATCTAACATGGAATACAAAAGTATACAACTCATATAAACCCGGGGTACTTATATCAATTTTACAACTGCACAAGTTACTATAGACATCACTTATTTCACAAAGCAATTTCTAAGTGCCGGAACTTAGATTATATGGTCCAATTCACTTTAATCGTTCCATTACACCTTATTGATTTCACACATCAATTTATAAGAATCGAAGTCGTTTCGGGTATTAACTATTACCTGACTCCGGTCTCTTCGAATTTAGTTCACAAATTATTCAAGTGAATATAATTCAGTTTTAAATAAAAGATATTCCCTTTACTTATGTAACGACCCAGGATTTTAAGTAATTAAAAATTTGAATATCTAATTTATTTTAAATATTAATAAGTGAAATTTATAAGTCGAATAAATTTTAATTCGAATAATTGGATTTAATTGGATAATTAAATCAATAATTTAATATGTTAAATTATGGAAATAATTGAAAATTGGGTTAAATATGATTGTAAATGATTTGTAAAATTTTATTTTATCATATTGAAGTTAGAATGATATTTTAGAACTTTTAAAATCAAATTAAAAGTTAATTTGTGAAAATTGAATATTTTAATATTAAAATCGACTAGCGAAAATAGTCAATTTTTGAACAGTCTCAGAATTGGACGAAACTAGTTCCATTGGATCCGTAATAGTTAGTTATTATCGGATTTCAATTTTTGTATCAATCGGCGCTATCGTTTGATCGTGGCAGCTCGAAACGCATCGATTTATTTTTAATATTAATTTAGCGAGTTAAAATAGCCATTTTTCAAAAAGTCTCGGATTTCGACGAAACCAGTTTCATCGGATCCGTAATGTGATATTATTGTAAGGTTTCAAATTTCATGTCAATTGGATTTACCGTTTGTCCGGTACAAATTAAAACGTCTAGAAAATCATTTAAATCAGTTTAATTTAAATTGAACGTTTATAGCCATAACTCGTACAGATGTCCGAATTAGCTTTCGAAACCTGTTCCATTGTGTCCGGAACGCGGGGTAAACCCTAGAAACGCTAGTCACGGCGCGTAAATCGGAGTTTGGAATTCTCGGATGAATAGTGTCGATCGATTTTCCTATAAATAGACCAACCATTCACCATTTTAAGAAAAATAAAACCCTAACCCTAATTCTATATGCACAGCTGCCACAATTAGTTTCAAAGGCCAGAAATTAATGATCTTCTCTCCTCAATCGCTCTCAATCCATCAAGAATTAGAAGAAGTGTTTAACATGAAAGTTGTTAAGCGTTTTGAGTACTTTAGATCCATACGGATATGATGGGGTTTAGTGTCGCGTAGAGGGAGCAAAGGAGGGCCGACAGTAGTAAGTTGCGCACGCAACTCGAGGAGGTAGGGGTGGCCGAGCTTGCTATGGTGGCAGGCGTGGGTAGAGGAGGAGATGAGCTTCGTGTTGCAAGTTCCTGATCAACCTCTAGTGCGTCGTGGAGGCTTGGAAATTAAACCCTAGTTTATGTTCATGGGTTTGTATATGCGTGCTCACCTACCTGTAGAACGAAGAGAAGAGGAAGAAGGGTGGGGGACGTGCGGCCTGATGTTGCAGAATTTGGATCCAAGGGCTAGGATTGATGAAGGTTGAAAATTATAAATGAAATTGTAAATTAATTATAGTTTAAATCGTGTAATCTTTAAAAAATCATATCTTTTTCATACGAGGTCGAAACCACGCGAAACCAGTTGCGTTGGAATCGTATGGACGGGCATTACGCGATGAAATTGGATTGGAGTTGTTTGGAGTTAGTGAGAATTTTGGGTAATTCGAAATAAATCGCTAAAACGAAATTGAAATCAAGGTGAGAACTTCTCACTCAATCGAATCGGTTTCGATTTTAATATTAAATAGTTAGATTTAAAATACTTGAATGCATGTTTGAATGATGATTGTTATCTATTGATTGTTAAAATAGACATTATGCGCCGTAAGTAAGCGGATGTTATTTATTAAAAACATATACCACGAATATTTCATAAACAGTAAAATTGGTATTATATGTAATAGCAATATATATATATATTGGCATATGTATATATTGGAGTTATTGATTTCACGCATTTGTATAGCGGATGAGACCCTATTGCGCCGTCTATTAAGCGGATAATATTTTAAATCCCATATACCGCGATAATTTCGTACTGGAGCGAAATTGGTATTGTGCTAACGTTTGTGGATGCAGGAAAACAGGTTGGAGGGATCCAACTGGATTCCCCAACAGTATTTATTTGATTTCGGATATTTTGATATTTGATGGATTATCATATCGATATATGATATCGTTGTAGTCGTGATTGACTATTTGGTGTGTAGCATCATTGGACCAAGTTTTGGAATTTTAAAATGATTTATAAAGTGATTTTTGAAAATATACTATATGTTTGGAATTGATCCATTATAAATAAATAAACGTTATTATTTTTATGTTATAAAAATTATGATTTCTGAGAAATATAGTTAAAAGTTGATTTTTGAAAATATGAGGCTAATGACTTTATAAAATAGTTTAATCGGGATTTTTGAAATTATTATAAAGAGTTGAAAATATAGGATTTATAAAATTTAATTATTTTATGAATCTAAATGATGAAATTATAAAGGAGATTAAAGATGTTTTAAAAGAATAATATAAATTGATTTATATAAAAAGATTTATAAATTGATAATTTATAAATGAAAATATTTGAATTATAAAACGAGTTTTTATAAGTGTTAGAATGAATTGAGAATGAATTTCGTAAATGAATGAAATTCATAGAATTATAAACGGTGAAGTTATAAATGGAATTTTATAAGCAGTAGGTTTATAAAATTTGCAAAGTTATTAAAAGAATGGTTTTGGATAAATAATTGAATCTTATAAGTTATAAGATTTATAATTATAAAGTTCAAAGGAACGATTTTTGCAAACGAATAAATTATAAGCATTTAACTTATAATGTGAACTTTTGGTTTATAATTGAGTTATAAATCGAATAGGTTAAGAAAGGAATTTATAAAAGGAAGTTGTTATAAAACAAATAGAAATGGAATTTATAAACATTGTTTTATAAATTCGCAAACGACTTATTTTGATAAGTAAATTGTTGAAACTTATTAATGGAGTTATATTCACGTTTTTGACTGTGAATAATCCTTTGAAATAAAATGAATAAAAGGATGAAATTGATTAACGTAGTATATTCACGTTTTTGAATAGTGAATAATATGTTAAAGAAAATGTTTAGATTTGATGTTTTAAATAGAATTAAAACGATCTAACGATGCTTTAAAATATGTTAAGATTCAAAACCATAGATTTCGACATTTATTGTTGAAATAGACGTTTTCGAGAAATAAAAGGAAATATTGGACTATAACACTGTTGTTATAGTAAATGATTTCCGAAAGGAAATGTTTTGTATAGTATTGGGATTTATATATCTATTTTAATTTCGAATCCCTATACTAGTGATTTTGGGTTGTCGTGACGATGTTTTACGTAACATTCGTTTTGGCCCAAATAAATATGTTTAAGAGAATGATTTCCTTAAAGAATGAAATATATACTAAATCTCGATTTAAGTATATTGAATATTTTCCAAGTGTTGAAAATAAATAGGTTCGTGAATTACTTATTAAATAAGTATGGAAATATTTTCCGATATAAAGTGAATATTTTGAGAATTTATCTTTTTGAAGATAAATTGAAATGAATAACTGAAATCGTATATGCATGGATATTTTGGAATGAAAATTCATTATGGAATTTATAAAAGGAAGTGGAAATTTGATTAAAAATAAATATTGATTTATTTTTGAAGTGTGAAAATTATATATCTAGTAAAGATATTTTTGGAAAATAAATAATTTGGAAAATTATTTGGAATCTGGTGATGTTGTGCATATCCATTGATAGTTCAATAACCGACTATCAATATTTCCCTTTGAATGGGTAATTGATGTGATTTGCTTGAATTTGAATGCCACACTTATTTTTGAATAAGCGCTCACTATTCGGGTTAACCGGGAAAGGACTATGGGGTCGTATAACCCATTCCGAATATGTGATACGTCGTTATGAATTGCATTTGAAGATCGGTGTTGAAGACCGGGTATTTGCGAGAGCGATAGGATGACCTGTCGATTGACTTTGCACCGAGTTGCTCTGGTATTGAGTTCTCCATATGTGATGGTGAATCCGATCAGGATTGTGGATATCCGGATTGCAAGGACTTCTTTGTAAGTGCCTTCGGTTCTGTTCGATCCCGGAACAGACTTGTATGGATTGTATGTCTGACATTACAAATTGAGATATAAAGCCGATTTCATTCAAATATATTTCTGTTGGTGGCGGAGAATTTATTCTTTTAGCTTAACACCCTTCTCTGAGACGTACGAGCTCAGAGGTTATGTAGTTGAAGGTTATCAGCGATATATTCCCAATTTGGTAATGTGACATGCTGAGTGTTGCTGTTAAATGATCATTGTGTTGATTATTTGTGATAGGATCATTTATTTGATCGTCTATCCTGGTGATCATTTTTATGATCATTTGTTGACCCAAAGCATGGTTTTTGTATAAAGTATGTTTTTGTGGACGTGACTTCGTCGAGCCTCACACCCCGGAATGGTCAAAACAGGAAAGATGCAGCAAGGTTATGAGGGGTAGCGCCCTTTAGGATGTGTGCATTTCCTTCTGGAAAAGGGTGGTATCATGGTATGGAGCCCAGATACTTACTCATGTTGAAAACACTTTATGATTGTGTGAATTGATTGCGAGCGCTCGGTTGAAAGGTCCCAAAGGACCAGGGGATGGCATATTCAGTCAGTTGTTACTCAGTTAGGTGTAACCCGGCCTTGTGTTGGTAGAGATCCGGTTTGGTTCTCGGGGATGTCCATCCAGAGGCATTCTCATGTGGCAATGGGAAGTTCCCTGGCCTGATCATTCGTTGGAAATCCAAAGAAACAATACGTGACTTGTACGTTTTTAGTTGTAGAACCTGCCATTTAATATGGTAGCTATAGTAAGCATACTATAATGGTACCTATGCTGGCTAAGATTTATATTCTACTTTCGAAATCGTTTTATACACTATGCACTAATAATAATATCAAATGTTTCTTTTTAATGTGTATCAAGCATCTTTGACTATCATAAGGAGAAATCTCCTCCAAGTCTGCGTTTGCATTGTGTGTGTGGCGGGAGGTCTTATGGTAGTCTCATTTTTAAAAGCATTGCGAATTGACTTTAAAAATATTCTTCTATTTTGATTTTAAAGATAAATAAACTGTTTTGAGTTCTCACACCAGTCTTGCTTATGCTAGGTGATATGTGATGGGGGGTTCTCGCTTCGCGGTTTGGTGGCGAGCGGGAGACTCTTACCCCCACATGTCCTCTTTACGGGGTTGGTTAGGCGAAGCCATGACATTTGAAAGGGTGGCCGTAAAAGCAAGTTTGGGATATCAGTGTAAGCCACGGTGGGGCTGGGATGGTTGAAAAGCCTACCGGTTGCTGCTGACGGAAATGAGGTTCTTTACATTTGGTATCAGAGCATATGGTTAAGCGACAACCATGGTTCTGTTGGGTATTACTGATTAGAGATAGAGTCAGTAGTACTCTAGAATGAGTTTGAGTGTAATAATAACTATGAGAGCGTATTTGTTAGTGAATATAAAATTGTTTTATATTGTGATGATTGGTTTGTTGAGTGGTATATAGATTCTGGTTAATACGAGTAATTAACGTTGTTGAAAGGGATCTCTAAACACTTGTATAGAACAATTCGACACAATATTGTTTTAAATTGGGTAAATGAAATAATTTTACCTTGATTATATTTTATATATAAAGAAAATAATTTTTCAGAATTATTAAAATGTATATAAGTTGATTGTTTGGTTGTTGAATAAGTTGTTTGAATAATCTAAATAAAAGAATAATTTTATAAGCAAATGAATTATAATTAAAGTGATTTATAATTGTGAAATAAACTTATATATATAAGAAGTGAAACTATATGAATATATTTATGAATATGAGTTGTAAATAAAAAAATGAAAATTTACTTTAGAATTGGAATCTGAAATTGATTTACAAGTGGGAATTTAAGTTATGTAAAACTAAGTGATGTTTAAAATGGAAGTATAACTTAAGTATTGTTGAATGGAATTGATTTTGGTATCGAAGTAAACAATCAAATGGTTAAATGAATTAGAAATTGAAATGAATCAATTGAATGTGAATAATTGATATGGAATAATGAATATAAATGTTAATTCATTAAAATCTAATGTTATTGGAAGTTGAAAGATTGAATGAAAATCAATTTAATTAATTCAATTGAATGTAAAAGGTGTTAAACCAAATTGAATGAATATAAGAAAAGGAATTTGGTTGAAATTAATATACATTGGTTGATATATGATTGTTGATTGATTGTATATAATTCATTAAGTGTTAATGAAATTGAAAGCTGAAGTAATTGAAATTCAATTGGAAGTTAAGTGAATCTTAAGTAGAAGTGAATTTGATTTGGAAGTGAACCAACTTGAATATGAATTAGTGAATATGAACTAATTGAGAATAAATGTTAGTAAAAACATTCACTATTAATGAATTAAATGTGATTAAATTGGAAACCCAATTCATTGAATATTAATGAGAATATGAATGAATATTTATTGGTTATGAATTTGTTGGATGATAGTTGGTTGATGTTTGCATTTATTGCTTTTGTTTCAATTGCTATGTTAACATATGTAGTTATTATGTTTCTATATGTTGTATATTGATACTATTGTCTATATACATGATTCTCATGTTGTTTGTTGAGTGTTTAGTAGGTGCGGATCGCGATTGCTTCGCATTTGGAGCTCGCTTTCGCGCTATATTAGCCGTATACGCTTGCTAATAAAATATAAGGTACATAACTCGGATTAAATATCGTACTTTTATACTTTTTTCCCCGCGAGATGCCTCATTACTTGATGAGATGTATATTTGTGATATATATACTGTCATTTTTTTTCGGATCGAGCCGCGCATAGGAGACTATGGCGAATTTTTCCGGAAATTTAAGGCGTTAGAAAAAAATTGAGAAAATTTGGGAAATTTTTTGAAAACTATAACTTTGATTTTAAAATTGAAAGTTAAACAATAGTAGTTGTTTTAGAAAAGATAACTAAGTATGATTTGAAAACTTAGTAGAGTTATTGTAAGAAATTTAACTACGGATTTTGGGAAAGTTAATAGATTCTGTAATTTTCTTACTTGATAATTTCGAAGACGAAATTCTTTTAAGGGGGGAAGATCGTAACGACCCAGGATTTTAAGTAATTAAAAATTTGAATATTTAATTTATTTTAAATATTAATAAGTGAAATTTATAAGTCGAATAAATTTTAATTCGAATAATTGGATTTAATTGGATAATTAAATCAATAATTTAATATGTTAAATTATGGAAATAATTGAAAATTGGGTTAAATATGATTGTAAATGATTTTTAAAATATTATTTTATCATATTGAAGTTAGAATGATATTTTAGAACTTTTAAAATCGAATTAAAAGTTAATTTGTGAAAATTGAATATTTTAATATTAAAATCGACTAGTGAAAATAGTCAATTTTTGAACAGTCTCAGAATTGGACGAAACTAGTTCCATTGGATCCGTAATAGTTAGTTATTACCGGATTTCAATTTTCGTATCAATCGGAGCTATCGTTTGATCGTGGCAGCTCGAAACGCATCGATTTATTTTTAATATTAATTTGGCGAGTTAAAATAGCCATTTTTCAAAAAGTCTCGGATTTCGATGAAACCAGTTTCATCGGATCAGTAATGTGATATTATTGTAAGGTTTCAAATTTCATGTCAATTGAATTTACCGTTTGTCCGGTACAAATTAAAACGCCTAGAAAATCGTTTAAATCGGTTTAATTTAAATTGAACGTTTATAGCCATAACTCGCACAGATGTCCGAATTAGCTTTCGAAACCTGTTCCATTGTGTCCGGAACGCGGGGTAAACCCTAGAAACGTTGGTTACGGCGCGTAAATCGGAGTTTGGAATTCCCGGATGAATAGTGTCGATCGATTTTCCTATAAATAGACCAACCATTCACCATTTTAAGAAAAATAAAACCCTAACCCTAATTCTATATGCACAGCCGCCACAATTAGTTTCAAAGGCCAGAAATTAATGATCTTCTCTCCTCAATCACTCTCAATCCATCAAGAATTAGAAGAAGTGTTTAACATGAAAGTTGTTAAGCGTCTTGAGTACTTTAGATCCATACGGATATGATAGGGTTTAGTGTCGCGTAGAGGGAGCAAAGGAGGGCCGGCAGTTGTAAGTTGCGCACACAACTCGAGGAGGTAGGGGTGGCCGAGCTTGCTATGGTGGCAGGCGTGGGTAGAGGAGGAGATGAGCTTCGTGTTGCAAGTTCCTGATCAACCTCTAGTGCGTCGTGGAGGCTTGGAAATTAAACCCTAGTTTATGTTCATGGGTTTGTATATGCGTGCTCACCTACCTGTAGAACGAAGAGAAGAGGAAGAAGGGTGGGGGACGTGCGGCCTGATGTTGCAGAATTTGGATCCAAGGGCTAGGATTGATGAAGGTTGAAAATTATAAATGAAATTGTAAATTAATTATAGTTTAAATCGTGTAATCTTTAAAAAATCATATCTTTTTCATACGAGGTCGAAACTGCGCGAAACCAGTTGCGTTGGAATCGTATGGACGAGCACTACGCGATGAAATTGGATTGGAGTCATTTGGAGTTAGTGAGAATTTCGAGTAAAATTAAACGTCCGTTTAATTTTATTCGAAATAAATTGCTAAAACGAAATTGAAATCAAGGTGAGAACTTCTCACTCAATCGAATCGGTTTTGATTTTAGTTTTAAATAGTTAGATTTAAAATACTTGAATGCATGTTTGAATGATGATTGTTATCTATTGATTGTTAAAATAGACATTATGCGCCGTTAGTAAGCGGATGTTATTTATTAAAAACATATACCACGAATATTTCATAAACAGTGAAATTGGTATTATATATAATAGCAATATATATATATATTGGCATATGTATATATTGGAGTTATTGATTTTCCGCATTTGTATAGCGGATGAGACCCTATTGCGCCGTCTATTAAGCGGATAATATTTTAAATCCCATATACCGCGATAATTTCGTACTGGAGCGAAATTGGTATTGTGCTAATGTTTGTGGATGCAGGAAAATAGGTTGGAGGGATCCAACTGGATTCCTCAACAGTATTTATTTGATTTCAGATATTTTGATATTTGATGGATTATCATATCGTTATATGATATCGTTGTAGTCGTGATTGACTATTTGGTGTGTAGCATCATTGGACCAAGTTTTGGAATTTTAAAATGATTTATAAAGTGATGTTTGAAAATATACTATATGTTTGGAATTGATCCATTATAAATAAATAAACGTTATAATTTTTATGTTATCATTGGACCAAGTTTTGGAATTTTAAAATGATTTATAAAGTGATGTTTGAAAATATACTATATGTTTGGAATTGATCCATTATAAATAAATAAACGTTATAATTTTTATGTTATAAAAATTATGATTTCTGAGAAATATAGTTAAAAGTTGATTTTTGAAAATATGAGGCTAATGATTTTATAAAATAGTTTAATCGGGATTTTTGAAATTATTATAAAGAGTTGAAAATATAGGATTTATAAAATTTAATTATTTTATGAATCTAAATGATGAAATTATAAAGGAGATTAAAGATGTTTTAAAAGAATAATATAAATTGATTTATATAAAAAGATTTATAAATTGATAATTTATAAATGAAAATATTTGAATTATAAAACGAGATTTTATAAGTGTTAGAATGAATTGAGAATGAATTTCGTAAATGAATGAAATTCATAGAATTATAAACGGTGAAGTTATAAATGGAATTTTATAAGCAGTAGGTTTATAAAATTTGCAAAGTTATTAAAAGAATGGTTTTGGATAAATAATTGAATCTTATAAGTTATAAGATTTATAATTATGAAGTTCAAAGGAACGATTTTTGCAAACGAATAAATTATAAGCATTTAACTTATAATGTGAACTTTTGGTTTATAATTGAGTTATAAATCGAATAAGTTAAGAAAGGAATTTATAAAAGGAAGTTGTTATAAAACAAATAGAAATGGAATTTATAAACATTGTTTTATAAATTCGCAAACGACTTATTTTGATAAGTAAATTGTTGAAACTTATTAATGGAGTTATATTCACGCTTTTGACTGTGAATAATCCTTTGAAATAAAATGAATAAAAGGATGAAATTGATTAACATAGTATATTCACGTTTTTGAATAGTGAATAATATGTTAAAGAAAATGTTTAGATTTGATGTTTTAAATAGAATTAAAACGATCTAACGATGCTTTAAAATATGTTAAGATTCAAAACCATAGATTTCGACATTTATTGTCGAAATAGACGTTTTCGAGAAATAAAAGGAAATATTGGACTATAACACTGTTGTTATAGTAAATGATTTCCGAAAGGAAATGTTTTGTATAGTATTGGGATTTATATATCTATTTTAATTTCGAATCCCTATACTAGTGATTTTGGGTTGTCGTGACGATGTTTTACGTAACATTCGTTTTGGCCCAAATAAATATGTTTAAGAGAATGATTTCCTTAAAGAATGAAATATATACTAAATCTCGATTTAAGTATATTGAATATTTTCCAAGTGTTGAAAATAAATAGGTTCGTGAATTACTTATTAAATAAGTATGGAAATATTTTCGATATAAAGTGAATATTTTGAGAATTTATCTTTTTGAAGATAAATTGAAATGAATAATTGAAATCGTATATGCATGGATATTTTGGAATGAAAATTCATTATGGAATTTATAAAAGGAAGTGGAAATTTGATTAAAAATAAATATTGATTTTTTTTTGAAGTGTGAAAATTATACATCTAGTAAAGATATTTTTGGAAAATAAATAATTTGGAAAATTATTTGGAATCTGGTGATGTTGTGCATATCCATTGATAGTTCAATAACCGACTATCAATATTTCCCTTTGAATGGGTAATTGATGTGATTTGTTTGAATTTGAATGCCACGCTTTTTTTTGAATAAGCGCTCACTATTCGGGTTAACGGGGAAAGGACCATGGGGTCGTATAACCCATTCCGAATATGTGATACGTCGTTATGAATTGCATTTGAAGATCGGTGTTGAAGACCGGGTATTTGCGAGAGCGATAGGCTGACCTGTCGATTGACTCTGCACCGAGTTGCTCCGGTATTGAGTTCTCCATATGTGATGGTGAATCCGATCAGGATTGTGGATATCCGGATTGCAAGGACTTCTTTGTAAGCGCCTTCGGTTCTGTTCGATCCCGGAACAGACTTGTATGGATTGTCTGTCTGACATTACAAATTGAGATATAAAGCCGATTTCATTTAAATATATTTCTGTTGGTGGCGGAGAATTTATTCTTTTAGCCTAACACCCTTCTCTGAGACGTACGAGCTCAGAGGTTATGTAGTTGAAGGTTATCAGCGATATATTCCCAATTTGGTAATGTGACATGCTGAGTGTTGCTGTTAAATGATCATTGTGTTGATTATTTGTAATAGGATCATTTATTTGATCGTCTATCCTGGTGATCATTTCTATGATCATTTGTTGACCCAAAGCATGGCTTTTGTATAAAGTATGTTTTTGTGGACGTGACTGCGTCGAGCCTCACACCCCGGAATGGTCAAAACAGGAAAGATGCAGCAAGGTTATGAGGGGTAGCGCCCTTTAGGATGTGTGCATTTCCTTCTGGAAAAGGGTGGTATCATGGTATGGGGCCCAGATATTTACTCATGTTGAAAACACTTTATGATTGTGTGAATTGATTGCGAGCGCTCGGTTGAAAGGTCCCAAAGGACCGAGGGATGACATATTCGGTCAGTTGTTACTCAATTAGGGGTAACCCGGCCTTGTGTTGGTAGAGATCCGGTTTGGTTCTCGGGGATGTCCATCCAGAGGCATTCTCATGTGGCAATGGGAAGTTCCTTGGCGTGATCATTCGTTGGAAATCCAAAGAAACAATACGTGACTTGTATGGTTTTAGTTGTAGAACCTGCCATTTAATATGGTAGCTATAGTAAGCATACTATAATGGTACCTATGCTGGCTAAGATTTATATTCTACTTTCGTAATCGTTTTATACACTATGCACTAATAATAATATCAAATGTTTCTTTTTAATGCGTATCAAGCATCTTTGACTATCATAAGGAGAAATCTCCTCCAAGTCTGCGTTTGCATTATGTGTGTGGCGGGAGGTCTTATGGTAGTCACATTTTTAAAAGCATTGCGAATTGACTTTAAAAATATTCTTCTATTTTGATTTTAAAGATAAATAAACTGTTTTGAGTTCTCACACCAGTCACATGACTGACTCGGAGTTTATTGTTTTTCCTTCCTAAACTCTGGGTGCCCACCAATTTCTACACGGGCAGTCAAGAGTTAGGTTTATCAGGATATTCTGGATATTCAGGAGTTGCTGGAGGCAAGATGGATGGCATGGCGTATTATTAGTATATAATATTTCTTTTCCGCTGTTTGTTGTTGTTTGTTGTTGTACACTCTGATGTAATGATGATATGATGTGATGTAATGTAATAACTGCTATAGTTCTTTGTTTAAAGATTATTCATTTATTATTATATGTTGTTCCGCTGCGAATTGTGAGATTCTGATGTTGTTCTGTTGTTTTCTGTTCCGTTCTATTTTCTATTTTCTACCTCTTCCTCTCTTCTTCTGTCTCTTCTTCTTTCTTAAACCATAACATTTCGGGTTTCCGGCCTTCGATTGCTCGGCAGTCGATAAAGTGAGTATCGATGTTGAATTTTCGAAAGTCGAAAATTTCCGGGGCGTTACAACTTAGCAATTCCTCATTGATAAATAACCACATTAACATTGCCCACCCAAACACATCATATCACGAACCATTTCGTATCAGGGGTATCAATCATTTAAGGGCTTTAAATTATCATTTAATCATACATTAGCAAGATAAATCAATCACACCATCCCGAATAAATCCAATTAGCCATAATTGAATTAAATCAATTACCTTTAAGTCCTGCTTATTTATTAATTTCCAACCCAATTGTTTAATATCATCCCATAATCATTCATCTTAATTAATCCTCCTTGATTAATTATTTTCTAATTACATTAAAGTAATAAACTCCTAGTTAATTACACAAATTAATTATCCTCAAACAATTTCATTCATTAATCAATCTTGATTTATCATGGTAATTAACTTCCCTAAATTACTTATATTCATTAAATCAACTCTTTGATTAATTACATTAATTACTCCTCTAATTACGTTGAGTAATTATCTCTTAATTACTTTTCCATAAGTAGTTATCCTTTAATTTCTTCCCAATAAGTAATTTCGCTTTTTATTAATTACATCCGGTCATTATTCATTCATTGCTCCATAAAGAAATTTCACCTTATTGATGTAGTAATTATACTTAATCCAACGTCAAATGATTATCTTTACCTAATTAATTGATTAAAATTTACCATATTAACTTAATTAATTATACTGAGTAAATAATTTCCTTAAATTACTTTATTGAGTAATTATTATAATATATCTTCCTTTAAAATTAAGTAATTAACCTCTTAATTACTTATTTCCTAATTATTTCTTAATTGTCTCTGTAGTCTATAAATTATTTTAATTAATTATCACTGAATCAACTTCATTTGTTTATTTAACTTGGCTACCCATTCATTAATCACTAATTTCTTAATTAATCAATCATTATTTCTTATTCAAGATTTGGCTTTGTTAACCTTTAATCATAAATTTGTGTTAAGTTGTTAATTTTTAAAATTTCTTAAGTACAATCTTATTTAACATTCATGGTCACTTTATTATTAGGTAGAATTTAAAAGCATTTATATTTCCTTAATAAAATCCTGTATTTCGTTCAAATCGAAACTGGGTATCATCACCAAAGACACGAGCAACAAACCCAAAATTTTCGAGTAAAACAGCGAAACCCTACCCTATTCTCGCGCGAAACCCAAGTGTACTGCGAATTTGGTCCTGAGGCAACATCTTCTTCCCAGATCTACATCTTCACCTGACATACCTTGCACCAGTGCACATGCACACTTCCACGGCAACATTCGACAACCCAAGGTCATCGTTGGCAAGTCACCCCAGACTCCTCTTTGCCATCAAACCACCCAGATCCCCCTAATCATCACGATGTCAAATTCGAGTTCAATGAACCCCTCTACCCTGCCTGCGACAAAAATGAACATCAGAAAACCATCCCATGACTTTACCTCTGACCATTAGAAAACTCGCTGACATGTCTGAAGCTTATCTCGATCCCAAGCTTCGATTTCCCCCCATTGCTAACTGCTCCGATCCTCCATAGGTGATGCCCTCATCTCGCGTACCTGACCCACCGAAATAGGCGACTAAACCCTATTCTCGACCCGATCAAACAATTTATACAATAGATAATTTTTATAGCATTTTTCCCAGATTCGTAAATCATCACACTAACCTCCCAACGAATTTCAATATCTAATATTTGTTAAACAAACAGAAATTGATAACAATGCATTTTTGATTTATTTCGAACTGCGCCCTGACTACTTTTCTAAAAATCATCGCTTTTGTTTTAAAAATTCTACTTTTGAATGTTTATTCGAGATATGAAATCAAATCTACAAATTTAAATATTCGAATTTCATGTTTTGATTCCCTTTTACTGTAAATTTAAATTTGCAGTATCCATATGTTCACTGTCAACTTTCAATCGCAATTCCAAGCCATGTTTTTAGTTTAAACAAACATATACAGTTAAATTCCTGAGTTTTTAAAATGTCTATATGAAGAAATATAAGTCTTTCTCCACCTTTCTATGCTCAGGAACTTGAAACACTGAAGAACATCACATATTAAAACTTCCAGTGTAACAGAGAACATCACAGAACTTCTCATTCACAATAGATAGCAAGCACCAGTTTTCATGAACTAATTTTCAAGATTAAACTTCCAAAGATAGTATGTTTGCTCACCTGCAATTTCTTTTGAACAGAAGCCTTGATGTTTTGAAAACCTGTTGCTTTGAAACTGTCATGAGTTGTTGATCTGTATTGATAAAAAAAATTGAGTTTTGTTTCTTCTTTCATGTTTTAGTTTTCCCTGGCTTTCTTTTTCTTTCCAGAACGAACTTGAAGTGGCAAGATGTATACATAAAAATAAGAACAGGATGCTTAAGGAAGGTTGTAACTGATTTAGCTATTTTCTCATTTTGTTTTATCTTGACCAGATTTTTATTACTGAGAAATGAAAAGATTTATAAGAACTTTGAAATGACAAAATTTTGGCTGAGAAGATTGCATTAAATGTCATGGTTTCCTCATACGTTTACACACTACTATTACAATTTGCTGTAGGAAGATATTATGTTTGAAAATATCCATTTGCAGGTAAGTTTTGGTCTTTGTAAATAAAGATATTTTGTATAAAAATGTACTCTTTGCAGGCAAACACTTGGCTTGTATATGAAGATATCTTGAATAAAAATCATTTGTTTTGTGAACTTCTAGTTTAAATAATTTATATACATATGTTTGTGTCAGGTTTCATTTTATACTTTGCTGATATGTATTTGTACAAAGATGTTTTATTTACAGATTTTTTGTTTTACTGTCATCTAGCTTGAACAACAGTTTATTCATATCTGTGTCATGTATTACTTTATATATATTTACTTCCGATCTAAACTCAACTATCAAGTACTTCTTTCACTTGTCTATTTTATACTTATATTAATGTTATGGTTTCCTTATGTCTAAACACTTATGTTTATAACCATATTTTTATATTATGTTCAATATTTATAAGATTCATTTTATTTTAATCATATAAGTTGTTGTTAGAATAACTTCTCATTTTTATTTATTTTATTTAGAGTTAAATCTTCAAATATTTGATTTATGACTTATATTTTCATTAGTATATTTTATATTTATTATTTAATATAGATAAAATTGTGTTATTTTAAACATTATTATTAAGAGTTTTATTTTAAATTTCCAAAATCAAATTTCCTTTTCAAAAATACAAATTTATACAAATAAATGACAATTATTCCAAAAGTCATATTCATTTTAAAATGATCAATTTACATCCATTTAATTGAATTAAATACTTATTAAAATAATACTGCTAAAATACCGGGTCATCACATTCCTCCCCCGTTTGAATCTTTTCGTCCTCGAAAAGGAACGAAGCCTGGTTTATTAAAATACTTAAAATCATATAAATTTTCTTGGATCATTTTTAAAATTATTTAAAAAATTTTAATATTTCTAAAATAGTTTTTATTTAAATACTTTTATAACTCGATGTTTCGACAAGTTCATCCTTGTCCTCGCAGAAATTCGGTCGTACGTTAATCAGGCGTACGACTGAAAGTCTATAAGTGCTTAGCCGACCCGTTTCCAAAATCTAGTGAAAATAGTTGTGAAAATAATTTTATTTAAAATATAGAAAGCAGTTTTTGAAAATAGAGGAATATCTTTGGTGAGAATGCTCTGGAAATCAACACCCCCATCTACGGTCGCAGTTAACCCGATGGTTACGTTGCCGTCCCGACAAAATCCATAGATAACTGTAGGCCTCCGTGCCCCTCGATTACACCAAGGAACCCGCTACAGATCGCAGCTACAACTGGGGTTACGTAGCTATCACAGCAAAACCCCATATAACTGTAGGCATCAGCGCCATCGAATTTCGCTGCCAAAAATGAAACTTCTCCACTCCACTTGACCATAGATCGCAGTCTACCGATGTTGCGTTGCCTTCCCGGCAAAATCAAATGTAGACCGTTGACACTCATCCTCCACACGATTTTCTCTATGGTCCCCACAGTAGATCGCAGCGACATCGAGTTACACTGTCGTCACAGCATAACCCAAATGCCTCCGTAGGCATCAACGCCATCGACTTACGCTACCCAATAACCCTCAGGAACTAGTTTTGTCCGGACTCCTCACATGATCAACTTTACAACCCCCCCCCCTAGGGCTCAAGGCAGCACCACCCAGTGGCACTCCTGAGAAGTTCATTTCAAGGGAGCGTCTTTTTCCCAGGGCCATCATCAAAACATTTTATACTATACAAATAGTATCTTCAAATCATACACCTAGTATGATCTCATACAAAGCTCCTTTACACAAAATCGATTATCCCAAAATCGATAATTCTCAAAATAGGCTTTCCAAATTTCAATATTGATTTTACCAAAAAATCATAAGCCCTTTTGAAATTCAAAGGTTCTCAAAACCTTTTTCAAAATCCTCATAAGATCCTTTATAATACACACACACACACACACACACACACACACACACACACACACACACACAGATATATATAACTTTTAAAACTCTGGATCATTTCCAACTTGAATAAACCCTTTTATACTTCAAACACTTTCAAAAATCCTTTTCTTCCGGCAATAGATTTAACAAGGAAATATTTATCTTATATAACAAAGGTATATAACTTTGTTTATCGAGAATCAAATATTCAAATTTGATTATTCTTTCCAATATCAATTTCATTCAAATCCGTACGATGTACACATATCATCAATACGCTATATCAACCTGATCGCTCATTCGATTACACAATTTCACTTCCGAACTAGTATCGTCCACCCGACTTCCTAGTGCGGACTCAGATCTGGTTTCTTGATTAGAAAACATCATTCTCCTTGCATAGCCATAACTATGATAGAGAACATCCAGAACCAATCAACAATCCATATCCAAGTTCGCCGTTGAAAATCGAGTGAAAAATCCCAACTCGGATTGATATATCTATCTCGAAATTCTGTGCTCGAACCTGGATCAAATCACTATGCGAAATAGGATAATATATGTACACCGTACGTATTTATTTTCATTGATTATCACCCACATCAATTCCCTTCCTATTCACATTTCCTTTAATTCCCATTGAATTGTCACTTCAATTCTTACCTCAGTTGGGTATTTAAATCAATAACAGTTTGAACTCCGACCAGTTTATGTTTGAAAAATAGTTTGAAAATTTCAAAAATAGATAAGTAGTTGAAAATTAGTTTGCAAAATATCTATAAAATAGTTGACTAATTGTAAAATAGTTGGAAAATAGTTAAATAGTTATAGAAATCTAAGATAATTGCAAAATAGTTGTAAAATAGAAATTAATTCGTAACTTAGTTGAAAATTAGTAATTAGTTTATAAAACAGTTGTAAAATAGTTAAAGAGTTCCAAAAGTAGTGGCAAATACCAGTATAAAATAGTTTGGGTTTTAAAAAGAAAGTTGTATAGTAAATAGATAGATTTAAAACTATTTATATTAAAATAATTTACATTGAAAATGTTCTAGAGTCAAAACTGTTCATTTCCCCAACAATTCAATTTAAATTTCCACTCCATTTAAATTAACCCAATCCCAATTTAATTAACTCCAATTTCCATTGGACTTGATTCATTCCCAATTCAAATTGAATTGATTCTCAATTTCCTTCCAACTTTAAATCAAATTTCATTTGATCTTTAAACTTGTACAACTTTAATTATAATTTCAATTTTACATCTTCTATTTATAATCAATTTCATTCATATTTTGCTTTTAACTCAGAATTATACATTTTATTTAGCCAATTATTTTTATTATTCCACAAACATTTAAACAAGATTCCAGAGTTTAAACAATTTTCCAAAACTTCAATATCACCTTAGAATTCAACTATATCCAAAATTCTTTGGCAAATTCAATTATCCCGTTGAATTTCAAAACCAAACCCAGTTCACAAACTATTCTAATTTAGAACAATTTGGTAGCAATTTCTCTTCTAGAAACTCGAAAATGAACATTGATGATGCTGCAGTCATCACCGACGTTATTTTCCAGTGACCGAAAGAGTTCAATGCTTTTATCTCTTTAAAAACATTCCCAAATATTTTTAACACCAAATCTCCCAGATTTCAAATTCAAGGCCAAAAAAATATTTTTAAAATAATACTATTATTTCTTCAAAACCTTTGGAAACCACTTTCAAATCCAAAGGGATTTTAAATTTTTCCAAAAATTCCAAATTCCCAATCCATCCAATTCATATTTAACCATTACTCTAGAATTTTCATCTTATTTTATTTTCAAATATTCTTTGGAATTCTATTTCAAATTATAATCTCATTTATTTATGAAGTTTATTTCAATTTACAATCTATATTTCAAATTCCATTTTGATTTTAAACCAATTCCACTTTAGTTACAATTCCAAAGTTATTCCAATTACTTTGGACTAATATCCATTCAATTGAACCCACTTCAATTTCAATCATTTCAATTCAATCCAATTCAAATCTTCCATTTAAATTTTTGAACTTATACATCTTCAATCTCAAATCCAATTAATTCAAATCGGATTCAATTTGAATGAGTTCAATTCCAACTTCAAATTTAAATCATCTCGAATTATATAATTCGAGCTAAATTCTCAAAGATTGGTTTAACCTTTTTAAACCAAATTTAACTTTGTTCATTTAAAGTTTCAAACAATTCTAATTTCTGAGTTCTAATTCTAGAATTTCATTTTTAATTAATTTAATTTTAATTTGGTTGTATTATATTACTTCTTAACTTAATTCCGATAATTTAACACCCAATCACCTTAATATTTATTAGAAGGAAATATTTCTTTATACATCAAAATATACTTTTATATAAAACCATTTAAAACCTTTATATAAGAAAATAACAAGTACGCACTCATATATATACACTCAACTCATTGTAGAGTACTACAGACTCTAATTAATGAGTAATCCCCACCAGAGCCAAGGTTCTCGCTTAACCTTCAGCTCTGATACCAACTGTAACAACCCGGAAATTTTCGAACCCGAAATTTCCAGATAGTTATGAAAAAGATAGAAGAAGAAGAAGAACAGAAACACCAAACATCTCACATTCGCAGCGGATAAAATACAATAGTAAGTAACAAAAGTTTACAAAAGAATACTATCTGTCGATTACATTTTAATACATCGGAATTGCACATATATACTGACACTGGACATATACAAATCAACATGTCTTAGATTTACAATAATATAATACAGCGGAAATACTCTACACGTTCCTACCATCCAGCTCGCCTCTTGAGCTCCAGAACGTACCTACTTGAAAATCTGTAATACCCGGTCTGACCCGAGCATTACATCAAAGTAACACCCGGGTCAGGCTGGAAACCAGCGTGAGTAAACCCATCTAACATGGAATACAGAAGTATACAACTCATATAAACCCAGGGTACTTATATCAATTTTACAACTGCACAAGTTACTATAGACATCACTTATTTCACAAAGCAATTTCTAGGTGCCGGAACTTAGATTATATGGTCCAATTTACTTTAATCGTTCCATTACACCTTATTGATTTCACACATCAATTTATAAGAATCGAAGTGGTTTCGGGTATTAACTATTACCTGACTCCGGTCTCTTCGAATTTAGTTCACAAATTATTCAAGTGAATATAATTCAGTTTTAAATAAAAGATATTCCCTTTACTTAGCAATTCCTCATTGATAAATAACCACATTACCATTGCCCACCCAAACACATCATATCACGAACCATTTCATATAAGGGGTATCAATAATTTCATGGTTTTAAGTTATCATTTAATCATACATTAGCAAGATAAATCAATCACACCATCCCGTATAAATCCAATTAGCCATAATTGAATTAAATCAATTACCTTTAAGTCCTGCTTATTTATTAATTTCCAACCCAATTGTTTAATATCATCCCATAATCATTCATCTTAATTAATCCTCCTTGATTAATTATTTTCTAATTACATTAAAGTAATAAACTCCTAGTTAATTACACAAATTAATTATCCTCAAACAATTTCATTCATTAATCAATCCTGATTTATCATAGTAATTAACTTCCCTAAATTACTTATATTCATTAAATCAACTCTTTGATTAATTACATTAATTACTCCTCTAATTACATTGAGTAATTATCTCTTAATTACTTTTCCATAAGTAGTTATCCTTTAATTTCTTCCCAATAAGTAATTTCGCTTTTTATTAATTACATCCGGTCATTATTCATTCATTGCTCCATAAAGAAATTTCACCTTATTGATTTAGTAATTATACTTAATCCAACGTCAAATGATTATCTTTACCTAATTAATTGATTAAAATTTACCATATTAACTTAATTAATTATACTAAGTAAATAATTTCCTTAAATTACTTTATTGAGTAATTATTATAATATATCTTCCTTTAACATTAAGTAATTAACCTCTTAATTACTTATTTCCTAATTATTTCTTAATTGTCTCTGTAGTCTATAAATTATTTTAATTAATTATCACTGAATCAACTTCATTTTTTTATTTAACTTGGCTAGCCTTTCATTAATCACTAATTTCTTAATTAATCAATCATTATTTCTTATTCAAGATTTGGCTTTGTTAACCTTTAATCATAAATTTGTGTTAAATTGTTAATTTTTAAAATTTCTTAAGTACAATTTTATTTAACATTCATGGTCACTTTATTATTAGGTAGAATTTAAAAGCATTTATATTTCCTTAATAAAATCCTGTATTTCGTTCAGACCGAAACTGGGTATCATCACCAAAGACACGAGCAACAAACCCAAAATTTTCGAGTAAAACAGCGAACCCCTACCCTATTCTCGCGCGAAACCCAAGTGTACTGCGAATTCGATCCTCAGGCAACATCTTCTTCCCAGATCTACATCTTCACCTGACATACCTTGCACCAGTGCACGTGCACACTTCCACGGCAACATTCGACAACCCAAGGTCATCGTTGGCAAGTCACCCCAGACTCCTCTTTGCCATCAAACCACCCAGATCCCCCTAATCATCACGATGTCAAATTCGAGTTCAATGAACCCCTCTACCCTGCCTGCGACAAAAATGAACATCAGAAAACCATCCCATGACTTTACCTCTGACCATTAGAAAACTCACCAACATGTCTGAAGCTTATGTCGATCACAAGCTTCGATTCCCCCCCCCCCCCCCCATTGCTAACTGCTCCAATCCTCCATAGGTGATGCCTTCATCTCGAGTACCCGACCCACCGAAATAGGCGACTAAACCCTATTCTCGACCCGATCAAAAAAATTATGCAATAGATAATTTTATAGCATTTTTCCCAGATTCGTAAATCATCACACTAACCTCCCAACGAATTTCAATATCTAATATTTGTTAAACAAACAGAAATTGATAACAATGCATTTTTGATTTATTTCGAACTGCGCCCTGACTACTTTTCTAAAAATCATCGCTTTTGTTTTAAAAATTCTACTTTTGTATGTTTATTCGAGATATGAAATCAAATCTACAAATTTAAATATTCGAATTTCATGTTTTGATTCCCTTTTACTGTAAATTTAAATTTGCAGTATCCATATGTTCACTGTCAACTTTCAATCACAATTCAAAGCCATGTTTTTAGTTTAAACAAACTTATACAGTTAAATTCCTGAGTTTTTAAAATGTCTATATAAAGAAATATAAGTCTTTCTCCACCTTTCTATGCTCAGGAACTTGAAACACTGAAGAACATCACATATTAAAACTTCCAGTGTAACAGAGAACATTACAGAACTTCTCATTCACAATAGATAGCAAGCACCAGTTTTCATGAACTAATTTTCAAGATTAAACTTCCAAAGATAGTATGCTTGCTCACCTGCAATTTTTTTTGAACAGAAGCCTTGATGTTTTGAAAACCTGTTGCTTTGAAACTGTCATGAGTTTTTGATCTGTTTTGATAAAAAAAATTGAGTTTTGTTTCTTCTTTCATGTTTTAGTTTTCCCTGGCTTTCTTTTTCTTTCCAGAACGAACTTGAAGTGGCAAGATGTATGCATATAAATAAGAACAGGATGCTTAAGGAAGGTTGTAACTGGTTTAGCTATTTTCTCATTTTGTTTTATCTTGACCAGATTTTTATTACTGAGAAATGAAAAGATTTGTAAGAACTTTGAAATGACAAAATTTTGGCTGAGAAGATTGCATTAAATGTCATGGTTTCCTCATACGTTTACACACTACTAGTACAATTTACTGTAGGAAGATATTATGTTTTAAAATATCCATTTGCAGGTAAGTTTTGGTCTTTGTAAATAAAGATATTTTGTACAAAAATGTACTCTTTGCAGGCAAACACTTGGCTTGTATATGAAGATATCTTGAATAAAAATCATTTGTTTTGTGAACTTCTAGCTTAAATAATTTATATACATATGTTTTTGTCAGGTTTCATTTTATACTTTGCTGATATGTATTTGTACAAAGATGTTTTATTTAAAGATTTTTTGTTTTACTGTCATCTAGCTTGAACAACACTTTATTCATATCTGTGTCATGTATTACTTTATATATATTTACTTCCGATCTAAACTCAACTATCAAGTACTTCTTTCACTTGTCTATTTTATACTTATATTAATGTTATGGTTTCCTTATGTCTAAACACTTATGCTTATAACCATATTTTTATATTATGTTTAATATTTATAAGATTCATTTTATTTTAATAATATAAGTTTTTGTTAGAATAACTTCTCATTTTTATTTATTTTATTTAGAGTTAAATCTTCAAATATTTGATTTATGACTTATATTTGCATTAGTATATTTTATATTTATTATTTAATATAGATAAAATTGTGTTATTTTAAACATTATTATTAAGAGTTTTATTTTAAATTTCCAAAATCAAATGTCCTTTTCAAAAATACAAATTTATACAAATAAATGACAATTATTCCAAAAGTCATATTCATTTTAAAATGATCAATTTACATTCCATAATTGAATTAAATATTTATTAAAATAATACTGCTAAAATACCGGGTCATCACACATATACACACTCAACTCATCCTAGGGTACTATTGATCCTATCCTTAATGAGTACACCCACAAGAGCCAAGGTTCTCGCTTAACCTTCAGCTCTGATACCAAATGTAACAACCCGGAAATTTCGATCTCGAAAATTCCAGATATTAGGAAAAGAAGAAAAGAGAAAGAGAAAGAAACAGAAACAAGCCACAGAAAGCTCACATTCGCAGCGGATCAAAATATAATGTAACATAAATAACGGTCTTTTCAAAGAAAAACCGCCTCAGTACAAATATATATTTTTATACATCAGAGTTACAACCATTCAATACACTGGACAGTTTAAAACAACATGTCCAAGACAACAATAATATATACAGTGGTATATGCTCCATACGTTCCTACCATCTAGCTCGCCTCCTGAGCTCCAAAACGTCCGTACCTGAAAATCTGTAATACTCGGTCTGACCCGAGCATTACGTCAAAGTAACACCCGGGTCAGGCTGGAAACCAGCGTGAGTAAACCCACAAATTTGAAATACTAAATTCAAATCATAAAAGAAAACCCGGGTAACTTGTATCAATGCACAATTTCACAAGTTGTTATAGGCATCACTATTTAACATATCAATTTCTAAGTGCCAGATCTTAGATTATATGGTCCAATCCATTTAAATCATTCCATTACAGTCCATTGATTCCATGCATCAAGAATCGAAGTGATTCGGGTATTTACCAATACTCGACCCCTGCCTTTCGGAATTCAGTTCATCTTAACACATGTTATTCAAGTGAAATGCAATTCCACTTTTAACTAAAAGATGACACTTTTATTACTCAACAATTTATCATGATAAATAACCACATTATCATTGCCCACCCAACACATCATATCATGAACCATTTCAAATCAGTGGTATAACTCAATTCAAGGCATTTAATTATCATTTAATCATACAAAATCAAGATAAATCAATCACACCATCTCGAATAAACATAATTATCCTTAATTGAATTAAATCAATTACCTTTAAGTCCAGCTTATTAATTAATTTCAAGCCAATTTAATTAACCATCCCATAATCATTCTTCTTAATTAATCCTCCTTCATTAACTATTCTCCAATTACATTAAGACGATCATCATTATCTATTTACTCCCATTAAGTAATTACAGTTAACCAAATTCCATGAATGATTATCCTTAATTAATTTATTGAACTTAATTAATTGTATAACAATCTTCAGTTAACGTTCTTCATTAACAATTCTTAGTTGCTTCTCCATAGTAATTAAATTTAAAGTACCATTATTAATTACAGATTTATTATTCTCGATTAATTTATCTTAAACCTTAATTAATTAACTTAAATTCCTTAATTATTAAATTAATTAATTATCCCTTTTAATTACCAGAATAAATTTAATAAATCTCAAATCCTACTTAATGTTAAGATAAATTTATCCTTACTTATGATTGAATTACCATTAACAAAGTATTAAACATAATTATGAATTATTCACAAATCTGAAGACTTTTATGATACCCCAAATGTCGTAAATTCCCAAATCGACAATCTCCCCTTCATTATCTTTAAATCAATTAATTAACCTAAATTAATCATCAAATTGTGACATTGATTACCAATCAATACAACCTAATCACCCATTTAATAACCACTAATTACTTAATCAATCAATTATTAATTCGTAATTAAATTTACTTAATTAGTTAGCTACTAATCATACATTTGTTAACTTCATGTAGTTAATTACAAATTTATTTATCACTCAATCATTAATTAATCCAAACTCTAATTACGATTATAAAGTAATTATTCTTAATTGTTTTCCCAAAAAGAATCAATTAATATTCATTATTCAGCTTAATTTTTCATTTAAAAGAAAATCTTCTTAAAATTTTGAAAATCAAATTATTATTAACTTCAAAACTTAAATGTTAATACTCTTTGTACCTAACTTAACTTAATTATTTAATTAAAATAATTAATTAAGAGTTAAAAACATTTTAAAATGTTAAACAAAATAATTAAGACTTATATAAAGACTTAATTCAATTTGTTAAACCTTTATTATGTTCGTGGTGCTTAAATGGGTCAAAATACAATTTGCTTAACCTTATATTAAATATTTAAAAACTAGATTTCATTACAAAAACTAGCATAAGGTAAACCCAGATCACACTTAACCCACTCGAGACCACTCTACTACATCCCAGGTTTATCACGAAACCACCGTCATCTATCGCTTCGAGTCGCTCCCCAGAAAAACACGAGCACAACTCCTAGCCGATACCGTTACCCCCAAACTTCATTGTTTCCAGATACAACGTGCACGTGGTGCACGTTGCCCAACGCCTCCCATCGCCGGTGATCATGGCAGCAACGTTCGACAATCACATGAACCCATGCGGTCGCATTCGAGCAATCAGATCGTACAAAATCAAAACAAATCGAAAACGAGCCTTCACGCCCATACCTGAAAACCACCATGGCCAGCAAACCTCTCCTTCCCAACGTCTCCGACCTCGAGCTCGCCGACCGTCACTACTGAAGCTTGAATATCCTGCCCAGCACCCATTCGCTCCATTGCGAACTACTCCGACATCTCCATGGCATCACAAAAATCACAAAACCAACGATGAACGAAACCTACCAGCAAACCCTACTTCGCCCAATTTTGGCCAATACGGCCATTAGAAAAATACCAAAGCATTTTTCCCACCCTCGGAAATCTCCCCTCCACCTTCAGCTACAACCATGACCCCATTCACCATGCCAAACGTCGGCAGGCCTTCAAAACCCCCAAATCGAACAACACGAAAATCCTCAAGAATTTCCAATCTAAAATTTACGAAATGTAAGTCAAAATTCACGATGTTCGATCATGATCACATCCATGTAATTCAAATTTGAATTAGAAGAAGGTGATTTTAACCAGAGATTTTATTTCACTGATAATCCCCTAATTAAAATTTAACAGTTGCATATAAAATTACTAAACTGTTTTTCTGATCTTTATATACATTTCCAAAGAAAATTTAATTTACATAAACAAGGAAAATATGGATCTGAAATAGATTTGGATCTTTGGCAACAGATAAATCACATACTGTAATAACAGGAAGCAAAAAAATCAACAAACATATACAGTCATACTTATCTGCATATATTTGCAAATCCAGAAAGTTCAAACTGTAGAATTCGATTCCATCCAATATCATCACATATACTGAAGTTAAAGTAAAATTTACTATTTTTAACAAAAATATTTACTCACCATTGCTGTTGAACAGAGCTTGATACTGTTACAGGCTTTTGATCTTTGTTAAAGTGTTTACAGGGTTTAGATATTTTTAAATTTTAAAACAATGGTACATATTTGTAAAATCTTATCAAGTTAAAAACTTAACTAATTTTCTTGAAAATCAAAGATTGGCAAAGATCAGGTAAAAGAATTGAAATTTTGTTTCAAAAAGTTAAATTCTGTATCAGGAACAGGGTAGCATAGAAAATCACATATTTCAACTTTCGAACAGAAAAATCACATAAATATTTCCAAGCTAGCATCAGTTATCACAGAAATTTCCACATGCAACAAGCTATAATTTAGTTAAGCTTTTAATTTAACAGTCTACTCACCTCTTGAAGTCGAACAGATAGTAACCCTGGGAAAATGATTCATGCCTTTGAACTGGAATCAAACTTTGAATTTTGCTCTGACTTTCTTGATCATTTAGGTGATCTGATTTTCTTGTAACCTGTATTTGATTCTCAGTTTGCTTTTAGGTTATTGAGTGATCTGGACTTGATTGTATGATGAATTTCGATTTGCACCTTGTGTAATGCTTCAGGTTTACTGAGATCATGATTTTCATCTTTGCCCTTTTTTTTAAAACTGAGCTTTGATTGATTTTTTTTTCTTTTCTGTTTTAAACTTACAGGTTTGTGAAATAAGAAAAATGAAAACCTGGTTCCTTTTTATTTATTATTTATATTATCAAGTTAAAAGAAATATAGGCTATTGTCACTTGATTATTTCATGTCTTCCTTGCTTTAAATTTGTTAAATTAAATGAACATTTATTAAAAACCTTCCATTTGTCATTTACATATACTTACTAATTAACACTTGTTAGTGTTAAGCTTTATAGATTTACACTTGTCCCTTAAGTGACAAATATTTATTTTAAATGTTTAAATGGAAGCTTTGTATTAATTTACAATTCTATAAATGCTTATCTAAATACATTCATATTAAATTTCTTTAGAGAAAACAAAACAAACAAATTATTGATAATTAAAAATCTTGCACATTTTTTTTCTTTATATCTTAAATATTTATCTTTTGAGTTTCCATTTAAATCTAAATTCAAGTTTTAAATCTAAAAATCCAATTTAAAATCAATTTAACAATATATATATATTTTAAGCAAACCCAAATTCAATTTGTAATTAATAATTCTATTTTAAAATTTATTTATCTATATTTAAAAACAACCCATCATCATTATTGTTTGAAAATAACAATTTTTATCAATTAAAATAATTTATATAGGTGTTTATTGCATTTAATTTTGCTTGATATTTCCAGGATATCACAGGTAGATTGCCAAAAAGATTAGAAAGTTGGGTAGAGTCGTGAACCATGGCAAAGAAAAACTATGCATTGGGTAGATCCCTAATAACGAGCCACAGCCGATCGTATCATGCAAAGAGTGAGTCATGCGAAGTTAACCGAGCCGAATGCACTTAGTGGGCCAGAACGAAAGTGTTGTGCAAAAGAGTAACCCGTGGTTGAATCGTGTCATGCAAAGATGAGCCATGGTCAATATACCATGAACGGTGTTGTATGGTGAGCCATGTTCTTATAGTAGCATGCAAAATATAGGCATTAAACTGTCACTAGTGGTTTTCAAAATCGATGCCTATGTAAGACCAAGTCTATATTAATAAATCATGGTATTGGAGTATTTTCACCTTTAGGCACTCATTTCAAATTATTTTGAATAATGTAAGACCAAGTCTAGATTAATAAGGTTGGATTTCAAATTAATTCGGAAAACATCTTGATGACGTTATGTTTCAAAATTATTTTCGAAACCCTCTTGATGAGGTAAGATTTCAAATTATTTTCTAAACCCTCTGGGTGAGGTTATATTTAAAATTATTTTCGAAATCCTCCAGATGAAGTTAGAACCTCTAGATGAGGTTAGATCTTAAATTATTTCCAAAACACTCTAGATGAGGTTAGATTTCAAATTATTTTCTAAACCCTCTAGATGAGATTAGAATACAAATTATTTCGTAAATCCTCTAGATGAGGTTAGATTTCAAATTATTCCCTACACCCTCTAGATGATGAGGTCAGATTTCAAATTATTTTCGAAACCCTCTACTTGAGGTCAGATTTCAAATTATTTTTGAAACTCTCTAGATGAGATCAAATTTCAAACTATTTTCAAAACCTTCAAGATGAGATAAATTTCAAAATATTTCCTAAACCCTATAGATGAGGTTAGATTTCAAATTATTTCCAAAACAAGCTCAGATCTTCATAAGTTTCCTTGGTAAATCGATACTTTAGGGAGTTCTTAGGATAACTATTTTTCCTGAAGGCCCGAATCAACTAATTAGAAAGAAACAAACAAGCCAAGTACTAAGCAAGACATGACGCCATTCTCTAAAGTCCACCTCATACTAACCGTATGAGGTTAACTCTGGGGGGCATGTGTTACACTATAATTTCCATAAACTATAAATTAAAGTATTTGAGAATAAGATTCCTTGGCTTGTAATTCTTAGACCCATTGTCTAGTTTCCCTCAAGGGCTTAAGCATCGGCTCAATATTCGGGAGCATATGTTCTAAGAACTTGAGTAAAAGTAGCAACTAAGATTGATACCATTGTCCAACTATAACAACAAGCTTAGCCGAGAGTAGCAACCGTTGAGAATAAAGACATCTCAACAGCACTTAACAACCAACAGCTCAAATATCCCAAACTGAGATCAACGGTCAGGACAAACAAAAGAATCCAAGAATCTATATATATAAAAGCGCCACATCAACAATCCATGTCAGAATACCTTTAGCCAGGTGATGACAAGTGTTTGAATCAAAGCTGTCTCCAGTAAGCAAGGTCATATGTAACTACCTCACCACCATAGCCATATTATTAAAGAACATTACAAGTAATGTAATCTAATAACATGGAAAATATGGCTGCTTAAGGGCGATCAAATGTGAATATGTCTTTGAACTAATAATGACACGTCTTTATTGCCTTTTGAGAATCTGAACTAATTCTTTTGACATACGCAGTATTATTACAAAGTAATAAATACACAGATTAAAATATTCAAAACGTTATATAATATGAATATATATTAGAATCAGAGTTCCAGATCACAGTGGAATAATATATATCATATAAATAATAGAATGTGTGCCTATAAAATATCAGGACTAAACCCACGTAATATATACATCACATCCAAAAGGATTGTATCATCTACATAATGACTACTAGATAATATACATGACATTAACGCCTAAATGGTAAGATACACAAGTATGAGGTAAACTAAAACGGTCAAAATAATCTACTTCAATGCTAGCCTAAAATTCAGAGGTTAACGGGTCCCTATACTTTTAGAGTCTTGGCCTGATCCGAGTATTATAAAAATAATTTGGTTAGACTATATCTAATAGAAAGGTGAGATATTGATATCATGAACATATGACCTAACAATAAAATAAGCGTTAATAAAATATGTCAGAACAAATGATCATAATAAGGCATATCAATTAAAATCACCATTCAGTAAATCCCTTTATAAATAACCATAAAATAAGCTATTTCGTATTGTACCTAAAACCAAATAATCATAAAAAGGCATATTAAACCAAATCACCATTTAATAAATCTTTAACCCAAAAATGGATCAGCACCCTGGACTAAGTGTGAAAGCACCAGCCCTGTTCTTATAGAGAAATAATAAAGAAAATAAATGTAAAAAGTGCAGAAATAGCAAAAAACAAGAAGATTATAATAGGGGTTTGGCTATTAATGAAGCCTACTTCCACTTTATAACTTTCTGTTAGTTAGCTATTGTTACAAGTCAAATCGGATTACAATTTGATTGAATCTTCTAAGTTAGATCAAGTCACAAGTACCAAAATTTACTGGAGAATCATAGCGAACCCCTAAATGACTATTTTGTAGGAGGAGAAGAGTGAAGAATGATTTCTACAAAGTTCCAACAGCCAATCCCTCCAAGATCCTCTTTATGTTGCTGGTAGGATTGTACTTATAGGCATAGGAGAGCAATTGGGTTAGGCCACTTTGCCAAAACCTGACACTCGTTGACACAAAGGTTCTTTGAAAATTTCATAATGATCCAATACAATGTGTTGGATCGCTAGTGATCCAAAGGGCATGGATCCCTAGCAATCCATGTACTTATGGTATTTTTGGACTTCTTCCTCTAGGCTACACTCCTTATCTTATATAGGCTTTCTCTACGTAATTCGTAGCTAGTTTTGTTGTTTTGATGATGATCCATGTACAGTAGGATTGAACTATGACTACAATCAGAAAGGTCTTCGCCTCTCGAACTAGGATGTTTGAAGGCTATGAAACTTGGCAAACATACTTAGAAGAGATATTGATTCCTGATGTAAGAGGCTTGAATGACACACGAAGCATCCTTAGGATCGTTAGCGATCCATAGGCGATCCATCCCATTAGTGGATTTTTGGGTAATTCTTCTTGAGCGCTTTTGGCTTCTTCTTTTGGATGCCCTGTTCAAGTTTCAAGTCATTCTGGCATAATCCTTAAGTTCTAACCCCTATTGAATTCTACTGGGTTAAAAAATCGGTTAAAATTTGCCCCTAAGAGTCTGCATTTATTGGAAATAAAGTGTGCTCTAGAACTGTTCGTCCTTGAATTCCTATTTCATGAAATCCAGTCGATCGTATTACACTTACCATGAAGTATTGTTTTTTACTTTTCAATTTTTGTTGGGTTTGAGTTGTGGGTCATCATTATTCATCAGAACATATCAATTTTGACTCTGTAATTTCCAAAGTGTTTATAAACGGCAATGGGGGTTGAGTTTGAAAAGTTTGAGCGAAAATTAACGTGTGATGATGGATCGCTAGCGACCAATAGGAGATGGATCGCTAGTGATCCATTCACTTTGTTTTTTTTGCTAAAACCTTTCATATTTAGTACTGTATTCGAGCCGACCCTTCGTACTTTTCCTCGCTTTCTTTTCTTGTGACCTGAACCAACCTGACCTAACTAGTTTTACCGCTATCGATATTGATCTCTACTACTAGAGCCTACTGCCGATGACCTCAACTACCTCTGCCATCAACCTGAGCCAAACCCTAGCACCATAATCGCCACCTACTTGGATCACTACTAACTTTGTAGGCTGGTAACCCTAACTTGGTTCACCACAGACCTAAAATTGAACATGTTTGCTTTTGATGCGAGGTTGGTGATGACATGGTTATCATATTGAGTGTGGTTGCCGATGAATTAAGGGCAATCGAGGAGAATGATGAACGAAGCGGATTGATTGCAATTTATTGGAGATATATAGTGGATTCATATCTTGCACTTTATGAATTCTACTATCTTCATCCAATAAATCAAAATTGATTAGCTCATGGCCTCGATGTTTTCGACGAGGCAATTTACTATGGACTTGATCATCCTAGATTAGTCTTACTATCCCACGCTCGATGTACCTTAGAATAGAACAAGCTTTCTGTGTCGCTTTAGACAACTGATCCGTTATCGATCGTCGACCGATAATGGGTAAGTGTAGGATTAATGAATGATATGAAATGTTTTTCCTTTATCTGCTGCAAGTGAACTATGTACACAAGATAGAGCTTACGTAGTTTTTAGGATACCGAGCCCATCTCACATAGATAACACACTACACTGGCCCCAGTCAACGCTTGGAATCCGATGAGTTGGCATAAGTCATCGTCTTTTCGGAATTCAAGCGTCAAACCTATGGGGATTTCTAGTTAAAAATAAGGTTATCTTACCATGTTGGATAAAAATTATGTTATATAGAATGAAGCGTCTGACATCTCGATGTAAATCCAGTAGAGGAAGCCCAGTACTCTCAAAAGCAGAATCAACATCAGTTATGCTTTCGCAGATGATTCCAGCAGCGCCTACTTCTTTGGCACAACAGGCTCAATATGGTCAATTGGTGCCGATTGGTGCAGGCACTGATCGAACTCCTTCGAACTTTAGATTTTTACTTAACCCTTGGGAGAGAGCTTCTATTGCCATTTATGCTAAAGTTTTGCACAATATTTCTTTGCAGCATGGTATTCCGGATGATGATGTGCACCTTCTACTGAAAAATGAGTTTGCACACCTACCACCTTCAGGATACACTGCCTTCCGTTGGTACATGTGCTTGAATGGTGCAGGGCCCCCATTCAACCATTTCTTTATAGACACTCTTCTGAATTTGGGAATTGCCCATTTTAGATTCACCTTAATGGTTATGCAATTTTGACTTTTATTCATGTTTTGTTTATGCAAACATTCAACTTTGCCCCAAGTTTCGATGAATTATGATACTTCCTTTCATTCAAGAAGAGGGAGGAATGCCCATCTCTTAGTATTATTGAAGCTTAGAGAAATCAAAAAATTGTATTGCAATCCCAAAGCAAGTTATCCCAGTTCAAGACCTGATATTGGTTCCTTAGGTGTCCTAAAGGGTTTAATCGTCTTTGGATGATAGGGATAAGTTTTCTCCTCTCTCGTTGAGACTTATTATTATGGTGCGATGTTTTAATAGATTCTATCATCCATATTCTGAGGCCAAATAAGGATCCAGCGTCAGACTCTATCTTCCACTCTCTGAAGGCCATAGATGCTAGAGAGAGTTCGGTCAAACTTTTGCTAAGGAATGGGAATTTGTATCGGTATGGATTGCTCGGGGGGTCCACCGTCGCTATTGAGGTTCCATCCCTTACCCTTTCTAGGATTAGAACATGCACCGCATCTTCATCGCACAATTTCAAAAAGATCGGTCTACAAGGAGAAGAAGGTCCATCTGGTGGATCAACCGTGGAAATCGTGAAGAAAAGCGCATTACAACTGGAGCTATTAGTGCAAATATGATGCCTACGACCCTGGAGGAAGGGGAATAGGAGTTCAAACAATGAGAAGGCAAGGCTGGGGTGATTGTAGAAAAAGAGGAAGGTGAAATTGAGAGCGGAAGTGGCAATGAACCTTCCTCTAGCGATGAGGAATTTGGTGCGCGTTCCAGCAAAGGAGATCTCAAATCATGTGATGAAACTCCAAAAATGAGTCACATGTCTCCCAAATTCACCTGCTTAAGAGGTTATTGCTAAAGGTGCTCCCCGAGCAACTGAATGACTTCGTGGTTCTCCACCTATGAAAACCGATATCAGCTTTGAGGACTTAAGCAATGCTTATATGGACATTGCAGAACTCATGGGAGATGATTTTGAGTCCAAGGGATTGTCTTCTCACTCCGGTCATGCTATTTCCAGAATTAGCCCGACTCCCACTATAGTTGCTTCACGACCAGGTTTGTGAATTCCATTTAGGGCACCTGTGACACATTACAAACTTCACTAGGGTTATGTACACTCATATATGCATTATTTGAGCTCATTTCTACCGTTAAAGTTACTTCATTTTTTATATTAGGTACTATTGGAGGTCTTGGACTTTAATCATAAAGACCTTGAACAATTTACAGATGCACAACATGGATCAAAATGGACATCAAGCTACCACTAGCCCCAAAAAACTAAGGAATAATAGAGAAGGATAAAAAAATAGAAAGTTGAAGCTCATCATCGGGATAACAGGAATTGAGGTAGAGTTCATAGGGGTGGCTATAAGAAGAGGAAGAGTCCTGATGATCAAGAAGAGCCATCCAAAATGTCAAAAGTAGATCGTGATCCTCATCCTTTCGAGCACCATACATTTGCCCCGGCTTCAGTTTTTATCGGAATTGAGGTTCCACCTTCTAATATTTAGGTCACTCCATCGACCCACACTCCATCAACTCATGTTGTGCCTACTTCTAGTTTTTCATGCCCATATAGGAGGCGTACTTATATTCTCCTATCTGGTGCAACTAAACTTGAAACCGCATTCCCTGGCTAGTTCCCAAAGGGAGTTAAATTCGATCGTAACCTACGTTCAATTCATAAGAATTCTTTTGTACCCCATCTCTAGGCAATTCAAAGTGATTTGGATCAAGCTGAAGTATGGGAGAAATTTTGTAAGTAGCTGGTAGATACAAATCGTAACAACTATCAAGAGATTCTTTCTTTCGAGTCGGAAAAGGATGATTGCGAAAGGATGATGATGGAACTCGATTCTAGAATTGATCAAATGATAGAAGAGAGAGATGCTACCATTCGAGATAGTAAGAGCAATGCTAGTTTGCTTAAGGAATCGAAGGAGGCTCATGCAAAAATTGAAATCATGTTCAGAGATGAAATCAAGAAAGCCCATTCTGATGAATTCAAGTTGAAAAAGAAGCTTGAAACTCGAGATGAGATCATCGAAGCTCAAAAGTGAACCATTGCCGGTCATGATGAAATTGTCGAAGCTCATAACAAAACAATTGTTGATTATGAAGAAACAGTGGAATCCCAAGGTTAGACCATCTCCAACCAGGCTCAAATGATTGCTTTGCTTCGAGAAAAATTTGCACAACTCGACATTGAAAAGTCCAAACTTGAAGATGAGAAAGCCACTGTGACAGGGGACTACTTGGAGCTGCAATATACCTTCGAAAAAAAGATGGCAAAGATGGATAACACCATCTTGAACTTCTACGTCAACTCCTTATAGCATTAGGGCAGTCTCCGCTATCTGGCCCTAAATTCCCACGTACTCTTGCTTTGGTTTAGGAAGAAATCCTAGCCTATTTTGGAGAAGACATTAATGTGTACACTAAACAAGAGTTGGAGGATGCCTACCTGAATGAAGGATCAAAGAGGGCTTTGGTAGAGGGCTGGGAGACTATTCAGGTTGAAAGGGAGCCAGAAGTCACCGATGCTGGTGCAACTGCAGCTGCTAAAGCATTATCAAAGCCTTTTGGTTCTAGGCCTAGTGAATCATCCAAACAACTTTATGATCAGATAGAAATCATTCTGACTTCAACCGATGTGCTTTGTTATCCGTATCATCAGCACCTATCTTCGAAGCCTTGGGAAGTCTCCAAACTTCGACAAAGATTATGCAACCATTTAAAGAAGGAAATAGTAGGGAGTACGAGGTTGAGATTCACGGTCACAGTTCTGATGTAGGTAACTTTTTTGTTTCTCCCATGTTTGAGAACTTCCAGCTCACGCCGCAAGAACAAGATGAACTGAATGCTTTCCTTTTGATCTTATAGGTTTGTCTTCTTTGCCTATCGAAATGCAAATTCCTCCAGTCTCGGGGCCTACTACTATCTCTACCGCTTCAATGCTTGTTTCTGTAGCTGCTTTGATCATCATGCCTGCGTCTAGCTTGCAACCAGGGCCGGGATCTAAGAAGATCATTGCGTGGCATAGTCTGGATGACCAATTCGTATCTCTAGAAGGCAACTTAACAACAGTTGACACCCGAGAGCAGACAGACGAAGCTACCTAGCTAAGTAAAACTGAGCAACAGATGGTGGCAGCTAGGAAGGAGAAGTAGAGGGGAGAAAGTCCTTAAGGAGCTCCCGCAAGTCCCGCAAGTGAAGACCAAGGGTGAATCTTCCGACAGGGCCAAAGGACAAGATGGAGACCTAGACGTGAAGCCTATAATCGATATCCTTGGTAGCAATACGACTCTCGATGGGGATGCTGAGGGGAAGAAGAAACTTCCAACCAAAGGTAATAAAGGAAGTGGTGGCAAGAAGCATTAACGGGCTCCAGTGACAGTGGAGCTGCATTTTTAAGCATTTTGATCTGTTAGACATGTAATTTTTACAAATGCAGAGTCTGCACTTATCACTTTTGTTGTTGTAGCATCTATATTTTTCTTTTTATTGGCCGATATTGTTTGGTTATGTCCCCCACAATTTGACTTTTACAGAAAATGTTATGAGAAACGAAGAGATTAATGTTCCTACTGATGTCACTTCCGTGTTTCTTTCTTATTTATCCATGCTTAACTTCTTTTTATATATGTGCAAATAACTCAATTTTTTATTCTACAATTTCTATAGCTCATATTGTCATGTTGTGTTTTGTGATATACGATGCCTTTATTTTCGTGATTTCATGCATTACGTATGCATTTTTTTAGTTTTACGTATGCATTTTTTTAGTTTTACAACTTGATCTATTGTGATATTCAAAATTCTTTGTTCGACATAACAGAACCGTGGAGTAGTTCTCCTTTCAACTATGTGTTGGTGTGTGATCTCTCCATCACAGGGTTGTTTACTCTAAACACTTGATAAATGATTGGTTGATCTAAGCAATTCCTCTAATGTCTATAGCCAAATTTACTTTGTGGTTCCTATCTTTAGGAACTTATGACTCGAATGTCAATGATCAGAATTCTTTCCCAATTTCTAGTTTTGTGACATTGCTGGACTCACATTGATTCTTTTTTATAATGGGAGTTGATCCATAATAATCCTGCAACAGACAAGTTTTCCTGTGTTGTGAGGACAATACCCGTGCTCATAAAATCTTAACGGTTTGTTGATAATGCTAGGGCAACATTAAGCAATGCTTGCATGGCTTATGAAATGCATAGCTTTTAAGGGTACATGGCCTACGAAATGTGTGGCTTTTGAGAGTGTGCGGCTTATCAAACGCGCGTCTTTTGTGAGTGCACGGCTTATGAAATGTGTGGCTTTGGAAGTGCATGACTTACGAAATGCACGGCTTTTGAGTTCGAGTCTATTTACTTTCGTCGACTTGGTGAGTAGGTAGAGAGTTCTTGGGTGTAGTTTCACTTTCCCAAGCAACTAATGAATGATTTTGAGTTGGTTTACTTTTGTTGACTCCATGAGGAATTTATATGAACACGATTTTATTGGTTCAAGAAACTATAGAGATTTCATTAATAAAATGGAAAGTAGAGAAAATTCTACCTATTACGATGCCCCTAGTGCAGTTGGGTGGCTTACCTACGGAAATAGGAAATACATAGGTAAAAGCTAAATAAAGTAATGCTGGAGTCAGTTACTGTTCCATGTACGGCAAACCTGAATTCCATCGACTTTCAGCTTGAAAGTGCCATCTTCGAGCTTCTTCCCAATTGGGTAAGGCCCTTCCCAGTTTGGTATTAATGTTCCTATAGCCAGATAGATCTGTTTTAGGATCTCGCAGTTCGAAAGTATGGTTGCAGACCTTGGAGTTGAAGTGTCGTGTTACCCTTTTCTGGTGAGTCACGGTCTTTATCTCGGCTTCCCCCATTTCTCATCAATCAGATCAAGTGACTCGAGCAGGAGCTGCTCGTTCTCTTTTCAATTGAAGTGTTGTTTCTAAAGGAAGGGAACTTCCAATTCGATCGGGATTATTGCTTTGGATTTGTATGTTAGGGCGAATGGCGAGTGTCCAGTTGCTGACTTCTGCATCATCTTGTAAGCCCATAGTGTAAGTGGGAGCTCATCAACCCAGTTTCCTTTGACTTTCATCGGCTGTTTCTTGATGTTGGACTTAATGATTTAGTTCGTTGCCTTCACTTGCCCATTGCTTAAGGGTATGCCACTTTGGAGAAAATCTTTTTGAAGCGGAAATTCTTATAAATGTCCTTGAATTCAGCACTTTCGAATAGAGTTCCATTATCTATGATGATTTTCTGTAGCGCTCCAAACCTGAAGTGACAAAGGTAATTATTTTCTTAGTGGTAGTAGTAGCCAACAGTTCTACTTCAGCTCATTTTCTTAAGTAATCAACAGCAACGATAGCATATTTAGCTCCTCCTTTAGCAATTGGGAGCACACCGATCAGGTCAGTTCCCCAGACCATGAACGGCCATAGGCCAACCATTGCATAAGTTCTGTAGATGGAGTTCTCTGTATTTTGGTAAACTTTTGGCATTGGACACATCACCTAGCGTAGTGCGCTACATCACGATTGATGTACAGCCAGAAGTAACCATATCAGAGGATCTTCTTTGCTAGAGTCTGCCCTACAATGTGGTTTTCACGATCGCCTTTATGGACTTTCCTGAGGATCATTTTGGCTTCGCTGTTGGTTACACATCTAAGTAGGGAAGTAGTGAATCCCCTCCTGTAAATAATTCCATGTTGCAAGATGAACCGTGGTGCTTTCCGAAGTAGTTTCTTTCACTCATTTCGATCCTTGAGGAGTGTACCATTAATCAGATAATTTTTAATCGATGTCATCCATGACTCCTCTTCCTCTACAGTTTTCATAATCCAATCGATATCCATAAAATCTATGCTGGAAGATGTAAGCGTTTCGAATAGGGCCAATCCCCTTGGCTGACCATCTTTGGAACTAGCTACTTTGGCTAGGTGATCCACTTACATATTCTTTTCCCTCAAAAGTGGCTTAAAGTGCAGTGCTCGATGTCCTGCAGAAATTCCCACGATTTCGATTGATAGAAGGTGAGGTTGCCCCTTGCCTATTACTCCCCTTTCACTTGGAAGATGACTAGCTGAGAATCGCTGTAGACATGCACTACTTTTGTTCCTAATTCTTTAATGATTTTTGATCCTGCCATCAATGCCTCGTATTATGCTTCACTGTTGGTGACAGGAAATTTCATTCTTAGAGTATAGAAAACAGATCTTCCTTCAAGGGTTTTTATTACTACCCCTGCCCTTAAATAGGATTCGTTTGACGCACCATCAACAAACAACATCCACCGTAGCACCATGTCCGAAGTGCTTTCTTCTTCACCGTGCCGCTCGGTAAATTTGGCGATGAAATATGCCAATACCCATCCATTGATAGCTCTTCGAGGGTGATAAGTGATTTCATATTGGCTTAACTCCATACTCCATTTCAAAAGTCGATGATGTATCTGGGCAATGCAACACTTATTTCAGTGGTTGATCCGTCAACACCTTGATAGGATAAACTTGGAAGTACGCTCGTAGCTTCCTTAATGTGTTCAACGGGAAATAGGCAAGTTTTTCAAACTTCAAGTAAATCTTTTCAGCTCCACTAAACAGCTTACTGATGTAGTAGACAAGTCGCTGGACACTAGCCCCTTCACGTACCAATGCTGCACTCAGAGAATAGGTCGACACAATGAGATAAAGGAACAAATCTTTCCCACTTATTAGCTTGGATAAGACCAATGGAGTTTCCATATGATGGAGTAGTTCTTCAAAGGCCGTCTGGCAGGCTTCATTCCATTCAAAATTCTTCTTTCCCTTCCTCAATGCATCGATGAATGATATGAATTTGTAAGTCGCTCGGGAAATGAATCAACTCGGTGTTGCTAGACTTTGTAATTCCTTTTTGGTCGTGCGAGCTTTGACATTCCTTAGGACGGTAATCTATTCCGGATTAGCTTCAATGCCCCTTGCATTCACAAAAACCAAGGAATTTACCGAAACCAACGTCGAAGGAGAATTTCAATGAGTTGAGCTTTATTTCATATTTTCGCAACATTTCAAACATCTCTAAAAGATTGTTTAAGTGATTCTCTAATACGCATGATTTGACAAGCATGTCGTCCACATATACACCATCATTTTCCCGATCTATTTTTTGAACATTGTGCTTACCAGTCATTGGTAGGTTGCCCCTGGGTTATATAGTTTGAAGGGCATGACCCAATAATAGTATAATCCAAGGTCATGAAACTAGTGTTATCTTGATCGGGTTCATGCATCATGATTGGTTATATCCCAAGTAGGCATCCATAAATGATAATAGCTCGTAGCCTACCATGGGATCAACAAGCTGATCGATCTTGGGCAATGGAAAGCTATTCTTTGGGTAGGCTTTGTTCAAATCTAAGTAGCCAAAGCAAGTTTTCCACTTTCCATTGGAATCCTTTGCCAAAATCGGATTTGAAACCTATATGGGATAGGCTGTGTCATGGATGAAGCCGTTTTCCAGCAGCTCATCCACTTCTTCTCTTAGTGCAACAGATTGTTCTTCTCCCAGAGTGCGCCTCTTATGCCTTACAGGAGTGTATTTGGGATCGACATTAAGTGTGTGACACGCTATCTTCAGCAATATCCCACTATATCGGAATGCATCCAAGCGAACACGTCCAGATTGGTGTAAACAAACTTAACTATTTCTTGTCACGTCTTGGTTCCAAGATGTGATCCTACTTTTAGTACTCATGTCGGGTCGTCCACGTCTACATAGATAGGCTCCATAATCTCTATCGGTGTTGCCCATTCCTCCCATGATCTCTTCTTTCTAGGTGCATAGCTTTATCCAATCAGCTATGGTCCTCAAGATTAGGTTGCTATGTAGTTGATATGCTGATGGTTTGTGAATGTGAAGAATTTTCTTCGCAATCTTCCCATTTTCTTTCTTTCTTGTTTCACACAATTCAACAAAGTAGCATTCCCTTGCAACATTCTAGTCTTCCCTTGCCACTCCAACTCCATTTTCCATGGGGAATTTCATAGTGAGACACCATTGTGCTAGGATAATTCTGAAATCAACCAGGGTCGGCCATCTCAAAAATGCGTTATAGGCCAAGATCTCATCAACTATCACAAAGGTTTGGGTAAGAACCACTCTCCGATCTCCTGTTCCGAGTTCAACAAGCAGATCGATTGTGCCAATTGATTGTAGTGGATGACCGATGAATCATTGGGTTTTGGTTAATCCGAATAACGAGCGCAGTAATTTAAAAATAAGGGTAGCATTCAATTTCAACCAATTCACAAAAAATAGCCATTTAAGGGTCAATATTGATAGTCGGTTATTTAACTATCAATCAATATTCACAACATCACCCGATTTCAAATAATTTTCAAATTATTTATTTTTAAAAAAATATCTTTACAAGATATAAGTTCCACACTTCGACCTTTTAAAAACAAATTTCAAATCAATTTACACCCTTACAACTTTCATTTCAAAATGGTTCATTTAAACCAATCAAATAAATCCTTACCGATTTATTAAATTTACGTTCCAAATACGTAAATTTATTTCCACACTTTTAAAAATAAATCAATGTTTATTTTTTTTAAAAAAAATCCCTTATAAACTTCCATTGTGAATTTACATTTCCAAATACTCACCTTTTATACGATTTTTCAAATCGATTTCAATTATTCACTTTCAATTTATCTTTAAAAGATATAATCTCAAAACATTCACTTCATATTGGAAAACATTTCCATACTCATTCAATAATAAGTAATTCGCAAATCAATTTATTTTCAACATTTGGAAAATATTCAATATACTTAAATCCAAATTAAGTATATATTTTATTATTTTAAGGAAAACTTCTCTTAAACGCATTTATTTGAGTCAAAATGAATGTTGCGTAAAACATCGTTACGACAACCAAAAATCACTAGTATAGGGATTCGAAATTAAGGTAGATATATAAACCCCAATACTATATAAAACATTTCCTTTCGAAAATCATTTACTATAACAACAGTGTTATAGTCCACCATTTTCTTCTATTTCTCGAAAACGTCTATTTCAACAATGAATGTTGAAATCTATGGTTTCGATACTTAATACATTTTAAAACATTTTGAATCGTTTTAATTCTATTTAAAATATCAATTTTCCAAAATATTTCTTTAATATATTATTGGCCGTCCAAAATCGTGAATATACTTCGTTAACCAAATTCATCATTTCTACATATTTTATTTAAAGGATTATTCACTGTCCAAAATCGTGGATATATTTCCTTTAATAAGCAATTATAATTAAACTTATCAAAATAAGTCGATTACGGGTTTATAAAACAATGTTTATAAATTCCATTTATACTTTATAATAACTTCAACTTATAAGATCACTTTATTAACAAATTCTATCCATATCCCATTTACACGCCAAAATCCAGTTTATAAGTTAATTACTTATAAATCTTTTATTTTACAAAATCTATTCATTTTATAACTTCACAATTTATAAATCTATAGATTTCATCAACTTATGAAATCCATTTATACTTCCTTTTTAACACTTATAAAAACTTGTTTTATAATTCCAATATTTTAATTTATAAAAATCAATTTTATAAATCTTATATATAAATCATTTATAATAATTCAAAAATCCCAATTTAAACCATTTTATAAATTAATCAACTACTTATTTCAAAAATCACATTTCGGCTATATTTCACAAAAATCATAATTTTTATAACATAAAAATTACAACGTTTGTTTATTTGAAATGAATCAATTCCAAAATTATTATTTTTTATGAATTTTCAACTTAAATTTTCAAAAATCCAATTTTATTTATTTTCGGCATCTATCGATACCAAAATATATGTTCGGCTAAAATTTAGCCTTTAACGATCTCAATCACAAAGATAATCACGTAGATTATAAATAGATAAACGCACAACATTGAAACCAATTCAATCATTTGAGGAATCCAGTTGGATCCCTCCAACCTGTTTTCTTGCATCTAAAGATTTTAGCACAATACCAATTCCACTTCGAGGTGAAATATTGTGGTATATGGGATTTATAAAATATTATCTGCTATTATGCGGGGCAATAGGGTCTGATCCGCTATATAATGCGGGAAATCAACTCCAAGTACATATATAATACCAATTCCAATCAAGATGGAATATCGCGGTATATGTTTTTAATAAATAACCTCCGCTTAATATACGGCGTATAGGGTCTATTTTAACAATCAATAACAATCATCATCCATTCATACAATCAAGCAATTTTAAATTTAACTATTTAAAATTTAAATCGAAACAGATTCGATTGAGTGAGAAGTTCTCACCGTGTTTCCAATTTCCAGCGTTTTATTTCGAATAAAATTAAACATGCGTTTAATTTTACCCAAAATTCAAACTAGCTCCAAACGACTCCAATCCAGTTCCTTTGCGTAGTGCTCGTCAAAACGAATCCAACGCAAGTCGTTTCGTAATTTTTCAACCTCGTATGAAAGAGTTACAGCATTTTAAAGTTTGTACAAATTAAAACGTAAATTAATTAACATTTACTTTTATTATTATCAACCTAATCTCGGCCGTTGCTTTTAGAAATAGGATCCAGGCCATTCCACGCATCTTCTTCCATCTCCAGGTTGTATACGCGACCAAGATACCATAGCCGCCATCAAAACCCTAATTCGCGCGGCCACCACGTTGACTTCGAAAACGATCGGCGAGTGCCATTCGAACGAGCTTCACGAGCTCCACCTTCGGCTCGAGTATCAAGGAGCTCGGCCCCCTATTTGGCCTCGAAATTCATGCCAACTGTATGAACTTTGCATCAAGATTCTGGTCGATCCACTTCATCGTTTCCAATCATGGCCGTTGGATAGGTAGTTCGCAACGTGTTCTACAAGTTTGCTTTAGCAAGTTTTTCGAATTGAAGTATGGATTTGAAGAAAATAGAGGAAGAAGATGATAACATTTTGGCCATTGATGTATATGGAGGCAGCCTGAAGCTTTAGAAAACCTAGGCTCGTTTTATTTTTGCAAAAATGAATTATAACGTCCTTATCTAGAAAATTGACGAAAACACTATTCACCCAAAATTTTCCGAACTCCGAACGAAGCGTGCCGGCTGGCGTTTCTAGGGTTTACCCAGCGTTCTGGACGCAATGGAATATGTTTCGGAAGCCAATTCGATCATCTGTGCGAGTTACAACAATAAACGATCAAATTTAAATTAAATCGATTAAACCAAATTTCTATGCGTTTTGGCTTGCCCCGGACAAACCGTAAATTCGATTGACACGAAATTTGAAATTTTACAATAACTTCACATTACGGATCCGATGAAACTAGTTTCACCGAAATCCGAGACTGTTTGAAAAATGGCTATTTTGACTCGTCAATTAAATATTAAAAATATTCAATTTTCACAAATTAACTTTTAATTCAATTTTAAAAGTTCACAAGCATTGTTCTATCTCCAATATGATTTAATATAACTTTATAAATCATTTTTTATCACATTAAAACCAATTTCCAATTATTTACGTAATTTCAAATATTAATTTGTCGATTTAATTATCCAATTAAATCTAGATATTCGAAAAATAAATTATTCGACTTACAAATTTTACTTCTTGATATTTAAAAATCAATTAAATTTCTGAATTTCAAATGACAGAAATTCTGGGTCATTACAAACTTCCCCCCTTAAAAGAATTTCGTCCTCTAAATTACCAAGTAAGAAAAAGTTTTGAAATCCATTAACTTTTCAAAACAAATCGTTCAAATTTGATTTACAATTCTCTTAAGTGTTAAATTTTTTTCCATAAATTCAATAGTTAAACTTCTTACAAAACTTCACTAATATCTTCAAATCCATATATAGTTATCTTTTCCAAATCAACTATATCGTTTAACCTTTAACTTCAATCAAAACTTAGTTTTCACAAAAATTTTCCAAAATTTTCCGAAAATTTTCTACCGCCTTAAACTTTTAGAAAATTTCGCCATAACCCCCTTTGTATGGAGGAGCTTTTACAATATCACAATAGATATAAATATATATACATTGACCCACACGGTCGGAAAGCAGAAAAATAGTTCATATTTCCTATTTTTATTACGTAGGCGTATCTTTTTAGCATTTTTAAGCAAAGCAGTTATTTATTTAGCGTTTTGCGTGACCAAATCCCCCTAACGGTAGCCCCGGTACCTGTACTTACTCAATATAAACACGTAAGTGACATATATAAGGAGTTATTAACATTTTACTCTTTTAAACAACTACAACACATGCATATTAAAAGAAATGCATACTAAACAAAGTTTATAAACAACCTATATGATTTCGACATTACTTGTAATTGTTTACAACCAATTTATATACAACGACATTCATTTATTCATTTTCAGTTAGTTTACATTCGCTAATTTACATTCACATTTGTTCATTTTCAATTCAAATCAATTTCCATTCAATTTAAATTTACTTAACTTCCAATTTGAATTTAATTGCTTTAGCTTTCAATTTTATTCATTCAATTGCATATGAATTTCTATTCAATCAATTAACAATAATCTAACAACCAATGTATATCCAACACAACCGAATTTATTCTCTTTATATTCAACATTAATATTCACTTTGTTTACCTTCAATTTGGTTTAACGTTAAATTAGCCTTAAATGAATTAACACTTATATCCATTATTCGATATCAATTCATTACATTCGATTGATTGATATTCAATTCATTAGTTCAATTACTAATTTATTTTACAAATAAAGTTGAATCTCCTTTATATAACTCAAGTTCTCATCCTTTTAATTCACTTCATTTTATTAATTTACTTCGATACCAAAATCAACTTCATTCAACATTACTTAAGTTATATTCCATTTAAACATCATTTGTTTAACTTACTTAAATTTTCCTACAAATTTAAATCATTTTTATTTAACTCACAATTCAAGTTTTAATTTAACTAATTCAACTTTTTCTATATCATGAATTAATTAGTTATCATATTAATTTACTTGGATTCAATCCATTCTATTTTTATTTTTCCCATGTTTGGATTTTTATTCAACTTAATCCCAATCAAATCTCATTTCAATTTATAAAACTCATTTATACATTTACATTACCAATTTCATTCCATTAATGAATTTTATCCCAAATTATAAATCACATTTTTTTAGTTTACATGCGATTTTGTCGGGATCCGAAGGTCCGCATTCTTACGTCCACTGTATCAAATGCCGCATAATCGAATGCTGGAAAACCGAATTGTTAGGGTGAAAAAGAAGAGGTAGAAGAAAAAGATAGAAGAAGAAAACAAAACAAAAACAATATCAGAATCTCACAGTCGCAGCGGAACAACATATAGTAGATAAATGAATAATCTTTAAAACAAAGAACTATATCAGTTATTACACTACATCATCAGAGTGTACAACAACAATATTCAACACAACAAATAATGGACAGCTATACAAACATGTCCTTACAAGTGAAATTACAGCGGAAAGATAATATCATATACAAGTAATACGTCTCACCATCCATCTCACCTCTTGAGCTCCATAGCACTTCTGAATCCAGAATGACCTGATAACCTGACTCTAGGCTGCCCGTGTGGAAAATTATGGGCACCCAGAGTTTAGGAAGAGAACAATAAACTCCAGGTCAGTCATAGGACTGGTTTGAGAACTCAAAACTGTTATTTATCTTTTAAAACAACAACAACAAGGGAAGTGAAAAAAATATCCGCAATGCTTTTGGAAAATGAAACTACCATAAGGCCTCCCCGCACACACACAATGCAAACGCAGAATTGGAAGAGATTTCTCCTTATGATAGTCAAAGATTCTTACTACACAGAACAAATCATTTTTGATATTATTATCAATGCATAGTGATGAAAACATTTTGAAAATAAAATATAAATCTTAGCCAGCATAGGTACCATTATAGTATGCCTACTATAGCTACCATATTAAATGGCAGGTTCTACAACTAAAATCGTACAAGGCTCGTACTGTTTTGTTTGGATTTCCAACAAATGGTCAGGCTAAGGAACTTCCTACTGCTACATGGGATCGCCTCTGGCGGGACGTCCCGAGAACTTAACCAGCTCTTTGCCAACACAAGGCCGGGTTACCTTTGTAACTAGGTAACTACTACACGAATATGCCACCCCCCGGTCCTTTGGGACCTTTATCCGAGGGCCCACGATCACAAAGCAACAACCACACAGAAAATGAGATTGGGAGCAACCACATAGGTTAAGCATCAGGGCTCCATACTAGACACCACCCTTTTCCAGAAGGAAATAACATACCCTAAAGGGTGCGACCCTCGTATCCTTGCCGCATATTCCTGTTTCGACCATTTTCGGGGTGTGAGGTCTGACGAAGTCTCGTCCACAAAGCTACGCTTTTTCACAAACCACGCTTTGATCAATAAATGATAAATAAATAATCATCACACAGCAACATTCATCATGCCACATTACCAAATTGGGAATATATCGCTGATAACCTTGAACTACATAACCTCTGAGCTCGTACGTCTCAGAGAAGGGTGTTAAGCTAAGAGAATAAATTCCCCATCACCAAAAATGTATTTGAAAGAAATCTGCTTTATATCTCAGAATGTAATGTCAGACTAGTAACCATACAAGTCTGTTCCGGGTTCGAACAGAACCGAAGGCACTTCAAAAGAAGCACTTGCAATCCGGGTATTCACAATCCCGATCGAATTTCCCATCAAAAAGGAAATCTCCATACCATAGCTAACGGTGCAGAGACAATCGATAGGTCATCCTATCATTTTCACAAATACCCGGTCTTCACCACCGGTCTTTAATGCTATCCATTACGTCGTATCACTATTCGGAATGGGTAATCCGAATAACGAGCGCAACAATTTAAAAATAAGTGTAGCATTCAATTTCAACCAATTCACAACAAATAGCCATTTAAGGGTCAATATTGATAGTCGGTTATTTAACTATCAATCAATATTCACAACATCACCCGATTTCAAATAATTTTGCCAAATTATTTATTTTCAAAAATATCTTTACAAGATATAATTTCCACACTTCAGCCATTTGAAAACAAATTCCAAATTATTTTTCACCTTACAACTTTCATTTCAAAATGGTTCATTTAAACCAATTAAATAAATCCCTACCGATTTACTTTAAATTTACGTCCCAAATTCGTAAATTAATTTCCACACTTCAAAAATAAATCAATGTTTATTTTTAACCAAATGTCCCTTTCCTTTATATATTCCATAGTGAATTTTCATTTTCAAATATCCACCGATATGCGATTTTCAAATTGATTTCAATTATTCACTTTCTATTTAACTTTAAAAGATATAATCTCAAAACATTCACTTCATATTGGAAAACATTCCCATACTTATTCAATAATAAGTAATTCACCGATCTATTTATTTCAATATTTGGGAAATATTCAACATACTTAAATCACAATTAAGTATATATTTTATTCTTTAGGGAAAACTTTTCTTAAACACATTTACTTGAGTCAAAAGAATGTTGGTAAAACTTCGTTACGACAACCCAAAATCACTAGTATAGGGATTTGAAATTTAAGATAGATATATAAACCCCAATACTACACAAAACTTTTCCTTTCAGAAATCATTTACTATAACAACAGTGTTATAGTCCACCGTTTCCTTCTATTTCTCGAAAACGTCTATTTCAACAACGAATGTTGAAATCTATGGTTTCGATACTTAATATATTTTTAAAACATTTTTTTGAATCGTTATAATTCTATTTAAAATATAACTTTCCCAAAATAATTCTTTAATATATTGTTCACCGTCCAAAAACGTGAATATACTTCGTTACCCAAATTCAATTTCTACATATTTTATTTAAAGGATTATCCGTTGTCCCAATATCGTGGATATATCTTCTTTAATAAGCTATAAAAATGAACTTATCAAAATAAGTCGATTTTGGATTTATAAAACAACGTTTATAAATTCCATTTATACTTTATAACAACTTCAACTTATAAAATCACTTTATTAACAAATTCTATCCATATCCCATTTACACGCCAAAATCCAATTTATAAGTTAATTACTTATAAATCTTTTATTTTACAAAATCTATTCATTTTATAACTTCACAATTTATAAATCTATAGATTTCATCCACTTATGAAATCCATTGACACTTCATTTTAACACTTATAAAAACTCGTTTTATAATTCTAATATTTTAATTTATAAATATCAATTTTATAAATCTTTTATATAAATAATTGATAATAATTCAAAAATCCCAATTTAAACCATTTTATAAATTAATCAACTACTTATTTCAAAAATCACATTTTGGTTATATTTCACAAAAATCATAATTTTTATAACATAAAAATTTAAATGTTTATTTATTTAAAATGAATCAATTCCAAAATTAAATTTTATTATGAATTCTCAGCTTAAATTTTCAAAAATCAAATTTTATTTATTTTTGGCATCTAACGATACCAAAAAAATATATTCGGCTAAAATTTAGCCTTTAACGATTTCAATCACAAAGATAATCACGCAGATTATAAATAGATCAACACACAACTTTGAAACCAATTCAATCATTTGAGGAATCCAGTTGGATCCCTCCAACCTGTTTCCCTGCATCCAAAGATGTTAGCACAATACCAATTCCGCTTCGAGACGGAATATCGCGGTATATGAGATTTATAAAATACTATCTGCTATTATGCGGCGCAATAGGGTCTCATCCGCTATATAATGCGGGAAATCAACTCCAAGTATATATGTAATACCAATTCCATACAATTTGGAATTATCGTGGTATATGTTCTTAATAAATAACCTCCGCTTAATATACGGCGTATAGGGTCTATTTCAATACATCAGATAATAATTATCATCCAATCACACAATCAAGCAATTTTAAATATAATTATTTAAAATTTAAATCGAAACAATTCGATTGAGTGAGAAGTTCTCACCTTGAATTTCCAATAACAGTTGTAGCATTTTATTTCGAATAAAATTAAATGAGCATTTAATTTTACCCAAAATTATCACTAGCTCCAAAAGACTCCAAACCAACTCTATTGCATAGTGCTCGACAAAACGATTGCAACACAATTTGTTTCGTCATTTCCCAACCTCGTACGACAAAGTTATGGTGTTACAAACATTACACAACTATAATATAATTAACATTTACAATTCTTTTATTATTTTTAAACCTTGACAATCATAGCCGTTCATTTCCATCACCAGATCAAGGCCGCATGCACGTTTCTTCTCCAGGCAACAAAATTTGCGTTCGAACCCATAGACCACGTTTCTATCGTGAATGTCGCAGCCACCAAACTCCCCTCGAACGTGATCAAGGACCACCACTAGAACGCCCATCACCATGCCTACCATCGGCCACAATATTGACGAGCTCGGCCTCACAAGGCTCCGGAAAAACGCGTGTGAACCTATGACGAAGGCGACCGTTTCTTGCCTCCAAACAATGATGATAACGAAAACTGGCCGTTGGATGTGAAGATCTCTCAATGCTCTACAAATTTGCTTTAGAAAGTTTTTGCTAAAGAAGAGAGGATGTGAAGAAAAACGAGGAGGAAGGAGATGGATTCTCAGCCATTAACTTTAGAATGGCGGCTGAAACCCTAGGGTTTGTTTTTGTTTGCAAATTGTGAAAGTAGAGGTCCTTTTATGGAAAAATCGCGAAACACTATTCATCCAAAATTTTCCGAACTCCAAATCTCGCGCGGTGACTGGCATTTCTAGGGTTTATCCCGCGTTCCGGACACAATGTAATATTTTTCAGAAGCTAATTTGATCATCTGTGCGAGTTACGCAATACGATCAAATTTCAAATTAAATCGGTTAAACCAACTTCTATGCGTTTTGGCTTGCCCCGGACAAACGGTAAATCCGATTGACACGAAATTTGAAATCTTACAATAATATAACATTACGGATCCGATGAAACTGGTTTCGTCAAAATTCGAGACTGTTTGAAAAATGACTATTTTCACTAGTCGATCAAATATTAAAATATTCAATTTTCACGAATTAACTTTTAATTCAATTTTAAAAGTTCACAAACATTGTTCTAACTACAATATGATTTAAATACAACTTTATAAATCATTTTTAATCGCATTAAACCCAATTTTCAATTATTTATGGAATTTAAAATGTTAAATTATCGATTTAATTATCCAATTAAATCCAGATATTCGAGAAATAAATTATTCGACTTACAAATTTTACTTGTTGATATTTAAAATCAATTAAATATCTGAATTTCAAATGACAGAAATTCTGGGTCGTTACAAACTTCCCCCCTTAAAAGAATTTCGTCCTCGAAATTACCTAGTAAGAAAAAGTTGCAGAATTCATTAACTTTTCAAAAAAAACCGTTCAAATTTGATTTACAAATCTCTTAAGTGTTTAACTTTTCCAAAAATTCTATAGTTAAACTTCTTATAAAATATTTACTAAGTTTTCAAATCCATATATAATTCTCTTTTCAAAATCAACTATATCATTTAACCTTTAACTTCAAATCAAAACTTAGTTTTCATAAATTTTTTCCCAAAATTTCGCGAAGATTTTCTAACGCCTTAAATTTTTAGAAAATTTCGCCATAACCTCCTTTGCGCGGCTAGCTCGGTACGACTACAAGATGCCACAACGGGCCCCCAATTTCAAAAAGAAAACAATGGGTGGCCAGATTCTCATCAACTGAAATGCACGGTCCAGAGAGTAGGGGTTTTAAAATTAAAATGATTTGTAAATTATTATTATTATATATATATATATATATATATTAAATCGTGTAATCTTTGTAACATCATAACTTGTTCATGCGAGGTCAAAAATTTACGAAACAAATTGCATTGGGTTCGTTTTGTCGAGCACTGCGCTATGGAGCTGGTTTGGAGTCGTTTGGAGCTAGTGAAAATTTTGGGTAAAAAAACGCATGTTTAATTTTATTTGAAATAAACCGCTACAACTGTTATCGGAAACTCAAGGTGAGAACTTCTCACTCAATTGAATTGTTTCGATTTAAATTTTAAATAGTTAGATTTAAAATTGCTTAACCGTGTGATTGGATGATAGTTATTATGTGTTGTATTGAAATAGACCCTATACGCCGTATATTAAGCGGTTGTTATTTATTAAAAACATATACCGCGATAATTCCAACTTGTATGGAATTGGTATTATATATGTATTTGGAGTTGATTTCCCGCATTATATAGCGGATGAAACCCTATTGCGCCGCATAATAGCGGATAATATTTTATAAATCCCATATACCACGATATTCCGTCTTGAAGCGGAATTGGTATTGTGCTAACATCTTAGGATGCAGGGAAACAACTTGTAGGGATCCAACTGGATTCCTCAAACATTTGAATTTGTTTCAATGTTGTGTGTTGATCTATTTATAATCTGCATGATTATCTTTGTGATTGAAATCGTTAAAGGCTAAAATTTAGCCGAATATATTTTTGGTATCATTAGATGCCGAAAATAAATAAAATTGGATTTCTAAAAATTTAAGTTGAGAATTCGTAATAAAATTTATTTTTGAAATTGATTCATTTTAAATAAATAAATGTTGTAATTTTTATGTAATAAAAATTATGATTTTTGTGAAATGTAACAGAAATGTGATTTTTGAAATAAGTAGTTGGTTAATTTATAAAATGGTTTAAATTAGGATTTTTGAATTATTATAAATTATTTATATAAAAGATTTATAAAATTGATATTTATAAATTAAAATATTGGAATTATAAAACGAGTTTTTATAAGTGTTAAAATGAAGTATCAATGGATTTCATAAGTGGATGAAATCTATAGATTTATAAATTGTGATGTTATAAAATGAATAGATTTTGTAAAATAAAAGATTTATAAGTAATTAACTTATAAATTGGATTTTCGCGTGTAAATGGAATATGGATTGAATTTGTTAATAAAGTGATTTTATAAGTTGAAGTTGTTATAAAGTATAAATGGAATTTATAAACGTTGTTTTATAAATCCGAAATCGACTTATTTTAATAAGTTTAATTATTATAGCTTATTAAAGGAAATATATCCACGATTTTGGACAGTGAATAATCCTTTAAATAAAATATGTAGAAATGATGAATTTGGTAAACGAAGTATATTCACGATTCTGGATGGTGAATAGTATGGTAAAGAATTGTTTTGGGAAAGTGATATTTTTAATAGAATTTAAAACGATTTAAAGATGTTTTAAAACGTATGAAGTATCAAAACCATAGATTTCAACATTCATTGTTGAAATATACGTTTTCGAGAAATAGAAGGAAATGGTGGGCTATAACACCGTTGTTAAAGTAAATGATTTTCGAAAGGAAATGTTTTATATAGTATTGGGATTTATATATCTATCTTAATTTCAAATCTCTATACTAGCGATTTTGGGTTGTCGTAATGATTTTTTACGTAACATTCGTTTTGACCCAAATAAATGTGTTTAAGAGAATGTTTTCCCTAAAGAATAAAATTTATACTTAATTGTGATTTAAGTATATGGAATATTTTCCAAATATTGAAATTAAATGGATTTGTGAATTACGTATTATTGAATAAGTATGGAAATGTTTTCCAATATGAAGTGAATGTTTTGAGATTATATCTTTTAAATATAAATAGAAAGTGAATATTTGAAATCGATTTGAAAATCGCATATCAGTGGATATTTGAAAATGTAAATTCACTATGGAATATATAAAGGAAAGGGAGATTTGTTTAAAAATAAACATTGATTTATTTTTAAAAGTGTGGAAATAAATTTACGGATTTGGAACGTAAATTTAATAAATCGGTAAGGATTTATTTGATTGGTTTAAATGAACCATTTTGAAATGAAAGTTGTAAAGGTGAAAAGTGATTTGAAATCTGTTTTCAAATGGTTGAAGTGTGGAAAATATATCTTATAAAGATATTTTTGAAAATAAATAATTTGGGAAATTATTTGGAATCGGGTGATGTTGTGAATATTGATTGATAGTTAAATAACCGACTATCAATATTGACCATTGAATGGCTATTTGTTGTGAATCGATTGAAATGATTAATATTCAATTCATTAGTTTAATTACTAATTTATTTTACAAATAAAGTTGAATCTCCTTTATATAACTTAAATTCATATCCATTTAATTACTTCATTTCATTAATTCGTTTTGATATGGAATAATGGATATAAGTGTTAATTCATTTAAGGCTAATTGAATGTTAAACCAAATCGAAGGTAAACAAGGTGAATATGAATGTTGAATGTAAAGTGAATAAATTCGGTTGTGTTGGTTATACATTGGTTGTTAGATTATTGTTAATTGATTGAATAGAAATTCATATGCAATTGAATGAATAAAATTGAAAGCTTAAGCAATTAAATTCAAATTGGAAGTTAGGTAACTTTTAATTGAATGAAAAAATTGATTTGAATTGAAAGTGAACAAATGTGAATGTAAATTAGTGAATGTAAACTAATTGAAAATGAATAATTGAATGTTGTTGTATATAAATTGGTTGTAAACAATTACAAGTAATGTCGAAATCATATAAGTTGCTTATAAACCTTCTTTAGCATGCGTTTCTTTTAATATGCATGTGTTGTTGTTGTTTAAAAGAGTAAAATGTTAATAACTTCTTATATATGTCACTTACGTGTTTATATTGAGTAAGTACAAGTACCGGGGCTACCATTAGCGGGATTTGGTCGCGCAAAACGCTAAATAAATAACTGCTTTGCTTTAAAATGCTAAAAAGGTACGCCTACGCAATAAAAATAGGAAATATGAACTGTTTTTCTGTTTTCCGACCGTGTGGGTCGATATGTACATATTTATACCTATTGTGATGTTGTAAAAGCTCCTCCGTACAAAGGAGGTTATGGCAAAAAAATTTAAAAATTTAAGGCGTTAGAAAATTTTCGGGAAATTTTGGAAATTTTTTGTTGTGAAAACTAAGTTTTGATTTGAAGTTAAAGGTTAAAAGATATAGTTGATTTTGAAAAGATAACTATATATGGATTTGAAACTTAGTAAACATTTTGTAAGAAGTTCAACTATTGAATGTTTGGAAAAGTTAAACACTTAAGTGATTTGTAAATCAAATTTGAACTGTTTGTTTTGAAAAGTTAATGGATTTCAAAACTTTTTCTTACTTGGTAATTTCGAGGATGAAATTCTTTTAAGGGGGAAGTTTGTAATGACCCAGAATTTCTGTCATTTGAAATTCAGATATTTAATTGATTTTAAATATCAATAAGTAAAATTTGTAAGTCGAATGAATTATATTTCGAATATTTAGATTTAATCGGATAATTAAATCGATAATTTAATATTTGAAATTACTGAAATAATTGGGAATTCGTTTTAAAGTGATTAAAAATGATTTATAAAGTTATATTAAATCATATTGGAGTTAGAACAATGTTTGTGAACTTTTAAAATTGAATTAAAAGTTAAATTGCAGAAATTGAATATTTTAATATTTAATCGACTAGTGAAAATAGTCATTTTTCAAACAGTCTCGGATTTCGACGAAACAAGTTTCATCGGATCCATAATGTTATATTATCGCATGGTTTCAAATTTTGTGTCAATCGGACTTACGGTTTGTCCGGAGCAAGCTAAAACGCGTAGAAATTGATTCGAGTGAATTTTGAATTTTAAATAGTCGATTCAAAAACTTATCTTTCAAATTTGATTGAATTGGCCTCCGATATATATTCTATTACGTTCGAAATGGGGGTAAAACATTGTAAACGCCAGGCGGCATGCTTCGTTTGGACTTCGGGAAAAATTCGGGTGAATAGTGTTTGCAAATTTTCTATAAAAGGATCTCTACTCTCACAATTTGCTCAAAACCCTAACCCTAATGCTTCAGCTGTAACAACCCGATATTTTCGTCAAATTTCAAATTGACGTTTTTAAAATTTAAATTAAAAATGGTTATAAAGTTTGAGGGGCTTTGACTTTTAAATAATGGTCCACTTTTTAAGTTTGGGCCGTGACAATTACTTAAACAAATAAACCCGTTCCCCTTTCTTATTCTTTTTCTTTTTATTCTAAACCCTAAATCGAACGAGAGGAACGAAAATGGCGGCATCCTCTCGCCTTTGCTAGTCTTCGTTCGTCCTCGCGCTCGTTCGTCTTCTGGAGGTAGGACTCATTCAACTCGAAGGCGTCAACTTCAATGGCTCCTTCAACTTGCTCGCGGCTACTTCAACTTGGCGAACAAAGGTGAGTTTGCTCACATCTAATTCATGCTCGAGTTATGTGTGTATGTTGCTGCTTGAAGTCTTGGCTATTATTACTTTGAATTTTAGTGATTTCGACTTGAACTTGTGTGAGTTCTCTCACATCTAATTCAACACAGTTCAACTTCATCTGCTTTATTTGTTTTCGTTGCTTCGGCTTCGATTTGGTATTTGTTCGTGTTGATGCTTTTCTGCCTTGAGGTGATTTTGGGGCTGCTTTTGATTTTGACTTCGAACTTGTCTTCTTGCCTCTGGTTGATTTCTACTTGGCCGTTGTGATGATTTTCTCGGCTAAGATAATTTGATCGAATTTGTTTTAGTTGAACTTCGACATTAACTTGATAATGCCTTCGAGTTCTTTATTTAAGTGTGTTTGAATGGGTACAGTTGTGACTGCCCTTGACCCTCTGTAGTCGTGGCATTCATTTTGTACTTGCACTTGTATTTCATGGTTGTTGTTTCCACTCTTTTGCATGCTGTTTCAATCTGGGTTTGGTTTCTTTATGCCGCCATGTTTACTTGAAGTCTGACCTCCCTGTTTGTTGACTTTGAGTTAGGTGACCTGAACATTGATTCCTGTAAGATTGAACCATACTGTGCTCATTATTAACTGGAGTTTACATTTGATCCACTGTTGCTTGTTGCTGCCTTGTTGTCATATTGACTTCATGTGTATAAATAAATATTGCCTTTTATTTGAAATTGATATATTCAGATTCATGCTGCATATCTTCATGTTCTTATGCATTTCTATTTGAAATTGATGCATCGAGAATTCATGTAGTGGCACAGCCAGTTCATCACTTATGTGCACATGCTCCACTGTACTGCATATGTTCGCATTTACATTCCTGACCTGTAGCACTTGTTTCCCTTGTCTGTTGTGGCTGCACTTTGCATTCATGGCTCAGTGCTTTGATGCATTTGCGTGTATTTATGTACACTGTGTTGTACTGAGCTCGACATTGCGTCATGTTGCCTTCATGTAGCTTGTTCTCTACGTTTGCTTGATTTTTGCAGTCATTTGATTTTGTCATGGCTTGATTTCATCAAGTTGAAACAGTTTCGACCTCGTTAAGTTTGCAGCCACCTGAGTACATATGTATTGTTTCTTGCATACACTTATATATGTGTGCATGTTTTTATTGCATCTGTTATGTGCAATGGTATTGAACTTCCTCATGTTTCACTGTATGTTAAAACATGACATTCTCTCTTTCACATCATCCCTTGCCTGTTGCATCTGCAGTGTCTTCATTTGTGCACTGCTGCGTATTGGTCTCATGATGTATTGAATTTTTAGCTTGCTTCTGATATATATGTGATGTGTGCTGTGGTGCCGTGTCACTGCTGCCATATCACTGGTGCCCCCACCTTCATTCGGTGGTGTCTTCATGTTGTACACTGCCTTGTGTACTTGCTCATTTTTAGCTTGCTTCTGACCCATTTTTGCCACGTGCAGTTTGTAGTTTCTGTCTTGTGTCACTTTTGTACTTGAGTGTTGCCTCAGCTATGCTTAGTGCATTTGTACTCAAGAGTGACCAGTGCATCTTTATGCAGCCTGGTTGCTTGTTGTTTACTTTCTTGTGACTGCAACCTTGTCGTAGCCTTGCCTTGTATTCGCGAAGTGTGTACATTGCTATGTGCACTTATGCACATGCTTGCATTCAACCTTGTGGTGGCTGCAATTTAATTGCAGTCTGCCCTTGTGTTTGTAGCTGTCCCTTGCCTTTGTGTCTTGATGTACCTCTGTTTACATTTTTGCTCATGTGCAATTGTTATGCACATTCATTTTGAACCAATGGGTTCGCATTCATGTTGCCCCGGGCTTGTCTCTGTTTGATTCCTTTGCATTCCCTGTACACTGATTTTCATCATCACTGTTGTGGCGCGGCAGTGCACGCAAGCGTGAACTGCAGCCACACGGTATTTATTGGGTACATCATCACTGTTGTGGCGCGGCAGTGCACGCAAGCGTGAACTGCAGCCACACGGTATTTCTTTGATTAATATTCTAACTGCTTTTGATTTTAGGATATTTTGCGTATTATTACTGCTTCTATGCACTAATAACTGAGTTTGAATTAGACTGACCCGGGTATTATTTTCTTTTGAATTTAATACTCGGGTCAGACCGAGTATTTACAGGTTGTAGATTTTTAGCTTCGGGATGCTGCTTGAGCTATGAAGTTCTTTCATATCTTTTGGAGTAGTCGTCATGTATAGTAGTCGATGTAATTGTATATGAAGATATGTATTCATGTATATTATATTGAAAATGTACTTATATGTATAACTTCCTGAGTCAACTGTTGTAGTTGCATCATATGTACCATATCAAATGTATTGTAACTGCCATCAGTTATTATATATATGAGATTTTTCTGTTCAATCTGTGTTCCGCATTTATTTAAAATCTTCTGTGTTATTGTGGATCTTGTTAGACCACTTCTCTGATAAACACTTTTAAGTGTGGTTTATTCATATCTATTTCCGCCGTTGTGATATGAATTATCTGTGACTGATTTATGTTATGCTTATTTCTATATTTGTTTCCGAGGATTATATATAGCCACCGCGTGATAGCTTTGAGTTTGCATCGGTATGTCGGATTTCCTCCTTAAATGAAATGCATGCTGTACTATCTGACATATCAATGTTCGCACAAAGAAATTACACGGATGGTCGCTCCTCAACAGCCCTATTCTCCGCGCTAGTCGACAGCATTACACCGTAGTGTTCTTGGCTAGCGTGGGCATAGAGGTGGGGTGTCACAGCTTGGTATCAGAGCCAAACTTCGGAACAATATGGAATTACTATAACAAGGATCATCGTCCTAAGTCTAATTTAGGAGTCGTGCTTTAGGATTTAATTCGGGTCTTCGTACCGTTCTATCCTATTCTCATTATGATTCCTTGTTTTATCAATCAAGTTTGATTTAAATTCATTTTTGTGAATATCACCTTCTTCTTTCTTCTTTCTTTTCTTAAAGAAGAAGATTTGGTTGAATCTGGCAATCTTAGTGCTATTCAATCCAGTAGTCCATCTCTGGATGGCTTATTCATATCTGCCCAACAACTTTTGGATCTTGTAAAGAATCAAAAGTTTATCAGTGCTTAGTTGAGATAGAGTCGCTGACTTGATCGACTTTTGCCCTGCTATTTTCTGTCTCGAGTACCTTGCTCGTTTTGCTTTGATTTTTCCAATTGATAATCGATTCTTCTTTTCCATTTAGTTGTTATCGCCTTTATCGACTTTGATAACTTCTATTTCTGGAATTTTTGGGTATTCCAACTTTGACGGATTTGGAATCGAATTCTTTGGATTTTATTCACGCCTTCGAATGTGAATTTTAGTGAATTGATTTGATTTCTAAATTTAATCAATTCTTGATTATTTTCCCGATTTGTTGCTATCATTTATTAGCAACTTTGGTGATATTTTCTTCGGGATTTTTGTGAACATACTTTTTGAAGGATTCAATATTGATTCCTTCGGATTCTATTCACATCTTTGTACGTGAATTCTTGTGATTGATTGTTTCTACAATCATTTTTGTGATTTGTCACTTTAAAAATATAAAGGTTTCAATACTAGTAGTAAATATCAAAACTCTTTATCAAAATGTTTTCAATTTTCAATACAAAACTCTTTTTCTCAAACCGTTTTCCAATCTACTAGTATATACAAATCTTTATTTCACTCGTATGAGAAATCTAATTAAACGGCTTAGTAAAACAAGTGGTATGAAACGCTTGCGTTTACTTCGTCGGTTAATTCTTGGACTTATTCGATTGAACCTCTAGTGACAATTTTATTAGTGAAGATTTATAGTTTGTTCGTAAATATCTGAGTTAAGCAAGTGGTTATGGGACATGAAGCTAAACTTTTATATTCACTAACTTAGTGTAATTGACACTTCTCGTTGATCATGACGATCATTCTTATGATTTAGACTAGCAATTGTGCGATGTCTCTTTTTGGTTAGGCTAGACACCATTTGTGTGGTTTCGTTCACACATACCTTTTCGGTTAGCCTAAACACCATTTGTGTGATTTCATCTCACACATATCTTTTTGTCGGCGTGGATAGCATAGGCCTCGTCGGTGTGATTTTGACTCACACATATCTCTTTGTCGGCGTGGATAGCTTAGGCCTCGTCGGTGTGATTTTGACTCACACGTATCTCTTTGTCGGCGTGGATAGCTTAGGCCTCGTCGGTGTGATTTTGACTCACACATATCTTTTTGTCGGCGTGGATAGCATAGGCCTCGTCGGTGTGATTTTGACTCACACATATCTCTTTGTCGGCGTGGATAGCTTAGGCCTCGTCGGTGTGATTTTGACTCACACATATCTCTTTGTCGGCGTGGATAGCTTAGGCCTCGTCGGTGTGATTTTGACTCACACATATCTTTTTGTCGGCGTGGATAGCATAGGCCTCGTCGGTGTGATTTTGACTCACACATATCTCTTTGTCGGCGTGGATAGCTTAGGCCTCGTCGGTGTGATTTTGACTCACACATATCTCTTTGTCGGCGTGGATAGCTTAGGCCTCGTCGGTGTGATTTTGACTCACACATATCTCTTTGTCGGCGTGGATAGCTTAGGCCTCGTCGGTGTGATTTTGACTCACACATATCTCTTTGTCGGCGTGGATAGCTTAGGCCTCGTCGGTGTGATTTTGACTCACACATACCTTTTTATCTGTAAGGTTAGGCTAGACACCACTTGTGTGATTCCATTCACACACACCTTTTGTTTTTCGGTTAGCCTATACCTTAATCAGTGTGATTCCATTCACGCATACCTTTTTGATTTTTGGTTAGACTAGGCCCCATCGGTGTGATTTCGTCTCACACATGTGGGGTAGCGCCCCACGGTCTTCGGGCCATTCGTGTGTCAAGATTTATGGTTTGCAACCATGAGATAGCGTCTCGTTATGCGTTGCACGTGTTGATGATTTTTCATGCTCACGTGTAGGTGAGATTCCGTGCTCCCGATCTCGTTATGCGTTGCACGTGTTGATGATTTTTCATGCTCACGTGTAGGTGAGATTCCGTGCTCCCGTTCTCGTTATGCGTTGCACGTGTTGATGATTTTTCCTGCTCGCATGTAGGTGAGTTTTCGTGCTCCCGTTCTCGCTTTGCGTTGCATGTGTTGATGATTTTTCATGCTCGCGTGTAGGTGAGATTCCGTGCTCCCGTTCTCGCTTTGCATTGCACGTGTTGATGAGTTTTCATGCTCGCATGTAGGTGAGTTTTCGTGCTCCCGTTCTCGCTTTGCGTTACACGTGCTGATGAGTTTTCATGCTCGCGTGTAGGTGAGTTTTCATGCTCCCGTTCTCGCTTTGCGTTACATGTGCTGATGAGATTTCATGCTCGCGTGTAGGTGAGTTTTCATACTCCCGTTCGAGTTTTCATACTCCCGTTTGAGTTTTCATACTCTCATTCGAGTTTCCGAACTACCATTTGAGTTTTCGTACTCTCATCTTGTGATTTCTGGATTTCTTGTGTAGTCTTCTGGAATTTGTGCTTCACCAATTTTCGTGATTTCTATTGATAAGTTTTATCAATTTTTGATGCATTGGTGAATTCTTGTGTCATTGACTTGTTATGAATACAAGTTTAGGGTATGATATCCCTTTCTATCTTTGAGAAGATTCTTGTGACATTTTTGACGAATGAAAATTCGTTGGTATTATATTTTGATGTCAATTGCTTGTGATGTCGCTGTTTTAATCACGTGTTTTAAAAAATTGTTTCAAAAAAAAAAAAAAAAATTGTTTTCAAAATTTTTACAGCTTACGCTTTCAAAAGAATGAGGAAGCGATTTAAACATTTCAGCAAAATCGAGGACTATGACCCCTTTCTTTTACTGATTCGTTTAATTCCGGACTTGTCCGTTTGAGATTGAAAATTGTGAATTTCTTATATGGAATTAAAAGATGATTTTGTGCTTGTATTGCCCATTGAGTGCTTTAAGAATTCTGGTCGATGCGCTTGATCAACGTTATCGATAGGAATCTCCTAGACGCTTTGATGAGACAATCAGACACGATTTTTGAAAGATTTAGCTTTTCGAAAAAAGAATATTATTCAAAAACAACTCTTTTCCGATACTTCTATTCTTGCGATTCCCGAGTGGAATCAAGACCTTATCTTGTGTACCAATGCTAATCGTATTGGTTTGGATGTTGTTCTCTTGCTAGAGAAAACATGCTATTTCTTGTACTTCTGAATCATTTATGCCTATTGAGACTAGATATGCCACTCATGATCTAGTGATCGTGGCTATTGGTTTCGCTTTTAAAACTTTGGCATCATTATTTTTGGGTAAGAAATTTGTTCTCTACCCTGATCATGAATCTTGGGAATATTTATTTTCTCATAAAGAACTTAATTTACGTCAACCACGTTGACTCAAGTTCCTCGCATTTTGTGATCTTGATGTTCTTTGTATTCTCCCAGGAAGGGAAATCGTGTTGCCAATTGCACTCAGTCGTAGACAACAAGTGGTTGTTTCTTTGATGATGTCCGAATGGAATCATCCTTTTTCCAAGTTCATCGGACGTTTTGATATATTTCGTTATATCGAGCTTCGTCTCATCTCCTTTATGGAATAGCGTCTGATGTTCTTTTATGGTTATCGGTTCATTGGGCGTACAGTTATTGTACTACGCTGTTGTTCCATATTATTCGTGTTTCACCTATGATAGGTGTTGTGCGTTTCAGACGGTCGGGAAAGTTAGTGCCTCGATATACTGGGCCATTTCCTATCACTGAACGTATGGGTTCCATGGCTTATCGCCTCTTATTACCGGCTCAATTTTCTGTTATTCATGACGTTTTCACACGTCTTCCTTCTACGGAAAAGCCTTAGGGATTCCGATTTTTTTATTCTTGAGCCCGGTATTATTGAAGAAATTGAAGTTTCACCAGATTTGACTTTGAGCAACATTTTAATTCACATCAATGCTTTGGGGGTTCAGCACCTTCGAAATAAAGATGTTCTTCTCATGAAAGTGCAGTGGTTCTCAAATCCTAGGTATTTCACTTAGGAATCCGGAGGATCCATCGAGCAAACACGTTTAGACTCTCTCTCTCTCTCATTCTCTATATGGTGAACTTCCTATTTCAAATTTCTTCATCGTGTGTTGATATATTCTTATGGTTGTTACCTTTTGCCCATTTATTCCTTAAGATTGCGAGGACGCAATTTCTTTAAGGAGGGGAGTCTGTAACAACCCGATATTTTCATCAAATTTCAAATTGACGTTTTTAAAATTTAAATTAAAAATGGTTATAAAGTTTGAGGGGCTTTGACTTTTAAATAATGGTCCACTTTTTAAGTTTGGGCCGTGACAATTACTTAAACAAATAAACCCGTTCCCCTTTCTTATTCTTTTTCTTTTTATTCTAAACCCTAAATCGAACGAGAGGAACGAAAATGGCGGCATCCTCTCGCCTTTGCTAGTCTTCGTTCGTCCTCGCGCTCGTTCGTCTTCTGGAGGTAGGACTCATTCAACTCGAAGGCGTCAACTTCAATGGCTCCTTCAACTTGCTCGCGGCTACTTCAACTTGGCGAACAAAGGTGAGTTTGCTCACATCTAATTCATGCTCGAGTTATGTGTGTATGTTGCTGCTTGAAGTCTTGGCTATTATTACTTTGAATTTTAGTGATTTCGACTTGAACTTGTGTGAGTTCTCTCACATCTAATTCAACACAGTTCAACTTCGTCTGCTTTATTTGTTTTCGTTGCTTCGGCTTCGATTTGGTATTTGTTCGTGTTGATGCTTTTCTGCCTTGAGGTGATTTTGGGGCTGCTTTTGATTTTGACTTCGAACTTGTCTTCTTGCCTCTGGTTGATTTCTACTTGGCCGTTGTGATGATTTTCTCGGCTAAGATAATTTGATCGAATTTGTTTTAGTTGAACTTCGACATTAACTTGATAATGCCTTCGAGTTCTTTATTTAAGTGTGTTTGAATGGGTACAGTTGTGACTGCCCTTGACCCTCTGTAGTCGTGGCATTCATTTTGTACTTGCACTTGTATTTCATGGTTGTTGTTTCCACTCTTTTGCATGCTGTTTCAATCTGGGTTTGGTTTCTTTATGCCGCCATGTTTACTTGAAGTCTGACCTCCCTGTTTGTTGACTTCGAGTTAGGTGACCTGAACATTGATTCCTGTAAGATTGAACCATACTGTGCTCATTATTAACTGGAGTTTACATTTGATCCACTGTTGCTTGTTGCTGCCTTGTTGTCATATTGACTTCATGTGTATAAATAAATATTGCCTTTTATTTGAAATTGATATATTCAGATTCATGCTGCATATCTTCATGTTCTTATGCATTTCTATTTGAAATTGATGCATCGAGAATTCATGTAGTGGCACAGCCAGTTCATCACTTATGTGCACATGCTCCACTGTACTGCATATGTTCGCATTTACATTCCTGACCTGTAGCACTTGTTTCCCTTGTCTGTTGTGGCTGCACTTTGCATTCATGGCTCAGTGCTTTGATGCATTTGCGTGTATTTATGTACACTGTGTTGTACTGAGCTCGACATTGCGTCATGTTGCCTTCATGTAGCTTGTTCTCTACGTTTGCTTGATTTTTGCAGTCATTTGATTTTGTCATGGCTTGATTTCATCAAGTTGAAACAGTTTCGACCTCGTTAAGTTTGCAGCCACCTGAGTACATATGTATTGTTTCTTGCATACACTTATATATGTGTGCATGTTTTTATTGCATCTGTTATGTGCAATGGTATTGAACTTCCTCATGTTTCACTGTATGTTAAAACATGACATTCTCTCTTTCACATCATCCCTTGCCTGTTGCATCTGCAGTGTCTTCATTTGTGCACTGCTGCGTATTGGTCTCATGATGTATTGAATTTTTAGCTTGCTTCTGATATATATGTGATGTGTGCTGTGGTGCCATGTCACTGCTGCCATGTCACTGGTGCCCCCACCTTCATTCGGTGGTGTCTTCATGTTGTACACTGCCTTGTGTACTTGCTCATTTTTAGCTTGCTTCTGACCCATTTTTGCCACGTGCAGTTTGTAGTTTCTGTCTTGTGTCACTTTTGTACTTGAGTGTTGCCTCAGCTATGCTTAGTGCATTTGTACTCAAGAGTGACCAGTGCATCTTTATGCAGCCTGGTTGCTTGTTGTTTACTTTCTTGTGACTGCAACCTTGTCGTAGCCTTGCCTTGTATTCGCGAAGTGTGTACATTGCTATGTGCACTTATGCACATGCTTGCATTCAACCTTGTGGTGGCTGCAATTTAATTGCAGTCTGCCCTTGTGTTTGTAGCTGTCCCTTGCCTTTGTGTCTTGATGTACCTCTGTTTACATTTTTGCTCATGTGCAATTGTTATGCACATTCATTTTGAACCAATGGGTTCGCATTCATGTTGCCCCGGGCTTGTCTCTGTTTGATTCCTTTGCATTCCCTGTACACTGATTTTCATCATCACTGTTGTGGCGCGGCAGTGCACGCAAGCGTGAACTGCAGCCACACGGTATTTATTGGGCACATCATCACTGTTGTGGCGCGGCAATGCACGCAAGCGTGAACTGCAGCCACACGGTATTTCTTTGATTAATATTCTAACTGCTTTTGATTTTAGGATATTTTGCGTATTATTACTGCTTCTATGCACTAATAACTGAGTTTGAATTAGACTGACCCGGGTATTATTTTCTTTTGAATTTAATACTCGGGTCAGACCGAGTATTTACAGGTTGTAGATTTTTAGCTTCGGGATGCTGCTTGAGCTATGAAGTTCTTTCATATCTTTTGGAGTAGTCGTCATGTATAGTAGTCGATGTAATTGTATATGAAGATATGTATTCATGTATATTATATTGAAAATGTACTTATATGTATAACTTCCTGAGTCAACTGTTGTAGTTGCATCATATGTACCATATCAAATGTATTGTAACTGCCATCAGTTATTATATATATGAGATTTTTCTGTTCAATCTGTGTTCCGCATTTATTTAAAATCTTCTGTGTTATTGTGGATCTTGTTAGACCACTTCTCTGATAAACACTTTTAAGTGTGGTTTATTCATATCTATTTCCGCCGTTGTGATATGAATTATCTGTGACTGATTTATGTTATGCTTATTTCTATATTTGTTTCCGAGGATTATATATAGCCACCGCGTGATAGCTTTGAGTTTGCATCGGTATGTCGGATTTCCTCCTTAAATGAAATGCATGCTGTACTATCTGACATATCAATGTTCGCACAAAGAAATTACACGGATGGTCGCTCCTCAACAGCCCTATTCTCCGCGCTAGTCGACAGCATTACACCGTAGTGTTCTTGGCTAGCGTGGGCATAGAGGTGGGGTGTCACATCAGCCGCCACCATATTAAACAATGGCCGAAAATTGTCTATCTTTCCCCTCTGATATCTCCAAATCCACTAATCAATTCAAAATACTTTCAACTGCAAAGTTGTAGATCTCGATGAGACGAGTAAATCCATACGGCTAAGATCGACAATCGTCGGCCATAGGTGAAGAAATCTTGCCGCGTCCTCCTACAGTTCGCGCACGAAATTCAAGGTGAAGGGGAGGCCGAGCTTGATGCTATGCACGGTGAAGGTGGCTCTCGAGTGGGGCTTCGTGGTGGAGGTGTTTGATCGTAGTCTCGTGCGTTATGGTGGCCCTGGTTTCAAACCCTAGATGGCGGCCTATGGGTCTCGTGTGCACGATGTTACGTGGAACGAAGAAGACAAAGTTTGCGGCTATGATCTAGAGTTTGGATTTGCACGGCCAGGATTTTTTTAGGTTATAAAAAAAGAAAATAAAGAAAAGTGTAAATTGTTTATATTATAATTTGTCAAACTTTAAAATGCGATAACTTTTTCATACGAGGTCGGAAAATTACGAATCAAATTGCGTTGGATTTGTTTTGTCGAGCACTACGCAGTGGAGCTGGTTTGGAGTCGTTTGGAGCTAGTGATAATTTCGGGTAAAATTAAAGCACGTTTAATTTTATTCGAAATAAAGCGCTACAACTGTTATCGGAAACTCAAGGTAAGAACTTCTCACACAATCAAATTGTTTCGATTTAAATTTTAAATAGTTAGATTTAAAATTGCTTGATTGTGTGATTGGATGATAGTTATTATCTGTTATATTGAAATAGACCCTATACGCCGTATATTAAGCGGATGATATTATTAAAAACATATACCACGATAATTCCAACTTGTATGGAATTGGTATTATATTTGTATTTGAAGTTGATTTTCCCGCATTATATAGTGGATGAGACCCTATTGCACCGCATAATAGCGGATAGTATTTTATAAATCCCATATACCACGATATTCCGTCTTGAAGTGGAATTGGTATTGTGCTAACATCTTTGGATGCAGGGAAACAGGTTGGAGGGACCCAACTGGATTCCTCAAATAATTGAATTGGTTTCAATGTTTTGTGTTGATCTATTTATAATCTGCGTGATTATCTTTGTGATTAAAATCGGTAAAGGCTAAATTTTAGAAGAATATATTTTTGGTATCGTTAGATGCCGAAAATAAATAAAATTTGATTTTTGAAAATTTAAGTTAAGAATTCATAATAAAATTTAATTTTGAAATTGATTCATTTTAAATAAATAAACGTTGAAATTTTTATGTTATAAAAATTATGATTTTTGTGAAATATAATCAAAATGTGATTTTTGAAATAAGTAGTTGATTAATTTATAAAGTAGTTTAAATTGGGATTTTTGAATTATTATGAATGATTTATATAAAAGATTTATAAAATTGATATTTATAAATTAAAATATTGGAATTATAAAACGAGTTTTTATAATTGTTAAAATGAAGTATCAATGGATTTCATAAGTGGATGAAATCTATAGATCTATAAATTGTGAAGTTATAAAATGAATAGATTTTTGTAAGTAAAAGACTTATAAGTAATTAACTTATAAATTGGATTTTGGCGTGTAAATGGGATATGGATAGAATTTGTTAATAAAGTAATTTTATTAGTTGAAGTTGTTATAAAGTATAAATGGAATTTATAAACGTTGTTTTATAAATCCGAAATCGACTTATTTTAATAAGTTTAATTATTATAGCTTATTAAAGGAAATATATCCACGATTTTGGACAGTGGATAATCCTTTAAATAAAATATATAGAAATTGAATTTGGTAAATGAAGTATATTCACGATTTTGGATGGTGAATAATATATTAAAGAAATATTTTGGGAAAGTGATATTTTAAATAGAATTAAAACGATTCAAAAATGTTTTAAAATGTATTAAGTATCGAAACCATAGATTTCAACATTCATTGTTGAAATAGACGTTTTCGAGAAATAGAAGGAAATGGTGGACTATAACACTGTTGTTATAGAAAATGATTTCCGAAAGGAAAATTTTTGTATAGTATTGGGGTTTATATATGTATCTTAAATTTCTAATCCCTATACTAGTGGTTTTGGGTTGTCGTAACGATGTTTTACGTAACATTCGTTTTGACTCAAGTAAATGTGTTTAAGAAAACGTTTTCCTTAAAGAATAAAATATATACTTAATTGTGATTTAAGTATGTTGAATATTTTCCAAATATTGAAAATAAATAGATTGGTGAAGTACTTATTATTGAATAAGTATGGAAATGTTTTCCAATATGAAGTGAATGCTTTGAGATTATATCTTTTAAAGATAAATTGAAAGTGAATATTTGAAATCGCTTTGAAAATCGTATATCAGTGGATATTTGAAAATTTTAATTCTCCATGGAATATATAAAGGAAAGGGAGATTTGTTTAAAAGTAAACATTGATTTATTTCTGAAGCGTTGGAATAAATTCACGGGTTTGGAACGTAAATTTAAAATAAATCGGTAAGGATTTATTTGATTGGTTTAAATGAACCATTTTGAAATGAAAGGTGTAAAGGTGAAAATTGATTTGAAATTATTTTTCAAACAGTTGAAGTGTGGAAATTATATCTTGTAAAGATATTTTTGAAAACAAATAATTTGGGAAATTATTTGAAATCGGTTGATGTTGTGAATATTGATTGATAGTTAAATAACCGACTATCAATATTGACCCTTAAATGGCTATTTGTTGTGAATTGGTTGAAATTGAATGCTACACTTATTCTTAACTCGTTATTCGGATTACCAATTCCGAATAGTGATATGACGTAATGGATAGCATTGAAGACCAGTGGTGAAGACCGTGTATTTTTGAAAACGATAGGATGACCTATCGATTGTCTCTGCACCGTTAGCTACGTTATGGAGATTTCCATTGTGATGGGAAATTCGATCGGGATTGTAAATGCCTGGATTGCAAGGGCTTCTTTTGAAGTCCCTTCGGTTCTGTTCGAACCCGGAACAGACGAGTATGGTTACGTGTCTGATATTACATTTTGAGATATAAAGCATATTTCTTTCAAATACATCTCTGTTGGTGGAAGAGAATTTATTCTCCTAGCGTGACACCCTTCTCTGAGACGTACGAGCTCAGAGGTTTTGTAGTTGAAGGTTATCTGTGATATATTCCCAATTTGGTAATGTGGCATGCTGAGTGTTGCTGTGTGATGATTATTTATTGATCATTTGTTGATCAAAGCGTGGCTTTGTGAAAAAGCGTAGCTTTGTGGACGAGACTTCATCAGACCTCACACCCCGGAAATGGTCGAAACTGGAATATGCGGCAAGGTTATGAGGGTCGCGCCCTTTAGGGTATGTCATTTCCTTCTGGAAAAGGGTGGTGTCAGGTATGGAGCTCTGATGCTTAACCTATGTGGTTGCTCCAATGTCATTTTTCTGTGTGGTTGTTGCTTGGTGATCGAGGGCCCTCGGATAAAGGTCCCAAAGGACCGGGGGGTGGCATATTCGTGTAGTAGTTACCTAGTTACAAAGGTAACCCAGCCTTGTGTTGGCAAAGAGCTAGTTAAGTTTTCGGGACGTCCCGCAAGAGGCGATCCCATGTGGCAGTAGGAAGTTCCTTAGCCTGACCACTTGTTGGAAATCCAAAGAAACAATACGAGCCTTGTATGATTTTAGTTGTAGAACCTTTCATTTAATACGGTAGCTATAGTAGGCATACTATAATGGTACCTATGCTGGCTAAGATTTATATTCTATTTTCGAAATGTTTTCATCATTATGCACTAATAATAATATCAAAAATGATTTGTTTTGCGTAGTAAGCATCTTTGACTGTCATAAGAAGAAATCTCCTCCAATTCTGCATTTGCATTGTGTGTGTGCGGGGAGGCCTTATGGTAGTTTCATTTTCCTAAAGCATTGGGGATATTTTTCACTTCCCTTGTTGTTGTTGTTGTTTTAAAAGATAAATAACTATTTTGAGTTCTCACACCAGTCCCATGACCGACCTGGAGTTTATTGTTCTCTCCCTAAACTCTGGGTGCCCATAATTTTCCACACGGGCAGTCTAGAGTCAGGTTATCAGGTCATTCTGGATTTAGGAGTGTTTTGGAGCTCATGTGGCGAGCTGGACGGCGAGACGTATTACCTGTATATGATATTATCTTTCTGCTGTAAATTCACTTGTAAGGACATGTTTTTATAGTTGTCCATTGTTTGTTGTGTTGTATATTGTTGTTGTACACTCTGATGATGATGTAATGTAATGTATTAACTGATATAGTTCTTTGTTTTAAAGATTATACATTTATCTATTATATGTTGTTCCGCTGCGATATGTGAGATTCTGATATTGTTCTGTCTTTTTTTCTTACTTCTTCTATCTTTTTCTTCTACCTCTTCTTTTTAACCCTAACGATTCGGTTTTCCGGCATTCGATTGTGCGGCATTTGATACAATGGACGTAAGAACGCCGACCTTCGGATCCCGACAAAAATCGAGTACGTTACAGTCACTCTTCAAGTGTAGGTAATCTACTTGTTTCTCCCGACTTAGAGAACTTTAAACTCATGTCGCAACAGTAGGGTGAATTTACGCTTTCAATTTTGGTCTTATAGATCCGTCTTCCGCATCTGTCGATCTGCCTTTTTTGGTGCCTAAACCTGTTGCTATCTCTACCACTTCCATGCTTATTTCTGTAGCTGGGGCTGGAATCTGAGAAGATCGTCGCACAGATGGTTTGGATGACACTTCCATATTTTTGGAGGGGGACTTCACGGTGACCAAAGTTCGGGAGAAAGAAATTTAGATTGAGCAACCACACAAATCTTAAGAACAACTGGTTGCCATTAAAAAAAGAAGGTTGAAGCGATAAAGGCTTCTAAGAGCTCCCATAGATCTTTGAAGCACAAAATGAAGGGCAGATCTTTTGAAAAATTTACAGAGCAGGAAGAGGACATCAACGCTGAGGAGGTCGTCAACATTACTGGAAGCGACCTCACTCCTGTAACGACCCGACTTCCCACGCCCAGGAAGACGTGTCGTTATTAAAGAAAGAAAGGGGTCAGAAAATAGAAAAGATAAGAAGAAAGAACAACAACATCAGAATCTCACAGCAGAACGAATAAATTACATTAATCACATAAGTATTTACATAATATATAACATTAATCAGAGTTATACAGATAATACATCACATACTAGATAGTTATAGACACCTGTCTAGTTATACAACTCAATACATAATACATCATAGAGATACCAACACAGCGGAACACTATATCTACAAACGCTGAAGCCTCCTGCTCCATTGCTCCCAGAATTCGTCAAAGCAAACCTGATCCCTTGGCTACTCGTAAAAATTTGAGTACCCTAGAGTTTATGAAAAAAAAAAAAAAAAACTCCGGGTCAGACATGGGTCTGGTGTGAGTAACAGGTTTAAGTTGCTTAATTTTGAAAATCCTTTGGAAACAAAAGGTATCACGTAAGACTCCCCACAAATAAACATGGGTAAGTTTTTACCTTACACTAACCAAAACATTTGATAGGAAATTCAATGATATTATAATAGGTCTAGGGTTTTCATGTAAATAGAAAATAGCCGAAATTGTTACATCTATTAAATTCCAGCTGCTAGCCACAAAAGTGGGTAATACAATCAAAACCGTTGGCACTTATTGGATTGTGGGTTTCATACAATGGCAGGGCTACTGGGGTACCGCCCGTCACAATACGTGAACGTACCGAGGATCACTCCCGACCCCCTGCAACACAAGGCCGGAACCATTCCTTACTGAACAGTCCCGAATAAGATAACCCCGCAGTTGGCTGCAGACCAACTGCCCACACAGCCGAATAAAAAGGGACATCTAGACAGGGGAATATCATGTCCTGCTTGGGGATGACCCACCTAACCTTGCTGCAACTCCCCTGTTTTAGCCATTCCCGGTTGATGAGGCTTGAGGCTACGATTACCTTTATAGAACATATCTCTTAGAATGCTCATCGCCCACCTGACGATGTGTTGAAAGCATTCAATCCGTACAAGTTCGTTCTGGATTCGAACGAAACCGAAGGCATCATCTCGTTACACTCATTTTGGAATCACCCTCTGAGTTAACGACGATAATCCCTGCACTCTGAATCTTTATTTCACTTCAGTTTCACGAGCTATCGTTAATTTGGATCGATGTGGTTTTCGGATGTCCAAATATGGAAACCCGATCCCGGTCTCATCGAAATCCAAAACGTATCTTTTAAGGCCAAGTTGTCTATTTAATCTTTATAGTCAATTCAATATTATCAATATACACACAGATAGATAATTCACATCTCATAGTAGATAATCTCATTATCATCATAAATAGATAATTAATATCATCATCCAAACAGATAATTAAATATTATCATACTTAAACCATACATCCATATCACATAGATATTACTTATCTCATATCTGAGATCACAATCAATCAATGAAATATCAATATCATCCCTAAGCAATGATTTATGAATCACAGTCTATAATTAATTTAAAATGAATTAAATTAACTACTTCTATCTTTAATTAATTTAAAATAAATTAAATTAATCACTCATTCCATAAATCCTTCTCTCATAACCATTAATTAATTATAAATCAAATTAATTAATCATTCACAAATTTCAATAAGTAATTTAGTCATTAATTAATTTCTCAATTGTATTATTCTAAATCATTCATGGCAGTTAACATTTAATTACTTCCTTATTAATTATTCCTTAATTAAACAATTCTTAATTACATCATTAATTATATTAATTAATGATCTCCAATTTATATTAAATTAGTTTATTTAAATTAATTACATTAAGTGATTAATCTTTAATTAAACACAATTATTAATCACCCTTGATTAATAACAAGACAGTAATTAACTACCCTTAATTACTTATTAATCATCCCACGATTAATTATTTCCATAAATTAATCCTTTGATTAATTACAAAAGAAATTACCCAAATTACTTCATTTATAAATCATTTTGTATTATTTACATCAAGTAATTATCATCTAAATACTTTCCTAAGTAATTATACTCCATTAATTACACTAAGTAATTACACAAACCAAATCATCAAATGATTTCTTAAATTAGTTAAAAATTAATTAACTTAATTTAATCTTATCATCAGTTACTTATGTATCCCAATTAATCATCTTTGATTTAAATAACTTTTGCTACATTCCAGTGGTTTCCTTTAATTTATTTACAGAGATTAATCTTTGAATAAATCCATTAATTAATTACATTTCGATAGATTTATTTCAATTTAATTACCTTGTTGATTTATTATTCCCAAGTTAATCAATTTCTAATTCCATCATTTATTATATTAATTAATGATCTCTAATTACATTTTCACTCGTTATTTTATTAATTATATTAAGAATACTAATCTTCAATTCACATATATTAACCCTCTTGATTAATAACATACGGTAATTAACCGTCCTTAATTAATTACTCATCAATAACAAGCTTAATTAATCCCTTGGTTAATTTCAAGTAATTATGCTCCAATTACTTCCATTAACAGCATCATCGAATTAATTACATCCAGTAATTATCTATCAATTACTTCTCTAAGTAATTTACTTCCAAAATATCAATTGATTAATCCAAATTAATTAAACTAAATTAATTAACTCAAATTAAATCAATTTACTCAATTAATAAGTAATTAATTTCTTAATTACTATCAAAAATGTAATTACATTCAAACTATTACAATGATTATTGTTAAATTAATTAAATCTAATTAATTATTAAAAATCAGTCACATTAATAAAATAATCTAGTTAACGACATTTATTAACATTTATTTCATTACTTTTCAAAATAATTAACTTACCTTAAACATTATTAATTATAAGTTTGATAATCATTAAAATTCATTAATTAATTAAAATCTACTCAATGGTTCTTTATTACATATTAATTACTTAATTCATTATTTAAAAACTTTAATTAATACATTTAAACTTATAATTACAAATTTAATTAATAAAATTATCAATTATTCATACTTAATTAACTTAAAGGTTAATGAATATAAATTCTAAATCTTTATTTCTTAAAGTAAACTATTCTTATTATGGATTAAATTTTCACTTTCAATATGTTTAAAAACATTAATTTCAAATTACTTCCTAAATAAATTACAATTTTATCCTTAATAAAGTTTAAAACTAATTTTTCAAAACCCTTTTAAACACACATGTTTAAAAGCATATTTTAACACTTAAAATTTATTTAAATCGATTTGAATTATAAAACTTTATTTTATTTCCAATCTAGAATTTCAAATTTAAGTCTTGGTTTTCAAATTTTTGAAGTTAACTTTGTTTAAATCTTTCCCTAACAATTTTAAATTTCATTTTTAATTCAACTCTTTTTGAATACACTTAAATATTAAGCACTTTTAAGTTATTACAATAATTTAAATTATGGAGCTTTGTTATTCCCGACTCTGTTTCAAAACTAACTTGAATTTACTATTAAACTTTGATTTAGAATTAGGTTAACTTTGATTTTAATTTTAAAACAAAAGTTTTAAAAACTGATAAAACTGTTACAGGTTTAAAACTCTGAACAACTACAACCCAAGCGCCCCTTGTTTGCTTCGAGTAAACACACGAAGTAACCCACGTGTTCTCGAGCCCCTGTACTTCTTCTCCCCCAACTAACCACACAACCCACACCACCCACGTGCATGTGCACGTGCACGATCACCAGAACACCTCCAATCTTCGGCCGAGGACATCAACACGACGACGATCTCCCAACGATCGCTCTCTCCAACCCACCACCCATGAATTCGTGAAGCAACTAAATCAAGCAATCCAGCTCCCTCCAGAATCCAAACCCATCACTTAAACCTCCCTCGTCCAGGCACTTCCCATCACCGGCATCTCTAAAACTCCAGCCACAGCCTCATCCATCTCCCCTCTACCTCTCCTCAAACCCACGTGACACTCGATGCATTCAATAGAATGAACGAATCAAAAGTTCTCGACCCTCCAAAACTAGGTTTACGAGCAAAAATTGCTCACCGCCTTTACCACGTTCATCGAACCACCATACGAATATTTTTCCTGCAACCACCCTTCACTCTTGCACCTCCGTCCAAGATCCCATCAACCACCAACCCGGGGATCATCAGAGATCGACAAAAACCCACTTCTCGATCAACCCAGAACTGTTCTTCCAACCCTATCTAAAAATTCTGATTCAAGCTTTAAAAATCAAGTTTTAGTGTATTAGTTCCATTTACATACTTGAATCCATGAACTATCAGGTTTGGATTTTGACTGTTTTAAAGTTTCCTAGGTGGTTCAGTATTTCCAGAGCAAAAATACAATTTTTTTTGAACTTTAATAATTTTAAACTAAAGCCAATGATATAACAAATATATTTATTCAAACTTAGGTTTAAATCAAATCTTTAATCAGGAACAAGTAAATTTGGGTTAGCTTTGAACCTGGAACCAAAGTCAGGAAACAATCCAGACACAGAGTAATGTACACACACCCATTCAAATACACATAGAAATATCTTTACAAACATTCTTAAATTCAGAGATTAAGCATACCACCATTTAAATATACTTAAAACATCTAACTGATGATGTTACTCATTTGCATTTGTGAAAGAACAGAGGCTACGAATTTGAACAGGTCCTTAAATTTGAAATCTGAAGCAACTGAAAACCTCCTCTGTTTAATCCCCTGGTTTGCTAAGTTATTGTTGGATGTATGTTTAGGTTTTTAATGAAGTTTATTTTAGCTTTTACTTAGCTCGAACTGATATGAAGATTCATAGAAAAGAAAGAAGACAGGCATATATAGAAAAGGATGGTAGACAGGGTATATTATTATGTTTCATACAATTGTGACAATACTTGTACAATACAGCATATAAATCTTTGTTTGTACATATTTAAAACAAAGATATTTGTTTAGGGTGGAGGCTGATATGAAGTGTATTGTGTGCTAGAAAGATTTACATTAATTGCTTTTGTTTGTTTAAGAATACATAATACTGTCTTCCTTAGCAAGCCTTCACATAATTTATTTATTTTTTATCTTCTTTTTTTCAGCCTGCACACATCTGATTTGTTTCTAGATTTTATTCGTTGCCTTGTTATTTTGTTTGTTTCTACTTACCTATTCATGTGTTATGAATAAATATGTTACTTGTCTTATATTTTTATTTCCTTTTTGAAATTTCAGCCTGCACACATATTCATCCTTGTTTGTACTAAACTTGTATATGCTGCAATTTTCTTATGTTAGTCTACAACTTGAAGATTATTTGTTTCTAGTTTAATTGTTGTCTTGTTATTATTTTGTGAAGTTCTATATTTAGCTTTATAATCTATAAATTTATCCTATATGTTTACTTCTTATTTTAACTTTTTACATACAGTATTTTAACTTATAATCTATAGCTTTATGTATATTTTGTTTTATTTCTATGTTTAACTTATTACTTAAAATCTTGTATCCCTGTACGTACATTATTATTTTATTTATATTATAAAACACATTTATCAATTTGAAATAATTTATAAAAGATATTATCTTTTTATTATAAACTGCTTATTTTATAATATATAGTAAAGTATCTTTTGACAAAATTGTATTAAAACCTACTTATATTTTAAATCATATTTTTCTCAAGATGTACTAAAAAGAAAATAAAACAAATATTTTTATTAATAAATTTTAAATCTAAGCTTAAGCTTGAACAAGTTTTTAAACTATTTTAAACATTTATCTTAAATATTAAAACCATATATTTATTTATTAGCTTGAAAAGTTTAATATTAAGTAAAACAAAATTTCCAAATTACTAAAACGTATATTAGAAATTTGAAAACATAACTTATTAGTTAAACTTCAAAACAAAGCTCAACTATTTACAATGTATACAAATATATACATTTATAAATAGAAAACAATGAATTTATTTTAACAGATAAAGTTTACCAATTAGATATTTATTAAAAGAAAAATATTAATTCAGATCTTATTAACAAAGATATATCAAATCAATTTAATTTTTAATACAGATTATTAAATTGATATTGCTAGAAAATTCTGGGTTGTCACAACTCCCGAGGCAAAGGAAAAAACTTTGAACATAAGGCAGGATGTGGAGTGGTGGAATGAAGCACTGAGAAGCTTGGGTTGTAGCTGATCTAGTTTTGATTCATTTTGCATTGTTTTGTTCAAGTGCAGATCTGCACTTACTACTTTTTTTATGCTTGGATGGCATCTGTATTTTTCCTTTTGTTAACCGGTATAGTATGGGTATGACCCTCACATTTTGACCTTGTACAGAAGAAAGTTATAAGTAATACATGTTGATATTTTAATTATACCTTTACTTATCTGCTCATATGTTTATCGTGCACTTATGTTTATTTTGTTTACTTTAATTTTGCATTATCTGGTCTTGTGGTTACTTCCAAAATTCTTTGTTTCGAGCAACAGAACTTGTGAAGTTTTTGTTTTTAAGAATTTTTATTTAAGTATCGGTGTATGCCCCCCTCCTCGGTTCGTAGGGAGGTTTACTTCAAACACTTGACAAACGACAAGTAACTTATGGTTCAAATAGTTTGCATACCAAATCTTGGAATTTGACTAGGTTAGAATTCAATTTTTTCCTTTTATAAGTTTTGCAACTTAGGTTTTTATGCGATTCTGGAAAGTGTATAACATAGGCATGTTTGAAATGTGCACAAAAACGTAAACTTAGTGCAGAACATACAGTTATGAGATAAACTATTAGAAAATTCATAAGCATATAGTTACAAGATCAACTTAATTAATAATCTTTGCAAATTTTTGGAAGGTAAACCACTTATCACTTCTTGAAAACATGAGTTGGTACTTATGAGTATCATTCTTTCAGATTTTTGCAATCTTCAAATATGCACTTAATTGCCCTGGGCATGCACATCATATGAGTTATATGTAAGTAATTAAATGTTATTCACATTAAATGCTACAGTTTATCATGGGTTGTCAGCTATTGGAGTTTTCTGCTGATTCGTAGCACTTTGATTTTGTTGGAGTCGCGCCCGTTACTCCCGATAATGGGAGTGGGTTGATCTTCGCAATTCCTATGATATATGAGTTTCTCGGTATTACATGGGCAATTTTGGTACTTAAAATACTTCTTAATGTTGCCAATCTTTGGTCAACGTGAATAGTTTATGTTCTAAGAGCGCGATTTCACAGCTCGGAGAGTTGGTGCGTGGCTTACGGGATGCACAGCTTTTTATGCTTCTCAATATCGGCTACCTTCGAGCAACATGAGAGGTTTATGTTATAAGAGTGTGATTTTATAGCTTGAAGAGTTGGTGCTTAGCTTACGGGATGCATAACTTTTTATTTGAGCCTCCCCGATGCTGTCGGGGCAACACCGGTTCTCAAAAGGCGGGAATCGGGTTCCGCTGTTCTAGTGGTTTGAGTCTATTTGCTTCCGTCGACTCGACGGGTAAGTGAGGCGTACTTGATCATGATTCAACTTTATCAAGTAGAAACTGTCTGATTTTGAGTCAATTTGACTCCGTCGACTCGGCAGGTTACTATTGTGAACACAATTTTGTTGGTTCAAAGAGCGAATTAATTTTATTAATAGAAGTTAGGCAAGTTTTTCCTATTTACAATGCCCCTAGCATCCAAGGATGGCTTATTTGCTAAAAAATAGATAGTATATAAGGTAGTTTTCAAGTGAAGTTGCGACGCAATGATTCACCATTCCATGCTATTGGAATTTGGATTCCGTCGACGGTTGTCAATTTGAAAGTTTCGTCCTTTAGCTTTTATTGATCACATACAGCCTTTCCCAGTTTGGTTTGAAGGCTCATGACACGGGATCGATTCGTTTGAGGATGAATTCTCCCACTTCAAAGGTTTGGTTGTGAACCTTGGAGTTGAAGTACTGATATGCATGTAATTGTGCATATATTTACATCCATATTTTATCTCTTTTTATTTAAATAATCATCATATTTGGGCATTTTAACGTGTTTAACCAAAATTCAGTTATTTCCAACCATCATATTTTCATCTTCATTCAGGGGAAAAATGGTCATTTTGTGCATGTGTCAATATAAGAATTTTTACTTGGACATTTTTTGACAATTTTTATAGGAATTTGGATGCATATGAAAGAGGCTTATATGAAGATATATGCATGCACAAATGAATATAAAGGAAAGAAGAGGGAAATAATTCAAGCCATGAACATGGAGGACCCCACCCACTTACCTAAGAGTACAATTTGGAGCTAATGGACAACTAAGTGGAGGTTAAAGCTTCATGCAAAACAAACGATGGATTAATTAGTGCTTAATGGTTACTTGTTGGCCACACTTCCTAAATGGCATTTTAGGTAGCCCTCTAAAAATAGAATTAGGGTTTTATGCATGTATATATAGCCCTCTTATGTATATGAAACTATCATCTACTCTTTCATTTTACTTAGGAAATTAAGAAATCAAAGTGTAAGCTCAATGTTCTATGAAATAAAAATGGCTTCCAAGCCTCTTTCTTCTCTCTTTTCTACATGTTTTTCTTTGTATTATTGTTAATGTTTATTCCTATGCTCTCTTCTTCTTTATGTTCATAGCTTAGATTTACTTTTATGCAAGTAGTTAGTAGCTAATCTCTTTTGCTTTCTTTGCTTATTTTCTATTCTCTTTTCTTTTTAATGTTGAAATTTATTTGTGTTGCTTCAATGCCACAAATGAGTAACTAAACCCCTTCAATTTAGGGCTGATGAAGCTCTCTAACTTTATGTAATTTCAACATTTTTATGATCTATGATCTCTTTGTTTATGCTTCATGAATGTGAATTTTGATGTAAGTTTATACAAGTGGGTTTGATAGCTTATATTGCTTATGCAAATGAGCTATTTTTATTCAACATAAACACAGTTTACATCAACATTTGCTAATTAATTTTTGATTATGAAATGAAAGTAAAAATGAAATTTGATGATCTATGTTACTAGTTACAATAGTAAATAGATCATACTTAAAATAGTTTTTGCTTTGGCTTCTTTTTCATGAGAATTGTAAGTGGTATAATTGTTGTATTATAGTTTGATGGTTTGAGTTATGTTAACTAATAACATAAACAAACCATACTTATGATAAATGCAATGATTATTTCACTTAATATCAAAGTTAGAGATCATAAATTATGTGTTTGTTGATTTACAAAAATTTGAGAGTGGATTTGCCTCTAAATTGTTCTTTAGTCTAATAATTTTTGAATCACATTTTCTAGTGTTAGCCTCATAATTTCTAGTTAACAAATCCTCTTCGACTTTGGTATAATTTGATTAAATAGAATTTTAAAATCATCAATTCCCTGCGGATCGACCCATATTCGCCGCGTGCTACATTCGTACACCGTGCGCTTGCGGTAATTTTTAAATTTAAATTCATTCGACGGTTTTCTAAACCAATAGAATTTCGTCGACGAACAAGTTTTTGGCGCCGTTGCTGGGGATTTGTTTTGATTTTATTTTTCTATTCTTCGAATTATTTTCTTTTGATTTTTATTGTGTGTTTTGTGTATTAATTTCTAAAATACAAAAGAGTTGTGTGTTTGTTGTTTTCTTTTTGTTTGCATTGCATTGGCCTATTTTAAAAAAAAAATTAACATACAATTTCAAAAAAAAAAATTCTTTTCATTTCCATTTGTTACATTTACATTTTCTTTCCTTTGTTTACATTTAAAAAAAAATCCGCAGTCCCAAAACTGTTCTATATTGCCTCATCCACCATCATTTCCATACATATTCCTCAAAGTGCTTGCTGCCTTGCTATTGCCTCAGCACTGCTGTCTCACTACAACCACAAAACCTTTCACAAATCTTTCAACTACAATACCCATTCTCTGTTTCAATAACTACCTTCCTTCACAGAACAAGCACACACCAACATACTACTCCTTCCCATCATCAAACTATCACACATCCACAACAAACTCTCTATCATCTCAAACATACCCAAACTTGCAATCAACCACCAATACTCACACTTTAAAAACCATCACTCCACTCCATCACTGCGACATCTCTTCAGACTACACATTCATCACCACACTTCATTTCATCAATTACCAGTGCCACAAATTCCAGACTTCCCAACACATTCACAAACCACTTGTGCACACAAACATCACGTGCACATCAATCACCGTGCACACATATCTCCCAAAACCGTAACACTCCCCTTTTCTTACAACAGTCCCTTCACCGTCACATTTCATCTGTCCACCATCCAATCTCTGCTGCAACCATCACTGTTACTATTGCACACAAATCACTGTGCCGACCACTTCCTCCAACAGTTACCACAAGTCTTCCCCGACCATCAACATCATCAATCACAGCCTCTAACCAGTGACCACCATCCTAAACTTCTCATTTCAACCACTTTTCACCATTTTTCCTTACTGCACATCATCCCACTTTTCCAAATTTACACTGTGAACAAGCACTCCTACATCATCAACCCATATACAAATACATCCAACTTCAAATCTCTACAAGTTCACCCACAGCCACCATTCAGACCTCACTGCCATAACCCATTCTTCCCCACTACTACACATAACTGCCACTTCATCACCCTAACAGCCCTCTTACCACCACAACTAATCACTGTCTCACCACTGCATTCACTGTCTTGACCACATCATTCCATTATACGAATCAAAAAATCCACTCCCTGACCATCCCTCTGCTTAAACCATTAGCTGCTTAGACCATCCGTTCAACATATTTGCCACAAAGCCACAGATATACAGCAATATCCAACGTCACTGCAAATCCATCACCGGAACCACATTACAAAAAAAAAAGACGCAATTGGACAGCTGCTTTGGAACCAAACCCAAACTACAATCGAACTTCAGGCTTCCCCAATCGAACTTCACAAGCAGCTTCCACCGCCTGAAACACTACTACAGACGCACATACCTCCGCACAAACAACTGCCAACCTCAACACCCGATTCATCGAAACCACAACTGCAATCGAACAACCAAATCACATGCGACAGTGATACCACCACTCAACCAGTCGAACTCCAACATCACAGTCCATACAAACTCCACCTACTGCTCAAAATCGCAAGCTATACAGCAATATCCAACGTCACTGCAAATCCACAACCGGAACCACATTACAAAAAAAAAGACGCAACTGGACTGCTGCTTTGGAACCAAACCCAAACTGCAATCGAACTTCAGGCTTCCCCAATCGAACTTCACAAGCAGCTTCCACCGCCTGAAACACTACTGCAGACGCACATACCTCCGCACAAACAACTGCCAACCTCAACACCCGTTTCATCGAAACCACAACTGCAATCAAACAACCAAATCACATGCGACAGTGATACCACCACTCAACCAGTCGAACTCCAACATCACAGTCCATACAAACTCCACCTACTGCTCAAAATCGCAAGCCACACATACCAATCATCGCCTGCAAACCACGAACCAGCATCCATACTCAAGATCGAATTCGAACCACTCGAATTCGAGATTTGAAACTTTGAAACTAGGTTATAAATTTTTGAAATTCTGTGAACTGGGGAAGTAGATTCGAAGTGGTTAGTAAATTTGAGAGATCGGATTTTAATTTGTTATACTGGTGGGAGGTTGCGTCAATTTGTTTGATACTTGGGGTAGTGGGCTGAGATATATTGGGTCAAGTTGATCGGTTTCTTCTTATTTTAATTTTTATTCTAAACCCTTTGGTTTTCTTTTGTTTAAATATCTATCTTGTTAATATATATTTTTCTTTATTTGATTTTTTTTTAATTTTGTTTTAGTTTGTTTTAGTTTGATTTGTTTTGTTTTTCACTTGTTTTGTTTTCTTCTTTGATAAACATATATAAAAAAACAGAAAAAAAATTTGTTCAATTTTTGTTTTTAAGTAAAACCGTACTTTTAAGTTTCCTTGCAAAAAAAATTGTAAATATATCTTGTTCCTCATTTCAGGTTGCCAAAGCAGAAATTCAAAAGGGAAAAGTGCTTGCCAATAAATAAACTGCTTTGCTTTGCTAAATAAAATCGCCGCTAAAAAAAAATATTGCTAAATAATCTACACGCTCTGGTATCGTGCACATTTCTCCTTGTTTTTTTATTGCATTGTTGGTTGCTTGCATTTGCATTTATATATATATATAAAAAATTCAAAATCCAAAAACAAAAAGAAACTTCATTTTAGTTGCATTGTAATTTCACGTTTAATTTCTGCTTTTCATTCATCTCATCTTGGTTTTCTTTTCTAAGGGCAATACCCCATTTCACATAAGGTGAGGGATTTCATCACCCTTTCCTTAGCCCACAAACGCATTTCATCGTAGAATTTGACTAATAATAAAGGTTAGACGTTGGACCTAAGGGTGTCACGAGCTCACTTAGGGCTTAATTGTATCTTCACAATTGTTTTATTTGAACGATTTTATTTCTTGGTGTCTAGGCTACGGCAGAGTAATAACCAGTCATAAAAATTACGGTGATACGTAAATATTATACTGGTTGTTCCTCTGAAGGTACTTAAACCTTCGGCTGCATTGCTACAGTGATTCGTGGTGCACTGATAACTCCTGTCCGTTACCTGGCTGAGAAATATTTTTGTTGATTTAAGACAAAGTGTGATTATACAATTTTGGGTTAGGAGCTACTAAGGACAGAAAACTGTAATCAAGTCCTTTGCATTCATTTAGTTACATTAGTTCATGCATATTTAAAAAAAAAATTAAAAAATCCAAAATCCAAAAAAAAAAATTGTAAATCTAACTTGATTTTTCAAAAACAAAAAAAAATTCTCTTTTTTTCCCTTTTCCTTTGAAAATTTTGAATCAAAAACAAAAATCCAAAAAAAATATATATATAATCTTTTCAAAAAAAAAAATTTGAAAAACAAAAAACAGTCTCCATTTTCTTAAAAAATCTTTTTGGTAAATATTTGAAAATTCAAAAAAAAAATACAAAATCAAAAACATATAATAAAAATTTGAAAAACCAAAAACAAAATAAAAATCAAACTTTTCTTTTGAAAATAAATCTCACTTGTTAAATAGTTTTCTCCATTGTAAAAAAAAATTCAAAAAAAAAAACACAAAAACATGTTTTCAAATCTTCTTTCACTCCCTAAACTCAATTCTAACTCCTTTCTCTTCTCGACTTTCACTTGTGCATGAGTACTTGGACTCGTGACACAACAACAAATCGTTGGACTCGCGACCCTTCTACAAACCGTTTAACTCGAACAGACGATCCTCCTGAAATGGCGAACGAAAATGCCCCTCGAACTCTTATGGATAGAATCTTTCCCGATAGAGTTTCTATTCCATATTGCATCACGTTACCCGCCCCTACGGGTAACCATTTCGAAATTCACTCGAACCATATTGCCACACTTTCGAAATTTGGCAATTTCGAGCACGATGATCCATACATCTTTTTGACTAAATTCGAACAAGTTTGTGCAACCATTAAACTCCAACAACTTTCTGACGACGGAATCAAACTTCGATTAATCCCATTTGCTCTTACAGATTACGTTGAAAAATGGTTGTACAGCTTACCTTCGAGCTCAATTAAAACGTGGGAAGAATTTGTAAAAGCTTTCTTAAAAAAGTTCTACCCCTTGGAAAAAACAAGTAGAATTCGGAATGAAATTGTAAATTTTCATCAATTCAAGGGTGAACCATTTGGAAAATATTTTGAAAGATTCAAAGAGCTTTTGATAAAATGTCCACACCATAACTTTGAAAAATGGACGATTTGCCAAATCTTATACGATGGACTCGAAAACAGCTCACGAACCATGCTCGAATCAATGTGCCAAGGCAATTTTCTTGCCCAACATCATGACGATGCTTGGCAATTTCTTGAAAGCCTTGCTGAAAAGTCGTCCCAATGGGAACGCTCGAACGAAAAATCAATATACTCACGATCGAGTTCACACTCGATAGGATCTTCAGTTGCTTTGGAAGCTAAGATTGATGCAATGATTAAAAAATTCGATAACGTTTTCTCATCCAATCTAACGAACCAAGCTTCCCAACCAATGTGTTATAAATGCAACGATCCTAATCATATAGCCGATCAGTGTCCTAATTCCGTCGAACAAATCAATGCTTTCAATAAAGCCAAAAACGACCCGTTTCTCCAACGTACAACCCTGGTTGGAGAAATCATCCGAATTTTGCGTGGAGCCAAAACAATCCCAACACGAATACGATTCGTCCCAATTTTCAAGCATTTCCGAATAATGTTTCGAATCCTCCCTTTCAGCCCAACAATTTTCAACAAAACTTTGCGGGTCCATCCCATAATCAACCACAACAATCAAATTTTCAAACAAATTCTGCTCATCCTCCCCAAGACGATAAACGTTTAACTTCACTTGAGAAAACTCTTGAAACGTTGGCTAAGGCAACTACTCAAAGCCTTCTATCAAACAACAATTTTCAAAATTCATTGACTTCATATATGCAAAACACGAACCAATCAATTGCAAAACTCGAAATGCAAATAAGTCAATTAGCCACATCTTTAAGTGAACGTGAACGAGGAACATTCCCAAGCCAGCCCCTTCCAAATCCCAGAAATCAAAACGCAAATTCAAATCAAGCCCATGTTGTTCAAGATAGCAACGTCACCCAGTTGAATGCTATCACAACTCTCCGTTCTGGTAAACAAATCGATAATCAAGTCATTAATCCAAATGATTTACCGAAAACTTTTCTCGACACTTCTAAAACAATGAACAACTCAGAACAGAACGTGGAGCCAAACGTCGAATCGAACGACAATCAAAATTCTTCTTCTTCTACTCGAGTAGACCAGCCTACCGAGTATCGTGTTCCATTTCCACATCGTCTTCGACCAAAGAAACACTCGGACCAAATGGAAAAGATGTTGGAAATTTTTAAACAAGTAAAAGTGAACATCCCGCTTCTTGACATCTTTCAGCAAGTCCGCACTTACGTGAAATTTCTTAAGGACTTGTGCACCTAAAAGCGACACACTCAAGTGCCCAAAAAAGTCTTCTTAGCCGCTAGTTTGAGTGAAGTCTTGTCCCAAACCATGCCCGTTAAATACAAAGATCCTGGATGCCCTACGATTTCGTGTACAATTGGAGACAAGACAATTAACAAATGTTTGATAGACTTAGGCGCGAGTATCAACTTGATTCCATACTCCGTGTACGAACAATTAGGCTTAGTTGAGCTTAAACCCACGAAAGTTACGCTTCAATTTGCCGATCGTTCCATTAAGAAGCATGTGGGAGAAATCGAAGACGTGCCCATTCGAGTAGGGCAATTTATATTCCCCGTTGACTTTATCGTTCTCGAAACCCAACCCGTGACAAATCCCTCAATTCAAATTCCGTTGATTTTAGGCCGACCATTCTTAGCCACCTCAAATGCCTTAACCAATTATCGTAACGGATCAATGAAAATCTCTTTTGGAAACATGACTTTGGATCTTAACATTTTCAATCTTGAAAGCCAATCGAATGAACCTCATGACGAAACGTTGGAAGTTAGTGCCATTCATGAAAACTTTGAAAACGAGACACTTGACCTTAACAACGAACGCGAAACCGAGTACGAAAAGTTGTTTCCTGAAATTCCCAACGAGATTGAATACACTCTTCCCTTTGAATCGCTTCAAGATGAGTCTGAATCTCGATCCAACTCTTTGATCAAAAAACTCCCAAAATTGGACCTCAAACCACTTCCCGTTCACCTTAAGTATGCATACTTAGGTGAAGATGAAACGTTTCCCATCATAATTTCCGCAACTCTCTCTCTTGATCAAGAAACCTCGTTACTCTCTATTCTTTCGAAAAACAAAGAAGCAATTGGATGGTCGATTTTCGATATAAAGGGAATTAGTCCCACTCTTGTTCAACATCGCATCCATTTAATCGACGATGCCAAGCCTACTCGTGACGTGCAGCGAAGGCTTAATCTAAAAGTGAAAGATGCGGTGCATGATGAAATTCTTAAACTTCTCGATAACGGAATCATTTACCCAATCTCCGATAGTTCATGGGTTAGCCCAATTCATGTTGTACCGAAAAAGTCTGGCCTAACCATTGTCAAGAACGAATCAAACGAGCTTATTCCAACTCGTACTCAAACAAGTTGGCGTGTTTGCATTGACTACCGAAAACTAAATGTCGCAACACGTAAGGATCACTTCCCCCTTCCTTTCATCGACCAAATGCTCGAACGTTTAGCCGGCCATGAATTTTACTGCTTCCTTGATGGTTATTCTGGCTATAACCAAATTCCAATCGCTCCCGAAGATCAAGAGAAAACAACTTTCACATGTCCATTCGGTACCTTTGCTTATCGACGTATGCCATTCGGACTATGTAACGCTCCTGCGACTTTCCAACGATGCATGGTTGGCATCTTTTCCAAGATGATTGAACGCTTTTTAGAAGTTTTTATGGACGATTTCTCTATCTTTGGTGATTCTTTTTCCCAGTGCTTACATCACCTCGAGTTGGTTCTGAATCGATGTAAAGAAAAATATTTGACTTTGAATTGGGATAAATGCCACTTTATGGTCAAACAAGGCATAGTCCTTGGACATATCATCTCAAATAGAGGCATTGAGGTAGACAAAGCAAAAATCGATGTCATTGCAAATCTATCCATTCCCAAATCTGTTAAGGACATTCGATCATTTATAGGACACGCTGGCTTTTACCGTCGTTTTGTGAAAGACTTTAGCAAAATGGCCCGTCCTTTGACGACCCTTCTTGTAAAAGACGTTCCTTTCGATTTTAACTCTGATTGTATCTCTTCTTTTGAACGTCTTAAGAACGAACTCATTTCTGCCCCAATCATTTGCGCACCCAATTGGGATCTTCCTTTCGAAATAATGTGTGATGCTTCAAACTTTGCCGTTGGTGCTGTCTTGGGACAACGCATCAACAAGATCCTTCATGTCATTTACTACGCGAGTATGACCTTGAACGATAATCAACTCAACTACACAACAATCGAAAAAGATCTTCTAGCTGTCGTTTTTGCGCTTGAAAAGTTTCGACCATACTTGATAGGTTCACACATTATGGTCTACACTGACCATTCTGCGCTTCGATATCTCTTCGCTAAAAAGGATGCTAAATCCCGTTTGATCCGTTGGATCCTTTTACTTCAAGAATTTGACCTTACAATCAAATACAAAAGAGGATCCGATAATGTCATAGCCGATCACTTATCTCGTCTTCCGAACGCACCATCTTTTTTGCCGATCAATGAAAACTTCCCCGATGAACAACTTCTTTCGATTTCTATCGATCCATGGTACGCTGATATAGTGAACTACTTAGTCACCAAAGAAACTCCCTCATCTTGGCCCAAACAGGACAAATGTAAATTCATATCCCAAGTGAAATATTTCTATTGGGACGATCCATAATTGTTCAAATATTGTCCAGACCAAATCATTTGACGTCGCATTCCGGATAATGAGATACGGAGTGTTCTTTCATTTTGCCACGATCAAGCGTGCGGTGGACATTTCGGTCCTTGAAAAACTGCGGAAAAAGTGCTTCAGTGTGGTTTCTATTGGCCTTCTCTTTTCAAAGACTCGTTTGAATTTTGTAAAACTTGTGATCGATGTCAAATGCTTGGACGAATTTCTCGACGAGATATGATGCCTTTAAACCCCATTCTTACGATCGAAATCTTTGATGTATGGGGTATTGACTTTATGGGACCTTTACCAAATTCTTTTGGAAACTTGTATATCTTTCTCGCTGTCGATTACGTTTCAAAATGGGTCAAAGCCGTTCCTTGCAAAAGCAATGACCACAGAATTGTTGTGAAATTTCTCAAAGAAAACATCTTTTCGAGGTTCGGCACACCTCGCACAATAATCAGTGATAACGGAACCCATTTTTGCAACCGTTCTTTTGAAACTTTAATGAAAAAATACTCAATAACCCACAAGTTATCCACTCCGTATCATCCTCAGACTTGTGGCCAAGTTGAAGTTTCAAATCGACAAATAAAACAAATCTTGGAGAAAACTGTCAATAAAAATCGAAAAGATTGGTCTCAGAAATTGCCCAACGCGCTTTGGGCTTACCGTACTGCTTTTAAAACTAACCTTGGGATGTCCCCATTTCGTTTAGTTTACGGTAAAGCTTGCCATTTACCCATTGAAATTGAACACAAAGCGTTGTGGGCAATAAAAAACTTAAACTTTGATCTTGAAAAAGCTGGCGAAAATCGAAAACTACAACTCAACGAACTCGAAGAACTTGGGAACGACGCGTATGAAAACGAGAAAATTTACAAAGAAAGAACCAAAGTTTTTCATGACAAGTCAATCCTAAGGAAAACATTTTTGCCTAACCAGAAAGTTCTTTTATATGACTCGAGACTTCATTTATTCCCTGGGAAACTTAAATCAAGGTGGACTGGACCATTTGTGGTACGAACTATTTTTTCACATGGTGCCAAAGAAATAGAAAACCCAAAGGATGGATCGATTTTCAAAGTCAATGGTCATCGTTTGAAACCCTTCTTGGAATTGCCCGGTAACCAAGAGGAGGAGCTCATGATCCTTCATGAGCCAAGCTACGTCTAGTAAGAATGTTAACCCTCTTTTGTAAATATGTACATATTTTTCCCCGTTACACTCATTATATCATGCATCGACTATAGGGACACAGTCAAAATTAAGTGTGGGGGGAGTTTCATTTTCATTTTATTTAGTTTTTCATGGCATTTTTGAATTATCATTTTCTTCAAAAAAAACATCTCAAAACTCCTAAATCTCAAAAACATTTTCATTTTACCATTTTCATTTATTTTTGAAGAAACGCCATGGGATAAGTATAAGTTTTGGTTAATAAATTGAAATTTTTGAAAAATTATTTATCTTAACAAAAATAAAAATGAAGTTTGATTACAAATAACAATGGTTTTACTAGTATATAGGAAGGTTCATCTATGTTAATTATGAAGTATGTTCTAATTGAAAATCTTTGTTTAAAAAGTGGTAAATTTAAAGTAAGGATATACATTTTTGTCTTCTAAGTTAAATGGTGCTAAGATGGTTTTGCAAAACTCTCTCTCTCGTAAAAAAATACAAAATAATAACATCTAAAGTATTCACTCTCATTTAAAAGTCTTCACGGTTATGCATGGGTGAATTACTTGGAATCTTTGATTATGTGCTTTCATACTCATTTAAAAGTACTCACGCTTATGTATGTATGGAACACATACACAAAAAAATAGACTTAATAAAAACCACCTACGGTCGATAGGTGTATGCACGAAAGTGTGTGCACTCGCCATGCTCTGTACTCCCCTCACATAAGCCCGAAAGGCAGTGCATGGGTGGTGTTTGCGCCAAAATTGGTCACAAACACCCAATACCGTGAAAGCACCAGTGTATGAATATAAATTAGTGATATTCAAACACAAATAACAAATCTTAGCAAATAATAGACAACAATCCAAAAGTAAAGAACAGAAACACAGGTTTTATAGTGGTTCGGCTATCTCCGCCCAACGTCCACTCCAATTTTTTTTTTTTATTAATTATCCTTCAAGGTTACAAGTGATTTCAACAGTTGTAATGACCAAATCTGAAGAAAATGGCAGTAATGAAGCTATGGAATGATTCTAGCAGCATCCGGGCATGCCTCTTCTCCCCAAATCTTTCGACCCTTTTTCTGAATGACCAGGGGCTCTAGTTATAGGCGTGGAAGGCTGAAATCCCGCCTAAAACCTGGGGAGGCTGCTTGGCACGTGAGGGGGGCCCACAGGCCCGTGTTCTCGGAATCCGTGCCCAGTTTGGGATCGATTCGAAGTGACGTTCGAATTGATCAAGAATCCATCCAATTGAGCTGAAATTTGGTGTGAACATTCTTCAATATGTATGTAAGTTCCTGTAAAAATTTCATTGCATTTGGATCAACGGTTTGGAAGATATGATCGATCCAAGTTCAAGAATCCGTGTGTCCTGAATGGTTCGAACCCATGCTTCGAAACCATCTACTTCGAAACCATCCCCTTCGAATCCATAGGGCCGACTCCTTCGAATCCATACCCTTCGAACCCATGCTGTTCGAATCCATGCTTTCTGAAGCCGCCTCCTTCGAGTCCATATCCTACGAGTCCATCCTCTTCGAATCCATCCCTTTCGAATCCTCGTCCTTCGAATCCATGTCCTCTTCGAATCCATCCCCTTCTTCGAATCCGTGTCCACTTCGAATCCATGTCTACTTCGACTCCACCTCCTTCTTCGAATCCATGTCTACTTCGACTCCATCTCCTTCTTCGAATCCATGTCTACTTCGACTCCATCTCCTTCTTCGAATCCATCTACATTGCACTGAAGCTACTCCTTTCGAACCCATCATGTTCCCATCGATTCGAAGCATCATCGATGCGAACCTCTTGGGTTCGAACCTGATGGGTTCGAACCTGATGGGTTCGAATTACGTACTATTCCTACTTTGAATCCATCATATTTCCTTCATACGAACTCCGATTAACCTGAAATTCGAAACATAGCCTTTCATAGTCCTTATCATCATTTCCAATCAATTTCGTCCCGATCGGAGTTCAACAAAATTTTGAGGGGGGCCCACAGGCCCGTGTTCTCGGAATCCGTGCCCAGTTTGGGATCGATTCAAAGTGACGTTCGAATTGATCAAGAATCCATCCAATTGAGCTGAAATTTGGTGTGAACATTCTTCAATATGTATGTAAGTTCCTGTAAAAATTTCATTGCATTTGGATCAACGGTTTGGAAGATATGATCGATCCAAGTTCAAGAATCCGTGTGTCCTGAATGGTTCGAACCCATGCTTCGAAACCATCTACTTCGAAACCATCCCCTTCGAATCCATAGGGCCGACTCCTTCGAATCCATACCCTTCGAACCCATGCTGTTCGAATCCATGCTTTCTGAAGCCGCCTCCTTCGAGTCCATATCCTACGAGTCCATCCTCTTCGAATCCATCCCTTTCGAATCCTCGTCCTTCGAATCCATGTCCCTTGCTTCGTATCCATCATCTTCGAATCCATGTCCTCTTCGAATCCATCCCCTTCTTCGAATCCGTGTCCACTTCGAATCCATGTCTACTTCGACTCCACCTCCTTCTTCGAATCCATGTCTACTTCGACTCCATCTCCTTCTTCGAATCCATGTCTACTTCGACTCCATCTCCTTCTTCGAATCCATCTCCATTGCACTGAAGCTACTCCTTTCGAACCCATCATGTTCCCATCGATTCGAAGCGTCATCGATGCAAACCTCCTGGGTTCGAACCTGATGGGTTCGAACCTGATGGGTTCGAACTACGTACTATTCCTACTTTGAATCCATCATATTTCCTTCATACGAACTCCGATTAACCTGAAATTCGAAACATAGCCTTTCATAGTCCTTATCATCATTTCCAATCAATTTCGTCCCGATCGGAGTTCAACAAAATTTTGACGATATCCATTGTAGCCTTATCTCCAGTCCTGATATCCATAATTCCTTGCCAATTTGTTGATATTCCAGTTTTGACCAAAAAATGGGATGACATTTTGCCCCCCAAAACATGCCTTGTGATAACAAGGCGTGTTTTGAATAATTACGAATCCAATATCCGAAGTCCACAGCCATATTGCCAAAGTATATCGTCCTTGACTGCTTCGAGTCGATGTCCAATTCCATATCCAATAGCCAAAGCCTTAGCCAATTTCGTATCCATTCGAACTCGACAACCAAGTTCCAATTCATCCTTATCCAATAGCCAATAACCGGAGCCAGGACCTCTCCGGGTCGATATCCAAATCCATAACCTCTCTGGGTTCCTGTCAAGCGTGATCCACATCCGACGACCGTGGTCCAGTGTCCCTGGACGTTGAGTTAACCTCTCCGGGCTCTTGCCAAGCGCAATCCATATTTGACGACCTTGGTCCAGTGTCCCTGGACGTTGAGCCAACCTCTCCGGGTTCTTGCCAAGCGCAATCCATACTTGACGACCTTGGCCCAGTGTCCCTGGGCGCTGTAAAATGCCATGGCTTAAGTCCTAAGCCGAATCCTGATCTCTCCGGACCCTTGCCGAGCATAGTCCATACTCGACGACCTGAAAATAATAAATGATAATAGAGGGCCTAAGTCCTAGGCCGAATCCTGGTCACTCCGGACCCTTGCCAAGCATTGCCCATACTTGACGACCTGAATGAGTCAATCTACCTTGTTTGGGTAAAGTGACTCATCCCTTGCCAGGCATAATCCATACCCGACGACCATTTACCAAAAACCAGATAAAAGTCCAACGAAAATTTATTCCAAAGTCCAAATTCGAAATTCAAATTCGAAATCCAAATCCAAAATCCAAATCCAAATCCAAAATTCAAATCCAAACCAGAAAACCAGAAATCCAAACTAGCATCCAGAATAAAAAACAATCATCCAAAGGAAAATCCAAATAAAAAAGCAAGAAAAACCAGGAGCTCAATCCAATCTCCAAAACCAAATCCAAAAAAGAAAAGCAATGTCCAATCTAAAAAGCAAGAAATAAATTTCACAAACCATAGCATCCCGGTTTATCATCATTCAGAGCATGCCTAGGGGCTATCTCCGTCCCCGTACATGTGTAAATGACTTTACCGTTTGCTAGTAGCTCGCTACTTATTCCATATTATCCTGGTCAATGGATGATCAATCGACGATCATCCCTGGGCCTCCCATCATCACGGCGTGAAGTGGTCGGTGGTTGCTCCTGCTCCGCCGTTGCATCCCGAGTTCCAACGTATTGCTGTAACTGTCCATTCCTTACATGCTCCTCGATTATGTCCTTTAGGTGCCTGCAGCTGTTGGTATCGTGTCCATCCAGATCATGGAAGAGACAGTGCCTTCCTGATGTCCTTTCCCGCTCTGTTGGTTCCCTCCTAGCCGGCCTTCGGTAGGGAAGGCGATTCCGAGTTTCCAGGTATATCCGCTCCAGCGTCTCGTTCAATCCTGTGTATGTGGAAAACTTTGGATCCTTCCATTGCTTCCTAGCGTTTCCCGAGTCGTCATCTAACTTCCTTTTTCCTTTATCCTTATCCAAACCGTTTTTGGATACCGCTCCAACCTCGATTGCATTAGCCTTCTTCAACTTTAAATCCGTACTTGCATCTTCTTGCCGAAGGAACCTTTCTGCCTCATGAAAGAATTCGTCGAGATTTTGCGGGGGATCTCGTATCAGAGATACCTTGAAATCCGAATTCTCCTTGACTCCTGATACTGCTGCCATTAAAACCATTGATGGATCAGGCCGATCCACCGAAGCGACTGCCGCACTGAATCGAGTTAGAAAAGCTCTAAGCGATTCGTCCATCCTTTGCTTCACCGATGTTAAAGTCATCACGTTCTTCGGCCTCTTGACGTGAACCCGAAACTGTCCCAGAAACTTTTCCACTAATTCCTTCCAAGTCCTGATAGATCCTTCTTCCAGCTGCCTAAACCACATTGCAGCTAAGTCCTTCAAATACAAAGGGAAACATCGGGCCATCACTTCCTCTGATGCCCCCAGCACCTCCATGTGTCTGGTGTACCTCATTAAGTGATCTGTTGGATCCGTCTTAACATCATATACCTCCACGCTAGGTAGCTTGAACTTAGGTGGATTCTGAGCCATCCTTATCTCCCGAGCGAATGGACTTCTATTCACTCCTTCCAAATCTCCGTTTGTCAAACCACCTCGCACAGTCTTCCTAATCATTTCTACTAATCCTATATTGTCTGGTAGGGGTTGCCCCCCATGCCCCCGAGGGAACTCTGGTACATATTCCTCGTGTGGCTCACTAGCAGCAACGTTAGCTCTAGCTTGTTGAATTCCTTCCAAAGGTTCTCCTGCATTGAATCCTGTGGGCCTGCCACCAAGCCCTTGTTGATTGCCTTCTGGCTCCGTATCCTGTCCTTCATTGGGTTCGACAACCCTAGCTCCATGTCCTGCATCCGCAGCTGCTGTAGCTGTTCCTAAGTTCTGCATCCCTGCAGCTCTCATTTGTTCCAAGAAAGTTTGCATCATTTCCTGTTGACTTTTCAACAATCTCTCCTGCAAAGAATTGGCCATAGCTTCCATTTCATCCCTAGTTATGTAGACCGAAGCCTGTCCTTCCTCACCTCCGGAGGATGCTTGTTGACTTCCTCCTTGTTGGCTTCTCTCAGCCCTTAGCCTTCTGCTATTCTGCCTAGTCATTGTCTTCCAAATCCAAATTCCTCAAACTCTTCAAATCCGATGCAGCGGGTGCTAGTTGTTCTCAGTGAAAGCACCAAAATGTTCACACCAAATTTCAGCTCAATTGGATGGATTCTTGATCAATTCGAACGTCACTTCGAATCGATCCCAAACTGGGCACGGATTCCGAGAACACGGGCCTGTGGGCCCCCCTCACGTGCCAAGCAACCTCCCCAGGTTTTAGGCGGGATTTCAGCCTTCCACGCCTATAAATAGAGCCCCTGGTCATTCAGAAAAGGGGTCGAAAGATTTGGGGAGAAGAGGCATGCCCGGATGCTGCTAGAATCATTCCATAGCTTCATTACTGCCATTTTCTTCAGATTTGGTCATTACAACTGTTGAAATCACTTGTAACCTTGAAGGATAATTAATAAAAAAAAAATTTGGAGTGGACGTAGGCCGGAGATAGCCGAACCACTATAAAACCTGTGTTTCTGTTCTTTACTTTTGGATTGTTGTCTATTATTTGCTAAGATTTGTTATTTGTGTTTGAATATCACTAATTTATATTCATACACTGGTGCTTTCATGGTATTGGGTGTTTGTGACCAATTTTGGCGCAAACAGGTGGTATATCTGGCCTCAGTTTACCTGAGCTAAGTGTGTAATTTTTCTTGCAAATAATGAGAGAGCAAGCAATTGAAATCCTAGCACTATTTTAATTTGTTTGATTTAACTTGATATTGAAAAGAAATGAAAATACCACTTTAATAAACTTTGATAATCAACTAAGGATCCATTTCATAATTACATTATGTTATCAACCGAAACAACTAGCCAAACTATGGTCTATCTGTATGACAACTTGATTTTTATTGGAAATTTTGGCGAGTAAAATTTTCAAGACAATGACCAAAACTTGTATTTAACTTATTCGTGTCAATTTAAAAATAAATCCTTCATTTGTAAATATTTTCAAAAACTCGCATTCATCTCTTTGTAAATAAATCTTTCATTTTGTAAATATTTTCATCCTGCATTTGGATTTTGTGGGTAGTATCCGCTGAAAACCCTCATGAGACAACACTCATCCTACTAGGGACACCCAGAGGTTTAACGGCTTGTTGCATACGCTCAATGCAATCGTGCTCCATACGAAAACGGATTTATCTTAGTTTTCCTTTATTCGAGGACGAATAAAAAGATAAGTGTGGGGGTATTTGATATGCACGTAATTGTGCATATATTTACATCCATATTTTATCTCTTTTTATTTAAATAATCATCATATTTGGGCATTTTAACGTGTTTAAAACCAAAATTCAATTATTTCCAACCATCATATTTTCATCTTCATTCAGGGGCAAAACGGTCATTTTGTGCATGTGTCAATATAAGAATTTTTACTTGGACATTTTTTGATAATTTTTATAGGAATTTGGATGCATATGGAAGAGGCTTGTATGAAGATATATGCATGCACAAATGAATAGAAAGAAAAGAAGAGGGAAATAATTCAAGCCATAAACATGGAGGACCCCACCCACTTACCTAAAAGTACAATTTGGAGCTAATGGACAACTAAGTGGAGGTTAAAGCTTCATGCAAAACAAATGACGAATTAATTAGTGGTTAATGGTTACTTGTTGGCCACACTTCCTAAAGGGCATTTTAGGTAGCCCCCTAAAAATAGAATTAGGGTTTTATGCATGTATATATAGCCCTCTTATGTATATGAAACTATCATCTACTCTTTCATTTTACTTAGGAAATTAAGAAATCAAAGTGTAAGCTAAATGTTCTATGAAATAAAAATGGCTTCCAAGCCTCTTTCTTCTCTCTTTTCTACATGTTTTTCTTTGTATTATTGTTAATGTTTATTTCTATGCTCTCTTCTTCTTTATGTTCATAGCTTAGATTTACATTTATGCAAGTGTTAGTAGCTAATCTCTTTTGCTTTCTTTGCTTATTTTCTATTCTCTTTTCTTTTTAATGTTGAAATTTATTTGTGTTGCTTCAATGCCACAAATGAGTAGCTAAACCCCTTCAATTCAGGGGTGATGAAGCTCTCTAACTTTATGTAATTTCAACATTTTTATGATTTATGATCTCTTTGTTTATGCTTCATGAATGTGAATTTTGATGTAAGTTTATACAAGTGGGTTTGATAGCTTATATTGCTTATGCAAATGAGCTATTCTTATTAAACATAAACACAATTTACATCAATATTTGCTAATTAATTTTTGATTATGAAATGAAAGTAAAAATGAAATTTGATGATCTATGTTACTAGTTACAATAGTAAATAGATCATACTTAAAATAGTCTTTGCTTTGGCTTCTTTTTCATGAGAATTGTAAGTGGTATAATCGTTGTATTATAGTTTGATGGTTTGAGTTATGTTAACTAATAACATAAACAAACCATACTTATGATAAATGCGATGATTATTTCACTTAATATCAAAGTTAGAGATCATAAATTATGTGTTTGTTGATTTACAAAAATTTGAGAGTGGATTTGCCTCTAAATTGTTCTTTAGTCTAATAATTTTTGAATCACATTTTCTAGTGTTAGCCTCATAATTTCTAGTTAACAAATCCTCTTCGACTTTGGTATAATTTGATTGAATAGAATTTTAAAATCATCAATTCCCTGCGGATCGACCCGCTTCGTACACCGTGCGCTTGCGGTAATATTTAAATTTAAATTCGTTCGACGGTTTTCTAAACCAATAGAATTTCGTCGACGAACAAGTACCGTATGACCCCTTTTTGATGGACGACGGTCTTCAACTCGGCTTCTTCCCTCCTTTTGTCAATCATATCCGGTGATTCGAGTAGGAGTTGCTCGTTATGCTTTTGATTGAAGTTTTTCCTTTGGTGAAAGGGAACTTCTAGTTTAACAGGAATCTTTGCTTCTTAGCCATATGCCAAGGCAAATGGATTGTTTCCAGTTGTCATTTTGTGAGTTATCCTATAAGGTCATAGTGCGAGTGGAAGTTCATCTACGCAGTTTCCTTTTGCTTTAGTAAGTTGCTTTTAATAGTGGCCTTGATGATCTTGTTTATTACTTCCACTTGCCCATTTTCTTGTAGATGAGCAACTGTGGAGCTCTTCTCAATTCAAAAACATTTGCAGAAGTCATATTCCACGCTTTCGAATTATGCCCCATTAACAATGATTAAATTTTGTGGCACACCAAACCTGCAAAAAATGATTTAAGTAACAAAATTAATGACTTTCTTTGAAGTAATGGGGGCCAGCAGTTCTGCTTCGACCCATTTCCTGAAATAGTCAATAGTAACCATATCGTATTTGGCCCCTCCTTTAGCTATTGCTAATATGCCGATCAAGTCAATTCCCCAAATTACAAATAGCCATGGGCTGACTATCTGTGTTAATCTTATTTAGGGAGTTCTTTTAATATTGCCAAATCTTTGGCAACGATCACATCGTCTGGCATAGTCTGCTGCATCTCAGTTTATTATCGGCCAGAATAACTGTACCGGAGAACTTTCTTTGTAAGGGTATGCCCCACAGTATAGTCTCCGCAAATGCCTTTGTGCACTTCCTTGGGGATCCGTCGAGCTTCGTCGTCAGACACGCATCTAAGAAGGGGGTTGATAATCCTCCTCAGTAAAGTATCTCATCCTATATTACGAATCGAAGTGCTTTTCGTAGAAGCTTTTTCCATGGATTCCAGTCAGTTGGAAGGGTCCCTGTAAGTAAGTAGCCCTTGATTGGTGGCATCCATGTTTCTGGTTCAGCGGCGGTCTCGAGAACCCATCAATGTCCATTTCATATATACTCGGGACAGTCAAAGTCTCACCAAGACTAGTCCCAATGTTTGAGCTTCTCCGGAGCTTGCTAGTTTAGCCAAGTCGTAAGCCTTGGTGTTTTGCTCCTACGAAATGTGAGTTATGGTATAATGTTCAATGTCGCCCAACAACTCTTGTACTTTTAGATAGATACGGGGCAAGGTTCTCCCCTCGAGTTAGTACTCGCCTTTTACTTAGCAAACAACTAGCTGGGAGTTGCTGTAGATGTGGACGGACTTTATTATGAGTTCTTTCACAAGTTTTAGCCCTGCTATTAATGCGTCGTATTCTACTTCGTTAGTTGTTGCAGGAAATTCCAAGTGTAAGGCGTAGCAAATGGCTTGTCCTTCATGGTTTTCAAGCACTACTCCTCCCCCGAACAAAGGTTGTTAGATGCACCATTAACAAAGAGTTTCCACTGTGTCTCCACTTCCTATGATGTTTCTTTTTCGTCATCCCATATGGTAAACTTGGCGATGAAATCTACCAGTGCTTGCCCATTGGTAGCCTTTCTCGGATGGTAAGCGCTATCATATTGGCTTAGTTTAATATTCCACTTGAGAAGTCGTCCTTAAGTTTTAGGTCGGTATAGTACCTGTTTCAAAGACTGATCAGTCAGTACTTTGATTGGATGTGCCTGGAAATACGGTCGTAGCTACTTGACGCGATCAGGAGGCAATACGCTAGCTTTTCCAGCTTCGAGTAATTTTTCTCAGCTCCAATAAACTACTTACTAATTTAGTATATGGGTCGTTGGATTTTCTCTTCTTCGTTCACCAAAGCAGCGCATAACGCATGAGGTGAGATTGCTAGTTAAATGATTAGGTCCTCTCCGTCCACTAACTTTGACAGGATTAGCGGGGTTACCATGTGCCGCTGCATTCTTCAAATGCAGTTTGACATGGCACACTCCATTTGAAGTTTCTCTTTCCTTTCTATAACGCATCAAAGAATGGTATGCACTTATCAGTGGCTTTAAAGATAAATCGGCTTAAAGCTGTGACCTTCCCATTCAAGCTTTACAATTCTTTCTTGTTCTTCGAGTGTTGGACTTCTTATATGGCCATTATTTGCTCTAGATTTGCTTCGTTGCCCTATGCACTTATGATGAATGCTAAGAAATTTCTGGAGGCAACTTTGAAGTGACATTTAAGTGGATTGAGTTTCAATCCATACTTCCAGAGTATTTCAAACATTCCAGTGAGATTGCCTAGGTGATTAATAGCTACTCGCAATTTGACCAACATGTCATCGACATAAACCTCCATGGTTTTTCCGATTTGGCGCTTGAACATGGTATTTATCAACCTTTAATAAGTTTCCCCAACGTTATTTAAACTGAATGGCATTACATTGTAGCAGTATAGTCCTAGACCGGTGATGAAGCTGGTGTTTTCTTGATTTGATTCGTGCATCAGGATTTGGTTGTACCTGGAGTATGCGCCGATGAATGGTAGCAGTTCATGTCCCATTGTTCTGTCCATAAGATGATCTATTCTATATAGAGGGAAATTGTCTTTCGGGCAAGCTTTTTTTTATGTCCAAGTAGTCGTATAGGTTCGACACTTCCCATTGGACTTTTTGATTAGTACCCGGTTAGATACCCATTCAGGATAAGTTGCATCATGGATAAAGCCGTTGGCCATTAACTTGTCCACCTCTTCTCTTAATACCATCGATTGCTCAGGACCTAGGTTGCGCCTCTTTTGCTTTACTGGCAGGAACTTAGGGTCAATGTTGAGCGCACGGCATGTGATTTCTAGTGACAACCAACAAATATCAGAATGCCTCAAAGCGAACACATCCAAGTTGGCGAAAAGAAATTTAGTAAGTTCCAACCGCATCTTATTTCTAAGGTGCAATCCAATTTTCAAGACTCTTATTGGGTTGTCCATATCAACTGGGACAGACACCGTCAATTTTGATGGTGCTGCACAATCCTGAAGGAACTGGGGTAGCCAGCAGCGGAAGAAATGGGTAAATTTCAAAAAATTTACGATTTTGGATCATTAGTGGGCCTATGAAGTCTAAATTCATTTAGAACTTTTCTAAGTTTCTTTTAAATTAAATCAATATTTTATTAATTTATAAATAAAGTTTTACTTTAATTTAATGTGTATGTAAATTAGAGTATATCAAATATACTCTTATGTATATATTTATGTATAATGGAATGAATCTATCAAATACGTTCATATTGTGAAATATAAGTGCAACATATAAGAAGTGTATATTTGTGTAACTGAGCATGAGAACTTTTAGAGGAGGAAAACCTTTGGTTTTCTTTTTCTTGACATGTATAATAAATTGAGGAAAGATAAGGCTATAAATGTAAAAAGAGAAACCCTTATGTCTCTCTCTCTCTTTTTTTAATTACATTGAATGAAATATTAAATGTCATCTACAATAGAATTTGCATATGCCTTTATTGTCCAAGCTTTTTTTAAGTAATAAAATATATATGTATAATAATTGATAAGTTTACAAATACACATGCTAAAATATGTTTTCCTATATAGTGAGTTTGTCAAAGCAGGAATTAACAATTGTAACAAAGGTGTCAATTAATGAAAAGCTTGAAATTAAATTATACACTTTCACAAAAGGTCTGTTTTAATTTGGATTAAATAAACATAAGCACATGTATATCTATATGTATAAATAATTGCAAGTTATGTATTCATTTTAAAATAACATATATATTTATATATATACATGAAGATTGTAATTTAAGTGACATATATGTTTAAATTTAACGCTAACAAAATGATTCAATCTTTTAATCTTAGGTATGAAATAAAAGTCTATAACTTTACATAAATGACCACTTATGAATTCTAAAACAAAAGGAAAATTTTACTTTTACGACTAAAACAAGTAAAATTAAATCATTTTAAAAATTAACTATACAACATTGGAAACTAATTTTAATGTATTAAACCACCAACAAGTATAGTTTATTAATATTTATGTATATGGATGTTACAAAATTTTACGTACAACATTACAACATAATAAAATATTTTCAAATTCCTCTTTTTCCAATTCCAAAACAATGACAGAGTAAATATCAGACAACATGGGCATAGAAAAATTTATTGTAAGATAAATCAGATCACTATACAAAAGGGACACACGATAAAACGGAATAAAGTATTTGAAGTCAAACATAATAAATATAGAGTCAGTGGATATATAAATAAGAAGAGATTCAAATTAAATCAACATAGTGAGCATATAATTAAATGAGATGAACAAAAGGGGATCAAAGTTATATTACAAGATGAGTACACAAGATAGAAGAGATATAATATGAGTAAATTTAAACCTTTTAAACATGATGAGATAGAAGATATATAACATGTATAATTCTGGACCATTTCAACATGATGAGAATGCAAAAAAATGAAATTAGAATTACCAAAAATGAAGCCAATGATTTGCACCTTGAATGATGAATCAAATCTCCTAGATTTAGAAACCAGCCTTCGGATGTTGCAAAGATCAAGAGGTATAAACCATTTTTCATAATTGATTTTATTTTATTTGATTTTAGGAATAATTGAAGCCATGTAAGATCTTATGTTTTCAGCCACTAGAGAAGGAGAGAATCAAAAAAGTTACAGAAAGAAGAATAAAAAAATGAGAAACTCAATTGTACATATATAATGAATTAAAGAATATGTTTTATTTGAAAGAAGGAAACCTTTCCCATTCTTCAATTAAAATTTCTCAAATTAATTCTCTTGGTTAACTTTCTCTTTTCACTCCTATGTCTTTATATGGTATGGCTAAAAATTTCGTGTCATCAAATGATATAAGATTCCATAAATTAACGCATGTAATTATATTTTATTTAATTACAATTATATCATTTATCAATGCGTGCAAATATAACTTTAAAAATGCATTCAAATAATTACAAATAACTCCCAAACATCAAATAAAATAAATAATAATTAATATTTGTCAAATACTAATTAATTTACAACTTTTTATAAATTAACTAAATCATGTGGTTTTTCGGAGAATTCATCATTATGGTTGTGCACTCAAAGTGTTAATTCTGAGCCGTTAATATTGAACAATTCAAATATTAACGTTTGCACGTCACTTAGCAGGTGATGTGACATTTTGGCTGAATTCATCGCTTATACATCTTTTGGTAAGATCCAGTTTTACTTATTATAAGTGGTACCTAATAGTGACAATTATTTGTACCCATTCTCTTTGTCAAAATTATATCACTTTGGATTTATGGAATTTGATAATGGTTAAAATTGCAATATCTTGCACATTCAACTTTATAGTCCAAACATAAAGTCCTTGGTTCAATAATAACAATTATTTTAACCGAAATGCTCTGGCTAGTGATTTTGACTTTGAGTTGACTTTAGTTTACCATGATACTAATCCTATATAACCGAGGAGACGAATCCTCTCTTGGATAGTGCTTCTCTTCCTATACTTCCACTCGATTAAACTATAGCCATTCGATGGAACGCCATGCCATGATTTAACTACAATTAAATCGGAGTTTTCATATTTAAGATCCACATTATTCTCAAGTCGAGAGAACAGTGTAAATCAGTCACATCGATATTTTCTGTTTGACTATAGTTATATTAATCAACAGAAAACTATCGAGTGAGTCGTTCCATAGTTATCCAATAACTATCGGTACCTAACCCCTAGGTTCCCACAACAGTCATGAGTAAAACATTACCCAACATTTGGAGAGCATTATATACTCTAGTCTCAATGGATACATCGATATCCAGTCTCGATGCATCTTGACTAGGAACATTTAAGATGGTATATTTGTTTTCTAGTGATAAGTTACTCACGGTTACAACACTTTGTAACTATTATCACAAAATATGACAATTTTTGATTTTCTATTAAATATATTTTAAATTAAATTAATTAATTAATATAACCACATTATATCAAGTATATAATAGAAAGAAACACATTTATTGCGAACTAGATTATTCAACGAGTTAGATATATGTAACAAATTACATAACTGCCTCCAGGGCATATCCCTAACTCTATCAGATCCTTCCCTAAACACTTCTTTGTAGGGTCCAAATCCTTGTCGAATCAGCTATGGTCCCCAGGCGGCTCTATAGTTATTATTCAGAAAGTTCACGAATATGGAGAGTTCTCCCCACATCCTTCCTCTTTTCCCTTCTTTTAGATTCGCGTAACTCTGTAATGTAACATTCTCTGGCGGCGCATTGATGTCCTTCGACCACCCCGATTCCATTTGCAGTCGGGAACATTATGATAAGGCACCATTGGGCCAGAGTGACTCTAAAATCAGCTAAGGCGGGTCGTCCCAAAAAGGCGTTATATTTAGAAGTTTCGTTTATAATTACGGAGGTTTGAATGAGTGTAACTCGTCGATCGTCCTCTCCAAGCTCCAATGGCAAGTCAACTATCACTTCGGGTTAGGTTCGCCAATAAATCCACAGATTTTTGTTTGGCATGTAGACACGCTTTTAATGCCGATCTTCATTAGGTCAAAGTTATGTTTGAAAAGTACATTGATAGAACTACCGCCATCGACCAATACTCGTCACACCACAACGAGTCTGATTCCTACTGTCACTACCATTGGATCGAGAGTAGAAGCTCCGATCCCTTTTAGTCTATTGGTTTCTGAATACAATATCATCATCCAAAATTTACTACTGCTGTTTTGGAGCCTTATCTTCAATTGTGGGACATGATTCCTTCGGACCATTCTTTAATGAAATAGCATACATCTCCATCTCTCCTCATCTTCTCTGTGCAGAATGTAGACATCTAGATATCGTTAAAACAATGAGTCTCTGGTCAGTTCGCTTTGATCCCACTTCACTGGTTCCGGCTTGGTTTCTTTCATTCCTAGGGGCTTGCTGAGCCACGGGCTGGTCAGGACTCTGTGGTTTACTCACGTATTGTTGGAGCTTGTTCTCGCGAATCTACTCTTCAATCAAGTTCTTTAGGTGGTGACATTCATTTGTGTTGTGAATGTGCGTCTCGTGGAAGTGACAGAACTTCCTTGAGCACTTCTATTGCTCGGTTGCTTCTTTCTTAGGGATTTTTTATATTCCTCAGTCCCTTGTGTCGTGAGATATATATTTTCTAGAGTTTCGTTGAGACGGGTGTCATCTTCAGGCCTGAAGCCTTTAAGGAATTTATTGCTTCCATTTTTCTTATTGGAATTCTAATTCTTCCTTTTATGATTTTCGTCTTTCCTTATGATTCCTTCAGTAGTTCCAGAAGCGTTTGTATTCTGATTCATTGCCGCGTCACTCTGTCCGAAATTCAATGGTTGCATGCTACTAGACTTTCTTTCCGGCTCTCATGCCTCCTTCAATCTCAAGCATTGACTTGCTTTGCGATTGAAATCCTTCCTTATAGTGGATTGCTTCATCTTGATCCACTTTCCGAACTCAGTTTCGGGATGAATGGCTCAAGCCAAAGCCATGAAAACCATGTCGTCATTTAGATTGCTAACCTCTGTCACTTCGGTATTGAACCGGTTCATGAAGACTTCAGCGATTTGTTTCATCCCTAGAATAATCTAGACAAGGTCATCACATCTCTAGGTTGCACGGTATGGAGCCTGAACTGATCGAGGAATCTTGTGGCTATTTGGTCGAAAGTAGAGATGGATATCGACAGAAAACTAATGAACCACGTGAAAGCGATTCCTTCAAGGAAAATGGGAAACAATCTAAACCGAACAGCTTCTAAAGTGGTTGCACTGTCCATGTACCAACTATACTTGTACGAATGGGGTTTTGGGTCCTTCATCCCGTCATAGGATGGAATAGTTGGTATCGTGAACTTTTTCGGATATAGCTCATTCAGGATCTCATCGGTAAATAGATTTCGACTTGGTGCGGATCCCCACTCATAATCTCTTCTACTTTTATTCTTGTCCATCAATCGCTTAACTATATCCACGATAAATGCCTTTGATGTCCGGTAGTCTTGGGGACGGCTGTTAGTCACTCCACTAAGTTTTTGGCTTTGCAAACGGTCTTAGTGAGTGGGCTGAAGCCTAGGCTCTCCTATTATTGGGAGAACCACTCCCTTGGGATCCTGTTGGCTTATGGTTATTCTATATAGGTCGATTTTGACATTTCCAGCATTGCCGAACGCATTGGCATTCTCTTCCAACTTATCATCATTGAATTGTTCTCCATCTTCTGAGTTAGAGAGGTCCATGGCTATATACTCTCGTGGGGTTTTCACTCCTTGGTTCAAGTTAAAAGTTGGTTGCTTTGCAGCGAGAGGAGTACTAGTATTTCCTTCTACATTGATACCCATAGTTCCTACTGTCACCCTTTTCTTCTATCGCTTCCCGTTTCTTCTGTTTAAGCCGAAAACAGAAGAATTTTCTTGCTCTAAGGCCGCTGCGGGTTCAACCATAGTTTTAGAGCAAGATTTGAGTGTAAGGTTAAGAGAGAATTGAGCTTATCCATCAGAGCTCTTTGACTGTTTCCATTTTTGGTTGATTTCGTCAACCATTTTTTTCAAATCGTCTCTTGTAGTCACTTCGCATTGATTGGAAGATGCTAGCACCTGATTCCCATGTTGGCACCGTTTACTTCATCTTACTAATAACTCATATCTTCTCTAGCTACCAGTACCCCTATGGACCATCCAAAGGCACTTATCTTCCTTCCCGGGGCCACTAATTTCGAGCAATAGATTTTTCAAGCAAAGATTGAGAATCTAACTTCTAAATCTATCTGATCCATAGCAGATAGCGAGGTCTAAACCCTGAGTTAGGTTCTCGGTGAAAGTACCAAAATGTTAACCCAAAAAATAGATCAACACCCTACATTGAGTACGAAAGCACCACCCTTGTTCTTATAGAGCAATAACATAGAGAATAAGTGCCAAAGGGTAGAAATAGAAAGGCGAGAAGAAATTTTTTATAGTAGTTCGGCTATTAATGAGGCATACGTCCACTTTACAATTTTTATTATTATTTGATTGTTGTTACAAAGTTGATAAGAATAAAAAAAATTGAATATCCTTAGCTAGACCAAGCCCCCAATGTTATAGTTCACTTGAGAATCACAGTGAATCCATTGGATGACCATTGTGAGGAAGGAGAAGAGTGAAGAAAGCTTTTTGCAGAGTTTCAGCAATGTGTCCGGAGAAGATCCCGTTTATGTTGCAGTTGGGAGAGTATTTATAGAGGTTGGAGAGTTACTGGGCCAAGCCTATTCGCCAACTACTTGAAGATGATCATAGGAAGGTGCATTGGAGTATGCCTTATGACCCGAGCCAAAACCATGGATTGCTAGCGATTCACAGTTTATGGATCGCTAGTGACCCACAGTGTATGCTCGAATGTAAGCCAACTCCTTAGTATTTACCCTTTGTTCTGTTTCGTACGAGTTGCGGTGGTCCTATGATGATGTATGGATCGCTGGCGATCCATAGCGTATGGATCGCGAGCGATCCATACGTTTAGCCTATTTTTTGGACATTGGTGTCCCAAGTGCCTTTTCTTCTTGTGTTGATGTTGATCATGTAGTCTTGTTGCATGTCGCCTTGTTTTGATGATGGTATACTTGCTAGTTTATTTAGCTGTTGATTGGACTAAACGGATGTTTGTCTCTTGATTTAACTAACTCGAAATCTTGTCAAACTTGGTCGCTTCTTCTAGATTATGTGTTGGATCATGATGCAAGAGAATTGGTTAACCCCTAAGCTAATCCAATGGATCGCTAGCGATCCATAGGCCATGGACCACTAGCTTTCCATGTCCTTAGTGCATTTTCCAATCTTTTTGCTTGACTCCCTTTGGCTTGTTGTTTTAGTCCTTTTGTTTGACAACTGAGTTATTCTAGCTCGACCATGTTGTTCCGACTTCTTCTGGATTATGCTGGGTTAAAAAACTAGATAATAGATACGATCCAGTGATAAAACTGATTTTCGAGGATGAAAAGGAATTGATAAGGCCTAAATGATACAAATAATTATAATGTCTAATAAAAACCGAGAACCATGATTTTCTTATAAATGTCGAGGAAAGAAGCTCCTTAGTTGCTAGTAAGCTATTAAGAGTATTGAATCTACATTATGGAATAATGTGCAAATTAAGACTTCCAGGTACATTATCATTGTATCTGAAAAGGTATGATCCATCAACCGCAAAAGGGCCTTCAAGATGCAGACATCTTTAGCTTTTGTGCGTGTGTGTATATATATATGTTTAGTGTTAGTAATGACACCTTTAGTAAGGCGATCATTTTTGAAATATCTAATGAAAATTTTAGTTATTCCATCAGATACAATTATTTTTCAGTTTGATTTTATCTTCCTTCAAGTAAAGTATGAAAAGCCATCTCTTTAGAGAAATCATATGCATTAACATTTGTGATTAATTAATAATCATCTTTTTGATTGGCTTTGAATTTAATGGTTATTTTATGATTTTAATGATTATTTAGTTAAGTAAAATAAAATGATATGTGATGAGTATAGTGCTTATAAAATCAAAATATCCGTATATAGAAAATATAGAGTTATGGTGCACATATAATGAGAAATGCTGTAAGCTATTACAACATAAATCAAAAGGACAAAGAAAAAATTAAAAGGAGGAAATATAAATGCAAACCATAATAGAACATCACATTAACCTTGTAACAACTTGTAATAAGTTTTGTAGTTTAGAATTCTTACCAAATGTCAGCACAATCACAAATTTCAATAAGTTTGTAGAAAAAGTTGTAAACATTATCAAAATGGCAACCCAGTAACTGCTCTAACAAGAGCATTAAAGAGGTCTATTGCAGATATAATAACATCCAACATTTGATGATTTCTTCCATGATGCATATTATGACTAACTCGAGAACCACTACTAGTAGATCCATTTTGGTTATTAAGCAAATTATGGCTAATGTGAGAGGCACTACTAGTAGATGCACTTCGCCTATTAAGTGCTACATGATGAGTAACTAGAGAATCACTAATGGAGTTCCTTTGATTTTTAAGTGCTGCAGGGGAAAACAAAAGATAGTTCAAAGACACTAAATAGTATATTTGTTAGTAAAGAATACAATTTGTGTAGCCAAAGTCAATGGAGGACATGATTGAGATGGATAATAACTAATGGAAACTATTGTTCTCGTCTTATTTTTATTTTAGCACTACATTTTAGTTATAAGTTTTGCAAAATGAATAATAACTAATTTGCTAATAGTGATAAAAGACAAATATAACTATAACATAAAAAATGTATCTCCACTATAGTTGTACCCTTCCATACTCTCTTTGAAAATTTTGTCCTTTTTATTGTCCTACTATAACCCTAAAAATTATGCTCACCGGTCTTGACCAAATATGTATGGTTAACCTTTGTTAAGAAAATTATTCCGCCGACCATGATCTGATGTTATTTATACTTAACAATGTTTCTTATTTAAAAATTGTGTTTTATTTTTTGGGAAATTCTATGCAAACATGTGATAAGAAAATCTTGAACACATATTTTTTCGTCTACATCTATTTTTCAAATTAAATCAGTGCCAACAAACAATGCATTAACATCCTTTTGATTATGTACATAGTGTCCCATTGGAAAAGGCATTAAAGCCATGGATTTAGGCCCATTTCATAATAGGGCACCAAAATAGAAAAAAATTATAAGTAAGATGTAAAAATTTATATCAAATTCCAAAAAAACTATTGTATGAAAATAAAAGTAGACGCTAAGTGCAAGGAAGGTGGAAATCAACCCGTCTTCTATTCCATCAATTCACAATTCCAAAAATTAAAATTCACAACTTTTAGAAATCCCACAAACTCATAATTTCAACATCTGCCTTCGTTGAAAGAAATTTAAAGGAAAGATTAGACCATTATATGAATTTTAAAATTTACAATATTGTATAAGAGGTAGACTTTCATCTTTGTTTTTATTAAATTCATACTATGAATTTCAATTTATAGAACCTTAATATGATCTAAATGCTAAAATTCATGGTAAATAAGCTTCTTTGCTTTGAAATTTAATGTTAATATTTCTAGTACAAATTTGTTGCTAATTTTTTTTCTTCTTAAGTATTGTATGAGTCTATACTACTAAAACGGTTTTTTTTTACTTCATTATTTATCTATATCATATACAAATTGCTTTGATGCTTTAATTTTATCGATCAAATTAGTACTTGTAATAGGGGCTTGATTCACAGCTGGCTTTAGCAGCAGAACTCATAAGCTGATGCTAATTTTGTAGTATATATAGTGGGAAATGCATTTCTACTTCTTATTTTATATATTATGGGTTAAAAGAGATAGCACGTATTTCAATTTATTTAAGGGAATGTTAGGTGTATTTGGAAAATCTATACTACATTATTAAGAATCAGTTGTACATTCTCTTCTCTTCTTGCTCCACAAATTCCATTCCTTCCTTATGCCATGTGACTTTTTAGAATCCCATCATTTCATTTAAACAAAAAATTATTAATTCCTAATTTATTTCATCTTAATTGTCTTTTCTTCTTCCCTTATGTTAAAATTTTCTTACTAATCTACATATGCTAGATCACATCATAATTTCGCTTTTTACCAAAGACACATCATTTTCTTTTCAAAATGTCCATAAATTCTCAAACTAATTCCATCCATCTCATAGTAACTTCTTTTTAACCTTTTTAATTTTGTTATTATAATTAATTTACTTTACAGTGATCTCTACGTCGGTATCAGCTTAATATACTATCTTAAACCAATATCATTTATTCAAAATAAATTTTTGTTCAAGGCTTTCTAAAAATGTCAAGGCCTATTTCTTAGACGACATTATCGACATGTCAATTCTGATCTTTTCATATTGTATTTTACAAGAATTATATTGGATTGTATTTAATGATGAGGAAGTTTCTTATCTTTCACTCTGAGTATTTACATTCATTAGTCTTGAAAGACGAGTCACGTATTATCTTCTCTTCTTGCTCCATAGTTTCTATTCTCCCTATATGCCACTGGGCTTCTTGGAATTCCACCATTTCCATCAAAGAGTAAACTATTATTCTCCAATTTTTCCATTTTCATTGATTTTTTTTTTTTGAATTTGGTTCAATCCCTACCTGGATACGTATTTGGCAAAGATTGAACCTTGACCTTACATGTGAACACTGTAGGTCCTAGCACATTACGCTACCCCCATAGGGTTTTAATTGATTTTCTTCTTCTTCCATGTTAAACTTTTAAACAAATCTACTTACGTTAGCCCATGTTCTACTTTAGGGTTATACTAAAGACTCATTAGTTTCTCTCTAATATCAAATAAATTCCCAAAAAGATTACACACAACCCGCGATTCACTTATTTTTACCTTTAAAAACTAAAATATTTATTGCAGGTTATGCAGTTAATATCGGATAATATCGTTGATATATCGCTAATAAATCTCATATCTCTTCTAAGCTAATATTTTTTCAAAATATCTCTCAAAATATCGTTATCAATATATCACTTGATATTTTCAGATTTGTCGCTCCGATATTAGGTGTAAAATGCCTATTACTTTTAAGATATTGTTCATTATTGTATGTGTTTATATTTACAAATAAATATCTTTACATTCTCAATAATTTTTTTGTATATGGTGAATGAAAACACCTAATCAATATTAGAAATCCTAATTAAGTAGTTTTAGTTTTAACTATATCATATTATTATTCTTCATTACACTTTCAGTAGAGAAAACTCTACTTATTCCATTATTTTAAATGTTTTATTTTCCATGAAGACTTTACCGCAAAAAAAGGTCATAAAAGGGATACTTCTCTTTTTGTTATGTTTTGTTAACGATTTCTAATTAGGAATTTAACTTATGAAATTTTATTTTATTAGTTATCATCTTGAACCAAGAACTAAAAGTTAAAGAGCAGTAAAATCATATATATTTGACATATCGATAAGGAATGAGCTAAAGTAGTAATTGGTATCAAATCAACATTGCTTATTGGATAAATTAAGTGAAAATGAAAACAAGGAAACTGTAAATATAGAAAATTTGGGAAAGTAATATAGATGATTAAGTGATTAAAGAAATAATGAATATAGTATTAATATGAAGAAAATAATAAAGATGCACATTATACGAATTTCTCATATGCCTATATTATGATTTGTCTTTAATAGAATATCTCACTAGACGAACTGTAAACCGTAAATTATATGCAATCAGTCTTTGATGGTAATTTGGCATTTTTTATCCAAATATCTAAAAACCTAACATCAATGTAACATTATAACATAATTAGGGTTGTCAACTCATAGCATGACCAGAAACACGACCAGAAGAGTACACGAAAATTAGCAAGTTAATCCGACCCATTTAAGTGGGTGGGTCCTTTTTGGGTTAACCCAAATTTATCCCGTTTACAAACGGGTTAGGTTTCGGGTTAACCCGCTGTAATAATCCGTAATTTTTATGGTTTTTATAATGCAATTAACTAAAAAATTTCTTGAAATTTAATTTATAAAATTCAACAATGAAAGTTTGATATTTGGAATACGTCTATTTTAACATAGCAACTAGTAAAAATTTATTGGAAAATATGAAAGAAAACTCTGTTGTGTAATTTTCAATTTAAATCAGTTAGTATTATTTCTGCAATCTGAATATTTTTACGTAATAAAAATGTTTTTCATTTTCTTAGTGAGGCGTCATATTTCATTTCGCTAAATTTGTATTGTTCTAGCTTCGTTTATCTTATTTTCAACGAACTAGCAGTAGTTTGGCAGCGACATATCGAGTTTTGATAGTTTGATCATATCACTTATATCTGTGTACCATTCTGTTCATGTCGTCGTGCTGATCTCCGTAGTATATTTATTTTTATATTTCATTTTTCGATTTGCAACGAAATCGACAAAATGGTTTGCCTTATCGGTATCCGTTCTAAAAAATTTGGTTTTCCTTTGTCTTTCAATTTCCACCAACGAAACCAATAGCCATTAGCTGTTAAATAATTTCAGAATTTAAAAGCATGACTTTTGATTATTCCCTATTTCAATTCACATATGATGGTTCATTTCTTTCAATTCCTCCTTTTCATTCTGTTCATTGTTTCGAAGAAAAGAAATAATATATACGCTTGCTTATTTATTTCTCGTTTCAAAACTCCTCATTTTCATTTGCATTTAAGACTAAAATAAATATACGTTTCTTTCTCCTTAACTTATGCCTTTTCTGTTACTTAGCATTTACTCTCACTTTGCTTGCCATCCAAACGATCTATGTATCAACCCAAAATTTTTAATAAATGTTTTATTTATTTAATTTAGATAATTTTTTATTTAAAATATAAATTTTGGTGTGGATTAGATTTCCACACATGAATTAATAGAATATTTTTCCGGAAATGTGAATTTTGTCAATATGGTCAAACTTTGACTTTTAAATTTAAAAATTTAAAAGTTTGAAAATTTTAATTTTTTCTTTTATTTTGAAAGTAAATAAAACTTTAAGAATACTGCTTTTCGTTTTGTTGAAATCTGATTTATAATGTGAAGGTTATGCCTTTTTAACTACTGTGTGTAATTTGTTGTATTTAACAAAATTGTTTACTTAAAATTATATAAATAATATTTTATTCGGTCATGTAATGTTCTAATTTATGTTTTTAGGGGTAAAATAACTTTTTTGTATATATTTTGGTTTTAAAACGTTTTTAAAAGTGTAATTGACATTTTCCAGTGTCAGTTGTATTTTGTTTACAATTTCTAATTTCCAACTTCAATTAATTTAAGAAATTCTTTATTTATTTTTATACTTTTCTTAAGAACTTATTTTATTCTCATTCTCACATTATTTTGTTTCTCAAAGATTTATTTTAAACCATTTTTAAGAAGAGTTGTAATTTCCCAACGTTAAGTGGATCGTGTTTGCAATTTTCTTAAGCTAGTTTCACTTTATTTTAGTTTGTTTTATTTTATTCACTGATTTTTATTTGTTTTAAACCGTGGTAGAAATTTTCCAAATGTGACGATCCGGAATTTTCGAGCATTTAAAATCAGAATATTTAATCGATTTTGAATATTTAAAAGTTAATTTTAACTTGAATTCCAAATATGACTATTTATTCGATAATTAAATTATTGAATTAAATAATTTGAAATTGGATAAAATATGAAATCTGGAGTTCTAAGCCTGTTAAAAATAATTTGAGGGCATATAAAATTCATATTGGTAACATTGAAGGTAATGGAAGTGGTAAAATTGAAATTAACAGGGGTTTGTTCAGTTTTAAAATTTTATAGTTTAAATTGAATTTAAAAATAACCTTTCGGGGAACAGTCTCGGAATTCGACGAAACCAGTTCCATTGGGTCCATAATATGGAATTATTATCGGATTTCAAATTTCGTATTGATCGGAGTTGTTGTGTGCTTATACGTTAAGTAAACACGTTGAAAATTTAATCGAGATTTTTATATAAATAAAAAGGTTAAATCAGTAGCCACCATAGCATCTGATTCCGTCGACCTAGTTGTCTCCCCTTCTCGTTTCAAGCATGCTACCCTTGTCTTCCCTCAGAAGCTAAGACCAAAACAAATATCTGGAGACGATTATATCTACCGAAATCCCTTTTCCTAATTTCAAATCTTGCTCTCGTCAAAGAAAAATCATCGCTGTTCATTTTATAAAATAATATAGTAATGGCCGCATCCTCTTCTACGAAATCAATTCGAATTCCCTTCAGTGAGATTCCGATCCCTTTTTTTTCTCTCCTCTTCATTCTCGAAATCCTGTTTCTCTATAAAAAAGGAAATCGAATTGAGTTCGAATAAATGGCGAGCCGGTTCATTTTTTTCGTTCAAGTCAGATCTAGTTCGAGCATCGCGTGGGGGTGTTCTCGAATTATTGGGAGAAAGCGTTGTAGGTCAGGCGCATAAGTGGATGGGTCGTCGTCGTTGGGAGTCGCGGCGTGGTTCGCGAAGGTTTAAGTGGGCGACTCGAGTCTAGGCAACGCAAGCATCGTCTCGAGGCGGGACGACTTGCGAGAATGGAAGCTCGGTGCAGTTTTGGCGCGTGTGTTGTAATCGCGAGGGGGATAGCAGGCGTCAAATGAGGGGGCTTCGACATAGGGGAGCTGCTCACCTAGGGTTCGTAGTCGAGCAAATTGGGAGTAGGAATCAATGTCGTCGCAATGCTTTGATAGTGGCCGAGCTCGATTTTGGGTATGATTTCTTATTCCTCGTCGTTTGTTTTAAAATAATTTTGTTAACAGTAAGGTACATACCTATTATCGTTTTAATTCTATATATATATATATATTTGTGTGTGTGTGTTAGGAAAATATAATTTTGCAGCAAGATATATAATACAATTCCTTTTGAATTTAATATATATACATATATAAGTTTTTTGGAAAAGAAAATATAAAGATTTTAAAGTGTTGAAAGGTTGTTAAAAAAATGGGGCTTTAAAATTTGTATAGGTTATTTTATAAATATATATGTGGTTTCAAAAAATAAAAATAAAATAATAATAACATAATATGCACATTAAGCCTACTGTTTAAACTCTAGGATATTTGCTAAGGTAATTAACTTGTTTAATTAGCTTATTTAATTATTTTAGCTTCATAGAATTAATTGAAGGAAAATTAATTTAAATTTAATTATTAGTTAAGATTATAAATTTTTTTTAGTTAATAAATTATTAGGTTAAAACCGAATTATTAACTTAAAGTAAAATAATAGTAATCAATTGTTCAGTCAATTCAAATATTAACAAACCTTATAATGTTGACTCAAGGTCTGAAATGTGAAGAAAACAAGCTGGTTTGGATTGGATTGCAAACAAAAATTCAAAAGGTGAGTTAATCTCACTCAGTTAAATTTAAATTTAAAATTAAATTTAAATTTAAATTTAAATTTAAATTTAAATTTAAATTTAAATTTAAACGAATAAATTTAAATAATTGGTTGAATGGTTGAATTGATTGATGTGCTATATTATAGTATATACCACACCTTGGAATGTTTGATTTATATTATGTTAACGTCTGTGGATGCAGGGAACAGGTTTGAGGGATTCAACTGGATCCCTCAACATTTATTATTTAATATTCTCTATTGTGATTATTTGATATTCTATGATGAATTTATTGGAATATTGAATGTTATGGTTTGATTGGATATATTTGAGTATAATGAATTACCAATATATAAATTGGATTTTGGAAAGAAAATAAAGAAGTGAATTTGCAAGCGAAATAATTATAGAAAATTTGAATAAATTAAGGATGAATTGAAAGAAATGGAGTGATATTAAAATACTAATAAATAACTTCGAGTATAAATAGAAAAAGATTTTGAATAAATAGAATTAATGAATTGTAAAATCAAGTGATATTATTTTAAAGGAATAAAGAAGAAGTAATTTGAGAAACCAAAAATTGGTATTCTCAGTTAAAATATTTTAAATCATAATTAATAAATAAAATCTGAAATTAATGGATTTTGAAATAAAGGGTAGTAAATTAGAAATCAATTCGGAAATTGATTCAAGTGTTTGAAACTGGTAATTTAAAGAAGAATGTGAAGAGAAGTATATTTCTTTGGATAACCAAGTACATTCAAAGCAAATTTTTAAATATAAGATAAAAAGTTTTTAATTTTGTTTTAAAAAGCATGTTTTAAGAATTTATTATTTCTATATATTAAAATTTTAAAGTAAATATTTTTAAAATCTATTATCGTGGTAATTATTTATAAAAAGTGACTTAGTACTTTGTTTTAAAAGTGAAAATCTAGTTTTATATTTTATAAAGTAACCTTATTTTTAAATATTCATATAGTATGTATTTTTAATAAATTATTGAAGTAGTTTTAACTTAAATGTTTTAAAATATATTTCAAAGTAAAGCATTTAAATTATTTTTAAATATCTAAAGTTTTGTGTTTGGTGATTCCAGTGAAAATAGAAATACTTGGAATTTATTCTGAGAAAGGTAGATAGTTTGAAAACTGTTTTCAAAAGGATTTGAAAGTGGAAATATATCTTGTGAAGATATTTTTGGGATTAATCAATAATTTGGGAAATTATTTATTGTTTGATTGATGTTGTGAATGTTAATTGATAGTTAAATAACCGACTATCAATATTGGCCAAATACGTTGATCGTTGCGAGGAGATCGGGATCGAGAATTATTTCTCGAAAACCACTTCGATCCGGTTTGTACGATTTCAGGGAAAACTAGTTTGGATTCGAAGAAGGAGCAGTGAAGTGCAAGGGCTAGTCGCTACTAATCCTGAGGATATTTCCAAAATGGATGTAGTAGGAATAGTGCCTTCGGTTCCGTCCGAAACCCGGGATGGACTTGTATGGATGAATGCTTTCGTAAACATCGTCAGGTGGACGATGGGCATTTGAGGGATATGTTCTATAAAGGTAACGCTTAGCCTCAAGCCTCATCAATCGGGAATGACTGAAAATCAGGGGTTATGCAGCAAGGCTTAGTGGGTAGCACCCATTCAGGGTGAGGTCATCCCTGTCTAGATGTCCCTTTTTATTTCGGCTTAGTGGGCGGTTGCTGATTCCAACCGCGGGGTGATCTCACTTGAGATTACCCAGTAAGGGGTAGTCCCGGTCTTGTGTTGCAAGGGAGCGGGCATACTCCTCGGTAGTGTGATCTAGGCCACATATTGTGACAGGTGGTACCCCAGTGCCTAGTCATTAGTTGGAAATCCATTCTCCCTATGAGCCTTATAAGATTTTTGTTTGTATTACCCACTCTGTGGCAAGTAGCTGGAATTTAATAGATGTAACAATTTCGGCTATTTTATAAGTATTTGTATATAGACCCTATTATAATATCAGAGGATTTCTATAAAAATTGTTTTAGCTATCGTAAGGTAAAAACCCGACATGTTTGTTTGTGGTGTGGTCTTACGAGATGCTTTTGTTTTTCAAAGGATTTTCGAAACTTTAATAATCAAATGAGTGTGATTTTCTCATGCTGGTATTCCAGAGGTGTTATTTAACTGTAATGCTTGGGTCAGACCGAGTATTATAGGATACAGGATTTGATGCTGTGGAGCTCAGGAGACGAGCTGGATGACGATACGTACTTTCGTACTTGTTTTACATATATATTCCACTGTGTTGAGTAGTTATGTATCCAGTTGTATGTTATTGATGTTAAACCGTGATTGATGTACTCTGACGATGTAATATATAAACAGATATATTTGATTTTGAGTAAAGATTATTTATTATCTATTATATTTTATTCTGCTGTGATGGTTAGATTCTGATGTTGTTTTCTATTTTCCTTCTTCTACCTCTTTTCCTTTAACCCAATGGTTCGTATTTCTGTGCAACTTGAGTTGATTATTGTAGAATAGTGTTGACTTAAGGGGTACAGATTTGCGTGTCGTTACACCAAAGCTAGCGGTATTGTTTGTAAATTTTTAAGCCCTGTTTCAATTTAATAAACTATTTCTTTAATTCTTTTCCATTTTTTCTTGAAATCATTTGTTTATTTGTTACCTTAACTTGTTCCTCAAAATCCATAGCCGTTCCTTACATGTAGCCTATCAATTCACGTGAAGATAGGAAGAGTTCTCATTTTCCACTTATTCTTTTTACTAAATAGAAATCAAATCCCTTCATTTTCTCTTGCCATTTTAAACATTGATTGCTTGACCGTTTCTTCCACGTGATTGCCGTGAGTTTTCTCACTTTATTTCTCAAGCAACAAACATCTCCTCTCATTTTTATTTCTCACGGCTAGGAATATGGTAATGGCCTCCTTTTTTCTACTTTTTTCTTCTTCCAAACTTCTATTTAAACTCTATATATTTGTACAACATTTTGTTCCACTTTTGTTTCTTTTAAAATTGGTTATATACTTTTTAAATTAAGTAATAAATATTGTATAAAAAGAAATAAAATGGTATGTTTCTTTATACGTATATACATGAGTTCTTAGTTAAATTATAAATAAATCAAACGAATGTTAACAAATCAAAATTTAAATTTTTGTAATAAATAGTGTATAAATAAGCTATATAATTCCACGTTTTAATTCGGTACGTTTATGTCCGTTTTGTTTAATTTAGTTGGCGTTAAATGGTACGTTATTTGATAAAATATTCTTTAGCGTATATTTACTAAATAAATAAGAAATGTATAAATTTAAATACGTTACTTTTGTTATAAATTTGGGCGTACATTTCATTTAAATTATTGCATCGGTTATGCGCATTCTAAAATATCTTACCTTAGCTATATAAATAAATCAATCAGTAGCCATGCATTTCCCAGTAGGAAAGAAATGAATCCCCTAGCATTCAAAATTTTATTATTTCTTGCCATTTTCTCTCTCTCACTAAAATCAACGCAATTACTTATTTTTAATTATAAAACACATTCACAAAATTCCATTCTTCCTTGCCTTAAAATTTGCGTGCCATGATTTACGCCTTCCCACTTTATCAACCTGAGGTTTTCCAAATAAATACAAAACCCACGTACCAAATTTCCTTTACATCTCATTTTGGTTTCAGTCTTCTTCTTTCTTGTGATAGTTCTCTGCTTCAGGTAATGGCTGCAAAAAATTTCTTCCTTCTTTTATTTATTTTATTTCTTTTTCTTTTTCTTGTGTTTCTTTTGTCCATTATTTTGCTACACTAAGTACTCGGCCCTCCACCACCTTTGAGTTTTAACCCAGCCTAAATTTTCCAATCTCTCATTGCTTGCGTGTTTCAAGCAATAAATAAAAAAAATATTAATGCATGCGCCACCTGTGCATAATTAAATCTCAGCCTATATATCTCAGCATCCCTCTGCGTACGTGCTTCTCTACCTTGAATATGGTAAATAGCCGAGACTTGAGGTGTGGGTTAAATCTTGTGGTGAAGGGACCGAGTTATTGGTTAATAATATCATTTTATTCAATCTAGCTTTTCAGTTTTTCTTTATTAAATTTAATGTGATCGTAATTGAATTCGCATAATTAGTTTTATTCGTTTTTGTTTCAAGATTTGAATCTGATGGTCACCTCCGCTAAAATTTGATCCCGCCTTCTATACGTTTTTCCGGTGTGGATATCATTTTTGGAATTAATTTTCAGTGTCATAGAGGCGAGTATTCATGCTTGACAAACATACTGTGAAATTGTAGAATGAATAATTTTATTTTACTTACGTGTGATATAAAATTTATGATGTTAGAACCCTGCTATAAAATTGTCACATCACCCGTTATATTATCTGCTGTTATATTTTCTGCCGTTTTATTATTATTTATTACTGATTATCACTACAAGTCCCCTATAGAGTATAATCATTTTGGGCTGAAATGATAGGCCCGAACGTTATTTATTTATTTATTTAATTATTCTATTTATTTAATTACTTGGGATTGCGGGTTTGAAATGATAGAACCCGGGTTTTTCTTTGTAAATTATGGATTGAAATGATATATTATCTGTATCACTTGACCTAGGTTAGAAAATATTACACAGACCCGTGGTTATTATATATATATATTTTTTGGAAATATTAAATATTTTTAAATTAGTATATTATAATATATTGTTTAAAATCGGATTAAAAATTATTTTATAAAGTATAGTTGTTTTTTACAAGTTAAATGTGTAAATAAATGAATGGTTAAGTTGGAATTTGAAGCATAAATTTATTTTTTAAATTTTGATTTTTGTAAAATAAAATGGAATTCAAGTTAAGAAATAAAATATGATAATTTGGTATAAATTTGAATATAAAGTGAATTAATAAAGGGTTAAGTTTTTCTATGAATTAAATGGTTAAATAAGTGAATACTTAAAATGGAAGTTGAAGTATAACTAAATTTAGAAATGTGAAGTTGGTTTTAGAATAAAAAGAAAGTTAAGAAATAAATTGGAAATTAAGTTTATTTTTGAAATGATAATTAAACTTAATTGTTAAGTAAAATTTTATAGAATATCGTGCACTTGATTTTAATAAGTAAAGCATGGAGAAGTTTGATATTTATTTGCGAAATTTACTTTATAAAAATGATAAATTACTAAGTAATATAAATGACTATTTCAAAGTGGAAAATATGATTTTATAAGTTAAATTAATTTAAATTAAAGGTTAATTATTGCTGAAATTTTATTGAAGTCTGAAATTTAATTTACTTAAATCTGTTGTAAAGGATATTACCGCACTTTGCAAGTGTTGTAGTTGATGCAAGTGAATTAAGGCTAAACCTTTGGGATTTATATTGGATTTTGTAAGAATAATAACTTCACCTTTAAATAGTTTAAAATGAAGTATTTTGACTGAAATATAAACTATTTTGGAATTTACAACCACGTGTAATAGTAACGTTGGTTGTTAAAAAGACCGGGATTGGATATGGGTATACTCTCTGTCGATACCGAAAACCACTTTGACAGCCGTGTACGAGATGGAGATTCCAAAATGGAATAGGATGGTGGTGACGTTCTATTAAGGTATGTACGTGGACCCGACTCCCATGAGTTGGCATAAGGTGGCTAAAACAAGAGCGATCGATGGACTAATGTGGTAGCACCTTTGATCGGACACACTTCTTCGTATGCTGTTCTATTACTTCGTGATTGTTTGGTGCACACCTTTGATTTTGGGAGTGTTGTTCGAGGTGGGCGGTAGTAGCAGCTACGCGTTACCACCGGTCCGGAAGCGTACTTGGTATATCTACCATGGCATTGCCTAGTTGTGTTGTGTCACCTACCCTAGCGCTCCCGGTATGAGTCCTATTTGTATCGTACCTATGGAGTATCCTCTGGTAGCCTCCTGATCAGGAGGTATTACGGTACTATATAGACTATTGGTACTGTTACATGTTAAGGCGAATATTGGGTCACTCCTTAACGCTATTTTAAAGTAAGTTTATTTTACTAATAGACACTATTATAATAGCGAAGTATTACTACATAGTAAATAGTTTAACGGATCCTTAGAGGATGGGCGGTCCCAAGCATCCTTTAAGTTAATTACCTTTATATTACAGTTCACTTGAATTAGCTTACACTGTATAAGTATGTATGCCCTGACTCGAGTGTTTATGTTTATTTTACGCTCGGGTCAGCCTGAGTATCAGTTCGGACTTCAAATTTCCGGAGCTAGGACCTCTGAAGATCACCTTTTCAAGCTGCTGTCTATTTCCTATTTCGTCTTTTATCTTAAGCTATGTAACGGAGACAAATAAATTTGGGATTTTCTATGGTTGATTCAAACTATATTGGTTTAAGACTATGTAATTTATATTTATTTTGAGATTATGTGATAGTGGCTTCATGAACCACTAAGTTATTTTTGATTCCGCTGCGATTTCTGTGACCTGTGATTATTTATTTACTGTATATTCAAAGATTTCCAAATTTTATTTACAATGCGGTATTTTGAAAAATTCAAGTCCGACATGTGTGGATGCGAATGGTTGAAAATATCGGGTCGTTACATTTGGTATCAGAGCTTTGGCTCTAGGCAAAACTTAGCATGTATGGTAAATTTGATTTACAAAATCACTTTCATTCGAGCTTAGATCTCTTCCTTTTGATTTGATTTCCTTTGAATTTTGGAACGTTCCTTGCGGTTCCAAAGTTCATTCGTGTCCCTCACTATTCATCTTTTTCGATTTTGGAGTATCCCATAACTCCACTTTGGATGATCTTTATAGTGAATTGGCGGTCTCGCCAATATTCTAATAAAGGGGTGAAACTCCTTTGCAATTAGTATTGACTCACCAGAGATTTAAATTTATCCTCGGTTTAGATGCTAGTATCTTTGGTTATTCCGAATTCTATCTCTTCGGATCGAATGTAGATTTTCCTAGAAAATCCACGTCGATCTTATTCTTTAAGTCACGATTTACCCGGTTAAGGTTGCCCGTGATTTATATAAACTTATCTAGTTCCTTAGTCTGTTATTTAATCATCAGATCTTCTGATTCCAACTTATCCTTAAATCAAAATTCTCTTTGATCCGAGTCCATCAAATTTGAATCTCTATTCTTGTTTGACAAAATTTATTCCTGTATTTGGAAAAAATTCTAATATTATATATATAAGTATAATTTTCAGAATTTTTATAATTAATTTAACTAGTTGTCAAGAGATAATAGTCTTTGATTTTATTTATGGTCTTGTAAACCATGGGTTTTGTCCCACATAAATAAGTGAACTATAAACAATGGTTATAAATTAATTTAGAAACTGAAATAAATTTAAAACAAGAACTTGAGAATTCAATTTTCGATGGTTTCAAACCTTGTGTTTAAAGTTTTAAAAGGACATATTATTTTAAAAAATTCGAATAGAAATTTGTTTCCAAAGAATTTTAAAGGATTAAAAATCAGTGCTCTACTCTTTGTCGCTGGGAAATAATTTCGGTGATGATTGTAGGATCATCGACATTTATTTTTGAGTTTCGTAATGAGGAGACCATTCTGTAGTCTGGCTACAGTGTTACCTTAAGAATTTAATTGATTTGAATCTCTAAAATATGACTTGATTTATAATATATAGATATATGATTTAAATTTGATTTGACATATTATGTGCATATATTTATTTATCTCTAAATGGTTTGAAGGGAATAAGAAATATAATTCTTAAATTTTATCTTGAGGAATAAATTCAATTATAAAAAGAAAATCAAATTTTTGAATAAATGATTCAAACTTGAGATATTGAATTTGAAAGTTTTATTTGTATAATACTCAATTGCATTTCAATATAACTTACCTTGATTTTCGAAAGTTAACAATGTAATTGGATAATATGCAATATAAAAGGATTTTGTAAATAAAATTTGAGTGTTTATAATAAATTTTATACACTTAAATTCTTTTTATAAAAAATATTAACAAAGGTAAATAGAATAAAAGGGTAATAGAATAATTTACAATATATAATGATGTTAAAGGAACTAAGAATAAATTTAAGCGGTTGTAATAAGTGTAAACTTATGTAACATAGATGATAAAAATATATTGAGAGAGATAAATTTAATTATAATTAGGAATAAATAAGAAATTAATTTATTGAACATATTTTTGAGTATAACAAATGATTTTCAAACTTATAATTTTAGAAATTTTTATTTTAAGATAATTAGAAGATGAAGTAATGAAATTTGAAATAGTTAAATTTAACTTAAGTAAAATTAAATAGATGAAATCAATTATTAATTTAAAATTGAATTTGTATGTTTAGATAAATGATTCTATTTTGAGTTTCAATTTAGTTTTCTTTCAGGTTGTTTCTATTCCCCTACCTTCTTCCTTTTCGACGACGAAAAGTTTTGAGTGGGGGAGAGTGTAACGACCCATAAATTTTTAATAATTTAAAATTGTAAAATTGATAAAATTTTGGTAATTTAATATGAATAAAAATAAACTTTGTAATAAAATAAGGAAGGAATGTTAAAGTGGAAATGCATATTTTATTCATAAGGTAATATAAAAGAATGAAACTTATCTGAATGAATTTATTTGAGGATTCAATCATAATAAATGTACACAGTTAACAAATTCAATATAGTTATGAACAACTGTTAATACAAAGGAAAGAAATTAATTAAATCCATCAGGTCATTAATTGATTTCTTGCCTTTTTCTACATGGCCTCTTTATTTCTTGCTTTAGCCGTACAAACTCTTTTCCTAGCCATGTATTTCTCATTTGCAAATCATGTATAAGAAGATTTATTTCTCATTTCAAAACTCCTCATTTTCATTTGCATTTAATAATAAAACATATATACGTTTCTTTCTCCTTAACTTATGCCTTTCTGTTTCTTAGCATTTACTCTCACTTTGCTTGCCATCCAAACCATCTATGTATCAACCCAAAAATTTTAATAAATATTTTATTTATTTAATTTAGATAATTTTGTTATTTAAAATATAAATTTTGGTGTGGATTAGAATTCCACACATGAACTAATAGAATTTTTTTTCGGAAATGTGAATTTTGTCAATATGGCCAAGCTTTGACTTTTAAATTTAAAAATTTAAAAGTTTGAAAATTTTAATTTTTTATTTTATTTTGAAAGTAAATAAAATTTTAAGAATACTGCTTTTCGTTTCATTGAAATCGAATTTATAATGTGAAAGTTATGCCTTTTTAACTATTGTGTGTAATTTGTTGTATTTAACAAAATTGTTTACTTTAAATTATATAAATAATATTTTATTTGGTCATGTAATGTTCTAATTTATGTTTTCAGGGGTAAAATAACTTGTTTTGTATATATTTTGGTTTTAAAACATTTTTAAAACTGTAATTGACATTTTCCAGTGTCAGTTGTATTTTGTTTACAATTTCTAATTTCCAACTTCAATTAATTTAAGAAATTCTTTATTTATTTTTATATTTTTCTTAAGAACTTACTTTATTCTCATTCTCACTTTATTTTTTTTCTCAAAGATTTATTTTAAACCATTTTTAAGAAGAGTTTTAATTTCCCAAAGTTTAGTGGATCGTGTTTGCAATTTTCTTAAGCTAGTTTCAATAAATTAAGCTATTTTCTTTATTTATCTTTCTATTTTCCTAAAATATAATTATTTATTTTCTTTTTCACATTATTTCAGTTTGTTTTATTTTATTCACTGATTTTTTATTTGTTTTAAAGTGTGATAGAAATTTTTCGAAAGCTAGTGGTATTGTGTGTAAATTTTTAAGCCTTATTTCAATTTAATAAACTATTTCTTTAATTCTTTTCCATTTTTTCATAAAATCATTTACTTATTTGCTACCTTAACTTATTCCTAAAAATCCATAGCTGTTCCTTACATGTAGCCTATCAATTCACGTGAAGATAGGAAGAGTTCTCATTTTCCACTTATTCTTTTTATTAAATAGGAATCAAATCCCTTCATTTTCTCTTGCCATTTTAAACATTGATTGTTGACCGTTTCTTCCACTTGATTGCCGTGAGTTTTCTCACTTTATTTCTCACGCAAAAACACGTCCACTCATTTTTATTTCTCACGGCTAGGAATATGGTAATGGCCTCCTTTTTTTCTACTTTTTTCTTCTTCCAAACTTTTATTTAAACTGTATATATTTGTACAACATTTTGTTCCACTTTTGTTTCTTTTAAAATTGGTTATATACTTTTTAAATTAAGTAATAAATATTGTGTAAATAGAAATAAAATGTTGCATTTCTTTATGCATATATACATGAGTTCTTAGTTAAATTATAAATAAATCAAAATTTAAATTTATGTAATAAATAGTGTATAAGTAAGCTATATATTTTCACCTTTTATTTTGGTACGTTTATATCCGTTTTGTTTAATTTAGTTGGCGTTAAATGGTACGTTATTTGATGAAATGTTCTTTAGCGTATATTTATTAAATAAATAAGAAACGTATAAATTTAAATACGTTACTTTTGTTAAATTTGGGCGTACATTTCGTTTAAATTATTGCATCGGTTATACGCATTCTAAAATTTCTTACTTAGCTATGTAACTAAATCAATCAGAAGCCATGCATTTCCAAGTAGGAAAGAAATGAATCCCCTAGCCATTCAAAATTTTATTATTTCTAGTCGTTTTCTCTCTCCCACTAAAATCAACGCAATTACTTCTTTTTAATTATAAAACACGTTCACAAAATTCCATTCTTCCTTGCCTTAAAATTCGCATGCCATAATTTACGCCTTCCCACTTTATCAACCTGAGGTTTCCCAAATAAATACAAAACCCACGTATCAAATTTCCTTTACATCTCATTTTGGTTTCAGTCTTCTTCTTTCTTGCATGAGCTCTCTGCTCGGGTAATGGCTGCAAATTTTTTCTTCCTTCTTTTGTTTATTTTCTTTCTTTTTCTTTTTCTTGTGTTTCTTTTGTCCATTGTCTTGCTACACCAAGTACTCGGCCCTCCACCACCTTTGAGTTTTAACCCCAGCCTAAATTTTCCAATCTCCCACTGCTTGCGTGTTACAGGCTATAAATAAATAAAATTATATTAATGCATGCGCCACCTGTGCATAATTAAAACTCAGCCTATATACCTCAGCATCCCTCTGCGTACGTGCTTCTCTACCTTGAATATGGTAAATAGCTGAGACTTGAAGTGTGGATTAAATCGTGTAGTGAAGGGACCGATTTATTGGTTAATCATATCATTTTATTCAATCTAGCTTTTTTGTTTTACTTTATTAAATTTTGATATGATCGTAATTGAATTCGCGTAATTAGTTTTATTCGTTTTGTTTCAAGGTTTGAATCTGATCGTCGCCTCCGCTAAAATTTGATCGTGCCTTCTGTACGTTTTTTCGGTGTGGATATCGTTTTTGGAATCTAATTTTCAGCGTCTTAGAGGTGAGTGTTCACGCCCGACAAACATACTTATAGATCTGTAAATTAATGACAAGTGAAATTGTATAATGAATAATTTTATTTTACTTACCTGCGATATAAAATTTATGATGTTAGAACCCTGCTATAAAATTGTCACATCACCCGTTATATTATATGCTGTTATATTTTATGTTGTTTTAGTGTTATTTATTACTGATTATCACTGCAAGTCCCCTGTAGAGTAGAATCATTTTGGGCTGAAATGATAGGCCCGAACGTTATTTATTTATTTAATTATTCTATTGATTTAATTACTTGGGATTGCGGGTTTGAAATGATAGAACCCGGGTTTTTCTTTGTAAATTACGGATTGAAATGATATATTATCCGTATCACTAGACCTAGGTTAGAAAATATTACACAGACCCGTAGTTATTATGTATATATTTTATGGAAATATTAAATATTTTTAAAGTATTATATTATAATATTTTGTTTAAAATCGGATTAAAAATGATTTTATAAAGTATAATGGTTTTGTACAAGTTAAATATGTAAATAAATGAATGGTTAAGCTGGAATTTGAAGCATAAGTTTATTTTGAAAATTTTGATTTTTGTAAAATAAAATGGAATTCAAGTTAAGAAATAAAATATGATAATTTGGTATAAATTTGAATACAAAGTGAATTAATAAAGGGTTAAATTTTTCTATGAATTAAATGGTTAAATAAGTGAATAAGTAAAAACGGAAGTTGAAGTATAACTAAATTTAAAAATGTGAAGTTGGTTTTAGAATAAAAGGTAAGTTAAGAAATAAATTGGAAATTAAGTTTATTTTTGAAATGGTAATTAAACTTAATTGTTGAGTAAATTTTTATAGAATATTGTGCACTTGATTTTAATAATTAAAGCATAGAGAAGTTTGATATTTATTTGTGAAATTTACTTTATAAAAGTCATAAATTATTGAGTAATATAAATGACTATTTCAAAGTGGAAAATATAAATTGATTTAAATTAAGGGTTAATTATTGCTAAAATTTTATTGAAGTCTGAAATTTAATTTACTTAAATCTGTTGTAAAGGATATTACCGCACTTTGCAAGTGTTGTAGTTGATGCAAGTGAATTAAGGCTAAACCTTTGGGATTTATATTGGATTTTGTAAGAATAATAACTTCACCTTTAAATAGTTTAAAATGAAGTATTTTGATTGAAATATAAACTATTTTGGAATTTATAACCATGGGTAATAATAACGTTGGTTGTTAAAGAGACCGAGATCGGATACGGGCATACTCTCTGTCGATACCGAAAACCACTTTGACAACCGTGTACGAGGTGGAGATTTCAGAATGGAGTAGGATGGTGGTGACGTTCTATTAAGGTATGTACGTGGATCCGACTCCCGTGAGTTGGCAAAAGGTAGCTAAAATAGGAGCGATCGACGGACTAATGAGGTAGCACCTTTGATCGGACACACTTCTTCATATGCCGTTCTATTACTTCGTGATTGTTTGGTGCACACCTTTGTTTTGGGAGTGTTGTTCGAGGTGGGCGGAAGTAGCAGCTACGCGTTACCACCGGTTCGGAAGCGTAATTGGTATATCTACCCTGGCATTGCCTAGTTGTGTCGTGTCACTTACCCTAGCGCGCCCTGTATGAGTTTGATTTGTGTTGTACCTATGGAGTATCCTCTGGTAGCCTCCCGATCATGAGGTATTACGGTACTGTATAGACTATTTGCACTATTACGTGTTAAGGGGAATATTGGGTCACTCCTTAACGCTATTTTAAAGTAAGTTTATTTTACTAATAGACACTATTATAATAGTGAAGTATTACAACATAGTAAATAGTTTAACGGATCCTTAGAGGATGGACGGTCCCAAGCATCCTTTAAGTTACTTGCCTTTATGTTACAATTCACTTGAATTAGCTTACACTGTATAAATGTGTGAGTCCCTACTCGAGTGTTTGTGTTTATTTTATGCTCGGGTCAGCCTGAGTATCAGTTCAGACTTCAAATTTCTGGAGACAGGACCTCTGAAGATCACCTTTTTGAATTGTTGTCCATTTCCTATTCCGTCTTTTATCATAACCTATGTAATGGAGACAAATAAATTTGGGATTTTCTGTGGTTGATTCAAACTATATTGGTTTTAAGACTACGTTATTTATACTTATTTTGAGACTATGTGATAGTGGCTTCATGAACCACTAAGTTATTTTCGATTCCGCTGCGAGTATTCTGATTTTTGTGACTTGTGATTATTTATTTACTACATATTCTGAGATTTGCCAAATTTTATTTACAACGCGGTATTTTGAACAATTCAAGTCCGACATGTGCGGATGTGGATGGTTGAAAATACAGGGTCGTTACCACTTGCATCTCCTTCTTGTGTTCGGCCCTCTTTACTCCAGCACCATGGCCGCCTCCACCACCACCACAACTAGCCACCATCCCCTCCTTCCCCCGCCCTTCATTACCGAGGCCAACCATATTGAAGATCCACCAAAAAATGAAGAAAACTCCACTAAATCATCATGGCCGAACTCCCCTTTTGTTCCACCACTCCAACCACCACCTTGACCGACTTTGTGCACCACCACCACCAGCCAAACCAGAACCTGAGACCTCTGCCACACCTGTATTTGACTCGCCAGATCTGGCCTTGCATGATCATGCTTTGGCGGAGACCATTTATGGCATGGAAATATAATTGTTGCCTTGAATTTTTGTGTACATGCACACATATCCTTAAACTCAATTATGCTCATGTTATGGCCAACCTGTTGTACCCTTAACCTGATCCAAATCCTCACTTTGGTCGTGCTTTTCCATCCTATGGCTGAAGCATAAGTTGTTGAATGCAAGTGCAAAAGCTTTAGCTTTATGTTGTGCATTTATTTCTAGCATTGTTTATAATAGTTTGGTTTGAAAATTTATATTGTACTTTGTTTTTTTTGTTATGTGACAAGGAAATTAGCTTTGGCTCTCCCACTCTCAATTCATAGTCGTGCTTTCGTGCCTTTGAAGATATTTGTTTGTGTATTTGGTTGTCATCTCCAGCTTATACAAGTGAGTAATTCTCACCAGACAAATTTATACTTATATGACTAGTAAATTGATCACAATTGAATCAGTAAACATATCATTATGTTATAGCTGATATGCTATGATCATATGATGTTCACCCATGCTTATACACCCGTTATATCATCTGTTACTGTTATATAATGCTATTCTGTTATTTATATTAGTTTGTCACACTGCAAGTTCCATGTAGATTAGAATCACTATGGGTTGAAATGATACACACCCGAACGGACTTATCGTTATGGGCTGAAATGATAGGCCTGAATGATTTTTTATTATTTCATTTTATTTGGGACTTCGTGTTTGAAATGATAAAACCCGGGTTTTCTTTGTAAATTACAGATTGAAATGATATATTATCCGTATCACTTTACCAAGGCTAGAAAGTTTTATACAGACCCGTGGTTAATATATATTTTTCACAAAATTTTAAAGTATTTTAGAAATGTAAATATTATAATATTTTGATTTAAAGTTAATTAAAAATGATTTTTGCAAAGTATTATTGATTTTCTAAAAATTTATAAGTGAAATAAATTAATGGTAAAGTTAGAAATTTGAAATATAAGTTATTTTGGAAATTATGATTTGGTTACAAATGGAATTTAAATTAAGTAGGAAAATATGATAAACAGATTTAAAATTTGATTTAAAGTGAATTTAAAATGATTTTTGTAAAGTATTAATGGTTTTTGTATAAATTAAAATGTGAAATAAATGAATATTTAAGTTGAATTTTGAAATATAACTTAGATTGGAAATTTGTGAATTTCGTTTAAAAATGAATTTTAAGTTAAGTAAATAAAATGAAAAATAATTTATATTTGGAAATTTAAACTTAAGTGTTGTTAAAAATTTAACTATAAAGAAATTGAATGTTTGAATTTAATAAGTAAATTATTATTAAATTTTGATTTTTGAATGGAAATTTCACTTTATAAAATCATGAATATAAAAGTAATTAAATGATTGTTTTAAAAGTGAAAATATATGATTTTATAAGTTAAATTTTTTTTAAATATAAATTTAATTGTTTATGAAATTATATTGAATATTTGGAATTTAATTAACAGCATGTTGAAATGCTATTATTTCTAATGTAAAGGATATTACAGCATTTGTAAATGCTGTAGTTGATAGAAATGAACCAAATGGCTAAATTGTATTAAGGGCTATTATAGCACTTTGTAAGTGCTGTAATGGTTGAATTAACTAAGTTTTATTTGAACTATAGTAACCCTATTACAGCATTTTTAATGCTGTCTTTTGTTAAATTGAACTCTTTTAAGCATAACTATCCGTAACATTTTCTAAATGCTGCGAAAGTTGAATTTCCACTGTTTTGATAAATTTAAGTGAATAAGTGAACTTTGAAAAGATTAAAATTTTATAAATTTAATATTTAATTATTAAATATAACTACTTCATTTTACTGATTTAAATGAAGTAATCTGATTTGAAATATAAAGTACTTTTAAATATGAATTGAAATGGTATTTTAAATTGAATAAAATGAATGTGGTTTTGAATAAGATATGATATATTGAAATTTTGAAATGGATTTGAAATGATATTGAATTGTTGAAATGATATTTGATTTTTGAAATATAAATACCATTTTTAAATTATAACCACGGGTTATAATAATGATTGGTTGTTAAAGAGAACGGGATCGGATATGGACATACTATCTGTCGATACCGAAAACCACTTTAACAACTGTGTACATGGTGGAAATTCCAGAATGAAGTAGGATGGTGACGACATTCTTGAGGTACATTACGTGAACCAGACTCCCGTGAGTTGGCTTAAGGTGGCTAAACAGGAGCGATCTCGGACCAAACGGGGTAGCTCCTCTGGTCGAACACACTTCTTCGATACCATTCTATTACTGTTGTGATTGATTGGGTGCGCCCCTTGATTTTAGAGTGTTATTCGGGATGGACGTAGTGGATGCTACGTTACCGCCAGCCAGTGTCAGTAATTGGTATATCTACCCTGGCATTGCCTTATGTACCATGTCACCTACCATACCGAGCCTTTACTACAAGTTTGTTTTTCTCCCGTAGCCCATGGAGTATTTAGGGTAGTCTTTCGATCTGGAGATACGCTGATACTGGATGGACTACTGGGACTATTATGTGTTAAGGGGAATATTGGGTCGCTCCTTAATGTTATTTTAAAGTAAGTTTTTTTTACTTTAGACATTATTATAATAGCGAAATATTACTATATAGTAAATAGTTTAACGGATCCTTAGAGGATGGGCGGTCCCAGGCATCCTTTAAGTTACTCGTATCTTTATTACAGTTCACTTGAGTTGGTTTTCATTATATAAGTATATATGTCCTGACTCGAGTGTTCTGTGTCTTGCTTTACGCTCGGGTCAGCCTGAGTATTCACGGCTTTGGATTCTCTTTCTGGAGCTGGTCTTTGCTGAAGATTCTACCTATCTATATTTATATCTATTTCAGTTTCAGCTATTCTAGTTTATCTCATGTATTAGTGAACTTTTACGTATTTGGGATTTCTATTATGTTGCTTTCAGACTGATATTATGTATTTGTTTTGAGATTATGTTATAGTAGCTTCATGAACTACTATGTTATTTTATATTCCGCTGCGAGTTATTCTGATTGTTCTATGTCTGTGATTCTGTGTATTTGATTTTATTTGCTCCAAATTCACTTACAATCTGTTATTTTGCATTATTCAAGTCCGACATGTGTGGATTATTGTCGATTTGAATGGTACGAAATACCGGATCATCGCATTTGGTATCAGAGCTTTGGTTTTTGGCAAAACATTGCCTGCGGAGCAAAAACTCATTAGAGATAGGGTAGTAATACCCTAGAATGAGTGAAATCAATCTCAGAATCATGTCTTTATGAGAGAACGTATTTTCAAAGTATAAAATGATTTTTCAAAATGTTTTCAAAAGATTTTCAAAGATTATTTTGATATGAAAATTTTCTTGTTTTAAAGGATTTTCAAATGTTCTCTAACTTCCTTTCTTTCGTATCTACCTTGTTAGATTTTTCCTTCTTTAGGATATTCATCCAAGTGAATTCTCTTGTCTTATCTTAATTTATCTTTGGCATCTCTTTATCTTGTCCTAAATTCATTCTTGATATTTTTCAGGATGAATCAAGGAAATGCCAGAGGTAGGGGTCGTGGTATTGCCCCAGCTCCTCAACCTGTTGCTCTAGTTAGATTCACTGCTCTCTGTAAGGAATTCACCCAACTTGGTGGAACCCCATTCACCGGTTCAGAGAGCATCACTGAGGCTTAGCAGTGGTTGCAGAGTCTAGAGAGGATATTTACTGGTCTCGAGATTACTGATGCCCAGAAACGTCCGTTAGCAGCCTGGCAGTTGCATGATTCTGCTTTAGGTTAGTCGGAGTCTGTTATAGCTAACACCATCGAGGCTGATATTACTTGGGAGCAGTTTAGGTATCCTTTGTGTTATCTTGAATTTTGTTCTTATTTTTTTCCTTTTCTTTTGAATCTATCTTAAGCTTGTTCTATATCTCTTTTCCAGGGAGGCTTTTGTAGCAAAATGGATTCCAGAAGATAGGAAATCTCAGCTTTATCGTGAATTTATGGATCTTATGCAGGGTAGCATGTCTTTTGATGAGTATGAGAGGAAATTCAACGAACTTTCCAAGTTCGGTCCTAGCCTAATTGACACTCCTCTCAAGAAGAATGAGAAATTTATTGCTAGTGCTCGTCCAGAGTACTATAGTCGCCTCATTTCTCATGTTCATAGCACCTTCACCTAGCTTATGGATATGGCTATTCGCTATGAGAACCCCACATCTAAAGATCCTGCTGTTTCTGGTGCTCAGCCTTCCTCTACTAATTCCAAGAAGTATAAGCCTAATTATCATCAGCAGAAGAAGAATTGGCAAAAGCGTCCTGGTTTGGGATCTTCATCATCTGCTCCTGCTCAGAGGCAACCAGTTGATCTCTCCTCTGTCACTTGTTTTAGGTGCGATCAGAAGGGACACTATGCCAATAGCTTTCCTACATTAGCTGGTGTTGTTGTTCCTCCACCTGCTCAGTTAGCTAGGCATGATCTCTGCCATATCTGTCTCCAGCCTGGTCATTTTAGGAAGGATTACCCTACTCAGCAGAAGGGTACGCCTTCTGGTATATTTGCTATCACTTCTGCCTCATCTCCAGTTCCTCCACCTGCTCCTGCTCCTTGTGATGACCAAGGTACTCTCCAGGGTACATGTACTTTATTTCATCATCCAGTTCGAGTTTTATTTGATAATGGAGCTTCCCATGGTTTTATTTCTGTTGATTTGTGTGATAAGTTTGAGCATCTCCTTTCTCCTGAGTATGGTTCCGTTCCATTATGTGTTTTAAATCCTATTGGGGGCCCTGCTAACCTTAATCGGATTTGTAAGCAAGTGAAGATTCTTCATTCTGATCATCGCTTTAGTGGTGATTTTTATGTTCTGGGCTTCGATGCTTTTGCTTTATTGCTTGGTCAGGATTGGTTAGGGAATCATGATGCTCATATCTCTTGTAAAGCCCGGTCTGTTCACCTTGTTGATGATCAAGGAAATTCCTTGATTATTCAGTGCCACATGCCTCAGGATTTTGCTAGCAACTTTATTTGTTCTCTGGATTCTTCTCCTAGTGATCTTGATTCGACTCCTATTGTTAGACTATATACCAATGTATTTGATGAAGTCACTTCTTTGCCTCCGAAGAAGGAAATTGATTTTCGGATTGATCTTATTCCTGGTGCTCGACCTATTGTTCTTCCTCCTAGAAGAATGGCACCCCGCGAGAAGGTTAAGATGGGAAAGCAAATTGTGGACTTGTCTTCCAAGCGTGTGATTAGGCCTAGTTTTTCTAAATGGGGAGCCACGGTGGTTTTTGTCACCAAGTCCGATGGTTCTCTGAGGATGTGTGTTGATTATAGGGAGCTGAACAAACTCGGTATGAAAAACAGATATCCAGTTCCTCGTATCAATGATATGTTTGATCATCCTTATGGTGCCACTGTTTTCACTCAGGTTGATCTTGCCTCAGGTTCTCATCAGCTTAGGGTTGTTGAGGATAGCATTCCCAAGACATCTTTCCGCACTGAGAATGATTTTTATGAATGGTTAGTCATGCCTTTCGGTTTGACTAATGCTCCTGCTTTCTTTATTGATTTGATGAATCATGTTTTTCATGATGGGCTTAATAAATTTGTTCTAGTCTTTGTTGATGATATCCTTGTCTTCTCTAGGAACAAGGAAGAGCATGAGTCGCATTTGAAATCTGTTTTGGAGACTCTCAGAAATCATCAGTTGAAGGCTAAATTTTCTAAATGCCACTTCTGGAAGGATGAAATCCGATATCTCGGGCATATTGTTTCTAGTAATGGAGTTTCTGCTGATCCAGTTAAGATCGCTACGATCAATGTAAGTCTTTCTTTCTTCTCTTTTCTTTATCATTTAATAATTCTATCTTTTCGGTTGTCCTTATTTTCTCCCTATTCTGTTTCAGGATTGGAAAACTCCAAAGACTCCATCTGATATTCGTAGTTTTCTAGGCCTTGTCGGTTACTACCGGAGATTCATTGAGAATTTTACTCGGATTGCTGCACCTCTCATTGCTTTAACTCATAAGAATGCCAAGTTTATCTAGAGTGATCAGTGTAAGGCTGCATTCAATGAGTTAAACGAAAGTAAGGGATTGACGGTATATACCGATGCTAGTAGTGAGGGTTTGGGTGCTGTTCTCATGCAGGATGGTAAGGTCATTTCCTATGCCAGCCGTCAGTTGAAAACCCATGAGTCAAATTATGCTGCTCATGATTTAGAGTTGCTTGTTGTTGTGAAGCTTTGGAGGCATCATCTTCTGGGAACCAAGTTTGAGCCTTTCACTGATCATCAGTCTCTGAGGTATATCTTTACCCAGAAGGATTTGAATCAGAGACAAGTTCATTGGCTTGAGTTTTTGGCTTCTTACGACCTCGATATTAGCTATACTCCCGTTAAAGCTAATGTTGTGGTCGATGCTCTGAGTCGGAAGAAGGCTTTGTTGTGTCAGCTTGTTGTTTCTTCTTCTCCTCTTCTAGATCGTATTATTGCTAAGCAAGATGAGGATGAGATGCTTAGATTGATGAAGGAGAGTGTTTGTAGCAGGGTTGGTGGCAGTAGTGGTGGTAGTGGAGCTCACATCGATGATAGGGGGATTTTGAGGATTTATGGCAGGATTTGTGTCTCGAATGTTGATGGTTTGAGACAGGAGTTGCTTCAGGAGAATCACCAATCCAGGCTTTCTATTCATCCTGGTGTGTCGAAGATGTATCGGGATATGAAGAGGCTTTATTGGTGGAGGGGGATGAAGAGGGATATTTCTATCTTTGTTAGTCGGTGTGCGACTTGTCACAAGTCAAAGCCGATCACCAGAAGACCCCTGGTTTGTTGCAGCCCCTTTAGATTCCCAATTGGAAGTGGGAACAGGTTTCCATGGATTTCATCGATGGTTTACCAAGGACTCGGAGGGGTAATGAGAGTATCTGGGTCATTGTGGATAGACTTACCAAGTCCGCTCATTTCATTTCGTTCAAGTCTACTCGTTCTGCTTCTAGCTTATCCGAGATCTACATGAGAGAGATCGTTCGTCTCCATGGTGTTCCTCTCAGTATTGTTTGTGATCGTGACCCTATCTTTACCAGTTAATTCTAGAAAGCTTTTCAGGAATCTTTGGGTACTCTGAGCATTGCTTACCATCCACAGACCGATGGACAAACGGAATGAGTGAATCAGATTCTCGAGGATCTTCTTCATGCTTATGTGCTTGATTATGGAGGATCTTGTGAAGATCATCTCCATGTTGTCGAATTAAACTACAATAATAGCTATCAGGTATAATCTTATCTTCTATTTTAACCTTATCTTGATCTTTTTATCTATCTCATTCCATATTTACATTCAGGCCAGTCACAAAATGTCTTCGTTTGCTGCTCTATACGGACGACCTAGTAGATCCCCATCTTGCTGGATTGAATCCGGTAATCGTTTGGTTCTTGGTCCTGATGTGATTTTGGAAGCTTCTGAGAGGGTTGAGGAGATTAAGAAGAGGTTGAGAGCTGCTCAGGATAGGCAGAAGAAGTATGCTGATAGGCGTAGGTGGAATTCGGAATTTGCTGTTGGTGATCAGGTGCTCCTTAAAGTTTCTTTCTTGAGGAATGCCATTCGCTTTGGTTGTAGAGGGAAGCTTTCTCCTAGGTTCATTGGTCCTTTCCGCATTGTGGAAAGAGTTGGTTCTTTGGCTTATTCATCTGGATTTGCCCGAGAAGTTTTCGGGAGTGCATGATGTATTCCATGTCTCACATCTTCGTTGATATCTTCATGATCCATCTCCTATTGTCTATCCTTCTGCTCTTGATAGTTTGGATATTGAGCCTAATCTGACTGTCGAGAGGAAGCCACTTCATATTATCGACAGAGGTACGAAGCAGCTCAGAAGAAAAATCTGTTAATCTAGTCAAAGTACAGTGGAGTACCGATGATTAAGATTGTATCTGGGAAACGGAGGAAAGCATTCATGCTTCGAATCCGGAATTGTTCGTTTCAGGCACAATTTTGTTTTCTATCTTGTTTCTCTTTATTTTCCTTGCCCGTTCTTTTCAAAGGCGAAAAGATTTGAGCGGGGGAGAGTGTAACAACCCTAGATTTTTGAATATAATTTTAAATTTGACTTTATTTTATTTTGAAATTATTTCAAATTTGTTTTTATTGGAAGATTTCGTTTTTAAATATTTTTAAAGTGATGATACAATTTTTCCAAAGTTTATTGAATTTAGTTTCAATTTTTAAAGCCTAGTTTCCATTTTTTTGCTATTTTCTTAATTTAATTATATTTATTTAAAATTTATTTATTTATTTTTATGCATTCATTATTTTTTGTGTTTTTATCTTTATTTATATGTATTTTACGTGTATTTAAAATTGCAAAAGAAATTATGGAAATTTGAAAGGTTTGTGACCTTTAATGTGCTTAGCCTTTTCATATTCTACTTACCTTTCCACCAATCAACACACCACTTCAATTTGCTGCCATATACCCTTTCTTTCAGCCGACCACTTCATTGTTTTCTCACGCACAAAAATAATTCTCAAACCCTAAAACAATCGACCTTCTCCAAGAGAAAGTTTTGGTTAAAATCTTTCATTCTTTTTCATTTTTCCATTGTTTTGTTATGAATTTTGCACTTGCATCTCCTTCTTGTGTTCGGCCCTCTCTACTCTAGCACCATGGCTGCCTCCACCACCACCACAACCAGCCATCATCCCCTCCTTTCCCGTGCCCTTCCATGGCCGAGGCCATCCATGCTGAAGATCCACCAAAAAAATGAAGAAAACTCCACTAAATCATCATGGCCGAACTCCCCTTTTGTTCCACCACTCCAACCACCACCTTGGCCTACCTTGTGCACCGCCACCACCAGCCAAACCTAAACCTGAGACCTCTGCCACACCTGTATTTAACTCGCCAGATCTGGACTTGCATGATCATGCTTTGGCCGAGACCATTTATGGCATGGAAATCCAATTATTGCCTTGAATTTATGTGTACATGCACACATATCCTTATACTCATTTATGCTCATGTATGGCCGACCTATTGTAACCTTAACCTAATACAAATCCTCACTTTGGTCGTGCTTTTCCAACCTATGGCTGAAGCATACGTTGTTGAATGCAAGTGCAAAAGCTTTGGCTTTGTGTTGTGCATTTATATCTAGCATTGTTTATAATAGTTTGGTTTGAAAATTTATATTTTACTTTATTTTGTTTGCTATGTGACAAGGCAATTAGCTTTGGCTCTCCCACTATCAATTCATAGTCATGCTTTTATGCCTTTGAAGATCTTTGTTTGTGTATTTGGTTGTCATCTCCAGCTTATACAAGTGAGTAATTCTCACCAGACAAATTTATACTTGTATGACTAGTAAACTGATCACAATTGAATCTGTAAACATATCATTATGTTATATCTGCTATGCTATAATCATATGATGTTCGCCCATGCTTATACACGTGTTATATCATTTGTTACTCTTATATAATGCGATTCTGTTATTTGTATCAGTTTATCACACTGTAAGTTCCCTGTGGATTAGAATCATTATCGGTTGAAATGATACATACCCGAACGGACTTTAGAATAAGGAAAAATCGTTATGGTCTGAAATGATAGACCTGAACAATTTTTAATTATTTCATTTTACTTGGGACTGCGGGTTTGAAATGATAAAACTCGGGTTTTCTTTGTAAATTACGGATTGAAATGATATATTATCCATATTATTTTACATAGGCTAGAAAATTTTATACAGACCTGTAGTTAATATATATTTTTCTAAATTTTTTAAAGTATTTTAGAAATGTAAATATTATAATATTTTGATTTAAACTTAATTAAAAATGATTTTTGTAAAGTATTATTGATTTTCAAAAAATTTATAAGTGAAATAAATTAATGGTAAAGTTAGAAATTAGAAATATAATTTATTTTGAAAATTATGATTTGGTTATAAATGGAATTTAAATTAAGTAGGAAAATATGATAAATAGATTTAAATTTTTATTTAAAATGAATTTAAAATGATTTTTATAAAGTATTAATGGTTTTTGTATAAATTAAGATGTGAAATAAATGAATATATAAGTTGAATTTTGAAATATAACTTAGATTGGAAATTTGTGAATTTTTTTTAAAAATGAATTTTAAGTTAAGTAAATAAAATGAATAATAAGTTATGTTTGGAAATTTAAACTTAAGTTTAAGTTAGAAATTTAATTATAAAGAAATTGCAATTGTATGTTTGAATTTAATAAGTATTAAATTTTGATTTTTGAATGGAAATTTTACTTTATAAAATCATGAATATAAGAGTAATTAAATGATTGTTTTAAAAATGAAAGTATATGATTTTATAAATTTAAATTGGTTTAAATATAAATTTAATTGTTTATGAAATTATATTGAACATTTGGAATTTAATTAACAGCATTTTGAAATGCTATTATTTCTAATGTAAAGGATATTACAGCATTTGTAAATGCTGTAGTTGATAGAAATGAACTAAATGGCTAAATTGAATTAAGGGCTATTGTAGCACTTTGTAAGTGCTGTAATGGTTGAAGTTCACTAAGTTTTATTTGAACTAAAGTAACCCTATTACAACATTTTTAATGCTGTCTTTTGTTAAATTGAACCGTTTTAAACATAACTTTCCGTAGCGTTTTCTAAATGCTGCGAAAGTTGAATTTTCACTGTTTAGGTAAATTTAAGTGAATAAATGAACTTTGAAAAGATTAAAATTTTGGAAATTTAATATTTAATTGTTTAATATAATTACTCCATTTTACTGATTTAAATGAAGTAATTTGATTTGAAATATAAAGTATTTTTAAATGTGAATTGAAATGGTATTTTAAATTGAATAAAATGAATATGGTTTGGAATAAGATATGATATATTGATATTTCGAAATGGATTTGAAATCATATTGAATTGTTGAAATGATATTTGATTTTTGAAATATAAATACCATTTTTAAATTATAACCACGGGTTATAATTACGATTGGTTGTTAAAGAGACCGGGATCGGATATGGACATAATCTTTGTTGATACCGAAAATCATTTTAACAACTGTATACATGGTGGAGATTCCAGAATGAAGTAGGATGGTGACGACGTCCTTGAGGTACATTACGTGGACCTGACTCTTGTGAGTTGGCTTAAGGTGGCTAAAACAGGAGCGATCTCGGGCCAAAAGGGGTAGCTCCTCTGGTCAGACACACTTCTTCGATACCATTCTATTACTGTTGTGATTGATTGGGTGCACCCCTTGATTTTGGAGTGTTGTTCGGCGTGGGCGTAGTGGCTGCTACGTTACTGGCAGCTCGTGTGCGTAATTGGTATATCTACCCTAGCATTGGCTTGTGTGTTGTATCACCTACAATACCGTGCCTTTGCTATGAGTTTGTTTTTCTCCCGTAGCCCATGGAGTATTTAGGGTAGTCTCCCGATCTGGAGATCCACTGATACTGGATGGACTATTGGGACTATTACGTGTTAAGGGGAGTATTGGGTCACTCCTTAATGCTATTTTAAAGTAAGTTTATTTTACTGTAGACATTATTATAATAGCGAAATATTACTATATAGTAAATAGTTTAACGGATCCTTAGAGGATGGGCGGTCCCAGGCATTCTTTAAGTTACTTGTATCTTTATTATAGTTCACTTGAGTTGGTTTACATTATATAAGTATATATGTCCTGACTCAAGTGTTCTGTGTCTTGCTTTACGCTCAGGTCAGCCTGAGTATTCACAGCTTTGGATTCTCTTTCTAGAGCTGGTCTTTGCTGGAGATTCTACCTATCTATATTTATATCTATTTCAGTTTCAGCTATTCTACTTTATCCCATGTATTAGTGAACTTCTATGTATTTGGGATTTCCATTATGTTGTTTTCAGACTGATATTATGTATTTGTTTTGAGACTTTGTTATAGTTGCTTCATGAACTATGTTACTTTATATTCCGCTGCGAGTTATTCTGATTGTTTTGTATATTTGAGTTCATTTGCTCCAAATTCATTTACAATCTGTTATTTTGCATCATTCAAGTCCGACATGTGTGGATTATTGTCGATTTGAATGGTACGAAATACCGGGTCGTCACATTATATCCTTTTTATATTTCAGATTAATGTAAGGGAGACTCATATGAAAAGGGAATGTATTTAGATCTGGGGAATTTAAAAGCTAAAGCAAGGTGAGTGGTAAATTACATATTTTATAATAATATTGGATTTATATTATTGTAGATCTATTTCATTTATGCCTAGAAATAAATCACGAATTTGATATTTAATTTCATATGCATAAGGAATTGGTATGAATAACGGATGAGATATTAACTTGTACACACGTAATGATTATGAAAAATATGCTTATATGTTATGAAAAATCCAAAACTTGATAGATATTATACATTTGGATTTGGAAAGTTAGGACTTGTTATTGAATCATATTGGGATTTCAGATTTGGTTATTTTATATAGATTGTTGAACATAAATTAGAAATAATTATATATTAAATTAAGATTCGACAATATTTTAATGCATTGGAATGAATTGTGTAACAGTACAAATTTCTATAAATTTTCTAAAAATACAAATAAAAGTGTATTGGCTGAAATAACAAGGAATGGTAAACAAAAAGGAAGAGATTTACAAAATAAGGGAATTACCAAATTTTGTGTTGCTCATTCCAATAGAAAAATAAAAGATAATTCCTTGTTGTTTCACACATAACACAAGTTTTTTAATTAATTTATAGAGAATTATAGTGTTAACAATTTCCTTAGGAAAAGAAGTAATTCTAATATATTAAGTTATAAAAATCCTTAAGTATGACTAAAGTAATGTAAGTAGGAATAACAACAATAGTTTGAATGGGAAACCTAGAGTATATAATTTAAGATGATGTAGAAAACAAATGTTAAAAAAAAGTACAATTAAATGAATAGGAAAGCAATGAGTTTAAATAGGCAATTAAAGAGAGATATTTGTTAAAAAGGGAAATAAAGGATTTCATCCAATAATAAATGACACTTAAGTCAATAAATTTGAAATGGATAATAAACGATAATAAACTGTAAAGATAAATCAAATCACATATGTAAGATTTATTGAACATTAATCATTGAAAATAAAGAAAAGTAATAATTAAATGAATGTATACTCAAATAAACATTATGACGAGCATGAAATATATATACATATATACATATAACTTAGTAAATAAGAATGATATAGTCGTTAGAATAGTTAGAATGTGGGTCAGTAGTGTTACACAATAGAAGCTTGTCTATCGCATGGGACCACCAATAATTTTGTATATGTTACACTTTTGCGGGACATATTCAATTATAGGACCCGTGGAGTATATACACTTGCATATAGGCGAAGGAATAACCTTAGTAGAGTTTGTATCAATAAATTAATGGGAGGGTGTTCCCTTGATTGTGTTAGGAAACCTAAATAGGATGGCGAGGGGCTCGTTGCTAGTGTTAGCAAGTATTGGTACCAAATCAAGAGTATAAGTTGTACATTAGTCAAGAGCATCATCGGTTCTACGTGGTCACGGGAAAGATAGGGTTACGCCTAATGGAACTATGCCTCCTACTAAGGTAAGTCCCATTAGGTAATGCAATGCCATAGTTGTTGCTAGTTTATTTGTTATGGAAAGTCTAGTTAACCCATAAAAGAGTTCTTTCAAAAATGAATTAGGTAGTTCGAAGAGATGAGGCCTCTATAATCAACAGAAAGTAGACAAGTAGTAAACCCCTAAAGCAAGGTACAATACGACTAAGCTATTTTGATGCCATATTATGCAATACGAGATGCACGACAAGGCATAAACTACCATTGAGAGGTGGACACAGGTGCCTACGATGAGGCACACCGACGATTGTGTATTCGGGTTCCCATCCTTATTGCGTAGTTTTACGGATAATCGTAATACAAGATGTAGTTCCATACGGACGTGATATTACGTCGGTGATGAATCCAGATGTTGTGCCAGATTACGGATACTTGCGGTGATAGTATAATGGTCCAAAGAGGGACTGTGGTAGTTATATATATATATATATATATATGTATGTATGTATATATATATATTATATATATACACACGTGTAGTTATCATCTACTTTGGGTAGATAGGCTTATCGTATGTGTATGTGGAGTTGAAACGACTAAGTAAAATAATAAGGGAGATATGTGTATTGGAAAGCAATCAGCATAAACTAGTGTTATGTGCAAAATATATAATTCATAGCCACCATAATGTTGTTCTGACCCCTTCTTCATCACAAACCATATGATAACTTTAGAGAGACATGTGTTGGCTCAACATGGGAATGGTGGAAAGATAGGTTTCCTAATGCATGCTCGGCACTGACCAGGACGTTAGACATTGGAAGTGCCAATCTTGGTCAGTAACCATATGTTCTATTATACTTTACTATTCCGCTGTGACATATATTGATAGTGCTTTGATATGTAATTATTTATTTATTTGCAGGTTACAAAACCAATGATGTGTACTTTGGTGTACTTGGGTTTTTGATTTATGGGCACACCGAGGTGCAGGCTGTTACAGTTTTTCTAATTTTACTGCTTGTAGTATTTAAATACTTAAAGAAATATGTACATTTTAAATACAAATGCCTTTTATTTTTACAAACTAACCTTTTAGTAGAAATGGTTATCTTACTAGATGGAGCAACATGTGTAAAAATTATACGGTAATAATCAGCTGATTGAATGAAGCTAGGATTGTAGTGTTTTCTCTGTTCTGATTGCAAATTCATCATAGAAAAATAATAATTACAATTGGTGGTCTAAAAATATAGTGTCTAAGTAGATACAAGCAACTTATCAATTTAGGTAAGAAACTAAGTTAAATCTTGGTTGAATGTCTCATGTTTCCTAAAAACCATGTATGTGTACATGTGATCCCTACTTTCATACTTCGGCATTGAGATGTTATAACCATTAAATTTTGAAGTTAAAATTTCAACAAACTTAAACCTACAAAACATATATAGGGCAAATGAACATCAAGATACTGTATACCTGTTCAATCCTCCATACAATAGAACTTTCTAACATGTTATAAATATTTTCTTATTAGAGGATTGCATTTAATGTCAAAGTCAATGGATATTTATACCATGATAACTAAGTATATGATCAGCTGAACATACAAGATATAATTGGTCTTATTTAAAATTATCTGACCCATGTGCATAGCTCAGCTTTGCACTAGGAAATATAATAGACTAAGGTTTGTTCTTAATATTAATTTATGGTAACTTCAAAAAAAAAATTATTTAGTTCTATGTTATAATATCTTGGCTATTAATAAAGGGTACCAAATTGTATAAAATTTCAGTTAATACTTATATTCAATTTTAAATAAATACCATTTAATTTGTTCTCATCTCAACCCAAATATACTCCATGAAAACATATATATATATATATATATATCATAATTAACGCATTTTATTTCAAGCACCAAAACATCAGTCATGTTCATTTACATGCATATGCACATTGTTTAGATCATCAATCTTCTAGTTTGTCGATGAAGATGTTCAAATAAGTGATATCGTATATCAAATTGTAAAGAGTATTAAATCATAAATCAATTAATGTTACGTTTTGAAGATATGGTCGAAACAACGAATGATGTGCACAAGGAGGAAATTAGGTAGTATTTTGATGTTATGGATGTTCTACTAGTTCGTGAAAACCATGATCGATCGACGGTGGACTAACTCCTTAACATAATGGGATTATCGATTAACTGGTCACCCACCACCACTCGGCTAATGGAGGTGTTAAATTAGAAATTTGTCGCACTACTAATTTTTTTTACCCCAATGGTCACCTAGTGGGAGTATGATGATAACATATTTTGCAACTATTTTCTTACGTGCGACTAAGTACTATGGATTTCGACAGGATCTTTTCCACTTATTTTTTACGATTGGAATGTATATGGATGCCTATATAGGTCTAGTTCTACTTATTTTGTAAGGATTAACAATTGGAATAATTGGTTGTAGTCAAACTTCATTACTGGTTATAACAAAGTTGATTTACATAAATTTGAATCTAAGGCAATCCATATCGATTTAGTTCTATTCATTCTCTTGAAGCCCCTCTCTAACTATAAATCTCTTTCCCCAAAATGTACGCATGTAGTCAAATCGATTGTGTAACCACTTTAATTGTGTTCATTACCTAAATTTGTTTCCTTTTTATATTGAATGTGTTGAGATAAGTTATGTAATATGGCGAATTGATAATTATTGAAGGCTAATAGTTTTATTGTTTTATTAGTTTAGAATGCCAGTAGCAATCTAATGCCTTAGTTATGTCAAGTTGATTTTGACATTCTCTTAGTTAAAACTCTAAATTTCCACTAATATTTTGTACTAGATCATCTTGGTGCCTACACGATATATGTTGAAATTACAGGGCTTGAAGATGGTACATTAAGGATAAATTGTAGTTTTATTGTTTCTCCTCACATAAGAAGGTAGGATGTCGCATCGGGGATACAACTTTCGAAAGAAAAACAAATGGGAGATGATGATTTTTTGATGTAACAATGGAAGATTAAAGCATAATTAAAAGATATTAGGCATATAATGTAGAATTTTATACTCATTTGTTGCCTATGGACATCTCATATATTGAGAGGGAAGAAATTAAAGAATGGTTCTATATGGAGAATGTTATATGTACAATGGATGGCAAAATTACTATTAAGGGCATTGGGCGAAAGTTTGAAAATCTCTATATGAAAAAATCATATACTTAATGTTCGATTTTGTTATTAACATTTTTCACCAATAAGAAAGGGAACTTCATCAAAGATGCATTTGAATACCTTCATTGGGATGCTAATGAAGACGAAGATGTTGGATTTTCATAGACGGAGACATAGATGTTGGATTTTCATGTACTTTGAAACATTTGATTATGTCATTTCGCATGGGCATGGGGATTCCACAATAAAACACTATTAATTAACTCATTGGGTCCTTGGATAATCAATTCATTTGAGTTCACAAGTATGTAGAAGTTCGTCAATTACTTTGACACGATACAATCCTTCTTTTGAAGGATAGTTATTCGAGTAAACACGACTGTCTATATGATACATTGTAGTCATTTTTTAGTTCATCGAGTTAAGTATTACTGATTTATCTTGAAGGCTATAAGATGGTGTTTTATCTGGATACTTTGAAGTTGATTAATTCAAATATAAGTAATTCGTGAGCGAAGTAATTGAGATAAGATGACAAAAATTGCGTATTGAAGCATAATAGGAAATTCTTCCTAAAATAGTGAGCTAGGAATGTTGTAGAGTGAAGGATATACCACTAACATTAAATAGTTAGGGATATTATCATGTCGTGTCTTCTTCCCAATATGCATTGTGAACGATTTAATAATTTATCGATGTAGTGCATTATGGGACGTTTATGTATGGATAATTTATTTTTCACACTGTGTAGTAATCAAGTGGCTATAAGTAATACGTGTTGGCATTTTATAGGTACAATAAAACTCATAAACCACCAAATGTAAATGAGTGGAACAAAACATGTAAACCATTTAGGAAGCATGTATATTCAATGTGACAGATATTTAAAAAGATAATTGTACGAAGGACTAAGTAAGAAAGTACATTGTTAACAGGTTATAGGCATTATCTACATGTTTTATAGTTATATCCTAGGTAATATTCTTATTTTTTTTATCATGGCTCACTATTGCCAATAGGTTTTGATCTTGGGGATTGAGCTCATGACCTCTAATCATGTAGGTTGAACTTTCAACCAACTAAGACAACACTGTTGACCCCTTGATAATATGTCTTATATGCAAGAAGATGTATGACACATGATTATTAAATATTATTAGATTTTTTGGTTCTCACATAGGTGGTTGGGAGTGGGTATTTTTGTGGGTAGTAATAAATTATTATCTATTAGGCTATTTTTGGCTAGGCGATTTCTTTATACATAACTAATTATCGGTTAGGCTATCTTTGGGAATAATAATAAATATAATCAGATATATAATATGTCTCATATACAAGAAGATGTATGACACATGATTACTAAATATTATTAGATTTTTTGGTTCTCACATAGGAGGTTGGGAGTGGGTATTTTTGTGGGTAGTAATAAATTATTATCTGTTAGGCTATCTTTGGCTAGACGATTTCTTTATACATAACTAATTATCGGTTAGGCTATCTTTGGGAATAATAATCAAACCGACCGTGGGGAGTTTTGCCTACTTCTACTAGCCAAAATCAATTTTTCTGAAGCCAAAAAAACGTGGATCTTGTCTCATCGCGGTTTCTCTAAAAACGTGGATTTTGTCTCATCGCGGTTTCTCTAAACTTTCTCCTTTTATTTTGCGCATCAAAGATTTCAAATTCAAATCTATTATGATTTTAAAATTTTAATTTTTTTTTTCAAATCGACAATTTTGAATGTTTTGATTAATATTTAGATTTGAAATTCATATTTTCAGATTCAAATCTCAATTTATTATTTTCAACATATTATCACTTAATGTTTAAGTAATATTAACAAATTTTTTAAATATATATTCTTTATCAAAGTTATACAATCGAACGGTCGGTTTTTTCACCGTTGTGCGGTTATACTAGTAAATATAATCAGATGTATAATATGGATCAAAAGTGGGCATTATATTTGAATTTATCACCTTAAGATCGTTTTTATGGTATTACGTTTACAATTTATATGCATCTACTTTTATAAATCATATTATAACGTTTTGTCTTATTCTAAGTCAATAAAACAACAAGTATCTTTTTAAAAAACAAGTATTTTTATCTAAATGTATAACCTAAAAATGGGGACAAGGGGCAATTATGGAAAACAAACGCACTAAAAATTCAGAATGCATAGATTGGAAACTAGAAAGTTAAAGTCTGAAGAAGAACAAAAGATCAAACCTTCCTTGTAGCGAGTTACTCGAGCATCTAATATACAAGCAGCAAAATACCGATACCTTCCGCAATCTGAGACGTAAGCCCATGTTTTGAACTTCACACCTTTATACTCCCTTCTTTCACAGTGCTGGCAACGTCGTATTGTCTCAGTCAACTTCAGCGAAACGTTGTTCACGGTTATCTCTAGTTTGAACTCCCAGTTGCAATATAAATGGAGATACAACTTTTTGGGGCCACAATAGTAGCTAACGCCTTTGATTCCTTTTCCACACGCAACACAGTAGCACCGATCATTTTTTTTTGGTTTTGCGTGAAACTTAAATATGTGTCGGTCACCATAAACAAGCGGTTTGATCTCAGAAATAACTTGTGCACAAACTGTGTGAAGTCTGTAGTCGCAGCCTGAATCTCTATCTGTACACTTGTACTGTTGTTTTGCACCAGTCTCACCACAAATGCTGCACACGAAGGTATCCACAGTATCACCATCAAAGTACAGCCTATGGGGATGCGTTGAGTGATCCACCCATTGACGGAGCATCTTCCGATCTGAAACACAGAAGGCAACAAACATTTACCCCAAACTATGAGAACCCAGAATTCAAACAGTAGCACAAACCCCTCTCAGCGTCATCAAATTTCACAAAATTTGAAGTGTGAAAGGAATGCATGTATTTATAAACTTTACATGCACCATGGACTTGGAGCTCTTTAAGAAAACATCATCATCATTTGATGTTGTATATGACTTGTCCACTGTTTGAGTTCAAAATTTATCTACTAAACTACTGGAGACACTATTAGATCATGAAGCTAAGCCATACCTTGTAAAACTTCGATGGTGTATGTGATTTTCTCAACAGTAATAAACAGATGATTGTTTGTTTGGTGTGAACAACAGGAGCTATGATGTATGGATATCTATAGCAGTTTCAATATATTTAGCTGAATCGACATTTTACCTGCTATACCTTTAAATAAAACAAATTTATCAAAAATTAAGACTATTTCAAAACTGTATCACTGTAAGTGCCGGCTGGAACATTCCAGTTTTTTTCAACTTGATAATCTTGTCGTTACCGTTGTCCTTGACTCGTTCTATATATACCAACCATGACCAAATGAATAGCATTAAAGTCATAATTTAAAGCACTTGAGATGGACGGAATGAGAGGTTCATTTGTGCTTCTTCTCTTTCTAGTTTCTATCGAGATAAAAAATTAGTGTTGAATGCTCAGTCAAACGTCGTCCAAAATTCAATGGAACTCGATTATTTCCTTACAGTTTTATTAATGAAACATGGAAAAACATTTCTCACCTAAAGGATTAAATTATTGCCTAATAAATGCCGTATAAGACAATGGCTTATAATTCAAAGGGTAACTTTTTTAAACGCCCAAATATACTTTCATTAGCTGTTCACCCACCATCCCTCACTTAAATACAATACGCAAAAAACCCTTCATTGAAATTTCAAACATAAAAGACCAAAAATACCCTCAGTACGATCACTACTACATCGAGAACAGTTACAAACAAGTTCATTTTTCTTCCTCCAAATATTACCAGGAACCACACAAAAAAAAGCTTTATTAAACGAAAATTTTCTCTCAGTGATGGCCAAACAAACACCGAATATGCATCAATGATTTCAACACGATCGAATATGCGGTCATTTGCCAACAATGAGATGATCGAACAAAAAGCACAACCGGAAAACATGATGTTCTTCTTAATTTAACAATTTCATATTTCGGTTGCCCTACTTCCAAGGTTTTTTTGCCCTAAATAGACTTAGTGATTCAAATTTTTACACTAAATAGAATGCAACTTCAAATATGCAAAACTAGAACTAAAGATATTTGTGAAAAAAAATTGCACGAAAAATACAATTATTTTAAGTTATAACTACAAACAAAAGCATTTAGATATGCAAACATTAGCATTGATTAATGCAAAAAATTTCCAGCTAGAACTGCAAAAACATGCAACAAACATATACTGTGAGAAAATCTCGTACTTGTCGTGAGAACTGCAACTACATTCAGTTAGAACAACACATATGTGCTGTGAGAACAACAAATACATGTTGTGAGAACAAATAGACGAACCGAAAACAACAAATATGTGCAGTGAGAATCGCCAATATTTACAGTTAGAAAACACATAACGCGGTTATAGCCACATATATTTGCAGTTACAAATTCGCATATTTCCTTTGATAACTACACACATTTGGACAAACACCATTGTCCCAGTGGTTAAGTGAGTCGGCTTTGGGAGAGATGTCACAAGTTCGAAACATTCATAGCGTGATTCGAACATATATTGACATGTGATTTGTGTTACGTTGTCTCAGTGACATGTTGTATCTAAGTACCATTTAAAAAAAATACTACACACATTTGGAGTGAGTACTTCAAATGCATGCATTTAGAACTTCATAAACATGCAGTGAGACTGCAAATACATATTTGATGCAGTCCAGGAGGTGGGTTCGCTTGCCTTAAGTCGTGAAGTGCATAACGACTTACAACCTAACGTACTTGGTCGCTCACGACCTAACGGGGTGAAGAGTGACGAGATAAGGGGAAAGAAAGATGCAGAGGAATGCCGTAAAGCGAGTTATACAGGGAAATGTGTTCCAGCGACCTATGGTAAGTCGCGTGTCCTTAAGTCGCTCCAACGACCTAATAATGATGAACTAGCGAGCTATGATTATTTGAAGGAAACCTTAGGTCGCTCTATAATCCTGCCGAGTTACGACCTAGTTAGGTCGCGTGAAGAAGATCCAGATGTTGATGTTCTTAAGCCGCCTTGAAGCTTAGATCGCGTAGGCCTTAAGTTGCGTACACGCCGTGTGTTTTAGGTCGCGACTTGTGTTAAGTCATTCACTGTCATATTGTTGAGTCGTTATTTGTTAAGTCGCGTACTGTATTGTAATGATAGGTCGTTTGTGTTGTTTCCATTGTAATGATGTGTATGTTGTTGGGTCGTTTACTGATGTAAATATGTGCCGTGTTGTGTCTGTTGATGGCTCGTGAGTCGTAGGTCGCGGCCAATGTTAGGTCGCGGGTCGTGTTGAGTAGGTCGCGTGTTGTAAGGTCGTGAACGACCTAGTGTGGTGTGTTGTAGCCTATGGGTCATTTGTAAGGTTGTTGATTTTTGAACGAAACTTTGTTTGAGTGCTTTGTGCCTCTTTTGAAATTGGTAGTTGAGTGTGATCTCCTATCTCCACTTTCGGTTATTCGGGTGCGCTCGAATCAACGATTGTTGAAGCCAATTCACGGTATCAAGTGCGCTTGATCAACGTTCGAAGAATTGTAGATATTCTTTCACGGTATCGTGCGCGATCAACGTGTCAAAGATAGCTAGAATTCAGTATCTTTCGTAGATCAACGAATTTGGGCATCCGGTATTCCATAAATCCATCGATTCATATCGAATCATCTAATCGTTTAGATTAGTTTGACACGAAATCTACATTTCGTCATCAATCGTATTATTCCGCTGCATCAGTTTTGGTATCAGACCTAGACTTAGCCAATCATAGCTAAGTCGAGTCTTGGATCCAAGGAGTTTGAAGTTGAAGTTGTGCATAGCTTTACGTTGAAGTATAGGCCGAGCATCACTTTGTCGTTCAAGCCGAGAATTGAAGTGTAGATCTGAGAGTTGAAGTTCATTTTGAAGTGTAGCCGAGTTAAGTTTGAGTCGTGCATTGTAAAGTTCAATTTGAAGTTCAAGGCCGAGAGCAAAGTGTTAGTGAGAATTGTTTGATTCAATCATGCCTCTGAAAAGAGCTAATCGTCATCGGAATGTTGAAGATTTGTACAAAAGAGAAGATGCTGAACAAATGGAAAAACGCATTAGCAATAAATTCAATGAAAAGTTGGATGAAGGCATTGGTAGATTGGAGAAATTGATGATTGATATGAATCAGAGGAGAAGGTCGCCAATCTCGAACCATGGAGGAAACAAGGTTTCACCATCAGTTACGGAAGCGAGGAGGGTGTCGCCGCAATCTTTCCGAGATAGAAGAGAAACATCAATTTCATCGAGAAGGGATCACCATGAATTTAGACATGAAGAGAGAAGAACTCCACGTGAGTTTGAAAATGAATCACATCCCGATACGGGAAGACATGGTAGAAGGACCATGCATGATTATAGAGATGAAGAAAGACGAGATCGATATAGACGTACATTTGATTATGACGAAGACAGTGATAGAGCTAGCATTCATTATCGAGATCGAGACCAAGTTCGAAACTCATATAAGGATGTTGAGGATGACCGACGATGGGAGTCGGGTATGAAGATGGAAATTCCAGAATTCAAGGGTGGAATGGTAGCAGAAGAATTTCTTGATTGGTTGTCTAATGTTGAAGAAATTTTTGACTTCAAAGAAGTTCCTGAGAATCGAAGAGTTAAGTTGGTTGCTACTCGTTTGAGAGGTAGAGCTATGGCATGGTGGCAGCAGACTAAACTTACACGGGAGAGAATGGGGAAGTCAAAGATTGAATCATGGGAGAAGATGAAAAAGCTGATGAAGGCTACATTCTTGCCTTACAATTATCAATCACTCACGTATCAAAGGTTGCAAAATCTAAGGCAAGGAACGAAGACTGTTAATGATTATGCTGATGAATTTTATCAACTGATTGCTCGAAATGACATTATGGAGACGGAGGAACAATTGACTGCCAGGTTTGTTGGGGGGTTGAACATGCAGATTCAAGATATGGTGAATATGTTTGATCCGAGATCCTGTTGCAGAAGCACATCAGAAAGCACTTGCTTAGGAGAAACAAGGGAGACGTGGAGGTGGTGTGTTTCCAAGTTACAATACTCAGAACAAGGGTGCTAGTGGGAGTTCCAATGTTTCTAAAGTTATCAGTAAACCAGTTGTGAAAGAAGTTGAGAAGGCGAAGGTCAACAACAGTTTCAAATGTTGCAGTTGCCAGGAAGTGTGTCACAAGAGTAATGAATGTCCGAAGTCGAAGAAACGAACTATGATTGCTGAAGTAGAAGGTGAGGATGTTGGTGAAGGTTATTCTATTCTAGTTGAGGAGGATGAACAGGATATCGCGTCGGGAGATGAAGGATGTAATCTAATGATGAGGATGTCTTGTTTAACACCGAAACAAGAGGAAGAAGAGGCTAGTTGGTTGAGGAGCAATATCTTTCAGTCGACATGCACTATACTGGGAAAGTATTGTAAATTTGTGAGTGACGCGGGAAGTTGTGACAATATCATTTCTACTTAAGCTATGAGAAAGTTGAAGTTGAAAACGGAAAAGCATCCAAATCCATACAAGTTAGCTTGGTTAAGTAAAGGAGGAGAGGTGAAGGTGGACAGGCGAGTTCATGTTCCATTTTCTATTGGGAAGAAGTATAAAGATGAGATCTGGTGTGATGTAGTGGAGATGGATGTTTGTCACTTAATTTTGGGAAGACCATGGCAATATGACCGAGCAGTGCAACATGATGGTCGAACCAATAGCTGCAGCTTTATGTTTGAGGGTACTAAGATTATTTTAGTTTCAAAGAAGAGACAGCTAGGAGAGAGCAAATCAGAAGAGATTGAGGAGCTGTAGACTTTGTTGACTCTGCAAGAATTTGTTAAAGAAGTCGAAGATGAGCCTGAAGTGTTCTTGTTGATCAGGCGTGAAAGTGGTGAGGAAATTGAAATTCCAGAGGAAGTCAAGCCGGTGTTGGAGGAATTTGAAGATGTGTTTCCTAAAGAACTGCCAACGGAATTACCGCCGTTGAGGGACATACAACATCAAATAGATCTTGTTCCAAGAGCAGTACTACCTCACAGTCCACATTACAGGATGAGTCCTAAAGAGCACGAGGAACTGAGAAGGCAGGTGGAGGAGTTGTTAGAACAAGGACGAGTTCAGGAGAGCTTGAGTCTATGTTCCGTGCCAGCTTTATTGGTACCAAAGAAGGATGGGACGTGGAGGATGTGTACGGACAGTCGGGCTCTAAACAAGATCACGGTGAGATACAGGTTTCCTATGCCAAGGTTTGATGATTTGGTTGACCAGTTGAGTGGAGCTGTTGTGTTCTCGAAGATTGACTTGAAGAGTGGATACCATCAAATTCGTATTAGACCGGGTGATGAGTAGAAGACTGCTTTTAAAACAAGGAAGGGTCTATACGAATGGTTGGTTATGCCATTTGGCTTGTAAAATGCTCCTAGTACTTTTATGAGAGTAATGAACCAGATTTTCAGACCATTCATTGGGAAGTTTGTAGTAGTTTACTTTGATGATATTTTGGTCTATAGTGGGAGTATGGAAGAGCATGTCCAACATTTGCGAGAAGTATTGTTGATTCTACGACAGGAGCAATTCTATGCAGCAGCAAAGAAGTGTGTGTTCATGACGCACAGTGTTTTGTTTCTGGGGTATGTTCTGTCGAAGGAGGGTATTCAAGTGGATGAAAGTAAAGTGGAAGCTGTCAGGAGTTGGCCACAACCCAAGACAAAGTGAGAAGCTTTCATGGGTTGGTATCTTTTTATCGAAGATTCATTCCACATTTTAGCAGTGTAATGAGACCTGTAACCGATTGCATGAAAGGAAAGAAGTTTGAGTGGTCAGAGGAAGCAAGGGTTGCTTTTGAGAAGATCAAGACACTATTGACAATAGCACCAATTCTAGTATTGCCGGATTTTCAGTTGTTGTTTTAGTTACATACTGATGCTTCGAAGGTTGGGATTGGTGGAGTATTGAGTCAGAGTGGAAGACCAGCTGCTTATTTCAGTGAGAAGTTGTCTAGATCCAAGTTAAGGTATAGCACTTATGACGTAGAATTTTATGCAATTTTTCAAGCTGTGAAGCACTGGAGACATTATCTGTTTCAGAAGGAGTTTGTTCTTTATACGGATCATGAAGCTTTGAAACATTTGCAAGGGCAGGACAAAATTTCATCCAGACACGCTTCATGGGTTGCGTATTTGCAGTTTACTTTTGTTGTAAAACACAAGTCAGGGGTGACGAATCGTGTAGCTGATGCTTTGAGCAGGATGAATCATTTATTGACAACGATGAAGGTTGAAGTGATAGGATTTGAACTATTACCAGAATTGTTTGAAGGAGATCCTTACTTTGCGAAGATTGTTGAGAAAGTCGAGGAAGGAAATACTGATGAGTTTGTGTTGATAAAAGGTTTTCTTTTCAAGAGGAATCAATTATGTGTACCAGATTGCAGCTTGAGAATGAAAATTGTAAAAGAGTTGCATGAAGAAGGACATGTTGGACGGGATCGTACATTATAGTTGATTTCTCAGTCTTTCTATTGGCCATCGATGAGGTGGGAAGTTGAAAAGTTTGTGCGCAGATGTCATGTTTGTCAAGTTTCGAAGGGGACAGCTACAAATGCAGATTTGTATATACCTTTACCTGTTCCTACAAAACCGTGGGTAGATGTAAGCACGGATTTTGTGTTAGGCTTACCAAGGACACAACGGGGAAATGACTCTATCTATGTTGTGGTGGACCGTTTCTCGAAGATGGTACATTTTATTGCTTGTAAGAAGACGGCAGATGCAGTCCATGTAGCACAGTTGTTCTTTAAAGAGATCTATCGCTTGCATGGTTTACCAGAATCTATAGTTTCAGACAGGGATACCAGATTTCTGAGTCATTTTTGGCTAAGTTTGTGGAAGATGGTGGGAACGAAGCTGAATTTCAGTAGTGCTTATCATCCGCAAACTGATGGACAAACTGAAGTTGTGAATAGATCATTGGGAAATTTATTGTGGTGTCTTGTAAAGGATATATGAAGAGTTGGGATGTGAAGTTATGTCAAGCAGAGTTTGCTCATAATCATTCTATCAACCGTAGTACTGGTTTCAGTCCATTTCAGATTGTATATTCAAGCTTGCCGAAGGGACCGTTGGATTTAGCGACAGTGCCACAACCGAAGGGGACAGTTAAGCGGGCTGCTGATTTCGTTGATGGGTTGACAGAATGCCATAGAATCGTTCGGGAACGATTGGAGAAGATGAATGAGAAGTATAAACGATCTGCGGATCTGAAGCGAAGAAGTGTTGAATTTAATAAAGGAGATTTAGTATATGCGGTACTAACGAGGGATCGTTTTCCAATAGGAGCATACAATAAACTTAAAGCTCGAAAGAATGGTCATGTAAAGATTGTGAAACTGATCAATGAAAATGCTTATAAGTTGAAGCTGCCAGAGGATGTTTACACTTCTGACGTGTTTAATGTTAAACAACTTATACCTTATTATGGAAATGAACAATCCAATGGAGAAGAACTTTTAAATTCGAGGATGAATTTTTCCCAACCAGGGGAGGATGATGCAGTCCAGGAGGTGGGTCCGCTTACCTTAAGTCGTGAAGTGCATAACGACTTACAACCTAACGTACTTAATGCCGAGTACAATGTGAAGGGACGTGCTTCTTAGGTCGCTCACGACCTAACGGGGTGAAGAGTGACGAGATAAGGGGAAAGAAAGATGCAAAGGAATGCCGTAAAGCGAGTTATACAGGGAAATGTATTCCAACGACCTATGGCAAGTCGCGTGTCCTTAAGTCGCTCCAACGACCTAATAATGATGAACTAGCGAGCTATGATTATTTGAAGGAAACCTTAGGTCGCTCTATAATCCTGCCAAGTTACGACCTAGTTGGGTCGTGTGAAGAAGATACAAATGCTGATGTTCTTAAGCCGCCTTGAAGCTTAGATCGCGTAGGCCTTAAGTTGCGTACATGCCGTGTGTTTTAGGTCGCGACTTGTGTTAAGTCGTTCACTATCATATTGTTGAGTCGTTATTTGTTAAGTCGCATACTGTATTGTAATGATAAGTCGTTTGTGTTGTTTCCATTGTAATGATGTGTATGTTGTTGGGTCGTTTACTGATGTAAATATGTGCCGTGTTGTGTCTGTTGATGGCTCGTGAGTCGTAGGTCGCAGCCAATGTTAGGTCGTGGGTCGTGTTGAGTAGGTCGCGTGTTGTAAGGTCATGAACAACCTAGTGTGGTGTGTTGTAGCCTATAAATATGGGTGTTGGGTCATTTGTAAGGTTGTTGATTTTTGAACGAAACTTTGTTTAAGTGCTTTGTGCCTCTTTTGAAATTGGTAGTTGAGTGTGATCTCATATCTCCACTTTCGGTTATTCGAGTGCGCTCGAATCAACGATTGTTGAATCCAATTCACTGGATCAAGTGTGCTTGATCAACGTTCGAAGAATTGTAAATCTTCTTTCACGGTATCGTGCGCGATCAACGTGTCGAAGATAGCTAGAATTTGGTATCTTTCGTAGATCAATGAATTTAGGCATCCGGTATTCCATAAATCCATCGATTCATATTGAATCATCTAATCGTTTCGATTAGTTTGACACGAAATCTACATTTCGTCGTCAATCGTATTATTCCGCTGCATCAATATTTTGAAAATAAACCTTGGTTCATAGTACTTGGCCTCGTTGAATGAACTTAAATTTGTTATAGGATTCATTCACCACACACACACCATAATTTTGATAACCAATGCGTATATAAAGGAAGAATGTGTCCGTTGTGATGTAAATCCCAACACCCAAACATGTACCATTAATTAAGTATACCATTTGATATGTCGTACTTACACAATATACACTAGAGTATATCTTGATATACTCATAATATATGCAAGTATAAATTTGGTCATTACTGTCATTTAATAAATCAATCAATTTAACTAAAGAGTGAGAAATAAAAGGTTTTTCATTCTAAATAAATAAATATCCTCTTAAATAATTGAATAAGATTGCAAGAGAGAAATTAAAGGTTTTCTTCTTTAAATTAAATTAATCAAGCAACACATAAGAGTATATTTCATATACTATATTTTATATAAATTACATACTAATTAAAATATAAATAATTAAAAACCTTTTATTAAAAAATAAAATGAAATATAATTATTAAAAAATAAAATAGATTGGAGCTAACAACCCCTTTAGACTTTATAGTCCCAATAGATCCAAAATAGGTTTTTTTTTAAAAATTTATCTATTTCACTGGCTTCCGACTTTCCAGTTATTTCAGCATCAAGCTACGAAAAATTATTTTCGTAAACATACTATATATTATTTATGAGTAATAATTTTTTTTAGTATTGAATAAAAAACAGACATATTTTGTTTCAATATGAATAGTATGAAAATTCGTTATAAAATACAGCAATACTAATGGTATCATAAAAAATGATGCATTAGAAAATACATAAGCATTTGAATTTTTTTTACAATAATTTTAGAATTATGGACTAAACCATAGTTTTGAATCGCATTATTATGAATCATATGATACTAGTGAATTGTATTTCCAACAATTAGGGCTAAAACACTAATTCAGTGGAAGTGACATAAGAGTTGGTGAAATCTTTGTATTGATACATATAGATGTATGCAATCGTAGGTCATGACACTAAAACAATTCCATATACTTTGTTAAATTCGCCAATGAATTATCGCATACGTGAATATGTGTATTTGATACACATGTGGTATGTCTATGATAAGTCGAATGGAAGTAAGTAACATGACATACAAAGGAAAATAAAACAATATGTTTTGACCAAACTGGTAAGTTTATTGGAAAGGAGTTTCGAATATACCTAAAAATGAATGAGATTCAACCACAAAATTCAATTCTCTCTATGATACATAATGACATATTAAAAATGAGTTGAAATGACCCGCCCTCTTGACCCTCAAATGTCGACGCTAATACATCCACGGTATTCGTGTGTTGAGCATTCAAGTGCAGGAAGAACCAATTGTTAGGGTGAAACAAAAAGAAAAGGAAACAGAACAAGGAAGAAGAGAACACAACATCATAATCTCACTACTGAACGATAATATATAATATCAAAAGGATAGTACAAAGAGTTACTCCGATATAGAAATTTCGAAGTTACAAAACCTAAGTACAATCTTCAGCATGGACAGTTATAATAAATTGTCCTCACAAATGCAGATATGTACAATATAGTAATGCAATGGAAATAAGAATGCTATGATAGGTGAAACATCTAGCTTGCCTTCTCAAGCTCCAATGAATATCAATGAAAACCCACCTTTCTTAGATTACGCAAAAGAGCATGTGAGGAATTTAGAGAAAACAAAAACCAAGAGTTAGACATAAGTTTGGTATGAGAAACTCAAGAAATATGTGCGACGAATGAGATTTTCGACCCTCGAAAATCGACATTAGTACATTATCAATATTCATGAGCCGCGATTTCAAGTGCTGGAAATCCGATCATTAAGGGTAGAAAGAAAATAAATACAGAATAGAATCTTACACGAATGGAATAACATAAATTATTTCAATATATAATATTTACAGCGGCAAATTTTAAAATAAATTTATCATATTTTAACATGGACAGTTATAAATATATATACTTACAAATGCATAATACAATAGTTTATGAGTGTGGTGGAAATGGATAACAACCTTCAAAAGAATCTTCTAATTCCATGCTCCGAGCTCTTCCAAAATGCTCTAAACAATACCTAAATACTAGGTTGTCCGGAAAAATATGGCAATCATAGTTTAAGGGAAAGAAAATAAATTCAGGGTCAGTCAGGAGGCTAGTTTGAGAAACTCAAACTACGAGTATTTGAATACAAAAGGTATCTTATAAGACCACACCACACATAAACACAGAATGAGATTTTATCTTATGATAACCAAAACATTTCTGCGTGAAATCCTGTGATAATATTTTAAATGATATTCCTTAAAAACCTTTCAAATAAACATATTCAAATGGCCGAAGTTGTTACATTAGTTAAATTTGATAGCATAATAGTTTTACAACATAGTCCGATGGAACTTATTGGATATTTGGATTTCCAATGAATAACAAGGTAAGGGATTACTTCATATACAATGTATCTCTAGAGGGATGCATCAAGGATCGATATCTTCGAAACCTCGGTGAATTAGGACAGGTCTATCCACAAACCCATATAGTGGTAGATTGAACCAAATATGATATCACTCCGACCGTTCCGACCTATTCGAGAGCTCTCATACCGTACATTACATTTTTTTTACCCGACGACATAGCGGATGCAAAATAAATCTAGAAAGGTGATGTCATACCCTAATGTTTGCGATTCACTTAGCCTTAAAGCAACCCTTGTTTAACAATTGCTCGATTGTGAGGTTCGAGATAATGTTACCTTCTTAGAATATTTTCACATAAAATGCCACATTTCCATTTTCCAACTACACACTATTAATTTCCACAAAAGCACAACCTCTGAGCTCGTACGTATCAGAGAATGGTGCTAAGAATAAGAGGAATTACCTCCTACACCATCAAACAAATGTATATTTGTAGAGATCAAGGCACTGTGATCTTAGAAATCCAATGTCAGACATTCATCCATACAAGTTATCTAGGAACCGAGCAAACCAAAGGCACTCTCGTACCACATCCTGTCAAGAATTAGTAGCGAGTAGTCCTTGCATACGATGATCCCAAAAAGGGACCACTGCTATTTATTTATTTCGGGAGCGACATCGAAATTATCAACAAGTAGTCCTTCCGTTATGAAGATCCCCGCCTTCAACTGTATTGTCTTGACATTTCTTCTCTTTCGAACTCGTAAATTGGTTCAAAGTGGGTTTCGAATAGGAATCATCCAAATCTGATCTTGGTTTCTTCAAACCAATCATCGATAAAAAGATGTTAAGTAAATAGGTGCTTATAATTTGATTAATTACTTTCTCTTTATCAAAAATGTCTTCTAGAGATATATGTCTTTAAAACCTTTTTTCAGTATATACAGAATCATTAAACCTCATTTATCAAATCTTTATTTAATTATAACCTTTTTTAATCTTGGAATAATTCCAAATCATTTCGCAAATTACTTAGAAAAATATTTCCAACTCATTTATTTAAACCTTTACAAAGATTTTCTATTTCCAAATTATAACTTTTAAATGGGTCAAAAACAATGTTATTTAAGACATCGTATACTATAAACCCAAAATAAAAAAAATTAAGTACAAGAATTCGTTAAAATAATTTCAAATTATTTATCTAAATCTCAACAAAAGATTTCTTATTTCCAATACATATCTTTATAATAGGTTGAAACCATGTTATATTGGATGGTAAATACAAATTAGCTTGTATTCGGTTAAAGCGGATCCATATAAATTATACCAATTTTACTCGACATCAATTTCCGTATTTAACCTTTACTATCCGTCGAATAACGGTGAAATCACCTTTTTAAATTCATACTGATAGTATGATTTCCCTCCTTGGAATTTAATACCAAATATAAGAAGATTATTTCTATATAATCCAAGTTGTATTAAATTTGGAAAAATTAAATCTTTTGTACTTGTCTCGTTTCCAACATTTCAACCTTATTTATTCATCGCCCAGGAAAGAGGCCAGGTGAGCTTAGGCACTGGTTGCTCCTAAAAATCTCCTTATTTTAAGCATCTCTCATCCGAATTTCACGAATAGGAAAATCCAGTTTACTTATCAACTTTTAAAGCTAAGATTCACTTAATTATAACAACTTTTCTTTAAATTGTTTATTCAAACTCTTTTAACGTAAATTATAAAACCTACACATTATCTTTAAAATGCTTAATTATTTATTTGAAAACATTTATAAAAGATTTGGAAAAGAATACCTAAGTTTAAATCCATATTTCAAAAGTTACTAAAAGTGCTACAAAAAGTGCCGTGAATATTGCTTGTAAGCTTTTTTGATCAAAACAATTTTTCTATCTTTAGAAGTCCATTTTTTTTTAACTAAAATCTATTTTAAACATTTAAAAAATTTATAAAATTTATTCCAAAATTTTGAAGAATTAAATATATCATATATGACGAATTTCCTGCTTTGATTTTCGAACTGCCAAACCGCAACTATTTTGAAAACTTGTTTTGCTCATATTTCAAACTTTACTAAACGATCTCGATCCTTTTCTTTTGTTTGAAAATTATGAATATAAAAGTTTCAAAAATTCTTATTTCAAATAATTCTGACTCCGAATTCATCTTATAAATGGATTAAAACTTTTACGGTGCGAAATCTCGAACTGTCGTTACGCAACGTGTAACATCACCTACTTGGAGGAACAAAACTAACTGGAATGAAATTGGCACTCTTGGTCAACCTGTCCACTATGAGCCATATACTTTCATTTCTACTATTTGACCTTGGCAACTCGTCTTCAAAATCCATGGATATCGAATCCCATTTCCAAACTGGAATTTCTAGAGGCTGAAGCAACCCACTCGGCTTCTGATGTTCGGCTTTCACTTCTTGATAGTTTGCACATTGTCTAACCCACAAGCCAACATCCCTCTTCATATCTTACCAATAGAAGCTCCTCTTCATATCTTTATACAACTTGATCCCTTCAGGATGAATCGTAAATTTGGATCGATTTCATTCCTCAAGAACTTCTTTTCTTATGTTCTCAACATCTGGGACACATAATCTCACTTTCTTTCTCAATCATCCTCTCTGGTCAAGACAAAAATCTTTCAAATCATCGATCTTTGTTCCAACTTAAAACCTACTAATCTTGTCGGCTAATAATGGATCTTCCTCTGCTTAGAAGCAATTCTCTCGATCAATACTGGTCGAACTTCTAAACATGACAACATAGCAATACACTAACTAGAATTAGCAATCGACCTTAACTGCACACCACAACTGGCCAAAGCTTCTAGATCTTTCCATTCTGCCAACATAGCTAACACCACAATCTGACGTCTTCTTCTAGGAGCATCCTCTACTTTATTACCTTTCCCTGGTGTATGCTCTATACCAAAATCATTAGCAACCAAAAATTATAGCCACCTCTGCTGTCTCATATTCAACTCCTTCTAAAAGAATAAGGACCTTAAAGATTTATGATTTGTGCATTGCTCAAATCTCTCCCCTAAGAGATAATGGCTCCAAATTTTTAACGTGAAGATCACTGCAGTGAACTCCAAATCATGAATAGGATATCTCACTTCATGCGGTCTAAGCTGTCGTAAAGCTTAAGTAATAACTTTACCCTTCTGCATCAACATATCTCCTAATTCGAGTAATTAATGACAGAAAAAAGGATTGATCAAATACTGCGCTTGGAATAAGAAGTCGGAAAAGGAAAAAATATAATGATAGTTTTATTCTTCGTTGCCGTAAATAGGAATATTGAAAATAGAACTTTTTGAATTTGAACCTCGGAATCGAAAAGTTATAACGAAAATGGCTGATCCAACAGCGGATTCCGCAGCTCTGTCCTGTAGTTATGGATTCGGGTAGTAATATTCAACCACCAACCCTTGATTTTCGTTTGGAACTACTAAATAAGTGCGTTCGTCAAAAAATGCTTTAACTTAAGGAATTCTTCCTCACATTTGTTGCACCAGTCAAACTTCACATCCTTCCCGGTCAACTTGGTCAACAGTGCTGCTATTCGCGAGAAATCTTTGGTGAATCTCTGGTAATGGACAGAAAGTCCAAGAAAACTCCTTATCTCAGCCATCGTCTCTGGTCTCTTCCAATTATTAATAAATTTGATCTTATTTGGATCGATTAACAAACCCTTATATGAAACCATGTGACCAGGAAACTTAACCTCTTTCTTCCAAAAATGACACTGGACAAACTTCGCATTCAGCTGATGCTGCCTCAGCGTCTCAAGCACTACTCTAAGATGATCCCCGTGCTCTCTTTCATTCTTAGAGTATACAAAAATGTCATCTATAAAGACTAACATGAACCTATCCAAGTACTCTTGGAAAACTCGGTTCATCAAATCCACGTAGAAAACTGGTGCATTCGTTAACCTGAATGGATTACTAACCACTCATACGAACCTTACGTAGTTCGAAACATTGTCAGTGGAATACTTTCCTCTGCCACACTTAACTGATGGAAACCTATCACCAAATCCAACTGGGAAAACACTCTGGCTCCACACAACTGATCAAACAGATCGTCATTTCTCGGCAAAGGATACTTATTCTTAATCGTCCTCTCGTTTAACTTACGATAGTCGATACACATCCTCAATGATCCATCCGATTTCTTCTATAAATACCGCGGCCGCTTCCCAAGGCGAACGACTTGGTCTAATAAAATATCTCTCTGCTAGATCCACTAGCTGCACCTTCAATTCCTTCATCTTGGTCGGTGACATCCTGCTAGGTAGTTTACTTACAGGTTTAGCTCCTGGCACAAGATCTATTCGAAACTCAATAGCTCATTTCGGTGGTAATCATGTAACCAGCTAAAAGACATCTACAAATTCTCTTGCAACTCGAACCAGACTTAACTCCTCTTCTATATCCATAGCACTTAACAAAGCACAAACTCTCCAGTCATAATTCTCCACTGAGAATATGATTCGGTTATGACTATTAGGATGTCTCAATGATATTTCCCTATCATGGAAAAATATCCTAGCCTCATACTTACCCAACCAATCCATACCCAAAATGATCCTGAAATTTACGAAATCAAAATCATATAGACTGCACACAAACTTATGACCTAACAATTCAAGTTCTAACTGGTCACATCTCATCCCTAGAGTTGCATACCCTACTACTGGATTCACAAACCTTAAGGAAGTAACAAGGTAGGTGCGTTCTAATCATAACCTATCAGCCAAACACTAAGATATAAATGAATGTGATGCACCAGTATCAACTACTACCCTAACTGATATACTCAGAATCAAAAGCGTGCCTTCTATCATAGTCTTTCCTTTTTCAGCTACAGTTGACCTAGCAAATAATGGCCTAATAGCAAAGTCCTTTCATCTATCCACCCTGATTGGTTTTGGACATCGATTCTTATAATGCCCAACTTGGTCACAGTTGAAGCACTTCAAACCCTTCTTTTCTGTAGCCTTCTTCGCCTTGCCTAACCAGCACTCATGATCATAATTGTTGTCACAGTTGAAATAGACTAAATCAGCCTTTGCCTATTTTGCAGCCTCTCCCTTCTGGATTCCTATCTTCTTAAAGAACTTTCTCTTCTTTCCTTGAGAACCCTGGGTTTCAACCAGCTTTTCTTTTCTATAAATAGCAAGCATTTCCTCATATTAGATTGCCATCCCCACATGTACTTTACAAGGACCACATATATATGGTAGCATCGCGCTAGCAACCTCGGTTCTCAATCCTCGAATGAACTTATCATTCCTCTTGATGTTAATATCTATGGTAACATACTCATATCGGGACAACTCATCAAACTTACTAGCATACTCAATGACTGACATCTCTCCCTGCACCGCATTCGTAAACTTTCTCAACAACGCCGACTTAGCAACTTCAGACAAAAACCTTTGCTCAAATCTCCTTTGAAATTCTGCCCAAGTCAACTCTTCCTCAAGAACTCCAATAGTAACACTATTCCACTAATGTAGTGCTGCCCCCTTGCAACTGCCTTGAGGCTAGCCTCCTCTTCTCCTCATCATCCTGACCCAATCAGCGAAGATTCTCTCACAATGCAACAATAATTTGTCAACTTCTATGGCATCCTCCGTTCCCACAAACGGCCTCCCACCAAGATTGGTGTATTCTCTACTCAACTTAGCATAATTATTCCCAAATCAAGATACAAGATTAACTCCTCCAACATACCCAGCAACTCTAGCAGCTGCTCCATCTTGCATTAGATTGACGAAGAAATGGTACATCATCCCCATATCTATTGGTGGATTTCCAACACCCACATTGGCATCTGCATTTTGGTAAGCATTAGCATGTCGACCCATGTTCCTCATGGTAGGTCAAACATTTCAGTTGGTTGTGGTGCTTCCTCTACCGAGATTTCTTCTTCCGTTTCTCATCTCCATATATTCTTTCTCATAAATCCACATATGATCCTTAGTAAGACATAGAAGAATTGTCTAAGAGAGAGGGGAATAACTATTTATAAGGTATATCAAATACAAGTACGTTACTATAGCATTATACCAAACCCCAATCTTGTTTTCTGATTCATTGGATTATGTTGTAAAAAATATATTTTAGGTTTAAATTTCTTTTAAGTTCTCACAAACCTATGCTCTGATAACAACTTGTAACATCCCCCACTTGGAGGCCCAAAACTAATGGCTACGAATGTTGTAGTCATCCATAGTTATTAATCATCGACGACCAAATACGGTAATGTCATATATATTAATATAACATAAACACATGGAAATGGAAAATTTATACAATCATTAAATAGCATCTACGGTCCATTTCAAAACATTTCAAATTCACTACATAATCCCCGATTGAGAACCACGTTTAGAGAAAATATAGTTATCATAACATACGCCAAGAGCGACACATGAAGATGCCCCATTGGATGATCAGATTATATAAAACTAGGAAATTAAAAAACTTCGCCTTTATAAAAAAACACAGCGAATCGAAATAGAAAACAACTAATAGCTATCCTATCTCCTGCACATCTTTAGAAGCTTATTTGTCTAAGGAGAACCCGAAAACAATTAATTCTCAAACTATTCAAAATCAATTGAGCACTCAACAGTTCAAGGGGAAGACATAAAATTTGAGTCATACATAAGGCCTGGTATGATTAATAATCTAACATCTCAAACCATTTTGATATCTAGTAAGACCATGCCGCTTAGCGGAACTGGTTTTCCCCACAATAGTATCTTATCCAAAACTTTATAAAAACCCTATACTGTGCTCCTACATCCACAATGGTTAAACCATAACAATTCAAAATGTTATGATGACATGCAAACAAGTAAATCAATTCTGGATTTCCCATCCCCATTCATTTTGACTATCTTTCTTAGGTATAGGTTCTAGGGTCACTATTAACCTATTAGTTTTCATGAGCTTACTAATAACCTATTTAATGCTTATGGACACCCTGTCTGATTTCATAGTATTCGCGGGATCACTAAGAACGTATTGGCCCCTGCCAATAGCTTCATAATTCATGGGTACTACCTAAACCTATTGGCATCTCCAATAACTTCTCTCATATCCTAGTTTTCATGGGTTGACTACAAACCTATTGGCCTATGCCAATAATTCTTTCTAATAGCAGTTTTCATCGGTTTACTATGAATCTATTGGCCCCTGCAAATAAAAAATTTCAAAACAAAGTTTTCATGGGTTTACTATGAACCCGTCTTTCTAACAACTTCTTTAATTAGTATTTGGACATCCTATATTCTGGTCTACCTAACCTCCTGAATGCAATTCTACTCATACAGGAGCTAACTCAATTTATATTCACTATTGGGTCAACCTAGCTGGTTATTCTTCCATTTTTTACAAAATACAGTTATGGTACCATTATAAAGTGAATATCTGTATTAGAAGAAAGAAACATAACAATATAATAATACCAACACCTGTGGTTTTATATCCTTGAAATCATTTTCATACAAAACATGGTTAATCCCTTTAACCTATTACTTTATCAAGGTAAACTTCTTTATAACTTCACACATAAAAGTCATTTTAAAACTCCTTTATCATGCCATGGTTTTCTTTTAAAACTGAGGTTGGGTTCACGGTTTTGAAACTAAGGCTTTCAAAACCTTAAACTATTACTTTCGAAACAATTGGATAACCCCCTTTGAAAGCATTCAAATATTCTTTTCAAAACACTATGCCTTTCGAAACACTTTAAATCATCTCTTTCGAAACCATCAAATCATACCTTTCAAAATTATTAAAGCATCATTTATTAACTCAAAGAAGCATAGCTTCGAAACCATTGAAATTACCCCTTTCAAAACCATTGAAAATACCCCTTTCGAAATAATTGGGGTTTTCTTCAAAAATATCTTTTGGGTTAAAGTGAATAAAAATGAAAGTACCTCTTTCAAACCATGATACTTTAAATAAAATGATTAGGGAAAACTGATGGCTTCAGAAACATCCTTTCGAAAGCATTTATCATTTAAGTTAAACATTTGAAGGTTAGCTTCGAAACCCCTCCCGAAGCCATTGCCTTCGAAACCATTACTTCTTTCAAAGGCTTTATGAAGAGGCTTAATATATTTAATAATAAAAAGCTGCGTTTCGAAAGCATTGACGACTTCAATGCACTCGAAAGGCATAGGGTCGGCAGGAGGGTCTCAATTAGAATGAAACTACCCTTTCGAAAGCATTAATTTTAAAAACAAGGAAACTCTTTCAAAAGCTTTGCTTTAAACAAAAGGTGGCAACATAATCGAAAGCTTTTTAAAAGACCCTTTCGAAAGCATTGATTTCGATTCCTTCGAAAGTATTCATCAAAGACAAGGAAAGCGCTTTTCTTTGGATAGTAAAACAGAAACTTTTGAAAGCTAACTAGTTTCGACCCTTTTGGAAGCATGGTTTCGGCACTATACTTGCCGCCTTTTCTTCCGATCCACTATGTACCAACATATTGATACCTTGTGTATTAATTTCGACTTAGTGGGTTTCGACTTGGTTGAGGTGGAAGTACATGGTTGAAAGGTACTACTGAAAGAGGCGTAGCATAATTTCTGGGTAAAGAATGTTTTAGTGCCTTTTAAAGTAATCTCTTATTAACTAACCTGCCTATTTGTGAACATTTAATTGGTTGCCATAAACTTCAAATTCTTTCTTAAAATAAAAATTCCGCATATTTTCAGATCTCAACAAAGATTAGTTTAACAAATAAGCCCTTCTATTAGGCAAAAAAATTAAATCATTTAAATCCTCCTTTTAAAATAATTTAATTTCCATAGTAAATCAATTAGGAAAAATCCTCAAAAATCACAGAAATTCACTTTTAATATGTTATCTAATATATATAAATTTCAGACCTAAATTCTTCATATAATTTTTGAAATTAATATATAAACCCAATTGTTTATCTTTTCCTTTGAAAATTCATAATAAATTTTCCATAGCTTGAAAAATTATAAAAATTAAAACTCATCTCCAAAATAGTGTTTTACATAACATATAAATTCCTCACGGTATTCACAATACAATATAAACGATTTTAACCTTAAAACTGTGTGAAACCATTTAACAAAAAAACTTGGTTGAATATAACATATCATAAAATCCAAGCGTATCATCATAAAAAATCATCATAATGGATTTAAACTTATATTCGAAAATCAAATGATCCTATAAAAATACAGATGGTTTTGGTTATTATTCACTTTTATTAGGATAAGGAATTTGAGATTTGATCTTTGATTATTCCCCTAGCTTGATTCCTTAGCTTTAATTTGATTTTTCTCCTTTTCTTCCCTAGGTAATGGCCGGATTTCTTCTCTTCTTTCTTACGTTTCTATGTTTTGTAAAAGTGAACATGAAATGTAAGTGAAAACAAGGTTATAAGGGTAATGATGTGGCAACTATCTTATAATACCCATGCGTTAACTAATAACATATAAAACCATTCATTAGCCCATTTATTTAATTAAGCTAGCCCTCTATTTTAAATTTTAAAATCTCAATCCCTTTACCACTCTAATATTTACATTATTCTATTTAATTTATCTAATTAAATCTCCTGAATAATGTTATTAAAAATTAGAGGTGTTACATGACGTGTCTATTTTTGACTCAATTTTCACAACTTGTCAAAACTTCATCAAATTGGATTTTAGTGTTTAAAAACTTTTAAAAAACTTTTAAAATCATTATTAATGATTCATATCACTTTTATAACTTGAATTCAAAAAGTGATTTCCTTGTTATTTAACATGACTTATTTACACAATTAACTACTATATTAAACAACCAAACATGATGATTAAAGAATAGTAAACATCCATAGTAATCATATCACATCATTATATATATATATATGTATGTATGTATGTATGTATGTATGTATGTATAAGGTTTTATAGAGTTTTCTCACCTTCATGGGTTTCTAACTTCTCAAAAATTCACTATAGCTTCGCTAGGATCGAATCAGTGCCTATGCAATCAAGCCTTAGACCTAGGAATAGGCTCGGCCTAGCTCGAAAAGTGGTGGAGTGCTCGGCCTTGATTGTAGGAGGTGGTGGCCGTGGGGTTTGAGTGAGGAAAGGAGGTGATTTGCCTTGGTTTTGAAGTCGATTGTTTAAGTATATATACTTATATAAACTTAATTTCTTTTTGCAATATTTTTCTTCATAATTTCCTTAAGGTAGTAAGCCATTGAAAAGCTTGAGAATAAGGAAGAAGATTGTAACGATCCCGTATTTTAGTTAAATTTAATTTGGTAATTAAGGTTAAATTGGGGATTTAATGGTGAATTAATTCAATTTTTTTCTCCAAATTAATAAGGATATGTTTTGTTATTTATATTTATAAATTTATTTTAAAATTGAATCTGGGAATTGAAATTCAAAATATTGGATTTGAATACATTATATTTTCTATTAATAAAAGATTAAAAGTTAATTAAATAAAGATATGTGTTTATTTATATATGTGTATAAATGGAGTTTTAATTTAAATAAAAATTTCTAATTGGGAATCTAGAAAAATATTATTTTGAATAATTATTTATTATAAATTGGATTGTGAATAAATTTAAAATTTTGAATAAATATATTTATGAATATATTTAAAGATTGAAGGTTAAATTGTAAATTAATTTTTGATTTTCGAAAAATTAAAAAAATTTAAATAATTATAAATAAATTGGAATTATTATAGAAATTAATTTTTAAAAATATTTTCCTTAAAAAGTTATATAAGTGTTAATGATAAAAAATTGTATAAATATAAATATTCATTATAACCTGGATTTAAAATGTAAAATAAGAACTAATAAAAATGTTTTAAAATATTTTCTTTTATATAAATTGAAAATATATATGTATATGTAATTAAGTTAGTTGATCTTTAAAACATTTCCTTTATACATGAAATAAAATTTAGTTTTGTGTACATTTAAATTAAATAGAAAGTGTATTACACAATTTATACAAATTGATCAATCAAGGTTTAAACATAATAAGTAAATTATAATAAAGTAATGTTTAAAATATAATCTGTAAATAAATTTAAGAAAAGGGTTAAAACATAGATTTGCTTGTTTTTAACAAATGTAAGGTTAAGATTTTATATACTAACATTTGTTGTTTAGTGATAAATTTGCATTGACAAGTGTAAATAAATCAACAAGAAAATTTTACAAGTGGCTTAAATTCTTTAAAGTAAAAAAATATAGGAATACATGCGAAGAAGGAAAAAGAACTGGCTACTTCATTTTCAGTTCAAAATTCTCAAAATCCTTTTTCTCCTCATGTTCTAAAAAGAAATTCAAAATGAAAATGAAAATTTGCTTCAATTTTAAATCCGGCAACAAGTAAGTCTGAAGCAACTCAAAACATCATCAACAAAAGGAAGCTTCAGTTTTTAATAGCTCAAGTTAGATCTGAAGCATGTTGCAAACCTGGGAACAAGAATCAAATGCATGCAATCCAAGTTACAATTCAACCTGAATCAAAAGCATTTCAACCTGGAAACAAAAATCAAAAGAAAACAGCTTCAAGTTCAAACTGGACTGAAGCAATCAGATCAATCTAAAATCAATAAAACAAAGTCTCAGATTAAACAACCCATTTTCAGTTAAAGTCTACAGGCTTATTTCTCTGTTCAAAATCATCAAATCTGTTCCTCTGTTATTATTGCCAAGGTGAGCAAACTTACTTTATTGGTCTGATCTAAAACCTTGTAGCACTCGTGATAAAATGTTTTCTATTGTATACATATGCTTGTGCATGCCTATTGCATAGGAATAGTTTTCACTGGTCCAAATATGTGTATGTATGTTCATTCTTGTGTATTCATAGGTTCAAAGAACAAAAAGAAAAAACCATATCATCTCAAACAATAAGTTTTAGATCTTGATTTTTAAAAAGGAAAAGCTTAAAACAATGTAGTTTATTCTCTAAAAATAATTCCAGGCGTTTATCTTAAGTAATAAGTTCAAAAACAAAGAATTACAGTAAAAATAAAACAAAGTCAAAAATTTCGATCATCAGATTTTCACAAATTGATCATATGATTAGAATCGTCATCAAAAATGATGAATTTCAGAAATAAATGATAATTTTTAATTTAGAATCGAGTTAGTAATTCTAAGTTGAACAGAATTGGAATTTTTATCAAATTCCGACGAACCGTTATGATTCGAGAGTCGTGATCTCTAGTGATGATGGCTGGAACATCAGGGAACCTAGGAAAAATGCTAGTTTAATTTATTAGCTATTATGAAGGAAGAAAGTAGATGATATAGGGTTTTAAAGCTAGTTTTACTCGAATATGTTTGAAGAGGAACTGCGTTTCCATCGAGCTGTTTCAGACGATCGGACCAGAGTTAATAGGACCGTGAGGCAGTGGCGCAACTATGGTCGTAATGACAAGGTTGTTGGTTGAGTAGATCGTCAGGGCAAGGAGTTTCTTTATGATCATGTTGGGTTCTAGGAAGCGATAGAATAGCTTGATTTTGATTTCATGGTGGTTTCGACGATCTGGGTGTTTGCCTGAGTTGAGCTGGTCACTGGCGACTTGTGTGAGATAGCGACAATGATTGGAATGGCGACGGTGATGTGTAAATATACACATATATCAGTGTGTCAGGTTTGGTTGCTGTTGAATTTGGGTTAGAAAAATGGGTCTCAGGTTTGACTCGGGGAGGAAAGAGTTTGGCTCGTATGTGGCTTCAGGCATTCATGGGGTTTAACTTGATGATTAACAGTATTGAAAGTTAGAAATAAAACAAACAAAGTTTACCTGGGTTTTGGTTTGAGGAAGAATAGATTGTGATTGGATTCTTTGCTATGTTAACAAGTTTCAAAGTTAAACAAAATCATGTTTTAAGAATTCTCTTAAATCAATTTCTTTAAAAATCATAAGTGTTTATTTAGAAGTTTAGTTAGTTTAAGTTGGGTAAATTATTTTAACTTTGATTTAATAAATTAAGGTTTTGATAAAATTGAAGAATGATTAATTGATGTGATTAATGAATGTGATTAATAAAAGGCTGGGTTTGCTTGTGTGTGTATCGGGGAAGAAACATGGTTGGCTCGGGGTTTTGTTTTTGTATAATTTAACCAGATTTTGAAATTGAAAGGAAATTTTATTTCAGATTTTAAATTACAACAGTTTTAAAAACTACAAAGCAACTTTTTTTAAGCTAAGTTTTAAACTATATTTAAAATAAATAAGTTTCCAAAGGAAAAATAAACCAGATTTTCAAATTAAAATTTCAAACAAGTTTTAGAAATAAGTTTTCAAAATATAAATGTGGAAAAAGCTTTTAAGAAAAATTTCAAAAGATGAAAATTTTAAAGTAAAATGTTTTCTTTTAAAATTTATCTTGATAATTTTTTTAGGTGAATTTTTTGATTTAAATCCCTGAGTGTTCTCAATTGTAGTTTGATAATGAAACAAAGTATTTGATTAAGATAAATGGTTTATCTTAAAGTAATTATGGAATAATTATTTACTTAACAGTTAAAGGTTAATTTATGGAAGTAATTAAGGAAATTTAATTACTTAAAGTTAAATTTCTTAATGGAGGTAATTAAAGAAAATTAACCACTTAAAGATAATTACTTAATTTAAAGTAATTGAGTAATGATTAAAGTGGATTAATCAAGTGATTAAAGAATAATTAATTTAAGGATGATTAATCTATGTGATAATTAGTTAAGGTAACTAATTTGAGGATAATTAATTAATTAAAAGTTAATTAATTAATACAAATGACTAAGGGATAATTAATTGATTAATTAAGGGTTAATTAATTTAATAAATTAAGCATAATTAATTAAATGATAATTAATTAAGGTTGATTAATTATGTAATTAACCTAAAGGGTAATTTTAATTAATGTGATTAATTAAGGACTAATTAATTAACTAAGTGTAATTAATTAAGATGGATAATTAAGAATTAATTAATTAATTTATACTAAATGATTTGTAATTAATTTATAAGGATTGAGAAATTAATTCAAGAGTAATTAATTTAGGATTAAACAACTAATTGATCCTGTTTATAAATGATCATTGAATACTTGGATTGCTTATAAATGTTTGTATTGTATGAAATGCCTTAAATTGATTGTTGTCTTTGGATTGTAATATTCTATTATGTGAATTGAGCTGTGTGTAATTTATTTATTTATTCATTTTATCTGTGATACAATTATGTGTGAATCTATGTATAAAGGTTAGCGTTATAGGAATATACCGCTTATCGATATTGATATAATCGAATCTGTGATGATTGATGTTGTTGCACTATTGTGTAAAATCCCTGGACCACACCATACACATACAAATATGGATTTCACGAGGAAATCGGTTAAGTCACAAATTTTTGAAATGGTTTTAAAATTGTAGTTTAAATCCAAATGGTTTTGGAAGTGGAAAAGCTTTTGAAAAGGAATTTCAAAAATAAAAGTTATTTTGAATAACCTGATAAAGTTTGAAATTTAAATTATTTGATTTAAATTTGAATTCAATATTTGAATTGAATTCTATGTTTGGAAATGATGGTAAAAAAAAGATATACAAGTTATATAATATGGGTTTTAAACCATTTCAAAAGTATTATTTTGGAAATTTGAATTTAACCCAAGTTTAAACTTGAAAGGCTTTAACTCTTGCAAATGTAATCGGATTTTTTCGAAACAAAAACTATTGGTTTCGAAACATTTCAAGTTTGAAATAAAATTGTTTTGAAAGCTGTAAATGATCTTTGTGGAAGATTGTTAAACCTTGTTTTGAAATTGAAAAGGATATAAAAGATATATCTTTTGTATAAAAGATTCGAAATGGAATTGTTTTTGAAAGCTATGAATTGAATCTTTGTTTTAAAGATTGGATGAGTTAATCCAATTTGAAATGGAATTGCTTTGAATTCCGTGAATGAATCTTTGTGAACTTTGTGAAGTGAATCTTTTTGTTTAAAGATTGTAAATGGTAATTTGTTTAAACCATTTGAAGAAATGTTTTGGGTTTTAAGTGGTGACTTAACTGAAATCCCATTATCCATACGGTTTTAAAATATTGCGCTCACTATTCGGTTTAGCCGGGAGAGGACTTTGTGTCATATAACCTATTCCAAATAGTGAAACAACGTCATGGATAACATTTAAAGATCGGTGGTGAAGACCGGATATTTTCGAAAGCGAAAAGATAACTCGTCGGATGTCTCTGCACCGGCTGATGCTCGGTATAGAGATTTGATCATCTTTTGTGATGGGAAGTCCGGACATGATTAGGGATTATCCGGATTTACAAGGGCTTCTTTGAAAGTGCCTCCGGTTCTGTTCGAACCCGGAACAGACTTGTATGGATGTGTATCTGACATTACACTTTGAGATGTAAAACCAGTTTCTATCAAATACATTTCTGTTTGGTGGTGGAGAATTTATTCTCTTTGCTTAACACCCTTCTCTGAGACGTACGAGCTCAGAGGTTATGTAGCTGATGGTTACTAGTGATACATTTCCAATTTGGTAATATGGCATACGAAGTGCTGTTGATCATTTGTTGATCAAAGCATGACTTTGTGAAAAGTGTAGCTTTGTGGACGTGACTTCGTCGAGCCTCACCGTCCGGTGATGGTCGAAACAGGATCGTGGCAGCAAGGTTATTTGGGGGTAGCACCCCCTGAGGGTGCGTCATTTCCTTTTGGATTATGAGTGGTATCATGGTATGGAGCCCAGATACTTAACTTTGTGATTGCTGCAAACTTATTGCTTGTGGTTGTTGGTTGGGAGGTACCTCGGGTAAAGGTCAGTAAGGACTGGGGGATGGCATACTCGTGTCATTAGTTACCTAGTTACAGAGGTAACCCGGCCTTATGTAGCAGAGATCCGGTTAGGTTCTCGGGGGCGTCCCTCCAGAGATATTCAATTTTGTGTGGAAAGTTCCTTTGCCTGACCATTTGTTGGAAATCCAATCATTCAGTACGTGCCTTGTATGGTTTTAGTTGTATAACCTACCATCTACTTATGGTGGCGCCCCACTGTTTGGATGGTAGCTACAGTAGGCATAGTTCGAAATGTCTATGCTGGCTAAGATTAATATTATACTTTCGAAAGGTTTTCAACACTATGCATTAATAATAATATCAAGATACTTCCACGTATCAAGCATTTTTGACTATCATATGGAGAAATCTCCTCCATGTCTGTGTTTGCATTATGTGTGCGGTGGGAGGCCTCATGGTAGTTTCATTTTTCAAAAAGCATTACGGATTTCTTTTACTTCCTTTGTTGTTTGTTTTAAAAATAAATTATTTTCGTTTCCCCATACCAGTCCCATGACTGACCCGGAGTTTATTGTTCCCTTCCTAAACTCTGGGTGCCCACAATTTTCTACACCGGCAGTCTAGAGTTGGATTTTCCAGATAATTGAATGGTAGGTGTAGATTCGATAACATTAAATATTACGACTTTGGAAATCATGTTTTGGATCGAGTTGCTTCACTTCAGCATCGTTGTTGGATCAAGCTTGTTGGATTAGAGTTCTTTAAGCTTTCGGTTTTGGATATAAAAGTCTTCGAGTATTTAGAGTTTTTGGAGTTTGGCATTGGAGACATTGTCTTTCCACTGCTACTGTCTTGTATCTATCTTGGATATATTGATAGTCATTTGTATTTGATATTCAGTTGTATCTGATATTGTATTTATTGTTGTATCAATGATATATGATATTCTTTTTCTTCCACTGTGTCGTTGTACATAATGTGTTATAAGCTCTGACGAATCAGATTCGACGTTTGAATCTGCGACATTTGAATATAAGTGATATATTCGGTGTCGATTTTCAAAGGTCGAGTCAAGGTCATTATAATTGGTATCAGAGCTGAAGGTTTAAACTTTAGCCCAGGAGTATAACACATTACGTAACTCATTAGAGATAGGGTAAAGTATACCCTAGAATGAGTATTCCCTAAGATATCCATCTGTATGCCTCTGTAAATTCTCTTACTATCCACCGATAGTGAGTGTGAGTGCAAGAAGAGGACGAGATTGGGGACAAGGGAGTACCACTATAAATGGTCAATACCCTGCAACAACGGAAACAATCTTTTCTTTATCAATCTCCTTTGATCCAGTTTCCGTTCTTTGATTTCTTCGTGGCCGCTCGAGGAAGAAGCTTTGGCGTGATGATCGCCTTGCGAATCGTTGTAGAAAACTCCTATTTTGTATTCTCTTCATCGGTTCGTCATCAGCTTTTCGTTTTAAACTTTAATGAATTTTGTAATGACCCGCCATCCGTCTCCACAGAATGACGAATCATTAAAAAGAAACAAAGGGATAGAAAGAGAAAAGAAAGAAGAGAAGAAAGAAACAACATCCGAATCTAAACATCAGAACGAATAAATTATATTAATAACATAAACATTACATAATTTACAACCACTATCAGAGTTACACAGATATACATCACATACTAGGCAGTTATAAACACCTGTCTAGTTATACAACTCTATACAATACAAGAACAACTCAAAGAAACGACTTAGAGATATCAACACAGCGGAAACTAGATAACTACAACGCAGAAGCCTCCTGCTCCATTTGCTCCTCCATAATTCGTCAAAGCTAAACTGAATCCCTTGGCTACTCGTAAAAATTTGAGTACCCAAGAGTTTAAGAAAAACAGAATAAACTCCGGGTCGGAAATGGGTCTGGTGTGAGTAACAGGTTAAGGTTGCTTAACTCTTAAAAACCTTTTGAAAAGAAAGGTATCACGTAAGACTTCCCGCACATAAACATGGAAAAGTTGTTACCTTACGCTAACCAAAACATTTGATAGGAAATCCGACGATATTATAATAGGTCTAGTTTTTTCAAATTCATATGAAATAGCCGAAATTGTTACATCTATTAAATTCCAGCTACTAGCCACAAAGTGTGTAATACAATCAAAACCGTTGGCACTTATTGGATTTTGGATTCCATACAATGGCAGGGCTACCGGGGTACCGTCTGTCATAGTACGTGGCCTAGATCATAGTACCGGGGAGTCACCCTAACTCCCCTGCAACACAAGGTCGGACCCATTCCTTACTGAACAGTTCCGAACAAGATAACCCCAACGGTTGGAGCTCAAAACCGTCCACACAGACGAAATTAAAGGGACCACTAGACAGGGGTAAATCTCACTCTCAAGTGGGGGCTACCCATGAAGCCTTGCTGCACCTCCCCTGTTTTAGACATTCCCGGTTGATGAGGCTTGAGGTTACGATTATCTTTAGTGAACACATCACTTAGAATGCTCATGGTCCACCTGACGATGATCTGAAAGCATTCAATCCATACAAGTTCGTTCCGGGTTCGAACGAAACCGAAGGCACTATCTCATTACACTCATTTTGTAATTACCCTCAGAGTTAACGACGATATACTTGCACTCTGAATCTCCATCTCGAACCTGTAAGTACTATTTTCGTCAAACTCATCACGGAATCACCCCTAGAGTTATACTGACGGTTAGTCCTTACACCTCGAGTCTTCACTCTTCATAAGAGATTTCACGACCTATCGTTAATTTGGATCGATGTGGTTTTCGGATATCCAAATATGGAAACCCGATCCCGGTCTCATCGAAATCCAAAACGTGTCTTTTAAGTCCAAGTTGTTTTAAAGTTAAACAATTCAATTATCTATATACACACAGATAGATAACTCACAATTCACAATTGATAATCAACATTATCAAATAAACAGGTAATCCATAATTCATTTCAATAGGTAATCCATATCACCATCACAATAGATAATCTATATTATCATTACAATGCAACTAAGCATTCATACCACACAACTAGTCTCATTTCTGAGATCACAAAGCATCCAAGGCAATCAATGTCATCCATTCATACATAAGCAAAGATTAATTTCATCACAATAAAATTAATTTAAAATGAATTAAATTAAATACTTCATCTTTAATTAATTTAAAATAAATTAAATTAATTACTTCATCAATATATCTTGCTTACAAACCATTTAGTTGATTACAATCAATTAATTAATCATTCAAAATTAATCACCTCAATTAACCATCCTTTGATTAATTATCCTCAATTACATTCATGCAATTATCCTTAATTAATTTCACAAATTAATTATTCTTAACCAAAAAATAATTAACATTTAATTAGTTCAATTAATTAATTAACTATAATTAATTACATTAATCTTTAATTAATTATTTTAATTAATTTTCTTTAATTATTTATCATTGATTAATTAATCGTAATTAATCAACTTTTAATTACATCATTAATTATAATAATTAATGATCCTTAATTAAAGTTAAATAAATTATCCTCCTAAATTAATTACCTTGAGTAATTAACTCATAATTATTAATCCCCCCTGATTAATCATATTCATTAATTAACTAACTTAATTACTTTATTTAAAACAAATTAATTATTTCCAAATTAATTTCTTAATTAATCCCTTGATTAATTACAAGTAATTATACTCCAAATTACTTCATTCTTAAGCATCTTCATTTAATTACAATCCATAATTATTTATCAATTACTTCACCAAGTAATTTCCCAAATCATTTATTACATACAATAATTATCTTTAAAACCCAAGTGTTTAAAATTAATTAAACTTAATTAATTAAATTAAACAATCACATAAAACTAAATTAATTACATTAAGTAATTAATTTTTTAATTACTTTATCAAGTAATTATTCTCAACAATTCACAATTGATTATTATTAAATTAATTAATCTAATTAATTATAAAAATTAATCACATTAATTAATTATTAAATAATCATGGTTAATGACCATCATTAACCATTCTCTAATTATCTTCATTAAGTAATTAACTGAGATTAATTACAAATTTAATTAACTTTAATCATCCATTAATTAAGTCTAATTATTTAATTAATTAACCTTGATTAAAGCTAAATTACATAATTAATAACTCATTAATCATTAATTAATAATCTAATTAATGATCTTAATTTTAAATTGATTAACCCCTAATCACTACTCATTAAATCTTAATAAATTAAATAAATAAATAAATAAATTATTCCTTAATTACCTTTTTAATAAATTAAATCAAACATTAATTCTTAACTTAATTTTATGTTAAAACATTTCTAAATTATGTTTAAAACACAAATTTATTTGAAACAAAGTACTTTGATATTACTTTCAAATTTCATTTTAAATACAAGTTTACAATGAAAATAATTTAAACTTATCAAAGTTTAAACAATTTATAACTTTTAACATTACAATAACTTTAATTCATATTTAGTTTAAAACTTTTAAATTTAAACCTTCTTTAATTTCAAAACTGAAATTCATTTTTAAATTTCCAGATTTTAAATTGAATTTCAAATATTTCTCAAATTTTTAACAGAACTTCATTTTTTTAAGAAAACAAATAAAACTACTTTCACCAAAATAAAGTAGTAACTTAAGTTCAATTTCCTTTTTAAACTTCATTTTATTTAAACTGGGATTTTTAAATTAACTTGGATTCAAATAAATTCAAAACTTGAATTGAAAATTGATTTAAACTCTTCTTATATTTAAAGTTCCAGAGTTTACAAATTTTGTAAACACAAAAGCTACAGCAAATTTTACAAATTCAGAAACTCACCTTCCATTCGAAATCACAAACGAGTTCCCCAATCCAAAAGTTGGCAACAGCAAATTCAGGTTTTCTTCAAAACCTGTCAACGCCGAAAACTTGCCCCTCCGACCACCTGAAAACTAGCCCCTCCGGCCTCAACTTCAACTACGGCCATGCTATCATTTTCCAAAACAGCTCAATACTCGGTCATCTCTACAACCCAAAATTGTCGATTCTTCAAACCATTTAAAAACTAGGGTTCCACAGAAAATTTCCATACCGCAACTATTCTGATGAATTTCATCAACAATTAGCATTTTTCCCACCATCTCCTAACTCTCCTCCATCAACATAAAGAAAACCCAGTTCTCAAAACACATAAATCACAAGAAAATTGTTTATATTCAATTCATCTTTTATCTGCTCCTAAATCTCTTTACTAAACATTTTAGTTTTTGTTTTAAAAACCATATTTTGATTTATGTGTTCGGTTTATAATACTGGATTCACAATTTAAAAAGGTTGAGCATTCTAAATTTTAACATGCACAATGATTGTTTAGGTTTATAGAGACAACAGTCTTAATTTTTGACTTCTTAATTAATTTTTTTTACAAACCTACCCTATGTTAAAACAAACAATATTTGTTTAATGATTTAGATCCTATCATACTAGATCAAAAGGTTGGGATTTTGTAAAAAATAATTATTTTGAACCTGGAACAAAACAAACAGAATATAGCATGCATTCAAGTATTAACTACTTCAAACATTTCCTAAAAACATATACAATATTTACTTATTTCAACATATAAGCATGAAACCAATTTTAGATTTTAAATTCTAAAAAGTTACTCACAGATATAGAAGAAAGCTGAGCCTCATATTTGAAAAGCTTGAAGTTGTTAAAGTTTGCATAAGATCTTAAAACTGTAGTTTGCTTTTTCTTTGATTCCAGAACTTCGAGTTTGCTTCATTACTTTAAAAAACTTTAGTCTTGATTTTTTTAAACACTCACCTTGGTTTCCCTGCATTGCTTGCTCCCTAGTGCATGTAAGTTTCCAGAGAAAGAAAATGCAGGCAGGTTGCTTTATTTCCAGATTCAACTTGGTTTTGGATTTAAAAAATTGGGTTGCAGATTTGTTTTGCAGAATTGTTTGCAGGCTTTTGGTATTTTGGTTATGGAACTGAGTTACAGGGTTTTAGCTTGAGACGGTTGTAGACATAAAAAATTTTCATGGTAATTTGATAAATGGTTTAAGGCTGCATTTAATTTTAGAGCAGATTTCAGATTTGCTAAATGAGGAGAATTATTGATGTTATGAGGAAGGTTGATGTTTCTCTTTTTTTTTATTGATTGGGAAATGAGAAAAAGGATAGGAATGAAAGAATGTGTTCTTATATACGTTTTTTTTCAGATTTATAAAATAAACGAAAAACAAATTTGAAAGAGGCCACTTGTAAGAATTTCAGCATTTGACAATTTAATAAGTTAATCTTTTAACATTTGGTTATGAGAGGCTTAATATTAATACACTTGTCTTTTTTTAAAGCAGTTTGTATTTACTTCATTAGTTAATATATATTAAGTCAAACTAATTTGTTAGTTAATATTTAAATATGTATATAAATCTTTAAAAGAACTAAAAATAATTTGTGCTTATAAATGAAGCTTTTACATATGAAATTAAAACAATTTAAAATTTATACTTTGGAATTTAATTTCAAATTAAATTCATAATCTAATATTAAAAATCAAATTATGAATACAAATCAAAATTTGAAATAACAATAGCTATTTTTAACCAAAAATCTATTTGTAACACAATACATTGTTAATATGGTATTTAAAATGTCTCATTATTAAATTAAAATCATTTTAAAGGAAATTATATTTTTATTAATATTTTTTATTTAATTAAGCTATAAAACTCTTTTGTTAATTTAATTAAATTTAAAACTCAAGCTAAAACTATTTTAAAACATTTAAATACTTTTCTTAACAATTTAAAAATCATATATTTATTTATTTAATAGCTTTGACAACTTTATATTTAATAAAAATCAAAGTTTCCAAATTATTAATGTATATATTAGAATTTTAAATCATGATTCATTTATTAATTTAAACCAATATCATTTATTTTATAACTTTGAAAAGCTATTATTAAATAAAAACAAATTCTCAAATTACTAAAAATATTAGAATTAGAAAAATATGTTTTATTTACTAAATTTTAAACAATGCTATTCTATTTACAACACAAACTATATATTTATATTATAAATAGAAATAAATTTATTATTTTTGAAAGATAAAATAACCAATTAAATATTTATTAAAGAAGAAATTTTTTAAATCAATTTGAATTATGATTAACAAGAATATCAATATCAGTTTAATTTTAATACAGGTTATTAAATTGGTATTGTTAAAAATTTCGGGATATTACAATCCTTCCCCCTTAAAAGAATTTCGTCCTCGAAATTTAAAACAAAGGTAATTTAATAATTTCATTAAAATTTTAAAACACAAGCATACATCAAACATATGCTAACAACCAAAACAACTAATCAAACAAACCTCATTAACCCGACAAAATTCTAGATAAAATTCCTTCGAGTTTCCCTAGGTGTGTGTGTGTGTGTGTATATATATATATATATATATCAGGATACTCGCTCTACAGAAATCAAACAATCAATACTATGTAGCTATAAAAGCTCCTATTCAACTATATCTAAGCACTAGACAAGATATCAGACTACAGACGAGTCTGACTCAACAACCAAAACTCCCAAACTGCTGGTTTCCAACCAGAGATAGATCATACACGTACTCCCTCAGAGATATGTGAAACTCATCGAATCCCAGTTATCTAAACTGGCAATTCCATCCTGTAGATCAATCACTTAACCTTCAAGATCATAGAAAAGATCCAAAACTCTTCAGAGCTAGCTTTCCAGTCTTACTCAAACTTATAACTCCCTTTCTATCGGAGAAATCTTACCCAAAATTAAGTCTCTGACTTTGGAATCTAATTTCCTCCGACTCTAATCCACAAAACTCTTCGGACGATCCTTGGCTGCCCACGACCTTACTGATCAGCTCATCCCTTGCTGATGCTTCTAGAAACAAACTAGACCAATCAACACAACAAATGATCCCCTCAAGATCAACCCTACTCTTCATATATCATAAGACAACAACCTCTTCTGTCCAGAACATAAAAGAAAATGCACTTCCAAACTGCTTTCGCTGCACAACTCTGATCCGAAGTAGAAAAGAATGCTGAAGAAGAACACGAGCACAACTCACAACACACCCCAGAGATATGGTTCAACAAATCCATAAAGAAAAATTCAGAAGTTCCTCCAAAAGTCTGAGCTACTACACCAACTCAATCTCTTGGAACCATTCTTCTATAAAGCTGAACCACCGGTTCCACTCCTGGAATACTAGTTGATAAGAAAACTCAATCTCCAGATGCAGACAAAACTCTGACTCCCTAAAGATATCCAGAAAAACTCAAATAACCCAAGAGAACACTCAGACAATCGCAAGTCACTTTTGTGATCAACTTAGACTATATCCAAGGAAAACTGTTCTCAGTTTACCAAATAGAACAGCTCACTCTTCACTAGCCAATCCACCCAAAAAGGGGTCCACTCTGCTATTTCTAAACACCATTTCAGAAAATTGCTAAGCCAGAAGACTTCTTGCCGACACACAGAACACTTCGAGCTGCACTGCTGCCTCAGATGCCAAAGACTCTTAATCCAAAGCTCTTCGAGAAACTCGGACTTCAAAACAAACAGAAACTCCAGCTGAACACAGCCACAACACCTAAGCAGACTCACTTCTTAACCTTGTTCCAAAGAATCATCTTTGGAAACATCCATAGTCACCGTGTCTCATCACGCAGCTACTACTTCTTGAGGTGTCCAAAATACCATCACTTGCTTCTGCTCAACCAACAGATCCAAATTCTACTCATCAAATTCAGAAATGAACTCCGAACTTTAATAGGTTTCCTTCAGAGATCGATGAAATCTTTCATCACTACAAAATTCACTCGAGACGGTATTAGGCTACAGTCTCGACATATACACTTCCAATCTCTAACATTCAAACTCCAACCAATGATAGTCATGTTACATACACCATTATCCCATCTACCTTTATCACTTATATTGGAAAAACTGAATAGGTAACCCAATGGATAGGTAGCACAAATATATACATAGTAATATATAGAAATTACAAATATGCTCTCTTAAAATAGTCACCACTACAGAGCCTAGGTATTCACTCAACCTAATGCTCTGATACCACCGTAATGACCCGCTGTCCATCTCCACAGAATGATGAATCATTAAAAAGAAAGAAAGGGATATAAAGAGAAAAGGAAGAAGAGAAGAAAGAAACAACATCCTAATCTAAACAGCGGAATGAATAAATTATATTAATAACATAAACATTACATAGTTTACAACCACTATCAGAGTTACACAGATATACATCACATACTAGACAGTTATAAACACCTGTCTAGTTATACAACTCTATACAATACAAGAACAACTCAGAGAAACGACTAAGAGATATCAACACAGCGGAAACTAGATAACTACAACACAGAAACCTCCTGCTCCATTTGCTCCGCCATTTCGTCAAAGCTAACCTGAATCCCTTGGCTACTCGTAAAAATTTGAGTACCCAAGAGTTTAAGAAAAACAGAATAAACTCCGGGTCAGACATGGGTCTGGTGTGAGTAACAGGTTAAGGTTGCTTAACTCTTAAAACCTTTTGAAAAGAAAGGTATCACGTAAGACTTCCCACACATAAACATGGAAAAGTTTTTACCTTACGCTAACCAAAACATTTGATAGGAAATCCGATGATATTATAATAGGTCTAGGGTTTTCAAATAAATATGAAATAGCTGAAATTGTTACATCTATTAAATTCCAGCTACTAACCACAAAGTGGGTAATACAATCAAAACCGTTGGCACTTATTGGATTTTGGATTCCATACAATGGCAGGGCTACCAGGGTACCGCCCGTCACAATACATGGCCTAGATCACCGTACCGAGGAGTCACCCTAACTCCCCTACAACACAAGGCCGTACCCATTCCTTACTGAACAGTTCCGAACAAGATAACCTTGACAGTTGGAGATCAAAACCGTCCATACAGCCGAAATAAAAGGGACCTCTAGACAGGGGTAAATCTCACTCTCAAGTGGGGGCTACCCACGATGCCCTGCTGCACCTCCTCTGTTTTAGCCATTCCAGTTGATGAGGCTTGATGTTACGATTACCTTTAGTGAACACATCACTTAGAATGCTCATCGTCCACCTGACGATAGTCTGAAAGCATTCAATCCATACAAGTTCGTTCTCGGTTCGAACGAAACCGAAGGCACTATCCCGTTACACTCATTTTGGAATCACCCTCAGAGTTAACGACGATAACCCTTGCACTCTGAATCTCCATCTCAAACCTGTAAGTACTATTTTTGTCAAACTCATCATGGAATCACCCCCAGAGTTATACTGACGGTTAGTCCTTACACCTCGAGTCTTCACTCTTCACTAGAGATTTCACGAGCTATCGTTAATTTGGATCGATGTGGTTTTTGGATATCCAAATATGGAAACCCGATTCCGGTCTCATCGAAATCCAAAGCGTGTCTTTTAGGTCCAAGTTGTTCTAAAGTTAAACAATTCAATTATCTATATACACAAAGATTGATAACTCACAATTCACAATTGAAATCAACATTATCAAATAAACAGGTAATCCATAATTCATTTCAATAGGTAATCCATATCACCATCACAATTGATAATCTATATTATCATCACAATGCAACTAAGCATTCATACCACACAACCTGTCTCATTTCTGAGATCACAAAGCATCCAAGGCAATCAATGTCATCCACTCATACATAAGCAAAGATTTATTTCATCACAATAAAATTAATTTAAAATGAATTAAATTAACTATCTCCATCTCTAGTTAATTTAAAATGAATTAAATTAAGTACTTCATCTTTAATTAATTTAAAATAAATTAAATAAATTACTTCATCAATATATCTTGCTTACACAACCATTTAGTTGATTACAACCAATTAATTAATCATTCAAAGTTAATCACCTCAATTAACCATCCTTTGATTAATTATCCTCAATTACATTCATGTAATTATCCCTAATTTATTTCACAAATTAATTATTATTATTTTTTTTTGCAAAGCAAGCCGGTTTTATAGTGGACCGTCCACTATTTATTACGTAAGTAATAAAGTTGAAGTACAGGAGTAAGGTAAAGCACCTTAACTACTAGGAGATAATACAGAAAATACAACACAGGTACGAGACAAATATGTCACCGTAACTAAAACTAGGAAAAAAAAAAACTAGCACTCCTCCGAAGAGGAAGATATCACATCAGATCCATCCACCAGAGAAGCGACTAAAGGAACGGACCCACAAAAACCAGAAAAAGGTCGGAAAAGAAGAGCAAGACGTGGATCATAACCCATAGCATCAGAGGAGTAGACAAAAGAACGATCCTAGGTAATATCAGCTAGCATCGCAGAATTCGAACTCGCATATAACTCATCCAAATCAAGAACTAAGGAATCACCAGAAGGTTTGTAGCGAAGGCAACGAAGGTCCTGCTGATCATCAGAAACAAACCGGAAAAAAGATCCATTGACCGGGTTAAATCTCATTTCAGAGATGGGATCAATCCAACACCCCTCGGGCTCATCCCAAGCGACAGGCAACGGCGTCGATCCAGGGTCCTACAACCACAGAATCAGGCCTAACCATCGGCGACGGAGGCAAGTCAGCAGATGGAACAGCCGATGAAGGGGAAATCAGAGAACCAGGGGATGTAACCTTGGGGACCCAAATCCTACGAGGGGGTGAGGCAAAGGGATCTTCGGAGCAGCCGCGACGGCTTCCGAATGCAAGCAGGCAGTAGCCAGGTGGCCAAAAGAGTGACATGATGAACAGATTTCCGGAACCCAACCGTAGCGAACACGAACTACCTCAACATGACCAACAGCTAGCTGGACAGAAATAGAGGATGAGAGAGGCTTGAAAGGGGATATTTCAATAAGAGCCTTAGCATACATCAACTTATCACGAGCCACTGTGTTTGAGTCAAAACATTTTAATTTTCCAATGTTACAGGCTAGCCAATTCAGACCAATAAGCGATTGTAGAGCAGAGGGAATCTGAGAGAAAAATACCCACACGGGGATAGTAAGAACTTGTTCACGTGCACTTTCCACAGTTGGGGTCCAAGGAGTAACAATGAAAGGCCTACCATCAAAGAATGAGGGCTCAGCGTCAAGAGCAATCCGACGATCCTCAAGAGAGGAAAACTTAAGATAGTACATGGAGTCAATCAGCTTCACATCCAAATTACCACGAAGCTTCCATGCCCTCCGAAGAGCTAAAGTCACATTTTTTAGTCGGTAAGTAGATTCAAGAAAGAAACCTACTAAATGATCAGCCCAAAAATCCACACCGGCTTGCAAAACAGAAGGGGGAGGGATCATTACTCCATTTACTTCGACCATTTCAAATTCAATCGGGATGTAGTTACCCGCATTCCGAGGCAAGGACGAGAATAGGGAAGACCAAGTTTTGGAGATTGGCATCGAAGGCGGAGTTGGACCAGGGAGCTCCAGAACGGGACGGGAGCCAATAGAGGCAGCTGGAAAAGAAACATCAGTGCCAGCCAAACTGGGAATTGGAACATATTTCATTGGGGCATTATCACAAGCACCAAGTGTGCACTGACCAGAACATTGATTGCCAGCCGATTCTCTCCCTAGAACACACTCAGGCAAACTAAAATTACCCCCAGCATCATTCACAACATTCACTATCAGCTTCCCCACATCACAAACTGGGCCGTGGTTACTTACATTGTCACCGTTATTAGGACGAGGCTCACGGACTGTAAAATCACAGTCGACAGGGGTAACACAACCAATAGTACCTGAACCAACGAAACCTGCCTGACTATTCACATTCACATCAGACCCAGATCTTCCACCGCAAGCAAGGGGAGGTAACGACAGCTAAGTGGATGCAGCCTTATTCACAACACCTAGAACCGATGGACTGACTGGCGATGAATTCGCAACAAAAGCCGGACCAGATGAAGGGAGAGGAGGGAAATCAGCAATGGACAGGTTGGGAGGCATGAGGCTATCGGTGAGGGACGACTGGACTTTGAACACGCGGCCAGATCTGGTAGAAGAGGGGGAAGAGCGTAGCGATAAAGAGGGGGGAAGCGAAGTAGAGTCAGGCGTGGAGGGAGGAGAGAGAGGCGAAACAGAAGGGAGAAGAAAAGGTCAACGGGATGGAATGCAAATGTCGCTGGACCAAACAGTAATTAACATTTAATTACTTCAATTAATTAATTAACTATAATTAATTACATTAATCCTTAATTAATTATTTTAATTAATTTTCTTTAATTATTTATCGTTGATTAATTAATCATAATTAATCAACTTTTAATTACATCATTAATTATAATAATTAGTGATCCTTTATTAAATTTAAATAAATTATCCTCCTAAATTAATTACCTTGAGTAATTAACTCATAATCATTAATCCCCTCCGATTAATCATATTCAGTAATTAACTAACTTAATTACTTTATTTAAAACAAATTAATTATTCCCAAATTAATTTCTTAATTAATCCCTTGATTAATTACAAGTAATTATACTCCAAATTACTTCATTCTTGAACATCTTCATTTAATTACAATCTGTAATTATTAATCAATTACTTCACCAGTAATTTCCTAAATCCTTTACTACATACAGTAATTATCTTTCAAACCCAAGTGTTTAAAATTAATTAAACTTAATTAATTAAATTAAACAATCACATAAAACTAAATTAATTACATTAAGTAATTAATTTCTTAATTACTTCATCAAGTAATTATTCTCAACAATTCACAATTGATTATTATTAAATTAATTAATCTAATTAATTATAAAAATTAATCACATTAATTAATTATTAAATAATCCTGGTTAATGACCTTCATTAACCATTCTCTAATTATCTTCATTAAGTAATTAACTGAGATTAATTACAAATTTAATTAACTTTAATCATCCATTAATTAAGTCTAATTATTTAATTAATTAACCTTGATTAAAGCTTAATTACATAATTAATAATTCATTAATCATTAATTAATATCTAATTAATGATCTTAATTTTAAATTGATTAACCCCTAATCGCTACTCATTAAATCTTAATAAATTAATTAAATAAATAAATTAATTATTCATTAGTTACCTTTTTAATAAATTAAATTAAACATTAATTCTTAACTTAATTTTAAGTTAAAACATTTCTAAATTATGTTTAAAACACAAATTTATTTGAAACAAAGTACATTTGATATTACTTTCAAATTTCATTTTAAATACAAGTTTAAAATGAAAATAATTTAAACTTATCAAAGTTTAAACAATTTATAACTTTTAACATTACAATCACTTCAATTCATATTTAGTTTAAAACTTTCAAATTTAAACCTTCTTTAATTTCAAAAATAAATTCATTTTTAAATTTCCAAATTTTAAATTGAATTTCAAATCTTTCTCAAATTTTTAACAGAACTTCATTTTAAAAAAAATCAAACTACTTTCACCAAAATAAAGTAGTAACTTAAGTTCAATTTCCTTTTTAAACTTCATTTTATTTAAACTGGGATTTTTAAATTAACTTGGATTCAAATAATTCAAAACTTGAATTTAAACTTGATTTAAACTCTTCTTATATTTTAAGTTCCAAAGTTTACAAATTTTATAAACACAAAAGCTGTAGTTTTTAAAAAAAAATTAAAACACAAAGTTACAGGTTTTGAAAACTTGAAACAACAATCAACCCGAGACTCCTCAAAACTTCTTCGGGTAATTTCATCCCTTGTTTCGAGTTAAAAACTCGAATAGCTCGAGTCATTCCCTAGTCAAAACTGCACCCTACAAAAAAACAACTCCCTTGAACTTCAACTGCACGGTGCACGTGCACCGTGGCTCGGGCCATCTCCGGCCTCCACCACTACATCGAACAAGTCGACGTTCAACCCTGAAACTCCCCCCACGATCTTCAGAAACTGATCTTCCATTTGAAATCACAAACGAGGTCCCTAATCCAAAACCTGGCAACAGCAAATTCAGGTTTTCTTCAAAACCTGTCAACGGCGAAAACTTGCCTCTCCGACCACCTGAAAACTAGCCCCTCCGGCCTCAACTTCAACTACGACCATGCTATCAATTTCCAAAACAGCTCAACACTCGGTCATCTCTACAACCCGAAATTGCCGATTCTTCAAACCATTTAAAAACTAGGGTTCCACAGAAAATTTCCCTACCGCAACTATTCTGATGAATTTCATCAACAATTAGCATTTTTCCCACCACCTCCTAACTCTCCTCCATCAACATGAAGAAAACCCAGTTCTCAAAACGCATAGATCACAAGAAAACTGTTCATATTCAATTCATCTTTTATGTGCTCCTAAATCTATTTACTAAACATTTTAGTTTTTGCTTTAAAAACCATATTTTGATTTATGTATTCAGTTTATAATACTGGATTTACAATTTAAAAAGGTTGAGTATTCTAAATTTTAACATGCACAATGATTGTTTTGGTTTATAGAGACAATAGTCTTAATTTTTAACTTCTTAATTAATTTTTTTACAAACTTACCCTATGTTAAAACAAACAATATTTGTTTAATGATTTAGATCCTATCATACTAGATCAAAAAGTAGGGATTTTCTTAAAAAAAAAAATTGAACCTGGAACAAAACAAACAGAATATGCCATGCATTCAAATATTAACTACTTCAAACATTTCCTAAAAACATATACAATGTTTACTCATTTCAACATATAAGCATGCAACCAATTTTAGATTTTAAATTCTAAAAAGTTATTCACAGTTATAGAAGAAAGCAGAGCCTCATATTTGAAAAGCTTGAAGTTGTTGAAGTTTGCATAAGATCTTAAAACTGTAGTTTGCTTTTTGTTTGATTCCAGAACTTTGAGTTTGCTTCAGTACTTTAAAAAACTTTAGTCTTGATTTTTTTTTAAACACTCATCTTGGTTTCCCTGCATTGCTTGCTCCCTGGTGCATGTAAGTTTCCAGAGAAAGAAAATGCAGGCAGGTTGCTTTATTTCCAGATTCAACTTGGTTTTGGATTTAAAAACTTGGGTTGCAGATTTGTTTTGCAGAATTGTTTACAGGCTTTTGGTATTTTGGTTTTGGAACTGAGTTACATGATTTTATCTTGAGATGGTTGTAGACATAAAAAAATTTCATGGTAATTTGATAAATGGTTTAAGGCTGTATTTAATTTTAGAGGAGATTTCAGATTTGCTAAATGAGGAGAATTACTGATGTTATGAGGAAGGTTGATGTTTCTCTTTTTTTTATTGATTAGGAAATGAGAAAAAGGATAGGAATGAAAGAATGTGTTCTTATATAGGTTTATTTTCAGATTTATAAAATAAAATAAAAACAAATTTGAAAGAGGCCACTTGTAAGAATTTCAACATTTGTCAATTTAATAAGTTAATCTTTTAACATTTGGTTATGAGAGGCTTAATATTAATACACTTGTCTTTTTTTTAAAGTAGTTTGTATTTAGTTCATTAGTTAATATATATTAAGTCAAATTAATTTGTTAGTTAATATTTAAATATGTATATAAACCTTTAAAAGAACTAAAAATAATTTGTGCCTATAAATGAAGCTTATACATATGGAAATTAAAACAATTTAAAATTTATACTTTGGAATTTAAATTCAAATTAAATTCATAATCTAACATTAAAAATCAAATTATGAATACAAATCAAAATTTGAAATAACAATAGCTATTTTTAATGAAAAATCTATTTATAACACAATACATTGTTAATATTGTATTTAAAATGTCTCATTATTAAGTTAAAACCATTTTAAAGGAAATTATACTTTTATTAATAAAAATTTTCATTTAATTAATCTATAAAACTCTTTTGTCAATTTAATTAAATTTAAAACTCAAGCTTAAACTATTTAAAAACATTTAAATACTTTTCTTAACAATTTAAAAATCATATATTTATTTATTTAATAGCTTTGAAAACTTTATATTTAATAAAAATCAAAATTTTCAAATTATTAATGTATATATTAGAATTTTAAATCATGATTCATTTATTAATTTAAACCAATATCATTTATATTATAACTTTGAAAAGCTATTATTAAATAAAAACAAATTCTCAAATTACTAAAAATATTAGAATTAGAAAAATATGTTTTATTTATTGAATTTTAAATAATGCTATTCTATTCACAACATAAACTATATATTTATATTATAAATATAAATCAATTTATTATTTTTGAAAGATAAAATAACCAGTTAAATATTTATTAAAGAAGAAATTTTTAAATCAATTTAAATTATGATTAACAAGAATATCAATATCAATTTAATTTTAATACAGATTATTAAATTGATATTGTTAAAAATTCTGGGATATTACAAATTTGGAATTTTAAATTGGAATAATTGGTAAATTAAATATGAAGATTTGTATCGATAGAACAATTTCGATTAAAATCCAAATTTGAAAATTTTGTTTGTGATTTCTTGTGTTGATTAAGGTCCGAGAAGGGACAAGCTGGTGTAAATTTTGGGTATTACGACTTGAGTTTGGAATCTATATCTAGCGTTTGAGAATTGTGGGAAATTGAATCCATTTATATATTGTTTGGGTTTAGGTATATTCTACGAGTGGTTAGATATTCCTTCGAACTAACCAGTCCCCCTTCATATTTCGTAGATTGATAACTCGAGTATCTGTGAAGTGTTGAATGAGTTTGTCGTCGTATCCATTAGTGATATTCTGATTTGGTAAGCCAAATGCAGAATAGATATTCATTTTGACCTGGTAAATCAATTTTCTATCTCAGATGTGTTCATCTGCCCTTTGTTGTCTCCCTTGCAAATTTCGAGGATGAAATTTTCTTTAGGGGAATCTGTAATGATGCCGTATTTTAGTTAAATTTAATTTGGTAATTAAGGTTAAACTGGGGATTTAATGGTGAATTAATTCAAATTTTTTTTCCAAATTAATAAGGATATGTTTTTTTATTTATATTTATAAATTTATTTCAAAATTGAATCTAGGAACTGAAATTCAAAATATTGGATTTGAATATATTATATTTTCAATTCGTAAAAGATTAAAAATTAATTAAATAAAGATATGTGTTTATTTGTATATGTGTATAAATGGAGTTTTAATTTAAATATAATTTCTAATTGGAAATCTAGAAAAAATAATATTTTGAATAATATATTTATTATAAATTGGATTGTGAATAAATTTGAAATTTTGAATAAATATACTTATGAATATATTTATAGATTGAAGGTTAAATTGTAAATTTGTAACAACCCGCATATTGTACAATTGAGTATTTAAATATTTCATCGTTAGTCGGATTTAGTCCGAAAAGTTACTTTTTGCATACGGTCGAATTAGGACTCGGGACCACATCCATTGAGTTCAAAACACCGTTTGCGATCTTTTTGAGTATAAACTTTGATATGTTTGGAGTTAGTGGAACTTTTCCACTTTTCACTTAGGGCTTTGGTTTGGGTTGAGCCCATTTACCCCACTTATTAGCTCAGTCCCAACCCTCTCCTCTTCATTACTTCATTTCCAATTCCTAACATTCAAGCTTCAACGAAAATGGAGAGTGGAATGGGAAACTAAAATTCAAAGCCCTAGTTCAATTGCGAATCCAACATCTAACTCCAAATCCAAAGAGAAGCTATTTGTAAGCATCATCTTCTTCTTCTCCAGCTCATTCTCCCTTCAATTTCAGAAAATTCCTAAACCTAATTTGGGAAATGTTTCTCTCTTAAGCTTAGATTCAAGCCTTTTGTGTTGAGATTGAAGTGTGGTTGATTCTTCCTTTGCTTTCAAGCTTCTCCTTCCTTATTTTTGTGAAAAGGTGATATTTTTATCTCACATCTATGTCTATAACTATCTTTGATTATTGGGTATGAATTCCTAACAATTATTCATGTGCACTTGATTTTGGCTTGGATTGATTTGGTAGATATTCCAACTTTTGGTGTTTTGAAAGCAAAATCTATGAAAGTCCTTCTATGGATGTTTGAATATGTTTTTAGTGGTGAATCAGAGAGTCAATGGTGCTGGGTTATCGATTGGAAAAAGCCCCTTAAGTCCATTGCTCGACCGGTTGCAAATGGGGTGAGTTTGCAACTCCATTTGATAGGCTGGAAAAATTTCCAGCTACATCCAGTCGACTGGCCCCCTGCAGTCAGTCGACTGACTACAGAGTTGGAAAACTCTCGGGTTAAGGTTCAATCGACTGACTACAGAGGACCAATCGACTGACCTACTCCTAATTGCCTACTATGCCTATTTTGTTTATGATTCCAATTTTTATCGATTCGTTTTGATTCCTAGATGATGCTATCAATTATTCGACTTCGATGACTTCTAATATGGGATTTTTTGAAATATCCATATTGATGGATTTGACATCGATTTCTTTGGAATTTATCACATCTCCGTATGTGAATTTTAGTGATTGATTGTTTCTACAATCATTTTTTTGTGCTTTGTCACTTTAAAAATATAAAGGTTTCAATACTAGTAGTAAATATCAAAACTCTTCCATTAAAACGATTTCAACACTATTTTATTACAAAACTCGTTTCTTTAACCGTTTTCTAATCTACTAGCATATACAAACCTTTACCTCACTCGTATGAGAAATTTAATTAAACGGCTTAGTAAAACAAGTGTATGAAACGCTTGCGTTTACTTCGTCGGTTAATTCTTGGACTTATTCGATTGAATCTCTTGTTACAATTTTCGAGTGGAGATCTACAATTTGTTCCTAAATATTTAAGTTAAGCTAGTGGTTATGGGACATGAAGCTAAGCTCATATATTTACTAGTTTAGTGTAATTGACACTTCTTGATTATCGATGATGATCATTTTGTGATTTAGACTATCAATGTGCGATTTCTCTTTGCTACGAGGGAGACTAAACCTCGTTTCTATGGAGCTTCTGGTCAATTTGGTGGGGTAGCGACCCATGGTCTTCAGGCTGTTTTGTGGAGCTTCGGCTCAAAACTAATGGTTAGCAACCATGGAATACCGTTCCCTTTTGTGATACACATGTTGATGAGTTTTCATGCTCCCATTTTGTGATAGGCCTCCCCCTTTTTGTGATTTCTGGATTTCTATTGATGATTTCTAGAATTTGTGGTTTCACCGATTTTCGTGATTTACATTGATATGTGTTATCAATATTTATGCATTGGTGAATTTGTGTGTCATTAACTTTTGTGATCGGCATTGATATTATTGTCAATATTCATGGTTTTGGTGAATGAAAATATGGAGTATGACATTCTTGTTGATCTTTTGAGAAGATTCTTGTGATATTGATTGATCTCTTGTTTATTTTCAATTACTTACTTATCACAGCATGGTATTGTGACTATTATATGTTTTGTCATATCTCTTATTCTATATCATTTCATCTGATATTTATAGCTAGACCGATCCTTTTATTATTTTCTTATTAAATAATACTCGGGTCAGACGAGATGTTACAGGTGCTTCTGCTTGACTTCACATCTGGGATTATTACCCTGACTTTTGGCTGACTACTTAGATTAGTAGTTTTTGCTGTATACATTTGAGATATAGACTCATTGATGTATCCATATTCTTTTATCTAGCACTTTTAGCTACTCTTTTGTGAAATTGTGGATCTTATTTGACCACTACTCTGATGTACACTTTCCTGTGTAATATTCATATCTATTTCCGCCTTTGTGATATGAATTATCTGTGACTGATTTGTGTTATGATATTTCTATATTTGTTTCCGAAGATATTATAGCCACTGTGTAGTAGCTTTAAGTTCGTGTTGGCATGTCGGATTCCCTCTTGAAAAGAAAATGCAAGTTATACTATCTGACATATCGGAACTCGCACAAAGCCGTCACACGGATGGTCACTCCTCACCAGCCTTATTCTCCGTGCTAGTTGACGGCATTACCCAGTAGCGTCCTTGGCAAGCATGGGTATAGAGCCGGGGCGTCACAAAATTAATTTTTGATTTTGGAAAAATTGAAAAAATGTAAATATATATAAATAAATTGGATTTATTATAGAAATTAAGTTTTAAAAATATTTTTCCTAAAATTTTATATAAGTGTTAATGATAAAAAAGGTATAAATATAAATATTCATAATAACTTGGATTTAAAATGTAAAACAAGAATTAATAAAAAGGTTTCAAAATATTTTCTTTTATATAAATTGAAAATATATATGTATATTTAATTAAGTTAGTTGATCTTTAAAACATTTCCATTATACATGAAATAAAATTTAGTTTTGTATACAATTAAAATAAATAGAAAGTGTATTACATAATTTATACGAATTGATAAATCAAGGTTCAAACATAATAAGTAAATTATAACAAAGTAAGGTTTAAAATATAATTTGTAAATAAATTTAAGAAAAGGGTTAAAACATAGATTTGCTTGTTTTTAACAAATGTAAGGTTAAGTTTTTCTATATTAACATTTGTCGTTTAATGATAAATTTGCATTGACAAATGTAAATAAATCAACATGCAACTTTTACAAGTGGCTTAAATTCTGTAAAATAAAAAAATATAGGAATACATGAAAAGAAAGAAAAAGAAATGGCTACTTCATTTTCAGTTCAAAATTCTCAAAATCCTTTTTCTCTTCATGTTCTAAAAAGAAAGTCAAAATGAAAATCAAAATATGCTTCAGTTTAAAGCCAGCAACAAGTAAATCTGAAGCAACTCAAAACATCATCAACAATAGTAAGCTCCAATTTTTAATGGCTCAAGTTGGATCTAAAGTAGGTTGCAAACTTGGGAATAAGAATCAAAAGCATGCAATCTAAGTTACAGTTCAACCTGAATCAAAAGCATATCAACCTGGAAACAAAAATCAAAACAAAACAGCTTCAAGTTCAAACTGGATTGAAGCAATCGGATCAATCTGAAATCAATAAAACAAAGTCTCAGATTAAACAAATCATTTTCAGTTAAAGTAAAAAATCAATTACAGGCTTGCTTCTCTGTTCAAAATCATTAAAATCCGTTCCTCTGTTATTATTGCTAAGGTGAGCTAACTTACTTTATTGATCTGATCTAAAATATTGATGGAGTCATGATAAAATGTTTTCTGTTTTATACATATGCTTGTGCATGCCTTTTGCATAGGAATATTTTCACTGGTCCAAATATGTGTATGTATGTTCATTTCTATGTATTCACAGGTTCAAAGAACAAAAAGAAAAATCCATATCATCTCAAACAATAAGTTTTAGATCCTTATTTTTTTAAAGGAAAAGCTTAAAACAATATAAGTTATTCTCTAAAAATAATTCCAGGTGTTTATCTTGAGTAATAAGTTCAAAAACAAAGAATTACAGTAAAAATAAAACAAAGTCAAAAATTTCGATCATCAAATTTTCACAAATTGATCATATGATTAGAATCGTCATAAAAAATGATGAATTTTAGAAATAAAATGATAATTTTTAATTTGGAATCGAGTTAGTAATTCTAAGTTGAACAAAATTGTTATCAAATTCTGACGAACTGTTATGATTCGAGAGTTGTGATCTTTGGTGATGATGGTTGGAACATCAAGGAACCTAGGAAAAATGCTAGTTTAATTTATTAGCTATCGTGAAGGAAGAACATAGATGATATAGGGTTTTAAAGCTAGTTTTACTCAAATGTGTTTGAAGAGGAACTATGTCGCCGTCGAGGTGTTTCAGGTGATCAGACCAGAGTTAATAGGACCGTGAGGCAGTGGCGCCGCTATGGTCGTGATGACAAGGTTGTTGCTTGAGTAGATCGTCGGCGCGAGGAGTTTCTTTATGATCATGTTGGGTTCTAGGAAGCGATAGAATAACTTGATTTTGATTTCATGGTGGTTTCGATGATCTGGGTGTTTGCCTGAGTTGAGATGGTCATCGACGATTTGTGTGAGATAGCGGCGATGATCGAAATAGCGACGACGATGTGTACATGTGCACATATGTCAGTGTGTCAGGTTTGGTTGCTGTTGAATTTTGGTTAGAAAAATGGGTCTCGGATTTTGACTCGGGGAGGAAGGAGTTTGGCTCATGTGTGGCTTCGGGCATTCATAGGTTTAACTTGATGATTAACAGTATTGAAAGTTAGAAGTAAAACAAATAAAGTTTACCTGTGTTTTGGTTCGAGGAAGAATAGATTGTGCTCGGATTCTTTGCTATGTTAACAAGTTTTAAAGTTAAACAAAATCATATTTTAAGAATTCTCTTAAATCAATTTCTTTAAAAATCATAAGTGTTTATTTAAAAGTTTGGTTAGTTTAATTTGGGTAAGTAATTTAACTTTGATTTAATAAATTAAGGTTTTCATAAAATTGAAGAATGATTAATTGATGTGATTAATGAATGTGATTTATAAAAGGCTGGGTTTACTTGTGTGTATCGAGGAAGAAACGTGGTTGGCTCGGGGTTTTGTTTTTGTATAATTTAACCAGATTTTGAAATTGAATGGAAATTTTATTTCAGATTTTAAATTACAGTAGTTTTTCAAATTACAAAGCAACTTTTATTTTAAGCAAAGTTTTAAAGTATATTTAAAATAAATAAGTTTCCAAAGGAAAAATAAACCAAATTTTCAAATTAAAATTCCAAACAAGTTTTGGAAATAAGTTTTCAAAATATAAATATGGAACAAGTTTTAAGAAAAATTTCAAAGGATGAAAATTTTAAAGTAAAATGTTTTCTTTTAAAATTTATCTTGATAATTTTTTTAGGAAGATTATTTAATTTAAATCCCTGAGTGTTCTCAGTTGTAGTTTGATAATGAAACAAAGTATTTGATTAAGATAGATGGTTTGTCTTAAATTATTATGGAGTAATTATTTACTTTATAATTAATGGTTAATTTATGGAAGTAATTAAGGAAATTTAATTACTTAAAGTGAAATTTCTTAATAAATATAATTGAAGAAAATTAATCACAATTATTTAATTTAAAGTAATTGATTAATGATTAAAGTGGATTAATTAGTGATTGAAGAATTATTAATTGAAGGATGATTAATCTATGTGATTAATTAGTTAAAGTAATTAATTTGAGGATAATTAATTAATTAAAATTTAATTGATTAATATAAATGACTAAGGGAAAATTAATTAATTAAAGGTTAATTAATTTAATCAACTAAGGATAATTAATTAAATGATAATTAATTAAGGTTGATTGATTATGTAATTAACCTAAAGGGCAATTTTAATTAAAGTGACCAATTAAGGACTAATTAATGTAGAGTAATTAATTAAGATGGATAATTAAGAATAATTCATTAATTAATTAATACTAAATGATTTGTAATTAATTTATCAAGATTGAGAAATTAATTCATGAGTAATTAATTTAGGATTAAACAACTAATTGATCATGTTTATAAATGATCATTGAATGCTTGGATTGTTTATAAATGTTTGTATTGTATGAAATGCCTTGAATTGATTGTTATCTCTGGATTGTAATATTGTGTTATGTGAATTGAGCTGTGTGTAATTTATTTATTTATTTATTCATTTTATCTGTGAAACATTTATTTGTGAATCTGTGTATAATGGTAAGCGTTATAGGAATATACTGCTTATCGATATTGATATGATTGAATCTGTGATGATTGATGTTGTTGCACTATTGTGTAAAACCCCCGGACTACACCATACACACACAAATATGGATTTCATGAGGAAATCGGTTAAGTCACAGATTTTTGAATTTAAAATTGTAGTTTAAATCTAAACGGTTTTGGAAATGGAAAAGCTTTTGAAAAGGAATTTCAAAAATAAAAGTTATTTTGAACAACTTGATAAAGTTTGAAATTTAAATAATTTGATTTAAATTTGAAATCAAAATTTGAATTGAATTCAATATTTGGAAATGATGGTGTAAAAAAAAGATATACAAGTTATATAATACGGGTTTTAAACCATTTCATAAGTATTATTTTGGAAATTTGAATTTAACCCAATTTTAAACTTAAAGGCTTTAACTCGTGCAAATGTAATCGGATTTATTCGAAACGAAAACTATTGGTTTCCAAATATTTCAAGTTTGAAATAAAATTGTTTTGAAAGCTATAAATGATTCTTTGTGTAAGATTGTTAAATCTTGTTTTGAAATTGAAAAGGATCTAAAAGATATATCTTTTGTATAAAAGATTCGAAATGGAATTGTTTTTGAAAGCTATGAATTGAATCTTTGTTTTAAAGATTGGATGAGTTAATCCAATTTTAAATGGAATTGTTTGGAATTCCATGAATGAATCTTTATGAACTTTGTGAAGTGAATCTTTTTGTTTAAAAATTTGTAAATGGTAATTTTTTTAAACCATTTGAGGTAAGGTTTTGTGTTTTAAGTGGTGACTTAACTGAAATCCCATTATCTGTATGGTTTTAAAATATTGCACTCACTATTTGGTTCAGCCGGGAGAGGACTATGTGTCATTTAACCCATTTCGAATAGTGATACGACATTATGGATAACATTTAAAGGCCGGTGGTGAAGACTGGATATTTTCGAAAGTGAAAGGATAACTCATCGAATGTCTCTACACCGGCTGATCCCTGGTATAAAGATTTGATCATCTTTTGTGGGAAGTCCGGACTTGATTAGGGATTACCCGAATTTGTACGGGCTTCTTTCGAAGTGCCTTTGGTTCTATTTGAACCCAGAATAGACTTGTATGGATGTGTGTCTGACATTACGCTTTGAGATATAAAACCAGTTTCTATCAAATACATTTCTATTTGGTGGCGGGGAATTTATTCTCTTAGCTTAACGCCCTTCTCCGAGACGTACGAGCTCAGAGGTTATGTAGTTGATGGTTACTAGTGATACATTCCCAATTTGGTAATGTGGCATACGAAGTGCTGCTGATCATTTGTTGATCAAAGCATAACTTTGTGAAAAGTGTTTCTTTGTGGACGTGACTTCGTCGACCCTCACAACCCGGTAATGGTCGAAACTTATTGCTTTGTGGTTGACACCACTCACAATCCAGAAGGAAACCACAAAGTTGAGGGTAGCGCCCCCTAAGGGTGTGTCATTTCCTTCTGGATTATGAGTGGTGTCATGGTATGGAGCCGAGATACTTAACTTTGTGGTTGGTGCAAACTTATTGCTTTGTGGTTGTCGGTTGGGAGGTACCTCGGATAAAGGTCGGTAACGACCGGGGGATGGCATACTCGTGTCATAGTTACCTAGTTACAGAGGTAACCCGGACTTGCGTAGTAGAGATCCGGTTAGGTTCTCGAGGGCGTCCCTCTAGAGGCATTCCATTTTGTGTGGGAAGTTCCTTTGCCTGACCATTTGTTGGAAATCCAATCATTCAATACGTGTCTTGTACGGTTTTAGTTGCATAACCTGCCATCTACTTATGGTGGCGCCCCACTGTTTAGATGGTAGCTATAGTAGGCATAGTTCGAAATGTCTGTGCTGGCTAAGATTAATATTATATTTTCGAAAGGTTTTCTGCACTATGCACTAATAATAATAATATCAAATGACTTTCGGGTATATAGCATTTTTGACTATCATAAGGAGAAATCTCCTCCAAGTCCGCGTTTGCATTATGTGTGCGGTGGGAGGCCTTATGTTAGTTTCATTTTTCAAAAAGCATTGCGGATTTCTTTTACTTCCTTTGTTGTTTGTTTGAAAGATAAACTATTTTCGCTTTCTCATACCAGTCCCATGACTGACCCGGAGTTTATTGTTCCCTTCCTAAACTCTAGGTGCCCACAATTTCCCACACGGGTAGTCTAGAGTTGGTTTTTCAGATAATCGAATGGTAGGTTTAGATTCGGTTGCATTCAATCTTGGGATTTTGGCAATAATGTTTTGGATCGAATTGCTTCACTCCAGCATCGTTGTTGGATCAAGCTTGTTGGATTGGAGTTCTTTAAGCTTTCGATTTTGGATATGAAAGTCTTTGAGTATTTGGAGTTTTGGAGTTTAGCATTGGAGACATTGTCTTTTCGCTACTATTGTCTTGTATCTATCTTGGATACATTGATAGTCATTTGTATTCGATATTCAGTTGTATCTGATATCGTATTCATTATTGTGTCAATGATATATGATATTCTTTTTCTTCCGTTATGTTGTTGTTCTTAATGTGTTATAAGCTCCGATGAACCGGATTCGACATTTGAATCTACGACATTTGAATATAGGTGATATATTCGGTGTCGATTTTCGAAGGTCGAGTCAGGGTCGTTATAAAGATGAAGTAGAATAGTGTGTAAAATTATGAAGAGAATGGTGGGTATTTATAGGAAAAAATTGAACATAAATATCTAAATGTGAGAGGACTCTTTTTCCCTTGCCCACAACACCTCCATCCCCTCCAAACGCACGGCAAGGGTACACCACTTGTGCTTCCGCACGTGTGATGATGATGGTTTGTAAGTGATTTGATGTTTGCTTTTTAGGGCAGAAAATATCTTAGATATTTATACTTTTTACTTTGTGTAAATTCTAATGTAAATGGTAAGTATATTTGTATGTATACATATGTTCATGTATATGTTAGGGTGTGTACGTGTATGTTAGATACTGTGCAGTTAATGCGCTCGGTAGATTCAAAGCGGTGGAAGTGCAAAAAGTCATAGCGGGGATACAGCGAGGATATAGCGGGATATAACGGATGGCTCTAAAATAACATATAAAACTCGTACATAATGTTTTTACAAATATATAAATGGTAATTAAATGAAAAATAATCATTCAATTGAATAATAAATAAACATTATATAATTTTAAATAAAAACATGTGCGGATATACTTTAAATAAACGAAAAACTGTTATATAACATAATTGAATTTGGTAGAATACTAAAGTATTTTCATTTCTGAAAATATATTAAAAAATTAAATCAAATAAATTAGTTTCATAATTTTGTAATGTGTAAATGCAATTTTTCAATTCATTTTATTAAAAAAGATATAGCGGAAAAGCGACATATAGCGGAAATAACGGGATATAGCGGAAATAGCGGGGTTAAAGCGGAAAGGCTATATTCTGGGGCTATATGAAAAAATCGTAGCGGTAGAAATCCGATATGAGATATAGCAGGGTTGTAGTGGGGTAATAGCGGGGCATTAACTACATAGGTTAGATATGTGTTGAACTAATATAAACAAGGTTGCGTCAACTTCAGTTCATTAAACCGTTGAAAATCGGGAAGCCTATTCTCAGTAACATTTTCATCTATAAATTAATTTACATATAAATGTAAATAAAATCTGGAAACTAATTTCTTCTGATTTTCAACTAATTAAAATGATCTCTTTTTATTTATAAAACCATATAAATTAACATGAAATAATTGTTTTACAAAAAGTGCTGTTATATCGATAAAGCAATACGAATTTTCTTATATTTTAAAATAAAGTATATCTCTTTATAAAACTGTTATAAATGATTTATTATCACTTTATACCTAATTAAAATGAATTATTATCATTTAAAAACAATCATTTGATTAATTTTATTAATTTTTAAATTATTAAATCTCAATTTAAATTCATAAATCAATTATTAAATATGACGCCATTGCTGATGATGTCATAAATACATTTTATTCCCAAAAATTAAATAAATTATTTTATTTCAAAATCTTGTTTAAATTGATATATAAAATAAGTGTATGTATTCAGCTCTGTGCACGACTTTTGATTATTATAGAGTTGTTTACTGATAAAATATTTAAGGTCATTTTATTGAAATTTTTCCAAAGTATATATTTTGTTAATACTTATTTAAAATAAGATTACCATCATTATTTATTGTTCAAGACAACATAATCTATATTGAAAAGGTTATATTTGAATATTTTGGAAATAAATATAATTTATCAAAGTGATAAATTTGCCGGTCGTTATAATATGCGATCAACATATAACTTTTTTTTCGAGACCGTATGAAATGTCATTACGGTTATCCATCAGAAGAACTACCATCTCATAGGTGTATATGGTGATATACAAGATAATATCTAGGGTGTAGATTATAAATACTATAAGATAACTGGAATGGCCACATTGGTTACATTCAACAGCATATTCGGAGTCCAATTAAATCCGATAAGGAACGTTCGCATATTGGATTTTTCCATGGCGATCACTCCAGTCGAGCTGGATCCAATCTCCATGCACAAGGAACAAAGAACACCTTTTCAAGCACTGTATATCTCTAGATAAAATATACCATAGGATAAATACAAAGGCCCATGCTAGCATAAACATGAACCACGTGGTACCAAATACCATCAATTCACGCATGCAACATCAATATGCATGCTCTAGAAAATGGAGTTGACAATACCCTATCATGGGACTACAAAATCCCAGATTATGCATCCTACTCCATATTTAGCCATTTCCAATGTCGAGATCACATTAGGGATCTTTCACATAAGTCTTCATCAATCGAACAAAACACGAATTCCAAATTGGATCCCCACATCTTGAACAAATCTCGAAACCATACATGTATTCCAGCATCTCAATGAATTTCAGAATCACGCACGGATTTCACATCCTAAATAGATCATGAGTAACTACATGTGTTTGAGTATCTAAAATAGATCTCGAATCTCTACATAGATTTCTGCATCTTAAATAGATCTACTTTCAAGAGATAGAACACATATTTCAGCCTTGAAGTGGTTTTTGGTAAGTAAAACACTTACCGATCTAGGTCTACTCAAGACGGGATTGACGAATTTGGTCATTAAATGATAATGAGAACGATAACATATGGAAACCAAGCCTCATAAACATATCACATTTCCACTGTTTTCAACTCAAACTATCCGTCAATCAACAGTGAAGCCGGTAGGTTAGAGCTCTATTAATCCATTCTACTCGAACATCACTCTTAAATCCAACAGATAGACAAGCCTACTTCAACGTCTTTTACTGTTAAGTATACGATTAAATACTTTCCATAAATAATAAACATATAAAGCACGATCAAGTCACACAAAGCACGATCAAGTCACATAAGCTACATCTAATTCCTTTTTGTTTAATTAATCTTTTGTTAATTAAACCCTCTTTTGTTAGTAAAAACTTCTTTTATCTAATAAAACATTGTTTTCAATTTCTACTATTCATTTATACTCTCTCAATACTTCAAAAAGTATTCATATACTTATCTTAAATGGTACAAGAAGTATTCATATACTTATCTTAAATGGTATAAGTATATTCATAAATCATTAACAAGATTTCTTACTTTAAACCTTTGCTTTTTCATATTTTAAAAAGTATTCATATATTTATCTCAAATGGTACAAGTGTACTCCTAAATCATTAATAAGGTTTCTTACTTTAAACCTTTGCTTATTTTATCATTTTCAAAAAGATTCCTTACTTATAATTTCCTTCAGAATATCCATTTCATGGATCTAAGTACTTTCACAAATCCATTCAAAAGCTTTAAGATTAATGTTATTTAAACATTGTCACTACAAACCTAAAATCGTTTTACTTATGCTTATCTTTAAAACGTTCTCTGAAAGATCTATTTACATTCATAAGTATAATCAAAAAGAGTTAAAGGAGAATGTTATTAACACATTGTCACAACAAACCCAAAATAATTTCACTTACCTGCATTATCTTTAAAACATTCTTTTAAGGATCAAATTCTAATAATAAGTAAAGCTCGATGGTCGACTAATCGATTATCTAGTCAAAATAGTTGCTTATACAAATCAATGTTCATATACCTAACTTTTTTTTGACATTCCAGACTTAATTACTCCTCGTTCAAGAGGGAAACTGATAGGTTAGAGCTCTATTACTTCATCCCTACTCGACATTAACCCTTAACTCTCTGAAATAGATAAGCCTATTTCGTTGGCTTTTAACGTTAAGTGTAGTATTAATGATTTCCATAAACAAGTAACAAACAACATGGTTAACCAGTTTCTGACATTCCCGTCTTAGCTATTCCTTTTTCAAGAGGAAAACGATAGGTTAAAGCTCTATAAATTTGTCACCACTCGGCACCAATCATTAAGTCTTAGAAATAGATAACCCTACTTTGTCCACTTTTAGTATTAAGCAAAGCTAATTACCTTTTTAAATAAGAAAGTAAACAACAAGATTCAAATTTTTGACATTTCAACTTACATTGTCCCTTGTTCAAGAGTGAAGCTAGGTTAATGACCTGTAATTTTCAATAATTAAAATTGTTAATTTAATACGGTTTTGTGATTTAATATTGGAAGAAATAAAATTTTGTGATTAAATAAGAAGAATGTAATTGGATTAAAATGTAAAAGTATTAATTTAAAGTAATTTATATTTGCTTTGAATGTAATTCCAATTAATGGAAATGATTAAAAAGTATAACTGGTTACAAATTATAAATTAATTATAATAATGTGTGTATTGATTGATAATTGGATCAAAAGAGTAATTGATAATTTAAATGTTTATTAATTTATGAAACAATGCGTAATAAATTGTAATTGAATAAAATTAGTGCTCAAGTAGTAATTATAACACTTGTTGTGGATAATAAACTTATAAATGTAAAAGTTAATGGTGACAATTATTATATGTTACTTATTTATTTTAGTCTATTAAATTTAATCTGAAATCAATTGCAATTAAATCACTTAATTAGTGCAGCTAATGGAGAATTAATTGATAATTGTAGAATATTGATTCAATAAGATGTAACCCAATGTAAATTTTTACTCATAATATGAAAATTGATTGAATAAAAAGAATTTAAATCAAGTTTGATCAATTTATTGGAATTTAAGCTATAATAAATGGATTTATTGCAATTAAATGTAATTAAATACTAATTTAATGAAAACTAAGATGATAATTGTAGAATGTTAGTGTAACAAGATATAAACAAATGTTAACTAGGTCTGTAGAGTATCAATTGATTGAATTAAATGATCGGGATCAAAATAAATCAATTTATTGAAATTAAATTATAATTAATTGGATTTAATTACAGTTGAAATTAAACATTGTAATTTGTGCAATATTTAATACTGAATTAATATGTAAATTTGTTTTAAATCATTGTAAATGTCAAAGTGATCAAAAATGATGAAATTTGTTAAGTATCAAATTTAAATGGAAAAAATGATTTAATTAATATAATATTAATTTATTTAACGAATGTGGAAATAGCCTTTTTGCCCACTGTCTTGGGTTACGAGAAAACTAGTTTCATCGGACCCGTAACAGTGAATTATTGTAAGGTTTTAAGTTTCGTAGGGATCAGACTTGTCATTTGATCATACGGACTCGAAACGCGTAGAAATCAATTTACTTAAATTCAGTTGAAATCAATTTAAAATAAGCTAATTTTAAGCTAACTTCTTCATACGATGGAATTAGCACTTGAAACATGTTCCATTAAGTTTAAAGTTATCGAAAACATCTATTTGATATATGGGATGACCCACTTTCATTTCGAAAGCAAAACGGGCTTTTCGGGTCGTTATTGTCAATTAGAACCGGTTCAAATGTTCATTTCTTTCGGGCCTCGGTTATATAAATAGTTTTTCTCTCAAACCCTAGTTGTCACTTTCTTATTTTGTACATACAACTCTATCTATATCATAATCGAAAATCAAACCTCCTCAAACTATATCATATATTATATATCAATTTGAAGCTCTCGAGGAGCGTAATTCACTGGCGTGATTCATTTTTTCAATCAGATCCACCGCTTGTTCAGAATTAGCGAATCAACCTCGGCCGTCCATTTTAGGGTTTTGACGATCCAACGATGGATTCGACCGTTTGATGATCGGATGTGACCAGTGGGTAGCGGGCGTCGAGCAGCACGCTCATATGGTTAGTCATATTTAAAACGCTTTGAATTCGCGACATTTTGGTGAAAGGCGTGAGCGTTTTGCTCACGGCTAGGGGTCGCCGGAGGCATCACCGGGGTGAGGGAAGCTGTGGTCGGAGGCGTATGGACTGGACAAGGCGGCGATGGTGTGAGATTGGGTCGTAGGTTGCCGGAGCTTGCTGGGCAATATCGTGATTGTTTGTGGCCGAGTTTGGTTAATTCGAGCTGTGCGATTGAGGGTTTCAGGTGAGGTGAATATTTACATTAATGCCCTTGGTTTATTTTTTTATTAATTTAAATTCAAAAGTTCTAACTTATATAATTTTCTCATACGAGCCCCGATTTGCGTGCGCTTTATTTCTTTGGGATCGTACTGAAATTTCGTACATTTTAACGCTGGTTTGGACGAATTCTTATAATGTTCAACTTTGGGCCTTTATTTGGATTTCAAATCGATTTGAAATCAAAGGTGAGTGTTTTGACCCACTCACTACTACTAGATTATCTTATGTTAGTTAAGTTCAATTTATAATGTGATTAGAAATTAATCGATTGATGTTTGGTATGTTCAAATTGTCACTCTAGTTAAATTTGACTTTTATTACATTTAATCATCGTTTAATTCAATATGAATTTAATCGTGAATTTAATACCTGTTAACGATAATCAGTTATCTATTGATGTTTATTGGATGATTTGGATGATGATTACGATATATGTTTCATTGTTGATATTGGATGACTCGATGTTAAATTTTTATATTGGTATAATACTGCAAGTTCCCTATAGGTTGAAATGATACATACCCAAACGATATACAGATTAGAGAAAAATCGTTATGGGTTGAAATGATAGAGTCGAGCGATTTTGTGGATTTTTATTTCATTTGGGAATGCGATTTGGAATGATATATAACCATAAAATATTTAAATTACGAATTTAAATGATAAATATCCGTATCACTTGACCATAGGATATAAAATTATATACAGACACAGGATTGGTTAAATTAAATTATTTTTTAATAATTTTTTTATTTGGATTAAGTTAACTGGCATTTTGAAATAGAAATGTATTTATATAAACTAAATTATTTTCGATAATCCAAGCGTTAATGTTGGAACTGATATGGATTTAATAAATTGATCAAAGGATTTCAATTGAAATTTCAAAGTTGAAGTGCCAAATATAAATGAATTTGTCGGAATTAAGTTATCGAACTGTTTAGATATAACTTTAAAATCTGTTTTAAACTAATTCAACTATTTTAATTAAATTAACTATTTTAATCAATTTAAAACTATTTTAATTTATTTTAATCTATTATAACCTATTTAATCCATTTTACCAATTTTTGACTAATTAAATTTATTTAATCTATTTTAAACCTACTTAATATAATTTAAATCTATTTAATCTACTTCTAATTTATTTAATTTATTTTAAACCTATTTAATATAATTTTAATCTATTTAATCTATTTTAAATCTATTTAATACAATTTAAATCTATTAATTCTGTTATAAATTTATTTAATTTATTTTAAATCTATATAAATCATTTTAAATCTAATTAAATCAAATTTAAATCTATTTAAACTATTTTTACTATTTAAACCATTTCAATCTATTTTAAACTATTAAAACCATTTATGACTACCTAAACTATTTTTTAAAATTTCAGACTGTGTAAAGTTGAAGTACTTATATTTAAATCCTTGGTGGTGATACAACCTAAGTTGGAATTTGGAATTGATACATTTTTGTGAAATGACATATTTGAGTAAATATGATTTTGGAGGTGAATATGATTTGAAAGTGAATATGATATGAAATGATAGGGTTTTGAGAATACCATATTTTGATATCAATTGCGAATTGACTTTTTGAAATGTAAAAGAACCATACGGTGTGAAATAAGCGTTTGGTTTTTCAAGATACCGGGATCGGATATTGTCATACTCTCTGCCAATACCGCAAACCACTTTAACAACTGTGTACGTGGTGGAGTTTCCAGAACTGAAGTATGATGGTTTGGTGAACGGTTCTGTATGAGGTATTTACGTGACCCTGATTCCTGTGAGTCATCTTGATGTGGCTAAAACAGGAGCTATGCCGTGCCAAATAAGGTTATTCCTCCTTTCAGGCACATTTCTTCGATGCCATTCTATTACTTTGTGATTGATTTGGTGGCCACCCCTTGATTTTGATTTTGGGAGTGTGTTTTGAGGTGGGCGGTATTAGCTGCTCTACATTACCGCCAATCCGAATATGCAATTCGTTTATTTACCCTGGCATTGCCTCAAGTGCCGTTCCACTTGCCCTATCGCACCTTCTACGAGTTTGTTTTGTATCATACCCGTGGAGTGCTCCCTCATAGCCAACTGCAGGTGGATTTTACAGTATTTGTATAGACTACGACATTACATAAATGTGTTAAGGGGGATATAAGAAACGTCTTAACGCTATTTTAGCATTATACTCTACTATAGACAATATTATATTAGCATATTGTACTACATAGTAGATAGTTTAAGGGATCCTTAGGAGATGGTAATCCCAAACATCTCTTAAGTTATCGCACTCACGTTTGACACTGGATATGAGATGTAAAATCCCGTAAACATCACTGATGCCGTTACACTCATATTTATTTACTGTTGATTTAACTTATATAAGACCTTGTAGTTCTGACCCAAGTGTTTTGTCTTTTTAATTCGTTCGGGATAGTCTATGCTTTTCAGTTTATCGATGACTGCTTTTTGGAGCACGAAGACGAAGATTATATACTATTATTACTAGAATTGGCCCGTGCTTCGCACACGGGTTGTTTATATTATTGTAAACGGAAGGCAGGGGCATTTTTGGAATTTCAAAAAGACGCCGAGTAAATTAATTCAACGAATTTTCTTTATTAGCAGTAGAGATGTATTATATTTATTCCACCGCATCATGTTGTTCTGCTGCATTTATTTATTGTTTATTCTGGTTGTATGTAACTCTGACCTGTATTATAAAAGTTTAATCAATGTTATTTGTAAACAACTTCATGAACTATTTACTTGATTATTATATTTTATCATTCCGTTGAGAGATTCTATATTTGTTTTCTTTCTTTCTCCGTTTTTTCTTATTTACCCTATAACAATCTGCCCTTTTGTATGGTTTGGATTTGACGTGTGTGACTGATTACAGTTAGTGTTAGAGCTTTGGTTTAGTGATAACCTTGCTTTGTGGGGTTTGACTCACTAAAAATAGGGTAGTAATACCCTACAATGAGTGTATATATATGAGAGAGCATTTTTTAGTGTTATAAAGGTTTTTGTATTGTGTTAATTTGTTCTATTTTGTTCTTATAAATTTTGGTCGGTGCTAGGACTCTATGACATCGTTAGAAATTTCTAAACACTTGATAGGACAGATTGACACAATATTGTTTTAAAATATAGGTAAACGAAATAATTTTGCCTATTATACATTTTATATATAAAATAATGAATTTTAATTATAGTGGGATGTAATAAGTTGTTGGTTAGGTAGAGAAATTTTACAAACGTTGATTGAAAAATAAGATTTAAAATAAAATGAATACAAATTAAAATTTGAGAACTTCAGATCCGAGATTTTGGAAATTTCTTTCAAAAGATTTTGGAATACAATATTCGTATTATTTGGTAGTATTTTCCGATATAAATATTTTACATTATGTGAAAGAAGGGTTTCGAAGCAATTTTGAAAGGAAATAAGTTTTGTACTCCCCTCTCTGTTGCTGGAAATTATTTCGGTGATGAGCGCACACATTATCGACGTTCATTTTTGGGTTTCAAAGTGGGTAGACTGCTATAGTAGTTTTACTACACATCCGTTTTGATAAACGAATCTTAATTTTAATTTCTAAAGTTTGATTTGATATATATGTGTGTGTGTGTGTGTGTGTGTTATGAGTGTATATATATGTTATCTTAAAGTGATTGAAATGAAACCCAGTTGTTTTGCTCTTAAGTTTCTGTAAATTAGAAACGAAAATTATTGTAATAAATCAAATCTTGACCATATTAAAAATGGAAACTTCTAAAATACAAATAAGAAATTGAATATTTGCGAACTACAAAAAAATGGAAATGAAAATAAGAAATGGTAACTATTGAACATTTTGTTAACTAAATATATAAGAGAAACTTGGGTAATATTCAATTGCATTCTAAAAGATATATATATATATATATATATATATATATATATTACTTACAAAATAATTAAAAGTTGAAATGTTAAGAAAGAATATGTAATAGAATATTGTACAAGTAAACTTTAGTAAATGAAAGTATTCAGTGGACTTACTTTTATAAATAAGAATTCTAATGTTATATATTGTTATAAAATAAAGTTAATAGTTCGAAATTCTACTAATTTAATGTAATAAAGCGAATAATGTAGAAAATGATTATAAGCTTAAGTTAACATTTAAGCTTTCTATAATCAAATTGAATAGTAAAGGTGAATGCTGTAAGTAATTAATTATAAACTTAAATTAATATTGAAGCCATTTATAACCAAAGTGAGTACTATATTAATTGAATGATTATAACTTCAAAAAACATTTAAATGATTTAGAATTTTTTTAATACCAAGTAATACTATATATGGAAGAATAAATGTGAAAAGGAAATAAATCTACTAATGGTAAATTAAATTGTAAAGAGATTTATATAATAATAAATAATCTAATAATTGAAATGGAAATAACTTATGTAAGCAAATGAATGTAAAGTAGTGAAAAGAAGGTAATACTTAAATAAGGAATTCATTGATTATTTTAAATAATTGAGTGAAAGAACATATATCAGTAAGTGAATGTAAATTAATGGAAATTTCATTATAAATGAATGGAAAATAAAAATTTTGTAAGTAAGAAATGTGAAGAAAAATAACAATCATTGTATGACAAATGAAAGATGAATAGTAAATAATGTGAAAAAAGAGCAATAAGAATAAAACTTAATAATATTTGAAATTTAGTGTTTGTGTTGACTTATGGATGTTGGATGGGGGGTGATACTTCAAATTGTTTAAGATGTATAAATAATATATTAAATTTTATCTAGGACTGTTGAGTGTATGGTATACATAGTAGTTTGTTTATCATTGATACGATTAAAAGTTTATGTACCCAAACAAACCATTTGTTTTGGTTACTATGGATGTAAAATTGGTATTTTTGGTTGGATGTGATGATTGTATGATCTGTTTGTAAGAAGTTGTTGTTATGTTGCGTTCTTTTGTTCTTATTAGTTGAAACAGCTTAAAATATTTCTCTATTGCATAATTATTAACTCTGATTGTATAAGTGAAATACAAGTTATGGAAGCAATTGCTACTGTTTTTGATTTTGTAAAATAAGCGTTGTTCTCCCGACAAATAGGAACGTTCTTGGATTACGGTTTATGGCGATATTATATTGTTTTCCCGTAGTTTGGGATGTATTATTTTTGAAAAATATGATATATTATTATTATTGATATTATTATTTCTTCAAGACCTCTTCGTACGAAGAAGACTCTGTCGAAATTTTCCTAAATTTTGGACTTAAAATTTTTTGTGAAATGTTTTCCAAACTTTCGTTAACATGAATGTAAAGGATTTAATTGTTATAAATTGATATATTATATTTAAATTATCTAATTATGTAAATTAATTATTTTTAAATTTAATATTTTGAATAAGATATATTGATTATATAAATTCCTTCTTTTCCGTTCTTTCCCTTTTCGAGGACGAAAAGTTTTAAGTGGGGGAGAGTGTAATGATCCGAAATTTTCCATAATTAAAAATTGTTAATTTAATAAGGTATTGTGATTTAATGTTGGAATAAATAAAATTTTGGGATTATATAATTAGAATGTAATTGGATTAAAATGTAATAGTATTAATTTAAAGTAATTTAAGTATAATTGGTATAGTTGTAAATTAATCATAAAATTATGCGTATTAATTGATAATTGGATCAAAAGAGTAATTGATAATTTAAATGTTGATTAATTTGTGGAATAATGTGTAATAAATTATAACTGAATAAAATGAGTATTGCAGTAGTAATTATAACACTTGTTGTGGATAATAAACTTGTAGATGTAATTAAAAGTTAATAGTGACAATTATTATCTGTTACCTAATTATTTAGCCTATTAAATTTAATCTATAATCAATTGCAATTAATTCACTTAACTAGTGCGGCTAATGTGGATATAATTGATAATTGTAGAATATTGATTTAATAAGATGTAACCCAATGTAAATTTTTATTCATAATATGAAAATTGATTGAATAAAAAGAATTGAAATCATGTTTGATCAATTTATTGAAATTTAAGCTAAAATAATTGGATTTATTGCAATTAAATGTAATTAAATAGTATGTTAATGAAAACTAAAATGATAATTGTAGAATGTTAGTGTAACAAGATATAAACAAATGTTAACTAGGTCTACAGAGTAATAATAGATTGAATTAAAAGATCGGGATCAAACTAAATCAATTTATTGGAATTAAATTATAATTAATTACAGTTGAAATTGAACCTGTGCAGTTAATTCCCTGCTGTTACCTCACTATTACCCTGCTATATCTTATAGCAGATTTCTACCGATATGATTTTTCCATATAGCCCCAAATATAGCCTTTCCGCTTTAAGTCTCGCTATTTCCGCTATATCCCGTTACTCCCGCTATATTCCATTATTTCCGCTTTATCTTCTTGAGAAGAAATGAATTTTATACATTATAAAAATTATGAAATTAATTCATTTAATTGAATTTTCAATATATTTTCAGAAATGAAAATACTTTAATATTCTACTAAATTCAATTATATTATATAATAGTTTAACGTTTATTTACAGTTTATTCCCACACGTTTTTATTTAAAATTATTTATGTATTCATTATAATTCAATTGAATGTTGATTTTTCATTTAATTACCATTTATATATTTTAAAAACATTAAGTATGAGTTTTATATGCTATTTTAGAGTCATCAGCTATATCACACTCTATCCCCGCTATGACTTTCTGCACCTCCACTGCATTTAATCTGCCGAGAGCTTTAACTGCATAGAATTGAATGCTGTAATTCGTGTAGTATTTAACACTGAATTGATATGTAAATTGGTATTAAATCATTATATATGTCAAAGTGATCAACAATGATGAAATTTGTTAAGTATCAAATTTCAATGGGAAAAATGATTTAATTATTTAATATTAATTTGTTTAATTAATGTGGAAATAGACTTTTCGACCACTGTCTTGGATTTTGATGAAACCAGTTTGATTGGATCCGTAACGATGAATTATTATAAGGTTTCAAGTTTCGTGGCGATCAGAGTTGCTGTTTGATCGTACGGACTCGAAACGCGTAAAAATCAATTTAATTAAATTCAGTTGAAATCAATTTGAAATAAGCTGATTTTGAGCTAAGTACATCATGTAATCGAATTAGGACTTGAAACATGTTCCATTGAGTTTAAAATTATCGAAAACTTCTATTTTGATATATGGGATAACCCACTTTTGTTACGGAAGCAAAACGGGCTTTTCAGGTCGCTATTGTCAATTCGAACCAGTTCAGATGCTTATTCATTTCTTTCGGGCCTCGGTTATATAAATAGTTTTTCTCTCAAACCCTAGCAGTCACTTTCTTATTCTGTACATGCAACTCAATCATTTTGTTTCCCTTCTCAAATGGTAGAAACCCAAATTTCTAGATTCAATTGCAAATCTAAATCAAATAGAAAAACTATACCTCCTCAAACTATATCATATTATATATCAATTTGAAGCCCTCGATGAGCGTAATTCACTGGCATGATTCGTTTTTCAATTGGATCCATTGTTTGCCAGAATTCGTGAATCAACCTCTGCCGTCCAATTTAGGGTTTTGATGATCCAACGGTGGATTGTCGACTGTTCGATGATCGAAGGTGACCGGGTGTAGAGGGCGTCGAGCAGCATGCATCCATTTGGTTAGTCATATCAAAAACGCCTCGAATTCGTAACTTTTTTAAAGGCTTTAGCATTTTTGCTCACCGATGGGGGTCATTGGAGGCGTCACTAGGGTCAGGGAGACTGTGGTCGGAGGCGAATGGACTGGGTAAGGCGGCGATGGCTGGGATTGGGTCGCAGGTGGCCAGAGCTTGCTGGGCAACATCATGATTATTGGCGGCCACATTGGGTTTATTCAAGCCGTGCGATTGAGGGTTTCAGGTGAGATGAATATTGATGTTAATGCCCCTGGTTTATTTTTTTATTAATTTAAATTCAAAAGTTCTAACTTATATAACTTTCACATACGAGCTTCGATTCATGTGCGGTTTGTTTCATTGGGATCGTATCAAAATTTCAGACATTTTAAAGCAAGTTTGGACAAATTATGAGAATGTTCAATTTTAGGCCTTCATTTGGACTTCGAATCGATTTGACATCAAAGGTGAGTGTTTTGATCCACTCACAATTACTGGATTATCTTATGTTTGTTAAATTAAATTTATGAGGTGATTAGAAATTAATTGATTGATGTTTGGTATGTTTAAATTTTCATTCTAGTTAAATTTGACTTTTATTGCATTTAATCATCGTTTAATTCAATATTGAATTTAATTGTTAATTAAGTACCTGTTAATGATCATCAGTTATCTGTTGATGTTTATCGGTTGATTTGGATGATGATTGCGATGTATGTTTCACAGTTGATATTGGGTGACTGGATGTTTTATTTTTATATTGTTATAATACCGCATGTTCCCTATGGGTTAAAATGATACATACCCGAACGATCTACAGATTAGGGAAACATCGTTATGTGTTGAAATGATAGACTCAAGCAATTTTATGAATTATTATTTAATTCGGGATTGCGGTTTGAAATGATATATAACCGTAAGAAATTTAAATTGCAGGTTGAAATGATAAATATCCGTATCACTTGACTATAGAATGGAAAATTATATACGGACACATGATTAGTTAAATTAAATGATTTTTTAATATTTTTTATATTTCGATCCAGTTAACTTGCATTTTGAAATGGTAATGTATTTATATAAATTGAATTATTTTTTATAATCCAAGCATTAATGTTGAAATTGGAATTGATTTAATGAATCATTCAAAGGATTTAAATTGAAATTTCAAAGCTGAAGTGTCAAATATAAATGATATTGGAATTGAGTTATCGAACGGTTTGGATATAGCTTTGAAATCTATTTTTAAATTAATTTAACTATTTTAATTAAATTAATTATTTTAATCAATTTAAGACTATTTTAATCTATTTTAACCTATTTAATCCAATTTAATCTATTTTACCAATTTTAAACTAAATAAATTTATTTAATCTATTTTAAACCTATTTAATATAATTTAAATCTATTTAATCTATTTCAAATTTATTTAATCTATTTAATATAATTAAATCTATTTAATCTATTTCAAATTTATTTAATCTATTTTATATCTATTTAATATAATTTAAATCTATTAAATCTATTTTAATTTTATTTAATCTATTTTAAATCTAAATCATTTCAAATCAAATTAAATCAAATTTAAATCTATTTAAACTATTTTTACTATTTAAACCACTTCAATCTATTTTAAATAATTAAAACTATTTATGACTACCTAAACTATTTAAAATTTCAGACTGTGTAAAGTTAAAGTACTTATAATTAAATTGTTGGTGATGATACAACCTAAGTTGTAATTTGGAATTGATACCTTTACGTGAAATGACATATTTGAGTAAATATGATTTTGGAGGTGAATATGATTTTGAAAGTGAATATGATTTGAAATGATATGTTTTTGAGAATATGATATTTCGATATCAATTGCGAATTGACTTTTTGAAATGTAAAAGAACCATCCGGTGTGAAATATATGTTTGGTTATTAAAGAGACCGGAATCAGATATTGTCATACTCTCTACGAATACTGAAAACCACTTCAACAACTGTGTACATTGTGGAGATTCTAGAAATGAAGTATGATGATTTGGCTAACGGTTCTGTATGAGGTGTTTACGGGACCCTAATTCACGTAAGTCAGCTTGATGTGGTTAAAAAGGGAGCCACGCTGGGCCAAGTGAGGTCATTCCTCCTATCGAGCATATTTCTTCGATACCATTATTTTATTTTATGATTGATTTGGTGGCCACCCCTTGATTTTGATTATGAGAGTGTGTTCCGAGGTGGGCAGTAGTAGCTGCTCTGCGTTACCACTAGTCTTGATCCGCAATTGGTATATCTACCCTGGCATTGCCTCGAGTGTCGTGTCACATGCCCTATTATGCCTTCTATGAGTTTGTTTTGTGTCGCACTATGGACTGCTCCCTAATAACCCACCTGTGGGTGGAGTTTACAGTATCTGTATAGACAACGACATTATATAAAATGTGTTAAGGGGATATGGGTAATGCCTTAATGCTATTTTTGTAACGTCCCGGAAATTTCGATCCCGAAATTTCCAGATAGTTAAGAAAGGAAGTAAAGAGAAGAAGAAGAAAACAGAAACAAAACACAGAAACCTCACATTCGCAGCGGATCAAATATAATATCAAATAAAATAGTAGTTATACAAAGAAAACTATATCAGTTAATTTACATTTAAATACATCAGAGTTACACATATACATATATACCGGACAAAGCAATCATGTCCAGAGACTACAATATCACAGTGAAAACTCTCCATACGTCCCTGCCATCTTGCTCGCCTCCTGAGCTTCAGAACGTCCTTACCTGAAAATTTGTAATACTCGGTCTTACCCGAGCATTACATCAAAGTAACACCCGGGTCAGGCTGGAAACCAGCGTGAGTAAACTCATCTAACAAAGAATATCCCAAAACATACAACTTATATAAACCCGGGGTAACTTATAAATTTACAACTTAACAAGCTATTATAAACATCACCTATATCACACATCAATTTGTAAGTGTCAAAACTTAGATTCAATGGTCCAATTCACTTAAATCAATCCAAACCAGCTTATTGATTTCACAATCAATCTATAATGAATCGAAGTGGTTTCGGGTATTTTCTAATACCCGACTCCGGTCTCTTCGAACCCAATGTCATCTTAACTTAAATTATCCAAGTAAAGTACAATTCAACTTTTAAATACAGGATGACATAGTAATTCATCGTCAATAGAAAAAAAACACATCATCACAGTTTAAATTAAACATATCTTATCACATAGCATCACGAACACATATTAGGGATAACAATTCATCAAAGGCTTCCCATATCATTCTATTTATCCCTTAAATTAATTTCCAAAATTAATTTATTCTTAACCAAATACAGTAATTAACCTTAATTACCTCATTAATTAATTATTAACCATAATTATTAATCACCCTTGATTAATAATAAACAGTAATTAACTACCCTTAATTACTTCATTGAATAAATTAATCCTTAATTTCTTCTCTAATTAATCCCTTGATAAATCCCATTCAGTAATCAACTATCCTTAATTACTTTATTCCAAACATTAATTACCCTTAATTAGTTATCTCAATTAACCACCCTGATTAATTACATAGGAATTTAATCCAAATTACTTTCATCATCATCATCTTTAATTACATCCAGTAATTACCATTAATTACTTCCTTAAGTAATTACACTTCCATTAATTACATTAAGTAATTATCCATCAATCATCAAGTGTTTAGATTAATTAAACTTAATTAATTAACCTAAACTAATCACATTAAACCCAATTAATTACATTATGTAATTAATTTCTTAATTACTTTTATTAAGTAATTAAACTTAACAATTTATCAATTGATTATCATAAATTAATTAATCTAATTAATTATTAAAATTAATCATATTAATTAATTACTAAATAATCCTTAGTTAATGACCATCATTAACTATTATTAGTTCTTTAATAACTTTTCTTTATTTACCATCTTAACTTAATTAATTACACATATTAATTAACCTAACCCATACACATTGATTACATTGATCCATAATTAATTACTCGAATTAATTATTCTATAATTACTTACATTGATTAATTATCCTCTGATTAATCATACTCATTAAATTAACTAATCCCTTGATTAGTTTCCTTAGTGAGCCAATCCTTGATTAATTACTTCATGCAATTAATATCCAATTACTACTATTTGGTAAATTTCCCTTCAAATAATTACTTTATCAAGTAATTATCTCTTTTGTTGATTATCTTTTGATAATTAACTTTTAAATCATCAATCAATTCATCCTTAATTTACTCAAGACCTTAATTAATCACTTTATTTCATTTCGTTCAGTAATTATTCTTAAGTTGATTAATTTACCCTTTATTTTCTTAAGCCATTTAAATAAATTTAAGATAAACCATTATCTTAATTAATTTCTTAATTAAACCATTTAAATCTTATATAATTTAAATGTTTGAAAATTTACTTATACAAAATCACTTAAGCCCCTTTACATAAAGTCTTAACACGCTTCTTTTAAAACTTTCTTAATTTCAATTATTATTATTACTAAATTCTATTTGAAATCTCTTAAGGATTTTAATAAAATAAATAAATAACCTATTCAAATCAAATAAATCAAATTCAACCTTATTAATAAAATTTTAACTTGTTATCAAATTTCTTTAAGCTTTCATTCACTTAATGTTTTGATCTAGTTATTACTTTTATTCTGTACCCTTACAGGTAACCCAAGCACAACCAAAAATTCCCGAGCTAGAACCATAAATTACTCGAGACAACCTTCGCAAATCCTCCTAAAATCCCAGACATTAGACCACTGAAAGGTTTAGTTTAAATTTTAAGTTTTTTTTTTGTTTTTTTAAGAAAAGAAAACCTCAAACCACATACTTGTTACTGGGTTAAAACATTCAAGCAACTCGAGTATAAACTCGAGTCTTTCTTCCAAAAACCCCAGACCATCTTCGAGTAAACCAGCTCAACTCCCATTCCAAACCAACAGACACAACCCCTCCTCCCTGTGCACATGTACTAGCGCCGGAGTCGTCCTCCATCTCCGACGAACCTCCCTTCATACCAAACATCACCGTAGCAACCACCCCTGGTCATCAAAACATCTTCACTTGCCTTGAAACAAAAACGAGCTTCCCAGTTACAACTGAAAATCAATAGCCATGCCCAAATCCTTTTCGAGATCATAGCTCCGACCATTTGACCGTATGAAATTCTGGCCACTCCATCTCCAACCCTTCACGATCCTATTCCCAAAATTTCATGCAACTCGATGCATCAGTGAAGATGCAGAAGTCACAATTTTCAGCACAACCCAAAACTAGGGTTATAAACTTGATTGCCTCACCGCCAACACCTGAATGATCAAGCAACTCAATATCCATTTTCCCAGCCTCACCACACAGTCACCCATCTCCAGACCAATTCCCGACCACCCTAGACTCTCTGGCCATCCACAGTTGCTCAGAACCCCAAATCCAGTCAACTTAGAATTTCTCACCCAAAATAGTGTTGAAAATTTTGAATTTCATTTTAAAAATCATGTTTTACTCAAACAATTCAAGATATAAACTTGAATCAACTTAATTTAACACTTGATTTAAATCATGCATTTTAAAATTTTGCTGTATTCCTTGGTTCCAGAACAAAAATTCCAACCTATATTGTTATAAATAAATTTTAAACTTAAGTTTATGATTTAACAACCATATATTGTTTGTATCTCAAATCCTAACATATATTGCATGATTCGATTTTGATTTTTGATCTAACTTTCATTTCCTGACCCAAGAATAGAGATAAAAAAAAATACAACAGACATGCACCTATACTACACTCAAAAGTCCAGAGATACCCTTTATGTATAAACAAAGCATCATTCATCTCAGTCATTTTTATGAGCAACAGTCTAAAGTTTACTTACCCCTTTTTTTTATTTTAAAAAAAATGTTTACTCACAGTAATGCACTTAAAACTCTACACCAAACCATACAGATTTACAGATATGAACATGCAAACCATATCTCAACTTTAACACACAAAAATCATCACATGCAACAACAAAAATCTGTTTTTGATAAGAGTTTACTCACCTTATAATAGAAGAAGCAGATGGCAAATCCAGATGCAAACTCATTTTTTTCCCTGGAACTGCTGATTGCAAATTGAATTTCCTGGAACTGTTAAGTACTAATTGAATCTGGGTTTTGCAATTTGCTGTTGAAGTTGATTTTTAATTTTTTTTTTCAATAGTTAATTTAGATCTGCAGCTGACCCCCTTTCCCTTTGGTTTTAGATTTGTAGTTGATATCCATACGTCTTTTCTTAGAGTTGAAGTTGAATTGAACTTCATACAGTTTTCAAATTTGCAGATTTGGTTTTTGGAATTTGGTTTTTATAGATTTTAGATGGATTTGTGTTTAGGTTTTCATTTCTTTTCTAAAATCTGATTATCAGTTTTCAAATGAAGGTAATGTTTTGAACTAAATGAATTTCTAGATTTTCTTATCTATAATAATTTATTTTCAAAAATAAATTAGCATGCCACTTGTTCCTTAAGTTTGTAAAGTAATTACAAGTGTCTTCCTTATAATTTAAATGCTTAACATATGTACACTTTTAATATAAAAAAGAAATTTCTTTGATTTTATAAAGGTTTATAAATGTTTTATTTCATTTAGCCTTTAAATGAATACATATGAACTTCTTATATAAAATTACACATCTTAATGTTTATTTGAATAATTTACAATATTTTTTTTTTAAAAAAAAAAAACTAAATTTTCAAAAGAGAACATTTTAAAAAGAAAAAAGAATGTTGAATTAAATTTTATTTCAAAGTTTTCAAACCAAATATTATTTTATAATAAAAATTTATTTTGTTCTATTTTAAAAATTGTTTTTCTTTTGAAATAAACTTTGTTCATTTATATTAGAATTTAAAGTAATTTATTTATATAAATTAAAATATAATTTAAAATCAAAGTAAAATCTAAGATATATATGTATCTAACTTTTGAACTTCAATTTAAATATCCAAATTCAAATTAAATTTCAAGGCAATTTTACATATACATATTTTTAAACAAATACAAATTTACCTTGTATATAATAATTCTGTTTAAAATCTATGTGTATATTTATACAACACAATTACAAATATAAATATTTATTTAATCAGATCCATTTGTTCAATATATAAATTTAGTATTTCTATTAATTAACCCAATTATCTTATTAATTACAATGCCCAGAAATCCGGGTTATTACATTCCTCTCCCCTTAGAATCTTTTCGTCCTCGAAAAGGAACGAAGCCAAAATTTACAAATAATTTAAAACCAGTTAAAATATTCCTTGATCATTTGTAAAACACTTTTAAAATCTATAATACTACCAAAATAATTCTATAAGTACATAGCAAACCCAATTTCAACACCCAATGAAAATACTTGGAAAAATAATTTTATTGGAAATATAGAAAACATTTTGAAATAGAGGAAATATTTTTGGTGAGAATGCTCAGGAAATCATCACCTCCATCCATGGTCACACTTACACCCAGGGTTACGTTGCCGTCGCAGCAAAAGTCCATGTAACTGCAGGCTCCCTTCGGCCTCTCGATTACGCCATGGAACCACACAACAGATCACAGTTACATCCAGGGTTACGTTGCCATCGCAGCAAAAGTCCATGTAACCGCAGGCTCTCATCGGCCTCTGATTTCACTATCAAAATGAAACTTCTCCACTCCTACATAGGTCTCTTCTACCAATATAAAATCAAACGCAGACTGTTGGCTCTCAGCGGCACACACGACTTTCGCTATGTTATACCATAGATCGCAGTTACATCCTGGGTTACGTTGCCGTCGCAGCAAAAGTCCATGTAACTGTTGGCTCTCAGCGGCACACACGACTTTCGCTACGGTATACTCTACTCATAATCCTCAGGAACTAGTTTTGTCCGGACTCCTCACAGGATCAACTTTAGAACCCCCCTTGGGGCTCAAGGCAGCACCACCCGGTGGTACTCCTGAGTAGTCCATTCCAAGGGAGCTCCTTTTTCCCCAGAGCCATCATCAAAACATTTTATACTATACATATATAGTATCTTTAAATCATACACCTAGTATGATCTCATACAAAGCTCCTTTACACAAAATCGATTATCCCAAAATCGATAATTCTCAAATTAGGCTTTGCAAATTCACATATTGATTTTACCCAAAAATCAAAAGCCTTTCCAAATTCAAAGGTTCCCAAAACTCTTTTTCCAAAATCCTCATAAGATCCTTTATATATATATACAGATATATATAATTTTTAAAACTTTGGATCATTTCAAACTTGTATAAAACTCCTTTATTTCCGATAACCATTTTCTTCCGGCAAAAGATTCATCAAGGGGAGTTTTATCTTATATAACAAAGATATTTACTTTGTTTACTCAAAATCAGATATTCAAATTTGATTACTCTTTTCAATATCAATTTCATTCAAATCTGTACGATGTACACATATCATTCGTATGCTATACCAATCTGATCGCTCACTCGATCACACAATTTCATTTCCAAACTAGTATCGTCCATCCGACTTCCTAGTGTGGACATAGATCTGGTTTCTTGATCAGAAACCGTCATTCTCCTTACATAGTCTAACTATGATAGAGAATATCTAGAACCAATCAACAATCCATATCCAAGTTCGTCGTCGAAAATCGAGTGAAAAATCCCACTCGGATCGATATAACTATCTCGAAATTATGTGCTCGAATCTGGATCAAATCACTATACGAATAGAATAACATACGTACACCCTATGTATTTATCTTTATTGGTTATTAGACAAATCTATTTCATTTCTATTCACATTCACTTTGATTTTTATTCACTTACTCACAATTGCTTCCATCCATTCGGATTATTACCTCTATTCTTATCTCGATTGGGTATTCAACCAATAATAGTTTAAACTCCGACCAGTTTATTTAGAAAATAGCTTGAAAATTTTAAAAATAGATAAGTAGTTGGAAAATAATCACTAATTTGTAAAATAGCCGTAAAATATTTCAGTAATTGTAAAATAATTGGAAAATAGTTAAATAATCATAGGAATTTTAAATAATTGCAAAATAATAGTAAGGTAGTAATTTTATAAACAGTTGAAAAATTGTTAAACAGTTTCAAAAATAATTGTAAAACAAGTATAAGATAATTTGGCTTTTAAAAGAAAGGTTGTATATATAATGAATAGTTTGGAAAAATAGTTTTATATTGAAACAATTTATATTAAAAATAGTCCAGAGTCAAAACTGCTCACTTCCCAATCTCCATGCCAAATCAATTCATTTAAATTCCACTACCATTTAATTTGACCCAATTCCAATTTAAATAACTTCAATTTCCATTGATTCAATCCCCAATTCAAGTTGAATTAATCCTCAGTTTCTTTTCAAATTTAACTGTATTCAACTTTGATCTCAAATTCTTCTAATTCAGATAAATTTCAATTGAACTAGTTCCAATTTCAATTCATTTCAACTCTAGTTTGAATTAATCCAATTTCAAACTCCATTTTTCAGATCAAATTAAATTATCCTTGATTTCCTCCCAAATTCAATTCAAACTCCATTTGAATTTAAAATTATTCAACTTTAATTATAATTCCAAATTATTCCAATCACTTTGGACTAATATCCATTCAATTGAACCCACTTCAATTCCAATCCATTTCAAATTTTCCATTTGAATCTTATACTCATACATCTTTAATCACACCTTCAATTACTTCAAATCAGATTCAATTTGACTAATTCAAATTTCAAATTTAAACCATGTCGGATTATATAAATTCGAGTTAATACTTCAAATGTTGATTTAATCAATTTACCTTTTTATCCCAACAATGGATTATCATACTCCATTTCTCATTCATTTAAACAAATCTAATTCACAACTTAAAGATTTTTTAACAACAATAGGATAATATCATCTAATTCATCTTAAAACATCCATTAATTTACAGTTTCCACATCTCAAACCCATTTTGAGATCACACAAACTCCTAATTCAGATTAACCATTTAACTCCCCAAACTAAATTCCAATTCCATCTTGAAATTCCCAAATCATGTTGATCATTCTAACTTATTTAACTTTTCCCTAAGTTAAGCTCAATTCACTTAATCCAGTCAACCTTACCCAATTTGAATCTTCCATTTCAAATTTTTGAACTTCTCATAAATAATCTTCCACTCATTAAGTTCAAAAACTTATCACTTTGGGTATCACATCTTATTCGAAATTCAAAACTCACCATTTAGAGTTTATTTCAAACCACCTTTGATATTATGTATATCCACATATATACATATTAATTTCTTTTTACATACCAAGTTGTACTTTAAAATTTTAAACCACCTTTGGTTTTTAATTCAAAACAAATTTCTTTTAAATTTTCAAACATCTCTTGTTTGAAATAGGACCATTTCATTCAAATGCATTAAATAATATTATTTATTATTTCTTTAAATTAATTACATCATTAATTAATTCCAGCTAATCACATTCGGTAATTAACTTATTTCTTAATTACCTTCATTAAGTAATCGTCCCTAAATTTACTTACCTCTAGTTACTTCATTAAGTAACTCCTTCTTATTTATCAATTCCAATTATTATCCATTAATTTATCTCATTAAATAAAGTTTAATTAACTACATAAATTAATTGATTATCCTTATCCTGAAACTTTTCCCAAATTCAAGATTTAAGTTCAGTTTGAATCCATTTCAAATTTGTCTTTAAATTAACTTCAATTTAGTCGTAATTCTATTACCACTTAATTCTTACTATCACTTTTAATTTAATTAATACTACAATCAATTTCCTTAATATAATAGATAATCTATTTCTCATATAAAATTCATTTACTTTTGAAATCATTTAAAAACCTTTATATAAGAAAATAACAAGTACGCTCTCTCATATATATATACTTAACTCATCCTAGGGTACCAGTTACCCTATCCTTAATGAGTATACCCACCAGAGCCAAGGTTTCTCACTTAACCTTCAGCTCCGATACCAAATGTAACGTCCCGGAAATTTCGATCCCGAAATTTTCAGATAGTTAAGAAAAGAAGAAAAGAGAAGAAGAAGAAAACAGAAACAAAACACAGAAACCTCACATTCGCAGCGGATCAAATACAATATCAAATAAAATAGCAGTTATACAAAGAAAACTATATCAGTTAATTTACATCTAAATACATCAAAGTTATACATATACATAAATACCGGACAAAACAATCATGTCCAGAGACTACAATATCACAGTGAAAACTCTCCATACGTCCCTGCCATCTTGCTTGCCTCCTGAGCTCCAGAACGTCCTTACCTGAAAATTTGTAATACTCAGTCTGACCCGAGCGTTACATCAAAGTAACACCCGGGTCAGGCTGGAAACCAGCGTGAGTAAACTCATCTAACAAGGAATATCCCAAAACATACAACTTATATAAACCCGTGGTAACTTATAAATTTACAAGTTAACAAGCTATTATAAACATCACCTATATCACACATCAATTTGTAAGTGTCAAAACTTAGATTCAATGGTCCAATTCACTTAAATCAATCCAAACCAGCTTATTGATTTCACAATCAATCCATAATGAATCGAAGTGGTATCGGGTATTTTCTAATACCCAACTTCGGTCTCTTCGAGCCCAATGTCATCTTAACTTAAATTATCCAAGTAAAGTACAATTCAACTTTTAAATACAGGATGACACGGTAATTCATCGTCAATAGAAAAAAAAACACATCATCACATTTTAAATTAAACATATCTTATCACATAGCATCATGAACACATATTAGGGATAACAATTCATCAAAGGCTTCCCATATCATTCTATTTATCCCTTAAATTAATTTCCAAAATTAATTTATTCTTAACCAAATACAGTAATTAACCTTAATTACCTCATTAATTAATTATTAACCATAATTATTAATCACCCTTGATTAATAATAAACTGTAATTAACTACCCTTAATTACTTCATTGAATAAATTAATCCTTAATTTCTTCTCTAATTAATCCCCTGATAAATCCCATTCAGTGTCTATCCTTAATTACTTTATTCCAAACATTAATTACCCTTAATTAATTATCTCAATTAACCACCCTGATTAATTACATAGGAATTTAATCCAAATTACTTTCATCATCAACGTCTTTAATTACATCCAGTAATTACCATTAATTACTTCCTTAAGTAATTACACTTCCATTAATTACATTAAGTAATTATCCATCAATCATCAAGTGTTTAGATTAATTAAACTTAATTAATTAACCTAAACTAATCACATTAAACCTAATTAATTACATTAAGCAATTAATTTCTTAATTACTTTTATTAAGTAATTAAACTTAACAATTTCTCAATTAATTATCATAAATTAATTAATCTAATTAATTATTAAAATTAATCATATTAATTAATTACTAAATAATCCTTAGTTAATAACCATTATTAACTATTATTAGTTCTTTAATAACTTTTCTTTATTTACCATCTTAACTTAATTAATTACACATATTAATTAACCTAACCCATACACATTGATTACATTGATCCATAATTAATTACTCGAATTAATTATTCTATAATTACTTAAAGTGATTAATTATCCTCTGTAATTAATTATTCTATAATTACTTACATTGATTAATTATCCTCTGATTAATCATACTCATTAAATTAACTAATCCCTTGATTAGTTTTCTTAGTGAGCCAATCCTTGATTAATTACTTCATGTAATTAATTTCAATTTACTACTATTTGGTAAATTTCCCTTCAAATAATTACTTTATCAAGTAATTATCTCTTTTGTTGATTATCTTTAGATAATTAACTTTTAAATTATTAATCAATTCATCCTTAATTTACTCAAGACCTTAATTAATCACTTTATTTCATTCCGTTTAGTAATTATTATTAAGTTAATTAATTTACCCTTTATTTGCTTAAGCCATTTAAATAAATTTAAGATAAACCATTATCTTAATTAATTTCTTAATTAAACCATTTAAATCTTATCTAATTTAAATGTTTGAAAATTTACTTATACAAAATCACTTAAGCCCCTTTACATAAAGTCTTAACACGCTTCTTTTAAAACTTTCTTAATTTCAATTATTATTATTACTAAATTCTATTTGAAATCTCTTAAGGATTTTAATAAAATAAATAAATAACCTATTCAAATCAAATAAATCAAATTCAACCTTATTAATAAAATTTTAACTTGTTATCAAATTTCTTTACGCTTGCATTCACTTAATGTTTTGATCTATTATTACTTTTATTCTGTACCCTTACAGGTAACCCGAGCACAACCAAAAATTCCCGAGCTAGAACCATAAATTACTCGAGACAACCTTGGCAAATCCTCCTAAAATCCCAGACATCAGCCCACTGAAAGGTTTAGTTTAAATTTTTTTGTTTTTTTTGTTTTTTTTTAAGAAAAGAAAACCTGGAACCGCATACTTGTCACTGGGTTAAAACATTCAGGCAACTCCAGTATAAACTCGAGTCTTTCTTCCAAAAACCCCAAACCATCTTCGAGTAAACCAGCTCAACTCGCATTCCAAACCAACAGACACTACCCCTCCTCCCTGTGCACATGTACTAGTGCCAGAGTCGTCCTCCATCTTCGACGAACCTCCCTTCATACCAAACATCACCGCAGCAACCACCCCTGGTCATCAAAACATCTTCACTTGCCTTGAAACAAAAAAGAGCTTCCCAGTTACAACTGAAAATCAATAGCCATGCCCAAATCCTTTTCGAGATCATAGCTGCGACCATCTGACCGTATGAAATTCTGGCCACTCCATCTCCAACCCTTCACGATCCTATTCCCAAAATTTTATGCAACTCGATGCATCAGTGAAGATGCAGAAGTCGTAATTTTCAGCACAACCCAAAACTAGGGTTATAAACTTGATTGCCTCACCGCCAACGCCTGAATGATCAGGCAACTCAACATCCATTTTTTCTAGCCTCACCACACAGTCACCCATCTCCAGACCAATTCCCAACCACCCTAGACTCTCTGGCTATCCATAGTTGCTCAGAACCCCAAATCTAGTCAACTTAGAATTTCTCACCCAAAATAGTGTTAAAAATTTTGAATTTCATTTTAAAAATCATGTTTTACTCAAACAATTCAAGATATAAACTTTAATCAACTTAATTTAATACTTGATTTAAATCATGCATTTTAAAATTTTGCTGTATTCCTTGGTTCCAGAACAAAAATTCCAACCTATATTGTTTTAAATAAATTTTAAACTTAAGTTTATGATTTAACAACCATATATTGTTTGTATCTCAAATCCTAACATATATTGTATGATTCAATTTTGATTTTTGATCAAACTTTCATTTCCTGATCCAAGAACAGAGTTAAAAAAATACAACAGACATGCACCTATACTACACTCAAAAGTCCAGAGATACCCTTCATGTATAAACAAAGCATCGTTCATCTCAGTCATTTTTATGAGCAACAGTCTAAAGTTTACTTAGCCCCTTATTTTTATTTAAAAAAAAAAAGTTTACTCACAGTAATGCACTTAAAACTCTACACCAAACCATACAGATTTACATATATGAACATGCAAACCATATCTCAACTTTAACACACAAAAATCAACACATGCAACAACAGAAATCTGTTTTTGATAAGAGTTTACTCACCTTATAATAGAAGAAGCAGATGGCAAATCTAGATGCAAACTCATTTTTTTCCCTAGAACTGCTGATTGCAAATTGAATTTCCTAGAACTGTTAAGTGCTAGTTGAATATGGGTTTTGCAATTTGCTGTTGAAGTTGATTTTTAATTTTTTTTTCCAGTAGTTAATTTAGATTTGCAGCTGGCCCCTTTCCCTTTGGTTTTAGATTTGTAGTTGATCTCCATACGTCTTTGCTTAGAGTTGAATTTGAATTGAACTTCATACAGTTTTCAAATTTGCAGATTTGGTTTTTGCAGATTTTAGATGGATTTGTGTATAGGTTTGCATTTCTTTTCTAAAATCTGATTATCAGTTTTCAAATGAAGGTAATGTTTTGAACTAAATGAATTTCTAGATTTTCTTATCTATAATAATTTATTTTCAAAAATAAATTAGCATGCCACTTGTTACTTAAGTTTGTAAAGTAATTACAAGTGTCTTCCTTATAATTTAAATGCTTAACATATGTACACTTTTAATATAAAAAAGAAATTTCTTTGATTTTATAAAGGTTTATAAATGTTTTATTTCATTTAGCCTTTAAATGAATACATATGAACTTCTTATATAAAATTATACATCTTAATGTTTATTTGAATAATTTAAAATATTTTTTTTAAAAAAACTAAATTTTCAAAAGAGAACATTTTAAAAGAAAAAGAATGTTGAGGTCAATTTTATTTCAAAGTTTTCAAACCAGATATTATTTTATAATAAAAACTTATTTTGTTCTATTTTAAAAATTATTTTTCTTTTGAAATAAACTTTGATCATTTATATTAGAGTATTTAAAGAAATTTATTTATATAAATTAAAATATAATTTAAAATCAAAGTAAAATCTAAGATATATATGTATCTAACTTTTGAACTTCAATTTAAATATCCAAATTCAAATTAAATTTCAAGTCAATTTTACATATACATATTTTTAAACAAATACAAATTTACCTTGTATATAATAATTCTCTTTAAAATCTATGTGTATATATATACAACACAATTACAAATATAAATATTTATTTAATCAGATCCATTTGTTCAATATATAAATTTAGTATTTCTATTAATTAACCCAATTATCTTATTAATTACAATGCCCAGAAATCCGGGTTATTACAATTTTAATACTTTATAACGTATTGTACTACATAGTAGATAGTTTAATGGATCCTTATAAGATGGTAATCCCGAACATCTCTTAAGTTATTGCACTCATGTTAGACACTGGATAGGAGATGTCAAATCCCGTAAACATCTCTGATGCCATTACACTCATTTTTAATATTGATTTAACTTATGTAAGATCTTTTAATTCTAAATCAAGTGTTTTGTCTTTTCAATTCACTCGAGTCAATCTGAGCTTTTCAGTTCATCGAAGACTGCTTTCTGGAGGACGAAGATGAAGATTTTGTACTATTATTACGTATTATATTTATTCCACTGCATTATGTTCTTCTGCTGCATTTATTTATGGTTTATTTTGGTTGTATGTAACTCTGACCTATATTGTAAAAGTTTAATCAATGTTATTTGTACAAAGCTTCATGAACTGTTTATTTGATTATTATATTTTATCATCTACTACGAGATTCTATATTTGTTTTCTTTCTTTCTCATTTCTTCCTATTTACCCTATAACAATCTGCCCTTTTGTATGGTTTGAGTCTGACGTGTATGGCTGATTGACAATTTAAAACTGCAGGTCATTACACTAGGTAAGTTAGATCTTTGGTTGCATCATAGCCTTTCCTAAGCACTTCATTTTTGAATCTCACTAATAGATAAGTTTACTCATCGGATTTTTATGCTAAGTCTAGTCAATCATCTTGGTCAAAACTTACACACACACACACACACATATATATAATACCTTAGAAATACTTGTAAGTAGGTTTTAAATATCTATGTAAAATATTACTTGAAAATAACTAATTTAGAAGTTTTTTTTAAAACATGTTTTTCATTTTTAGCACTTTACTTTCAAAATTCGTAAATAATCATTAAATCTATATTTAAACTTCTATTCTTTTTTTCATACACAAATAATTTTATTGGAACTATAATAAAATATTTTATAAAGAAAATAATTTAGAAACCATTTAAATTATGAAAAACTAGTCAAAACGTTACATTTTAAACACTTAAAGCAATAACGACTTACTACAACTTTTACAAATGTTGTTAAAAGTTCTTGTTACAACAACATTGGAAAACACAATATTTGCGACTAATTTTAACCACTTTAACAAGTGATTTAAGAATTAAATTTTTTATAGTAAGTACAAGCCTTAAGGAACTTAAATATAATGGAAAGAAGTCTCTAAGAATATATTTTCATTTATTTATAATAATTCCCAAATACACGGGATTAGGAAGCGCACTTATAATGACTATTCTCAAGTCAAACACTTTCAAACTTACTCTAATTTAACATACAAGCTAAACAACCATTTAAACATCAATTCAGAGCCATGCCATATGTTTAAGTAGGTAATAGATGTGATGTTATATAATATAAACTTGTCATATTCCTTTAAAATCAAGTGTAGGAGATGGGTCACCATAACACTATTATCATCCAGGAATGAGATGAGGCACGAAAAGAAGTTAAGGAGTTAAGGGCGAAGGGGACTGAGGCCCTTAAAGAGAAGGATGAAGCTAATAAAGTGGCTCAGGTGGCATGTGAGAAGACAGTAAGGCTCAGGGGAGAGAGGGATGTAGTGAATCTAAAGGCCGAGGAGACCGATCCCAGGATTGAAAGGGAAGTTATAGCGGTTGAGGCCAGGAAGGAGAGTGAATTTGAAGATCTCCTAGTTAATTATAGGTCTAATATCTCGAGAAACTGCAACATTAACTAGCTCGGCGAAGACTATCCTTTCCAACTACATAAAGTCTGGAGTCATTTGCATGAGGACGAGAAAGTGACCCGCAATACTACAACCATCGATGAGTTCGAACTAGAAACTCAAGTGCTAATCGGAGACGAGCCTAAAGTTCTCCATGAGATAGCCATCACTCTCGAGAAAGAAAAACTGGCCATCAAGTATCCATAAGCTGGAGAAGATCCGGATGTGAATACCACGAAGCAGGTTCTTAAGTAGCTCCAACGTCCCAATCTGAGCCCACTTCTTCTATCGATCCTCCAGTTGTTCCGTAATACGTTCCTAATAGGCCTCATCTCTCCCCAATCATCGAGCGCAGCTCGGAATGCCCATTGGCTAAACTTGGGAGCTAACTTGAGGAAGGTATTCTAGACGCATCTCCTATTCCATAAAATGCAGGAGCACTATCAGATGATATTATTAATATATTCTCTTACCTTCATTCAGTTTAAGATTATGCACCAGCAGACCCGCCTACAACTCAAGAAATTCATCACAAGCAGGAGGCGCTTACAATAGAGGCTACAATTGCGATGGTCACCTCTTCGGCTGGGGAGATGCACAGTAGCAGCTGCATGCCTGATGAACAATTGTTTAAAGCAATCTTCGGCCATCAAAGTAATCCAAGTATTGAAGTTCCCTTCAATATTGGCGAAATGTAATCATAATGGGCTCCTTAGGTCCGACAAGTAGCATTCTGATGGATACACATGTAGACCGAGTAGAGCAGATAATGGTGGAAATCAAGGCCGAGATCGAGCAAGATAAGCAGTTTCGTAGAGCCGGCGAAGGAATGGCGGGTCCCGATCCGGTACTTATACCTATGGTTTCTATGGGTGGCACTATTATCACGACTAGCGCACCACATTCTACTATCATCGAGAGTGCCATTATCCCTCTGGTTCCGCACATAGAGGATACTCCAGTCATTGTGAGTTCTCAAGAGGAGACTGCGTCAATTCCCCTGGCCGGAGACAAGCCAACTGGAGTAGGCCGGGGAGGTAAAGGTTCAAAGAGGGTTCTGAACAGCAGCTCGAGTGGGTCTATATCGAAGAAAAGCAAGAAAGATAAAAAACCAAAGGCATAGATTCACATTTTTGCTTCCTCTCTTTTTGATAGGTGGAATAAGCTTTTCTTTACCTTTTTGCAGGACATGTAAGGATGCGAGTTTGGCCCTCGCTTATAGGTATTCTTTAGACAAATTTTGTACTTACTTTCCCAAAGAATATTATGAATAAAAATTTCTTTTTTGTTTTCAGCATAACTCTATGTTAATTTATCCAAGTACATCAGCACTCACACATCCATTTAATGTACTTGTGAAGTTTCAGTCTCCGGTCAAACTTGAATCTAGTCTTTAGATCCTGAAGTCATGGCTTTGGGTCATAATCAAACGTCGAGTCGAGTCCAAACGTTGTGTTGTCTCTGTCAGTGGCAGGTACTTGAGTTATGCCCCCGGTATTGGGGAGAATTGAAGTAGTCAGTTGGCAGTCATCCTCCACCTTCACTAACTTTAACTTAACTTGGTCGGAATAAAGTTGAAGTGAAACAAGTTTGGGTGGTCGGATCATACTCACTCTCTTGCTGATATTTGCATCCACACTCTAGGGATTAGACTTATATGCTAGCGGTTAGTCATGCCTGCTTAATATTTAAAATCATATCCATACTCTGGATACATGAGTTATTTTTTAGGCGGTTGGCCACACCCGTTTAATGTCTAGAATTACATCCATGCTCTGGGGACATAAGTTATTTTACGGGCGGTCAGTCACACCTGTTTAATGTTTATACTCTAGTTCATGCTTTGGGAATCTAGATTCAGTTGACAGACGATCAATAACATTGGTTAAGCATTAGGATCTCGTCTGCACTTTGGGGACAAGGAGTTGGTCAAGGTTGTGGATGGTCGGATCACATCTGCCGTGATCCGGCAAACGAAGTTGTAGGTGGGAAGATCCAGCTTCTTTGAGCTTAAAAAGAAGCGAGGTTGTGGATGAATGGATTCATTCTCCTCGAGCTTTGATAATAAGCGAGGTCATGAAAGGGCGGACCCATCCTCCTCGAGTTTTGGAAATAAGCGAGATCGTGGATGGATGGATCCATCCTCCTCGAGCTTTGGAAATAGATAAGGTCGTGGATGGATAGATCCATCCCCTTCAAGCTTGGATTTTGGGGTTTGTACTTTATCTCACACTTGGGAGCTAGACTTCATTGGAGGATCGTCATGTTTTATCCCTTCTTTACTTAATCGTTGCTTACCCCCGAGCTCAGGGTTTCACTTAGCGACTGACTGGTCGGATCATGATCACTCCCTATTTGAATGAGTCCCACCGTAGGATGGGACTTAGCTCTTCATACATCGTGACCATCGCACAATGCACTTCAAGAATCGCCAATCTGGCTTGATGAATCTGCGCTTTATTGTTGAAATAAGAAAGTGCGACAAAATCAGTTGCTTTATTACAAGTTCAAATTCGAAAATTGCATAAACAAATTTCAAAAGAAAAGCAGAATAAATGAATAAAAGCTAGTTATATGTAGCAGCAGCGAAAACTCTCGCTGTTCTATGCCCTTGGTAAAGTGAGACCATCAATAGTTGATAATTTGAATGTGCCATCTCCAAGTCTCTTCTCAATGACATGCGGTCCTTCCCACGTTGATTTCATCAGTGAAAGGACCGGATAAACTCGTTTAAGTACGAGATCGTCAATTTCGGAGGTTCTTGGTCGGACCTTTGCATTGTATAATTGGACGACTCGATTGCAATGTACGGCTGCCCTCAAATCAGCCTCTTTACATTTCTCATCCAGTAAATCCAATGATTTAGCGAGTAAGATGGCATTCTTCTTTGGATCATAATAGGTCACATGGTGAGAAGGTACTTCTAGTTCAACTGGAATAATGGCTTTAGAACCATAGGAAAGTGCAAATGGAGTGTGGTTGGTCGTGGATTTGTGGGTAGTTCGGTATGCCCATAAGGCCATGGGATGCTCATCGACCCACTTACCTCCATCCTTCTCCAGTTATTTCTTAAAAATGGACTTGATAACATTATTGGTAGCTTTGAATCATCCATTCGCGTGAAGGTGAGCCTCTGCTGAGAAATTCTTCTAGATGTGAGAGCGTTGACAGAAATCTTTGAAATTAACACTATCGAATTGGGCACCGTTATCAGTTATAATCGTTTATGAGAGGTCAAAGGGATAGAATATGTTACGTACAACAAATTTGAATACTTTCTTCATCGTGATAGTAGCAAGTGGCTCGACTTCCGCCCATTTAGTAAAGTAAATCAGTTGTGACGGTGGCGTATTTCGCACCACCTTTGGCCAGGGGTAAAGATCTTATTACGATAATGCCCTATGTGGTGAACGGCCATAGGACAACCATCTGAGTAATCTCGATTGGCGGGGCTCTTGGAATCCTGCCATGTTTGTGGCACCTGTTACATCTCATAACTTAATCTGATGCATCTCGGTTTACCGTTGACTATTAGTACCCGTATCTGAGTATTTTTTCGTAAGGCCTTGTCCCTCGGTGTGGTCGCCACAGTCTCCCTCGTGCACATCATGTAACACTCATTTGATTTCGTCGTGGGCAATACACTAGAGTAAAGGAATATAATATCCCTCCTATACAAGACTCCACTCTGGGTAATAATTCGCGAAGCTTTCCAGAGAACCTATATGTTCTCACTTCTGCATTCGGGTAATGCTCCGTGCTCAAGATAATTTCTGATTGGAGTCATCCATGACTCCTTCTCAGGTGTTGTCTCGTGCACCCAGTCAGTCTCCATCTAATCAATACTTGGAGCAGTAAGTATCTCCACCAGGACAAGTTCCATCTGCTGTGATTCGCTAGTGCGGCCAGTTTCACTAAAGAATCGGCTTTTTGATTTTGCTCTCAGGGTATAAGTGGATAGCATGATAGTCGAACTAATTCAACATTTCTTGAACCTGAGTAAGGTAGGTAGCCAATCTCCGGTGTCTGGCTTGATACTCCCCTCAAACCTGGCATACGACCAGTTGTGAATCATATTAAATTTCCACAGCAATAACTCCCTAGTCTCTGGCAAGCCTAATTCCAACAAGCAAAGCTTCGTACTCGGCTTCGTTGTTAGTCGCGCGAAAGTCAATCTTTAGAGCACAACATATGGATTGACCTTCTGGGGTTTCACGTACCACTCCAGTGCCTAAGTAACGGTCGTTTGATGCACCATCTATGTATAACTTCCTTGTATACTTGCGAGATTTACTGGCTTCGGCCAAATCCCCTAGCATGGTGAATTCAGCGAAGTCTGCCAAAACTTATTCTTGAATAACTTGCCTTCGTGTATAACTGATATCAAATTGACTCAGCTCGATGTTCCATTTAAGCAATCTACCAAATGTCTCAAGTTGTGTTAAGATCTACCGCAATGGCTGATCGGTGTAGACAGTGATCGGATGAGCTTGGAAATATGGAAGGATCTTCCTCGAGGCTATGTCAAGACAATAAGCCAGCTTTTCCACCTTCGGGTAGTTTCATTTTACCCCGGTTAATCTTTTTCTCTTATAATAGATCGGTCGGTAGATCCGATCCTCTTCTCGAATCAAAATAGCACTGATTGCGTTTGCCAAAACTGCTAGATAGACATACAATCTGTCCTGAACAACCGACTTCGACAAGATAGGTGGTGTCGCCAGATGTTGAAATAGTGCTTGGAATGCTCCTTCACACTCCTCTATCCACTCAAAATTCCATTTTCCTTTTCTGATCAGATCGAAGAAAGGAATGTACTTGTCCGTAGATCTGGAAATGAATCTGCTTAAGGCTGCCACCTTCCCGGTGATGCTTTGCACTTGCTTTATGGTTCTGGGAGTTTCAAGATTCCGAATCACCTAGATTTTTCAGGATTGCCTTCAATTCCTCTGGCTTTGACGATGAATCTGAGGAACTTTCCTGATGCAACTCTGAAATAACACTTCAACGGATTGTGCTTCATTCTATATTGTTAGAGTATGTTAAACGTTGTTTTCAAATCACTGACGTCGTTGATGGATAGTCAGAATGCATGAGCATATCGTCCACGTGCACCTCCATAGTCTTTCCGATATGATGGGAAAACATTCGATTTACGAGCCTCTGATAAGTTGCTCTAGCATTTTTAAATCCAAACGGCACCATCTTGTAGCAATAAAGTCCTAGATCGGTGAATGAAGCTAGTATGTTCTTGGTGGAGAAGGTGCATTGGGTTTGATTGTAGAGGGAGTATGCATCCATGAAAGATAAGAGCTCATGTCCAGCTATTGAATCAACAAGTTGATTAATTCTGGGAAGTGGGAGATGTCCTTGGGGCAAGCTTTGTTCACATCTTAGTAGTCCACACATGTTTGCCACTTTTCATTCAACTTTTTAACAAGCACTGTATTTGATACTCACTTCGAGTATAAGGCATCACGAATAAACTCATTTATCTTGAGTTCATCCACTTCTTCCTTCAGGGCGACAGATCTCTCTGGATCCATACTGTGCCTTTTTTGTTTCACCAAGAAGCGCCATGGGTCAACATTTATTGCATGGCTCATGATGTTCGGCAAGATCCCATACATTTTTGAATGAGTCAAGGCAAACAGATCGAGGTTCGCCCGGAGAAAATAAACCAATTGCTGTATCGTCTGGGGGCTGAGTTGAGACCTGACCTTTACCATTCTGGAATCGTCGTCGTCATGGATCAGAACATTGATCTTCAATCGGTAAAGCCTGGTAATCTTTGACTTCCTCCTCATCATTATTGTCTTTGGGATCAAGGTCCTTAAACAAATGGTTATGGCGCCTGAGCCTAGGCCCAGGTGTTAGTTGAATTTTTTTTGAAAAATGGACATAGAGAGATTCTTCTACACTCTTTCCTTTCATCTTCCATTGTGCATCCCGTAGCTTTGCAACATAATAGGTGCATCCAGCCTCCTGATCACCATGTACTACCCCAACCCCATTACTAATGGGGGACTGCAGAGTTAAACACCAAGGGGCAATCGCTGCCCTGAAATCTGCGAGGGCCGGTCGGCCCAAAAAAGCATTATAAGGGGAATGTATGTCCAACACAACAAACTACAATATCCGGACTCTTTCGCTATCTCCAATACCCTACTCAATGGTTAACTCTACCATCCTAGCTGGTATGGTTGCACTTCCATTAAAGCCATGTATGCAAGACTAGCACGACATCAAATCTTTCGCTTCCATCCTCATTTGGTCATAAGTGTGCTTGAAAAGTATATTGACAGAACTTCCACTGTCAACTGAGGTCCTCTTCATCCAAGCAAAACTTATTTGGGCTCAAATAACCAATGGATCGATAGTAGGGGCCTCGACTCTGTCAGCATCATGATATCTAAAAACGATGTCATCTATCATCGTCCTCTATAATTTTGCAAGTGCCCCGTCATCAGTATTGCTACAACATTCAAGTTCACATGCCTAATCGAACTGGCATATGAATCCATTTCCTTACAGCTCCGATTATCCGTATGAGGACCACAACTTACAGCATTAATTACCAACCTCTCGCCAGTATGCATGGATTCTTCAGGTCTCACATGGCATGGAACTTGATTTGGATTAGACGGACCCGCATTTTCATCCTGGGGAGCCCGGATGAACTGTTTTAACTTTCTCTATCTGATCAATCTATCGACGATATCTTGCAGCTGAAAACACTCATTAGTGTTATGGCCGTAACAATCGTGGAATCTACAGAACTTCCTGGTCTAAATTTGTTTCTCAGATGATGGTTTCAGAGATGGCTTCTTATACTGTCCTACATTACAAGCCTGAAGATAAATATTTTCCAACGACTTGTTTAAGAGAGTATATCGGTCGAACACTGGAGCTTCGGGCCTCCTGCGATCTTCTTTCCCTAACCTCCATTACCCTTATGTTGGCCTTGCTTGTTTTGTAAGTTCAACTGTACTTTACAAGAATTCTCACTGATCTGCTTTACTTTAACACTGCGGTGAATGCCTTCACCACTGGGCCCCGCATCGTCCTGGTTCCTAGATCGTCTAGCATCTTCTATCCTCAAAAACTGGACGTCTTAGCATAGAAACGATCCAACGAAGCGGGGGAGGGAAGGGTTTCCCAGCTAACCAATCACCAAATTCAGAATCAAGATCGATCTCTTTAGTCAGTGCCATTAGAATAGAGTTATCATTGGGATTGCTGACCTCGACACAAGCAGCATGGAACCTTTCCAGATAGCGTCCAAGAGTCTCTCGTGGAGCTTGAGTGACACTAGATAAGGTATTGACATCCTTGGATCTTGTAGCATGCATATAGAACTGCTCGACAAACTTAGTAGCCAACTGATCGAAATATGAAAGGGATCTGGATGGCAGACGAGTGAACCACATAGTCACAATGCCTCCTGAGGAGATAAGGAAGCTTCTACACTTAACTGCATCGTCAGCTCGAGCACCACTCATAAGCCATTCATATTTTACGAAATGCTAGTTAGGGTCCGAATTTCCTTCATACACCGGTAAGGTCGGCACCCTGAATTTGTTGATTGGCTCCGCACAGGGAATGTCATTAGTGAATAGGGTGTGTCTTATGGAAATTCCCCAGTCATCATATGTGAGGCATTGACTTTTTTTAATAATCCGACGTGTCATATTTGGAATATCAGGCTTCTGGATATTCGGGGCCAAGGCATCATCGGGTTCCATGTTACGAGGATGGTCTGGTCGCTGTCTATAGTCCGCTCCACGCCTCTTTGGCTCCCGGTCTTGATGGTAGTGAGGATCATAAGCATGAATGCATGGATGAGAGGATGGATCCTATTGGTTTTGGATCTCGACTTCCAGATCTATAGCAGTAGCTGCTGCATGGTCATGAGAGGTATGATAAGGAAGTGTCCCTCCTTGGGAGGAGAGTCCATCTTGATGCCCAGTAGAAGGACCGATTCCCGCCTATCCGAGATTCACAGCATGCGGAGCCTGAAGCTTCCACGTAGTGTCCATCCAGTCAGCGGCATGTAGATCAGTGATTAAAGTCAGAGGACCCTAAGCTTTCAGATAAGGAATAAGAGGCATGCCCCTTCTAGATCTCCCTCGCCTTTCTTCATTCAGTTGGTTTGCGAGTTTCGTGTTGGCATCGATCTACCGAGTCAGTCCTAACGACTCTTAGTAAGACCTTGCATAAGGGTCTGAAATACCACTCTAGTCACCGAACCTAATGGATCTTGGGCTCCAACTAATTTTTGGCCTACCATCGTCAACATTGTGGGATTTTTCCTATCCCTTGCTTCTGGATCTGTAGCGTTGGAAGCAGTTCTGGTAGTGCGCACCATGTTGAATGTAGCTATTCCTAGATCTAGAGTGATCTGAGTAGAAGGGAAGGAACTACTGTAAGACAGATCTGGATCTCCTCATTAAGTTTTAGCAATCCAACAACAGTAGAGGATCCACGAAATCAGAGAAAAACAAAGTTTTCTTGGTGAAAGCACCAAAATACCAAAAATGGGCACAACACTTGTCGGATGTAATTGAAGAGATTAGAATGAAGAAATTAAATGGAAGATGAGGCTTATCTAATAATCACAATAAGAAAAGTAAGCAGAAATAGAAAAAGAAAAGAGTTTATAGTGGTTCAGCTTTGTAGCCTACGTCCACTTTGAAGAGTTTATTGTTTATTGATGATTCTTAACTGAGTTACAAGAGTACAAATCACTAGTACTCAAGTTACAATGGAGTTTCGGTAAAGTAACATTATAGAAGTTCCAAATGTCCTTTTTTCAAGTTGGCACAGGGGTGCTATTTATAGAGTAGTTCTGGAAATATGTGCCCCAAAACTCGAAATACCCTTTCTCATGCTTAGGTGGGCCCACTAGATCGATCAGGGGTCCTTTGGGATCGATCCCTAATCGATCTGTATTGTCTTCATGTTAATCAACATGAGTCCAACCAGAGCTTAGCATTTCGTATCCGTCGATGAGTGGCCATCCACTTTGTATCCATCGATGTAGATCGATCCTAGACTTAATGTTTTGTATCCATCGATATGAAGCAAGCACTTGTAAATTTCGTATCCATCGATATGAAGCACTCTAAGGTCATGTCCATCCCGTATCGATAACCATCTATACAGTGCTTGCTTCTTATATCCCAGATCGATCTAAGAGAGGATTGATATGAAGGAATGAATTAAAATGATTATCAATTGTTGTTATAGCTCAAATTTCATATCGATCCAGGAGAGGATCGATACGAATCTTGATCCAAATAAAAAAAGGAGCATGACAATGAATCGTGAACGTGCAAACATGAACGAGAGTTAGGTTAACATACTTGCATGTATGCCAAACTAACATTTGATTTTCAAAGTTAACAGGAATTGAATGCTTACCTAGTGATAACCGGAACAACAAACAACAAATTGCTAGCACTTGATCTTCAGTTACAACAAAGAACTGCATGATCATTGGCGGTCTAAAACCAAACATTTAAATTACTGGAATTCTACCAAAGGCACATCACTTGATGAAAAGACAACAACTGTTTGACAAATCAGATAGAATTGTTTCAGGACAAAAGATTTCAGCTTTTCAAAGCATGTCATGTTCACACAGGACATACTTTAGGGGGCAAATGCTATCCCGCCTTTTAGCAAGGCCATGACACCAAGGGCTTGACTAGAGACTAAAGACAATCCATCTCGAAGATCAGTTATTTACAGGTACTTGATGGACATAGGCAAACTTAGTCCAAGTCTGAATCGAGCTATAATTAGCATGGTATGACAAGTAAAGCTATAAAAGGCAACATTTCAAATTTTAGGTCAATCGGAATCTGTATGCTCAAGTTATGGATCGATCAAAATCCATGTGGAACACACCAATTTCTTATCCATCGTCCTACAACCATCATTTCATATCCATCCAAATCGATACAAAATAAACACAAGTCCATCACTCAGCCTCCAATCATTTCATATCTATCAAGTTTGAACAGACTTCAACATTCCATGGACCACTTGTGTTAGTCCATAAGATGATGGTTTTGATGAAAACAACCTTAGAATAGATTATAAAATATAAATACTAACAGTATAAGTTTAGATATATATGTATATGCAGGATTTAACCATGCATGTACCAAGAATGAAGACTGTACAATATAAAGATTTAAGATATCAAGATTGAAGACACATGAGTAACAAGAATATCAAGATTATCAAAAGTTTAGGATTTCAAGTAATTTACTTTTTAATTAGAAATTTTGTTTAAACTCCTAAAAAAGCACTAGCATCTTAAAATCCAATTTATTCGTGGAATGGAATCCACTTCGAGCTTGTTAAAGGGATGGAACCCTAAGTAGGATGGAACCTACGAAAAATCTAATGGAACATTGTTTTTATCCACTAACTTTTTATTCAAAATAATTTTTCAAAATTATATCCTATTTTCAAAATGATTTCAAAACCTTCCTTTTAAAAGCATCAAAAACATCTATCCCGATTTCAAATACTTTTAGCCTCAAAATAATCTTGAATTTCAAAATCAAATTATCCTTGGTTTTAAACTATCTTTTAAAATAAAAGTATTTTTTTTAATATTTATGTATTTAGATTTAAATATAAAATTATAGTAAAATTCTATATATATATATATATATATATTATTCTTTGTATCTACTTATGTATTTTAATTATAGTCAAGCATATTTATAAAGTTTAAAATAGTTTTAATATAAGATAAAGGTTATTTGCAAAGAAAATCAAAACACCAAAAATCCCTTTGGGATGTCAACATACTCAAGTATCCCATGTTGACATTGTGTCAGTTGAATTCAAAATTTAAATTTCAAAATAAGTGTCTATTCGTCATAACTCTTCATTAACGGACATGGCTGTTGCTCTTCTATAAATAGGGGTTAGTTTCAACAAATTTTAATTCAGTTTTTCTGGTTTTTTACTCCTCTTCTTCTTCCATATTTCTATACACATATTCTTACCATTACTCTGCCGAAATCAACATTGAATCTAACTAGATTATCTCTGGTTTGATTCTCTATCACTATCTCAAAAATATCCTCAGTGCTATTCAGAGTTATAGGCTTTTATAATCAACTTAGCGAGAAAAGGTGTGATTGTGGCCTTGGAAATCAGTCAAGCGAGATAAGGTGTGATTGTAGCCTTGGGAAATCAATTGGTGAACTAGTTGCCTGAGAAATCAAGTATCTCTACCCAGAGGATTGTGATTCTAGAGGGTGTACCTCGTTGCCTTGAAATCGAGTGTGTGATTATAAAGATTGTTTTTTGATAGGAAATCCGTACTTGTGTGCAGATGTAGGGTAACTCCGAACCAGTATAAAATCTGGTGTGTTCTTTCCTTTACTGTTTTTACTTTATATTTGCATCTGTGTTTGTTTCTATGATCATATCTGTGTCTGAATATTGCATACATTTGTGTTCAAATAAACTAAAACTAAAAAAGACTTTACAATTCTCTAAAACACTATTCACCCCCTCTAGTGTTTATCCTTAGCCTTAAGATCCTTAATCCGCATTTCTCACATTTGGTATCAGAGCAAGGTTTTCAAAGTTTCATATTCTAATTTTTGAAATTTTTTTAAAAATTGCTATGTTTGTTAATACTAGTTTAGAAATATTCAGATCATCATTGTCTTTTGAGTCTGCATATAATCAATGTTCAAATTCAAGTTGTTTACCAAAATTGTTTGATGTGTAGGAATCATGCTTTATGGCTATTGAGGAATCAATACACAACGGACAAATTATGCAGATCAAAAAGGACAAATGGATACTCGATAGTGGATGTTCTAAACACATGACTGGCAATCCAAATATGTTAAATGTTATAATATACAAAGACGGAGGACTGGTTAACTTTGGAGACAATTCAAAAGGATATGTGATTAGCATCGACAAAGTCGGTAACTCTGAAACTCCTATTATTACTAATGTTTTGCTAGTTAAAAATCTAAAACATAATCTGCTAAGTATAAGTCAATTGTGCGATAAAGGATATAAAATTAAACTTGAAAAAGATAAATGTCACATTTAAGATAATAATTCAACCATAATATTTGAGGGAGTTAGGAAAAATAATATTTATATTCTTAGTATGAAAATTTCAAATGATAACTTATGTCTTTTGGCAAATACAAGCGACCCTTGGATTTGGCATAAGAGATTTAGGCATTTGAATTTCAAAGTCATATCTAGACTATCAAAACGTGATCCAGTAAGAGGTCTCCCTAAAATGAGTTTTAAAGTAGATAGTCTAGGTGATGCATGTCAATTAGGAAGCATTAGAAAAAGTTCCTTTAAATTAAAAGATATGATTTCAACTTCAAAACTTGTTGAATTACTTCACCTTGATTTATTTGGTCCATCTCAAATTCTGTTAATAAATCATAGTAAATATGTTTTTGACTAGATGATTATTCTTGATTTACATGGACAATATTTTTGAAACATAAAAGTGATACTTTGGAATGTTTTAAGAAATTTACAAAAAGGATTCAAAATCAACTTTCTCTAAAAATTATAACCATTCATAGTGATCACGGTGGTGAATTTGAAAATGAAAAGTTTGAGGAATTATGCAATAACAAGGGAATAACTCACAATTTTTCATTTCCAAGAACTCCACAACAAAACGGAGTAGTATAACGTAAAAATAGGACGATTCAAGAGTGCACGAGAACTATGCTTTCAGAGAGTAAATTACCAAAGAATTTTTGGGCAGAAGCAATTGCTACTGCCTGTTATATTTTAAATAGAATTTTAATTAGACCTTTAACTAATAAGACTTCTTATGAACTTCTTCACTCAAAGAAACCTAAAGTATCTTATTAGTCAGGCCACGAGATTTTCGACTTTCGAAAATCGACATTAATACGTCCACTGTAACAACTGCGAACAATCGAATGCCAAAAAATCGAACCCTTAGGGTTTAAGAAGAAGAAAAAGATAGAAGAAGTAAGAAAGAAGAAGCAACAGAATAATAACAGAATCTCACATTTCGCAGCGGAACAACATATAATAGATAAATGAATAATCTTTAAATCAAAAGAAATGTACATTTTATACATTATATCATCAGAGTCAATATACAACACAACACAATAATGGACAGTTATATAAACCTGTCCTCACAACTGAATACACAGCGGAAAAATAATAATCGCATATACAAGTGATACGTTTCGCCATCCAGCTCGCCTCTTGAGCTCCACAGCACTTCCTGAATTCCAGAATATCCTGATAACCTGACTCTAGGCTGCCCATGTAGAAAATGGTAGGCACCCATAGCTTAGGAAGGGAACAATAAACTTCAAGTCAGTCATGGGACTGGAGTGAGAACTTAAAACAATTTATCTTTAAAAAACAAACAAAGAAATATGTTTTTTAAATAGATCCGTAATGCTTTTTAGAAAAAGAAACTACCATAAGACCTCCCGCCACACACACAATGCAAACGCAGAATTGGAGGAGATTTCTCCTTATGATAGTCAAACATGCTTGATATGCAAAACAAATCATTTTTGATATTATTATTAGTGCATAATGTAGAAAACATTTCGGAAGTATAATAATCTTAGCCAACATAGGCATTCCGCACTTATGCCTACTATAGCTACCACGTTCAATAGCAGGTTACCGCCACATTCCATGGCAAGTTATACAACTAAAACCATACAGGGCGCGTATTGTTTCTTTGAATTTCCAACAAATGGTCAGGCCAAGGAACTTCACATTGCCACATGGGTACGCCTCTGGTAGGACGCCCCGAGAACCTAACCGGATCTATACCAACACAAGGCCGGGTTACCTCTAGCTAGGTAACTACTGACACGAGTATGACATCCCCCGGTCGTAACCGACCTTTATCCCAGTATTCACCAACAACCACAAAGAAATAAATTTGCACGATCAGCATGGATGCACAATTACATGACTGGAATCTCCGCAGACGTGGCATGCCACGTACTAAACATCGATCCTACCAAGGTGCCCGTAAAGCAGAAAAAGAGAAGTATGGGGGCATAATGATCGACAGCCCTTGATGAAGAAGTAAAGAACTTGCTTGCCAATAACTTCATACGAGAAGCCATTAACCTAGAGTGGATCGCTAACCCGGTACTAGTAAAGAAGGCTAATGGGAAGTGGCGAACATGCATTGACTTGTCCAACTTAAATGACGCTTGCCCGAAGGATTGCTTCCCACTCCCCCGAATCGATCAGCTGGTGGACAACACAGCCAGGCACAAACTCTTATCTTTTATGGACGCATACTCAGGATATAACCAAATTCCTATGCACGCCCTCGATCAAGACCACACTAGTTTCATCACCGACCGGGGATTGTACTGCTACGGAGTAATGCCTTTTGGAATTAAAAACACCCGAGCTACCGATCAGCCCCTCGTCAACAAGATGTTTGCGGAACTGATAGGACGAACTATGGAAGTTTATGTGGATGACATGCTAGTAAAATCGAGGAAAGCCAATGATCACGTAAGCCACCTGGGCGAGATGTTTCAAGTACTTCGCCAATATGGAATGAAGCTGAATCCTCTAAAGTGCTCATTTGGAGTATCATCAGGAAAGTTCTTGGGATTCATTGTCCATGCCGGGGGATAGAAGAAAACCCTGAAAAAGTGAACAAGTCCGAGCTCTGAGAGATATCAGGATACCTTCCACTCGAAGAGAAATGCAAAGCCTAAATGGGAAAGTGGCAGCCCTAAGCAGATTCATCTCTAAAGCGACTGACAAGTGCATCCCTTTCTTCGAAGCTCTAAAGACAGAGAAAGGAAAGTTCGAATGGACTGAAGAATGCTTAACAGCCTTCCTCAACCTACTCGAACACCTCCAGAGACCACCAGTACTCTCAACTCCAAACGAAGGCGAAGAGCTATACCTATACCTTGTTGTGTCATCTCATGCTCTAAGCGCCGCTTTGGTGAGAGAATACAACCGCGCCTAGCGGCCAGTATACTTTGTGAGAAAGAGGTTTACGAGGGCAGAAGCCAGATATCCTAAACTTGAGAAGCTAGCATACTGTTTACTAATCACATCACGGAAACTGCGACACTATTTCCAATCCCATTCCATCAGAGTTCTAACCGATCAACCGCTAAGGCAGGTACTCCATCGCCCCGACACTTCTGGGCGACTACTTAAATGGTGCATTGACCTGAGTTAATATGATATCACCTACCATCCTCGCACCGCCATCAAGGGACAAGCCATGGCCGATTTCATTGCCGAATTCACTGCTAACGAAGGTAAAGAGCAATCTGAAATAGAAGAAGACATCAAGTGGAATCTCTTTGTGGATGGAGCATTAAACGAACAACGCTCGGGGGCAGGTATTGTAATAATCACTCCCAGGGGAAAGAAGCTACATTATGATCTAAGGTTGGAATTCGCTGCCACCAACAACAATGCAGAGTATGAAGCAGTAATAGCTGGATTAGACTGGCCCTAGAGATTGGAGTCAGTTCTCTATGTCTTCATAGTGATTCACAACTTATTGTAAATCAAATACTAGGAGAATTTCAGGCTCGAGGAGAACCACTCACAGCATATCTGAAGAAAGCCAAGCGGCTACTTGATCAATTGGATCACTATTTGATCAAACACATTCCTCGAGAAGAGAACCAAGAGGCCGACGAACTGGCAAAGCAAGCTAGCATGAGAGACGACACCATTTCCGGAACAGTAGCCATCTCAAAGCAACTAACCCGAGTTTCGAGCAAGTGAATCTGATAGCTGCAATCGAAGAGGAAACTTGGATGACTCCCATCCGAAAATTCTTACAAGATGGCACACAGCCCGATGGGCGTAACGAAGTCAAGAAAAACTTGAGGAGAGCTTCCCGCTATACAATACAAGGAGGCATCCTCTATCGGCGCGGCTTCTCTAACCCCTTATTAAGGTGTGTCGCTGGAAGGGAAGCTAAGGAAATCTAATCAAACATCCATCAAGGAAGCTGCGGAGATCACACTGGAGGGCAGACTCTAGCAAAGAAGATACTCCGATATGGGGATTTCTGGCCCACCTTAAACAAAGACGCCTTAGACTTCGTCAAAAAATGTGACAAACATCAGAAGTTTGCTAAGATTCCTCGACTACCAACAAATGAGATTACTCAAATGACCAGCCCTTGGCCCTTTGCAGTATGGGGAGTTGACTTGATTGGCGAACTGCCAGTGGGCCGAGGCAGAGCCAAATATGCTATAGTGGCAGTCGACTATTTCACCAAATGGGTGGAAGCGGAACCTCTAAATAAAATATCTTCGGTAAAAGTTATTAACTTCTTGATCAAAAATTTTCTATACAGGTACGGAGTTCCACTCAAAATCATATCGGACAATGGACTTCAGTTTGATAGCAAGGAGTTCACCGACTGGTGCCAAGAGCACGGAATTCACAAAAGCTTCTCATCTGTAGCTTATTCCCAAGCAAACAGACAAGTTGAAGCTGTCAACAAAATTCTTAAAACTCTAATCAAGAAGAAACTTGAAAAGTCAAAAGGCGCTTGGGTGGATGAACTTCCTACGGGCTTGGGCCTACCGAACATCTTTCAAAACATCAACGGGGCATACTCCTTTCTCTTTGGCATACGGATCGGAGGCCATGCTCCTAGTCGAAACTATAGTGCCTTCCACCGTAGGATCCACTACAACCCAGAAGAGAACGAAGAAATCCTTCACATGTCTTTGGATCTAATTGAAGAGAGAAGAAACGATGCAGCACTTTAAGTAGAAACTCACAAGCAAAAAGTGGCAGCACAATACAGCTCCAAAGTCAAGCATCATAGCTTACAAGAAGGAGATCTTGTCCTCAAGCGAGTCTTCCCGCGCCCCGGAGCACTAGATCCAATCTGGGACGGACCATATGTAATTCATAAAGATCTCCACAACAGAGCTTATATTTTGTCAACAGTGGACGGAGAGGTGTTCCAGAGGGCATGGAACATCCAACACCTTCGTCGATACTTTTCTTAACTTGTACTGCCCATATGAAGTGAATTAACAAAGAGAATCAATGGACGTAGGCATTTTCATGGCGAACCACTTTAAAAACTTGTCTCTTTTTTAACTTATTGCTTTATATCTTGGCTGCTTGTTAACTTTATCCCTTTCTGTTGAACAAAATCCTGTGGAATGGCATTTCCATTCAAGACACATCACAGCGCGACTTCACCTGGACAAGACCTAGCAGGTACTATACGAATCTATGCCCTCGCCAATGGGACACTTTTGCTCCAGCATCCCTCTGCTGTGGGTTAACTCATTGCTCGCGATCGGCCCTTAAAGCCAACTGTAATGAGCCGATTATAAGCCACCGAGTAAGCCGACTATAGCCTAGGAAGCTCATTACATCGTTCGACTCGCCGACAACCGTGAACCTACTTTAAACCCCAACATAAGGTGTAGCCAGCCAGGGGCAGTTCACAGTTGATGATCGGCACCCACACTAGCCGGCCACGGTAAATCGAATAATAACCACGATTACGGGCCATAATGGCCCGGGTAGTTACTGTGCGCGATCTCGGCTCCGAGTGTCTTAAGTACGGCTGTGGTAAAAAAGAGAAACTCCTCGCGGAGGCATAAGATGGGTGACAAATGTCTCCAAGACTCACAGCTAGGGAAAGTGACTACAAAACCCGTTTGCCATGAACTTAAGCACATCGCAGGCCTTCCATGATTGAAAGTTTTACTATTTCTTATATTTCTATTTTACTTAAAAACTTTCCTCCTGTCCTCTATAACGAACCCTAAAGTACAGGACACGAAATAGGAGACACTCACTAATGGGGACAGGAACTCACAATTGGATGACAGGTCACTCAACTGCATCCCATACTCAGTCATACAAAGCATTTAAAGCAACCATCTACAACTAAAACATGAAGGGTGGTACTTTTTTCTTTTGTATATGAATACGTAGCTATAATTTATTCTCACATCGCACTAATATTGCAAGATATGAAATTATGTTTTAAGCAAGAACTTGACGTCAAACACAATAAAATCACGGGCATGTGCACAGCTATATTTCTTATGCAACACACCAAAATCACAAAAGCATTCAAATATGACAGAATCAGCCTAAGTTTGAAATTACATAGTAAATTCGTTCGTTACCAATAACACAATTACAGCTTAAAGGTTACTCGAATGTTTTGGGATTGACATAGGTAGCAATGTCAAACAAACAAAAAGATATTCAGATCAATTCAAGGAATCAGGTGCGTCAGAGCTTTACCTCTACCCTACTGGCCCTTCGAGAACTCCTTGACCGCGGGATTGGAACTCTCAACATGTTAACCAGAGGTGGTTGGTGCTCCAGAGGTCCCGCCTTTCCAATTCGGGAAAGAATCCATTAATAGTCATAAAACAATAAGCAATCAAGTTACGAGAAGCTAAAAGGGAAGACTTACCGGCATCTGCTCCTTGAACATCATCCTTTAACTGCACACCAACCTCCTCAACAGTAAGCAGCCGCATACCCTCTTTCACCACCGCTTTCTCCTCCTTGGTGAATTGAGCCGTGACCACATCCATTCTAAAGGCCACGCCACCCTCCCTATCTGCATTGGCCTTAGCCTCCTCCAGGGCCCTGAGATAAATCTTGGCCATGACTCGGGGATAATCATCCATCCAAGATAATTTGCCCTGTTTCCAAGTGCGAAAGTGTATGTCCTGAAGCATCTCATCCATTATCCCCTCATTCTCCTCGAACTCGCTTATTCGGTCCTCAGAAGCCAACAACTTTACAGTAGCAGCATCCCTCTCCGATTGGTATCGCGAGCAGTCATCCTGAAAGGATTTCCTCATTGCCTCCATCTCCTCCTTTAGCTTGGTTTGAGTAAGCTCTGCGGCTTTAAGTTTCCCGGATAACTCCTGTACCCGCTCGAGATCCGCTTTCCGGACCTCATCCACCGTCGCGATAGCCATATCAATCCGTCCCTTACAAGCAGCCTCCATTTTCCGTAACTCTGCTCGACTGGCCTTTTCCATGGTTTCCTTTAGTTGTATTGAGGAGGCCTCATGTTGAGAGATCTGGATGGCCTGATTAGCAAGTTGTTTAGCCTTGTCGGAAACCATTAGCCGCAGTTGAAAGTTAGCACTCCCAATTTCTTCTCCAACCTTGACCAGTCAGGCATGATGACCCATCAGTTTTCTGGTTTCCTCAGCAACCCGGTCAATATTTGCCTTAGCTTCATCCCCAAAGTTACAACCCGAGTGGTAAGCAAATCAAGGTCCAGGGACTTAGCTTCATCCAATACTCTCACCATAGGATTACGAGGGAGAAAGTGCTCACCGGCAGCCTCATCAAAGGTAATATCAGGAGAACTCGGATCCAGATCCGGATGACCTGCAAACTGATTACGAGCCAAGCCGGGATGACTTATCCGGGTAACAGTTGGATTTTCAGACAGGTGCAGAGATGGTATAAATTCAATATTCTCCTCCATGGTATCCTGAGGAAGCTGAGTTGGAGACTGAGGATCAGGTGGGGATTCAAACAAGGCACGACTCCTCTTATTCCTTTGAACGTCCTATTCGATAATTCCAAGAAGAGGGCGGTAGCCGACTACGTCTCCAAGGCGATTAGTCGGAGGCTTTGGTTTAGTAGAAGCCTTGAGAAGTTTGTATTGTTCAAGACGGTGCCAAATATCTGATGTCTTGGCCGCCTTACCCGCTTCTGGGATAAAAACCAAGCGTTACAAGCAGACATTGAACTATAATTCAAGAAATATATCAAGTTAAGAAGAGTAAAGAGACTCTTTTGCCATACAAACCCTGGGGAGGAGTAGGATACTGCAATAAGTCCTGGATCTCATTCCAGGACGGGAGCTGACCATAAAATATTCCTAAATCCTTATCATAAATGGAGTCTGCAGGAGTCAAAAATTCACCTTGAATCGTAGGAATTGCCTCAGCTGAAGCGCTCTTGGAAGATGAATCGGCGCCAGTCTCGGCCTTGTCAGCTTTCTTAGACTTCTCCACTAAAGCCGATCCTTCCTCCAACCCTTCAAAATCTAGGTGGAAAGCATCATCTGTCCACTCCTGGATCACACCTGCTTGCTTAGAAGACAAAGCCCCAGTGCCATCGCCACTCTGTCCGTCGCCACCATCATCGCTATGACCATCTCCATCACCTTCTCTACCACTTACACTCTCCACCTCACCTCCTTCATCCTCGCCTCTTTCCTCCTCCACATCTTCCTCCTCCGGGATGTCTAGACATGTGCTGGGGGAGGGTCCATCGGACTTCTTAAGTTTCTTCCCCCGACAATTGGATGTTTCGAGAAGGGTTTCCTTTTGCCGCTCTTCGCTGTAGCCCCTCCTTTAGCTTTGGCGGCCCTCTCCTCAGCTGTGTCTCTTTGCTTGACCACAGACTGGCGTGGCAGAATCAAGTTGAGCCCCAAAGAGTAGCATTCCTGATCAAATAAGAAGCTGCCCTCTCATTTTCCGGAATGGCTTATATTTCCACAGCCATCTAAACCAGACGATCGTTCTCTACAACCGCAAAGCCACCTGTCGCTAGTAAGAAATAAAGCACATAAGGAGGAGCATTGTAAAGAACGGAAATTATAAATGAGATTCAACTTACAGCCCGAGGTGAAGCGGTGGAAAGAAACAGAGTCATCCTTGACAAAGAACCATTCCTTCTTGAACATGCTAAATTTTGAATATAAGTCTAGGACTGGCTTGAAAGACATGGCCGATTCTAAGCTAATATATGGAGACCCCTTTTTGTAGCCTCTCAAGTTGTACAGGTACCGGATCTCCCAGTTGGAAAGGGGACGCCCGTATTTTATCTGGAAGATAATGAACAGACTCACCAAGATGGCATAGGAGATGGGCTGAAGCTGGAAGGGGGCCACCTTCAAGTATGTGATGAGCTGACTATCCAAGCGTTGATCGGAGGAATAGCTCAGCACATGTAGTGATATCTATTATAAGAAAAATATTCTTCAGGGGGATTATACGGCATCACTCCTTTCCTTGGCAACATCATATGCGCTCTGTCAATCCCAAAGGATCTAGATATAACGTCGAACTGCTCATCTTTGAGGGAGCTAGGAAGCAGTCAGGCGGTGAGTCCAAGAAATCCTGAGGGCCGTACCCATCTACTAATGATCACGGGGATGTCCCCTGTCATTCTGGCTCTGACTGAACCAGGGACACTATAGAGGACTCCATTTTGTCCTTGGATTTCTTCTTGTCAGAACGAGTTTCTACTTTATGAGACATTATCTGCAACACGAGAAAGCTTGTCATTAGAACCAGGAATGTAGAGATATAAACAAACAAGTACATATAGTCTGGAATCTCATTCATAATTCAAAGCACAAAATTTTCATTCGGTAGTTCGAGGCTAAGAGTCCATTTGGCACTCATACTCCCTAAGTTTCATTTGGTAGTTCGAGGCTAAGAGTCCATTCGGCACTCATACTCCTCAAGTTTCATTCGGTAGTTCGAGGCTAAGAGTCCATTCGGCACTCATACTCCCTAAAGTTCATTCGGTAGTTCAAGCATAAATTTTATTCGGCAGAAGAAAGCCTCACCTGACACGATTCGGCAGACAAAAGTTTGGTTCGGCTATTTCAAACAGTAAAGAATGACAAAGGTGTGAAGCCCATATTTGTAGACGAGTGTAGGATAACCGGACCAACTGGTTCGGCACTTGGGCCGAATGAGAGTGTCCAAACCGAATGATCTAAAACAAAGCGCGACATATGCAGGCATATGCCCCACTTTGGGGGGCAAATGTTGGCTGTATTCTCACCACCGGACCAAGGCATGACCAAACCAAGGCACGACCGAACCAAGGCACAACCAAGGCACTACCGAACCAAATCACGCTCCTCCCACTATCGGACCAGATCACGCTCCACTCACTACTGGACCAATCCACGCTCCACTCACTACCGGACCAATCCACGCTCCACTCACCACCGGACCAATCCACGCTCCACCATCACCGGACCAATGCTACCGAATCGAAACAAAGAAGGCACCACCGAACCAAAGAAAAGAAGGCACCACAGGACCAAAGTGAGGAAGGCACCACCGAACCAAAGCGAGGATGGCACTACCGACCAAGACATCACCGGACTGATTCATGCTCTACTCACCACGAAACCGAAACATTACCGAACCAACATTGCCAGGCCGGATCACGTCAGCCCAGGCCCACCAGCAGCTATACACATCCAAGACCCCTACCCCCAGCCTCACTCTATAAATAGAGGGGTAGGGGTACAACAATGGAGGACGGTTTTGAGAGCGCAAGCATGGATAGAACTTTCAAACAACTTTCATACACTTGTGATAAAAGCTTTGTACTTGTAATCTGAACAGTGAAAGAAAATAACATATAAAGTGGACGTAAGCACATTCTGGCTGAACCACTATAAATCTGTGTGTCTTTTACAGTTTAGTCCCTCCTTTTTACATATTTGCATGAATCACCCAAATCACTAAGAACAACATAAAATCGACTAATTCGTGCGACTTGGAGGTGTTTGCCCATTTTTCGTGCAAACATCACCTTTGATTAATCTCATTCTGTAATTAACTACCTTATTACTTCATCAAATTAATTACTTCTTAATTAATTATTAATTAATCCCTTTATTAATTGTACAACGTAATTCAATCAAATTACTTCCACAATTAAACCATCTTCCACTAATTATATCCAGTAATTATCTTTAATTACTTTACTGAGTAATTACATTCCATTAATTACATTAAGTAATTATTATCAAACCAACAAGTGATTAAAATTAATTAAATTTAATTAATTAGTTAATTTAAACTAATCATAATAAACTCCATTAATTACATTAAGTAATTAATGTCCTAATTACTTTCATTTGGTAATTAAACTTAAATAATTTTCAAAATTGATTTTCATTAAATTGATTAATCTAATTAGTTATTTAAATTAATCACATTAATTAATTATTAAATAATCTTAAGTTAATGACCATCATCAAACCATTAACCATACTTTAATTACTTCTCTTAAGTAATTAATTTTCATTAATCATTATTAATTTCAATTAATTAATCTTTAATATCCAATTAATTAATCTTTAATTATTTAGTTAATTAAGTGTTAACTGTAACTTAATTAATTCATAATTACTTGATTAATTAATTACTAATCATTAATTAAATCTAATTAATTATTCTTAATTGTGGATTAATTATCCTTAATTAATTAATTAACTTAATTTTAAATAATAAATTAAAAACTTTAATTACTTATTTAATCCAAATCATTACTTAATTTAAATAAATAATCCATTAATTAACTTAATAATTCAAATCATTAAATCATTACTTATTTAAAGATAAAAATATTTTCTTATTAATGATCATGTTATCACTAATACGACATTTAAAAACAAATTTCTTTAAATTTACTTTCAAATATCATTTCAAATTTAAGATTTAAAATGAATTCAAATTATCTTTAACAAAGTTTTAAAACACATTTCTAAACCCTTCATTTCACAAGTTTAAGATATACTCATTTAATAAAGAAACTTAAAGGGATTTAAAACCAAATTCATAATTAAATTCAAATCAATTTAAATTGCCCTTTAAATATTTCAAATAGTTTAAATCATTTTAAATTTTAAAACTTTCCTACATTTCAAAACTGAAATACTTATTTAAAATTTGATTTCAGATTAATCTTCAGATTTAAAACTTTTACCATTTTAAACTTTATTTTAAAATTCAAACTACGTAACACTTTTAAAGTAGTTAACAGTTCAATTTTTAAAAGGCTTTATTTAGTTTTCTTTTAAAACTGAGATTTAATCTTAACTTAAGTTCCAAATTTTAACTTGGATATACAATTTAGTTTATATCTTTGCTTCCTTTTTTAAAATTTCAGTTTAAACAAAATTTAAAACAACATTATAGGTTTACAGTTTTAAAACTTGTTTCTGTAATTAAACCCGAGTCAGAGCAAAACTGCTTCGAGCCCACAAGCAAAAATCTTCGAGCAACATAACTACTTACCTCGAGTAAAATACCAGGTGACCTTCTTACTCAAAAAAAGACAGCAATCATCAGCATCAAAGTGCACCGTGCATATGCACGGTGCCGTTGTTCATCTCCGGCCATCTCCAATGGCCTTCCCACATCATCCTACACTCAAACGACACATCACGATCATCAGATCGAACACCCACTCTCGAAATCGAGTTCGAGAATTCAACTACAAACCTGGAACAGAAAACAGGTATGTAACGACCCAGAATTTCTACCAAGTAAAATTTAGATATTTAGTTGAATTTAAATATTAACAAGTGAAATTAATAAGTCGAATAATTTATTTTTCGAATATTGGATTTAATTTGATAATTAAATCGATAATTTAATAGTTGAATTTACAGAAATAATTGAAAATTGGGTTAAGTATGATTGAAAATGATTTGTAAAATTTTATTTTATCATATTGGAGTTAGAACGATATTTTAGAACTTTTAAAATCGAATTAAAAGTTAAATTGTGAAAATTGAATATTTTAATATTTAAATCGACTAGTGAAATTAGTCAATTTTCGAACAGTCTCAGAATTGAACGAAACTAGTTCCATTGGATCCGTAATAGTTTGTTATTATCGGATTTCAATTTTCGTAGCAATCAGAGTTATCGTTTGACAGTGGCAGCTCAAAACGCATCGAAATTGTTTTAATAATAATTTGGCGAGTTAAAATAACCATTTTTCAAACAGTCTCGGATCTAGACGAAACCAGTTTCATCGGTTCCGTAATGTGATATTATTGTAAGGTTTCAAATTTCATGTCAATCAGATTTACCGTTTGTCTGGTGCAAGCTAAAACGCCTAGAAGATCGTTTAATCGGTTTAATTTTAAATTGAACGTTTATTGCCATAACTCGCACAGATGACCGAATTAGCTCTCGAAACATGTTCCTTTGTGTTCGAAACGCGGGTAAACCTTAGAAACGCCAACCAGCACGCTTCGTTTGGAGTTCGAAAAATCCGGGATGAATAGTGTCGTTGGAATTTTCTATATAAGGACATATAATTTTCATTTTGCAAAGAAATAAAAAAAAAACCCTAGGTCAAATTTCAGGCCGCCGCCTCCATTATATTCAATGGCCGAAAATGTCTTCTCTTTCCCCTCAAATTTCTTCAAATCCATGCTTTAATTCGTAAAACTTTCTGAAGCAAACTTGTAGAGCTCGTCAAGAGCTAGACATCCAACGGCTAAGATCGTTTCTAGTGCTTTGGATTAGTTGCAAGGTGAGCTCGAACAGCCGACAATTGAGCACGAAAATCAAGGTGAAATGAGGACCGAGCTCCACCCCATGGCAGACGGAGGTAGAGAGGAGGTTGGGCTTTCAAATGGAAGCATCTGATCGTCACCAAACTCATCGAGGAAGTCGCGATTTTTAACCCTAAATTCGAATAATGGGTTTCTTGTTACGTGATGGCCTGGGGAGCAAACGCGCGCATGGGAAGAACAATGGGGTGACGGTCACGATTGCAGGTTGAAGGAATCAAGGGCTGTGATTTGTTGTAGGTTAAAAATTTAAAAAGAAATTTATAAATTTAGTTTATATAAATCGTGTAACTTTAAAAATTCATATCTTTTTCATACGAGGTCGTAAACGCGCGAAACTAGTTGCTTTGGAATCGTATCGACGAGCAATACGCTGTGGAACTAGATTGGAGTCGTTTGGAGTTAGTGAGAATTTCGGGTAAAATTAAACGCGCGTTTAATTTTATTCGAAATAAATCGCTAAAATAAAATTGAAATCAAGGTGAGAACTTCTCACTCAATCGAATCGGTTTCGATTTATATTTTAAATAGTTAGATTTAAAATTTGCTTGAATGTATGTTGAATGATAATTGCAGTTATTGATTGCTGTTTGGTTGTAATATTAGATATAATAGGATATATCTATATATAGCAATATATATATATATATATATATATATATATATATTGGCATATGTATATATTGGAATTGATTTCCCGCATTGTATAGCGGATGAGACCCTATTGCGCCGTCTATTAAGCGGATAATATTTTATGAATCCCATATACAGCGATAATTCCGTACTGGAACAGAATTGGTATTGTGCTAACATCTTTGGATGTAGGGAAACAGGTTGGAGGGATCCAATTGGATTCCTCAATAATATTTATTTGATTTCAGATATTGTGATATTTGTTAATGTTGTAGTCGTGATTGACTATTTGATGCTGTTGCATCATCGGATCCATTTTTAAAGTTTAAAAATACGATTTTTATTTTTATTTTTAAAAGGATTTTAAAGTGATTTTTCAAAGTATATGTTTTTATAAAATTTTGAATTGATTCATTTTAAATAATTAAAACGTTATAAATTTTTATGTTATAAAAATAACTGTTTTTGTAAAATATAACCAAATTGAGATTTTCGAAATAAATAGTGATTAATTTATAAAATGGTTTAATTTGTAATTTTGAATCATTATAAAAGATATTTAAATTTATTTTTATAAGTTAAAAAATATAGGAATTATAAAACGAGCTTTTATAAGTGTTAAAGGTGAAATAAAGATAGATTTCATAAGTGAACGGAATTTATAGAATTATAAATTGTGAAGTTATAAAAATGAATACATTTTGTAAAATAGAAGATTTATAAGTAATTATCTTATAAATCATATTTTGGCATTTAAATGAGATATAAATGGAATTTGTTAATAATGAGATTTATAAATCGAAGCTTATAAATAGAAATGTAATTTATAAACATTGTTTATAAATTCGAAATCAATTTAATTTGACAAATTGAATATTGAAGTTTATTAAAGGAAATATATTCGCGATTTTGGACAGTGAATACATTATTGAATACAATAGTCATGTTTGGCAGAATGAATATTATAGAATGAAGTTAATTATTTTAAAGATGCTTTAAAGTGTATTATGAATCGAAACCATAGATTTCAACATTTATTGTTGAAATAGACGTTTTCGAGAAAGAAGGAAATAGTGGACTATAACACTGTTGTTATAGTAAATGGTTTCCGAAAGGAAATATTTTGTATAGTATTGGGATTTATATATCTATTTAAACTTTGAATCCCTATACTAGTGATTTTGGGTCGTCGTAACGATGTTTTACACAACATTCGTTTTTGACCCAAATAAATGTGTGAAGAGAATGATTTCCTTAAGGAATGAAATATATACTAAATTTTGATTTAAGTATATCGAATATTTTCAAATGTTGAAAATAAATAGATTTGTGATGTACTTATTATTAAATAAGTATGGAAATATTTTTCCAATGTGAAATGAACGTTTTAGAATTTATCCTTATAAGATAAATTGAAAGTGAATATTGAAAATCGTACATCATAGATATTTAGGGATTATAAATTCACTATGGAATTTATAAAAGAAAGGGGAATTAGTTTAAAAATAAACGCTGATTTATTTTTAAAGTGTGGGAATAAATTTACAGATTTGGAACATAAATATGAAATAAATCGGTAAGTATTTATTTAATTGGTTTAAATAAACCATTTTGAAATGAGAGTATTTCCGCATAAGGAAAATGATTTGAAAATTTGTTTTCAAATAGTTGAAGTGTGGAAAATTATATATCTAGTAAAGATATTTTGGAAAATAAACAATTTGAAAAATTGTAACGATACCGATTTTTCGTTGCCGATAAACCGAATAGTTAGGGTTTTAAGAAAAAGAAAAGAAAAAGAAAGAGAGAGAAAAAAATAGAGAGAAAAGAAAATAGAACGGAACAGAAATAACAGAACAACAATATCAGAATCTCACAATTCGCAGCGGAACAACATATAATAGATAAATGAATAATCTTTAAACAAAGAACTATATCAGTTATTACATTACATCACATTTCATTTCATCATATCATCAGAGTGTACAACAACAACAACAAACAGTGCAGCGGAAAAAGAAATACTATATAAACTAGTAATACGCCATGCCATCCAGCTTGCCTCCAACAATTCCTGAATTCCAGAATATCCTGATAAACCTTAACTCCTGACTGCCCGTGTGAAAATTGGTGGGCACCCAGAGTTTAGGAAGGAAAACAATAAACTCCGAGTCAGTCATGTGACTGATGTGAGAACTCAAAACAGTTTATTTATCTTTGAAAAAAAAATAGAGGAATATTTTTAAAGTCAATTCGCAATGCTTTTAAAAGAGACTACCATAAGGCCTCCCGCACACACACACAATGCAAACGCAGAATCGGAGGAGATTTCTCCTTATGATAGTCAAAGATGCTTGATACGCATTAAAAAGAACAGTTGATATTATTACTAGTGCATAGTGTAGAGAAAATTCATTTCGAAAATAAAGATATAAATCTTAGCCAGCATAGACATTTCGCACTTATGCCTACTATAGCTACCATGTTCAATAGCGGGTTACCGCCATATTCCATGACAGGTTATACAACTAAAACTGTACAAGTCTCGTATTTGAAGAATGGATTTTCCAACAAATGGTCAGGCCAAGGAACTTCCCATTGCCACATGGAAACGCCTCTGGAAGGACGCCCCGAGAACCACCGTTCTCCGCTAAACAAAGCCGGGAATCCCTTTTCCCAAGGAATATTACAAACCCTCAGATATGCCACCCCCGGTCCTTTGGAACCTTTAAACGAGCGCTCGTCACCATCATCACACAATCATAAAGTGTTTTCAACATGAGTAAGTATCTGGGCTCCATACCATGATACTACCCTTTTCCAGAAGGAATGGTCATACCCTAGGGAAGCGATCCCTGAAAACCTTGCCGCACAATTCCTGTTTCGACCATTACCGGTTTGTGAGGCTCGACGAAGTCGTGTCCACAAAAACATACTTTATACAAAAGTCATGCTTTGGGTCAACAAATGATCATAGAAATGATCACCAAGATAGACGATCAAACAAATGATCCTATCACAAATAATCAACACAATGATCCTTTACAGCTACACTCAGCATGTCACATTACCAAATTGGGAATATATCGCTGACAACTTCAACTATATAACCTCTGAGCTCGTACGTCTCAGAGAAGAGTGTTAAGCTAAAAGAATAAATTCTCCGCCACCAACAGAAATATATTTGAATGAAATCGGCTTTATATCTCAATTTGTAATGTCATACATACAATCCATACAAGTCTGTTCCGGGTTCGAACAGAACCGAAGGCACTTACAAAGAAGTCCTTGCAATCCGAATAATCTCTAATCACGTTCGGATTTCCCATCACATATGGAGATCTCAATACCGGGGATCAGCCAGTGTGGAGACAATCAACAAGAAACCCTTACGTTTTTGAAAATATCTGGTCTTCAACACCGATCTTCAAATGCAATTCATAACGACGTATCACATATTCGGAATGGGTTATACGACCCCAAGGTCCTTTCCCGGTTAACCCGAATAGTGAGCGCTTATTTAAAAAAAATAAGTGTGGCATTCAAATTCAAGCAATTCACAATAAATACCTATTTAAAGGTAAATATTGATAGTCGGTTATTGAACTATCAATAGATATGCCATGTGACGCCCCACTTCTATACCCACGCTAGCCAAGAACACTCCGGAGTAGTGCTGTCAACTAGCACGGAGAATAAGGCTGTTGAGGAGCGACCATCCATGTAATTTCTTATCACACGGTGGCTATAAATAATCTTCGGAAACAAACATAGAAATAATCATATCACAAATCAGTCACAGATATCCATATCACAAAGGCGGAAGAAGATATGAATATATAACTAACACATGAAAGTGTACATCAGAGTAGTGGTCAGTAAGATCCACGATAATACAAAAGAATAGCAACACGTGCTATACAAAAGAATACAACTATGAGTCTATATCTCAAGTGTATACAACAAAAACTGCTAATCTAAACAGTTAGCCAAAAGTCAGAGTGATGAATCCCTGGGAAGAAGTCAAGCAGAAGCACCTGTAACATCTCGGTCTGACCCGAGTATTATTTAAGAAAATAATAAACGGGTCAGTCTAGCTATAAATATCAGATGACATGATATAACATAAAAGATATGGCATAAACATAAACATCCATAATGACATACCACTATAAGTATGTAAATAATGATCAACAGAAGATCAATCAATAAGAGATAATCAATATCACAAGAATCTTCTCAAAGATTCGGAAAGGGCATCATACCCCAAACTTGTACTCATAACAAGTCAATGACATAAATTCTAGAAATCAATGTAAGAAGTCCAGAAATCATAGAAAAGAGAAAGAGGCCTATCACATGATGGTCCGAAGACCAAGGGGAGCTACCCCACATGTGTGAATGGAATCACACAGATTAAGGTCCAGACTAACCAAAAAGCAAAAAGGTATGTGTGAGTGGAATCACACAAGTGGTGTCTAGTCTAACCTCGCAACAAGGGACATCGCACAGTTGCTAGTCTAAATCATCAGAATGATCGTCATGATCAACGAGAAGTGTCAATTACACTAAGCTAGTAAATATAGAAGTTTAGCTTCATGTCCCATAACCACTTGCTTAACTTAAATATTTACGAACAAACTGTAAATCTTCACTAATAAAATTGTCACAAGAGGTTCAATCGAACAAGTCCAAGAATTAACCGACGAAGTGAACGCAAGCGTTTCATACCACTTGTTTTACTAAGTCGTTTAATTAGATTTCTCATCCGAGTGAGGTAAAGGTTTGTATATACTAATAGATTGGAAAACGGTTTAAGAAAAGAGCTTTGTTATTAAAAATAGAGTTGAAATTGTTTGTTAAAAGAGTTTTGATATTTACTACTAGTATTGAAACCTTTATATTATAAAGTGACAAAACACAGAAGCAATTGTAGAAACAATCAGTCACAACAATCGCATACGGATATGTGAATAAAATCCAAGGAAATCAGCTCAATGTTTTTCAGATAAGATCCCCTACGGAGGGGGGGCCAGGGGGGTGGCAACTCCCCAAGGTGGGGGTGCGGGGTCCAGGGGGCAGCGCCCCCGGCGGGGTGCAGGGCAGCGCCCCGTCCAAAACGGTACGACCTAGTGAAGACAAAATGTGATCTAACGACCTAAGAGGGATAGAGTCGAGCGACCTAATGGTTGCGACCTAGGGGTCTAAGGGGCACGACCTAGTGGTCCAGCGACCTAAAGGGTATAGGTCATGCGACCTAAAATGGGTTCGCGACCTAACGGAGACGAGGTCATGCGACCTAAAGTGGTTCGCGACCTAAAGGTGTTCGCGACCTAACAAGGTTCACGACCTAACGGAGACGAGGTCATGCGACCTAAAGTGGTTCGCGACCTAAAGGTGTTCGCGACCTAATAGGGTTCGCGACCTAAAGGTGCACGACCTAAGGTCTTTCGACCTAGGGGTATACAGGTAACACGACCTAAAGATGTCGCGACCTAAGGGGCCAAGCGACCTAGTGGGTCATACGACCTAAAGGAAATAGGGTCCAACGACCTAAGGAAAACAAGGTCCAACGACCAAAAGGGATGGGAGTCATGCGACTTAAAGGAGTATGCGACCTAAAGAAGTGCGCGAGCTAAATGAAGGCGGAACAACTCAGGGTCTAACGACCTACGGGGGGCGACCTAAGGTCTAACGAACTAAGACCGAGGAGACGTTTCCAACAGAGGGAACGACTTAACGACCTAAGCCTAACGACCTACGACCTAAGGTCCCACGACCTAATGAGGCAGGCAAGGCCGAACGACCTATACGCGAACGACCTAAAGTCCAACGACCTACGACCTAAATCCGAGGCGAACGAAATATGTAGGCCTTGACTTTTCCACACGTGCGAGCTAATGATTCCGAGCGACCTATACCTGGGCAGAGCGACCTAAGCTCAGGAAGTTCACCAAAAAACTAAAAATTGGAGTTTTTCGCCAATCCAATCCAAACCAAATGCAAATATACATGCTAAAGTGATGGGGAATCATTCCCAACCGTCCAATATAGTTATAGACTAGAATTGTGAGATAAAAATCTCACCTTTGCACCAAATATCAATGAAAATGAAGTTTTAAGCAAGCAAGAATCAATCCTTCTTCTATCTAAGCACAAGAAGCTTGAATCCAATGTCTTCTTCTTGAATTTGGAGTAGAAAGATGGATTGCAATTGAATTTGAGTTTTGGAATTTTAATTTCCCATTCCCTCCACCATTAATGCCAAAGCTTGATTAGTTAGGAAATTTATGAAGAGTGAGGAGAAGAGGGTTGGAACTTGGGCTTAATAGGCTAAACCAACCCAAAGTCCAAAGCAGGAAAAGCTAGTGAAATTTCACTAACTCCAAACCTATCGATGTTTATACTTAAAAAAGTTGTCAATGACATTTCGAACTCAATGGAAGTGGTCTCGAGTCCTAATTTGACCATTTGCAAAAAGTAGCTTTTCGGACCAAAATCCGATTAACGAGTTAATATTTAAATAAAATATTTAAATACAAACTCGATAAATATGCGGGTTGTTACATGCCAACATCACCAGATTCCAAATAATTTTCCAAATTATTTATTTCCCAAAAATATCTTTATAAGATATACATTCTCCATTCTTTAAAAATAAATCAATATTTATTTTTAAACTCATTTTCCAAATTTCATTTATAAATTCCATATTGAATTTACATTCCAAAATATTTATGAATATACGATTTTCATTCAATTTCTAATATTCATTTTCAATTTATCTTCAAAAAGATAAATTCCAAATATTCACTTAATATTGGAAAAGCATTTCTATACTTATTAAAAATAAGTAATTCACAGATCTTTTTATTTTCTATACTTAGAAAATATTTAATATACCCTAATCGAAATTAAGTATATATTTCATTCTTTAAGGAAATCATTCACTTAATCATATTTATTTGGGCCAAAACGAATGTTGCGTAAAACATCGTTACGACAACCCAAAATCACTAGTATAGGGATTCAAAATTAAAATAGATATATAAACCTCAATACTATACAAAACATTTCCTTTCGGAAAATCATCTATTATAACAACAGTGTTATAATCTATTATTTCCTTCTATTTCTCGAAAACGTCTATTTCAACAATGAATGTTGAAATCTATGGTTTCGAATCTCAATACATTTTAAAACATCTTTAGATCGTTTTAATTCTATTTAAAACATCACATCCAAAATAATTTCTTTAACATAATATTTACTATTCAAAACGTGAATATACTTGTTAATAAATTTCATCACTTCTATTCATTTTATTTTAAAGAATTATTCACTGTCTAAAACATGAATATAACTCCATAAATAAATTACAACAATTCACTTATCAAAATAAGTCGTTGCGGATTTATAAAACAATGTTTATAAATTCTATTTCTATTTATTTTATAACAACTTCCTTTTATAAATTTCCTTTATAAATCTATTCAATTTCATATCTCAATGATATACTAAAATTTCATATTATAAGTTAAATGCTTATAATTTATTTGTTTATAAAATCGTTCCTTTAAACTTCATAATTATAAATCTTATAACTTATAAGATTTATTTATTTATCCAAATTCCATTCCTTTAATAACTTTATGAATTTATTTTATTTTCCTTTACAAATTTTTATAAACTTACTGTTTATAAAATTCTATTTATAACCTCATCGTTATAATCCCATAAATTTCATTCATTTGTGAAATTCATTCACAATTCATTCTATCTCTTATAAAAGCTCGTTTTATAATTCCAATATTCTTAATTTATAAATATCAATTTATAAACCCTTTTAATATAAATCAATTTATATTACTATTTTAAAACGTCTTTCAACTCCTTATAATTTCATCATTTTGATTTATAAAAAAAAAATCAAATTTCATAAATTCTATAGATTTCATTCCTTTATGAAATCCATTTACAAATCATTCTATCACTTATAAAAGCTCGTTTTATAATTCCAATATTCTTAATTTATAAATATCAATTTATAAACCCTTTTAATATAAATCAATTTATATTACTATTTTAAAACGTCTTTCAACTCCTTATAATTTCATCATTTTGATTTATAAAAAAAATCAAATTTCATAAATTCTATAGATTTCATTCCTTTATGAAATCCATTTACAAATCATTCTATCACTTATAAAAGCTCGTTTTATAATTCCAATATTCTTAATTTATAAATATCAATTTATAAACCCTTTTAATATAAATCAATTTATATTACTATTTTAAAACGTCTTTCAACTCCTTATAATTTCATCATTTTGATTTATAAAAAAAAAATCAAATTTCATAAATTCTATAGATTTCATTCCTTTATGAAATCCATTTACAAATCATTCTATCACTTATAAAAGCTCGTTTTATAATTCCAATATTCTTAATTTATAAATATCAATTTATAAACCCTTTTAATAAAAATCAATTTATATTACTATTTTAAAACGTCTTTCAACTCCTTATAATTTCATCATTTTGATTTATAAAAAAATCAAATTTTATAAATTCTATAGATTTCATTCCTTTATGGAATCCATTTACATATCATTCTATCACTTATAAAAGCTCGTTTTATAATTCCAATATTCTTAATTTATAAATATCAATTTATAAACCCTTTTAATATAAATCAATTTATATTATTACTTTAAACATCTTTAAACTCTTTTATAATTTCATCATTCTGATTTATAAAATAAAAATTTTATAAATCCTATTTTTAAACTTCTTATAATAAATTCAGAAATCCCAGTTCAAACTATTTTATAAAATCACTAATCCCATATTTTCAAAAATCAACTTTTAACTGTATTTCTCAAAAATCATAATTTTTTATAACATTAAAATTATAACGTTTATTTATTTAAGATGAATCAATTCCAAAAAATATTTTTATAAACGTATATTTCCAAAAATCACTTTAGAAATCAAATCGTTATTTTTAAACTTCAAAATTGGATCCGATGATGCAACACATCAATAGTCAATCACGACATTCAAACATCATATATCATCCATGATAACAATCAAATATCACAATATATGAATCAAACAAATATTTGTGAGGGATCCAGTTGGATCCCTCCAACCTGTTTCCCTGCATCCACAGACATTAGCACAATACCATTCCACTTCGAGGTGGAATATCGCGGTATATGGGATTTTATAAAATATATTCGCTTACTAACGGCGCAATAGGGTCTCATCCGCTAAAAAAAAATGCGGGAAATCAATCAACTGCAATATATACATATGCCAATATATATATATATATTGCTATATATATAATATAATACCAATTCCACTTCGAGGTGGAATATCGCGGTATATGTGTGTAATAAATAACCTCAGGTTACTAACGGCGTATAGGATCTATTCACATCCAATATATATATAACAATCATCATTCAAGCCATCAATCATTCAATCAACAAATTTTAAATCTAACTATTTAAAATTTAAATAAACAATAAAATTCCTTTTGAGTGAGAAGTTCTCACCTTTGCTTTTATTTTGCAATCCACTTCCAATTCAACTTGTTTTCTTCATTTATACCTTGTATAAATATTTACACAATTTATTAATATTCAAACAGATTGAATAATAAATTTTCATTTTTGATTGTTTTAATTATTCAATGGTTTTGTTCTAAACCAATACCTTTAATAATTTTATTCAACTACAATTTAATTTTTAAAACTAAATTTTCTTTATTATCTTTCAATTAAATTTTGAACAAATTCTCCTTTTGTAAATTTAATTTAAATTAACCCATGATTTTCTTTAATATTTGAAAAATTCAAATCACCAATTTTCGTTCAATAGATTTAATTAACTAATTATTTAAATCTAAATTTAAAAATAAGCAGACTGTAATCCTTTATTACATTTTCAAAATATCTTAGTAAATCAATATTTCCAAATTCTCATATATATATATATATATATATATATATATATATAATTTAAAAACTGCTTATGTATATTTTTATTTTCAAATCTTCCTTTAAATAATTTAATTTACTATAGATTTAATTTTAACTAACTAATTCCTTTTTAAAACAATTTCTTTTCAATGGATTAAATTGTTTAACGATTTTAAATTTGAACAAATCTAACAATTAATTTTTTTCGTTTATAAATTTATTTAAAAATTAAATCTTAAACTATATTTCCTTTAACAAATTCCTTTTTAATAAATTTATTTGAATAAAAATTTAAATCTAATACTAATTCTCCTTTTATAATTTATCTAATTAAAATTAAATTTCAACCATATTTATTTATTTATTTTTTTTTTTTTATAGCTTACTGTAATGTAACAGTAAATTTTTTTTTTTAACTAAATAAAAATTAAAATACCACATCACCTGACTGCCTCTTCGAACGCCATCGTACGCAAACCCAAACCCCATTCGACGCCGCCGTAACCTAGCCCCAAGCGCGCGCTTCCTCGTGCCGCGCCTCCATGCGATCGCGACCACTCTACTCGCCGCCGTTGATCGAATTCGACCCCATTTCCTCCAACCACGCGCGCCTCGTCGTCGTGACACTCCCCTGCCTCGCGTTCCCCCAAATTCACTTGCTCGGCCTCGAGCTTCCCTAATCAAACGCGCCTCCAGATGCTTGCGCACGCCTCCACCATCGCGCGCGCCATCACGTCGCTGTCGCGCCTCCCCACGTCGCCTCTAATCGCGCGCGCACACGCGTGCGCCTGCGCCCATTTTTTTTTTTATTTCTTCGTAAGCTCTGAAATGATGAGGGAGGGGGTGCTTCGTGTTTTAAGGAGAAGGGATCGTGTTTTTGCAGAGGGAATGCGTGATGGAAGGCGTGTTTACAGCTGATCAAGGTAAGGCCGTGTATAACTTATTATTTTTTTTTATTTTTTTTTATTTTTAAATCCAATTGTTTTGTTTAATTTATTTTCTTTACTTTGTTTTGTTTTAATTCGTTGTTAAAATTTTAACTAAGTGTATTTATTTATTTTTATTTTGTATTGATTAAGATTCTATTCCTTTTTTTATTTAAACTAAAGAAAAATGTTATTAAAACTAACCATCCTTTATTAATTTAAATAAATAATTCTTGTATCCAAATTTATTTTCTTCTAAGTCGTTAGTTCGAATTTCAATTACAAATTAAATATTCAATTTCAACTTCAAAGTTAAATTTAAATTTATTCAACTTTAAATAGATTAAATTCTAAAATTTAATCGCCAATTTATTCTGATAATTTGAAATTTAAGTCAAATTATCATTTAAATATTTAAAATAAATTAAATATTTACAAATTAAATTGTTCAATATTCTAGGTCGTTACAATCTTCCCTCCTTAAAAGAATTTCGTCCCGAAATTACAAGTTAAGAAGAATGCCCTTATCCCGTCTACTATTTTTCACAATCTAAATAGTTTTATCAACTTACTAAAACAAATCTTTTTACTAGAGATTCATTATCATTTCAACTGGCTTTCCAACTTCAATTATAGGCTTCAAACAACATTGTTTTTCTTACAATTCAAATTTAAATTTAAATTTAAATTCAAATTTCAAACTTTCAAAATTTCTCAAAATTTTTTCTAACACCCTAAATTTTCAAAAATTTTTGCCAGCGTCTCCTTTGCGCGGCTAGCTCGGTACGACTACAAAATGGCACCACGGCCCCTCAGAATCAAAAAGAAAAGAGAAAGCCAAGTGGCTAGAGAAGAAAATCATCAAATTTCATACTGAAATTGAAATACGTACCTTTTTGTCGAGCAATTCAATTTTTAACTTTGAAATCAAAATCTCAATTCCTTTATACACCTGTATATCCTGCTATGCATAATATATAATTCCAATATACAAACCATTTTGCCAATTCTATTACAAAATTTCCAACATATGTTTCTTATACATTTTTACTTCACTATTGAAGTTACATATCCATTCTTATTCAATTTCACATTTCAATTCAATTTACAATTTCATTTGAATTCAATTCTCAATTCTAAATATTGAATTCTATCGATTAACTTTTATTTACTAATTCCTTTCAATTAGTACATTCACTAATTCATTTTAATTTTCAATTTCCATAATCAATTCATCTCGAATTTCGTTAATTACTAACAAAGAAAATTTCAATCTATTTCTTTTACTTACTTGAATTTATATACAAATTCAAATTTATCTTAAAATTTATCTCAGGATTAAACTTTAATTTAACCAATTCAAATTCCAATTCATTAGTCCATGAATTAATAATTTATCAAGTTAGTTTACTAGAATTCAATCCATTTTATTTTATTTAATTCCATATACTAATGATAATAATTCAATATTATCCCTTCCTAACAATCATGCAACCATATACTATAATAATTCATAGAAAATCATTTCTTTTCTATACAAAATAGTTTTGGGCAAAATTATCTTATTTACCAAATTCAAAAACAATTTTATATTCACTAACAAATACGCGCTCATATCTATTATTACACTCAAACTCATTCTAGAGTACTGCTGACTCTATCTCTAATGAGTAATACCCAACAGAACCATGGTTGTCGCTTAACCAACAGCTCTGATACCAAATGTAACGATACCGATTTTTCGTTGCCGAAAAACCGAATAGTTAGGGTTTTAAGAAAAAGAAATGAAAAAGAAAGTGAGAGAAAAAAATAGAGACAAAAGAAAATAGAACGGAACAGAAATAACAGAACAACAATATCAGAATCTCACAATTCGCAGCGGAACAACATATAATAGATAAATGAATAATCTTTAAACAAAGAACTATATCAGTTATTACATTACATCACATTTCATTTCATCATATCATCAGAGTGTACAACAACAACAACAAACAGTGCAGCAGAAAAAGAAATACTATATAAACTAGTAATACGTCATGCCATCCAGCTTGCCTCCAACAATTCCTGAATTCCAGAATATCCTGATAAACCTTAACTCTTGACTGCCCGTGTGAAAATTGGTGGGCACCCAGAGTTTAGGAAGGAAAACAATAAACTCCGAGTCAGTCATGTGACTGGTGTGAGAACTCAAAACAGTTTATTTATCTTTGAAAACAAAATAGAGGAATAATTTTAAAGTCAATTCGCAATGCTTTTAAAATGAGACTACCATAAGGCCTCCCGCACACACACACAATGCAAACGCAGAATCGGAGGAGATTTCTCCTTATGATAGTCAAAGATGCTTGATACGCATTAAAAAGAACAGTTGATATTATTACTAGTGAATAGTGTAGAGAAAATTCATTTCGAAAATAAAGATATAAATCTTAGCCAGCATAGACATTTCGCACTTATGCCTACTATAGCTACCATGTTCAATAGCGGGTTACCGCCATATTCCATGACAGGTTATACAACTAAAACCGTACAAGTCTCGTATTTGAAGAATGGATTTTCCAACAAATGGTCAGGCCAAGGAACTTCCCATTGCCACATGGAAACGCCTCTGGAAAGACGCCCCGAGAACCACCGTTCTCCGCTAAACAAAGCCGGGAATCCCTTTTCCCAAGGAATATTACAAACCCTCAGATATGCCACCCCCGGTCCTTTGGAACCTTTAAACGAGCGCTCGTCACCATCATCACACAATCATAAAGTGTTTTCAACATGAGTAAGTATCTGGGCTCCATACCATGATACTACCCTTTTCCAGAAGGAATGGTCATACCCTAGGGAAGCGATCCCTGAAAACCTTGCCGCACAATTCCTGTTTCGACCATTACCGGTTTGTGAGGCTCGACGAAGTCACGTCCACAAAAACATACTTTATACAAAAGCCATGCTTTGGGTCAACAAATGTTCATAGAAATGATCACCAAGATAGAAGATCAAACAAATGATCCTATCACAAATAATCAACACAATGATCATTTACAGCTACACTCAGCATGTCACATTACCAAATTGGGAATATATCGCTGATAACTTCAACTATATAACCTTTGAGCTCGTACGTCTCAGAGAAGGGTGTTAAGCTAAAAGAATAAATTCTCCGCCACCAACAGAAATATATTTGAATGAAATCGGCTTTATATCTCAATTTGTAATGTCATGCATACAATCCATACAAGTCTGTTTCGGGTTCGAACAGAACCGAAGGCACTTACAAAGAAGTCCTTGCAATCCGAATAATCTCTAATCACGTTCGGATTTCCCATCACATATGGAGATCTTAATACCGGGGATCAGCCAGTGCAGAGACAATCAACAAGAAACCCTTACGTTTTTTAAAATATCCGGTCTTCAACACCGATCTTCAAATGCAATTCATAACGACGTATCACATATTCGGAATGGGTTATACGACCCCAAGGTCCTTTCCCGGTTAACCCGAATAGTGAGCGCTTATTTTAAAAAAAATAAGTGTGGCATTCAAATTCAAGCAATTCACAATAAATACCTATTTAAAGGTAAATATTGATAGTCTGTTATTGAACTATCAATAGATATGCCAACATCACCAGATTCCAAATAATTTTCCAAAATATTTATTTCCCAAAAATATCTTTATAAGATATACATTCTCCATTCTTTAAAAATAAATCAATATTTATTTTTAAACTCATTTTCCAAATTTCATTTATAAATTCCATATTGAATTTACATTCCAAAATATTTATGAATATACGATTTTCATTCAATTTCTAATATTCATTTTCAATTTATCTTCAAAAAGATAAATTCCAAATATTCACTTAATATTGGAAAAGCATTTCTATAATTATTAAAAATAAGTAATTCACAGATCTTTTTATTTTCTATACTTAGAAAATATTTAATATACCCTAATCGAAATTAAGTATATATTTCATTCTTTAAGGAAATCATTCACTTAATCATATTTATTTGGGCCAAAACGAATGTTGCGTAAAACATCGTTACGACAACCCAAAATCACTAGTATAGGGATTCAAAATTAAAATAGATATATAAACCCCAATACTATACAAAACATTTCCTTTCGGAAAATCATCTATTATAACAACAGTGTTATAATCTATTATTTCCTTCTATTTCTCGAAAACGTCTATTTCAACAATGAATGTTGAAATCTATGGTTTCGAATCTCAATACATTTTAAAACATCTTTAGATCGTTTTAATTCTATTTAAAACATCACATCCAAAATAATTTCTTTAACATGATATTTACTATTCAAAACGTGAATATACTTGTTAATAAATTTCATCACTTCTATTCATTTTATTTTAAAGAATTATTCACTGTCTAAAACATGAATATAACTCCATAAATAAATTACAACAATTCACTTATCAAAATAAGTCGTTGCGGATTTATAAAACAATGTTTATAAATTCTATTTCTATTTATTTTATAACAACTTCCTTTTATAAATTTCCTTTATAAATCTATTCAATTTCATATCCCAATGATATACTAAAATTTCATATTATAAGTTAAATACTTATAATTTATTTGTTTATAAAATCGTTCCTTTAAACTTCCTAATTATAAATCTTATAACTTATAAGATTTATTTATTTATCCAAATTCCATTCCTTTAATAACTTTATGAATTTTATTTTATTCTCCTTTACAAATTTTTATAAACTTACTGTTTATAAAATTCTATTTATAACCTCATCGTTATAATCCCATAAATTTCATTCATTTGTGAAATTCATTCACAATTCATTCTAACTCTTATAAAAGCTCGTTTTATAATTCCAATATTCTTAATTTATAAATATCAATTTATAAACCCTTTTAATATAAATCAATTTATATTACTATTTTAAAACGTCTTTCAACTCCTTATAATTACATCATTTTGATTTATAAAAAAAAAATCAAATTTCATAAATTCTATAGATTTCATTCCTTTATGAAATCCATTTACAAATCATTCTATCACTTATAAAAGCTCGTTTTATAATTCCAATATTCTTAATTTATAAATATCAATTTATAAACCCTTTTAATATAAATCAATTTATATTACTATTTTAAAACGTCTTTCAACTCCTTATAATTTCATCATTTTGATTTATAAAAAAAAATCAAATTTCATAAATTCTATAGATTTCATTCCTTTATGAAATCCATTTACAAATCATTCTATCACTTATAAAAGCTCGTTTTATAATTGCAATATTCTTAATTTATAAATGTCAATTTATAAACCCTTTTAATATAAATCAATTTATATTACTATTTTAAAACGTCTTTCAACTCCTTATAATTTCATCATTTTGATTTATAAAAAAAAATCAAATTTCATAAATTCTATAGATTTCATTCCTTTATGAAATCCATTTACAAATCATTCTATCACTTATAAAAGCTCGTTTTATAATTCCAATATTCTTAATTTATAAATATCAATTTATAAACCCTTTTAATATAAATCAATTTATATTACTATTTTAAAACGTCTTTCATGTAACGACCCTGAATTTTGAATAATTTAATTTGCAAATATTTAATTTATTTTAAATATTTGAATGATGATTTGGTTTGAATTTCAAATTATCAGAATGAATTTGACGATTAAATTATAGAATTTAATCTATTGAAAGTTGAATAAAAATTTGAATCTTCAATTTTAAGCCAATTAAAAATATTTCAAAGGCTTGTAAAATTCATATTGATAATACTGAAGGTAATAGAAGCTTCAGAATTGAATTTGGAAGTGAATTGCTCAGTTTTGAAATTAAATCGTTTAAATCGATATTTAAAAATAGTCGTCCGAGGCACAGTCTCGGAATTCGACGAAACCAGTTCCATTGAGTCCGGAATATTGAATTTTTGCTGGATTTCAAATTTCGTATTTTTTGGAGTTTATATGTGAGCACACGACATATAAACGCGTTGAGATAAAATCGAATTCAAATTGAAATTAATATTTTAATTAATCAAACGGTACCACGTTATCCCTAATATCATGCCAAAAATCACGATACCAAATCATGTGAGCATGGCCAAGCATACCTTCTTCGCGTTTAAGTATCTCCTCCCTTCCTTTATCTGTTCAAAACTAAAAAAATTGAATCTCAGTGATGAAATTACGACGGCTTCAAAATATTAATGGCCGACGCCCTTAATCTCATTCGAAATCAAATCACCCCCTCCTTACTTTTTAGTTCGATGTCCAGGAAATGCTCGCGATTCCTATTGCTAACTACGACAAGTTCGAGCAAATCAAAGCCTCTTCAGTACATATAAAAAAATAAATAAATAAATAATAAATGGCCGAAGCCCAAATGAAGTCGCGATTCATATAAAGGGGGGGCGACGGCAGCGGCGATTTGGGACGGCGACGAGAGGAGGAGGGCGCGCGTGATTGGGGGTGCGAGGGAAGGAGGGTGGTTGGTGGCAAAGTGATAGCGGCGAGGCTAGGGCACGAGGCTGCGGCGCGTAGGCGAAGCGGCGATTAGGGTGGTCGCGATAGAAGGAAATGTGGTGGCGGCATTGGGATGTCGCGATGGAGGCAGGGTCGAATTCGATCAACGGTGGCTCGAGATGATGATGGGGGATAGATCTGGGGTGGCGCTCGTGAGGCGACTCGCGATGATGGAGCGACGTTGGATTTGGGTGGCCGTGGTTTTCATATTTCGCAGTGAGGTAATTTTATAAATTTTGTTTTTCAAAATTTAATTTTTATGCAGTAAAAAAAAAATATATATAATTTTAGTTAAATAAATTATAAAAAAGAAAACTTGATAGGAATTTAAATTATTTAGTGAAGTGATTTATTAAGGGAAAATTTGTAAAAAAATAAATTTTTGGTTAAATAAAGTTTATTTGACTAAAAGAAATTAGCTTAAATAAAATTATTAGTATAAACCCAAAATGGTTAGCCAAATTAAATAAACCTATAAAAGAAAATTCAATTTATTAAGTGAAAGATTTATTTAATGGAAATTTAGTTAAAATTTAACTTTTGGTTAATAAAATATAGATTAGAATTTATTGAGAATAGTTCTGAATTAATTTTTTTTGTTGAATCAAATTATATAAAAGAATTGTTTGAAAGCCAAAAACGATTTATTAAAAAGAAATTTAGTTTTAAAAATAAATTGAAATTAAATATTGTTATCATGTTTAAACCTAGAAAGAATATTTAATAGTTACATTAAAGTGATTAACTCGTTAACAAATATTTATTTGATTCGTTTAAGTTACTAAAAAAATAAATTTTTAATGGAAGTTTAATTGTTTAAATTAAATTTTAGTTAAATAAATTTTAAAAAGGAAAACTTGTTTTATAAAAGGGATTTTGTTTAAAAATTTATAAAGTTATTTAAAAGAAAATTTGTTTAAATTTAAGTTAAGTGGTTAAAAATAATTTATTCAAAGGGAAATTAAATTGTAGTTTAAATAAATTTATTAAAGAAGAAACTGATTTAAAATCGAACATTGGTTAATTAAATATAGCAAATGGGAATTAATTATGCGATTTGTCCAAATGTTATATAAAATAAAGATTTGGATTTATAAAGAATAGTTTTGAATTTAATTTTTGTCATTAAAAATAATTTAATAAAGGAAACTTAGTTTTGAATTTTTAATTGAAATTAAATATTTTATTAAAGAAGAAAATTTAGTTTAAAATTAAATTGTAGTTGAATAAAATTATTAAAGGAATTGGTTTAGAACAAAACCATTGAATAATTAAAACAATCAAAAATGAAAATTTATTATTCGATATGTTCGAATATTAATAGATTGTGTAAATATTTATACAAGGTATAAATGAAGAAAACAAGTTGAATTGGAAGTGGATGGCAAACGGGAATAAAGGTGAGAACTTCTCACTCAAAAGGAATTTCGTTGTTTATTTAAATTTTAAATAGTTAAATTTAAAATTGCTTGACTGTGTTGATTGAATGCTTGAATGATGATTGTTATATATATATATATATATATATATATATATATGTATATTGGATGTGAATAGACCCTATACGCCGTTAGTAAGCGGAGGTTATTTATTACACACATATACCGCGATATTCCACCTTGAAGTGGAATTGGTATTATATTGTATATAGCAATATATATATATTGGCATATGTATATATTGCAGTTGATTGATTTCCCGCATTTTCTTTTAGCGGATGAGACCCTATACGCCGTTAGTAAGCGGATATATATTTATAAAATCCCATATACCGCGATATTCCGTCTTGAAACGGAATGGTATTGTGCTAATGTCTGTGGATGCAGGGAAACAGGTTGGAGGGATCCAACTGGATTCCTCACAAATATTTATTTGATTTCATATATTGTGATATTTGATTGTTATCATGGATGATATATGATGTTTGAAAGTTGTGATTGGCTATTGATGTGTTGCATCATCGGATCCAAATTTGAAGTTTAAAAATAACGATTTTTGATTTCCAAAGTGATTCTTGGAAATATACGTTTATAAAATATTTTTGGAATTGATTCATCTTAAATAAATAAACGTTATAATTTTAATGTTATAAAAATTATGATTTTTGAGAAATGCAGTTAAAAGTTCATTTTTGAAAATATGGGATTAGTGATTTTAAAAAATAGTTTGAACTGGGACTTCTGAATTTTTTATAAGAAGTTTAAAATAGGATTTATAAAATTTTTTATTTTATAAATAAGAATGATGAAAATTATGAAAGAGTTTAAAGATGTTTAAAGTAATAATATAAATTGTTTTATATTAAAAGATTTATAAATTGATATTTATAAATTAAAAATATTGGAATTATAAAACGATCTTTTATAAGTATTAGAAAGAATTGTGAATGAATTTCACTAATGAATGAAACTTATAGAATTATAACGGTGAAGTTATAAATAGAATTTTATAAATAAAAATTTATAAAGTTATTTAGGAAATAGATGTGGATAAATAAATGAATCTTAGAAGTTATAAGATTTATAGATTTGGGAAGTGTGAAGGAATGATTTTTATAAATAAATAAATTATAAGTATTTGACTTATAATATGAAATTTTAATATATCATTGAGATATGAAATTGAATAGATTTATAAAGGAAATTTATAAAAGGAAGTTGTTATAAAAATAAATAGAAATAGAATTTATAAACGTTGTTTTATAAATCCGCAACGACTTATTTTGATAAGGAATTGTTCTAATTTATTTATGGAATTATATTCATGTTTTAGACAGTGAATAATTCTTTAAAATAAAATGAATAGAAGTGATGAAATTTATTAACAAGTGTATTCACGTTTTTAAATAGTGAATATTATGTTAAAGAAATTATTTTAGATGTGATGTTTTAAATAGAATTAAAACGATCTAAAGATGTTTTAAACTGTATTGAGATTCGAAACCATAGATTTCAACATTTATTGTTGAAATAGATGCTTTCGAGAAATAAAAGGAAATGGTGGACTATAACACTGTTGTTATATTAAATGATTTCCGAAAGGAAATGATTTTGTATAGTATTGGGATTTATATATCTATTTTAATTTCGAATCCCTATACTAGTGATTTTGGGTTGTCGTAACGATGTTTTACGCGACATTCGTTTTGACCCAAATGAATATGATTAAGTGAATGATTTCCTTAAAAGAATGAAATATATACTTAATTTCGATTAGGGTATATTAAATATTTTCTTAGTATAGAAAATAAAAAGATCTGTGAATTACTTATTTTATAAGTATAGAAATGCTTTTCCAATATTAAGTGAATATTTGAAATTTATCTTTTTGAAGATAAATTGAAAATGAATATTAGAAATTGAATGAAAATCGTATATTCATAAATATTTTGGGAATGTAAATTCAATATGGAATTTATAAATGGAATTGGGAAATTTAGTTAAAAATAAATATTAATTTATTTTTAAAGAATGGAGAATGTATATCTTATAAAGATATTTTTGGAAAATAAATAATTTGGAAAATTATTTGGAATCTGGTGATGTTGGCATATCTATTGATAGTTCAAAAACCGACTATCAATATTTACCTTTAAATAGGTATTTGTTGTGATTTGTTTGAAATTAGATGCCACACTTATTTTTTTAAAATAAGCGCTCACTATTCGGGTTAACCGGGAAAGGACCTTGGGGTCGTATAACCCATTCCGAATATGTGATACGTCGTTATGAATTGCATTCGAGGATCGGTGTTGAAGACCGGATATTTTCGAAAGCGAAAGGGTTTCTTGTTGATTGTCTCTGCACTGGCTGATCCCTGGTATTGAGATCTCCATATGTGATGGGAAATCCGAACGTGATTAGAGATTATTCGGATTGCAAGGACTTCTTTGTAAGTGCCTTCGGTTCTGTTCGAGCCCGGAACAGACTTGTATGGATTGTGTGTCTGACATTACAAGTTGAGATGTAAAGCCGATTTCTTTCAAATATATTTCTGTGGTGGCGGAGAATTTATTCTCTTAGCTTAACACCCTTCTCTGAGACGTACGAGCTCAGAGGTTATATAGTTGAAGTTATCAGCGATATATTCCCAATTTGGTAATGTGATATGCTGAGTGATGCTGAAATGATCATTGTGTTGATTATTGTGATAGGATCATTTATTTGATCGTCTATCTTTGTGATCATTATGTTGATCATTTGTTGACCCAAAGCATGGCTTTTGTATAAAGTATGTTTTTGTGGACGTGACTTCGTCGAGCCTCACACCCCGGAAATGGTCAAAACAGGAAAGATGCAGCAAGGTTATGAGGGGTAGCACCCTTTAGGGTATGTACATTTCCTTCTGGATAGAGGTGGTATCATGGTATGGAGCCCAGATATTTAACCTATGTGGTTACTGCGAATTTATTACTTTGTGGTTGTTGGCTATCGGGATCCCGTGAGAAAGGTCGTTTACGATCGGGGAATGGCGTGCTCGTGTCAGTAGTTACCCAGTTAGGGGTAACCCGGCCTTGTGTTGGCAGAGTTCCGGTTTGGTTCTCGGGGATGTCTTTCCAGAGGCATTCTCATGTGGCAATGGGAAGTTCCTTGGCCTGACCATTTGTTGGAAATCCAAAAAAACAATACGAAACGTGTACGGTTTTAGTTGTAGAACCTATCATTCACTTATGGTGTCGCAACACTGTTTGGATGGTAGCTATAGTAGGCATACGATATTGGTCGTATGTTGGCTAAGATTTATATTCTACTTTCGAGATAATTTTCTACACTATACACTAATAATAATATGAAATGTTCTTTTAATGCGTATCAAGCATCTTTGACTATCATAAGGAGAAATCTCCTCCGATTCTGCGTTTGCATGTGTGTGTGTGCGGGAGGCCTTATGGTAGTCTCATTTTTAAAAGCATTGCGAATTGAATTTAAAAATATTCCTCTATTTTGATTTTAAGATAAATAAACTGTTTTGAGTTCTCACACCAGTCACATGACTGACTTGGAGTTTATTGTTTTCCTTCCTAAACTCTGGGTGCCCACCAATTTCCACACGGGCAGTCAAGAGTTAAGGTTTATCGGGATATTCTGGACATTCTGGAATTGCTGGAGGCAAGATGGATGGCATAGCGTATTACTAGTTATATAGTATTTCTTTTCCGCTGCACTGTTTGATGTTGTATATTGTTGTACACTCTGATGATGTGATGTAATGTAATAACTGATATAGTTCTTTGTTTAAAGATTATTCATTTATTATTATATGTTGTTCCGCTGCGAATTGTGAGATTCTAATGTGATTCTGTTTTCTGTTCTGTTTCCTTTCTCTTCTCTTTTCTTCTATTTTAAAATTTTCTATTCTTTCTTCTCTCCATCTTCTACCTTCTTCTCTTCTTCTTTCTTTCTTCTTTCTTAAACCCATAACATTCCGGTTTTTGGCCTTCGATTTCTCGACAGTCGATAAAGTGAGTATTGATGTTGAATTTTCGAAAGTCGAAAATTTTCGGGGCGTTACATTTCAACTCCTTATAATTTCATCATTTTGATTTATAAAAAAATCAAATTTTATAAATTCTATAGATTTCATTCCTTTATGAAATCCATTTACAAATCATTCTATCACTTATAAAAGCTCGTTTTATAATTCCAATATTCTTAATTTATAAATATCAATTTATAAACCCTTTTAATATAAATCAATTTATATTATTACTTTAAACATCTTTAAACTCTTTTATAATTTCATCATTCTGATTTATAAAATAAAAATTTTATAAATCCTATTTTTAAACTTCTTATAATAAATTCAGAAATCCCAGTTCAAACTATTTTATAAAATCACTAATCCCATATTTTCAAAAATCAACTTTTAACTGTATTTCTCAAAAATCATAATTTTTTATAACATTAAAATTATAACGTTTATTTATTTAAGATGAATCAATTCCAAAAAATATTTTTATAAACGTATATTTCCAAAAATCACTTTAGAAATCAAATCGTTATTTTTAAACTTCAAAATTGGATCCGATGATGCAACACATCAATAGTCAATCACGACTTTCAAACATCATATATCATCCATGATAACAATCAAATATCATAATATATGAATCAAACAAATATTTGTGAGGGATCCAGTTGGATCCCTCCAACCTGTTTCCCTGCATCCACAGACATTAGCACAATACCATTCCACTTCGAGGTGGAATATCGCGGTATATGGGATTTTATAAAATATATCCGCTTACTAACGGCACAATAGGGTCTCATCCGCTAAAAAAAATGCGGGAAATCAATCAACTACAATATATACATATGCCAATATATATATATATATTGCTATATATATAATATAATACCAATTCCACTTCGAGGTGGAATATCGCGGTATATGTGTGTAATAAATAACCTCCGCTTACTAACGGCGTATAGGGTCTATTCACATCCAATATATATATATAACAATCATCATTCAAGCCATCAATCATTCAATCAACAAATTTTAAATCTAACTATTTAAAATTTAAATAAACAATAAAATTCCTTTTGAGTGAGAAGTTCTCACATTTGCTTTTATTTTGCAATTCACTTCCAATTCAACTTGTTTTCTTCATTTATACCTTGTATAAATATTTACACAATTTATTAATATTCAAACAGATTGAATAATAAATTTTCATTTTTGATTGTTTTAATTATTCAATGGTTTTGTTCTAAACCAATACCTTTAATAATTTTATTCAACTACAATTTAATTTTTAAAACTAAATTTTCTTTATTATCTTTCAATTAAATTTTGAACAAATTCTCCTTTTGTAAATTTAATTTAAATTAACCCATGATTTTCTTTAATATTTGAAAAATTCAAATCACCAATTTTCGTTCAATAGATTTAATTAACTAATTATTTAAATCTAAATTTAAAAATAAGCAGACTGTAATCCTTTATTACATTTTCAAAATATCTTAGTAAATCAATATTTCCAAATTCTCGAATATATATATATATATATATATATATAATTTAAAAACTGCTTATGTATATTTTTATTTTCAAATCTTCCTTTAAATAATTTAATTTACTATAGATTTAATTTTAACTAACTAACTCCTTTTTAAAACAATTTCTTTCCAATGGATTAAATTGTTTAACGATTTTAAATTTGAACAAATCTAACAATTAATTTTTTTCGTTTATAAATTTATTTAAAAATTAAATCTTAAACTATATTTCCTTTAACAAATTCCTTTTTAATAAATTTATTTAAATAAAAATTTAAATCTAATACTAATTCTCCTTTTATAATTTATCTAATTAAAATTAAATTTCAACCATATTTATTTTATTTATTATTATTTTTTTATAGCTTACTGTAATTTAACTGTAAAATTTTTTTTTTAACTAAATAAAAATTAAAATACCACATCACCTGACTGCCTCTTCGAACGCCATCGTACGCAAACCCAAACCCCATTCGACGCCGCCGTAACCTAGCCCCAAGCGCGCGCTTCCTCGTGCCGCGCCTCCATGCGATCGCGACCACTCTACTCGCCGCCGTTGATCGAATTCGACCCCATTTCCTCCAACCACGCGCGCCTCGTCGTCGTGACACTCCCCTGCCTCGCGTTCCCCCAAATTCACTTGCTCGGCCTTGAGCTTCCCTAATCGAACACGCCTCCAGATGCTTGCGCATGCCTCCACCATCGCGCGCGCCATCACGTCGCTGTCGCGCCTCCCCACGTCGCCTCTAATCGCGCGCGCACACGCGTGCGCCTGCGCCCATTTTTTTTTTTATTTCTTCGTAAGCTCTGAAATGATGAGGGAGGGGGTGCTTCGTGTTTTAAGGAGAAGGGATCGTGTTTTTGCAGAGGGAATGCGTGATGGAAGGCATGTTTACAGCTGATCAAGGTAAGGCCGTGTATAACTTATTATTATTATTCTTATTATTATTATTATTATTTTTTAAATCCAATTGTTTTGTTTAATTTATTTTCTTTACTTTTTTTTGTTTTAATTTCATTGTTAAAATTTTAACTAAGTGTATTTATTTATTTTTATTTTGTATTGATTAAGATTCTATTCCTTTTTTTATTTTAACTAAAGAAAAATGTTATTAAAACTAACCATCCTTTATTAATTTAAATAAATAATTCTTGTATCCAAATTTATTTTCTTCTAAGTCGTTAGTTCGAATTTCAATTACAAATTAAATATTCAATTTCAACTTCAAAGTTAAATTTAAATTTATTCAACTTTAAATAGATTAAATTCTAAAATTTAATCGCCAATTTATTCTGATAATTTGAAATTTAAGTCAAATTATCATTTAAATATTTAAAATAAATTAAATATTTACAAATTAAATTGTTCAATATTCTGGGTCGTTACAATCTTCCCTCCTTAAAAGAATTTCGTCCCGAAATTACAAGTTAAGAAGAATGCCCTTATCCCGTCTACTATTTTTCACAATCTAAATAGTTTTATCAACTTACTAAAACAAATCTTTTTACTAGAGATTCATTATTGTTATCCCATTTTTGGTCAAAACTGGAATATCAATGTTGTGTGCGTTTCCACCACGAAGAAGCAGCCAGCAAGAGTATGCAAGCCGAAGATTTCATTCATAACCCAAGTGCAAAAGCTCATTCGGTATTAAGAAGTTTAAGGTTTCATTCGGCAAAGCCTTATTCGGCAATTCAAGCATAGGTGCCCATCCGGCATTCTCAACACAAGTTCATTCGGCATAAGCCTCACCGGACCCATTTCCATCAATGCCGAACCAAACCCACTTCCTACGTACCGAACCAAACCCACCTGCATGTGCATACCGGACCAAACACATGCCGATCCAACCTTCTCCCCACACTCCACCGGACCAGACCATCTCCTACAACCGGTCTACACTCCTAACACCGGACCAGGTTGGTACCGGACCAACGTCCTACCGGTCCAGCACCACACACTCAAGACCGGACCAAGCTTCGCCGAACCAGATAATTGCCAGTCCAGATTGCATCAGCCCAGGCCCACCAGCAGCTATAAACATCCAAGACTCCTGCCCCAGCCTCACTCTATAAATAGAGGGGCAGGGGTACAACAATGGGGACAAGTTGGAGAGCTCAAGCCTGGAAGGAACTCTCAAACAACTTTAGATACTTGTAATCAAAGCTTTGTACTTGTAATCTAAAGAAAAAAGGAGAATAACATATAAAGTGGACGTAGGCACGTTCTGGCCGAACCACTATAAATCTGTGTGTCTTTTACGGTTTAGTTCCTGCTTTTTATATATTTGCATAAATCACCCAAATCACTAAATACAACATAAAATAAACCAACTCGTACGACTTTGGGTGTTTGCGACCATTTTTTACGCAAACATTTTGGTGCTTTCATTGAGAGGAACCAGCTCCCGCTACATTGGATAGAAGTTGAATTTGAAAATCTAAGAGTTCAGATCTAAGAGTTATGACGAGACAAACAAGTAGAAGGCAAAGGCCAGAGAGAAGTGAACACCAAGGAAGTCAAGAGGCTTCCTCAGGAGGGAATCAAGCGTCGATCTTCATCACTAGGGATGAGATGGAGGCCATGATGAGAAGACAAGAAGAGATGATCCAGAACTTACTTCAACAAATTGGGCAAATTGGAGCACAAATCCAAGGAGCAACTGGGGTTCAGAACGGGGCAGGACCATCTGGCACAGCACCAGAGCTAGGGGGCACTCACGCAGAGCATGTTGATCCAACCCCGGGAAGTGAGATGGGGGCATCCGAACCACCTGGTAGCAATAGAGGAATGAACGTTCAGCCAGGGAGGCATACACATGAAAACTCCCGCGGACTTGGGGGGCAGGTCGAAGGCAGTGAACGAGAACTACAGCTTGGAGACAATGACAGATTAGCAGAGATGGTTAGAAGAGCTATGAGGGGCGGTTTAGTAAACAGAGACTTGGAAGATATAAACAGGAGTCCTTTTCCTTCTGCGATTAGGATGGCTAGGAACCCACTAGAATTCAAGCTACCATCATTGGACATGTACAACGGGAAAACGGACCCCACGGTCCATCTAACGAAGTATATGAGACATTTGGAAGTGCTGGGGGCATCAGAGGAGGTTATGGCCCGGTGCTTTCCACTGTATTTGACGGACATTGCAGCGTTATGGTTTAGGCAACTGGAGAGCGGCTCCATAGGAACATGGGCAGATTTAACTGAGAGATTCATGAGGCAATTCAGGGTTCATATTGCGAGACCCAAGAATGTGATGACTTTGGCAACCTTGAAACAGAAAACTGGAGAGACTTTGAGGAGCTTTCTAACGCGATTTAATGCGGCGGCAGCATCAGTGGATCGACCAGATCCATCTATGGTCATGATGGCGGCTGTATCTGGAATAGCTGGTAATACAGAGTTCAAGAATTCATTAACCAAGGACCCTCCTATGAATCTGGGAGAGTTCTATCATGAGGCTGAAAAGTTTCTGCGTTTGGAAGATGCTAGTGCAGAAAGAGAGGAAGAAGATGACGTTTACGTAATCAAGAGCGGAAACCCACCTGGAAAGGGTGCGGAGACTAGCAAAGGAAAAAGAAAGGCTGAGGATAATGATGATAGGACAAAGTGGCTACGAAGAGAACCACCCTCACCACCTATTCAGAGCTGAATGAGAGTTTGGAACGGATTTATCAGGATACCAAGGGGCAGGTTCCGTATCGTAGACCAATGCGAAGGGATCCAACCTCTGACGAAAGAAAATCAGATAAGTTTTGTGTATTTCATGAATTGAATGGTCATAAGACTAATGATTGTAGGCATTTGAAGGACGAGGTAGAAGGGCATATCAGGAACGGTATGCTCCTTCAGTATGTGAGGAGGCGAACTCCAGCGGTGGAGCCAGAGCGACCGCCCTCTACGTCAGCTAGAGGTGACCCTGGATCAAGGCACCATTTGATTATCCATTGATTGCTTGATTAAAATAACGATGAACAGGTCATAAGCTTCCACTAACGCAATTGAATCGTTTACACATGTACGAGATCGCGAACGATCTCCAGGCATGCTCTGAATGATCATTGACTGCTTCGGAGTGGGAACTTACACTTTGACATCCTTGCTTTGCTTTTGTTTCGATTTGAACATTTGAATTCTTCCTGTTTGGACATTTCTGCTGTAAGGTACTATTGCTTTGACATTTACAATTCTATGAAAAAATTATTTACTTGTATGCCCGTTGGATCGCGAACGGTCCACGAGCACCTATTGCATGGCAACGAACTGCCGAAGTCTTTGATTCATTCCCCTAAACAATGACTCCAACACTGATAATATTAAGTCCCCCCCGGGCACACTCATTCGCCTCGAACAGCACCCGACTTCGAACAGTCACAATTCGCCTCGAACGGCACTCGACTTCGAACAGTCACAATTCGCCTCGAACGGCACCCGACCGCGAACGGTCACAAACTCGCCTCGAACGGCACAACTCGCCTCGAACGGCACAACTCACCTTACCTCAAATGGCTTGATCGCGAACGGTCGTCATTTGAGGTCCGCCACCTAATCACTGACTGTTACACCTTATCTCAAATGGCTTGATCGCGTACGGTCGTCATTTGAGGACCACCACTTGACCGCGCACTGTCGCACTTTACCTCGAATGACTCGATCACGAACGATCGTCATTTGAAGTTAAGCGCTTGACCTTGAACGGTCCCCACTCGACCGCGCACTGTCGCACTTTACCTCGAATGACTCGATCCCGAACGGTCGTCATTTGAAGTAGAGCGCTTGACCTTGAACGGTCACATTTCACTGCAAATGACTCGATCCCGAACGATCGACGCACGGATTATGCGCTTGACCGCGCACGGTCGCACTTCACCTTAAATGACTTGATCACGAACGATCGTCATTTGAAGTTAGGCGCTTGACCATGAACGGCCGCGCTTCATCCCAAATAGCTCGATCCCGAACGGTCGTCATTTGGGGCCATATAAAACTATCAAGCTCTTTACAGGTTGTTGACAAGATACGAACATCCAGCTCATGGCATTACAAAACACGCCTTCCTACCGCAAGACATGTTTTGGGGGGCAAAGTGTTATCCCATTTTTGGTCAAAACTGGAATATCAATGTTGTGTGCGTTTCCACCACGAAGAAGCAGCCAGCAAGCGTATACAAGCCGAAGATTTCATTCATAACCCAAGTGCAAAAGCTCATTCGGTATTAAGAAGTTTAAGGTTTCATTCGGCAAAGCCTTATTCGGCAATTCAAGCATAGGTGCCCATCCGGCATTCTCAACACAAGTTCATTCGGCATAAGCCTCACCGGACCCATTTCCATCAATGCCGAACCAAACCCACTTCCTACGTACCGAACCAAACCCACCTGCATGTGCATACCGGACCAAACACATGCCGATCCAACCTTCTCCCCACACTCCACCGGACCAGACCATCTCCTACAACCGGTCTACACTCCTAACACCGGACCAGGTTGGTACCGGACCAACGTCCTACCGGTCCAGCACCACACACTCAAGACCGGACCAAGCTTCGCCGAACCAGATAATTGCCAGTCCAGATTGCATCAGCCCAGGCCCACCAGCAGCTATAAACATCTAAGACTCCTGCCCCAGCCTCACTCTATAAATAGAGGGGCAGGGGTACAACAATGGGGACAAGTTGGAGAGCTCAAGCCTGGAAGGAACTCTCAAACAACTTTAGATACTTGTAATCAAAGCTTTGTACTTGTAATCTAAAGAAAAAAAGAGAATAACATATAAAGTGGACGTAGGCACATTCTGGCCGAACCACTATAAATCTGTGTGTCTTTTACAGTTTAGTCCCTGCTTTTTATATATTTACATAAATCACCCAAATCACTAAATACAACATAAAATAAACCAACTCGTACGACTTTGGGTGTTTGCGACCATTTTTTACGCAAACAATTATCATTTCAACTGGCTTTCCAACTTCAATTATAGGCTTCAAACAACATTGTTTTTCTTACAATTCAAATTTAAATTTAAATTCAAATTTCAAACTTTCAAAATTTCTCAAAATTTTTTCTAACACCCTAAATTTTCGAAAATTTTTGCCAGCGTCTCCTTTGCGCGGCTAGCTCGGTACGACTACAAAATGGAACCACGGCCACTCAGAATCAAAAAGAAAAGAGAAAGCCAAGTGGATAGAGAAGAAAATCATCAAATTTCATACTGAAATTGAAATACGTACCTTTTTGTCGAGCAATTCAATTTTTAACTTTGAAATCAAAATCTCAATTCCTTTATACACCTGTATATCCTGCTATGCATAATATATAATTCCAATATACAAACCATTTTGCCAATTCTATTACAAAATTTCCAACATATGTTTCTTATACATTTTTACTTCACTATTGAAGTTACATATCCATTCTTATTCAATTTCACATTTCAATTCAATTTACAATTTCATTTGAATTCAATTCTCAATTCTAAATATTGAATTCTATCGATTAACTTTTATTTACTAATTCCTTTCAATTAGTACATTCACTAATTCATTTTAATTTTCAATTTCCATATTCAATTCATCTCGAATTTAGTTAATTACTAACAAAGAAAATTTCAATCTATTTCTTTTACTTACTTGAATTTATATACAAATTCAAATTTATCTTAAAATTTATCTCAGGATTAAACTTTAATTTAACCAATTCAAATTCCAATTCATTAGTCCATGAATTAATAATTTATCAAGTTAGTTACTAGAATTCAATCCATTTTATTTTATTTAATTCCATATAATAATGATAATAATTCAATATTATCCCTTCCTAACAATCATGCAACCATATACTATAATAATTCATAGAAAATCATTTCTTTTCTATACAAAATAGTTTTGGGCAAAATTATCTTATTTACCAAATTCAAAAACAATTTTATATTCACTAACAAATACGCGCTCATATCTATTATTACACTCAAACTCATTCTAGAGTACTGCTGACTCTATCTCTAATGAGTAATACTCAACAGAACCATGGTTGTCGCTTAACCAACAGCTCTGATACCAAATGTAACGATACCGATTTTTCGTTGCCGAAAAACCGAATAGTTAGGGTTTAAAGAAAAAGAAAAGAAAAAGAAAGTGAGAGAAAAAATAGAGAGAAAAGAAAATAGAACGGAACAGAAATAACAGAACAACAATATCAGAATCTCACAATTCGCAGCGGAACAACATATAATAGATAAATGAATAATCTTTAAACAAAGAACTATATCAGTTATTACATTACATCACATTTCATTTCATCATATCATCAGAGTGTACAACAACAACAACAAACAGTGCAGCGGAAAAAGAAATACTATATAAACTAGTAATACGTCATGCCATCCAGCTTGCCTCCAACAATTCCTGAATTCCAGAATATCCTGATAAACCTTAACTCTTGACTGCCCGTGTGAAAATTGGTGGGCACCCAGAGTTTAGGAAGGAAAACAATAAACTCCGAGTCAGTCATGTGACTGGTGTGAGAACTTAAAACAGTTTATTTATCTTTGAAAACAAAATAGAGGAATATTTTTAAAGTCAATTCGCAATGCTTTTAAAATGAGACTACCATAAGGCCTCCCGCACACACACACAATGCAAACGCAGAATCGGAGGAGATTTCTCCTTATGATAGTCAAAGATGCTTGATACGCATTAAAAAGAACAGTTGATATTATTACTAGTGCATAGTGTAGAGAAAATTCATTTCGAAAATAAAGATATAAATCTTAGCCAGCATAAACATTTCGCACTTATGCCTACTATAGCTACCATGTTCAATAGCGGGTTACCGCCATATTCCATGACAGGTTATACAACTAAAACCGTACAAGTCTCGTATTTGAAGAATGGATTTTCCAACAAATGGTCAGGCCAAGGAAATTCCCATTGCCACATGGAAACGCCTCTGGAAGGACGCCCCGAGAACCACCGTTCTCCGCTAAACAAAGCCGGGAATCCCTTTTCCCAAGGAATATTACAAACCCTCAGATATGCCACCCCCGGTCCTTTGGAACCTTTAAACGAGCGCTCGTCACCATCATCACACAATCATAAAGTGTTTTCAACATGAGTAAGTATCTGGGCTCCATACCATGATACTACCCTTTTCCAGAAGGAATGGTCATACCCTAGGGAAGCGATCCCTGAAAACCTTGCCGCACAATTCCTGTTTCGACCATTACCGGTTTGTGAGGCTCGACGAAGTCACGTCCACAAAATAGGGTCTCATCCGCTAAAAAAAATGGGGGAAATCAATCAACTGCAATATATACATATGCCAATATATATATATTGCTATATATATAATATAATACCAATTCCACTTCGAGGTGGAATATCGCGGTATATGTGTGTAATAAATAACCTCCGCTTACTAACGGCGTATAGGGTCTATTCACATCCAATATATATATATATATATAACAATCATCATTCAAGCCATCAATCATTCAATCAACAAATTTTAAATCTAACTATTTAAAATTTAAATAAACAATAAAATTCCTTTTGAGTGAGAAGTTCTCACCTTTGCTTTTATTTTGCAATCCACTTCCAATTCAACTTGTTTTCTTCATTTATACCTTGTATAAATATTTACACAATTTATTAATGTTCAAACAGATTGAATAATAAATTTTCATTTTTGATTGTTTTAATTATTCAATGGTTTTGTTCTAAACCAATACCTTTAATAATTTTATTCAACTACAATTTAATTTTTAAAACTAAATTTTCTTTATTATCTTTCAATTAAATTTTGAACAAATTCTCCTTTTGTAAATTTAATTTAAATTAACCCATGATTTTCTTTAATATTTGAAAAATTCAAATCACCAATTTTCGTTCAATAGATTTAATTAACTAATTATTTAAATCTAAATTTAAAAATAAGCAGACTGTAATCCTTTATTACATTTTCAAAATATCTTAGTAAATCAATATTTCCAAATTCTCGTATATATATATATATATATATATATATATATATATAATTTAAAAACTGCTTATGTATATTTTTATTTTCAAATCTTCCTTTAAATAATTTAATTTACTATAGATTTAATTTTAACTAACTAATTCCTTTTTAAAACAATTTCTTTTCAATGGATTAAATTGTTTAACGATTTTAAATTTGAACAAATCTAACAATTAATTTTTTTCGTTTATAAATTTATTTAAAAATTAAATCTTAAACTATATTTCCTTTAACAAATTCCTTTTTAATAAATTTATTTAAATAAAAATTTAAATCTAATACTAATTCTCCTTTTATAATTTATCTAATTAAAATTAAATTTCAACCATATTTATTTTATTTATTTATTTATTATTATTTTTTTATAGCTTACTGTAATTTAACTGTAAAAATTTTTTTTAACTAAATAAAAATTAAAATACCACATCACCTGACTGCCTCTTCGAACGCCATCGTACGCAAACCCAAACCCTATTCGACGCCGCCGTAACCTAGCCCCAAGCGCGCGCTTCCTCGTGCCGCGCCTCCATGTGATCGCGACCACTCTACTCGCCGCCGTTGATCGAATTCGACCCCATTTCCTCCAACCACGCGCGCCTCGTCGTCGTGACACTCCCCTGCCTCGCGTTCCCCCAAATTCACTTGCTCGGCCTCGAGCTTCCCTAATCGAACGCGCCTCCAGATGCTTGCGCACGCCTCCACCATCGCGCGCGCCATCACGTCGCTGTCGCGCCTCCCCACGTCGCCTCTAATCGCACGCGCACACGCGTGCGCCTGCGCCCATTTTTTTTTTTTTTCTTCGTAAGCTCTGAAATGATGAGGGAGGGGGTGCTTCGTGTTTTAAGGAGAAGGGATCGTGTTTTTGCAGAGGGAATGCGTGATTGAAGGCGTGTTTACAGCTGATCAAGGTAAGGCCGTGTATAACTTATTATTATTATTATTATTATTTTTTTAAATCCAATTGTTTTGTTTAATTTATTTTCTTTACCTTGTTTTGTTTTAATTTCGTTGTTAAAATTTTAACTAAGTGTATTTATTTATTTTTATTTTGTATTGATTAAGATTCTATTCCTTTTTTTATTTAAACTAAAGAAAAATGTTATTAAAACTAACCATCCTTTATTAATTTAAATAAATAATTCTTGTATCCAAATTTATTTTCTTCTAAGTCGTTAGTTCGAATTTCAATTACAAATTAAATATTCAATTTCAACTTCAAAGTTAAATTTAAATTTATTCAACTTTAAATAGATTAAATTCTAAAATTTAATCGCCAATTTATTCTGATAATTTGAAATTTAAGTCAAATTATCATTTAAATATTTAAAATAAATTAAATATTTACAAATTAAATTGTTCAATATTCTGGGTCGTTACAAAAATTATTTGGAATCTGGTGATGTTGAGCATGCCTTTTGATAGTTAAATAATCCGACTATCAATATTTACCTTTAAATAGGTATTTGTTGTGATTGTTTGAATTTGAATGCCACACTTATTTTGAATAAGCGCTCACTATTCGGGTTAGCCGGGAAAGGACCTTGGGGTCGTATAACCCATTCTGAATATGTGATACGTCGTAATGGATTGCATTCGATGACCGGTGTTGAAGACCGTATATTTTTGAAAACAGAAGGATTACCGTTGAGTTACTCTGCATCGGTTGATCTCCGATATAGAGGTTTTATCACCCTTAGTGACGGGAAGTCCGGACGTGATTAGAAATTATCCGGAATGCAAGGACTTCTTTGTAAGTGACTTCGGTTCTGTTCGAGCCCGGAACAGACTTGTATGGATTGTATGTCTGACATTACAAATTAAGATATAAAGCTGATTTCTTTCAAATATATTTCTGTTGGTGGCGGAGAATTTATTCTCTTAGCTTAACACCCTTCTCTGAGACGTACGAGCTCAGAGGTTATATAGTTGAAGGTTATTAGTGATATACTCCCAATTTGGTAGTGTGGCATGCTGAATGTTGCTGTGAAATGATCATTGTTTGATCATTTGTCATTTGTAGACCTGAAGCACAGCTTTTGTATAAAGCGTGGCTTTGTGGACAAGACTTCGTCGGACCTCACAACCCGGAAATGGTCAAAACAGGAAGGATGCGGCAAGGTTATTAGGGGGTAGCGCCCCTTTAGTGTATGTCATTCCTTCTGGATAGAGGTGGTATCATGGTGTGGAGCCCAGATACTTAACCTATGTTGTTGCTGCAAAATTATTGATTTGTGGTTGTTGGAAATCGAGGATCCTCGGATAGATCAGTTACGATCGGGGGAAGACATATTCGTGTCAGTAGTTACCCAGTTAGGGGTAACCCGGCCTTATGTTGGCAGAGATCCGGTTTGGTTCTCGGGTCGTCTTTCCAGAGGCGTTTCCATGTGGCAACGGGAAGTTCCTTGTCCTGACCATTTGTTGGAAATCCAAAGAAACAATACGATCTTGTACGGTTTTGGTTGTAGAGCCTATCATTCACTTATGGTGGCGCCCCACTGTTTGGATGGTAGCTATAGTAGGCATAAGTACAAAATGCCTATGCTGGCTAAGATTTATATCTTTACTTTCGAAATAATTTTCCAACACTATGCACTAGTAATAATATCAAATGTTTCTTTTTAATGCGTATCAAGCATCTTTGACTATCATAAGGAGAAATCTCCTCCAATTCTGCGTTTGCATTATGTGTGTGCGGGAGGCCTTATGGTAGTCTCATTTTTAAAAGCATTGCGAATTGACTTTAAAAATATCCCTCTATTTTGTTTTAAAGATAAACTGTTTTAGTTCTCACACCAGTCACATGACTGACTCGGAGTTTATTGTTTTCCTTCCTAAACTCTGGATGCCCACCAATTTCCACAAGGGCAGTCAAGAGTCAGGTTTATCAGGTTACTCTGGATTTAGGAGTGCTATGGAGCTCAGGAGGCGAGCTACATATCGAGACATACCACTTGTATATGATATTATACTATGTATTATTCCGCCGTGTATTCTGTATGAGGACAAGTTTATATAACTATCCATTGATGTATTGACTCTGTTTTCTATTGTTGTTGTAAACTCTGATAATGATGTAATGTATAAATGTACAGTCCTTTGTTTTAAGGATTATTAATTTATTTATTATATGTTGTTCCGCTGCGAATTGTGAGATTCTGATGTTGTTCTGTTATTTCTTTCTGTTCTATTCTATCTTTTTCTATCTTCTTCTACCTCTTTCTTCTTCTTTAACCCTAACATTTCGGTTTTTCGGCGACGAAAAATCGCAAACCGTTACAAGGTATCAACTCCAAAACCTATCATCACTTCCCCCACGACGCTCCGTCCACCAGAGAGCCTCCGCCACCGGCCACATGCTCGCCTACGACCAAACTTTCAACACCTAAAACCAAGTTGAACTCGGTCATCCTTACAGGTCGTACCGACCCAAACAAGTTGCCTAGTTAAAACTAGGGTTCCAAACAAGAAATCATCACCGCTGCCACCTCGATGCAAAGCATCTCCATCCAATAATTTTTCACTCCTCTACCCACAAGATGAATCCCGACCCTTCAATATCAATAGATCACCAGAAATCACAAGTTTTCCCTTTTCTGTTCATCACCGAACTACACCCTCATTTCTAGTTTAAAAAATTGTGATTTAGGTGTTAAAAATCATGATTCTGTTTATATATTCATATCCTAATACTGAATCTAAAATATTCACTGTTTGAATTTTAATTTATTCAAAGCATGTACTGATATTTGGTTTAAGAGAAAAACACGGGCTTTAATTTAACTTAATTAATTTTTTAAATCTTAGTTTATGATAAATCAATCAACATTTGCTTGGAAATTAAGTCCTAACAATAATTTGCACCAGAGAAAATTGAATTCAAATTTAAACAAGAACATCTGGGCTATAAACAGAGTAGGAACAATCAGCATACCCTTACACATATGTATATATACAGCAGGTTCACACGAACATATTCATCTCATCATCACAAGCATGCAACCAGAAATTATACTAAATTTTTTTTAAAAAGAAAAGTTACTCACCTTTTTAAACCAGAAGACAGAGCCTCCAAAATGTTTTGAAAGCTGTTTTGATTCTTTTGAAAACTGGAATATGCAGTGCCCCTTTTTAAAAACTTGAATTGCTTTGTTTAAATCTTGAATTGCTGGAGCTTATTTTTAAACGGGAATGCCTGCTCCTTTAAATTTAAAACTGCATACGTGCTACTACAAGATTTCCTAATTTTAAGAAATGCAGGTTTGATTGAATATGCAGGTTTAAAACAGATTTGCTTACTTTGATTTCATGCATTTGATTTTAGTGGAGGTGTTTCGAGAAAGGGTTTCAGGGACTAAATGGACTTGCATGCTACAGATTTACAGGGTCTTGGATATTTACAGGGAAATGATCAAACTTGAAGATGATTACAAGATTTGTTGAAGATGATTTCAGATTTTTAGTTTCAAGGGTGATGCAGCACAGACCAGGGTCGAAGAATTGCAAGTTAACGGCATGAGTCGTTCACGACGTAGTGGGAGTTTAAGTCGTTCACGACTTAACAGATCCGAAGGCAAAGGCATGAGTCGCATACGACCGAAGGAAGAAGGGTTAGGTCGGTCACGACCTAACATGCTAGGAGAAGAAGAGTTACGACCTAACTAAACGATAAGTCGTTTGAAATCTGAATCTTTAGGTCATCTACGACCTATAACTACAAGTGCTAATGAAGTGGCCTTAAGTCGTTCGCGACTTAACAGGGTGAAGGATAACGAGTCATGGAGAAGTGGGTCGCTCGGAGTTAAGTCGCCTGGAGATAAGTCGTTGGAGATAAGTCGCTCAGATTCAGGTCGCTGGACCTTGGGTGGTGATGCCTACAAGATGAGTTGCCTGATTCATGAGTCGTTAAGTCGTTATGCTGAAAAGTGTTAAGTCGTGGTCTGTTTAAGTTGTATGTCATGTACTTTTTTCTGTTGAGATACATGTATGTGTCGTATTGTAATATGAGTCGTGAGTCGTCTCGTCTTTGGTCGCATAATTGTAATGCCGTGTGAGAAGCTGTTGAGTCGCTGCCGACTTATATGTTGTGTTGTAATACGGGTGAGGGTTTTGAGTCATGAGTCGAGAGTCGTGAGTCGCGAATCATGAGTCGTAAGTCGTGAGTCGTGTATGACTTATAGGCCAGTTGTGAAAAACGCTATAAATAGGCGTGGTCGTGTCACTTTGTAAATTTGGTTGATTTTTGAATAAATTTCTTGTTGATTGCTGTGTGCTTTCATCTTAAATTGGTAGTTGAGTGTAATCTCCGATCTCCACTTTTCGGTTATTCGAGTGCGCTCGAATCAACGATTGTTGAAGCCGATTCACGGAATCAAGTGCGCTTGATCAACGTTTGAAGAATTGAAGATCTTCTTTCACGTTATCGTGCGTGATCAACGTGACGAGGATAGGTAGAATTCGGTATCTTTGTGATCAACGAAATTGGGCATTTCATTATCTTCAATCCACCGATTGCTACATCTCATCGATTTCATTGTTTTCGTAATATCCGCTGCGTCAGTTTTGGTATCAGAGCTAGACTTAGCCAATCATAGCTAAGCCGAGTCTTGGAGCCAATTTTGGAAGTTGAAGTTTGAAGTTGTTGTTCGTCGTGTTCATCTTGAAGTTGCAACGAGTTTGAAGATTTTGATCCATTTCATTTTGGATCTAGAGTTGGAGAAGGTTTGTATTTTGGCAGTGAGATTTTTTGCGCGCCAAAGTTGAAAGTAAAGTGTGAAGGCCGAACATCACTTTGTGCTAAGTATAGGCCGTGACTTGTTTGACTTGTGTTGAAACTTTGTGTTGAATTTGTTGAAGTGTTGTGAAATCTAACCATGCCGCCAAGGAGAGCTAATCGTAATCCAAATGTTGAAGCGTTGTATAGAAGAGAAGAAGCCGAGCAAATGGAACAACGTATTAATGAAAAGTTTGATGAAGGCATTGGAAAGCTAGAGAGGTTGATAAATGATTTGAATCAAAGTCAAAGGAGGAGATCACCAATCTCGAACCATGGAGGAAACCGAGTTTCTCCATCGGTTACGGAAGCGAGAAGGGTATCACCGCAATCTTTTAGAGAGAGAAGAGAAACATCAATTTCGTCAAGAAGAGATTACCATGACTATGGACATGAAGAAAGAAGAACTCCGCGTGAGTTTGAAGATGAGCCATATAGAGGTGAAGAGAGACATAGTAGAAGGGACATGCGTGATCAAAGGGATGTTGATGGTCGAGATCGATATAGACAAACATTTGATTTTGATGAAGAGGGTGATAGAGCTAGCATTCATTATCGAGATCGAGACCAAGTTCGAAATTCATATCGGGATGTAGATGATGATCGAAGATGGGAATCGGGTATCAAGATGGAAATTCCTGAATTTAAAGGTGGAATGGTGGCATAAGAATTTCTTGATTGGTTGTCTAATGTTGAAGAGATCTTTGATTTCAAGGAGGTTCCTGAGTATAGAAGGGTGAAGTTGGGTGCTACTAGGTTGAGGGGGAGAGCTTTAGCGTGGTGGCAGCAAACTAAACTTACGAGAGAACGGATGGGAAAATCAAAGATTGAATCATGGGAGAAGATGAAGAAATTGATGAGAGATACATTTTTACCATACAACTACCAGTCACTTATGTATCAGAGATTGCAGAATCTAAGGCAGGGGACGAAGTCAGTCAATGATTATGTAGATGAATTTTACCAACTCATTGCCAGGAATGATATTATGGAAACGGAAGAGCAACTGACTGCTAGGTTTGTTAGAGGACTGAGGATGCAGATCCAGGATATGGTTAATATGTTCGATCCAAGATCTGTGGCGGAAGCACACCAAAAGGCGTTGCTTGGGAGAAGCAGGGAAGGCGTGGAGGTGGTGTGTTTACTAATTCTAACAATCAAGTGAAGGGAGTCAGTGGAAGTTCTAATGTTCCTAAAGCTGTTACAAGACCAATTGTGAAGGAAGGAGAGAAGGCAAAGGTTAATAGCAATTTCAAATGTTACAATTGTCAGGAGTTGGGTCATAAGAGCAATGAATGTCCGAAGCCTAAGAGGAGAGCAATGGTTGCAGAGATAGAAGAAGAGGACGTGGAAGCTGAATGTTCTAATTCATCTTATGAAGAGAAAGAAGAAGAATTATCCGGAGATGAAGGGTGCAATTTAATGACGAGGAGAAGTTATTTAGCACCGAAACAAGAAGAGGAAAACAGTTGGTTGAGGAATAACATATTTCAATCCACATGCACTATTCTGGGAAAGGTTTGCAAGTTCGTTATTGATGCTGGAAGCTGTGACAATATTATCTCGACAGAGGCAGGAAGAAAGTTGAACTTGAAAACTGAGAAGCATCCTAAACCGTACAAGCTAGCATGGTTAAGGAAAGGTGGTGAAGTGAAAGTTGGGCGAAGAGCTTGTGTGATTTTTCAATTGGAAAGAAGTACAAAGATGAAATCTGGTGTGATGTTGTAGACATGGATGTGTGTCATCTGTTGTTGGGCAGGCCATGGCAGTTTGATAGAGCAGTACAACATGACGGTCGAACTAATAGTTACAGTTTCATGTTTGAAGGTACTAAGATTATTTTAGTTCCTAAGAAGCAACAACAGAAGGAAAGCAAGTTGGAGGAGATCGAAGAGCTAAAAACTTTGCTATCGTTGAAAGAGTTTGTTAAGGAAGTTGAAAAGGAGCCTGAAATATTCTTGTTGATTGGACGAGATTGAAGTGAAGAGGTTGACATTCCAGAAGAAACAAAGCCAGTTTTGAAAGAATTTGAGGATGTCTTTCCAGAAGAGTTTCCTAAGGAGTTACCGCCACTGAGAGACATTCAACATCAAATCGATCTTGTTCCGGGAACAGTATTACCGCATAGACCACATTATCAAATGAGTCCGAAGGAACATGAAGGGTTACGAAGGCAGGTGGAAGAGTTGTTAGAGCAAGGATGTGTTCAGGAAAGCTTGAGTCCTTGTGTAGTACCAGCTTTGTTGGTACCAAAGAAGGATGGAACATGGAGGATGTGTACTGACAGTCGAGCATTGAATAAGATTACTGTGAGATATAGATTCCCAATGCCGAGGTTGGATGACTTGCTAGATCAGTTGAGTGGGGCTATTATATTTTCGAAGATTGATTTGAAGAGCGGATATCATCAAATTCGTATTAGACCAGGTGATGAGTGGAAGACTGCTTTTAAAACCAGGGAGGGTCTATACGAATGGTTGGTTATGCCATTTGGTTTATCAAATGTGTGACGACTCGTATTTTGCCCGCTCGAAAATCGACATCCATACTTCATATCGTATTCGAATGCCATAGATTCGACCGTTCAAATCCGATTCGCCGGAGCTTATAACAATATTAAGTAAACAACACAGCGGAATAAAAGAATAATACATTGATATACAGCTTTGATACAATATCTGATACAATAGATAATCCAATAGATATCAATATACATCAGAGATATGATACAATAAAATAGCAGCGGAAAAGAAAATAGATAACACTAGCAGCGGAACAATATAACTCTAAGATAGTCTTCAAGGAAGAACTCCAGAAACTGCAACTCCATTTCCAAGGAACAATCCAGCAATAGCTCGAACTCCCAATAGCGATGCACCAAGATAACCAAGACTGGTGCTATCCAAAGACTGAACTAACTCCAGATAATCTACTAAATCTGACTATCTGAAAAACCCAACTATAGACTGCTCGTGTAGAAAATAATGAGCATCCAGAGTTTAGGAAAGAAAACAATAAACTCCGGATCAGTCGTGGGACTGGTGTGAGCAACAAAAAAACAGTTTATCTTTTAAAACATTCTACAAAAGATTTTCAAAGTCAATTCGCAATGCTTTTTAAAAATGAGACTACCATAAGGCCTCCCGCACACACACACATGCAAACGCAGAATCGGAGGAGATTTCTCCTTATGATAGTCAAAGATGCTTGATACGCATTTAAAAAGACATTTAATATTATTATTAGTGTATAGTGTAGGAAAAATCCATTTCGAAAGTAGAATATAAATCTTAGCCAACATAGACATTTCGAACTATGCCTACTATAGCTACCATCTAAACAGTGGTGACCACCATAAGTAAATGGCAGGTCCTACAACTAATACCGTACAAGTTTCGTATTGGGAATTGGATTTCCAACAAATGGTCAGGCCAAGGAACTTCCCATTGCCACATGAGAATGCCTCTGGATGGACATTCCCGAGAACCAAACCGGATCTCTACCAACACAAGGCCGGGTTACTCCTAACTGAGTAACAACTGACCGAATATGCCATCCCCCGGTCCTTTGGGACCTTTATCCGAGAGCTCTCTAATCAATTCACACAATCATAAAAACAAAGTGTTTCAACATGAGTAAGTATCTGGGCTCCATACCATGATACTACCCTTTTCCAGAAGGAAATGGACATACCCTAAAGGGTGCTACCCCTCATAACCTTGCCGCATCTTTCCTGTTTTGACCATTCACGGGATGTGAGGCTCGACGAAGTCACGTCCACAAAAACATACTTTATACAAAAGCCATGCTTTGGGTCAACAAATGATCAACACAATGATCACTAAGATAGACGATCAAATAAATGATCCTATCACAAATAATCAACACAATGATCATTTCAGCAACACTCAGCATGTCACATTACCAAATTGGGAATATATCGCTGATAACTTCAACTATATAACCTTTGAGCTCGTACGTCTCAAAGAAGGGTGTTAAGCTAAAAGAATAAATTCTCCGCCACCAACAGAAATATATTTGAAAGAAATCTGCTTTATATCTCAAATTGTAATGTCAGACACAACAATCCATACAAGTCTGTTCTGGGTTCGAACAGAAACGAAGGCACTTCCAAAGAAGTCCTTGCAATCCGGATATTCACAATCCTGATCGGATTTCCCATCACTTAGGGAGTTTCTATACCGGCGCGACTCGGTGCAGAAACAATCGATAGGTCATCCTATCACTCTCGCAAATACCCGGTCTTCATCACCGGTCTTCAAATGCATCCATAACGACATATCACATATTCGGAATGGGATATATGACACAAAGGTCCTCTCCCGGCTAAACCGAACAGTGAGCGCAGTATTTCAAAAACATATGGATAATGGGATTTCAATTAAGTCACAACTTAATAATTCAAAACTTTATTTCAAATGGTTTAATCCAATTACCATTTCAATCTTTAAACAAAAAGATTCATTTTCACAACCCTTAACGGTTTTAAACAATTTTCACATTTTAATCTTTTAAACAAAAGATTCATTCACAGATTTTCCAAATCAATTTGATTAACTCGTTAAATCTTTAAATCAAAGATTTAACTTATAGCTTCAAAACAATTTCATTTCAATTTGATTTAAACAAATCATCAATTTAAATCTGTTAAAAATAAACAGATTTAATTCATAGTTTTCAAATTACAGAATTAAATTCCTAATTTCTTGAATTCAAATTTAAATCAAATTATTTAAATTCCAAAACTTAATCAAGTAATTTAAAAATAATAAATTTTATTTTGAAATTCCTTTCCAAAAGCTTTTCACATTTATTCCGATTCCATTTCCAAAACATTTGAATTTAAAAAAAATTCAAATTTAAACTATTTCAAAATCTGTGACTTAATCGATTTCCTCGTGAAATCCATCATTGTGTGTGTATGGTGTAGTCCAGGGTTTTAACACATTAGTGCAACATTATTCAATCATCACAGATCAAAACACAGAGATATATTTGATAAGCGATGTAGCTATAAAGCTTATCGCCCATTCACAGATTCACAGATAATATGCAGATGTAAATAAATGAATAAATCATACACGGCACAAACCACAGAATAAAATATCACAGATCAGTTAGGGCAAACAATTCAAGGCACCTCATACAATATAATCATTTATAGGTAAGGTCCAGTATTCAATAGTCATTTATAAGCAGGAGTAATTAATTGTTTAATCCCAAGTAATTTAATTTATTTTTAAATTAAATTATCTACTTATGAATAAATTTTTCAAATTCTGATTTATTATACAAATCATTTGATTTAAATTAATTTATCAAACACTTATCAATCTATCAAATGATTTCTTAAATTAATTAACTAAATTAATTAATTAAAATTAATCATATTATCAAAATTAATTGTAATAAATAATTAATCCTTAATTATTTTCATCAAGTAATTACACTCAATCAATTTACAAACGATGATCTTAATTAATTAATCTAATTAAATATTAAAATTAAATCACATTAATTTACAATAAAATCTTTAGTTAATGACCCTCATTAACTATTGATCAAAATATTAATAAATTCAATTAGTTAATTATTCATTTTAAATTAACTTAATGATTAAATTATTAATCTTTATTTACTCAAGAATAAAACATTTTTTTTTTCTTCTTATTAATGATCAAATTTTCATTAATAAGCTATTTAAACAATTTACTTCAAATTTTTACTTTTAGATTTTATTTAAAACTTAAGATTTAAAATGAATACAAATTATCTTAGCAAAGTTTAAAACAATTTAAATTTAAACTTCTTTTATTTCAAACTAAGATTCAAATTTATATTCGAACTCAGATTTAAAGTTTAGTTTGAATCTCTATTTTTTTATTCAAAACTTTACTTTTCAATTCCTACTATTTAAACCTCTTTAAAGTTGTTAAAAAAAAAAACTTCATTTATCCAAAACTGGGATTCAACTCTATTTGAATCCAAGCTATTATTTTTTTTCTAAACTTTGTTTAAAGGTTATTTTTACATTCTAAAATCAAGTTTAAATTGTTTAAAATCTACAGGTTTTAACTATAACATACCATCTACCCGAGGCTCTCCATCACTGTCTTCGAGTAAATATTCATTTGCACGCAATATACTCCGAGTTCTTCCTTCTTCTTTCCCCCAACCCTCAACATCATCAGGCACTGGATGATACCGCGTGCACGTGCACGATGACGTTGGCCAGCTCCAGTCATCGCCGCGACTACGAGCATGTCCACGATCATCTCTAGATCGAGCTCCGACCCCTCGCACCGTCCCACCAATTCAAAATCAAAATTTTGGGTCGTGTTTGAAAACCTGGAACACTCGATACTGTCGACCCCCACAAACCTGTCAACACGCCACATCATCAACTCCGACCACCATAAACGCTGCGCTTCCGGCCACGAACGCTATGACCATTCACGAACCCATCCCTCGTGGTCCTATCGAACTCGATGCAACAGAGGGAATGAACGAAGCGATTTCCTGATCTTGCCTAAAACTAGGGCTACGAAAAGAAATTGCCTGCCGCTGTCACCACCGTCATTACTGACGCCACCACCCATTTTTCCCAGCACCCTGGTAAACTCCACCACCTCCAGGAAGAATCGCAGCCACCACGATCCACCCAATTGCCAGAAATTCCCCAAAAACCATTCTCCCTTCAACTTCGAACTGCACCCAAACTACACAACTAAAAATCACGAAACCCATCTCAAAAATCATCATTTCCAGTATGAATTCAAGTTATATATTTGAATCGAGATTTTATTAAATTCGAAAATTTCAAAATGTTGAGTATCCTCTGTAAAAATTTAAATTTTTCTCCCTGCATACGTTTCTACTTCATGAAATTATTTTTAGAATAAAGTTCTTACTTAAATACACCTTTTTGCTTTAAACATCAAAGCTTGATAATGATTAGAAATGGAGGAATCGAATTTTTTTTTCTATTTGTTTCATTCAAAAGAACAGGGAAGAAGAACATCACTCAGCACTGTCCAATACAATTACATATACACTCAGTGTCAAAACAAAGAAAATGTCCAGGCCTCCATATTAGACATTAGTTATACACTGATTATAATCAACTTAATCTTTTATATTATGTTGTTTACTCACTTATTATCTGTTTTAAAACAGAGAGCCTGTAGAGTTTAACAGAGTGTTATAAACTCTACACAGATATTTCAAACATTTCATTCACATATATATATATATATATATATATAACAATCCATACTTAAACACATGCAGACCTATTAACAACCACTCCAGAGCATCATCAATATGACATCGAGGAATATAGGCAAAAGAAAGTGGGTTTGCTCACAGATTTACAGGCAATGAAAAAAAAAAAGAAAAACTAGTTTCAGACAACATGAAGTTGTTCACAGATATACCTATATATATATGTAAGCAACTGTTTTATAATTTAAAAATATCTAAAAAGACAAGTTACTCACATGTATGAAGAGCAGATGATACAGGGAAGCTTGTTGAACTCAGGCTTGCAATTGGATTTGCTTTGATATTTGTTGAAGTTGAAATTTTGTTTTAAGTTTTAAAATGAAGTTTACTTTAGAGGCTACTCAGTTTCGAATGATAAAAACTGAGATGAAGATGTTAAATAGATATAAAAGAAAGCTTACAGTATGGTATAGTTAGTACAGTGTATAAAAATGTAAATTTGTACAAGTAAATATAATATTTTGTATAATAGGCATGGTTGAAGATAACTCGGCTTATATCTTGTTTTTACATACTTGTATACATATTACTGTGGCCTTACTTCATTCCATACCCACTTGTCCTTGTTCATATGCTAATATTTTGCTTGTACACTTTGTTTATGCTTGCTTGTCTCGGCTGAGATGTGGCATTAGTCATCATTGTTTTGTTTAAGTGTACATAGATATATTTATTTGTTTTGCTATAGTTACTTACTTTATACTTCATGTACACAGGTATGTATAATCTTATTTGTTTAGCAATACTTGTTTATTTACATTGTTTTATTTATTTTATTTTATTGGATTTTGCTCATTTTATTATTATGTATGTTTGCATTACATTTTCATTTGTTTACTTTGTTTATGTTTGAATGCTTTTTATTTGCATTACCAAGTTTGTATTTGTATTTGTTTGTATATAGCTATATGTTACTTTGATTAATTTGTTTGTTAATATTTGTTTTATACTTATTGTTTTTTTTTTTTTTTTTATTTCTTTTCTTTTGTTAAATAGGTTTTATTCTATATGTATTTGTTCCATTCTTTTGTTTGTTTTTATCTTATCTTTATATTTGAATGTATTTCCATATTTAAATATGTGGTTAAAATTTATCTATGTATTAATTTTATTTTGTCTTAAAATTTAAAATCTTGTAATATAAATGAATATATTGTTTAATTTTACCAATGTGTTTTCTTTGTACATCTATATCATATAAAATTTGTAACTTTATTTAATTTCCATTTTATATTTTAATTGTTATTATTATAATTAGTCTTTGAACCCTTTATTTAAGATTATATTTTCAAATCCAATATATACATTTATATTTTCTCATATATACAAATATTCAAATCAATTTGACTTAATATATTTTATATTTGAATCGGGGAAACTCGCATCATTAAAAATCAATTTTACAACTTTTAATTCAAAATTCATTTAAATTATCAATTTAAATTAAATTAAAATCTAGGGTCGTTACAGATTTCCCCCCTTAAAAGAATTTCGTCCTCGAAATTCGCAGGCACGAAAACAACACAGAGATAGACTCAATCTTTACAATTCCTCAAACTTAAGATATGAATTCCAAATTCGGTTTTAAACAAAATCATTTTATCGATACAATTCTAATCATTCTTCATATTCTATTAATCAATTTAATTCAATTAAAATTTCCAATTTCTAATTCATTTATTAGAGTTTAAATCGAAAGGCCGATAAGAAATCGATGAAGTACGAAGTAATAATTTTCTGCAACGATTCGTAAGGCCACCATCACACCGAAACTTCTTTTTGTGGCTGGTACGAAGAAATCAAAAGAAATCGAAATCGAATCAAAGAAAATAGATAGAGAAAGTTATTCCCACTGTTGTTATAGAGTTTTGACTAATTATAGTCGTATTGCCCTGTCCCCTATCTCATTCTCTTCTTGCACTCATACTTACTATTAGTGGATAGTAAGAGAATTTACTGAGGCATTCAAACAGATATCTTAGGGATATACTCATTCTAGGATTTACTTCACCCTATCTCTAATGAGCTACTTAACATGTTATACTCCTGAGCTAAAGTTTCACCTTAGCTCTGATACCACATGTGACGACTCGTATTTTGCCCGCTCGAAAATCGACATCCATACTTCATATCGTATTCGAATGCCATAGATTCGACCGTTCAAATCCGATTCGCCGGAGCTTATAACAATATTAAGTAAACAACACAGCGGAATAAAAGAATAATACATTGATATACAGCTTTGATACAATATCTGATACAACAGATAATCCAATAGATATCAATATACATCAGAGATATGATACAATAAAATAGCAGCGGAAAAGAAAATAGATAACACTAGCAGCGGAACAATATAACTCTAAGATAGTCTTCAAGGAAGAACTCCAGAAACTGCAACTCCATTTCCAAGGACCAATCCAGCAATAGCTCGAACTCCCAATAGCGATGCACCAAGATAACCAAGACTGGTGCTATCCAAAGACTGAACTAACTCCAGATAATCTACTAAATCTGACTATCTGAAAAACCCAACTATAGACTGCTCGTGTAGAAAATAATGAGCATCCAGAGTTTAGGAAAGAAAACAATAAACTCCGGATCAGTCGTGGGACTGGTGTGAGCAACAAAAAAACAGTTTATCTTTTAAAACATTCTACAAAAGATTTTCAAAGTCAATTCGCAATGCTTTTTAAAAATGAGACTACCATAAGGCCTCCCGCACACACACACATGCAAACGCAGAATCGGAGGAGATTTCTCCTTATGATAGTCAAAGATGCTTGATACGCATTTAAAAAGACATTTAATATTATTATTAGTGTATAGTGTAGGAAAAATCCATTTCGAAAGTAGAATATAAATCTTAGCCAACATAGACATTTCGAACTATGCCTACTATAGCTACCATCTAAACAGTGGTGACCACCATAAGTAAATGGCAGGTCCTACAACTAATACCGTACAAGTTTCGTATTGGGAATTGGATTTCCAACAAATGGTCAGGCCAAGGAACTTCCCATTGCCACATGAGAATGCCTCTGGATGGACATTCCCAAGAACCAAACCGGATCTCTACCAACACAAGGCCGGGTTACTCCTAACTGAGTAACAACTGACCGAATATGCCATCCCCCGGTCCTTTGGGACCTTTATCCGAGAGCTCTCTAATCAATTCACACAATCATAAAAACAAAGTGTTTCAACATGAGTAAGTATCTGGGCTCCATACCATGATACTACCCTTTTCCAGAAGGAAATGGACATACCCTAAAGGGTGCTACCCCTCATAACCTTGCCGCATCTTTCCTGTTTTGACCATTCACGGGATGTGAGGCTCGACGAAGTCACGTCCACAAAAACATACTTTATACAAAAGCCATGCTTTGGGTCAACAAATGATCAACACAATGATCACTAAGATAGACGATCAAATAAATGATCCTATCACAAATAATCAACACAATGATCATTTCAGCAACACTCAGCATGTCACATTACCAAATTGGGAATATATCGCTGATAACTTCAACTATATAACCTTTGAGCTCGTACGTCTCAAAGAAGGGTGTTAAGCTAAAAGAATAAATTCTCCGCCACCAACAGAAATATATTTGAAAGAAATCTGCTTTATATCTCAAATTGTAATGTCAGACACAACAATCCATACAAGTCTGTTCTGGGTTCGAACAGAAACGAAGGCACTTCCAAAGAAGTCCTTGCAATCCGGATATTCACAATCCTGATCGGATTTCCCATCACTTAGGGAGTTTCTATACCGGCGCGACTCGGTGCAGAAACAATCGATAGGTCATCCTATCACTCTCGCAAATACCCGGTCTTCATCACCGGTCTTCAAATGCATCCATAACGACATATCACATATTCGGAATGGGATATATGACACAAAGGTCCTCTCCCGGCTAAACCGAACAGTGAGCGCAGTATTTCAAAAACATATGGATAATGGGATTTCAATTAAGTCACAACTTAATAATTCAAAACTTTATTTCAAATGGTTTAATCCAATTACCATTTCAATCTTTAAACAAAAAGATTCATTTTCACAACCCTTAACGGTTTTAAACAATTTTCACATTTTAATCTTTTAAACAAAAGATTCATTCACAGATTTTCCAAATCAATTTGATTAACTCGTTAAATCTTTAAATCAAAGATTTAACTTATAGCTTCAAAACAATTTCATTTCAATTTGATTTAAACAAATCATCAATTTAAATCTGTTAAAAATAAACAGATTTAATTCATAGTTTTCAAATTACAGAATTAAATTCCTAATTTCTTGAATTCAAATTTAAATCAAATTATTTAAATTCCAAAACTTAATCAAGTAATTTAAAAATAATAAATTTTATTTTGAAATTCCTTTCCAAAAGCTTTTCACATTTATTCCGATTCCATTTCCAAAACATTTGAATTTAAAAAAAATTCAAATTTAAACTATTTCAAAATCTGTGACTTAATCGATTTCCTCGTGAAATCCATCATTGTGTGTGTATGGTGTAGTCCAGGGTTTTAACACATTAGTGCAACATTATTCAATCATCACAGATCAAAACACAGAGATATATTTGATAAGCGATGTAGCTATAAAGCTTATCGCCCATTCACAGATTCACAGATAATATGCAGATGTAAATAAATGAATAAATCATACACGGCACAAACCACAGAATAAAATATCACAGATCAGTTAGGGCAAACAATTCAAGGCACCTCATACAATATAATCATTTATAGGTAAGGTCCAGTATTCAATAGTCATTTATAAGCAGGAGTAATTAATTGTTTAATCCCAAGTAATTTAATTTATTTTTAAATTAAATTATCTACTTATGAATAAATTTTTCAAATTCTGATTTATTATACAAATCATTTGATTTAAATTAATTTATCAAACACTTATCAATCTATCAAATGATTTCTTAAATTAATTAACTAAATTAATTAATTAAAATTAATCATATTATCAAAATTAATCGTAATAAATAATTAATCCTTAATTATTTTCATCAAGTAATTACACTCAATCAATTTACAAACGATGATCTTAATTAATTAATCTAATTAAATATTAAAATTAAATCACATTAATTTACAATAAAATCTTTAGTTAATGACCCTCATTAACTATTGATCAAAATATTAATAAATTCAATTAGTTAATTATTCATTTTAAATTAACTTAATGATTAAATTATTAATCTTTATTTACTCAAGAATAAAACATTTTTTTTTTCTTCTTCTTATTAATGATCAAATTTTCATTAATAAGCTATTTAAACAATTTACTTCAAATTTTTACTTTTAGATTTTATTTAAAACTTAAGATTTAAAATGAATACAAATTATCTTAGCAAAGTTTAAAACAATTTAAATTTAAACTTCTTTTATTTCAAACTAAGATTCAAATTTATATTCGAACTCAGATTTAAAGTTTAGTTTGAATCTCTATTTTTTTATTCAAAACTTTACTTTTCAATTCCTACTATTTAAACCTCTTTAAAGTTGTTAAAAAAAAACTTCATTTATCCAAAACTGGGATTCAACTCTATTTGAATCCAAGCTATTATTTTTTTTCTAAACTTTGTTTAAAGGTTATTTTTACATTCTAAAATCAAGTTTAAATTGTTTAAAATCTACAGGTTTTAACTATAACATACCATCTACCCGAGGCTCTCCATCACTGTCTTCGAGTAAATATTCATTTGCACGCAATATACTCCGAGTTCTTCCTTCTTCTTTCCCCCAACCCTCAACATCATCAGGCACTGGATGATACCGCGTGCACGTGCACGATGACGTTGGCCAGCTCCAGTCATCGCCGCGACTACGAGCATGTCCACGATCATCTCTAGATCGAGCTCCGACCCCTCGCACCGTCCCACCAATTCAAAATCAAAATTTTGGGTCGTGTTTGAAAACCTGGAACACTCGATACTGTCGACCCCCACAAACCTGTCAACACGCCACATCATCAACTCCGACCACCATAAACGCTGCGCTTCCGGCCACGAACGCTATGACCATTCACGAACCCATCCCTCGTGGTCCTATCGAACTCGATGCAACAGAGGGAATGAACGAAGCGATTTCCTGATCTTGCCTAAAACTAGGGCTACGAAAAGAAATTGCCTGCCGCTGTCACCACCGTCATTACTGACGCCACCACCCATTTTTCCCAGCACCCTGGTAAACTCCACCACCTCCAGGAAGAATCGCAGCCACCACGATCCACCCAATTGCCAGAAATTCCCCAAAAACCATTCTCCCTTCAACTTCGAACTGCACCCAAACTACACAACTAAAAATCACGAAACCCATCTCAAAAATCATCATTTCCAGTATGAATTCAAGTTATATATTTGAATCGAGATTTTATTAAATTCGAAAATTTCAAAATGTTGAGTATCCTCTGTAAAAATTTAAAATTTTCTCCCTGCATACGTTTCTACTTCATGAAATTATTTTTAGAATAAAGTTCTTACTTAAATACACCTTTTTGCTTTAAACATCAAAGCTTGATAATGATTAGAAATGGAGGAATCGAATTTTTTTTTCTATTTGTTTCATTCAAAAGAACAGGGAAGAAGAACATCACTCAGCACTGTCCAATACAATTACATATACACTCAGTGTCAAAACAAAGAAAATGTCCAGGCCTCCATATTAGACATTAGTTATACACTGATTATAATCAACTTAATCTTTTATATTATGTTGTTTACTCACTTATTATCTGTTTTAAAACAGAGAGCCTGTAGAGTTTAACAGAGTGTTATAAACTCTACACAGATATTTCAAACATTTCATTCACATATATATATATATATATATAACAATCCATACTTAAACACATGCAGACCTATTAACAACCACTCCAGAGCATCATCAATATGACATCGAGGAATATAGGCAAAAGAAAGTGGGTTTGCTCACAGATTTACAGGCAATGAAAAAAAAAAAAGAAAAACTGGTTTCAGACAACATGAAGTTGTTCACAGATATACCTATATATATATGTAAGCAACTGTTTTATAATTTAAAAATATCTAAAAAGACAAGTTACTCACATGTATGAAGAGCAGATGATACAGGGAAGCTTGTTGAACTCAGGCTTGCAATTGGATTTGCTTTGATATTTGTTGAAGTTGAAATTTTGTTTTAAGTTTTAAAATGAAGTTTACTTTAGAGGCTACTCAGTTTCGAATGATAAAAACTGAGATGAAGATGTTAAATAGATATAAAAGAAAGCTTACAGTATGGTATAGTTAGTACAGTGTATAAAAATGTAAATTTGTACAAGTAAATATAATATTTTGTATAATAGGCATGGTTGAAGATAACTCGGCTTATATCTTGTTTTTACATACTTGTATACATATTACTGTGGCCTTACTTCATTCCATACCCACTTGTCCTTGTTCATATGCTAATATTTTGCTTGTACACTTTGTTTATGCTTGCTTGTTTCGGCTGAGATGTGGCATTAGTCATCATTGTTTTGTTTAAGTGTACATAGATATATTTATTTGTTTTGCTATAGTTACTTACTTTATACTTCATGTACACAGGTATGTATAATCTTATTTGTTTAGCAATACTTGTTTATTTACATTGTTTTATTTATTTTATTTTATTGGATTTTGCTCATTTTATTATTATGTATGTTTGCATTACATTTTCATTTGTTTACTTTGTTTATGTTTGAATGCTTTTTATTTGCATTACCAAGTTTGTATTTGTATTTGTTTGTATATAGCTATATGTTACTTTGATTAATTTGTTTGTTAATATTTGTTTTATACTTATTGTTTTTTTTTTTTTTTTTATTTCTTTTCTTTTGTTAAATAGGTTTTATTCTATATGTATTTGTTCCATTCTTTTGTTTGTTTTTATCTTATCTTTATATTTGAATGTATTTCCATATTTAAATATGTGGTTAAAATTTATCTATGTATTAATTTTATTTTGTCTTAAAATTTAAAATCTTGTAATATAAATGAATATATTGTTTAATTTTACCAATGTGTTTTCTTTGTACATCTATATCATATAAAATTTGTAACTTTATTTAATTTCCATTTTATATTTTAATTGTTATTATTATAATTAGTCTTTGAACCCTTTATTTAAGATTATATTTTCAAGTCCAATATATACATTTATATTTTCTCATATATACAAATATTCAAATCAATTTGACTTAATATATTTTATATTTGAATCGGGGAAACTCGCATCATTAAAAATCAATTTTACAACTTTTAATTCAAAATTCATTTAAATTATCAATTTAAATTAAATTAAAATCTAGGGTCGTTACAAAATGCACCTAGTACGTTCATGCAGGTGATGAATCAAATCTTTAGACCATTCATTGGGAAATTCGTGGTGGTTTATTTCGATGATATTCTGATATATAGTGGAAATACAAAGGAGCATGTAGAGCATTTGCGGAAGGTGTTAATTATTCTTCGTGAGGAACAGTTCTATGCCGCAACAAAGAAATGTGTGTTTATGGCGAGAAGTGTTTTATTTCTAGGTTATGTTGTTTCAGGAGAAGGTATTCAAGTTGATCAGAGTAAAGTTGAGGCAGTCAGAAATTGGCCACAGCCCAAGACGATAACAGAAGTTCGGAGTTTTCATGGGTTGGCTTCATGCTACTGAAGGTTTATTCCACACTTCAGTAGCGTGATGGAACCAGTTACTGATTGCATGAAAGGGAAACAATTTGTATGGTCAGAGGAAGCGGGGGTTGCTTTTGAACGAATCAAAGAACTATTGACGACAGCACCAATTATTGTTTTACCAGATTTTCAGTTGTTGTTTGAGCTACACACTGATGCATCGAAGGTTGGGACTGGAGGAGTGTTGAGTCAGAGTGGAAGACCTATTGCTTATTTCAGTGAGAAGTTGTCAGGAGCTAAGTTGAGATATAGTACTTATGATGTTGAATTTTATGAAATTGTTCAAGCTGTGAAGCACTGGAGACATTATCTATTTCAGAAAGAGTTTGTTCTTTACACTGATCATGAGGCATTGAAGCATTTGCAAGGACAGGATAAGATTTCTGCAAGACATGCATCATGGATTGCCTATTTACAGCAGTTTACTTTTGTCGTGAAACATAAATCAGGGGTGACGAATCGTGTAGCTGATGCTTTGAGTAGGAGGAGTCATTTATTAACGACAATGAAAGTTGAAGTGACAGGGTTTGAATTATTGCCAGAGCTGATTGAAGAAGATCCTTGCTTTGTGAAATTTGTTGAGAAAGTCAAGGAAGGAAGTACTGATGAATTTGTGTTGGTTGATGGTTTTCCGTTTAAAGGAAATCAGTTATGTATTCCAGAGAGCAGTTTGAGATTGAAGATTATCAAGGAGTTACACGAGGAAGGACATGTAGGTAGAGATCGAACATTGCAGTTGATTTCTCAATCCTACTATTGGCCATCGATGAGGAAGGAAGTTGAAAGGTTTGTTCAGAGATGTCATGTTTGTCAGATTTCGAAGGGAACAGCAACGAATGCAGGATTGTGTATGCCGTTACCTGTACCAACTAAACCATGGGTTGATATCAGTATGGATTTCGTTTTGGGTTTGCCTAGAACTCAAAGGGGGAATGATTCTATATTTGTTGTGGTAGACAGATTTTCAAAGATGGTACATTTTGTGGCTTGTAAAAAGACGGCGGATGTTGTTCATGTTGCTCAGTTATTTTTCAAGGAGATCTATCGACTTCATGGATTGTCAGAATCTATTGTGTCGGATAGAGACACTCGTTTTCTGAGTCACTTTTGGTTAAGCTTGTGGAAGATGGTTGGAACGAAGCTAAACTTTAGCAGCGCTTATCATCCGCAAACAGATGTACAGAAATAAGTTTTTAACAGATCATTGGGAAATTTGTTGCGATGTCTTATGAAGGATAATCTGAAGAGTTGGGACATGAAGTTATGCCAAGCAGAGTTTGTGCATAATCATGCAGTGAATCGTAGTACAGGATTCAGTCCATTTCAGATCGTATATTCAAATTTACCCAGGGGACCGTTGGATTTGGCAGTAGTACCACAACCGAAGGGGACGATTAAACGAGCTACTGATTTTGTTGAGAGCTTGACGGAATGTCATAGAATCGTTCAGGAACGATTGGAAAAGTCGAATGAGAAATATAAGAAAGTTGCAGATTTGAAGCGACGAAATGTTGAATTTAGCGAAAGTGATTTGGTATATGCTGTGTTAACAAAGGATCGTTTTCCAGTAGGCGCTTATCACAAGCTGAAAGCTAGAAAAATTGGTCCTGTACAAGTTGTGAAACGGATTAATGAAAATGCTTATAAATTAAAGCTGCCGGAGGATGTGTACACTTCTGACGTGTTCAATGTTAAGCATCTTGTGCCATATTATGGAGATGAACAATCTGATGTAGAAGAACTTACAAATTCGAGGATGAATTTTTCTCAACCAGGGGAGGATGATGCAGCTCAGACCAGGGTCGAAGAATTGCAAGTTAACGGCATGAGTCGTTCACGACGTAGTGGGAGTTTAAGTCGTTCACGACTTAACAGATCCGAAGGCAAAGGCATGAGTCGCATACGACCGAAGGAAGAAGGGTTAGGTCAGTCACGACCTAACAGGCTAGGAGAAGAAGAGTTACGACCTAACAAAACGATAAGTCATTCGAAATCTAAATCTTTAGGTCATCTACGACCTATAACTACAAGTGCTAATGAAGAGGCCTTAAGTCGTTCGCGACTTAACAGGGTGAAGCATAACGAGTCACGGAGAAATGGGTCGCTCGGAGTTAAGTCGCCTGGAGATAAGTCATTGGAGATAAGTCGCTCAGATTCAGGTCGCTGGACCTTGGGTGGTGATGCCTACAAGATGAGTCGCCTGATTCATGAGTCGTTAAGTCGTTATGCTGAAAAGTGTTAAGTCGTGGTCTGTTTAAGTTGTATGTCGTGTACTTTGTTATGTTGAGATACATGTATGTGTCGTATTGTAATATGAGTCGTGATTCGTCTCGTCTTTGGTTGCATAATTGTAATGCCGTGCGAGAAGCTGTTGAGTCGCTGCCGACTTATATGTTGTGTTGTAATACGGGTGAGGGTTTTGAGTCGTGAGTCGTGAGTCGTGAGTCGTGAGTCGCGAATCATGAGTCGTAAGTGGTGAGTCGTGTACGACTTATAGGCCAGTTGTGAAAAACGCTATAAATAGGCGTGGTCGTGTCACTTTGTAAATTTGGTTGATTTTTGAATAAATTTCTTGTTGATTGCTATGTGCTTTCATCTTAAATTGGTAGTTGAGTGTAATCTCCTATCTCCACTTTTGGTTATTTGAGTGCGCTCGAATCAACGATTGTTGAAGCCGATTCGCGGAATCAAGTGCGCTTGATCAACGCTTGAAGAATTGAAGATCTTCTTTTACGGTATCGTGCGCGATCAACGTGATGAGGCTAGAATTCGGTATCTTTGTGATCAACGAATTTGGGCATTTCAGTATCTTCAATCCATCGATTGCTACATCTCATCGATTTCATTGTTTTCGTAATATCCGCTGCGTCAAAGGGAAGTATTTCAGATTTTCTTTGCTCTTAAGTTTGATTTAGATAAGAAAGAAAAAATAAGAATTGAAAGAAGATTTGTATATATATAAAAACTGAAATAAAAATAAAAGAAAAGGCTAATTTTAAAATGCCACTTGTCTTCCAATTTTAACATTTGTCATGAAGGTAAGTTAATTAGTTAAAACATGTTCTTTAATTTGTATAATGTTTACATTTGTCTTTAATGTTAATTAGTTGTAATTATATTAAATAGGTATTTAGTCAATATGTTAGTATGAGATAAATGTGAATTTGTGTTTAATTAATTAGTTAATATCTACTTATTTACATGTAGATAATTTTAAAATGAATAAATCCAATTTTATTTATAAAATAAAGTTTATACAAATATTTTAAAATCAAAACAATTCAAAAATATTTATACTTTAAATTTTCAAAGCTTTAAATTCAAATCCAAATCAAATTCTAAAATTAAAATTTTAAATTAAGTTATATATTTACATATATAACTACACAATTCAATTTTGAAAAAAAAAACAATTATTTTTATTAAAAATATATTTGTTAAAAACAATGTATTATTATAAACAAATTTGATAACTATAAATAATTTATAAAAGAAATTGTTTTCTTTACTAATAAATTATTTATTTTATCACACTATATCAAAATAAACCTTATTGTTATCTTTTATTTAAATTTAAACTTGAGTTAAAACATATTTTAAATCATTTCAATATTTACCTTATGTATTAAAAATCATATAGTTATTTATTATACACTTTTAAAAAGCTTAATATCAAATTAATCAATTCAAACAAATTAAATTTTTATCTTATCAATTTAAAACCGTATTTTATTTTTTCAATAGCTTTTAAAAGTTTAACTTTAAAATTATACCTAATTTTACCAAATATATAAATTACTTAGAAAATAAGATTTATTAAATTTAAACAAGGTTTATCTATTTACAATATATACATATTCTATATACATTATAAATATAAAACAATTGCTAGCTTTTAAAAGATAAAATCTATCAATTAAATATTTATTTAATTGAATTATTAAATTAATTCCAATCTTATTTACAAAGATTATCAAATTAATTTAATTTTTAATTCAGATTATTAAATTGATATTGCTTTAAAATTCCAAGTTGTCACATTCCTCCCCCCTTAAAAGAATTTCGTCCTCGAAATTTAAAATAAAGGTAATTTAATAATCTATTTAAAGATTAACTTTTAAAACACAAGCATATACCAATGATATGCTAATAACCATAGCAATCAATTCATCCAATCAATCAAATCTAACTATCTAGACAAAAATTCTGGATAGAGTTTCCTCGAGTTTCCCAAGTATATATATACACCGGGATACTCGCTCTATAGATTTCAAACAATCAATACTATTAAGCTATAGAGCTCTTACTCATCTAGATCTACAGAACTAGATAGCATATCAAACTATAGACGAGTCTGACTCAACAACCAAATCTCCTGAACTGCTGGTTTCAAAACTAGAGATAGACCATACATGTACTCCCTCTGAGATACGTGAAACACATCAAATCCCAGTTATCCAAACTGGCAATTCAATCTTGAAAACCCAATACTTATCCAACCAAAACAGAGAAAAGATCCAAACATCTCGAAGTTAGCTTTCCAGCCTTACCCCATCTTATAGCTCCTTTGACTAGAGAAAACTTATCTAAAACAGATCTCCGACTCCGAAATCCAAATTCCTCCGTCTCTTATCCACAAAATGTCTTCGGACGATCCTGGGCTGCCAACATCCTTCCTAATCAGCTCAACCCTTGCTGATGCCTCTAGAACAAACTAGACCAAAAACAACCCAACATAATGATCTCCTCAAGATCAACCAAAACCAAAAGCATAACTCTACTCCATAAACATTAGAAGACAACAAACTTCTCCTAATCCGGAAAAGACAATTAGAAACACTTCCAAACTGCTTCCGCTGCACAACTCTAATCTGAAGTAGATAAGAAAACGCTGATAAAGAATACGAGCACAAATTGGACATCACTTCCCAGAAATATAGTTCAATAGATCCATAAAGAAAACTCAGAAATTCCTCCGAAAACCGAGTTGCTTCATCGAACTCTATCTCTTGGAACCATCTTTCAACAAAGCCGAACCACCAGTTCCTCTCAAGGAATTCTAGTTGATAAGAAAACTCAATCTCCAGATGCGAACAAACCTCTGATTTCCCTGAAGACATCCAAAAAAATCTCTTACAATCCAAGAGAACACTCAACAATCGTAAGTCACTTTTGCGATCAACCCAGATAAATTTCCAAAGAAAAACTGTCCTCTCTTTACCCAATAGAACAACTTACGCTGGTCTAGCCAATCTATTGAACAAACGAATTCACTCTTCTGCTTCTGAACTCCACCTTCAGAAAAACTACTCAGCTAAGACCTCCCTATCGGCATACAAAACACTCCTAGCTGCATTGCTGACACTGATGCCAAAACTTCCTAATCCAAAACTCTTCGAGAAACTCAAACTTCAAAGCAAATAGAACCACCATGCTGAAATCAGCCACAACACGGAAGCAGATTTACTTCCTAAAACTTGTTCCAAAGAAACATCTTCGGACACAACCATAATCACTGCATCTCATCACGCAGCTACAACTTCCTGAGGTATCAAGATACCATCACTTGCTTCTACCCAACCGACAGATCCAAACTCAACTCGTCCAACATCAAAGATGGACTTCGAACCTTAACAGATTTCCTTCAGAGATCGATGAAATCCCTACACTCTGCACAACTTACTCGAGACAGTATTCGGTTTACAGTCTCGACAGATACACTTCCAACCTCAAACATAAACTCCAACAAATGGTAGTTATCGTGTTACACACACCACTACCTCATCTACCTTTATAACTTATATTGGAAAAACCGGAACAGGTAACCCCACAGATAGGTAGAAATAGATAAATATATATATATATATATATATATATATATATATTTTAAAATTACAAGTACGCTCTCTCAAGAAAGAAATTACTCCAAAGCCTAGGTATTCGCTCAACCTAGTGCTCCGATACCACTGTAACGACCCACCATTCATCTCCAAAGAATGACGCATCATTAATAAGAAAGAAAGGGATAGAAAAGATAAACAAACAGAAAGAAAGAGAAGAAAGAAGAAAACAACACATCAGAATCTAAACAGCGGAACGAATAAATTATATTAATAGCATAAGTATTACATAGTATACAACAATTATCAGAGTACAAAGATAATACAACACATACTAGACAGTTATAAACACATGTCTAGTTATTACAACTCAATACAACTCAGAGACATCACAGAGATACCAAACACAGCGGAATACTATATATCTAACGTAGAAGCCTCCTGCTCCATTGCTCCTCCATAATTCGTCAATGCTAATCTGAATCCCTTGGCTACTCGTAAAAATTTGAGTACCCAAGAGTTTAAGAAAACAGAAGATAAACTCTGGGTAAGACATGGGTCTGGTATGAGTAACAGGTTAAAGTTGCTTTACTTTGAAAAACATTTGAAAAGAAAGGTATCACGTAAGACTTCCCACACATAAACATGGAAAAGTTTTTATCTTACGCTAACCAAAACATTTGATAGGAAATCCAGTGATATTATAATAGGTCTAGGGTTTTCAAGTAAATATGAAATAGCCGAAATTATTACATTTATTAAATTCCAGCTACTAGCCACAAAAGTGGGTAATAAAATCAAAACCGTTGGCATTTATTGGATTTTGGATTCCATACAATGGCAGAGCTACCGGGGTACCACCCGTCACAGTACGTTGCCTAGATCACGGTACCGAGGATCACTCCCAATCCTCTGCAAAACAAGGTCGGAACCATCCCTTACTTGACAGTCCCTAACAAGACAACCCTGCAGTTGGTGCGTATTTCCAACCGCCCACTAAGCCGAATAAAAAGGGACCTCTAGACAGGGGAAAATCTCGTCCTACTTGGGCATGACGCACTTAGCCTTGCTGCAGCTCCCCTGTTTTAGCCATTCCCGGTTGATGAGGCTTGAGGCTACGATTACCTTTATAGGACACATTACTTAGAATGCTCATCGTCCACCTGACGATGTTCTGAAAGCATTCAATCCATATAAGTTCGTTCCGGGTTCGAACGAAACCGAAGGCATTATCTCGTTACACTCATTTGGGAGTCACCCTCAGAGTTAACGATGATAACCCTTGCACTCTGAATTTCATCTCGAATCTGAAAGTACTATCTCCATCAAACTTATCTCGGAATCACCCTTAGAGTTATACTGACGTACAATCCTTACACCTCGAGTCTTCACTCTTTACATGAGATTCACGACCTATAATTAATTTGGATCGATGTGGTTTTCGGATATCCAAATCTGGAAACCCAATCCCGGTCTCATCGAAATCCACAGCGTGTCTTTTAGGTCCAAGTTGTTTTAGAGTTTAAAACAATTCAATACAATTATGTATATACACATAGATAAATAATTCACATACCACAATAAATAATCAACATTATCATCACAACAGATAATCCACATTATCATTATCAAAAGATAATCCATATCATCATCACAATGCAACCAATGCATCCATATCACTCAACATTACTAATCTCATAGTTGAGATTTCAAACCATTCAAGGCAACCAATATCATCCATTCATAAGCAATGATTTATAATCACATCATCTATAATTAATTTAAAATGAATTAAATTAATTACATCGTCTCTAATTAATTTAAAGTGAATTAAATTAATTACTTACCGCAATATAAATCTTGCTTACATCTCCATTAATTAATTACAATTTAATTAATTAATTATACTCTAGTAAATCAACTTAAGTAATCACCCTTGATTAATCATCCTTTAATTACATTCTAGTAATTATCCTTTAATTAATTGCACAAATCAATTACTCTAAACCAAATACAGTAATTAACCCTTAATTACTTATTCAGTTAATTAAATATAATTAATTACATTAATCCTAAATTAATTACATTAATTAATTACCCTTAATCACTTATTATTGATTAATTAATCTTTAATTAATCAATCCTAAATACATCATTAATTATATTAATTAATGATCCTTAATTATATTTAATTAATTATCTTATTAAAATTAATTACTTTCAGTAATTAATCTCAATTAAACCATAATTATTAATCACCTTTGATTAATCTCATTCTGTAATTAACTACCTTAATTACTTCATCAAATTAATTACTTCCTAATCAATTATTAATTAATCCCTTGATTAATTATACAAAGTAATTCAATCCAAATTACTTCCACAATTAGACCATCTTCCCCTAATTATATCCAGTAATTATCTTTAATTACTTTACTGAGTAATTACATTCCATTAATTACATTAAGTAATTATTATCAAACCAACAAGTGATTAAAATTAATTAAACTTAATTAATTAAGTAATTTAAACTAATCATAATAATCTCCATTAATTACATTAAGTAATTAATGTCTTAATTACTTTCATTTAGTAATTAAACTTAAATAATTTTCACAATTGATTATTATTAAATTAATCTAATTAATAATTTAAATTAACAACATTAATTAATTGTTAAATAATCTTAAGTTAATGACCATCATTAACCATTAACCATACTTTAATTACTTCTCTTAAGTAATTAATTTTCATTAATCATTATTAATTTTAATTAATTAATCTTTAATGTCCAATTAATTAACCTTTAATTATTTAGTTAATTAAGTGTTAACTGTAACTTAATTAATTCAGAATTACTTGATTAATTAATTACTAATCTTTAATTAAATCTAATTAATGATTCTCAATTATGGATTAATTATCCTTAATTAATTAACTAACTTAAATTTAATCAATAAATTAAAAAGCTTTAATTACTTATTTAATCCAAATCATTAATTAATTTAAATATATAATCCATTTTAATTGACGTAATAATTCAAATCATTAAATCCTTACTTGTTTAAAGATAAAAATATTTTCTTATTAATGATCACATTATCATTAACACAGCATTTAAAAACAAATTACTTTAAATTTACTTTCAAAAATTATTTAAAATTTAATATTTAAAATGAATTCAAATTATCTTTAACAAAGTTTTGAAACACATTTCTAAACCCTTCATTTCAGAAGTTAAAGATATACTCATTTAATAAAGAAGCTTAAAGGGACTTAAAACCAAATTCATATTTAAATTCAAATCAATTTAAATTGCCCTTTAAATATTTCAAATAGTTTAAATCATTTTAAATTTTAAAACTTTCCTACATTTCAAAACTGAAATACTTATTAAAATTTGATTTTAGATTAATCTTCAGATTTTTAAAACTTTACTTACCTTTTTAAACTTTATTTTAAATTCAAACCACTTAACACTTTTAAAGTAGTTAACAATTCAAGTTTTAAAAAGCTTTATTTATTTTTCTTCTAAAACTGAGATTTAATCTTAACTTAAGTTCCAAATTTTAACTTGGATATACAATTTAGTTTATACCTTTGCTTCCCATTTTAAAATTTCAGTTTAAACGTAATTTAAAACAACATTGCACGTTTACAGTTTTAAAACCTGTTTCTGTAATTAAACCCGAGTCAGAGCAAAACTGCTTCGAGCCCACAAGCAAAAATCTTCGAGCAACATAACTACTTACTTCGAGTAAAAACCCAGGTGACCTTCTTACTCAAAAACAAACAGCCATCATTAGCATCAAAGTGCACCATGCATATGCACGGTGTCGTTGATCATCTTCGGCCATCTCCAGTGGCCTTCCTACATTGTCCTACACTCAAACGACAGACCATGATCATCAGATCGAACACCCACTCTCGAAATCGAGTTCGAGACTTCAACCCCAAACTTGGAACAGAAAACAGGTATCAACTCCAAAACGTGTCAACACTTCCCCCACGAAGCTCCGTCCACCAGAGAGCCTCCACCACCGGCCACAGCCTTGCCTACGACCAAACTTTCAACACCTAAAACCAAGTTGAACTCGATCATCCCTACAGGCCGTACCGACCCAAACAAGTTGCCTAGTTAAAACTAGGGTTCCAAACAAGAAATCATCACCGCTGCCACCTCAATGCAATGCATCGCCATCCAATAATTTTTCAAGCTTCACTGATCACTCCTCTACCCACAAGATGAATCCCGACCCTTCAATATCAATAGATCGGCAGAAATCACAAGTTTTCCCTTTTCTGTTCATTACCGAGCTGCACCCTCATTTCTAGTTTAAAAAATTATGATTTAGGTGTTAAAAATAATGATTTTGTTTATATATTCATATCCTAATACTGAATCTAAAATTTTCACAGTTTGAATTTTAATTTATTCAGAGCATGTACTGATATTTGGTTTAAGAGAAAAACACAGGCTTTAATTTAACTTGATTAAATTTTTAAATCTTAGTTTATGATAAATCAATCAACATTTGCTTGGAAATTAAGTCCTAACAATAATTTGTACCAGAGAAAATTGAATTCAAATTTAAATAAGAACATCTAGGCTATAAACAGATTAGGAACAGTCAAGCCTACTCTTGCACATATCTATATATACAGCATGTTCACACAAACATATTCATCTCATCATCATAAGCATGCAACCTGAAATTATACTAATTTTTTTTTAAAATAAAGTTACTCGCCTTTTTAAACTAAAAGACAGAGCCTCCAAAATGTTTTGAAAGCTATTTTGATTCTTTTGAAAACCGGAATATGCAATGCCCCTTTCTAAAAACTTGAATTGCATTGCTTAAATCTTGAATTGCTGGAGCTTATTTTTAAACTGGAATGCTTGCTCCTTTTATTTTGAAACTACATGCATGCTACTATAGGATTTCCAGATTTTAAGAAATGCAGGTTTGATTGAATATGCAGGTTTAAAACAGATTTTCTTGCTTTGATTTCATGCATTAGATTTTAGTGGAGGTGTTTTGAGAAAGGATTTCGGGGAGTAAATGGATTTGCATGTTACATATTTACAGGGTCTTGAATATTTATAGGGAAATGATCAAACTTGAAGATGGTTAAAGGATTTGTTGAAGATGATTTCAGATTTTTGGTTTCAAGGGAAGTGTTTCGGATTTTCTTTGCTCTTAAGTTTGATTTAGATAAGAAAAAAAAAGAATTGAAAGAAGATTTATATGTATATAAAAACTGAAATAAAAATAAAAGAAAAGGCTAATTTTAAAATGCCACTTGTCTTCCAATTTAAACACTTGTCATGAAGGTAAGTTAATTAATTAACACGTATTCTTTAATTTATATAATGTTTACATTTGTCTTTAACGTTAATTAGTTATAATTAAGTTAATTAGTTAATATGTTAGTATGAGATAAATGTGAATCTTTGTTTAATTAATTAGTTAATATCTACTTATTTACATGTAGATAATTTTAAAATGAATAAATCCAATTTTATTTATAAAATAAAGTTTATGCAAATATTTTAAAATCAAAACAATTTAAAAATATTTATACTTTAAATTTTCAAAGCTTTAAATTCAAATCCAAATCAAATTCTAAAATCAAATTGTGAAATTAAGTTATATATTTACATATATAACTACACAATTCAATTTTGAAAAATAACAATTATTTTTATTAAAAATCTATTTGTTAAAAATAATGTATTATTATATTTTGAAAATAACAAATTTGATAACTATAAATAATTTATAAAATAAATTGTTTTCTTTATTAATAAATTATTTATTTTATCACACTATATCAAAATAAACCTTATTGTTATTTTTTATTTAAATTTATACTTGAGTTAAAACATTTTTAAATCATTTCAATATTTACCTTATGTACTAAAAATCATATAGTTATTTATTATATACTTTCAAAAGGCTTGATATCAAATTAATCAATTTAAACAAATTAAATTTTACCTTATCAATTTAAAACCATATTTTATTTTTTTATAGCTTTTAAAAGTTTAAATTTAAAATTATACCCAATTTTACCAAATATATATATTATTTAGAAAGCAAGATTTCTTAATTTATTAAATTTAAATAAGGTTTATCTATTTACAATATATACATATTCTATATACATTATAAATATAAAACAATTACTAGCTTATAAAAGATAAAATCTATCAATTAAATATTTATTTAATTGAATTATTAAATTAATTCCAATCTTATTTACAAAGATTATCAAATCAATTTAATTTTTAATTCAGATTATTAAATTGATATTGCTTTAAAATTCCGGGTCATCACACAACATTTGGAAATATTCAATATACTTAAATCACAATTAAGTATATATTTTATTCTTTAAGGAAAACATTCTCTTAAACACATTTATTTGGGTCAAAACAAATGTTGCGTAAAACATTGTTACGACAACCCAAAATAACTAGTATAGGGATTCGAAATTAAGATAGATATATAAATCCCAATACTATATAAAACATTTCCTTTCAAAAATCATTTACTATAACAACAGTGTTACAGTCCACCATTTCCTTATTTCTCGAAAATGTCTATTTCAATAATGAATGTTGAAATCTATGGTTTCGATACTTAATACATTTTAAAACATCTTTAAATCGTTTTATTCTATTTAAAATATCACTTCCCCAAAACATTTCTTTAATATATTATCCACTGTCCAAAATCGTGGATATATCTCCTTTAATAATCTATAATAATTAACTTATAAAAATAAGTCGATTTCGGATTTACAAAACAAGGTTTATAAATTCCATTTAAATTTTATAACAACTTCAACTTATAAAATCACTTTATTAACAAATTCTATCCATATCCCTTTTACACGCCAAAATCAAAATTATAAGCAAATTACTTATAGTTCTCTATGTACAAATTCATTCATTCTATAACTTCACAAATCGTAGATTCTATTCTTTTAAATTTATCCAATCCTCAAAAATAATTTTTTATATAAACTTTCAACCTGAATTTTCAAAAATCAATTTTTTATTTATTTCCGGTATCTAACGATACCAGAATTATATTTGGCTAAATTTTAGCCTTCAATGATTTCAATCATAAAGATAATCACAAAGAGATTATAAATAATCAACAGACAACATTGAAACAAATTCAATTATTTGAGGAATCCAGTTGGATCCCTCCAACCTGTTTCCCTGCATCCACAGATGTTAGCACAATACCAATCCCGTTTCAAGACGGGATATCGCGGTACATGGGTTTATATAAAATATCATCCACCATTACGCAGTGCAATAGGGTCTCATCCGCTATATAATGCGGGAAATCAACTCCAAGTACATATATAATACCAAATCCACTTCAAGGTGGAATATCGCGGTATATGTGTTTAATAAAATAATTTCCGCTTAATATGCGACGTATAGGGTCTATTTCAATACAATAGATAACAATTTACCATCCAAACATATAATCAACACAATCAAGCAATTTTTAATCTAACTATTTAAAATTTTAAATCGGAACAAATTTGACCGAGTGAGAAGTTCTCACCTTGCTTCCAATACAGTTGCAGTGTTTTATTTTGAATAAAACTAAACACACGTTTAATTTTACTCAAAATTATCACTAGCTCCAATCAACTCCAATCTAGCTCCATTGCATAGTGTTCATCCATATGAACCCGACGCAACTTGTTTCGTGCGAAACGGACCTCGTATGAAAAGTTATGATGTTTTAAAGTTATACGATTTTTAATATAAATAAATTTACAAATCTATTTTATTTTAAACCTAGAAATCATCACAGTCGTTGATTCCATTTCCTTCAGATCTTGGTCGTGCACTGTAGTTCTTCTCCCAGGTTCGTTTATCACGCAAGAAACCCATCTTGTCGCCAACCCTTGTTCGAATTTTGTGCCCTACTCCATCGCTTCGACATCGATCGCCCACCGACATTTGAAGCACCAAGCCAAGCCTCACCATCGGCCAGCGACCGACCAAGCTCGGTCATGCCAGGGCGTTGAAAAACGTGTTTGTACCATGAATGTTTAAGCTCGAATTGACGACGATATACCATATGAAATCCAATCATAACCGTTGGATTTAAGGATCTCGTGATGTTCTACAACTTTGAAGTAGAAGTCAAAGCATAAAAATTCGTAGACTGGAAGAAATCGAGGAAGAAAGTAATGAGTGCTATTGACCATTAAACCTGAAAGTGGCGGCTGAAGGCAAATTAGGGTTAGGGTTTGATTTGTGTTGCAAATAGAAAATCATGAAGTCCTTATATAGAAAATTTGACGAAACACTATTCACCCGAAATTTCTTTCCAAACTCCAAACGAAGCGTGCCGGCTGACGTTCCTAGGGTTTAACCTACATTCCGGACACAATGGAATTGGTATCAAGAGCCAATTCGGTCATATGTGTGAGTTACGGAAATAAACGATCAAATTTAAATTAAATCGGTTAAACTAATTTCTATGCGTTTTGACTTGCACCGGGCAAACCGTAAATCTGATTGACACGAAATTTTAAATATTACAATAATATAACATTACGGATCCGATGAAACTAGTTTCGTTGAAATCCGAGACAGTTTGAAAAATGGCTATTTTTACTCGTCAATTAAATATTAAAATATTCAATTTCCACCAATTAACTTTTAATTCAATTTTAAAAGTTCTATAACATCATTCTAACTCCAATATGATTTAATACAACTTTACAAATCAAATTTAATCACATTAAACCTAATTTTCAATTATTTCTGATATTTCAAATATTAAATTATCGATTTAGTTATCCAATTAAATCTAGATATTCGTAATAAAATTTACTCGACCTACAAATTTTACTTGTTAGTATTTAAAATCAATTAAATATACGAATTTCAACTGACAGAAATTCCGGGTCGTTACATTATTTTAGAACTTTTTGGAGCAAATCTTTTATTTTAAATACTAAAGATAACTTAGATAAATTTGATCCTAAATCCAACGAAGGTATCTTTATGGATATTCTAATAGAAGTAAAGCGTACAGAGTATTTAATTTAATAAATAAGACCATCGAATAAACAATGCATGCGTCATTCGATGAAAATTTCAAAATTTTTGAAGATTCAAATGATGAAGATGATTTAATTACTCAAAATCAAGAATCAACTAAAACTAATAATCGAATTAATCATCCTAATAAAAGGACTAAACTTTCAAAAGATCATCCTATTGAAAGTATACTAGGAGATATGCAATCTATAGTTAAAACTAGAAATGAACTAAGTCAAATGAGTAATGTAGCTTTTACATCAACTATTGAACCCAAAAATCAAAAAGAAGCATCAATTGATGATTCATGGTCGCTCGGCGCTTCGGAATTAGGTCGTGGGTCCTTGGGCTTTAGGTCGTGGGTCGCAAGCTCCTTAGGTCGTAGGTCGTTCGAATGTTAGGTCGCTCGGCCCTTATCGCCTTAGGTCGCTAGGTCGCGATGTTTTAGGTCGTAGGTCGTTCGAATGTTAGGTCGCTCGGCCCTTATCCCCTTAGTTCGCTAGGTCGCAACATTTTAGGTCGTAGGTCGTATGGACCTTAGGTCGTAGGTCGTTAACTTGTTAACACGTATGGCTCTTAACCACTTTAGGTCGCGTGACCTTGTACTTGACTTAGGTCGTTAGGCGTAAGACCCTAAGCCGTTTTCCATTAGGTCGCTAGTCCTCATACCGATAGGTCGCTGGACCTTAGGTCGTCCCACATTAGGTCGTTGCTGGCCTTAGGTCGCGTGACCTTGTTTAGACCGTAGGTCGTTAGGTCGTAAGACCTTAGGTTGCCTGACCACTTAGGTCGCTTGACCTATTCAAATGTTAGGTCGCGAGTTCCTTAAGTCGCTCGTCTCTCTTAGGTCGCTCGCTTCGACTAACTCGCGAACACCACTAAGTCGTTAGACCTCATTTTGTCTTCACTAGGTCGTACCGTTTTGGACGGGGCACTGCCCCCTGGACCCCCGCGACCTGACCGGGCAGGCCGAACCCCGTAAGAGGTGGCATTGCCCCCGCACCCCCACCTTGGGGGGTTGCCACCCCCCTAGACCCCCCTCCCCGTAGGGGATCTTATCTGAAAAACATTGAGCTGATTTCCATGGATTTTATTCACATCTCCATATGAGATTTTTGTGACTGATTGTTTCTACAATTGCTTCTGTGTTTTGTCACTTTAGAATATAAAGGTTTCAATACTAGTAGTAAATATCAAAACTCTTTTAACAAACAATTTCAACTCTATTTTTAATGACAAAGCTCTTTTCTTCAACCGTTTTCCAATCTATTAGTATATACAAACCTTTACCTCACTGGGATGAGAAATCTAATTAAACGACTTAGTAAAACAAGTGGTATGAAACGCTTGCATTCACTTCGTCGGTTAATTCTTGGACTTGTTCGGTTGAACCTCTTGTGACAATTTTATTAGTGAAGATTTACAGTTTGTTCGTAAATATTTAAGTTAAGCAAGTGGTTATGGGACATGAAGCTAAACTTCTATATTTACTAGCTTAGTGTAATTGACACTTCTCGTTGATCATGGCGATCATTCTGATGATTTAGACTAGCAACTGTGCGATGTCTCTTGTTGCGAGGTTAGACTAGACACCACTTGTGTGATTCCACTCACACATACCTTTTTGCTTTTTGGTTAGTCTGGACCTTAATCTGTGTGATTCCATTCACACATGTGGGGTAGCTCCCCTCGGTCTTCGGACCGTCATGTGATAGGCCTCTTTCTCTTTTCTATGATTTTTGGACTTCTTGCATTGATTTCTAGAATTTATGTCATTGACTTGTTATGAGTACAAGTTTGGGGTATGATGCCCTTTCCGAATCTTTGAGAAGATTCTTGTGATATTGATTATCTCTTATTGATTGATCTTCTGTTGATCATTATTTACATACTTATAGTGGTATGTCATTATGGATATTTTATGTTTATGCCATATCTTTTATGTTATATCATGTCATCTGATATTTATAGCTAGACTGACCCGTTTATTATTTTCTTAAATAATACTCGGGTCAGACCGAGATGTTACAGGTGCTTCTGCTTGACTTCTTCCCAGGGATTCATCACTCTGACTTTTGGCTAACTGTTTAGATTAGCAGTTTTTGTTGTATACACTTGAGATATAGACTCATAGTTGTATTCTTTTGTATATCACGTGTTGCTATTCTTTTGTATTATCGTGGATCTTTTGAGCACTACTCTGATGTACACTTTCATGTGTTAGTTATATATTCATATTTTCTTCCGCCTTTGTGATATGGATGTCTGTGACTGATTTGCGTTATGCTTATTTCTATGTTTGTTTTCGAAGATTATTTATAGCCACCGTGTGATAAGCAATTACATGGATGGTCGCTCCTCAACAGCCTTATTCTCCGTGCTAGTTGACAGCACTACTCCGTAGTGTTCTTGGCTAGCGTGGGTATAGAGGTGGGGCGTCACATGCATTTCAAAAGGAATGATCTTCAGCAAGTTCTTTTCAACTTCAACCTGCATGGAGTTCAACCTGCAATTCAAAGATCTATTTCAAATTTTTTTAATCAATCGATTAAAGAATGCAACGGGATTTTCATTAGTAATCAAAAGCATATTTTTCCAGATTCGTGATGCAAGGCCTAAAAAATAATCCCGCTCTGCATATTATTTATAAGGTGAGTAAATGGAATTTTAAAATAGTTTGATTCTAGATTCATCTTGATTTTGTGATGATATCATGATGATTATATGAAATATTTGTTTTAAATTGAATGCATGTTGAATTGGGTGTATTGAATGCCTGAAAAAAATTTAGAATGGTTATTGTGTTTATAAAATAGTCCCAAATCCTATAATAATTTCAATAACTTGATTTTGAACACGAACTGGACATTGAATTGTAAATAAAAGTTGTTTGCAATCACGTAATTTATCATCTAAAAATAGTTATAGGGTTTTAAAATGAATGAGCTACTAATATTTTTCAAATTACAGTGGAAAAATCAAATTTGGGCAAAAATTTATGATTTCAAATTCTAGTTTTGAATTTATAATTGAATTACAATTGGAAAATTATGATTTTAAGTGCTTGTATCACAATTTATAATTGTGTAATTAGTGAGATATTTGGGTTTGTTCGTTTTGGGAACTTCGGTGATTTGCCGATGAACAACAAGATGATGGAAGCTTGAATTTTGATCGAAGCATGTTTATAGGATGTAGATGTTGGGAAATCGTTCAAAAAAATTTCTTATGAGTGAATCGTTCGAATTTGTTCAAAATAGGGTTTAACGTTGTTCTCGGCTGAGCGTAACTGTTGAAACTTTTGCGACATGAATTTTTGACGGAGTAATCGCATTTGGGGAGGTTGACGACATTGATTGTGGCATCACGATGGACTGGTCGGCAAGGATCATCGGCGTTCGTGGTGTCGGCAAAGGGGAGGTTTGGGGGTCGTTGTTACTGCAGTATCTTGGTTCATATGCTCGAAATTTGATTCGCACGCAAATTCTTGAATCTGGGTTTAGATTCGAGCTCGCACGCCTTCAAGTGACCAACGTCGACGATCGCGATGAACGTTGTTGGCCGAAGGGTGATGGGTAGGTGCACAGTGTACCTCATGCACGTTTTATCTGGAATGGTTGGCGCTTCTGGGGAAGATGAGTTGAAGTCCGAAGATTCTGTCATGATTGCATCGGGGTCGAATCGGGGTAGTTGAGGGCTGGGTTTGCTCGAGGTAGGCACGGGGTATTTGGGTGTTGTCTCGGGTCTTAGGACGTTTGCTTTGGTTAATACTACAATGATTAGGTTTGTAAATTTAAGCCTGTTAATGAAATAAAGTTGCTAAGTAACTTGTAGTTGGAACAAATGAAACCGAGCTTGAGTTTTAAAATAGAAGACAAGTTAAATCTTGTTGTTTTGAATTAAATTGTAAATCAAACTTTAAAAAGTAATGATTGAATTTATTTTTAGTTTTAAAAATTGTTCAAAATGATTTCTTTTTGAAGTAATTAACTTTATTTAACTGTGAATGTTAATTTTAAAAGGAAATGTTTGAATTTAAATATTAATCAAAGTTTTAAGTAAATTGTTAAGTAAGTTTTCAAATTATTTTGAAAATTTATAAGTTTAAAATTAGATGTTTAAAGTGTTTTAAATTTTAAATTTGATTTCTAAGTTCTTTATTTTCAAATAAAGTTTAAGTTATAATCTTGTAAATCAAATTGAATAGTTTATTATTAAGTTGTTAAAATTTGATTTAAATTCAAATAATTAATTTATGTAAATAAATATGGTTAATTTATTTTGATATGAACTTAAGAATACTTGACTACATGATTTGTTAATAAGTAAAAGATTAATTTCGTTTAAGGTTTTCTTAAGTAATTAAGGATTTTGAAAATATAAGAAGTAAGTTAATTAATTTTAAATAATTAGTTAATTATTTATTTAATTTTAAATAATCACTTAATTATGGATTAATTAAGTGTGATTACTTAATGAAGTAACCAATGGTTAATTTTGAATGTAATTAGAATGGTAATTACTTATGGAAGTAATTAGAGGAATTACTCATGGGAGTAATTAAGTTGGAATGATTAATGGATAATCACTAGATGTAATTAATCTAAGGATTGATTAATTTAATTGTTTTGAAATTAATTAATTATGGAGTAATTAATTAATTAAAGAATTAAGAATTTTTAAATAATGGGATTAGTTACTTGTTAAGTAATTAATAAAGAGAGTAATCAAGATTTATTAATGGAAGTAATTTGAAGATAATTACTTGTTAAGTAATTAAGAGTTAATTACTTAATTTATTTTAGTTAATTAATTAATGTGATTAATTTAAGATTAATTACTAAGTGTAATTAATTAAAATGTAATTAATTAATTAAGGATTATTCATTATTTAATTGAATAATAATTACTTAATGAAGTAATTAAAGATTAATTAATTAGATTAATTAATCAAGGTTTAATGTAATTAATTAAGATGTTAATTAATTAAGATAAGTAATTACGAGATATTAATTAGCGTTTATCATTTATTTAGACTGATTAATGTGATGATTAATTACAAGTTAATTATTTAATTAATTAAAGGAATTATTAATTAATAAGGATCATTAGTCAACTAATGATATTAATCAAGGTTGATTAATAAAAGTAATTAATTAAAGTATGATTAATTAATTGTAACTAATTAAGGTTTAATGTAATTAATTATAATTGATTAATTAATAGAAGTAAATGAAAGATCAGTAATTATTGTAATTAATGACAGTAATTAAAGGTTAATTACTGGATAAGGATAATTACTTGAATGTAATTAAAGTATAATTAATCAAGGAAGATTAATTAGAGAAGATCATTAAGAGATGATCAATTTATTTATTTGAAATAAATTAATGGAGAAGGATTTAGGTAATCCAATTGATTAAGAATTAATCAATTCTGTTTTGGATAATTGATTAATATTGTTTGATTGATTGATATTGGATGATCAATATTGGGTGATTGATATTGGTTGATACTGGATGATTTTGATATCTATCACTACAACAAAAAGTGTCTTTTATAGTGGCATATAGCCGCTATTAATCACAACCATAGCGGTTTGATAAGCGATGTATATCGACATGTTATAAAAAACTGTTGAATATTTATAACACAAAATATGCCGCTATGGTTGAGCTTAGTTTTATAACGCAAATTTGCCGCTATGGTACGTTAATTCAATAGCTCATTATAGCCGCTATAATGCAGCTAAATCTCAACGGAACTGGAAATCTTTATAACACCATTTTCCCGCTATAGAATACTTATTCAATAGCTCACTGTAGCCGCTATAATACAGCTAAATCTCAACGGAATTGGAAATCTTTATAACACCATTTTGCCACTATAAAATATTTATTCAATAGCGGTCATTTCACGCTATTAAATCAAAATGTTATAGTATTGATAAATTCTTTTACAGCTCATATATGCCACTATAAAAATCGTAGATACACTTTTCAGGAGCTATGCCTATATATTACATTTTAATAATAGCAATCAAACTAAATCTTCATAAACGAATAAAGATTATAATCAACAAATATAACATAAGAGCATGCTCAGAAAGAAATGTGATATATTTTTCATTAGAGTGTACAAACATTAAAGCAAGTGCATAACCATTGAATAAAACATAAGCCTGCAGCCAAGTTAACACAGAGAAACAGAAAATAATGTAAATTTAATAAGTGTACAAACATTACAGAGTACAAACATTAAAGCAATCCTTCCAAATATTACAGAGTACAAACATTACAGAGTTCCAACATGCAAGATCTGATCTAGTTGCGTACTAAGGACCTTGCTTCCTTTCAAATAAGCCTGCGAAATTAACACAAAGAAATAGAAAATGTTAAGACAAGTGCATGCTCAGATAGAAATGTGATATATATTTTTCATTACAGTGTACAAACATTAAAGCAAGTGCATGAACTGCATGAACTAGAAACTACAATTGATTATTTCTACCGATCTATTTTCCCAATATGGAAAATAGATTAAAGCAATGTTAACCTCACTTTTCTCAGTTGCAGCAAACATCTGTTGAAGCATTTCTAACACTCCAACATTTTGCCATACATTTCTAACTGCTATTTCTTCAATGCACCCATGAAAATACAACATATCCTTCCACCGCGTGCTCCATACATACCAACATTCTCTGTTATCTATTTTCTGCTACACGCAGTGTTTGTGTAACTTATATTCAGTATTTATTTTGAATTTTTATCAATTTATCATTTGTTCACCTAGAAATGGATATATTACTAATCATAACGATTCAATATATATTCTACTAAAATTTGTTTCATGTAAAAGATCTTTTAATTAGGGTAACTATTACACCAAGAAGAGATGAATATGGTTTTGCTTCATCATGCTGTATCACTACATACATTCAACTGTATCATCTCTACCTCATCCCTGAACTCCAAATAGTTAACTACAAACAAACCACTACTACTGGTACTCCACCAACCAAAATTTAAAGCTAATAACTAAATGTAAAAATAAACAAAAAAATGAACGGTAAAGACTTACTCAAAATTCATTCCATTACGACGTGCTTAGCAGGCCAAGCTATAATAGAAGAGAGGGCATCTTCCATGTACTGTAATTCGAATGTTTGCCTCCATAGCTCTACCGTTGGCTCTTTTATGGTCATTATCCAGAATTTAACTGCATTGTGTCCTAGTGGTTTGAAATGCACCCTTGCATTTGGATCGGTTAATTCCACCCATCCTAAAGCAACTACTTTCCCATTTCTCGATAAATCCATTTACTTGCATTTATTGTTTGTTCTTGAATTTGCAGTTTGTAAGTTGAAAAAAGAAAAAAACAATGAAGTTGCTAATCATTAAAAAATAGAAACACACAATAAAAATCAAGTACCATAAATGTTTTCACCACATCCATACATGTAATAGGAGTTGTAGTGTCAACCATCTCAACAACTACTTGCAATTCAGGCCATGCAACCTTCTTACCAACAATATCCGCAATTCGGATCAAACTAGGGGCTGGCCTCCACAAAAAAGCTTCTGGATTTAGTGGATCATCTATCCAAACAATCATAGCTGATGGCCCAAGAGGAACATCATTAACAATTTCCTCCGAGATGCTCGAACGTAATCATCCTAAAGCCACTAATTGCTTGCTCCCTCCCTAATCAAAAATCTTGCATTTGCATTCTAAGCTGCTATTTCTACTCTATTAGAGGTAAAAATATTTATTTAGTAAATAATGTATATAATAAAATTGCATGTTCATTGTGAAGATATTTTTTTTACCTTATCCTCTTATTCTTCAATGTGATCGATTGAATTTAAAACAACTCTATTCTTCGTCCACGCCACAATATTATCCTTTGCTTACCCAATAAGTGTGAAAGAAGGTGTAGGCCTCTATAGAAAAGCATCAAGCTTTATTGGAAAGTCAAATAAAACTATCATCGCATCCGGCCCTAAAGGAACATCATTGACAATCTCGTTTGGATCGTCTGACACGAATCTTCCTTCAGCAATGATCTCTTCATTCCCTCGCCAATCCAATAAATCACACTTCTTCATATTTTTATCAAAGTTGCACTACATTTAAACATAAGAAAATTATGTTACTAATTGAATAAAAAGTTAAAATACAAAGATGTGAAACCAACAAAAAAAATTTACTTGAGGTTTGTTTACTTCTGTCCCACTGTATCTATTTCTGTCCCACTTCTATCAAAATAAAAAAACATGTCATTTTGTAAGTCTGGTAATGCAAACTGTTAGCATGTTTAAGTATGCAAGTATTCAAGTGTATAATGGTTGAAGTGTGCAACTGTTCAAGTGACTGTATGCAAGTGTTCAAGTGTGTATGCAAGTGTTCAAGTGTGCAAGCAATTAGTGATCAAAATGTAATGATAATTCTAACCTGATATTTCTCTAGTTGTAGAAATCTATTCTCTAAGTTCAACAATTTATTTTCAAGTTGTAGTGTATGCTTATCCTTAACTTCCGATAAAGCTGCTCTACTAAGACTCATTCCTCTTCCCATCACTCTAAGTCGACCCGGTCTTTCTTGCCCTAGCACTTGTGCAAGTGCATCTACTCTATTATTAATTGGCGAGCTAGATTGTGAAACACTTTCAATTTGTTTAATCTTTTCCTACAAAACATGATTAATTTCATATTATTGCAGTTTAAGTTAAAACGTAATATTTAAATTAAAATAGGAAACACACTAAGAAGCTTACAAATTTATTTTAGCTTGGATTAAATTTGGTGATTGATTTATTTTTTGGGTTGGATGCAGAATGTTCAAGAAGATGCATAATTTTACACTTGATTTGGCAACATGCCAAAACCAACAGAAATATATGAGATGCAACATGCCAAAACCAACAGAAATATATGAGATGCATTCAGATGATTAGTTGACTGAGTTTAAGCTAAATTAGCACGAGAATGTAGTCAAAATATGACATGCTCAAAACATTTTTGCAAACAAGGGAGCCAATTCTGTGTATATCACAAATCAACAATATTTTATATTATTTGTACAGGTTATACTACGAAGTAGATTATTTTCAGGCTACACACATACTGTTTTGCTTAAATCTGATATTTGGGAGGGAAGTTAATACCTGAAAAATAATTTTCTCGAAGTTTATAGATCTCTCGAATCTCTCACATATTCAGGAGCTAAAATTTTTCAGACCGAAGGAGCAATATAAGAATACATTATACTAAGTTTGCAGACTTAAGGGGAATTCAAACTAAAATACAATAATCCTACAACACGGTATCTCTTTGCTTCATTTTCTTTAAGAAATTAATTAATATTAGCAGCCTCTTGCTATGAAAATTAATAGGCAGTACAAGGATTTGCCACAATATGAGACTCAAGGCCATGTACTATAGAATAAATTTCATCGCATAATTCAATAAAAAACAGTGTAGTGTGTTACTTTTATATCATAGATAATTAGAAATATACACCAGTTGTACAGATTCTTCTCCACACCAAAAGGTCGATCTTATAATATGCAGGCAATATTTGTATACAAAAATATATTTAGCGCCACCGTAACAACTTATTGGGACATTATATAGCATTTTAGAGGTTCCTCTAGCGTAATAACTACTAATCCATTTTCATACATACTAAAAACATTCTTCATCACTATCATAAATAACCTCTATGATAGCCAACTGCAAATCATTTACAGAAATACTAGAAATTATCATAAAGCTAAACCATACACATAGAGTTCCAATATTTTACAAATTCAAGTGCATGATTACTAATAAACTTAAATGCTGAAATACAGTCAAAACGTTAGGAAATTGATGAGGTTTTTTTTATTTGGAACAAGCTAAGATCAAATTAATTCAAGCAATTAGGTGATGCCTAAGTCAGGCGATGCATATATATTAAGTTGGTGAATGCTAAACAAGTAAACATGTATCACACAAGTATTTATATATGTACCATAAGTATTTGAAACGTATGAACTTACTATACCATCTACAGCAATAAAATTCACCAGTTCACTATTTTTCTTAGTGTGAGATTTGATCCAAACTTCACTTTTAGGGACAGAATAGCGATCACCACTTTCGCTTTTCTACATTCAAAAGAACATCAAACAACAAATTTCATTAACTTAAAAGTTTTCATAAATACTACAGTAAACAAAACTACTATTTTCTTACCAAATCTTCAGCCAGTCGAGCCATTCATCTACGACTGCTTGTGTGTGGCAACTGCCTTTGTCTAATAGCTTTGTTTTTCTTTCTCAAAGCCTAAAATAAGAATCATTTCAATAAATGTAAGAAAGAAAGAAATTTTTTAGTGAACTCAGATTTTGTAAATGAATTTTCGTATGTAATGATTTCATAGGGCAAAAGATTTCGAAGGACAAAAGGTTTTGAAAGCATATCGGTCTGCCAGGTTTTAATATTATCAAGTTTCACATACGTTGAGCCTCAAACAGGGTATAATTAGTCTCCAAAATATATCAGCCCCTAAAGTATGAAACTATAAGCGTGAATTCCTAAAATATAAATTTTATATGTTTAAGGCCTTAGAGACATTTTTTATACAAATTTCTGCTTTTTTTTTCTTCAGGTATGAGTATCGTATGAAGGAAATTTTGGAGTAATCATTGAACTCATAACAAAGTTCATATTTTTACAGCTTTGAATATAACGAGTATTTTGTACACAGTGGTTATAAATATATCAAATTTTTAAATACAAAATTTAGTATGCATATTAATTTTGGTTTTGAAGGTTTTGAATATATGGGTATGAAAGACTTACTATATGTCTAAACGTCATATCGCCTGATTTCAGATTTACTATACACTAGTTTTAACAATGTCTAGTATATGTAGTTTGATATGTAAAAATGCCAGTTATCTACTTTTGATTTTGAAAACTGTAAATATGCCATGACTTCAAATGCATATAGAATATTGTATTTTCATTTGATATGTACACTAGTTTTAATATTTTTTATCTGCATCATTCTTTAATATGTATTTGAAGACTGAAATTTCTCATACCTTGAACTTGTTTTCAACTTGATAAACTTCTTTCACTCAATCATACATTTAATGTTATATGGTTTCAACTAAAGTCTTTCTTCCATAGACTTTGCTTGTACCAACTGTCGAACTAATCTACATTTTGATGCCCGCCAAATACCACTCAATTTTTGAAAAATTACCGTTTTGTGCCAATTTAAATCCAATTTAAACCTTGCATGCGACAATAAAAATTCGGCGTAAAGTGTTTGAGGTAACCAATCAATATAAGATTTAATCTTAACACAAAAGAGAGTGTCACCTGAATGCTTTCCCATAAAACATCTTTCAATTCGTTACTAAGTTGCTTCCAATTACATAGTGTAACCGGATCAATTTCTCGTACAAGTGGTCCTAAGTAAGAAGATAATTTGACCGACCCCGGTCCTATTGGTTCACCTGCGGTATTAAATTGAACTTCTATTTGCTCCAAAGAATTGAATGGAAGTCTTCTAACTTTGGTTGGCCCTCTAGGTTTTTTTCTCGGATTTCCTTCCGGCTGAACTATGTTTTCTTCAAGTGTTTGTGGGTTGTCTTGTATTTCAGCATTGTTTTCTGGATCGATTTGTACTTGATTCTTTTCTAATGCATGTGGGTTGGCTTCAATAGAAACCTCGTCTTCTACTTGATTGTCTTCAAACAGCTCCTCTCTTGTACGTTTCTTCTTATGTTCGTCGATTTCTTTTTGCATGCGACCACTCTTTTTCACAGCCTTACTCTTCTTACCTATTTTCTATATATAAAAATAATAATTTACAAATTAGATCATAAAAGCCCATAAAATTCTCACTTTCAAAAATATACATTTTAAATTTTGCTCGAATTTCATATACGCTCCCATTAAACTTGGTTTTAAATTTTGCTCGAGTTTCAGAACTTAAATAGAAAATGGAACCTGTATAACTAAAAATCCTTGACCTTAGACATAAGATTTTATGCTTCCAAAAACCAGTTCACAGAAGTATATACCTGTTTCGAGTATTTAAACTGTATATTTTTGAAAGTGAGAAGTTTCGGATTACACAGATGACAGGATTTTGTATGAATATCAAAGTTTGAAAGGATTTCGAAGACAGAACAAGAGATATTGAAAAGCATCCACCCTAGGGGTAGGAAACAAAAACATAAGCATAGCTACAGATAAACCCTAGACTGAAATTTCTCAAAATGATTTCAGCAACCAGGTTCAGATTGTACTTGATTTATTATTTAGTAGCTGAACGGGAAAATCGCCAAGTAAATTGAAATAAATCCATTATTTAGTAATGAAGCAAGATTTGTTATGAGAAAAGTTTGTACTTGATTTTTTTCTAATGCTTGTGGATTGTCTTCGTTATGAATCTCATCGTCTACTTGATTATCTTCAAGCTGCTTATTTCTTGCGTCTTTCTTTTTTTGTTCGTCGATATTTTTTTGCATGTGAGCTCTCGTTATCACATTCCTAATCTTGCTCATTTTGAATTCCAGTGAGCAGATCCTGAGCAAAAATGAACAGTGCATGAGTTATTTTGTTACAAAAGAAAATTTAAATGCAAATGACATATTTTAATGCAAATGATGCTGACATGAACAAAAATAAAATATATCAACCTTATGTAATCAAAATGAACAACTTATTTATGATGAATATCTTATCAATAGCAAATAGATAAAATGATCAAAGTATTTTCATTTATGCACGGTACAATAAAATATAAAGCTAAAAATTTATATGAAGCAAAAAATTTATTACAACTACAAGTGTGGTTAGTAGAGGTAAGTTTGCATTTGAAGTTTAATGAAATTATGTAAAATAAAAATGAATACATGAATTTGGTTTAACTTGGTTTAACTTGGATTGTTGGATGTTTCAAATATCGTAAAGGAATCAAATCTATCAAAATACTTGATTTAATTATCAAAAAGAAAACACGTACATGCATACGTGATCACTGTTACAAGTGTGTACATATCTTGTTTAAGGCTTTGTCAGATTAAAATGCGCGCGTGTGTGTGGATGTTGCTACATGTACGTATATACCTTGGGCTAGTTAGTGTTATTTTTTTAAAAGAATACAAATTGTTTAAGTTGTAACCAAAATATGATTCTTCAAAGTTGAGAAATTGTTTAAGACCTGACATATGAGAAAAGAAAAATAAGTTGGCACACAAGACATAATTATATGCAGAGAGCAAGAACCATCACCAATAAAATTAGGCTGAAATAAGAATAGGCAGAGATAAGTTGTTGAAGGGACTGCTTTTTTGATATGGAAAAGAATTTTAGAGGGACTCGAAACAAAATACAACCGTTAAGGGGATACTACATATCGTATATCTATCACTAGCAAATAAGTAGGAATTACAAACCTCATAAGAAAATAAAATTGGAAATCTACTCAAATATGCCTTCACAATCTTCTCTAACATAGCTAACATTCTCCACGGAATCAATATCCATGTCGGTTTCTTCACAATCTTCCCTAACAAAGCTAACTTCCATAACAGGATCATCTGTCTCTAATTCACGATAACCTCTTGGTGGTGCTTTCAATACAACATACCAATTAGAGTGATCATTATCTCTTGAATAAAAAACTTGGTTTTCTTGAGATGCAAGGATGTATGGATCTTTTACAAATGAAGATTGATTTTGTTGTAAATTGACAAGAGTGAATCTGTCTTCGACCTTTACTCCATTTCCTATATTTGCCCAGTGACAGTTAAATACGGAAATATGAAAAACATGATAGTCTAGCAAGATTATATCCGTCACTACCCCATAATAAGTGACCACATCAACTCTTTGAGAAATATCTTTTGCACTTGCCCTACACATGGTAGTTGCATCATAAGTAACTCTGTAGTTTTGGGTTTCTCTTTCAACATCTTTTGTATGAAAACGATGTCCGTTAATTATATATCCTTTGTAGGACAATGCATTACTACTTAGGGCAAAGACAATCCATTTTAGTATTTCATCACTTGTGGATTGAATAGGTATCTGCAAACAAATCATTTTACATAAATTTTGAAGTAAAAAGAAATTATTTTGTCAATGGAAGGATAAATTAAAATTAAACTAATCTTCTTTTTAATCCAATCTGAGAAATTATCTATATGTTTTTTCCACGGCAATGTCGCATTTTTTCCATACGCTTATCAAAATTTTGTAACTCCTCCAAATGCATACTGTTGTTTAAATAATTTTACCCAAGTTATATTGAACATCAAAATTTTATTATAAAGGTATAAAAAAATATAATATGTACTTACTCTAAATATGGTTCCACCACAGCCATATTCATTAGCACGGCCAAATGAGCAATATCTTTTTCATTCGATGACAATGTAATTGTCTTCGATTTTAAAATTGGACGTCCTTCGAGTATCGCATTGTTTTCATAATCTTCATTTCGAACTTCTTTCTCCTCCATTTGTACTTTCCTTTGTGGAAATTCACTAAAAATCTCATTGATTCTTCCGCAAGATAAGATTCTGCAATACACCCTTCAGGTCATGCATAGTTCCTTATATAATCTTTAAGTGTTTTCATATGCCTTTCAAAAGGGTACATCCAACGAAAATGAACCGGACCACACAATTGCGCTTCTCTTCCAAAATGAATTGTCAAATGTATCATTATATCAAAAAAGGAAGGTGGAAAATATCTTCGAATCCACACAAAATTTCAATAATCTCATTATTAAGTTGTTGCAACATCTCTCTTTCAAGAACACATTGATGTATTTTATTGAAAAATGAACATAAACGAATTATTATTGTTCTAACTTTCTTTGGTAATAAACCTCTAACCGCAACAGATAACAATTGTTGCATTAGGACATGATAATCATGCGACTTCAACCCACTAACTTTGCAATCTTCTAATGATACAAATCTTTTGAAATTTGAGTAATAACCATCAGGACCTTTAAAATCATGTAACCTCTTACAAAAATTTTTTTTTGGACAATGACAACGTATATGGAGCCGGTGGTAGATATGTTCTATTCCCACGAGGTTATGCGTAAAGACTTTGTCGAATCCCCCAATCCTCCAAATCCTTCCTAGAATTAATTCCATCTTTCGATTTATTGTCATGCAACATCGTGCTTAGTAGGCTTTCAGTGACGTTTTTCTCAACATGCATCACATCTAAATTATGTCGCAAGGAAAGTTCGTACAAATATCAATAGTACAACAATTTATTAACTTTTATATTGTAGGTAAATGAAAGAAAAAATAATTTTAATACTAACCTCCCAATATGGAAAATCAAAGAAGATTGATCTTTTTTTCCACCTTATTAGCTCTTTTTTTCCTATCATCTTCTTTAGTGTGAGTACTCTTCCTCTTTTTACTTTTTATCTTCTTACTCAACTCCATCTTTAGCTTCTTCTTAATCATCTTCCTTATTTTTTCTTCATTCTTATCTTTTCCAAAAACATTTGGAAAACCATTCAAAATAGCAGAAATATTTCTTCCCGTTAGAATTCTAGGTCTATTACCATCCTCTACAGTGTTATCAAACCAAGTTTTTTGTTTCCTCCATGGATGTGAAGGATCTAGAAACCTTCTATGTCCCATGTAAACACTTTTCCGATAATGATTCAACCAACGATAATGAGTGTAAGCACAGCATAATGGACAAGCTTTTTTTCCTTTTACACAACATCCTGCAAGATTTCCATGGGCTGGAAAGTCATTTATTATACATAGTAAAATTGCTCTTAAATTAAAAACCGATTTACTGAATGCATCATATATATCAATTCCATTATTCCATAAATAATTTAAGTCTTCTACCAAAGGCGCCAAGTATACATCAATATCATTTCCTGGTTGCTTTGGACCAGGAAGTATTAATGTTAGCATAATATTTTCTTTTTTCATATATAACATAGGCGATAGATTATATGTCACAAGCATTACTGGCCAACAACTATGTTTGGAGCTCATCGAGGCAAATGGATTGACACCATATGTTGCAAGACCAAGTCTGAGATTGTGTGGATCAGATGAAAATGCTTTCCACCTCTCGTCTACTGCATTCCATGTTACAGAATCTACAGGATGTCACATTTTTCCATCACTTCTTTTATTGTTAAAATGCCACCTTAGATCTACTTCCATCTTTTGAGATCTATACATTCTCCTAAATCTAGGAATGATTGGAAAATACCTCAACACTTTAGCTGGAACACCACGTATAATCTCCTTAGTGCCCTCATTTATCTTCCATCTTGAAGAGTTACATTTCAGACAACTTTCTAAATCTTGAAACCCTTTTCTAAAAAGACAACAATCATTCTTACAAGCATGAATCTTTTCAAACCCCATGTCAAATACTTTGAGAATTTTTTTTACATCATACAAATTCTTAGGAAGTACATTATTCACCTGTAGCAACAACTGTAGTACGTCTAAAAGCTTATCAAAACCAGTATCAGATAATCCAATCTCACGTTTAAGATTATACAAAGCAGTGATGGCGGATAGTTTAGTTTGACCTACACAATCAGGATATAAGGGGGTTTCTGTGTCCTCTAAATTCTTAAGTAAATCATCCTCACGTTTTCGAACATCCTCGTCTTCTTTAACATCAGTGAAAAAAGTGTGATTCAAAAATCTTCATCTTAAAAATGAATAGCTTTAAGTAGATCAAATTTATTGTCCAACTTCATGTCTACGCCCATATTTAATTGTTCGCCATGATGATACCACTTAGTACTACTCTTGTACTTAGGATCCATCCCCCTTATAATTAAATGTTCAACGATAATATCATCATGTTGTCGACTAAGATTTCGGCAATCTAAACAAGGACATAAAAGCTTCTCTACATTTCTTATATTTTTCTTTGCAGCTTCTACGAAACATCTTGCCCCTTGCGAGTACTCCTTGGAAGTTCTATAATGAAAATAATTCAACATAATAGTTGGTTTAACATCAATATATTAATTTATGAAATTAAACATGGTTGAGAATATTGAATTATCTACTAACCTGTGTAAATGAACCCAATCTTTTTCCAATAGCATATAATTAAGGATACACTCATTCACCTGAAAAACCAAACTATTTCAGCTGCTTCACAACAAATTTCTTATTTCAGTAACAAATACTTTTTCTTACAGTGCCTAAAAGGATTCTATCATTTTGTTTAAGATTAAGTTTCTCCTTACTAGTTTCTCTCATATTGGAGCCCTTGAGTTTCTAACTTAGTGTTTGTTTCCCACAGGTCCTCCGAAATGGGTCAAAAAATGGGAGTACTAGAAAATGCTTGATGACCTAAAGGTTGTTAGGGCAAACCACCATACCGTCAAGTTCCTTTTGATGAACACCAACTTGCAAGAGTATGGAGTGCTCCCTTTTGGAAGGGTAGTTGACACCAAATCTTCGACTAGAAGAAGCTCGAGATCGTGCACCTATTCTAATGTTCCCATTCATGATTCGACGAGAACTCCCAAGGGGAAGAAGAAGAGGATGAACTAGGTGATGAATATGAAGAGGAGACTGCTGATACAGAGGCTAAGAACCTATGAGGAATGATGAGGAAGAGGCTATCGAGATAGGGGATAATGCGCTCGTAAGAGATGATGCCCTCGATGACAAGGACGATGGTGGTACTAGATTGCCCACAATCCCGAAGGAAGACGTAAGATTTTTGAGAAGGCTAAGAAAAGAGCCGGCTATTGATGAGGAGTTTGAGTATGGTGATGATTATGGTGATTTTCATGCTAATGAGGAAGGGGAATCATTTGGCGAGTCACCCACAATGAGCCCTACTCTGCCTCATTCACCTTCTCCATAACATGTAGTACTCAGGAATCCTTAAGCAGCCGTCAACCAGGGCCCAATCACCGCTGACAAGAACATAGCTCGGACTCGTCCTCTTGGAGAAGTCTTCCTTGTCCTTGGCAATCTTAGTGATATTAACTTCATAGTTAGTGGAATCTTAGATGAGATAGGTTAAACCGAATTCAACTTCTCTTTGGGAATAAATATCAATGAAGGTGGATAAACTCAGATACTACAATGTACTAAATCTCAAATACTACAATGTACTAAATCTCCAAAGTAAACCTAACACATAATAAGAAATTTTTTATTCCAAACTCATTATCTTATGCTAAAAATCATGTGCACAAATTTCGTAACTAAATTTTATAAATAAAGCTAAAAGTTGTGTGCTGTTCTAATTATGAAACTTTTTTCTTGAGGATAAATTAAAAATAAAGCACTGGATCGGTCTTAATTACATGTAATAAGCAAGAAAAAATCAATTTGTTTGTGTAAAAAAATTAATTTAGTTGCCAGTATGGATTATGATGACAAAGTTGCACATTTATTATCTATAATTTGCTAATATAAAAATAATCTGAAGATTAATTATATCAACAAAGCTGAAAATTGTCCATTGTTCTAATCATAGAACTTTTATCTTGAGGATGAACCTAAATAAAGAACTGGATCTATCTTACTTACATGTAATAAGCACGGAAAATCAATTTGTTCGTGTAAAAAAACCAATTTAATTGCTAAAATGGAATATAATAAGCTCCAAAGATTGTATCTATAAAACTTCTCTAATTCAGTATTTGAACACAATATCATAACCATAAAAAATGAAGTAATCTAAAGATTAAAAGCCCATAAAATGAAGAAATAAAGAAAGAGTGCGAAGAGAAAAATTAAAGTGACCTGCTGCATTATTGGCAAAAATGCTGCTGCAAACCAGAATCAAAATCGAAGATTATATCGCTTACCGGAATCAAAATCGAAGATTATATCCAAAACGCAAAGCCCTAGCTTCGACAGATCGGAGCTACACGCAGAGCCCTAGCTTCTAAATCGAAGGAGTTTGCTTTCTTCGACAAAACTTGAGAGGGTTTCTGCTTTCTTTGAATCGCTAACGTTATTTGGAGGAGGGAGCTGCGCGCGTTTTGGAGTCTTCGAATCGCTAACGTAATTTGGAGGAGGGAGATGCGCACGTTTTGAAGGGAGGCGGAATGGTTTTTGAGGGAGAGGGAAAATAATTGGGAAGTTGGAGGGAGATGTTTTGGGGCAGCGTGTGAAGGGGAAGGGAGATGCGCGCGTTACACCTGTAGGGAGAACAAAAATCAACTGGTAACTAGATAATTAATGGTCAATAATAACGCTTCAGAATAACGCGTTATTAAATAGCGTTATTAATATCATATTTTGTTGTAGTGTATGATATGTGATATGCTGCTTTGTGAGATGAATGATTGATATGATTTATCTATTGTGATAATGTGATTCATCTATCTATTTATATATCATCCTAAATATAAGTTTAATTGTTTAAACCCTTAAGTACAACTTGGACATTAAAATGACGTTTGGTTTCGGTGAGATCGGGATCGGGTTTCTATATTTGGATAATCCAAAAACTACATCGATTCCAATTAAACGTTAGGTCGTGAATCCAAGTGGAGCAAGCGAAGACTCGAAGTGTAAGAACTATACGTCAGCATAACTCTGTGGGTGATTCCATAATGTGTTTGACGGAATAGTACTTAAAGGTTCGAGATGCTGATTTAGAGTGCAAGGGCTTTGGTCGTTGACTCTGAGGGTGATTCCAAAATGAGTGCAACGAGATAGTACCTTCGGTTTCGTTCGAACCCGGAACGAACTTGTATGGATTGAATGCTTTCCGAACGTCGTCAGGTGGACGATGAGCATTCTAAGATAGATGTGTTCTATAAAGGTAATCGCAGCCTCAAGCCTCATCAACCGGGAATGGCTAAAACAGGGGAGGTGCAGCAAGGCTTCGTGTGTAGCCCTCACTTGAGAGTGAGATTTGCCCCTGTCTAGAGGTCCCTTTCTATTTTGGCTTAGTGTATGGTTAATCGCGCCAACTACAGGGTGGTCTTTTTCGGGACTGTCTAGTAAGGGATGGTTCCGGCCTTGTGTTGCAGGAGAGCGGGCATACTCCTCAGTTTGTTGATCTAGGCCACGTACTGTGACGGGCGGTACACCAGTAGCCCTGCCATTGATGAAAACCCATTCTTCCTACGAGACCCTACAGATTTGATTATATTACCCACTTTTGTGGCTAGTACCTAGAATTTAATAATGTAACAATTTCGGCTATTTCATATTTACTTGAAAACCCTAGACACTATTATAATATATCACTGGATTTCCTATCAAATGTTTTGGTTAGCGTAAGGTAAAAACTTTTCCATGTTTATGTGTGGGAAGTCTTACGTGATACCTTTACTTTTAAAGGATTTTCTAAAGTTAAGCAACTTTAACCCGTTTACTCACACCAGACCCCTGTCTGACCTGAGTGTTTATTTTCTGTTTTATTAAACTCTTGAGTACTCATATTATGTATGAGTAGTCAAGTGATTCAGGTTTGTTTGACAAATTCTGGAGGAGATATGGAGCAGGAGGCTTCCACGTGTAGATATATTATGGTTCCGCTATGTTTGTCTAATAGCTGTATCTTGTACTTGAGTTGTATAATTAGAAAGATGTTTATAACTGTCTAATATCTATTGTTTTAAGTTGTATACTCTGATGTAATGTGATACTATGTAATGTTTTATGTGAGATATTATATTTCATTCATTCCGTTGTGAGTTCTCTGATGTTGTTTGTGTTCTTCTTTCTCTTTCTTTTCTTCTTCTATCCCTTTCTTTCTTCATTAGAGATGCGTCTTCCTGGAGATAGGAAGTCGGGTCGTCTCAGTTAGTATTAGAGCATTAGGTTGAGTGAATACCTAGGCTCTATAGTGGTGTCTATCTTGAGAGAGCGTATTTGTAATTTTTAAATATATATATAACTTAATATATTTATTCTACCTATCTGTTGGGTGACCTGTTCAGGTTTTCCGATATAAGTTATAAAGGTAGATGGAGTAGTGGTGTGTGTGTGTGTAACACGACTACCACTAATGGAAGAAGTCCATATGTTTGAGGTTGGATGAGTATTTTTCGAGACTGTAGGCCTGGTACCGTCTCGAGTAAGATTTGTAGTTTGGAGTAAGGATTTTTGTGATATCCGAAGGAATTTTTTTTAAAGATTCGAAGTTTACCTTTGAAGTGTAAGTTTCGATTTGTTGGAAGTGCAGAAGTAAGTGATGGTATCTTGATAACTGCGTGATGAGATGCATTACCCATGGATATTTTTGAGGATGTTTTCTCTTGAAGCAGTTTTAGAAGTGGTTAAGGAGCAGTCTTTACCTGCCGCAGAGAAGACTCGTCTATCTAGTAGTTGTCTGGATCTTTAGCAAGGAGGTTGGTTGTTCTAGAATATGAGACTAAGGTCTATAAGTTGTTTTTCTTTGGCATGGTCTCATCTTTCATTCCTTAAGGAGAGCGAGATGTTGATGTTTGGGTTGGAGCCCGAATTTCTTGTGAGGTTATCTGCCATCTCGAAGGTCTGTTGTGTGATTTGTTGTTGGTTTTGGTTTTCGAGGAGCCTTTGGATTAGAAGTTTTTGGTTGGCTGTGGTAGCACTTCAGCTCGAAGTATTCGGTGTGCTAACGAGAAGGTCTTTTAGCTCTGCAGTATCATTTAGATAAAGTTTGGAAACAGCAGTGTGGTTCTTCTTCAGCAGTCCGGGCAGGTGGTGAAGGTTTTCTTGAAGGGTTAACCTTGTTTGGAGAAGCTTAAGTTGTTCTAATTAGTAAAGAGAGGACAGTTTCTTTGGAATCCGAACTAGGTAGGATCGCAAAAGTGACTTGCGATTTGTTTGGGAATTTGTCTTAGGCAATCTTTTGTTTGAGACCGAGGATTCTCACGTTGAAGTAGGAGGTAATCAGAAGTTGTCTACATCTGGAGTTGAGTTTCATATTGTTTGGTTCCAGAAGCGATTCTGATGGTTAGCCTAGTAGTAGAGTTGGTGTAGCAGCTCAGTAAATGTTTTTTTTTTGGAAATTGGATTTGGTCACATCTAGTTTCTGAGTTTGGATTTCTGCTATAAGGTTGTGTGGCTGAGTCAGATGGGTCACTAAGATTTTATGGATTTGATGAACAAAGTTTTTCCGTTTATATTGGGTAAGTTTGTACTCGTGTTCATCAACAGTATTCTCATCTATTTTAGAATCAGAGTTGTGCAGGGGAAGCGAGGTAGCAATTGTACAAGGAGGGAAGCAAGTTCAGTTTGCTATTGGTTGAGGATTAGAGCTTGTGTTCTGGATTTCGATGGATTTTGGAAGATTTTTCTGTTGAGTATGATCCAGAAACCGGTTTGTTTTGGTCTAGTTGTTTCTAGAAGTATCAGCATAGGTTGAGCTGATCAGGAAGAAGATTGACAGCCCAGGATTGTCTGTTGAGTTATACAGATATGAGATAAGGAATTTGGAATTTGAAGTTAGAGACTTCATTGTTGTTAAGATTTCTCTGGTTAAGAGAACAGTAATTGGGTTATATTGGTTGGTTAGTGCTGTGGCATCTGAGATTTCTTATCTGTGTCTTGATAGGATAAGAATGAATTGCCAGTTTGGATAGCTGGAATTCATTGTATATCACATATCTCGAAGGGAGTACATGTATGATTCATCGTTGGTTGTTGAATCTGCAGTTCAGTTGGATTTGGAAGTTGAGCTGTACTTGAGTATAGTTTGATGTTCTGTTCAGATTAATGGATCTAGAGATGAGTGGAGCTCTAGATTTTGGTGGTGTAGTTTGTTAGCTTCCGTAGAGCGAGTCTCCCGGTAATTTATACTTGGGAAACTCGAGATAGTGTTAGAAGATTTATTCTGATTTGTGTCAGGATAATTAGTTAAGGTTGTTTGTTTGATTGATTTGCTATGGTTGCTAGTAATTGGATGATAGGTATGCTTTGCTGATTTGAAATTGAAATCTTGGCTGGATTATTAAATTACCTTTGCTTTTAAATTTCGGGGATGAAATTCTTTTAAGGGGGGAGGATGTAATAACCCGGAATTTTAGGAAATATCAATTTAATAATCTGCATTAATAATGAAATTGATTTGATAATTTTTCTTTATAATCTTAATTTAAATTGGTAAATTTATTCTTTTAAGGTTAATAAATTTTTAATCTGGTAATTTTGATCAACATCTTTTTAACAATTTAAAATATGATAAGAATTATTTGTCAAAGCTAATGAAATTTTATTCTATTTACAATATATATATCTGATATATATTGTGAATAGAAGATCTTGTGTTTTAAATAAAAGATGAATTTTCAAATTGTAATATATATATATATATGTATGTATGTATGTATGTATGTATGTATATGTTATAATTTGATGTTGTTTTGAAATTCAATTTAATCTATTTATAATTTATATACGTATGAATTGTAATATTAAAAGCTTTGTTTAATTTATATTTTTCAAAAGTTAATTTAGATTAATTAAATTGTTTCCAAATATAAGATAATTGTTTGTTTTGTAAAATATAAGATTTGTTATTTAGTTTAAATAAGATAGTTTAATAAGGTTTTAAACAAAGTGTTATTTTGTTTTCTTTTTAAAATGCTCAAATTAAAATGGTTATAAATGTATAAAGATGAATGTTTTAGATTTTAAAATATATCTATAAGAATTATTTGCATTTTAATTAGTTTCAGAACATTTTCTTTTAAAGACAAATTTATATTTACATATACAAGTATTTATTTATAAAGTAAATTTAACATATGAGTTTATATTTACATTTAAATTAAGTAAAATTAATTATAAAGACTTAAAGACATGTGTAAACATTATAAACCTCTTAATAACACTTGTTAAACTATTAAGCATAATGAATGACATTTGTAAGTTTTTGAACAAATGTCTTTATTTTAATTTTATACTTTCTTTAATCCTAATAAACATAAATTTTTTTTCCTTTATCTTCCTTTCTAAAGATTCAAAACCAGAAATTTTCTTACAAATCTGAAAATTTAAAACCCAAAGACAAATCAAATCTGAAAGTAATTTTTTACAAATTTTCCAACCTGCACTTCAAAAGGAATGATCTTCAACAAGTTCTTTTCAACTTCAACCTGCATGGAGTTCAACCTAAAATTAAAAGATCTGTTTCAACTTTTTTTTAATCAATCAATTAAAGCATGCAAGGGGATTTTCATTAGCAATCAAAAGCATATTTTTCTAGATTCATGATGCAAGGCCTGAAAAATAATCATGCTTTGCATATTATTTATAAGGTGAGTAAATGGAATTTTAAAACAGTTTGATTCTAGATTCATCTTGATTTTGTGATGATATCATGACGATTATATTAAATATTTGTTTTAAATTGAATGCATGTTGAATTGGGTGTATTGAATGCCTGAAAAAAATTAGAATGGTTATTGTGTTTATAAAATAGTCCCAAATCCTATAATAATTTCAATAACTTGATTTTGAACACGAACTGGACTTTGAATTGTAAATGAAAGTTGTTTGCAATCACGTAATTTATCATCTAAAAATAGTTATAGGGTTTTAAAACGAATGAGTTACTCATATTTTTCAAATTACAGTGGAAAAATCGAATTTGGGCAAAAATTTATGATTTCAAATTCTAGTTTTGAATTTATAATTGAATTACAATTGGAAAATTATGATTTTTAGTGCTTGTATCACAATTTATAATTGTGTAATTACTTAGATATTTGGGTTTGTTCGTTTTGGGAACTTCGGTGATTTGCCGATGAACAAGAAGATGATGGAAGCTTGAATTTAGATCGAAGCATGTTTATAGGATGTAGATGTTGGGAAAATTGTTCAAAAAAATTTCTTATGAGTGAATCGTTCGAATTTGTTCGAACTAGGGTTTATGTTGTTCTCGGCTGAGCTTAACTGTTGAAGTTTTGCGACTTGAATTTTTGACCGAGTTCAATCGCATTTGGGGAGGTTGACGACATTGGTTGTGGCATCACGATGGAGTGGTCGGCAAGGATCATCGGCGTTCATGGTGTCGGCAAAGGGGAGGTTTGGGGGTTGTTGTTACTGTAGTATCCTGGTTCGTATGCTCGAAATTTGATTCGCACGCAAATTCCTGAATCTGGGTTTAGATTCGAGCTCGCACGCACTCAAGTGACCAACGTCGACGATCGCGACGAACGTTGTTGGCCGGAGGGTGATGGGTAGGTGCACAATGTACCACGTGCATGTTTTATCTGGAATGGTTGGCGCTTCTGGGGAAGATGAGTTGAAGCCCGAAGATTCTCTCGTGTTTGCATCGGGGTCGACTCTGGGTAGTTGAGGGCTGGGTTTCCTAGAGGTAGCCACGGGGTATTTGGGTGTTGTCTCGGGTTTTAGGACGTTTGCTTTTGGTTAATACTATAATGATTAGCTTTGTAAATTTAAACATGTTAATTAAATAAAGTTGCTAAGTAACTTGTAGTTGGAACAAATGAAACCGAGCTTGAGATTTAAAATAGAAGACAAGTTAAAACTTGTTGTTTTGAATTAAATTGTAAATCAAACTTTAAAAAGTAATGATTGAATTTATTTTTAGTTTTAAAAATTGTTTAAAATGATTTCTTTTTGAAGTAATTAACTTCATTTAATTGTGAATGTTAATTTTAAAAGGAAATGTTTGAATTTAAATATTAATTAAAGTTTTAAGTAAATTGTTAAGTAAGTTTTCAAATTATTTTGAAAATTTATAAGTTTAAAATTAGATGTTTAAAGTGTTTTAAATTTGATTTCTAAGTGCTTTATTTTCAAATAAAGTTTAAGTTATAATTTTGTAAATCAAATTGAATAGTTTATTGTTAAGTTGTTAAAATTTGATTTAAATTCAAATAATTAATTTATGTAAATAAACATGGTTAATTTATTTTAATATGAACTTAAGAATACTTGACTACATGATTTGTTAAAATGTAAAAGATTAATTTTAGATTAAGGTTTTCTTAAGTAATTAAGGATTTTGAAAATATAAGAAGTAAGTTAATTAATTTTAAATAATAAGTTAATTGTTTATTTAATTTTAAATAGTTACTTAATTATGGATTAATTAAGTGTGATTACTTAATGAAGTAATCAATGGTTGATTTTGAATGTAATTATAATGGTAATTACTTATGGATGTAATTAGAGGAATTACTCATGGAAGTAATTAAGTTGGAATGATTAATGGATAATCACTAGATGTAATAATCTAAGGATTCATTAATTTAATTTTTTTGAAATTAATTAATTATGGAGTAATTAATTAATTAAAGAATTAAGAATTTTTAAATAATAGGACTAATTACTTGTTAATTAATTAATTAAGAGAGTAATCAAGATTTATTAATGGAAGTAATTTGAAGATAATTACTTGTTAAGTAATTAAGAGTTAATTACTTAATTTATTTCAGTTAATTAATTAATGTGATTAATTAATTAATGAATGTGATTAATTTAAGATTAATTAATATGTGTAATTAATTAAAATGTAATTAATTAATTAAGGATTATTTATTATTTAATTGAATAATAATTACTTAATAAAGTAATTAAAGATTAATTAATTAGATTAATTAATCAAGGGTTAATGTAGTTAATTCACATGTTAATTAATTAAGATAAGTAATTGCAAGTTATTAATTACTGTTTATCATTTATTTAGACTGATTAATGTGATGATTAATTGCAAGTTAATTATTTAATTAATCAAAGGAATTATTAATTAATAACGATCATTAGTCAATTAATGATATTAATCAAGGTTGATTAATAAAAGTAATTAATTAAAGTATGATTAATTAATTGTAACTAATTAAGGTTTAATGTAATTAATTATAATTGATTAATTAATAGAAGTAAATGAAAGAACATTAATTATTGTAATTAATGATAGTAATTAAAGGTTAATTACTGGATAAGGATAATTACTTGAATGTAATTAAAGTATAATTAATCAAGCAAGATTAATTGGAGAAGATCATTAAGAGATGATCAATTTATTTATTTGAAATAAATTAATGGAGAAGGATTTAGGTAATCCAATTGATTAAGAATTAATCAATTCTGTTTTGGATAATTGATTAATATTGTTTGATTGATTGATATTGGATGATCAGTATTGGGTAATTGATATTGGTTGATACTGGATGATTTGGATATCTATGATATGTGATATGCTGCTTTGTGAGATGAATGATTGATATGAATTGTCTATTGTGATAATGTGATTCAGCTATCTGTTTATATATCATCCTGAATATAAGTTTAATTGTTTAAACCCTTAAGTACAACTTGGACATTAAAATGGCGCTTGGTTTCGGTGAGACAGGGATCGGGTTTCCATATTTGGATAATCCGAAAACCACATCGATTCCAATTAAACGTTAGGTTGTGAATACAAGTGGAGCAAGTGAAGACTCGAAGTGTAAGAACTATACATTATTATAACTCTGTGGGTGATTCCGTAATGAGTTTAACGGAATAGTACTTATAGGTTCGAGATGGTGATTTAGAGTGCAAGGGCCACGGTCGTTGACTTTGAGGGTGATTCCAAAATGAGTGCAACGAGATAGTGCCTTCAGTTTATTTCGAACCCGGAATGAACTTGTATGGATTGAATGCTTTCAGAACATCGTCAGGTGGACGATGAGCATTCTAAGATAGATGTGTTCTATAAAGGTAACCGCAGCCTCAAGCCTCATCAACCGGTAATGACTAAAACAGGGGAGGTGCGGCAAGGCTTCGTGGGTAGCCCCCACTTGAGAGTGAGATTTACCCCTGTCTAGAGGTTCCTTTCTATTTTGGCTTGGTGTGTGGTTGGTCGCGCCAACTACAGGGTGGTCTTGTTCAGGACTGTCCAGTAAGTGATGGTTCCGGCCTTGTATTGCAGGGGAGCAGGCGTACTCCTCGGTACGTTGATCAAGGCCACGTACTGCGACGGGCGGAACCCCAGTAGCCCTGCCATTGATGCAAACCCATTCTTCCTACGAGACCCTATGGTTTTGATTGTATAACCCACTTTTGTGGCTAGTAGCTGGAATTTAATAATGTAACAATTTCGGCTATTTCATATTACTTGAAAACCCTAGACACTATTATAATATCACTGGATTTCCTATCAAATGTTTTGGTTAGCGTAAGGTAAAAACTTTCCCATGTTTATGTGTGGGAAGTCTTACGTGATACCTTTTCTTTCAAAGGATTTTATGAAGTTAATAAATTTTAACCCATTTACTCACACCAGACCCCTCTCTGACCCGAGTGTTTATTTTCTGTTTTATTAAACTCTTGGGTACTCATATTATGTATGAGTAGTCAAGTGATTCCGGTTTGCTTGACGAATTCTGGAGGAGATATGCAGCAGGAGACTTCCACGTGTAGATATATTATGGTTCCGTTGTGTTTGTCTGATAGTTGTATCTTGTACTTGAGTTGTATAATTAGACAGATGTTTATAACTGTCTAATATCGGTTGTTTTAAGTTGTATACTCTGATGTAATGTGATACTATGTAATGTTTTATGTGAGATATTATATTTCATTCGTTCCACTGTGAGTTCTCTGATGTTGTTTGTGTTCTTCTTTCTCTTTCTTTTCTTCTTCTATCCCTTTCTTTCTTCATTAGCGATGCGTCTTCCTGGAGATAGGAAGTCGGGTCGTCTCAATTTCAACGTACTACTCTCGCTCGTGTGACAAAAATGAAGGATTCTCTAAAGGATGCATTTCAGTTAATAACTGAAATCCAAGTAATGCAACTTCAAATGTCCAAGGACAAGAGAGGCAAGGCAAAATCCATAGGAATTTGCAAAAATTTCTAATGGACAATTATGCTAACCCGATCTTGATTGAAGAAGACTCTTCAGGAGATCATAAACAAGAGGCCAACGAAGAAGAAGAAGAACCCATGGAAGATGTTCATGCGGAGGATGACGACAAAGTCATGTGTGTTGGAGTAGTGTGTTTCGACAAAGATGGGAATCTTGTCGAACAACGTGGAAATTTCTGTTTCCACTATCCAAACTGTTCAATTCATAGATCTCCTATGTTCAATAACACACGTTAGTTTCTTCTCTTTCTTTACCATTGTTGTATGTTTCTTCTTAGGTTTCCCACGAAAATGTAAATATAATTATATGATTAATAAAAAAATTGTATTCTTTTATGTGTTCTTCCCTATTAATAAATATAACTATATGGTTATTATATACTTAGAATAGTTAGTAGTTTAGGATTAGGTTTATTATTAGATCTAAATGTCGATTATTTATGATAACACTATCATCACATGTCATAGAGTATTAGATTTAGGGGGGAGTTATATAGTTTGGAGTTATATAGTTTAGAGTTGTTGATGACAAAGGGGGAGAAGTATAAAATAGGGTAGTTAGGCATAGATTAAGGGGGAGTTATTAGGATAGAAGTAATATTTTATAAACAAAAGTTGTCATCATCAAAAAGGGGGAGATTGTTAGTCCGTGAGATGATGATTTTGATGACAACAACCTTAGAATACATTATAAAATATAAATACTAACAATATAAGTTTAGATATATATGTATATGTAGGATTTAACCGTGCAGGTACCAAGAATGAAGACTGTACAGTATAGAGATTCAAGATATCAAGATTGACGACTCATGAGTAACAAGAATATCAAGATTATCAAAAGTTAAGGATTTCAAGTAATTTACTTTTTGATTAGAAATTTTGTTCGTACTCCTAGAAAATCACTGGCATCATAAAATCCAATTTATTCGTGGAATGGAATCCACTTCGAGCCTGTTAAAGGGGTGGAACCCTAAGTAGGATGGAACCTACAAAAATTCTACTGGAACATTGTTTTGTATCCACTAACTTTTTATTCAAAATGTTTTTTAAAAATTATATCATGTTTTCAAAATGATTTCAAAACCTTCCTTTTAAAAGCATCAAAAACAACTATCCTGATTTCAAATACTTTTAGCCTCAAATAATCTTGAATTTCAAAATCAAATTATCATTGGTTTTAAACTATCTTTTAAAATAAAAGTATATTTTTTTTTAATATTTATATATTTAGATTTAAATATAAAATTGTAGTAAAATTATATATATATATATTATTCTTTATATTTACTTATGTATTTTAATTATAGTCAAGTATATTTATAAAGTTTAAAATAGTTTTAATATAAGATAAAGGTTATTTTCAAAGAAATCAAAACACCAAAAATCCCTTTGGGATGTTGACATACTCATGCACCCCATGTCAACATGTTGTCAGTTGAGTTCAAAATTTAAATTTCAAAAGAAGTGTCTATTCGTCATAACTCTTCACGAATGGACATGTCTATTGTTCTTCTATAAATAGGGGTTAGTTTCAACGAATTTTAATTCAGTTTTTTTAGTTTTTCACTCCTCTTCTTCTTCCATATTTCTATATACATATTCTTACCATTACTCTGCCAAAAGCAACATTGAATCTAACTAGATTATCTCTAGTTTGATTCTCTATCACTATCTCAACAAGATCCTCAGTGCTCTTTAGAGTTATAGGCTTTTTCTAATACAACATAGCGAGAAAAGGTGTGATTGTGGCCTTGGAAATCAATCAAGCGAGATAAGGTGTGATTGTAGCCTTGGGAAATCAATTGGGTGAACTTGTTACCCAAGAAATCAAGTATCTCTACCCATAGGATTGTGATTTTGGAGGGTGTACCTCGTTACCTTGAAATCGAGGGTGTATTTGTAAAGATTATTTTTTGAAAGGAAATCCGTTCTTGTGTGCGGGACTAGATGTAGGGTAACTCCAAACCAGTATAAAATCTGATGTGTTCTTTCCTTTATTGTTTTTACTTTATATTTGCATCTATGTTTGATTCTGTGATCATATCTATATCTGAATATTGCATACATCTGTGTTCAAATTAAAAAAAAACTAAAAAAGACTTAACAATTCTCTAAAACACTATTCACCCCCCTCTAGTGTTTATCCTTAGCCTTAAGATCCTTAATCCGCATTTCTCACAGCTTGCGCTTCATTTGACCAACCACTATATGTTTGTATCGATCAATTGTTTGATCAATACGAAGAGCCAAGACGAAGCATCAATATGAAAGGAGGCATGGATCAATACGAAGAGTATAATCTTGGATGGATACGAAGGAAGCAGTCAAACTAAAGGAAACATTCTATGAGCATGAAATGTGGATCTCCAGTGCCACATCATCGACAAACAACTGATCGTTACGCATTGTATTGATATGAAGAGGATCTATACGCACATATCGATACGAAACCTTCAACCGGACCGGAAAACCCAACCTTGGACCAATCAAATCTATCAAAATACAAGACCAGATGCTATGACATTTTCATAGGAGCTTGCGTATCAACTCAAGAGCACCATTGATCGATCGTAGCTCAGTTGGAGCCAATCTTGATCGATATTAAGACAACATGTATCGATCAGGGATCGATCCCAAATGACCCCAGATCGATCTACTGGGCCCACCTACGCATGAGAAAGGGTATTTCAAGTTTTGGGGCAGATATTTCTAGATCTACTCCTATAAATAGTACCCCTACGCCTACTGAAAAAGGACTTTTGGAACTTTTATCTGTTACTGTGCTGAAACTCCATTGTAACTTGAGTACTGGAGATTTGTACTGTTGTAACTCAGTTGAGAATCATGAATATATAGCAAACTCTTCAAAGTGGACGCATGCTACAACGCCGAAACACTATAAACTCTTGTCTTCTTTCTATTTCTGCTTACTTTTCTTATTGTGATTGTTATATTAGCCTCATTTTCTATTTAATTTCTTCATTCTAATCTCTTTAATTACATCTGACGAGTGTTGTGCCCATTTTTGGTACAAATAATGTAGCCTCAAGCTTCATCAACAAGAAATGACTAAAATAGGAGAGATGTAGTTGGCTAAGTGAGTCGCTTCCAAGTAGGTTATGATCATCCCTATCTAGAATCGACATTATCTCTCATTTGTACGCTTTGGTGCCCACTAAACAAGGAAAGACCATATTCGGTACTACTAGTCGAGTGGTAGGCCAGTCCTGTGTTGGCAGGGGATCCTAATGAGGACCTTGATGTTATTTTATCTAGAGATGCACCATGACGGGTGGTACCCTAGTAACCCAGCCATTGTATGGAGTCCATTTTCCAATACGAACTTTTAAGGTTCTAATTGTAAACCTGTTATGTTGGAATTTAATTAATGTAACAATTTCAACTATGATTAATAAGTATTTGTATCTTTGACACTGTTATGATATCAGAGAATTTCGTATGAAATGGTTTGGTTATCATAAGGTAAAAGACCATCCATGTTTATGTGCGGCATGGTCTTACGAGATAATTTTGATTTCAAAGATTTTTATAACTTTAAAAATCCAGTTGGGTGTGTTTTCTCATGTTGGTTTTCCAGACTGACTTGGGTATTATTTTATTACAATGCTCGGGTCCGACCAAGTATATTTACAGATTGCTTGGAATGCATTGGAGCCCGGGAGATGAGCTAGAGGTCTTTAAATTGTATTTACGTATATGTTTATTCCACACTGCATTGTTATTGAAATTATCAGCATTTGTAAGGACAGGTTGTTATAACTGTCTAGGCTGATGATTGTGATTTGTTGTTGTACTCTGATTGGATGTATGTATATAACAGTTTCTCTTTTGTAAAGATCATTGATATCATATTATATATTGTTCCACTACGATTGTGAGATTCTGTGTTGTTTTAGTTTAATTTTCTCTTCTACCTCTTTTCTATTCTTCTTTCTTCTTTCTTCCTATAAATATCCGTCTTTCCTTTCAATTTGGGTTAGACATAGGTGGTTTATTATCAGCTTGAATTATGCAGTTTCGTGGGTCGTTACAGAACCTAGATATTGTCTATACTTAGGCCGGATCGAATAAGGTAATGGAGATTCAAAAGTGAATCACAAAAGAAAAAAATTGACAGAATAGCTACGTGGATGAGTGGTAGAGGGACTTGGAGTTCTCAATTGGGGACTTTGTGTTCGCAAAGGTTTCTTCAATAAGAAGTGTTGCTCAGTTTGGAAGTACTGGGAAGTTGGCTCCTCATTATATAGTACCATTCCCAATTTTGGAGAGGATTGATACACTCACATAAAGAGTTAAGTTACCGACTAGATTATCCGATGTGCATAATGTGCTTCATGTATCGCATTTGTGTATGTTTATGCATGACCCTTCTAGTATAGTGGAAGCATCACAATGGAAGGTCTTCAAAGGTTGAGCATAATCTGCTTATTCTAAGGCAATCTATTTGAATAGTGGATCGAGATATTAAGCGATTGAGGACTAGCGTCGTGAAGTTGGTTAAGGTACAATACACGAATGATACTCAGACTGTACATGGGAGATGAAGGAATGTTTGAGGGAGTCCTACTCGAAGTTGCTTTCAGATTAATGGTTTCTTATCTTATCTTAGTATATCTTTTGTAGTGTACTCACCGCTTGAGGCAGAGTCACTTAGGTTGTATACAATTTTAGCAGCACTATATATACATATATCTTGTTACTTCTATTCTTCCATGATTATCATTCTAGTTTGAATTTGGATAATAAAATGTTGTAAATGAAGGAGAATGAACCGACCCGTAATTTCGAACACTTCTTCGAAATTCATAACTTATAAAATATAGTTAAGTGTTATAAATGTGATTTTATAACCTTTTTAAAAACTTTTAATTAACATCTAGTGATAAGAATCTTGTTTTTCAAATTAGTTTACAAAAACAAATAATTTGAAAAAATATCAATAATGTGACCTAAAATTGTTTTATCGGTAAAAAGTTTTTTATTCGATATAAGTTTTTGAAAATTTTCTATATACATTAATTTGGTTAGAAAATCATTTAGAAGAAATAAAAACAAGTTTTCACTAAAATACATGGAAAGTCTTCTTAATGCTTCTAGGCATTTAAGTGGAGATAAGAGTGGAAGGAGATACTTTATAAAGAAAGATAAGGTGGAAAGCAAACATGTGGAGGCATGAGAGGGTGAGGCTTCCATAGCCGACTAAAGGGTGAATGGAAGGGCAGGAAACACCACATGAAGTTTATATAAACACAAACACACACTCACTCTTGAATCACTTCTACAATTTTACAATGCTAAACCAAAGCTCTTTGTTTCTGTTCTCTTCGTAATTTCCTACGCACAAATCTATCAAAATAACTTCGAATCACTCCAAACTCATGTACAAGCCTTGAAACAACATTAAAACAACTCTTAGTAACTTGAATGTCGAATAATTGAAGCACAACTCCACTCATATACATAGGCCGTGAGCTATATGGGAGGTAATATTGCCTATGCTAAGTGCAAAGAAGGGTTGGGAAGTTGGTGTTTGCAAAGCTAAGGTAGGAAGTGGAAGCTTGAACTTGATTGTTCAAGGGTGAGCTAGCTCACCATTTGAATGAATATAATTTGTATATATTGTTATTTGAAATTATAATATTGTGCTTGAGTTTATATTGTGATATATTGCTTTGATTCTTGCTTCAGAAAGTAAATTTCATATGTAAATAATGGATTTTTACTTGTATGACTTGTCGAATAGCCTTGAAGCAAAGCACATATGGTTTGGTTGAACATAGGTTGAATCAGACATGAGTTTGAAAGTGGTCTTATAGCTATAATTGCTATAGAAACACTTTGAAATTGCCTTGTGTTCAGCATTTTCTATGAATTTTTTAAAGAGATCCCTATAGGTTTCTTGCCATGGATGGGAAGTATCATATCTATACTGGCTAATGTAAAAAGGTTGGATGAGAAAAAGTCTATTTGCGTATCAAAAATTGATCAAACATTCGGGATATTGGAACAAAGCCTATTTATAACCTTTATGACAGCCAGTTGGAGCACTTTAAAAACGCCATCTTTTCTCTAAATCACTTTTAACCGTACTATGTAAATGTTATCTTTTCTATTTCAGATTTTAAATTGCTTTGAAATGACTTTAAACTTAAGTTTTTCTGTTTAATCATTTTACAACTCTTTTGTAACATATATTAAAGTATTTTTAAAGTGGTTTGGAATTTTTATGAATGTTCAATAATTTACAATGAATTATTAAAGTAAGTTGTTTATTTTGAAATAAAGGAAAAGATGTTATTTTTGAAGTTTTAAATAAATTATGAATTAGATATTTTAAGTAATATTTTAAATAAACATTAAAAAATAATATAAGTATTTTAAAATATATCTTAAAATATATTTTATATTTAGAAAATTAGTTAATTAGTTTATTGAAGTGTTGAAAAGCATTTATAATATAATATCATTTTAATTTTTTAAATATCCTAGCTTTATAATAAATTATTACACATACATCTTTATCATTTCTAAATAGTGTTTTAAATTATAAAGAAATGTTTTATAAAGTGGTTTAGGAGATGTAACGACCCTCATTTTTGGACAGTTTAAATCGATAATAAATCACACAAGTCAGACACAAACCATTTAAAAGGGAGGATTGTTATGGGGTAAATAAGAAAAGAAGAGAAAATAAAGAAAAACAAAACATAAAATCTCACAGTAGAATGACAAAATATAATAATCAAATAAATAGTTCATGAAGCTATTTTACAAATAACATTTGATTACACTTTACAATACAGATCAAAGGTACATGCAGCAGAAATAAATAAATAATGTGGGCGGAACACCATGAGGCAGTTGAACATATATGAAATAATATAGCACTAAATCTTCTTCTTCGTCCTCCAAAAAAGCAGTCTTCGATATACTGAAAAGCTCAAACTGACTCAAGCGTAATGAAAAGACAAAACACTCGAGTCAAAACTAAAAGATCATATGTAACTTAAATCAACAATAAAAAATATGAGTGTAACGGCGTCAGAGATATTTATGGGGTTTAACATCTCCTATCTACTGTCAACGTAAGTGCAATAAGTTAAGATATAGGATTCCGTCTATTAAGGATCCGTTAAACTATCTAATAGCGTCTACAATAAAGTAAAGTATTATAATAACGTTAAGGCGTTACCCATATCCCCCTTATCGCATATTAATATATTCCCGTAATCTATATAGTACCGTAATTCCTCCATAAACTGGAGGGCTACCAGAGGGAACCCATAGGTACGGTATAAACCAAATCGTAGTGGATGCGATAAGGCATGTGACAAGGCATTTGAGACAATGCCAGGGTAGGATTCTACCATTTGCACTCCCAGACTGGAGATAATGGCTAGCAGCTACTACCACCTACCTCGTAACACACTCCCATAATCAAACCATGGGGTGGCCACCAAATCAATCACAAAGTCATAATATGGTATCTAAAAATGTGCCCGATCGGAGAGGCAACCTCACCTGGCATGGTATAGCTCCTGTTTTAGCCACATCAAGCTCACTCACGAAGTCAGGGCTATGTAAATACCTCATATAGAATCGTTTGCCAAACCATCCTACTTCATTTTGGAATCTCCTTCACATACACAGTTGTTAAAGTGGTTTTCGGTAATGGCAGACAGAATGCTGATATCCGATCTCGGTCTCTTAAACAACCCAACACTTATCTTACAACGGATGGCTCTTTTACATTTTCAAAATAGATTCATAATTGATATCAGAATATCATATTTAGTTCAAACCATATCACTTCCAAAATCATATTCATTATCAAAACCATATTCATTTTCGAAATCATATTCACATTCAAAACCATATTCACTTTTGAAATCATATTCACTTTCGAAATCATATTCACTTTCAAAATCATATTTACTTTTGAAATCATATCGACAAGATACATCAAATCCTCATTTCAAAATCATCATATTTACTCAAATATGCTATTTCACTAGAAAACATTGTTTCAAATCCCACTTTAGTTCATAGTATCATTGAACCCTATTCGCATTTAAATCAAGGATTTAAATGTAAATATTTTCACTTTACATAGTTTGAAATTTAGAAAATAATTTAGATAATAATTAGTTTAAATAGTTTAGCATAATTTAAAAAATTTAGATAGTTTAAAATACTTCAAAATAGTTTATAAATAGATTAAAAATAGTTTTAAATAGATTTAAGACAGTTTAGATAGATTTAAAATAGTTTAATATGGGTTAATTAGTTTAAAATAGGTTAAAATAGATTAAATTTAATTGAATAGATTAAAATAAAATAGTTTAAATAGGTAAAATAGATTAAATATTTTAAATTAGATTAAATAGTTTAATTGTTTTAAATAGTTTAAAGTAGTTTAGTAGTTTGAAAATCTTAATAATCGTGATTTTTAAAATAATATATCTTAAACAGTTTATATTAAATAATAAATTTGAAATTAATATCAAAGTAAACTATTTCTTTCATTTCAACACATCTGGACCCTGTCCAGTTTTCAAATCAACAAAATCAATTATCTCATTTAGTTAAGATCCTCATTTAAACCATTTAATTAATATCGATTTCAAATCCATGTTCGAACTATAAATTCAAAATATTTCAATTTTAGTAGATTTCAAAGTATAAATATTAAAATATTTCAATAACTCAATTTCGATTAATTTCATTTATATTTGACAATTCAACTTTGAAATTTCATTTTAAATCCTTCAAACAATTCATTTAACGAAATTCTAATTTCAACATTTTAAGCTTGGATTTTCGAAAAAATCAATTTATATAAATCCAATTTTATTTCAAAATATTATTTCACCGAATTCGAAAAAAATTAAGGACTTAAATCATTTAATTTAACCAATATGGTGTCCGTATAAAATCTTCTACCCTATAGTCAAGTGATACGGACATACATCATTTCAATCTATTAGATTTTTAATTTACGGGTATATATCATTTCAACCCGCAATGCCAAATCAACATTCAAAATCCATAAAATCACTCGGATTTATCATTTCAAACCATAACGATTTTTCCTGAATCTATAGATCATTCGGGTATGTATTATTTCAACCCACAGTGAATTTCTAGCAGTAACTAAGGGAACTTGCAGTGTTATAACAATATAAATATATCATCCGGTCATCCAATATCAACAATCAAACATTCATCACAATCATCATTCAAATCAACCCATAAACAACAATACTTAACTGATTATCATTAGTAGGTTTTTAACAGACGATTTACTTCAACATTTTGGCGATTAAATTCAATAAAAGTCAGATTCTACTGGAATGACAATTTAAATATACCAAACATTAACCAATCAAATTGAAATCACATCATAGATTCAATTTTGATTAATATAAGGAAATCTAGTAGTAGTGAGTGGGTTAAAACACTCACCTTTGATTTCAAATCGATTTGAAATCCAATTATAACCCAAAATTTGAACAATCTCAGAATTTCCCAAACTAGTTTCATAATGTCCGTAATTTCGATACGATGGACATTGGAACAAACCGCATGTAAATCCAACCTCGCACGTAAAAGATATACACATTAGGATATTTTAATTTCAATATAAAATAAGTAAATAAATTAATAACATAAACAACTACGTCACATTACCTTCTCTATTTCTCTTGATCACAAAATCACGCACATAACCTTAGCCTGCTCAACACGCTGCAGCGTCGCCCCCTTCTCCTCGATTGCACACGCTTGAGCCGACCAATCTAACATTGACAACCTTATCTCTGCCTCTCCCACGCCTCGTGACCCTCCGCCCATCCATGTTCGCCCCAGGTCTAGGCCACAAGGTCCAGCCGTAGCCATAAGATTTCATATACTAATTGAATTTTCATGATGATCTTACCGTCACTTCGCCGCGAACCCTGCCAATGCACTCCCCTCACCAAAAAATAAAAAAATTAGGAGAAAAGGAATGAATAAAAGCAAAAGGAAGGAAAAAGAAAAAAAGAGGAAGAAAAGAGAAGGAAGAAATGAAAAATAGAAAGGAACAAAAAGAAAAAAAAAAGAAGAAGGAATAGAATCTATAATATATAAGATAACTCATATTACCATTTTAAATTTAAAGTAAAATGATTTTATAATTTCTAAGAGGTACTTTAATGGTAATATAAAATTAGTATTATCTGACTTAAACTTATGGAGAATGAATAGTATTCTATAACATTTATTATTTTTAATTAATTTTTTATGATTAACTTGGTTTTAAATATAAATGAATATGGTTAACCAAAGTGAATTAAAACCACTAGTAAGTCGTTTGGATATTTATTTTAGATCGTTAATTGGGTTAACGATCTATATCCTTGCTTAATTCTGTGGGATATTTGTTTCCAAATTTAAAATGGTGAGATTAAAATAATGATGCGTTTTAAAGGAAATGAAATCTGTAATAAGTTCCCATAATGGGGTATTGTCTCCATAGATGGTAAGCTGTTATTTTAAACAACTGACTTCCTTGAATTTTATTCTCTTAGTTCGAAGAGTCCGGAATCGGATAACAGCGATAACCAAAAGGACTTCAATTTAATAAGCACTACAAATTCTTTATGGATTTGACTATAGAATCTTATAGGATGGAATCGAAGAAAATTCGGTAAACCTAACCATTTAAACTAAGTAACAATACTTAGCTATTACTTTAAATGTCAATGGATTTGAGTGATAAGTTTATGGCTGTAACAAGATAAAAACTCGTATGGACATACGAGTTACCCTAGGTTTTAAGAAGTTTTATGACATAAGTATTTCATATCATATGGGTTTACTCATGCTGGTTTCCAACCTGACTTGGGTGTTACTTTATTTTAATGCTTGAGTCAGACCTAGTATTACAAATTCTCAGGTTAAGACGTTTGGAGCTCAAGAGACGAGTTGTATGGCAGAGATATGCTGATTTGCTTCCGCTATGTATTATAGACTCGTATAGACAGTAGTTGAGGACAAGTTATTATAACCGTCCAGATTTGTTGTACTCTGACATCTTATATGTATTCTAACAGTTACAGATTTTCTTTGTATAAATGCTATTATTTTATATTATATTTTGTTTCGCTGCGATTGTGAGATTCTGTGCTATTGTTTTCTGTTTCTTCTTCTATCTCCTTTTCTTCTTAACCCTAATAGACCGGGATTTTCGGCACTCGATTGCTCGGTACTCTATACAATAAACGTATTAGTGTCAATTTCGAGGTCGAAAATATTTGGCCCGTTACATCCATGCTTGGGCCTTTACATCCATGCAACCATATCCTCGAATCGATGATCCATCGTCGTTGATCAACCATCAACAAACGACCGAGAATGTTTTGTCCAATTCTGGATAAAAAAACCCGACTGCAAAAATAAATAGCAGATTTGTGTCGCGTTCATCGAGAGCTTTCTAACCTTATATAATATGATATAATTTGAGGAGTTTTAATTTTTCGATTTGATTTTGAGTTGCAAATGAATTTGGGAATTAGGGTTCCTGCCATTGAGAAGGAGGAATAGACAGATGGAATTGTACGTACTATGATACTGAAATATTCCTATGGTTAGAGAAATAGAACTATTTATATGAACAAGGCGCGATAAGAAAGAATGAACATATCGAATCAGTTTGAAATGACAATAACGAACCGAAAAGCCCGTTCTGCTTCCGAAACGAAAATGGGTTATCCCATATATCAAAATATACGATATATGTTTGCGATATTTTTAAATTCAATGGAATAGGCCTCAAGTCCTAATTCCATCATATGGAGAAGTTAGATTTTAAAATCAGCTTATTTAAATTAATTTCTTTGAATTGATTTCTGCATGTTTCGAGCCCGCACGATCAAACAACAAGTCCGATCACTATGAAATTTGAAATCTTACAAAAATTCACCGTTACGGATCTGATGAAATTGGTTTCGTTGAAATCCGAGATCGTGTCAAAAATGGCTTTGTTCACGTTAATTAATAAATTTTTATTAAATTAATTAAATCACTTTTCAAATTCAAATTTAATAACTAACAAAATTTTATCCTTTCTAATTACACAGAATTTAATAGCCTTTTAAAAAACAAACTTCCCGTGTCAATTCAATATTTAAACTTTGCACAAATCACAGTGTTCACTTATAATTGTAATAAATTCATTAAATTATAATTTAAAATTTCATTAAATTCATTTATTTTGATTTCTCTCTTATTGTTTAATAAATTATTACTTCTGAATGTAACTAACATAAGTTTACATCTTATTACATCAATGGTCTTGTCACGACCCGATTTTTCGATGCCCGAAAACCGACATCAATACGTCCACTGTATCAAATGTTGAACAATCGATTGTCAGAAAACTAGACCGTAAAGGTAAAAGAAGAAGGAGGTAGAAGAAGAAATAGAAAAAAAAATTAGAATCTAACAAACGCAGCGGATCAATATATAATAGATAAGTAACTGATCTTGATACAGAAAGAATTATAACTATTTTATAAATTACATCATTAGAGTACCACATAATCAAAACAATTACTAGACAGTTCTAACAACTTGTCCACATAGACACTGATTATGCAGCAACCATACACAGCGGATAATACATTGAATATGTGTGATACATCTCGCTGTCCAGCTCATCTCTTGAGCTCCGCGGCATCCTTTTCTGTATCTATAATACTCTGTATGACCCGAGCATTATAGTAAAATAACACCCGAGTCAGTCTGGAAAACCAGCGTGAGAAACCATATTCAATTGGATTATTAAAGTTTCCAAAATCCTTTGAAATCAAAGGTATCTCATAAGACCACGATACAAATAAACATGCTGGGATTTTACCTTACGATAACCAAAATATTTTTATCAAATTCATCCGATATTACAATAGTGTCTATAGAAAGTAAATAGAATCTAGCTGAAATGCTTGCATCTCACATTTCAGCAATAATTGGGCGCAATCAAAACCGTACAGGCGCTTATTGGGGTATCGCTCGTCACCGTACCTGGTCTTGATCAGCGTACCAAGGTTCCACCCTAATCCCCTGCAACCCAAGACCGGAGCTACCCCTAATTGGATAGTCCGAATAAGATCACCCCGCGGTTGGGATCAGCAACCGCCCACGTAACCGAATAAAAGAGACATCTAGACATTGGTTGATAGCCACTTAGCCATGCTGCATCTCCCCTGTTTTAGCCATTCCTACTTGACAATGCCCGAGGCTATGCGTTACCTTTTTAGCCCACATTCACTTAGAATGCTCATCGTTTCCCTGACGATATTCTGATAGCATTCGTCCATACAAGTCCATTCTTGGTCCGAACGGAAACGAATGCACTATTCCTACTACATCCATTTTGGAATCACCCTCAGGATTAGTAGCGATTAGCCCTTACACTTCACTACTCCATCTACGACTCCAAGCTCTTCTCTTCCTCATGAAAAAGTTCAAACCGAATCGAAGTGGTTTTCGAGAAATTAATCCCGATCTCAGTCTCTCCGAAACAATCAGCGCATTGGCCAATATTGATAGTTGGTTATTTAACTATCAAATAACATCCACAAACAACCATCAGGCCTTAATAATTTCCCAAATTATTGTTTACAAAATATCTTCGCAATATATTTTTCTACACTTCAACCCTTTGAAATAGTTTTGAAATTACTTTTTCTCTCGCGGAATAGATTTTTAATCAACTGTGTTTTATTTCCACTAAAAATCACAAGTCTTAATACTTAAGATTTTAAATAATTTATATCACTTTATCCAAAAATATATAATCTAAAGCACTTAAAATAAAAACTACATTAAAGCACTTATTTAAAATACTACTTATAAAATTCTATACTAATTTTTCAAATAAAAACTTAAGCCAAACTACTTTTAAAAATAAAGCTACTTTATAAAATATAAATATTTAATAGTTACTTTTAAATCATAATACCAATTTAATCTTTAAATTAATTACTACTATAACTAACATAACAAATATTTACATTTAAAATTTTAAACAGGTTAAATAATAATTTCTCAAAGCATTCTTTTAAAACAACTTTAAAACCTTAACTTATATTAAAAATCTTCTTTGAAAACATACTTGGCTTTCAGGAAAATACACTTCCCATTCCAAAATAGTCCTTTTAATCAGTTAATAAATCCTTCTCGATTTATCCCAATTTACGTCCCAAACCCGTAAATTTTCTTTTCCACACTTCTAAAAACAAACCACCATTTATTTTTAAGACAAATTACCCATTCCTCATAAATTCCCATCGTGAATTTATACTTTCAAATATCCATTGATATTTTATTTCAGTTTATAAAACCAGTTTATAAATTCCATAGTCTCATTTTCTTTTAAGCACAGTTTCGAACACTTAATCAATTTTCAAATCGATTACCAGAATTTACTCCATTTAAAAATAAATTCCTTTACTTACTAAATTAAATTTTATTTCAAAAACCGTTAATTCAGATTTTACTCCTTTATTTTGACTTAAAATCTTATTTAAACTGAAAATACCAATTTCATACTTTTTTTCCAAAATTCTTCTTTATCTCTCCCAAAACTATTTTAAACCTTGTTTTTTAAAATAAATCCTTTATTTCTTTAAATAATATCATTTAAGTTTAAAAATTCATTTATTCCCATTTATTCAAAAATCTCCTTTCCCATGCTCGGAATTTACTTATTAGAATTTAAAAATCAACTTTTATTCCTTCCCAATTTCATTCTTAAATCTATCCAAATTAGCTAAATTATTTTACTTAAAAAATCTCTTTTTAATTCCTTCAGGAATTCATTCTTTATATTTTTGATATGTCAATATACCCAAAATATATTTTCCGTCAACCCATAGCATTTAATATTTCAAATCCTGATAAAATCAGTCACAGATAATCAATCAGTCATGTCATAGATTATGAAAACAAATTTCAATAATTTCAGGAATCCAGTTGGATTCCTCCAACCTGTTTTTTCCTGCATCCACAGATGTTAGTACAATATAAAAATACCAATCCCACTTCGAGGGTGATATCGCCGTAGAGAGGGTCATCCGCTATTATGCAGGGAGCATAGGGTCTCATCCGCTATATAATGCGGGAATATCAATCATTCCAATACATACACACATACATACTATAGTGTATAATATACCACATCCGGTCAAATCAACCATTTAACCAATAATTTAGATTTAACTATTTAAATTTAAATGGTAATCTAAATGAGTAAGATTAACTCACCTTTGTTTTTTTTGCAACCCATTTCCATCTCAACTTGTTTTCTTCACGATTTTAGACCTTGAAAACGTTATACATTTTATTAACATTTTAAATAATCCAACAATAATTTATCATTTATTAAATTTAATTTTAACTAATAATTTGATTTCAACTAATTTTCCTTTTAATAAATTGTCTTTAGTAACTAAATAGCTAAAAAAGTTTATAAAATAAATTAATCACCCCAAATACAATTTTTTTTAAATAAACTAGTAAGTTAAAAAATGTATATTTATTTTCTTTTGAAGCTACATATATATTTATAAAATAGTCTATAGAGGTTCAAAAATCAAATTTTTTATAAATTGTTCAACATTTTTAAAATCCCTATATACCATTTTCCAAAAATAATCTTTCCTATATAAAATTTTCTCTGTCAATAACAAAATAGTACATTTCTTTGCGGTAAAACTCTTTTCTACAATATATGTATTTTGTAAAAGAGAAATCCAGTTTTGAAATTTCTTTTTTTCTGATCGAAATATATTTTATTTTTATTCCTATCCTATATGCACATACATATATATATATATATATATATATATATATATATATATATATATATATATATATATATGTATGTATGTATGTATGTATATATATAAATCAAAATTAATTGAAAAATAAATTCGAACTTCACTACTCTCCGCCCATAGCTTACGGGCTCCACCAGCCCACCTGTAACGACCCTAGATTTTAATTTAATTTAAATTGATAATTTATCGAATTTTTGAATTAAAATTGTGAAATGTATAGATGGATTGATGCGAGTTTCCCCGATCTCAAAAATAAAAATGTGTTAAATTACTTGAATTTAAATCTTATATTAGTGGTTTGAAAAATAAATATTAAAATATATACATTGACACAAGTACGAAATGAATAAATAAGTGAATTGTTAATTTATTATTGATGGTTAAAATATATATAATAAATACAAGACAATAAATAAGAAGTAAATAAAATATAAGATATAACAATATAAAGTAAATATATATATATATATATATATATATATATCTTAATCTCATATTAATAAATCAATACAAGATAATACAAATGGAGGAGGTTACAAAAGTAATAAGAGTAAAATAAAAATAGAAGTTCACTTATTTTGTAAAGTAAAACAATTCATACTGAAGCTATGAATAAAAATAAGAACATTGATATATAAAACAAAAACAATAAGTATAAAACAAAACTAAAGCAAATATGAAAAGTAAGTATAGAAACAAAACAAAATAAATAAGTTTGTACACTTAAAAACAAAACTAAAGTATAAACAGGTAAAAGCAAAAGTATGTAGGCTGTAAACCAGAAAATAGGAAGCAGGACAGCAAGCATATGTTTAAGTATATAAACATAAAGTAAAAGCAAACAAGTACATAATGTTATATCTCTAGCCCATGACTGAAATCATCAGCCTCCATACTCACTATCAAATCTCTACCTAGTTTGTACAGAAGGAAAAAAAATAATATCACATTGTACAAATAAAATATCAGCCTGCATACTTCTCTTTATATACATCAAACCTCAAGTAAAGTTTCAACTCAAATTACAAGCAAGCAAAGATCAAACTTCAGAGTTCATGAAAACAGAAAAAAATCTGGTCCTCTGTTCATCATCATAAACACGGTGAGCAAACCCACTTTCATTTGCTTATACTCTGTGATATCATATTGATGATGCTCTGGAGTGGTTGTTAATATGCCTGCATGTGTTTAAGTATGGATTGTGTGTGTGTGTATATATATATATATATGTGTGTGTGTGTGGATGAAATGTTTGATATGAACTCTGTGTAGTTACAGAGCTTGGAAAAAGAAAAAGAAAATCTGATTAAAATCCCTATATCTCATCTTCAAATTTGGATAGACTTAGGAATTCAAAAGAGATTTGATTAAACATAAATGAAGTTCAAAAACATATAAAATTAAGTAATAAAGGGTTGAAAGTTTATCTGGGGTATAAGAAATACAGGAAAAACCTTGTAACTTGAAAAATTCAAACATCATAATTTTTGTTCCAGGTTTATAATCTGAAACTATACTCTAAATCATGATTTTTGGAAGTGTAACCATAATTTCTAGTTTGGGTTTGAATGTATATTTCTGGTCTATCCAGAAATTAGTTTTTGGGAAGATGCTGATGATCTAAATGATCTGGAGGGTCGGGAACCTCAGTATTGATAGAGAAGTGATTGTAGTTGATAGGAAAATTTTCTGGTAGTAATGAATTTCACTGTGGTGGCTGTTGTGATGAATTCTTATTTATAACCCTAGTTTTGGAGGGTCAAGTTCTTTTGATTCGTTCACCCTATTGAATGCATCGAGTTCGACGTGGTTTTGAGGGATGGTGGATGGGTCGTAGGTGAAGCCGCGGCTGGAGTTTGGTGGCGAACGGTGGTCGGAGCATTGAGCGCGACGTGTTGACAGGTTTGAAGTGGTGGTGGCTCTCGCGTTTACAGGTTTCGGTTTCGTATTCATTTTTCAAATTCGTACAGATGGCGACCTTCAGATGGTTGGGGGATGGTGTGTGAGTGATCGGCGACTTGCTCGACCTAGTGGCGATGGCCGGAGATGGGTACCGGAGCTGTACACGTGCACGATTGCTCTGACGGTCTGCAATTTCGTTAGTTTGGGGATGAAGCAGGATAGGTGACTCGAGTTTTTACTCAAGTATTTTCATGTTTGGCCCGAAGCACTAGGGTGTTAGACTCGAAGTCATCTTCGTTTGGCTCGGGTAGGATACTGGTAACAGGTTTTTAACCTGTCCAGTTTTCAAAATTTTTAAATGATTGAACGTAAATTTATAAATCCAGGTTTAAACTGAGTTTAAACTTTGAGTTAAAATGTAAATTCAAGTTTAGTTATGAAACTTAGTTTAAAAATTTAAATAAATAAAAAATTTGTTTTAAATAGAAGTTTTTAAGCAATTAAGGTATAATTTAAAGAATTTGAATTTAAATTGGAATTTGAAAGTTATAAAGAAATGAATTGTAACAAAGATTTAATCAAAGATTTAATTTGGATTTAAATCTAAATTTGAATTCAAGATTTTGAATATAATAAAGTTTATAAATTTAAATGTTTAAATAAGTTTAAATGTTAAAATTCCTTTAATATGTGAATTTAATAAGGAAATTGATTTAAATTCTTTTAAATTTTCTTTATAATAAAATATCACTTCAACAAGTAATTTAAAGGATTTTAAAATTAGTTTCAAACTTTACTAAAGATAAATGAGGGTTCATTTTAAGTCTTGGGTTTAAAATGAAGTTTAGATTGAAATTAAAAAGGGTTTCAAACATATGTGTAAATGATGTTTAAATCACTACTAAGAATGAGTTCACCTTAAATTTAATAAAAAATTGAATGATTTGTAATACATTAATTATTAAGTTAATTAGAATGGATAATCAATGGTTTGATTCAATTTAATTAGTAATTGTAAGTTTAACTTTATTAATTAAGGTTTAATTTCTTTAAATAATTAATTAAAGTTAATTAATTAGGAAATTGGTTTAAAATGTTGATTTAGTTAATATGATAAATTAAGAGGTTAATTAAGTAAGGTAATTGATCAATTAATTTATATTAAATGATTTGAAATTAATTCATCAGGATTGGATAATTATTTCATAAGTAATTAATTTAATTGGAAATAAATAGAATTGATTAGGATTAAACAATTTAATTAATCCTGCTTATAAATGACTATTGAATACTTAATCATACTTATGAATGATTGTATTATATGTGATGCCTTGAATTGATTATCCTATCTGATTTGTGATATTTTGTTCTGTAGATTGAGCTGTGTATATTTATTTGCATGTGCATATTATCTGTGAATCTGTGAATGGACGATGAGCGTTATAGTTTATATCGCTTATCAACTATATTTCTTTGTTTTAACCTGTGACGATTGATGATGTTGCACTACTGTGTATAACCCCTGGACCACACCATACACACACCAAAATGGATTTCACGAGGAAATCGATTAAGTCGTAGATTTTCGAAATAGTTAAATTTGAATTTTTAAATTCAAATGTTTTGGAAATGGAATCGGAATAAATGTGAAAAGCTTTTAGAATGAAATTTCAAAATAAAATTTATTATTTTTAAATTACTTGATTAAGTTTTGGAATTTAAATAATTTGATTTAAATTTAAATTCAATACTTGAAATTGAATTCTGTAATTTGAAACTAGGGATTAATGATATTATACTAGTCATTATGAGTTAAATCATTTTTAAAGTACTATTTTTGGGAATTTGAATTTAACCCAAGGATTTCAACTCGTATAAATGAATCAGATTTCCAAAATGAAAACTGTTGTTTTCAAATGATAAACACTTTTAGATAAGAACTGAGATTCCAGTTAATTAGGGGAATTTCAAGATTTAATAGAGAAATGATTTTCCTAAGTTATGAATGAATTCTTTTTGAAAGCTATGAATTAAATCTGTTTATTTTTAACAGGTTTAGATTGATGATTTGTTTAAATCAAATTGAAATGAAATTATTTTGAAGGCTATAAGTTAAATCTTTGATTTAAAGATTTAACGAGTAAATCAAATTGAAATGAAAATTGATTTGGAAAATCTGTGAATGAATCTTTTGTTTAAAAGATTAAAATGTGAAAATTGTTTAAACCGTTAAAGGTTGTGAAAATGAATCTTTTTGTTTAAAGATTGAAAATGGTAATTTGTTAAGCCATTTGAAGAAAAGTTTTGGGTAATAAGTTGTGACTTAATTGAAATCCCAATGTCCATATGTTTTTGAACTATTTCGCTCACTATTCGGTTTAGCCGGGAAAGGACCTTTGTGTCGTATAACCCATTCCGAATATGTGATACGTCGTTATGGATAGCATTTGAAGACCGGTGATGAAGACCGGGTATTTGCGAAAGCGATAGGATGACCTATCGATTGTTTCTGCACCGAGTCGCGCCGGTATAGAAACTCCCTAAGTGATGGGAAATCCGATCGGGATTGTGAATATCCGGATTGCAAAGACTTCTTTGTAAGTGCCTTCGGTTCTGTTCGATCCCGGAATAGACTTGTATGGATTGTATGTCTGACATTACAAGTTGAGATATAAAGCCGATATATTTCAAATATATTTCTGTTGGTGGCGGAGAATTTATTCTCTTAGCTTAACACCCTTCTCTGAGACGTACAAGCTCAGAGGTTATATAGTTGAAGGTTATCAGCGATATATTCCCAATTTTGGTAATGTGACATGCTGAGTGTTGCTGTAAATGATCATTGTGTTGATTATTTGTGATAGGATCATTTATTTGATCGTCTATCTTGGTGATCATTTCTATGATCATTTGTTGACCCAAAGCATGGCTTTTGTATAAAGTATGTTTTTGTGGACGTGACTTCGTCGAGCCTCACACCCCGTGAATGGTCAAAACAGGAAAGATGCGGCAAGGTTATGAGGGGTAGCGCCCTTTAGGATATGTGCATTTCCTTCTGGAAAAGGGTGGTATCATGGTATGGAGCCCAGATACTTACTCATGTTGAAACACTTTATTATTATGATTGTGTGTATTGATTAGAGAGCTCTCGGATAAAGGTCCCAAAGGACCGGGGGATGGCATATTCGGTCAGTTGTTACTCAGTTAGGGGTAACCCGGCCTTGTGTTGGTAGAGATCCGGTTTGGTTCTCGGGGATGTCCATCCAGAGGCATTCTCATGTGGCAATGGGAAGTTCCTTGGCCTGATCATTCGTTGGAAATCCAAAGAAACAATACGAGACTTGTACAGTATTAGTTGTATAACCTGCCATGGAATGTGGCGGTAACCTGCTATTGAACATGGTAGCTATAGTAGGCATAAGTGCGGAATGTCTATGCTGGCTAAGATTTATATCTTTATTTTCGAAATAATTTCCTACACTATGCACTAGTAATAATATCAAAGGTTCTTTTTAATGCGTATCAAGCATCTTTGACTATCATAAGGAGAAATCTCCTCCGATTCTGCATTTGCATTGTGTGTGTGTGCGGGAGGCCTTATGGTAGTCTCATTTCTAAAAAGCATTGCGAATTGACTTTGAAAATCTTTTGTTGAATGTTTTAAAAGATAAACTGTTTTTGTTGCTCACACCAGTCCCACGACTGATCCGGAGTTTATTGTTTTCTTTCCTAAACTCTGGGTGCTCATTATTTTCTACACGAGCAGTCTAGAGTTGGGTTTTTCAGATAGTCAGGTTTAGTAGATTATCTGGAGTTAATTCAGTCTTTGGATCGCACCAGTCTTGCTTAGCTTGGTGCATCGTTATTGGGAGTTCGAGCTATTGCTGGATGGATTCTTGGAAATGGAGTTGCAGTTATTTTTGGAGTTCTTCCTTGAAGACTATCTTAGAGTTATATTGTTCTGCTGCTAGATGTTATCTATTTTTCTTTTCCGCTGCTAGTTATTGTATCATATCTCTGATGTATATTGATATCTATTGGATCATCTGTTGTATCAGATATGTTATCAAAGCTGTATATCAATGTATTATTCTTTTTTTTCCGCTGTGTTATTTACTTAATGTTGTTATAAGCTCCGGCGAATCGGATTTGAACGGTCGAATCTATGGCATTCGAATACGATTTGAAGTATGGATGTCGATTTTCGAGCGGGCAAATTCCGTCTCGTTACATTTGGTATCAGAGCTAAGGGTTAAACTTTAGCTCAGGAGTGTAACACATTAAGTAACTCATTAGAGATAGGGTGAAGTATCCCTAGAATGAGTAATCCCTAAGGTATCTGTTCGAATGCCTCAGTAAATTCTCTTACTATTCACCGATAGTAAGTATGAGTGCAAGAAGATGACGAGATAGGGGACAGGGAAATACGACTATCATTAGTCAAAACTCTGTAACAACAGTGGAAACAATTTTCTTCTCAATCTCTTTTGATTCGTTTCCAAATTCTTTTGATTGCTTCGTACCAGCTACAAGAAGAAGTTTTGGTATGGTGATGCCATACGAATCGTTGTAGGAAATTCATACTTCGTATCTTCATCGATTTCTTATCATTTCTTTGATTAAAACTTTAATGAATATGAATTTGCAAATTAAATTGATAATTTTAAATGAATTAGAAATTTTAAATTGATTTAAATTGATTAATAGAATATGAAGAATGATTAGAATTGTATCGATAAAATGATTTTGTTTAAAACCAAAATTTGAAATTTTATTATAATTTCTTGTATCTATTGTTGATATTCTGATTTGGTGAGCCAAATGCAGAATTGATATCCATCTTGATTTGAAAAGATATTTCTCTATCTAGCTATCTCTGTGTTGTTTTCGTGCCTGCGAATTTCGAGGACGAAATTCTTTTAAGGGGGGAAGTTTGTAACGACCCTAGATTTTAATTTAATTTAAATTGATAATTTATCGAATTTTTGAATTAAAATTGTGAAATGTATAGATGGATTGATGCGAGTTTCCCCGATCTCAAAAATAAAAATGTGTTAAATTACTTGAATTTAAATCTTATATTAGTGGTTTGAAAAATAAATATTAAAATATATACATTGACACAAGTACGAAATGAATAAATAAGTGAATTGTTAATTTATTATTGATGGTTAAAATATATATAATAAATACAAGACAATAAATAAGAAGTAAATAAAATATAAGATATAACAATATAAAGTAAATATATATATATATATATATATATATATATCTTAATCTCATATTAATAAATCAATACAAGATAATACAAATGGAGGAGGTTACAAAAGTAATAAGAGTAAAATAAAAATAGAAGTTCACTTATTTTGTAAAGTAAAACAATTCATACTGAAGCTATGAATAAAAATAAGAACATTGATATATAAAACAAAAACAATAAGTATAAAACAAAACTAAAGCAAATATGAAAAGTAAGTATAGAAACAAAACAAAATAAATAAGTTTGTACACTTAAAAACAAAACTAAAGTATAAACAGGTAAAAGCAAAAGTATGTAGGCTGTAAACCAGAAAATAGGAAGCAGGACAGCAAGCATATGTTTAAGTATATAAACATAAAGTAAAAGCAAACAAGTACATAATGTTATATCTCTAGCCCATGACTGAAATCATCAGCCTCCATACTCACTATCAAATCTCTACCTAGTTTGTACAGAAGGAAGAAAAATAATATCACATTGTACAAATAAAATATCAGCCTGCATACTTCTCTTTATATACATCAAACCTCAAGTAAAGTTTCAACTCAAATTACAAGCAAGCAAAGATCAAACTTCAGAGTTCATGAAAACAGAAAAAAATCTGGTCCTCTGTTCATCATCATAAACACGGTGAGCAAACCCACTTTCATTTGCTTATACTCTGTGATATCATATTGATGATGCTCTGGAGTGGTTGTTAATATGCCTGCATGTGTTTAAGTATGGATTGTGTGTGTGTGTGTGTGTGTGTGTGTGTGTGTGTGTGTGTATATATATGTGTGTGTGTGTGGATGAAATGTTTGATATGAACTCTGTGTAGTTACAGAGCTTGGAAAAAGAAAAAGAAAATCTGATTAAAATCCCTATATCTCATCTTCAAATTTGGATAGACTTAGGAATTCAAAAGAGATTTGATTAAACATAAATGAAGTTCAAAAACATATAAAATTAAGTAATAAAGGGTTGAAAGTTTATCTGGGGTATAAGAAATACAGGAAAAACCTTGTAACTTGAAAAATTCAAACATCATAATTTCTTGTTCCAGGTTTATAATCTGAAACTATACTCTAAATCATGATTTTTGGAAGTGTAACCATAATTTCTAGTTTGGGTTTGAATGTATATTTCTGGTCTATCCAGAAATTAGTTTTTGGGAAGATGCTGATGATCTAAATGATCTGGAGGGTCGGGAACCTCAGTATTGATGGAGAAGTGATTGTAGTTGATAGGAAAATTTTCTGGTAGTAATGAATTTCACTGTGGTGGTTGTTGTGATGAATTCTTATTTATAACCCTAGTTTTGGAGGGTCAAGTTCTTTTGATTCGTTCACCCTATTGAATGCATCGAGTTCGACGCGGTTTTGAGGGATGGTGGATGGGTCGTAGGTGAAGCCGCGGCTGGAGTTTGGTGGCGAACGGTGGTCGGAGCATTGAGCGCGACGTGTTGACAGGTTTGAAGTGGTGGTGGCTCTCGCGTTTACAGGTTTCGGTTTTGTATTCATTTTTCAAATTCGTACAGATGGCGACCTTTAGATGGTTGGGGGATGGTGTGTGAGTGATCGGCGACTTGCTCGACCTAGTGGCGATGGCCGGAGATGGGTACCGGAGCTGTACACGTGCACGAGCATGGTTGCTCTGATGGTCTGCAATTTTGTTAGTTTGGGGATGAAGCAGGATAGGTGACTCGAGTTTTTACTCGAGTATTTTCATGTTTGGCCCGAAGCACTATGGTGTTAGACTCGAAGTCATCTTCGTTTGGCTTGGGTAGGATACTGGTAACAGGTTTTTAACCTGTCCAGTTTTCAAAATTTTAAAATGATTGAACGTAAATTTATAAATCCAGGTTTAAACTGAGTTTAAACTTTGAGTTAAAATGTAAATTCAAGTTTAGTTTTGAAACTTAATTTAAAAATTTAAATAAATAAAAAATTTGTTTTAAATAGAAGTTTTTAAGCAATTAAGGTATAATTTAAAGAATTTGAATTTAAATTGGAATTTGAAAGTTATAAAGAAATGAATTGTAACAAAGATTTAATCAAAGATTTAATTTGGATTTAAATCTAAATTTGAATTCAAGATTTTGAATATAATAAAGTTTATAAATTTAAATGTTTAAATAAGTTTAAATGTTAAAATTCCTTTAATATGTGAATTTAATAAGGAAATTGATTTAAATTCTTTTAAATTTTCTTTATAATAAAATATCACTTCAACAAGTAATTTAAAGGATTTTAAAATTAGTTTCAAACTTTACTAAAGATAAATGAGGGTTCATTTTAAGTCTTGGGTTTAAAATGAAGTTTAGATTGAAATTAAAAAGGGTTTCAAACATATGTGTAAATGATGTTTAAATCACTACTAAGAATGAGTTCACCTTAAATTTAATAAAAAATTGAATGATTTGTAATACATTAATTATTAAGTTAATTAGAATGGATAATCAATGGTTTGATTCAATTTAATTAGTAATTGTAAGTTTAACTTTATTAATTAAGGTTTAATTTCTTTAAATAATTAATTAAAGTTAATTAATTAGGAAATTGGTTTAAAATGTTGATTTAATTAATATGATAAATTAAGAGGTTAATTAAGTAAGGTAATTGATCAATTAATTTATATTCAATGATTTGAAATTAATTCATCAGGATTGGATAATTATTTCATAAGTAATTATTTAATTGGAAATAAATAGAATTGATTAGGATTAAACAATTTAATTAATCCTGCTTATAAATGACTATTGAATACTTAATCATACTTATGAATGATTGTATTATATGTGATGCCTTAAATTGATTATCCTATCTGATTTGTGATATTTTGTTCTGTAGATTGAGCTGTGTATATTTATTTGCATGCGCATATTATCTGTGAATCTGTGAATGGACGATGAGCGTTATAGTTTATATCGCTTATCAACTATATTTCTTTGTTTTAACCTGTGACGATTGTTGATGTTGCACTACTGTGTATAACCCCTGGACCACACCATACACACACCAATATGGATTTCACGAGGAAATCGATTAAGTCGCAGATTTTCGAAATAGTTAAATTTGAATTTTTAAATTCAAATGTTTTGGAAATGGAATCGGAATAAATGTGAAAAGCTTTTAGAATGAAATTTCAAAATAAAATTTATTATTTTTAAATTACTTGATTAAGTTTTGGAATTTAAATAATTTGATTTAAATTTAAATTCAATACTTGAAATTGAATTCTGTAATTTGAAACTAGGGATTAATGATATTATACTAGTCATTATGAGTTAAATCATTTTTAAAGTATTATTTTTGGGAATTTGAATTTAACCCAAGGATTTCAACTCGTATAAATGAATCAGATTTCCAAAATGAAAACTGTTGTTTTCAAATGATAAACACTTTTAGATAAGAACTGAGATTCCAGTTAATTAGGGGAATTTCAAGATTTAATAGAGGAATGATTTTCCTAAGTTATGAATGAATTCTTTTTGAAAGCTATGAATTAAATCTGTTTATTTTTAACAGGTTTAGATTGATGATTTGTTTAAATCAAATTGAAATGAAATTATTTTGAAGGCTATAAGTTAAATCTTTGATTTAAAGATTTAACGAGTAAATCAAATTGAAATGAAAATTGATTTGGAAAATCTGTGAATGAATCTTTTGTTTAAAAGATTAAAATGTGAAAATTGTTTAAACCGTTAAAGGTTGTGAAAATGAATCTTTTTGTTTAAAGATTGAAAATGGTAATTTGTTAAGCCATTTGAAGAAAAGTTTTGGGTAATAAGTTGTGACTTAATTGAAATCCCAATATCCATATGTTTTTGAACTATTTCGCTCACTATTCGGTTTAGCCGGGAAAGGACCTTTGTGTCGTATAACCCGTTCCGAATATGTGATACGTCGTTATGGATAGCATTTGAAGACCGGTGATGAAGACCGGGTATTTGCGAAAGCGATAGGATGACCTATCGATTGTTTCTGCACCGAGTCGCGCCGGTATAGAAACTCCCTAAGTGATGGGAAATCCGATCGGGATTGTGAATATCCGGATTGCAAGGACTTCTTTGTAAGTGCCTTCGGTTCTGTTCGATCCCGGAACAGACTTGTATGGATTGTATGTCTGACATTACAAGTTGAGATATAAAGCCGATTTATTTCAAATATATTTCTGTTGGTGGCGGAGAATTTATTCTCTTAGCTTAACACCCTTCTCTGAGACGTACGAGCTCAGAGTTTATATAGTTGAAGGTTATCAGCGATATATTCCCAATTTTGGTAATGTGACATGCTGAGTGTTGTTGTAAGTGATCATTGTGTTGATTATTTGTGATAGGATCATTTATTTGATCGTCTATCTTGGTGATCATTTCTATGATCATTTGTTGACCCAAAGCATGGCTTTTGTATAAAGTATGTTTTTGTGGACGTGACTTCGTCGAGCCTCACACCCCGTGAATGGTCAAAACAGGAAAGATGCGGCAAGGTTATGAGGGGTAGCGCCCTTTAGGATATGTGCATTTCCTTCTGGAAAAGGGTGGTATCATGGTATGGAGCCCAGATACTTACTCATGTTGAAACACTTTATTATTATGATTGTGTGAATTGATTAGAGAGCTCTCGGATAAAGGTCCCAAAGGACCGGGGGATGGCATATTCGGTCAGTTGTTACTCAGTTAGGGGTAACCCGGCCTTGTGTTGGTAGAGATCCGGTTTGGTTCTCGGGGACGTCCATCCAGAGGCATTCTCATGTGGCAATGGGAAGTTCCTTGGCCTGATCATTCGTTGGAAATCCAAAGAAACAATACGAGACTTGTACAGTATTAGTTGTATAACCTGCCATGGAATGTGGCGGTAACCTGCTATTGAACATGGTAGCTATAGTAGGCATAAGTGCGGAATGTCTATGCTGGCTAAGATTTATATCTTTATTTTCGAAATAATTTCCTACACTATGCACTAGTAATAATATCAAAGGTTCTTTTTAATGCGTATCAAGCATCTTTGACTATCATAAGGAGAAATCTCCTCCGATTCTGTGTTTGCATTGTGTGTGTGTGCGGGAGGCCTTATGGTAGTCTCATTTCTAAAAAGCATTGCGAATTGACTTTGAAAATCTTTTGTTGAATGTTTTAAAAGATATACTGTTTTTGTTGCTCACACTAGTCCCACGACTGATCCGGAGTTTATTGTTTTCTTTCCTAAACTCTAGGTGCTCATTATTTTCTACACGAGCAGTCTAGAGTTGGGTTTTTCAGATAGTCAGGTTTAGTAGATTATCTGGAGTTAATTCAGTCTTTGGATCGCACCAGTCTTGCTTAGCTTGGTGCATCGTTATTGGGAGTTCGAGCTATTGCTGGATGGATTCTTGGAAATGGAGTTGCAGTTATTTTTGGAGTTCTTCCTTGAAGACTATCTTAGAGTTATATTGTTCTGCTGCTAGATGTTATCTATTTTTCTTTTCCACTGCTACTTATTGTATCATATCTCTGATGTATATTGATATCTATTGGATCATCTGTTGTATCAGATATGTTATCAAAGCTGTATATCAATGTATTATTCTTTTTTTTCCGCTGTGTTATTTACTTAATGTTGTTATAAGCTCCGGCGAATCGGATTTGAACGGTCGAATCTATGGCATTCGAATACGATTTGAAGTATGGATGTCGATTTTCGAGCGGGCAAATTCCGTCTCGTTACACCACCAGCTACGAACACCACCACCCTAGGGGTCCCTTGCGTTGCCTTCGTTTCTGAACCACCACTCATCCCCCGAGACCAACCCGCCTACACTCGAGCACCATGCATGCAAAAACCCCTAAATTCCTCTCACACGAAATCGAACTCGTGAAACCCTAATCGAGTTTGAACTCGTGCCCAGTTCGCCATCGATGCCGTCGTCGATCCTATCGCGTGCGCTCACATGTGGCATCGCTCTTTTTTTATTAGCCAAAGTTCGACCATTATTTTGTTTGAGCATTGATTTCCATTGAAGGGAAGAGGGATTTTCATCGGTCATTTTTTTAGAGGTATCAGCCATTTCCAAATCGAATTTGAGAAAAAGAAGAGGGGAACGAAGAATAAATGAATGAGAGATCGGCCATTGTTATATTATTCTTATTCTTTTTTTATGAATAAATCTATTTTAAAGAACAAATTTGCCACTTGTATACATATGTCTTCAAAAGCCTACAAATGTCCATTTGTATATATTTTCTATTTTCTTGTTATTTCATGTAACTCAAAGAAATATTATAAACCTTTTATTTATTCTTTTTAATTTTTAAACTTAAGTTATTAATAATTTATTAAATAATCACATATATATAGTGTTTAAAATGTAGAGTTTAATTTTATTTAATAATTAAACCACTCAATAAATAGTTACATTTGAAACTCAAGTTAGAAATTAATTTTTAAATATTGAAATCAATTAAATATCTCAATTTCAAACGTCTAAAATTTCGGGTCGCCACAGGTCTACAGTTACCATCTTAATTCACATTAACTACAACATTTAATTATATTAATTTTAATTGATTTACAATTTAATTCCAACAGATTAAATAATGAAAAGATAGTTAAACAATTGTTACAACTTACAGTTTCAAACATATTTCTATGTTTATTGCTTACCAACTAAGCTAATAAATTCACATACTAATAAATCATTCTATAGTACCCAATTTCAAGTAATTACATATAATTTCTCTTTTTATTACAACATTTGGTTTACTTACTTATTTACAATTTGTAGCCAAATTTTATATTTATAATTATTTCAATTAATTGAAATTGCATTAAAGTAGTTATACATTACCTTACATTATCATTATTACATTTTATTCTAGTTATTTTTCTTATTAATAAATATTAAATTCTAATTTCTTCAAATATTAACACCAACATCTTATTAAATTAAATATTTTTAATTATCGAAAATTACGGGTCGTTACAGCGTCCCCAACTCTAAACTTTTCATCCCCGAAGAGGGAAAGAAGGAAGAATATAGGAGTTAATATATATTATTCAAAGCATTCAATTTATAAACAATTAATTTACATAATTAAATATTTTAAATAAAATGTATCAATTAATAAATAAGTAAACCTTCATATGCAAGTTTAATAAAAGTTCGAAAATATCTTTACTTTCACAAAATTTCTAAGTCAAAAATTCACGAATTTTTTTGGTAGAGTCTTCTTTGTTCGGAAAGGTTCAGGAGAAAATAGTAATATCAATAATAACCATATATATCTATCATATTTGAAAATAAAAAGACCCAAACCATGGGAAAAGAATATAATATCGCTATAAAATCTTAATCTGAAAACATACCTATTTGTCCGGCAAACAACACTTATATATGAAACCAAAAGAAGTAGTTATTGCTTCCATAAACTTATATTTCACTTATATAATCCAAAGAAGTTAATAATTATGTAAAACGATAAATATTTAAGTTGTTTCAATTAATAACAAAACAACACAACGTAACAATAGTCACCTGTAAAGCAATTAAAGTAATCAATCATCCATCCATAGCAACCAAAACAAATGATTTGTTCGGGTTCAGAAACTTTTTATTTATATATAAAATGATAAATAAACTACTAAGTATACCATACAACTCAACAAATGAAATAAAATATGTTTCTAATTACTATTGTTCATATATAGTTTGTGAATCTCAAAACGGGTTTGAGTTCTGGAAATGGGCAATGGATGCTATTGATGGATGTTTTAGATAATTTGGATGTTTATTTGCTTTGACATATCCTGCTATCACCCTATTGTTATAATAATCTATGAAACTGTGAATTGGATTATATTAAATGAATTTGGAAGTGGATTGAGATAATATATATCCATTACTAAATTGAATGGAAATAAAACTTTATTTTTTTAAAAGATTTTGTTTTTTTAAATGAAATTATAATTATGGGAATGGAATCACTTTGAACTTAAGATTTAAATGTTAAAAATGAACTTGCAAACTGAAATTGTCAAGAATTGGTTTCAAAGTTAGAAGTTAAAATTGGGTAATAAATTGGATTCCGAAGATGAAATTGTTTTAAAAAAATTAAACACTTACTTGAACCTTGAAATAAGTTAAGTAAAGGTAATTTAAATGAATATTAGAAATTTGGACTCAGAATTAAATTGTTAAAGACGTAGGTTGTTAAATTAAAAGTAAAGGTTAATTTGATTTCGAATTTGTATAAATTGAGATGATTTAAGATTTGAAAATGGAATTGGAATTATTTTAAAGGTGGAATTGAAATGAATTAATTGGAATTTGAAACTGAAATTGAATTAAACTATTTGAGAGTGTAATCAAAGTTGAATAAGTTTAAATTCAAATGGGAATTGATTTGAATTTGGAATGGAATCGAGGTTAATTCAAATTGAATTGGAATTGAATCAATTTAAATGGAAGTGAAAATTGAAAATTGATTGGAATGGGAGATTAAACAGTTTGGTTCTAAACTATTTTCAATAAACTATTTTAATATAAACCGTCTAAAAATTTATTTCCTAGAATTTTTAGATTTATTTGATCTCTCCAAGATATCACTATACAAAACATTCTTTTTGAAATTCAAAATATCTTATACTTATTATTCAACCATTTTACAACTAGTTTGCAACTACTAACTATTTAACTACTTTACAACTAATAACTATTTTATAACTACTAACTATTTAACTATTTTACAACTACTTATCTATTTTAACTTTTCAAGCTATTTTCTAGATTCAGACTGGTCAGAGTACAAACTGTTGGATTTAAACACCAATTAAGATGAGAATTGAAGTGATAACCCAAATGGAAATTAAAGCAATTGTGCAGTGAAAGTGAAACCAGATATTGTAGTAAAAATGATTTTGAAATGGAAAAGTATATTTTGATAAATAAATGATGAATAAGAGTGGAAGTTGGATATCACTATAATTGAAATTCACATTATGAAGAGTAAGTAAGTTGGTAAATAACTTTATAAAGGAAATCAGACTTAAATATTATGAAGTATGTATATATACATATTTGTTATATGTGATAAGCTTCCCTTATTGAATCTATAACCAAAAGAAAAGATCTTCGAAAAATATTTGAAGTATAAAAAGGAATTTATATAAGTATGAAGTGATCCAAAGACTTTTCAAGTTGAAGGAATAAACTTATATATATATATATATATATATATATATATATATATATGAATGATTTTATGAGTATGGAACTGGGAAAAAGTTTTGGAACTCATTGACTTTGAAAGGTTTTTGGTTTTGGCAAAAAGCAAATTTTGGGAATTTGGAAAGCCATGTTTGAGAACTATCGATTTTGAGATATTGATTTTGTGTAAATGGGATTTATATGTGATATATATAAGAGTATGATTTGAAAGATACCATATGTGTATAATGTAAAATGTTTTGAAAATTATGTGGGGAAAAAGGCGCACCCATTTGTAGTTGAAACTTGTAGTAGGAGATCCACGGGTGGTTCTGCCTTGAGCCCTAAGGGGGATTCCAAATTTGATCCCAGAGGATGTCCGGACTAAACTGTAGTTCTTGCGGATTGTTATTAGGGTAGAAAAAGTCGAGGGCGCTGATGCCTATAGAGACATTGGGGTTATGCTGTGATGGTAGTGTAACTCTGGTGTACCTGCAATCTACTATGTTTCCATAGCGTAAGTTAAGGGACGGTGATTTCCTAAAGTCTATTTCTGATTTCGCTGGGAGATCGACGTAACATCGGTAGACTGCGATCTATGAAAACATAGCGAAAGTCATGTGGCAGTGAGTGCTTACAAGCTACATTGTGACTCGACTGATGTAGTCAGCGATCTATGTGGCGATGTATTATTTGGAAATGAAATTCGACGGCGCTGATGCCTACATTTACATGGTTTTTGCCATGATGGAAACGTAACTTGGGTGTAGCTGCAATCTGTCAAGGTTTCCATGGTGTAATCGAGGGACGCGAATGCCTATAGTTTTCTAAGGTTTCGCCGGGATGGAGACATAATCATCGGGCTAACTGCGGTCCTTGCAGGGGGTGATGATTTCCAGAGCATTCTCACGAAAAATGTTCTCTACATTTTCACAATAATGTTTTCAAAGTATTTTCACTGGGTGTTGAAAATGGGTCTATTAAGTACTTATAGATTTTCAATCCTACGCCTGATCAACGTACGACCGAATTTCTATGAGAACAAGGATGGACTTGTTGGGACATAGAGTTATAAAAAGTATTTTTATAAAATCTATTTTGGTAATATTATGAAAATTTTAAAGTATTTTAAAATTTTAAAAATAAAGAGTAAAAGAGTTAAAAATATCTAAAGAATAATTTAACTGATAATAAACATAATAATTAAAACTCTTGCTTAGTTCCTTTTCGGGGACTAAAAGGTTTAAAGGGGGAGGAATGTGACGACCTGAATTTTTAACGTCTGTTAATTGGGTAAATTAACTGGTTTAAATCAAGGAATGTTGAATTTATTAGTCGGACAAATAATTTTTGATAATGGTAGTATCTAAACAAATATAAATTGATTTGAAAACTATAACAAATGTTGAATTATAAATCTTTGGAAATGATAAATCTTATAGTAAATTAATAAATAATATATTTCACCATTTAAATTAAAGATAAAATGTCCATATATATATATAAATGGAGATATTCAAGCTTCATAGAATATATGAGTGTGTGTGTATGCCCTATGGAATAAAATGTAGGAAAGTTTGTAGTAAAATGAGGATATATATATATATATATATATATATATATATATATACATATATATATATAATATCAAAAATGCACATAAGTAAAATTGTAACAACCCGAGATTTTCGGCAAAATTTAATTTAATAATCTTCTAATATAATTATTTGAATTTGCAAATTTATCTTATCAAACAAATGAAAATAAATATGTTTCTAATTACTATTGTTCATATATACTTTGTGAATGGAACTATGATTTGGAATTCAAAATAAATTTCACAAAATTAGTCTAGATTTTAGCTCTATATTGTTAAACATTAGAGATAAGTATATATATGGTCATTAATTAAAATAGTAATAACTTAAGTTTAAGTGAAATAAGAATAAATAAAAGGTTTATAATATTAAATATTTCTTTTGAGCTATACATGAAATAAGTATAAAGAAAATATATAAATATATTCATATGAACATTTGTAGGCTTAAGAAGACATATGCATACAAGTGTCAAAATGGATTTCTTCATAAAGAAAAGAAGAAAAATGAATTTAGTTGAAAACCATGCTGTATACAGGAGCATTCTTTTACACACACACACACACACACACACACACACACACATATATTCTCAACTTCTTTCTTTTTTCATTTTCTTACAAACACAAACCAAAACCATAGAGAAAACAAAACAACTTATAACTCCAAGTTTTCAACTAGGCAAAGCAAAGATTCAAGTTCAAATTCAACTAAATCAAAGTAGATCTAGCATGCAGTTTCAAATCTAGTAGCAGTTTCTAGATTTCAAACAATTATTTTTTCTATTCAAGTCTAAAGTGTGTAAACATTTTAAAGTTAAATCATTTGTAATGCTAGTGCATGCAACAATTAATAATAGAAGTGATTCAATATGTTTTGCATGGATGAAATTGTATGTTTGCCTGGTATATATGTTTGAATTGCTACGTAATATAAGTGAATGTCACTGTTCTTACTTTAGCAGGCTCAAATCCTTTCAAAAATTCATACCTTTTCACACAAACACTTTCAGGCTTTGAACATAAAAGAAAAGTTGTTTGTGTTAATGAAATATTATTTTTAAAATTGGTTTCAAGGGAAGTTATCAAGTAGAACGAATTTACAGTAAAAAACTAAATATAACAGAAATTTTGTCCAAAATAATTTTACGTTCCACTTACATGGTTGGATTCGACTTGAAAAAGTAGGATTTTTGGTATGAGTTTTGTAAATTCTAAGTTAGAATTTGAGGGGGAATTGTAATTTGAACGAAAACCGTGTTTTGGGTGATTTTTGGCGATCGAAGGAAGATCGTGAGTCGAGGTAGTGGCTGGAGGTAGCTTATGGGTCAGGGAGCATAGGAAAATTGATTGACGATTTTTCTAATCAACGTGGTGATGCGGTGAAGGAGACATAGGGTTTAGGGCTTTTGTTTGGTGAGTGGGTGGTCGATGCGAATTTGTTGTCGCCGTAGCATCGGGATGGACCAGAGTAGGGGGAATAGGAAGAGGGAGGTTATGTGTATTTCCAGGCAAAGCGGCGGGGTCTCTGGTGGTCAGAGGAGGAGGTGCGACGTGGATGTTGGCGATCGGTTTGGTTCCTGTTTTGCTCGACTCGCTCGATTTTTATTTGCGGGGTCGTGAGGGGTTCTGGGTGGTCAGGATGAAATAGCGTGTCATCGGCTATTAGGTGATGTTGTCGGTGTCGATCGGAGTGGTGTCGTCACGGTGTGCATGTACACGCGTATCTCAGCTTGTCAAGTTAAGTGTTGCTATGAGATTAGAGAGTAGAGGGAGTAGAGCGAAGACGAGAAGATGTGTGTTTGGACCGGGTTAGGGCTCGGGCCTGCATATAAAATATTTTTACAAAGTTTAAAAAAAAGAAGATGATGGAAGCAAACAAAGTTTTCAAAAGAAAGATTTTAAACGAAGTTTTAAAAGTAAAGGCATAAAAATTAAAATAGAAATGTATTAAAAAAGTTTTATTTAGTAAGGTCTTATAAATAAATTATTTTAACTTAAATTTATTTGGCTTAGAATAATTATATTATAGGACCATTATTTCATTTAATTCCGAAGTGTTTTCAAATAAAATTTAAAAGTGAAATTAAGTGATAGGTTAAGAAAAGGGAAACGTTTTGAACTTATAATTAGGAAAAGGTCTTAAGTGATTTTTAATGTTAATAATCATCTAATTCCAAATGTTTAAAATAAAATATTAAATAAATGGCTTGTCAATATTTATGACAATTAATCAAGATTTATAAGTAATTAATTTATTTTGTGTAAATTAAATTAATTGGAAATTGTGTGTCTAGTTAATCTAGCCTATGAATGATTAATTTGAATTGAATATTTTGGAATGCTTAATACCTCTAGTATGTTAACTTGTGATATTCTGTGATATGAAATGCCTGAATTAAACTGTTATTTAATGTGGGACAATTATTTAAATAGCTATCTGTGATGAATTTCTGTGTGTATATGACATTTTGAAATTTAAATTGAATTGTTTTACCTAAACAACTTGGCCATTTAAATTAAGTAACCGTACCTAGATATTATTTTTAAATACCAGTGGATATGTGTAATAAGTGTTGGCCAAAATAAGATAATAACTCTTAGTAAAGTTCGAGTTACCCTGGCTTTTCAAAGAGTTTATAACCTTAGTATTTCATATTGGATGGGTTTACTCACGCTGGTTTCCAGCCTGACTCGGGTGTTACTTTATTGTAATGCTCGGGTCGGGCCGAATATTACAGATTTTCAGGTTAGGACGTTCTGGAGCTCAGGAGACGAGCTGGACAGCAGATACGTATTTGTATAGATTCCGCTGTGTACTTATGGGCTGTGTAGGTAGTATTCAGGGGCAAGTTATTATTACTGTCCAGTTTATTTGTGAACGATTGTACTCTGATAAATTGTGTGTAAATTGACATTTACAACTTTCTCTGTGTAAATGCTGATATTCGTATATTATATTTCGATCCACTGCGATTGTGAGATTCTGTGCTTTTGTTTTCTATTTCTTCTTCGACCACTTTCCTTCTTTACTCTAACAGTCTGGGATTTCCGGCACATTGCTCGATACTCTATACAGTGAACGTATTAGTGTCAATTTTTGGGGTCGAAAATTTTCGGGCTGTTACACTCCTTTTACATTATTTACCGTTCTTTAGTTTCATTCATACGACGCTTATTTTCATTAATTTACATTCATTACTTACAAAAATTCGTCTCTTATTTATTCGTACAATGTCATTTTCGTTACTTTACATCTAATTGCTTACACAAGTTATTTCCATTTTAGTTATTTTGATCATCAATGAATTCATTATTGAAGTATTGCATACATTTTATTTCAGTTAAATTATATACTCGATTTCCATTGAATACTAATATTAATTAGTGCATAAATCATACTTAAGTTCCTTAGCTTCTTAATTTACATTCGTCTTTCCTTTTATAATGTCATTGAATATTAAATCCATTTTTTGAATCATTTCAACATTTCTGAAGTTATAATCATTTAATTAATATAAGATTCACCTTTTATATTCAATCAGATTAGAAATAGCTTAAAATATTAACTTAAGTTTATAATCATTTACTAGTATTCCTGTTAAACATAATTACTAGCATTTCAAATTATTAACTTAAGTTCATAACATTTTTATAACATCAGAATTTTTATTTATAGACATAATCTCGTTGAACACGTTCATTACTTAAGTTTTACTTGTATAATATCCTATTTCATATTCATATTAATATATCAACTTTTAATATTTTGGTAAGTTATATGTCTCTTTTGTAGAATGGAATTTGAAGGTTACACAAGTTTATTTTGTTCATTTTAATTACATAAATGTTCGCTAATTATATCTTCTAAATTTTCATTACTTTTTAATTTTTAAGTGACAACCTTTAATTTTTTTACATTTCATTAATCACTTAGCTTATAATTCTTATTTTTCATTTTTAGAAGCTTCAACTTATTAATACAGTTAGGATTTCATTCATTATAATAACTGAAATATCTAATTTACAGAAACTTAAGATCTAAATACGAGGTTCCATTTCCATATCAATTTAAAATAATATATATAATCATATCTTATATATATATCAATCATATAAAAAAAATTAAAATTTAAGATTTGTTTGTCAAAATAAATGTGCAGTAAACTGCTGCAACGGTCTTTCCACTTTGAAACTCGAAAATGAACATCGATAATGCGTGCACTCATCATTGAAATTATTTTCCAGAGACAGAGAGGAGAGGACAGAACTTATTTCCTTTCAAAAATTCCTTTTTAAAAACATTTCTTTTAAATCGCATTGATAATATTTATATTTGAAAATACTCCCAAGTACTACTAATATTATATTCCAAAATCTTTTGGAATCGAAAATTCCAAACCCGGAACTTAAGTTCTCAGATTTCAATTTAGATTTACTTTACTTGTAAATCCTATTTTATAATCAATATTTATAAATTTTCCCTACCTAACAAACAACATATCTGTAACGACCCGGATTTTTCATTGTTTGATTTAAAATATTTACTTGGTTTAAACATTGGGTTTGGAATCATAATTGAGATAGAAAGTTTTTGACACTGAGATTTCAAGCGATTTCGTCAATTTTGAAATCGTCGATTTAATTGATGAGTTAAAATAGTGATCTAGGGCACAGTCTCGGAATTCGACGAAACCAATTCCATTGGATCCGTAATAGTGTATTATTACCGGATTTCAAATTTCATAGCGTTTTATGTTATCATTTGGCCGTATGGAATAGAGACACGCTGAAATTAAAATCGAAATTTAATATAAATAGTTGGGTCCAAAAAGCTATCTTCTCCATACAAATGAATTTGGACTCGAAACCTTTTCTATTACGTTCGAAATAGGGGTATGAAATTATGAACGCCTAACGGCGTGCCTAAAATAGAGGTTCGAAATTTCGGGGTACATAACGAGAGAATTTCAATATAAATTTATCAAATCAAACAGGGTCAAATTCTCAACCGACCTATTCCACTAGCCCAAAACCATTCAAGCACGTAGCCTCCATTTGTTACGTCATTTCCTTTTCTGCTGTTCCTCAATTTAAATCGAGTAGTTCTCATTCCATTTCTCAGTTCAATTTAACGAAAAAATGTCTTTCCCTCATTTTTATTTTGTGCCATAACTCTAAAGCCTCCTCCTCTCAAACAAAATAAATTCATCGAACAAAAAAAAAGAAATCGAGCAAAGTGGCAACGACTTGGAGGCGGAATCATGATTGTTTCGGAGGCGAAGTCGCGATGGGCGCAACAGTTATAGCTCACGTACGGGGCTATGAGGAAGGGCGATCGCAAAAGGGTCGTGATGGGAGAGTTGGCGACGTGGGATTGAGCATCATCCAGATAGGGTTTGGCTAATGGAGCTGGAGGCGACTGTGTGAGTTCGAGGAGATGTAGAGCGGCTTTGACGAGGTTGCGAGCTGGGTGGCTATGAGTTGTAGAGGCGCATAGTGTTGGGTCGAGACAGAGTGGTTGCCGTTAGTAGGGAAATTGGGGGTGGCCATTCGACTGGACACGATGGCGAACTTGGGTGGGGGGAGGGGAGGGGGCGAAGTGCCTGTGTGCATGGGAGATGATGGCATCGAGAAGGATGGGTTAGGATGGGGTGAAGATGCAGGCATTTTTGGTCGTGCCTTATGTGAATTAGGTGTCACGGCTGAAGGTTTGATGCAGTAAGGTTAGATTTTTTACCTAGGCAATTAGTTAAACTAAATAGAGTAATTAGGTAATTAATTTAAAATAAGCCATGGGTTGATTATTTTAATTTAAACTGAAAACTAATAATTTATGAAGTTCGTAATCTGCATACGAGGTTTAAATCGAATGGAAGCTAGGCAAAAGAATTTAGAATTGGGACGGAGTGCAATTTAAAGGTGAGAAAAATTCTCACTCATTTGGATTACCAAAATTTGAATTTTAAATAATTGAAATTAAATTTTGCATGCCTGTTAAAATTATAAATTATTTTTTGTTGAATGGTATAATATATATGGTGGTATATATATACTAGTATTTGGAGTGATATTCCCTTACATTATAAAGGATGAGACCCCTACACGTCCCGCATAATAGCGGATGACCATATATACTGCGATATCCTCCTCGAAGTAGGATTGGTATTTTTATGTTGTGTTAACATATGTGGATGCAGAAAAATAGATTGGAGGGATCTAACTGGATTCCTTAAAATGTTTAATTTAATTTCATATATTGAGATATACAGATTGTGTAGAATAATCTGTTACAAATTATTGTAGTGATTTAGAATTATTGGATGTTATGGTAGCACCGGCCTTGATTTCGGTATTTTAAAATAAATTAAATATTATTTTTGAAAATTGAGGGGTTTAGAGGAGATTTTGAATATATAATATTTATATCTAAATTTAGACTATTTCAAAAGAAGTTCACCTAGAAAAAAATATAATTTGATTTTTGAGTTGTACTCAACTATTCGTGAAAAATATTTAAATAGAGATTTTAAAAATAATTTATATAAAGGATTTTGAATAACGAACTTTAAATTAATATTCTGAAAAATATAGAAAGGAATTGGAATTGATATTTAAAATGAATTTGAAAAATGAGAGGAATATATTAAGAAATGGGTTTATAAATGAGGTTTTAAAAATGAGATGGTTTTATAAATAAGTGAAATTCAAAGGAGTTATAAATTTATGATGTTGATAAATAAGGAAAATGATGGTCAGTAGATAAATTAAAAATATAAATTTATGATACGAATTTTATCTAGTTATGAAAAACGTCTAGAAAAGAAATAATGGAATCTATTTTTAAATATGAGATTGGTGATAAAATTGAGATATAATCGATGTGATATGAAGCGAGAGGGATTTATAAATTGAAATCGGCAATGTTGGCTTTTTAAAATAAATTTTTGTCGAGAAATTAAAAATTCTTTTAACTGGGATTTTAATTGCTATACTGTATAACTTAAACTACTGTTTGGATTTAGAATATTGCGAAAGGTTAGTTATTCTAATATTTAATATTTTTTGAAATAAAATTCTAAATTTAATAATCAGCTGTGACGCCCCACCTCTATACCCACGCTAGCCAAGAACATTACGGTGAATGCTGTCGACTAGCACGGAGAATAAGGCTGTTGAGGAGCGACCATCCGTGTAATTGCTTTATGCGAGCATCGATATGTCAGATAGTATAACTTGCAATACTTTATCAAGAGGGAAATCCGACATACCGACACAAACTCAAATCTACTACACAGTGGCTATAATATCTTCGAAAAAAAATACAGAAATAAACATAACATAAATTAGTCACAGATAATTCATATCACAAAGGCGGAAGAAGATATGAATATATAATTAACACATGAAAGTGTATATCAGAGTAGTGGTCAAAAAGATCCACAATAATACAAAAGAATAGCAACACGTGCTATACAAAAGAATACAACAATGAGTCTATATCTCAAGTGTATATAACAAAATAAACTACTAATTTAAGTAGTTTGCCAAAAGTCAGAGAAATCAATCCCAGGGGAGAAGTCAAGCAGAAGCACCTGTAACATCTCGGTCTGACCCGAGTGTTATTTAATAAGAAAATAATAAACGGATCAGTCTAACTATAAATATCAGATGAAACGATATAGAATAAGAGATATGACTAAACACATAATAATCATAATGCCAAGCTGTGATATATATAAGTAACTGAAAATCAACGAGAGATTAATCAATATCACCAAATCTACACAAGAATCAAAGAAATGTCATACTTCTCATTTCGTTCACCAAACCACAATAAATGACATATCATATCAATGCCAATCACAAAAGTCAATGACACACAAATTAACCAATACACAAATATCGATATAGCTTATCGATGGAAATCACGAAAATTGGTGAAACACAAATTCTAGAAATCATCTCAAGAAATCCAAAAATCACAAAAGTCAATGACGCACAAATTCACTAATACACAAATATCGATATAGCTTATCGATGAAAATCACGAAAATTGGTGAAACATAAATTCTAGAAATCATCTCAAGAAATCCAGAAATCACAAAGGGGGGAGGCCTATCACAAACGGGAGCATAAAGATCGCCAACACGTGTATCACAAACGGAACGCTAATTCCATGGTTGCTAACCATCACAAATTGAGCCGAAGCTCCAGAAACGGCCCGAAGACCATGGGTTGCTACCCCACCAAATTGAGTCGAAACTCCACAAAACGGGGTTTAGTCTCCCTCGCAGACAAAGAGACATCGCACATTGCTAGTCTAAATCACAAAAGATGATCGTCATGATCAACGAGAAGTGTCAATTACACTAAGCTAGTAAATATACGAGTTTAGCTTAATGTCCCATAACCACTTGCTTAACTTAAATATTTACGAACAAACTGTAGATCTCCACTATAAAATTGTCACAAGGGGTTCAATCGAACAAGTCCAAGAATTAACCGACAAAGTGAACGCAAGCGTTTCATACCACTTGTTTTACTAAGTCGTTTAATTAGATTTCTCATACGAGCGAGGTAAAGGTTTATATATACACTAATAGATTGGAAAACGGTTTTATAAACGAATTTGGTATTAAAGTAGTATTGAAATCGTTTGAGGAAAGAGTTTCGATATTTACTACTAGTATAGAAAACCTTTATATTTTTAAAGTGACAAAACTCAAAGAAAATTGTGGGAACAATCAAGCACTAAAATTCACATATGAAGATGTGAATAAAAATCCAACGAAACCGATAAAGAATCCATCAAAATGGATATTCAAAAATCCCTAAAAAGGAGTCATCAAAGTCATAACAATTGATAACAACACATAGGAAACCACACGAATCGATTAAAGTTGGAAATTCAAAGCAGGTCGGTCGGCCGGCTACAGAGCTCGGTCGACCGGACCCTGTTCTCAAAGTTCCTCGGGAAACACTGTACTTGGTCGACCGAACCTTTAAACAGGGGAGTGCTTATGCACTTGGCAGCAGGTCGATCGGCCGGCTGCAGTGCTCGGTCGACCGGACCTGTTGCCAGTCCCATCCCCGTCCATCCAATTGAGGTCCAACCTCCACCAAATTGCATTCTCTCGAGCAACGACACTAAGGGATTATGCCAGTCAACTACTCGGCCCTATATGCTCCTCGATGCATCACCAAACACGTTCAAACATCAAAGTTATGATTTTTAAAGGATTGAACCCAAAACACCAAAAATTGGAATATTTACCAAATCAATCCAAACCAAAAGCAATTGCACACGAATAAGTGTTAGGAATTCATACCTAACAGTCGAAGATAAATATAAGCATAGATGTGAGATAAAAATCTCACCTTTTTACAAAATCAAACAAGAAGAAGCTTGAAAGCAAATGTAGAATCAACCTCTCTTCAACACAACCCAAATGAGCTTGAATCTATGCTCAAAACAAGAACATTCCCAAAATTAGGTTTAGGAATTTCTGAAATTGGTAAGAGAATAAGTTGGAGAAGAAGAAGAGAATGCTTACCAATGGGTTATCTTGAATTTGGAGCTTGGAAATTGAGGTGGCAAGAGGAACTAGGGTTTTTGGAGTTTTAATTTCCAATCTCTCCCACCATTATTGCCTTAGAACTGAAAAGAGGAAGAAAATGAGGGTGAATGGGGAAGAGTGGCTCAGATTTGAGTATAAGTTAAACATAGGGCTGAGCCCAAACCCAAACCCAAAGTGAAAAGTAGCAAAAAATCAACTTTCTCCAAACATATCGAAGCTTATACTCAAAAAGGTCGCAAACGGCATTTTAAACTCAATGGGAGTGGTCCCGAGTCCTAATTCGACCGTATGCAAAAAGTAGCTTTTCAGACTAAATTCCGAGTATTGATAAAATATTTAAATAAAATATTTAAATATAAAATCGATAAATATGTGGGTTGTTACAGACTCCTCACCTTAAAGAAATTGCGTCCTCGCAATATTTAAGAAGAAGATATGTAGTAACAACCATAAAAGCATATTCAACACAAAAGAAATCTGAAATAAGAAGTTCACCTTAAAGAGCACGGGAAAGTAAGTCCGGATGTGTTCGCTTGATGTACTCTCTAGATTCCCAAGAACAATTCTTAGGATTTGAAGACCATTGAACTTTAACAAGCGGAACATCTTTATTTCGAAGTCGTTTGACCTCCGAAGCAATGATACGAATAAGATGTTGCTCATAAGTTAAATTAGGCGAAACTTCAATCTCTTCCACAACACCAGGCTCAAGAATAGAATCGGAATCTCGAAGACATTTCCGAAGTTGAGAAACGTGAAACACGTCATGGATAGCAGAAAATTGAGCCGGTAATAAAAGGCGATAAGCCATGGAACCAATACGTTTAGTGATAGGAAATGGCCCAATATATCGAGGCGCCAATTTTCCCGATCGACTGAAACGTACAACACCTTTCATAGGTGAAACAAGAATGAACACAAGATCTCCCACAGAAAATTCTAACTTCCTTCTCCGATTATCGGCATAGGATTTTTGTCTACTCTGGGCTTCTTTCATCCTATGACGAATAAGATCAATCTTTTCTGTGGAATCACGAATAAAATCTGAACCTAAAACCAGCTTCTCACCGGCCTCAAGCCAACAAGAAGGAGATCGGCATGGCCTTCCATAGAGTGCCTCGAAAGGTGCCATACCAATACTAGATTGGAAGCTATTATTATAGGAAAATTCAACAAGTGAAATATGATCTTCCCAACTTCCACCAAAATCAAGCACACATGCACGAAGAAGATCTTCAAGAGTTTGATTCACACGCTCAGTTTGTCCATCGGACTGAGGATGATAAGCGGTGCTAAAATTAAGCTTCGTTCCCAAAGCTTTTTGAAGACTCTTCCAAAATCCACTAGTAAACAATGGATCACGATCACTAACAATAGAAGTAGGAACTCCATGCAATTTAACAATCTCTTTGATAAAGAGCTTGGCCAAAAGAGGAACTGTTCGGTTAGACCGAACGGGAATAAAATGGGCAGATTTAGTAAGCCTATCAACAATCACCCATAAGCTATCATGACCCGAACGAGAACGGGGAAGGCCATCTATAAAATCCATGGAAATATTGTCCCACTTCCAAATTGGAATTTCTAAAGGTTGCAATAGCCCACCGGGCCTTTGATGCTCGGCCTTAACGAGTTGGCAAGTCATGCAATGCTTAACGAAGTTAGCGATGTCAAGTTTCATTCCCTCTCAATAATAAAGTCGCTTCATATCCGCATACATTTTACTACTACCGGGATGAATGGTAAATTTATAATGATGGGAATCTTCTAAAATATCTTTACGAATATCACCAATACTTGGTACGCTAAGTCTACCAAATTTTCGAAGGCCGCCACGAGAATCGATATCAAAGTCCTTCAAACCTTCAATATCAATCTTATCTTTAATATTTTGGCCAAGAAGAGCCAATTCAGGATCTAACCCTTGAGCTTCAAGAATGCGGTCAAAAAGAGAAGGATGAGCCTCAAGGCTACATAAAACAAGAGATGAACATAAATTGAAAACACGGTCTCGAATTTCGCAAGTGGATAAAATCTCGAGATCGTTCCATTCAGATATCATCATAGAAACAACAGCTTGTTGTTTACGGCTAAGGGCATCGGCGACTCGATTACCCTTACCGGGAGTATAATGAATATCAAGATCATATGGTGCAAGAAATTCGAGCCGACGCTGTTGACGCAAATTAAGTTCCTTTTGAGAGAATAAATACTTCAAGGATTTATGATCGGTATAAAGAACAAATTTCTCTCCTAAAAGATAATGACGCCAAATCCGAAGAGCAAAAACAATAGCCGCGAGTTCTAAATCATGAGTGGCATATCTAGTCTCAGTAGGCTTCAATTGCCTAGAAGCATAAGCAATAACACGTTCTCTTTGCATAAGAACGACACCCAAACCAACGCGACTAGCATCTATAAAAACAACGAAATCTTGATTCCCCTCGGGAATAACAAGAATAGGAGCATCAGAAAGGAGTTCTTTTAGTTTCTGAAAAGAAGTTTCACATTTGTCCGAACAAATGTATTTAACACCTTTCTTCATTAAGTTAGTGAGAGGCACGACAACTTAGAAAAGTCTTTGATAAAACGACGGTAATAGCCCGCCAATCCGAGAAAACTACGAATCCCTGTCACACTCACCGGTCTCTTCCAATCTTGAATCGTTTCAATCTTTGAAGGATCTACGGAAATTCCGGATTCGGAAATAATATGACCGAGAAACTTCACACGAGATTGCCAAAAGTGGCATTTAGAAAATTTTGCCTTTAATTGATTACTCCTAAGAATTTCCAACATAATCCGAAGACGTTTTTCATGCTCCTCCTCGGTTTTAGAATACACAAGAATATCATCGATAAAGATGAGAACAAACCGGTCGAGGAAGTCTTTGAAAACTCTATTCATAAGGTCAACGAAATAAGCCGGAGCATTCGTTAGACCAAATGGCATAACAAGCCATTCATAAGATCCATAACGAGTACGGAACGATGTCAAAGGAATACTATCCTCTGCAATACGAAGCTGATGAAATCCGGTAGCTAAGTCTAATAGTGAAAAGACTCTAGCACCACTAAGTTGATCGAATAGATCATCAATCCGAGGTAAAGGATATTTATTTTTGATAGTAAGATCATTAAGCTTGCGGTAGTCAACGCAAAGCCTAAGTGTTCCATATGATTTCTTCACAAAAATAGCTGAAGCTCCCCAAGGTGAGGAACTAGAGCGAATAAATTGCTTCGTCTCCAATTCAGATAATTGTTTACGCATCTCCTCGTTTTCTTTATTGGACATGCGATACGGAGGACGAGTGATAGGTTGAGCTCCAGGAATAAGATTAATTCTGAACTCAATAGCTCGCTTAGGTGGTAATCCTAGAACGGGCTCGAATAAGTCGGAAAATTCATGAACGGCGTGAATAAGAGAAATAATATCACCCTCATCATCATCGTCGTCATCACGAGGATTTAAAGAATATAAAGATGCAACCAAGCTGGAATCTGAATCTTTAAGATTAATAGAAATCTGCTTAACAGATTGAGGATGTCGAATATGAATAGTCCGCTCAGGACATAGGATATGGGCTTCATAACGGTTAAGCCAATCCATTCCCAAAATCATTCCAAGGCCTAAATAACGCATGACATGCAAATCGGCTCGGAAAGAAAAATCACACAAAATAATCTCGACATCTTTACACAATAAATTGATTGTCGCGGATCCACCAACCGGATTCGTAATTCTCAAAGAAGTCATTAAACACAAAACATCTAAAGAAAAAGTATCAACAAGCTCTTTTGATATAAAAGAATGGGACGCACCCGTATCAAAAAGAACTCAAATAGGATGATCACGAAATAAAATAATTCCATCCAGAATAGAATGAGAAATACCTTGGCCACGAGAAGTTTTGCCAGGGGCTTGAGCAACATTTAACTTTCCCTCCTTCCTGCCCTGAAGCTTGGGGCATGAAGATATAACATGACCGGGAACTTTGCAGTAGCGACAAGAGAGAGACCTTGGGCACTTGTTCACATAATGGTCCTTCGAACCACAATTATAGCATTCCCCACGACCAAAGGAAGAAGTCTTTGCCACAGAGGTTGCTTGCTTCCCTTTCTTATTAGGATAGGGGCCTTTGAATTTGTTTGGCCTCTTCTTGTTGTTGAAGTTTGGTTTGGAACCCACCACTTCAACATCGTTCTCCCTATCCGCCTCTTCAAGACGAAGAGCGATATCAACGAGTTGGTCGAAAAAAACTTCTAATTTTAGAAGTAATGGCTTCTTGAGATTTTTTGTTAAGCCATAGACGAACCTCTGGTTCTTCTTTAAAGGGGTGTTTATGTATTCAACCCTGTATTTAGAAAGCGACTCGAAGGAGGCGACGTAATCAGTCATGGAGGACTCACCTTGAACAAGGTCTATAAATCATCGGGCCAATGTCACTTTCTCTACTTCCGGTACAAATTTCAACTCGAAGCGTTCCCGGAATTGCTCCCAGGTGAGATCCGCTTCATTAATCTCAGAAATAAGAAGCTCGTACCAGTCCAATGCTCTTTCTCGGAGCATACTAGAGGCCACCTGAACTCGGTGAAGGTCAACAAGATTCATGCGAGAAAAGATTCGATCGCATGACCTTAGCCAAGCCTGTACTTCAATAACAGTTTCGAAACCTTTGAATGGCTCCCCACCCAAATTAGTGTAATCGCTACACAAGCGTGCAAATCCCGACTTTGGGTGAGTAGGTTCCGGGTTAGCTCCAGCTGCTTGAGCATTCGTCACTGAATCAAGAAGCTGTTGAGCAATCATAAAAACTCCATCTTAGGGTGGAACACTAGATGGTCTAGCTCTGGGACGGCCTGATCTAGACATTCCTCTTCCTTAGAAAGAAAGAAGAGCAAGAAGAAGATTGTTCACTAATGAATATCAAGCAATCTTGATAGACAAAACAAGGAATCATAAAAGAAAATAGGATAGAACGGTACGTAGACCCTCATAAAATCCTAAAGCACGACTCCTAAGAAAGACTTAGGACGATGATCCTTGTTATAATATTCCATATTGTTCCGAAGTTTGGCTCTGATACCAAGCTGTGACGCCCCACCTCTATACCCACGCTAGCCAAGAACATTACGGTGAATGCTGTCGACTAGCACGGAGAATAAGGCTGTTGAGGAGCGACCATCCGTGTAATTGCTTTGTGCGAGCATCGATATGTCAGATAGTATAACTTGCAATACTTTATCAAGAGGGAAATCCGACATACCGACACAAACTCAAAGCTACTACACAATGGCTATAATATCTTCGGAAACAAATACAGAAATAAACATAACATAAATCAGTCACAGATAATTCATATCACAAAGGCGGAAGAAGATATTAATATATAATTAACACATGAAAGTGTATATCAGAGTAGTGGTCAAAAAGATCCACAATAATACAAAAGAATAGCAACACGTGCTACACAAAAGAATACAACAACGAGTCTATATCTTAAGTGTATATAACAAAATAAACTACTAATTTAAGTAGTTTGCCAAAAGTCAGAGAAATCAATCCCAGGGGAGAAGTCAAGCAGAAGCACCTGTAACATCTCGGTCTGACCCGAGTATTATTTAATAAGAAAATAATAAACGGATCAGTCTAACTATATATATCAGATGAAACGATATAGAATAAAAGATATGACTAAACACATAATAATCACAATGCCAAGCTATGATATATGTAAGTAATTGAAAATCAACGAGAGATTAATCAATATCACCAAATCTACACAAGAATCAAAGAAATGTCATACTTCTCATTTCGTTCACCAAACCATAATAAATGACATATCATATCAATGCCAATCACAAAAGTCAATGACACACAAATTCACCAATACACAAATATCGATATAGCTTATCGATGGAAATCACGAAAATTGGTGAAACACAAATTCTAGAAATCATCTTAAGAAATCCAGAAATCACAAAAGTCAATGACGCACAAATTCACCAATACACAAATATCGATATAGCTTATCGATGGAAATCACGAAAATTGGTGAAACACAAATTCTAGAAATCATCTCAAGAAATCCAAAAATCACAAAGGGGGGAGGCCTATCACAAACGGGAGCATAAAGCTCGCCAACACGTGTATCACAAACGGAACGCTAATTCCATGGTTGCTAACCATCACAAATTGAGCCGAAGCTCCACAAACGGCCCGAAGACCATGGGTTGCTACCCCACCAAATTGAGTCGAAACCCCACAAAACGGGGTTTAGTCTCCCTCGCAGACAAAGAGACATCGCACATTGCTAGTCTAAATCACAAAAGATGATCGTCATGATCAACGAGAAGTGTCAATTACACTAAGCTAGTAAATATATGAGTTTAGCTTCATGTCCCATAACCACTTGCTTAACTTAAATATTTACGAACAAACTGTAGATCTCCACTATAAAATTGTCACAAGGGATTCAATCGAACAAGTCCAAGAATTAACCGACAAAGTGAACGCAAGCGTTTCATACCACTTGTTTTACTAAGTCGTTTAATTAGATTTCTCATACGAGTGAGGTAAAGGTTTATATACACTAATAGATTGGAAAACGGTTTTATAAACGAATTTGGTATTAAAGTAGTATTGAAATCGTTTGAGGAAAGAGTTTCGATATTTACTACTAGTATAGAAAACCTTTATATTTTTAAAGTGACAAAACACAAAGAAGATTGTAGGAACAATCAATCACTAAAATTCACATACGAAGATGTGAATAAAAATCCAACGAAACCGATAAAGAATCCATCAAAATGGATATTCAAAAATCCCTAAAAAGGAGTCATCAAAGTCATAACAATTGATAACAACACATAGGAAACCACACGAATCGATTAAAGTTGGAAATTCAAACAACTAGGCGAAATAGGCAAAAATGCAGCAGGTCGGTCGGCCGGCTACAGAGCTCGGTCGACCGGGCCCTTATCTCAAAGTTCCTTGGGAAACAGGTCGGTCGGCCGAACACTGTACTCGGTCGACCGAACCTTTAAACAGGGGAGTGCTTATGCACTTGGCAGCAGGTCAGTCGGCCGGCTGCAGTGCTTGGTCGACCGGACCTGTTGCCAGTCCCCTCCCAGTCCATCCAATTGAGGTCCAACCTCCACCAAATTGCATTCTCTCGAGCAACGGCACCAAGGGATTATGCCAATCAACTACCCGGCCCTATATGCTCCTCGATGCATCACCAAACACACGTTCAAACATAAAAGTTATGATTTTTAAAGGATTGAACCCAAAACACCAAAAATTGGAATATTCACCAAATCAATCCAAACCAAAAGCAATTGCACACGAATAAGTGTTAGGAATTCATACCTAACAATCGAAGATAAATATAAGCATAGATGTGAGATAAAAATCTCACCTTTTTACAAAATCAAACAAGAAGAAGCTTGAAAGCAAATGGAGAATCAACCTCTCTTCAACACAACCCAAATGATCTTGAATCTATGCTCAAAACAATAACATTCCCAAAATTAGGTTTAGGAATTTCTGAAATTGGTAAGAGAATAAGTTGGAGAAGAAGAAGAGAATGCTTACCAATGGGTTCTCTTGAATTTGGAGCTAGGAAATTGAGGTTGCAAGAGGAACTAGGGTTTTTGGAGTTTTAATTTCCAATCTCTCCCACCATTATTGCCTTAGAACTGAAAAGAGGAAGAAAATGAGGGTGAATGGGGAAGAGTGGCTCAGATTTGAGTATAAGTTAAACATAGGGCTGAGCCCAAACCCAAACCCAAAGTGAAAAGTAGCAAAAAATCAACTTTCTCCAAACATATCGAAGCTTATACTCAAAAAGGTCGCAAATGGCATTTTAAACTCAATGGGAGTGGTCCCGAGTCCTAATTCGACCGTATGCAAAAGGTAGCTTTTCGGACTAAATTTCGAGTATTGATAAAATATCTAAATAAAATATTTAAATATAAAATCGATAAATATGCGGGTTGTTACATCAGCTTTTGTAAATTTATTAGTTATTTAAAAATGATTTGAAAAGGAGTTATCGATGTTGTTTGAAATGTTTGATATTTTAAATTTACTTAAACATATTTTAGAAATAAACTATTATCCTTTAAAAATACTTATTTTGTATGTACAGGTTTAAAAGATTGAAATTTATTTATAAAGCATCTCGAGATTGCGAACAAAGTTATTTAACTGATAGGATTTTATAAAGGGAAAACCTTATAATAAAATTCGTGGAACTTAAGGTAGATTCCATGGTAAAAGAAATAAGAAATTCGGGGTTGAGTCTAAAGTAATAGAGAAGTACAAATAGATAGAAGATATTATAAGTAGATATAATCAATTTTGGAAAGGAAAAAGGAATTAATGTAGATTTCAAAGAATTATGAGATATGTCGAGAACATTCTCTTAAGTATTGATATTTGAAAGGATTTTGGAAAATAAGACCTTTAATTTTTCCTTAGTATATCAAATAGAAATTTGGAAATATTCTAAGTGTTGAGATGTTCTTGAAAGGTAACACTTTTCCTCGAACCTCATCAACCGAGAATGACTAAAACAGGGAGATGCAGCAAGGCTAATTGGGTTGCAACCAAATAGGGTATGTTATCACTTTTCTAAATGTCTTCGGAAACCTATTTATTTTAGATATGGGTACACATGAAAGAAGGAGAGCTCGATAGTAAGGGTGGGAACACCCGGTGTGATAACATATTCGGTCTATCCAGGTTGGGGGTAGTCTGGTCTTGTGTAACAGGGGATTCCAGCGAGGTCCTCGATACATTGTTCGAAAGGGGTACTGTGTTGGGCTGTACCCTAGTGGCGCAGTCATTCATTGGAATCCATTCTCCAATACGAGCTTAAGGCTTTGTTTATAGAGCCTAGTATGCTGGAATTTAATTAACGTAACAATTTTGGTTATTTTAATAAGTATTTGTATTTAGATACTATTATAATATCATGGAATTTTCTATAAAATGTTTTGGTTATCGTAGTTGAATAACCTGTCGTGTTTATGTGTGATGCGGTCTTACGAGATACCTTTTGTTTTCCAAAGGATTTTGATAACTCTAATAATTCAAATTGAGTGTCTTCTCTCACGCTGGTTTTCCAGACTGACTCGGGTGTTATTTTATTATATGGCTCGAGTCAGGCCGAATATTACAGATTCATGATAGAATGCTATGGAGCCAGGAGGCGAGCTGGATGAGTAGAGACGTATCTCCGTACTTGGTTTATATTTTCGATGTGTGAGGATAAGTTAGTAAACCATACAGATTGATTGTTGTATACTGTAGTCTGATAATGGTATGTATATTAACAGCACAGTTCTTACACTACTGTTATATATTATATTTTGTTCCACCTTGACTGTGTTCTATTGTTGTTGTCCTATCTTCTTCTGCCTTTTCTTCTTTACCCCAAAGATTCATATTTTCTATTCAAATTGAGTCGAACTGGTGTGAATTATGGTCGATTCAAAAGGTACGGATATACGTTCCTTTCGTTTGATATCAGAGCTGAAGGTTAAGTGAGAAACTATAACGACCCGCCATTCATTCCACAGAATGACGCATCATTATTAAAAAAGAAAGGAATAGAAAAGAGAAAAGATTGAGAAGAAAGAAGAAGCAACATCAAAATCTCAATAGTGGAACGAATAAATTATAATAATCACATAAGATATTACATAGTATCAAATACATCAGAGTTACACAGATTATACATCACATACTAGACAGTTATAAACACCTGTCTAGTTATTACAACTCAATACAATACAGAGATACCAATCACAGCGAAACACTATAAATATGTACAACGCTGAAGCGTCCTGCTCCATTTCTCCTCCATAATACGTCAAAGCTAACCCGAATCCCTTGGTTACCCGTAAAAATTTGAGTGCCCAAAAGTTTAAGAAAAACAGAATAAACTCCGGGTCAGACATGGGTCTGTTGTGAGTAACATGTTAAAGTTGCTTAACTTTGAAAAACCTTTGAAACAAAAGGTATGACGTAAGACTCCCCACACATAAACATGGGTAATTTTTTACCTTACGCTAAGAAAAACATTTAATAGGAAATCCAGCGATATAATAATTGGGTCTAGGGTTTTCAAGTAAATAGAAAATAGCAGAAATTGTTACATTCATTAAATTCCAGCTACTAGCCACAAAAGTGGGTAATACAATCAAAACCGTAAGAGCACGTAAGAAGAATGGGTTTCCATTAATGGCAGGGCTACTAGGGTACCGCCCATCACAGTACGGGGCCTAGATCACCATACCGAGGATTACTCCCAATCCGCTGCAACACAAGGCCAGAGCCATCCCTTTTTATTCGGCTATCTTTTATAAACCCACATAGCCGAATAAAAAGGGACTTCTAGACAGGGGAAAATCTTGTTCTACTTGTGCATGACCCACTTAGCCTTGTTGCACCCCCCATGTTTTAGCCATTCCCAGTTGATCAGGCTTGAGGCTACAATTACCTTTAAAGAACACATCAATCATAGAATGCTCATCGTCCACCTGATGATGTTATGAAAGCATTCAATCCATACAAGTTTGTTCCGGGTTCGAACGAAACCGAAGGCATTATCTCGTTACACTCATTTTGGAATCACCCTCAGAGTTAACGACGATAACCCTTGCACTTTGAATCTTCATCTTCACTTGAGATTCATGACTTATCGTTAATTTGGATCGATGTGGTTTTCGGATATCCAAATCTGGAAACCTGATCCTGGTCTCATCGAAATCAAAAACGCCATCTTTTAGGTCCAAGTTGTTTTAAAGTTTAAAACAATTCAATTCCACTATCTATATACACACAGATAGATAATTCACTTATCATAATAGATAATCTACATTATCATCACAAATAGATAATTCACATTATCATCACAAACAAGTAATCCATATTATCATCACAATAGATAATTCACATTATCATCACACTTCAACCAAAGCAGCCATATCACACAGCATTACTTATCTCATATCTAAGATCTTAAACCATTCAAGGCAATTAATATCATCCATCCATACATAAGCAAGGATTAATTAATCACACCATAATTATTTTAAAATGAATTAAATTAATTACTTTATCTCTAATTAATTTAAAATAAATTAAATTAATTACTTTCATTACAAAAATCTTGCTTACATAACAATTAATTAATTACAAATCAATTAATTAATCACCATCTAATCATTCATCTTAATTAATCATCCTTGATTAATTATCCTTTAATTACATTCAAGTAATTAGCCTTCAATTAATTTTACAAATTAATTATTCTTAACCAAATACAGTAATTAACCTTTAATTACTCCATTAATTAATTAATTACATTAATCCTTAATTAATTACAATTAATTAATTCCTTCATAATCACTTATTATTGATTAATTAATATAATTAATCAACACTTAATTACATCATTAATTATATTAATTAATGATCTCTAATTACTTCTTAATTAATTATTAACCATAATTATTAATCACACTTGATTAATCTCAAACAATAATTAACTACCCTTAATTACTTTATTAAATATTTAATAACTCCTTAAGTAATTACATTTAATAATTAATCTTTAAATTAATTATATTTATTAATCACACTTGATTATCTCATTCAGTAATTAATCACCCATAATTAATTACATCACTTAGTTATCTTTAAATAACTCAATTAATCGATTCTTATATTAATTACACTAAGTAATTAATTATTAATTACTTTAATTAAGTAATTATCCTTCATATTAATTACACAATGTGACGCTCCACCTCTATACCCACGCTAGCCAAGAACACTACGGAGTAGTGCTGTCAACTAGCACGGAGAATAAGGCTGCTAAGGAGCGACCATCCATGTAATTGCTTATCACACGGTGGCTATAAATAATCTTCGGAAACAAACATAGAAATAAGCATAACGCAAATCAGTCACAGACATCCATATCACAAAGGCGGAAGAAGATATGAATATATAACTAACACATGAAAGTGTACATCAGAGTAGTGCTCAAAAGATCCACAGTAATACAAAATAATAGCAACACGTGCTATACAAAAGAATACAACTATGAGTCTATATCTCAAGTGTATACAACAAAAACTGCTAATCTAAACAGTTAGCCAAAAGTCAGAGTGATGAATCCCTAGGAAGAAGTCAAGCAAAAGCACCTGTAACATCTCGGTCTGACCCGGTCTAGCTATAAATATCAGATGACATGATATAACATAAAAGATATGGCATAAACATAAAATATCCATAATGACATACCACTATAAGTATGTAAATAATGATCAACAGAAGATCAATCAATAAGAGATAATCAATATCACAAGAATCTTCTCAAAGATTCGGAAAGGGCATCATACCCCAAACTTGTACTCATAACAAGTCAATGACATAAATTCTAGAAATCAATGCAAGAAGTCCAGAAATCATAGAAAAGAGAAAGAGGCCTATCACATGACGGTCCGAAGACCAAGGGGAGCTACCCTACATGTGTGAATGGAATCACACAGATTAAGGTCCAGACTAACCAAAAAGCAAAAAGGTATGTGTGAGTGGAATCACACAAGTGGTGTCTAGTCTAACCTCGCAACAAGTTACATCGCACAGTTGCTAGTCTAAATCATCAGAATGACCGTCATGATCAACAAGAAGTGTCAGTTACACTAAGCTAGTAAATATAGAAGTTTAGCTTCATGTCCCATAACCACTTGCTTAACTTAAATATTTACGAACAAACTGTAAATCTTCACTAATAAAATTATCACAAGAGGTTCAATCGAACAAGTCCAAGAATTAACCGACGAAGTGAACGCAAGCGTTTCATACCACTTGTTTTACTAAGTAGTTTAATTAGATTTCTCATCCGAGTGAGGTAAAGGTTTGTATATACTAATAGATTGGAAAACGGTTTAAGAAAAGAGCTTTGTTATTAAAAATAGAGTTGAAATTGTTTGTTAAAAGAGTTTTGATATTTACTACTAGTATTGAAACCTTTATATTATAAAGTGACAAAACACAGAAGCAATTGTAGAAACAATCAGTCAAAAAAATCGCATACGGAGATGTGAATAAAATCCAAGGAAATCAGCTCAATGTTTTTCAGACAAGATCTTCTACGGAGGGGGGGTCTAGGGGGGTGGCAACCCCCCATGGTGGGGGTGCGGGGGCAACGCCACCGTTTACGGGGTTCGACTTGCCCGGTCGGGTCGCGGGGGTCCAGGGGGCAGGCCCCCGGCGGGGTGCGGGACAGCGCCCCGTCAAAAATGGTACGACCTAAGAGGAATAGGGTCGAGCGACCTAATGGTTGCGACCTAGGGGTCTAAGGGGTCAAACGATCTAGTGGTGTTCGCGAGTTAGTCGAAGCGAGCGACCTAAGAGAGACGAGCGACTTAAGGAACTCGCGACCTAACATTTGAATAGGTCAAGCGACCTAAGTGGTCAGGCGACCTAAGGTCTTACGACCTAACGACCTACGGTCTAAACAAGGTCACGCGGCCTAAGGCCAGCAATGACCTAATGTGGGACGACCTAAGGTCCAGCGACCTATCGGTATGAGGACTAGCGACCTAATGGAAAACGGCTTAGGGTCTTACGACCTAACGACCTAAGTCAAGTACAAGGTCACGCGACCTAAAATGGTTAAGAGCCATACGTGTTAACGAGTTAATGACCTACGACCTAAGGTCCATACGACCTACGACCTAAAATGTTGTGACCTAGCGACCTAAGGGGATAAGGGCCGAGCGACCTAACATTCGAACGACCTACGACCTAAAACGTCGCGACCTAGCGACCTAAGGGGATAAGGGCCGAGCGACCTAACATTCGAACGACCTACGACCTAAGGAGCTTGCGACCCACGACCTAAAGCCCAACGACCCACGACCTAATTCCGAAGCGCCGAGCGACCTAACGTTATAGGCCATTTTAGGTCGGAAACGAGCTATTTGAAGGCCGAGACTTTTCCACGCGAACGACCTAGCAAAGGCAGAGCGACCTAAGGGCAGATTATCACCAAAAACACTTAAAGTTGTAAATTTTCGCCAAACCAAATGCAAATGTACATGCTAAAGTGATAGGGAATCATTCCCAACAGTCCAATATAGATATAGACTAGATTTGTGGGATAAAAATCTCACCATTGCACAAATTCAATGGAAAAATGAAGTTTTAAGCAAGCAAGAATCAATCCCTCTTCTATCTAAGCACAAGAAGCTTGAATCCAATGTCTTCTTCTTGAATTTGGAGTTGAAAGATGGATTGCAATTGAATTTGAGTTTTGGAATTTTAATTTCCTATTCCCTCCACCATTTTTGAAGAAGCTTGAAGAATTAGGAAAATAGAAATGAAGTTATGAAGAGGAGGGGTGAAGGTTGGGTTAAATAGGCTAAAAGCCCAACCCAAAGTCTCAAGTGAAAAAGTAGTGAAATTCTACTATCTCCAATCATTTCAATGTTTATACTTAAAAAAATTGTAAACGGCATTTCGAACTCAATGGAAGTGGTCTCGAGTCCTAATTTGATCGTTTGCAAAAAGTAGTTTTTCGGACCAATATCCGATTAACGACAAAATATTTAAATAAAATATTTAAATATAAAATCGATAAATATGCGGGTTGTTACGGACTCCCTTCCTAAAAGAAATTGCGTCCTTGCAATATATAAGATGGAAATAACAAGTAACAACCATAAAAGCATATTAACACAAAAGAAATTTGAAATAGGAAGTTCACCTCAAAGAGCAGGAGCAAGCAAGTCCGGATGTGTTCGCTCGATGAATTCTCTGGATTCCCAAGAGCAATCCTTAGGATTTGAGGACCATTCAACCTTCACAAGCGGAACATCTTTATTTCGAAGTCGTTTAACCTCCGAAGCTATAATTCGAATAGGATGCTGCTCATAAGTAAAATTCGGCGAAACTTCAATTTCTTCCACAACAACAGGCTCAAGAATAGAATCGGAATCCCGAAGGCATTTCCGTAATAGGGAAACGTGAAATACGTCATGCATAGCAGAAAAATGAGCCGGCAATGCAAGGCGATAAGCCATGGAACCAATACGTTCAGTGATAGGAAATGGCCCAATATATCGAGGCGCTAACTTCCCCGATCGAATGAAACGTGCAACACCCTTCATAGGTGAAACACGAATAAAAACAGGATCTCCAACAGAAAATTCTAATTTCCTTCTTCGATTATCGGCATAGGATTTTTGTCTACTTTGGGCTTTTTTCATCCTATGTCGAATAAGTTCCATCTTCTCTGTGGAGTCTCGAATAAAATCTGGACCTAAAACCAGCTTCTCATCGGCCTCAAGCCAACAAGAAGGAGATCGGCAGGGCCTTCCGTAGAGTGCCTCGAAAGGTGCCATACTAATACTAGATTGGAAGCTATTATTATAGGAAAATTCAACAAGTGAAATATGATCTTCCCAACTTCCACCAAAATCAAGCACACAAGCACGAAGAAGATCTTCAAGAGTTTGATTCACACGCTCGGTTTGTCCATCGGACTGGGGGTGATAAGCAGTGCTAAAGTTAAGCTTCATTCCTAAAGCTTTTTGAAGACTCTTCCAAAATCCACTAGTAAACAATGGATCTCGATCGCTAACAATACAAGTAGGAACTCCATGAAATTTAACAATTTCTTTGATAAAGAGTTTGGCCAAAAGAGGAACAGTTCGGTTAGACCGAACGGGAATAAAATGGGCGGATTTAGTAAGACTATCAACGATCACCCATAAGCCATCATGACCCGAACGAGAACGGGGAAGGCCATCTATAAAATCCATGGAAATTTGGTCCCACTTCCAAATTGGAATTTCTAAAGGTTGCAATAACCCACCAGGCCTCTGATGTTCGGCCTTGACAAGTTGGCAAGTCATGCAACACTTAACAAAGTTAGCAATATCAAATTTCATTCCCTCCCAATAATAAAGTCGCTTCATACCAGCGTACATTTTACTACTACCGGGATGAATGGTGAACTTAGAACGATGGGAATCTTCTAAAATATCTTTAAGAAGATCACCAATATTTGGTACGATAAGCCTACCAAATTTCCGAATGCCGCCACGAGAATCAATACCAAAGTCTTTCAAACCTTCAATATCAATTCTATCCTTAATATTTTGCTCAAGAAGAACCAATTCAGGATCTAGCCTTTGAGCTTCAAGAATGCGGTCTAAGAGAGAAGGATGAGCCTCAAGGCTACATAAAACAAATGATGAGCATAAATCGGATACGCACTCTCGAATCTCACAAGCGGATAAGATCTCGAGATCATTCCATTCGGATATCATCATAAAAACAACTGCTTGTTGCCTACGGCTAAGAGCATCGGCGACACGATTACCCTTACCGGGGGTATAAAGAATATCAAGATCATAAGATGCAAGGAACTCGAGCCAACGCTGTTGACGTAAATTAAGTTCTTTTTGAGAAAATAAATATTTCAAAGACTTATGATCCGTGTAAAGAATAAATTACTCTCCCAATAGATAATGACGCCAAATCCAAAGGGCGAAAATAATAGCCGCGATTTCTAAATCGTGTGTGGCATATCTAGTCTCGACCGGCTTTAATTGCCTAGAAGCATAAGCAATAGCACGTTCTTTTTGCATAAGAACGGCACCCAAACCAACGTGACTAGCATCAGTACAAACAACAAAATCTTGATTCCCTACGGGAATAACAAGAATAGGAGCATCAGAAAGGAGTTCTTTCAATTTCTGAAAAGAGGCTTCACATTTGTCCGACCAAATGTATTTAACTCTGTGACGACCCGGAATTTTGAGCAATATCAATTTAATAATCTTTGTCAATAATTAAATTGATTTGATCATTTTATATTATAAATTGACAAGTTAAATTTATTTTAAAGGTTAATGATAACAATTTGGTAATATCTATTAATATTTTTTTTCTAACAATATAAATAAGCAAGATTAAATTCTTTTGAAAGCTAATAATATTTGATTTGGAAATATTTATTTTGGTAAATAAGAAGTTTTAATGTAATAAAACTTTATATTCAAATTGTAATATATATGAATGTATATATTGTGATTTGATATTTGTTTAAAACATGACTTTGGAAATTAATAAATTTAATGTTAGGATGTTTCTATTTGAAATGTGTATATATATTTGTATATATATATATATATATTTGAAATAGGAATTGTATTAATTTGAATTTAATAAGAATTTTCAAACTTGAATATATTTAGTTTTGAATTTAAATTGATAATTTGATTTAATGACTTTGAATTGATAATTGAGATTTAAATTTAAAATAACAAAGTTAATTCCTTATTTATGATAAATATGTACTTTAAGTTTTTTTTTTTTTAAAAAAAAAAGATTTAAATTTAAAATAGAAGTTTCAAACCTATAAACATGATTGAATTAAAAATATAAGCTACTTGTTTCATATGAATATCTATTAAAATATAAGTATGTACATTTTATATTACATAAATACATGTATACAAGGATTTAATAAATTATTAAAGATAAATAAAATTTAAAGAGAAACATTTAATAAAACAATTATAACACATGTAAGAATATTAATTTACATTAAAGACATTTGTAAATTAATAGGTATAGGTGTAAGTAAATTAGATCTTGAAGGTGACAAATGTCATTTTCTTTAATGACTAAATTTAAAATTAAATTGTAGATAAAGATAGTTTACTTTCAGCTGAAAACATTTTATTCAAACTCAAAACTTTATACAAAAGAATTCCTCTACTCTCTTCTACAACAAAATAAATACAAATCTGAAAGGAACAAAGATAAAAATGCATGCAAATCAAAAAAAAAAGAAATCAGTAAGAAAAGAATGAACCTGGAAGTTCATAGCTGAAGATAAATTCAAATGCTGCAACAACAATTAATCAACATGCAAATTTATTCAAGCAATCCTGGATTAAAATCTTCAACATGCATACTGGAAATAAATCATCACTTCAACTTGCAAAGGGAATTGAAGCCTGGAACAAAAAGCTATTCTGTTTTCTGGAAAATTAACAGGTGAGTAAATGAAGTTTTTTTTAAAAACAGTTTAACCTTGGATTCAACTTATTATTGTGATCATATCATGTTGTTTATCTGATGCATTTAATTCAAATTAGATTTAAGTTTTTTTTTAAGCTTGGAAATAATGCAGTTCTGTCTTCTGCAAGATTCAAGTGAGTTAATAAATTTCTTAAAAAAAAAAACAGTTTAAACTTTGGATTCATCTTGATCTTATGATTGGTTAGTATGATGATTTATAGAATATTTGATTCAAAATTTAATGTATTGGGTATGTTTGTTTTGCCTGAGAGGTATACATATGTTCTGTGTATAAACACAGTTTTCAATTTCATTATAAAACCAATAATCTAGTATTGAATCCATATTGACCTATGATGTATAAACAAAAGTTGTTTGTAATCAACTAACATATCATCTAAAAATATTTGCAAGTTTTAAATTTGAATAATTAGTTGTAAATTTTCAAGTTTACAGTAAAATATAATATTGGGTCAAAATTTGATGAAATCAATTTCAAGTTTTGATTGCATGATTGGATTGTAAATGGTGAATGATGATTTTTAGTACTTGAATCACAATTTTTAATGGGGTATTTAGTGAGAATTTTGGGATTTTCTGTTTGGAGTATTTTTGCAAAATCACGGCAAACTACGACGAATTGGTTGTCGCCGTTGAACTCGAAGGTCGAGGGGGGTTTAGAGATCATGCGAAAAATGGTTCAAGAATTTTTAATTGATTGGGTTGGCCATGGATTGAGTATGTAGGGTTTTGTGTGCTGTTGAAGCCGATGTTGCTCTTGGAGTTGTCGCGACATAATGTTGTTACCGGAGGGTGTCGCGAACATTGCAGAGGGTCGAGGGGGTAATGGTGGAGCTAAGGTAGCAACGGCGTGGTCTCTGGTGAAGGCAGTGACGGGCGGTGGTGGTTTGCAGGTAGGGGTTCTTCGAACTGTTTGGGTTCGAATGTTGTATTTCGATTTTCGATCGTGTTTGGATTTCTGGGTTTCGAATTGTGATATTGGGGACGAGAGTGACTTGGTGGAGGCCGGAGAGGGGATCGCCGTTGACCAACGGCGATGTGCATGTTAACGTGCACAGTTCGTGTTTCAGTGGATGGGGTTTTGGGGAGAAGATGGTAGGGACTCGAAGTTTACTTCGGGTTTTTGATGTTCTAACTCGAAAGCAGGTTGTAGGCAGGGGAGGCTCGGGATGTTCCTGGGTTTTTTGTGAAGTTTACTCGGGTATACGCGAGGGAAAAGATTAGTGGGTGGCTCGAGTTTTAGGCATTCAGGCTTTAGTATAGAGGTTAGATATGATTATTACTAAGGACATTTTATTTTAGTAATAAAGTTTCTAAAACAAAGGATGAACAAGTTTTAAAAATTTAATTTGTTTTCAAAGTTATGTTTTAAAAACAAGTTTTATATATAATAAATATGAAAGTTTTAAATAGAATAAGTGGATTTTAAATAAAATTTGTATTAAACTTTATTAAACAAATTTGGAAAGATTTTAAAGATTTCAAAGTTCAATTTAAAATATGTTTAAATTTAATTGATTTCTAAATCATTATATTTTATTTAAATAAAGTTTAATGATTTAGAATTTGATAATCAATTGTAATAAAGATTATCTTTAGTTATTTTGAATTTGATTTAATTAAAGATAATTAAATTTGTAAAGATAATTGAGATAGTTAAATCATTTTTAATTATCAAGTTTTATTTGTTAATAAATGATTTAATTAAGAAAATGGTTTCTTAATTTAGTATCTTTTAATATAATAAGTTAAGAATCATTTAATTAATTTTAAATGATTAAGTTAAATAATTAATTAAATAATTAATTTGTGATTAATTAAGATAATCACTTTGGATTAATCTAATATAATTACTTGGGAGGTAATCAAGTAATTAAGTGGTTAATTATTTGGGGTAATTAAATAAAGGATAATTACTTTATTAAAAGTAATTAAGTAAATGTGATTAGGGAATAATCACTTTAGTTATTAATTAGAGAATTAATTAATAATTGATTAAAGGTTTAAATTATTTGATTAATGATTGATTAATTAAAGTATTAAGAGAAAGAATTAAGAGTTATTAATTACTTGTAAAAGTAATTAATTAAGATAGAATTTAATTAATGATGTAATCATTAATTAATGAAAATAATTAATTAATTGTTAATTAATAATTTAAGAATAATTAATTTTATAATTAAGTTTTAATTACTAAATGTAATTAAAGTAATTAATCAAAGGTGATTAATTAAAAGTAATTAATTAAAGTGATTAATTAAAAGTAATTAATCAAGTGTGATTAATTAAAAGTAATTAATCAAGTAAATTTAATTAAAGGTAATTAAGGAATAATTACCAGAATAATTAGAGGATAATTAATCAAGTATGATTAATTTTTAAAGGTAATTAAGAGGTAATTACTTAGTATAATTTGGAGTAATTAATCAGGATGATTAATTAATTTGGTAATTAAGTAATAATTACTTAAAGTAATTAAGTGATAATTAATCAGGAAAGATTAATTGAAATGGATAATTAAGTGATGTTAATTAATTAATTTGTAATTAATTAATAAATAGTATTGGATTAGAGATAATCCAAGTATTTAATTAAGGATTAATTTAATTTAAGGATTAATTAAATTAATCAAGGTTGAATCAAATTTGTTTATGAATGGTTAATGATTGGATGATTTATATATCATTGGATGAGTTAATGATATTGATTGTTGTTGGATGATATTGATAGATGTGATGATGTGATTATGCTATATGTGATTGTGACATATATGCTGCTTTGTGATATGTATAGATGCATGTTATAATAGATGCTTATCTATCTGTGTAGTATGATACATCCATTTATGTTAAGTGATATTTCTGAATATCTATTGTTTAAAATCCCTTAAGTACAACTTGGACATTAAAATGGCGTTTGGTTTCGATGAGACCGGGATCGGGTTTCCATATTTGGAATCCGAAAACCACATCGATTCCAATTAAACGTTAGGTCGTTAATCCAAATGGAGCAAGTGAAGACTCGAGGTGTAAGGGCTATACGTCAGTATAACTCAGTGGGTGATTCCGTAATGAGTTTGACGGAATAGTGCTTATAGATTCGAGATGGTGAATCAGAGTGCAAGGGCTATGGTCGTTGACTCTGAGGGTGATTCCAAAATGAGTGCAACGAGATAGTGCCTTCGGTTTCGTTCGAACCCGGAACGAACTTGTATGGATTGAATGCTTTCAGAACATCGTCAGGCAGACGATGAGCATTCTAAGATAATTGGTCCTATAAAGGTAATCGCAGCCTCAAGCCTCATCAACCGGGAATGGCTAAAACAGGGGAGGTGCAGCAAGGCTTCGTGGGTCGCCCCCACTGGAGAGCAAGATACATCCCTGTCTAGAGGTCCCTTTATATTTCGGCTGTGTGGGCAGTTGGTCTGCAGCCAACTGCGGGGTGGTCTTGTTCGGGACTGTTCAGTAAGGAATGGTCCCGGTCTTGTGTTGCAGGGGATGAAGGGAGTAATCCTCGGTACGGTGATCTAGGCCACGTACTGTGACGGGCGGTACCCCAGTAGCCCTGCCATTGTTGGAAACCCATTTTCCCTACGAGACCCTACGGTTTTGTTTGTATTACCCACTTTTGTGGCTAGTAGCTGGAATTTAATGAATGTAACAATTTCGGCTATTTCTTATTTACTTGAAAACCCTAGACACTATTATAATATCACTGGATTTCCTATCAAATGTTTTTGTTAGCGTAAGGTAAAAACTTTTCCATGTTTATGTGTGGGAAGTCTTACGTGATACCTTTTGTTTTCAAAGGATTTTCTAAAGTTAAGCAATCTTAAACCGTTTACTCACACCAGACCCCTGTCTGACCCGAGTGTTTATTTTCTGTTTTATTAAACTCTTGGGTACTCATATTATATATGAGTAGTCAAGTGATTCAGGTTATCTCTTGACGAATTCTGGAGGAGCTTTGGAGCAGGAGGCTTCAGCGTGTAGATATATGGTTAGAGTTTCCGCTGTGTATATTCTATGTTGATGTCTTGTATTGTATTAGACAGAATGTTATAACTGTCTATATTGAGATGTTTAGTTATGTACTCTGATGTATATGAACTATGTATATGTTCTATATTATATTTAAATCGTTCCGCTGTGAGATTCTGATGTGTTGTTTTCTCTTTCTTCTCTTTCTTTTCTTCTTCTATCCCTTTCTTTCTTAATTAGTGATGCGATTTTCCGGGAGTGGAAAGTTGGGTCGCTACAAACTCCCTACTTAGTCAAGCCAGTAAGAGGCATGACAATCTTAGAAAAGTCCTTAATAAAACGACGGTAATAGCCCGCCAAACCGAGAAAACTACGAATCTCTATCACACTCTCCGGTCTCTTCCAATCTTGAATCGCTTCAATCTTTGAAGGATCCACGGAAATCCCGGATTCAGAAATAATATGACCGAGAAACTTCACACGAGATTGCCAAAAGTGGCATTTAGAAAATTTCTCCTTTAATTGATTACTCCTAAGAGTTTCCAATACAACCGAAGATGTTTCTCATGTTCCTCCTCGGTTTTTGAATACACAAGAATATCATCAATGAATATGAGAACAAACCGATCGAGGAAATCTTTGAAAACTCGATTCATGAGGTCAACGAAATAAGCTGGAACATTCGTTAACCCAAATGGCATAACAAGCCATTCATAAGATCCATATCGAGTACGGAATGATGTCAAAGGAATGCTATCCTCAGCGATACGAAGCTGATGGAAACCGGTAGCCAAGTCCAATTGTGAAAAGACCTTAGCACCACTAAGCTGATCGAATAGATCATCAATCCGAGTTAAATGATATTTATTTTTAATAGTCAGATCGTTAAGTTTGCGATAGTCAATGCAAAGCCTAAGCGTACCGTTGGATTTCTTCACGAAAATAGCCGAAGCTCCCCAAGGTGAGGAACTAGAGCAAATAAATTTCTTCGTCTCCAATTCGGATAATTGTTTACGCATCTCCTCATTTTCCTTATTGGACATGCGATAAGGAGGACGAGTAATAGGTTGTGCTCCAGAAACAAGATTAATTCTGAACTCAATTGCTCGTTTAGGTGGTAAACCTAAAACGGGCTCGAATATGTCGGAAAATTCACGAACAACGTGAATACGAGAAATAATATCATCTTCATCATCATCATCGTCATCACGAGGATTTAAAGAATATAAAGATGCCGCCAAACAGGATTCTGAATCTTTAAGATTAACAGAAATCTGTTTAACAGATAGTGGATGTCGGAGATGAATAGTCCGCTCAGGACATAGGATATGGGCTTGATAACGGTTAAGCCAATCCATTCCCAAAATTATTCCAAATCCTAAGTAACACATGACATGCAAATCGGATAGGAAAGAAAAATTACATAAAATAATCTCCACATCTTTACAAAGCAAACTAAGAGTTGCGGATCCACCAACAGGATTCGCAATTTTTAAAGAAGTCATCAATGCAGTAACACTTAAGGAAAAAGTTTCTACCAGTTCCTTTGATGTAAAAGAATGGGACGCACCCGTATCAAAGAGAACTCTAATAGGTTGATCATGAAATAAAATAATACCATCAAGAATGGAATGAGAAATACCTTGGCCACGAGATGTGTTGCCAGGGGCCTGATCCACATTCAACTTTCCTTCCTTCTTGCCTTTACGCTTGAGGCATTGATGTATGTAATGACCCGGGCTCTTACAATAGCGACAAGATTTGGGCTTAGAGCACTTATTCGCATAATGATCCCCAGACCCACAGTTGAAGCAACTCGCACCACTAGGAGAAGGAGACTTTGCCGCAGGGGTTGCCTGCTTACCCTTTTTGTTGGGATAAGGACCCTTGAATTTGTTTGGCCTCTTCTTGTTGTTGAAGTTTGGTTTAGCGCCTTCCACTTCAACATCACTCTCTCTATCAGCCTCTTCAAGACGAAGAGCGATATCGACGAGTTGATCAAATGCGACTTCTAGTTTCAGGAGTAGTGGCTTCTTAAGATTCTTATTTAAGCCATAAACGAACCTCTGGTTCTTCTTCAATGGGGTATTGATGTATTCAACCCCATATTTGGAAAGCGACTCGAAGGATGCGACGTAATCAGTCACAGAGGATTGACCTTGAACAAGGTCTATAAAACGTCGAGCCAAGGTTACTTTCCCAGCTTCTGGTACAAACTTTAACTCGCGTCCCTGAAATTGCTCCTAGGTGAGATCCGCTTCATTAATTTCTGAAATAAGGAGTTCGTACCAATCCAATGCTCTCTCCTGGAGCATGCTGGAAGCCACCTGAACGCGGTGGAGATCGATAAGGTTCATGCGAGAAAAGATTCGATCGCATGATTTTAACCAAGCCTGGACCTCGATGATATTTTCCGAACCTTTGAAGGGCTTCCCACCCAAGTTGGTGTAATCGCTGCACAAGCGTGCAAATCCCGACTTTGGGTGAGTAGGTTCCGGGTTAGCTCCAGCTGCTTGAGCATTAGTTACTAAATCAAGAAGCTGTTGAGCAGTCACAAAAACTCCATCCGGGGGAGCAGCACCAGATGATCCAGTTCTGGGACTGCCTGGTCTAGACATTCTCTTCCTTTGAGAAAGAAAGAAGAGAAGGAAGAAGGTTATTCACCAATGAACATCAAGCAACCTTGATAGATAAAACAAGGAATCATAAAGGAAATAGGATGAATCGGTACGAAGACTCGAATTAATCCTATGGTATGACTCCTAAGATAGACCTAGGACGATGATCCTTGTTAAGTTATTCTACATTGTTCTGAAGTTTGGCTTTGATACCAAGCTGTGACGCCCCACCTCTATACCCACGCTAGCCAAGAACACTACGGAGTAGTGCTGTCAACTAGCACTGATAATAAGGCTGTTGAGAAGCGACCATGCATGTAATTGCTTATCACACGGTGGCTATAAATAATCTTCGGAAACAAACATAGAAATAAGCATAACGCAAATCAGTCACAGACATCCATATCACAAAGGCGGAAGAAGATATGAATATATAACTAACACATGAAAGTGTACATCAGAGTAGTGCTCAAAAGATCCACAATAATACAAAAGAATAGCAACACGTGCTATACAAAAGAATACAACTATGAGTCTATATCTCAAGTGTATATAACAAAAACTGCTAATCTAAACAGTTAGCCAAAAGTCAGAGTGAAGAATCCCTGGGAAGAAGTCAAGCAGAAGCACCTGTAACATCTCGGTCTGACCCGAGTATTATTTAAGAAAATAATAAACGGGTCAGTCTAGCTATAAATATCAGATGACATGATATAACATAAAAGATATGGCATAAACATAAAATATCCATAATGACATACCACTATAAGTATGTAAATAATGATCAACAGAAGATCAATCAATAAGAGATAATCAATATCACAAGAATCTTCTCAAAGATTCGGAAAGGGCATCATACCCCAAACTTGTACTCATAACAAGTCAATGACATAAATTCTAGAAATCAATGCAAGAAGTCCAGAAATCATAGAAAAGAGAAAGAGGCCTATCACATGACGGTCCGAAGACCAAGGGGAGCTACCCCACATGTTTGAATGGAATCACACAGATTAAGGTCCAGACTAACCAAAAAGCAAAAAGGTATGTGTGAGTGGAATCACACAAGTGGTGTTTAGTCTAACCTCGCAACAAGAGACATCGCACAGTTGCTAGTCTAAATCATCAGAATGATCGTCATGATGAACGAGAAGTGTCAATTACACTAAGCTAGTAAATATAGAAGTTTAGCTTCATGTCCCATAACCACTTGCTTAACTTAAATATTTACGAACAAACTATAAATCTTCACTAATAAAATTGTCACAAGAGGTTCAATCGAACAAGTCCAAGAATTATCTGACGAAGTGAACGCAAGCGTTTCATACCACTTATTTTACTAAGTCGTTTAATTAGATTTCTCATCCGAGTGAGGTAAAGGTTTGTATATACTAATAGATTGGAAAACGATTTAAGAAAAGAGCTTTGTTATTAAAAATAGAGTTGAAATTGTTTGTTAAAAGAGTTTTGATATTTACTACTAGTATTGAAACCTTTATATTATAAAGTGACAAAATACAGAAGCAATTGTAGAAACAATCAGTCACAAAAATCGCATACGGAGATGTGAATAAAATCCAAGGAAATCAGCTCAATATTTTTCAGATAAGACCCCCTACGGAGGGGGGTCCAGGGGGGTGGCAACCCCCTATGGTGGGGGTGCGGGGGCAACGCCACCATTTACGGGGTTCGACCTGCCCGGTCAGGTCGCGGGGGTCCAGGGGCCAGGCCCCCGGCGGGGTGCGGGGCAGCGCCCCGTCCAAAACGGTACGACCTAGTGAAGACAAAATGAGGTCTAACGATGTAACGAGTCGGATTTTGCCCGCTCAAAAATCGACATCCGTACTTCAAATCGTACTCGAATGCCATAGATTCGACCGTTCAAATCCGATTCGCCGGAGCTTATAACAATCATTAAGTAAACAACACAGCGGAATAAAAGAATAATACATTGATATACAGCTTTGATACAATATCTGATACAACAGATGATCCAATAGATATCAATATACATCAGAGATATGATACAATAAAACAATAGCGGAAAGAAAAGAGATAATATCTAGCAGCGAAACAAATAACTCTAAGATAGTCTTCAAAAGAGAACTCCGAGAACTGCAACTCCATTGCCAATAATCAATCCAGCAATAGCTCGAACTCCCAATAACGATGCACCTAGATAACCAAGACTGGTGCGATCCAAAGACTGAACTAACTCCAGATAATCTACTAAACCTGACTATCTGAAAAACCCAACTCTAGACTGCTCGTGTAGAAAATAATGAGCACCCAGAGTTTAGGAAAGAAACAATAAACTCCGGATCAGTCGTGGAACTGGTGTGAGCAACAAAAACAGTTTATCTTTAAAAACATTCAATAAAAGATTTTCAAAGTCAATTCGCAATGCTTTTTAAAAATGAGACTACCATAAGGCCTCCCGCACACACACACAATGCAAACGCAGAATCGGAGGAGATTTCTCCTTATGATAGTCAAAGATGCTTGATACGCATTAAAAAGACATTTGATATTATTACTAGTGCATAGTGTAGGAAAAATTCATTTCGAAAGTAGAATATAAATCTTAGCCAACATACGACCATTATCGTATGCCTACTATAGCTACCATCTAAACAGTGGTGACCACCATAAGTAAATGGCAGGTTCTACAACTAATACCGTACAGGGTTTCGTATTGGGAATTGGATTTCCAACGAATGATTAGGCCAAGGAACTTCCCATTGCCACACGAGAATGCCTCTGGATGGACATCCCCGAGAACCAAACCGGATCTCTACCAACACAAGGCCGGGCTACCCCTAACTGAGTAACAACTGACCGAATATGCCATCCCCCGGTCCTTTGGGACCTTTCACCGAGCGCTCGTAATCAATTCACACAATCATAACAAAGTGTTTTCAACATGAGTAAATATCTGGGCTCCATACCATGATACCACCCTTTTCCAGAAGGAAATGCACACATCCTAAAGGGCTCTACCCCTCATAACCTTGCTGCTTCTTTCCTGTTTTGACCATTCACGGGGTGTGAGGCTCGACGAAGTCACGTCCACAAAAACATACTTTATACAAAAGCCATGCTTTGGGTCAACAAATGATCATAGAAATGATCACCAAGATAGACGATCAAATAAATGATCCTATCACAAATAATCAACACAATGATCATTTCACAGCAACACTCAGCATGTCACATTACCAAATTGGGAATATATCGCTGATAACATTCAACTACATAACCTCTGAGCTCGTACGTCTCATAGAAGGGTGTTAAGCTAAAAGAATAAATTCTCCGCCACCAACAGAAATATATTTGAAAGAAATCGGCTTTACATCTCAACTTGTAATGTCAGACACACAATCCATACAAGTCTGTTCCGGGCTCGAACAAAACCGAAGGAACTTACAAAGAAGTCCTTGCAATCCGGATATTCACAATCCTGATCGGATTTCCCATCACTTAGGGAGTTTCTATACCGGCGCGACTCGGTGTAGAAACAATCGATAGGTCATCCTATCGCTTTCGCAAATATCCGGTCTTCAAATGCTATCCATAACGACATATCACATATTCGGAATGGGTTATACGACACAAAGGTCCTTTCCCGGCTAAACCGAATAGCGAGCGAAAATATTCTTAAAACATATGGATATGGGATTTCAATTAAGTCACAACTTATTACCCAAAACTTTTCTTCAAATGGCTTAACAAATTACCATTTTCAATCTTTAACAAAAAGATTCATTTTCACAACCTTTAACGGTTTAAACAATTCTCACATTTTAATCTTTTAAACAAAAGATTCATTCACAGATTTTCCAAATCAATTTTCATTTCAATTTGATTAACCCGTTAAATCTTTTAAATCAAAGATTTAACTTATAGCTTTCAAAACAATCTCATTTCTATTTGATTTAAACAAATCATCAATTTAAATCTGTTAAGAATAAACAGATTTAATTCATAGCTTTCAAAAAAAGAATTCATTTATAACTTAGGAAAATCATTTCTCTATTCAATCTTGAAATTCCCCTAATTAACTGAAATCTCAGTTCTTATCCAAAAGTGTTTATCATTTGAAAGCAACAGTTTTCATTTTGGAAATCTGATTCATTTATACGAGTTGAAATCCTTGAGTTAAATTCAAATTCCCAAAAATAATACTTTAAAAATGGTTTAACTCATAATGACTAGTATAATATCGTTAATCCCTAATTTCAAATTACAGAATTCAATTTCAAGTATTGAATTTAAATTTAAATCAACTTATTTAAATTCCAAAACTTAATCAAGTAATTGAAAATAATAAATTCTATTTTGAAATTCCATTCCAAAAGCTTTTCACCTTTATTCCGATTCCATTTCCAAAACATTTGAATTTTAAAAATTCAAATTTAACTATTTCAAAAATCTGCGACTTAATCGATTTCCTCGTGAAATCTATCATTGTGTGTGTATGGTGTGGTCCAGGGGTTATACACAGTAGTGCAACATCATTTCAATCATCACAGATTAACAGATAATATACAAATGCAAATAAATATACACTGTTCAATCTACAGAACAAAATATCACAAATCAGATAGGATAATCAATTCAAGGCATCACATATCAGGGATATTAACAATTCAACACCCAATAAAATCCAAACATCATAAGTAGGATCAATTTAATCATTTGATAAATTTAAATCAGATTTATTTTCTATGAATAATTCTTTTCACATTTATTATCAAATAAATTTCAAGTAAATGATCCTCATTAACTATTCATAATTATTTAATTACTATTCTTAAGTAATTAACCTCAATTTAATTATTGTTAATTATCATTTAATTAACCTTTAAAATCATATATTTAATCACTGATTATTTAATTAATTAAGTTTTAAACTGTAACTTAATAAATCTTAATTACTTGATTAAATAAATTAATCAATTATTCACTTGAACTAATTTAATGAGTGCATATCATTTTATCTTCACTAATTCAAATTTAAACTTATTCTTGTTTATCATTTAATCATCACTCACAATAAGTTTTAAAGACATTTATTTTCCCAATTACTTTCTAAATTTCATTTCAATTTTTGATACTTAAAATAAATTCCAATTTATCCTAAATAAAGATTTAAAACTAATTTTTCAAAACCCCTTTTAATTACATATTTAAAAGCATACCTTAACACTTAAACTTATTTACGATTTAAAATAAAAACCGAACTTAACTTCAGTATTTAAATTTTCCATTAAATTGTACATTTCAGCTTTTGAAAAGATTAAAATTTTAGAATTGTCAAGTAAAACGAAAACTGAAACCCATCTTTTAAATCTTCTTTTTCTTAGACCCTTATTTTATTTCAAATTTAAATCAAAGATAAAAATAAAATAAAACTTGAATTGAAACTTAAAATCTATTATAAGCTTCATTTAGACTTGGTTCAGTTTAATTTTACTAAAATCTGTTAAACAGATTGTTCCCAGGCTTCAAGCCTTGAACCATTTCACCGAGTCAAACAGCGAAAAACTTCGAGACGCCTCCCCCCTTTCTTCGAGTTCATCACGTCATTCACCTTCCTTCCTCCCTAGTGCACACACGTGCACCGTGCACCTACCCACGCTCCTCCGGCCACCGATGAGCATCCCGTCCATCCCACACACACACACGAACACGCGAGACCCCAAAGCATTATCCTGATCGAAGAAAGTTCGATCAGATCAAATTTGACCCAATCGAACCCACTGACCCAAAAACTCGACCACCCAAAAACCCATCGTACCATCACCCACGACCACCGGCCACCTCGAAACTTGGTCCGAAGCTTCGCCACCACCCAACGCCTCTAACCCACCTAGTCCGATCGCCTCTAATTCCCTGATGCCCTCGCAATGCCTCGACAACCGAGCCAAACCCATTACCCCTCTTAAACCCTAGTTTCGATCCAACCCAAAAATTTACTCATTCGAAATTTTTTTCAGTATTTTTCCTATAATCTACGATCATACTAGTACCTCCACGCCAAATTTTGCCAAAAATTAACACGCCGATCATCAGGTTTTTCCCCAAAACCATATCTCGTTCATCTCGCAACTGCTCTTTTATCTTAGCCCTAAAAATCATGATGTTTGTTTTAAAAATCAAGTTTAAGTAAGAGAATTCAGTTTATATGCTTGAAATTGTAAAATAAAATGTTTAAATTTTGACTAAGTTATAGTTTTGTTCAGTCTTCTTCAAGTCCAGTGATATTTCCAAGAGGTTTCATTTTATATCAATTTTTAATTCTTTAATATAGGTTATAACGATCATTTTGGGTTCAAAACTTAAGCCTTGTCAAAGCTTGGATCAAGAACAAATGAATTTGGATGAGTACTTAAGCCTAGAACTAAAGTCAGAGAAGAATACTGATATATGCACAACAATATTTTCATATACAAAGCTAACTGATAAATTCATTCACAGATCACACTTGTTTTCATAGATGATCAGGCAACGTAAATATATATTTAACTTTTTAAATTTTATGATGTCACTCACCTTGGTTTTCACAGAAAGGAAGAACAGAGCTTGCTAATGTTAAACAGTTGAATTATTGTTTGAGTTTTTAAAGATGGTAAGCTTTAGTTTTCTTTGCTTAGTTTTATTTATTTATTTGTTTGATGAAAGAACTGAGGTGGGGGGTTGATATAAAGAAGAATGTTTTACTGTGTGATGTACTAACTTTGTACAGGTTGATATGATAACATTGAGGTGGCTGAAGATACATTATGGCATGCTAAAGATTCAAGCAGTAAATGCCCCAGTACTTCTTTCCCATGCTTGCCTACACCTTTTTTCCTTTGCCTGCGTACTTGTATCTTTTTTTTTTATTTTACTTTGTCTTGTTTTAAATTGACTTGTTTTTGCCTAGCATATTAAACTCTACAGGCTGCCTATTTGTCTCTTTCATTTTCTTTGTGTTCATATTTGATTTTCTTTACAGCCTACATATTTATACAACTTTGTATTGTTATCTTGTCACATGAACACATTTCTATTTTTATTTATTTTTAAAACCATTTATTTAAATTTTTATTTCTATTTTTAGTTTAAATATTTATCATAAATTTTACTTTAAAAATTATTGTTTTATATTTCTCTATATACACACATATTTTATATATCTTAAATTATCATCATTTATAAATTTTAAATCAATTTATTTATTCATTTTCTATACTTATGTCTAAAGTATATTATTTATTTTTCAAAAATCATTTATTAAGAATTTATTTAAAATCCAATATATACATATATACAAATTTACAAATTCATACGACTTAAAAAAATTTCTATTTGAATCGGGGAAACTCGCTGCCCTTTATAATTAATTTTATAAATTTTTATTCAAAATTTCATTTAATTATCAATTTAAATTAAATTAAAAATCTAGGGTCGTTACAGACTTCCCCCCTTAAAAAAAATTTCGTCCTCGAAATTCGCAGGCACGAAAACAACACAGAGATAGACAGATTCGATCTCCTATAATTCCTCAAGCATAAGATATGGATTCCAAACTCAAGTCGGAATATTTCAGAATACATACCAATTTGTCCCTCTTCGTACCTTGGTATTCACAAGAAATTACAATAGAATTTCAAAATTTGGTTTCAAACGAAATCGATTTATCGATACAATTCGATTATCCTTCCTATTCTATTAATCAATTTAATTCAATTAAAATTTCCAATTTATTTAAAATTTCCAATTTCTAATTCATTTATTAGAGTTTAAATCAAAAACTGATAAGAAATCAATAAAGATAAGGATTTTCTATAACGAATCGTAGAGCTACTATCATATCGAAATTTCTTCTTTCTGGAGCTGGTACGAAGAAATCAAAAGAATTTGGAAACAAATCAAAAAGAGATTGATAAGAAAGATGTTCCCACTGTTGTTACAGAGTTTTGACTAATTATAGTCGTATTTCCCTGTCCCCTATCTCGTCCTCTTCTTGCACTCATACTTACTATTAGTAGATAGTAAGAGAATTTACTGAGGCATTCAAACGGATATCTTAAGGATTACTCATTCTAGGATTTACTTCACCCTATCTCTAATGAGTTACTTGATGTGTTATACTACTGAGCTAAAGTTCAACCCTTAGCTCTGATACCAATTGTAACGACTCGGATTTTGTGCGCTCAAAAATCGACATCCGTACTTCAAATCGTACTCGAATGCCATAGATTCGACCGTTCAAATCCGATTCGTCGGAGCTTATAACAATCATTAAGTAAACAACACAGCGGAATAAAAGAATAATACATTGATATACAGCTTTGATACAATATCTGATACAACAGATGATCCAATAGATATCAATATACATCAGAGATATGATACAATAAAACAGTAGCGGAAAGAAAATAGATAATATCTAGCAGCGAAACAAATAACTCTAAGATAGTCTTCAAAAGAGAACTCCGAGAACTGCAACTCCATTTCCAATAATCAATCCAGCAATAGCTCGAACTCCCAATAACGATGCACCTAGATAACCAAGACTGGTGCGATCCAAAGACTGAACTAACTCCAGATAATCTACTAAACCTGACTATCTGAAAAACCCAACTCTAGACTGCTCGTGTAGAAAATAATGAGCACCCAGAGTTTAGGAAAGAAACAATAAACTCCGGATCAGTCGTGGGACTGGTGTGAGCAACAAAAACAGTTTATCTTTAAAAACATTCAATAAAAGATTTTCAAAGTCAATTCGCAATGCTTTTTAAAAATGAGACTACCATAAGGCCTCCCGCACACACACACAATGCAAACGCAGAATCGGAGGAGATTTCTCCTTATGATAGTCAAAGATGCTTGATACGCATTAAAAAGACATTTGATATTATTACTAGTGCATAGTGTAGGAAAAATTCATTTCGAAAGTAGAATATAAATCTTAGCCAACATACGACCATTATCGTATGCCTACTATAGCTACCATCTAAACAGTGGTGACCACCATAAGTAAATGGCAGGTTCTACAACTAATACCGTACAGGGTTTCGTATTGGGAATTGGATTTCCAACGAATGATCAGGCCAAGGAACTTCCCATTGTAACATGAGAATGCCTCTGGATGGACATCCCCGAGAACCAAACCGGATCTCTACCAACACAAGGCCGGGTTACCCCTAACTGAGTAACAACTGACCGAATATGCCATCCCCCGGTCCTTTGGGACCTTTCACCGAGCGCTCGTAATCAATTCACACAATCATAACAAAGTGTTTTCAACACTAGTAAATATCTGGGCTCCATACCATGATACCACCCTTTTCCAGAAGGAAATGCACACATCCTAAAGGGCGCTACCCCGCATAACCTTGCTGCTTCTTTCCTGTTTTGACCATTCACGGGGTGTGAGGCTCGACGAAGTCACGTCCACAAAAACATACTTTATACAAAAGCCATGCTTTGGGTCAACAAATGATCATAGAAATGATCACCAAGATAGACGATCAAATAAATGATCCTATCACAAATAATCAACACAATGATCATTTCACAGCAACACTCAGCATGTCACATTACCAAATTGGGAATATATCGCTGATAACATTCAACTACATAACCTCTGAGCTCGTACGTCTCAGAGAAGGGTGTTAAGCTAAAAGAATAAATTCTCTGCCACCAACAGAAATATATTTGAAAGAAATCGGCTTTACATCTCAACTTGTAATGTCAGACACACAATCCATACAAGTCTGTTCCGGGCTCGAACAAAACCGAAGGAACTTACAAAGAAGTCCTTGCAATCCGGATATTCACAATCCTGATCGGATTTCCCATCACTTAGGGAGTTTCTATACCGGCGCGACTCGGTGCAAAACAATCAATAGGTCATCCTATCGCTTTCGCAAATATCCGGTCTTCATCACCGGTCTTCAAATGCTATCCATAACGACATATCACATATTCGGAATGGGTTATACGACACAAAGGTCCTTTCCCGGCTAAACCGAATAGCGAGCGAAAATATTCTTAAAACATATGGATATGGGATTTCAATTAAGTCACAACTTATTACCCAAAACTTTTCTTCAAATGGCTTAACAAATTACCATTTTCAATCTTTAACAAAAAGATTCATTTTCACAACCTTTAACGGTTTAAACAATTCTCACATTTTAATCTTTTAAACAAAAGATTCATTCACAGATTTTCCAAATCAATTTTCATTTCAATTTGATTAACTCGTTAAATCTTTTAAATCAAAGATTTAACTTATAGCTTTCAAAACAATCTCATTTCTATTTGATTTAAACAAATCATCAATTTAAATCTGTTAAGAATAAACAGATTTAATTCATAGCTTTCAAAAAAAGAATTCATTTATAACTTAGGAAAATCATTTCTCTATTCAATCTTGAAATTCCCCTAATTAACTGAAATCTCAGTTCTTATCCAAAAGTGTTTATCATTTGAAAACAACAGTTTTCATTTTGGAAATCTGATTCATTTATACGAGTTGAAATCCTTGAGTTAAATTCAAATTCCCAAAAATAATACTTTAAAAATGGTTTAACTCATAATGACTAGTATAATATCGTTAATCCCTAATTTCAAATTACAGAATTCAATTTCAAGTATTGAATTTAAATTTAAATCAACTTATTTAAATTCCAAAACTTAATCAAGTAATTAAAAATAATAAATTCTATTTTGAAATTCCATTCCAAAAGCTTTTCACCTTTATTCCGATTCCATTTCCAAAACATTTGAATTTTAAAAATTCAAATTTAATTATTTCAAAAATCTGCGACTTAATCGATTTCCTCGTGAAATCCATCATTGTGTGTGTATGGTGTGGTCCAGGGGTTATACACAGTAGTGCAACATCATTTCAATCATCACAGATTAACAGATAATATACAAATGCAAATAAATATACACTGTTCAATCTACAGAACAAAATATCACAAATCAGATAGGATAATCAATTCAAGGCATCACATATCAGGGATATTAACAATTCAACACCCAATAAAATCCAAACATCATAAGTAGGATCAATTTAATCATCTGATAAATTTAAATCAGATTTATTTTCTATGAATAATTCTTTTCACATTTATTATCAAATAAATTTCAAGTAAATGATCCTCATTAACTATTCATAATTATTTAATTACTATTCTTAAGTAATTAACCTCAATTTAATTATTGTTAATTATCATTTAATTAACCTTTAAAATCATATATTTAATCACTGATTATTTAATTAATTAAGTTTTAAACTGTAACTTAATAAATCTTAATTACTTGATTAAATAAATTAATCAATTATTCACTTGAACTAATTTAATGAGTGCATATCATTTTATCTTCACTAATTCAATTTAAACTTATTCTTGTTTATCATTTAATCATCACTCACAATAAGTTTTAAAGACATTTATTTTCCCAATTACTTTCTAAATTTCATTTCAATTTTTGATACTTAAAATAAATTCCAATTTATCCTAAATAAAGATTTAAAACTAATTTTTCAAAACCCCTTTTAATTACATATTTAAAAGCATACCTTAACACTTAAACTTATTTACGATTTAAAATAAAAACCGAACTTAACTTCAGTATTTAAATTTTCCATTAAATTGTACATTTCAGCTTTTGAAAAGATTAAAATTTTAGAATTGTCAAGTAAAACGAAAACAGAAACCCATCTTTTAAATCTTCTTTTTCTTAGACCCTTATTTTATTTCAAATTTAAATCAAAGATAAAAATAAAATAAAACTTGAATTTAAACTTAAAATCTATTATAAGCTTCATTTAGACTTGGTTCAGTTTAATTTTACTAAAATCTGTTAAACAGATTGTTCCCAGGCTTCAAGCCTTGAACCATTTCACCGAGTCAAACAGCGAAAAACTTCGAGACGCCTCCCCCTTTCTTCGAGTTCATCACGTCATTCACCTTCCTTCCTCCCTAGTGCACACACGTGCACCGTGCACCTACCCACGCTCCTCCGGCCACCGATGAGCATCCCGTCCATCCCACACACACACACGAACACGCGAGACCCCAAAGCATTATCCAGATCGAAGAAAGTTCGATCAGATCAAATTTGACCCAATCGAACCCACTGACCCAAAAACTCGACCACCCAAAAACCCATCGTACCATCACCCACGACCACCGGCCACCTCGAAACTTGGTCCGAAGCTTCGCCACCACCCAACGCCTCTAACCCACCTAGTCCGATCGCCTCTAATTCCCTGATGCCCTCGCATTGCCTCTACAACCGAGCCAAACCCATTACCCCTCTTAAACCCTAGTTTCGATCCAACCCAAAAATTTACTCATTCGAAATTTTTTTTAGTATTTTTCCTATAATCTACGATCATACTAGTACCTCCACGCCAAATTTTGCCAAAAATTAACACGCCGATCATCAGGTTTTTCCCCAAAACCATATCTCGTTCATCTCGCAACTGCTCTTTTATCTTAGCCCTAAAAATCATGATGTTTGTTTTAAAAATAAAGTTTAAGTAAGAGAATTCAGTTTATATGCTTGAAATTGTAAAATAAAATGTTTAAATTTTGAATAAGTTATAGTTTTGTTCAGTCTTCTTCAAGTCCAGTGATATTTCCAAGAGGTTTCATTTTATATCAATTTTTAATTCTTTAATATAGGTTATAACGATCATTTTGGGTTCAAAACTTAAGCCTTGTCAAAGCTTGGATCAAGAACAAATGAATTTGGATGAGTACTTAAGCCTAGAACTAAAGTCAGAGAAGAATACTGATATATGCACAACAATATTTTCATATACAAAGCTAACTGATAAATTCATTCACAGATCACACTTGTTTTCATAGATGATCAGGCAACGTACATATATATTTAACTTTTTAAATTTTATGATGTCACTCACCTTGGTTTTCACAGAAAGGAAGAACAGAGCTTGCTAATGTTAAACAGTTGAATTATTGTTTGAGTTTTTAAAGATGGTAAGCTTTAGTTTTCTTTGCTTAGTTTTATTTATTTATTTGTTTGATGAAAGAACTGAGGTGGGGGGTTGATATAAAGAAGAATGTTTTACTGTGTGATGTACTAACTTTGTACAGGCTGATATGATATCATTGAGGTGGCTGAAGATACATTATGGCATGCTAAAGATTCAAGCAGTAAATGCCCCAGTACTTCTTTCCCATGCTTGCCTACACCTTTGTTCCTTTGCCTGCGTACTTGTATCTTTTTTTTTTTTATTTTACTTTGTCTTGTTTTAAATTGACTTGTTTTTGCCTAGCATATTAAACTCTACAGGCTGCCTATTTGTCTCTTTCATTTTCTTTGTGTTCATATTTGATTTTCTTTACAGCCTACATATTTATACAACTTTGTATTGTTATCTTGTCACATGAACACATTTCTATTTTTATTTATTTTTAAAACCATTTATTTAAATTTTTATTTCTATTTTTAGTTTAAATATTTATCATAAATTTTACTTTAAAAATTATTGTTTTATATTTCTCTATATACACACATATTTTATATATCTTAAATTATCATCATTTATAAATTTTAAATCAATTTATTTATTCATTTTCTATACTTATGTCTAAAGTATATTATTTATTTTTCAAAAATCATTTATTAAGAATTTATTTAAAATCCAATATATACATATATACAAATTTACAAATTCATACGACTTAAAAAAATTTCTACTTGAATCGGGGAAACTCGCTGCCCTTTATAATTAATTTTATAAATTTTTATTCAAAATTTCATTTAATTATCAATTTAAATTAAATTAAAAATCTAGGGTCGTTACAAACGACCTAAGAGGAATAGGGTCGAGCGACCTAATGGTTGCGACCTAGGGGTCTAAGGGGTCAAACGACCTAGTGGTGTTCGCGAGTTAGTCGAAGCGAGCGACCTAAGAGAGACGAGCGACTTAAGGAACTCGCGACCTAACATTTGAATATGTCAAGCGACTTAAGTGGTCAGGCGACCTAAGGTCTTACGACCTAACGACCTACGGTCTAAACAAGGTCACGCGACCTAAGGCCAGCAACGACCTAATGTGGGACGACCTAAGGTCCAGCGACCTATCGGTATGAGGACTAGCGACCTAATGGAAAACGGCTTAGGGTCTTACGACCTAACGACCTAAGTCAAGTACAAGGTCACGCGACCTAAAATGGTTAAGAGCTATACGTGTTAACGAGTTAACGACCTACAACCTAAGGTCCATACGACCTACGACCTAAAATGTCGCGACCTAGCGACCTAAGGGGATAAGGGCCGAGCGACCTAACATTCGAACGACCTACGACCTAAAACGTCGCGACCTAGCGACCTAAGGGGATAAGGGCCGAGCGACCTAACATTCGAACGACCTACGACCTAAGGAGCTTGCGACCCACGACCTAAAGACCAACGACCCACAACCTAATTCCGAAACGCCGAGCGACCTAACGTTATAGGCCATTTTAGGTCGGAAACGAGCTATTTGAAGGCCGAGACTTTTCCACGCGAACGAACTAGCAAAGGCAGAGCGACCTAAGGGCAGATTTTCACCAAAAACACTTAAAGTTGGTATTTTTCGCCAATCCAATCCAAACCAAATGCAAATGTACATGCTAAAGTGATAGGGAATCATTCCCAACATTCCAATATAGTTATAGACTAGATTTGTGGGATAAAAATCTAACCTTTGCACAAATTCAATGAAAAAATGAAGTTTTAAGCAAGCAAGAATCAGTCCCTCTTCTATCTAAGCACAAGAAGCATGAATTCAATGTCTTCTTCTTGAATTTGGAGTAGAAAGATGGATTGCAATTGAATTTAGTTTTGGAATTTTAATTTCCCATTCCCTCCACCATTTTTGAAGAAGCTTGAAGACTTAGGAAAATAGAAATGAAGTTATGATGAGGAGGGGTGAAGGTTGGGTATAATAGGCTAAAAGCCCAACCCAAAGTCTCAAGTGAAAAAGTAGTGAAATTCTACTATCTCCAATCATATCAATGTTTATACTTAAAAAAATTGTAAACGGCATTTCGAACTCAATGGAAGTGGTCTCGAGTCCTAATTTGACCGTTTGCAAAAAGTAGCTTTTCGGACCAATATCCGATTAACGACAAAATATTTAAATAAAATATTTAAATATAAAATCGATAAATATGCGGGTTGTTACACACAAAGTAATTAAACCTAAATCACTTTCAATCTTCAATTAATTATATCCTGTAATTACCATCACTAATTACTTCACTAAGTAATTGTACTTGATTAATTACACTAACTAATTATGCTTAACCAATCATCTAGTGATTATTTAAATTAATTAAACCTAATTAATTAACTTAAACTAATAACATAAATTTATTAATTACCTTGAGTAATTAATTCCTCTAATTACTTTCGTTAAGTAATTATACTAAAACAATTTCCATAAATGATTATCTTAAATTAATTAATATAATTAATTATTAAAATTAATCACATTAATTAATTATTTAATAATCCTTAGTTAATGATCTTCATTAACTATTATTAGTTCTTTAATTACTTACCTTAAGTAATTAAACTTAGATTAATCATTATTAATTACAAATTAATTAATCTTTATTAACCAATTAATTAATCTCTAATTATTTAATAATTAAGTTTTAACTGTAATTTAATTAATCTTAAATTACTTGATTAATTAATTTCTAATCATTAATTAAAAATCTTAACTTATCCAATTAATGATCTTATTTCCCAATTAATTATCCTTAATTAATTAACATAAACCTCAATTAATTAAATTCAAACCTTAATTACTTAATTAATTAGTCCAAATTATCAATTAATTAAATTATTTAGTTATTCTTTTTAATTACCTTAATAATTTAATGAATCACAAATCATTAAATCTTTACTAACTTTAAGATAAAAACGTTTCTTACTTATGATATTATTATTAACAAAGCATTCAAAAACAATTTAATTTCAAATTTACTTTTAAATTTCGTTTTAAATTTAAGATTTAAAGTGAATACAAAATTAACTTTAACAAAATTAAAACAATTTAAAAACCTTTTTTATCACATGTTAAAGAAATACTCATATTATAAAAGAAACTTAAAGCATTTAAACAAAATTTACTTTTAAATTCTAGCCATTTAAAATACACTTTAAACAATGAAAGTTGTTAAAACAATTTAATTTATAAAACTTAATTTAAAATTTAAAACTAGGATACAAACTCATTTTTTAATCCATGCTTTAAATTAGGTTTTAAACTCTGTTTTTAAACTTGCTTTCAAATTTAAAATAAAATTTAAATTTGAAAGCAGATAGGTTTCTAGAGAAACCTGTAACAACCATTGTACTCGAGCCCCCTCTAAAATGCTTCGAGTAACACCTTACATTACTTCGAGCCAAAGCTTGAATTACTCGAGAATTACTCGAGTCCAAAAACCTAAACACCCCAAACTTCACCAGGCACAAACTGCTGCACCAAGCATATGCACGGTGGCTCCGACCCTCTCCGGTCATCACAGATGGCCTCAACACGTCAGCAAACATCCAAGAACCCATCACGATCATCAGATCGTGGCCATCCAATCGAAATCGAATTCGAGCATGCTAATCAAAACCTGGAAACGAAAGTGCAACACATGAAAACCACTCGTACTCTCACCGTTGATCACCAAAATACCAGTGACTCCGGCCATGACTTCGTCCACGTCCTAGCTACCCTTCCCAAGAGTTCTACTAAACTCGATCAACCAGAGGGTTCGAGATGATCACAAACTCTCGAATTAACCCAAACTAGGTTTAAAAACTCAAATCGGTCGCCACCGCCATCATCGTTCCTTGCTCACCATCCTGACAATTTTGCTCACCTCTCCGATCCTTCTACTACCATCACTGAAAGCTATAACCTCCCAGATCACAGAGATCACCAGAAAACCCAAAATCACCATTTTCTGGTCAAACCAGAAATATACTCATATCCCTCCACTAAAAATCGTAATTTTAGTTTCAAAAATCAAGTTTTAGTTTTAGTATTTGATTCAGATTCCTAAATCAAAGAATCAGGGTAATTGATTTTTAATTTATTTTAAATTTGTTGTGTTGTTTAGTATTTCCAGAGACAATACAAAAATTGTTTTAACTTAAACAAGTTTTTAAACTAAAATCTATGATATAACAAATATATTTTGTTCTAGACTTAAGTCTTAACAAAGATTGAATCAAGTGCAAGTGAATTTTGATTGGAATTTGAACCTGGAAACTAGAATCAGAGAAAAAGAATCCAGATACACAGCAATGCACACTATACATCCACATATATTCACAGCATATTGCACTTATATATACACGTATTTACCACAGAACTAACATGCAACCATAATTCATATTTAAGTTTAAAAAATGTGATGTTACTCACCAGTTTTGAGGGTGAAGAACAGAGCACCAAATTTGAAGTTTCTTTTGAAACTTTTAAAACTGAAATGTCATATCCTCTTTGAATCTGATTTAAAACTTGAGTTGTTGAAGAAAGCTTGCTACTGGATTTTGAATTGTTGTTGCTGAATGTCTTTGTTGTTGAGATGATTAAGATTTGATTAAGTTAGAATCTTGTTTTAGGCTATTGGTTGATAAGCTGTTTACAGGCTTTGATTTGATTTTTGCAAATGAATTATAGGCTTTAGAATATGATTAGCCTCTAGTATGAGAAATGTTCAATGTGATTTCTGATTTGTGAGGAAGTGATTTACAGATTTTGATTTGAACATGATTTTTGGTTTGAGGCATTTTGGTTACTGATTTTGCTTTGAGTTTTGATTCAGCTGAAATTTTATCTTAACCTTTTGAAAATGAAGATTAGAAAAGAAATGACAGGGAGGCAAAACATGTTTTTATAAGTTAAGATGATTTATTTTAAAATAAAAGGAAAATTAAAAACAAAAATGACACTTGTCTAATCTATTTGCATTTGCTTAACACGTGTTATTATGAGGCCTTAGTATAATTACACTTGATCATTAAGTATTTTATTTTAATTTAAAATGTTAATAAAGCTTTATCCTTACTTTTTAAATTTCTTATATATATATTACTTTTAAGAAAATAAAATAAAATAAATTATATATATATATACAAATATAAGGTTATAACTATATTCTTTAAAATTCAAAATATTTTAAACATTTATCTTTTGAATTTCAAAACTTTAAATTCAAATTCAATTTAAATTATAAAATCCAATTTAAAATTCAAGTTATATATATACATATATAACTACTTATTCAATTTAAAAATAACAATTCTATTTCTATAAAATCTATTTATGTTTATAAAAACTAAGTATTATAATTATTATTTTAAAATAAAAATTTGACAATTTTAAATAGTTTATAAACGAGATTATAATTTACTTCTATTATTAAATGAATTAATATATAATATGCTATATTGTATTTTAAACTCTTATATATAAATTTCAAATAATATTTAAAAAAAAAGAAAATAAAACAAAGCTTTTATGTTAATCCTATTTAAATTTAAACTTAAGCTAAAAATATATTTTAAACAATTAAACATTTATCTTATGTATTTAAAACCATATAGTTATTAATTTAAATAATCTTTGAAAAGTTTTATATTAAATTTAATCAAATTTCGAAATTACCAAATATATATTAGATTTTGGAAACATATTTTTATTTGTTAAAATTCAAACCGAAGTTCTTCTATTTACAATATATACAAATATATATACATTATAAATAGAAAATATTTTATTAGCTTTAAAAGGATAAAATTCACCAATTGAATATATTTTAAAAGAAGATTATTAAATCAATTCAAATTTATTGTCAAAGATTATCAAAACAATTTAATTTTTTAATACAGATTATTAAATTGATATTGCCCAAAATTCTGGTCATCACATTCCTCTCCCCTTAAAAGAATTTCGTCCCCGAAATTTAAAAGCAAAGGTAATTTAATAATCCACCAAAGATTTTAATTTTAAACCACAATATATATAATCAACCACATGCTAACAACCATAGCAACCAATTCACTCAAATAAACAAATCTAACTATCCAGACAAAATTCTAGATAGAACTTCCTAGAGTTTCCCAGGTATAAATACTGGGATACTCGCTCTACAGAATCCAAACAATTTATATCACTAAGCTATAGAGCTCCTACTCATCTAGATCTACCAAACTAAATAGGATATCAGACCACAGACAAGTCTGACTCAACTACCAAATCTTCCTGAACTGCTGGTTCGACAACTAGAGATGGATCATACACGTACTCCCTCAGAGATACGTGATAGACATCGAATCCCAGTTATCCAAACTGACAATTCAATCCTGTAAGCCGAACACTTATCCTCACAAGAAAACAGAAAGATCCAAAATACCTCGGAGCTAGCTTCCAAGCCTTACCAAAACTTATAGCTCCCTTGATCGAAGAAAACTTATTTAAAATCAAATTTCCGACTCTTATCCACAAAACTCTTCAGACGATCCTGGGCTGCCTTCATCTTTCCTGATCATCTCAACCTTCACTGATGCTTCTCGAAACAAACTTGACCAATAACAATCCAACAAAATGATCCTCTCACGATCAATCAAAATCCAGAACAAACTCCATTCTACAAACATCAGAAGACTAATCTTACTTCTCCTATCCGGAAAAGACAGAACAGATGCACTTCCAAACTACTTCCGCTGCCCAACTCTGATCTGGAATAGATGAAAATGCTGAATATGAACACGAGCACAAACTGGACAACACACCCTAGAAATATGGTTCAACAGGTCCATAAAAGAAAACTCAGAAGTTACACTAAAACCCGAGCTGTTTCACCAAACTCTCTCTCAAGGAACCATCCTTCTACTAGGCTGAACCACCGGTATCACTCCCTAGATATGCCTCGATCCCACATAAAGATAACCCAAGAGAACACTCAACTATCGCAAGGCACCTTTGCGATCAACCCAGACAAATATCCAAAGAAACTGTTCTCTCTTTACCAATCAGAATAGCTTATGTTTATCTAGCCAATCCATCGAAGAAATGGATACACTGTTGCTTCTGAACTCTACCTCTAGAAAACTGCTAATCGAATGACCTTCCTTCTGGCACATAGAACACACCGAGCTACACTGCTAGCCCAGATGCCAAAGACTTCCTTATGCAAAGCTCTTCGAGAAACTCGGACCTCAATGCCAAACACAAACATCCTGCCGAACTCAGCCACAACACCGAAGAAGACACGCTTGCTTAAACTTGTTCCTAAAGAAACATCTTCGGAAACATCCATAATCACTGCGTCTCATCACACAGCTACTACTTCCTGAGGTTTCCTAGATACCATCACTTTCTTCTTCCAAACCGACAGATCCAAACTCTACTCCTCCAAACTTCAAAGATCGACTCCGAACCTCTAAAAGGTTTCCTTTAGAGATCGATGCAATCCTTACACCACAGCAAACCTTACTCGAGACGGTATTGGGTCTACAGTCTCGACAGATACTTCCAACCTCAATCACTCAGAATCCTACGATTGGTAGTTGTGCTACACACACCACTACCCCATTTACCTCTAGAATTCATATTGGAAAACACGAACAGGTAACCCAACATATAGGAGAAATAAATATACATATACATATATACATATTTAAAATTACAAATACGCTCTCTCAAGAAAGAAATCACTCCAAACCCTAGGTATTCACTCAACCTAGCGCTCTGATACCATTGTAACGACCCGCCATTCAATCCACAGAATGACCCATCATTATTAAGAAAAAAGGGATAGAAAAGAGAAAAGATAGAGAAGAAAGAAGAAACAACATCAGAATATCAACAGTGGAACGAATAAATTATATTAATTACATAAGATATTGCATAGTATCAAATACATCAGAGTTACAAAGATTATACATCACATACTGGACAATTATAAAAATGCGTCTAGTTATTACAACTCAATACAATATAGAGATATAAATCACAGTGGAACACTATAAATATCTACAACGTTGAAGCCTCCTTCTCCATTTCTCCTCCATAATTCGTCAAAGCTAACCTGATTCCCTTGGCTACTCGTAAAAATTTGAGTACCCAAGAGTCTAAGAAAAACAGAATAAACACCAGGTCAGACAAGGGTCAAATGTGAGTAACAGGTTAAAGTTGCTTAACTTTGAAAAACCTTTGAAACAAGAGGTGTCACGTAAGACTCCCCACACATAAACATGGGTAAGTTTTTACCTTACGCCAACCAAAACATCTGATAGGAAATCCAGTGATATTATAATAGGGTCTAGGGTTTTCAAGTAAATAGAAAACAAACGAAATTGTTACATTCACTAAATTCCAGCTACTAGCCACAAAAGTGGGTAATACAATCAAAACTGTAAGGGCACATAGGAATAATGGGTTTCCATCAATGGCAGGGCTACTGGGATACCGCCCATCACAGTACGGGGACTAGATCACCGTACCAAGGATTACTCCCAATCCCTTGCAACACAAGGCAGGAACCATCCCTTACTAGACAGTCCCGAACAAGACAACCCCGACAGTTGTCACGAATCAACCGCCCCACACAGCCGAATAAAAAGGGACTTCTAGTCGGGGGAAAATCTTGTCCTACTTGGTCATGACCCACTTAGCCTTGCTGCACCTCCCCCGTTTTAGCCATTCCCAGTTGATGAGGCTTGAGGTTATGATTACCTTGAAAGAACACATCAATCTTAGAATGCTCATCGTCCACCTGACGATGTTCTGAAAGCATTCAATCCATACAAGTTCGTTCTGAGTTCAAACGAAACCAAAGGCATTATCTCGTTACACTCATTTTGGAATCACCCTTAGAGTTAACGACGATAACCCTTGCACTATGAATCTTCATCTTCACTTGAGATTCATGACCTATCGTTAATTTGGATCGATGTGGTTTCGGATATCCAAATCTGGAAACGCGATCCCGGTCTCATCGAAATCCAAAATGCCATATTTTAGGTCCAAGTTGTTTTAAAGTTTAAAATAATTTGATTCCATTATCTATATACACACAGATAGATAATTCACATATCATAATAGATAATCTACATTATCATCACAAATAGATAATTCACATTATCATCACAAATAGATAATCCATATTATCATCATAATAGATAATTCACATTATCATCACACTTCAACCAAAGCAGCCATATCACACAGCATTACTTATCTCATATCTGAGATCTCAAACCATTCAAGGCAATCAATATCATCCATCCATACATAAGCAAGGATAAATTAATCACACTATAATTAATTTAAAATGAATTAAATTAATTACTTTATTTCTAATTAATTTAAAATAAATTAAATTAATTACTTTTGTTACAAAAATCTTGCTTACATAACCATTAATTAATTACAAATCAATTAATTAATCACCATCTAATCATTCATCTTAATTAATCATCCTTGATTAATTATCCTTTAATTACATTCAAGTAATTAGCCTTCAATTAATTTTACAATTAATTATTCTTAACCAAATACAGTAATTAACCTTTAATTACTCCATCAGTTAATTAATTACATTAATCCATAATTAGTTACAATTAATTAATTACTTCACAGTCACTTATTATTTATTAATTAATTTTAGTTAATCAACCCATAATTTCATCATTAATTATATTAATTAATGATCTGTAATTACTTCTTAATTAATTATTAACCATAATTATTAATCACACTTGATTAATCATAAACAGTAATTAACTACCATTAATTACTTTATTAAATAAATTAATCAATCCTTAAGTAATTAAATTTAATAATTAATCTTTAAATTAATTATATTTATTAATCACCCTTGATTAGTCCCATTCGGTAATTAATTACCCTTAATTAATTACATCACCTAGTTATCTTTAAATAACTTAATTAATCAATTTTTAATTAATTACACTAAGTAATTAATTATTAGTTACTTTCATTTAGTAATTATCCGTCATATTAATTACACAAAGTAATTAAACCCAAATCACTTTCAATCTTCAATTAATTACATCCTGTAATTACCATCACTAATTACTTCATTAAGTAATTATACTTTATTAATTACACTAAGTAATTATGTTTAACCAATCATCCAGTGATTATTTAAATTAATTAAACCTAATTAATTAACTTAAACTAATAACATAAATTTAATTAATTACCTTGAGTTATTAATTCCTCTAATTACTTTCATTATGTAATTATACTAAAACAATCTCCACAAACGATTATCTTAAATTAATTAATATAATTAATTATTAAAATTAATCACATTAATTATTTAATAATCGCTAGTTAATGATCTTCATTAACTATTAATATTTCTTTAATTACTTACCTTAAGTAATTAAATTTAGACTAATCATTATTAATTACAAATTAATTAATCTTTATTATCCAATTAATTAATCTCCAATTATTTAATTAATTAAGTGTTAACGGTAACTTAATTAATCTTAAATTACTTGATTAATTAATTTCTAATCATTAATTAAAAATCTTAACTTATCTAATTAATGATCATACTTCCCAATTAATTATCCTTAATTAATTAACATAAACCTTAATTAATTAAATTCGAACCTTAATTACTTAATTAATTAATCCAAATTATAATTAATTAAATTAATTAATTATTCTTTTTAATTACCTTGATAATTTAATGAATCACAAATCATTAAATCTTTATTAACTTTAAGATAAAAACATTTCTTACTTACGATATTATTATTAACAACGCATTCAAAAACAATTTACTTTCAAGTTTACTTTTAAATTCCATTTTAAATTTTAGATTTAAAATGAATAAAAAATTAACTTTAACAAACTTAAAACAATTTAAGAACCTTTTAAATCACATGTTAAAGGAACACTCATCTTATAAAAGAAACTTAAAGAATTTAAACCAAATTTGCTTCTAAATTATAACCATTTAAAATACACTTTAAACAATTAAATTTGTTAAAACAATTTAATATATAAAACTTAATTTAAATTTTAAAACTAGGATACAAAATCAGTTTTCAATCCATACTTTAAATTGGGTTTTAAACTCTGTTTTCAAACTTGCTTTCAAATTTAAAATTGTGACGACACGGAATTTTTGAGCATTTGAAATAGGAATATTTGATTGATTTTAAATATTCGAAAGGTTAATTTTAACTTGAGTTTCAAATATCACTATTTATTTGATAATTAAATTATTGAATTTAATAGTTTGAAGTTGGGTAAAATGTTGAATCTGGAGTTTTAATGTGACAACTCGCAAATCCGTACCCCTTGAATCAACACTATTCTACCTCTATTAACTCAAGTGGCACAGAATTACGAACCATTAGGGTTAAAGAAGAAGAGATAGAAGAAGAAGAAACTAAACTATATCAGAAGTCTCACAGTCGCAGCGGAATAAAATATAATATAAATATAGAACTTTACACAAAATGAAATCTATAACTGTTTTATACATCACATCATCAGAGTATCTCATACACCAACAATCACAAATCAGACCTACATACAATCACATCAGCGGATATATATATATATATATATATATATATATATAGGTACATATAATACGTCTCGGACTCCAGCTCCTCTCCTGCTCCATAGCATCCTGACCTGAACATATAATACTCGGTCTGACCCAAGCATTATAATGAAATAACACCCGAGTCAGTCTGGAATACCAGCTGATAATAAATATGCATCCAACTTGATTATTAAAGTTTCAAAAATCCTTTGAAAAACAAAAGCATCTCGTAAGACCACGCCACAAATAAACATGTCGGGTTTTTACCTTACGATAGCTAAAACACTTTTTATAGAAATCCTCTGATATTATAATAGGGTTTATTTACAAATACTTATAAAATAGCCGAAATTGTTACATCTATTAAATTCCAGCTACTAGCCACAAAAGTGGGTAATACAAACAAAACTCGTACAAGGCTCGTAGGGAAAATGGATTTCCAACAATGACTAGGCACTGGGGTACCACTTGTCACAGTACGGGGCCTAGATCACCGTACCGAGGATTACTCCCTTCATCCCCTGCAACACAAGGTCGGAACCATTCCTTACTGAACAGTCCCGAACAAGATAAACCCCGTGGTTGGCGCGACCAACCACCCACTAAGCCGAAATATATATAAGGAACATCTAGACAGGGGAATTATCTTGTCCTGCTTGGGCATGACCCACCTAACCTTGCTGCATATCCCCTGATTTTCAGTCATTCCCGGTTGATGAGGCTTGAGGCTAAGCGTTACCTTTAGAACGTTTTCACTTAGAATGCCCATCGTCCACCTGACGATGTTTCGCAAGCATTCGTCCATACAAGTCCGTCCCGGGTTCGAACGGAACCGAAGGCACTACTCCTACTACATCCATTTTGGAAATATCCTCAGGATTAGTAGCGACTAGCCCTTGCACTTCACTGCTCCATCTTCGACTCCGAACACGTTTTTCGCACGAAACATACAAATCAGATCGAAGTGGTGTTCGAGAAATAAATCTCGATCCCGGTCTCTTCGAAACGATCAGCGCGTTGTACAATATTGATAATCGGCGATTTAACTATCAATTTATATTCATAAACATCCATAAGCATCCATCACACAATAATATTATTTATTCGCCTCAAATATCTTTAAAAGATATATTTTCCAAATTTCCAAAGCCCACTTGAAAACAATTTTCCAAAATTCCTCCTTTACAAGGTAAATCGTTCGCCATATATTTCCATTGGAATAACCAAGTTCAAAACATTTAGATTTAAAACAGTAAAAAAATACTTTATTCTGAAATATACTTTAAAATATGTAACTTTACTACTAATTATTTGCTAAAAATATAGTTTCAAAATATTTAAAGTTAAACCATTTATCAGGATATAAATCTTGATTTTAAATAAGGGTTTTTAGTTTAAACTAAACTAATAAGTAGAGTTTTTAAAAGGCTAATACTAATTTCAATAACTTAGTTCAAAACTAGTCTTTTGAACAAATCCATTTGTAAAAATATTTATTAAGATATTTATAAAATTTACTATTGCTGATTTATAATAGTTAATTTTGAAAATAAATATTTTCAAACACTCTTTTAAACAAGCTTGAATTTTAAAAGCTTCCTTTTTATAAAATCAGTTTAAACTCGAACTTGGTTTTCCTAGGGAACTCATTTCCACTTAACATCACAGAAATTCTTCTCACCATTTCTGTCAATTTATTTCAATTCAGGTTTATATTTTAATAACATAATCTTATTTTTTAATTTATCAACTAATAACTTTTCTCTTTGTTTATCATTCCAGATTTACAAATTTTCAATTTTCATTCCAAATGGATTTTAAATTTTAATTCTTTAAAATTCATTATTTAACAATATCTTTTATTTCCCTAACATTCAATTTATCCATTTATAATTAATTATGGCTTTATAATTTATCCATCAATATTCCAATACAATTTTATTTTAGTTTTCCATTCAAGCAGATCCTAATTTTTATATTCTTATTTATTAATTTCTTAATTCCCTTTTAAAACCCAATTTAATTTCTTTATAATTAAAACTCCAAGTTTCTTTATAATTTAACATTCTGGGCTTATAGTTTATCCCACAATTTCACAATACAATTTAATCCCAAATTTATCAATCACAATATATAAAACAGGCATCATCATCAATTATAAAAATAATTATCACATAGTGAGGAATCCAGTTGGATCCCTCCAACCTGTTTTTCCTGCATCCACAAATATTAGCACAACACTATAAATATATCAATCCAGGCTGATATAAATAAATATTTCAACCAATCACACAGATATTTAAATATTAACTATTTAAATAAGCTAACATTCCAAATGTGAGTGAGATTAACTCACCTTGAGTTTCGGCGAGCGTTCGAAATTCAAATTAAACCAGACGGTGTCCGATTTAACCCAAATTTCTACTTGCCCGGAATGGATCCGGATCTACGCCATCATGTAGTACGCGCTTCTGCGATTCCGACGATACCAAATTCGTTGCAATCACCCAATCTCTACCGTTCATCTCATCAAGGACAAGATCTAAGCCACACGCAAGGAAAGCCCATCTTCTTCATTCACACGCGAAGCTACAGGCAACTCGAACCCACAAACTCATGAACTAGGGTTAAACGCTGCACCCTCCTCGATCGCCAAGACCACGATCGGCCACCACCGCCACGACATTCACCACCTCCTCTATGCTCGACCCAAGGCACGCGGAACTCGGTCGCAGCCATGCTCAAAAAAACGCGCTCGACTCTACTGCAGACGGTGTCGATTTGCACCTCCAAACGACATCTTCAACCTAAATCAACCATTGGATCTGAAGCCCTCGATGCACTCTTCGATCTTCATGTTGGAAGTTTCTGCGATTGCTTGACGGATTAATCGCAAATTGGAAGAGAAAATCGATTATTTTCGACCATTGAAAGGAAACAACGGCGGCTGGGGACGAATAGGCTAGGGTTTTGTTATTTAACTCGTTTATATAAATACGTATAACCATTATTTTAATATTAATTCCATTATAGAGCAACTTTTACAAACGATCTCCAAACAACGCGTGCCGACAGGCGTTTCTAAGGTTTTTCCACGTTCCGGACATAATGGAACAGGTTTCGTAGGCTAATTCGGTCGTATGCGCGCGATACAGAATTAAACGATCAATTTAAAATTAAATCGGTTAAATCGATTTCTAAGCGTTTCGTGCTGCCACGGTCAAACGACAACTCCGATTGCTACGAAAATTGAAATCCGATAATAACTAACTATTACGGATCCAATGGAACTAGTTTCATTGAATTGCGAGACTGTGCCCCGGAAGGCTATTTTAGCTCGTCTATTAAATCGGGCGATTATCCAAATTGTCGAAAACGCTTAAAATTTTACTTTTAAAATTTTTATTAACTTTACAATAAATCATATAACATTTATAAACACATTAACAATCATTTTGACTCATTTCGACTCAAAATCCGATTAATTGCATTTTTATATTATTAAATCCTATTATTAAATTAATATAAAATCCCAAATTCAATCTATTAAATTTTAATTTTTACCCATGGTCAAATATTAAAACTCAAACCCCTAAATTAAATTTTAGAATCTAATTTTATCTCCATTTACACTCGAAATTACCAATTACCCCAATTCTAATATTGAATTAGTATTATTCAGTTACAAATTAAATTCTCGATTCAATATTTAATTATTGTTCTCAATTTTTTGAAATTGAATAGAATTACTATAACTAAAAATTATAGCTTATTTTATTTCAAGATTCAATTTATAATCCATATTCAACATTTAAAATGAATTAAATGTTCAAATTAAGCGACCTAAAATTCTGGGTCATTACATTCCTTCCCCCTTATAAAAATTTCGTCCCCGAAATTTGCTAGGGTAGACAATACTCTCAAACTCACTTACTTACCCAATTTGCTTAGTTAAAAGCTTATATTTGCTTTCTCAAAATCCTTTAGCTTAAGCCCTATCTCATTTGCTTTATTTATTCTAAAGCTTTAATTTTGATTTGTAACTTTCCAAGGTATTTTCAGATTTTCAAAATCTCTAAAAATTTTCTAACCCCCAAAATTTCCGGAAAATTTTGGCAGAGTCTCCCCTGCACGGAGGAGCTTTCGCGATATCGCGATACAAATAAATATATATACATCGACCCACACGGTCGGAAACCAAAATATTTCACAATATATATATCATTTTCCTATTATATTTGCGTAGGCATACCTTTTAGCAAATTTTAATAGCAAGCGGCTAATATATCGCATATACGCGTTCCAACTCTCTCGAACGTCTTCTGTACTCGTACTAAACTCAAACAACTTATCAGTTTTCAAAGATATGAGCATTTTAATAACATTTTCTATATAATTTTAAGCCAACATATCAATTTCATAATCCATTCAACAACTTTGTATGATCTCATAAGTAAATCATATTTTATAACATGCACAAGGTTCATTTCTAATGCCAAACTCCATTTCATTTCACACAAATGATTTTCATACAGGTTTACCATTCTCAATTTGTAATTACTACCACCAAACCATATTCATTTCAATATTATGTATATGTGCCTTTAATCCATTTACTTTTCTTTTTAATTTGCCTGCGTTTACAAATAACTCACTAAATAGGTTCCAAACCATTTATTAAGGTTTAGCCCATTCTATTTTCATCCAAACTAACTTCATTTTATTACTCTTGAATGATTTACATTCAAGTTTGTTATATACCATTTATATTAATTTCAACCAATTCACTTCTATTTCCATATAATTAACATATGCTTCACTAACATCAATCTGTTTCAATTCAGTTCTAAATTGATTTACAAACCACTTATATTTTCAGTGTTGAAGCATTTTCATTCTTATGCAAAATTACTTAAAAACATTTCAATCTATTCCAATTTATTCAAAACCAATTCAGTTGTTGTTTACACAACTCAATTCTGAAAACATTCAAATATTCATGTCATTCAAGCCAAAATAATCACCACTTAAGCTTATAACCATTTAAAATTAATTTCAGTTTAGATTTATATTAAGTTTATTCAATTTTGCCTGGTTCACAAGCCAGGTATTTTTATTCCAATGCAATTGTTACAATAAATGTTTTTTTTTCTTATATTTTTATTTCATTAACCAATTCAGGTTTATATTAATTAATACCATTTCACTTGCAATTCAATTTTATTATCTAACAAATTTCATTCAAGAGTACTTAATAGAGTTTATTCACAATCTTTTTTTTTCAAGTTGCTTAAGTTCTTTCACAACATTTTCATTATTTTCCTATTATCAATTTTATTTTATTTTCATTTGATTCTCATCCATATCAATTTCCAATTGATTAACAACTTTAATGCACTTTGCCTATTTATTAAATCTATTTTAGACTTATTTTATTAGCAAAGAAACTACTTTGAATTAGTTCACTCATTTGAATTTATTTACAATTCAAACCATCATTATTATAATTTAATTCCATTTTCATTCACACTTCATTATTTGTTACCACAAATTTAAATCCCATGCCACAATTTGATTTCTATTTACTTTCCAAATTTTGATCAATTATCAAAATTCTATTCATTACCATACACATTCCATTTTAGCTTATACAAAATTCATTTTTAATACTTATTTTGGATTTAGTTGAGTATGCATTTATTTCAGTCAACATCATTCCAACTAAATTAAATTTCCTTCCCATTGGTGTGATATCCCGGAAATTTGGGACAATATCAATTTAATAATCTACATTAAAAATTAAATTGATTTGATAATATTTGTTAATAATTTAATAATCTTCTTTTCAATTAATATTTAACTGATAATTTATCTTTTAAAAAATTAATCAAATTGTCTTCTATTTATAATGTATATATCTGTATATATTGTAAATGGATAATCTTTGTTTTAAATTTAATAAATAGACATATTTCTAATTCTAATATTTTTGATAATTTAGGAATTTGATATTAAGCTATTTAATAAATGATCATATAGTTTTAAATTACTCAGGATTAAGGTTTAATTTGTTTAAAATAATTTTAGCTTACATTTAAATTTAGCAAAAGGTTTGTTTAATTTGTTTTAAATTTATCTTGATAAAATTAAGTAGTTTATTTATAAAGAGATAAATTCTTTTATAAATCATTTTGACTTAATAATGAGCTCTATTTATTATGTAAATCATTACAAATGTTTTTTTTATAAAATTGTTATTTCAACTTTAATTATGAATATGTGTGTTTGAATTAAAGTTATGATTTGGAAATCAAAAATAAAGGTTTCAAAATGTTTAAATTAAAATAAACATTTATTAATATTAACATAAGTATAAAATAAAATAATAATAGGTAATCAAATATTTGTTAGTCTATGTTTAAAAATGAAAGGAAAATAAAAGTAAACACCATGCTAGAAAATCGAACTAAATACCTAAGACTAAATTCATAGCAAAGACTAAAACAACTATATATATATATTTGGACATAAGTAAAACAAAAACAAAATTTACCCAGGCAAGTAAAGAAATAAATAAATGCAAAAACTTAAGCTAAAATTCACATCAATGATTTAAGTAACTTTTATATGTACTTGAGGAAAGTACAAAGCAGGGAAGCCTGTAAAGTTGTGTAGTGCAAAAGCATAGAAAAGTATGTAGGCAACTTACAAAATTTAGATTCAGGCAAGAGAAAAAGAAATAAAAATAAGAATAAAATAAAACAAATATCTATAACAAGTAGCTTCATATACAAGCTAAAACTTTAGTCTGCACATTGTACACTTACACACATGCATATCTTTTTTGCAGCTGTACATAATCATACTTATGTAAACTAATAGAGGAACCAAGTCTTAATTACTATCGTATCAGCACATAATTTTGTCAATTCACGTGAATATAAATCTGTACTCTCAGATGCAAAAATCTGCCCATTTCAAAACAAGTTAAACTTGTACATATGGTAACCTACAGCTGTTCAACAGTTTTCCTATTTATATATCCTACTACTTTAGTTCATTCAACATAGCATTGCATAGCAAACTTTTATTTTTAGCTGAAGCTTTGTATAATAACAATTCATCACTGCAAACAAGATGAATTTAACAGAAAATGAAAGAAAACCATTTTCCAGTTTTGACATCCAAAGTTTTACAAATAAAAGTGCTCTGTCCATCTCCATCACTGCTGAGTAACATCATCTTGAGGTTTAAAATTTTAGCTATGGTTGCTTGGTTGATGTCTGTAATATGTATATATTGTTTGTGTTTGTGATATCTATGTATAGCTATTTCTGTAACATTCTGTTCTTACTTCAAGTATCAGTGTGATTTAAAAGTCATCATCTTTTTACTTCCTTACTTTTTGGATTAGGACTTAGTCTAAAATTTTTGAATTAGCATAGATGGATGGTTAAAATTTGTAAGAAAGTCAAATACAAATTTGAGTAAGCCTGAAAAGAAAACAAAATGAAGTAACAGAGCAAATTATAAAACAAGTCAAAAATTCAGTTGTCATAATCCATCAATTCAAGTTTATGAACTGATTACTAAATCAAAATTAGGATTTTTAAAACTCAAATTTTATTTTTAGTTGAGCTATGAACATGCTTTACTGGGTTGAACCATTCAATCATTTTGGGATGCCTCTGGAAGTGTAGTTGATCGGAGGGCTTAAGGTTCGTTTTGGAGGTAGTTGGATGGTCGGTGAGGCTGGGAAAATTGTCAGGAAATTGATCTATGAACGGAGGTGACGTTGGTAGCTAGTTTTATCTCCTAGACCTAGTTTTGCCTATGGCTGGAAATTTGATCGTTTCGGGGCCATGAAGGGATCGAGTACGATGGAACTCTGGGGGATGGTTGTGGGGACATGGTAGAAGCTGTAGCCAGAGACGGTGGTACTCCAGTGGTCGGAGTTTGAAGAGCAGTCGAGGTTTCAGGTTTTGGGGCTGTCGCTTGTTGTGTTTACAGGTTGTAAAGGAGAAGGTGTGTTTTTGTTTTCGAGCAAGTGGTTAGCTTCTGGGGGTTGTGTTAGGATCTGGAGGTGACTGGCGTCGTGTGGGAGTGCCAGAGGATCGCCGGAGGTGGCTGGGGCCACGGTGCACGTGCACCGTGCCAGTGAAGTATGGTGGTGTTGTGTTTTTGGTGTGCAGAGTTTGGTCTCAGGGAATACTCGAGTCACTCGAGTAGATGACTCGAAGCAATGTGATGGAGAACTCGAAGCAGTGAATAGGGTTGTTAATTGTGATAGCTCCAGGTTTAAATGGTTACAGTTCTTAGTGTGCAGGGTTAAGCTCGGGGAAGGTTTCGGGTTATTTGCCTTTTTACTTGAAGCAGAGAGGCAGTTGACCCGAAGCAACATTGTTTTGGTCTCAGGTGGGTGTTGAATTGCTACAGGCTGTATAAACAACCTGTACATTTAAATTTAAACTAAATTTAAAGCAAAATTAAATGTATGTTAGTTGAAATCTTGATGGAATTGAATTTAAGTTGTCAACTAAGATTTTATAAAGTCTAAATCTAATTAGAAGTATAAATTCAAATTTATATTTTGAATCTTAAAAATGAAGTTTTAAAATATTTAAAGGGTTTTCAGATTTAAACTTGATAATTTCCAGATTTTAAATTTAAATCAGAAACAAAATGTTGCTGCAGTTAAATATGATTTTTGTTAAAGTTTTGATTCAAATGGATATTTGAATTTTAAAGTTTAAAATAGATTTGGATTTAAAAATCAAGTTTCTGACTCTAGTTGTCAAAAGAAAGTTAAATCGAAGTTTAAAATCAAAATAAATTGAGAAATTCAAGTTTGCTTAGAAATCAAAATCTGAAAATTTATATCAGTTTAAATATGAATATTTTAAGAATGAGTTCAAATAAAATAGTTGATAAGTAATTTGTTTCAATAAAAATTAACTTGATTTTTGAGAATTCTTGATTTAAGGTTTTTGAATGAAAAATAAATGAATTGTTTAACTTGAGGTTTGCAAGTTAAATATTAATGTAATTTGGAAATTTACATTTGAATTAAAAATTCAAATGTTTAATTTAAAAGATTTTAAATTGAATTTAAATTATAATCATTTTGAATCTTCAATTCAAATGATATTTAAATTTAAAATGTAATGTTAATGAAGTCATTAATTAAAGAATGAATTATCTTAAGGATAATAGGGTAATTAAGGAATGACCTATGTATTAAAGTTAATAAATAAAGATCAATTAAGAAGTAAATTAAGAAATGATATTAACTGTAGACAATTAACTAAGGATTATTAATTAGTTAATATATAGGATTAATTTTGGGTAATTAATTAGATTAATTGGATAAGCTATTGTAAATTGTGAAGAAGTTACTTGATTAAAGAATTAATTAATTATTGTAATTAATGTTGATAAAATGATTAATTTAAGTTAAGTTTAATTAAATTAAGAAATCATTTTGATAAGTGTAATTACTAGTGTATGCAACGGAGCATAATTACTTAAGAAAGTAATTAGTGTTAATTACTGAATGTAATTAGTGAAAGATGATGTGTTAATAAGTAATTTGGATAATTACTTTTGAAATTAATCAGAGGATTAATTAATGGAGATAATTAATTATGGGATAATTAATTTATTTATATGAGTAATTAAGGATAATTAATTACTGGTTGTTATTAATCAAAGGTGATTAATAATTGTGTTTAATTAAAGATTAATCACTTAATGTGATTAATAAAGTAATTTAATCTGAATTAGAGATCATTAATTAATATAATTAATGATGTAAATTAAGAATTGTTTAATTAAGTAATAATTAATAATGTGGAGATTAATTTAAGTAATTAATTAAGAATAAATGTAAATAATTATAAATGAAATAATTAAAAGTTAATTACCGGAATAATTTAGAATAATTAATTTGTAAAACTAAATAAAAACAAATTACTTACTGTAATTAGAAAATGATTAATTAGAGGAGTTAATCAAGATAAATATCTAGAGATTTATTTATTTAACTTGTATAAATTTAATTATGGTTGTATAAGCAAGATTTATAGATGAAGTAATTAATTTAATTTACTTTAAATTAATTAGAGATAGAAGTAGTTAATTTAATTCATTTTAAATTAATTACAAATGGTATGATTATAAATCATTGCTTATGGATGAATGAAATTAATATTTCATTGATGATAGTGAACTCAGACATGAGATGAATAATATCTAGGTGACTTGGATGTTTGTTTAAGTATGATAGTATATTTTTATCTAATTGGGTTGATAATTTTGATTATCTTTTTATGATGATGATATGATTATCTACTGTGATATTATGAATTATCTATTTGTGTGTATATTGATGATTTTGAATTAAACTGTTAAGACTAAATAGACAACTTGGCCTTAAAAGACACGTTTTGGATTTTGATGAGACCGGGATCGGTTTTACTTATTTGGAATATCCGAAAACCACATCGACTCCAAATTAACGATAGGTCGTGAATCTGAAGTGAAGATGAAGATTCAGAGTGCAAGGGTTGTCGTCGTTAACTCTTAGGGTGATTCCAAAATGAGTGTAACGAGATGATGCCTTCGGATTCGTTCGAACCCGGAACGAACTTGTATGGATTGAATGCTTTCAACACATCGTCAGGTGGGCGATGAGCATTCTAAGAAATGTTTTCTATAAAGGTAATCACAGCCTCATCAACCGGGAATGGCTAAAACAGGGGAGGTGCAGCAAGGTTAGGTGGGTCATGCCCAAGCAGAACAAGATTTTCCCCTGTCTAGATGTCCCTTTTTATTCGGCTTTGTGGGCGGTTGGATGTACACCAACTGCGGGGTTATCTTGTTCGGGACTGTTCAGTAAGGAATGGTTCTGGCCTTGTGTTGCAGGGGATGAAGGGAGTAATCCTCGGTACGTTGACCTAGGCCACGTACTGTGACGGGCGGTACCCCAGTAGCCCTGCCATTGTATGGAATCCACAATCCAATAAGAGCCAACGGTTTTGATTGTATTACCCACTTTTGTGGCTAGTAATTGGAATTTAATCATGTAACAATTTCAGCTATTTTCTATTTACTTGAAAACCCTAGACCTATTATAATATCATAGAATTTCCTATCAAACGTTTTGGTTAGCGTAAGGTAAAAACTTTTCCATGTTTATGTGTGGGAAGTCTTACGTGATACCTTTTATTTTCAAAGGATTTTCAAAGTTAAACAACTTTAACCTGTTACTCATACCAGACCCACGTCTGACCCGGAGTTTATTTTTGTTTTCATAAACTCTCGGGTACCCAAAATTTTTACAGGTAGCCAAGGGATTCAGGTTAGCTTTGACGAATTCTGGAGGAGCAATGGAGCAGGAGGCTTCAGCGTTGTAGATATATATATAGTTCCGCTGTGTTAATATCTCTGTGTTGTTTTGTGTATTGAGTTGTGTAACTAGACAGGTGTTTATAACTGACTAGTATGTGATGTATTATCTGTATAACTCTGATTGATGTTGTATATTATGTAAATACTTATGTGATTATTATAATTTATTCGTTCCGCTGTGAGACTCTGATGTTGTTGTTCTTTCTTCTCTATCTTTTCTACTTTCTAATCCCTTTCTTTTCTTAATAACGATACGTCTTCCTGGGCGTAGGAAGTTGGGTCGTTACAGTGGTATCAGAGCGCTAGGTTGAGTGAATACCTAGGCTCTTGAGTGATTTCTTCTTGAGAGAGCGTATTTGTAATTTTGATATATATATATTTCTACCTATTTGTTGGGTTACCTGTTCAGGGTTTCCAATGTGTTATAAAGGTAGATAGGTAGTGGTGTGTGTAACACAACTATCAATGGTTGGAAGTGTAATTGTCGAGACTGTAGGCCTAATACTGTCTCGAGTAAGTGTTGGAAGGTGTAAGGATTTCATCGATCTCTGAAGGAAACCTGTTGAGGTTTGGAGTTCATCTTTGAAATGTAAGAGTTTGGTTGAGCTAGAGTCTGGATCTGTCGGATAGACAGAAGTAAGTCAAGATATTTTGATACATCAAGGTGTAGAAGCTGTGTGATGAGACATAGTGACTATGGATATCTCCGACGATATTTCTTTGGAACATGTAAGGAGAAGTGACTACTTCGGTGTTGTGCTTGTGCTTAGCTGGGTGTTTCTGTTTGTTTTGAGGTCCGAGTTTCTCAAAGAGCTTTGGATACGAAATTTTAGCATCTGTGGCAGCAATGCAGCTTGGAATGTTTTTGGTGTTGGCAAGAGATCTTCTGGTTTAGCGGTTTTTATGGAATGGGATTCAAATGTAATTATGTAGACCCGTTTCTTTGATGGATTGGCCACCTAAGTGTAAGCTGTTCTGATTTGTAAAGAGAGAGCAGTATCTTTGGAATTTGGCTGTATCGATCGCAAAAGTGACTTGCGATAGTTTGGGTGTTCTTTTGGGGTTTCAGAGATTTTTTTAGATATCTTCTGGAAGTTAGAGTTTTGTTAACATCTGGAAATTGAGTTGGTGAAGCGGCTCAGAATTTTGGTGGAACTTCTGAGTTTTATTTTTAGAATGTGTTGACCAGTCTGCGCTTGAGTTCATAATCAGCATTTTTCATCTGTTCAGTCAGAGTGGCGCATTGGAAGCATGGTGGCAGCTGTTTTAGTTTGGAAGCAATTAGATATTGCAGTGTTTGGATTAGAGAGTTCTACAGGAAATTTTTCAGGATTTGAGGCCAGTTTGGAGTGCTCATGTTCAATCTTTTCTAGATGCGGGAGAAGTGAGCTCTGTTTTCTGATTTTGGAAAAGAGTTGTATTCTGAGTTTTTCTTGATCTTGGAAAGATCAATTTGTTGGATTGTCTTTGGTTCAGTTTGTTTATAAGGCATCAGCAAGATTGAGCTGATCAGGAAAGATGAAGGAAGCCCAGGATCGTCCGAAGAATTTTTTGGATAAGAGACGAAGAAATTTGGAGTCCGTAATCGGGGATTTGATTTTGGATAAGTGTTTGGTTTCAGAATTGGATTGTCAGTTTGGATAACTAGAATTCGGAGTGTTTCACGTATCTATGAGGGAGTACGTGTAAGATTTATCTCTGGTTGTAGAATCAGCAGTTCAGGGAATCTTGGTTGTTGGGTCAGACTTGAGTTTGGTCTGATATTTTGATTTGTTTTGTAGGGTTAGATGAGTGGAAACTCTGTAGTTTAGTAGTAGTATTGCTTGTTTGGATTCTATAGGGCGAGTAACCCGGTATTTATACTTGGGGGAAACGTGAGAAAATTCTATTTAGAATTTTGTCTGGATAGTTAGATTTGTTTGTTTGGATGAATGGTTGCTACGATTGTTAGTTTATGTTGATATATGCTTGTGTTTCAAATTTAAATTTTTAATTGGATTATTAAATTACCTTTGTTTTAAATTTCGGGGACGAAATTCTTTTAAGGGGGGAAGAATGTGATATCCCGGAAATTTGGGACAATATCAATTTAATAATCTACATTAAAAATTAAATTGATTTGATAATATTTGTTAATAATTTAATAATCTTCTTTTAAATTAATATTTAACTGATAATTTATCTTTTAAAAAATTAATCAAATTGCCTTCTATTTATAATTCATATATCTGTATATATTGTAAATGGATAATCTTTGTTTTAAATTTAATAAATAAACATATTTCTAATTCTAATATTTTTGATAATTTAGGAATTTGATATTAAGCTATTTAATAAATGATCATATGGTTTTAAATTACTCAGGATTAAGGTTTAATTTGTTTAAAATAATTTTAGCTTACATTTAAATTTAGCAAAAGGTTTGTTTAATTTGTTTTAAATTTATCTTGATAAAATTAAGTAGTTTATTTATAAAGAGATAAATTCTTTTATAAATCATTTTGACTTAATAATGAGCTCTATTTATTATGTAAATCATTACAAATGATTTTTTTTATAAAATTGTTATTTCAACTTTAATTATGAATATGTGTGTTTGAACTAAAGTTATGATTTGGAAATTAAAATAAAGGTTTCAAAATGTTTAAATTAAAATAAACATTTATTAATATTAACATAAGTATAAAATAAAATAATAATAGGTAATCAAATATTTGTTAGTCTATATTTAAAAATGAAAGGAAAATAAAAGTAAACACCATGCTAGAAAATCAAACTAAATACCTAAGACTAAATTCATAGCAAAGACTAAAACAACTATATATATATATTTGGACATAAGTAAAACAAAAACAAAATTTACCCAGGCAAGTAAAGAAATAAATAAATGCAAAAACTTAAGCTAAAATTCACATCAATGATTTAAGTAACTTTTATATGTACTTGAGGAAAGTACAAAGCGGGGAAGGCTGTAAAGTTGTGTAGTGCAAAAGCATAGAAAAGTATGTAGGCAACTTACAAAATTTAGATTCAGGCAAGAGAAAAAGAAATAAAAATAAGAATAAAATAAAACAAATATCTATAACAAGTAGCTTCATATACAAGCTAAAACTTTAGTCTGCACATTGTACACTTACACACATGCATATCTTTTTTGCAGCTGTACATAATCATACTTATGTCAACTAATAGAGGAACCAAGTCTTAATTACTATCGTATCAGCACATAATTTTGTCAATTCACGTGAATATAAATCTGTACTCTTAGATACAAAAATCTGCGTATTTCAAAACAAGTTAAACTTGTACATATGGTAACCTACAACTATTCAACAGTTTTCCTATTTATATATCCTATTGCTTTAGTTCATTCAACATAGCATTGCATAGCAAACTTTTATTTTTAGCTGAAGCTTTGTATAATAACAATTCATCACTGCAAACAAGATGAATTTAACAGAAAATGAAAGAAAACCATTTTCCAGTTTTGACATCCAAAGTTTTACAAATAAAAGTGCTCTGTCCATCTCCATCACTGTTGAGTAACATCATCTTGAGGTTTAAAATTCTAGCTATGGTTGTTTGGTTGATGTCTGTAATATGTATATATTGTTTGTGTTTGTGATATCTCTGTATAGCTATTTCTCTACCATTCTGTTCTTACTTCAAGTATCAGTGTGATTTAAAAGTCATCATCTTTTTACTTCCTTACTATTTGGATTAGGACTTAGTCTAAATTTTTTGAATTAGCATAGATGGATGGTTAAAATTTATAAGAAAGTTAAATACAAATTTGAGTAAGCCTGAAAAGAAAACAAAATGAAGTAACAGACCAAATTATAAAACAAGTCAAAAATTCAGTTGTCATGATCCATAAATTCAAGTTTATGAACTGATTACTAAATCAAAATTAGGATTTTTAAAACTCAAATTTTATTTTTAGTTGAGCTATGAACATGCTTTACTGGGTTGAACCATTCGAGCATTTTGGGATGCCTCTGGAAGTGTAGTTGATCAGAGGGCTTAAGGTTCGTTTTGGAGGTAGTTGGATGGTCGGTGAGGCCGGGAAAATTGTCAGGAAATTGATCTATGACCGGAGGTGATGGTGGTAGCTAGTTTTATCTCCTAGACCTAGTTTTGCCTATGGCTGGAAATTTGATCGTTTCGGGGCCAAGAAGGGATCGAGTTCGATGGAACTCTGTGGGATGGTTATGGGGACATGGTAGAAGCAGTAGCCAGAGGCGGTGGTACTCCAGTGGTCGGAGTTTGAAGAGCGGTGGAGGTTTCAGGTTTTGGGGCTGTTGCTTGTTGTGTTTACAGGTTGTAAAGGAGAAGGTGTGTTTTTGTTTTCAAGCAAGTGGTTAGCTTCTGGGGGTTGTGTTAGGATCTGGAGGTGACTGGCGTCGTGTGGGAGTGCCAGAGGATCGCCGGAGGTGGCTGGGGCCACGGTGCACGTGCACCGTGCCAGTGAAGTATGGTGGTGTTGTGTTTTTGGTGTGCAGAGTTTGGTCTCAGTGAAGTATGGAGGACTCGAAGCAGTGAATAGGGTTGTTAATTGTGATAGCTCCAGGTTTAAATGGTTACAGTTCTTAGTGTGCAGGGTTGAGCTCGGGGAAGGTTTCGGGTTATTTGCCTTTTTACTCGAAGCAGAGAGGCAGTTGACCCGAAGCAACATTGTTTTGGTCTCAGGTGGGTGTTGAATTGCTATAGGCTGTATAAACAACCTGTACATTTAAATTTAAACTAAATTTAAAGCAAAATTAAATGTATGTTAGTTGAAATCTTGATGGAATTGAATTTAAGTTGTCAACTAAGATTTTATAAAGTCTAAATCTAATTAGAAGTATAAATTCAAATTTATATTTTGAATCTTAAAAATGCAGTTTTAAAATATTAAAAGGGTTTTCAGATTTAAACTTGATAATTTCCAGATTTTAAATTTAAATCAGAAACAAAATGTTGCTGCAGTTAAATATGATTTTTGTTAAAGTTTTGATTCAAATGGATATTTGAATTTTAAAGTTTAAAATAGATTTGGATTTAAAAATCAAGTTTCTGACTCTAGTTGTCAAAAGAAAGTTAAATCGAAGTTTAAAATCAAAATAAATTGAGAAATTCAAGTTTGCTTAGAAGTCAAAATCTAAAAATTTAAATCAGTTTAAATATGAATATTTTAAGAATGAGTTCAAATAAAATAGTTGGTAAGTAATTTGTTTCAATAAAAATTAACTTGATTTTTGAGAATTCTTGATTTAAGGTTTTTGAATGAAAAATAAATGAATTGTTTAACTTGAGGTTTGCAAGTTGAATATTAATGTAATTTGGAAATTTAAATTTGAATTAAAAATTCAAATAGTTTAATTTAAAAGATTTTAAATTGAATTTTAATTATAATCATTTTGAATCTTCAATTCAAATGATATTTAAATTTAAAATGTAATGTTAATGAAGTCATTAATTAAAGAATGAATTATCTTAAGGATAATAAGGTAATTAAGGAATGACCTATGTATTAAAGTTAGTAAATAAAGATCAATTAAGAAGTAAATTAAGAAATGATATTAACTGTAGACAATTAACTAAGGATTATTAATTAGTTAATATATAGGATTAATTTTGGATAATTAATTAGATTAATTGGATAAGCTATTGTAAATTGTGAAGAAGTTACTTGATTAAAGAATTAATTACTTATTGTAATTAATGTTGATAAAATGATTAATTTAAGTTAAGTTTAATTAAATTAAGAAATCATTTTGATAAGTGTAATTACTAGTGTAAGCAATGGAGCATAATTACTTAAGAAAGTAATTAATGTTAATTACCGAATGTAATTAGTGAAAGATGATGTGTTAATAAATAATTTGGATAATTACTTTTGAAATTAATCAGAGGATTAATTAATGGAGATAATTAATTATGGGATAATTAATTTATTTATATGAGTAATTAAGGATAATTAATTACTGGTTGTTATTAATCAAAGGTGATTAATAATTGTGTTTAATTAAAGATTAATCACTTAATGTTATTAATAAAGTAATTTAATCTGAATTAGAGATCATTAATTAATATAATTAATGATGTAAATTAAGAATTGTTTAATTAAGTAATAATTAATAACGTGGAGATTAATTTAAGTAATTAATTAAGAATAAATGTAAATAATTATAAATGAAATAATTAAAAGTTAATTACTAGGAATAATTTAGAATAATTAATTTGTAAAATTAATTAAAAACTAATTACTTACTATAATTAGAAAATGATTAATTAGAGGAGTTAATCAAGATAAATATCTAGAGATTTATTTATTTAACTTGTATAAATTTAATTATGGTTATGTAAGCAAGATTTATAGATGAAGTAATTAATTTAATTTACTTTAAATTAATTAGAGATAGAAGTAGTTAATTTAATTCATTTTAAATTAATTACAAATGGTATGATTATAAATCATTGCTTATGGATGAATGAAATTAATATTTCGTTGATGATAGTGAACTCAGACATGAGATGAATAATATCTAGGTGACTTGGATGTTTGTTTAAGTATGATAGTATATTTTTATCTAATTGGGTTGATAATTTTGATTATCTTTTTATGATGATGATATGATTATCTACTGTGATATTATGAATTATCTATCTGTGTGTATATTGATGATTTTGAATTAAACTGTTAAGACTAAATAGACAACTTGGCCTTAAAAGACACGTTTTGGATTTTTATGAGACCGGGATCGGTTTTTCTTATTTGGAATATCCGAAAACCACATCGACTCCAAATTAACGATAGGTCGTGAATCTGAAGTGAAGATGAAGATTCAGAGTGCAAGGGTTGTCGTCGTTAACTCTGAGGGTGATTCCAAAATGAGTGTAACGAGATGATGCCTTCGGATTCGTTCAAACCCGGAACGAACTTGTATGGATTGAATGCTTTCAACACATCGTCAGGTGGGCGATGAGCATTCTAAGAAATGTTTTCTATAAAGGTAATCGCAGCCTCAAGCCTCATCAACCGGGAATGGCTAAAACAGGGGAGGTGCAGCAAGGTTAGGTGGGTCACGCCCAAGCAGGACAAGATTTTCCCCTGTCTAGATGTCCCTTTTTATTCGGCTTTGTGGGCGGTTGGATGTACACCAACTGCGGGGTTATCTTGTTCGGTACTGTTCAGTAAGGAATGGTTCCGGCCTTGTGTTGCAGGGAATGAAGGGAGTAATCCTCGGTACATTGATCTAGGCCACGTACTGTGACGGGCGGTACCCCAGTAGCCCTGCCATTGTATGGAATCCACAATCCAATAAGTGCCAACGGTTTTGATTGTATTACCCACTTTTGTGGCTAGTAGCTGGAATTTAATCATGTAACAATTTCGGCTATTTTCTATTTACTTGAAAACCCTAGACCTATTATAATATCACAGAATTTCCTATCAAACGTTTTGGTTAGCGTAAGGTAAAAACTTTTCCATGTTTATGTGTGGGAAGTCTTACGTGATACCTTTTATTTTCAAAGGATTTTCAAAGTTAAACAACTTTAACCTGTTACTCATACCAGACCCATGTCTGACCCGGAGTTTATTTTTGTTTTCATAAACTCTCAGGTACACAAAATTTTACAGGTAGCCAAGGGATTCAGGTTAGCTTTGACGAATTCGGGAGGAGCAATGGAGCAGGAGGCTTCAGCGTTGTAGATATATATATAGTTCCGCTGTCTTGATATCTCTGTGTTGTTTTGTGTATTGAGTTGTGTAACTAGACAGGTGTTTATAACTGACTAGTATGTGATGTATTATCTGTATAACTCTGATTGATGTTGTATATTATGTAAATACTTATGTGATTATTATAATTTATTCGTTCCGCTGTGAGACTCTGATGTTGTTGTTCTTTCTTCTCTATCTTTTCTAATTTCTCATCCCTTTCTTTTCTTAATAACGATACGTCTTCCTGGGCGTAGGAAGTTGGGTCGTTACAATTGGATCCTTATCCAAATTTAATTTAAGTTTCCTTAAATTTTGTTTAGCCAAATTAATTTCATCCCACTTCTTTTAACCCTCATATAAGGATTGAACTCCATTCAATATTATTTATTACACAACTGGAATTTAATTTCAATTTCATTATCAAACAATTTTCCATTTTCCCCATACATAAGTCCAAGACTTATTGGATAACTTAAGAACACCCACATTTTTGTTCTCAATTTGCTTCATTAGACTTTACATTTCATTAATGGTTAAGTTTAGAATTTTCCACACCATTCAACTCTTTCTATTAATGAATTACAATTTCACTTCTATTCAAGAGTTTAGATTGCTTAGTTAAGTCCATTTCTATTTTATGATCACAAGTTCAAATTATAACACTTAATAACTTAAGAATATGAATTTCTTTATGCAATTATAAACAATTTACATTTCACCTTTATATCCAATTCAATTTAATTTTTAATTCATTTAGATTTAATTCAATTTCAAATTCTCAATTTTAATTTTCCATATACAAGTTCTAAAATTGTTTACTAATTTAAGTTCATTCATTTCCTTTATATATCACTTTACCTTATATCAATTCACATTTCATTTGAGTTTAGTTTGGGCTCGCCATACCATTCCACTATTTCCCATTGTGATTATAATTTCATTTCTATTTATATAAGTTCACCAACTTATTTCTTTTAAAGCTCATATTGCTCATTTCAATCTATCTACATCATATAATCACAATTTCAAAATTTATTTATATGTGTATCACTGAATTCTTAAGGATACAAATTTCTTTCATTTAACTTCTTACACAATATTAAATCCTCAATCTCAACTTATAAGTATACAACTTAATAACTTATGGCTACAATCCATTTCACAATGACCCACAATTTCAAACCAACTACCTTTTTAATTTAACCCCAAATCCCTTTAATTCTAAATCCAATTTATTTAACCCATCCAAGTTAAATTCAAATTTCCAATTCACTTTAATATATTTTATTCATTTCCAATTACTCAAGTTAAGTTTTAATTCCAAGATTAAAATTTTCATTTCTTCTTTCTTACTTAATACCCACTCCAATTCTTTTTAAATCGACTTTATTTACAAGTTATATAGTTGATTCATTTGAACTTTCACATTTTTATTCTAAACAGAATCTCCAGAATTCGATTTACCCGGATTTATTTCAAAACCATTTTAAAACAAAATCAACACATTCCCATTTGATATTCAAATCAAATTTCCAGATCTCTAAACAACTTAGTTGTATCAAAACAATTTCTTCATTGTGAATTTTCCAAAACAATTTGTTTATACCAAAACAAATTTCCCATTTTTGAAATGTCCAAAACAACTGTTATGCCCAACTAGTCCAAACAATATCATAACCTAGTATTAGGGAAGCAATCCATCACTTTAGAAACTCGAAAATGAATTCTAATGATGTGGCCAGCATCATCAGGATTATTTTCCAGCGGCTGAAGTGAGTTCAATGCTTCTTCTTTCCCAAATCAACATTCCATTATTGCCTTCAAACACTTTAGAAAACATCCAAACATTCCAAAGATTTTAAATTTCCAAACTTTATTTTCAATACATTTAAATTCCTTTTCAAAACATCCGGGATTTAAATTCTGGTTTAATTTTAATTTTAATTTCACTTCTTCTTCTTATTTGAATCATATTTAATCAATTCCATTTGGTTGTAGATCAATTTAATATCTTACATTCCCATAGGTTTATGTATCATCTCATTTCAAATTTAAATCAAATTTTAGATTCATATTTGATTACAGTATTACCAACCAAACAAATATATATAATAATTTCAGAAAATTCCTTTATATCAAAATATAATTTTGGGTAAACTTATTTCATTTACCCACGATAAAAACAATACTATGTCGGTTTATCTTGTTTAAGGGTTTAGAAACCCCTATCGATACGGTTGTACTTCCCGCACCGACCAGAATTCATAAACACTCAACCGATAAATCAACACAGTATAAAAAACAATTTTATATCCACTAATAAGTACGCTCTCATATGTATTATTACACTCAACTCATTATAGAGTACTATTGACTCTATTTAATGAGTAATTTCCCCACCAAAGCCTAGGTTGTCGCCAACCTCAGCTCTGATACCAAGTGTGACAACCCGCAAATCCGTACCCCTTGAATCAACACTATTCTATCCCTATTAACTCAAGTGGCACAGAATTACGAACCATTAGGGTTAAAGAAGAAGAGATAGAAGAAGAAGAAACTAAACTATATCAGAAATCTCACAGTCGCAGCGGAATAAAATATAATAGTAAATATAGAACTTTACACAAAATGAAATCTATAACTGTTTTATACATCACATCATCAGAGTATCTCATACATCAACAATCACAAATCAGACCTACATACAATCACAACAGCGGATATATATATATATATATATAGGTACATATAATACGTCTCGGACTCCAGCTCCTCTCCTGCTCCATAGCATCCTGACCTGAACATATAATACTCGGTCTGACCGAGCATTATAATGAAATAACATCCGAGTCAGTCTGGAATACCAGCTGATACTAAATATGCATCCAACTTGATTATTAAAGTTTCAAAAATCCTTTGAAAAACAAAATCATCTCGTAAGACCACGCCACAAATAAACATGTCGGGTTTTTACCTTACGATAGCTAAAACACTTTTTATAGAAATCCTCTGATATTATAATAGGGTCTATTTACAAATACTTATAAAATAGCCGAAATTGTTACATCTATTAAATTCCAGCTACTAGCCACAAAAGTGGGTAATACAAACAAAACTCGTACAAGGCTCGTAGGGAAAATGGATTTCCAACAATGACTAGGCACTGGGGTACCACCTGTCACAGTACGGGGCCTAAATCACCGTACCGAGGATTACTCCCTTCATCCCCTACAACACAAGGCCGGAACCATTCCTTACTGAACAGTCCCGAACAAGATAAACCCCGTGGTTGGCGTGATCAACCACCCACTAAGCCGAAATATATATAAGGGACATCTAGACAGGGGAATTATCTTGTCCTGCTTGGGCATGACCCACCTAACCTTGCTGCATATCCCCTGATTTTCAGTCATTCCCGGTTGATGAGGCTTGAGGCTAAGCGTTACCTTTAGAACGTTTTCACTTAGAATGCTCATCGTCCACCTGACGATGTTTCGCAAGCATTCGTCCATACAAGTCCGTCCCGGGTTCGAATGGAACCGAAGGCACTACTCCTACTACATCCATTTTGGAAATATCCTCAGGATTAGTAGCGACTAGCCCTTGCACTTCACTGCTACATCTTCGACTCCGAACACGTTTTTTGCACGAAACGTACAAATTGGATCGAAGTGGTGTTCGAGAAATAATTCTCGATCCCGGTCTCTTCGAAACGATCAACGCATTGTCCAATATTGATAGTCGGTGATTTAACTATCAATTTATATTCATAAACATCCATAAGCATCCATCACACAATAATATTATTTATTCGCCTCAAATATCTTTAAAAGATATATTTTCCAAATTTCCAAAGCCCACTTGAAAACAATTTTCCAAAATTCCTCCTTTACAAGGTAAATCCTTCGCCATATATTTCCATTGGAATAACCAAGTTCAAAACATTTAGATTTAAAACAGTAAAAAAATACTTTATTCTGAAATATACTTTAAAATATGTAACTTTACTACTAATTATTTACTAAAAATATAGTTTCAAAATATTTAAGTTAAACCATTTATCAGGATATAAATCTTGATTTTAAATAAGGGTTTTTAGTTTAAACTAAACTAATAAGTATAGTTTTTAAAAGGCTAATACTAATTTCAATAACTTAGTTCAAAACAAGTCTTTTGAACAAATCCATTTGTAAAAATATTTATTAAGATATTTATAAAATTTACTATTGCTAATTTATAATAGTTACTTTTGAAAATAAATATTTTCAAACATTCTTTTAAACAAGCTTGAATTTTAAAAGCTTCCTTTTTATAAAATCAGTTTAAACTCGAACTTGGTTTTCCTAGGGAACTCATTTCCACTTAACATCACAGAAATTCTTCTCACCATTTCTGTCAATTTATTTCAATTCAGGTTTATATTTTAATAACATAATCTTATTTTTTAATTTATCAACTAATAACTTTTCTCTTTGTTTATCACTCCAGATTTACAATTTTTCAATTTTCATTCCAAATGGATTTTAAATTTTAATTCTTTAAAATTCATTATTTAACAATATCTTTTATTCCCTAACATTCAATTTATCCATTTATAATTAATTATGGCTTTATAATTTATCCATCAATATTCCAATACAATTTTATTTCAGTTTTCCATTCAAGAAGTGTAACGACCCAGAATTTTTAGAAATTAAAATATGAATATTTAATTAATTTTAAATATTAAAAAGTGAATTTATAAGTCAAATAAATTTTAATTTGAATTATTGGATTTAATTGGATAATTTAATCGATAATTTAATACGTTAAATTATGGAAATAATTGAAAATTGAGTTAAATATGATTGAAAATGATTCGTAAAATTTTATTTTATCATATTGAAGTTATAGAAATATTTTAGAACTTTTAAAATCGAATTAAAAGTTAATTTGTGAAAATTGAATATTTTAATATTTAATAATCGACTGTAAAATAGCCAATTTTTGAACAGTCTCAGAATTGAACGAAACCAGTTTCATTGGATCCGTAATAGTTAGTTATTACCGGATTTCAATTTTCGTGTCAATCGGAGTTATCGTTTGATCGTGGCAGCTCGAAACGCATCGAATCGTTTTTTAATTTAAATTTGACGAGTCAAAATAGCCATTTTTCAAACTGTCTCGGATTTCGACGAAACCAGTTTCATCGGATCCGTAATGTGATATTATTGTAAGGTTTCAAATTTCAAGTCAATTGGATTTACCGTTTGTCCGGTACAAATTAAAACGCCTAGAAATCGATTTAAATCGGTTTAATTTAAATTGAGCGTTTTCAGCCATAACTCGCACATACTTCCGAATTAGCTTCCGAAACCTGTTCCATTGTGTCCGGAACGCGGGATAAACCCTAGGTACGCTGGTTACGGCGCCTAAATCGGAGTTCGGAATTCCCGGGATGAATAGTGTTTACGCTTGCTTTTTCTATAAATAGAAGTTAAAATCACAAATTTTATAAAATAAAAAAACCTAAACCCTAATTGTTGTAGCCGCCACTTATACATGAATGGCCAGAAATCATTCTCATTCATCTCTCAATCTCTCTCAATCTACAAGCATTTAGCCGAGGTGTTCAACACGAAGATTGAAGAGCAAGGCGAGGGCTTTAATTTCATACGGTGATGATGGAGTTTGGTGTCGCGTGGAGGGAGCTAGAGGTGGCCGTTCCCATCAGTTTTCGCACGCATTCCCATGCTCTTCAGGTGGCCGAGCTTCACCTAGGGGGGGCGAGTATAGAGGAGGAGGAGAGCTTCGACATGGGAGTGGTATGATGATGTATAGTTGAGTGATTGGAGTGCAAATGCAAACCCTAATCTACATGTTGGGTTCGGCCTCAATTTGCACGGCCTGGAGATGATAACGTGATTTGGGAAGATGAGCAGGGGCCGTTGGATCTGGATCTAGTGGCTAGGATGAGCTGTAGGTTATAATTTTAAAAGTTATGTTGAAATTATGTATATAAATCGAGTACAAACTTCAAAAATTCGTAACTTTTTCATACGAGGTCGAAAAAATGCAAACTCAGTTGCATTGGAATCGTATGGACGAGCACTACGCGATGGAGTTGGTTTGGAGTCGTTTGGAGTTAGTGAGAATTTCGGGTAAAATTAAACGCGCGTTTAATTTTATTCGAAATAAAAGCTAAAACGGAATTTAAATCAAGGTGAGAATTTCTCACTCAATCGAATCGGTTTCGATTTTATTTTAAATAGTTAGATTTAAAATATTTGAATGCATGTTTGAATGATGACTGTAAATTATTGATTGTTAAAATAGACATTATACGCCGTTAGTAAGCGGATGTTATTTATTAAAAACATATACCGCGAATATTTCATAAACAGTGAAATTGGTATTATATATAATATCAATATATATATATTGGCATATGTATATATTGCAGTTGTTGATTTCCCGCATTTTTTTGTTTAGCGGATGAGACCCTATTACGCCGTTATTAAGCGGATAATATTAAGAACATGTACCGCGATAATTTCGTACTGGAGCGAAATTGGTATTGTGCTAATGTTTTTGGATGCAGGAAACAGGTTGGAGGGATCCAACTGGATTCCTCAACAGTATTTATTTAATTATGGATATTTTGATATTCGTTGATTATCATATCGATATATGATATCGTTGTTTGTCGTGATTGACTATTTGGTATGTAGCATCATTGGACCAAATTTGGAGCTTTAAAATGATTTTTAAAGTGATTTTTGAAAATATACTATATTTTTGGAATTGATCCATTATAAATAAATAAACGTTATAATTTTTAAAGTTATAAAATTATCGTTTTTTGTGAAATATAGTTAAAAGCCGGTTTTTGAGAAATATGAACCAATGATTTTATAAAATAGTTTAAACTGGATTTTTGAGTTTATTATTAAAAGTTTGAATATAAGATTTATAAAATTTGATTATTTTATAAATCAAAATGGTGAAACTATAAAGGAGTTAAGACGTTTTAAAGAATAATATAGATTGATTTATATTAAAAAAATTTACAAATGAATATTTGTAAATTAAAACGTTGAAATTATAAAATGAGATTTTATAAGTGTTTGAATGAAGTGAAAACGAATTTTGTAAATGAATGGAATTCATGGAATTATATAACGGTAAAGCTATAAATGGAATTTTATAAACAGTAGGTTTATAAAATTTGTAAAGTTATTAAAGTAATAAGATTTGGATAAATAATTGAATCTTATAAGTTATAAGATTTATAATTATGAAGTTCAATGGAATGGTTTTGCAAACAAATAGATTATAAGTATTTAACTTATAATATGAACCTGTAGTTTATAACCGAGTTATAAATCGAATAAGTTAATAAAGGAGATTTATAAAAAGGGAAGTTTTTATAATTAAATAGAAATGGAATTTATAAACGTAGTTTTATAAATTCGCAAACGGCTTATTTTGATAAGAAAATTATTGAAACCTATTAAAGGAGTTATATTCACATTTTTGAATAGTGAATAATCCTTTGAATTAAAATGAATAAAAGAATGAAATTTGTTAACGAAGTTTATTCACATTTTTGAATAGTGAATAACACGTTAAAGGAAATGTTTTGGATTGGTGTTGTAAATGGAATTAAAACGACCTAACGATGTTTTTAAACATGTTGAGATTCGAAACCATAGATTTCATCATTCATTGTTGAAATAGACGTTTTCGAGAAATAAAAGGAAATGGTGGACTATAACACTGTTGTTATAGTAAATGATTTCCGAAAGGAAATGTTTTGAATAGTATTGGGATTTATATATCTATTTTAATTTCGAATCCCTATACTAGTGATTTTGGGTTGTCGTAACGATGTTTTACGCAACATTCGTTTTGGCCCAAATAAATATGTTAAGTGAATGATTTCCTTAAAGAAAGAAATATATACTTAATTCGGTTTAAGTATATTGAATATTTTCTAAGTGTTGAAAATAAAAGATTGTGAATTACTTATTTAATAAGTATGGAAATGTTTTCCAATATGAAGTGAATAATTAGAATTTATTTTTTGAAGATAAATTGAAATGGATAATTGAAATCGTATATGCATGAATATTTTGGAATATAAATTCACTAAGGAATTTATATGTGAAAGTGAAACTTGTTAAAAATAAATATTGATTTATTTTTGAAGTGATGAAATTATATATCTAGTAAAGATATTTTGGAAAATAAATAATTTGGAAAATTATTTGGAATCTGGTGATGTGTGCATATCCAGTGATAGTTCAATAACCGACTATCAGTATTTCCCTTTAAATGGGTATTTGATGTGAATTGATTGAATTTGAATGCACACTTATTTTTGAATAAGCGCTCACTATTCGGGTTAACCGGGAAAGGACCATGGGGTCGTATAACCCACTCCGAATATGTGATACGTCGTTGTGAATCGCATTTGAAGATCGGTGTAGAAGACCGGATATTTGCGAAAGCGATAGGATGACCTGTCGATTGTCTCTGCACTGAGTTGCAACGGTATAGAGACTCCCTAAGTGATGGGAAATCCGATCAGGATTGTGAATATCCGGATTGCAAGGACTTCTTTGTAAGTGCCTTCGGTTCTGTTCGAGCCCGGAACAGACTTGTATGGATTGTATGTCTGACATTACAAGTTGAGATATAAAGCCGATTTCTTTCAAATATATTTCTGTTGGTGGCAGAGAATTTATTCTTTGCTTAACACCCTTCTTTGAGACGTACGAGCTCAAAGGTTATATAGTTGAAGTTATCAGCGATATATTCCCAGTTTGGTAATGTGACATGCTGAGTGATGCTGAAATGATCATTGTGTTGATTATTTGTGATAGGATCGTTTATTTGATCGTCTATCCTTGTGATCATTGTGTTGATCATTTGTGACCCAAAGCATGGCTTTTGTATAAAGTATGTTTTTGTGGACGTGACTTCGTCGAGCCTCACACCCCGTGAATGGTCAAAACAGGAAAGAAGCAGCAAGGTTATGAGGGGTAGCACCCTTTAGGATGTGTCCATTTCCTTCTGGAAAAGGGTGGTATCATGGTATGGAGCCTAGATACTTACTCATGTGGAAAACACTTTGTCATGATTGTGTGAATTGATTACGAGCGCTCGGTGATAAAGGTCCCAAAGGACCGGGGGATGGCATATTCGGTCAGTTGTTACTCAGTTAGGAGTAACCCGGCCTTGTGTTGGTAGAGATCCGGTTTGGTTCTCGGGGATGTCCATCCAGAGGCATTCTCATGTGGCAATGGGAAGTTCCTTGGCCTGACCATTTGTTGGAAATCCAATTCCCAATACGAAACTTGTACGGTTTTAGTTGTAGAACCTGCCATCTAATATGGTAGCTATTAGTAGGCATAATATAATGGTACCTATGCTGGCTAAGATTTATATTCTACTTTCGAAATGAATTTTTCCTACGCTATGCACTAATAATAATATCAAATGCTCTTTTTAAATGCGTATCAAGCATGTTTGACTATCATAAGGAGAAATCTTCTCCAAGTCTGCGTTTGCATTGTGTGTGTGGCAGGAGGTCTTATGGTAGTCTCATTTTTAAAAGCATTGCGAATTGAATTTAAAAATATTCCTCTATTTTGATTTTAAAGATAAATAAACTGTTTTGAGTTCTCACACCAGTCTCATGACTGACTTGGAGTTTATTGTTTTCCTTCCTAAACTCTGGGTGCCCACCAATTTCCACACGGGCAGTTAAGAGTTAAGGTTTATCAGGATATTCTGGATATTCTGGAGTTGCTGGAGGCAAGTTGGATGGCATGGCGTATTACTAGTTTATATAGTATTTCTTTTTCCGCTGCACTGTTTGTTGTTGTATGATGTTGTACACTCTGATGATATGATGTAATGAAATGAAATGTAATGTAATAACTGATATAGTTCTTTGTTTAAAGATTATTCATTTATTATTATATGTTGTTCCGCTGCGAATTGTGAGATTCTGTTGTTGTTCTGTTGTTCCCTTTCTGTCCCGTTCTATTTTTAAAATTTCCTATTTTCTTCTGTCTTCTCTTCCCTCTATTTTCTAATCTTCCATTTCTTTCTACCTTCTTTTCTACTTTTTCTTTTCTTAAAATCTTTTTAAAACCCCTAAGGGTTCGTATTTTTGTTCATCTTGAATTAAACAAAGGAGATTAGTGTCTATTCAAGGAGTACGGACTTACGGGTCTTTACAGTTGGTATCAGAGCTGATGGTTAAGCGACAACCATGGTTCTGTTGGGTATAATTCATTAGAGATAGAGTCAGCAGTACTCTAGAATGAGTTTGAGTGTAATAATAGATACGAGTGCGTATTTGTTAGTGATATAAAATTGTTTTATATTGTGATGATTGGTTTGTTGAGTGGTATATAGATTCTGGTTAATACGAGTAATTAACGTTGTTGATAGGAATCTATAAACACTTGAATAGAACAATTCGGCACAATATTGATTTTTAATTGGGTAAATGAAATAATTTTACCTTGATTATATTTTATATATAAAGAAATAATTTTCAGAATTGTTAAAGTATTTATAAGTTGATTGTTAGGTTGTTTGAATAATCTAAATAAAAGAATAATTGTATAAGCAAAAGAATTATAAGAATTGAAATTATAATTAAAGTATATACAATTGTGAAATAAACTTACATATATAAGAAGTAAAATTATATGAATATGAGTTATAAAAATAGAAATGAATTTAAAGTTAAATGGAATATAACTTAAGAGATGTTGAATGAAGTTAATATCGGTATCAAACTAAATTAATAAAGTTAAGTAAGAAATGTGAACTTAAGTTATGTGAATGAAATTCAACTTTGTAATTGAATTGAATAAATGAATTGAATGTAAATCAATTGAATGTAAAATTAAGTTGATATGAAATAATGAATGAAAGTGTTAATTCATTAAAATCTAATGCTATTGAAAGATGGAATGGAAATCAATTTAATGTTAAACCAAAATGAATGTAAAGTGAGATGATTTGGTTGTAATTAATATACATTGGTTGTTATATGATTGTTGATTGATTGTATATAATTCATTAAGTGTTAATGAAATTGGAAGCTATGAAATTGAATTCCAATTGAAAGTAAATAAGTTTGAATAGAATTGAAAGTGAATTGGATTTAATTAGTAAATGTAAACTAATTGAATTGAGAATGAGTGTTGATAAAAAAAAATCCAATGTTAATGAATCACATATGATTTAAATTGAAAACCTATTTCATTGAATATAAATGAGAATATGAATGAATATTTATTGGTTATGAATGTTAGTTGGTTGATGGTTGAATATATATTGCTATTGTTGCATTTTCTATGTGATATATATAGTTGTTATGTTGCTATATGTTGTATATTGAGATTATTTGCATATATGCATGTTCTCATGTTGTTTGTTAAGTATTTAGTAGGTGCGGATCGCGTTTGCTTCGCATTTGGAGTTCGCTTTAGCGCTATATTAGCCGTATATGCTTGCTAATAAAATATAAGGTACATATCTCGGATTACATACCGTACTTTTATACTTTTTTCCCTTCGGGATGCCTCATTACTTGATGAGATGTATATTTGTGATATATATACTGTCATTTTTTTTCCGGATCGAGCCGCGCAAAGGAGACTATGGCGAATTTTTCCGAAAATTTAAGGCGTTAGAAAAATTTTGAGAAAATTTGGAAAATTTTGAAAACTTATAACTTTGTTTTGGAATTGAAAGTTAAACGATAGTAATTGTTTTTGAAAAGACAACTAAGTATGATTTGAAAACTTAGTAAAGATTTGAAAGAAGTTTAATTATGGATTTTGGAAAATTAATAAATTCTGTAATTTTCTTACTTGTAATTTCGAGGACGAAATTCTTTTAAGTGGGGAAGATTGTAACGACCCAGAATTTTTAGAAATTAAAATATGAATATTTAATTAATTTTAAATATTAAAAAGTGAATTTATAAGTCAAATAAATTTTAATTTGAATTATTGGATTTAATTGGATAATTTAATCGATAATTTAATACGTTAAATTATGGAAATAATTGAAAATTGAGTTAAATATGATTGAAAATGATTCGTAAAATTTTATTTTATCATATTGAAGTTATAGAAATATTTTAGAACTTTTAAAATCGAATTAAAAGTTAATTTGTGAAAATTGAATATTTTAATATTTAATAATCGACTGTAAAATAGCCAATTTTTGAACAGTCTCAGAATTGAACGAAACCAGTTTCATTGGATCCGTAATAGTTAGTTATTACCGGATTTCAATTTTCGTGTCAATCGAAGTTATCGTTTGATCGTGGCAGCTCGAAACGCATCGAATCGTTTTTAATTTAAATTTGACGAGTCAAAATAGCCATTTTTCAAACTGTCTCGGATTTCGACGAAACCAGTTTCATCGGATCCGTAATGTGATATTATTGTAAGGTTTCAAATTTCAAGTCAATTGGATTTACCGTTTGTCCGGTACAAATTAAAACGCCTAGAAATCGATTTAAATCGGTTTAATTTAAATTGAGCGTTTTCAGCCATAACTCGCACATACTTCCGAATTAGCTTCCGAAATCTGTTCCATTGTGTCCGGAACGCGGGATAAACCCTAGGTACGCTGGTTACGGCGCCTAAATCGGAGTTCGGAATTCCCGGGATGAATAGTGTTTACGCTTGCTTTTTCTATAAATAGAAGTTAAAATCACAAATTTTATAAAATAAAAAAACCTAAACCCTAATTGTTGTAGCCGCCACTTATACATGAATGGCCAGAAATCATTCTCATTCATCTCTCAATCTCTCTCAATCTACAAACATTTAGCCGAGGTGTTCAACACGAAGATTGAAGAGCAAGGCGAGGGCTTTAATTTCATACGGTGATGATGGAGTTTGGTGTCGCGTGGAGGGAGCTAGAGGTGGCCGTTCCCATCAGTTTTCGCACGCATTCCCGTGCTCTACAGGTGGCCGAGCTTCACCTAGGGGGGGGGCGAGTATAGAGGAGGAGGAGAGCTTCGACATGGGAGTGGTATGATGATGTATAGTTGAGTGATTGAAGTGCAAATGCTAACCCTAATCTACATGTTGGGTTCGGCCTCAATTTGCACGGCCTGGAGATGATAACGTGATTTGGGAAGATGAGCAGGGGCCGTTGGATCTGGATCTAGTGGCTAGGATGAGCTGTAGGTTATAATTTTAAAAGTTATGTTGAAATTATGTATATAAATCGAGTACAAACTTCAAAAATTCGTAACTTTTTCATACGAGGTCGAAAAAATGCAAACTCAGTTGCGTTGGAATCGTATGGACGAGCACTACGCGATGGAGTTGGTTTGGAGTCGTTTGGAGTTAGTGAGAATTTCGGGTAAAATTAAACGCGCGTTTAATTTTATTCGAAATAAAAGCTAAAACGGAATTTAAATCAAGGTGAGAATTTCTCACTCAATCGAATCGGTTTCGATTTTATTTTAAATAGTTAGATTTAAAATATTTGAATGCATGTTTGAATGATGACTGTAAATTATTGATTGTTAAAATAGACATTATACGCCGTTAGTAAGCGGATGTTATTTATTAAAAACATATACCGCGAATATTTCATAAACAGTGAAATTGGTATTATATATAATATCAATATATATATATATTGGCATATGTATATATTGCAGATGTTGATTTCCCGCATTTTTTTGTTTAGCGGATGAGACCCTATTACGCCGTTATTAAGCGGATAATATTTAATAAGAACATGTACCGCGATAATTTCGTACTGGAGCGAAATTGGTATTGTGCTAATGTTTTTGGATGCAGGAAACAGGTTGGAGGGATCCAACTGGATTCCTCAACAGTATTTATTTAATTATGGATATTTTGATATTCGTTGATTATCATATCGATATATGATATCGTTGTTTGTCGTGATTGACTATTTGGTATGTAGCATCATTGGACCAAATTTGGAGCTTTAAAATGATTTTTAAAGTGATTTTTGAAAATATACTATATTTTTGGAATTGATCCATTATAAATAAATAAACGTTATAATTTTTAAAGTTATAAAATTATGGTTTTTTGTGAAATATAGTTAAAAGCAGGTTTTTGAGAAATATGAACCAATGATTTTATAAAATAGTTTAAACTGGATTTTTGAGTTTATTATTAAAAGTTTGAATATAAGATTTATAAAATTTGATTATTTTATAAATCAAAATGGTGAAACTATAAAGGAGTTAAGACGTTTTAAAGAATAATATAGATTGATTTATATTAAAAAAAATTACAAATGAATATTTGTAAATTAAAACGTTGAAATTATAAAATGAGATTTTATAAGTGTTTGAATGAAGTGAAAACGAATTTTGTAAATGAATGGAATTCATGGAATTATATAACGGTAAAGCTATAAATGGAATTTTATAAACAGTAGGTTTATAAAATTTGTAAAGTTATTAAAGTAATAAGATTTGGATAAATAATTGAATCTTATAAGTTATAAGATTTATAATTATGAAGTTCAATGGAATGGTTTTGCAAACAAATAGATTATAAGTATTTAACTTATAATATGAACCTGTAGTTTATAACCGAGTTATAAATCGAATAAGTTAATAAAGGAGATTTATAAAAAGGGAAGTTTTTATAATTAAATAGAAATGGAATTTATAAACGTAGTTTTATAAATTCGCAAACGGCTTATTTTGATAAGAAAATTGTTGAAACCTATTAAAGGAGTTATATTCACATTTTTGAATAGTGAATAATCCTTTGAATTAAAATGAATAAAAGAATGAAATTTGTTAACGAAGTTTATTCACATTTTTGAATAGTGAATAACACGTTAAAGGAAATGTTTTGGATTGGTGTTGTAAATGGAATTAAAACGACCTAACGATGTTTTTAAACATGTTGAGATTCGAAACCATAGATTTCATCATTCATTGTTGAAATAGACGTTTTCGAGAAATAAAAGGAAATGGTGGACTATAACACTGTTGTTATAGTAAATGATTTCCGAAAGGAAATGTTTTGAATAGTATTGGGATTTATATATCTATTTTAATTTCGAATCCCTATACTAGTGATTTTGGGTTGTCGTAACGATGTTTTACGCAACATTCGTTTTGGCCCAAATAAATATGTTAAGTGAATGATTTCCTTAAAGAAAGAAATATATACTTAATTCGGTTTAAGTATATTGAATATTTTCTAAGTGTTGAAAATAAAAGATTGTGAATTACTTATTTAATAAGTATGGAAATGTTTTCCAATATGAAGTGAATAATTAGAATTTATTTTTTGAAGATAAATTGAAATGGATAATTGAAATCGTATATGCATGAATATTTTGGAATATAAATTCACTAAGGAATTTATATGTGAAAGTGAAACTTGTTAAAAATAAATATTGATTTATTTTTGAAGTGTTGAAATTATATATCTAGTAAAGATATTTTGGAAAATAAATAATTTGGAAAATTATTTGGAATCTGGTGATGTGTGCATATCCAGTGATAGTTCAATAACCGACTATCAGTATTTCCCTTTAAATGGGTATTTGATGTGAATTGATTGAATTTGAATGCACACTTATTTTTGAATAAGCGCTCACTATTCGGGTTAACCGGGAAAGGACCATGGGGTCGTATAACCCACTCCGAATATGTGATACGTCGTTGTGAATCGCATTTGAAGATCGGTGTAGAAGACCGGATATTTGCGAAAGCGATAGGATGACCTGTCGATTGTCTCTGCACTGAGTTGCAACGGTATAGAGACTCCCTAAGTGATGGGAAATTCGATCAGGATTGTGAATATCCGGATTGCAAGGACTTCTTTGTAAGTGCCTTCGGTTCTGTTCGAGCCCGGAACATACTTGTATGGATTGTATGTCTGACATTACAAGTTGAGATATAAAGCCGATTTCTTTCAAATATATTTCTGTTGGTGGCGGAGAATTTATTCTTTGCTTAACACCCTTCTTTGAGACGTACGAGCTCAAAGGTTATATAGTTGAAGTTATCAGCGATATATTCCCAGTTTGGTAATGTGACATGCTGAGTGATGCTGAAATGATCATTGTGTTGATTATTTGTGATAGGATCGTTTATTTGATCGTCTATCCTTGTGATCATTGTGTTGATCATTTGTGACCCAAAGCATGGCTTTTGTATAAAGTATGTTTTTGTGGACGTGACTTCGTCGAGCCTCACACCCCGTGAATGGTCAAAACAGGAAAGAAGCAGCAAGGTTATGAGGGGTAGCACCCTTTAGGATGTGTCCATTTCCTTCTGGAAAAGGGTGGTATCATGGTATGGAGCCTAGATACTTACTCATGTGGAAAACACTTTGTTATGATTGTGTGAATTGATTACGAGCGCTCGGTGATAAAGGTCCCAAAGGACCGGGGGATGGCATATTCGGTCAGTTGTTACTCAGTTAGGAGTAACCCGGCCTTGTGTTGGTAGAGATCCGGTTTGGTTCTCGGGGATGTCCATCCAGAGGCATTCTCATGTGGCAATGGGAAGTTCCTTGGCCTGACCATTTGTTGGAAATCCAATTCCCAATACGAAACTTGTACGGTTTTAGTTGTAGAACCTGCCATCTAATATGGTAGCTATTAGTAGGCATAATATAATGGTACCTATGCTGGCTAAGATTTATATTCTACTTTCGAAATGAATTTTTCCTACACTATGCACTAATAATAATATCAAATGCTCTTTTTAAATGCGTATCAAGCATGTTTGACTATCATAAGGAGAAATCTTCTCCAAGTCTGCGTTTGCATTGTGTGTGTGGCAGGAGGTCTTATGGTAGTCTCATTTTTAAAAGCATTGCGAATTGAATTTAAAAATATTCCTCTATTTTGATTTTAAAGATAAATAAACTGTTTTGAGTTCTCACACCAGTCTCATGACTGACTTGGAGTTTATTGTTTTCCTTCCTAAACTCTGGGTGCCCACCAATTTGCACACGGGCAGTTAAGAGTTAAGGTTTATCAGGATATTCTGGATATTCTGGAGTTGCTGGAGGCAAGCTGGATGGCATGGCGTATTACTAGTTTATATAGTATTTCTTTTTCCGCTGCACTGTTTGTTGTTGTATGATGTTGTACACTCTGATGATATGATGTAATGAAATGAAATGTAATGTAATAACTGATATAGTTCGTTGTTTAAAGATTATTCATTTATTATTATATGTTGTTCCGCTGCGAATTGTGAGATTCTGTTGTTGTTCTGTTGTTCCCTTTCTGTCCCGTTCTATTTTTAAAATTTCCTATTTTCTTCTGTCTTCTCTTCCCTCTATTTTCTAATCTTCCATTTCTTTCTACCTTCTTTTCTACTTTTTCTTTTCTTAAAATCTTTTTAAAACCCCTAAGGGTTCGTATTTTCGTTCATCTTGAATTAAACAAAGGAGATTAGTGTCTATTCAAAGAGTACGGACTTACGGGTCTTTACAAGAAGATCCTAATTTTTATATTTCTTATTTATTAATTTCTTAATTCCCTTTTAAAACCCAATTTAATTTCTTTATAATTAAAACTCCAAGTTTCTTTATAATTTAACATTCTGGGCTTATAGTTTATCCCACAATTTCACAATACAATTTAATCCCAAATTTAACAATCACAATATATAAAACAGGCATCATCATCAATTATAAAAATAATTATCACATAGTGAGGAATCCAGTTGGATCCCTCCAACCTATTTTTCCTGCATCCACAAATATTAGCACAACACTATAATATATCAATCCAGGCTGATATAAATAAATATTTCAACCAATCACACAGATATTTAAATATTAACTATTTAAATCAGCTAACATTCCAGGTGTGAGTGAGATTAACTCACCTTGAGTTTCGGCGAGTGTTCGAAATTTAAATTAAACTGGACGGTGTCCGATTTAACCCAAATTTCTACTTGCCCGGAATGGATCCGGATCTGCGCCATCACGTAGTACGCGCTTCTACGATTCCGACGATACCAAGTTCGTTGCAATCACCCAATCTCTACCGTTCATATCATCAAGGACAAGATCTAAGCCGCACGCAAGGAAAGCCCATCTTCTTCATTCACATGCGAACCTACAGGCAACTCGAACCCAGAAACTCATGAACTAGGTTTAAACGTTGCACCCTCCTCGATCACCAAGACCACGATCGGCCACCACCGCCACGACGTTCACCACCTCCTCCATGCTCGACCCAAGGCACGCGGAACTCGGTCGCAGCCATGCTCAAAAAAACGCGCTTGAATCTACTGCAGACGGTGTCGATTTGCACCTCCAAACGACATCTTCAACCTAAATCAACCATTGGATCTGAAGCCCTCGATGCACTCTTCGATCTTCATGTTGGAAGTTTCCGCGATTGCTTGACGGATTAATCGCAAATTGGAAGAGAAAATCGATTATTTTAGGCCATTGAAAGGAAACAACGGCGGCTGGGGACGAATAGGCTAGGGTTTTGTTATTTAACTCGTTTATATAAATACGTATAACCATTATTTTAATATTAATTCCATTATAGAGCAACTTTTACAAATGATCTCCAAACAATGCGTGCCGACAGGCGTTTTTAAGGTTTTTTCATGTTCCGGACACAATGGAACAGGTTTCGTAGGCTGATTCGGTCGTATGCGCGCGATACGGAATTAAACGATCAATTTAAAATTAAATCGGTTAAATCGATTTCTAAGCGTTTCGTGCTGCCACGGTCAAACGACAACTCCGATTGCTACGAAAATTGAAATCCGATAATAACTAACTATTACGGATCCAATGGAACTAGTTTCGTTGAATTCGGAGATTGTGCCCCGGAAGGCTATTTTAACTCGTCTATTATCGGGCGATTATCCAAATTGTCGAAAACGCTTAAAATTTTACTTTTAAAATTTTTATTAACTTTACAATAAATCATATAACATTTACAAACACATTAACAATCATTTTGACTCATTTCGACTCAAAATGCGATTAATTGCATTTTTATATTATTAAATCCTATTATTAAATTAATATAAAATCCCAAATTCAATCTATTAACTTTTAATTTCTACTCATGGTCAAATATTAAAACTCAAACCCAATTAGACCTAAATTAAATTTTAGAATCTAATTTTATCTCCATTTACACTCGAAATTACCAATTACCCCAATTCTAATATTGAATTACTATTATTCAGTTACCAATTAAATTCTCGATTCAATATTTAATTATTGTTCTCAACTATTTGAAATTGAATAGAATTACTATAACTAAAAATTATAGCTTATTTATTTCAAGATTCAATTTATAATCCATATTCAACATTTAAAATGAATTAAATGTTCAAATTAAGCGACCTAAAATTCCTGGTCGTTACATTTAAGCCTGTTAAAAATAATTTGAAGGCTTATAAAATTTATAATGATGATACTAAAGATAATAGAATGGTTGAAATTTAATTTAAAGATGATTTGTTCAGTTTTAATAATATATCGTTTAAATCGATATTTAAAAATAGCCTTCCGAGGTACAGTCTCGGAATTCGACGAAACCAGTTCCATTGGATCCGTAATAGTTAATTATTACCGGATTTCAATTTTTGTAGCAATCGGAGTTTTCGTTTGACCTTGGCAGCTCAAAACGCATAGAAACTATTTTAATCGATTTAATTTAAAATTGGTCGTCTATTTCCGTAACTTGCGCATATGATCGAATTAGCCTCCGAAACATGTTCCACTGTGTTCGAAATGCAGATAAAACCTTATAAACACCTGACAGCATACCTCAATAGGGTTCAGAATTTGGAGATATGTTAAACGAGATATTTTGGAATTAAATAATATTATAAAATTCCTAAGTCAAACCCTAGTATATCCCATCAGCCAACTTAACCCTTCACCTCAGCTACCCTATACCCTGATATGTGGCGCCCTTCTTCAACTTTAAATCGCGATTTCCAGTTCTCGAAAGAAAAAATAGAATACGAAAACTTGATTTCCAATTCTCGATTTTAAAAAAAAAATCGAATCCACTTAAATTCGTACGATTATCGTTCGAATAATGGAGGGAGGACCGATTCGAACCATCATCGTTGCATCGAGCTTGAGCTCGAGTGTCGCGGCAACGTTGTGAGTCGCATGATGGTGGATTGCAAGTCGAAAGGGATCTCGACCGATGTTGAGTCGCGTTCGCATGGGGGCGCGCGAGGCCGAGTCAGTGCTGGAGATCGAAGTCTTGAGTGCTTATGCGAGAGTCGGCTAGGGTCGTGAGTTCGGGTAGTTTCGCGGCACGTTCCAGAAGAAGTCGATGGTCGCGGTGATGAGCTCTTCGAGGCGCGGTTTGGATTTTGAGCTGAAGCTGGTTGATTTGGTTTCATGTTCGTCGTGAGGTGTTCGAGTTAACTTCTGTTACTTTTATTAACAGTGAAATGTAAATTAGGCTAGCTAAATTATTTATTTAAAATTGGTTGATTAAGTTTATTAACTGGTATACTATGCAGTTAAATAACTTATTGATTTGGGAAGTTAATTTTATATTAAACAGAAATTTTTAAAACGTTTGATTCAAAAAGAAAACTATATTTTAAACATTTTTAAAATTTTACAGTTAAATACTGTTTTTATTTTACAGATAAGAATAATAATATTTCGCAGTTGGAGATATATATAGAACAATTGTGTTTTAATTTAATACATATAGGTTTGAAGGATTTTATTTTATTAGAATTTAAATGTATATAGATAAGGTTTGGGAAAAAAATATATAGGAATTTTATCAAAATGTTAAAGGATTATATAAAATTAGATTTTTGAAATCTATAGATTATTTTTCTAAGTATACATATAGTTTCAGAAGAGAATAAATATACATGAATACCGATTTTCATTCATTAGTTTAATGTTAAAATAATAAAGATTAATTTGTTTAATAAAACTTATTTATTTGTTTTAGTTACCAAAAGTTATTTTATTAAAGGAAAAGTAATTTAAATAAATAATTAGCTAAGTAAAATTATCAAAGGAAAGTAATTGTTCAATAAGTTCAAATACTAATAAAATGTAAAATGTTTATACAAGGTTTAAATTGTGAAGAATTGTGAATAAACAAGCTGGTTTGGAAATGGATTACAAACGGAATAAGGTGAGTTAATCTCACTCTTCTGGATTTTTATTCAAATTTAAATGGTTAAATTTAAATGATTGATTGAATGGTTGAATTGAATTGATGTGCTATATTATATATAGTAGTATATATATATAGTACATACTGAAGTGATTGATTTCCAGCATTTTATAGCGGATGAGACCCTATGCGCTGCATAATAGCGGATGATATTATATAAATCGCATATACCGCGATATTCCACCTCGAAGTGGAATGGGTATTGTGCCAACACCTGCGGATGCAGGGAAACAGGTTGAAGGAATCCAACTAGATTCCTCACAATATAGAAATTATTTTCATAATTGATGATGCATTTATTTATATACTACGAAAGATAAATTTGGGGATTAAGTTGTGTTGTGTTATGATTGGATAAGTATAATTTGGGATTCTAAAATATAAATAGAATAAATTGGGTGGTTTGATAGGTAATTACTTAATGTAATTAATAAAATATAATTACGGAGGGAAATAATTAATAAATAATTACTGGATGCAATTAGTTAAACGATGATTTGTTAATTGAAGTGAAATGGGTATAATTACATTGGATGTTTAATTAAGAGATTAATTAAGATAATTAATTAAAGAATAATTAATTTATTTAATGAAGTAAACAAAAAGGTGGATAATTACAGGATGAGATAAATCAAGAGTGATTAATATTTGTGGTTTAATTAATGATCAATTATTTAATGTAATTAAATTAGATTAGGATAAATTGAAATGTAAATGGAAATCACTAATTTATATAATTAATGATGTAATTAAAAATTGATTAATTAAGATTAATTAATCAATACTAAGTGATTTATGAGAAATTGATTAATATAAGTAATTAAGGATTAATTTAATTAATTATAGTTAATTAATGTGTGAAGTAATAAAAAGTTAATTACTGTTATGGTTAAGAATAATTAGCTTGTGTAATTAACTAAACATAATTACTTGAATGTAATTGAAGGATAATTAATCAAGGGTGATTAATTAAGATGGATAATTAAGGGATGATTAATTAATTGATTGGGAATTAATTAATGTTAAGTGAAGGAATCTAAGTGATTGAGGTTAGTAATTCAATTAGAATTAATTAAATTAATTTGGAAGTGATCAAGTTTGCTTATGGATGATTGAATGGTATTGGATGCCTTGAATGAGACTCGAAGAGACCGGGGTCGAGTATTTGGAAATAGCCGAAACCACTTCGAATTTCTATAGATTGATATGTGAAATCTATAGGCTGGAATGAAATGATTTAAGTGAATTGGACAATTTAATATAAATTTTGGTACTTAGAAAATTGATGTGTGGAATAAGTGATGTCTATAACAAATTGTGAATTTGTAAATTGATACGAGTTACCCCAGGTTTTATATAAGTTGTATGCTTTGTATTCCATCATAGATGGGTTTGCTCACGCTGATTTCCAGCCTGACCCAGGTGTTACTTTGATGTAATGCTTGGGTCAGACCGAGTATTACAGATTTTCCGATAAGTACGTTCTGGAGCTCAAGAGGCGAGCTGGACGGAAAGAACATATGGAGTGTTTCCGCTGTATTATATTGTTGTATATCTGAGTCATGATGATTGTGTACATCCAGTGTTTGTGTATATGTATAACTCTGATGTATTAAAATGTAATCGACTAATATAGTACTCTTTTGTAAACTATTATTATTTGATATTATATTTTGATCCGCTGCGAATGTGAGATGTTGGTGTTTTCCGTTTCTTCTCCTTCTTCTATCTCTTTCTTCTTTTTCCTAACTATCTGGAATTTTCGAGATCGAAAAATTTTGGGTCGTTACAGTTGGTATCAGAGCTTAAAGGCTAAGCGAAAACCTTGGCTCTGGTGGGATTACTCATTAAGGATAGGGCCAATGGTACCCTAGAATGAGTTGAGAGTGTGTCTATATATATATGAGAGCATACTTGTTATTTTCTTACATAAAGATTTTAAATGATTTTATATAAGAATGTATTTTGATATATAAAGCAATATTTCCATCTAATAAATATTAGGTGATTTGTTGTTAAATTATTGGAATTAAATTAAGAAGTAATATAATACAACCAAATTGAAATCTTGAATTGGGATTAAATTAAGTGGTAATAGAAATACAACCAAATTAAAATTAAATAAAGATAAGTTTGAAGTGGACTCAGAATTAAATGGTTTAAAGAGATAAGTTGATTTAATTTAAAGGATTAAGTCAACTCGAATTCATAAAATTCGAGATGGTGTAAATTTGAAATTTGAATTGAATCTGATTTGAATTAATTGAATTTGTGATTGAAGATGTATAAGTTTAAAATTTTAAATGGAAAATTTGAATTGGATTGAATTGAAATGATTTAAAATTTAAGTGGGTTCAATTGATATTGGTCCAAATTGATTGGAATAATTTGGAATTGTAATTAAAGTTGAATAGGTTTAACATCAAATGGAATTTGATTTGAATTTGGAAAGAAATCAAGATTGATTCAACCTGAATTGGGGTTAAATTAATTTCAATGGAAATTGAAGTTATTTAAATTGGAATTGAGTCAATATAAACGGAAGTGGAAATTTGAATTAAATTGATGGGAAAGTGAATAGTTTTGACTCTGGACTAATTTCAATATAAATTGTTTTAATATAAACTGTTTTTAATCTATTTTCCTATCTATTTACTATATATAACCTTTCTTTTTAAGCCCCAATCTATTTTATACTTATTCAACAACTATTTTTGAAGCTATTTAACAATTTTTCAACTGTTTTATAATACTGTTTTTCAACTATTTTACAAATTAATTACTATTTTACAACTATTTTGCAATTATCTAAAATTTTTGAAACTATTTAACTATTTTCCAACTATTTTACAATTACTTAACAATTTTACAGCTATTTTACAAACTATTAATTGTTTTTCAACTACTTATCTATTTTTTTAATATTTTCAAGCTATTTTCTAAATATAAACTGGTCGGAGTTCAAACTATTTATGATTGAATATCCATTTTGGATAAGGATTAAAGAGATAATCCAATGGAATTGAAACAATTGTAATTATGTGGATAGAAATTTAAGGAAATGTGAATAGAAAGAGAAATTGATTTAGTTGATAATCAATGAAGTTAAATTCGTAGGATGTACGTATATTATTCTATTCACATAGCGATTTGATCCAGATTCGAGCATAGAATTTCGAGATAGTTTATCGATCTGAGTTGTGATTTTTCACTCGATTATCGACGGCGAACCTGGATATGGATTGATGATTGGTTCTGGATATTCTCTATCATAGTTATAGCTATGCAAGAAGAATGACAGTTTCTGATCAAGAAGCCAAATCTGTGTCCGCACTAGGAAGTCGGGTGGACCATACTAGTTCGGAAGTGAAATTGTGTGATCGAGTGAGCGATCAGATTGGTATAACGTACAGATGATATGTGTACATCGTACGGGTTTAAATGAAATTGGTATTGGAAATTTGTGGATAAGAAATGTGAAATGATTTCTTTTGAAATGAAAGTATATTTTGTGAAATATACAATGGATAAAAGTGAAAGTTGGATATTTTTATGATGATACGTAAGATGGAAACAACTCTATTAAAAAAGAAGAGTAATCAAATTTGAATATTTTATTTTGAATAAACAAAGTTATATATCTTTGTTATATAAAATAAATCTCCCTTGTTGAATCTATTACAGGGAGGAAAGGATTTTAAAGGTGTTTGAGGTATAAAAGAAGTTTTATACAAGTTGGAAATGATCGAAAGTTTAAAAAAAAAAATTTATATATCTATATATATATATATATATATATAAAGGATCTTATGAGGATTTTGGAAAAAGGTTTTGGGAACCTTTGGATTTGGAAAGGCTTTTGATTTTTGGGTAAAATCAATACTGGAATTTGGAAAGCCTAGTTTGAGAATTATCGATTTTGCGATAATCGATTTTGAGACACTACGCCATAGATGGCCTTCTGCAACATTTTTTGCAAGGTGTTGCCAGGTAAAATGTTGTGATAGCTATACAATTTTGGTCCTACTACAACATTGAATTTTTGTTGTTGCCTTAGCCATAAAAATGTGTTGCTCTAGCTAAACAAGTGTAATTGATGCAACATTTTTTTATAGTGTTTCTATAACAGACCTTTGCATATCTTTCGCGCCGATCCGAGCCAATCTACAAGGTAAATCCAACGTTGGAGAACGTGACACCTAATCAATCAGAACACCACTCCTTGATCTTTTAGAGCCGCGAAGGAAAAAAGTCCCCGCAAATAACTTTATATTTTCATTCTTCTCTGTCTTCTTACAAAGGTTCAAGCGAACATTTTTAATTTGTGGTTCAGCGATTTCGGTTCGATTAGGGCTTCGATTTGGGGGTTCAAGCTTTGTTCAGCGATTTCGCTTCGATTTGGGGGTTCAAGCATTGTTCACATCACTTTAGGGCTTCAATTTCGATTTTGTGGTATAATACTCTCTCCCATCACTTTAGCGTTTCGATTTAAACTACTTATAGATTCTTAAATCGGCCTGAATTAACAATTCAACTTGTCTACGTTTCCTCTTGTTGGACACACACACAAATTTTATCTTTTTATGTTAAAATACTCATATTCATAATTGTAGTGATGGACAGCGAAAACATTTGGATAGAACTTCCAAACTTTAGTGAAGGATATAATAGCGGGATAAGAGCCTTTATACAAAACGGTTTTTCTAAATTGGCCGTAGGCGATGAAATGACGTGCCCATGCAAGAATTGTAAAAATAGCAAGTGGCGTCGTTTAGATATAATTTATGATCATCTCATCTGCAATGGTCCATCTCCATTGTATGTGAAATGGATTTGTGTGGTTTCTCACCCAAATTTTGGAAGGAGTGATGAAGATATAGACTGTGATTCTGGTGATTTTGGAGATAATCTAGGCGAAATGTTGCACCGTACTCATGGAAATATGCAGAACTGTGAAGATGAGAATTCTGATGCATCAAATGCCGATGCTAAAAGATCTTATCGCCTTGTCGAAGGTGGAAAGCAGCTGTTATATCCTGGTTGTTCAAAATATTCGAGATTAAGTTTTTTCATCAGGATTTATTCTTTAAAATGTGTACATGAATTACAGAGTCTACAGTTGGGGATATACTAGAGTTGATGAGAGAGGCTTTTCCACAGGCCCACATACCTTTATCTTTTAGAGCCGCGAAGAAAATCATTAAAGATTTAGGTCTTGATTACAAAAAAAATACACGCATGTCCAAACGATTGCATGCTCTATTGGGCATATATAAAGATGTTTGTAACTCTTGTGGTATTTCGAGGTGGGAAGAGGAAAAGAAAGGCACCCATGACAATGATCCAGAGAAGTTGATTCACAAAGTCCCGGCAAAAGTAATGTGTTAATTTCCGCTAAAACCAAGGCTACAAAGCTGTTTATATGCAAGGAGCATTCACAACTTATGAGATGGCATTATGTGGGTCGAAAAAAAGACAGAAAACCTAGACACCCAGCTGATAGCGAGACTTGGAAGGCGATGGATGCTATGTATCCTGATTTATCATCAGAAAATAGAAATATCAGATTGGGTGTATACTATGATGGATTCAATCCTTTTCGTACAATGAGCACAACTTACAGTACATGGCCAATTGTATTAGTTAACTACAACCTTCCACCTTGGTTGTGCATGAAGCCCGAAAATCTAATTCTTTCAACACTCATGTCCGGTCTAGAGTCTCCAAAGAATAAAATTGATGTATATATGCAGCCTCTAATTGAAGAGTTGAAAGAATTATGGGATCTAAGCATAGAAACTTATGATGCCATTAGCGATTTTCCGGGGTATGCAATGTTATCCGGTTGGAGCACAAAGGGTAAATTGGGTTGTCCTTTATGCCATTACGAGACTTCTTCAATGTACTTGAAACATATAAAAAAATGTGCTACATGAATCATAGAAAATTTCTGGATCCGAAACACAAGTGGAGGTTTGATAAGAGGAGGTGCAATGGTGATGTTGAAATAGGACAGATTCCGGGAAATTTATCAGGAACAGACATTGAAGAAATGTTGCATGACTTTGAAAATAATTTTGGGAAGAAAAAGGATTCCCCTTTCAAAAAGAAGTCAATATTTTTCAATTTACCGTATTGGAGCCATAATTTATTGCGACATAACCTTGATGTTACGCATATAGAGAAAAACATATGCGACAGTATACTCGGTACTTTGCTAAATATTAGTGGCAAGTCAAAAGACCATTTGAATGCTCATTTTGATTTACAAGAAATGGGCATCAGGAAGGTCCAGCATCCCGTTTTATCAAATGACGGCGAACACTTTGAGATTAGGGCTGCCATATTTGACATGACGAATAAAGAAAAAGAAATATTTTGCTCAGTACTAGAGAATGTTAAATTGCCATACGGTTGTGCAGCTAATATCAGTCGGTATGTTCACACGAAGGAAAGGAAAATCTCAGGGTACAAGACCCATGATGCTCATTTTCTACTTCACTACTTGTTGCAATTTGCTGTGAAAAAAACACTGAAGCCTGAGGTTACACTGCCTCTGATAAGATTTGGTGCATTCTTAAGAGGTCTTTGGGGGCAAAGTAATTGATTTGGAAGATGTGAAGAGGCAACAACAAGAAATTGTCGAAATTCTTTGCCAATTTGAGATTATATTTCCACCGGCTTTCTTTGACATAATGGTTCACTTGACGGTTCACTTGTGCAAGGAAGTTGAATACGGTGGACCTGTGAACGTTTGATGCATGTTTCCGATTGAGCGTTATCTAGCTAAACTCAAACCTTATGTGCGCAACAGATCTAAACCGGAGGGTTCCATAGCCAAAGGTTACTTGGCAGAAAAATGCTTGACATTCTGCTCAAGATTCTTAAGCGGTGGTGATGCAGTACCTAAATTTGAAAGTTGTCCACAAAATATGCAATATGCTATTGGTACAAGAAGAAATAAAGACGGAAAAGCTATTCATCTAAAAGAATCTGAGTGGATGGCATGTCATCGGTACATTCTATTCAATTGAGGTAACGAGGAAATAGATAATTTAAAAGAGTAAGTTTTTATGTTCTAATTTTATTCTAGCAAGTACTAAAGGATTATAATATTTCTTTACTGATATTAATACCATCATAATTATTATAGGGAACATCGAGCTTTAATTGATGGTCATGCAATATCGAGAAGATATAAAAGAGAGAGAGCACATACTGAAGAATTCTAGAAATGGCTGAAGGATGACGTTGAGAAAAAAGAGGACATTTCAAAAGAGCCAGAAGTGCTTGCAATGGGCCCTAATCGAACAGCTAGGAAACTTAGTGGATATGTTACTAATGGATAAAGGTTCCATACAAAATATAGAGATGCTAAGTGTAAAACACAGAATAGTGGTGTATTCTTGACTGCCTTGACCACTAGCTTTGCAAGTTCAAAAGATCAAAATCCATTGGTTGGTAATGTTAGTTACTATGAGCAATTGAAGAAATACTAGAAATTGATTATTGGGGAGAAATTTCAGTGTTTTTATTTAAGTGTTGCTAGTACCAAGAAGAGAAAGATTTGTATGGGATGACTAGAGTTAATTTTAATAGATTGTGCCAGAAATCTGATCTGTATGTTATGGCTTCACAAGTACAACAAGTATTTTATGTACAAGATCCAACTGATACGGCATTTTATAATGTTGTCAAGAAATTGCCGAGGGACTGGTGTTAAGTCGAAAATGAAAATGGAAATGACGATGATCCAGTTTTACATGATATTCAACGTGGTAATGGAATAGGAAATCAAATTAGTGATGTTAGGTGGTATAGAGATGACGTCCCGGCAACACAAATTCTCATTCCGCCTAGCATAGAGGAAACTTCCTCTTGATTTCTATGTAGCAATATCAAGTGACTTTTATTTATGTATTGGTTCTTAATTGAGGGACGACTTCTGTATCTGTTGATTTTCATAATTAATTTACTACTTTTTAAATTACTTGACTGCTGGTAACTTATTTTGATTTTATGTGTTCCCTTGTTGTTTCTAGTGCTTTATATACCTGCATACACATATGTACTTAATATACCTGCCCATTTTATTATTTCGTATCTTGCTTCCAATGTAAACTCACCATTCTGTATCCATTTTGTATAGGATGGGGGAACTCATGCAACTCACATTTCATCACAAGTGTGCATTTCAGAAGGCACAATATGTTGGTGGAACCGATACTGTGGTAAAGGGGGTTGATCCTGACTACTTCTCGTACATAGTGCTCATGGAGTTTGTGAAGGATGACCTTCAACACACCGAAATAGGAGGAATTTATATGAGAAATGGTGAGAAGGGTGGGTGGAAGTTATTGACGAATGATGCGGACCTCTCCGAATTAGTCAAAGGAGTTAACAGTGGTGGCAACTTGGATTTTTATATCAACAACGTTGTCGATACTGCAACTGAGCCACTGAAGCAAATGCAGCCGCATGTAATCATGCGGCCAAGGCAGAATCTGGTTACAAGTATATATAAATGGATAGTTAATATCATTTACAGATTGTGATATTTTGATATAGCAAAAAAAATTATTGTGATATTTTGATTATAAAATTTAAAGATTATGATTATAATATAATTGTATTGTCGCAGCTACAAAACCAGTGAAACGACAGTACGTGACGGCTCATCAACTACAACAGAACAAAATAAAAAGAATTTAGCTGAAGTCAACAGTCCTCGAAAGTCAGCACGGCTGAATAGCAATGCAACCGTGAATCTAAATTTAGGTGAGGTGAACAGTCCTCGGCAGTCGACATGGCTAAATAATCCAGAACCCAACGATGCAACCGTGAATCTAAAGTTAGCTGAGGTGAAAAGTACTCGGAAGTCGGCACGGCTGAATATTCCAGAACCTAGCAATGCAACCGAGAATCTAAAGTTAGCTGAGGTGAGGAGTCCTCGGAAGTTGACACAGCTGAATAATCCAAAACCCAACAATGCAACCGTGAATCTAAAGTTAGCTGATTAGGTAAATCCTCAAAAGATGACACAGAAAAAAACCAAAAATCAGCGATTCAACAGTGAATCTGAACTCATCAAGTGTTAAGAGGAAGTTAGAATCACATTTACCAACATCGGAAGAAGAAGATATGGATGATAATGGCAAGCAGGTTTGAAGAATTCTTATTATGATGATCTTATTGTAATTTGAATATTTTGTACCACTCATGCAGCATACTTACTATGATGCTCTTGTTTATTATATACTTGTAGGATGTTCATCTACCACCTCCACCACCTCCAAATGAGTATTCTACACCTCCACTATCTCTAAAAGATTATGACGTATAGAGAGCTGCTAAGATGATGATGAACCTAAAAGATTATGAAGTACATAGAGCTGTTAATGTGATGAGGAACAACGAAGTTCTTGCTTCTCTAGGTGTGCCTGCAATTTCAGCTGAACTGAGAAATGCAAACCAAAAAAAAAGATAAAGGAAAAGAAAAGATGCAAGAGGATATGGATAGTGATCAGGAATATAATCCGGACCATGACGAGCATAGTGAAGATGATACTTCACAAAGTCCAAGAAAGGTGTGTGATTGCTACATATCTTATTTTTTCTGCTTATGAAGATAATAACTATAAAATCCAATCTTATTTCCTACTTATATATACAATTTAGAGAACTAAAAACGTTGAGAAGCCCAAGCCTGTTAGTGGACCACAAACTCGTTCAGCTAGTGGTATCGCAAAGGAAAAGGAAAAGTTGAGAAGCACAAGCCCAAGCCTGGTAGTAAGTTCAACTGAGAAGGATGTTGAAGGAAAAGGAACAATGGCTGATTATTTGGCTCTGTGGGAACGACAAAAGAAAAATGCTGCAAAAGCTAGTGCAAGTGGTATGGCAAATAAGTATGTTGCGGAGAATGTCTTGCCAGACATTGAAAATGCAGGAACTGAATTGATGTGATAATAATATTTAATATTACAGTAGGATTAATATTTAAGTACCGAATTTACATTATGATTTATGTTATTATTTGATGGGACTTTTCATTTTAATTAAAGGTGAAGTTCCTAAAAGACTCAGAGGTCACACAAAGATCTTTAATGTTCATACAAGGGCGAATGACAAAAGAGTTGTAATTATGACGAACCAGTGGTTCCAACCTATTTCAAATGATGACAAAGTAATATCTGAACTGAGCAACTTTTTAGGAACATTGAAAAGGTCTGTGCCACTTATGTATAAATCTTGGTCGGATGTTCCTGAAAAGTTGAAGAAATCTCTATGGGATTATGTTAAGGTAATTTATTATTAACTATAATGTTGCTGAATTTTACTTTAATAAGTAATATTGATCTATTAACTATAATGTAGCTGAATTTTGATTTATTTATTCTTTTTTATCTTTGATTTATATTTAAGCAACGGTATATTATTCCGGATGAATGTGAAAACTGGGTGTTGAAGTCTATTCGTGACTATTGGAGGGGGTACAAGAGTCGCATAAAAACAGCTCATTATAAAGCATATAAGACTGATGAGGAGAGGCTAGATAACAAGCCGGACAACATCCAAGCGGAGGATTTTAAAGTGCTCTTGAGGTATTGGGCAGATGATTAGATTCAGATATACGTACATATTATTTATTTCGCAAGATAAACGAATACTTTTTTTTGTGAGATAAACGAGTACTTTGTCTTTTGTGTATTTTTAGCAAAAAGCCCTGAAAAATTCTGATAGTCGTAAGTCATATCAAGACACACACACCGCTGGTGCAAAGTCGTTCACCCAGCTTCGTCATAAGATGGTATGCGATACTTTACATTTTTGAATGAAGAGAGTGTATGCTAAACTATCTATTGAACTTGTATCAGGAGACACCATCCGATGCAGCACTTTTTCTTAAAAGTCGTAAGAGAACAGATGGACATGAGTACATGTCTAATCCTCAAGTAATGAATTACAAACTTGTAAGTAATAATTCTGTTTTGTAATACTTTTGTTCTGTTTTGCACATGCTGCACATTGTTCATGTCTTGCTCAAGTGCATGTATGCTCATGTCCTTGAAACTGTCCTTGAAACACTTGTTGAACCCGAGTTTCGCAAACGTACTAATGGCATAGATGTTTGCTTTGGAAATTGTAATCGAGTATATTGTGAGATTAAGAATTTTGATCCCTCGGCTATTTTTTTCCTTTTCTAGTCGAATGAAGAGGACTTGCTTTTCTGTTTGGCTAGAAATGACACAAAAACTGGAAACGAAGAAATGAATTTGGTTAAAGGGATTACTGACTTGGTTTATATAAAAATATATGTCTATAGTAATACACATATGTGCACAAATAAAATGAATGGCCGTTTGAAGCCTCAGAATCTAGATGACGAAGCCGTAGCTGGCTGTCGACGGAATTGTTTTCCAGTTTTTACTAGTATATATGTTACAAATTGTTTTCTAATTACATGCACATAAACAAATTGTTTTTTAAAATGTTGCTTTCTCTGCATTTGCTGTACACAATCCATATGTAAGTATTTGCTGCATTCTCTGCATTTAATGTAGGGTAATTTTGATGTGGCTTTATTTTGTAGGACTTAGTTCAAAAGGAAATGGCCGGTGGAGAAGGAGGAAATACTGTTGAAACAGTAATTTCGAAAGGAAAATCACAGGGTCGTCCTTTTCTTATAGGGAGGCGTGCAAAGTGTGCAAAACAATCAACCGAGGCTCTAACAAATTCTTACATACATGACTTAAGGCAAAGGCTTGTCGAAGAAATGGAAGACAGCTAGAATCCAAGGTAAATCAGAAGGTACAAGAGAATTTGGCTAGGGTGCTTAAGAAATTAGGTGATGCCAACCCAGAGATGAACATCAATGTAGAGGATCTAACTTCCACAATCATGTCTAGTGAGACTGATAATCTGACTGGAGGAACCAGCTCTTAAGTCTCATTTATGAATTGTTATGTGTACCAGATATTTTGGGGTAGCTTTGTAGTATTTTGGGGTAACTGGATATTTTGGGGTAACTGACATGAATTATGATGTGTACTGCTGTATGAATTATTATATGTACTGTGTATTATGCTGTGTATTATGCAAGTGTTTTATGTGATATTGTAGTGTGTATTATGCAAGTGTTCTATGTGAAATTGTACTATTCTATGTGCTCTTAGTGTCTCTTCAGTAAGAGTTGCAGTAGCTTCAGTATAGTGTTGCAGTAGCTTCATAATAGTGTTGCCACCGGGTTATAAATGTTGCTTAAAATAATGTTTCAATAGTCATTCAAGGTGTTGCCATAGGGATGGACCCAGTTGGGTCATGGGCCCCACATTGTGGGCCCCACAAGATGGGGGCCCGACAACTTCAGAAAGTTATTATCTATAGCAACATTTTTGGAATATTGCTACAGATACCTATGGGTGTTGCCATAGACCCAAATAGGGTTCTATTGCAACAATATTACTTATGTTGCCTTAGATAGTCAAAATGTTGCCTTTGAGGTCTAAGGCAACGGCAAAAAATGCATCACCCTAAAAGTGTTGCCATAGACCTATGGCAACATTTTTCGGGCCCGAGCCAACATTTTTTTTGTGTTGCAGAAGGCCATTTATGGCGTAGTGAGAAAAGGAGATTTATATAAGATTCATACTTGGTGTATGATTCGGAAGGTACTATATGTGTATAGTATAAAATGTTTTGATAATGGCTCTGGGGAAAAAGGTGCTCCCTTGGAATGAACTTCTCAAGAGTGCCATAGGGTGGTACTGCCTTGAACCCTAAGTGGGGTTTCTAAAGTTGATCCTGTGAGGTGTCCGGACAAAACTAGTTCTTGAGGATTATGAGTAGTGTGTAGGGAAAATCGAGGGGCGCTGATGCCTACATAGGCATTCGGGTTATACTGTGACGACAGTGTAACTCGATGTCGCTGCGATCTACTACAAACCATAGCGAAAGTCGTGTGTGCCGCTGAGAGCCAACAGTCCGTGTTTGATTTTATATCAGTAGACTGCAACCTATGGTAACATAGCGAAAGTCGTGTGTGCCGCTAAGAGCCAACAGTCTACATTTGATTTTACATCGGTAGACTGCGACCTATGTAGGAATGGTGAAGTTTCTTTTTTGACAGCGAAAATCGAGGGCACGGAGTGCCTACAGTTACATGGACTTTTGCTGTGATGGCAACGTAACCCTGGAATGTAACTGCGATCTGTTGTGGGTTTCATGGCGTAATAGAGGGGCGCGGAGTGCCTCAGTTACATGGACTTTTGCTGCGATGGCAGCGTAACCCAGGATGTAACTGCGACCATGGATGGGGGTGATGATTTCTAGAGCATTCTTACCAAAGATATTTCCTCTATTTTCAAAAAAAAAAACTGTTTTCTATATTTTCAACAAAATTATTTTCCAAGTATTTTCACTGGATGTTGAAAATGGGTCTGCTAAGTACTTATAGATTTTCAGCCCTACACCTGATCAACGTATGACCGAATTTCTGTAAGAACAAAGATGGACTGGTTGAGACATCGAGTTATAAGAAGTATTTTTATAAAAAAACTATTTTAATAGTAGTATGTGAATTTAAAACTATTTCTAAAATTTTAAAATGAAAGTGTTGGAATTTTGGAAAACGAAAGAAAATCCAAACCAGAATTATAAATAAAATAAAATAATTGGAATTGGATTATAATAGAAATGATTTGAGTTACTAATAAAATCCAGTTCGAGTATAAATGAGTTAAATATGTGCTTTGATATTATTTTTATAAATTGAGAATGTGAATTAAAATTAAAATTAAAATGGATGGGCTAACTGAATTAAATGGAATTTGATTAAATGAGAATCAAATAGAAGTGAACTTAAGTTTGATGTTGGAGTAAATTAAAGTAAAATAACTTAATTTAAAATTTATGGAAGCTTAACTTCGAATAAGGGTGAAAGCCCATTTAATAAAAGCTTGGGTTGAATTAATTTGGAATGGTTAGTAGTACACAAGCATGGAATGAGTCGAGTTAAATAAAATGGTTGTGAATAAATTAAAATGGAATTGAATTAATTAAAATTGAGTCGGAATCAATTTAAATGGGTTATAAAACATAAGTAATTATTTGTTCATATGGATATCATCAATTTGCGTAGAAATGATTATCGTTTGACGTAAACGAGATTTAATTAAATTCTATGAATTAATAGAAGCAAATAAAATTGATTTTTTGAATCATTTGAAGTGAATGTGAGCTGTTGGGTTAAAATAAATTGAATGTAAGCAATTGAGTTGTAAACCAATAAAATTGAACGAAATGGTATATGAATTGGTTGAAAGCAATTGAATTAGTTTTGAAATCATATAAATTGCTCGTCGAAGTTATTTAGAATGCATTTCTTTTAGAGTTGATGTGTTGTAGTTGTTTAAGTAAGAGAAATGTTATAAACTTCATATATATAGTGCTTACATGTTTAAATTGAGTAAGTACAGGTACCGGGAAGCCGTTTGGTTGGATTTGGGTGCACTAATTGCTAAAATAATAAGCCGTTTGCTTAAATTGCTAAATAAAGGTACGCCCACACAATAAAAATATGAAATATGAACTGCTTTTGTTTTTCCAATCATGCGGGTCGATGTATATATATTTACATCTCTTATCACATTGCAAAAGCTCCTCCGTACAAAGGAGACTCTGCCAAAAAATTTCGAGAATTTTGGGAGTTAGAATTTTTTTGAAAATTTTTGTTAGCGAAAAAACTATTTCAAATTGGAAATTTAAATAAATTAGTGGATGAAACTAGTTTAAAATAATGATATGAATCAGTTATAAATGGAAGATAAAATTCAATATTCAAAGTTAAAGATAAATTGAATTCATATGGAAATGGTAAAACTAATTTGAATAGAAGTAGATATGAAAACTTCTGTAAGAAAATGTATAAAACGATATTAAAAGCTACGATTGGATATTATTGCTAAGTAGGATATGCAGGTATTATAAAGAGAAAGGAACATTAGTTTTGATTTCAGAAGATAAATTTGAATTGCTCGACAAACACGTATGTGTTTAAATTTCTGTATGAATTTTGATTGGGTTTTTGATCTAGCCATTTGCTTTTGTTTTCTTTTGGAATTTGGGAGCCCGTAGAGGCATTTTGTGGTTGTACCGAGCTAGCCGCGCAAAGGAGACGCTGGCAGAAATATTCGAAAATTTAGAGAGTCGGAAATTTTTTGGGGAAATTGTGATAATTTAAATTCAAATTTGAATAAGTGGAGTAAATAATGTTGTTGGAAACTATGGAAGGTTTTGTGAAGTTGGTTTAAGTAATAGTGGGTCATTCATAAAAGATAGGTTACGGCAAGTTGATAAAACTATTTGGTTTTGGAAAAATAGTAATGGGTATTGGATCATTCTTCTTAACTAGCAATCTCGGGGACGAAATTCTTTTAAGGGGGGAGGAATGTGACGACCCGGAATATTTGAGCATTTGAAATTGGAATATTTGATTGATTTTAAATATTTGAAAGGTTAATTTTAACTTGAATTCCACATATCACTATTTATTTGATAATTAAATTATTGAATTTAATAGTTTGAAGTTGGGTAAAATGTTGAATCTGGAGTTTTAAGCCTGTTAAAAAAAATTGAAGGCTTGTAAAATTTATAATGATGACACTGAAGATAATAGAATGGTTGAAATTTAATTTAAAGGAGATTTGTTCAGTTTTAATAATATATCGTTTAAATCGATATTTAAAAAGAGCCTTCTAAGGCACAGTCTCAGAATTCGATGAAACCAGTTCCATTGGATCCGTAATAGTTAGTTATTATCGGATTTCAATTTTCATAGCAATCGGAGTTGTCGTTTGACCTTGGTAGCTCAAAACGCATAGAAACTATTTTAATCGATTTAATTTAAAATTGGTCGTCTATTTCCATAACTTGCGCATATGATCGATTTGGCATCCGAAACATGTTCCATTGTGTTCGCAATGCGGATAAAACCTTATAAACGCCTGGCAGCTTACCTCAATAGGGATTTGGAATTTTGAGATATGTTAAAGGAGATATTTTGGAATTAAATAATATTATAAAATTCCTAAGTCAAACCCTATTACATCCCATCAGCCAACCTAACCCTCCACCTCAGCTACCCTATACCCTGATATGTGCCGCCCTTCTTCAACTTTAAATCGCGATTTCCAGTTCTTGAAAGAAAAAATAAAATACAAAAACTTGATTTCCAATTCTCGATTTTTTTAAAAAAAAAATCGAATCCACTTAAATTCAAATGATTATTTTCGAATAATGGAGGGAGGACCAATCCGAACCATCATCCTTGCGTCGAGCTCGAGTGTCGCTGCAGCGTTGTGAGTCGCATGATGGCAGATTGCGAGTCAAAGGGGATCTCGGCCAATGTTGAGTCGCGTTCGCATGGGGGCGTGCGAGGCCGAGTCAATGCTGGTGCTCGAAGACTTGAGTGCTCATGCGAGAGGCGGCTAGGGTCGCGACTTTGGGTGGTTTCACGGCACGTTCAAGAAGAAGTCAATGGTCGCGGTGATGAGCTCGTCGAGGCGCGGTTTGGATTTCGAGCTGAAGCTCGTTGATTTGGTTTCCTGATCATTGTGAGGTATTCGAGTTAACTTCTGTTACTTTTATTAACAGTGAAATGTAAATTAGTCTAGCTAAATTATTTATTTAAAATTGGTTGATAAACTTTATTAACTGGTAATACTATGCTGTTAAATAGCTTATTGATTTGGTGAGTTAATTTTATATTAAACAGAAATTTTCTAAATGTTTGATTCAAAAAGAAAACTATATTTTAAATTTTTTTAAAATTTTACAGTTAAATACTGTTTTTATTTTATAGATAGTAATAATAATATTTCGCAGTTAGAGATATATGTAAAACAATTGTGTTTTAATTTAATACATATAGGTCTGAAGGATTTTATTTTATTAGAATTTAAATGTATATAGATGAGGTTTGGAAAAAAAAAGGAATTTTATAAAAATGTTAAAGGATTATATAAAATTATATTTTTGAAATCTATAGATTATTTTTCTAAGTATACATGTAGTTTCAGAAGAGAATAAATATACATTAATACCTATTTTCATTCGTTAGTTTAATGTTAAAATAATAGAGACTAATTTGTTAATAAAACTTATTTATTTGTTTTAGTTACCAAAAATTTTTTTATTAAAGGAAAAGTAATTTAAATAAATAATTAGTTAAGTAAAATTATCAGAGGAAAGTAATTGTTCGATAAGTTTAAATATTGATAAAATATAAAATGCTTATAGAAAGTTTAAATTGTGAAGAATTGTGAAGAAACAAGCTGGTTTGGAAATGAGTTACAAACGGAATGAGGTGAGTTAATCTCACTCTTCTGGATTTTTATTCAAATTTAAATGATTAAATTTAGGTGATTGATTGAATGGTTGAATTGAATTGATGTGCTATACTATATATATATATATATATATATATATATATATATATAATATATATTGGAGTGATTGATTCCCCGCATTTTATAGCGGATGAGACCCTATGCACCGCATAATAGCGGATGATATTATATAAATCCCATATACTGTGATATTCCACCTCGAAGTGGAATTGGTATTGTGCTAACACCTATGGATGCATGGAAACAGGTTGGAGGAATCGAACTGGATTCCTCACAATACATAAATTTTTTTCATAATTGATGATGCATTTATTTATATACTGTGAGAGATAAATTTGGGGATATAATCGTGCTGTGTTATGATTGGATAAGTATAATTTAGGATTCTAAAATATAAATAGAATAAATTGGGTGGTTTGATAGGTAATTACTTAATGTAATTAATAAAATATAATTACGTAGGGAAGTAATTAATAAATAATTACTGGATGTAACTAGTTAAATGATGATTTGTTAATAGAAGTGAATTGGGTATAATTACTTTGTATAATTAATCAAGAAATTAGTTAAGATAATAAATTAAGGAATAATTAATTTATTTAATGAAGTAAACAAAAAGGTGGATAACTACAGGATGAGATAAATCGAGAGAGATTAATATTTGTGGTTTAATTAATGATTAATTGTTTAATGTAATTAAATTAGATTAGGATAAATTGAAATGTAAATGGGAAATCATTAATTTGTATAATTAATGACGTAATTAAAAATTGATTGATTAAGATTAATTGATCAATACTAAGTGATTTATGAGAAATTGATTAATATAAGTAATCAAGGATTAATGTAATTAATTTTAGTTAATTAATGTGTGAAGTAATAAAAAATTAATTACTTTTATGGTTAAGAATTATTAATTTGTGTAATTAACTAAAGATAATTACTTGAATGTAATTAAAAGATAATTAATCAACGGTGATTAATTAAGATGGATAATTAAGGGATGATTAATTAATTGATTGGGAATTAATTAATGTTAAGTGAAGGAATCAAAGTGATTGAGGTTAGTAATTCAATTAGAACTAACTAAATTAATTTAGAAGTGATCAAATTTGCTTATGGATGATTGAATGGTATTGGATGCCTTGAATGAGACTCGAAGAGACCGAGGTCGGGTATTAGGAAATACCCGAAACCACTTCGAATGTCTATAAATTGATATGTGAAATCTATAGGCTGGAATGAAATGATTAAGTGAATTGGACTATTTAATCTAAGTTTTGGTACATAGAAAATTAATGTGTGGAATAAGTGATGTCTATAAAAAATTGTTAATTTGTAAATTGATACGAGTTACCTAGGGTTTTATGTAAGTTGTATGCTTTTATTCCATGATAATAGGTTTACTCACGCTGGTTTACAGCCTGACTCGGCTGTTACTTTGATGTAATGCTCGGGTCAGACCAGGTATTACAGATTTTCAAGTAAGGACGTTCTGGAGCTCAGGAGGCGAGCTGGAAGGCAAGAACGTATGGAGTGTTTCCGCTATATTATATTGTTGTGTATCAGAGTCATGATGATTGTGTATATCCAGTGTCTGTATATATGTGTAACTTTGATGTATTAAATGTAATCAACAGATATAGTATTCTTTTGTAAACTGTTATTATTTGATATTATATTTTGATCTGCTGCGAATGTGAGATGTTGGTGTTTTCTATTTCTTCTCCTTCTTCTATCTCTTTCTTCTTTTTTCTAACTATCTGGAATTTTCGGGATCGAAAAATTTTGGGTCGTTACAAAAATCAAATTTAAATTTGAAAATTGGCAAGTTTCTATAGAAACCTGTAACAACCATTATACTCGAGCCCTCTCTAAAATTCTTCGAGTAACATCTCACATTACATCGAGCCAAAACTCGGATTACTCGGTGCAAAAACCTTGCAACAACCCAAACATCACCAGACACAAGCCACTGCACCGTGCATATCCACGGTGGCTCCGACCCTCTCCGGTCATCACCGATGGCCTCAACACATCAGCAAACATCCATGCACGATCATTAGATCGTGACCATCAACTTGAAATCGAATTTGAGCATTCTAACCAAAACCTAGAAACGAAAGAGAAACACCAGAAAACCTCTCGTACTCTCACTGCTGATCAGCAGAACACCAGCGACTCCGTCCATGACTTCGTCCATGCCATAGCTACCCTCCCCCAGAGTTCTACTGAACCCGATCAACCAAAGGGTTCGAGATGATCACAAACACCTGAATTAACCCAAACTAGGTTTAAAAAATCAAATCGGTCGCCACCGCCACCGCCGTTCCTTGCTCGCTATCCTGACAATTTTGCTCACCTCTCCAATCGTTCTACTATCATCACTGAAAACTACAACCTCCCAGATTACAGAGATCACCAGAAAACCCCAAATCACCATTTTCTAGTCAAACCAGAAATGTAGTCAAATCCCACTACTTAAAATCGTAATTTTAGTTTCAAAAATCAAGTTTTAGTATTTCATTCAGATTCTTGAATCAAAGAACTAGGGTAATTGATTTTTAACTTACTTTAAATTTTCTGTGTTGTTTAGTATTTCCAAAGACAACAAAAAAATTGTTTTAACTTAAACAAGTTTTTAAACTAAAATTTATGATATAAGAAACATATTTTATTCAAGACTTAAGTCTTAATAAAGATTGAATCAAGAGCAAGTGAGTTTTGATTAGAATTTGAACCTGGAAACTAGAATCAGGGAAAAAGAATCTAGATACACAACAATGCACACTATACATCCACATATATTCATAGCACATTGCACTTATATATACATATATTTATCATAGAACTAACATGCAACCATAATTCATATTTAAAATTAAAAAAAGTGATGTTACTCACCAGTTTTGAGGGTGAAGAACAGAGCACCAAATTTGAAGTTGCTTTTGAAACTTTTAAAACTGAAATGCCATATCCTCTTTGAATCTGATTTAAAACTTGAGTTGCTAAGAAAAGCTTGCTACTGGATTTTGAATTGTTGTTGCTATGTCTTTATTGTTGAGATGATTAAGATTTGATTAAGTTGGAATCTTATTTCGGGCTATAGGTTGAATAAGCTGCTTACAGGCTTTAATTTTATTTTTGTAAATGAATTACAGGCTTTAGAATATGATTAGTCTTTGGTATGAGAAATATTGAATTTGATTTCTGGTTTGTGAGGAAGTGATTTGAAGATTTTGATTTCAACATGATTTTTGGTTTGAGGCATTTTGGTTACCGATTTTTTTTTGAGTTTTGATTCAGCTGAAATTTTATCTTAACTTTTGAAAATGAAGATTAGAAAAGAAATGAGAAGGAGGAAAATATGTTTTTATAAATTAAGACTATTTATTTTAAAATAAAAGAAAAATTAAAAAACAGAAATGACACTTGTCTAATCTATTTACATTTGCTTAAGACATGTTATTATGAGGCCTTAGTATACTTACACTTGTCCATTAAGTTTTTTATTATAATTTAAAATGTTAATAAAGCTTTATCCTTACTTTTTAAATTTCTTATATATATATATATATATTACTTTTAAGAAAATAAAATGAAACAAATTATATATATACAAATAAAAGCTTGTAACTACATCCTTTAAAATCCAAAATATTTTAAATATCTATCTTTTGAATTTCAAAACTTTAAATTCAAATTCAAATTAAATTACAAAATCAAAATTAAAAATCAAGTTACATATATATACATATATAACTACTTATTCAATTTAAAAAATAACAATTCTATTTCTATAAATCTATTTATTTTTATAAAAACTAAGTATTATATTTATTGTTTGAAAATAACAAATTTGACAGTTTTAAATAGTTTATAAAAGAGATCGTAAATTACTTCTATTATTAAACAAATTAATATATCATATGCTATATTGTATTTTAAACTCTTATATATAAATTTCAAACAATAATTTAAAAAAAGACAATAAAACAAAGCTTTTATGTTAATCTTATTTAAATTTAAACTTAAGCTAAAAATATATTTTAAACATTTATCTTATGTATTTAGAACCATATAATTATTTATTTAAATAATCTTTGAAAAGTTTTATATTAAATTTAATTAAATTTCCAAATTACCAAATATATATTAGATTTTGAAAACATATTTTTATTTGTTAAATTCAAACCAAAGTTCTTCTATTTACAATATATACAAATATATATACATTATAAATGAAAAATATTTTACTAGCTTTAAAAAGATAAAATTCACAAATTAAATGTTTATTTAAAATAAGATTATTAAATCAATTCAAATTTATTATCAAAGATTATCAAAAAAAATTAATTTTTTAATACAGATTATTAAATTGATATTGCCCAAAATTCCGGGTCATCACAGAAACTTAGCTCTGGTATGGATTACTCATTAGAGATAGAGTCAGTAGTACTCTAGAATGAGTTGAGTGTAATAATAGATATGAGCCCATATTTGTTAGTGAATATAAAAACGTTTGATGTCATGTTGACTTATCTCTTGAGTGGCGTAAAAATTCTTGTCGAATAGTGGGACGCCACTAAATCGATAGGGAATTCTAAACACTTAAATACGATAAACTGATACGGTATGGTTTTGTAACTAGTAAATGAAATAATTTTACCCAAATTAAATTTTCATAAAAAGGAAATAATTTTTAGAATTATTATAGTATATTTGGAGTGTTTGGATGATAATATTACAATCAAAACAAGATTATAAAAATTTGAAAATTGGTTTATTAAAACTAAAAATTTAAAATTGTATAAGTATGAATTATACAAGTGAATTAAAAACTAAAAATGGATTCAAACCATAATTTTAAGGTTTAAAACACCGTAAGTTTTGAGAAATGTTTTAAAAGGGATTTGAACTATGTATTTGGAAATTTTGGAATTCCAGAGGTTAGGAAAATATTTTCCAAAGTGTTGTGAAAATGAAATAACCTTCTTTCTTTAAAGGGATTCTTTAATAAAAATTGTTTTAAATGGATTTTGAAGATGTTATAGCACAAAAATCACTATAGTCGTTGGAAAATAATTCTGATGATGGCGGCCGCATCATCAGTATTCATTTTCGAGTTTCTAAGTGATGGATTGTTGCCGAAATTGATTTGATTCAAGTTTATTGGGCAAACAAGTTTGTTTAAGAATTCCGAAAAAGAATTATTTTGGGTAAAATCTGGTTGATTCTAAAATTCGAAGGAAGTGGTTTGTTAAACCAAAAAAGTATATATATATGTATATATTTGATTTCAAAGTGATTAGAAATAAATACCGGGTGTTTATAGATTCTGGAATCCTGTGGAAGATGATATTTATAAGGATGGAAGAGTGAAAAATAAAGTTGGAATAAAATTTAAAGTGAGAAGTTGAAATGGAATTCAACTTAAGTTAAGTTGGATAAATTAAATTTTAGAAATTTAATTGACTGGATTTGAATTGAACTAATATAGTGTATAAATGAAATGGGAGTTACTCAGGCGAAGTAATCAGAGTATATAATGAAATTGAATGGATAAGGAATAAAATAGTTTGGAGTGGAATTAGTTGAAGTATGAGTAACTCGATTTTGGTTTTGGAATGTTAGTTAAGAGGAATTGAAAATTTAAATAAAAAGGCAAATTAGATTTGAATTACATTGAATTGAATTAAATTTGGAAATGTGAAGTATAAAGTGACTATATTACTATAAGTTATAAAATTTGAATCAGATTAGAAATAATATTGAAGTGAAATAAATATAAATTTCGAGTTGTAAAATAATTATATGGCCATAAATTAAAATTTTGAATAATACAAAATTCAAGTGAAAAATTGGAATTGTAAATAAATGAATTGGAATAACTTATAAAAAAATTGAAACTAACGGAATAAAAATATACTTAGGCTATAAATAGATGTATAATCTCGAGTTAAAAATAAAATGTAAATATACTTGAGTGTAAAATTAATGGAAATGAGGGAGATATGTTATGTGACTTGTAAATTTGAAAAGTGAAACAGAAAACCCAAAAATAAAAAAATGGTTGATATTTCGGTAAGGGAAATTAAATCCAAACTTGAATTACAAAAAGGAATTTGAAATCAAGAAAATTAAAAGAAGTGATTTTTTAGATAAAAATCCGATATTGAGTTACAAATTTGAAGTGAAATAATTAGACAATTGATTAGTTAATTGAATATAGAACAGATAGTAACTAGGTTGAATAAAATTGGATTGTGGATTAAAAGTGGATTTTGAAATTGGAATTTGAGTTATGAATAAAATTCGACTACAATTGTAAGTGAATTAAATGTAATTGGAAATGTGTCAAGTGAGATGTAAATGGTTTGAAAAAAAATGACATGAGTTATAAATAAATTCAATTTAAGTAAATAAATTGAATGGTCCTTGGATATGAATTAAATAAATTAGAGAACGAATTCAAGTATGGAATTAAGTTTGAAGTGGACTATATGAATTTGAATGTGGAAATGGAATTTGGCTGCAAATGAAAAAGAACTTATGTTGCATGCTTAAAATGATCTAAGTAAATGAATTAACTTAGGTAAATATTTTGAATGGAATGAAAAGAATGGATTGAAAATTTATTTAAAATGTAATGGAATTTAATATAAATTGGTTTGAAATCAGTCTAAATGGCTATAAGCTTAAATGATTGCTTTATTGAATAGATATCATTGATTTGGGTGGAAATATCGTTGTTTGTTGTAAACGGAAGTAAATAAAATTCTATGAATTAATAGAAGTGAACAAAATTGATTTTTAAATCAATTTGGAATGGAAATGAGTTGTTTGGTATAAAAATAAATTGAATGCATGTAAAGTAAGTTGTAAAGCATTTAAATTGAAATAAATGGTATATGGATTGTTTGAAAGTAAATGAATTAGTAGTGGAACGTTAAATTGCTTATAATATATGTTTGGCATGATTGGGTTATGAAGTTTATGTGTTTAAATATATAAGTAAATGAAAAGTTTGTGAATTTCATATTTTGTTGCTTACGTGGCTTAAATTGAGTAAGTATAGGTATAGAGGGAATGTTTGGCTAGATTTGGGTTGCGAAATTTCTTTTGAAGTAAATGCTTGCTTAATAATGCTTAGAAACGCTAAATAAGATACATTCTCAAATTAAATACCGCAAAATATAAATATTGATATATAGTTTTCGTTTTTCGGCTGTTGGGACGACCGCCCATGACTCCTGTACTAAACAAGGAAGTAGTGCGCTGAAAGGTGTGCCAGGCCGCCATAGACGATCATCAGGGTTAAGGTAAAACAGTAAACTCTATCGTATTACTCACAGCGCATTGATAAAATACAATAGAAAAGTATACATAGTGAAGCTCCATAGAACTGAATCTCATCATATAAACTCATAATAGTTTGGTACAAAAAATCTGAATAGTCAATACATCAAGCCTCACTACATAACACTCAGAGAATCAAACAAACAGCGGAACACCCAGTACATATAGTAAGAAAACAATATGAAAAAGCCTCCAGCTCATCTTCATCATCAACAGCGTTAGTCACTAAGAACAGCACCTGTCACCTGCTACCTAGTCTGCCCATCCCAAAACGGATGAATAGCCCAAGGTAATAAGAGTTGAACATAAAACCTTAAGTCAGACAAAAGTCCTAGTGAGCGGTAAATCAACTCTCAAACATACCAAAAGAGCATAAAGGGTAAAAAGGAATAGGAACCTAACCATCCCATTCCACCTCTTTCTACAGTGATAGCCCCAGACACACTAAGCAGAGACAAACATAGCAAAGCAGACAATTAAAGTAAAACAATTATCACTCGAGTCAAGGTCGATGTTTTCCAAGCACAAACCCCCAAGGCTTAAACCAAGATCAGATAAGCACCCACAAAACATCGCTCTTGAGACCGAGTGACGATACAACCAAAGCATCCAAGCATCCATGACCCTGGCTATCACTGTTATCATTGCTTCGATATCACCGTTAATTGAATGACCGGCTCATTCTTTGATCCGTCCGTCAAGGGTTAATTGTAACCCCAGTTCTAGAAAGAACTCCGCACATCGTCGCAGCCCATGCCTAGGACTATCGAATCTGCCCAGAGTACTTAGCACGTCGTCGCAGCCCGTGCCTGGGATTATCGAATCTTCCCAGCGTACTCTTGCTTTGAGTCTGCTAGAACCTTCAATAACGATGAGATCTCAGCCTCCTAGTCATCCTCCTCGACGACTATTCTCATACTAGTTCAAGCGCCTCTCGAGCCAACCATTATCCACAAACTCGAACCATATCACCGGGTTATCAACATGCTTGGGTTGATCCCGTCTGGACTAAACCAAGGCTATCTCACATCATGCTTTGCTTTATCGCATCATAGCGAAGTCCCATCTCAACATCATCATCAAATCTATCCATATGAGCTTTATCATCCGCTTCATATGCCACAAGCAGCTTTCCTTATTCAAGAGCCTTTCCACTTAGCTTTTGAATCATCTTCGACCAACTTGTCCAAATCAAATCATCAATCAACTAACTCATAACAATCAATCAAATCAATCATTAATCCAAGTAATCAATCATTCAAACAAGATCTAAATAAACAGTTATAACAATAAATGGAAATTTCGTAAATAAAGAGTTCAAATCTAACAAGCATGAATTCTAAGTAATATCTTGATGGATGAACTAGCATAGGTTAACATGTAGTAAAGTGGATATCAAAACTTTATGAACAATGGATCTACATGCAGACTTAAGGAAAATGCATGAAATCACTATCTTTAACACACAAACAAGCCACCGATCCAATATACTCCTTTGGGTCCGTGTGAGAGATAACCACCACTCACCAAATCTCCTAAACACTTCAAAAGCAACTAACTTTAGATCTGGACAGCAAAGGATCTAGCTTGATCCGACAAGATTTCCCTTCAAACGATGAAATCTTTCTTCAATGGATGGAGATCTTCAACTTAAGTTCTTGGATCTTTGATTTGATCTTCAATCTAGATGGATGGAAGCACAAGATTAGAGTGGAGAGAAGAAGTGTTGTAGTCGAGCTCTCAAAATGGCAGCACTTCGTCGCGTCAAAATCCGGATTCCAAAAATGAAGATAGGCACTTCTATTTATAGGCTGGAAATCCCTTAAGTCGGCCATCCCTTTGAGTCGTCCACGACCTAACCCTTGCCGACCTAACGACATATGACTCAAGACACCACACGACCTACCGACTCAACTACATAGCCGACCTAACTACCTAACCATATAGCCGACCTAACGACTCAACAGAGATGCTGACCCAACTGGTATGCGGCTTAGCGACTTAAGTCTCCCCACGACCTAACAATATACACGACTTAAGTCGCTTCTAACTACTAGGTTGTTAACTCGTTCAACCGACTCATCCCTAGGTCTTTCACTCCCTTACGTCGGCAACTCTTAAGTCGGCCAACTACTAAGTCGGCTACCTCCTTAACTCGGCCACACTTCTCTAAGTCGCTCCAATCTACTCTGGACGACTTAAACTCTAGACGACATAACCAATACTAACGACCTAGTGGCAACTATTCTATGATTTATCGACATGTAAAATACAGGTCGTTACATTCTCTCCCCCTTAGGAATTTCGCTCCCGAAATTCCAAACAAACAAGAACAATCAAAACTATTCTGCATGCCTACCATCCCTAGCAACCAACAAACCATGCATCCAATTACTAACCTAGCATGCAGAATTCTAAGACTAGAACAAGTTACAAATTCATGAGATGCCACGACACCTTAGGGTCATACCTCGAAGAGTTCAGGATGAGCTGCTTTCATCCTCTCTTCCTCCTCCCATGTATAGTCGTTGACATCATCACTCCATTGTACCTTGAGCAACGTAATCGTCTTCATCCTAAGCTGTTTCGTGTCAGTTTCCACAACACGAAGCGGCTTACGAGGTCTTCTAATAACTGGATCAATCTCAAAGTCTTCATAGTTATCAGTAGAAACCACTGTATTCGAGTCGTGCACATACTTCCGTAGATACGATATATGAAAAACATTGTGCACACTCGACATCTTTTCCGGTAACTCCAATTTATAGGCGAGCTTTCCAATTCGCTCGATGATTGGGAATGGTCCAACAAATCTCGAAGTCAACTTTCCTTTCTTCCCGAATCGAATAACATTCTTCAGTGGAGAAACCTTCACGAAAACCATATCGCCTACGTTGAATTCCAAATCCTTACGATGCTTATCGGCATAACTTTTCTGACGGTCTTGGGCTACCTTCATTCGTCGCCGAATGATCTCTATGTAATCCGAAGTCTGTCGAATCATTTCGGGCCTAAGTATCAGCTTTTCTCCTGTTTCCAACCAACATGTCGGAGAGTTACACGGTCTTCCATACAATGCCTCATATGGTGCCATACCAATACTTGACCGGTAACTGTTATTATACGCAAATTCCACCAAATGAAGATAATCTTCCCATGATCCTCCGAAGTGAAAAACACATGCTCTGAGGAGATCCTCCAAAACTCGGTTGACTCTCTCGGTCTGACCATCTGTCTGAGGGTGATAAGCTGTACTCAAACACAACTCGGTTCCCAAAATTTCCTAGAAGCTCTTCCAAAATCCACTAGTGAACAATAGGTCTCGATCGCTCACTATACTTTTCGGAATACCATGGAATGGAACTATCCACTTAACATACAACTCAGCCAATTTCGATGAAGTCCTAGTTGATCGAACATGAATGAATCTTGCACTCTTAGTCAATCGATCTACGATGACCCAAATCCCTTCATTTCCTGCTCTGGTTCTAGGTAACCCATCGATAAAATCCATCGATATTTGCTCTCACTTCCATGTAGGAACTTCTAACGGCTGAAGTATTCCACTTGGCTGCTTATGTTCAGCATTTACCAACTGGCAGTTCATACATTTGGAAATAAAATTTCCAACATCCTTCTTCATACCTTCCCAGTAATAGGTTCTCTTCATATCCCGATACATCTTATTTCCACCTGGATGAATTGTCAACTTCGAATGATGACTCTCCTTCAGATCTTCATCTCTCAATTCATCTATATCGGGAACAACCAGTCGTCCTTGCTTCCGAAGCCAACCCTCTCGATCGACCTCGAATCCCTTATCCTTCTATGGATCCAATCCAAGTTCCAAATCCCGGATAATCTTGACAAGCTTATCGTCTCGCTTTTGGATCTCGCCAATTCTTTCCACCATAGTAGGTCTTATTGATAAGTTTGCCAACATCTCAGGTTCCAATTCACATCTGGGCCTGAAATCAAATTCAGCCAAAAAATCGAGACTCTTCCATTCTGAAAACATGGCTCCCAATCCTGCATGTCTTCAACTTAACGCATCTGCCACTGCGTTACCCTTTCCCGGAGTATAGGCTATATCAAAATCATATGATGCTAAAAATTCTAGCCATCGTTGCTATAGAAGATTCAAATCCTTTTAGGAGAAAAGATACTTCAATGACTTATGATCTGTAAACAACTCGAATCGAACTCCCAATAGGTAATGTCTCCACACCTTCAAAGCAAAAACTATCACCGCTAACTCCAAATCATGAGTCGGATAATTCCTTTCATGCGACTTCAGTTGTCGACTTGCATACGCAACAACTTTATCCTTCTGCATTAGCACGACTCCAAGTCCTGTACCACATGCATCGGTGTAAACCACCATCTCATCATTTCTACTTGGAATAGTCAAAACAGGAGCACTTATCAGTCGCTCTTTCAGGATTCCGAAAGCTTGATCACACTTAGCATCCCAACTGAACACTTGATTCTTTTTAGTCAATCCTGTTAATGGTGCAGCTATCTTGGAAAAGTCTTTGATAAACCGACGATAATATCCTGCTAATCCAAGAAAACTTCTCACATCAGATGCATTCTTAGGTCTAACCCAATCTTGGATCGCTGCCACCTTGGCGGGATCAACCGCTATTCCATTTCCAGAGATAACATGACCTAACACCTCACTTTACTCTTCCAGAAGTGACACTTCGAAAATTTAGCCCTCAGCTGTTGTTTTCGCAAGATCTCCAAAACAATACGCAAGTGCGTCTTGTGCTCTTCCTCAGTTTTGGAATAAATCATAATATCATCCACGAACACAAGTACGAATTTGTTCAACTGATCCCTGAACACTCTATTCATAAGATCCACAAAATATGCTGGTGCATTGGTCAATCCAAACGGCATTACCAGCCATTCATAGAAACCTGATGGTGTCCTGAAAGCAGTCTTCGGCACACTATCCTTTGCCACTCTCAACTGGTGAAATCCCGTTGCCAAATCCATCTGAGAAAACACCTTAGCTTCGTGAAGCTGATCAAACAAGTCATCTATTCTCGGCAATGGATACTTGTTCTTCTTAGTCACTTTATTCAGCTCACGATAATCCACACACAACCTCAACGATCCATCTGCTTTGGTTGCAAACACAACTGGTGCACCCCATTTGGACACACTACGCCGAATGAATCCTTTCTGTAAAAGGTCATCAACTTGCACCTTCAACTCTTGTTGTTCCCTAGGCGCCATACGCCTAAGAGGCATCACAACAGGTCTGGCTCCTTCAACTAGATCGATACAAAACTCGATCTCTCTATGCGGCGGTAACCCTTTGACCTCGTCAAAGACATCCTCAAATCCATTCACAATAGGCACCGATGATAGTCCATCCCGTGGAACAACTAGCGAATACATGAAGCTCATGAAGACGCCTTCTTCATGCTTACATCGTATCACAACCTTTCGCCCCTCCACATTCTCGACTGTCACCTCCAGCCTCTTACAATCAACCCTTGCCGCATACTTCCTAAGCCAGTCCATACCCAAAATAATTCCGAATCCCGCAAAGTTCAGAACAAAACAATCACAAACAAAAGAGCAATCATGACTCGATACAACCAGACCACGGCATATCATACAAAACAAGACGAACCCCCAACTGGATTAGTCACAACCAATGGCCTATCCACAATATCCGGTTCCAAACCCAACCGGCCTACAAGTTCACTACAAACAAAGGAATGCGACGCCCCAGTATCAAATAACACTCTAACTGGAACACCACAAATGGAAAGAGTACCTTGAACCACCACACTCTTTCCTTTCTCTTCCGCCGTAGGAGTTTTCGAAGACGATGGCACAGCCCCCTAAGCATAAGCTTGCACAATCCATTTGTCCTTCCTCGGTTCTGGACAATTCTTCCTGAAATGCCTCGGTTTGTCACAGTTGTGGCACTTCTCTAGCACCTTCGGATTCTTACAGTCTCTCGAGAGATGACCCTTCTGCGGATAGTTGTAGCAGGTCACTTCACCCTTCGGCTTCTTCTGGCCATCCTTACCCTTCTGCTATTGCTGCTTTCTCTTCTTGTTTCCACCCTGCTGTGGTTTAGATTCCTCCTTAGTCACAACAACAACGGATCCTTCCTTAGGAAACAGATTCTCATGCCTGAGAGCTTTCTCCGCAAGCTTCTCAAATGGATCGTCCAGATGATCCACCAACTGTCTCCCAAGATAAGTGTCCAAGCCTGTCACAAACTTCTCATTCTTCTGATAAGGATATTCAATATATGACCGAGCATACTTGGACAAAGCTTCAAACTCAGAAACATACTCAAGAACTGGTCTTCCACCTTGCTTGAGTTCCACAAACTTCTTGAACAGAACAGATTTCTGAGCTGTAGAAATGAACTTAGCCTCAAATCTGACTTGGAATTGCTCCCAAGTAATTTCTTCCTCTGGAGTATCAATGGTGATAGAGTTCCGCCAATCAGAAGCTCTTCCTTGAAGCTGTCTTGATGCAAGCTTCCTTTTGGTTGCATCCTCAATTCCCAAATCACCAAAAATCCTTCTACAAGCATCAATCCACCTCTGAACTTCAATGGTTGATTCTGTTCCCAAGAAAACCTTTCCTCCAAGAGCAGTATAGTCTTTGCATAACTTAGCAAAATCCACTGGTTTTGGGGCTTGAACCTGAACTCCAACATCTACCGTTAGCCCCGGAGCTGGCATTCTCCTCATGATTGAAGTCATTACAGCCTCGAACATAGAAGCATAATCAGCAGCCCCATCAGCAGCACGGCCTTCCCTAACAGATGGTCTCCCTCTTCGACTCATTCCTAATATCTAAAAGAAATGATTAATATACCTTGAGAAACAACTGCATAAGGAGTTCAAATCCTTCTAAGCTACTATATTATATATAGTAATCATCCATCAAAATACAATTACATCCCTCGTACGTAGTTACGTCAGCGAGCGTTGGCTAAAATCGATTAACCAAAGCTCTGATACAAAATGTGACGACCGCCCATGACTCCTGCACTAAACAAGGAAGTAGTGCGCTGAAAGGTGTGCCAGGCCACCATAGACGATCATCAGGGTTAAGGTAAAACAGTAAACTCTATCGTATTACTCACAGCGCATTGATAAAATACAATAGAAAAGTATACATAGTGAAGCTCCATAGAACTGAATCTCATCATATAAACTCATAATAGTTTGGTACAAAAAATCTGAATAGTCAATACATCAAGCCTCACTACATAACACTCAGAGAATCAAACAAACAGCGGAACACCCAGTACATATAGTAAGAAAACAATATGAAAAAGCCTCCAGCTCGTCTTCATCATCAACAGCGTTGGTCACTAAGAACAGCACCTGTCACCAGCTACCTAGTCTGCCCATCCCAAAACGGATGAACAACCCAAGGTAAAAAGAGTTGAACATAAAACCTTGAGTAAGACAAAAGTCCGAGTGAGCGGTAAATCAACTATCAAACATACCAAAAGAGCATAAAAAGTAAAAAGGAATAGGAACCTAACCATCCCACTCCACCTCTTTCTACAGTGATAGCCCCAGACACACTAAGCAGAGACAAACATAGAAAAGCAGACAATTAAAGTAAAACAATTATCACTCGAGTCAAGGTCGATGTTTTCCAAGCATAAACCCCCACGGCCTAAACCAAGATCAGATAAGCACCCACAAAACATCGCTCTTGAGACCGAGTGACGATACAACCAAAGCATCCAAGCATCCATGACCCTGGCTATCGCTGTTATCATTGCTTCGATATCACCATTAATTGAATGACCGGATCATTCTTTCATCCGTCCGTCAAGGGCTAATGGTAACCCCGGTTCTAGACAGAACTCTGCACGTCGTCGCATCCCGTGCCTAGGACTATCGAATCTTCCCAGAGTACTTAGCACGTCGTCGCAGCCCGTGCCTGGGATTATCGAATCTGCCCAGCGTACTCTTGCTTTGAGTCTGCTAGAACCTTCAATAACGATGAGATCTCAGCCACCTAGTCATCCTCCTCGACGACTATTCTCATACTAGCTCAAGCGCCTCTCGAGCCAACCATTATCCACAAACTCGAACCATATCACCGAGTTATCAACATGCTTGGGATGATCCCATCTGGATTAAACCAAGGCTATCTCACATCATGCTTTGCTTTATCGCATCATAGCAAAGTCCCATCTCAACATCATCATCAAATCTATCCATATGAGCTTTATCATCCGCTTCATATGCCACAAGCAGCTTTCCTTATTCAAGAGCCTTTCCACTTAGCTTTTGAATCATCTTCGACCAACTTGTCCAAATCAAATCATCAATCAACTAACTCATAACAATCAATCAAATCAATCATTAATCCACGTAATCAATCATTCAAACAAGATCTAAATAAGCAGTTATAACAATAAATGGAAATTTCGTAAATAAAGAGTTCAAATCTAACAAGCATGAATTCTAAGTAATATCTTGATGGATGAACTAGCATAGGTTAACATGTAGTAAAGTGGATATCAAAACTTTATGAACAATGGATCTACATGCAGACTTAAGGAAAATGCATGAAATCACTATCTTTAACACACAAACAAGCCACCGATCCAATATACTCCTTTGGGTCCGTGTGAGAGATAACCACCACTCACCGAATCTCCTAAACACTTCAAAAGCAACTAACTCCAGATCTGGACAGCAAAGTATCTAGCTTGATCCGACAAGATTTCCCTTCAAACGATGAAATCTTTCTTCAATGGATGGAGATCTTCAACTTAAGCTCTTGGATCTTCGATTTGATCTTCAATCTAGATGGATGGAAGCACAAGATTAGATTGAAGAGAAGAAGTGTTGTAGTCGAGCTCTCAAAATGGCAGCACTTCGTCGCGTCAAAATCCGGATCCCAAAAATGAAGATAGGCACTTCTATTTATAGGCTGGAAATCCCTTAAGTCGGCCGTCCCCTTAAGTCGTCCACGACCTAACCCTTGCCGACCTAACGACCTACGACTCAAGACACCACACGACCTACCGACTCAACTACATAGCCGACCTAACTACCTAACCATATAGTCGATCTTAAGACTCAACAGAGATGCCGACCCAACTGGTATGCGGCTTAGTGACTTAAGTCTCCCCACGACCTAACAATATACACGACTTAAGTCGCTTCTAACTACTGGGTTGTTAACTCGTTCAACCGACTCATCCCTAGGTCGTTCACTCCCTTAAGTCGGCAACTCTTAAGTCGGCCAACTACTAAGTCGGCTACCTCCTTAACTCGGCCACACTTCTCTAAGTCGCTCCAATATACTCTGGACGACTTAAACTCTAGACGACATAACCAATACTAACGACCTAGTGGCAACTATTCTAGGATTTATCGACACGTAAAATACAGGTCGTTACAGCTGTGTGGGTCGATGTATATATATTTATTTCTCTTGTCAAATGGTCCTCCGTACAAGGGGGACTCTACCAAAAAATTCGAACATTTAAGGTGTTAGAAATTTTTTTAAAAAATTTTGTAACGAAAATTTGATTTCAAATTGTAATTGGAATAAGGTGTTTTGGATGTAGGATTGAAAACTAATTGTTTGGGTTAAAACTAAAAGATTAAGAGTGTGGGAGGTCGAGTTTGACTAAGTGGATTTTGAATGGTATTGGGTTTGGAGTGTTTTTCCTGCCTTAGCAATTCCGGAGATGAAATTCTTTTAAGGAGGAAGGAATGTAATCACCTGAATTTTTCGTCGTTTAATTTTAAATATTGGGTTTGGAATTATCATTGAGTTAGAAAGTTTTTAAAACTGAAATTTCAAACGATGTCATCAATTTTCAAATCATCGATTTAGCCGACGAGTTAAAAATAGCGATCCAGAGCACAGTCTCAAAATTTGAAGAAACTAGTTCCATTGGATCCGTAAGAGTGTATTATTATCGGATTTCAAATTTCGTAGCGTTTGGAGTTATCATTTGGTCGTACGGGATAGAAACGCATTGAAATTAATATAAAAATTTGATATAAATAGTAGGGTCCAAATAGCTATCTTCTCTATACAATCGAAATTGGACTCAAAACCTTTACCATTACATTCGGAATAGGGGTATAACATTATAAATGCCTAGCCGCGCGCCTATATAGGGGTTCGAAATTTCAGGGTACGTAACGAGATAATTTCAACATAAATTTATAAAATCAAATCAGGGTCAAATTCTCAGCCGACCTATTCCACTAGCCCAAAACCTTTCAAACATGCAACCTCTATTTATTACGTCATTTCCTTTTTTGCTATTCTTCAATTTAAATCAAGAAATTCTCATTCCCTTCCTCAGTTCAAATGAACGAAAAAAAGAGTTCTTTCCCTCATTTATATTTCGTGCCTCATCTCTAAAGCCTCCTCCTCTCAAACGAAATAAATTCATCGAACAAAAAAAAGAAATCGAATGAAATCGCAAAGACTTGAAGGTTGAATCGCGATCGTTTTGAAGGCGATGTCGCGATGGGCATGACATCTGTAGCTCGTGTACGAGGCTGTGAGCAAGGGAGATCGCAGAGAGGTTGTGATAGGAGAGACGACGATGTGGGATTGAGCATCATCGAGATAGGGTTTGGGTAGTGGATCTGGGGGTGAGTGCCTGAGTTCGAGGAGGTGTAGAGTAGTGTGGATGTGGTTGCGAGCTGGTTGGTTGTGAGGTATCGAGGCGCGTAGTGGTGGGTCGAGACGGAGTGGTTGCCGTTCGTGGGGAAATTGGGGGTGGCCATTCGACTGGACGCGATGGCAAACTTAGGGGAGGGGGAAGTGCATGTGCGCGTAGGAGATGATAGCGTCGAGAAGGATGGGTTAGGAGGGGCCAAGATGCAGACAGTTTTGGTTGTGCCTGATGCGAATGTCGATTTCGCTGCTGAGGGTTTGATGCAGTAAGGTTAGCTTTTAACTTATGCAGTTAGTTAAACTAATTAGATTAATTAGATAATTAATTTAAAATAATCCATGAGTTTATTATTTTAATTTAAATTGAAAACCGATAATTTATGAAGTTTGTAATCTGTTAACGAGGTTTAAATCGAATGGAAGCTGGGCAAAAGAATTTAGAATTGGGACAGAGTGCAATTTAAAGGTGAGGAAAATCCTCACTCATTTGAATTACCAAAATTTAAATTTTAAATAGTTGAAATTAAATTTTGGATGTTTTTCGAATTTACAAATTATTGTCTGTTGAAAGGTACTGGTAGTATATATACTAGTATTTGGAGTGATATTCTCGCACATTATAGCGTATGAGACCCTATGCGCCCCACATAATAGCGGATGACCCAATATACCTTGATATCCCTTTTAAAGTGGGATTGGTATTTTTATGTTGTATTAACATCTATGAATGCAGGAAAACAGGTTGGGGGATCCAACTGGATTCCTCAAAATATTGAATTTAATTTCACATATTGAGATATATGGATTGTGTAGAATAATCTATTATATATTATTGTAGTGATTTTGAATTATTGGTTGCTATGGTAGCACCGGCCTTGATTCGGTATTTTAAAATGCTATAAATATTATTTTTTTTAAATTGTGGGATTTAAATGAGATTTTGAATATAAGCTATTAATATCGAAATCTAGAGTGTTTCAAAAGAAGTTGACATGGAAAAAATATAATCTGATTTTTGAGTTGTACTCAACTATTAAAGAAAATTATTTTAATAGAGATTTTAGAAATAATTTATACAGAGGATTTTGAATAACGAACTTTAAATTGATATTCTAAAAATATAGAAAGAAGTTGGAATTGATATTTAAAATGGATTTGAAAAATAAGCGGAATATAATATGAAATGTGTTTATAAATGAGGTTTTAGAAATGAGACGGTTTAATAAACAAGTAAAACTCAAAGGAGTTATAAATTTATAAATGACGTTTATAAATAAGGAAAATGATGGTCAGTTGATAAATTGGAAATATAGATTTACGATGTGAATTTATATCGAGTTATGGAAAACGTTTGGGAAATAAATAATGGAATCTATTTTTGAATATGGGTCTGGTGATCAAATTGAGATATAATCGATGTGATATGACTCGAGAGGGATTTAGAAATTGAAATTGGAAATACTGGTTTTTTAAAATAGATTTTTGTCGAGAAATTAAAAATTGTTTTGAATGGGATTTTAATTGCTATACTGTATAACTTAAACTACAATTTGGATTTAGAATATTTCAGAACGTTAGTTATTCTAATATTTATTGTAATAAAATTTTAATTTTTTTAATCAGCTTTGTAAATTAATTAGTTATATAAAAATGATTTGAAAAAGGGTTATCGACATTATTTGAAATGTCTGATATTTTAAATTTTATTAAACATATTTTAAAAATATACAATTATCCTTTAAAAATACTTATTTTGTATATATAGTTTTAAAAGATTGAAATTTATTTATAAAGCCTCTCGAGATTGCGAACGTAGTTATTTAACGGATAGGATTTTATAAAGGGAAGATCTTATAATAAAACTCTTGGAACTTAAGGGAGATTCCGAGATATCATGAATAAGAAATTCAGGGTTGAATCTAAAGTCATAGAGAAGTATAAATAGATAAAAGAGATTATAAGTAGATATAATCAGTTTTGGAAAGGAAAATGGAATTAATGTAGATTTGGAAGACTTATAAGATAAGTCGCAAAACATTCTCCTAAGTGTTGATATTTGAAAGGATTTTTGAAAATGAAACCTATAACATTTTCCTAAGTATAGAAATTGGAAATTTGGGAATATTCTAAGTGCTGATATTTTGGAAGTATCCTGTTATAGATTTGAGTATTTGAAAATTATTTTCAAATGTGGGAAGGAATTGATATATATTTTAAAGATATTTTGAAAATGAATATTTTGAGAAAATTTATAGTAAGGCCTAGTGACTGCTTATGGATGTTTTATTGATAGTTAAATAACCGACGATCAATATGGGCCAAATTCGTTAATCGTTTCGAAGAGATAATGATCGAATTTAATTATCTGAAAACTACTTCAATCCGATTTGAACGTTACGAATGAATACTGTGACGACAATGACGATGATGAATCGATTTGTCCAAACCTAGAGCAAATTGTATGAACGCATGCTATTAGAACACTGTTATTAGAGGACGATGAGCATTCTAAGTGAAATTGTTCTTGAAAGGTATCGCTTTCCCTCGAACCTCATCAACCGGGAATGGCTAAAATAAGGAGGTGCAACATGGCTGATTGGGTCGCAACCAAGTAGGGTATGTTATCATTTTTCTAGATGTCCTCATAAACCTATTTATTTTGGATATGGGTATACATAAAAGAAGGAGCGCTCGATAGTAAGGGTGGGAACACCCGAGGTGATAACATATCGGTCTATCCAGGTTAGGGATAGGACGGTCTTATGTAGTAGGGGATCCCGACATGGTCCTCGGTACATTGTTCTAGAGGTGTACTATGGCGGGCGGTACTCCAATGGCCTAGTCATTCATTACAATCCATTCTCCAATACGAGCTTACAGTTTTTTTTGTTAAGCCTAGTATGTTGGAATTTAATTAAGTAATAATTTCGGCTATTTGAATATGTATTTGCATCTAGACACTGTTATAATATCATGGATTTTCTATAAAATGTTTTGTTTATCGTAAGGGAAAAACCCATGGTATTTATGTGTAACGCGGTCTTACGAGATACATTTTGTTTTTCAAAGGATTTTGATAACTCTAATAATTCAAATTGAGTATGTTTTCTCACGCTGGTTTTCCAGACTTACTCGGGTGTTATTTTATTATAATGCTCGGGTCAGACCGAATATTACAGATTCAGGATAGAATGCTATGGAGCTCAAGAGGCGAGCTTGAGGAGAAGAGACGTATCTCCGTACTTGATTTATATTTATGCTGTAAGAGGACAAATTAGTGAATTGTCCAGATTGATTGTTGTATATTGTACTCTGTTAATGGTATGTATATTAACAGCAAAGTTCTTGTATTAAAAACCTTTTGTTGTATATTATATTTTGTTCCACTGTGATTGTGAGATTCTGTTGTTGTTGTTCTATCTTCTTCTACCATTTTCTTCTTCAATCTAAAGATTCTTATTTTCCTTCCAATGAGTTGAACAGATGCGAATTATGGTCGAGTCAAGAGGTAAGGATTTACGGGCCTTTACAATATCACATCCAACAATATCATTTATCAAAATTGTTCCTTTATATCCAAATATAGTACTAAGTAAAATTATTTCATTTATCCATATTTCAAAACCATATTATATCGGTCTGTCCTATCAATATTTAGAAATCCTTAACGATGCCATAGCGTCTTATGTACCGACCAGAATTTATAATACTAGACAGAACATATTACCGTATATAAAACATTTTAATAACACTAACAAGCACGCTTTCTCATATATATAAATACACTCAGACAGACTCATAAGGGTATTAATATCCCTTTCTCAAATGAATTAGACCCCACAAAGCTAAGGTTATCGCTAACCAAAGCTCTTATACCAAATGTAAAGGCCCTCCATTTTGAACGGTTTAAATCGAAAATAAACCACACATGTCAGACTCAAACCATTCAAAATGGAGGGAGGATTGTTATGGGGTAAATAAGAAAAGAAGAGAAAAGAAAGAAAAACAAAACATAAAATATCCCAGCGGAACGACAAAATATAATAATAAAATAAACAGTTCATGAAGCTATTTACAAATAACATTTTATCACACTTTACAATATAGACCAGAGTTACATACAGCATAAATAAATAAATAATGCAGCGGAACAACATGATGCAATGGAACATATATGAAATAGTATAGTACTAAATCTTCATCTTGGTCCTCTAGAAAATTAGTTTTCGACACACTGAAAAGCTCAGACTGACCCGAGCGTAATGTAATGAAAAGACAAAACACTCGAGTCAGAACTAAAAGATCTTATGTAAGTTAAATCAATAATAAATAAATGTGAGTGTAACGACATCAGATATGTTTATGGGGTTTAACATCTCCTATCCAGTGTCAACGTAAGTGCAATAACTTTAGAGATGTTTTGGATTCCATCTTCTAAGGACACATTAAACTATCTACATACACAGTACAATACGCTATTATAATAGTGTCTATAGTAAACTAAAGTATTAAAATAGCGTTAAAGCTTTCCGTATATCACCCTTAGCACATTTTTATATATTCCCGTAGTCTATACAGTACCATAATTCCTCCGTAAACTGAAGAGCTATCAGAGGACACTCCATAGGTATGGTACAAACCAAACTCGTAGTAAGCGCGATAAGGCACGTGACAAGACACACGAGGTAATGCCAGGGTAGGATTCTGCAATTTGCACTCCCGGACTAGTGGTAACAGCTAGCAGCTACTACTGTCCACCTTGAAACACACTCCTATAATCAAATCGAAGGGTGGAAACCAAATCAATCACAAAGTCATAATATGATATCGAAGAAGTGTGCCCGATCAGAGGAGCGACCTCACTTTTCCCGGTATAGCTTCTGTTTTAGCCACATCAAGCTGACTCACGAATGTCAGGGCTACATAAATACCTCATATAGAATCGTTCGCCAAACCATCCTACTTCATTCAGGAATCTCCACCACGTACACATTTGTTAAAGTGGTTTTCAGTATTGGTAGACAGTATGACAATATTTGATCCCGGTCTCCTTAACAACCCAGCACTTATCTCACACCGGATGGTTCTTTTACATTTTAAAAACCGATTCATAATTGACATTAAAATATCATATTTAGTTCTAACCATATCACTTTCAAAATCATATTCATTATCGAAATCATATTCACCTTCGAAATCATATTCACCTTCGAAAGCATATTCACTTTCGAAACCATATTCACTTTCGAAATTGTATTTACTTTTGAAATCAAACTGACAAGATAGGTTAAATCCTCAATTCAACATCATCATATTTACTCAAATATGTCATTTCACTAGAAAACATTATTTCAAATCCCACTTTAGGTTATAGTACCATTTAACCCTATTCGATTTTAAATCAAGGATATGAATATAAACACTTCCACTTTACACAATCTGAAATTTGGAAAATAGTTTAGATAATTATAAATAGTTTAAATAATTTAAAATAAATTTAAAATATTTTAAAATACTTTAAAATAGTTTAAAAAGATATTAAATATTTTTAAGTAGATTTAAAATAGTTTTGATAGATTTAAAATAGTTTATATAGATTTAATATAGTTTAATATGGGTTAATTAGTTTATGATAGTTTAATATAGATTAAATTAGATTAAATAGATTAAAATAAATTAAATTAGTTTAACATATTTAAAATGGATAAATATTTTAAATTAGATTAAAATAATCTAATGGTTTCAAAACAGGTTAACATAGTTCAAATAGTTTAATATTTTGGAAGTCTTAATAATTTGGATTTTTAAAATAATGTATCTTCAAACAGTTTATATTAAATAATTAATTTGGAATTAATATCAAAGTAAACTATTTCTTTCATTTCAACACATCTGGACCATGTATAGGTTTCAAATCAACAAACTTAACTCTGACTTTCAATTCAGATTCTCATTTAAAACCATCTAATCAATACCGGTTTCAAATCCATGTTCTAACAATAAATTTAAAATATTCAAATGTAGTAGATTTCAAAGTTAAATATTCAAATGTTTTAGTAACTCAATTTCGATAAATTTCATTTATAGTTAACAATTCAAATTTGAAATTTCAATTTAAATCCTTTAAACAATTCATTTCATCAAATTCCAATTTCAACATTTGAAGCAAGGATTTTTGAAAATAATTCAGTTTATATAAATCCAATTTTATTTCAGAATATCATTAAATAAATTCAAAAATATTAAGGACTTAAAATCATTTAATTTAACCAATCCGTTGTCTCTATAAAAATTTCTACCCAATGGTCAAGTGATACAGACATATATCATTTCAATCCATAATAATTTTAATTTACGGGTATATATCATTTCAACCGCAATCCTGAATCAACAATAAAAATGCATAAAATCCTCCAACCCATAACGATTTTTCCCTAATCTATAGATTGTTCGGGTATGTATCATTTCAACCCATAGTGAATTTCTAGCAATAACTAAGGGAACTTGTAGTGTTATAACAATATAAATATAACATCCAGCCATCCAATATCAACAATCAATCTTCATCACAATCACCAGTAAAATCAACCCATAAACAACAATACTTTACTGATTATCATTAACAAGTCTTTAACATGAAATTTACTTCGATATTAAATTAAATGGCGATTAAATTCAGTAAAAGACATAATTTACTGGAATGACAATTTAAATATACCAAACATCAGCCAATCAAACTCTAAGCACATCATAAATTATATTTAACTAACATAAGATAATCAAGTAGTTGTGAGTGGGTAAAAGCACTAATCTTTGATTTCAAATCGATTTGAAATCCAATTATAACCCAAAATTTGAATAGTCTCGGAATTCATCCAAACTAGTTTCATAATGTTCAGAATTTCGATACGATCACAGCGGAACAAACCTAACGTAAATTCAATCTCCTATGTAAAAGATTTGCATATTAGAACATTTTAATTTCAATACAAAATAAGTAACTAAATTACATAAATAGGAAAGTCGCGTTACCTTCCCTCTTTCACGTGATCAAAGAACCCTCACGCATGTAACACTAGCCTGCTCAACACGCTACTGCGCCGCCCCCTTCACGTTGATCGCACGTTCCATAAGCTACTAATCTGGCATCGCCGACCTCATCTCAGCCTCTCCCACGCTTCGCGACCCTCCACCCTCCCACGTTCACCTCAAGTGGAGGCCACATGGTCAGTCGCCACCACAAGATTTCATACCCTAATTGAATTTTTTATGAAGAACTGGCCATCACTTCGCCGAGCTAAACCCACCGGTGCACTCCCCTCGCCAATCTCCGTGTAACCATATCCTCGAATCAACGATCCATCAACGTTGATCAACCATCAACGAACAGCCGAGAATGTTTTGGCCAATTCCAAACAAACCAAAATCTGATTACAAAAACAAGCAGCAGATTTGTGTTGCGCTCGTCGAGGGCTTTCCAATGATATATAATATGATATTTTTTGAGGAGATTTAATTTTTCGATTTGATTTTAATTTGCAAATGAATCTAGGAATTAGGGTTGCTGCCATTGAGAAGGAGGAACAAACAAATGGAATTGCACGTACTATGATACTGAAATACTACTAGGGTTAGAGAAACAAAGCTATTTATATAAACATGGCCCGATAAGAAAGAATGAACATATCGAATTGGTTTGAATGACAGTAACTATCTGAAAAGCCCGTTCCGCTTTCGAAACGAAAGTAGATAATCCCATATATTAAAATAGATGTTTTTGATATTTTTAAATTCAATGAAGCATGTCTCAAGTCCTAATTCCATTGTATGAAGATGTTAGCTTTTAAAATTAGCTTGTTTAAATTGATTTCTTCATGTTTCGAGCCCGCACGATCAAACGACAAGTCTGATCGCTACGAAACTTGAAATCCTGCAATAATTCACCATTACGGATCCGATGAAGCTGGTTTCGTCGAAATCCGAGACCATGGTCAGAATGGCTATTTTCACGTTAATTAATAAGTTGTTATTAAATTAGTTATAACGCTTTTCAAATTCAAATTTAATAATTAACAAAATTTTATCCTTTCTAATTACGCAGAATTTAATAGCCTTTTAAAAAAACAAACTTCCCATGTCAATTCAATATTTAAACGTTGCACAAATTACAATGTTCACTTATAGGTTTAATAAATTCATTAAATTATAATTTAAAATTTCATTAAACTAATTTATTTTGATTTCGCGCTTATTGCTTAATCAATTATTACTTATGAATGTAACTAACATAAGTTTACATCTTATTAAATCAATGGTCTACAGTTACCATCTTAATTCACATACCTACAACATTAAATTATTTTAATTTTAATCGATTTACAATTTGATTCCAACGGACTAAATAATGAAATGATAGTTAAAAAATTGTTACAACTTACAATTTCAAACATGTTTCTATGTTTACTGTTTACCAACTAAGCTAATAAATTCACATGTTGATAAATCATTCTATATTACTCAATTTTAATTAATTGCGTATAATTTCTCTTTTTATTACAACATTTGGTTTATTTACTTATTTATAATTTATAACCAAATTTTATATTTATAATCATTTCAATTAATTGAAATTGCATTAAAGTAGCTATGTATTACCTTACATTAACATGTTTACACTTTATTATATTTATTTTTTTATTAATAGATCAAAATTTCTAATTTCTTCCAATATTCACACCATCTTATTAAATTAAATATTTTTAATTATCGAAAATTATGGGTCATTACAGAAGATGCATAAACGGCTTAATTGTTTTTTTTGTTTAATTGTTTATGGAATGTAATTCACTATACTTAACACTAAAAGCCAAAGAAGTAGACTAAACTATCTATGAGGGTTAAAAATGTTGTTCATATGGTTTAGAAGCAATTGTGCTCTAACCTACCACCTTCATTCTTAATCAAGGGATAGTAAGCTAGATGGTCAAAAACATGTTAATATACGAAACTTGATTTCCATAAGCGTTCATTTTTACAACTTGATAGTTTATTAGTTGATAATCGAACTTGAACATTTAACTTAGGAATTATATGAAAGATTCACATCTTTATATGGTTTGAGATCCCCCAAGGAGGACCCATTGGTATGAAACGTCTCTAGCTTTAAGAATTGCGTATATACAAGATCCCCGGGGAAGGACTCCTTTATATCTATTGGCTTTGTTCTAAAAGAATCGAAATTTAGTTTTTCGAAAATTCTTTGATTTAGTTTTGTAGAGTCCATGATCGGTAAATGTTTTATGTACTGAATATCACTTCAAAACTAATTTACGAGTCAATGTTTTGGAAGCAGTTATGAAGTGGAATGTTATAGAGTTGAACCATCTATCTTATGGTAAATCTAAGGGACAGGTTAGTTTTAACATTTCGGACTAATGCTATAGAGTTGAAATGTTTATCCTAAGGTTAAGACCAAGGGTGAGGTTAGCATTAGAATTTGTCAGTCGACTTGTGCGGGAATGCATTAAAAGGATTCATTTTTTATTTAAGTAGTGAAGACTCATGTGAGAGATGTCAAAAGTGACCACAACATGGAAATTGCTAATGATATTCTAGGGTGCACAACCTAGGGCTCAACAAACCCAACACAGAATATATCAACTCCGTATCAAGAATATGCTTAATGATGTTGCTAGCGTTAGTTGTTGATACTTGGTTCTAATTGTTAGAGCATAGGCTAGGTTGGTTTACCTTATGGTATTTTTTATCTTAAGATATAAGACGCTAAAAAGGTAGTTTCAAATCCTTGTGGATGGAGGTCTGATTCGGCTTGACCGAAGAGATCTCCGTCAAAAATCCATATGAAAACATACCTTAGCGATTAGAAGTACTTCTAATATTTTCGTATTTTGAGATTGTAGCAACCGGGGTTTTCGACCCTCAAAAATTGACATTAATACGTCCACTGTATTACCTGCCGAGCAATCAAATGCCGAAAAACCCAATTGTTAGGAAAAAGAAAGAAGGAAAAAGATAGGATGAAAACTAATCAACACAGAATCTCATAACGGAATGAATAATCTATAAATACGACAAATGTTTACACAAAGTCAAACTGTAATATGTGTATATAAAGACATCAGTCAGAGTATACTAACCTATTTCAGCCTGGACAGTTATAACAGCCTGTCCTCACAATTTGCTAATAAATACCACAATGAAAACGGAAGAAAAATAACCATCTACGTGAATACGTCTCCAGGTCTCCAGGCCTCCAGCTCATCTCCTGAAACTCCAAGCATCCAATTAAATCTGTAATATGCTCAGTCTGAACTGAGCATTATAATAAAATAACACCCGAGCCATTCTGGGAAACCATCATGAGAAAACACATCCAATTGGATTTTAAAGTTATAAAATCTTTGAAATCAAAAGTATCTCGTAAGACCATGCCGCACGTAAACACAGACGGGTTTTTACCTTTGATAACCAAAACATTTTCTACAGAAATCCATTTAATTGTAATAATGTCTAGGGGTCGAAGTAAAATATGAATATATCTGAAATTTTTGCATCTCACATTTCAGCATAATTAGGTACAAATAAGTCTGTACAGCGCTTATTGGAGAATTGATTCCATACAATGACTGGTCTACTGGGGTAACCCCCGTCATCCTGCATCTCTAGATAAAATAACACCAAGGACCTCGTCTGGAACCCCTGCCAACATAGAATCGGCCCACCCCTTGCTGGATAGTACCGAATATGATCATGCCTCCATTAATAGGCCCCTAAGAATACAAATGAGGAATAATATAGACTCTTGATAGGATGATCATACCCTACTTGGGAGCACCCCACTTAGCCCTACTTCATCTCCATGTTTCGGTCATTTCCGGTTGATGAGGTTTGATGCTATATTTTACCTTTTATATAGCACTTCCCATTTGGAATGCTAATACTATGGGCAACAATGCAATACTAGCATTCATCCATACAAGTTCGTTCTGGGATTGGACGAAACACTTGAGAGCTCCATCTCCAATTCCATCATCTTGAAGATATCTGCACTTCGAAATGCATTCGTTGGATCGAAGTAGTTTTTCCATAATATACCCGATCTTGGTCTCTTCGAAATAGCAGTCGATAATTCTCGGTAAACTCAACCTAGTTCTTTAGAAAATAAATAGTCAAAGATAAGATTGGAGATCACCTCCTAAACGTTAGTGGACATATTTCCTTTTCATTGTCGTAGAAGAACAAAACGAGATTTATACGCACAGTACAACATTATCGGAGATGATCATGCCATATAACTCATGTGTTTCACCTTGATATTTCCAAAGTTACGCTTGGATCCACATTCGATAGTTGGTTATTCGACTATTGAATAACAATCATTCAATCATGTATTTAATTCCAAAGGGAAAACAAACATTAGTTCAGCATATAAGCAATCACTAGCCTCGTTTTGTAGATCTTTCATCAATTTTTTTGTAAATTACTTGTATAAAAATACTTTTACATAGATTTATCTACCAATTCGTATATTTTCAATACTAAGAAAATATCCATATTCCAGTCTCAACGGTATAAGTATATTTACACACTGAGAAAGATTTCTTTTTTATTCGATTCAAAAATCATTCACAAACTCCTTCTAATTCTCTAAAACTATTTATAAACCATTTCATAAAACTTCTACAACCATTCACAAAACTACTTTTATACATTTCAATCAATTATAAATCCTTTATAATCCCAAATTCATTTGTAATACTTTTTTAATAAATCTATATACCCATTTCTTAAGTCCATTTATAAATATCTAACGATTTATAAAACTCATTATAAAACTCTTCACCTTGTAAATAATCTTCCTTATATCTTCAAAAAAGTTTATAAGTTGAACAACTTGTAATTTTTAACGATTTTTAATAACGTATTTAACTGAATTTTTCATGAAAATAAAACAATTAAATTTTGCAACAAAAATTTAATATTTGATATAGCGTAAACGTAGAAAATGTCAGATTTCCATTAGAGAATGTGAAAGTTTATTTTGTTGTGTAATTTTATTTAAATTTAAATCGGTTAACTGATGAAAATAAAATATTTTTAGAATATAAATACTTTATATAATAAAAATGTAAATCATTTTCTGAGTGAGACGTCATATTTCGTTTCATCAAATTTGGACTACTATAGCTCCGTTCATATTACTTTTGGCGTTTTAGCAGCAGTTTTAGGAGCGAATATCAACTTTTGATAGGATGGTCGTATCTTTGATATCTGGTACCACTCTGTTCATCTCGTCATGCTGATCTCCGTAGTATATTCACGTGTGTATTTCGGTGTTCGGTACACTGCGAAATATGTAAAATGGTTAGCCGGAAAATATTTGTTTTACTTATGTTTATTCAATTGTCCAACCATGAGCTAATGAATGGACGCTAGCCTTTATAATTCCCAAAAAATTTGATCCTTAGCTATTGTTATCCCTAACATTTCAAATTATATATATGGGTTCATTTATTCACTTGTGTTCCTTTATACTCTTCTTCGTTTATGTTCTCTCATTTGAAAAGTAAAAATAAAATAAGCTTTATTTACATATTGTGATCTGAGAAGTCAAAAGCCACCTCATCCCCTGCCTTTCTTTCTTGAAACCCGAACCCACATGACCAAAACCTCTCACCATTTTTTCTTCCGTCTCCCCACCATGCTGAAAGTCAACCACCGCAAAGCTGCTGCCGTTCTTCCCAACGCCCTCCAACACTTCGACCATCCCAAGCAATCACCCCTGACCGCCTCGACTTTTTCCCCCGTTCCACCAAACTCTTCACCATCTCAGCCACTTTCTCTCCTTACATGAGTGCCCCAACTCCATGCGTAGTGCCCAGAAACCCACCACTGAAAGAAAACCTAACCTCATCCCTCTGAGCCTCCTCCACCAACCACTTGACCCAAATCTAACCTTCCATTTTCCATCACCCTCTCTCCTGAACGGCCTTCAGCCTCTCCCCTTTGTTTTCCAAACCACGGCCCACCGAAATCCATAATCTGCTCTTCACACAACAACAGCGCCTGCCACCCAAAAATCCGACTCCGCCTTCTCACTCGCAGCCCCCCCTTCCATTTGCCGAGATCCCAGCATCCTTCTCCTCGCAACTGCAACTGGCCGCATCCTTCTCCCTATCACCATGCTCGGCCTCAGCCTTCCCGCCACCTACATCTAGTCAACCACCACCGTCCAAGCTCTAACCCATCTCACCTTGATCCGCTCGCCGTGCTTTGCTCGACCGTTCCTCCTCGACGTTCGCTGCCTTATGCCGCCGAAGCAGCCCACTACCATCATAGCTACCAACCACCTCTTCCACCGTGTTAGCCTCTTGGCCTCACCACCTAGTTTTTCATCGAGCAGCACCCTCTTCTTGTGTATATAAAAATAAAGTTGATATACATAATATGTTTAAATACTTATATGAAATTTTTTGAATGAAAATATATAGGTTTTATTGAATTTTTGAATGTTATGTAAACTATGCTATTATGATATTTGTTGTAATATATGTAAATATAAATAGTGAATATGCTATATACTATTTTTGTATTTTAGTCCCATATCGTGGGATTAGTTCTATCGTAAGCTCCTAGGCCTTTATATAAAGAAGTGATGCAACACACCTTGCCTTGAGTCACGTGAGCGACCTAACACCATGCCTTGAGTCACCTGAGCGACCTAACGAGTTATGCGAGAGACCTAACACCATGCCTGAGTCACCTGACTGACCTAACGAGTTATGCGAGTTATGCGAGTTATGCAGTGAAGGATGAGGCAACGACCTAGCGAGTTATACCAACTGCAACTTATTCCGCTATCTTCTTAAGTCGCTCCTTTTTAAGTCACTCAACCTTGTGCCGCTTCTCTTAAGTTTCCTGCTTCCTTAAGTCGCCTGATTTCTTAAGCCGTTGATTTCTTATGCCGCGTGAAGGCTGATTAAAGTCACTTACCTATGCTGCTTCCTTAAGTCGCATCTGTTATGTCGCTATTTCCTTATGTCGTTCCTGAAGCTCATGTTCCTTATGTCGCTCCAGAAGCTTAAGTCATTCTTGTGCTTATGTCGCTGATCTTCTTATGTTGTTATATTGTATATCGTTATGTCGTTATGTCGTTGTATTATTAAGTCACTGGTGTTGTATTGTTAGGTCGTGTGTTGTTGTTGAGTTGCCTATGATGATGAGTCTCTTGTAAGTGCTGTTAGGTCGTAGGTCGTGAGTCGCATATGTATGTCACGTGTGTGTTGAAAATTTCTATAAATAGGGATGTGATGTCATTTGTAAAGGAGAGTTGATTTTTGAATAAAATTATGTGTGTGCTTTTGCCACCATTGTTGAAGTTGAGTGTCATCTCCTTCTTCTTACCTTCTTTGAGCTATTCGTGCGCTAATCAACGAAGTAGAAGCCAATTCTCGGTATCACTTGTGAGTGATCAACGATCGAATTGTAGATCTTTCAATAAGGTATCTTAAGAGATCAACTGGTTGGAGATAGCTAGATTCTGACATCGTCACGATCAACGGAATTGGGCATTTACCGTTCTATCAGGTTTACTTGACACGAAATCATTTCGTGAGGAAGAAAGTCGCGTCAATTTGAATCAAAGCATTATTAGCACGTCAAAGTTAAATCTGCCGCATCACCTTTTTGGTATCAGAGCTAAGTAAGATCAAGGTCGAGTAAGAGCTGAGTTAGAGCCGAGCTAGATCAGAGTCGTGCAGAGTCAAGTCAAAGCGAGTAAGAGCTATGTCGGAGCCGAGTTAAAGCCAAGTTAGGTCGAAGCCAAACCAGAGCCGAACCAAAGTTAAAGCCAAAAATAGTATCAGTAAAGGAAACGAAATTTTTTGATGATCATGCCTCCGAGACGAGCTAATTGCTTTCAGAATGTTGAAGATTTGTATAGAAGACAAGAAGCTGAGCAGATGGAGCAGCATATCAATGAAAATCTCAATGAGGGTATTGCAAAATTGGAGAAGTTGATGAATGACATGAATCGAAGACAAAGAGAATGTCACCAGTTTCGAACCATAGTAGAAACAGGGTTTCACCATCGGTTTCGAAAGAAAGGAGAATGTCACCCCAGTCTTATCAAGATAAAAGAGAATCTTCAGTTTCAATGAGGCGAGCACAACATGAATATCGAAATGAAGAAAGAAGAACCCCACGTGAGTTTGAGAATGAATCATATCGTGATGTTGAAAGACAGGGTAGAAGGGACATGTATGGTCGTAGTGATGTAGATGGACGGGATCGATATCGACATACATATGATTTTGAGGAGGATGGTGATGGAGGTAGTATTCATTATCGAAATCGAGGCCAAGTGAGAAATCAATACCTGGATTCAAAAAATGATCGTAAATGGAAATCAGGTATGAGGATGTAAATTCAAGAATTCAAAGGTGGTATGCAAGCAGAGGAATTTCTTGATTGGTTGTAAAATGTTGAAGAAATTTTGGAATTCAAGGATGTGCCCGAGAATCGTAGAGTTCAGTTAGTTGCTACAAGACTAAGGGGAAGAGCTATGGCTTGGTGGCAACAAACTAAACTAACTTAGGAGAGAATGGGAAAATCGAAAGTTGTCACTTGGGAGAAGATGAGAAAGATGATGAAAGAAACTTTCTTGCCTTACAATTATCAATCTCTTATGTATCAACATTTGCAGAATTTGAGACAAGGGACGAGGACAGTGAATGATTATGCAGATGAATTCTATCAGTTGATTGTATGGATTGATATTATGGAGACAGAGGAACAGCTAATGGCTAGATATATTGGAAGATTATGAATGCAAATTCAAGACATGGTGAATATGTTTAATCCAATGTCTGTTACTGAAGCACATCAGAAAGCCTTAGCTTGGGAGAAGCAAGGGAGACGAGGAGGGGGTGTGTTCACGAGTTCTAACAATCAGAGTAAAGGTGCTACTAGCAGTGCTAATGCTTCCAAGGCAGTCAATAAACCAATTGTCAATGAAGCCGCTAAAGCAAAGGTCAACAGTATCAAGTGCTATAATTGTCAGGAGTTTGGCCATAAAAGCAATGAATGTAAAAAGCCGAAGAAGAGAGCATTAGTTGCAGAGGAATGTGAGTATGAGGATGTGGAAGTTGAAATTGACTATTCTCAACCATGGAAGTTTAATGAAGATGAAGAAGTTGTGTCAGGAGATGAAGGATGTAATTTGACGATGAGGAGGTCTTGTTTAGTGCCAATACAGGAGAATGATTCTAGCTAGCTAAGAAGCAATATTTTTCAGTCTACATGTACTATCTTGGGGAAGGTTTGTTGATTTGTTATTGATGCGGGAAGCTGTGATAACATTATTTCTAAAGAAGCCGTCACGAAGTTAGGGTTGAAGACTGAAAAACATCCTAGATCTTATAAACTGGCATTGCTAAAGAAAGGTGGAGAAGTGACAGTGGGAAGATGAGCATTTGTTATATTTTCTATTGGGAAGAAGTACAAAGATGATATATGGTGTGATGTTGTAGATATGGATGTGTGTCATTTACTATTGGGAAGACTATGGCAATATGATAGAGCTGTACAAAATAATGGTCGCACCAACAGCTACAGTTTCATGTTTGAAGGTACTCAAATTACTTTAGTTCCTAAGAAGCGTGAGCAAGGTGAAAGAAAGTTAGAAAAGAAGGTGGAATCAACTAGTCTATTATCTTCGAAAGAATTTGTTGAAGAAGTGAAAGATAGTGCTGAATTGTTTATGTTGATTGGGTATGAAGCAAGTGAAGATGTTGAAATTCCTGAGGAGGTTAGACCGGTGTTGAATGAATTTGAAGATGTCTTTCCTACGGAATTACCCAAGGAGTTACCGCCATTGAGGGACATACACCATCAAATTGATCTAGTGCCAGGTGCTATTTTACCGCATAGGCTACATTATCGTACGAGTCCGAAAGAGCATGAAGAGTTGAGGAGAAAGGTTGAGGAGTTGCTTGAGAAAGGGCGTGTTTGAGAGAGTCTCAGTCCTTGCGCTATACCAGCTTTGTTAGTGCTGAAGAAAGATGGTTCATGGAGAATGTGTACAGATAGCAGGGCACTCAATAAAAAAACTGTCAGATACGGATTTCCTATGCCAAGACTTGATGATCTATTGGATCAAATCAGTAGGTCTATAATATTTTCGAAGATCGATCTTAAGAGTGGTTACCATCAGATTCGCATTAGACCAGGTGATGAATGGAAGACAGCATTCAAGACTCGGGAAGGATTATATGAATGGCTGGTCATGCCGTTTGGTCTATCAAATGCACCATGTACATTTATGAGGGTGATGAATCAAATTTTCAGATCTTACATCGGGAAGTTTGTTGTAGTTTACTTTGATGATATCTTGATCTATAGTGCTAGAACAGAGGAGCACATTCAACACTTGCGAAAGGCGTTAACTATTCTTCGCTAAGAACAGTTCCATGCAGCGACAAAGAAATGCGTGTTCATGATGCCAAGTGTTTTATTTTTGGGTTATGTTGTGTCTGAGGAAGGGATATAAGTGGACCAGAGTAAAGTAGCCGCAATCAGAAACTAGCCACAACCCAAAACAATAACCGAAGTCAGAAGTTTTCATGGGTTAGCTTCATTTTATCGAAGATTTATACCACACTTTAGTAGTGTGATGGCTCTTGTTACTGATTGTATGAAGAAAGCAGTTTTCATGGACGGAAGAGGCAGGATTTGCTTTTGAGCAAATCAAGGAACTTTTAACCTCAGCACCGATTCTAGTTTGCCAGATTTTCAGTTACTATTTGAGTTACATACAGATGCGTCGAAGGTTGTAATTGGAGGAGTGTTGAGTCAGAAGGGTCGTCCAATCGCCTATTTCAGTGAGAAACTTTCTGGAGAAAAGATGAGATACAATACTTATGATGTGGAGTTTGCGCTATTGTTCAGGCTATGAAGTATTGGAGACATTACTTGTTGCACAAGGAATTTTTTTTGTATACGGACCATGAAGCATTGAAACATTTACAAGGGCAGAATAAAATTGTAGCTAGGCATGCATCGTGGATAGCTTATTTGCAGCAATTTACATTCGTCGTCAAGCATAAGTCTGGAGTAACTAATCGCGTCGTAGATGCATTGAGTCGGAGGAATACTTTACTAACAACCATGCGAGTAGAGGTGATGGGTTTTGGCTTACTTCCAGATTTGCTCACATCAGATTCTTATTTTTCCAAGATCTTAGACAAAGTCAAGCAGGGAAACATGGATGGATACGTACCGGTTGATGGTTTTCTGTTCAGAGGAAATCAGTTGTGTATTCTAGATTGCAGTTTACGAATGTAAAATATTAAAGAATTGCATGAAGAAGGACACGTGGGCTGCGACCGTACTATGCAGTTGAACTCAAAGTCTTTTTTTTGGCTGTCAATGAGGAAAGAAGTTGAAAAGTTTGTTCAGAGGTGCCATATTTGTCAAGTTTCAAAAGGGATCGCGACAAATGCAGGTTTATATTTGCCGTTGCCTATACCTACTAAACCATGGGTGGATGTTAGTATGGACTTTGTATTGGATTTGTCGAGGACGCAACGTGGCAATGATTCTGTCTATGTAGTGGTTGATCGATTTTCAAATATGGTACATTTTATTGCATGCAAGAAGACGACAGATGCAGTTAATGTCGCACAGTTATACTTCAGAGAGATCTATCGCCTTCATGGGTTGCCTGAATCTATTGTATCAGATAGAGACACTCGTTTTCTGAGTCATTTTTGGATGAGTCTATGGGGAATGGTCGGGACAAAGCTGAAATTTAGTAGTGCTTAGCATTCATAGACGGATGGACAGACAGAGGTTGTGAATAGATCCCTGGGTAATCTAATGAGATGCCTTGTGAATGACAATTTAAAGAGTTGGGATTCCAAGCTGTGTCAAGCCGAGTTTGCACACAACCATGCAGTTAATCGTAGCACTGGGTTCAGTCCATTCCAGGTCGTTTACTCGACAATTCCTAAAGGACCATTGGATTTATCTATAGTACCACAGTAGAAAGGAGTGATCAAACGAGCAAGTGATTTTGTGAATGAGTTGCAAGAATGCCACAAGGTTGTGCATAAATGATTGCTTAAGGCGAATGACAAATATAAGCAATCCGTAGACATCAAACGACGACATGTTGAATTCAAAGAAGGCGATTTTGTATATGCAGTATTCACTAAGGATCGATTTCCTATTGGTGCTTACAACAAGCTAGCTGCTAGAAAGATTGGTCCTTTGGAAATCGTAAAGAAGATTAATGAGAATGCTTATCAGTTGAGATTGCCGGATCATATCCATATTGTTGACGTTTTCAACGTCAAACGCTTGTTTCCATATCATGGGAATAAGCATGTCGAAGAAGCGGAAAGTGTAAATTCAGGGACGAATTCGTTTCAACCAGGGGAGGATGATGCAGCACACCTTGCCTTGAGTCGCGTGAGCGACCTAACACCATGCCTTGAGTCGCATGAGCGACCTAACGAGTTATGCGAGCGACCTAACACCCCCTGAGTCACCTAAGTGACCTAACGAGTTATGCGAGTTATGCAGTGAAGGATGATCCAAAGACCTAGCGAGTTATAACAACTGCAACTTATGCCGCTTTCTTCTTATGTCGCTCCTTTGAAGTCGCTCAAACTTATGCCGCTTCTCTTAAGTCGCCTGCTTCCTTAAGTCGCCTAATTTCTTAAGCCGTTGATTTCTTATGTCGCACGAAGGCTGATTTAAGTCGCTCACCTATGCTGCTTCCTTAGGTCGCATCTGTTATGTCGCTACTTCCTTATGTCGTTCCTGAAGCTCATGTTCCTTATGTCGCTCCAGAAGCTTAAGTCGTTCCTGTGCTTATGTCGTTGATCTTCTTATGTCGTTATGTTGTATATCATTATGACGTTATGTCGTTGTATTGTTAAGTCGCTGGTGTTGTATTGTTAGGTCGTGTGTTGTTGTTGAGTCGCCTATAATGATGAGTCGCTTGTAAGTACTGTTAGGTCGTAGGTCGTGAGTCGCATATGTAAGTCACGTGTGTGTTGTAAATTCCTATAAATAGGGATGTGATGTCATTTGTAAAGGAGAGTTGATTTTTGAATAAAATTTTGTGTGTGCTTTTGCCACCATTGTTGAATTGAGTATGATCTCCTTCTTCTTACCTTCTTCGGGTCATTCGTGCACGAATAAACGAAGTAGAAGCCAATTCACGGTATCACTTGCGAGTGATCAACGGTCAAATTATAGATCTTTCAACAGGTATCTTGCGAGATCAACGGGTTGGAGATAGCTAGATTCTGACATCGTCATGATCAACGGAATTGGGCATTTATCATTCCATCAGGTTTAGATGACACGAAATCATTTCGTGAGGAAGAAAGTTGCTTCAATTTGAATCAAAGCATTATTAACACGTCAAAGTTAAATCCGCTGCGTCGAGGAGCTAATGTAATGAAAATTTATGATTAATCTGAGCAGTGAATAAAATATTTTCTTCCTCTGTCTTTTTCCTATCTACTTATTTTATAACAATATTTCGATTTTAAATATATATTTGTAGAATTTTGTAAACTATAGGTTTTATTAAATATTGATTTTCATGTATTGATTTTAAAAAATATGATATATATATATATAGTTTGATTTATATATGTATTTATTAAATATCTATTTGAAAATGTATAATATGAAGATTTTTATTTTAATATGTGTTTTTAATTAGATATTGATTTTTCAATATATGTATAAAGATTTCATTTTGGGATATGGGTTTAAAATTGAATATTGATTTTAAGGAAAAAAATTATACACACACACACACACACACATATATATATATATTGTTTTCATCAATCTGTAGTCCACCTTGCTTTTCTTGTTTCTGTTGTTGTCCATAGATTTTTTTCGCAACTCTATCTTGTCCATGCTTTTACGCATCTAATTGCTTTCATTCTCAATTCTCTAGCCTCAGAAGGTGAGCGATCACTGACGATTAACATTCTTATGTTTAGTAAATTGATTTCACATGAAATGACTATTGAAATATGTTGTTAAATTTGAATTGTTAATTTTTTAAATATGATATGTTAATATTTAAATATGTTAATCTATAACATATGACACCATAACCTGTTGAATATATATCTTATTTAATTGTTAATTATGATCATATTTTCCATTTATGAGCCATGTCATTTTATGCTATTATTTTATTATTCTCACTCTGCTAGTTCTTCGTTAGTTAGGAAAATCCCTATGGGTTGAAATAATATACACCCGAAAGACCTTATATTTTAGGGGGAAATCGTTATAGGTTGAAATGATAAACCTAAGCGATTTTCATTGAATTTGAATTTTGAGATTGCGGGTTGAAATAATATAAACTCGTAAATTTAAATAATTACAGTTTAAAATGATAAATATCTGTATCACTTGAACATAGGATAGAAAATTATATACAGACATCGTTGGTCTATTTTTGAAAATGATTTCCAATGTTTTGAAAGGAAATATACAGGATTGGATAAATATTGATTTTTAAAATATAATACATAATTATTTTATATATGTGAAAATTTTGGATTTTTAAAATTATATATTTGGAAATTATAAATTTATAAGTTACTATTAAAAATATAAATTTTACTTATTTTTTTTTTTTGAATATAGACACTAAGGTTTAACATAAAATAAATTTAATAATAAGATTTAATTGAATTTAATTTAAGTAGTATAAATATAACATGTTTAAGTATTTATTTAAAATTATATTAATATTTTAAATAGATTTTTGATATAACTTTAATAAAATTAAGGTTGGAAAGATAAATCGAGTTATTGACTTGTAAACTAATTGATTTAAAAATTGAATTTAAAAAAAAATTATTTGAAACTTATAAATTCTGAGATTTTAAGATATGATTTTTATAAGTTGAAATTTAATTATAATTAAAGGTGATTAAGTGAATATTTTGAAATTTAAAATTTGAATTTGTATATTTAACTTGATTTAAATTTGAATTTGAGAATTTATGTAAATGTTTAATTTAAAATGATTAAGTGAATATTTTCAAATTCAAAATAAAATTAAAGTTGAATTTGGAAATAGAAATGGATTTTATCAAATTGTGTTATTGTAAATTGTTTAAATGTTGAAATGTATAGAAATGGAAATGGTTTAAATTTGTAATTCAAAGCTGGATTTAAAATTGATATAAATTTAAAATTGTTTTAATGAGAATTTGAAATTGTCAAATTGAGATTAATTTAAATTGAATTTTTAGAACTAAAGTTGTTTTGAATTGACTTGTGAAATTAGAAGATACAATTCTAGTTTGAAACTATTTCGATATAAACTATTTTATATATAAACTATTTTAATCTATAACTTATTTTTATATAAGTTATTTTTAATTTATAACTATTTTAATATATAAACTATTTTAAATATATTATATTTTAAAACTATTTTAATATATAACCAATTTTTATATAAACTATTTTTAATTTATAACTATTTGAATATATAAACTATTTTCAATATTTATATTGTTTAAGTTGGAACTGTTATGATTTAGATTTAACATATTTAAATGCGAATATTTTAATATGATGGTTTAAACTATTTTTGGTTATATTTCAAAATCGAATATGATTTTGAAAGTGATATGATTTTGAAATGAATCAGATATTTTGATATGAATCATGAAGTGTTTGAAATATAAAATGACCATGGTGTGAAATAAGCGTTTGGTTGTTGAAGAGACCGTGATCGAATATTGTCATACTCTTTGCCAATACTGAAAACAACTTTAACAACCGTGCACATAGTGGAGATTCCAAAACGAAGTAGGATGGTTTGGTGACGATTCTATATGAGGTTTTAACGTAGCCTTGACTCACGTGAGTCAGCTTGATTGGCTAAAACAGGAGTTATACCGGGCCAAGTGGGGTCGCTCCCCCTATCGGGCACATTTCTTCGATACCATTCAATCACCATTTTGATTGATTGGGTGCACCTTTGATTTGGGAGTGTATCTCAAGGTGGGCGGTAGTAGCTGCTATGCATTACCATAAGTCCGAGAGTGCAAACGGTAGAATCCTACCCTGGCATTGCCTTATGTGCCTTGTCACAATCCTTATCGAGCCCATTACAAGTTTGGCTTATACCATACCCATGGAGTGCCCTCTAATAGCCCTCCAGTTTACGGAGGAAGTATGATACTGTATTGCTAACCCGCCTTTTGGCAAGGCCATGGACATGAGGATTTAACTAAATCGACTACTCGTTTTTCGAAGCTAGAATACGATGGTTTTGAGTCAACCAAATGGATAGACGGTCAGTCATGGATGGTTCGTTCAACCTCGATGGCTTGGTTCGGTCAAGATGGGTCGTTCGATCTGGGAGGCGGTCAATATTAGGACACTCGGTTTGGGAGGCATGGTTCGGTCAGGATGGTTCGTTCGGCCTCGATGGCATGGTTCGATCATGATGGGGTCGTTCGGTCTGGGAGGCGTGGTTCGATCAAGATGGGGTCGTTCAGCCTGGGAGGCATGGTTGAGTCAAGATGAGTCGTTCTGCCTTGATGAGTCGACCGGTATGTATTGGTCGGCCATGAGTGGATCGACTAAAGGGGGTCGGTGCTTTGAAGAAGGAGGATCGGCACTACACTAGCTTTGGGTCGCCATGTCTTAGTCTCCGGGTCAGCATCTCATTTTGGGTTCGGCAAGCATTTGGAGATGGGATCGGCATGGAAGGGAATGGATCAGTTCAGCATTGAGGAGTACTTGTGATCGGCATACCCATCGGCTATGGTAATTCCAGCACAGGTTCAGCATTGGAGGAAACAATGTTTTGGACCGGGAAAAAGTGATCGGTACGGTGCTAAAGCCTCAGGTCGGCATGTCAGCTGTGCATGATCGGTCATGATAAAGGGTTTGGATCGGCTATAGCTTTGATGGGACCGGAATTATCAGGAAGCCCACTAACTCGGGTTTTGTTTATAAATATAGTAGGCAAGGCTTCAAAAAAGGGATCATTATTCTGCTTCCTTTATTTTTCCCTACTAAGGCAGCTCTGCCATTGTTGTTCTAAAACTTTGGATTGTAACTGTAATTAATTCTAACAATAATAAAATGGAAATTTCTGGAGTGGACTTAGGCTGGAGTCAGCCGAACCACTATAAATCCTGTGTTATAACTGTTTTCTTTTTAATTTTTATTGTTCTTCACATTCATACTCTCTACATACATTCTATCTGTGATCCGTGATTGTTATTTGGTGCTTTCGTCTGGATTTGGGTCTTAATGACCAATTTTGGCGCTAACATTTTGGTGCTTTCACTGAGAACGCAAGCAATTAGGAATTCAAAAGCTTGGAGTTTGGATTTAAAGGCTTAAGAACTTGGATTCTGGAGACTATGGAAAAGCAATCAACCGGGAGACAGATGATGGAAAGAAGTCAACCAGAGAGAATTCAGGAGGCATCCTTTGGAGCCAATCAAACCTCCGTCTACATCACTAGAGACGAGATGTAGGTCATGATGAATTCTATGTAGGAACAGTTGAAAAGGAAAGAAGAAATGATGCAGGAACTTTTAAGACAATTTGGACAAAAAGAAACTGCAGGAACTCAGATCCATGGAGCTAGATTAGAAGGACTTAACTGGCAAGTAGATGGAGTGGTTCAACAGAGGGCAGCCCCCAATCAGCAAAAAACTATCAATCTGGATGGACCTAGACTCGGTGGCATGGTGCTAGGTAATGCTGGACCAACCGAAGAAGGGATACCAGATGACGCTGCATATCCCAGTGCTAATAGGAATGTAGGAGTGTGTGACGAGGAGTATGTACCAGAATTCCCTTAAGGACTTTGAGGGTGCTTAGGATATGAAGATGCGGGAAACCCTTGGTATGTAACTCTGGATTGGCTGACATCATCACACGAACTATTCATGGAGGTTTGACAAGGAGGGATTTGGAGGGATTAAACAACAGTCCGTTTACCCATAACATTAGGATGGCTAGGAATCCACCCGATTTCAAGCTACTCACTCTGGAAGTATACAACGGTAAGACGGATCCCATTGACCATTTGATGAGGTACACAAGGCATATGGAAGTGTTGGAGGCATTAGAGGAGGTCATGGCTCGATGTTTTCCACTATGCTTGACCGATATAGCTGCTATGTGGTTCGGATAGCTAGACGATGGATTTATTGGAACATTGACAGAACTGGTTGATAAGTTCTTGAGACAGTTTTGAGTCCACATAAAAAGACCGAAGAATGTGATGACACTAACGTCAGTTAAGTAGAGGGTCAGGACTTTCTTAACTCGGTTAAATGCAGTAGTTGCCTCGGTAGATCGGCTAGATCCGTCAATGGTTCTGATGGCGGCGGTGTCAGAAGTCAGGGGTAATTCAGATTTCAAAGTATCATTGATACAGGACCCACTAATGGATCTCAGGGAATTCTTTCACAAAGCTAAGAGATTTTTCGACGGGAGGATGCGTGTTTGGATATGAAATCTAAGGAAGTAAACATGGTTAAGGATGGAGGACCGTCTGGTGAGAGCTGGGGTAAAGATAGAAATAAAAGGAAGAGGAAGCGCTGGGGAGAATAGTAATTCTCCACCTATACAAGGTTGAATGCAACATTGGAGTAGATATTCTTGGATACTCGGGATCACCTTCGTCGTCGAAGGCCAACTAGGAGGGAACCCTTAGAACGCGAAAGGGCATGAGGAAGGCATTGTCTCTTTCATGAACTGGATGGGCATGATACTAACAGGTGCTGACATCTAAAGGACATAATCTAGGAGCATGTAAGGAATGGCCAGTTGCGACAATATTTCAAAACTCGAAATGCGGCGGTGTAACAGGAGCAGCCACCGCTACCTTGAACGACGATGGCGCGAGGCCCAGGAATGATGGCTGGTTGGTCATCAACTAACCGTGATGGTTTGGAGTAAGTAACAAACTCCAGGCAAACAGCTAAACCACTTGCTCATATACGGGGTCGGAGATAACCCATAGGCATGCTTTTAGATGATGGCTCCGGTTTGTGAAATCTGTTTTTTCCCTTTTGGCTTGGACACTTGCTTTTTCTGTTTTGATTTTGGAGTTCTGTTTAAACTCTCGGTTTTGTTGGTTTCTTGGTTTGGATTTTGGTCTGGATGCTTGATTTTTGATTTGGATGTTGATTTGGACCTTTGACATGGATTTTCGGTTTTCTGGTTTGAATTTGGATTTTGGATTTTAGTTGACTTTTTGTCTAGTCTTTGGGTAAAAGGTCACCGAGTATGGACTATGCTCGGCAACGTTCCACAGCCACCAGGATTCGGCTTAGGACTTAAGCCACGACATTACTCAACGTTCAGGGACACTGAACCAGGAACACCATGTCATTACTTGACATAGGTCATCAGGTGCATGTTGCGTTTGGCAAGAAACCGGAGACATTATGGATTTGGATGTTGGCTATGAACGACTAGGGATTCGGGCATGGACCCGAAGGGGTCTTGGATTTGGATATTGACCCAGAGAGGTCATGGATGTGGTTACTGGATATTGGATATGGATGGATTAGAACTCGTTGTCGGGTTCGGATGGATGTGGAATTGGATAAGGATTTGGTTACTAGATAGGAATTGGATATCGACTCGGAGCAGTCGTAGATTTGGATAAGAATACGTCAATGACACTTGAATAAAATGGATTAGATTATGAATCAGAAGGTACGAAAATGAACAACTTACAACTTCAGATATCGATTTTGAGGGTATTCAAAACACACCTTCAAATCGCAAGGCATGTTTTAGGCGGAAAATGTTAAACCGTCTTTTGGCAAAGCAATGGACAAAGGATTTAACTAAATCGACTGCTCGTTTTTCGAAGCTGGAATACGATGGATTTGAGTCAACTGGATGGATAGACGGTCAGTCATGGATGGGTCTTTCAGCCTCGATGGCATGGTTCGGTCAAGATGGGCCGCTCGGTCTAGGAGGCGTAGTTCGGTCAAGATGGGGTCGTTCAGTCTGGAAGGCATGGTTCGGTCAGGATGGGTCATTCGGCCTCGATGGCATGGTTCGGTCAAGATGGGGCCATTTGGTCTGGGAGGCATGGTTCGCTAATGATGGGGTCGTTAGATCTGGAAGGCATGGTTCGATCAAGATGGGTCGTTTGGCCTCGACTGGTCGATCGAATGTATTGGTCGGCCATGAGTGGATCGGCTAAAGGGGATCAGTCTTTGAAGAAGGAGGATCAGCACTACACTAGCTTTGGGTCGACATGTTGCAGTCTTCTGGTTAGCATCTCATTTTGGGTTCAGTAAGCATTTAGATATCTGATCGGCATGGAAGTAAATGGATCGGTTCGGCATTGAGGAGTGCTTGGGATCAACATACCCATTGGCTATGGTAATTTCAGCATAGGTTCGACGTGGAGGAAACATGAGTTTGGATCGGCTAAAAGGGACCAGTTTAGTAGTAACGCCTTGGGTCAACATGGCAGCTGTGCAGGATCGGTCATGATAAAGGGTTTGGATCGGCTATGGCTTTTACGGCCTTGGACTACTCAAGAAGCCCAGTACTCGAATTTTGTCTATAAATACAGCAGGTAAGGCTTCAGAAAAGGGATCCTTGTTCTGCTTCCCTTCTTCTTCCCTACTAAGGCTGTTCTGCCATTGTTGTCCTAAAAAATATGGATTGTAATTGCAACTGATTCTAACATCAGCAAAAAGAAAATTTCTAGAGTGGACGTAGGCCGAAGTCCGCCGAACCACTATTAATCCTGTGTTATTACTACTTTCTTTTTTATTTTTATTTTTCTTCACATTAATACTCTCTACATACACTCTATTTGTGATCTGTGAATGTGATTTGGTGCTTTTCGTCTGGATTTGGGTGTTAGGGACCAATTTTGGCGCTAACATGTATAGACTATGGGAATATAAAAAAATGTGTTAAGGGGATATGGGTAACACCTTAGCGCTATTTTAATAGTTTACTTTACTATAGACATTATATGTGTAGCATATTGTACTATGTATGTAGATAGTTTAACGGATCCTTAGAGGATGAATCCCAAACATCCTTTAAGTTATTTGCGTTTCACTGGACATTTCACTTGAGTTGATTTACTGGAATAAGAATGTTAATCCCGACTCGAGTGTTTTGTGTTTTGCTTTATGCTCGGGTCAAACAGAGTGTCACAACATTTGAGACTCACCTTTGGAGCTTTGCTTAGAGATCTTCAGCATGTCAGTTATTTCCAGTTGTTTATGTTCAGACTTTCAGTTGCCTTTGTATTAGTTACTTATTTGTACTTGGAATTTTCTAATGTATTTGTTTCAGACTCGGATGTTTTATGTAGTAGTTTCATGAACTACTATTTATCTATTCCATTTCTTTTTGTTGTAATACTCTGTTTCTGTGATTCTGTGATTGATTTATTTACTTTATATGCTAAGTTGTGCTAGATATAAATTAACAATCTGTTGTTTTAAGCAATTCAAGTCTGACATGTGTAGATGCGAATGGTTCGAAATGCCAGGTCATTTCAAGTGGTGTTAGAGCACTGGTTTAGGCAAAACTTGGTATATAGAGTAAAAACTCATTCGAGATAGGTAGTAATACCCTAGAACGAGTAAAATTAATTACAGAATCATCTTTATTCGAGCTTGAAATTATGCGTTCTAGATTAGGATTTCTTTTGAATCTTAAAACTTTCCCTTTGTTATAAAATCCATTATTATCTTTTTCTGTTCGTGTTCCTTTTAATACTAGAACATCCCATAGCTCTATTCCTATTGATCTTTGTAATAAGTTCAAGAACATCTTAATCTCAATTGGCAACTTCATCTTTTCATGTGACTCATCCCATCGGTGGGCCTGCCTATCTCAGTGTTATTTTTTTAGGGGGTGAAACTCCTTTACAATATGCATTGATTCATCGTAGATTTCTATGTCCTCGGTTTGATGCTGTTATCTCTTGCAAAGCCATAATCATTTCTTTAGTAGATGGCCTGGGTAATTCTCTCGTAATGGAATGTCGATTGCCTTAGGATTATATAGGCAAGTTTATCTTTTCACTTGATTCTCAGCCTAATGATATGGACTCCACGCTGATAGTAAGGGATTACACTGATGTCTTTGGTGAAGTCACTTCCCTACTTCTTAAGTGGGAAATTGAATTCCGCATCGATCTTATTCCTATAGCTCGACCTATTGTCCTTAATCTTGGTGAATGGTTCTATGAATGGTTAGTCATGCCCTTTTGGACTAAACAATGCTCATGCCTTCTTCATTGATCTTGTGAATCGTGTTTTCCGCAATGTTCTCAACTAGTTTGTCCTATTTTCATTGATGATATTCTCATCTTTTTGAATCTCGGTTGACTCGGTTAAGGTCGTCGCGATTAATATAAGTCTATCTATCTTTCCTCTTTTGTAATTTAATTGTCTTATCTTCCTTTCGAGCCTATCTTCATGGTTAGAATTTTCATTGATTAGGGTCCCTTTGAATCTGAATCTCTATCCTTGTTCAATAATCTATTCTTGAATTGTAACGATCGGGATTTTCAGTCACCTATTATTGGAATAATTAACTTATTTTAATTATTAAAATATTAATTTTTATAAGTCGAATAGAAGAATTTTCTGATATTAAAAATACATATAAACTGATAAAAACCATATTAAAATTTTAAATTATAATTTCTGGATATGATAAATTCTACAGAAATATATATATATATATATATATATATATATATATATATATATAAACTCCACCATTAAAATTCAAGGTAGAATATCCATATATTTGTACATAAATATAAATATACATAAGTTTATAATGCGTAAATATATATATATATATATATATTTAAGTATATAAGTGTGTGTGTGTATATGTATGCACGTATATATGCCCATAAGAAGTGATATAACGTAAGTAGGGAATAATGTGCAAATATATATATACATACATATATATATATATATATATATCTGTGTGTGTGTAATGACAAAATAAATGTAAATATATGTGTATGTATATATGCTTAAAGAATAGTCTGTATGGAATTTTACATAGATATATGCATGCAAAACTTGTGATAATAAATAAATAAAATATATAATTAGACACTTGTGTATTGCTTTATACTTAGGCATGTTATATATATATATATACACACATGTTAGTAAACAAAAGCATGTTCATATGGTCAAAGTGGTATACATATAAATCTATTTGAATATGAAAGTATATATACACAATACACAAGGGAACATGGTAATAAATACATATCAATTCAAGTCACATGAGAAATCAAAATCAACTTTATATTTAATCAAGTCAAAACTAAACAAAATCAAGTCATATGGAAAATCAACACAATTCAAGTCTACACATTTTCAAACCAAAAAGAAAAAGAAAAAAAATTAAAGATTGAGATCAAAGCCTATATACTTGTGAATAAGCAGCCACCCTATATTGCACTATACATTTCCCTTCACTTATAAATACCAGACCGAGTTGCTCATTACCTGTTCATACAAAAATGCAAAAAAAGGAAATAAAGAGCTGCCATTAATTCATAATAGATCAAAGACAGTTAAAGCTAGAAGCAAGTGGGAAAAATGACAAGTAGCAGTGTCAAAATTCTTCTTCTTACTGTGAGAAAAACATCATCTTTGACTTACGGTAAATCAAATGTGCTTCCACATGTTGAAAGATTGAATGGGCTTCTCTTTTTAGTCAAGAATTTATGCGTTGATAAGATCTATATTAGTCATCTTGTGCAAATTGTAAAAACTCAAAACCATGAAACAATAGCTCTGTTTACTTTAAAAGACAATAACTTGCAACTTTATAAATCATTATCTCCCTATCCACTAAGTTTTAGATCGTGGTTCCAAAAGCGAGGTTGTGTGTTTTTGAATGTGGTTTACTTTAAAAACCATATTGTTTTTTATCATGAAGTGTAAGTGGAGAAAAGGGCATATAACAGTAAACCACTTAGAAATGATAAAAAATCGAACATCATAATTTGATCTCTTGTCTACATAAATGCGTTAATTATTCAAAATTGTGATTTTTGAGAGTAGTTTGGTGATTTTTAATCCCATATCGAGTGAGATAGAGGGAGTTGAACAGAATTGGGCTTTTCGTCAAATTTGGTGATGTGATGGATTACGGGGTAGGCGCTTGTCATAGAGGAGGCTTGGGTGATGAGGAACCCACAAAAAATGGTGCGCAATTTTCTTGATGCTCATGTAGGGTAAACGAGATCAAGGTAGGGTTCATGATGGGTTTTGGATGGACTTCGGGTTCGTTGCAATGACATCATGGAGAGGGAGACGGAAGGGCGCGCACATAGGGAAATAACCGAGGAAGTGATGGCAAGGCCGTATGTGACGCCCCACCTCTATACTCACGCTAGCCAAGGACACTACAGAGTAATGTCGTCAACTAGCGCGAAGAATAAGGCTGTTGAGGAGCGATCATTCGTGTAGCTGCTTTGTGCGAGCACCGATATGTCAGACAGAATAACATGCATTTCATTTCAAGAGGAGATCCGACATGCCGATACAAACTCAAAGCTACTACACAGTGGCTACATATATATATATATATAAAATCTTCGGAAACAATTACAGAAATAAGCATAACACAAATCAGTTACTGATATCCATATCACAAAGGCGGAAACATATATGAATATAAAACATAGAAGTGTATATCAGAGTAGTGGTCAAACAAGATCCACTATATCACAAAAGAATAGTTACAAGAGCTACACAAAAGAATAAATATACATCATGGAGTCTATATCTCAAATGTATACAACAAAATAAACTACTAATCTAAGTAGTTAGCCAAAAGTCAGAATAATAATCCCAGATAAGGAGTCAAGCAGAAGCACCTGTAACATCCCATTCTAACCCGAGTATTATTTAATAAGAAAATAATAAATGGATCGGTCTAACTATAAATATCAGATGAAATGATATAAAATAAGAGATATGACAAAAACGTATAATAACCAAAATGCCATACTATGAAAAGCATGTAATTGAAAATCAACAAGAGATTAATCAATATCACAAGAATCTACTCAAAGATAAAAAGGATTGTCATACTCTTTATTTCATTTACCAGACCCTAAATATTGACAATTATATCAATGCCAATCACAAAAGTTAATGACATACAAATTCACCAATGCACAAATATTGATAGAACTTATCAATGAAACCACGAAATTGGTGAAACACAAATTCTGGAAATCTCCAATAGAAATCCAGAAATCACAAAAAGGGGGGAGGCCTATCACAAAACGGGAGCATGAACACTCAGCAACACGTGTATCACAAAATGAAACGCTATTCCATGGTTGCTAACCATTAATTTTGAGCCGAAGCTCCACCAAACAGTCCGAAGACCAAGTGTCGCTACCCCACCAAATTGAGCCAAAGCTCCACAGAAACGGGGTTCAGTCCCCCTCGCAGAAAAAGAGACATCGCACATTGCTAGTCTAAATCACAAAAATGATCATCATCGATCATCAAGAAGGGTCAATTACACTAAGCTAGTAAATATATGAGCTTAGCTTCATGTCCCATAATCATTAGCTTAACTTAAATATTTACGAACAAATTGTAGATTTCGACTCGAAAATTATCACAAGAGAATCATTCGAAAAGTCAAAGAATTAACCGACGAATAAACGCAAGCGTTTCATACCACTTGTTTTACTAAGTCGTTTAATTAGATTTCTCATAAGAGTGAGGTAAAGGTTTGTATATACCAGTAGGTTGGAAAACGGTTTTATAAATGAGTTTGATATTGAAAATAGAGTTTAAATAATATTTGATGAAGAGTTTGAATGTTTACTACTAGTATAGAAACCTTTGTATTTTAAAGTGACAAACCATAAAAATGATTGTAGAAACAATCAATCATAAAATTCCACGTACGAAGAGGTGAATCAAATCCAAAGAAACCGATAAAGAATCCATCGAAATGGATATTCAAAAATCCCTAAAAAGGAGTCATCAAAGTCATAATAAATGATAACAACAAATAGGATCCTCAAGAATCGATTCAAATTGGAATTCAATCCCAAAAGGCAAAGTGGGCTGAAACAGCAAATTCACTTGACTGAACAGAGATTTTAGTTGACTGAACAGAGATTTTCAGTTGACTGAATTCTGCCTGGAAACTTTATATTTACAGGTTCAGTCGACTGAACAGAGATTTCAGTCGACTGAATAGTAAATTCAGCTGACTGAATAGAGATTTTCAGTTGACTAAATTCTGCCTGGAAACTTTCGGGTTCCAGATTCGGTCGACTGAACAAAGATTTCAGTCGACTGAATCATGCCTGGGCTGTTTTCAGCCTATCCAAATGAAGAGAAAACTCTTCCAAAGTGCAACCGGACGAACATTGGCTCTAAGGGTTTATGCCAATAGGCAACCCGACCCTATATGCTCCTCGTTGCATTACCAAAAGCATGATCAAACATCCATAAAAGGATTTTCACACAAATTTGACTTAAAAACCCAAAAATTGTAATATTCACAAAACCAATCCAAATCAAGAGCAAATTCACATGAAGAGGTGCTAGGAATTCATACCTAACAACCAAAGATAATTATAGTCATAGATGTGAGATAAAAATCTCACGTTTAAACCCAAAACAAATGAAGAAGAAGCTATAGATCAACGGCAAGAACAATCACTCTTCAATTCCAACCCAAAGAGCTTGAAATTAAGCTTAAAAGAGAAACATTTCCTAAATTAGGTTTAGGAATTTCTGAAATTGGTAAGAGAATGAGTTGGAGTAGAAGAAGATGAGGATGACCAAAGCTTCTTCTATAAATTTGGAGCTAGAATTTGATTTGCAAAAGAAAACTAGGGATTGGAGTTTTAATTTCTCATTCCTCTCTCCATTGTCGTTAAAGCTTGAGTATTAGGAATTAGAAATGAAGTAATGAAGAGGAGAGGGGTGAAGCTTGGGTCTAATGAGCTGAAACAAAACAAAGCCCTAAGTGAAAAAGTGGCAAAATGTCACTAACTCCAAACTTATCAAAGTTTATACTTAAAAAGATCGCAAACGTCATTTTAAACTCAATAGGAGTGGTCTCGAGTCCTAATTTGACTGTTTGCAAAAAGTAGCTTTTTCGGATAAAAATCCGACTAACGATGAAATATTTAAATAAAATATTTAAATACTCAATCGTAAAATATGCGGGTTGTTACAGACTCCCCTCCTTAAGGAAATTGTATCCTTGCAATATTTAAGAAGAAAATATATGGTAATAACCATGAAAGCAAGTTGAACACAAAGGAAATTTGAAATAAAAAGTTCACCTCAAAGAGCACGAGAAAGTAAGTCCGGATATGTTCGCTCGATGAATTCTCTAGATTCCCAAGAGCAATCCTTAGGATTTGAGGACCATTGAACTTTCACAAGCGGAACATCTTTATTTCGAAGGGGTTTGACCTTCGAAGCAATAATACGAATAGAATGTTGCTCATAAGTTAAATTAGGCGAAACTTCAATTTCTTCCACAACACCGGGCTCAAGAATAGAAATAGAATCTCGAAGGCATTTCCGTAATTGAGAAACGTGAAACATGTCATGAATAGCAGAAAATTGAGCCGGTAATGAGAGGCGATAAGCCACGGAACCAATGCGTTCGGTGATGGGAAATGGACCCATATATCGAGGTGCTAACTTTCCCGATCGACTGAAACGCACAACACCTTTCATAGGTGTAACACGAACAAACAACAAATCTCCCACAGAAAATTCTAACCTCCTTCTTCAGTTATCGGCATAGGATTTTTGTCTACTCTGGGCTTCCTTCATCCTATGACGAATAAGGTCAGTATTTTCTGTGGAATCACGAATAAAGTCTGGAACTAAAACCAGCTTCTCACCGCCTCAAGCCAACAGGAAGGAGAACGACATGGCCTTCCATAGAGTGCCTCAAAAGGTTCCATTCCAATACTAGATTGGAAGCTATTATTATAGGAAAACTCAACAAGAGCAATATGATCTTCCCAACTTCCACCAAAATCGAGAACACATGCACGAAGAAGATCTTCAAGAGTTTGATTCACACACTCGGTTTGTCCATCGGACTGAGGATGATAAGCGGTGCCAAAATTAAACTTCGTTCCCAAAGCTTTTTGAAGAAATTTCCAAAATCCACTAGTAAACAATGGATCACGATCACTAACAATAGAAGTAGGAACTCCATGTAATTTAACAATTTCTTTGATAAAGAGTTTGGCCAAAAAAAAGATGGTTCGATTAGACCGAACATGAACAAAATGGGCGGATTTAGTAAGTCTATCAACTATCACCCATAAGCTATCATGACCTGAATGAGAACGGGGAAGGCAATAAAATCCATGGAAATTTGATCCCACTTCCAAATTGGAATGTCTAAAGGTTGCAATAACCCACCGAGACTTTGATGCTCGGCCTTAATATGTTGGCAAGTCATGCAAAGCTTAACGAAGTCAGCGATATCAAATTTCATTCCCTCCCAATAATAAAGTCGCTTCATATCCGCGTACATTTTACTACTGCGCGGATGAATGGTAAATTTAGAACGATGGGAATCTTCTAAAATTTCTTTGCGAAGATCACTAACATTTGTCACGATAAGTCTACCAAATTTTCGAATGCCGCCACGAGAATCGATATCAAAGTCTTTCAAAACTTCAATATCAAGTTTATCCCTCAATCTTTGGCCAAGAAGTGCCAATTCGGGATCTAGCCTTTGAGATTCAAGAATGCGTTCTAAAAGAGAAGGATGAGCCTCAAGGCTACCTAAAACAAGAGATGAACATAAATCGGAAACACGACCTCGAATCTCACAAGTGGATAAAACCCCGAGATTATTCCATTCGGATATCATCATAGAAAAAACCGCTTGTTGCTTACGAATAAGTGCATCGGCAACGCGATTTCCCTTTCCGAGAGTGTAAAGAATGTCAAGATCATATGATGCAAGGAACTCGATCCAATGTTGTTGACGCAAATTAAGTTCCTTTTGAGCAAATAAATACTTCAAAGATTTGTGATCGGTGTAAAGAATAAATTTTTCTCCCAAAAGATAATGATGCCAAATACGAAGGGCGAAACAATAGCCGAGAGCTCTAAATCATGAGTGGCATATCTAGTCTCGGTTGGCTTCATTTACCTAGAAGCATAAGCAATAACACGTTCTCTTTGCATAAGACGGCACCCAAACCAACGTGACTAGCATCGGTATAAACAATAAAATCTTGGTTTCCTTCGAGAATCACAAGAATAGGAGCATCAGAAAGGAGTTCTTTTAATTTTTGAAAAGAAGCTTCACATTTGTCCGACCAAATGTATTTAACACCTTTCTTTGTTAATCTAGTAAAAGGCATGACAATTTTAGAAAAGTCTATGATAAAACGACGGTAATAACCCGCCAATCCGAGAAAACTAGGAATTTCCATCACATTCTCCGGTCTCTTCCAATTTTGAATCGCTTCAATGTTTGAAGAATCTACTGATATTCCGGATTCGGAAATAATATGATCGAGAAACTTCACACGAGATTGCCAAAAATGGCATTTAGAAATTTTTTCTTTTAATTGATTACTCCTAAGAGTTTCCAACACAATCCGAAGATGCTTTTCATGTTCCTCCTCGGTTTTTGAATACACAAGAATATCATCAATGAAGATGAGAACAAATCGAACGAGGAAATTTTTGAAAACTCGATTCATAAGGTCAACGAAATAAGCCGGAGCATTCGTTAAACCAAATGGTACAACAAACCATTCGTAAGATACATAACGAGTACGGAACGATGCCAAAGGAATGCTATTCTCTGCAATACGAAGCTGATGAAAACCGGTAGCCAAGTCCAATTGTGAAAAGACTCTAGCACCACTAAGTTGGTCAAATAAATCATCAATCCGAGGTAAAGGATATTTATTCTTGATAGTAAGATCATTAAGCTTGCGGTAGTCAAAGCAAAGCCTAAGTGTACCATCGGATTTCTTCACAAAAATAGCCGAAGCTCCCCAAGGAGAGGAACTAGAATCAATAAATTGCTTCATCTCCAATTCGGATAATTGTTTGCACATCTTCTCATTTTCTTTATTGGACATACGATAAAGAGGACGAGTGATAGGTAGAGCTCCAGGGATTAGATTGATTCTGAACTCAATTGCTCGCTTAGGTGGTAATCCTAAAACGGGCTCAAATATGTCAGAAAATTCACAAACAACGTGAATATGAGAAATGACATCCTCCTCATCATCATTATCGTCATTATGAGGATTTAAAGAATATAAAGATGCAGCCAGGATGGAATCCGAATCTTTAAGATCAATAGAAATCTGCTTAACAGATTGTGGATGTCGAAGGTAAATAGTCCGCACAGGACATAGGAAATGAGCCTCATAACGGTTAAGCCAATCCATTCACAAAATCATTCCAAAGCCTAAGTAGCGCATAACATGCAATTCGGCTCGGAAAGAAAAATCACACAAAATAATATCGACATCTTTACAAAGCAAACTAATTATTGCGGATCCACCGACTGGATTTGCAATTCTCAAAGAAGTCATTAAAGCAAAAACACTCAATGAAAAAGTATCAACAAGTTCTTTTGATATAAAAGAATGGGACGCACCCGTATCAAAAAGAACTCGAATAGGATGATCACGAAATAATGTAATGCCATCAAGGATAGAATGAGAAATACCTTGACCACGAGAAGTGTTACCAGGAGTATGTGCCACGTTAAGCTTTCCCTCCTTCCTACCTTGAAGTTTGGGACATGCGGATAAATAATGGTCTGGGCTTTTGCAATAGCGACAAGCGCGGGGCTTTGAACACTATTCGCATAATGGTCCTTAGAACAACAATTGTAGCATTGCCCACTACTAGAGGTAGAAGTCTTTGCCATCGAAGTTGCTTGCTTTCCTTTCTTATTGGGATAAGGAACTTTGAACTTAATAGGCCTTTTCTTGTTGTTGAAGTTTGGTTTGGCACCCATAACTTCAACATCACTCTCCCTATCTGCCTCTTCAAGACGAAGAGCGAATATCAACGAGTTGATGAAAAGAAACTTCTAACTTTAGAAGTAATGGCTTCTTGAGATTTTTGTTCAAGCCATAGACAAATCTTTGGTTCTTCTTCAATGGGGTGTTTATATATTCGACCCCGTATTTAGAAAGTGACTCGAATGGTGCGACATAGTCTGCCACGGAGGATTCACCTTGAACAAGGTCTATGAAACGACGATCCAATGTCACCTTCTTAGCTTCTGGCATAAATTTTAACTCAAATCGTTCCCGGAATTTCACCCAAGTAAGATCTGCTTCATTTATTTCAGAAATCAGAAGCTCGTACCAGTCTAATGCTCTTTCTTGGAGCATACTAGAGGCCACCTGAACACGGTGAAGATCAATAAGATTCATGCGTGAAAAGATTCGGTCCCATGTTGTTAGCCAAGCCTGGACTTCAATAATGGTTTCAGAACCTTTAAAAGGCTTCCCACCCAAGTTGGTATAATCGTTGCACAAGCGTGCAATTCCAGACTTAGGTGAGTAGGTTCCGGATTAGAACCGACTGCTTGAGCATTCTTTACTAGATCAAGAAGCTGCTGAGCAGACATAAAAACTCCATCCTGGGGAAAAGCACTAGATTGACCGGCGCTGGGACGACCAGGTCTAACCATTTCTCTTCCTTAAGAAAGAAGAAGGAAGAAGAAAATGGTTATTCACAAATTGAATATCAAACATTAATGATTGTTAAAAAAAGGAATCATAAAAGAAAATAGTATAGAACGGTACGAAGACACGAATTACATCCTAAGGCACGACTCCTAAGATGGACTTAGGACGATGATCCTTGTTAAATTATTCTACATTGTTTCGAAGTTTGGCTCTGATACCAAGCTGTGACGCCCCACCTCTATATTCACGCTAGCCAAGGACACTACAGAGTAATGCCGTCAACTAGCATGAAGAATAAGGCTGTTGAGGAGCGCCCATCCGTGTAGTTTCTTTGTGCGAGCACCGATATGTCAGATAGAATAACAGGCATTTCATTTCAAGAGGAGATCCGACATGCAGATACAAACTCAAAGCTACTACACAATGGCCATATATATAATCTTCGGAAACAAATATAGAAATAAGCATAACACAAATTAGTCACAGGTCTCTATATCACAAAAGCTGAAAAAGATATGAATATAACACGTAGAAGTGTATATCAGAGTAGTGGCCAAACAAGATCCACAATATCATAAAAGAATAGTTACAAGAGCTACACAAAAGAATAAGTATACATCATGGAGTCTATGTCTCAAATGTATACAACAAAATAAACTACTAATCTAAGAAGTTAGCTAAAAGTCAGAATAATTATCCCAGATGAGGAGTCAAGCAGAAGCACCTGTAACATCCCGATCTAACCCGAGTATTATTTAATAAGAAAATAATAAACGGATCAGTCTAACTATAAATATCAGATGAAATGATATAGAATTAGAGATATGACAAAAGCGTATAATAACCAAAATGCCATACAGTGATAAGCATGTAATTGAAAATCAACAAGAGATTAATCAATATCACAAGAATCTTCTAAAAGATAAAAAGGATTGCCATACTCTTTATTTCATTTACCAAACCATAAATATTGACAATTATATCAATGCCAATCACAAAATTTAATGACACACAAATTCACCAATGCACAAATATTGATAGAACTTATCAATGAAACCACAAAATTGGTGAAACACAAATTCTATAAATCGCCAATAGAAATCTAGAAATCACAAAAAAGGGGAGGCCTATCACAAAACAGGAGCATGAAAACTCACCAACACGTGTATCACAAAATGGAACGCTATTCCATGGCTGCTAATCATTAATTTTGAGCCGAAGCTCCGCCAAATGGTCTGAAGACCATGGGTCGCTACCCCACCAAATTGAGCCGAAGCTCCATGGAAACGAGGTTTAGTCTCCCTCGCAGACAAAGAGACATCGCATATTGCTAGTCTAAATCACAAAAATGATCATCATCGATCATCAAGAAGTGTCAATTACACTAAGCTAGTAAATATATGAGCTTAGCTTCATGACCCATAACCACTAGCTTAACTTAAATATTTACAAACAAATTGTAGATTTCCACTCGAAAATTGTCACAAGAGATTCAATTGAACAAGTCCAAGAATTAACCGACGAAGTAAACGCAAGTGTTTCAAACCACTTGTTTTACTAAGTCATTTAATTAAATTTCTCATACGAGTGAGGTAAAGGTTTGTATATACTAGTAGGTTGGAAAACGATTTTATAAACGAGTTTGATATTGAAAATAGAGTTTAAATAATCTTTCCTGAAGAGTTTGAATGTTTACTACTAGTATAGAAACCTTTGTACTTTAAAGTGACAAACCATAAAAATGATTGTAGAAACAATCAATCATAAAAATCCACATATGAATACGTGAATCAAATCCAAAGAAACCAAAAAAGAATCCATCGAAATGGATATTAAAAAATCCCTAAAAAGGAGTCATCAAAGTCGTAATAAATGATAATAACAAATAGGATCATCACGAATCGATTCAAATTGGAATTCAATCCCAAAAGGCAAAGTTGACTGAAACAGCAAATTCAATTGACTGAATAAAGATTTCAGTTGACTGAACAAAGATTTTAGTTGACTGAACAGAGATTTTCACTTGACTGAATTTTGCCTGGAAACTTTCTGTTTCCAGGTTCAGTTGACTGAGCAGAGATTTCAGTCGATTGAATAGCAAATTCAGTTGACTGAACAGAGATTTTCAGTTGACTGAATTCTGCCTGGAAACTTTCGGGTTCCAAATTCAGTCGACTGAACAGAGATTTCAGTCGACTGAATCATGCCTGGGCTGTTTTTTAGCCTATCCAAATGAAGAGCAAACTCTTTCAAAGTGCAACCGGATGAACATTAGCTCAAAGGCTTTATGCCAATAGGCAACCCGGCCCTATGTGCTCCTCGTTGCATTGCCAAAAGCATGATCAAACATCCATAAAAGGATTTTCATACAAATTTGACTTAAAAACCCAAAAATTGGAATATTCACAAAACCAATCCAAATCAAGAGCAAATTCACATGAAGAGGTGTTAGGAATTCATACCTAACAACCAAAGATAATTATAGTCATAGATGTGAGATAAAAATCTCACCTTTAAACCCAAAACAAATGAAGAAGAATCTATAGAGAAATGGCAATAACAATCACTCTTCAATTCCAACCCAAAGAGCTTGTATCTAATCTTAAAAGAGAAACATTTCCTAAATTAGGTTTAGGAATTTCTGAAATTGGTAGGAGAATGAGTTGGAGAAGAAGAAGATGAGGCTTACCAAAGCTTCTTCTATAAATTTGGAGCTAGAACTTGATTTGCAAAAGAAAACTAGGGCTTGGAGTTTTAATTTCCCATTCCTCTCTCCATTGTTGTTAAAGCTTGAGTATTAGGAATTAGAAATGAAGTAATGAAGAGGAGAGGGGTGAAGCTTGGGTCTAATGGGCTGAAACAAAACCAAAGCCCTAAGTTAAAAAGTGGCAAAATTCCACTAACTCCAAACATACCAAAGTTTATACTTAAATCGATCGCAAACGTCATTTTGAACTCAATGGGAGGGGTCTCGAGTCCTAATTTGACTGTTTGCAAAAAGTAGTTTTTTCGGACAAAAATCTGACTGACGATGAAATATTTAAATACTCAATCGTAAAATATGCGGGTTGTTACACTGTAGAAGTGTTATAGTGATTGATGGTGGATGGGAACGGCGAGGTAAGGAGATTGTGGGTTGTTTGTTTGTTCCAGTATTTTGGTTGAGGGGTTCGTTTTCGAGCCAGGAGGTCGAACTCGGTTTTAGGTGGGTTGTCGACGTGAGGTGGTCATGGATGGCCGGTGTGAATGGTCAATGGCGAGTTTGGGTAGCGGAAGGCAGCATGTAGGTGCACACGATCGTGAACGTTGTTGGTCTCAAGTGAAAGAAGAATGGAGAGGGAGGAACTGGAGATAGGAGGAAGAAATAAGCAGGGTTCGATCTTTTGTTTGCCTGGACTTGTGTGTTGAGATGAAACGTTTTTTTTCAAAAAAAAAAAAGAGAATTAAATTATGTCACTACGCCATAGATGACCTATTGCAATGAAAATACAAGATGTTGCTAGCTACAATGTAACGATAGCTATGCTGATTTTTGTCTATTACAACATTAGCTTCAGGATGTTAGCATAAATATCAACACTATGTTGCAGTAGCTATAGATTTATAAAAATATTATAAAAAGCGAGTGCGGGCTGAAATAATTTTTAACGCGGGAAGAAAAAACAAAGCAGTAAAAGTTAACAAAATATTGATGGGTTTCACTCAAACACTTAACAAAATACGTACTCCACCGTCCAACCTCTCAAACACTCTGCGATTTTAATTAGGGCTAAAATTTCTAAGTTTACAAGCTTAATTGGGGTTCGATTATAGCAAGTTCGAGTTCAAGTTCAATTAGGGCTTCGGTGTTTCAATTAGGTCTTCAATTGGGGTTCATTTGGGTTTCGAATTTCAGTTAGGGCTTCGATTTAATCTGCTACTTAAGGTATCACTCTATGCATATTTTAAGTTTTTCCTGATTTGATTGTTGTGTTGCCTAAGTTACTGATTTACTTGTTAGTTCAGGTGTAATCATATTCCTGATTTTATTATTATGTTTGTCTTTGTACGTTATTTGTGTGTAAATTAGTGATGAACGATGAGGAAAAAATATGGGCAGAACTTCCTAAGTTCAGTGAAGTATATATCAGTGGAGTGAAACGTTTTATTCAAAATACTTTTTCTAGATTTACGGTAGGTGATGAAATTACATGCCCTTGCAAAAATGTCATAATCGCAAGTGGCATCGTCAAGAGGTAGTTAGATGCATATTTAGCAAAGCGATACATGTTCCCAAATAAAAATAAAAATAACTACATATACGTTCCAAAATAAAATATCACCTCACTCAAACAAATAAGAAAAATAAATATTAGTGGTATATGTTCTGTTTATGATATAGAAGTTTGTAACTAAAAGAATAACAAGCAGGCTATATAATCTGGTCTTTCACATTAATCATCCAGCAAATGTTTTTATTTCAATTTTAATGTATTAATTTTTATTGTATCTGTTTATTATTTTTGCATTTTTCACATTAATTTACGACTCAATAGCTATTAATAACATTTGATAAAAAATTACATAAAATCTATAAAAATATAAATAAGCCTTTCTTTGCCCCCTTTGGCATAGAAAACTCAGTTCTTCTTCTCCAAACCAGTGTTCGTCATGCTCATGCATTTGTATGCATTTGGTCAATATACGTCAGCAAGTTAGATGCGTATTAAACATTAAATATGAGTCCATTCCATCTCTGTGGAAATTAAGTAATTTGTAAACTATTGTATACCCTCTTAACTTTTAAGCATATGATGTCAAGTTGATGCCTGTCTTTTGTCTACTGTATGTTGATGGCTTTACGGCCTTGCTAAGCTTAAATCGTTTTAGTATTATATGTATGTTCATGGATCATGGGTTACCCATGGGGTAATCTTAGTTTTGCATCAGATTCTAATATGAATCATGGGATATTTGTTATCTCTATGATTACAGTTAATAATCTGAAAGCATAGACATATGGGATATTTACTATGCAAATTTTCCATAGCTCAGCCTTGAATTTTGCAAAACTGATACATCACTTGATACTATGCTTGAAAAAGCTCTGATATTGTTGCTACATATGTTGTGATTTTATACTCGTTATTTCTTTATTTTTGCACTTGTAAGCTGCTTGAGAACTTACTGTTGCTCTATTTTTGCATCTGTGAGTTGCTCGAGACTTTTAGCTTGTGTGCACTTGTGGTTTCTATTCTTCATTTGAACCGAAATTTGTTTTTATGTAAAGGCAATCATATTTACCTTAGTTTTGCTTTGACTTTGAGTATAATTTCTGAATTGATTAGTGATATATGTTTCAAAAAAATTGGTTTGATATCCTTTTACTGTCTAACTTTTTCATTTAATTTATAGCAACCCAATGAATTAGATGGAGAACTTTTTGCTAAAACTCGCAAGCGGAAAGAAGGAAAGGTGTACAAGACTGATACTTTAGTAATGAAGTACAGGATTGTAAGAATTTTATTTTCTCTTAAATCAGATGTTAAAAAAATGCTTCATTTTGCGCATCGACATTTTTGTAGAATTAGATCTTGTTTTGTTGAAACCTATAGCAGGATATTTTTTGAATCCATTTTAAAACTGTTAACAGATATTGCAAAACAATTCTTGTTTAAGAAACTTGTTTCAGAATTGTTAATTTTATTTAATGTCACATTTTGAAACCGGTTTATTTTGCAGGATAAGATTGAAAACGCAATAGGGGAAGGAGGAAGTGATGGACTTGTTCAAGAAATGATTTCTGATGGAAAGTCGCACGGTCCATCTTGGCTCAATGGCACACAAAGTCTACAGAAGTTTTAAAATATGCCCCAACAACCAGCATATACATACATGAGTTGGCATGAAAGATAAGGGAAAATATAGCCGACGAAGTCGAAGCAAAGGTGAACAAGAAGGCCAAAATGAATTTGATGCAAAGGTGAACCAAAAAGTTCGGGATAACTTGACATGGGTGCTTTGGAAATAGGCAAAGCAAACCCTGACATGCAAATTGATGTTGGGGATCTTTGTGCGACCGTCTGCAGTGATGGCACTGGAGGCACTGATGGCACTGGAGGCTCGCAAATATGAATGTACTGTTAATAAGTAGAATTTAGTATGTACTGCCTGTAATTATGAATATACTGGCTATTTTTTTAAGTATGTTTGTTATTTCGTACTTGACTAAGTAAAACTTGTGTTGCTGGTTATTCTGAAATGAAAAGTTCTTTGTTGCAGTGAAATGTTGCCATTAGATATGATATAATGTTGCAGTATAATGTTGCCATAGATATGATATAATGTTGCAGTAGTATAATGTTGCAGTACATTTCCAATTTAAATTGCAAAAGTTATTGCCATAGATATGATATAATGTTGCAGTATCTGATGTTAAATGTGGTAATAAACCGGCAAAGTGTTGCCATTGGATGGTAAAAGTGTTACCATAGATTAATGAATATGGGCCCCACAACAGGATTCCATAAAAGGTGGGCCATAAAATTAGTGGGCCCCACAATGTGGGCCCACATATTGGGCCCAGATTGTGGGGCCTGCTTTTTAGTAAATTTTGTACCAGTGGCAACAACAGAACCGATGTTGCCCTAGGGCCGCAAAGATGTTGCCTTTGACTCTAGGGCAACACGGCAAAATGCATCACCGAGATAGTGTCGCCTTTGCTCTTTTTTAGCCTACAGCAACATTTTTTGGCACTTCCTGCATCACTTCTTCGTTGTTGCAATATGCAATCTATGGCGTAGTGTGTTATGTTAGTATTTTTTAAAAAAGCATTTCCTTTTTATTAAAAATCAAATTGACATGGAAGCTTTTTGTATTATGATTCTCTCATCTAGCTTTTTAATCTAAATTAATTTTGTTAATTAATATGAAACCAGATTAGTTATAATAATTAAAGTTAGTTAATATTTGGATTATAAATTGTTTAAATCTTATGTTAATTGATAGATTAATTGAATAGAGTGTTTAATTAATTAGCCAATAATAAATTGTTTCATAATTTCTTTAATTTATAATTATTTTGGATTAAAATATAAGTAGATTGGGTTTAATTTAAATTGATTAAATTCTGATTGTGAAGAGTTAAATATTAAATATTAATCACTAGAATTGGTTACGATCTACGCTTGGCTTTGTTATCCATGGATATTTATTAAATTGTTCTTAGCTGTGTCATTAACTAGCCAAGAGAAATTAAATAGTTAGAGTAAAATGTTGATAAATTTTATAAAATTCCCTTATGTGAATATTGTCACCCTAAATACATATTGTTTATTTCAAACAAATGGACCATTAAAATTTATCATGTCGAAGAGACCGAGATCGGATATCAGTATTATCCGAAACCATTTCGATTTAATAATCACTAGGAGCCTTTACGGTTTTGATTATAAAGTCTAATATGATGAAATTTTATTAATTTAGCGATTTCGACTATTTTAAATAAATATTGTACTTAGACACTCTTATAATATCGATGGATTTCTGGTTGGTTATAATAAGATAAAAACTCATCGTGCTTATACGAGATACCTTGGTTTTTCAAAAGAATTTTTGTAACTTAAGTATTCAAAATTAGTGGGTTTACTCACGTCGGTTTCCAGCCTGACTCGGGTGCATGTTATTGTAATGCTAAAGTCAGACTGAGTATTACAAGTTTCAAGTTAGGATGCTTTGGAGCCCAGGAGACGAGTAGGATGGCAGAGACGTATTTCACGTATCTGACTATATTCCGCTGTGTATTGTACGATGTATATTCAGCATTTAGGGATAACTTATTATAACTATCCAGATTTATTTGTTAATGATTGTACTCTGATAAATTGTATGTATGTTAATAGTTACAGTTTTCCTTGTATTAAGTGATGTGTTGAATATTGTACTTTGTTCCGTTGCGATTGTAATATTTTGTGTTGTTATTTTCGTTTCTTCTTCTATCTCTTTTCTTCTTATACCCTAACAACCTGGTATTTTCGACACTCGATTGCTCGACACTCTATATAGTGAATGTATTAGTGTCGATTTTTGGTAGTCAAAACCGTCGGTCGTTACACGTGGTATTAAAGCTAAAGTTTAATTGAAAACCTTGGCTCTGGGTGGATTACTCATTAGAGATAGGGGCAATTGTACCCTAGAATGAGTTAAGTGTATTATATATGAGTGCATACTTGTTATTTTTACATATAATGATTTAAAAATAATTTTTATATATGATTATATTTTGATATATAAAGAAATAATTTAAAAAAAAATTATTATAGTGTATTAAGATGATTGGTTGTGATTATTATAATTAAATAAGATTATAAAATTTATGTGGTAATATATGTAACCAAATAGGAAATTGATGAGATCAATGAATTATGGGAAAAGTTAAGCTAAAAATAAACTCAATCTAGAATTTAAAATTCCAGAAATTCCAGAAGTGTTTTTCAAAAGTGTTTTGAAATTAAATAAGTTTACCCTGTTTAGATATAGGAATGATTTTTTCAGGAAATTATTGTGAAAAATATGGTGTGTTTGGTTTCTGGATATGATAATATTGATTATTATCATAAAATTTGTTGTTGTTTCATTATAAAGGATGCAATTACAGAATAAACCATGATAAAATAGTGTGAATGTTTTAAGGAAGTGAAACTATATAAGCATAAGTTATAATTGTGACCTATAAATTAATAATGGGTCTTAATTGAGGAGTTTTAAGTCCAAGTCCTAGAAATTTTGAAATGTGTTTTAAGGTAATAGGTAACATTATATATTTTGATATGGAAATTCTTGTTTGAAAAACAAGAGTTGTTTTGAAAATTCCGAAGGAATTTGTTTAGGTAGAAAACCAAGGTTGGTTTAAATTTAAAAAGTGTGATTTGGTATATAAATGGATTATATACAAATGATTCCAAGGTGATTTCAAATAAATACTGGTGTTGAATTCTGGAATTTCCACTGAAATGAAGAGTATAACCCAATGGAAAATAAGTTTTTGAACTTATAAGTGGGAAGTGATATTAATAAGAAATTTAAATTGGACGGCAAAATTTTAAATTAAGTAAGTTTAAATGGAATGAACGAATTGAGAATTTAACTCAGGCCAAGTTTAATATGTTTTGAACTTATAGCCTGAAATTGGAAATTTCAAGATGAAATTAAAATTTAACTTATGGGAGCTAAATATTTAAATTATAAAAGAAAAGGTATAGATTTGATAAGAGTTGCAAAGAAGGATGTATGTGTAAATGATTTCAAAATGATTTTTGAAATAAAACGGGTTTCAAATTCTAGAAGTTGTGATGGATGCCATTGATTGGTGTTTTATATAATTTGGATGTTTTTTTACCTTGATATATCCTGGTATCATCCTATATGTTATTTTCAGTACATAAAACTATAAATCGGATTAGTTCGAATAAATTAAAAAGGGGGTTGAAATGAAATTTATTTTGGATTGAAATGATATATATATATATATATATATATATATATCCATCTCTGAAATAAAATAGAAATAATACTTTGAATTGAAATTATTTAAATGATTTTGATTTTAAGAAATAAAATCGAATATATGGAAATGGTATCATTTTGAACTAAAATTTGAAATGTTAAAATGAACTTGTCAACTGGGATTGTTTAAAGAATCGGGGTTGAAATTTTGAAGTTATAATTGGGAAATCACCTGAATTTCGAAAATTCATTTGTTTTAAAAAGATTTGAGCTCTTACACGAACCTTGGAATAAATCTAAGTAAAAGTAATTAAATGAATATTTCTACAATTAGGCTCGGAATTGTATTATTTTTAAAAGATTTGGATTTTTAAATTGAATATTGAATGTTAATTTGATTTAAGTGATTAAATCAATATTTTGAGAATCGAACTGGAATTTATATAAATCGGAATGGTTAGAATTGAAAATGGAATTTAAATTAATTCAATTTGGAATTGAATTGAATTAATTGGAATTGTAAAAGAAATTGAGTTTATTTAAGATCAAAATCGAAATTGACTTGAATTAGAATGGGAATCGAAGTTAATTCGAATTGAAATCGGGATTGAATCAATTTAAAAGGGAAATGGAAACTAAAGTTGATTTGAATTAGAGATTGGGAATTGAATTAGTTTGACTAGGAAACTATTTTCAAATAAATTATTCTAATATAAACTGTTTTAAATCTATCAACTTAAATATTCAAATTATTTTGATTTTTCCAAGCTATTTACTATACAAACCGTACTTTTTGAAAACTCAAACTATCTTATATTTACTGTTTAACTAGTTTAAATCTATTCAAGCTATTTCCTAAATTCAAGCCGGTCAGAGTGGAAATTACTTATATTTAAATCATGAATTTAAATACAAAATGGGTTAAATTGAAGTTATAACCCAAATGGAAATTTGAAGCAATTCTGAATTAGAACCAAAATCAAGATATTAAGGCAAAAATGATTTTGTAGTGAAATGGTACATTTTGAGGAAATATTATGACTTAAAAATGAAGATATAATAGTTACTGTAGCTATAACTTACTTTATAAGAAGTAAGAAATGTTGCAAATAACTTTGTAAAGTAATTGAACTTGGAAAATTTGACTTGGCTTTAATGAGATTATAAATATTAGTTATATATTCAAACTCCCCTTATTGAATTTATAACCAGAAGGAAATGAATCTTTGAAAGATATTTGAAATACTTAAATAGAGTTTATATAAGTATAAGGTGGACTCAAAAAATTATTCGAGTGGGAAAAAATAACTTTATATGTATGTGAGAATGAAATATAGAAGGTTTTGGAACCTATTGATTTTTAAAGACTTTCGGTTTTGGCAAAAAGCAAATTTTGGGAAATTAGGTAAATCGAATTTTGAAAACTATCGATTTTGAAGATATTGATTTTGTAAAGATAAAGTTTATATGTGATACATATAAAGAGTATGATTTGAAAGGTACCATGTATATAGTATGATATGTTTTGACATAAAAGTATGGAAAGGCACCCCATGAAAGTCGAAATTTTAAATAGGAGATCCATTGGGTGGTTCTGCCTAGGAATCCATAGGAGGGGTTCAATGAGAATTAGGATCTTAGAGGACATCCTAACAAAACTAAATGAGTTCCTGGTGATCATTTGGTGGGAAGCGTAAGTCGAGAGATGTCGATGCCTAAAGTTACATTGGGTTTTGCTGTGACAGAAATGTAACCTTTGTGTAACTGCGATCTATCGCAGTTCTATAGCGTAAGTCGGGTGGCAGTGATTGCCTACAATATACGTTTGATTTCACTGGGATAGCAATGTAACATCGGTAGTTCGGTTCAATAGTGTAAATCGGGTGGCTGCGAGTGCCTACAATCTACACTGGGTTTCACCGAGATAGTGACGCAACCATTGTGTAGCCTGCGATCTATGTGGTTGAGTTTCGTTTAGTAGCGTAGTTCGAGGGGCATAGATTGCCTATAGACTACTTAGGTTTTTGCTATGATAGCAACGCAACCTTTGTCTAGCTTTGGACTATGGTGTTTCCATAGCGTAAGTCGAGGGGCATTGACGCTTACAGTATGCTTATGATTTCGCTGGGATGGCAACGCAGCCATCGGGTTCATTGTGATTCATGGTGCGAGTGGGGGGTGATACTTTCCATAGCATTTTTGAAAGGCGATTTTTGAATTATTTTCACTGGGTGTTGAAACAGGTCTACTAAATACTTATAAACTTTCAGTCCAATGCCCGATCAACGTATGACTAAATTTATGTAAGAACAATGATGGACTTGATAAGACATCTAGTTATGAAAAAAATGTTTTAATATCAAACTTGCTTGGTAATACTATGTAATTTAAAATATATGTATTTTTAAAATCATATAATAGAAGAGTAAGGGGCTTAAATGTTTTAACGAATGATTTAATTAACAATATACATCAAAATTCTAATCCTCTTTTCGTTCCTTTTCGAGGATGAAAAGTTCTAAGGGTGGTGGAACATAGCGACCTAGATTTTCAGTCATCTATTATTTGAATAATTAACTGATTTTAATTATTGAAATATTAATTTTTACAAGTCAAATAGATGAATTTTCTACATTAAAAATATGTATAAACTGATAAAAACCATATTAAAATTTTAAATTATAATTTTGGATATGATAAATTCTATAGAAATATATATAAACTCCACCATGAAAATTCAAGGTAGAATATCCATATATTTGAACATAAATATAAATATACATTATTTTGTGATGTGTAAATATATGTATGTGTGTGTAATGTCAAAATAAATGTAAGCATACGTGTATGTATATATGCTTAAAGAATAGTGTGTATGGAATTTTATATAGATATATACAAGCAAAACTTATGATAGTAAATAAATAAAATATATAATTAGATACTTGTATGTTGCCTTATACTTAGGCTTGTTATATATATATATACATGTTTGTAAACAAAAGCATCTTCATATGTCAAAGTGGTATACATATAAATCTATTTAAATGTGAAAGTATATACATACACACAAGGGAACATGATAATAAATGCATATCAATTCAAGTTACATGAGAAATCAAAATCAACTTTATATTTAATCAAGTCAAAACAAAATAAAATCAATTCATATGGAAAATCAAATCAAATCAAGTCTACATATTTTCAAAACAAAAGGAAAAAGAAAAAAATTAACGATAGATATCAAAGCCTGTACACTCATGAAAAGGCAGCCCCCCTATATTGCACTATACATTTCCCTTCACTTATAAGTACCATAAAGAGTTGCTCATTACTAGTTGATACGAAAAAGGAAAAAAGGAAACAAAGAGCTGTCATTAGTTCATAACCAAATCAAAGATACTTAAGGCTAGAAGCAAGTGGGAAAAAACAAGCAGCGGTGTCAAAATTCTTCCTCTAATTGTGAGTAAAACATCATATTTTACTTACTGTAAATCAAATATGCTTCTATATGTTGAAAGATTGAACGGATTCCTCTTTTTGGTCAAGAATTTATGTGTTGATAAGATCTATGTTTGTCATCCTGTGCAAACTGTAAAAACTCGAAAAAATGTAACAATGGCTCTGTTTACTTTGAAAGACAATAACTTGCAACTTTAAAAATATTTATCTCCCTATCCATTAAGTTTTAGATCGTGGTTCCAAAAGTAAGGTTGTGCATTTTTGAATGTGGTTTATTTTAAAAGTCATCAAATTGTTTATCATGAAGTGTAAGAGGAGAAAAGGGAATATGACAGTTCACCATTTAGAAATGACAAAAATTCGAACATCGTAATTTGACCTCTTGTCTACTTGAATGTGTTAATTATTCAAAGTCATGATTTTTAAGAGCGGTTTGGTGACTTGTAATCACAAATCGAGTGGGATAGAGGGAGTTGAGTGGAATTGGGCTTTTGGTCAAATTTGGTGACGTGATGGCTTTCGGGGCAGGCGCTTGTCATAGAGGAGGCTTGGGTGATGAGGAACCCATAAAAAATGTTACGCTTGATGCTCGTGTAGGGTAGACGAGATCAATGTTGGGTTTATGGTGATTTTTGGTTAGATTTCAGGTTTGATGCAATGGCATCAAGGAGAGGGAGAGAGAAGGGTGCGTACATGGGGATATAACCGAGGAAGTGATGGCGAGGCCATAGGTGTGTTATAGTGATTGATGGTGGATGGGAACGATGAGGCGAGGTGATTGTTGGTTGTTCCTTTGTTCCAATATTTTGGTTGAGGGGTTCATTTTCGAGCCAGTTGGTCGAACTCGGTTTCAGATGAGTAGTCAGGGTGAGGTGGTCGTGGATGGCCGGCGGCGAGTTTGGGTAGCCGGGGGCAGCATGCACGTGCACACGATCGTGCAAGTTGTTGGTCTCAAGTGAAAGAAGAATGGAGAGGGAAGAACTGGAGATAGGAGGAAGAAATAAGGAGGGTTTGATCTTGTGTTTTCCATGCCTAGTGTGGTTTACTGAATTTATTTTTTCAATAAAAAAGAGAATTAAATTATGTTATGTTAGTATTTTTTTAAAAGCATTTCCTTATTAAAAACAAATTGACATGGAAGCTTTTTGTATTATGATCCTCTCATCTAGCTTCTTAATTTAAATTTATTTTGTTAATTAATATGAAACCAAATTAGTTATAATAATTAAAGTTAGTTAATATTTGGATTCTAAATTGTTTAAATCATATTTTAATTGATAAATTAATTGAATAGAGTGTTTAATTAGTTAGCCAATAATAAACTGTTCCATAATTTCTTTAATTTATAATTATTTTGGATTAAAATATAAGTAGATTGGGTTTAATTTATATTGATTAAATTCTGATTTGTGAAGATTTAAATATTAATCATTAATCATTAAAATTAGTTAGGATCTACGCTTGGCTTTATTATCTTGGATGTTTATTAAATTGTTCTTAACTATATCATTAAGTAGCCAAGCGAACTTAAATAGTTAGAGTAAAATGTTGATAAATTTTATAAAATTCCCTTATGTGAATATTGTAACCCTGAATATGAATTTTTTTTTTAAAACAACTGGACCTTTAAAATTTATCATCTCGAAGAGACCGAGATCAGACATCCGTGTTATACGAAACCACTTTGATTTGATAATCACTAAGACCCTTTACGATTTTGATTATAGAGTCTAATATGCTGAAATTGGATTAATTTAAAAAACTCAACTATTTTAAATAAATATTGCACTTAGACACTATTATAATATTGACGGATTTCTATTAGGTTATAATAAGATAAAAACTCATCTTGCTTATACGAGATACCTTGGTTTTTCAAAAGAACTTTTATAACTTAAGTATTTCAAAGTTAGTGGGTTTTACTCATGCTGGTTTCCAGCCTAACTCAGGTGTTACTTTATTGTTATGCTCGGGTCAGATCGAGTAATACAATTTTCAGGTTAGGACGCTTTGGAGCTCAGGAAGCGAGCTGGATGGCAGAGACGTATTGCACGTATTTGACTATATTCCGCTATGTATTGTAGGTTGTATGTTCATCATTTAGGGACAAGTACTTATAACTGTCCGAATTTATTTGTTGATGATTATACCCTGTTAAATTGTATGTATATTAACAGTTATAGTTTTCCTTGTATTAAGTGCTGTATGAATATTATACTTTGTTCCGCTGCGATTGTGAGATTTTGTGTTGTTGTTATTTCTGTTTCTTCTTCTATCTCTTTCCTTCTTAAACCCTAACAACTTGGTATTTTCGGCACTCGATTGTTCGGCACTCTATATAGTGAACATATTAAGTCGATTTTCGAAGGTCGAAATCACCGATCGTTACATGAATCATCCTGCAGCTTATTACTAATTAATATAAAAATGTTTTATATTGTGTTGTTTGACTTGATAAGTTTGAATTTTTGGTTTCGATTGATTCATCTTGCCAATGCTATCAATAAGAATTCCAAAACACTTGAACAGAGCAAACTTACACAATATTTTTTTGAAACTGGTAAATGAAATAATTTTATGTATGATTATATTTTATATATAAAAAATAAAATTTTCTGAAATTGGATAATGAATGAATTGGTTTTTAGAAATGATAATACTAGATTTTCATTTATTGTTTTATCAACATTCCTAAACCATTAACTATTGTTGTATGTTATAGGAGATGAATTTTTTTAAATATGATTATAAATTTGGTTTGCAAATGAAATGAATTTAAATTAAGGATTTGAGAAATAAATTTTCGGTGCTTTTCAAAATTAATTTTTCAAAGTTTTGGAAAATATAATTATTTAAAAGTATTTTCGTATGGAAATTTTTTCTAGCGAATTTTAAAAGAAGTAAGTTAATAGTCTTCTCTTTTTTCGCTGGAAAATAATTTTGGCGACGACTACAGCATCATCGACATTCATTTTCGAGTCTTAGAGCGGAAAGACAACATAGTAGCTTTGCTACACTTTTGTGTTGTAAAATGGATTTGATTTGATTTTTTTAGTATGAATTGATGTATAAAATATGTATATGTATATATTTATTCCAAATGATTTGAAGTGAAACTGAAAATTTAACTCTTAAATTCTATGTTAAGTGATGGTGTTCAATTATTGAAATAAAGAATTTTTTTTGAACTATTGGAGTGTCTAAAATGAGAAATGAAATTGAAACAACTTAATACAATTGAACTAGGATAAAATTAATTGTATAATACTCAATTGCATTCTAATATATATATATATATTACAATGTATATATATATATATGACTTACCTGAATATTCAAAAAGTTAAAATGTTATTGTGAATATATGTAATTGAAGGTTATACAAGAGAAAACTTAGGTAATAAAAATGTTCAAACTAAATTTTGATTATTAGAAATGTTGTAAGTAAAAGGTAAATTTGTATAGTGCTCAATTACACTTAGAAACATTAATAAAACAAACTGGAAAAAAATGTCCAAAATAAAATTTTGTAAAGGGAATTTATAAATAAAAATTGAGTAGTTACAAAAGTTTATACACTTAATATATGTTGCAAGATATGTTAAGTGAAATAACTTGAATAATAAAGTAGAATGTTATTTAAGTAAATAAATATGAACTTAAAAAATTAAATAGGCAATAAGTAAATTCATATCATTATAAACTGTTGTGATACAAAAGTAAATTTCAAAGAATAGTTGAAATAGGATTTTGAGTGGAGTTAACTTAAGTAAGATTAAATGAATTAAATAAATGAGTTAAATAAAATAAATTTTGATTGGAAGAAACTTTTTGTAAAAAACGTAAATAAATTAAAAGCAAATCAATTGAATGAAAATACATTAAATTGAAATCAACCAAATGTGAATATAATGAACGTATATTGATTAATAAAATGAGCTGAAACCAATTTTTTGAATATTAATCAATTTAAAAACTAATGAAATTTATATGGTTTTAAATTAATTGTTTTATCTGATACTACGTATTTCAATCTATCTTTTCTTTCTGGTTGTTCCAATTACCCTATCTCGTTCCTTTTCGGGATGAAAGGTTTTATGTTTGGTAGAGTGTTACGACCTGTAATTTTTAACGAGTTTTTATAATATATTTAACTGGATTTTTCATGAAAATAAAATAGTTAAATTTTGTAATGAAAATTTGATATTTGGTATAGTCTATTTAAACGTTGCAAATGTCATATTTTCATAAGAGAATATGGAAGTTCATTTTGTCTTGTAATTTTATTTAAATTTAAATCAGTTAAATTGATGAAAGTGAAATATTCTCCAAATCTAAATATTTTAATGTAATAAAAATGTAAATCTTTTTCTGAGTGAGACTTCATATTTCATTTCGTCAAATTTGGACGGTTGTAGCTCCGTTTATATTATTTTCGGCGTTTTAGCATTGATTTTGATAGGATGGTCGTATCTTTGATATCTGTGTACCACTCTGTTCATCTCATCGTGCTGATCTCTGTAATATATTCATGTGTGCATTTTGGTATCTGGTACACGGAGAAATCTATAAAATGGTTAGCAAAAAACTTTTAGTTTTCCAGGTGTCTATTCAATTATCCAACCATGAGATAATGAATGGCCACTAGCCTTTATAATTCCCAGAAAATTTAATCCTTGACTGTTGTTATTGCTAACATTTCAAATTATATATATTGGTTCGTTTATTCACTTGTGTTCCTTTATTCTCATCTTCGTTTCTGTTCTATCATTTGAAAAGTAAATATAAAATAATCTTTATTTACAAATTGTGATCAAAGAAGTTAAAAGACACCACACCCCCTCCCTTTATTTCCTGAAACCCGAACCCACGTGACAAATGCCTCACCGTTATTTCTTCCATCTCCCAACTATGCTGAAAGCCAACCACCGCAAACCTCCTGTGGTTCTTCCCAGCGCCCTCCAACACTTCGACCATCCCAAACAACCTCCCCTGACCGCCTCCACTTTTTCCCCTATGGCACCAGACTCTTCCCTCTCTCACCCACTTCTGCTCCTCCAGGGGCGGAGGCATTAAGGGGCGGGTGTGGGCCATGGCCCCCCCAACCAAAAAAATAATTAATAGTTGCACAGAAATTGTCTCTTCGTAATCGTTGCACAGAAACTCCTCGTCTCTCCAAATGCTTTCACAGAAATTTCAATTTCCAAATTCTACAATTCTATAAATCCATTCAGCATTTCCAAAGAATGGAACCACCGAACCAACATCGTTCAGTTGTTCTTCTTCAGAATTGGCGAACCACCGAACCAACATCGGAATTGGCGAGGCGAACCAACATCGGATTTGGCTAGTCGCGAGTCAGCCTCAGCCTGGTCGAGTTGGTGCTGGTAGTGGTCGAGGCGTCGAGCGGTCGAGTAGGTGCAGGCGACTAGGCGAGGCGTCGTCGCGTCGAGCGGTCGAGTTGGTGCTGCCGTGCTGGTCGAGCGGTCGAGTTGGACTGAAAAATCACCAGTGGTAAACAATTATTTTTTGATTCTTAATTTCTGTCGAATTGGACAATAGATTTTGTACAGTTTAATTCGAAATGGATATTCAATTCGAAAATGGATATAGATTTTGTGATTTTTGGACAAATTGGACAAATTGGACAATATTCAATTCGAAATCACCATTAGGCAAATCTGTAGCTTTATTCTGTAGCTGATTCTGTAGACAATTTAGACAATTAGGCTAGTGTAATCCAATTTAGACAATTAGGCTGATTCTGTAGCTTTATCTAATTTAGGCTGATTCTAAATTTCTGTACACAATTAGGCAAATCTGATTCACTTTCATCCATTCTGTAGCTAAGCTATTTATTTAATTTATCTTAATAGTATAATTTGTTAATTTATATATGCTTATAATGTAACTCATATTTTAATTGATAATTTGAAGAAAAAAAAATTGGCCCCTCCTATGCTTGAGTCCTGGTTACGCCCCTGTGCTCCTCACATGAATGCCCCCACATCCATGCGCAGTTCCCAAAAACCCACCACCGAAAACAAAACCGACTTCATCCCTCCGAGCCTCCTCCGCTAACCACCTGACATGAATCTACCCCTCTATTTTCCATCGCCCTCTCTCCTGATCGGCCCTTATCTTCTCCCCTCCATTTGCTAACCCAGGGCTCGCCGAAATCTGCAGCCTGCTCTTCACACGACCACAACGCCTGCCACCCAAAAACCTAACTCCGCCTTCTCACTCCCAGCCTCCCCTTCCATTTTCCATGATCCGGGCATCCTTTTCCTCGCAACTGCAGCTGGCCGCATCCACCTCCCCATAACCATGCTCGACCTCAGCCTTCCCACTACCTACATCCAGTCAACCACACCTTCCAGGCTTTGACCCATCTCACCATGATTCGCTCGCCGCACTTTGCTCGACCGTTGCTCCTCATTTTCCCTCCGACATCCACTGCTTTGTGCCACCGAATCAGCCTACTTCCATTATAGCTAGTAAAAAACTCTTCCACTGCGTCAGCCTCTTGGCCTCACCACCCAGTTTTCCATCGAGCGGCAGCCTCTTCTTGTGTATATAAAAATAAAGGTAATATATATATATATATATATAATATGTTTAAATACTTATTTGACATTTTTTGAATGAAAATATATTGGTTTTATTTTATTTTTGAATGTTATGTAAACTATGTTATGTTATAATATTTTGATTTTAAATATATATTTATAGAATTTTGTAAACTATAGGTTTTATAAATATTGATTTTAAAAAACATGATATATATATATATTGTTTGATTTATATATGTGTTTAATAAATATCTACATTATAATATGAAGATTTTTATTTTAACATGTGTTTTTAATTAAATATTGGGCTTTCAATATATGTATAATTATTTCATTTTGGTACATGGGTTTAAAATTGAATATTGATTTTAAGGAAAACAGTTATATTTTTTTTTCATCAATCTCTACTGCACCTTGTTTTGCTTGTTTTCGTTACTGTCCGTAGATTTTTCCGCATCTCTAGCTTTTCCATGCGTATCTGCGTGCAATTGCTTTCATTCTCAATTCTCTAGCCTCAAAGTTGAGCGATTGCTCATGATCAACATTCCTATGTTTAGTAAATTCATTTCACATGACATGATAATTGAAATTTTTGATAAATTTGAATTGGTAAATTGTTAAATATGATATATTAAAATTTAAATTTGTTAACCTATAGTATATGGCACTATGACCTGTTGAACATATAATTTATTTAATTTTAATTATGATCATATTTGCCATTTAAGTGCCATGTCATTTTATGCTATTATTTTAATGTTCGTACTCTGCTAGTTCCTTGTTAGTTACGAAAATACCTATGGGATGAAATGATATATACCCGAGCGATCTTATAGATTAAGGGAAAATCGTTATGGATTGAAATGATAAACCCAAGCGATTTTCATTGAATTTGAATTTTAGGATTGCAGGTTGAAATGATTTAAACCCGTAAATTTAAATAATTGCAGATTGAAATGATTATCCGTATCACTTCACCATAGGATAGAAAATTATATACAGATATCGTTGGTCTATTTTTTTAAATGATTCCCAAAGTTTTGAAAGAAAATATACGGGTTTTAATAAATATTTGTTTTTAAAATATAATATATATTTATTTTACATACGTGAAAATTTAGGATTTTTAAAATTATATATTTGGAAATTTTAAATTCATGAGTTAGTTTTAAAAATATAAAATTTTGGATTTTACTTATACTTTACTATTTTTAAATATATAAATTAAGATTAAACATAAAATAAATTTAATAATAAGATTTAAGTAACGACCCGGAATTTTGGTCCTTAGGTTTTGAACATTTAATTCATTTTAAATGTTGAATATGGATTGTTAATTTATTTTGAAATATGAAGATTTGGTTGAATCCATAAAATTAGTTATAATTTCAAATATGGAAATTTAATTGTATTTGGTTAAATAGCAATTTAATAATCTGAATTGACATAATTTGTAAATCTGAGAAATAGATTGATATGAAAATGGTTTCTAATATTTATTTGAAGTCTAGTTTAATTTGAATTATAGTATTCGACTTTCGGATGGAATCAAAAGTCATTAAGTTAAAATTGGAATCTTTATGTTAATTTAACAACGGAATTTAATATATAGTAATAATTTAGATAATCAGATTTTGATTAAATTGAATCGGGATGATTTCTAATGTGAGTATAAATTCTATATGATTCATAATTAAGTTAGTAATGTTTTAAAAGTGAAATTTTAAACGATTTCGGCGATTTTGAAAATCGCTCGATTTAACCGACGAGTTAAAATAGCCTTCCATGGCACAGTCTTAGAATTCAACAAAACTAGTTCCATTGGATCCATAATAGTTAACTATTATCGAAATTCAAATTTTGTAGCGTTTAGAATTATCATTTGTTCGTATGGGTGAGAAACGTCTTTAATTTAAAATCGAAATTTAATATTTTAAATCGATTCAAAAAGCTATTTTCCACATATGACCAAACTAGCCTCCAAAACACGTTCTACTATGTTCTGAATACAGGTAGAACCTTATAAACGCCTGTCGGCACGCGTCGTTTGGAGATCGTTTGAAAAGTTGCTTAAAAGTGAATTTAATATTAAAATATTTTATATATGCTTTCATATGTGAACAGTGTAACCCTAACTTTCTCTTTAGCCCTAACCGTCGGCATTTGTTTTCAATAGCCAAAAACCTTCAGACTTCATCTCGATCTTTCTCAAAATCCATCGATTAATTGTGAAATCATCAAACAGCAGAATCAAGGAGCTTGTCGAGCTCTATTGTTTGAGGTGATGATCGTTTCTGGTGGTCATTTTGGACCGTATTTTGCTCGAGAAGGGGTGCAGTCATGCTTGATTTTTGAGGACGATGAGGGTGCCGAGCTTGGCATTGCTCTGGCCATAGACGCACGAGATGGTGGGCTATGGCGTAGGTTCTTTCGATCGACTTCTAGATGACCATATTCGGTACGACGATCAAGTCAACGTAAGAATGAAATGGGTTTCGTCGGTTCTGAGCAACGAGTGGGAAGAAGAGGTTGTGATCGGCCTTGATTTTCCAAGATTTGATCAACGGTAGATTTGGTTAAAAAAAGAATTTGTTTATAAACTATTTTAAATGTTCAAAATAACATATCTCATGCATGCGTGGTCAGATTCCGACGAAACAGAAAGCGTCGAAATCAAAGCGACGGGATCTACGCTGCAGTGCAAATCTAGAGGTGTTTGGTGCAAGTAAGAATTTTAGATTAAATTGAACGGGCTCGATTTAATTTAAAATTGGAACGCTCGGCATTTTAAACGCAAGGTGAGTTTATCTCAGTCACATCTGGATGACTAGCTAATTTAATTAGTTTAAATCCAAAATTATTGATTGATTGACTAAATGTGATATTATATATATATATATATATATATATATATATATATATATATATTGGAGTGATTTATTTTCCGCATTATAAAGCGGATGAGACCCTATGCACCCCGCATAATAGCGAATGACCCTTTATACCACGATGTCCCCCCTCCCCCGAAGTGGGATTTGGTATTTTATTGTTGTGTTAACATTTGTGGATGCAGAAAAGCAAGTTGGAGGGATCCAACTGATTCCTCAAAATATTGAAATTATTTTGATAACTGTGATATGTTTTATTTGATAATCTGTGATAAATTATATTGGAAATTAAGTTATTCGATACTATGGTTTGGATGAATATATTCTGGTATTTTAAATATAGAAATAAAATGAATTGATTTCTTAAAGAAATGAAAAGAAATTTTTTGAAATAAAGAATGAAATTTATGTTTCAGATTTAAATAAGGATTTTAAATCATAATAAAGGGTGAATTAGTGTTAATGGATTTTGTAATTGATTTTGGATAAATCGAGGGATAAATTTTAAAGGAAATTTTACTTAGGAAATCGGTTGGAAATTGATTAAGTATTTTGGAAACTGGAATTTAAAGGAAGACGAGTGATGGAAATTTGTAAACGGGGTTTATAAATGAACTGGAATATTTATCATTGGATAAATTTGGAAGTATAGATTCAAGGTGTGAATTTATAAGAAAAAGGCAATTCGTTTTAAAAATAAAAAGTAATTTTATTTTTAAAAAGTTGAAAGCTGTATTTCCTAAAAAGCTAAGTATATTTTTCAAAAGAAGATTTCTAAGTATAACTTTAAGGTTTTAAAATTGTTTTAGAGGAATGATTTATAGAAATTTACTATTTTTAATTGTTCTAAAAATTTTAAGTAAATATTATTCAAATTAATTTTAGTAGTAATTAAAGGTTAAATTAGTACTATATTTTTAAAAGGAAATTTTCTAATACTTATACTTTATATTGTGATTTTATTTTAAAGTATAGTTGTGGCTTAAGTTTTGCATGGAAAATTATTATAGAATTTCATAACTATTATTTTGAGTGAAGTGATTTAAGTAGTTTTATTTTTAATGCTTTAAGTATATTTTTTTGGGTAAAGTGATTTAAATTATAAAAATCTAATTTTTATAAGACTGGTGTTTTTCAGTGGAAATAAAATAATTTGTTGAATTGGTTGTTTATTTGATAGTTAAATAATCGACTATCAAATTTGGATCCAAATATGACTTTGTAAATATCTAGGAGTACGGGAATTATATGGTATAGTTACCATTCCAGGTGCCATACTGTACGTACAAACTCGTTCGTTCTTCTAGGACGTTTATAAGGAAATCCGTCCAGTAATGGTTAGGAGGTGAGCTGCGATCCTATTTTCATCTGTAGATTTCCTAAAGAACCGGGGTTGAGTTTACCAAGAAATAGTGAACATTGTTTCGAAGAGACTGGGATCGTATTTGTGATCCAAAAACCACTTCGATCAAATGAGTATGTTTTTGTGATGAAGACAAGAGCTTGGAATCGAAGATGAAGTAGTGAAGTGCAAGGGCTAATCGCTACTAATCCTGAGGATGATTCCAAAATGGATGTAGTAGGAGTAATGCCTTCGGTTCAATTCAGACCAGGAACAGACTTGTGTGGATGAATGCTATCAGAACATTGTTAGAAGGACGATGAGAATTCTAAGTGAGATGTATTCTAAAAGGTAACGCTTAGCCTCGAACCTCATCAATCGAGAATGACTAAAAATCAAGGGATATGCAGCAAGGCTAAGTGGCTAACAACCACTTAGGGTAAGGTCATCCCTGTCTAGAGGTCCCTTTTTATTCGGCTGTGTGGGCTGATGCTGATCCCAACCGTGGGGTAATCTTATTCGGACTATCCAGTAAGGGGTAGATCCGGTCTTTTTTTGCAGAGGATTAGGGGGATCCTCGGTACGCTGATCTAGACCAGGTACAGTGATAGGTGGTGCCCAGTGCCTAGTCATTAGTTGGAAATTCATTCACCCTACGTGCCCTTTACATTTTCGATTGTAGAGCCTAGTATTGCTAAAATCTAATGAATGCAACAATTTTGGCTATTTGAATAAGTGCTTGTGCTTAAACATTATTATAATATCAGAGGATTTTATAAGAAATGTTTTGGTTATCGTAAGTTAAAAACCCAACACGTTTATTTCTGGCGTGGTCTTACGAGATACCTTTGATTTTCAAAGGATTTTGAAAGCTTTAATAATTAAATTGAGTGTATTTTTCTAATGCTTATTTTCCGAACTGAATCGAGTGTTATTTTATTATAATGCTCGAGTCAGACCGAGTATTATAAATACAGAATAGGATGTTGTGGAGCTCTGCAGACGAGCTGGATGGCATGATGTATCACACGTACTTGATGTATATTCCGTTGTGTTGTATAAGTTGTATAGTCAGTTATTGTGGGACAAGTTAATATAACTGTCCAGTATTTGCTATTGGTTGTGTTGTACTCTGATGATGAAATGTATAAACAAATATAGTTCTTTTGTGTAAAGATCAGTCATTATCTATTATATATTGTTCCGCTGCGATTTTGAGATTCTGATGTTGTTTTATTTCGCTTCTTTTACCTCCTTTCTTATATCTTCTCCTTCTGTCTTCCCCTCAGCAATCTGTCTTTTTCGGCACTCGATCGTCGGCATATTATACGATGGCGTATTTGGGTCAATTTTTGAGGGTCGAGAAGGATGGGTTGTCACATGTGGTATTAGAGCTAAGGATGGCGATAACCTAGGCTTTGGTGGGGGAAATTAGTCATAAGATAGGGTCGGTAGTATATAGAATGAGTTTGGGTGTAATAATAGCTATGAGCATGTAATTGTTAGTGAATATAAAAGTGTTTTTATATTGGGTTGTCTTATCGGTTGAGTGTACATGAATTCTTGTTGGTACGGAAAGTACAACCGTATCGATAGGGGTTTCCAAACTCCTAAACAAGGTAAACCAACATAGTATTTTTTTAAAATGGGTAAATGAAATAATTTTTCCCAAACTTATATTTGATATAAAATAAATAATTTTTTGAAATTATTATATTTATTTGGATGTTTGGTTGTTAACATAATCGAATAAGAATCTAAAAATTTGAAATGGTCTATATTTATAACCGAATAGAATTATTTAAGTATGAAATAATACAACGGAACATAATCTAAATTTGATTTAACCAGAATTTAAATCTCAGAAATTTTGGAAAAATGTTTTTTAAATGAATTTGAACAAAAAGTTTGGGAATTTTAAATCTCGGAAATTTTGGAAATATTTTCCAAAGGGTTTGAAGAAAATAACGGAGTATTACTTTAGGAATTTCTTTTGAATATAAATTGTTTTGAAATAAATTTGTGGAAGTAAGGAAGCACTGAACTCACTTCAGTCACTGGAAATAATCCTTATGATGGCCACATCATCAGTATTCATTTCTGAGTTTCTAAGTGATGGATTGCTACCTGGGTGGTTTGGTATAATTATTTGTTTGGACCTGTTTGATAAACAAGTTTGTTTTAGAAATTTCAAAGGGAAATTGTTTTGGTAAAACTAAGTTGTTTTGGTAATCCGAAAGTATGATTTCATATACCAAAGTGGGTATGTATATTGATGATTTCAAAATGGTTTCAAAATAAAATCGGGTGATTGAATTCTGGGAATTCTATTTAAATGATGTGAAAAGTCAAAAGGAATCGGTATCGAACTTATGAAGTAAATTTGATCTAAATAAGAAAGGAAAATGAAAATTTTAATCCTGGAAATTAAAATTTTAACTTGAGTAAATCAAGGTAAACAAGATATATAGGAATTTAACTTAAGATAAGTTAAATGAAATTAAATTTGGATTTGAACTGAATTGGATATTAAGTGGAAAGGAAGGATAATTGTATGAATATAAGTTACAATTATTGAATGGACTCAATACACTTAAGTCCTTAAGCGAAAAAAAAATCCTGATTATGGATATAAGATGTAAATGGACTGAAGTAAGTAAATAAGTTTTTGAACTTATAAATTGGGAGATAAAAATTTAAATTGGACTAAATTGAATTTAACTTAAATTAAAAGAATTTGAGTTGAATTTGGATTGAAATCAAAATTCAGACCAGCTATAAATATTCTTGAATGGAATCAAGTTCTTATTTAAATTAGTGAAAGAAATGGTATGGATTTAAATTGGTTAAATAAATTTAGTTGAACTTGAGTTAAATTGAATAAGAACTGAATTGAAAGGAAATTTAATTAAGTTGAAAATGATATGGAATGAATTAAATCTTTACTCAACTAAATTTAAAAGAATAGTATGAAGATGAATCTAGCATAAGCTGAATTTAGATAAATTGCTTGATATTTTGGTAAATGAAATAGAAATAAAATGTTGATTTAAGATTTGGAAGTGAACTAATTAGATAACTAGTTAGTTAATGAAATTCAAAAATGTAACCTAGTGTGGTTAAACAGAAGTTGAATTACGAGTTAATGGTGGAGTTTAGAAATGAAGCTTGAGTAATAAATAGAATTCGACATATATTGGAAATGAATTAAATATTATGGAAATATTGTCGAATGAAATGAAGTTGGATTATAATATAATGGTTTGAGCTGTGAATAAATCCAGTTTGTGTTTAATTGAAAATGGCCATGTTAGTAATAAAATAAATTCAGGAATGAATTAAGAAGGTGAATCAAAATTTAAAATGGACTGGGTGAGTAAACTAATTGAATTAAAACTAGTGAAAGGATTGGAATTTGATTAGATGAGAATCAAATTAAAATAGAATTACTATTGAGTAGAAATAACTTAAGTAAATTGTGAAATGATTGTTATCGAGCTTTCTGAATTGGTTTTGAATGAAATTTGTTTGGATAATGAAATTGAAACGCAAGTTAAGTGTTCAAATCTATAATAAAATGAAAATGAGAATGTATGTGTTGTGAATATTCAGAATGGAATGAAATTAATATAATTTGAGTTGGAATTAATGTAAAGCGGTTATAAGCTTAAGTAATTGATATTTGCTGGAATAAGATCAAATTTGCATAGAAAATTAGTCATTTGGTCGTAAATGATAGTAAATAAAATTAGTTCTTAAATCAGTTTGAATGGATTGAAATTTAATAAGTGGATCATAAATGTGATACAAATAAATAAATTTGGAATTTGGAAAAAGGTGAAACTATATAAGTAAGGCATGTAAATTAACTTAAAGTTAAATAGAAGTAAATTTATGCTAGTGAAACACATAGAAACAAAATTTGAAGTGAATTTGAGCTTGTTTATGTAAATATGAAATGTATGAAATGAATTTGGTTGTAAATCATTTTGGAATTGAATAAAATGATATATAGATCCACGGAAGAAATGAAATTAGTGATTGGAACCAAATAAATCGTTGAAAATTTTGTTTGGCATGTTTGGCTAGGAAGTTTATGTGTTTGGCTAGATAAAGTAATGAAATATTATAGAAATTCATTTTTTATGAAGACTTATGTGCTTGTTTGAGTAAGTATAGGTAAAGGTAGCTGCAGGGATGGTTAATGGTTGCATTATTGCATATAAATAAGCCGCTCGCTTTAAAAAACACTAAATAAAGGGCACGCCTATGCAATAAAATTGAGAAATGAAAATATATTTCTATATATTTTGTTTTCCGACATTGTGGGTCAATGTATATATTTTTATCATATTTGTGATATTGTGAAACGCTCTCCATATAAAGGAGGCGCTGTCAAATTTTTTTGAAAATTTTGGGTGTTAAAATTTTTTTTGAAAATTTTGGATAATTAGAAAAGTGACTTTTGGAATGATGTTAGAAATCAAAGTTTTGAATTGGAAATGAAAGATAATGTTTTTGTATTAAACTAAAGGGTTTTGAGAAATGAATGTAAGTTTTAGTTAAGTAGGTTTTTGGTAAGCTAATGGGTTTAGGAGCATTTTTCCTACGTTAGCAAATTTCGAGGACAAAATTTTTATAAGGGGGGAGGAATGTAATGACTTGGAATTTTGGTCACTAGTCTTTGAACATTTTTAATTCATTTTAAATGTGGAATATGGATAGTTCATTGATTTTGAAATATGAAGATTTGGTTGAATCCATAAAATTAGTTATAATTTCAAATATGGCAATTTAATTATATTTGGATAAATAGTAATTTAATATTTGGAACTGACATAATTTGTAAATCTGAGAAACAAATGGATATGAAAATGGTTTCTAAAATTTATTTAAAGTCCAGTTAGATTTGAATTATAGTATTGGATTTTAGATGGAATCGAAAGTCGTTAAGTTAAAATTGGAATCTTTAATATATAGTAATAATTTAATATATAGTAATAATTTAGATAATCAGATTTTGATCTAAATTGAATCGGGATGATTTCTAATGTGAGTATAAATTCTGTATGATTCGTAATTAAATTAGTAAAGTTTTAAAAGTGAAATTTTAAACGATTTCGACGATTTTGAAAATCGCTCGATTTAATCGACGAGCTAAAATAGCCTTTCGAGGCGCAGTCTTGGAATTCGATGAAACCAGTTCCATTGGATCTGTAATAGTTAATTATTATCGGATTTCAAATTTTGTACCGTTTGGAATATCGTTTGTTCGTATGGTGAGAAACGCGTTGAAATTAAAATTGAAATTTAATATTTTAAATCGATTCAATAAGCTATTTTCCACATACGACCAATTTAGCCTCTGAAACACGTTCCATTGTTTTTGGAATACGGGTAGAACTTATAAATGCATGCCGACACGCATCATTTGGAGATCATTAGAAAAGTTATTTAAAAGTGAATTTAGTATTAAAATTTTATTATATATGCTTATATACGTGAATAGTGTAACCCTAACTTTCCCTTTAGCCCTGGCCACGGGCAATTGTTTTAAATGGTCGAAAACCTTCAAACTTCATCTCGATCTTTCTCCAAATCCATCGATTAATTGTGAAATCATCAAACTATAAAATCAAGGAGCTCGTCGAGCTCTATAGTTCGACCGGTGATGATCGTTTCTTGTGGTGATTTTCGACCATATTTGGCTCGAGAAGGGATGCGGCCATGCTCGATTTTTTAGGATGATGGGGGTGCCAAGCATGGATTCGCTCTAGCCATAGAAGCATGAGATGATGGGCTACAGCTTAGGCTCATTGGATCGACTTCTAAATGGCCATATTGGGGGAGGCGATCAAGTCTACGTAAGAATGAAAATGGGTTTTGTCGGTTCTGAGCAACAACCAGGAAGAAGTGCTTGTGGTCGGCCTTGATTTTCCAGGAGTAGATTTGGTTTTAAAAAAAGAAAGAATTGTTTATAAATTATATTAAATGTTTAAAATAACGTATCTCACGCATGCATAGTGAGATTCCGATGAAACAAGAAGCGTCAGAATCGCAGCGACGGGATCCACACTGTAGTGCAGATCTAGGGGCGTTTGGTGCAAGCGAGAATTTTAGATTAAATCGAACGGGCTTGATTTAATTAATATTCGAATGCTTGGAGTTTTAAACGCAAGGTGTGTGAATCTCACTCACATCTTGATGACTAGTAAATTTAATTAGTTTAAATTCTAAATTATTGATTGATTGACTGAATGTGATATTATATATGCTAGTGTGTGTGTGTATTAGAGTGATTGATTTCCCGCATTATAAAGCGAATGTGACCCAATGCGCCCTGCATACTAGTGGATGACCCTTTATACCGCGATGTCCCCCTCGAAGTGAGATTCGGTATTTTATTTTTATGCTAACATCAGTGGATACAGGAAAGCAGGTTGGAGGGATCCAACTGGATTCCTCAAAATATTGAAATTATTTTCATAACTGTGATATGTTTTATTTGATAATCTGTGATAGATTATATTAGAAATTAAGTTATTCGATGTTATGGTTTGGATGAATATATTTTGATATTTTAAATGTATAAATAAAATGAATTGATTTCTTTAAGGAAATGAAAAGAAATTTTTTGAAATAAAGAATGAAATATGTTTCAGATTTAAATACGGATTTTAAATCATAATAAAGGGTGAATTGGATTTTGGAATTGATTTTGGATAAATCGAGAGATAAATTTTAAAGGGAACTTAACTCAGGAAATTGGTTTGAAATCGATTAAGTGTTTTGGAAACTGGAATCTAAAGGAAGATGAGTAATGGAAATTTGTAAACAGGGTTTATAAATGAAGTGGAATATTTATCAGTAGATAAATTTGGAAGTATAGATTCAAGGTGTGAATTTATAAGAAAAAGGCAATTCATTTTCAAAATAAAAAGGTGATTTATTTTTAAAAAGTTGGAAGCTGTATTTCCTAAAAAGCTAATTATATTTTTCAAAAGAAGATTTCTAAGTATAATTTTTAAAATTGTTTTAAAAGAATGTTTTAGAGAAATTTACTATTTTTAATTGTTCTCAAATTTTAAAGTAAATATTATTAAAATTAATTTTAGTAGTAATTATTTTAAAGGTTAAATTAGTATTATGTTTTTAAATGAAAATTTTCTAATATTTATACTTTATGAAGTAATTTTATTTTAAAATATAGTTGTGGCTTAAGTTTTACTTGGAAAATTATTATAGAATTTCATGACTATTATTTTGAGTAAAGTGATTTAAGTAGTTTTATTATTAAATGTTTTAAGTATATATTTTTGGGTAAAGTGATTTAGATTATAAAAATCTAACTTTTATAAGACTAGGTGTTTTTCAATGAAAATAAAATAATTGGTTGAATTGATTGTTTATTTGATGGTTAAATAACCGACTATCAAATCTGGACCCAAATATGACTTTGGATATATCTACGAGGAGTACGGGAATTATATGGTACAGTTAACGTTTGAGGTGTTATACTGTACGTACAAACTTATTCTAGGACGTTTATAAGGAAATTCATCCACTAACGGTTAGGAGGTGAACTCTGATCTTATTTTCGTTTGTATATTTCCTAAAGAACCGGAGTTGAGTTTACCGAGAAATAGAAAATGTTGTTTTAAAGAGACCGGGATAAGATTTGGGATCCGAAAACCACTTCGATCCAACGAGTACGTTTTCATGATGAAGATAAGAACTTGGAGTCGAAGATGGAGTAGTGAAGTGCATGGACTAATCGCTACCAATCCTGAAGGTGATTCTGAAATGCATGTAGTAGGAGTAATGCCTTCGGTTCCGTTCGGACCGGGAACAGACTTGTATGGATCTATCATAAGATCATGACAATGAGCATTATAAGTGAGATGTGTTCTAAAAGGTAACGCTTAGCCTCGAACCTCATCAACCGGGAATAACTGAAAATCAAGGGATATGCAGGAAGGCTAATTGACTAGCAACATATTAGGGTAAGGTTATCCCTGTCTAGAGGTCCCTTTTTATACGGCTGGGTGGGCAGTTGTTGATCCCAACTGTAGGGTGATCTTATTCGGACAATCCAGTAAGGGGTAGCTCTGGTCTTGTGTTGCGGAGGATCAGGGGGATCGTCGGTATGCTGATCTAGACCATGTGCCATGACAAGGGGTACCCCAGTGCCCAGTCATTAGTTGGAAATCCATTCCCCCTACATGCCCTTTACAGTTTTGATTGTAGAGCCTAGTATTGTTGGAATCTAATGAATGTAATAATTTTGGCTATTTGAATAAGTATTTATACTTAGACACTATTATAATATCAGAGGATTTTATAAGAAATGTTTTAATTATCGTATGGTAAAAACCAGACATGTTCATTTGTGGCATGGTCTTACGAGATACCTTCGATTTTCAAAGGATTTTGAAAACTTTAATAATTAAATTGAGTGTATTTTTCTCATGCTAGTTTTCTTGACTGACTTGGGTGTTATTTTATTATAATGCTCCGGTCAGACCGAGTATTATAAATACATGATAGGATGCTGTGGAGCTCTGGAGACGAGCTGGATGGCGGGACGTATCATACGTACTTGATGTATATTCCACTGTGATGTATATTCTCCTTTCTTTCCCTCAGCAATCTGTCTTTTCCGGTACTCGATCGTCGGCACATTATAGAGCGGCGTATTTATGTCGATTTTTGAGGGTCGAAAAGGACGGGCCGTCATAATTTAATTGAATTTAATTTTATTAGTACATATATAACATTTTTTATTATTTATTTAAAATTATATTAATATTTTGAAAAATATTTTTTAATAACTTTAATAAAATTAAGGTTGGAAAGATAAATCGATTTGTTGACTTGTAAATTAATTGATTTAAGAATTGAATTTAAATAAAATTGATTTGAAACTTATAAATTCTGAGATTTTATGATACAATTTTTGTAACTTAATACTTTGATTATAATTAAAGGTGATTAAGTGAATAGTTTGAAATTAAAAAATTGAAATTATATATTTAATTTGATTTAAATTGGAATATGAGATTTTATGTAAATGTTTAACTAAAAATGATTAAGCGAATATTTTCAAATTTAAATTTAAATTGCAGTTGAATTTTGAGTTATAAATAAATTTTATCAAATTGAGTTACTGTAATTGTTTGAATATTGAAATGTATTTAACTGGAATTGGTTTAAATTTGTGATTCAAACCTGGATTTGATTTGCAATCAATATAAATTTAGAATGGTTTTTATGAGAACTCAAAATTTTCCAACTTAGATTTATTTGAATTAGATTTTGGGAATTAAAGTTGTTTTGAATTGACTTGTGAAATTAGTAGATACAATTCTAATTTCAAACTATTTCGATATAAACTATTACATATATAAATTATTTTAATCTATAACCTACTTTTATATAAATTATTTTTAGTTTATAACCACTTCAATATATAACATATTTTAAATACATTATATATAACAACTAATTTAATTTATAATCTATTTTTTTATAAACTATTTTTAATTTATAACTTTTTCAACATATAAACTATTTTCAATATTTAAACTGTTTATGTTGGAACTGTTATGATTTAGATTTAACGGATGTAAATGCGAATATTTTGATATGATGGTTTAAACTATTTTATGGTTATGATTTCCAAAGTGAATATGATTTCGAAAGTGATATGGTTTTGAAATGAATAAGATATTTTGATATAAATTATGAACTGTTTGAAATATATAATGACCACGGTATGAAATAAGCATTTGGCTGTTAAAGAAAATTGGATCGGCTGTTGTCATACTCTCTGCCAATACCGAAAATTCTTCAACAACCGTTCACATGGTTAAGATTCCAGAGCGAAGTAGGATGGATTGATGATGATTCTATAACGCATCCCTGACTCCCGTAACTCAGCTTGATGTGGCTAAAATAGGAGCTACACCGGGCCAAGTAGGGTCGCACCCCCTTTCATGCACATTTCTTCGATACCATTCTATTACTTTTGTGATTGATTAGGTACACCTTTGATTTGGAAGTGTATCTCAAGGTGGGTGGTAGTAGCTGCTATGTGTTACCAACAGTCTAGGAGTGCAAATGGTAGAATCCTACCCTTGCATTGCCTCGTTGCCTTGTCACATGCCTTATCAAGCCCATTACGAGTTTGGTTTGTACAGTATCTATGGAGTTCCATCTGATAGCCCTCTAGTTTAAGGAGGAATTACGATAGTGTGTAGACTATGGGAATATAAAAAAATGTTTTAATGGGGATATGGATAACGACTTAATGCTATTTTAATAGTTTACTTTACTTTAAACATTATATATGTAGCGTATTGTACTATGTATATAGATAGTTTTACGGATCCTTAAAGGATAGAATCCCAAACATCCTTTAAGTTATTTGCATTTCACTTGATTTGATTTACTGGTATAAGAATGTTAATCCTGACTCGATTGTTTTGTGTTTTGCTTTATGCTCGGGTCAGACTGAGTGTCATAGCATTTGAGACTCACCTTTGCAGCTTGGAGATTTGCTTGGAGATCTTTTATCTATTCAGCATGTCAGTTATTTCCCGTTGTTTATGTTCAGAGTTTCATTTGCTTTTGTATTAGTGACTTCTTTGTACTTGGAATTTTCTGATGTATTTGTTTCAGACTCAGATGTGTTATGTAGTAGTTTCATGAACTACTGTTTATCTATTCCGCTGCTTATTGTTGTAATACTCTGTATTTGTGATTCTTTCATCGATTTATTTACTGTATATGCTTAGTTTTACCAAATATAAATTAACAATATGTTGTTTTGAGCAATTCAAGTCCGACATGCGTGGATGCGAATGGTTCGAAATGCCAGGTCATTACAATAAGCTCCTTTATAAAATCCAAGTCTTTCAACTCTATTCATGGGTCTCTTAAACATTTATAAGCAACTAAAAATCTTTTACTTTAAAAAACCATTTTATAATAATAAATTGTTTATAATAAACATTATAAATAAATGAAAATCATTAAATATAAATATCTTAATAATTATTATTAATTTCAAAATATTGTTAACTAACCAATAATAATTAATCTTTACAATTTTATAAATAATAATAATTTATTTTCAAAATCTTAATAATAATCCTTATTATTAATTTCAAACCATAATCATTTTTAAATAATTTATTTTTCAAGATATCAACATTTTGATAAATACTTTAAAACAATATTAACTATAAACAAATAACTTTGGAACAGTACTAATATAATTAAATAACCTTAAAATAATATTACTATAAATAAATAACTCTAAAATAATATTAATTTAATTAAATAACCTTTAAATAATATTACTATAATTAATTATCTTTAAACAATATTAATATAATTAAATAACCTTAAATAATATTACTATAATTAATTAACTTTAAAACAATATTCATATAATTAAAGAACTCTAAAATTAATATTACTATAATTAGTTAACCTTAAAAAAACATTAATATAATTAAATAACCTTAAGATAACATTATTATAATTAAATAATCTTAAAATAACAGTATTATAATTAAATAGATAATCCTTAAAACAAAATATTTCCGAAACTCAATTTCAAATTTAAAAATCATTTCTTGTCTCCAAAACCAGTTCCAACTTAAATGACAATTTATAATTTTTTTAAAATACTAATTTGAGGCCAAAACGACCCAACACTTAACCAATATCGATATTGATTTTCTATCACTGTTGGATTTTATTTCCAAACATATAACGATGTTGATGTGCACGTAAATATGCATATTTTTATCACCATATTTAATCTATTTAAATTAGATAAATGATCATATTGGGTATTTTAACCTGTTAAACCAAAAAATCAAATTATTTTCAAATTGTCACATATTCATTTTCATAAAGGGGCAAAATGGTCGTTTTTATGCATTTAATAAATTGTGAAGATTTACTTTGAATTTTCTGTGTTTTTTGTAGGAAATTTAGTGGATTTTACAAGTGGTTTCATTATGATATATGCATGCACAAGAGTGAAGATAAAGAAACGTAGATGGAAATAATTCAAAGGCATGATAATGGAGGACACTACCTACCACATACCTTCATACACAAATTAGAGGCTAAAGCTTCATGCACATCTAAATGATGATTAATTGATGCAAATGATTACTTGGCTTCAACACTTCCTAGGAGGGTATTTTGGGAATTCCCTAACAATATGAATTAAGGTTTAACACATGTATAAATACCCATTACGTTTCATGTATCACTTCTCTTCTTTATCTCTCTTAGGCCTTCTTCTCTTTAGTTTAGTTTAGATAAAATAAAAGAAAGTTTTCTTTCTCTTTTCCATGGCTACTTAACCATTTTTATTTTCATGCAACTTTCTTTTCGTATATGCAATGTTAATTAGTGCTCTTTTTTTTCATGCTTGTTTTATTTTATTTGTTAATAGTTAGATTATTTTCATGTAAGTAGACTAGATTTTATTTAATGCAAGTAGATTAGTTTTGGCTTTCATCTTGATCTCTTCTTCCTCTTGTTTTATTTCATGTTGCAAGCTATATTTGTTAATTAGATTAAAAAAAATATGAGAAGCTAAACCCCTTCAATTTAGGGCTAATGAAACTCTCTAATTATAGAGTTTCAACATTTTGATAAATTTGGATCTCTTTTGTGCTTAAATGAATTTTGATGTGATTTATTGTTTCATGTTGAATTTGATAGTCTATGTTGTTCATAACAAATAGGCTATGCTTAAACAATCATAAACAATAATTACCACTTCATCTACATATGATAATGGTAATGAAGTGAATGTGAAATTAAAATTTAATGGCCAATATTTCTAAACAATAGTTAATAGGTCGTGCATAAAATAGATTTGATATTCAACTTTGTTGTTGTTTTCATGAGAGTAGTAAGTGGTTTAAGGGGTGTGTTATAGTTTGATGGCGTAAGTTGAGCTAATTAATAGCACAAATAAGCCATACTTATGATAAATACATCATTTAAATTCACAAATGACCAAAAACAAAGAGATCATAATTTCATTTTTGTTGAACTATGTGATCTAGAGAGTGAATTTATCCCCAAAATGTTTTTTCTACTCTCATATTTTCATCACCTTTTTTGTCATTTTTCTTACATTTTCTAGCTAATCACTTTCAATCATTGGTTAATTTGATTGAATGGAAATTTAATATCAACAATTCCCTTCGGATCGACCCGTATTCGCTACATATAACAATAGCACACCGTGCTTTTGTGGTTATTTTTAATTTAAAATTTATCGAGATTTTCTAGTTCGATAGAAACTCCATCATTGAATAAGTTTTTAGCGCGAAACAAGGTAAAAAAAAAGTAGTTTGAATTTATTTTCCTTTTTTTTGTTCTTGTTTTAATTTTTTTTCGTTTTTCTTGTTTTCATTTGTTTTTTTTCCACTTATTTTGTTTTTTTTCATCTGGTTTAAATTCCATCCTTCTACAGAAAAAACTTTATATATATCTTGCTTTTATTTTCAGGTTTTCAAATAAGATCAGGAGAAAAACCGCTTGGAAAAAAATAACTGTTTTGCTTGCTTGTTATATCTATTTTTTTACTTTGGTTGCATTGTTGATTTCTTGCATTTGCATTTATGTATTTTAAAAAAGAATTCAAAAACAAAACAAAATTTCATTCGTAGTTGCATTGTTAATATACGTTTAATTTATGCTTTGCATTTCATCCTAGAATTTTGATTAATAATAACGGTTAGATATCAATAACGCTTAATTGTATATTGAAAAGTTATATTCTTTGAACAATTTAATTTCTTGGTATCTAGGTTATAACAGAGCAATAATCAGTTATAAATATTACGGTGATTCGTAAATATTATACTGAATTGTTTCTTTAAAGGTACTTAAACCTTCGGCTACATTGCTACGGTGATTCGTGGTGACCGATAACCTTTGTTTGTTACCTGATCGAGAACTATCTTGTTGATTTGAGACAATGCGTGATTATACAATTTTGGGTTAACTTACGATAAATAATTTGTAATTAACCCTTGCAATCATTTAGTTTCATTAGTTCATGCACATTTATTAAAAAAATTTGTAAATATTCCTTTTCCTTTGAAATTTTTTCCTTTTTCTTTGAAAATTTCAAAAATCCAAAAAAAATATCTTTAAAAATATTTTCAACAAAAAAAATTTAAAACCAAAATACAAAACAAAAATTAATTTTCCATTTTCAAAAATAAATTCTGTTTGTAAATATTTTTTTCTTTATAAAAAACCAAAAACATTCTTGAAAATGTCTGAGTTTCCCCACTTACGTGAATTTTACAATAGTTGTGAAAATCAATATAATCCATATGATTTCACTCCAAATTCGTATGTATATTTTAACGCCAACTTTTGTATAAATAAATCGAATTTTGAACAACAAAAATTTCAAAACAATAACCCTCGACTCTTGAAAATAGCATTTCATCTTTACTTGAATTCTCTACACAACAAAATCAAAGTATAAATGAATTATGTAATTCATATTTGTGTAATAACTCGAGTCAAGGATTTCAAAATTTGAATTCAACTCAAAATTCAAATGAGTACGATTATAACCCATGCTAATTAAATTTCGAACTCCAAAATGAATTTCAAACTCAAGATGAAAATGTGAACAACTTTTCAAACGAATTTGGCAATGGAAATAATCTTAACCACGTTACGAGTGAAATTTTTTGTTCTAAACAAATCCAAATCGAAAATTCTCAAGATAATAATTATAAGTCTGATTCTGTTAAACAAGTGAACGAAATTTAAGATGATCACACAAATTTTTTGCTTGAAATATATATAAAACATTGTGAAAAACAAAACCAAATCCCAACGTGTGATGAGTCAAGTGATAATCCATCTTTACCCAAATCGACGATTTTCAAATAAAAAATTTTGAAATTGAAAATGAAAATCTTAACGAAGTTATTGAAAATTTAGTAATTGAGTTGGATTTCAATTCTTTTGAGGGTGTAGAACCAAACTTAAAATTCGATCTTCCTTTACTCGATTTCGAAAATTTAAATACGACAACTTTGGGATTTGGACTTGAGATACACAATGAAGTTGTTGATAATCCAACAAAGGAAGACGAATTTAATGAACGTGAATTTTTTGGACTTTTCGATGATGGGCTGTTAAATTTCGACGGGAAGATTTAAATCACCACTTTGATTTTGAAAGCAATAATTTTAAAGAATTTTTTGATGACAAACTTGAATTTCAATTTGGTGAAAATAAACTTGAATTTCAATTTATCGTTATATCTACCTCAAAAATCATTGAAAATAAATCAACTTGTACAATTTTCAATAAAACGACATTCTTTTTTCCAAATTAACATTCAATTTTGAAATCTTTTACGATTTGGTTTTCCACGCTTGAGCCGTATCTCGCATCATGTCTCGCATACTTGACGAGACAAATGAATCGGTCTTTGGAAGACCGTTTCATTTAGTGTTTGACAGTATACTTTCTGATCTCGTGTAAATACCATTCACCTTCATGTAAATAAAGATCATCGTTTTAGTTTTGATTTATTTTTCTCCTTCCACTTGGGTTGACTATGTAGACACAGTCAAAATCAAGTGTGGGGGAGACTCATCTTCATTTTCAATTTTTGATGGTTTATTTTTACTTTATCTTTCCAAAATTAAAAAAAATCTCAAAAAAACAATTTTATTTAAGCATTTTTTATTTTTTTTAAACGAACACTGTTGGATAAATATTTGGTCACTACAAGAAAGTATGTTATTAATAACGCCATTTGAGAACGCATTATGCTAAAGCGTTATTGTTTGGCGTGGCTAGTTACTTTTTTTTCTTTATTTATTCTCTTCTGCGCACTCTTACCACGTAACGTTTTGGCACAAAAAAAATGTTATCCCTCCCAGAATTTTCATCTCCCTCTCAAAATAATTATTCAGTTCATCTTCCTTCCAAAACCAAAATTACACTTATTCAGTTCATCTCCCTCCTAATCGCTCATCCCTTTCCTTCTTCGATCTTCGGTCTCTGATTCAGCTCGCTTCGCTTACCGCGCTTTGGCCGTTCTAAAGTATACGCATCCTACCCTAAATCATCTGCTCGGAGTTCTAGTTAAATTTCCTTCCTAGTCGCTCATTGCTTGACATTTCCTATCTCCGATCCATCTCACCATCTCCAATCTTTGCTCATCACTCTTCAGCAGTTTCGAAGTCGACACGTCCAGAACCCTAAATCATCTGCTCAAATTTCTAGGTTAGAAATTTACAGGTTATGTTTATTAAATTTTTTTATTTTTATTTTATTGTTTGGTTATGATTTTAGAAATTTTTATACTTAGTTTATGATTTAATCATTTGGTTATGTTTATTAACTATTTTATTTACTATTTCTAGATCATGTTTTACTAGAAAACAATTCGTTTGTTTTATTTCATAGGTTTATTTGCTATTTTTCATGAGTAGGATATGGCAACGATTCGTATGTTTTACTAGAAAATAGCTATTGCAAAATTATATTTTACTAGAAAACGTTTCGTATGTTTTAATTGTTGTTTTTCATGAGTAGGTTATGTTTTACTAGAAAACAATTCGTATGTTTTACTAGAAAACAGCCATTGCAAAATTATATCACAATTTCCAGAAATCATATTGGATTGCTATTGTCAACGACCTTACTTGTTACTTAGCTATTACATAAGCATATTTTCAGCATTGCTAAAATGCCTCCGATTCTTTAAAGTTTACTATGAAACATCGATGATCTCAAATCACTTATACAAAAGGCAAATTATTTCCCATCATCAAGAAAATGTTTACGGTTTTCATTGGGGTTGACTGGTATTAAATAAAGACCGATTTTCATTGAAAATGACTGGATATTAAATTAATAATGCCAATTTGTAACTTAATCGTATCATATAGTGAGATGTAAAAGTTTATGCACATTTTAACGAGTTTATAGTATTGGAATGCTTTTCTTAAATTCTGCTTCATATGATGTTAGAAAATTGAATTAGAAAAAGCCATTTATATTGCTATCCCACTTGGATATATATTATAATAAGTGAAATCAAAATGATTTAAAGGGTTTCCTTTCCTAACTTAATGCATATTGAATTAATTGTTTTAGGGACATCTATAGTAACAATTATTAATCCTTAATATAATTGTGTACAGGTTGAAGAATTGGAGCAGATGGCATCAGAGTTGCAGCAGACTCTCAGGGACAAACAAGACAAGAACATGCCATGATTAAGTTTTTTGTTGTTGAATTTTTTCCTATTACATCTTGATAATGTGATGAATACATATTTTTCTCTTGTAGGTTTTGATGATGTTGGAACAAGAACAAAAGCTGACTGAAGTTGCTCGTGTACTCGCTAAACAAGAGGCTGTTAAACAGAAACTTAATGCTCATGAGCTTCAAGTACATTCTTATCTTTATTTTTTATTTTTATTTTGTACTTGCTATTTATATGCTGCATTAGTGATATTTAGATTGGATGCAGAGAGGTTGACTCGATGTTGTTCAATCTTATATCCATAATGTTCTGAAGGAACAATTTTCCCCCACGGTTTTATATAATCTATTTAATGCACAAACAACTATGGTAAAATTAGATGAAGCTCAAAACTTGAACTGTTGGTTTATAAGTGTGTGGTAAAACTAGATGAAGCTCAAAATTTTTGTTCAGTCGTCTGGAAATTAGCTTCAGATGACTGTTTATAATAGAGCATAAAACAGAAAGTTAATGGTTAAAAAGAAATCTTTATTTAGACGTCCGAATATTTCAGCCAGACGTTTGAAACCCTATAAAAATCTAAGCGACGCTTTTGAAAAGAGTTTCATAGTATTTGCATTTAAAATATTCAAAGTAATTTTATATCAAAAATTTTGTGTGCATCATCAAAGAGATTGCACAAGTAGTAATATTTCAAGACTCACAATACATGACGACTTTTCTTTAAGTTTGATCTTCAATCTTCGAGTGCTTTTTCTTAGTCATCGAGTAGTTCGCCTTAGTCGTAGAAAATATATGGAAAGTATAGTTATCTCTTCAAAACTCGAGAATGTAGGATCTAACCGTGTGGAGTGATGTATCAAACCAAACATTGGAAAGAAAAGCATTGAAATAATGCACGGAAAGCACATGACACTGGATTTATCATATATGGCTATTTCTTTGTGGTGCTTTTAAGCTATTTGACCGGGGCAGATGTCCCATTTATTCCTATCTAGCTTGCATTTTTTACATGAATTATATGGATTTATCCCATTTCCAAATTTACGCAGGAAAAGTATGAAGAGGCAATGTCTTTTCTTGCAGAAATGGAGAAGAGGGCTATTACGGCGGAGAGTATGCTGGAAGCCACATTGCAGAGCCAACGGTAGTACAGACATACAGTCTCCAGGGTAGATTACTACCTTGATTCTCGGCATGATTTGATCACAATTACAGTTCTACCTTGGTTTTAGACAATCTAATATGTTGAATGTAGCATTTATCATGATTTATGAAGCCCACTAACTGTCGCCTAGTTAGTATTTTTTGATTCCTAACATTGAGAAAGGTGAAACGCCATCAGGTTTCTCAAAGCTATAATGTAAATGTAATTAATTATGGAAGCATTGGCATCTTCCTTTCATTGAGACTATTTTTCTAGGTGAAATGATATTTTACACAGTGTTGGGCATTTTTATATCAACAAACACTGGCCTATCTTTTGTCCCTTTGATGGTAGGGCTATAAATTTTCTACCAGTTTTTCTTTCTCATAAGTTTTACTACATTTTAAACTACTTGTAATTAAATTCACTTTTACTTCTCAATTCAAAATCAAAGTCGCGACAGTGGATGGGCGGTGATGAAGAAGTTGATGGGGGGACAGTGGTATAGAAAAATATGGTTGCAGTTGAGTTTTGCTACAGTCAGTGGTTTGTATGAAAGTGGAGGGGGTTGGTATAGGTTGCGCAGTTGTATGATGTTGAAGGTGGAGTTGCAGTTTTGAAGTTGATGTTTATGTATGTTCGGTGTATGGCAAGCAGGGGTATGTGAGTTGAAGTGTTGCTGCTTGGTTGCTGTGATGAGGCAGTGGGACGATATGTGAAGAATGCAAGTTGTGGTGGAGTAAATGCTTGGTTGAATGTAATTTACAGGTGAAGAGAAGGTTGGCAGTGAATGATATTATATGTGATGTGTTGATGGATAGGCGATGGTGGTCATTGGTAGTAAGTTAGTGGTGATGGGTATACAGTGATGTAAAAATGCACAGAGCAAGTGAAATGTTTGAGGAGGTTGATGGTAGATTGGTAATTGAAGTGGTGAAGTATGGTATGTTTTGGTTTGTAGAGAAGCTTGACTGTGCACTGTTGAAGTGGTAACAGAGGGTTATAGCAGAAGAGGGTTTAAAGTTGAATGGTAGTGGGTTGTTGATTGGATCTTTGTGGTTGTCTGTAGGAATTGCTGTGTGAATAGTTGAAGTTGGAGGATGGATGTAGCAGCTCCTGGAGGTGCAGGGGAGGTTGTGACAGTTTTTGCACTGTTGTATATTATTGGAAAGGAGGTTTATGTTTGGGAGTTTCATGGTAGTCAGGTAGTTTTTTTTTGTCGCAGTTTGGTAGAAGTACGTGAAGTGGCAAGGAGGATGGAGTATGAAGTGCTGTTGATTTTGTGGTTTCTGTGGTATAAGTGAAGTTGATTAGGGATGGTATGTGACAGTATGCATGGTCGGAGAAGTGGGTGGTCAGGATGATGATATGCTGATGGCTAGAGGCTTGACGCAAGGCAGTTTGATGTGAAGCACTGAATTGGGTTGCGGCAGTAGTTGGGTAGAAGGATGGTTGATGTTAGATGGTGTTGTAGCAGTGAGGGGTAGTTTGTAAGCAAGATGTAATAGTAGAGTGAATGGATGTATAAGCTTAGTGATCAGTAAGTAGAGATGGTTGTGGTGGAATTCATGGCAAATTTTTGGGTTCGTGGTGGCGAAGGAACTGTGCAGTGATGGTGTTGAAGTTTTAGTTAGATAGATGGATGGTTTCTGGCAGAGGCACGGGCAGTGGTGCACAGGGAAGTGGGTGTGGTGGTGCAGTGTTGTTATGTGCACACTGAAATGTGCACAGAGGCAGTTTTGTGATGTTTAAGTAGTGAAGTGTTGAAATGTACACTTTTGTGGGGTTGTGAAATGGAAGCAGTTTGTAGGAGGCGGGTAAGTAAAGTAATGATATGAGCAGTTTGATATGAAAAGTGGATGAAGTTGTGGTTATGGCAATGTTATGAAATGTTGATATTGGTGGGGTGGCAGCAGTTGTAAGGGGATGGTCAGTGCAATGGTTTTCAGTGGTATGTGATGGTATATGTTAATGGAGGATGTAAAGATAAAAAATGGTAACTGCGACAGTGATGATCAACTTATTGTATGCTAATGGTAATGTTGAAGAATGGAAGCAGTGGGTAATGTTGTAGGTTGGTGGTTGGTGGGTATGAAGACAGGGTGAAGTAACAATGGGTAGTTTGTTATGTAGTGGAACTGTTTATGGAACAGAGTTGTAGATGACAAGGAACTGAGTTGTAATGTACCAGTGATAGGTGATTGTTGAAGTTTGTAGTCGATGTTGAAGTGCAAAGGGAAGATGGCAAAACTGTGGAGATTGTAGGTTGTGGTTTGTGGATGTAATGTGTGGAAATGAAGTTGTAGCAGAGGAAGATTTTGAGGCGGCATGGTGTTTGTGGAGTTGTAGTGCACAGAGCAGTGTGTCATGTTGGCGGATGTGTAGTTGACACTAAGATTGCACAGATGACGAGGTGGTGTTGGAATGAACCGGGGTATGGGATAATGAGTAGTAGCTGCTTCCAGAGGATGGTTATGGGAAGGGGTAACTGACAGTTAAAAAACAAAAAGAAAGTTTAGAGAAAATGTAAATAAAAAAGGCGAAGAAAAAATGTAATTGTAAATTGAAAGCAAAAAATGTAACTGAAAATGCAATGGAATAAAAAAAATTACAAATAAAATTGTTTATATTTTATTTTATAAACTAGAAATGCAAATGCAGAAATAACTAGAAAACATGCACATAAACAAAATTCCACAAAAATCACACACAAACACACAATATATTTTCTAAATGCAATACACACACAAAATGAAACATATAAAAATCAAACAACAATAATTCGATGAATAGAAATTGAATTCAAATTAATTTCTCGGCAACGGCGCCAAATACTTGTTTAAACCGGCAAAATCTCTATTGGGTTAGAGAATAGCTGATCAAAATTTAATTAGAAATAACCGCAAGCTCACGGCGTATAATGATAGTACCTGGCGAGTACGGGTCGATTATCTCATGTTGCATGCAAGTTAGGGAGCGACCAGTATGCCTTCACCTTGGTATTAAAGGCCACCTTATATTCTATTTCTTACATTTTTTGTAAACATAAATGTACCTCATGCAGAGTTCTTATTATTATTTTAGATTATGATACAATGAGCTACGGATGTGGTTCTACTATATCATCTACTTGAGGATTAACATCCTACAAATGGAGACTGTTTCATGTGAATTTGCAAAAGAAGATATTGTACTAGATTATCACCCTCAGTTTTAACCGAGGATGTCATCCTTATTTAACACTAAGCCTCAGTTAATACCGAGGTAAATGTTTGTTCTACAAAGCAGATAGTGTAATTGCTAATTGAACTTCGATTTGTAACTTGAAAAGTATACTAGATTTTGTCATTCTATTGTAAAATTGCTTGTACATAATATATATATATATATATATATATATATATATATATATATATATTATACCACTTTGTTCTAAATATCAATAAAATGCAATTAATATTATATGTTGATACATAGGTACTGCATGTGTTAAGGATTGATACAAAGAAATTGGCAAGTGTTATGGATGGATACAAAGAAATTGGCAATTAATGTTAATATTATAACGTGTTGATTTAATAGCGTGAAATGACCGCTATTGAATAAATATTTTATAGCGGCAAAATGGTGTTATAAAGATTTCCAGTTCCGTTGCGATTTAGCTGTATTATAGCGGCTATAATGAGCTACTGAATTAACGTACCATAGCGGACGAATTTGCGTTATAAGACTAAGCTCAACCATAGCGGCATATTTTGTGTTATAAATATTCAACAGTTTTTTATAACATGTCGATATACAGCGCTTATCAAACCGCTATGGTTGTGATTAATAGCGGCTATATGCCGCTATAAAAGACACTTTTTGTTGTAGTGGGTTTTGGCTTATTAAATCGAAATTTTTAAAAGTTTATTTGTCTTAACAATAATAAAAATGAAGCTTGATTAAAAATAACAATTGTTTAACTAGTATAGGAAGGTCCATACGTGATAATTATGAAATATATCCTAGTTGAAAATCTTTACTTTAAAAAGTGGTTGATTTAAAGTAAAGGATATAACTTTTTTTTGTCTTCTAAGTTAAGTGGTTCTACGATGATTTTAAAAAACTCTTTTTTCAAAAAAAAGAAAAAAACATTTGTACGTATGTAAATAGTTTCTATTAACACCTACAGTCAAGTCAACAGGTGTACGCACTTGTGTGTACACTAGCCATGCTTTGTACCTTTCTCACGTAAGCCCAAAAGGCAGTGCATGATCGGTATATCTGGCCTCATTTTATCTGAGCTAGGTGTGTACATATAAAAAATTCTTTTTAATAACAGCTACCGTCAATAAGCGTTCACACTTTTGTGTTCATTCGCCACGCTCTATATTCCCCTCACATAAGTCTGCAAGGGAGTGCATGGGTAATATATCTGGCCCCAGTTTTCTGAGTCAGGCATATGTAAATATTGTAAATTTAAATAAAATTTTCAATAAAAATAGAGGGAGAAGCAAATGAAATTCAAGCACTATTATAACTTATTTGATTTGATTTGTTATTGAAATGAAATGAAAATACCACTGATGAATTTTGACAATCAAATAAGGATCTATTTCATAGTTATACTTTATTATCAACTGAAAAAACAAGTTAAACTATAGTCTGTTTGTTATGATAACTTGATTTTTGTTGGAAATTTTGACGAGTAAATGACTTAAATTTTCAAGATAATGATCAAAACTTATAACTTATTTATGTCGATTTAAAAGTAAATCATTCATTGTAATTATTTCAAAAAACTTACATTCATCCCATTGTAAATACTTGTATTTTGTAAATATTTTCATCCTGCATTTGTATTTGTGGGTAGTATCTGCTGAAAACCCTCATGAGACAAGACTCGTCCTACTGGGGACACCCATAGGTTTAGCGGCTTGTTGCATACGCTCAATGCACTTGTGCTTCCTATGAAAACAGATTTACTTAGTTTTAGTTTATTCGAGGACAAGTAAAAAGACAAGTGTGGAGGTATTTGATGTGCACGTAAATGTGCATATTTTTATCACCAAATTTAATCTATTTAAGTTAAATAATTGATCATAATGGGTATTTTAAGTTGTTAAACCAAAAATTGAATTATTTTCAAATTGTCACATATTCATTCTTCATATAGGGGCAAAATGGTCATTTTTATGCATTTACTAAATTGTGAAAATTTACTTGGAATTTTCTATGTTGTTTTGTAGGAAATTTAGTGGATTTTACAAGTGGTTTCATTATGATATATGCACGTACAAGAGTGAAGATAAAGAAATGAAGATGGAAATAATTCGAAGGCATGATAATGGAGGACTTCACCTACCCACATACCTTCATGTACAAATTAGAGGCTTATGCACATGCTAATAGAATTTAAAGCTTCATGCATATCTAAATGATGATTAATTGATGCTATTGATTACTTGGTGATGCAACGGATAATAACTTTGATCACGAGATGCTGCTTCGTGTCAAATAAATCGATAAAACGATGATGGAACGATACAATGATGAATTGATGGATTAATGATACCAAGGATAAATGCCCGAATCCGTTGATCTCGCGAGATACCAGACTCTAGCTATCTTTAACACGTTGATTGCGCATGATACCGTGTTAGAAGATCTACGATTCTTCGATGTTGATCTCGCGCATGAGATTCCGTGAACCGGCTTCAAAATCGTTGATTCGAGCGCACTCAAATAACCAAAAAGGGAGAAAGGAGATAACACTCAACTTGCAATTTTAAAGATGCACAAAGCACTCAAACAAAAGTTTATTCAAAATCAACCACTTTACAAATGACACAACATCCCTATTTATAGGGTTACAACAGAACACCTCCGACCTTGCAGCTTCAACGACCTACGACCTACGAGTTACAACACGTGCGACCTAACAAACCAACGGCACGCGACTTATGACCTAAGATATACAAGCGACATAACAAATAAAACCAGATACAACATTACACGACTCTCGACTTAATAAGAAACGACATACGACCTAACGTATTTACAACAACAACACATATTTACAACAACACATCACGCGACTTAACAAGTCAGCGACCCGAGCTTTTGGAGCGACTTAAAGTGAAATGACATAAATGATGAGCAACTTAAGGTCGACGACCTAAGTTTGAGCGACATAAGAAACATCAAGTTCACACGACCTATGGAAAGCGGCATGTGAGAGCGACTTATGGAATTAAGCGACATAAGCATCTGAGCGACCTAACACGCTAGGTTGTAGGTTGATGGCGACCTAAAGTAACGTAGCAGATTTGGTTTGGCTTGCTAGGTCGCTTATCCTGGTAGGTCGTAGCCCGAACTTCGTAACGACCTAAGGAAAGCGGCATATCAAGCATCACTGTGTCTTCCTTCCTCTGTATCTCGTTAGGCCGTAAGTCGCTAGGTTGCTCGCGACTTAAGGATTCAGTTCGTTCACAACCAAAGCTGTTGCGACCTAAGGAAAACAACCCATCCTGATGCGCTGCATTCTCCCCTACCCCATCATCTATTTCATTAGGTCGCAAACAACGTAAGGCCATCGTGCGACTTAAAGCAAATGAGTTAGCATTGTGCGCTGCATCATCCTCCCCTGGTTGACAAGAATTCGACCCCGAATTCACACTTTCATCTTCTTCAAGACACTTATCCTCATGATACGGAATCAAGTGTTTGATGTTAAAAACGTCGGCAGTATGGACATGATCCGGCAACCTTAACTAATAAGCATTATCATTGATCTTCTTCGAGATTTCTACTGGACCAACTTTCGAGCTTTCAATTTGTTGCAAGTTCCATCTGGAAAACGATCTTTCGTCAATACTGCGTAAACAAAATCACCTTCTTTGAAGTCCACACTCCTTCGCTTCTTATGTGCCAGTTGCTTATACTTCTCATTTGACTTCAGCAATCGTTCATGAACAATTCTGTGACACTCCTGCAACGCATTTACGAAATCACAAGCTCGTTTAACAACTCCTTTCTGACGTGGAACTATCGACAAATCCAACGGTCCTTTCGGAATTGGTGAATATACTACTTGAAATGGACAGAATCCGGTACTTCGATTAACAACATAATTATGTGCGAAGTCTGCCTGACACAATTTCACATCCCAGCTTTTCAAATTATCCTTCATAAGGCATCTCAATAAGTTTTCCAAAGATCTGTTCACCACTTCCGTTTGCCCATCCGTTTGTGGATGATAGGCGCTACTAAAATTCAGCTTAGTCCCAACCATCTTCCGTAGACTTAACCAAAAATGACTTAGAAATCGAGTATCCTGGTTAGAAACAATGGTCTTAGGTATCCCATGTAGTCGATAAACCTATTTAAAGAACATTTGAGTAACACGGACTGCATCGGCGGTCTTTTTACAAGCTATGAAATGTGCCATCTTCGAAAATCTATCCACCACAACATATATAGAATCATTTCCTCGTTGAGTTCTTGGCAAACCCAAAACAAAATCCATGCTAATATCAACCCATGGTCTAGTAGGCACGGGCAATGGCATATACAATCCTGCATTCGTAGCTGTCCCTTTGGAAACTTGACATATGTGACATCTCTACACAAATCTTTCAACTTCTTTCCTCATGGAAGGCCAAAAATATGATTGAGAAATCAACTGCAAGGTACGATCTCTTCCCACATGACCTTCTTCATGCGATTCCTTCACAATCTTTATTCGCAAACTGCACTCTGGTATACACAATCGATTTTCTTTGAATAGAAAACCATCTACCAACAAATACTCATCCGTCTTCCCTTTCTCGACTTCATCTACAATCTTAGCAAAGTAAGGATGCTCAACAAACAATTCTGGAAGTACATCAAACCCCGTCACTTCAACTCTCATCATAGTCAACAAATGATTTCTTCTACTCAATGCGTCTGACACTCGATTTGTAACTCCTAACTTATGATTTACAACAAAGGTAAACTGTTGCAAGTATGCGATCATGAAGCATGCCTGGCTGCAATCTTATCCTGTCCCTACAAATGCTTCAACGCTTCATGATCAGTATACAACACAAACTACTTATAAAACAAGTAGTGTCTCTAGTGCTTTATGACTTGGACAATAGCATAGAACTTCACGTCATAGGTATTGTATCTTATCTTGGCTGCAGAAAGTTTCTCGCTAAAATAAGCAATTGGTCGACCCCACTGACTTAATACTGCACCAATTCCAACCTTAGACGCATCAGTATCTAGCTCAAAGAGTAACTGAAAGTCCAGATATCTAAGAATCGGTGTCGTAGTCAAAAGTGTCTTGATTCGTTGGAAAGCAAAAATCAGCCTCTTCAGTCCACACAAACTGCTTTCCTTTCATACAATCTGTCACTGGTGCCATCACGCTACTGAAATGTGAAATAAACCTTCGATAGAATGATGTTAACCCATGGAAACTTCTCATTTTAGTTATATTCTTGGGTTGTGGCCAATCTTTGATTGCTTCAAATTTACCTTAATCCACATGGATTCCTTCCTTGGACAACACATGCCCAAAAAAAACACTGTTTGTCATGAACATGCACTTCTTTGTTGCCACGTAGAATTGCTCCTGATGAAGTATCATCAACACTTCCCGTAAGTGTTGTAGATGTTCTTCTGCGCTTCCACTGTATATCAATATATAATCAAAGTATACCACTACGAACTTTCCAATAAATGGTCGAAAGATCTGATTCATCACTCGCATAAAAGTACTAGGTGCATTCGAAAGACCAAATGGCATGAACAGCCATTCATACAACCCCTCCCGTGTCCTGAAGGCTGTCTTCCATTCATCCCCTGGCTGAATTCGAATCTGATGATACCCACTCTTTAGATCAATCTTTGAAAAGATAGTAGCTCCGTTCAATTGATCTAACAAGTCATCCAATCTTGGCATCGGAAATCTGTACCTCACTGTAATCTTGTTTAGTGCTCGACTATCTATACACATTCTCCAAGTTCCATCCTTCTTTGGCACTAACATGACCGGTACTGCACAAGGACTTAAACTTTCTTGTACGCGCTCTTGTTCAAGTAACTCCTCCACCTTCCTTCTCGACTCCTCGTGCTCCTTTGGACTCATTCTATAGTGTTGTCTATGTGGTAACACAGCTCCCGAAACAAGATCAATCTGACGTAGTATATCTCTCAACGGTGGTAACTCTTTCGGTAATTCATCAGGAAATACATCTTCAAATTCCTTCAACACTGGCTTAACTTCCTTAGAAATTTCAACCGCTTCAATACTTTCACGTCCAATCAACAGAAATACTTTAGGCCCATCCTCTACTTCTTTGACAAACTCCTTCAAGGATAACAGAGTCTTTAGTTCTTCGATTTCCTCCAACTTGTTTTCAACTTGTTGTCGCTTTTTAGGAACTAAAGTGATTCTAGTGCCATCGAACATGAAACTATAGCAGTTAGTCCTCCCATCGTGTTGCACGGCTCTATCGAATTGCCACGATCTCCCCAACAACAAATGACATACATCCATATCTACCACATCACACCAAATTTCATCCTTATACTTCTTTCCGATGGAAAAAGTTACACAAGCTCTTCGACTAACTTTCACTTCCCCACTTTTCCTCAACCAAGCTAATTTGTAGGGTTTGGGATGCTTCTCTGTCTTTAACGCCAACTTCTTTATAGCTTCTGTAGAGATGATATTATCACAACTTCCTGCATTAATAACAAACTTACAAACTCTTCCCAAGATAGTGCACGTCGACTGAAAAATGTTACTCCTCAACCAACTAGTCTCCTCTTCCTGCTTTGGCGTCAAGCAAGATCTCCTCATCATTAAAGAATATCCCTCGTCTCCCGCCAATAATTCTTCTTCCTCCTCAACTTGTGGTGGATTGGAGCATTCTATTTCTGCATCCTCATCCTCAACCTCAGCAACCATCACTCGCTTCTTAGGCTTCGGGCATTCATTGCTCTTATGACCAAACTCCTGACAGTTATAACACTTGAAATTATTGTTGACCTTGGTCTTAGCAACCTCATTGACAACCGGTTTACCAACAGCCTTGGAAACATTAGAATTGCTACTAGCCCCTTTCACCTGATTGATCGAACTTGTAAACGCTCCACCTCCTCTTCTACCTTGCTTCTCCCAAGCTAGAGCCTTCTGGTATGCTTCAGCAACGGATCTTGGATCAAACATATTCACCATGTCCTGAATTTGCATTCTCAATCCTCCAACAAATCTAGATGTCAACTGTTCCTCCGTCTCCATGATATCGTTTCTAGCAATCAGTTGATAAAACTCATCTGCATAATCATTTACCGAATTTGTCCCTTGTCTCAAATTCTGTAAGCGCTGATACATAAGAGACTGATAATTATAAGGCAAGAAAGTAGCCTTCATAAACTTCTTCATCTTTTCCCATGAAACAATTTTCGACTTTCCCATTCTTCCCTGTGTAAGTTTAGTTTATTTCCACCATGCCATAGCTCTTCCCCTCAATCGTGTGGCAACCAACTTAACTGTACGATGCTCGGGTACTTCCATTAAGTCAAAAATTTCCTCAACATTTGATAACCAATCCAAAAACTCTTCCGGTATCACTCCCCTTTTGAATTCTGGAATCTCTATTTTCATCCCCGACTCCCATCGACGATCATCTTCTACGTACCGATATTGATTTCGTACTTGGTCTCGATCTCGATAATGAATACTACCTCTATCACCATCTTCATCACAATCAAATGTACTTCGATATCGATCTCGACCATCAACATCTCTACGATCACGCATATCTCTTCTACTACGTCTTTCAGCATCACGATATGGCTCATCTCCAAACTCACGTGGAGTTCTTCTCTCTTCATTTCTGTACTCATGGTATTCTCGTCACATTGAAACTGATGATTCTCTCCATTCTCGACAAGATTGTGGTGACACACTCCTCGCTTCCATAACCGATGGCGAAACTCCGTTTCCTCCATGGTTCGAGACTGGTGACCTTCTCCTTTGACTTTAATTCATGTCATTCATCAATTTTTCTAACTTCCCAATACCTTCATCAAACTTTTCATTGATATGTTGTTTCATTTGCTCAGCTTCTTGTCTTCTATACACATCTTCAACATTTTGAAATGGATTAGCACGTCTGGGAGGCATTGTCGAATCTTCAACAAATCCAAACACACACTTCAACTAGTACAACTTTAACTCAAATTTGAACATGACTTTTCTCGAACTGCACTTAGCTTGGCTCGGCTGTAACTGCTTTGACTCGGCTTCAAATTCTATATTCGTCTTAAACTCCAACACTTCCTCTTTACTCCCAATAGGCTCGGCTTAGCTATGATTGGCTAAGTCTAGCTCTGATACCAATTGACGCAGCGGATAACAACTTTGATCACGAGATGCTGCTTCGTGTCAAATAAATCGATAAAACGATGATGGAACGATACAATGATGAACGATGGATTAATGATACCAAGGATAAATGCCCAAATCTGTTGGTCTTGCGAGATACCGGACTCTAGCTATCTTAACACGTTGATCGCGCACGATACCGTGTTAGAAGATCTACGATTCTTTGAATTTGATCTCGCACACGAGATTCCATGAACCGGCTTCAAAATCGTTGATTCGAGCGCACTCGAATAACCGAAAATGGAGAAAGGAGATAACACTCAACTTCCAATTTTAAAGAGGCACAAAGCACTCAAACAAAAGTTTATTCAAAATCAACCACTTTACAAATGACACAACATCCCTATTTATAGGGTTACAACGTAACACCTCCGACCTAGCAGCTTCAACGACCTGCGACCTAACAATCACGGGTTACAACACGTGCGACCAAACAATCCAATGGCACACGACTTATGACCTAAGATATACAAGCGACATAACAAATATAACCAGATACAACGTTACACGACTCTCGACTTAATAAGAAACGACATACGACTTAACGTATTTACAACAACACATATTTACAACAACACATCATGCGACTTAACAAGTCAGTGGCCCGAGCTTCTAGAGCGACTTAAAGTGAAACGACATAAATGATGATCGATTTAAGGTCAGCGACCTAAGGTTGAGCTACATACGAAACATCAACTTCACGCGACCTATGGAAAGCGGCATGTGAGAGCGACTTATGGAATTGAGCGACATAAGCATTTGAGCGACCTAACATGCTAGGTCGTAGGTCGCTGGCGACCTAAAGTAACGTGGCAGATTTGGTTTGGCTTGCTACGTCGCTTATCCTGGTAGGTCGTAGCTCGGACTTCGTAACGACCTAAGGAAAGCGGCATATCAAGCATCACTGTGTCTTCCTTCCTCTGTATCTCGCTAGGCCGTAAGTCGCTAGGTCGCTCGCGACTTAAGGATTCAGTTTGTTCACAACCAAAGCTGGTGCGACCTAAGGAAAATAACCCATCCTGATGCGCTGCATTCTCTCCTACTGCATCATCTATCTCATTAGGTCGCAAACGACTTAAAGCCATCGTGCGACTTAAAGCAAACGAGTTAGCATTGTGCGCTGCATCATATGGCCTCCACACTTCCTAAGAGGGTATTTTGGGCATTCCTAAAAAATATGAATTAGGGTTTAACACATGTATAAATACCCATAATGTTTAATGTATCACTCTCTTCTTTAGTCTCTCTTAGGCCTTCTTCTCTTTAGTTTAGTTTAGATCAAATAAAAGAAAGCTCTCTTTCTCTTTTCCATGGCTGCTTAGCCATTTTTATTTTCATGTAACTTTCTTTTTTTATATGCAATGTTAATTAGTGCTCTCTTTTCTTTTACATGCTTCTTTTACTTTTTTGTTAGTAGTTAGTTTATTTTCATGCAAGCAGGGTAGATTTTATTTTATGCAAGTAGATTAGTTTTGCTTTTCATCTTGCTTTCTTTCCCCTCTTGTTTTATTTCATGCTGCAAGCTATATTTGTTGATTTGATAACAAATATGAGTAGCTAAACCCCTTCAATTTAGGGGTAATGAAGCTCTCTAATTATATAGTTTCAACATTTTGATAAAATTTGAACTCTTTTATGCTTAAATGAATGTTGATGTGATTTATTGCTTCATGTTGAATTTGATAGTCTATGTTGTTCATAACAAATAGGCTATGATTTAACAATCACAAACAATAATTACCTCTTCCTCTACATATGATGATGGTAATGAAGTGAATGTGAAATTAAAATTTGATTGCCTACATTCCTATACAATAGTTAATAGGCCGTGCTTGAAATAGATTTCATATTCAACTTTGATGTTGTTTTCATGAGAGTAGTAAGTAGTTTAAGGGGTGTGTTGTAGTTTAATGACTTAAGTTGAGCTAATTAGTAGCACAAATAAGCCATACTTATGTTAAACACATCATTTAAATTCACTAATGACCAAAAAGATAGATCATAATTTCATTTTTGTTGAACTATGTGATCTAGAGAGTGAATTTATCTCTACATTTTTTTCCTACTATCATATTTTTATCACTTTCGTTTTGTCGTTTTTCTTACATTTAGCTAATCACTTTCAATCTTATGTTAATTCTATTGAATAGAAATTTAATATTAACAATTCCCTACGGATCGACCTGTATTTGCCACGTACTACGATAGTACGGCGTGTGCTTGCAGTTATTTTTATTTTGAAATTTATTGATAGTTTTTTAATTCGATAGAAAATCCATCGTTGAACAAGATGTTATAACCATAGTGTCCACAATCATGTTCTTTATTCAATAATCCATATAAAAGAAATATTATTGAAACAATTCAATAATAGCAAGGAAGCTAAACAGAACAAAACAATTGGACAATGATTCGAAAGAATATATGTGTTAGCACCAAAAATGGTCACTAACACCCAAACGTAAATGAAAGCACCAACTAAAGGTCATAGATCACATATAGAGTGTATGTAGAGAGTATGAATATAAAGAACAGTTAAAATTAAAAAGGAAGCATAATAACAGAGGATTTATAATAGTTCGGCTGATTTGGCCTATGTCCACTCCAGAAATTTCTTTTTTGTTGATATCAGTATCAAGTACAATTACAATCCGGAGTTTTCAAAACAATAATGGCAGAGTAGCCTTAGTGGAAAAGAGGAAGGGGAATAGAATTCAGATAGCATAAAGAGAAACACAACACTCGAGTCAGGAGATAAATACTTATGAAATATAAATCAACCCAAGTGAATAGTAACAAAATGCATCAGTAACTTAAAGGATGTTTGGGATCGCCCATCCTTTAAGGATCTGTTAAACTATTTACTGTATAGTAATATTCGCTATTATAATAATGTCTACAGTAAAATAAAATTACTTTAAAATAGCATTAAGGGGATACCATATAACCCTTAACATGTAATAATGCCAGTAGTCTATATAATACCTGCATATCTCATGACCGGGAGACTACGAGAAGAGACTCCATAGGTACAACACAAATCAAACTCGTAATAAAGCTTGCTATGGTAGGTGACACGGCACACAAGGCAATGCCATGATAGATATACCAATTACGCACAAGGGCTAGCGGTAACATAGCAGCCACTACGCCCACCTCGGAACACACTCCCAATCAAAATCAGAGGATGGCCATTAAATCAATCACAATTAAGAGTATAGTATTGAAGAAATGTGTCTGATAGGAGGAATGACCTCACTTGGCCCGAGATCACTCCTGTTTTAGCCACCTTATACCAACTCACGGGAGTTGGGTCAACGTTCATACCTAAATAGGATCGCCGCCACCATCCTACTTCATTCTGGAAACTCCATCACGTACACATTTGTTAAAGTGGTTTTCGGAGTTGGCAGAGAGTATGACAACTTTTGATCCCGGTCTATTTAACAACCAATCGTTATTATAACGTCGTGGTTATTTGAAAATAGTTCATACTTCAAAAATCATATCATTTCATTTCAAAACTATATTCCTTTCAAAATAGTTTATACTTCGAAACCAAAACCATTTCTATTTCAAAACTATATTCAAATCAAAATAGTTTACACTTCGAAACCAAATCGTTTTTATTTCAAAACTATATTCACCTTTCAAAAATCATAATATTTTCCAAGTTATAACTCTTTCGAAACCAAAATACTTAAAATCATTGTGCTTTGAAAATCATAACATTTCGAAATCATACACTTGAAATCATGGTACCTTCCTTTAATTCTTTACATTTTACAAATTTATTCAATTAAACCCAAATTTGAAATTTAATTCAACTCAAACCATCAGTTTCAATTCAATTCAGTTTCCCAGCAAACCGTTTCAAATATTATCAATTTCAAACATAGATTTGATCCACAAAAAAAACTATTCAATTTTTGAATATAATTCAAAGCTTTAAATATACCATATTTCAAAACTAAATTTGAAAATCTCATACACACACATACACATATATATCAAATTCACTTTCATATTATTTAGCTTTGAAATAATCACATAATAAATACAATATCATTGAAATAAATCTGAAATACAAGTAAACCAAACATTCTTTCATACTAACATAAACTTCAAATATTCATTTATCGAATAAATTGAATAAATCAAAATCAAATATCGTTCCTCATTCACATTCTTTATCAAAATAAAGATTATGTCATTCAAAATCATTTAAAAACCATTTCCTTTCAAATCCTTTATCAATTCATTATCATTCTTTAATTCAAATATTCAAATTAAATATCATTTTAAAATCAAATATGTCATTCATTTATTATTTCAAATATCACTACAAAAAACATTTCAAAATTCCATTCGAACTTTCATTTATCTCATTACATTTCATTCCATTTAACACATAACTAGTAAACCTTACTTAAATTCAAATTCAATTTAATTTCCTTAAAAATTCAAATTTAAATATTAAAATATTTTCAAAACTCATAAAATTTCACAAATAATCAATTCCAAAAGTTAAATAATTTAACACTTTAAAATATAACTCAAACAGTGTTAAAATCTATAATATTTCAAAACATTGTCAAATTTCAGCAATGACAGCATTTATAAAGTGCTACAATAGGTATTTAGTTTCCAAAATAGTTTAGTTGAGGAATAACAGCATTTATAAAATGCTGTAATGGATATTTATTTATTTCAAATATAGTTAAATTCAAAAACAACAGCACTTAAAAATGTTGTCATAAGACCACATCATTTTTTTGGAAATGCTATTAATAAAATTCAAGATTTTATTACTGCTTCAGAAACATTAACACTCTAAATTTTTGTTATTTTAAACTTATAAATCATATTTCTAGACTTCATGATTTCACATTTAAATAATTTTAACATAAGATTTATCACAACAAAATTTTAAAATTAATTATCCAATTTAAAACTCAATTCATTTGTTAAGTCAAAATTCACTATTTTCTTAACATGCTAATTTAACAAAACTTTAAACATTTTACTTCAAATATCTTTTAAAAATTTTAAATTTAATTTCCCTTATTTACTTACATTTTTATAAGTATAATTTAAAGTCAAAATCACACTTACTTCAAATTTACATACTTAAATTCACAAATTCAAAACTTAATATTTAGCTTTCTCAAAACCATAAAATTTATATTTTTAAATCAAAATTTCGTACTTTAAAAAAATATACATCATAAGAAAAATCATTTAAAAATATACCATGAGATCTGTATAGAATTTTCTAACCTAGGTCAAGTGATACCGATATGTATCATTTCAACCCGCAAATTAAAAAGAAAACCCGGGTTCTATCATTTTATACCCACAATCCCAAGTCAAATAAAATACAATAAAAATCACTTGAGCCTATCATTTCAGCTCATAATGATTTTTCCCTATTCTAATGTCCGTTCGGGTATGTATCTTTTCAACCCATAGTGATTATATTCTAACAGGGAACTTGCAATGTGAGCATATACATAAACAGTACAAACAAATATTCTAACCTGTCAATGTCATAATATAATGTCATTTGTCATATGTCAGATGATAATTAACAAAGTTAACATGGTAATAACATGAAATAAAATATCATATAATCATCATTAACTTGCATAAACATTTTAATTACGAACCACTTGTCATCCATTTACCATTTCATAAGTAATAATGTCAGAGTGAGAAGGACTCGCCTTTATAAAGCTAGAGACCAAAACAACACATACAAGAGCGATTCCAAATGCACGACAAACACGATTAGATTTAAATGGATGGAGAGCCTTGTAAACAACACAAAATATAACATACATAAGCACAAGTATAAATATTGACAAAAAAAATAAAGTCCACAACTTTTGTTTGCAAAACAATTGCAAAACAAGAGAGATAACCAAACCTTTGGAGCAAAAGACTTGTACAAGACAACATAAGCTAGGCCAAAATGCAAATGGGCTTGATCTAACGACACCCAGGATCGGCATAGTTCATGTATGCTTGGCCATGAGTCATGAGACATGGCAATGGACATGAAAATGGAAGGCAAAGTCATGAAGAGGCAAAGGTAAGCAAGGGGTCAAGGGATGGAAGGTTTTGGTGCAACATAGGCTCGGCCTATGCCAATATTTGGCTCGGCCATGGTCACTACAGGCCAGGTCATAGGTTAATGTGATGTCTAGAGGTAATGTCATGAGCCGGTGGTGGAGCTAGCGGTGGTGGCCGAGGCTAGACATGAAGATTACGGTGGAATAGAGGTCGTCTATGCATTGTTTTTGGAATTTTAGCAAAGTTTTTGTGGTGTTTTTTCATTTAGATGGTCATGGCCAGATCTGGTCAGAGGAGTGGTTGTTTGGCAGTGGATGAGGAGGAGGAGGAGATTGTGGTGGTTGTAGGAGAAGATGGTGGTGGTTGTGGCCGAACAAAGCTTGAAGAGTCAAGGCAAAATTAAGCAAAATGAAGAAGAAAATAGGAAAAAAAAAAAGAAGCCATAGCTTTCAATTTTTTTCAGAAATGAGGAATGGCCATGAGAATGAATAGAGTGAGAAGGTTTTTCAAGTGAATAACAATAAGAAATGCATGGCTAGAATGAAAATGGAATGTCAGAACAATGAAGAGCCAAGCAAATAAAGAGGCATAAGGAAAAGGAAAAGACACAAGCAGCAAAAGACTCTTGATTTCCCAATTCTTTTAAATCCAGTATAAACAAATAAAAATTAAGTAAATAAAATAAAATTGAAAACAAAATAAAATCGAAATGAAAATAAATAAATAGTTTTAGGAAATTGAAAATAAATAAAGAAAATACTTTATTTAATTGAAACTAGAATTAATATTGTAAAGAAAATACATTTGACATTGGAAAATTTCAACCACACTTTTAAAATGTTTTAAAATAAAATATACATACATAACATGTCATGTTACACATATAAACATAAATTAGAACATTACATGACAAACAAAATATTATTTGTATAAATTAAAATAAACAATTTTGTTAAATAAAACAATTTACATACAATGGTTTAAAAAGCATAACTTTCACAATATTAATCGGATTTCAACGAAATGAAAAGTAGTATACTTAAAATTTTATTTATTTTCATAATAAAATAAAATTCAAAAATTCAAAAATTCAATTTTTAAAATTTTAAAATTTAAAAGTCAAAGTTTGACCACATTGACCAAAATTCACGTTTCTGGAAAATATTCTATTTATTCATGTTTGGACTTATAATTTACATCAAAATCAAAATTTATATTTAAAATAACAAAAATTATTCATTTTAATTAAAAAAGTTTTTAAATCATAAATTTCAATTTAAAATACTTAAAAAACACAGGGCACAAACCCAATTAATACCACTTCCAAACATCAGTCACAAACTCACCAACATACCAGTTACAATAAAGCACACCCTTCATCTTTTACAAACTCAAAAAATAACAGAAACACAGCGACTCTGCATTGCAACCTACAATCCTGTCACCAGTAATCGAAACCACCTCCTCTACAATTTCATCGCCTCACCGCAATCAGACATCATTGCTCTTCAATCCAAAAAGCAACTCGACTTCCTTTCGACCTAAAAATCTTCCTTCCATCACCTCAAAGCAGCTTCAGATCAACAACCGCAACTGATTTTGGCTTACGAGCTCCTCCATTTCTCAGAACAACAAATAAACCACATCACTATTCAATTCCTACTCCAACCAAACTACTGCCATAACCAAGACCTCAACCTAATCGAACACCACTATCAACCTCAACCTCTCACCTGAGCCACTGCAGTTAGACTTCCCCTCCCCCATTGCGACTTCCACCTCAGCAAAGAGCATTGAACAATCCCATCTGTTACTTCCACGAAACTGCATCACCATGACCTTGGTGAGCATCCAAACCCTTACTTCCTGGCCACAGCAACCCGAAGTCGCCATCGAATTGGAACTCAAACTGATGAACTCCTTCAACCAATCCTTCCTTGACAATCTCCTCGACAAACGAAATCACAATCGAACCACCTCCTCAAATTTCCATTAATTTCGAATAAATTTTAGAGCGATTGCAATTGGAAATTGAATGTGGGTTGAGGAGTTCGATTTTTTTCTTGCTTTGAGCGAGCGATAAACGGAAAGGGAATTGATTGTGAGTTTGATTTATTTCTTTGGGAATGATAAAATGGTTGGGATAGTATAGGTTTGAATTTGGGCTGGTCCCTGCTCTTTTATAAAAAAATTCTTATATTTACCAATTGTTCTTCCTTTTCTATTTAAAAAAAAATTGCAAGTAAGTTCTTTAGTATTTTGTTTTGTTTGAAACTGTTTTGTTTTTAATTTTTTTTAAATTTGTTTTGAGTTTGTTTTAGCCTCTTCGTTTAGTTTAATTTGTTTTTAGTTTAGTTTGTTTTTAATTTGTTTTCAAAATGAAAAAAAAAAATCAAAAATTTGTATATATCTTGTTCGAAATTTCAGGTTGCCAAAGCAGAATTGCAGAAGGAGCAGAAGTGCGTGCTAAAATAATTTGCTTGATTTGCCAATCTTGCCAAAAAAATAACTGCTTGCTTATTTATAATTTCATTATTATTTGCCTTGCATTGCATATTTCTATTATTTTTGTCTTGCATTGTTGTTTGCTTGCATAAAAAAAATTTAAAAAAAACAAAATCCATTCGTAGTTGCATTGTTAATACACGTTTAATTTCAGTTTTGCATTTCATCCCAGAATTTTTATTAATAATAACGGTTACATATCGATAACACTTAGTTGTGTATTGATAATTTTTCTTCTTTGAGCAATTTAATTTCTTGGTGTCTAGGTTATGGTAGAGTAATAACCATTTATATTACGGTGATTCATAAATATTATAGTGCTTGTTCCTCTGAAGGTACATAAACCTTCGGCTGCATTGCTACGGTGATTCGTGGTGCACCGATAAATCCCGTCCGTTACCTGTTTGAGAACTACCTTGTTAATCTACGACAAAGTGTGATTATACAATTTTGGGTTAATTTAGAAAATAATTTGTAATCATAGCCTTGCATTCATTTAGTTGCATTAGTTCATGCATATTTAAAAAAATTCAAAATCTAAAACTAAAAAAAATTGTAAATATTTCTTAACTTAGTTTTATTAAAACCCTTTCCTTTCAAAATTTTCAAAAACTGAATTCCAGAAAAAATTAGAAAGTCAGAAGTCCAAAAAAAATGTATAAAATCTTTTCAAAAACAAAAAAAATTAAAAAACCAAAATACAAAACAAAAATTGATTTTTCATTTTGAAAAATAAATTCTATTTGTAAATATTTTTACTTTATAAAAATCCAAAAAAAAAAACATTCTTGAAAATGTCTGAATTTGCATATTCACATGAATTTTATGATAGTGGTGAAAATCAATATAATCCATATAATTTAACTTCAAATTCTTATGGATATTTGAACAACAACTATTGTTTAAACAATTCGAGTTTTGAACCACAAAATTTTCAAAATGATGAACAACCCTCGAATCTTGAAATTAACATTTCATCTCTACTCGAACTCTCTACACAACAAAATCAAAGTATAAATGATTTGTGTAATTAATATTTGTGTAATAACTCGAGTCAAGGATTTCAAAATTTGAATTCAATTCAAAATTCAAACGATTTCGATTATAACCCATGTCAATTCAATTTCTAACTCCAAAATGAATTTCATACTCAAAATGAAAATGGAAACAGCTTTTCAAACGAATTTGGCAATGGGAATAATCTTAACTACGTTACGATTGAAAATTTTTGTTCTCAATAAATCCAAATAAAAAATTCTCAACTAAATAACTATAAATTGGATTTTATTGAACGAATATACGTAATCTACAATGATCACATGGGTTTGTTGTGTGAAACATATATGAAACAATGTGAGAAGCAAAACCAAATCCCAATATGTGATGAGTCAAAAGATAATCCATCTTTTACCAAAATCGAAGATTTTCAAATAACAACTTTTGAAATTGAAAATGAGAATCTTTATAAAGTTGTTGACAATTCGTTAATTTAGTTGGATTTCAATTCTTTAGAGGGTGTGGAACCAAATTTAAAATTCGACCTTCCTTTTTTCAATTTCAAAAATTTAAGTACAACAACTTTGGACTTTGAAAATGATATACGAAATGAAGTTGTTGATAATCCAACAAAGGAAGACGAATTTAACAAACATGATTTCTTTGGACTTTGTGAAAACGAGTTGTCGATTTCTGAAGGGGAAGATTTAAATCACCATTTTGATTTTGAAATTAATAATTTTGAAGAATTTTTCAATGAAGAGCTTGAATTTCAATTTGGTGAAAATAAACTTGAACTTCAAGCAATTATTTTATTGACCCCAAAAATCATCAAAAATAAAATAACTCGTATGATTTTTAATAAAACAACATTCGTTTTTCCAAATCAACATTCAGCTTCGAAATCTTTTATGGTTTGGTTTTCTGCGCTTGAGCTGTGTCTCACATACTTGATGAGACAAATGAATCGGTCTGTGGATGACCGGTTTATTTACTTTTTAACGGCATGCTTTCTGATGTCATGTAAATAATCACCTTTTCATTTTCATTTAAATAAAGGTTATGTTTTTATTTTTCTCCTTCCACTAGGGTTGACTGTGAGGACACAGTCAAAATCAAGTATGGGGGTAGACTCATCTTCATTTTCGATTTTTCATGTATTATTTTTACCTTTCTTTGCAAAAAAAAAACGAAAAAACGAAAAACAATTTTTTTTTTAGCATTTTGATTTATTTTTAAAGAAACACTATAGGATAAATATATGGTTTTGGTTTATTAAATTGAAATTATTGAAAATTTGTTTGTCTAAAGAAAATGAAGTTTGATTACAAATAATGATAGTTTAACTAATATATAGGAAGGTTCATACGTGATAATTATGAAATGCATTCTAAATGAAAATCGTTGTTCTAAAAAGCGGTTGATATAAAGTAAAGGATATAACATTTTAAGTTAAGTGGTGTAAAGATTATTTTGCATAACTCTCTGTTTTAAAAAAATTGAAAAAATAGATAAATAAAACATTATATATATGTAAATATATTCTATTAACACCCACGGTCAACAGGTGTGCACACTTGTGTGTACACTCGCCATGCTCTATACCTTTCTCACGTAAGCCCGAAAGCCAGTGCACGATCGGTATATCTGGCCTCAGTTTATCTGAGCTAGGTGTATATATAAAAATTCTTTTTAATAACGCCAACAGTCAATAAGCGTTCACACTCGTGTGTGTTCACTCGCCAAGCTCTGTATTCCCCTCACATAAGTCCGCAAGGCAGTGCATGGGTAACATATCTAGCCTCAGTTCATCTGAATTAGGCATATGTAAATATTGTAAATATCAATAAAATTTTCGAAAAATAAGAGAAAGTAAGCAAATGACATCCAAGCACTATTTCAACTTATTTTATTTGACTTGTTATTGAACAAAAATGAAAATACCACTTTGATTAACTTTGCTAATCAACTAAGGATCCATTTCATAATTACACTTTGTTATCAACCTAAATAGCGAGTTAAACAATTGTCTATTTGTTAAGATAGCCTGATTTTCGTTGGAAATTTTGACGAGTAAATGACTTAAATTTTCAAAACAATGACCAAAACTTATATTTAACTTATTTGTGTCAATTTAGAAATAAATCTTTCATTTTGCAAATATTTCAAAAACTATCATTCATCTCTTTGTAAATAAATCTTGCATTTATAAATATTTTTATCCTGCATTTGGACCTTGTGGGTAGTATCCGTTGAAAAGCCTCACGAGACAACACTCGTCTTATCGGGGACACCTAGAGGTTTAAAGGATTGTTGCATACACTCAATGCAATCGTGCTCCCTACGAAAACGGATTTATCTTAGTTTTTCTTTATTCGAGGACGAATAAAAAGATAAGTGTGGGTGTATTTGATGTGTACATAAATGTGCATATTTTTACCACCATATTTAGTCTATTTAAATTGAATAAATGATCATATTGTGTGCTTTAACTTGTTTAAACTAAAATTCAAATTATTTTCAAATTGTCACATATTCATCTTCATACAGGGATAAAATGGTTATTTTTGTGCGTTTATTAAATTGTAAAAATTTACTTGGAATTTTCATGTTGTTTTGAAGGAAATTTGGTGAATTCTACCAGTGGTTTTATGATGCAATATGCATGCACAAAGAAGATACAAAAGAATGAAGATGGAAATACTTCAAAGTGAAGAACATGGATGATGCCACCCACTTATCTTGATCTTCAATTAGAGGCTAATGCACATGCTTATGGAGTTTATGTCTACATGTATACTTAAATGATGATTAGTAGAAGCTAATGATTACTTGGCCTCCACGCTTTCTCAAGGGTATTTTGGGCATTCCCCAAAAATATGAATCAGGGTTTAGCACATGTATATATACCCTTTATGTTTTATGTAACCCTCCTCTTATTTAGTCTCTCTTTTAGGCTCTCTTCTCTTAGGAAAATAAAATGAAAGCTCTCTTTCTTTTCATGGCACTTACTCTTTTCTTCTTTTATGTAATTCTTTTTTATGCAATTTAATACACGTTCTTTTCCTTTTCTTATTTATTTCCTTTCATGACGTAGTGTAGATCTCTTTACTTTATGCAAGTAGAATAGTAGTTCTCTTTTCCATTAGCTTTAATTCCCTTTTATGCAATTTAATACATGTTCTTTTCCTTTTCTTATTTATTTCCTTTCATGACGTAGTGTAGATCTCTTTTACTTTATGCAAGTAGAATAGTAGTTCTCTTTTCCATTAGCTTTCATTTTCCTTTTCTGTTCTTTTTGCTATCATATTGCTAGCTACATTTGTTAATCAAATAACAAATATGAGAGGCTAAACCCATGCTCTTTTTTTTGCTTAATGATGATCAATGAAGTGTTTTATTTGTGTTCTTGCTTTGAATTTGATAGCCCATATTGTTGACACCAAATAGGCTATGCATAAACAACCAATAACACAAATGCCTCTTCATCAAAATATGGTTATGGCAAAAGAAAGTGATTTGAAATTCAAATTTGATGGTCTATATTTCTAATCATTAGTTAATAGGCCATACTTGAAATAGATTTCATTTTCATTGTCAAGTTTCATAAAAGTTAGTAAGTGGTTTAAGGGGTATGTTATAGTTTGATGGCTTATGTTGGCTAATCAATAGCACAAATATGCCATACTTATGATAAGCACATCAATTAAAGCACGAGTGACCATAAAAGAGAGATCATGATTTCATATGTGTCGAACTACATGATCTAAAGAGTGGATTTATTCTCTAAATTGTCATTTAACTCTTATATTTGCTTCTCTTTTCTTTTAGTTAGTTAGTTAATTCTCTAGCTTAACTTTCATTGGACTTTGGTTTAATTTGATTGAATAGAATTTTAATATCATCATTTCCCTACGGATAGACCCATATTTGCCTCGTATTTCAATAATACGCCGTGCACTTGCTGTAAATTTGATTTAAAAACTTTCATCTATTTTCTAAATCAATAGAAAAGTAGCCGACTAACAAAGTACTTGATCGGGTACATGGAAGCAATGTTGGCTATTTGGATGCTTATCCTCTTATATTCGTATCTAAGCTATGCTCTTGGTATAAAAAGAGGTATGTAAAACTTGTGTAGATTTGGCGATATATGGTTGGTAGTCCTTGAAAATGAGATGCCTCCAAAATGAGATTCCATAGATATGAGATGCCTCAAATATGAGATGTATATATTTCTATGTTGTATCAGGATTTTTCCCAGACCTAGCCATGCAAAGAAGGTTCTGCCAATATTTTCCATGACATAAGCTAAAATTGAGAGATAATTCAATGTATATGATATTAGACATTATCGATAGTTGAGAGAGTTGGTGACGTATAATGTTTAGTTGACTTGCCTTTCGTTTAGTGAGCTGGCACTTTTGATTTCCATTGTCCGTTTCTTTGGAAATAAGTGTGTTACTTAGACGTTTGGTTTAGCCACTTTGATTTTGGAATGGATAGTGATTGTACTTAGGGATGAGGATGATGACTCTAGCTGATATCGAGTCTATTCCCTTTGTTGTAATCGCTTTCGGCGATTATTGTCGTCGGTTAATAAGTGACGAAATTTCCTATGTCATTGTTTATATGATGGTGTTGGGTTGTGTTGCATTATCCTTGGAATTTCAAGGGAAAAATCCTTTTAAGGATGAGAGAATGTAACGACCCGTATTTTTAACGATAGAATAATTAAATAATTGATTTAAATGCTAAATCATTGATTAATTAACGGTCCCAAATCATTAATTAATTAATGGTCCCAAAAAAGTGATTTATCGCATACGATCGAATTAAGATTCTAAATCACTTTCGCTGAGTTCGTACCGACATTGCAAATTAAAATTAGTATAAAGACCGCTATATTTGGAGATCGGACGATCCGATGGACGAAATGATCCCGTAAAGCGCAAATTATCATCTTAGAGCGCCGTTTCGGATAGCGGCGAAATTTAAACCATTGGGATCGAAAAAATGGGGTGATGTATGCAAACGAGTTTTGTCATGATCGGACGCGCCATGTGATCGTACGAGCTTGAAATGCGTGGTGCTTTATTTGATAGATTAAATAAATTGAATAAAATATTAAATTAAATAAAACACTAAATTAACCTGATCCTCTTCTTTACAAACCCGTTACTGTTGCATTGTGTGAAATCGATTTCATGGCCGCCTCTTCTCTAATATTTAAAAAATCAAAACCCAATGATTTACCCCACTAAAAATTCCAAAACCTGCTCCATTAAGTTCGTAGGGAGGAGACCGTCCCATTAATAGGGACAAGATGGCTTGCGATGGTTTTTGGCTGATCCCTATTTTTCATGGTCGTGCCTAGGTTTGCGGTTTATTGACGATTGGGAAGGAGATAAGCTAAACAAGGATCGTTGTTGCGTCTCTCATGTTGATAGGCATCTCGCTTCACCATTCATTGGAGGTCCGACACTTTTAGGTGAAATGTGACATCAGAGGAGATGGGCAAAACCTAGAAGTGACATTTTCATAGGGGTGTGCACCCAAGAAATAGAAGGCATTACGGTGTTCATTGTCGCTCCAGGAGTTGATATGAGGTGGTTTTGTGCGATTTAGCACGGTATAGCTCGAGGGAGGGAGAGGAACATGCACTATTGGAATGGGTTATGGTGTATGTGTGCACATCATCAGTTAAAGGAAAGAGAAGGATTAACTTAATTATGGTAGCCAGTGTAATTGAAATAATTAATTATTTAATAAATCCAAAATCATATTAAATTCGTAACTTTTGCATACGAGTCCCTTTTTGATGCAGTTTCTTACCTTGTGCACGTAATGGAGGGCTCTATAGCTTGGCGATGGTTTGGTCAGATTTGGTTGAGGTGATTGATATTATCTCTCACCATACTATGTTTTCTAGTATAGTATTAAAACGATGTTTTGAAATGTTTTCTAACTTTAAAATGAGATTTTAAAAAATTTAAATCTATATCTTATTTTATAAAAATAATTAAAAGTGTTTTAAAATGGTTTTAAAATAAATATGACATTTTTTCCATTGACGCGCTATTTTGCCGATATTAATAGATTTATGCTATTACTAATATTTACCCTACATTGGTTGCTTTGGTTGGATTGTATTGCATTATTATAGATATATGTAGGCTTTTATAGACATTTCTATGCTTATTAGTTTCATGTCAACTTGTTTTTTAGTTAGTTAGCTGAACACGCCATTCAAAGGTGATATAGGAAAACCCCAATAGATAGAGTTTAGTGTATATCGATCGAATGCACACACGATGTGGACTCAAATGATGTGATAAAGTTTTGTGCATATTGATTGAGTCCACAAATGATGATAAACTCGAATGGATGGGATAAATAAGTGAAGGAGTATTGGTATGTGCTGACTGATCTGAAAATGAACGATTACGAACTTGGATATATGCTTCGGACTTCAGGGAAGATGTTGGATGTTTTCATTTGGTTTGTGTTTAACCAATTTTGGTTAAGTACACGACCAAAATGGTCATTATCGATTACTCTAGAGTGATCAACATTTACCACTATTGATAATGGCCGATTTTGGATCGGATGACAAAGAGGCTTCGAGGAGCACGATCTGATGGTTCGTTCGTTCGTTTGACATTGGATTTTGACGATATGACTGTTCGACGAGTAGTTTTGGTAGTGAAGTGAGATGTAAACGTGATGACTCCATAATTCAACGGTGATGATTCTATGATGGGAAGTCATGGTATCGACGATGGATAGCTGTATTTCGGGATGCAGAGTAGGCCACGACAAGTCGGATTGATGGAACTGGCAGAGGAAGGTCATGATGACACTCTATGACTTATTATGGATGTCTAAAGTAGTTCCCAACCATGACAACATTAGATGGGAGTTGTAAGGACAGTTCCAAGATGAGTCTTTTATAGAAGACATGTGCAAAGTGATCGTTGAGATTCGTAGATTTAGATGTGTATTTGTAAGGGTAAGTGAGGACGCTCACTTCGGTCTATGATGGTTGCCCCGTATCACATGATGTTTTGATTTGAGTACCCTGGGCTGTTTAAGACGAGTATAGTCTAGTTCTTGGCGACTGAGTGACATGGATTCGATTATCGAGAAATAGGGACGTTGAATAGTCCTTGGCTCTATGGAGGTGGTCATATGAGTATCATATGTTGGGTGTGTTTCGTCCGGTCCTATACCGCCGAACCAACCATCTCCCCCTACATAGCTGAACCAAGCTTCATCCACTCACCACCGGACCAAGTCCCACTGAATCAACCACCACTGGACCAACCTACGTCCCCATCACCGAACCATCCTGCTCCAAGTGTCTATCGAACCAAGTCAAAGTATCACCACCGGACCAGAAGCAAGGGAGGCCACCACCGGACCAGAAGCAAGGGAGGGCACCACCGGAGCAGAAGCAAGGGAAGCCACCACCGGACCAATCCACTTCCATGCATCACCGAACCAAAGCTTTGTCGAACCAACGTTGCCAGGCCAGATAGCATCAGCCCAGGCCCACCAGCAGCTATATACATCCAAGACCCCTACCCCCAGCCTCACTCTATAGAGGGGCATGGGTACAACAATGGTAGACAAGTTTGAGAGCTCAGGCACGGATAGAACTTTCTAACAACTTTCAGTTACTTGTAATCAAAGCTTTGTACTTGTAATCTGAAAAGAAAAGGAGAATAACGTATAAAGTGGACGTAGGCACATTCTGGCCGAACCACTATAAATCTGTGTGTCTTTTACAGTTTAGTCCATCTGTTTTATATATTCGCATAAATCACCCAAATCGCTAAGAACTATATATAATCGACTAAATCATACGACTTGGAGGTGTTTTCCCATTTTTTGTGCAAACATTTTTGGAGCTTTCATTGAGAAACAGGAGCTCGAAGCTTCAGCTTCTCCCACTTATCCCTTTTCCTATCAGCATCGTTCATTACTTGGAAAACATGCCTCCCGGACGGAAGAAGGATGCTAACAAAGGAAAGAACATCACAACTGGAAGTATCCCAGATCTAGTGATCAGAGATCAAGACAATCGTCTGGTTCCAACAGCAAATGGAAATCAGGCAAATCCGACAGCCCCTGCTACAGAACAACCAATTACAAGGGCGGATCTGGACAGAGTTGTGGCTGAAGTAACTAACCGCTTCACATCTCAACAAGAAGCCTTGGTGGATCAACTCATGTCACGCTTAAGGGATGTCGAAGAAACCAACTGCATCACTGAATCATGGGGTGAGTCCCGGTCTGGAGGATCTAGGAGACGACGAAGGTCTTTCTTCTTCGAAGAGGCTAACAACAGAAACAACAATGGTAGGAGCCGAGCCCGGACTCAGCCCGAATTCCGACCCGAGGAAACACTTGGAACCGAACCCAACAGGGGAGGTACCAGGCAGGGGTTGATGTAGCTGAGCCTACCATGCTACCTAACAATGGAAACACCAATAGACGGGACCGAGCTGGAGCCCAGTCCGAAGTTGGACCCGAGAAAGTGCTGAGAACAGAACCCAGCAGGGGAAGATCAAGGCAAGGGCCAACGGTGGCTAACCCCAGCGTGCCCCCGGAAGACCAGAGGCAGCCATTGGAGAATGTTAGGAATGATAAACGATACCATCCCTACAGGTCATCTGGACGGGATCAATCCCGCAGGGAAGAACCAAACTCATTTCTATCCGCTCCAAGTTCTGATGAAAGGATGGAACGATTGTTCAGAGAGTGCGTCCAACGGGACCAAAGGGATCGGGGGATAGGCGCTAGGGTAACAAGCCCCTTCACCCGCAATATCGAAACTGTCATCAACCCCGGGGAATGGAAAATGCCAACAATGGAACCTTACAAGGGAACCTCTGACCCCGTTGTACACTTGCAGAGATACACACATCATATGCTCATGAGCGGAGCAACAGAGGGAGTGTTGTGTAAATGCTTCCCACTATTCTTGGCAGATCTAGCTACCTCCTGGTTCTGCCATCTACCCGAACGATCCATCAGCTCATGGGAAATGTTGAAAGAAAAGTTCATCAGCTAGTTCCGCATTCATGTGGAACAACCCAAGGATGCTTATTCCCTATCCAATATCAAACAGAAGCACGGAGAGACAGTGCAACAATATCTAAGCCGATTCAACGCCGCAGCGGCCGCAGTCCAAGATGCCGATGAGAAACTTATCCTAATGGCCCTCTGCAGTGGTGTGCATCCGGATACTAACTTTGCTAGGTGACTAACGAAAGAAAATCTAGCTACCTTACCCGATTTCTTCCATGAAGCCGGGAAATATATGAGACTTGAAGACGCTTCCATTGAAAGGCAGACAGGGCAACAAACCAAGGCAGCTCATGGCAACACCCCCGCAGTAGAAAAGGACGTTCGAAGAAATAATCCAGAGATAGTGCTGGGGGCAAGAAGGGGGAAAAGTGCTTATATAGGCCAGGACCGAGATTTGACTCTTACACTCCTTTAAATGAAACAATCGAAAACATCTTCTTGGCCACCCAAGACGAAGTTAGATACAAGCGCCCCCCGCATAAGAAAGAATCAGATAATGCAATTAAGTCTGGAAAGTTCTTCCGCTTCCACGAATCTCATGGGCATGACACCAATGAATGCCATCATCTCCGGGACTTGATTGAAGAACACATCTTAAGGAAGAGACTAGAGCGCTATGTGAAAGGTCAGAACAGGACTTCAACTCCTGCCAATGAGAACCCAGGGCTACCCCTCCCTGAAGTAGGCGGAGGAAATCGCAACACCAGCGGCTCCAGTCAAGAGAAGATAGTGGTCCTTACCATATCAGGAGGACCACACATCGCCGACGGAAGCTGGGCAGAGATGGAGAGGTACGGTAAGTCACTTAGAAACAATAAAGGCTACGTTAATTCTGTTACAGAAGAACGCCACTCGAAACGGAAAGAGAATGATGACAACACATTCAGTAGGCGTGATCTAGAGGGAAGGCAGTACCCCCACATGGATCCTATGGTCATCTCTGCCTGGTTCGGTCCAGCCAAGGTTTTCCGAGTTCTAGTAGACATTGGAAGCTCAATAAATATCCTATTCAAGCATGCTTTCGACAAAATGAAGCTGTCAACGAAGGATGTATCTCCCTGCAGCAAACTGCCACATGGTTTCACCGGAGATGCGAAGATGCCCCTCGGGCAACTGGACCTCTTTGTCGAAATAGGAAGTCATCTTCACTCCGTTGTGCGAAAGCAAATGTTTGTGATAATAGAGAACCACTCGGCCTACAACGCCTTTTTGGGAAGACCAACCTTGTCTGACTTCCAAATTGTCCTAGCACCGTGGTGCCTAAAGATGAAATTCCCAATAGATAACGGAGTAGGAGAAATAGAGGAAGATCAAGACGCAGCTCGAGATTGCTATATAACTGAACTCCGCAATAACCGCAGGAAGGATAAAGGGAAGGATGCGGAGACTTCTCTCTGCAAGAAAAACTTGGAAGCATAACAATTAAAGAAAGCCCCTCCTCTTCGATATACCAGCGATCCTTTCAAAGAATTAGACCCCAGGGACAAGGAGGAGGAGGCCACCACCGAGCCTGCAGAGGCTATGTAATTCGTATCGGTAGAAAAACACGACCCAAGTAGACTACTGAGAGTCGGGTCTCAGTTAAGAGCGGAATTGAAGGATCAACTCGTCATTTTCTTCGCCACAACATGGATGTATTTGCATGGATGCACGCTGACATGACTGGAATCTCCCCAGAAGTAGCATGCCACGTACTGAACATCGATCCCACCAAGGTGCCAGTAAAGGAGAAAAAGAGAAGCATAGGGGAAGAACGATCAGCAGCCCTCGAGGAAGAAGTAAAGAACCTACTTGCCAATAACTTCATACGAGAAGCCATCTACCCAGAATGGATCGCCAACCCGGTACTGGTAAAGAAAGCTAATGGAAAGTGGCGAACATGCATCAATTTCTCCAACTTAAATGGCGCTTGCCCGAAGGACTGCTTCCCACTCCCCCGAATCGATCAACTCGTGGACAGCACAGCCGGACACGAACTCTTATCCTTTATGGACGCATACTCAGGGTATAACCAGATCCCTATGCACGCCCCCGATAAAGACCACACTAGTTTCATCACTGACCGGGGATTGTACTGCTACAGAGTAATGCCTTTTGGACTTAAAAACGCCGGAGCTACTTATCAGCGCCTTGTTAACAAGATGTTTGCGGAACTAATAGGACGAACCATGGAAGTTTATGTGGATCACATGCTGGTAAAATCGAAGAAAACCAACGATCATATAAACCACTTGGACGAGATGTTTCAAGTACTTCGCCAATATGGAATGAAGCTGAATCCTCTAAAATGCTCCTTTGGAGTATCATCGGGAAAGTTTTGGGATTCATCTTCCATGCCAGAGGGATTGAAGTAAACCCCGAACAAGTCCGGGCCCTGCAAGATATCAAGATACCATCCACTCGAAGAGAGATGCAAAGCCTAAACGGGAAAGTGGCCGTCCTAAGCAGGTTCATCTCCAAAGCAACCGACAAATGCATCCCTTTCTTCGAAGCTCTAAAGAATGACAAAGGAAAGTTCGAATGGACTGACGAATGCTCAACAACCTTCCTTAACCTAATCGAACACCTTCAGAGACCACCAGTACTCTCGACTCCAAATGAAGGCGAAGAACTATACCTATACCTTGCTGTATCGTCCCATGCTTTAAGCTCCGCTTTGGTGAGAGAGGACAACCGCGCGTAGCGGCCCTTATACTTTGTAAGCAAGAGATTTACAGAGGCAGAAGCCAGATACCCTAAACTTGAAAAGCTAGCATACTGTTTGCTAATCATGTCACAAAAGCTGCGACACTATTTCCAATCTCATTCCATCAGAGTTTTAACCGATCAACCGCTAAGGCAGGTACTCCATCGCCCCGACACTTCTGGGCGACTACTTAAGTGGTGCATTGAACTGAGTCAATATGATATAACCTACCATGCTCGCACCGCCATCAAGGGACAAGCATGGCCGATTTTATTGCCGAATTCACTACCAACGAAGGTAAGGATCAATCTGAAATAACAAAATATATCAAGTGGAATCTCTTTGTAGATGGAACATCAAACGAACAGGGCTCGGGGGCAGGTATTGTGATAATCACCCCCAAGGGAAGGAAGCTGCATTATGCCCTAAGGTTGGAATTCGCTGCCACCAACAACGATGCAGAATATGAAGCAGTAATAGCAGGACTAGAACTTGCCATAGAAATTAGAGTCAGTTCTTTATGTCTCCATAATGATTCTTAACTTATTGTAAATCAAATACTGGGAGAATTCTAGACTCGAGGAGAACGACTCACAGCATATCTAAAGAAGACCAAGCTGATGCTCAATCAATTGGATCACTATTTAATCAAACACATTCCTCGAGGAGAGAATCAGGAGGCCGACGAACTGGCAAAGCAAGCTAGCATGAAGGACGGCACCACTTCCGGAACAATAACCATCTCAAAGAAACTAGCCCCGAGTTTCGAGCAAGTGAATCTGATAGCTGCAATCGAAAAGGAAACTTGGATGACTCCCATCCGGAAGTACTTACAAAGTGGTACGCTGCCTGACGGGCGTAGCGAAGTTAAGAAAATCTTGAGGAAAGCTTCCCGCTATACAATACAAGAAGGCATCCTCTATCGGCGCGGCTTCTCTAACCCCTTATTAAGGTGTGTCGCTGGAAGGGAAGCCAAAGAGGTCCTGTCCAACACCCATCAAGGTAGTTGCGGAGATCACACTGGAGGGCAGACTCTAGCAAAGAAAATACTCCGATATGGGTATTACTGGCCCACTTTAAACAAAGACGCCCTAGACTTCGTCAAGAGATGTGACAGATGTTAGAAATTTGCTAAGATTCCTCGACTACCAACAAACGAAATTACTCAAATGACCAGCCCTTGGCCCTTTGTAGTATGGGGAATTGACTTGATTGGCGAACTGCCGATGGGCCAAGGCGGAGCCAAATATGCTATAGTGGCAGTTGACTATTTCACCAAATGGGTGGAAGCGGAACCTTTAAATAAAATATCTTTGGCAAAATTTGTTAACTTCTTGATTAAAAATGTTCTATGCAGGTATGGGGTTCCGCACAAAATCATATCGGACAATGGACTTCAGTTTGACAGCGAGGAGTTCACCGACTGGTGCCGAGAGCACGGAATTCACAAAAGCTTCTCATTTGTGGCTTATCCCCAGGCAAATGGACAAGTCGAAGCTGTCAACAAAATTCTCAAAACTCTAATCAAGAAGAAGCTTGAAAAGTCAAAAGGCGCTTGGGTGGATGAACTTCCTACGGCACTTTCGGCCTACCGCACGTCTTTCGAAACATCAACAGGGCATACTCCTTTCTCTTTGGCATACGGATCGGAGGCCATGCTCCCAGTTGAAACTGTAGTTACCTCCCACCGTAGGATCCACTACAACCCAGAAGAGAATGAAGAACTCCTACACATGTCTTTGGACCTAATTGAAGAAAGAAGAAATGATGCAGCACTTAAAGCGGCAGCTCACAAGCAAAAAGTGGCAGCACGATACAACTCCAAAGTCAAGCACCGCAGCTTACGAGAAGGAGATCTTGTTCTCAAACGGATCTTCCCGCGCCCCGGAGCGCTAGATCCAATATGGGACGGACCCTATGTAATTCATAAAGATCTCCACAACGGAGCTTATATTTTGTCAACAGTGGACGGAGAGGTGTTCCAGAGGGCATGGAACATCCAACACCTTCGTCGATACTTTTCTTAACTTGTACTGCCCATATGAAGTGAATTAACGAAGAGAATCAGTGGACGTAGGCATTTTCGTGCCGAACCACTTAAAAAATCTTGTCTCTTTTTAAACTTGTTCCTTTATATCTTGGCTGCTTGTTAAGCTTTATCCTTTTCTGTTGAACAAAATCCTGTATAACGGCATTTCCATTCTGAACGCTTCACGGCACAACCTCACCTGGACAAGACCTAACAGGTACTATACGAATCTATGCCCTCGTCAATGAGACACTTTTGCTCCAGCATCCCTCTGCTGCGGGTTAACTCATTGCTCGCGACGGCCCTCAAAGCCAACTGTAATGAGCCGATCATAAGCCACTGAGAAGGTCGACTATAGCCGAGGCAGCTCATTACGGTGTTCGGCTCGCCGACGACTGTGAACCGATTATAAGCCCCAACGTAAGGTGTGGCCAGCCAGGGGAAGTTCATAGTTGACGATCGGCACCCACGCTAGCCGGCCACGGTAAATCGTATAATACCCACGATTACGGGCCATAATGGCCCGGGTAGTTACTGTGCGCGATCTCGGCTCCGATGTGTCTTAAGTACGGCTGTGGTAAAAAAGAAAACTCCCCGCGGAGGCGTAAGATAGGTGACGAATGTCTCCAAGACCCACAGCTAGGGAAAGCGACTACAAAACCTGTTTTCCACGAACTTAAGCACATCGAAGGCCTTCCGTTATTGGAAGTTTTACTATTCCTTATATTTCCATTTTATTTATAAAAACTTTCTTCCTATCCTCTATAACGATCACTAAAGTACAGGACACAAAATAGGAGACACTCGCTAATGGGAATAAGAACTCACAGCTGGATGGCAGGACATTCAAATGCATTCCATATTCGACTACACAAGGCATTCAAAGCTACCATCTACAGCAAAAACTTGAAGGGCGGTACTCTCTTCACTTATGTACAAATAAGTAGCTCTGATATATTCACACATCAGATTAACATTACAAGACATGAAATTATATTTTAAGCGAGAACTTGACATCAAAACACAATTGAATCACTAGCACATGCACAGCTATATTTCTTATGCAACACATCAAAATAATGACAGCATCCTAATATGACAGAATCAGCTTATGTTATAAAGTTACATGTTAAAAATAAAATCGTTCGTTGCAATGACATAATTACAACCTGAAAGTACATTAATGTTTTAAGAAATAGTATATACAGGAATGTCAAGTAAAACCAAAAATGCCTGGGTCAAGTCAAAATAGTCGGCAGCATCAGAACTTCATCTCTATCCTTCCAACCCCCCAAGATCTACTTGACAGCAGGATCAGAACTCCCAACATGCTGACCAGAGGTCCCACCTGTCCAATTCAGGAGAAGAATCTATTAGACAAAAGATAAGCAATCAAGTTAAGAAATGATTAAAAGGGAAGACTTACCAGCATCTCCTCCCTGATCATCATCCTCCAACTGCACACCTAATTCCTCGGCGGTAAGCAGCCGCATGCCCTCCTTCACCGCCACCTTCTCCTCCTTGGTGAACTGAGCGGTAACCACATCCATTCTGAAGGCCATGCCACCCTCTTTATCCGCATCACCCTTGGCCTCCTCCAAAGCCCGGAGATATATCCTAGACATGACCCGGGGGTAATCGTCCATCCAGGATAGGTTGCCCTGCTTCAAAGTACGAAAATACATATCCTGCAGCATATCATCCATTATCCCCTCGTTCTCCTCAAACTCCCTCATACGGGCCTCGGAAACCGACAACTTTGCAACGGCATCATCCCTCTCCAATCGGTATCTCGAGCAGTCATCTTGAAGGGATCTCCTCATCGCCTCCATCTCCGCCTTTAGCTTGGCCTGAGCAAGCCCTGCGGCTTCGAGCCTTCCAGATAACTCCTCTACCTGCTCGAGATCCGCTCTTCGAACCTCATCCACCGTTGCGATGGCCGTGTCAATTCGTTTCTTGCAAGCAGCCTCCATCTTTCGCAATTCTGCCTTGCTAGCCTCCTCCATGGTTTTCTTTAGTCGTCTAGAGGCCGCCTCATGCTGGGAGATCTGAATGGCCTGATCGGCAAGCTGTTTGGCCTGATCAAAAACCATTAGCCGCAACCGAATGTTAGCACTTCCGATTTCCTCTCCAGCCTTGACCAGTCGGGCGTGATGCCCCATCAACTTCTTGGTCTCCTCAGCCACCCGATCGATGTTTGCCTTGGCCTCATCCCCCATATTCACAATCCGAGTGGTCACCAAGTCGAGATCCAAAGACTTAGCCTCATTAAGCACCCTTACCATAGGATTGCGGGGTAGGAGGTACTCACCGGTAACCTCATCGAAGGAAATATCATGAGAACTCGGGTCCAGATCTGGATGACCTGCAAATGGGTTACGAGCCAAGCCGGGACGATCAACATGAGTAACGGTAGGATTTTCTGATGGATGCGGAGATGGTATGGACTCAGTATCCTCCCCCGTGATGTCATGAATAGGCTGGGTTGGGGGCTGAGGTCCAAGTGAAGGTTCAAACATGGAACGCCTCCTCTTTCTCTTTTGAATATCCTCTTCAATGACTCCGAGAAGAGGACGGTAGCCGACTACGGCCCCGGAACGGTCAGTCGAGGGCTTTGGTTTAGCAGAAGCTTTGAGGAGTTTGAATTGCTCGAGCGGTGCCGAATGTCTGATGTCTTGGCCGCCTTACCCGTTCCTGGAATAAAAACCAAGTGTTACAAGCATGCATGAGACTATAATCCAAGAAACATGTGAAGTTAAAAGAGGAGTCAAAGATTCACCTTGAACCGCCGGAGTTGCCCTGGCTGAAATGCTCTCAGAAGATGGACTGGCACCAGTCCCGGCCTTATCAGATTTCTTCGGTTTCTCCACCAAGGCCGACCCTTCCTCCAACCCCTCAAAGGCTTGGCGGAAAGCATCATCCGTCCACTCTTGAATCTCACCTGCTTGCCCAGAGGTCAAGGCACCAACGCCACTACCACTCTGTCCTCCGCCATCATTACCACCATCGCCTTCTCCATCACCTCCGCTCTCCTCCTCGCCTCTTTCCCCCTCTCCACTTTCCTCGTCTGGAACATCTGGGCATGTGCTGGGAGAGGGTCCATCAGATTTCTTGAGCTTCTTCCCCCCGACGACTGGAGGTATCGAGAAGGGTTTCCTCTTGCTTCTCTTTGTCGTGGCCCCTCCTTTGTCTTTGGCAGCTCTTTCCGCAGCCGTATCCCTCTGCTTGACCACAGACTGATGTGGAAGAGTCAAGTTGTGTCCCAGGAGAGTGGCATTCCTGATTAGGTAAGAAGCTGACCTATCCCTTCCCGAAATGGCCTCTATCTCCGCGACCATCTGAACCAGGTGATCATTCTCCACGACCGCAAAGCCACCTGTCGCTAGCAAGAAATAAAAGCACATAAGAAGAAGCATCTCAGTCAGAACGGAAATTATAAATAAGCTGCAACTTACAGCCAGAGGTGAAGCGGTGGGTCAAAACGGTGTCATCCTGGACGAAGAACCATTCCTTCTTAAACATGGTGAACTTTGAATACAAGTCCAAGACCGGCTTAAAGGACACGGCTGATTCCAAGCTGATGTATGGGGACCCCTTCTTGTAACCTCTCAAGTTATATAGATACCGAATCTCCCAGTTAGAAGGGGGCGCCCGTACTTTCTCTGGAAAATCACGAATAGGCACACCAAAATAGCGTTGGAGTTGGGCTGGAGCTGGAAAGGGGCCACCTTCAAATAGGTGACGAAGCTAACTATCCAAGCATTGATTGGAGGAATGGCCCCACACATGCAGTGGTACCTACTATAAGCGAAGTATCCTTCAGGGGGATTATATGGCATGACCCCCTTCTCTGGCAATAGCATGCGTGCTCTATCAATCCCAAAGGAGCGGGAGATAACATCAAGCTGCTCCTCTCTGAGAGAGCTAGGAAAGCAGTCAGGCGGAGAAATCAGAAGCTCTTGGGGACCATACCCATCTACTAAATATCTCGGGGTGGGTCCACGACGTTCCGGTCCTGTCTGAGCTGGGGGCACTAAAGCAGACTCTCCTTCGTCATTGGATTTCCTCTTATCTGATCGAGTCTCCACTTTATGAGACATTTATCTGCAACACAAGAAAGTATATCGTTAAAACGGAAGGTATAAACATGCAAGTATGTGTAGTCCGGAATTTCACTCGTAATTTAAAACATAAAGTTCAAGCATATAAGGTTCATTCGGCGCTCAAACCCCCAAGTCTCGTTCGGCAATTCAAAAATGAGAATTCATTCGGTATTCGAACCCCATGTTTCATTCGGTATCCCATCATAAGAACTCATTCGGCAGAAGAAAACTCACCTGGTCTGGCAGTTAGGTTTGATTCGGCACTTGGTTGATTCGGTATTTGATTGTTTCGGCACTTGGTTGATTCGGAACTTGGTTGATCCGGTACTCGATTGATTCGGCTATCTCAAAATGATAAAGGAATAATAAAGGCCTAACACCCCTATTTATAGACGAACGCAGGATGACCGGGCCGGGTGATTCGGCATATATGACCTGACGGAAACATCCAAGTTAAAACAAAGTACGCCATCTGCATGCACATGCCCTACCTTAGGGGCCAAGTGTTGGGTGTGTTTCGTCCGGTCCTATACCACCGAACCAACCATCTCCCCCTACATAGTCGAACCAAGCTTCATCCACTCACCACCGAACCAAGTCCCACCGAATCAACCACCACAGGACCAACCCACGTCCCCATCACCGAACCATCCTGCTCCAAGTGTGTACCGAACCAAATCAAATTATCACCACCGCACCAGAAGCAAGGGAGGCCACTACCGGACCAGAAGCAAGGGAGGCCACCACCTGACCAACCTCTACTGGACCAATCCACTTCCATGCATCACCGAACCAAAGCTTTGTCGAACCAACGTTGCCAGGCCAGATAGCATCAGCCCATGCCCACTAGAAGCTATATACATCCAAGACCCCTACCCCCAACCTCACTATATAAACAGAGGGGCAGGGGTACAACAATAGCAGACAAGTTTGAGAGGTTAGGCACGGATAGAACTTTCAAACAACTTTCAGTTACTTGTAATCAAAGCTTTGTACTTGTAATCTGAATAGAAAAGGAGAATAACATATAAAGTGGACGTAGGCACATTTTGGCCAAACCACTATAAATCTATGTGTCTTTTACAGTTTAGTCCATCTATTTTATATATTCGCATAAATCACCCAAATCGCTAAGAACCATATATAATCAACTAAATCATACGACTTGGAGGTGTTTGCCCATTTTTTGTGCAAACATCATATATATAACGCAATGAGTGAGTGAATATAAGGATGGATAATGAATTCCATGTTTATTTGACTGTTTCTACAACCTTAGAGGTGTCACACGATGTAGGTATTACCGATACTGATATCTAGACAACCCTAGTACTTTGATGTTCAGTGCACCCATGATGACTATCATGGAGTATCATATATTCGATGTTATGTGCTAACTCTGTGGATGCAGGTACATGTCAGGTACGATTCTCCATACCCTCGGTTCCATATATTATACCGACTTTTATAGAGTTTTAAGATTATTTATCGCTCACGCTAGACTGTTGTCAGACTCGAGGTTTTATGCTTTGCATCTTATTATCTCGGGTGCTCTTAAATGAGTAGACTAGATAGTAGGTGTAAATAGCACATGGAGCTGTGCAGATGGACTTGCAGGCGGTGACACTTTCTCATATTTATATTTTGAATTATTATCATTTATTCTGCCTCGTGACACTGTGGAGCATTAATGGTGTTGACTTAATATTTATTAGAGATAGTTTATCGGTTGAGTTTATTTATCAGTTGTATAAAATCTATTATTTCTTTGTATAACTGTATGAGTCTGTGTACTCTGATTCTATGGTTTATATAGTTACTACTGTCTTCCCTATTTTATATCTTTGATGACTATTATATTTTATCTCATATGCTGTGATATATACGATAGGTTATATGATTATGTAATGTTTTATTTCTTGCTCTTCTCTTCTTTTCTATTCCTCTTCTCTATTTCTTTTTTTCCTTTGACAATTGTACTACATTGACGGGATGCTCCAGCAGCGCACTATTCGTTTATATTAGAATTGGAGGTATAGGGCGATCATCACACAAGAGTTCCTCGTTCATCTTGGGATCATAGCGAGTTCTTCGACGAGAAAGAACTGCCAGTCCAATTAGATCATGGCCTCTAATGTGTAGGCCAAAGCGAATGGAGGATGGACGTCCGCGACTTATGAGTCATTCGGTATGTCCACGATGCCAGGGGAAATTCATCGATCCAGTTAACCTTGGCCTTCGTCAATCACTTCTTCATGATGGACTTGATGATCTTGTTCAATGTTTCCACCAGGCCATCGCTTGTGGGTGTGCTACGGCTGCAAATTTCTTTTCAGTTTGATGTTTATTGCGAAATCTCTGAATTTTGTGCTTTCGAATTGGATTCCATTATCAATGATAATCTTATGAGGAACTCCAAATTGGCATATAATCATTTTCACCATTATCGTCTTCTTTGTAGTGATCATGTCTAGCGGTTACGCTTCAAACCACATTGTGAAATAGTCAACTGCAACAACGACATGCTTCGCTCCACCTTTCGACATCGGTAGCACATGATTATATTAGGTCCACAAACTATTAGCAGCCATGTGTTGACCATTTTTATAAGCTCTATTGATGGAGCTCTAGGAACCTTCATAAAATTTTGGCATCTATTGCACTTTCTAGTGAAAACAACCACATCTCCGTTGATCGTTGGCTAAAAGTATTCATAGCAAAAAATCTTCCTTGCTAAAGTCTACTTCCCAGTGCAATCATCGTAACTTCCCTCATGCACACTGGCAAGTATCTTCTTGGTTTCTTCCTTGGTGAGACATCGTAGTAAGGAAGAAGAGAATCCTTTCTCATATAGTACCCCTTCCTATATAATAAACTGTGGAAATTTGCGTGGAAGTTTTCTTCATTCATTTCTTTCATTTGGGAGTGTCCCCTTCAGTGAATATTCTTTAATTGGATCATCTACTATTCCTTCTCCACTTCGGCCTTTAAGATCTAATCGACATCAATCTGGTTGATGCTCGGAGCCAATAAAACTTCTAATGGAACAAGTCTTATAGGCTATGCATCTATAGAGCTGGCCAACTTGGCCAGTGAGTCGGTCTTCATGTTCTCCTTTCTAGGAATTTGAGTTATAGTGTAATATTCAATATCATTCAGAAGTTCAAGAACATTCGTTAGGTTTGAGGAAAGTCTTGTTTGCTTAGCATGAATTTCCTTCTTCACGTGATTGACCACCAATTGGGAGTCGCTGAATATATGTAGTGTTTTGACTTAAGATTCTTTTGCTATCTTGAACCCAATAATCTTCATTATTTATTATTAGAAATTCAAGCTTCGAGGCATAGCATCATTCGCTCCTCCAAGGTTACCAAGATCACTCATGCTACAGAGCTGCATCCATTATATGCTCTGTTTATATATAACTTCCACAAGCAAGTCGGACCATACCCTCTTCCACTTCTCCATCTCGGACAGTGAACTCGGCAATGAAATCAGTCAATGCCTATCCTCGTATTGCCCCTTAGGATAGTAACTTATATCATACAAACTCAATTCTAGGTATTGGGTCGGTGCAATACTTTCCTTAAAGGTTGATCAGTCAATACTTTTTCGAAGGACCCTAGAAGTATGGCCGCAACTTCCTCAAAGCAATCAATAAGCAGTTAGCTAGCTTCTCTAACTTTGGATAGTTCTTTATGTGCTCTAATGAATTGCTTGTTGATATAATATACAGACCTTTGAATTCTTGACTTCTCACATACCAAAACTGCTCCCAGTGCATGAGCAGACACTACTAAGTAAACAAACAAATATTTTCCTTCCAAAGGCTTTGATAAAATTATTGGTCTCTCCATGTGTTCAAGTAGGTCTTGGAAAGCTTTCTGACATTCCTCTATCCAGACAAACATCCCTTTCTCTTTCTTTAGGGCATCGAAGAATGGAATACATTTACCACATTTGAAATAAATCGACGCAATGTGGTGACCTTTCCATTTAAGTTAGGCATTTCTCTCCTCATTCTTAGGGCATCAAAATCTTTCAATGCTTTAATTTGCTATGAATTAGCATCTATGTCTTTTGAGTTTACTATGTAACCCGAAAACTTGTCGGTTAAGCTTCATCATGTGCCTTTGAAGTACATCAAACAACTTTGAGAGGTCACGAACATGATTCATCGATTGCCGTGACTTCACTAGCATATTGTCCATGCAGACCTCCATTATTTACCTGATCCGGTCATTAAATATCGAATTCATCAATCATTGGTAGGTGGATCTGGTGTTTTTTCAAATGAAGAACATTGCATGGTAATAATACCATCTCTAATAAGTGATGAAACTGGTGTGCTCTTTATCCAAAATGTGCATTGCTATTTGATTGTTGGCGAAATACACGTCCATGAAGGATAATAGTTCATGTCCAATGATTCCATCAACAAGCTAGTAACTTCTAGGCAGTAGACAGATGTCCTTTGGGCATGCTTTATTCAAATATGAATAACTGATACATGTTCATCACTTTCCATTGGGCTTCTTAACTAGCATAAAATTCGATACCCATTAAGGGTATATATCACCATGGATAAAACTGTTCGCCTTTAGCTTCTCCGCTTCTTCTTTCAATGTAGTGGATCACTTCGAACAAAGGCTGCACCTCTTCTGCTTTACAGGAGGTCATCATGGGTCCACATTCAATGTATCACATGCTATCTTCGATGATATTCCATATATATAGGAATGTGTCCACGTAAAAACATCTAGGTTTTCATAGAGAAACCCTACCAAATCCTTCATTTTCATGCCAAGCCAAGACCCCATCTTTAGGACCTGAGTAAGGTCATCCTCGTCAATCGGGATGTTGATCGTTAGCTCCATCGGGACTGCCCTCGTATCCACCGGCTCTTTCCTTAAATCCATAGATTTATGTAATTTACTATTTTTCCCAAGCCAGGGCTTGGGCGATGGTTGCTATGCGTCAATCATCTTAAGGCAGATCTTCTCTGTACCCTTACCCTTCTCACTTTGCTTCACCTCTTTGAACTCTGCGATATTGCATTCATGACCAATACTCTAGCCTCCCTAGATAGCTCCTACCCCATTCCCTATAGAACATTTCATCATTAAACATTACCAAGCCAAGGACTCAATAAAACTACAAGGGTCGGTCGGTCTAAGAAAGCATTATAAGTATAGTATGTATCAATCACAATGAATATCTACACCCGCAATATCTTACGGTCTCCTTTACCAAGTCACACCAATAAATCAATATGACCAACAGGCTCTATGCCTCTTCGATAAATCCGTGGATACGAGATTTACATGGCTTTAAGTCCTACGCAGTCATCCTCATCCACTCAAATGTTTTCTTAAACATAACATCCACCAAGATACCATAATCAATGAGAACTCGATGCGTAGTAGCCGATCGAACCAGTCCCAGAGGTTAAGCGCCAGTGTTTTCACCGCATCTGCATCTTTATCTCCAAAGATAATATCATCATTCATTGTTTTAAGTTGTTTTTATGCAGTTCTATCTTACATGGTAAAACAATTATCCTGCATATCATGCTTCAAAGAACTTTCATATCTTTCCATTTCATCACAAATTTACTTGATTAAATGTGGTCTATCCATAATAGTGTTTATCACAGCACTCTTTTCAGGATGCCTAGGTCTATCACCACTTGGCCTACCTGATTCCGTTGGGCCATTTGCCTTTAGGATCTATTGTTCACTTGCCAACCATCCTGCAGGTCTTTCACATACTACAACAACTTCTTTTTCTGATCAAACTCTCAATTATATGCCTCAAATGTCGGCACTCATTGGTATTATGCCCATGTATCTCATGGAAGCAAAAATACTTCGCTTAGATCTTTTCTCGTTCCGTTGACTTCCTCTGAGTCGGCTTTTTATAATTTTTGTTTTCTACATACGAAGGTAAATATTCTCAACAATCTCGTTCAAAGGAATATAATATTCATGCTTCAAATATCTTGGACGCTTCTTGCAGTCCGACCTCTTTCCACCAACACCCTGGTTCCTTCTTTTCTGACTATTGTTAATATTATTATTTCCAACATTAACTGCAATGTTCTCGACGATCTCACTGGTTTTCTTTATAACAACGTTACTCCACACAACTTCACTCGATGGTCTAACACCAGCTTTTCCAACTACCAGATCTGAATCTTTCAAGTGTAGGAACTAGTTAGTCTTTCAGTAGAATTGCTTCATGGCAGTGATTGTTTCATCCTTAACCATACCAAAATCCATATCCAAGTGTATCCCTTATCAATGTCATCAACACAATATCCTCCTTCACATTAATCACCTCAAACACAACTTTATTAAATCTACTCAAAATTCCCTACAGAGTCTCTCCAAGACCTTGATAGATGGTGGATAAGGACATCACATACTTTGGTCGAGCAATATGGAGCTCGAACTTCTCCATACACTTTCTCGCTAACGGATCAAACAAAGATATGTGTCTCAGCGTGAGCCGATCATACCACATCATAGTTACTCCATCTATAAATATGGGAAAAAAATCTACATCTCACCACATCCGTCACTCTGACACCATCCATGTGCCACTCGTGTTTCAATAGATGATGTCTAGGGTCTATGGTCCTGTTATATGATGACATTATAGGCATAACAAATTTTTGTGGATAACCATCTTGTAAGATATCATCCATGAATGGGGTTCTACTAGGCATCCAACCCCATTCACCATTGCTTCTATGCTAGTTCTCATTCACCAGCCTTTTCACCATTTCAGCTATATAGTCTAGTTCACTCAGATTGCCTAGACGACGATCATCGAGGACTGCTCTGGGTGTTTGGCTTCGCAAACGCTAATGGTCAGTTTCATGATGTTTTGCTTCACAAACGCTCTTGGTTAGTTTCATTATGTTTAAGTTCCTCTATCTTTGGAAGAATTGTTCATCGAGCTCTATGTTGTCTATGTTCTCTCTTTAATGGTTCAGTTGCATTTGTTTGAACACCATCACTCTGACCACTAGCAACTTGCTTAACACCAGCGTCAGCCCCCTCGTACAACTCATCACCGACGCCTTAGTCATGCCTTGGGTTATCAACTAGGTATCGAGTCGTATGCAATTCGTGATTAACTTACAACTGAATTGCAATTTATCCATTGAGGCTTTCCCAAACCATATCTTTGATGTTCCAGCTTCTCCTATTTTCATCTTTTGTTTTCCATATCTTCGATTTGTCAGATAAAGAAGAACTCTCTTCTTCTGAGTCAGAAGATGATGATTCTCTATAACTTTTCTTTCATCTCTAGGGTAGTTAAGTCAATAAAGCAAGGTAGCTCACCATCTACTTTAGGATAGCATTCTAACTCTACAACATTCTTATGTTCATCTCGATCATCATTCTGTCCAAATCCACCCTATTCACCACCTTCGGTGCACTTGGAATTTCAATAATAATGGTTTGATTTGTCCTTCCTCGTGTTGAGAGGCTTCTTTTTCAGCATTATTGGTGGGCCTTGAGATGGTTGATTTTTCCTTAACATTCCTAGGTGCCATAACTCTAGCACATACAATGACTTACATTTTGCAAATCTAATAATCAAGGATCTTACGAATACAACTTTCTAGATCTAGCTTATGGATAGTGGTAGTCCAAAGTTCCAAGGTAGATCTATCAACAAGAACTTCAAATCCCTCTCAGCGGAGACACAAGAACGTTTGCACCAAAACAGGGAAAATTACCCAATCAATTAACAAGTGATGATTATAAAGAAAAATAAATTGAAAATGAGATAGAACATATATAATTTATAGTGGTTGGCTAAAATCAATATCCTACATCCATTGTAAACTTTCTCGTTGATTTCTACTTTCTTTTATAGTAGTGATTTTACAACTTAGGTAAAGATCCGATAGACTGTCATGATAAAATCTATTAATTAAAAAAATAAGAAAAGGATAAATTTTTTGAGTGCTACTAACCCTATTTATAGACGAAGATCAACGAAATAAGCTGCAATTTTTGCAACCGACATTCTTCACATCTGATAGGGGGCTCCAAATGAAGTTCATAGTCATATCATCAATTGTTGGTCAACTGGGAACCAAGTTGTGCTACATTACTCGATGTCGAGTAATGAGATCTTTTGTCTTTGCATTTTTTTTCTTTGTTTTTAATCATTTGCGCATGCTTGTTGACATAATGTCTAATTATACGACTCGGTGCCAAGTCATAGGCTTCAAGTTGGATTAAGTTATGGAATTGGGATGCATTTTCATTTCTTGCTTCCTACCATTGTACTTGTTTAAAGAATGACCAATTACTTTCTAATGGTAAGCAAGTTTCAGTATCGATTCTTTGGACATCATCCGAATCCCAGTTTCCAAACTTGTATTTCTAGGCTTTTGGTTTTCTTCACGACCGATCAATAGTTCTAATTTTTCGAGATATTGTTTTGTTCAAAAGTAGGATAACACCGAATTTTCGAACTTATTCCACCTATTCAGGCCAGACCGATAGTCGAGGAGAGGAGTAAGGTTGATTATTGAATGCTAAATCTAGACACTACTTTTATAGACAGGTGGTCGTATAGGTAAGATATAGCGGGTCTATGAAGTCTAATAAGTTGTACTAGATCCAATCTAATTAATTTAAATAAGTCAAATTTCATTTAACTTTTCTGATTTAGTAATTAATGCGTTAATTAAAGTTAACTTGCAAATAATTTATGAGTATATCACTATATACTCATATGTGTATAACATGCATTTGCAACGTAATATTGTGTACATAGTTAATGTATACATAAATAAATGTTGAGATTCATATCTATAACGTATACACTAACCATTTAAAACGCATTAGTTGTCTTAAATATTATCTTATATATATATGCATATATAAACATACAACAAATTATATATATGTATGTAAATAAGTTTCAAAATTTATTTTATGCCGAAGAAAATAATTTTTAAAATTTTTGAATATATTTTGACTAAATCGATAAAATTTGAATTCAATTTTAGTATCTAAAATACCTAAATGTTGACTTAGTTAAACAATTTGGTTCTAAATTTAGATCTGTAAAATACAAAACAAAATATCATTTGATCATTTAAAATAAATATATATCATACATTAAAAAAAATATTTTATTGTCTGTAACAACCCTAGATTTTGACTATATATTTAAATTTGACTTTATTTCATTTTGAAATTAATTTAAATTTGTTTATTTGTGTGATATCATTTCTAAACATTTTTAAAACGACAATGTAATTTTTCCAAAATTTACTGTATTTATTTCCTATTTTTAAAGGCTGTTTTTCTAATTTTCTGCCATTTTCTTGATTTCAAATTTCTTTATTTTATTTTAAATTTGTTTTATTTGTGAAATTTCATCTCTAAATATTTTAAAAATAATAATAGAATTTTTCCAAAATTTACTGTGTTGATTTCCTATTTTTAAGGGCTGTTTTCCCATTTTTGCTATTTTCTGCATTAAAAATTATATTTAAATTAAATTTTAAATATATATTTTGTGAATAAAATTTTGTTTATGTTATTATTTATGTTTAAAAATACTTTACAAGCTCATATGAATTTTTTTTATTTATTTCATTTACTTTTAAATTTTCTTGTCTAGTTCACTCTTTTAACTATTTTTCCTTAATTTTACTCTATATAATAAATAAATGGTATATATATTTTTATATTTTTTTAAAGTTTCGAAATTTTATCTGATAATATTGTTATTTCATAATATATAAACCTATAAAAATACTTAAAGGTAAATTGAAAGGGTTTGTGACTTTTTATTTCCAATGGCTTTTGATTTTCCCGCCTTTTCACATTTTTAACTTACTTTTGCCATCAATTAGCCATAATAACTCACATACTTCAGCTGCCTACCTCCATTATTCATTCACGTACATCATTTCTCATCTCATTAAAAAAAAATTCGGCCAAAACTTGTTTGAGAAGTTGGTAAAATTCTATTTTTCTTTTATCTCCTTTTGTTCACTTATGCTGATTTTTCGTTTGATTTGCACTTGATCTTCTTTATCATAGGATCGGCCATGCCCCTCTCCAGCCCCTGCCGCCACTACCACCACCTGAGAACGCCATCAGAACCTCCGCCTCACTGACCATCCCCATCCATACCACCCTAGGTGGTAGTTCCTTCACCAAGTTCACCAAACTCCAACATCTTGACCTAGCCAAGCACAAGCCTTCACATCCACCACTTCCACCACCCATGGCCGCCACCTACATGACCACCACCACCTCCAGCACCACCAGCCCCCTCTGCCACGTCACCACAATGGACCCCACTCCTCTGGCCGTGACCACAGCAGCCTTGGCCGAGCTTTGTTTGCTTGAAACTTGTGATGTTGTTAGTAGTTACGCCTTGTTGTGTTGTTGTTCCATCTCCATAACTTTTGCTATCAACAAACTCATGTTAGGCCGACCTTAGCAACCCAGACCTGACCCAAAACCATTGCCTTAGACCTGTACTCCACCTCTGGCGGAGCCTATGGGATGTCGGAAGCAAGTGCAAAGCATTTCAGCTTTTTTTTATGAAGTTATTTCTAGCATAGTTTATCGAATTTTTGGTCTGACACCTTATAATTGTTATATTGTTTTGTTTGATTGGTATTCAAGGGAATTAATCCTTGGCTCCTCCATTTGTATCTTTGTCGTGCTTTTGTGCTTGTGTAGATCCCGTTTGTGCAATTCGTCGTTGTGTCATCAACTCCAAACAGTGAGTTATTCTCACCAGACAGTTTTATACTTATATGAATAGTAAATTGATCACTTGTGAATATGTAAACTGCATCACTATATTATTATTTGCTATGTCACTATTATATGATTTTCACCCATGCTTAAACACCTATTATGACATTTGTTACTGTTATATTATGTTGTTCTGTTATTTTATCCGTTTATCACACTGCAAGTTCCCTTTAGATTAGAATCACTATGGGTTGAAATGATACATACCCGAACGGACTTTTGAATAAGGGAAAATCATTATGGGCTGAAATGATAGGCCTGAATGATTTTCAAACTTATTTCATTTACTTGGGACTGCGGATTTGAAATGATAAAACCCGGATTTTTCTTTGTAAATTACGGGTTGAAATGATATATTACCTGTATCACTTTTCCTAGTGTAGAAAATTATATACAGACCCGTAGTTAATATATTTTTCTAAAAATTTTATAATTATTTTAGAAATGTAAATATTAAAATATTTTGATTTAAACCTAATTAAAAATGATTTTTGGTAAAATATTATTGATTTTCTGAATAATTACAAGTGAAATAAATCAACGAAAAGGTTAGAAAATTTTGAATGTAAGCTATTTTGGGAAATTTGATTTAATTATAATTTGAAATTAAATAGAATATGAAAGCATGATAAATTTATGATAATTTGAATTTAAAGGAATTTAAAGTGATTTTATATCATATTAATGGTTTTTATAAAGTTGAAATGTGAAATGAATGAATATTTAAGTTGAAATTTTAAATTGTAACTAAAATTGGAACTTTTGGAATTGACTTAAAAGTGAATTTTTAATTAAGTAAATAAAAATATAAACTAAATTATATTTGAGAATTTTAACTTAAGTGTTAGGTTGAAATTTAAATGTAATGAATTTATAATTGGACACTGCAATTTAATAAGTGAATTAGTGTTAAATATGAATTTTTAAATGGAAATTTAACTTTATGAAATCATGAAATTAAAGAAAATTAAATGATGGTTATAAAAGTAGAATTATGTGATTTTATAAGTTAAAAGTGAATTATAGAAAATATAATTGTTGGATTAAACTAAGTTTTTTTTGCTTTTCTTTGGAACTAATGTAACACTATTACAGCATTTTAAACGCTGTCTTTTGTTAAATTTAACCGTTTTGAATATAACTTTCTGTAGCAATTTCCAAATGCTGCGAAAGTTGAATTTTCACTGTTTTGATAAAATTAAGTGAATGAATGAACTTTGAAAGTTGAAAATTTTGCAAGTTTAATAATTTAATTATTAAATGTAATAACTTCACTTTTAAAGGATTTAAATGAAGTAATTTGTTGGAATTGAACTATTTTGAAATGTGAATTGAAATGGTATTTTTAAATTGAATAAAAATGAATATGTTTTTCAAATGAAATGATAAGTTGATATTTTGAAATGGATTTGAAATGATATTGGATTTTGAGAAATAAATACCACTTTTGAAATTATAACTATGGGTTATAATAACGATTGGTTGTTAAAGAGACCGGGATCAGATATGGACATACTCTCTGTCGATACCGAAAACCACTTTAACAACTGTGTGCGCGGTGGAGATTCCAGAATGAAGTAGGATGGTGACGACGTTCCTAAGGTACATTTCGTGGACCTAACTCCCATGAGTTAGCAAAAGGTGGCTAAAACAGGAGCGATCTCGGGCCAAAGGAGGTAGCACCTCTGGCTGAACACACTTCTTCGATACCATTCTATTACTGTTGTGATCGATTGGGTGCACCCCTTGATTTTTGGAGTGTTGTTCGGGGTGGGCGTATGTGGCTGCTGCGTTACCACCACCCCGTCTGCGTAATTGGTATATCTACCCTGGAATTGCCTTGTGTGCCGTGTCACCTACCATACCGAACCTTTACTACGAGTTTGTCTTTCTCCCGTAGCCCGTGTGGTATCCTCTGACAGTCACCCGGAGTGGAGATGGCATGATATTGGATGGACTACTGGGACTATTATGTGTGAAGGGTGATATGGGTAGCCCGGAACGCTATTTAAAAGTATGTTTATTTTACTGTAGACATTAGTATAATAGCGAAATATTACTATATAGTAAATAGTTTAACGGATCCTTAGAGGATGGGCGGTCCCAGGCATCCTTTAAGTTACTTATATCTTTATTACAGTTCACTTGAGTTAGTTTACATTATATAAGTATATATTGTCCTGACTCGAGTGTTTTGTGTTTTGCTTTACGCTCGGGTCAGCCTGAGTATTCACAGCTTTGGATTCTCTTCTTGGAGGTGGTCTTTCACTGGAGTTTCTGCTTATCTACATATTTATCTACTTCTGTTTCAGCTGTATTAGTTTATCTCATCTATTAGTGAACTTCTATGTATTTGGGATTTCTATTCTGTTGTTTTTCAGACTATATTATGTATTTGGTTTGAGACTCTGTTATAGTAGCTTCATGAACTACTATGTTATTTTATATTCCGCTGCGAGTTATTCTGTTTGTTCTGTGTCTGTGATTCTGTATGTTTGATTTCATTTGCTCCAAATTTATTTACAATCCGTAATTTCGCATCATTCAAGTCTTACATGTGTGGATTATTGTCGATTTGAATGGTACGAAATTGGAGGTTGTTACAGTTGGTATCAGAGCTTTGGTTTTGGCAACCATTGCCTCTGCGGAGCAAAAACTCATTAGAGATAGGTATTTCCACCCTAGAATGAGTGAAATCAATCTCAGAATCATATCTTTGTGAGAGACGTATTTTCAAAGTATAAAATGATTTTGCAAAATTTTTTCAAAGGATTTTCAAAGATTATTTTGATATATAAATTTTTCTTGCTTTTAAAGGATTTTCAAATGTTTTCTAACTTTCCTTTCTTTCGTATCTATCTTGTTAGGATCTTTTCTTTCTTTAAGATATTCATCCCAGTGTATTATCTTGCCTTATCTTAATTTGTCTTCGGCTTGTCTTTATTCTTATCCTAAATTCATTCTTGATATTTTTTCAGGATGAATCGGGGAAATGCCAGAGTTAGGGGTCGCGGTATTGCCCCAGCTCCTTAACCTGTTGCTCCAGTCAGGTTCACTGTTCTTTGTAAGGAATTCTCTCAACTTGGTGGAACCCCATTCACCGGTTCAGAGACTATCATTGAGGCTCAGCAGCGGTTGCGGAGTCTTGAGAGGATATTTACCGGTCTTGACATTACTGATGCTCAGAAGCGTCAGCTTGCAGCCTGGCAGTTGCGTGATTCTGCTTTAGATTGGTGGGAGTCCATTACGGCTAACACCGTCGAGGCTGATCTCACTTGGGAGCAGTTTAGGTATCCTTTGGGTTATCTTAATTTTGTTCCTATTTTTCCTTTCTTTGAATCTATCTTAAGCTTGTTTTCTGTATCTCTTTTGAAGGGAGGCTTTTGTGGAAAAATGGATGCCAGAAGCCGGGAAATCTCAGCTTTATCGTGAGTTTATGGATCTGAAGCAGGGTACCATGTCTTTTGCTGAGTATGAGAGGAAATTCAATGAACTTTCCAAGTTCGATCCTGGCCTTATTGATACTCCTCTTAAGAAGAATGAGAAATTTATTGCTGGTGCTCGGCCAGAGTATTATAGTCGCCTTATTTCTCATGTTCATGGTTCTTTCACCCAGCTTATGGATATGGCTATTCGCTATGAGAATCCCGCATCCAAAGGTCCTGCTGTTTCTGGTGCTCGGTCTTCCTCTGTAGTTTCCAAGAAGCGTAAGCCTAATTTTCAGCACAGAAGTAGAATTGGCAGAAGCGTCCTAGTTTGGGATCTTCATCATCTGCCCCTGCTCAGAGGCAACCAGTTGATCTCTCCTCCATCACTTGCTTAGGTTTGATCAGAGAGGGCACTATGCCAATAGCTGTCCCACATTATCTGGTGCTGCAGTTCCTCCACCTGCTCAGTCGGTTAGACGTGATCTCTGCCATATTTGTCTCCAGCCCGGTCATTTTAAGAAGGATTGCCCTACCCAGCAGAGGGGTACTCCTTCTGGTATATTTGCTGTCACTTCTGCCTCATCTCCAGTTCCTCCACCTGCCCCTGCTCCTAGTGATGACCAAGGTACACTCCAGGGTTCATTTACTTTATTTCATCATCATGTTCGTGTGTTGTTTGATACTGGTGCTTCACACAGTTTTATTTTTGTTGATTTGTGTGATAAGTTTGAACATCTCATTTCTACTGAGTATACTTCTGTTCCATTATGTGTTTCAAATCCTATTGGGGGTCCTGCTAACCTTAATCGGATTTGTCGAGAGGTGAAACTTCTCCATTCTGATCATCGCTTTAGTGGTGATTTTTATATTCTGGGCTTCGATGCTTTTGATTTATTGCTTGGTCAGGATTGGTTAGTGAATCATAATGCTCATATCTCTTGTAAAGCCCGGTCTGTTCAGCTTGTTGATGATCAAGGAAATTCCTTGATTATTCAGTGCCGCAAGCCTCGGGATTTTGCTGGCAACTTTATTTATTCTTTGGATTCTTCTTCCAGTGACCTTGATTCAACTCCTGTGGTTAGATTATATCCCGATGTATTTGGCGAAGTCATTTCTTTACCTCCGAAGCGGGAAATTGATTTTCGGATTGATCTTATTCCTGGTGCTCGACCTATTGTTCTTCCTTCTAGAAGAATGGCACCCCGCGAGAAGGTTGAGATGGGAAAGCAAATTGAAGACTTATCTTCCAAAGGTCTGCTTAGGCCCAGTTTTTCTGAATGGGGAGCTGCGGTAGTTTTTGTCGCCAAATCTGATGGTTCACTTCGGATGTGTGTTGATTATAGGGAGCTGAACAAGCTCACTATGAAAAACAGATATCCTATGCCTCGTATCAATGATGTGTTTGATCAGCTTCATGGTGCCACTATTTTCTCTCAGCTTGACCTTGCCACAGGTTTTCATTAGCTCAGGGTTGCTGAGGATAGCATTCTCAAGACTGCTTTCCGCACTAAGAATGGATTTTATGAATGGTTAGTCATGCCTTTTGGTTTGACTAATGCTCCTGCTTTCTTTGTTGATTTGATGAATCGTGTTTTTCGTGATGTGCTTAATAAATTTGTGCTAGTCTTTGTTGATGATATCCTTGTCTTCTCTAAGACTAAGGACGAGCATAAGTCGCATTTGAAATATGTTCTTGAGACTCTCAGAAATCATTAGTTAAAGGCTAAATTTTCTAAATGCCATTTCTGGAAGGATGAAGTCCGTTATCTCGGGCATATTGTTTCTAGTAATGGAGTCTCTGTTGATCCAGTTAAGATTGCTGCGATCAATGTAAGTCTTTCTTTTTTCTCTTTCTCTATCATTTTAATAATTCTATTTTTTTTCCTATTGTTTTATTTTCCCCCATTTTTCCAGGATTGGGAAACTCCAAAGACTCCATCTGATATTCGTAGTTTTCTGGGCCTTGCCGGTTACTACCGGAGATTCATTGAGAATTTTTCTCGGATTGCTGCACCCCTCACAGCTTTAACTCGGAAGAATGCCAGATTTGTCTGGAGTGATAAGTGTAAGGCTGCATTCAGTGAGTTGAAGAGCAAGCTAACTTCCACACCAGTTCTTACTGTTTCGAATGGGAGTGAGGGATTTACAGTTTATACTGATGCTAGTCGTGAGGGTTTGGGTGCTGTTCTCATGCAGGATGGTAGGGTTATTGCCTATACCAGCCGTCAGTTGAAGACCCACGAATAAAATTATGCTGCTCATGATTTAGAGTTACTTGCTGTTGTCTTTGCTTTGAAACTTTGGAGGCATCATCTTCTTGGAACCAAGTTTGAGCTTTTCACAAATCATCAGTCTCTGAGATATATCTTCACTCAAAAGGATCTGAATCAGAGGCAAGTTCATTGGCTTGAGTTTCTGGCTTCTTACGACGTCGACATTAACTATACTCCCGGTAAAGCTAATGTTGTGGCCGATGCTCTGAGTCGGAAGAAGGTTTTGTTGTGTCAGCTTGTTGTTTCTTCTTCTCCTCTTCTGGATCAGATTATGGCTAAGCAGGATGAGGATGAGATGCTTAGATTGATGAAGGAGAATGTTCGTAGCAGAGTTGGTGGTAGTAGAGGTAGTAGTGGAGCTCAGATTGATGACAAAGGGATTTTGTGGATTAATGGCAGGATTTGTGTTCCGAAGGTTGATAGTTTGAGACAGGAGTTGCTTCAGGAAAATCATAGATCTAGACTTTCTATTCATCCTGGTGTGTCGAAGATGTATCAGGATATGAAGAGGCTTTATTGGTGGAAGGGGATGAAGAGGGATATCTCTATCTTTGTTAGTCGGTGTGCGACTTTTCAGCAAGTCAAAGCCGATCACCAGAAGACCCCTGGTTTGTTGCAGCCCCTCGAGATTCCTAATTGGAAGTGGGAACAGGTTTCATGGATTTCATTGATGGTTTACCGAGGACTCGGAAAGGCAATGAGAGTATCTGGGTTATTGTTGATAGACTGACCAAGTCCGCTCATTTTATTCCGGTCAAGTCTACTCGTTCTGCTTCTTGTTTATCTGAGATTTACATGAGAGAGATCGTTCGTCTCCATGGTGTTCCTCTCAGTATTGTTTGTGATCGTGACCCTATCTTTACTAGTCAGTTCTGGAAGGCTTTTCAGGAATGTTTGGGTACTCGTTTGAATCTGAGCACTGCTTATCATCCTCAGACCGACGATCAGACGGAAAGAGTAAATCAGATTCTCGAGGATCTTCTTCGTGCTTGTGTGCTTGATTTTGGAGGATCTTGGGAAGATTATCTCCATCTTGTCGAATTTACCTACAATAATAGCTATCAGGTATTATCTTATCTTCTGTTTTCAGTCTATTCTTGATCTTTTTATCTATCTCATTCCATCTTTGCATTCAAGCCAGTCTCAAAATGTCTCTGTTTGCTGCTTTATACGGGCGACCTTGTAGATCTCCATCTTGCTGGATTGAATCCGGTAATCATTTGGTTCTTGGTCCTGAAGTGATTTTGGAAGCTTCTGAGAAAGTTGAGGAGATTAAGAAGAGGCTGAGAGTCGCTCAGGATAGACAGAAGAAATATGCTGATAGGCGTAGGCAAAATTTGGAATTTGCTGTTGGTGATCAGGTGTTCCTTAAGGCTTCTCCCTTGAGGAATGCCATTCGCTTTGGTCGTAGAGGGAAGCTTTCTCCCAGGTTCATTGGTCCTTTCCGCATCATGGAAAGAGTTGGTTCTTTGGCTTATCGTCTGGATTTGCCCGAGAAGCTTTCTGGAGTGCATGATGTATTCCATGTCTCACATCTTCGCTGTCATCTCCATGATCCATCTCTTATTGTCCATCCTTCTGCTCTTGATAGTTTGGATATTGAGCCTAACCTGACAGTTGAGAGGAAGCCACTTCGTATTGTCGACAGAGATACGAAGCAACTCAGAAGGAAATCTGTTAATCTGGTCAAAGTACAGTAGAGTACTGATGATCGAGATTGTACTTGGGAAACGGAGGAGAGCATTCGTGCTTCGAATCTGGAACTATTCGTTTCAGGTACTATTTTGTTTCTCTATCTTGTTTCTCGTTATTTTTCCTTTCCGTTCTTTTCGAGGACGAAAATATTTGAGTGGGGGAGAGTGTAACAACCTAGATTTTGACTATATATTTAAATTTGACTTTATTTCATTTTGAAATTAATTTAAATTTTTTTATTTGTGTGATATCATTTCTAAACATTTTTAAAATGATAATGTAATTTTTCCAAAATTTACTGTATTTATTTCCTATTTTTAAAGGCTGTTTTTCTAATTTTCTGCCATTTTATTCATTTCAAATTTCTTTATTTTATTTTAAATTTTTTTATTTGTGAAATTTCATCTCTAAATATTTTAAAAATAATAATAGAATTTTTCCAAAATTTACTGTGTTGATTTCTTATTTTTAAGGGCTGTTTTCCCATTTTTGCTATTTTTTGCATTAAAATTTATATTTAAATTAAATTTTAAATATTTATTTTGTGAATAAAATTTTGTTTTATGTTATTATTTATGTTTAAAAATACTTTACAAGCTCATATGAATTTTTTTTTATTTCATTTACTTTTAAATTTTCTTGTCTAGTTCACTCTTTTAACTATTTTTCCTTAATTTTACTCTATATAATTAATAAATGGTATATATATTTTTATATTTTTTTAAAGTTTTTTATCTGATAATATTGTTATTTCATAATATATAAACCTATACAAATACTTAAAGGTAAATTGAAAGGGTTTGTGACTTTTTATTTCCAATGGCTTTTGATTTTCCCGCGTTTTCACATTTTTAACTTAATTTTGCCATCAATTAGCCATAATAACTCACATACTTCAACTGCCTACCTCCATTATTCATTCACGTACATCATTTCTCATCTCATTAAAAAAAAAATCGGCCATAACTTGTTTGAGAAGTTGGTAAAATTCTATTTTTCTTTTATCTCCTTTTGTTCACTTATGCTGATTTTTCGTTTGATTTGCACTTGATCTTCTTTATCATAGGATCGGCCATGCCCCTCTCCAGCCCCTGCCGGCACTACCACCACCTAAGCACGCCATCAGCACCTCCTCCTCACTGACCATCCCCATCCGCACCACCCTAGTTGGTAGTTCCTTCACCAAGTTCACCAAACTCCAACATCTTGACCAAGCCAAGCACAAGCCTTCACATCCACCACTTCCACCACCCATGGCCGCCACCTACATGACCACCACCACCTCCAGCACCTCCAGCACCCTCTGCCACATCACCATAGTGGACCCCACTCCTTTGGCCGTGACCACAGCAGCCTTGGCCGAGCTTTGTTTGCTTGAAACTTGTGATGTTGTTAGTAGTTACGCCTTGTTGTGTTGTTGTTCCATCTCCATAACTTTTGCTATCAACAAACTCATGTTAGGCCGACCTTAGCAACCCAGACCTGACCCAAAACCATTGCCTTAGACCTGTACTCCACCTCGGGCCGAGCCTATGGGATGTCGGAAGCAAGTGCAAAGCATTTCAGCTTTGTTTTATGAAGTTATTTCTAGCATAGTTTATCGAATTTTTGGTCTGACACCTTATAATTGTTATATTGTTTAATTTGATTGGTATTCAAGGGAATCAATCCTTGGCTCCTCTATTCATATCTGTGTCATGCTTTTGTGCTTGTGTAGATCCCGTTTGTGCAATTCGTCGTTGTGTCATCAACTCAAAACAGTGAGTTATTCTCACCAGACAGTTTTATACTTATATGAATAGTAAATTAATCACTTGTGAATATGTAAACTGCATCACTATATTATTATTTGCTATGTCACTATTATATGATGTTCACCCATGCTTAACACCTATTATGACATTTGTTACTGTTATATTATGCTGTTCTGTTATTTTATCCGTTTATCACACTGCAAGTTCCCTTTAGATTAGAATCACTATGGGTTGAAATGATACATACCCGAACGGACTTTAGAATAAGGGAAAATCATTATGGGCTGAAATGATAGGCCTGAATGATTTTCAAGTTTATTTCATTTACTTGGGACTGCGGGTTTGAAATGATAAAACCCGGATTTCTCTTTGTAAATTACGGGTTGAAATGATATATTACCCGTATCACTTTTCCTAGTGTAGAAAATTATATACAGACCTGTAGTTAATATATTTTTCTAAAAATTTTAAAATTATTTTAGAAATGTAAATACTAAAATATTTTGATTTAAACCTAATTAAAAATGATTTTTGGTAAAATATTATTGATTTTCTGAATAATTACAAGTGAAATAAATCAACGAAAAGGTTAGAAAATTTTGAATGTAAGCTATTTTGGGAAATTTGATTTAATTATAATTTGAAATTAAATAGAATATGAAAGCATGATAAATTTATGATAATTTGAATTTAAAGGAATTTAAAGTGATTTTATATCATATTAATGATTTTAATAAAGTTGAAATGTGAAATGAATGAATATTTAAGTTGAAATTTTAAATTGTAACTAAAATTGGAACTTTTGGAATTGACTTAAAAGTGAATTTTTAATTAAGTAAATAAAAATATAAACTAAATTATATTTGAGAATTTTAACTTAAGTGTTAGGTTGAAATTTAAATGTAATGAATTTATAATTGGACACTGCAATTTAATAAGTGAATTAGTGTTAAATATGAATTTTTAAATGGAAATTTAACTTTATGAAATCATGAAATTAAAGAAAATTAAATGATTGTTATAAAAGTAAAATTATGTGATTTTATAAGTTAAAAGTGAATTATAGAAAATATAATTGTTCGATTAAACTAAGTTTTTTTCTTTTCTTTGGAACTAATGTAACACTATTACAGCATTTTAAACACTGTCTTTTGTTAAATTTAACTGTTTTGAATATAACTTTCTGTAGCAATTTACAAATGCTGCGAAAGTTGAATTTTCACTGTTTTGATAAAATTAAGTGAATGAATGAACTTTGAAAGTTGAAAATTTTGGAAGTTTAATAATTTAATTATTAAATGTAATAACTTCACTTTTAAAGGATTTAAATGAAGTAATTTGTTGGAATTGAACTATTTTGAAATGTGAATTGAAATGGTATTTTTAAATTGAATAAAAATGAATATGTTTTTCAAATGAAATGATAAGTTGATATTTTGAAATGGATTTGAAATGATATTGGATTTTGAGAAATAAATACCATTTTTGAAATTATAACTACGGGTTATAATAACGATTGGTTGTTAAAGAGACCGGTATCGGATATGGACATACTCTCTGTCGACACCGAAAACCACTTTAACAACTATGTGGGCGGTGGAGATTCCAGAATGAAGTAGGATGGTGACAACGCTCCTAAAGTACATTTCGTGGACCTAACTCCCGTGAGTTAGCATAAGGTGGCTAAAACAGGAGCGATCTCGGGCAAAAGAAGGTAGCAGCTCTGGCTGAACACAGTTCTTCGATACCATTCTATTACTGTTGTGATCGATTGGGTGCACCCCTTGATTTTTGGAGTGTTGTTCGGGGTGGGCGTATGTGGCTGCTGCGTTACCACCAGCCCGTGTGCGTAATTGGTATATCTACCCTGGCATTGCTTTGTGTGCCGTGTCACCTACCATACCGAGCCTTTACTACGAGTTTGTCTTTCTCCCGTAGCCCGTGTGGTATCCTCTGACAGTCACCCGGAGTGGAGATGGCATGATATTTGATGGACTACTGGGACTATTATGTGTGAAGGGTGATATGGGTAGCCCGGAACGCTATTTAAAAGTATGTTTATTTTACTGTAGACATTAGTATAATAGCGAAATATTACTATATAGTAAATAGTTTAACGGATCCTTAGAGGATGGACGGTCCTAGGCATCCTTTAAGTTACTTGTATCTTTATTACAGTTCACTTGAGTTGGTTTACGTTATATAAGTATATATTATCCTGACTCGAGTGTTTTGTGTTTTGCTTTACGCTCGGGTCAGCCTGAGTATTCACAGCTTTGGATTCTCTTCCTGTAGCTGGTCTTTCACTGGAGTTTCTGCTTATCTACATATTTATCTACTTCTGTTTCAACTGTATTAGTTTATCTCATGTACTAGTGAACTTCTATGTATTTGGGATTTCTATTATGTTGTTTTTCAGACTATATTATGTATTTGGTTTGAGACTCTGTTATAGTAGCTTCACGAACTACTATGTTATTTATATTCCGCTGCGAGTTATTCTGTTTGTTCTGTGTCTGTGATTCTGTAAGTTTGATTTCATTTGCTCCAAATTTATTTACAATCTGTAATTTCGCATCATTCAAGTCTGACATGTGTGGATTATTGTCGATTTGAATGGTACGAAATTGGAGGTTGTTACATTGTCGAAATAAATTTTTTAAGCCATAAATAATTTAAAATTGTATGATAAGGTAAAGTATATGTTTGTTGCAATAAAATAAATATTAAAAATATATACTATATATTTAATTATTTTCGACCACAACAAATTATTTTTATGAATCCATTTTTTTTTTAAATTTTATAAAATACATATTTAAATGTTTATATATGAATTAATACAAACATTACTTTATGACACTAAATATAGAACATTAATACATATAGATATATTAATACATGTGCATTGCATAAATGGAAATTATCTTTTTTTTTAATTTGAAACTTATATTATATATAATTAATTCTTAAACATAATCTAAAACATATTACATTTATATAGCTGAATCAAAATTAATAAATAGTAATTTTAAATAATTACAAACGAATATTAATATTTACAAATTATAAAATAAATAATTCAGAACTAGGCATGGTTGAAATTTCTTTTGTAATATTAGTTTAAGTTTAAACAACAATGTTAATTAATACAAACATGTTAGTGTTATTAAATTACAAATGAAATAGGATAAAATTAACACATACATAAAATCATTTTATATACAATCTACTTACATGGTATGTATGATATCAAACATAAATAAGATTTTATACCTTAAGGAAGCACCATTTGAAAACATGTTGATTGATGGGATCTCCTAGATTCACCTTAAATCAATCTACGTACATTGTAATGGTCTGATGTGCTACTGAATCTACTGAAATTTGATGTGTTTTAGCATAAGAAATTTTCAACAAAGGGGCAGTTATGGAATTGCTCACGGCCGGGCAGGAGAGGTAGGAATCAAGAGTAAAAGAGTGAGGAGGTAGGCTTCTTTAAATAGAAAAAAGGAGGAGACAAATTCTCCTCCTTTTACTACTATGTTTACTAGTTGTATTGCCCTGCCTTTTCGACCCCCAAGTACCAACATTAATATAGCAACAGTATTCTTGTGTTAATCCTCCAAAAGCCAGAAAGACAGACTGTTAGGGTAAAATAGAAAAGAAAAGAAAATGGAGCAAGAAAGATGGAACACGATATCAGAATCTCATAGTTGAATGATAACATATAGCATCAAAAAACAATACAAAAATAGCACATTAAGAATACATCATTTAAAATTTAAAATTCTAAATACTATCATCAATCTAGATAGTTATAAAAGCTTGTCCTCACAAACGATGATACATACATAATAGTAATGCAATGGAAATAAGAATGATGCGGTAAGTGAAAGCATCCAGCTCATCTTCTCAAGCTCTAAAGAATATCAATGAAAAACCGCCTTTCTCAGACTACTCAAAAGAGCACTCATGGAAATAAGGGAAATATAAAACCACGAGTCGGGCATAAGTCTGGTATGAGAAACCCAAGAAATATGCTATCAACGTATAAAAATACTTTTGAGACCGTACGGATCACCATAACGGTTATCCCCTCAAAAGGACCAAACCCATCTAATACGTACATAAAGTGATATAATAGATAATGTCTAGGGTGTAGTATATTAATCGAAAAATAACTGTGCCGCATGTACATCACAACAATAATAGTTATACAATTAATAAAAATAGGTTTTAAGTTATAAAACCCTTTTGCTTCAAAATACATAAATAAAAATACATTTAAACTTCAAATCCACCATAAAATACTAAAAAATTTGTTAAAAAAGATTCCTAAAAAGATTAGAGAAAATATTTAATTTAAACAAAAAATTTAAACACCTAGAACCTCAAGCAACTTACTAAAGTATTTATAAATGCTATTGAAAGTCCTTGACAAAGAACAACATAGAAAAGCATGAAATTCACGACTAGTTTTTACCACTTAAATTAATGATCTAAGGCTTGAAATTTATATAGTAAGTACTACCCTTAGGTTATTTAAAAACCATAGAAAGAAACAACCAAGGACATATTTCAATTTATTTATAAAACTCCAAAGAAAAAGCTATTTACTAAAGTGTTCGCATATCGACCTTTTTATTCTAACGTTAGCCACTTTGTTTGAACGTTTCTAAAGTATTTTAAACATTGATTTTTTCCTACTATAAGTACACATGTAATAATTAATTAAAATGCAAAGAAACAACCAAGGAAGTCTCTCAAATTAATTATAATAATTCCTAAAAACAAGACATTTCGAAGTGCTCATATAGCGACCTTATTCTTGCTATAACATTTTGTAACTTTATTTCACAAGTTATTTAATGATTTAAACTTCAATGTTTTGTAAATTTATTTTACAAGATGCCCCAAGGATGTCTTTCAAAGTTGACTATAAAAATCTCCTAACATAACGTATTTTCAAAGTGCATCCATAACGACCTTTTTGCTTCTAACTTCCACAACTTTTTTCCATAATTTTTATAACTTTCCAAACTAATTTTTTACTGTCCCATACACCAAAATATGGGTAAAGAACAATAAAAATATAATATATAACAATATACTCCCAAAAAATCGTATAGAAAATTTTTAAACAAAAGGGGATTCAAAAGTGCACTTATAGTGACTATCGCTATACAGACCATTCCGTATCCATTTCAAATTCAACACACAATCCAAACAACCATTTAAACATCAAATCAAGCCATGCCACATATTATAGAAGCTAATAATAGTGATGTTATACAATATAAATTTTCATTTTCTTTCAAAAGCAAGAAGGGTACAAATTTTAACTTTAATTAGTTAATATCACTTTAACTTTGTATTTATACACAAACATATATACATATGCAATACTGTGAGATAAATCACCCAAATTTTAGCCAAATACAAGTCCATGAACACATAAAGACAATAACACTTCCTACCATCTCCAAACATCCAAAGATCCAAGCTTTCGCACTTAAAAGCCAAGACAACACCTTCCCCTCCTCTTCAATTCTCATGGCCAAACCAAGATCCCCCACTTCCTCTACACTTCTTCAACTTATAACTTTAGATCCATGCTTCCAAAGGTATTCTAGGGCATTAGTGAAAGTTTGGTGAAATTTGGAGAAGATTTGAGTTAATTAGGGAGATACTAGTGAAGTACAAAGTGGATTGGTGCTAATCCACTTCTGTAACAACCCAAAATTTAAGCTATAACTTAATTAACAAATAAATGAAGAGATAAAATAATTTGTGAAATTATTAGAAGTGAGCCACAGTAATTGCACCATTGTGTCCGCGGTAATTTTCTGGTCAATTTCCATATATAGAATGTCAGAATCCGAGCTTATATGAGCAAGATATGGAATTAACAATATAAATGAATACATATATATATATACATATACATACATATATATATATATGGAGGTTGACCTAAAGGTCGACCATCCCAAGGCCTAGGTCGACTGGCCGGTTGACCTGGCACTATGGGCGGTCGATCGGCCTACGTTTGTGAGGCGAAGGAATTTTTTCTTCGTGTTGTGCGATTTTAACACGTCAATTGCATTCTTTTGTTCAATCTGGTCCCTTCGTACTTCCATCCGACGGCTCCTATTCGGCTTATGACGTGGTTGCATCCTATTTTATCCCCAAATCTAACGGTCCGAGATCCATTTCTACCCCCTATAAATAAGACCGTAGGCCTAACACCTTTTCTCACTCTAAGATTTTCTCCAATTAGGTTCACGTTTTCAAGATGGACCCTGAATGGAATAATTTTCCAAGGAGAAAATCATTTTAAATTAAAATATTTAACAACCCCAAGTGGACCCAGGAAGACCTAAAGGGAAGAGCTTAGCATGACAGGTGAGCGATTGTAATTATTTAGATTGTTTTTAAGCAATTTAAAAAAATACTTTCAAATAGTTGTAGTTTTTCTACGATTTTGGAAATACCTTTTAATCAATTATTTTCAGTGTTAGATTTATCTTCAGTCTACTTCTTTTTAGCCATTCTTTATAGTTATTCGTAGTTATTTGGTGTTGATTATAGCTTTTCCGTTTAACTACAGTTATTTGTAGTACTTTTAATTATTTACTGTCATTTATGCTTTATTTATATCTTCTCCTACGCTTTGGATTTTCTTCTATGTTCAGTTACTTCTCCATTTTCATCGCAAGTGGATTAGAATAGATAAATGCGAATTTATATTAAATTAAAAGAATATTGAAATAACGGAAGGTAAGATGTAAATTATAAAGAGTGTAATAAAAATTAAATTGGACTAAAATTGTGATGTAAATATTAGAATTGGACTAATTAAAGAAAATGGCCTAGTTATAACTTAGAACTATAACTAAAACGAGTAAAAAAAATGAAAGAAGCTTATTTTCACACTTAGACCTTGGGTTAAGTTATAAGCATGATTATAACGTAGGTTATAATATGAAAATATAACAGAATGAGGCTTATTTTAAGGCTTAAGATAAATTAATATGCACAGATAGTCAGAATAATAATAAAGGCTTATTTAAATAATTTATCTAAGTTAATAAGCAAAGAATTAAAATTGGCCCTATATGAAATAGCATTTTCTATTAGACAAAATGATGGTCTCACATTAGCCTGAAGAGAGATGCGAGCATGCTTATGCTAATAATTGTAGAAATTGGTCAATAAATAGAAGTTCAAATCACGAGGATTTGGACAAGGGGCGCAACTAGATATTGTTTGGATAATGGATCAGTACCAACAGCATTTCCTCTATTTTCTATGGACACGGTGTTCTCACATTAGCCTGAAGTGGGATGAGGGGAACGCTTATGCTAGAGCTTGAGGTAATAAGCAGAACCAATAGGTGGAACAAAAGGTAACATGAACATGGTGGCAGTTACACATGCGACTTCCATTCGGATGCTTAGTAATTGTTATGAGTTCCAAGCGCTTAGTATGTGTGCCTTTCGTAGGCATTATTACCTTCTGTGTAGGGAACTATATATCGTCTACTCCACAGTGGGTATTATGTGTTTCTTTCGTAGAAACCATTTCCTTCTGTGTAGGGAGTAAAATAGTGTCTAGTCCGCAGTAGGTACTATAGAGTAGCAGGCCGATCAAAGGTTAGAATTAGGATTTCAGCGTAATCAAAACAGCTATCAAGACAAGTGCAAACAATCAAAGTTAACCTATCATTTTAGTTTAGCAATAGTTAATTTTTACTTATTTCCACCTTTATCTTTCCTTCTATTTCCTTTGTTTCCTTTTAATACTAGAACTATTGTAAAGCCTATTACCTTTGCTTTGCTTAAAAATACTAGTGATTACTATCATTCACTAGACTTTTAGTCTGACCCACTCCTCTATTTTCCCATTCCCCCACCCCTAAGTCAATCAGGGACAAGGATGGTAGCTGCAGATTCGTTTAGACTTCTTTGGCAGAGATTCTATCATGTATTCCTTTTCTTTATTTCCAGTTTTTTGTTTCCTTTGTTATAAATGGCGCTTTTTGGAGAAAGTTGTACTCTGATTTCTTTGAGACTATGGTTGTTGATTTCACGAGACTTGTATGGGTATTTTGACATATGATTTATTTGGTATTTGGTGACTTATTCTTCTCATCTTATATTATGGAGTTTGATTTTTAGCAAAATACTATAATTGTTTCCGCTGTGTTATTATTATTATTATTATTATTTAGTTTTTGTCTTGTGAATCTTAGTCTCCGCTATTTTTAGTTATACCTACAACGTACCACATCTTTTAGTGTATCCATTTGGATATACTAAGGGATGTAGGGTGTTTCACATGGTATCAGAGCCTAAGGTTACAGGATTCCTAAAAATTTATTTTAAAAGTAGTATTTTTCCAAAATAACTTGTTTTAAAAGTATTTTTCAGAAAAGAACTCTTAGAAGTGATTTTTAATAATATAATGGTTTTTATAATAATCCCCTCAAAAGTCCAGTTCAATCTTCCTTGGACTCTTTCCTAAACTCTCTTTTTCTTTCCATAGAATGGCGGATGCCCCTAGTCTTCTCGAGGGCATTCCAGTCCCAAGTTAGTTTCATAGGTATGTACAAGCCACGACTCTATAGGTGCAAGGGCAAGCACCAATCTTGCACCGGTGGGTGGGAATCCTATCAACCCACCTGTAGCAGCTAATTTCTCTAAGCTTTGTAAGGACTTTGCTAATTTGGATCGAAAGACATTTTTTTGTGTAAAGACTTTTGTGGAGGCTCGGGCTTGGCTACGTAACACAGAGAGGATATTCAAACTATTGGGACTGGATGATCAGCATCGGGTTCAGCTAGCATCTTGGCAGCTGAAAGAGGAGGCTTCATATTGTTGGGAAGTTATAGAGTTGGAAAGACGAGAAGTCACTTGGAATGGATTTCGGGAGCAATTTGATAGGAAGTTTTTGTCTCAAGCAAAAGAAAGAGATTAGTTGGAGCGATTCATTAATTTGAAGTAAGAGAGTTTGGCTGTGAAGGATTACATCAATCAATTTAATGAGTTGTGGTGATCTCAGATGGAGCTGGTTAATACACCACACAAGAAGACTATGAAGTTTTCAAAGGGATTGAATCAACTCCTTCAGGGATTGTTGTTGACTCACGTGCCGATGGGAGCTACATATGAGTCTTTGTTGGAAATGATGCTTATGTCTGATGTAATCAAGGAAGGAGAGTCTAAAGAGGCTATTAAGGCGGAAGGTCCAAAGAAGAAATGGTGGAAGAATAGTAAAGCGAAGAAAAAAGTGAAGGCCCTCAAAAGAAGATTAAGAAAGGTTTGAAGTGCAATAGAGTAGGATTATGGGACATATCTCCAAGGATTGCAAAATGGAAAGGATGAAAGGAAAGTGTTATACTTGTGGGCAACCTGGTCACTTGAGTAGGAGTTGTCCCCAGAGAGTAGGGCAAGGGGCGAGTGCACCGGTCGAACAGATTCAGGCCTTAGATGCAGCACCTTCAGGCAATACTTCTGATAGAGGTAGGAAAGTCACCGTTGAAGGTTTGATTTCTATTTTTTATTTTCCTATTCGGACTCTTTTCGATTTTGGGGCTTCACACTTTTTATCTCTAGCTCTTTGGTGGATTGTTTCAACTAAGACATCTCTTTAGTACTAGACCCCATCGTTGTTTCAAATCCTATAGGAGGATCGTCACACTTGTTTATGGTTTGTAGGGATTTGAAATTTTTTATCCTAGGCATAGAATTTTATTGCAACACCTATGTTTTGGGATTATTGGGGTATGGGATTATTTTCGAAGTGGATTGGCTATCCACATATGGAGCTATATTAGATTGCGAAAGCAGAGTCGTTAGAGTAGAGACATGCAGCGATAGGACTCTCGAGGTTTCTTGCGACCGCAAAGGTTAGCTATGTTGAGCTACCTTTATTTCCTCGATTCATCATTGCCAGAGTTAGATTCGTTTCCTATCGTCAGAGATTTTCCAGATGTATTTAAGGAGGTTAGGGAAGTACCCCTTAAGAGAAGGATTGACTTCAGGATTTACTTGACAGATAATGCTAAGCCAATGGCATTTTCCATTAGGCGCATGGCACCAAGGGAGAGGAAGGAATTGAGCAAGAAAATCCATGAGCTTTTGGAAAAGGGTTTCATAAGAAGGAGCATATCGAAGTGGGGAGCGCTAGTCGTCTTTACTACTAAGGCGGATGGTTCTCTTCGACTTTGCGTGGATTATAGGCAATTAAGTAAGCTCACAAAGAAGAACCATTATCTACTCCCTAGGATAGATGACCTTTTTGATTAGTTAGTTGGCTCTTCGATATTCTCTCAGCTTGACTTAGCCACGGGATTCCATTAGCTTAGGGTCACTGATGACAGCATTGATAAGACCGCGTTTAAAACTCCAGATGGATTTTATGAGTGGTTGGTTATGCCTTTTGGGCTAACCCATGCTCCAGCCTACTTTGTAGATTTGATGAGCCGTGTCTTTAGAGAAGTCCTAAATAAGTTATGGTTGTATTCGTGGATGACATTTTGGTGTTTTCCAAGAGTATGGAGGAGCATGTTATTCATCTAGAAGAGATTCTTCGTGTAGGATCGATTTCACCCTAGAGGGGGGGTGAATAGGGTGATAGTGTAAATTATAAAAATTAATCGCGGAAACTTATGAATTAAATTCAATTCAGATCACAGAATAGCAGCACAGATATTGCAGAATATAAATAACAGAACAACACAGAATTTACCCAGCTTCGGCAAAACCCTGCCTACGTGCTGCCCCCAAGGTTTCTACTAGAAATTAGATAGTCCCTCGCTTACACGCATAAACTTGCTATACCCGCTATTGACTAATCTAACTCTACGCTCAAAACCCTGACCACAACTCAACCACCGAGTTGCGAATTCCCAAACTACACACCGTAGTTTGTCCCCTAGTCACACGACTAGAAAATTAAAAACGGTTTAAAAATAAAGATACAAATTAAAAATAATTTAAAAATAAATAAACCCTAATTTAACTAGAGCCTTATATAATTAGTAACCAACAAATAAACCAGGCCGGCCCAAAGTAAAATAAGAGTAACTTCCCCTTTATTCTTTTTTATTTCTTCGGCCGACTCCTCTTTGAAAATGGTTGCTTCGATCTCATTCGTTTCCTTGTTGAACAAAATTAGGGTTTGTGCAAAATTAAAGGCGCCGACTTCGTTGATCGTTCAGGTGGTTATTGTCGTGATTGCTTTGACGATCCTTTATTTCTTCGATTTCCACGAGGCTCCTTCTCGAGTTCTCTTGACTTGGTATGTGATTTCCCTTTTTGCTTTTACTGATTGATTTGTTTTGAACTCGATTTGATTCGAGTTATTGATTTGATTCCTTGCTGGCGGTTATTGCTTAAACTCGAACTCCCCCTTTTTGCCGATGATGATATAGGGTTTTATATAGGATTCGAAATCCTATTTTTGCGTTCGTATATGTTGATTTGAATTTGTCATATGACGTTCGATCTGGTATTGATGCTTGAGATTTGTTCTGACTTTGTCACTATCGTATTCTTGGTATTACTTGGTTGACACGGTGTTGATTCATTGCTTGGTCAATACGGTTTTGAATTGTGATGATCACGGCTTGATTTTAAACTTGGTCAATTACCTTTGCTACCTCGATTTTGGACTTGTTCATTATATGACTTCGACTTCGGTCATTTTTAATTTTTTTTAAACTGCACTTCATGATATTGATTGAACCTGTACACATGCTTGCTTCACTTGATTCTATTGTATTTGTGCATTGCCTTACTGTTGCTGTGCACTTCTGTTTGCTGTCATGTTCTTGTGCTCGAGCTTGCATACTGTTTTCATTTGTTATGTTGTTTGCAACTGTGTTTCATTTGCATAGCTAAACTTCACTGTTGCACTTGAATTTTTGCTTCTGGCCTGCATGTAGCTGTTGTTCCCAGTGTTGCTTTGTCATTGTGTACTTGATGGTCTAGTTGTGCTTAGTTCATGTGTATGCTGTACACTAAGCATTTCTTAGTTTGCATATCAACTTGTTGTAGTTGGATATCAACTTGTTGCAGTTAATGGTCTGACTTGCTTGAGTTTTACTGCCATAAGTCGTGCATGTGTGTTTATTTGTGTCCGCTGATGCTTCGAGTCTGCAACTTGATTGATGTTGTACATATTGCTGTTATGCAGTAATCGAGGTTCACTTGCATCTGTCTCATTTCAGTTGTGTCTGCATTTGTCACTGTTGCCTTGAATTTGATTTTCTGATGTTGTTTATTACTGCAATACTTGTTGCACTTTTGTGGTCTGCACTGCTTGTTTTAAGTCACTTCTAAATGGTGCATTGTCTTCTGGTCATTTGCACTTGCAGTTGGTTCATTTGCTTTGGCTTCTCTGTACATTATGCTTGGCTTTGGTTCTGCACCATGTTGTAGCAGTATTGTCTCGAGCTCGACAGTGTTGTTTTCTTGCTTTGATGCATTCACATGCTGTGGTCTTGCTGTAGTTTGGTCTCATATTCAATCTTTGATCATGTTGGCTATTTGGTCGAGTTTGCAGAAGTTGTGATAATTGCTTCATGCTGCTGGACTTGTTTTTGTACATTATTTGAATTTGCATTGATGCATTGTCTTTGCATTCCATGTTGCATGCATGAGTCTGGTTCTCAGCCTATTGCATTTGATCACTGAACTTGACTTTTTAGTTTCATGTGTACTTTTGATTTGCGCTTGAGTTGAATCCAGTTACAAAAAACTTGGGTTTGACCTTGTGCTCGTGTCCTAGTGTATTGCATGTGAGTTGAACCCGGTTTTTTATTTGGGTTTGACCTGTGCTCACCTGTCCCTGTAAATCAATCAAGTGTATATATCGGCGTGCACATCCTTGTGGCATATACAGTAATACACTGTGTATGTCACAAGTTGTTCGTGTATGATGAATTCAAATATAAATGATGACGAACAACCCAAATAACTGAGGCAAAAATTATTTTCAAAAAATATTTTATTTTATTATTGCAAAAATATTTCTTTTTCAATTTTAATGCGTTAGTAAATATTTTTGCAGATTTCTCAGATGCTGGATTCAAACTGGAATGAAGTTGAAGATAAATATGAGTGTGAGTGATATGTAGTGAGGTGATGATATGTAAAATAGTGATGTAATTGAATTTGTATCAAAGTTGTATAGTGAATAGTGAGAGCTTGAATTTGTATACTATTCAAAATTGTAATAAATATTTGTTTGAATAAAATATTCATTTGAATTCAAATTCCGTGTTATTTATTTTATTCAGCAAATATTTATTTAATCTGTGAAAAATAAAATAGTATATTATCAAATACATTTAAACGAATGTATATATGTTTATTATCATCAAACAAAAATCATATAAGCGCATATTCAACAATCTCCCCCTTTTGATGATAACAAACATATATTTAAGATTTTGAATATGTTAAATGTATTTGATCATTGATATATCCTAATTGCTCCCCCTATTTGAATGCTCCCTCTCTACACAATACTCCACCTACATATATGCATACAAATAAAAATATGTAAATGATCCTAGATGCAAATAATGATCCTAGATGCAAATAGAAAATTATTTGACCTTTGCTTGATTTTATTTGACAAAATCTTAACTTTTCTCTCCCCCTTTTGTTATTAGCAAAAGAATAATAGTGTTAGGGAAAATAAAGATAAAGTAATTGATATTAATCCAACATTAAAACTCAATTGAATATAAATATTAAATTTCAAAAAAAAATCAAACAAAAATCATAAATATTTTGTTAGGCGCATATTCCACTTTTAGAATGATAGGGATGATATCATCATATAAAACCATACAGTTGTGTCTATTTGTGGTATATTTATATCAGGAATTTGAATATCTACTAACCATGCATAACCGTTAGGACTTTTAAATGAGATTAGTAGTATTCCAATTTTATTTTTTTTTAAAAAATGAATTCAAGTATCTTCTAACCACGCATAACCGTGAGGACTTTTAAATGGGATTAGAATCAACTTGTTTATTTTTTTAAAAAAAAAAATCAACTTTTGATATGCGTTCCATACATGCATAACCATAAGGACTTTTAAATGAGCATGGAAGCACAAAACAAATTCCAAGTAATTCACCCATGCATAACCGTGAGGACTTTTAAATGAGAGTGAATACTTTGGTATTTATTTATTTTATTATTTTATTATTATTATTATTATTATTATTATTTAAAAAAACTATGAAAATGAAAAAAAACGAACGATTCCTGTTTAAAGTACCACATATCGACAAACTATATAGAATTTTGATGAGTGATGGTTGATAGAAATATGATACGTATAGAGATGGTCATGGAATTTTTTACCAACAAAAAGTTTTATAACTCTTGTTTACATTTCTAAAGAAATTTTCTAATTATACTTTCTCGAGTTATAATATATAATCAATATCAACACTCATCACTTTTTCAATCACTATTTTTCTTTTCGACGATTTGTAGGGAGAAAAAAAATGTTAAATATTCAGCAAATTTCTAAAACACCTAGACTGAGTCGTAGTTTACAAAAACTATTTTCTGGTAGGGGTTTTGTAAAGATGTCTGCCAATTGAGAATCAGTTGAAATAAAATTTATGCAGATATTTTCTTTGGAAATATGATCTCTAATAAAATGATGTCTTACATCTATATGTTTTGTTCGCGAATGATGTACAGGATTATTTGTGAGATCAATTGCGCTTTTGCTATCACACATTAGTGGTACACGTTTAAAATTTAGGCCATAGTCATGCAAAGTTTGTATCATCCATAAGATTTGAGCAGAGCAACCGCTCAAAGCAATATACTCTGCCTCTGTTGTGGATAATGCAATACAATTTTGTTTTCTACTCGACCATGCAACTAATGAATGTCCTAACATAAAACATGCTCCACTAGTACTTTTTCTATCAACCAAATTTCCAGCATAATCAGCATCTGAAAAACCTTTCAATTCAAAATTATCATTTGATGGATACCAAAGACCAAATCATGGGGTGTGCAATAAATATCTTATTATTCTTTTAACAACTTTTAAATGAGATTCTTTTGGGTTAGATTGAAAACGCGCACATAAGCAGACAGAAAACATGATGTCAGGTCTAGAGGCGGTAAGATAAAGGAGTGATCCAATCATACCTCTGTACTGCTTTTGATCAACTGTCTTACCCTTTTCATCCTTGTCAAGTTTAAGTGTTGTACTCATGGGAGTTCTTCCTGGTTTAGCATCTTTCAATCCAAATTTGTTGACAAGTTCCCTAATATATTTTGTTTGAGAAATGAATGTGCCTTTATTGCTTTGTTGGATTTGAAATCCTAAAAAGAATTTTAACTCTCCAACCAAGCTCATTTCAAATTTTTCCTGCATGACTTTTTCAAATTTCTCATACAATAACTTGTTAGTAGCACCATAAATGATGTCATTAACATATATTTGAACAATCAAAATATCATTGTTTTCATGCAACAGAAATAGTGTGGTATCTACACATCCCTTTTTGAACCCATTTTCAAGGAGATAAGAAGTAAGACATTCATACCAAGCTCTGGGAGCTTGTTTTAATCCATATAATGCCTTCTTTAGTTTGTATACATGGTTTGGATATTCATGACTTTCAAAACCTTCTGGTTGTTCAACAAACACATCTTCATTTAAAACTCCGTTAAGAAAAGCACTCTTAATGTCCATTTGTCTTAGTTTAAATCCTTTGTAACAAGCAAAAGCTAACAATATTCTAATTGATTCTAGTCTAGCTACAGGCGCAAAAGTTTCATCAAAGTCAACTCCTTCAATTTGATTGTATCCTTTAGCAACTAGTCTAGCTTTATTTCTAATTATATTTCCAGATTCATCATATTTATTTTTAAAAATCCATTTTGTTCCTATAACTGGATAATCCTTAGGTCTAGGTGCTAGACTCCAAACATTATTTCGTTCAAACTGATTTAGCTCTTCTTGCATGGCCATGAACCAGTTTTCATCATTAAGGGCTGAATCTATGTTATTTGGTTCTATTTCTGAAATAAATCCACTATATAAGCACAGATCACATAGATTTTTAAAGGATGAACGAGTTTGTATACCTGCTATAGGGTTTCCAATTACCAATTCTGGTGGATGGTCTGTTTTGTATTTCAGCTTTTCTGGATCCAGATTTCTTCGGACTTCTTGAGTTGTGGTAGTTTATCTAGCATCAGCAGTTTCTTTTGGTTTTTCGAACTCATCTTTTTCTTTCTCCTCTTCAACGTTGCTTTTGGATGTATCCTGTTCGTCAATGCCTTCATCAAATTTCACATTGATTGACTCTACGATTGTTTTAGTGTTTTTGTTGTAGACTCTATAAGCTTTGCTTCTCGAAGAGTAACCCATGAAGATGCCATCATCAGCCTTTGCTTCAAATTTTCCTAATTGATCTCCTGTATTAAGAATATAGCAAGGACATCCAAACACTTTGAAGTAAGCGATGTTTGGTTTTTTGTTGAACCATAGCTCATAGGGGGTTTTGTTAAGAATCGGTCTGATGGTAACTCTATTCATTACATAACATGCTATATTTACAGCTTCTGCCCAGAGATGCAGAGGTAGTTCATATTCATTTAACATAGACCTAGCCAATTCTTGTAAAGTTCGATTCTTTCTCTCAACTACCCCATTTTGTTGTGGAGTACGTGGTGCAGAGAACTCATGTTTGATTCCGTTTTCATCACAGAAAGTTTCAAATTCATAATTTTCAAATTCTCCACCATGATCACTTCTTAACGAAACAATAGAGACTTCTTTTTCATTTTGCACAAATTTTGCGAATCTTGTGAAGTATGAAAAAGTTTCTGATTTTTTAGCTAAGAAATATACCCATGTATATCTTGAGTAATCATCAACTAACACAAAGCAATATTTCTTACCTCCTAAGCTAGCAATGTCATTAGGTCCAAATAGATCCATATGAATTAGTTCAAGAACTCTAGAAGTGCTTACATTGTTTTTGGCATGAAACGATGATTTTCTAAGTTTTCCCAAAGTACATGCTTTACAGATGTTTTCAGTTTCAAACTCATGTGATGGCAACCCTCTTACCAAACTTTTCCTTTTTAATTTGTTTAATAAGTTCATACTAGCATGCCTTAAACGTCTATGCCATAAATTCACTTCTATATCCTTAGCTACCAAACATTTAGAGAGGATGAGATCATCAAAAGATAGAGAATATATATTACCTTTCCTTTTTCCTGAAAATAAGACTTCTTTTGATGATTTGTCAACAATTTTGCACATGTCAGAATCAAAGATAACATTCATACCTTTATCACATAGCTGGCTGATTGATATCAAATTGTGGTGCAGATTTTCAACATATAGTACGTCATTCAAGGTAAATGTATTGTTACCTACTTTACCTTTACCGACAATTTTACACTTGTCATTGTTCCCCATTGTGACTCTGCCACCTTTGTACTTTTCTACGCTAAGGAACTTCGATTTATCGCCTGTCATGTGCCTGGAACAGCCAGAATCCAAGTACCATTGCTGTTGTTCCTTAGCCTGCCAGCATACCTACACGAGAAGAGAGTTTAGTGACCTATTTGTTTTTATAGGTCCATGATTGTTAGTGGCAAAATATTTAGAATGATAATTTTGTGGATACCCAAAACTATTTATAATTGTTCCCTTCGGCACCCAAATTTGTTTAACTTTGAGAGATTTTATATTTGTGCCTTTTGGAACCTAAATCGGTATTGTTTTCATATGTTTGGGTCTATTCCAACAATTATTGTGATTGTGTCCAAATTTTTTACAAATTGTGCTCATAGAATTAACTTGATTAATATTGCTTTCAATAATTTTCGAATTATTATATCCAAGTCCTTGTCTAACCATATTAACAGTTTGCTTTCCTAATAGCATATTCAACGATTTTTCACTTTTTGAAAATTTATCTAAGGTCATTGACAGTTGTTGGACTTGTGTTTTGAGAGATTCATTTTCGTTTAACAACTGTGTGCAATTTTTAATAGAAATCTCTCTCCTGGTATTTTCATTCTGTTTTAAAGTCAGAATTTCATTTTCAAGTGATTTTATATTGATTTCCGATTTTTTAATTTCTTCTTCGAATGTTGGACACTTATCACACTTAGGAATTCTACATTGATAGTTCTTAACTAATTGATCAAGTTGTTTATTGCATTCTATCAAAGTATCCTTTTGAGATTCAAGTTTAGCATATTTTTCCCTAAGTCGTTCATAACAGCCATTTACTTCATGGAAATAAATTAGTAATTCAGAATGAGTGAGTTTTGATACCTCGCTTCGCTCGTCGTCATCACTGTCTGTAACTTCACCATGAAGGCACATGTTTGCTTTTTCACTCTCACTCTCGGTGTTATCACTTTCATCTTCGTCAGTTTCATCCCAAGTAGCCGCAAAGATTTTCTTCTTTAGTTTCTTTCCTTGATTTGATCGTTTTTGAGGACATTGTGGCTTGATATGGCCGGGTTTGTTGCATTTGTAACAGATGATTTTCTGATCTTCTGGGTTGTCTAGTGCTTTGCCTATTCTTCTTTTCAATTCATGATTTCGAGCTGGATTTCCGTATTTGCGATTCCACCTTTTGAATTTCTTTATTAGTAGCGCCAGCTCTGCTGCTGCATTACATCATCATCATTCTCATCATCACTTTCAGTTGTTCCTTTGAGAGCTATAGATTTCTTTCGAGTATCTCCACCTTCACGCTCATCCTTGAATTTCATTTCTAGCTCATAAGTGGTGAGATTTCCGATGAGTTCTTCGACTTTGAGTTGTTTTAAATCTTTCGATTCTTGAATGGCAGTTACTTTTGCTTCAAAGTTTCGTGGAAGGACTCTGAGGATTTTACGGACTATTTCCAATTCGGTTTATGTTTTTCCGAGAGCTTTTGATTTGTATACGATATTGGAAAGTCGTCCGTACATCTCTTTGACATTTTCTTCTTTCGCCATTGTAAAGTTCTCGTATTCGCTGCTTAGCATGGTAAGGCGAGATTCTTTGACTTGAGATGTTCCTTCGTGAGTCACTTCTAATATGTGCCATATTTCCTGCGCAGTTAGACAATGTGAGACACAATTAAATTCAAATTGATCTAATGAACAGATAATAGAATTCATAGCTTTGGCATTAGTATTCTGTAATTTATTTTCTAGTCCTGTCCATTGTTCCTTTGGTTTCTCTATTTCCTGATCATCTACAGTTATAGTTGGTATTCTATAACCTGTCTCAACAATATCCCAAGCGTCAATGGTTTTCAAAAAAAATTTCATCCTATTTTTCCAAAAAGCATATTCACCATTGAACATTGGTGGTCTAACTATGGATTGACCTTCTGCAAAAGAATTATTAAAAGAAGCCATTTTAAAAATTCAAATTTTAAACAAAAACTGTTTTTTTTAAAAAATAGAATTTTTTTTAAAAAACAAATGTTGACTTCTATTCCTAGCTCCGATACCACTTGTAGGATCGATTTCACCCTAGAGGGGGGGTGAATAGGGTGATAGTGTAAATTATAAAAATTAATCGCGGAAGCTTATGAATTAAATTCAATTCAGATCACAGAATAGCAGCACAGATATTGCAGAATATAAATAACAAAACAACACAGAATTTACCCAGCTTCGGCAAAACCCTGCCTACGTGCTGCCCCCAAGGTTTCTACTAGAAATTAGATAGTCCCTCGCTTACACACATAAACTTGCTATACCCGCTATTGACTAATCTAACTCTACGCTCAAAACCCTGACCACAACTCAACCACCGAGTTGCGAATTCCCAAACTACACACCGTAGTTTGTCCCCTAGTCACACGACTAGAAAATTAAAAACGGTTTAAAAATAAAGATACAAATTAAAAACAATTTAAAAATAAATAAACCCTAATTTAACTAGAGACTTATATAATTAGTAACCAACAAATAAACCAGGCCGGCCCAAAGTAAAATAAGAGTAACTTCCCCTTTATTCTTTTTTATTTCTTCGGCCGACTCCTCTTTGAAAATGGTTGCTTCGATCTCATTCGTTTCCTTGTTGAACAAAATTAGGGTTTGTGCAAAATTAAAGGCGCCGACTTCGTTGATCGTTCAGGTGGTTATTGTCGTGATTGCTTTGACGATCCTTTATTTCTTCGATTTGCACGAGGCTCCTTCTCGAGTTCTCTTGACTTGGTATGTGATTTCCCTTTTTTCTTTTTCTGATTGATTTGTTTTGAACTCGATTTGATTCGAGTTATTGATTTGATTCCTTGCTGGCGGTTATTGCTTAAACTCGAATTCCCCCTTTTTGCCGATGATGATATAGGGTTTTATATAGGATTCGAAATCCTATTTTTGCGTTCGTATATGTTGATTTGAATTTGTCATATGACGTTCGATCTGGTATTGATGCTTGAGATTTGTTCTGACTTTGTCACTATCGTATTCTTGTTATTACTTGGTTGACACGGTGTTGATTCATTGCTTGGTCAATACGGTTTTGAATTGTGATGATCACGGCTTGATTTTAAACTTGGTCAATTACCTTTGCTACCTCGATTTTGGACTTGTTCATTATATGACTTCGACTTCGGTCATTTTTAATTTTTTTTTAAACTGCACTTCATGATATTGATTGAACCTGTACACATGCTTGCTTCACTTGATTCTGTTGTATTTGTGCATTGCCTTACTGTTGCTGTGCACTTCTGTTTGCTGTCATGTTCTTGTGCTCGAGCTTGCATACTGTTTTCATTTGTTATGTTGTTTGCAACTGTGTTTCATTTGCATAGCTGAACTTCACTGTTGCACTTGAATTTTTGCTTCTGGCCTGCATGTAGCTGTTGTTCCCAGTGTTGCTTTGTCATTGTGTACTTGATGGTCTAGTTGTGCTTAGTTCATGTGTATGCTGTACACTAAGCATTTCTTAGTTTGCATATCAACTTGTTGTAGTTGGATATCAACTTGTTGCAGTTAATGGTCTGACTTGCTTGAGTTTTACTGCCATAAGTCGTGCATGTGTGTTTATTTGTGTCCACTGATGCTTCGAGTCTACAACTTGATTGATGCTGTACATATTGCTGTTATGCAGTAATCGAGTTTCACTTGCATCTGTCTCATTTCAGTTGTGTCTGCATTTGTCACTGTTGCCTTGAATTTGATTTTCTGATGTTGTTTATTACTGCAATACTTGTTGCACTTTTGTGGTCTGCACTGCTTGTTTTAAGTCACTTCTAAATGGTGCATTGTCTTCTGGTCATTTGCACTTGCAGTTGGTTCATTTGCTTTGGCTTCCCTGTACATTATGCTTGGCTTTGGTTCTGCACCATGTTGTAGCAGTATTGTCTCGAGCTCGACAGTGTTGTTTTCTTGCTTTGATGCATTCACATGCTGTGGTCTTGCTGCAGTTTGGTCTCATATTCAATCTTTGATCATGTTGGCTATTTGGTCGAGTTTGCAGAAGTTGTGATAATTGCTTCATGCTGCTGGACTTGTTTTTGTACATTATTTGAATTTGCATTGATGCATTGTCTTTGCATTCCATGTTGCATGCATGAGTCTGGTTCTCGGCCTATTGCATTTGATCACTGAACTTGACTGTTTAGTTTCATGTGTACTTTTGATTTGCGCTTGAGTTGAATCCAGTTACAAAAAACTCGGGTTTGACCTTGTGCTCGTGTCCTAGTGTATTGCATGTGAGTTGAACCCGGTTTTTTATTTGGGTTTGACCTGTGCTCACCTGTCCCTGTAAATCAATCATGTGTATATATCGGCGTGCACATCCTTGTGGCATATACAGTAATACACTGTGTATGTCACAAGTTGTTCGTGTATGATGAATTCAAATATAAATGATGACGAACAACCCAAATAACTGAGGCAAAAATTATTTTCAAAAATAATTTTATTTTATTATTGCAAAAATATTTCTTTTTCAATTTTACTGCGTTAGTAAATATTTTTGCAGATTTCTCAGATGCTGGATTCAAACTGGAATGAAGTTGAAGATAAATATGAGTGTGAGTGATATGTAGTGAGGTGATGATATGTAAAATAGTGATGTAATTGAATTTGTATCAAAGTTGTATAGTGAATAGTGAGAGCTTGAATTTGTATACTATTCAAAATTCTAATAAATATTTGTTTGAATAAAATATTCGTTTGAATTCAAATTTCGTGTTATTTATTTTATTCAGCAAATATTTATTTAATCTGTGAAAAATAAAATAGTATATTATCAAATACATTTAAACGAATGTATATATGTTTATTATCATCAAACAAAAATCATATAAGCGCATATTCAACACTACGCACACTACGTAGTCATCATTTGAGAGCTAAATTTTTGAACTGTCACTTTTGGAGAGAGGAGGTACGTTTTTTGGGGCATGTAGTTTCGAAAGAAGGTTTGGCTATTGACCCTGCTAAGGCAACGGTGGTGCAAAATTGGAAAGCTTCCAAGAACGTCACCAAAGTTAGAAGCTTCCTAGTATTGGCTGGCTATTATAAGAAGTTCATTAGAGACTTTGGCAAGATCTCAGCACCACTCACGTGTCTTACTAAGAAGAATAAAGCATTCATGTGGGACGTGGATTGTGAGGATTCCTTCACGAAACTTAAAAGAGCCCTTACTAATGCACTAGTGTTAGTTTTACCAGATGGAGCTAAACCTTTTACAATATATACAGACGCATGTTGGATGGGTCTAAGAGCGGTGTTGATGCAAGAAGGGAGGGTGGTATGATATGGAAGTAGGCAGTTGAGGATGCATGAGAAGAACTATCCTATCCACTATTTAGAGTTGGCGGCTATAGTTTTTGCACTCAATTCTTGAAGGCATTATTTACTTGGAGAGATGTTCGAGCTTTTCACTGACCATAAGTCATTAAAGTACCTATTCTCATAGAAAGATTTGAACTTGAGATAGTAGAGATGGTTGGAGTTTTTGGTGTCGTATGACTTTGTAGCTTATACCCCTGGAAAAGGTAATGTGGTTGCGGATGCTAAGTAGGAGGAAAGCAACCCTTAGTCCTTTGTTCGTAGAGTGGAAGAGGCTAGAATTTATGTCTACTTTTGATTTTAAGCCCTCTATAGACATTCCCCTAAATTGCTAGCTACACTTGAGGTGAGGCATACCCTTGTAGATCAGATTGGCTCAAGGAAGCGAGAGGATTCAAAACTTATGGATGTGATGGATAAGATTAGCAGAGGAGAGGTCTCTGGACATCTCCAACGTTATTCCATTGATAGCAAAGAGTGGCTTAGGAGAGATGTAAGGTTTTGTGTTCCCCATGCGATGACTTGTTGAAAGTGGTTTTAGAGGAAGCACATCATTCTCGTATGACTATTCATTCGGTTGATGACAAGATGTATAGGGACATAAAAAAGATGTTTTATTGGAATGGCATAAAGAAGGATTGTAGATCGCTTGACTAAACGCGCCAATTTCATTCCGGTTAAGAGTAAGCGTACAAAATCATATTTGGCATCCTTATATGTTCATGAAATAGTCCGACTTCATGGAGTGCCCTCTAGCACAGTGAGAGATAGAGACCCTATTTTTAGTAGCGATTTTAGAGAAGCTTGCAAGAGGCTCTAAGGACGTAGTTTAGATTAAGTACGGCCTATCACCCTCAAATTGATGGCCAAACAGAGAGAATTAATAGAGTGCTTGAGGACTTGTAGCGGATGTGCATTTTGGATTTTGGAGAAGCTTGGAAGGATCATCTTCCGTTGGTGGAGTTCGTGTACAATAATAATTACCAAACGACTTAGGAAAATAAGTTCCATTAGTAAAGATGTAATGGGGAGAAGATGTTGCAGACACTTCATGGGAGACTGAAGAGAAAATTCGTACTCCTTATCCTCATCTTTTCGATAGTAAGTTTTTTAATTTTCTATTTTCCTTCTTTAGTTTTGAACAGGTTCTTTCCTTATTATCCTTTGGGAGGGTAGAACTTAAGATTGAATCTATGGATGATAGGATTTGATGTAAACATGTTAATAGAACATGTTTTGAATGATGTATTCCAGCGGTTGCTAGTGTTTTCTAGTGGATGCTAATGGACACATATATTTACGGTAGGCACTATTATCTCTTAGGGATCGATCTAACCTGGACACTAGAGCATATGCATATGGATGTGTTCGCATTTTATTTTATTTTCCATGATTTATATAAATGGAGGATTATCACACTATTGTTGCATTTGGATGATGTTTGAAACACACATATAGAAGTATCCGTTATCATTAGGAATTTTGGCATTCATTTGGATACATAGCACGGGCATGATTTCATAAAAGGAGGTCAATTGAATCAGTGGACCACCAAATCTTTTGCATTAGTTAGGGACTCTAACACTACGCTAATTGCATAAGTAACATAAATCGCATTAGAAAACTTATGGACAATGAATGAATGGTTGACGATTTAGTGGTTGGGTGTACATAGTGGATGATAACATTTAGTTCATTCTTTTATCCTTAGAGATTTCAGGGACGAAATTCCTTAAGGAGGGAAGAATGTAACAACCCGAAACTTAAGCTATAATAATTAATTAACGAATAAATGAAATGATAAAATAACTTTGTGAAATTATTATAATTGAGCCACGGAGTTACACCATTGTGTCTGTAGTAATCTTCTGGTCAATTTTCATATATAGTACATCAAAATCCGAGCTTATATGAGCAAGATGTAGAATTAACAAGATAAACGAATATATATGTATATAGATACATAGGGAGGTCGACCTAAAGGTCGGACATCCTAAGGCCTAGGTCGACCAGTCGGTCGATCTGGCACTATGGGCGGTCGACCTGTAGGTCGATCCGCCTATGTTTATGAGGCGAAGGAAATTTTCCTTCGCGCTGTGCGATTTTAACATGTCAATTTCATTCTTTTGTCCAATCTAGTCCATTCTCACTTCTATCCGATGGCTCCTACTCAGCCTATGACGTGATTGCATCCTATTCTATCTCCAAATCTAACAATCCGTGATCCACTTCTACCCCTATAAATAAGACCCTAGCCCAAACACATTTCTCACTCTAACATTTTCTCCAATTAGGTTCACTTTTTCAAGACGGGCCCTGAACGGAATAATTTTCCAAGGAGAAAATCGTTTTAAATTAAAATAGTTAACAACCCCAAGTGGATCTGGAAGACCTAATGGGAAGAGCTTAGGACGATAGGGGAGTGATGGTAATTATTTAGATTTTTTAAGCAATTTAAAATTATAGATTTTCCAATAGTTGTAGTTTTTCTATGATTTTGGAAATACCTTTTTATCAGTTATTTTCAATGTTAGATTTATTTTCAGTCAATTCTTTTTAGCTATTCTTTTCAGTTATTCGTATTTTTTTTATTAATTATAGCTTTTCTATTTAATTACAGTTATTTGCAGTATTTTTAATTATTTACTGTCATTTATGCTTTATTTACATCTTCTCCTACTCTTTGGATTTTCTTCTATTTCTCTTTTTCCTCGCGAATGGATTAGAATAGATTAAACACGAATTTGGATTAAATTAAAAGAATACTGAAATAACGGAAAATAAGTTGTAAATTGTAAAGAATGTGGTAAAAATGGAATTGGACAAAAATTGTGATGTAAATATTAGAATTGGACTAAATTAAAGAAATTGGCCTGGTTATAACTTAGAATTATAACTAAAAAGAGTAAAAGATGAAAGAAGTTTTTTTCACACTCAGACCTTGGGTTAAGTAACAAGCATGATTATAACGTAGGCTATAATAAGAAAACAGAACAAAAATGAGGCTTTATCTTTCCTTATATTTCCTTCGTTTCTTTTTTAATACTATAACTATTGTAAAGCCTATTACCTTTGCTTTTCTTAAAAACACTAGTGATTACTATCATTCACCAGACTTTTAGTCTGACCTATTTTCCTATTTCCCCCCAAGGCAATTAAGAACAAAAACGGTAGACTGCAGATTGGTGGAGACTTCTTTGGAAGAGATTCTATCATGTATTCCTTTCCTTTATTTCTAGTTTTAGTTTCCTTTATTGTAACTGGGCACTTTTTGGGGAAAGTTGTACTCTGATTTATTTGAAATTATGGTTTTTGATTTCACGAGACTTGTATGGGTATTTTGACATATGATGTTTTTGGTATTTGGTGACCTATTCTTATCATCTTGTATTATGGAGTTTGATTTTTAGCGAAATACTATAATTGTTTTTGTTATGTTATTATTACTATTATTATTTTGTTTTTGTCTTGTGAATCTTAGTCTCTGCTAGTTTTACTACAACGCATCACACCTTTTAGTGTATCATTTTGGCTATACTAAGGGGTGTGGGGTGTTTTAACTTCTACCATTTTTGATCTTTTTTATTTTTGTAAGCTTAATGAAATTATGAAGTGTAAAAGGACCCTAAGCCTCCCTTTGGTCAACCACAAAGAACCTCCTCCTATCTCCTTTGCATGATTTTCGCATGTGTCACTTTACACCTCACTTTTGAAAGTAAAATATCTAAAGCACTATTCATCAAAATATCTTTTCCTTAATCCTTCTAAATGCTTTAATTAATTTTTACACAAAATATTTGTTAGTTTCTATTTACCTAAATATTGATTAATTAGACAAGCTTAAAAAATTTGAATAACTTCTAATGAGAAAAAAGCTGTTTATCGATAAATCATTTTTTGGTCATTTTATCAATATTTCTTCGAATTATGTATTTTTGTAAATATTTTCCTAAAACAAGTTTATCATCATTAGTTATATATTAAAAGGGGGTTAACAAGGTTACTAAATCACCGTGATCACATTTAATCTAAGACCCAGATATTTAAATAATTCTATATTTAAATACGAAATGTTAGAAATTCCGGGTCATCACATTCTCTTCCACTTAAAATATAGTGTCCTCAAAATTCCAACACGTGCGACAAAAGGAAACAATCACAAAGAAATGCTTAACAGTATTCAAAATTACTTGCAAACAAAGCCCACCATTTGCTCAAGTTTAAATATCCTCTTATCACATATGGACGATAAACAGTCTACTAAGCGTACCTTACGCTGAGCAACATCTGGTCATTACTTAGACGATAATTCATGCTACCTCAGAAAAAATCAAAGAGTCGTCACCTAAACTATCCATAAGCCAACAAAACATAGTATGCATATATATCAAAGGCCCGTATAATGTACATGGATCATCCGTACGTAATATCTAATATGATCACTTACACGATCACATAATTTCACTTTCAAACATGTATAGATCCCTTAACCTCTCTAGTATGAACTTCAATCTGGTTCCTGTATTAGAAACCTCTATGCTCGTCACATAGCCATATACTATGGTATAAAACATCAAGATCATATCAAAAATCTATATCAAGTGTATGCAGTTAAGAATCGAGTGAAAAATCCTTGTTCATACCGATGTAAATCACCTCGTAACCATGTACTCAAATATTGATCAAGAACAATAATTTGAATAAAATGATCTACGTACAACTTATGAACTTATCCTATTGTTTTCTTAACTATACCAATTTCCTTTGAGTCACATTCATTTACACTAATAGATATCTCTTTAAATGCTAAAATCATTTATGAAACGTTCCATAAAACATAGCTTCAAGCTTATAAATATTTCATACTAATATACTACTCCACTATATGCTAAGATTATATTCAAAACATCAAATTCAATTTACTTAACAAGACTATTCAACAAATTTATAACTTGTTTTACATATTACCTTCTCAATTCAAGAGTTGCAAAAAGTCAACTTTTTATATTTTCATAGAAACACGGCTTTAAGTTCTAAAATGGTTCAGAAGTTTCCAACTGTCCAAAATCGCAAAAAAATTAGTTTCGTTTTAACAAATGAAAACTACCAAACAATATATCATAAAATGATGCACATACCATATCGTCCTAATTCATAGGCTACATGCGTCCATAAATTAACTTAACAAAGTTCCAATTTCTTTAAAGAAATACTTTTAGAACTAAACACCCAGGTTTTATTCCAAATCATTTTGAAATAATGATATGTACTTATACCTTTTGTATATCAAATCATACTTTTGAGATTAAATCAAAATCTTTTTTACCAAAATAAGTCTATAGCAAACTAATATCATAGTGTCCCTCATTTTGAAACTTGAAAATGAATGCCGATGACACTACAGTCATTACCAAAATTAATTTCAAGCGGCAAAAGTGAGTTCAGTACATCCAAATCTTATTTTTAGGACTTAACCTAAAATCATTTTCAAAGAGGTATCAAATACTTCATATAATAGTACTAATTGTCATGATATCAATTCTTAAAAAATTCTAAAATATTTATTTTCAAAAAATGCAGTTATTGTTTCCAAAATCTTGAAAACCATTTTCAAAGACACCGAGATTTAAGTTCTCAAAATATCAGTTTAAATCATCTTCATTTATAAATCATATTTATCAATCACACTTATATAAATCCACTTTCTTTTATAAGGCCTATCCATAAGTATTCATTGTCAAAATGACTTATATTTCCTTTAGATTATAATAAACAACTTTTACTAAAATTTACTTTTAACACAACATTGTCACCAGATGCTTTATAGTCAAACCGTGAAACTAAATTCACAAGGTGTTCATTTCAGTGCATCCATAAATACTATCTACCCAACCTTTGCACTAAAAGTTAAAACTTCTTATAAACTGGTCGAGCACAAATCAAAAATCAACAAACAATTGTCAATGCCCATAAACTGACCGAGCATGACTAAGCTAATCAATGGGGGATAATAAATAAACATCATAAATCCCAATATGAATTAGGCTACAGTATCAACTTATGTATATTACTAATATATAATAAATTCATATACGCTCTCATATATATAATACACTCAACTCTTTCTAAGGTATTCCGTTACTCTATCTCTTAACGTGTCATGCCCAACCAAAGCAAATGTTCTTGCTTAACCTTCAGCTCAGATACCAAGTGTAACATCCCGCATTTTCGACCCTCAAATGTCGACAATAATACATCCATGGTATTCTTGTAAAGAGCATCCAAGTGCTGGGAAGATGGATTGTTAGGGTAAAATAAAAAAGAAAAAAAAACAAAATAAGAAAGAAGAAAGAAGGAACACAATATCATAATCTTACAGTGGAATGATAACATATAATATCAAAAGACGGTACAAAACTATCACTCTAAGATACACAGCATTCCAGAGTTACAATTGTAAATACTATCATCAGCCTGGACAGTTATAATAGCATGTCCTCATAAATGTTGATATATACATAATAGTAATGCAATGGAAATAAGAATACTATGGTAGGCGAAAGCATCCAGCTCGTCTCCTCGAGCTCTAGAAAATATCAATGAAATCCTCCCTTTCCCACACTATTTGGAAAAGCACCTATAGGAATAAGGGAAATATAAAACCATGAGTCAGACATAAATTTAACATGAGAAACTCAAGAAATATGTCGTCAGTATATAACGGTACTTTTGAGATCGTATAAATTACTGTAACGATTATAGTACCAAATCCATCTAATATGTACATAAGGTGATATAATAGATATGTCTAGGGTATAGAATATAATCAGAAAATAGCTATGATGCATGTACATTACAACAATAATTGGTACAATCAATACCACTAAGGTGCATTCATATATTTATAAGGATTTCTGTGGAGATCTCTTTGCTTAACCCAAATCTGACCTCCTACATAAGGATCAAAGATATCCTTCCGAGCATCATATATTTGTAGATAAAATATACCATAAGGTAAGCCATAGCTCATCAACGCCCAAAGATATGATACCTAATATCTTCAACTCATGTGCACAACATCGATAAGCATCTCTATATATAGAGTTTATGTATCATATTAGGTTTGCTAAACCCTTTATAGCTGTGCACCTTATTCTTGTTTTAGTCGTTTATAGATGGTGAAATCACGTTCAACATTTCTCATGCGAGTCTTCATCACTCAAATAGAACACGAATCCCTAAATGGATTCCAAAATCTGGAATAGATCACGAAGCTCTACATGAACTTCAGCATCTCGAACAGGTCTCGAATCACCGTATAGATTCCAGCATAATTCCTACCACAAATACTAAGACTCTCCTCTCTCTTGGGATTATCCTCAAGATATACATTCCTACACGATAGCATTATTCGAAATGTTAATGCTGGCCTATCCCTTGGACTTAACCTCAGGATAGATAGTGCAACTTTATAACATTTAGCTTCACACGGCTTCCAGAACATAGATCGTCTATATAGTTGTTATCCCAACTTTTGGCAAAGTTGAGATACCCAAAATTTACTAAAAATCAATGATTACTATTCATGAATATTGACCATGCATTGCATGATAACCATGGATATCGATGAATTTTGTCCGAGTCCGGAACGGGCCACAATTGACAAGACATGATGAGCAAAGCTGTAGAAGCCAGCATTTCAAATTTCAAGTCAATCCGAGTTTGTATGCTCAAGTTATGATGGATTCGAGTTAAGTGGGATGGACATTGCCCAGTTCGAACCCATCACGAAGTCCAGTTCGAACCCATCACGAAGTCCAGTTCGAACCCATCACGATGTCCAGTTCGAACCCATCACGAAGTCCAGTTCGAACCCATCACAGAGGTCCAGTTCGAACCCATCACGAAGTCTAGTTCGAACCCATCACGAAGTCCAGTTCGAACCCATCATGAGGTCCAGTTCGAACCCATCACGAAGTCCAGTTCGAACCCATCACGAGGTCCAGTTCGAACCCATCACGACGTCCAGTTCGAACCCATTACAGAGTTCCAGTTCGAACCCATCACAGAAGTCCAGTTCGAAACCATCACGAAGTCTAGTTCGAACCCACTGGGTCAACCAACCATGATGACGTGTCTTCCATCGGTTCGAATGCGCCGAGATATATGGAGTCGAAGCATTCAACTCGGAGCGAAACCCGGATCGAAGCGAAGTGTGCGCTCCACGTCGACACGAAGACACGTGCCACTATGGATTCGAAACCATCGGTTCGAAAGCATGGTTTCGAACCAAACAGCCATGCAATAAACCCCATTTTGAACCCATCATATCTTCCAATCTACTGATCCAAATGAAACGAAATTTTCACACTAGTTTACATACAAGATAAAGATTGCTCCTGCCAAGTTTCAGCTCGATTGGACCATTTCTTGATGGGTTCGAAATCACTTCGAAACGATGTCAGATCGAGACGAAACTTGGTGGGGTCGGTCGCGTGGGCCCACTCACGTGCCAGAAGAAGTCTCCCGAAGTTTGAGCGAGATCTGGGTCTCCTACGCCTATAAATAGAGCCCCAGAGCCAACAGAAAGGGGGACTTTTGGGGAGCTTTCACCATTGAACGTCCAGACTCTGCCGGATTGAATTACACACCTCGTTATCATTATTGTATTCAGATTTCAAGGCTATCATCAGTTGTAATCCGCTGTAATCAAGAGTAATCAGCGAAGAATATCAATAAAAGTTAAAACCTTTGAAGTGGACGTAGGCCGGAGATAGCCGAACCACTATAAATTATGTGTTCTTGTTCATAATTTTTATTTTGCTACGTGTTGCTTGCTTAGATCTGTGATTCGTGTTTGGATATTGTTGATTTATATTCCAACACTGGTGCTTTCACAATACTTGGGGTTTGTGACCAATTTTGGTGCAAACATTTTGGTGCTTTCACTGAGGACTAGCACCCGCTACATTCAGAGTTGAGATTCAAGAGTTCGAAGATTTCCAATTCAGAGATAATGACTCGACAAACAAGACAAAGGGTTGATAGGAGCCAACAAGAAGGAAGCTAAGAAGCATCCTCCAGATCAAGAGAAGGACAAGCTTCCGTCTACATCACAAGAGACTAGATGGAGGCTATTGCTAATTCATTGCGCGAAAGCATGATGAAGAGTCAACAGGAGATGCTGTAGAATTTCCTCGAACAGATGAGGGCGACGAACATGCAAAACCTTGGACCAACTACAACAGCTACGAGTGCGGGACAAGGAATCAGGATTACAGAAGCTAATGAAGGTCAGGCTCAAGACCAGAATACAGGAGTTGAAGGTGGTCAACAAGGCCTTTGGGGCAGACCCTCAGGGTCCGATACTGGGAGACCAGCAGACGGAGCTCAACAAGTTGGAGCCAATGCATATGCCAACGAGCCACCAGAAGAGTACGTACCAGAATTCCCCTCAAGGCTCGGGGGGCAGGATAGGAACTTGACAAGGGGCCAACCCCTAGACGAAGACGAGAGAATGATTGGCCTGATGCGAAGAATCATGAGAGGAGGATTGCCTAGTGGAGGGCTGGAAGAAGTCAGTCGGAGTCCATTCACTCCGAACATCCGAAACACAAGGAACCCTCCAAAATTCAAATTACCAACGATAGATCCCTATGACGGAAGGTCGACCCGACCACGCATATTACCAGATACATCAGGCACATGGAAAGTGCTGGAGGCATCCGAGGAGGTGATGGCACGATGCTTCCCTCTATATTTATCAGATTTAGCTGCGCCATGGTTCAGGAAACTAGAGACTGGATCAATCAGGACATGGAGCGAGCTTGTTGACTGCTTCATGAGACAGTTTAGGGTCCATGTGACGCGACCCAAGAGTGTGATGACTTTAGCTTCGATCAAGCAGAGGACCGGAGAGTCCATAAAAGATTTTCTACTAACATTCAATGTAACAGTGACTTCTGTAGATCGCCCGGATCCATCGATGATTTTGATGGCGGCGGTGGCAGGAGTCACGGAGGGCACCAAATTTAAAGATTCTCTGACTAAAGATCCACCGCAGGATCTTGGAGAATTCTTTCATAAGGCTGAAAAGTTCATCCGATTGGAAGAATCACGAGCCAAGAGGCTGGAAACAAATGCCGCGCAAAACGAAGGAACCTCCCGAGATCAGTCCGGAGCGGACAAGGGAAAAAGGAAACAGGATCACAGGCGTGATGGTCCTGATAAACGGAAGAAATTCCGAGAACCGAGATTTAGGCAGTACACAGATCTGACTGCAGGCCTGGAAAGAATCTACACTGAAACCCGGGGGCAACTCCCCTATCGAAAGCCACCTATAAGGGATCCCACTGAGCGGGAGCGCAGGACGGGAAAATATTGCCTATTCCATGAGCTGGATGGGCACACCACAGATGAATGCCGCCACCTAAAGGATGAGGTGGAAGAACATGCCAGGGGTGGTAGATTGCCCCAATTTGTCAGAGAACGGACTGCGGCGGTAAGGCCAGAACAAATACCGCCTCCACCTAACAGGAACGATCCTGGATCGGGATCACGACTCGTCATCCACTAATTGAAGATGGCGAGGGCCAAGTCCGTGATTTGAACTTTGGTCGAATAATTTCATTTAGATTTATTTTCAGAATAAAACGGTTACTCCACTTACGCATGTACGGGAACCGGAGAGATCCCTAGGCATGTTTTGAGATGGAGATAGACCGATATGCCCGGAGAGGCAATGTTTAGCTTTTTTCTGATGTTTGAGATTGAACATCTAGAACTCGAATTTTAATAAATAAATTAGAACTTCTTACAATAAACCTTTTGACCAGAGAGTCAAAGGATGAACATTAAATTTCAATATAAACGTGATCGCTTTATGACCCTACCCGGAGAGGCGGGGTCCGGAGTGCAAGAAGTGAGTTGCTTCGCCGGAGAGCGACAGGATCAACTCATTTAAGCGCTGTTTCCCCTTCACCGGAGAGTGACAGGATGGGATCCAACAAGAGCGCGGAGAGGCTATGATCGGTCTCGAACGACCAAGACATCGCTTAATGTTCAGATACACTGAACCGGAGTGCAAGAAGTGAGTTGCTTCGCCGGAGAGCGACAGGATCAACTCACTTAAGCGCTGTTTCCCCTTCACCAGAGAGTGACAGGATGGGATCCAGCAAGATCCCGGAGAGGTTATGATCGGTCCAGAATGACCATGACATTGCTATATGTCCTAACCGGGACAAGAGTGCAAGGGATAGAAGGCAACGCCAGAGTGCAATAGGATCTTTCTATTCAATCACTAAGTCTAGAATGGACTTAGTAAGGGTTCAGAGTAGCCAATAATAGTCCAGAGAGACTATGAAACTTCATCCTCAACTTCTACGGAAAGAACGGATGCTGATTTGGCTTCGAACAGCCATAAACTTGATTGATAACACCACAGCTATGGATGAAACATGAATTTATTACACTTGATATAAGACCGTTCAAAACATACCTTTTACAAAAAGGCATGTTCTGGGGGGCAAAGTGTTATCCCAACTTTTGGCAAAGTTGAGATACCCAAAATTTACTAAAAATCAATGATTACTATTCATGAATATTGACCATGCATTGCAGGATAACCATGGATATCGATAAATTTTTTCCGAGTCCGGAACGGGCCACAATTGACAAGACATGATGAGCAAAGCTGTAGAAGCCAGCATTTCAAATTTCAAGTCAATCCGAGTTCGTATGCTCAATTTATGATGGATTCGAGTTAAGAGGGATGGACATTGCCCAGTTCGAACCCATCACGAAGTCTAGTTCGAACCCATCACAGAGGTCCAGTTCGAACCCATCACGAAGTCCAGTTCGAACCCATCACGAAGTCCAGTTCGAACCCATCACGAGGTCCAGTTCGAACCCATCACGAAGTCCAGTTCGAACCCATCGCAGAGGTCCAGTTCGAACCCATCACGAAGTCCAGTTCGAACCCATCACGAGGTCCAGTTCGAACCCATCACGAGGTCCAGTTCGAACCCATCACGACGTCCAGTTCGAACCCATCACAGAGGTCCAGTTCGAACCCATCACAGAGGTCCAGTTCGAACCCATCACGAAGTCCAGTTCGAACCCACTGGGTCAACCAACCATGATGACGTGTCTTCCATCGGTTCGAATGCGCCGAGATATATGGAGTCGAAGCATTCAACTTGGAGCGAAACCCGGATCGAAGCGAAGTGTGCGCTCCACGTCGACACGAAGACACGTGCCACCATGGATTCGAAGCCATCGGTTCGAAAGCATGGTTTCGAACCAAACAGCCATGCAATAAACCCCATTTTGAACCCATCATATCTTCCAATCTACTGATCCAAACGCAACGAAATTTTCACAGTAGTTTACATACAAGATAAAGATTGCTCCTGCCAAGTTTCAGCTCGATTGGACCATTTCTTGATGGGTTCGAAATCACTTCGAAACGATGTCAGATCGAGATGAAACTTGGTGGGGTCGGTCGCGTGGGCCCACTCACGTGCCAGAAGAAGTCTCCCGAAGTTTGAGCGAGATCTGGGCCTCCAACGCCTATAAATAGAGCCCCAGAGCCAATAGAAAGGGGGACTTTTGGGGAGCTTTCACCATTGAACGTCCAGACTCTGCCGGATTGAATTACACACCTCGTTATCATTATTGTATTCAGATTTCAAGGCTATCATCAGTTGTAATCCGATGTAATCAAGAGTAATCAGCGAAGAATATCAATAAAAGTTAAAACCTTTGAAGTGGACGTAGGCCGGAGATAGCCGAACCACTATAAATTCTGTGTTCTTGTTCATAATTTTTATTTTGCTGCGTGTTGCTTGCTTAGATCTGTGATTCATGTTTGGATATTGTTGATTTATATTCCAAAACTGGTGCTTTCACAATACTTGGGGTTTGTGACCAATTTTGGTGCAAACATTAGTTTTGAAATGGTTACGATTTTGAGTCATCTCATATAGGGTTTTGTGCATGCTTTCTGACTTCACGTCTAACTATACGACTTGGTACCGAGTCGTAAGCTTCACATCGGCACTGAGTTATGGACTTAGATGTATTTTCATTCTTACTTCCTGCCATTAGACTTGTCTAAAGAACGGCTAAGTACTTTCTAGTGGTAAGCAAGTTTATATAACTATTCTTCGGACGTCGTTTGAATCCTAGTTTCCAAACTTATATTTCTAGGGTTTTGGTTTTACTTCACGACCATTCAATATTCTTACTTGTCGAGATATTGTTTGGTTCAAAAGTAGGATAACACACAAACTTTTTGGACTTATTCCACCTAACAGGCCAGGCTGGTGGTCAGGGAGAGGAGAAGACTTGATTATTCAACCTTAAGTCTATACACTACTTTTATAAATATATAATTGGATACATAAGATGTAGTGGAACTCTGAAATCTAATGGATTATACTAGATCCAATCTAGTTAATTTAAACAAAATCTATTTTTTTTAATTTACTGATGTAATTGATAATGTGTTAATTAAAATTAAATTCTATGTGGTTTATGTGTACACCATTATATAATTATATGTGTTTAACATCTACTCGCAACATAATATTGTGTACATAGTTAATGTATATGTATATAGATGTTGAGATTTACATCTATAATGTATACACTGACCGCTTAAAATGCATTGATTATCTCAAAATATTATTTAATGCACGCACACGCACACATATATGTATGGATGTAAATAAATTTCAAAATTGAGTTTGTATTGAATAAAATAATTTTGTTTAATATCTGATTATATTTTGACCAAGTCAATAAAATTTGAATTCAATTCTAGTATCTAAAATACCAAATGTTGACTAGGTAAAACAATTTGGTTTTTAAATTTAGATCTGTAAAATACAAAATAAATATAAATATATATACATTATATAATTAGTTTGTGATCGAAATAATTTTTTAAGTTATAAATAATTTAAAATTGCATAAAAAAATAAAGTATTTGTTCATTGTAATAAAATAATATTACAAATATATATTATGTACTTAATATATTTTCAGCCATAATAAATTATTTTTATGAATTTGACACATTTTATAATTTTATGAAATAAATATTTAAAAGTTTATATATGAATTAATATAAACATTACTTTATATTATTTAATATAAAACATTAATATATACATACACACGTACATATGACATAAAAGGAAATTATCTTCTTTTTAATTTGAATCCTATATTATATATAATCAATTCTTTAAAAAAATTAAAATATAGTACATTTATATAACTGAACCAAAATTAGTAAACAACAATTTGAAATAATTAAAACTAACATTAATATTTATAAATTATAAATTACATAATTTGAAAGCAAGAACGGCTGAATTTTTTTTAATGTTAGTTTTAGAATTTGACAAATATTAATTAATATAAACATGTTAGTGTTATTAAATTACAGATGAAATAGGATACAACCAATGCGTATATAAAATCATTTTATATACAATCTATTACATTATAAGTATGATATAAAAGGTAAATAAGATTTTACACCTTAAGGATGCAGCCTTTGAACACATGTTAATTAATGAGATCTCCTAGATTCACCTTGAATCGATCTCCGAACTATGTAATGGTATGAAGTACAATTGGATCTACTAAATTTTGCTATGGTTTGGCTTAAGAAATTTCCGGCAAAAGGGGAGTTATGAAGTTGCTCACGGCTAGACAAGAAAGGGAAGAATCAAGAGTAAAAGAGTGAGGAGGTTGGTTTTTTTTAATAGAGAAAAGGGAGGAGACAAATTCTCCTACTTTTACTACTTCTCCGTTTACTAGTTCTAAATGGAGATCCCGATTAAAACAACCATTCCCTCTCTTTTCTTCACCCTTAGCCAACCATGATATTAGGTTAAGTAGGCCAACATGAAATCCAGCCCATTTAGTCAACATTGTCATTTAAATTATATTTAAATGCATATCAATATTATATATCGATATATACATAATATAACATTTATACACGCACCAAATTAATTGCTAATGGCACCCGAAAAATTACTAATAGCATCCAATACACCAAATACGTAAATAATCAATATTTCATAAATATTAGTTAATTTAACTAATTTATAATAGTTTATAAATTAATTAAATCATATGGTTTTTTGGAGAAATCACTAATACAATAGTATGACTCGTAGGTGTAACGGTGACTAATATCGAACTATTCGAATAAGAATATATACTCATCGCCTTAGCTTTGGAGTGAAAGTTTGGCCAAATTTATAGTTTGTACATTTTTATCGATAAAAACCGATTTCATAATTCAAGCAATACCTTTTGGTAATGATTATTTGCATCAATTCACTTCTTCAATGCTATATCATTTTAGGATTTATGGAATTTAATTTTGACCAAAATTCCAATATCATCCACTTTCAACTCAGTTAGTCCACAAATAAAGTCTTGGTTCAATAATAACATTTAATCGTACTACTCTACCAGATATTTTAACTCTGAGTTGACAATCATTGACCGTGATATTAGCCACATACAACTAAGAAGATAAATTCTCTATTGAATGGTGTTCACTTCCAACGCTTCAACCTAGACCCATCTATAGTAGCTCGATGGTCGTCATGCCATGATTTAACCAAAATGGAGTGTCTACGCTGAAGCTCAATGGTATTTCAAGTCGAGAGAACTATGTAATATCATCACTTTGAGAATTCCTGTTTGATTTATTTGTTATTGACCAAATGGAAACTCTTGGGGTGAGTAAATCCATAGTTATCCAATAACTATGAGCATGTAACCTCTTAGTACTCCCATGACCATAAGTAATACACTACCCAACATTTGTAGAGCGTTACTTACTCCGATCTCAATGGATGCATCGATATCCTTTCCCAAAGCATCTTGACCGAAAATATAACAATAATATGTTAGTCTATATTGTGATAATTTCCTTACAATTACAAATCTTTATAAAGATTATCACATAACACATTATTTAATGATTTTCTAATTCGTATAATTTAAATTAAGTAATATATCACAATACAACAAAGTATATATAGAAGTCGAAAACCTTTATTATGAAAAAGACTGGTTATAGAGTTAGATATAGTTTGACAAAAAGGTTTATTATGTACAAAGTATGTAACTGCCCCTAAGATATACCCTAACTCTCTCCATATGAATATGTATTATAGATGTTGTTAGCCGAAGTATTACAAGTTGTATGGATAACGATTTAGAAAATCAAGGGAAATATATTTTAGATAGCAAATTTTAAAATGCAAAGGTGATTTACAAATGAAATATGAGAAAATTATCATAATTGAGATTTGAAGATCTGAATATAATTTGACAGAAAGATTAGATGGATTCTTTTCAATCATCCTTTGGATTGAATAGGGATTATCTATTGAAGAAAGTTGTTTTGAAGCAGAGATTTAAGGGTAAATAGTTTATGTTGCATAACTGGTGCACGTGAATGATATACTGCATAATCGATCACTTATATATAATCAAACATTTTTATATTATGATTTCTCTTAGATTAGGATTTTTGTTTTCTATGTCTAAATGATTGAATCGAATATGATTACTTTGAATGTTAGCTTGCTTGCTTATAGGTATAGGACTTAGGATATGACTTGTAAGCCTCTTATAGTTGAGAACATGATACTTCGAAGACATGATTATTTGGTGTTTGGAAAAGGGATACCATAATTGAAGTTATACCACCTAAGTTGATTTAATATTATAAAAAGAAGTAATATTATGTGCACTAGGTCAATACACCACTCGAATATGACGTTCTTAGGTGAAATGAGGAATTGTCTACTGATTCAAGTTATTGGTTTGCTTAGATGAGACACTATCCACTTTTGAGTTTTCTTACCCTAGAATCCAAAAGATGAAGTGTTGAGTATACTACAGGGATAAATCATACTACAGGGATAATCCAAGTGTTGTGCAATACTTTTAGGTTTTGTATGTGGATACATTTCTACTGGGGCATGTTTATTATAACATCCCTAATTTTAAATAACATTATTTGGAAGATTTAATTAAGTAAATTAAATAGAATAATGTAGAGACTAGAGTGATAAAGGGACCGAGATAGGAAAATATAACTACATCACGCTTAACTAAATGAATTCATAAGAATGGTTTATAAGTAAATACTAAAGTGTAATATGGGAAATAGTCGTATATCATAACCTCATACCCCCTAAAACTTACCTCTTTCTCATTTACATTTTCACAAAGTAAAAATATAAATAAAAGGAGATCAAGGCTGACCGTAACCCTAGAAGAAAAGGACATCAAAATCAATTAGAAGCTAAGGATTCAAGCAAAAAAGAATTAAGCAAGATCAAATTTCAAGTTCTTTATCCAAAGAAGGTGAATAATAATCTAAACCTTCTCATATATGTTTTAATGAACATCTTTATTTCAGGTTTAAGGTTTTAAAACCGTTTGGAAGATTTAAATAATAATATGCTTTGATTATATACCGTGTTTGATTTAAACAAGTATGTTTGAAAAAGGTTTGGTTCAATTTTAAGATTAAAATCATGTAAAATGGGTTTTGAATGCAACGAGGATTGAATATGTTATTTAAAACATTATTTTCGAGATGGATTTAATTTTCATGATATTCCAAGCTATGGATAATTTATTATAAATTTTGATAGAAGAAATAGACAATTTGGGTTTAATATTTATTACGGCAATTACATGAAAGTTTTTGGGTCTCAAATTTATATATGTTAGAAAACATATTGAAAGTGAATTATGTTGATTTTTGGGGATTTTTCCTAAATGATTTACTATGGATATTAAATTAGTTAAGTTTGGGGACTTAAACATTTTAATTGTTTTATTAAGAGGAGGGCTTCATTGCTAAAATGTTTTTAATTATTGATTGATGAGTTCAGCAGCCTTTTTAGAAAAATATATTGATAAAGGATTTGGAAACCAACTATATGTTGACAAATAAGGCAAGTAGGTGAATTTTCTTCTTTCAAAGGCTAAAAAATTAGTTTTCCTTGGATTTACTACTTCACCACTTCCATTTGTTCGCTATTGACACCGTGCCTCTACCAAGGGACCCATTCGAAACCAATTCACATGGTATCAAGAAATTTATATGTAGTGCATTAGAGAAAGGTGAAAGGTATAGTGTCAAAACCTAGCTTTCGAAGGGGTAGAAGTTATCCGGTACTTAAATTTGTTTATAAAAGAAGCTTTCGAAGAGGCAGAGGTCATTTTTATAAGCCTTCAAATATGTTACTTGCCTTTGCTTTTAAGAAAGCTACTTTTGAAAGGGTTGAGGTTACTTGTAAATAGCTTTCGAAGGGATTACCACCATCCTTTGTTTCAAAAGAAGCTTTCGATTGAGTTGCTGCATGTTTAGTTTTCAAAAGGAGCTTTCGAATGAGTAGTTTGAAGCCATTTGAAACCTAACAGCCGCATTTAATCCTTTCAAATTTGTTAAAAGCCGCCTCCCTTATAATTTTAAATCAATGCTTTCGAAAGGGTTTTGTAGCCGCTTTTACCAATGATTTCGAAAGGGTTTTTGTAGCCGCTTTTATCATTGCTTTGAAAAGGTGATTTCGAAGCCATATGATCCTCAAAATCTTTTACTTGGAGATTAATGTTATCGAAGGGGTTACTTTTTCTTAGGTTTACTTTGATCTCGAAGTTATATTTAAGGTTTAACCTAAAGACTTTAAAAGAGATAATTTCAATTAGTTTCGAAGCTATGCTTCTATAATGTAACGACCTGGAATTTACGACTTCGAAAATTTTAGATTGTTAGAGAAAAGAAGAAAGAAGGAAGAAGGAAGAGGAAGAACATCAATCAACAACATCTCACATTCGCAGCGGATCAAAATATAATAACAAATAATAGCATTTTTCTAAAGGAAAGCTGCAATTGTTACTTTACACACAATTCATTAGGGTTACAATCCTTTACACATAAACTGGACAGCTATACAACTTGTTCCAGACTACAATCTATACAGACTACACAGTATCATATACACAGCGGAAAACTCCATACGTTCCTGCCATCTAGCTCGCCTCCTGTGCTCTAGAACGTCCTAACTTGAAAAGCTGTAATACTCGGTCTGACCCGATGCATAAAACTTATTTAAAACCCGAGGTAACTTGTACCTTACTATGATTTCTTTCTTGTTAAAGCCAATCACTTATTTCACAAACAATCACTAAGTACCCTTACTTAGTTTCAATGGTCTAGTTTACTTAAAATTTTCCATTCCACCCTATAAGTTGCACAAACCAAAATCTATAAAGAATTTTTTGTAGATTTCAAATCGAAGTGGTTTCGGGTATTTACTGATACCTAACCCCGGTCTCTTCGGATCCAATTTTATCTTAAAAACAAAGCCGTTTAAGCTTAAACAATTCCATTTATATCTAGAATTTACATAGTTTCAAAGCCATTTATCACCAGTAGACAAATCCTACTATCATAGTTCAACCCAAACATAACATATCACATAGCATCACAAATTACATATAAGAGATATCAACTAATCTAAGGCATATATCATTCAATGATCCAAAAGCAAGATTAATTAGTCGCACCATTTCTAATTAATTCAAACAAATTAAATTAATTATTTCAATCACCTTTAAATTTGGCTTACTAAACCATTAATTAATTACAAATTAATTAATTAATCATCCTTTAGTTAACATCTTAATTAATCATCCTTAATTAATTATTTCTTAGTTACATTAAGTAATTAACCTCCAATTAGTTACATTAATTAATTATCCTTTAACTATTCACATTAATTAACCTTTAGTTATTCTCATTAGCTAATTAATTACATTGATCCTTAATTAATTACTTTAATTAATTATTCTATAATCACTTACATTGATTGATTATCCTTTTAATTAATCACGTTCATTAACCAACCCTTTAATGAATTTCCATAATTAATCAATCCTTTAACTAATTACACTTAAGTAATAATCCTTAATTACTTTCATTAAGTAATTTCTCTTTTTATTACTTACATTAAGTAATTATCATTAATTAATTACATCAAGTAATTAGCCTTTAATAAATTATTCATCTTTTAATTAATTACCTTAATTAATTAAATCACATTAATAAATCAATCTTTTAAATTGATTACGCAAACTAATTAAACTTTAATTAATTATCTAAATAATTAAATTAATTAATTATTTTCCTGATTACATAAATCAATTAACCATCCTTAATACATTAAATACATTTATACTTATCTAATTTCATCATTTAAATCACCTTTGAAACATATAATAGTTTACCCAATATAATAATTACTTTTGAGCAACAATTTTTAAAGCATTTTAAAATTTTGAAAACTTGTTTAAACTACAACTTTCTTAAATCAAATTTTAAAGCATTATTATACAAAGAAATTAAATTAATTTTTTTTAAACTTAATTTACTTAAAGTTTTTAAACTTACTTTTTATTTATATTTAAAAAAAAATAGTGATAACATTACTTCGGGTTCTACCTAAAAATTACCCTAGTCCTGACCCGAAAAATCCACTTTTTCTATTTTTCTTTTCTTTAAACTTAGTTTTAGTTTATGTTTGTACTGTTTAAACTAAAATCTGAAACCATGGAAACACTCACGTTCCCACATGAAGACAACCCGAGCCAAACTAGACTTTTCCCGAGTTCCTCATCGAGAGAACCATCTACTTCCAAAACTCTGACATTAGGCTTCACCGTGCATGCGCACAAGTGATCCGACGAATCTTATCCCTACTTTGATCATAAATACGTCGACGACCACTCCCTCAGTCCACATGAACACCCAGATCACAGAAACTATCACGGAAACAAAATCGAGCATGATCGAATCTACAACGACGAGATTGGACAACTAAAGCCTCCTCGCTTCCCCACCACCAGTCACTAGAAACCTTGTCATCCTAACCAGATCTTCGCCATAGTCCAAAGCTTCCATTTCACCCACCCTGACGAAGCCCGATGCTTTGACGACATCAAACTCACCTCAAACCTGAAGTCAACCAAAACAGGACCCAGAAACCTATTTTTCCATTTTTCGACCACCCTGGTGATCTAGAATCCCTCCGAGCAATTTTTCCTAGCTCGCCTACCTCCTCGCCACCTCCAGTAGAGACCCCGACCACCCCGAACCCTTTTGATCACCGGAAATGCCTCAAAAATCCAAATCCTGATCAACCACGAATATTTTCCTCGAAACCAAACTAGAAATCATGATTTAACCTTTAAAAATCTTAGTTTCCAACGACGATTCAGATTATAAACATAAATCTAAGAATCCAGATGTTTGATTTTATCATGTTTTACATATTTCATTGTATTTTCTTGATTTCCAGAAAATACACAAACTAATTTTACTTAAATATGTTTTTAAAACTTAGATCTTACAATTTTAAGCTGCTTTTGTTTGGACAATGTTTCTAAAAGTTTTTAGAGGATAAGGTCATGACTTTTGAAAAATTTGAAACCTGGAAATAAAAACAAGAACAGAGCAAATTTCTTGTTTTTAGACATGCACACATATATCACTTATATATGTACAGAGGTCACATGCATAAATACATTGCAAAGCATAAATTCATACCATACATTTCAGGAAATTTCACACGCAACAGATTAAAACTGGTGTAGTTTGTCTACTCACCTTTGTTTTGAGCAACGAATAGCTTTGAGATTCTGAAAATTGGAGATTGCTTGAAATTTGATTTGTAACTTGATGTTTTGATCTTGAATTTGTTTACATCCAGATTTTTTATGAAAGTTTTGAGATGATCAGATCACGTTCTAAACTCAGATAGATTTTCTTGATCGTCCAGGTTGAGATTTGAGATAGCAGTTGTTCTTTTTTTTCTCGTTTGTTTATTTTGTTAAAGGCTTTGTTTTGATCTGGTTTGAATATAGTTTATAGGCTCATGTTTTATTTTTTTGAAAATGGGAAGATAGAAAAAGAGATGAAGAGAAGAGATAGATGCTTAACTAATTATGGTTTATTAAAAATAAAAGAAAATAAAAATAACATGGTGACACTTGTTTAACTTGTTAAAATTTGTCATTAGCATGTATTTATTGATTTACATTTGTTAAACTTAACTTACTAGTGTAATTTCCTTGAATTAATATACTTTTAAATGATTTTTATTAAAATTTGTATATATTCTCCATTAAGTAAATACATTATCTTAATTTATATAAATAAATCTTTTAACGAAAATTACAGAAAACCAACTATATAGAAGAAATAATATATTTTTAATTCTAAAATATTCTAAAATATTTGTCTTTTGAATTTCCAATTCAAATTCAATTTCAATCCAATTTAAAATCATCTCATATATATATATATATATATATATATATAAACAATCACAAATTTAATTTGTTTGAAATAATAATTTTTCTATATAAAATCTTCTTATATCTATACATATATATAAACAATTATCATTAATTTTTTCAAAAGAATAATTTGTCAATTTTGAGTAATTATATTAGGAGATTATCAAATAAATATTTATCCAGATATAAATATTTATTATCAGATTTATTTGATAAATCTATAAATCGGTATTCTTATTAATTAACCAAGTCAATTATCAATTAACAGATATCCCGAAATCCGATTTTTCACATTCCTTCCCCCTCTAAATTTTTTCGTCCTTGAAAAGGAACGAAGCCAGAATTTTAATCACGTTGCTAATTATTAGTTTAAATTTCCCTTTGATCATCTTCAACTATAAAGTCTTTTATTAAGAATTTTTTTAAAACACTTCAAAATCTATATTACATTACCACATAGTTTTATAAAAATACTTTTTATAACTCGATGTCTAAACAGGTCCATCCTTGCTCTCACAGAAATTCGGTCATACATTGATCGGGCGTAGGACTGAAAATCTATAAGTACTTAGCAAACCCTTTTTCAATACCCATTGAAAATACTTGGATGATACTTTGGTGAAAATGTAGAAAATATTTTTTGAAAATGTAGGAATCATCTTTGATGAGAATGCTCTGGAAATCATCACCCACTCCATGGTCGCAGTTAACTCGATGGTTATACTACCATCCCGAAAAAAATCCATAAATGACTTTAGGCACTCCGCTCCCCTCGATTACGCTATGGAACCGGCCACGGATCGCAGTTACATCTCGGGTTACGTTGCCATCACAGCAAAAGTGCATGTAACTATAGGCATCAATGCCCTCGATTTTCGCTGCCAAATGAAACTTCACCACTCCTACATAGGTCGCAGACTACATTAGTCAAGTCCCAATATAGCCTTAGGCTCTCATGGCCTCTCGACTTTCGCTATGTCACCATAGGTCGCAGCCTACCGATGTTACGTTGCCATCGTGGAAAAATCAAACGTAGGCTATTGGCTCTCACGGCGCACACGACTTTCGCTATGGTCCACACTAGATCACAGTGACATCGAATTACACTATCGTCACAACATAACTCAAATGTCTCTATACGCATCAACGCCCTCGACTTTTGCTACCCCCTACACGTAATCCTCAGGAACTTCAGTTTGTCCGCACTTCCTCCCAGAATTCAATTTAGAGCCTCCCCCTTAGGGCTCAAGGAAGACCCACCCAGTGGATCTCCTAATGAAGTTCATTCCAATGGGAGCGCCTTTTTTCCTAGATCCAATTCTCAAAACGCTTTATACTATACACTTATAGTATCTTTCAAATCATATCCTTTGGGATTTACATCAAAATCTCCTTCACAAAAAATCGATATCTCAAATCGATAGTTCCAAATTTGGCTTTCTAAACTCCCAAAATTGATTTTCCAAAAATCAAAAGCTTTCTTCAAAATCCATAGGCCCAAAAACCTTTTCCAAAATCATTCTCAAAAACAATTTATATATATAGACACACACACACACACACAAAACTTATCCTTTCCAACTTGAAAATAATGTTTGGATCACTTATATAGATTTCCCTTTTATACTTCAAATATTTTCAAAAACCCTTTCTTCTAGTTCTAGATTCAATTATAGGGGGAGCTTATCAAATATAATATATATAACTTAACTATGCCAAATCAACATTCAAATTTGACTTTCTTTTATAAAGTTACTTACCATATCACTTACTCTTAATAAAGTAAATTTCAAAAGATATCCAACTTTCATCTTCATTCATATATATTCTCAAAATATTCTTTTCTTTTGAAATCATTTCTCATTTCTTTCAAAATTTCAAAATCTATTTCAATTAAGCACGTAAGATATACATATACCATCCGTATGCAATATCAGATCTGATCGCTCACTTGATCACACAATTTCACTTCCGAACTAGTATCGTCCACCAGACTTCCTAGTGCAGACTCAGATCTGGTTTCTTGATCAGAAACCGTCATTCTCCTTGCATAGCCAACTATGATAGAGAATATCTAGAATCAATCAAAAATCCATATCCAGGGTTTACCGTCGAAAATCGAGTGAAAAATCCTTATTCAGACCGATATACTATCTCGAAATTCTGTGCTCAAATCTTGATCAAATCATTATACGAATAGAATAATATACGTACATCCTACGTATTAATCTTCATTGTTCACTAGCTAAATCGATTATTTTTTCTGTTCACGTTCATTTTGATTTTATTCACTTATCCATAATTGCTCCCAATTTCCATTTGGGTTAATATTTCAGTTCTTATCTCAATTGGTATTCAATTATATACAGTTTGCACTCTGACGAACTTGTATTAAGAAAATAGCTTGAAAGTTTTTTAAAATAGATAAGTAGTTGAAAAATAGTTATTAGTGGTAAAATAGAAGTAAAATAGTTAAGTAGTTACAACATAGTTGTAAAATAGTTAGATAATTTCAAAATAGTTGTAAGATAGCAATTAGTTATAAAGTAGTTATAAAATAGTAATTAGTTTGTAAAACAAATGTAAAATAGCAACTAGTTTTCAAAATAATTATAAAATAAGTATAAGATAGTTTGGCTTTTTTTAAAAAGAAAGGTTGTATAGTAAATAACTAGGAAAATAGATTTTAAACAGTTTATATTAAACAATTTATTGGTAAAATATAGTTTAGAGCCAAACTGTTCAATTCCCAATCTCCATTTCTAACCAATTTCCAATTTAAATTTCCACTTCTATTAAATTGATTCAATTTCAATTCAATTTAAATTAACTTTAATTCGTATCCCAAATTCAAGTCAACTCCCATTTGAATTTTCAAACTTATTCAACTTCAATTTCACTTTTAAATTAATTTGATTCAAATTTTCCATTTGAATTTTATGCTTATCCATGTTCAATCACAATTCCAATTAATTCAAACAAATTCAATTTTAGCTAGTTCTATTTAAATCTCAACTTAAAACCATCTCGAGTTTCATAAATTCAAGTTAAATTTTTAAATGTTGATTTAATCCTTTAAATTAAACCGACCTTTATTTTTAAATTAACAACTTAAAATTTTTAAACCATTCAATTCTAAGTCCAAATTTCAAAATTCCATTTTTATTTAACTTTACTTAACTCATTTCAAAGTTCAAATAAGAGTTCAAAAACAATTTAATCTTCTGAATTTTATTTATCGCCAAATTTTTAACTTCTAACTTGAAACAAATTCTTAACAATTTAGTTTGCAAATTTAATTCTTAAGTTCAAAGTGATTCCATTTAATTACTGCAACGGATATATATTACCTCAATCCATTTCTTAATTTAATTAAAATAATCCAATTCATAGTTTCATAGATTATTAATAACAACAGGATGATACCAGGATAAGTAAACATCCATATTTATCCAAACACCAATCAATAGCATCTAATTCCGATTTCCAGATCTTAAATCCATTTTGAGATCACACATACTCCCAATCCAAATCAACCATTTAACTTCCCAAGTTAAATCTCAATTTCATCTTGAAATTTCTAATTTGGGTTGTTTGTTCTAAACTTATTTAACTTCTCCTAAGTTAAATTCAATTCAATTTATCCAGTCAACTTTACACAATTTGAATTCCCATTCAAATTTTAAACTTCTTATTAACAATCTTCCCCTTAAGTTTTAAAAAAACTTATTTCACTTTGGGTTTTCACATCACATTCTAAGGAAAAAAATAAAACTTAAAACTTAGAGTTTAATTCAAATCATCTTTGATATTATGTATATCCCTCATATATACATATTTATTTGTTATTTCTTTTAGCACTTTAAAACAAATTCCAAATTCCAGACTTAAATTTTAAAACATCACAATTCTTAATTTCCAATTTATAAGTCATACTCACCTAAATTCCCTAAAACGTTTCATTTTTGCTTACTCATTAACAAACATTTCATTATTAAACACAACAACCATTTATGATAGTAACCAAGATTATCATATCTGGAAACCAATTCACTATATATATTCTCTTATCATAAAAACACTTCTACCAATTCAGGATTTAATTTCAGTTTAGCTCCATTTCAAACAGATCTTCATTTAATTTCAATCTGGTTGTATTTTTATTACCACGTTAATTCTTATTATTTTATTTAATTCCAATGACTCAAAAACCAATTACCTTAATAATTAGAAAAACTGTAGCTTTATATCAAAGTATAAACTGATATAAAAACTAATTTTAAAACCGTTTTAAAATCTTTTCGTAATAAAATAACAAATACGCCCTCATATGTACTACACTCAACTCATTCTAGGGTACCATTGACCTTATCCTTAAAGAGTAAACCCATCGGAGCCAAGGTTCTCGCTTAAACTTTTGCTCTGATACCAAAATGTAACGACTCGGAATTTTCGACTTTGAAAATTCCTGATTGTTAGAGAAAAGAAGAAAGAAGGAAGAAGAAGAACAGAAATCAACACCATCTCACATTCGCAGCGATCAAAATATAATAACAAATAATTGCATTTTTATAAAGGAAAGCTGTAGTTGTTACTTTACACACAATTCATCAGATTTACAATCCTTTACACATAAACTGGACAATTATACAACTTGTTCCAGACTACAATCTATACAGACTACACAGTCTCATATACACAGCGGAAAACTCCATACGTTTCTGCCATCCAGCTCGCCTCTTGAGTTCCAGAATGTCCTAACCTGAAAAGCTGTAACACTCGGTCTGACCCGAGCATTACATCAAAGTAACACCTGGGTCAGGTTGGAAACCGGCGTGAGTAAACCCATCTAACAAGAAAAATCGACGCATAAAACTTATTTAAAACCCGGGGTAACTCATATCTTACTACAAATTCTTTCTTGTTAAAGCCAATCACTTATTTCACAAACAATCACTAAGTACCCTTACTTAGTTTCAATGGTCCATTTTACTTAAATTTTTCCATTCTAGCCTACTGATTGCACAAATCAAAATCTATAAAGAATTTTTTTGTAGATTTCAAATCGAAGTGGTTTCGGGTATTTACTAATACCCGACCAAGTCTCTTCGAATCCAAGATTATCTTAAAAATAAAGCTGTTTAAGCTTAAACAAATCCATTTATATCTAGAATTTACATATTTTCATAGCCATTTATCACCAATAGACAAATCATATTATCATAGTTCAATCCAAACATACAACATCATATAGCATCATAAATTACATATCAGAGATATCTATTAATCTAAGGCATATAATACATTCAATGATCCATAAGCAAGATTAATTAGTCACACTATTTCTAATTAATTTAAATAAATTAAATTAATTACTTCAATCACCTTTAAATCCTGCTTGCTAAATCGTTAATTAATTACAAACCAATAAATTAATCATCCTTTAGTTAACATCTTAATTAATCATCCTTAATTAATTATTCCATAATTACATTAAGTAATTAACCTTTAATTAATTACACTAATTAATTATCCTTGAACTATTCACATTAATTAACCTTTAATTATTCTCATTAGTTAATTAATTACATTGATCCTTAATTAATTACTTTAATTAATTATTCTATAATCACTTACATTGATTGATTATCCTTTTAATTAATCAATTTCATTAACCAACCCTTTGATGAATTTCCTTAGTTAATCAATCCTTTGATTAATTACATTTAAGTAATTAATCCTTAATTACTTTCATTAAGTAATTTCCCTTTTTGTTACTTACGTTAAGTAATTATCATTAATTAATTACATTAAGTAATTAGCCTTTAATAAATTATTCATCTTTAAATTAATTACCTCAATTAATTAAATCACGTTAATAAATCAATCTTTTAAATTGATTACACAAATTAATTAACCTTTAATTAATTTTCTAAATAATTAAATTAATTAATTATTGTCCTAATTACATAAATCAATTAACCATCCTTAATACATTAAATACATTTATACTTTATATAGTTTCATCATTTAAATCACCACTGAAACATGTATGAGTTTACCTAATATAATAATTACTTTTGAACAACAATTTTTAAAGCATTTTGAAATTTTGAAAACTTGTTTAAACTACAACTTTCTAAATTAAATTTTAAAGCATTATTATACAAAGAAATTAAATCTAAAATTTGTTTTAGACTTAATTTACTTAAAGTATTTAAACTTACCTTTTATTTATACCTTTAAAAAAACTGTGATAACATTACTTCGGGTTCATCCCGAAAAGTATCCTAGCCTTGACCCCAAAAAATCCTCTTTTTTTTAACTTAGTTTTAGTTTAAGTTTATACTTGTTAAACTTAAATCTGAAACCGTGGAAACATCACGTTCCTACATGAAGAAAATCCAAGCTAAACTAAACTTTTCCTGAGTTCCTCTTCGAGACAACCATCTACTCCCAAAACACTGACATCAGGCTTCGTCGTGCATGTGCACAAGCGATCCGACAAACTCGGATCTTTGCTCCGACAATCGATACATCGGCGACCACTCCCTCAGTCCACACGAACACCCAGATCATAGAAAATATCATGGAAACAAAATCGAACACGATCGAATCCCTAATGACGAGAATGGACACCCAAAGCCTCCTCGCATCCCCACCACCAGTCGCCAGAAACCTCATCGTCCTGACAAGATCTTAGCCATTGTCTAAAGCTTCCATTTCACCCACTCTGACAGTGCCCGATGCTTTGACCACATCAAACTCACCTCAAACCCGAAGTCAACCAAAACAGGACACAGAACACTAGTTTGCCATTTTTTGACCACCCTGGTGATCTGGAATCCCTCCGAGCAATTTTTCCTAGCTCGCCTACCACCTCGCCACCTCCAATAGAGACCCCGACCACCCCGAACCCTCTGGTCACCAAAAAAACCTCAAAAATCCAATTCCTTATCAACCACGAATATCTCCCTCGAAACCAACTTGAAATCATGATTTAACCTTTAAAAATCTTAGTTTCCAACGACGATTCAGATTATAAACATAAATCAGAGAATCCTGATGTTTGAGTTTATCATGTTTTAAATATTTCACTATATTTTCTTGATTTCTAGAAAATACACAAATTAATTTTACTTAAATATGTTTTTAAAACATAGAACTTACAATTTTAAGTAGCTTTTGTTTGAACAACAAATTCTAAAAGGTATTAGAGGATGAGGTCATGATTTTTGAAATGTTTGAAACCTGGAAATAAAAACAAGAACAGAGCAAATTTCTTATTTTTAGACATGCACATATATATCACTTATATATATACAGTGGTCACTTGCATAAATACATTGCAAAGCATAAATTCATAACTTACATTTCAGGAAATTTCACATGCAACAGATTAAAACAAGTGTAGTTTGTCCACTCACCTTTGTTTTGAGCAAAGAACAACTATGAGATTCTAAAAATTGGGGATTGCTTGAAATTTGATTTGTAACTTGATGTTTTGATCTTGAATTTGTTTCCTTCTAGATTTTTTTTGAAAGTTTTGAGATGATCAGTCTTGTTTTAAACTGAGATGGATTTGCTTGATCATCCAGGTTGAGATTTGAGATAGTAATTGCTTTTTTTTATTTTCTGGTTTGTTTATTTTGTTATAGGCTTTGTTTTGATCTGGTTTGAATATAGTTTATGGTATCATGTTTTCTTTATTTGAAAATGGGAAGATAGAAAAAGAAATGAAGAGAAGAGATAGATGTTTACCTAATTAGGATTTATTAAAAAAAATAAAATAACATGGTGACACCTGTTTAACTTGTTAACATTTGTCATTAGCATGTATTTATTGATTTACATTTGTTAAACTTAACTTACAAGTGTAATTTCCCTGAATCAATATATTTTTAAATGATTTTTAATAAAATTTATATATATTGTCCATTAAGTAAATACATTATCTTAATTTATATAAGTAAATCTTTTAAAGAAAACAACATAAAACCAATTATATAAAAGAAATAATATATTTTTAAATACAAAATATTTTGAAATATTTATCTTTTGAATTTCCAATTAAAATTCAATTTCAATCCAATTTAAAACCATATCATATATATATATATAAACAATCACAAATTTAATTTGTTTGAAATAATCATTTTTCTACTTAAAATCTTCTTATATCTATATATATATAAACAATCATCATTAATCTTTTTTATAAGAGTAATTTGTCAATTTTAAGTAATTATATTAGGATATTATCAAATAAATATTTGTCCGGATATAAATATTTATTATCAGAATTATTTGTTAAATCTATAAATTAGTATTCCTATTAATTAACCCAGTTGATTGTCAATTAACAGATATCCCCAAATTCGGGTTATCACGTATAAATTCTACTTGAACTAAGTGGTTTCGAAAAATAAGTTTTAATACATTTTGAAGGGAATGTTTTAATGCTCTCAAAAGGAAGGTTTCAGCGCTTTCGAAAGAAATGGTTTGGGTGTTTCAAAAGGTATATCTTTAACTGTTTTGAAAGAAGATTTTGAATACCTTCGAAAAGTATGCTTCAATGTTTTCTAAAGAGAAGGTCTAGGGTTTCGAAAGCCTTAGTTTTCAAAACAAAGAACCCAATCACATTTTTAATCATATTTTTAAAGATAAACCCATGGCAATACGAAAGAGTTTCGAAATGGAATTTAAATTTGGTGTTTTGAAGAAGATTTCCTTACTAAAGATAATACGTTAAAGTTATTAAACCATGTATCATTTGAGAAATGATTACAAGGAAATTAGACCATAAATGTTTGTATTATTATGTTATGACCGGTTATCATTTATGCTTCTTCTATAAACATATTCATTTTACATTGACCTATAACTGCATTTTGAGGTGTTAAGGGCAGAGTAACTATCTAGGTTGACCCAGTAGTGAATATATATATATATATATATATATATATATATATTGAGTTAAATCCCGTGTGAGTAGAATGGCGTCTAGGAGGTCAGGTAGACCAGAATATAGGATGCCCAAAGATTGATTAAAGAATTATTGGTTAGACATGTTCTTAGTAAGCCCATGAAAACTGTGTATGGAAATAGTTATTGTAAGGGCCAATAGGTTCATAGCGATCCCATGAAAACTATATCCGGATTAAATTATTAAAGGAGATCAATTGGTTCATAATGCTCCCATGAGAACTATGACATGAGAGAATTTATTGGAGAATCCAGTAGGTTCATAGTAAACCCATGAAAACTATGATTGGAGAAAGTTATTGGTAGATACCAATAGGTTCATAGAGATCCATTGAAAACTATGTTTGGATAATAGTATTGGTAGGAACCAACAGGTTCACAGTTACCCCATAAGAACTATGAAAGTGGATAGGAATTCCATAAAGGATTAATACGTTATTAGTCAGCTCATGAAAACTAATAGGTTAATAGTGACCCTGGAATCTATAACTTGAGACAGATAGTCAGATAAATGGGGATGGGAAATCCAAGACATATTGCATGTTTGCATATCATCATAATATTTTTATGTTATGTTTTAACTACTGTGGACGTGGGTGCATAGTATATTGTTATTTTAAACTGAGTTAAGAAACTAGTGAGGGGACAACCCATTCCGCTAAGTGGCATGGTCTCACTAGATATTGATATGGTTCGAGATGGTAGGTTATTACTTATACTATACTTTTTGTCCGACTCGAGGTTTATGTTTCCCCCTCAAACTCTCAGGTGCTCAATTGATTTTAAGTAGTTCGAGAGTTAAGGTTTTCAGGTTCTCCTTTAAACGAATAGCTTCCAGAGATGTGTAGGAAATCAAGCAAGCTATTAGGAGTTCTTTCTATTTGATTCCGCTATGTTTTGGTTGTAATGGAAAAGTTGTTTAATTTTCTACTTTTAAACTCTAATCAACCAAGGGGCATCTTCATATGTCACTCTTAGCGTATTTTGTAATAATTAAATTTCTCTATACATGATTTACGATTTGGGGATTATATAATGATTTTGAAATGTGTTCGAAGTGGAACGAGAAATTTGTGTTATAATTTTAATTTTCTTTCATATACACATGTTTCTTTTATATCAATGTATCTAGAATTGATAACTATGGATGACTGCTGCATCCGTAGCAATTACTTTTGGGCCTCCAAGTGGGGATGTAACATTTATGCCAAAGCTATAGGTTGTTGTGCAATTTTGCATCAATTGGTTTATAGTTATGCATATATTTTTTGACAGTAAGAGCCGTACTTAGTTTAGGCAAAGCACTGATTTTGATGTCTCAGGGATTCAAACCCATGACCTCTAGAACCTAAGTCTAAGGTGTTATACCACTAACCAGTTGAGCTAGTTACATTTTGGGTAGTATATATGTCAATGGCAGAGTTTATTAAGTTAAGTTCGAAAAAATGATCAGATTGGGAGTACTTAGAATATGGAGGAAAAAAATTAAATCTTTTCATTTTAACTCTTTTTGGGAATGTTTTTCCACTTGCTTGTTTGTTAGTATAATTAGTTTATTTGGATATAGTTAAATGGCTGCCATATATTATTACTTTTTTTAGGATACAATTAGATGATTTGGTTATTTGATTTTTTTGTTTTATTTACGATATGAATAGTGATTGTTTAATTGTGAAGTGCTTCATACATCTTGAGTTTGTAAGTTTCTGATTTATGCATCCACTCTATGATATGTTGAATTGAATGATTTTTGCATATATATAGAACTTGTTGTTCATACTAGGATACTTTCATACATGCTTAATATGTCATATCATTTCATTCATCTGGGAAGGCGAAGATGATAGACTTTTACATATATTTTGATGTCATATGCCATGGTCATCATATGTACATATATATGATACTATGTTACTATTTATGTCTTAAGTATATACAAGTATTACTATAGTTTTTTTTTGTACGTTTGCTAGAATATAGATAAGGAAGTTTAGGTAACTGATTGTGTATGTTGTGTAATTTTGTATAGATGATTTGTTTGGATGGTTACATATACTAGTAATTGGTGGTATGTATGTGATACATGATATGAGAGTGTGAATTGCATCTTTTGTCCCATTAGAATTCCGAGGATGAAATTCCTTCTTGATGGAAATGATGTAATACCCTAGAAAATTTAGTAATAAACTAAAAATGATATTTTGATTAGTTTAATTAATAGGGGTAAAATTGCCATTTTATAAACATTTGAATTTGACGATGAAATTGCGGCATTGCACAGAGCATGTTTTTCTGATTGATTTTGGTTATAAATGTAACAGTCCTGCTTTCTACATCATATGAATAAATAAATTTTATTAAAATAAAAGAGTTTGATTTTGATTTTGTGTTCATTATATTTTGAAAATAAATTGTTAGTTAATTAAATTCTATTAATAAAAGATTTTGTCGTAATAAATTAAACTAAATTGACAAATTCTTCTAGGAAATTTATTGAGATTGAATAGAGTGTTTTAAGTTGAACATAAAGTATTTTGAAGTGTAAATAATTTTAAATATTTTGAAGTAGTTGGAAAACAAATTTATTTCTATAACAGAATGATGAAAGATTAAATAAAGATAAGTAAACATCCAATTGGAAATGAAGTAAAAACTAGTTTGAATTGGAATTTAAATAAAATTAGAATTCAAGGCCAAAAAAATCAAGCCCAAACCCACTTTCTTTTATCTCTTGCTTCTCAAAATTTCAAACCACTTCTCAACATAACCTAAACCGTATATTTTCCCACTTATTCAATTTTCAAACTTAAGCCCAAAAATCAAAATCACAATTTACATTTTTTTAAAAATGATAGTCGCATACATCGCATTGCTCGATCAAACGAGGGGAGGAACGATAATTTGCGACCTGGGCATAGGCGAGTCGCGGTCAACCTACTATGAAGGAGATGGAAGTTCACGATGACGTTGAGACTGCTGGAGTTTTGGCGATTGGAACTGCTACGTGCTCGAGGTTGGTATGCTGTAGATCGTGATTAACTTGGAACGGAGAAGACGTGAAGACAGACGAATAATGGGTTGAAGGCAATGCGATGGCAAGTGATGTGATGTAGGTTTTGGGTCATGCATTCTAACATATCAGGTCGTGGTGGAGGCTGTAGCCAAAGTTGGTTGACGTGGGGATGGCTATGCCCTGATTTCTAATGGCCTGCGATGGTTTAGGGAAGCGAATGGATGTAGCTATGGTTACGGACTTGGCATAGCTGAGACTATGGGATAAGTATTGGCAATAAGGGATTTTCTCGACAAATTGGTGAGTTAACCTCCCTTACAACTATATGTGTTTCTTTTTATTTGATGCATATTGCCTCATATAATTGTTTGATTTGTTTGATCGGATCGATTATTGATAATTGGATGGAATAGTGTTGTGAACTACAATTATTTGTTGTTGCGATGATTGTAGTTAGACAGTTGTTTTGTTGGAGTAGTAATTTGATGATTGCAAATTAGTAAAGAACTTGAAATTGTTTGGAAAAGATGTAAATAAAGTGAAAGATGTAAATTGGAAACAAATAAATTTATTTTAGAGATAAATGACGAATTCTATAAATATGTTTTCATTTAATATTCAGATTATTTGTGATTAATAGAAATTTGAAGGAGGACAAATTCGGGGAAAAATATATAAGTGTAATAATTTAAAAGATTTTGCCAATTAAAATTTTTGGTAAAAGATGAGTTTTGGAAATTCTGTTACTAAATGAATTTTCGAAGGGTTAAATTATTTGTTTATCGTTGATTATAAAAATACTTGAAGGATTTTTAGTTGAAGTTTTTCTTTTAAAAATGATGAATGATTAAAATTTAATGGATGGGAGTTTATAAAATGATTTTTGTAGTAATTGCAAGAAGATTGCAGATTATTTTATTTAGTTGAATGAAAATTTTCATTTAAGGGAATTTAATTATTATTATCTTTGATGGATTAATAACTTAAAATGAAGTTTTTGGAATAAATAAGGATTTTAAGTTATGTTTTTGAAGTTGTAGATTTAGAGTTGCAAATATTCTAGGATTGAGTATTTTTTTTATTTGAGATTTCAAAGGTATTTGGAATATATAAATTCGTTTGAAGTGTTTCTATATTATTAAAGAGGAAATTTGAAGGGAAAGTATTTTTGAGGTTTTAAAATTTATTGACGAGTTTGAATGAAGGTTTCTTTGAAACCCAAATTATTTTGAAATATGGATTTTTAAGATTAGAAAGGAGAATTAATTATTTTAAAAAGAGGGAAATAAATCAAAATGATTTTTGTTGTTAAATTAAATTGAAGTATTTTTATAAAAGGAAGAGAATGAAGCGAAATATATTTAAAAAAACCCTTTATCTTGTTAAATATTAATTGAATAAAATATTGATGTGTGTGGATGATTGTTAATTGCTTGTACAAATGAGTAAAGAATATAAGAGCAATTTTGGCACGAGTGATTTAATAAACGAAGCGGAATTTTTTTTAATGTTGGTTAATTAAAGGTGTCGTGTATATAGTTGTGTTTCACCGGGCGTTATGGATATCCATGTAGGGTGCATTTATTTACTTAACACCGTCGAGCGATTCATTGAGGATCGAGTATTTGATATTTTGATGCCGGTGGATTATTCTATATTATACATCCATATTGATCGATATTACTTGGATTTCTGACTTGATATGTGAGGTAAATTATATTACTTCTTATTTTATTTTAAAATGAGAATAAGATTATCTCATTTTTGAGTGGAAAGAGGAGTATGAAGTCCCTTACGAGGATGTGGTAGCCAAATGTTTCTGCTACCTCATCCGAGCTTAACCAACCATGAGGTCGCTCCCCAGTGCGGTTACGACAATACGGCCCTTTTGTGGCATGGTCACAGTTTGCTGCATAGGCCAATGGGACAAATTCAAAAAGAGTCAAGGAGGTTGAGATGGGAGTGAAGAATGAGGTGGCGAAGAAGCGATGGGCGATTATTGTGTAGCTAAAGACTGGTGAGGACGCTCACAGAAATATTACGAGTATGGTCTCCCTTTGCACATGAGAAGCCATGTGGCTCAAGTATAGACTCGGCATCTAGCAGTAGCAATAAAACAACACATATAATAGTAGCAGCAGTAATGAAATTAAAAATGAAGAATAAAATAAGTAAATCTAATACTACTAAATAAATATGAATGAAATGATGTTTATGGTGTGTTGTGTGTGATTTATGCTGTGTATGGTGCGTGATGTGTAGATATGTGTGATGTGTGTGATGCATGATGTGTGTAATGGATGTTTGATGTACGTTGTGTGATGTGTATGATAGTAATTTGATGCTTGATGGATATTTTGATGTTTTATGAGTTGTGGATGTTGTTTGATGTGTTGTGGATGTTTTTATTACTCCTTTAGATCAATTTCTTATTTAACTGTGTATATTATTCCTTGAGACATTGTTTATATTTTCACCATTAAATCTAGACATAGTCTAATCCGTTTATTATTTATATAACATTCGAGTTAGTCCATGACATTTCCGGTTCAGGGACGATGGGACCGAATTTGCTTATTAGGCTTAGGTGGAGGATAGGGTATTAGTTGTAGTGTACATGATAACATGGACTTGTGTATGTGTATGATGTTTTATTAGAGGTATTGGATTGGCCATGTATATAATTGAGATTTATTATGAATTTTTCTTTTTGTATACCACTCAGACTTATGTGATGTACTATATTTTTATTGATGCATTGATGACCCTTTGTTTTCTGTGATTATTTTATAGCTATGTATTTTTCTATCCTTAGGCAAACAAGTGTTTACTGCTCTGTACCGAGTCTGTTTACGTTGAGATGGGCGGTTTTTATATTATATGACGTATTCAGTGTTGGTTAAGGGAATATTCACATGTGCTTCACCCATATCACCTCATTCTCCGTGTTACTCGATGGTATTACTCGTTAATACTCATGGGTATTATGGGAACAGAGGTTAGGTGTTACAATAAACTTTTCCAAATCTAAGTCCTTATGGAGGAGATATAGAGAAGAATGTAACGACCCATATTATTTAGATATTTTTAATTATTAAATTTAAGGTGATTATTAAATGAAAATGATTATTAATGTAATTTGTTGAATAATATAATATTTGAAATTATTTGAATAATTAAATTCTAAATTTAAAATGGTAGAAAATAATCTCGTAAATTGATTTAAAATTTTATGTAAATAAAAATTAAGATTATTAATATTTAAAAATTGGACATAGATGTGAAAAATTAAAATTGAAATTTTTTATTTTAAATTAGCGAGTAAAAATAGCCATTTTGGCGACTGTCTCAGATTCCAACAAAACCAGCTTCATAGGATCTGCAACAATGAATTATTGTAGTATTTCAAGTTTCATAGCAATTGGACTGGTCGTTTGGCCGTGCGAGCTTAAAACGCGTAGAAATCAATTCAAAGAAATACGATAAAATAATTGACTTTGAAAAGCTATCTTCCACATACGATCGAATTAGGCCTCGAAACTAGTTCCATTGCGTTCGGAATGGGGTAAAACATTATAAACGCCTGGTGGCACGTCTCGATTGTAGTTTGGATGATTTTGGACCTAACTATATATACGCACGCAAATCGAGACAGTTTTAATACTATTTTAGTTTCTCAAAACCCTAGCCGCTAGTATTTTAATGGCTGAAATTTCTCGGACTTCTTTCCTCAATGTCTCTCAATCCTTTCAACGAAATCAATAAATTCCAAAAGCAAAATGTAGATCTCGATGAGCTCTTCAAATCCATACGATTGATTGCTGCTAATACGTCATGGATTTTCCGAGATTTGAGATAGAAGGATGGACGTATTTTCTCGGATTCTACATAAATGACGACGAATGGGGTGGCGAATCTTGGCGCGTTGGTGGAGGAGGATGAGGCGCACGTGTTAGCTGGTGTTGACCGATGTCCGGTCGTCGTTTGCCTCGCGCGTGGATGAGGATGAACGGCGTGAAGTGGGTTGTGCTGTACGTGACTTTTGAAGAAGGATGCCTTTTTTTATTAATTAATCATTAAAATTTTCAAATGTTCGATCGTTCTGACTTATAAAACTTTTGCATACGAGCTCGGATTCACACGCGGTTTTCTCTGTTACGATCGTATCAGAATTCCGGACAGAATAGGACAAGTTCGGTCGAGTTTCGAGACTGTTCAAATTTGGGCCTTTAATTGAAATTTAAATCATCGATAAATCAAAGGTGAGTGTTTATACGCTCACAATTGACTAAAATAAATTTATGTTAGTTAAATTTATATTCTGAAGTGATATAAATTTGTCTGGTTGTTATTTGGTAGGTTTAATTGTCATTTAAATTGGTATATGCATTAATTGATAGAATTTAAATTGACCGTTTAATAAATTTAAATTTAATTGGCAGCATATTACCTGATATAGTAAAAATTGAAATTTGTGAAGGTTATTGGCTTTATGGTTGATTGGTTGTGATGGACGCTACTGGTCGATATTGGTTGTTTATTTATTTTGATATATCATGCTATCATCTTGTATATTGTTTATTGCATATAAACTATAAACTGAAATATTTCAAATAAATTGAGAAATAGGTTGAAATGATATATACCTATGACATTTATTTGGATTGAAATAATATATATCCATCCTTGAAATTAAATTGAGATAATTATCCACTTGGCTATAGGGTAGAGAACTATATACGGACACCGGTTTGGTTAAATTAAATGATTCTAAAAGTTGTTTTGAATTTTTTTTAAATGAATGGATTTTTAGAATAAAATCAAATTTATAGAAATTGAATTATTTTTAATTGGTGCTTGAAATGTTGGAATTTAAAATTGATAAACGAGATTCTTTAATTAATCGAAGTTTAAAATTTTCAGTTATAAACGAAATACGTCGTAAAATTCAGAAATGGTTTTTTTTAAAAGATTGGACTTTTATTCGAACTTTGAATATTTCTAAAAAAAGTGATATGAAATGATATTTCAAATTTTAGTTTGGAATTGAATTATAATTGAAATTTTGGATCTAAATTTTGTATTGAAGGCAAATTTTATTTAAGTATTTAAATCGATATTTGAAATTGAAATTGAAATTAATTTTAAATTGGAATTTAAATTAATTCAGAATTGAAATTAATTTCAATTTGGGATTTAAATTAATTTAAATTTGGAATTTAAATTAATTTGAAACTGGAATTTAAATTAATTTGGAATTGAAATTGAAATTGGAATTGGAAATTAATTTGAAATTGAGATTTAAATTAATTTAAAAATGGAAATTGGATTTGAAATCAAAATTTATGTGGAATCGAAATTATTCGAGTTGGAATTGGAATTGAATCGGTAAAATCAAAATGGAATTCGGAATTGATTTGGGTAGGAAATTGGGAAGTTGACCGGTTTGTTTTTTAATGAATATTTCAGTATAAATGATTTAAAATCTATATCCTTTAAATAATTATTTTGATTTTTTTACTATTTTACTATATAAACCATTTTTATATTCAAAATATTTTCGATTAAACTATTTAAACATTTTCTATTAAACTTTTTTTAACTGCTTAAGCCATTTTGTAAAATTCAAACTGGTTAAAGGGTAAATTGTTTATATTTAAATCTTGGATTTAAATGCGAATTGGGTTAAGGGAATTATAACCAAAACTATAATTAGAATCAAGTTTTGAAGTGAAATCAATATATCGAGTTGAGTTGATATTTTGAGTAAATACGATGATTTTGAAATGGATATGATTTTGAGTAAATATGATGATCTCGAAATGGATATGATTTTTGAGTAAATATTATGATTTCGAAATGAATGTGATTTCGAAACGAATATGATATTTTGATATCAAATATGAATTGTTTTCGAAATGTAAAAGTACCAACCGGTGTGTAAAATGACGATTGGTTGTTAAAGAGACCGGGGCCTCTTATTGAAACAATCTCTCTCATTATTGGAACCACTTTGACAACTGTGTACGTGGTGTATGATATCCAGAATATAGTGGTTGAATTGGTGAAGTTTACTGGAATGAAATAAGTGAACGATGATGGATAGCGTGGACATTCGTGTCACAATTAAAGTGACTAAAACAGGAGCCTATGTTTGGCCATTGATGTTAGCTACCTCTAGCGACATTGATCCCTCATACTACTATTGTGGTTTCGGATTTGATGGGTGCACCTTATTTGTCGTTTGGATTGATTGTCGCGGTCAGCCATAGATGGGTTATGACCAGCCAGAAAGGGTAAACTGGTAGAATCCTACCTTGGGCATTGCCTCACGTGCCTTGTCATATTTATCCCTATACGCGCCCATTACGATTTTGGTTTAAAACTGTAAAATGTGTTAAGGTGGATCAATGTAAAGCCTTAACGCTATTTTGTTATTTATTTTACTGATAGCCATTATCTATTATAGCATAAACTATTATATATAAATAGTTTATAAATAGTTTAACGGATCCTTAGGAGATGAATAATCCTGTAACATCTCTTAAGTTATTGCATTCATATTTATGATATTGATTTGACTTACATAAGAGTATTTTAGTCCTGACTCGGGTGTTTTGTCTTTTCATTACGCTCGGGTCAGCCCTGAAATTTTTTCAGCGTATTGAAGACTACTCTCTGGAGGGCGAAGACGGAGTTTGGTATACTACTATTATTATCCCCTGCATTATGCTATTCAATTGTATTGTTTATTTATCCCCGAGGTATAGATATAACTCTGGTAGATGTGTATAGATTAAAATCGGATGTATAGTAAACAGCTTTCGAATTATTTATTTGATTATTATATTTTATCGTTTCCGCTGTGAGATTCTGTGTTATGTTTTCTTCTTCTCTTCTTATTTTCTTTATTTAACCCCATTGATTATCTACGTTTCAGACTTTTTAAGTCGGACATGTGTGGATTGTTGTCGATTTAATCCCTTTGAAATTTGGGTCGTCACAGAGAATTTGGGTTTCATTTTTGTAGTTGGCTAAAAGAGCTTGGCCTAATATTTAAATTTTGAACCTAAGCAATTATAAATAAGCCTAAAAACCAACATATTCTTCTTTTCCAAACCTATTTCTTCTTCACTATTCCACTTTCCCTCTTCCTCTTCAAAACTTCAAAAGTGCATAACTCATCAGATTCTTTAAGAAATCTAACGATTTTTATATCAAAATGATCGGTTGAGCGAAGGCTACAAGAAGATACCACTTTCAAGGAGATTCATGGCAATTTCTGGGAGCACTTTTCCATACAACAAACAGATTTCTTGTTTCTTCTTCTTCAATTGAATTTTAGGGCTTCAATTAAGTGAGTAGATTATTTTTATATGTACATAATGCAATTAAACTAATCTAATATGATTAGGGGTTCAAATAAGGGCTAATAACAAAGTTTTAATAAGGTATGATGATTAGAGTGATAGATAATGATTAATTTATATTATAAGTATCCTGATTTAATATAAAAACGCATATTAATTATATTGACGATATGGTTGAATTAAATAATGGATTAGTGTTAATATCAATGTATGATGTAGAAAAACAAGGTATAAGTTAAACTATAATGAAGTATATAAAAAAAAGAATGAAGCGAAACAAAACGAACATGAGAAAGAATGAACGCATAGAATGGCCAAATGGCCTCTGATCGGTCTACTTGTGGTTCCCAATTGGTACACTAGTCATACAACTGGTCGTTTAATGGTTGACCACCTATGAAGCGGCGAGGCGTTATTAGGCCAATTATGAGCCTAGATCCGACATGGCCTATTCAGAGGTTGTTTGCAAAACTAAGACTTCATATGATGCTTTGGGCTACTTCAGAGGCTACTATGTCGCACGACGACCTAGACATGGTGAGGTGTATGGATATCGTTGAATGTATATGTGTCACGTGAATTATATGTATAATAGAGATATTGATGTTTCGGTTATTACACTGAATTCAATTTGAGACTTAAAAAATATAGGGCACGCTTTATTGTTCCATTGATATATTGTATAGTAATTTGTAATACATGTGTGATGCTGAGAATAGTTGTCTTAGAGAAATAATTGTTCCCTTAGTAATATAGGAAATGGTTGTTTTGGGGAAATACTTTTTCCCTCAATAATGTAAGAAATGGTTGTTCCACAGAAATAACTATTTCCTTAGTATTGTGGAAGTAGTTGTTTCTTTTGGTTGTGTACATGATTGTGTATAACATATGGCGAAATATAGCATGACCTTAATAGAGTGTCAACCATGCTATAGTGTTTATATTACTCCTTGAGTATTTCCCCAACAATACAAGAAATGGTTGTTCTAGGGATATGATTGTTTCCTTAGTAATGTGGAAATAGCCATTTCTATTGGTTGTGTACATGATTGTGTATAGCGTATGGTGAAATGTAGCTTGACCTTAGTAGAGTGTCAACCATGCCCTAATGTTCATATTACTCCTTGAGTGCAATTTGGGCATGTTAAGGTATGTTTAATATATTAGTAGATAATGATATTTTACTAGTATTTTTGTAGTGTATATAAGATAGACTTGTTTCACTCACTCAAAATTATGTTTGACCCACTCCACGTTTGTTTTTGTACATGTTACTAATAGGTTGATGAAGTATGGAGACGAGCCGATATAGGTAATGTCGAAGGTGTGGATGATGGAGGCATTCCTTATTGTATGAATCGTATGTGTGTGTATGTATGTATGTACATACGTACATGTGTATGTGTTTCATCTGATTGTATAGTGTGATTTTGTGAATTAGGATTTATTTCATAGATATGATCATGTAATTGGATTGGTTTGAATATATGACTATTTCATATTATATATTGTTCCCTTTCATTGTGAGATCTGAAAGATATTGTTGGATCTATCTTATTTCTTGTTATAGTCTCTTAATGATCCATCATTTTTGGTTTTCGCGGTTTGAACATAGATTCAAGCATTAAATCAAAGGGTTGAAAATGGCGAGTTGTTGTATTTATACCTAAGTTTCACATTCTAAAATAATTACTATCCATAACCATTCCAACTTTTTACACTTTCACTAATAATCAAACTTAAATTTCATAATTCAAACATAGGATTCTATTTAAATCAACTAATGACTAAAATTTCCAAACTCTAGATTTTATAGTTAGTATATAGTTTAAATTAAATCAACTCACAATTAAAACTTAGTCACAATTAAAACTAAGTCACATTTAAAGTCTAAATTTCGTTTCCACTAATTCACATCAAACACAATACGTAATAGAAACTACTTCAAACTAATATATACATTATGTCAACCACCACCTCAACTATTTTCTGCAACAACTCCACTATCATTATTAATATCTCCACTTCATAGATCCCACTGCTTACCTTAAATTATCTCTTTGGGATTTCATTTATCTTTCATATTCGATCTCATGCTGCATCGTGGAATGTGTTGCTTGATACATCCCTAAAATCAGATAATTCAACTCTAATGGGGTCATTCATGGTGGATATTTTAACAATACGTTTGTATGTGGAATCGAAATCCTATGCTCTCCATTGAAACAGTTTAGTAACATCATCTCCAAATCTTGCCTTGGATGCTCTGGAACGTTATATGTGCACTGTTGCATCCTTCGAGAATGACCATCATGAAAAGATATGTTAATTCCTCATTTAAAGGTGTTAGGACTTATAAATTTAGCGTTCGTAACCCGTTGTAGATCAGGTATTTATAGAATTAAATAGATTAATATTTTCCCTATAAGACGCATAGGAATCTTTGTCATAACAAAATAAGTTTACATCTCACTATGATGATCATTAAGTTGCCTACAATAGCGCCTTTTATACATTATTCATTTAGAAAATTGTTCGAGCTATAAATGATTTTTACAAAAAACAAATATTATTGACTCAAACTTCGATAAAAGGAGTATCAGAATGAGGATCATCACGATTCACTTCTTTATCATACAACTACCTATATGCTCTCTCCAAGATATCAATTTCATCCTAAGGTTAGCAAAGATGATATGAGAGGTGCTTATTTGGTGCTAAAATCCAAAATGCAACACCCCATTAAAATTAATATGAAATTAATTAATAAGAAAATAATTAATTAATGAACTGATAATAAGGCCAAAAGTGTAAATTTTGTAAATATCAGAATTCGGCCTCGAAAGTTATGCCGTTGTGTTCGTGATAATTTTCTAATTAATTTCCATTTAAAATATTTTGAAAATGGAGCTTAAATGGAAAAGTTATGGACGTTTGAAATTTTTTTGATTCAAAATCATTTAAATTGAATTCAAATTCAAAAAAATAATTAATTCTAAAAATTGAAATTTGAAATCAACAACAATTAGACTTGGGCATTAAGTAAACATTAAAGTTAATGTTAACTTCAAAAGGTTAATTAAGTTATTGAATAAAATAATCAATGACACAATCAAGATTTTCCCAGAATAGAGCTATCAGTTGACATCTTATCCTGGATCAGTCGACACCTTACCCTGGATCAGTCGACACCTTACCCTGGATCGGTCGACCACTAGTGGTCGACAAGTGAACAATGGTGGCAACTAGGGATTTGTGTAGGTATAGATTTTATTATCTTAAATCGACTTAAATCTGATGCTTCTAATGCTTTCTAACCACTATAAATAGGAGCCTAGTCTCCTCGCTTTTATTCAAAATTTATTTTGAAAACCAAGAGAAGCTCTTCCAGTCTCTCTCCTTAAAGATTCAAAAAATATTCTAGGGTACCAGGTAATAAGTTTTTGATGTTTATTACTCAGTTTCTAATCATTTTCTCCTCCAATCCCTAAATTTATGAACCTATTCTTTCTTATATTAGTAATTGTATAGTATAACTTGGATTTGATACATGCCTATGGGGAATTCTTTTACGCAAATATCACACTAAAACCCCAAAATTTCCTTAATGTGGAATGTTAATTCATAATTAGAATCACAATTGTATAGTATAATTTGGATTTGTATAATGCAATTTAAATGTTTTACATTCTATTCCACTTCTTATCTTTTTCATTAGATCTGATCAATTATTTTGAAAAGAATAAATTAGAAAATGGTGTGTATGGTACAAATTCTTTTATTCATAGTATACACCACCTATTTCCGCAAACTTAGAAATTCTCTTTTTCAATTTTATACAAAGGATTTGAATAGAACTAAAAGTATTTATAGTATTTATTAATGTTGATTCCACTATTTTAGTATAAAATAAGTTTGATATGAATTTTATCTTATACAAGTCTGTTGACTAAATTATGGGTATTGGATATGCGGTATATTTGCTGATAGGGAATTGGACTTCTATAAATTCGACGTTTTGACACTTAAAGGTTCGTTTAGGACGTAGGTTTTTAAGGGCGTATTATATATATAAGCATAAACAACGTAATATTATAACATATTAATTATGTAGTTAATAGGTTATTAATTATCATTTAATCCCCCTTAGGAAAGTAATTAATTATAACGGCGAAAAAGAAGTTTCTTATAAGATCATATAATGTAAGCGGTGAGATGTGTGATAATATGAAAGCGTTATAGTTTATGACTAAGTTATAGGGATGTGAGGTTAGTCAAAAGAACACAAAAGTCTTGCTAGCTAAGCTGGCTACCTGTATGACTTTGGAGCTGATGAGACATCGCCTATAATAAGTTACCACGGAGGACACAAGGTTAGTCTCAAATTCTATAGGATAAACCTACCTAACTAATTGGTCTACTAGTACCTACAAATAGTCAGAATAATATGAGACATCACTTGGGATATAGGTCATAATATGAAGGACCTGCTTCAAGGATTGAAGATATTAAGTTGCTGTGTTAGGGTCCGCATCTTCCCTATATAAGGAGTAGCAAATGTTCAGGGTTCATGGTTGGTCACGTTAGAGGATATCTCAGGGAGGGTCCACTTCAGACTTGAAATATCAAGTGGCCTAAAGAGAATATGTGCAATGTCAGCTAGATAGTACTAAGAGGAGTTCGTCTTGTGGTAGGTATTAAATGACGTGGTCATGCCTTGAATAAGGTATTAAGTGATCATAGTCTGCCTAGTTCCCATTAAAAAGGCATTAAGGGCTTGGGTGTTATCTCTTACATTGTTAGGACACTCTTCATGATATATGTGGGTTATTGGATTGAAAGGATAATGGTTATGGAATAGGACGGGTAAGCGTTGCGACTTATAGTTAGAAAACTTATTGGATAAGATACGTAAGACATATTCTTATTTAAATTATACTACGCAAGTACTATTATAGAAAGGCTAACGATTTTATTCACCAAACATCGTTGTTCTGAATCTCTCCTCATTATAACACAGGTTAGAGAAGAAGATGCATATTTTTAGACATAGTGATTGAGATGCAGAAATGTGGCAGATATTTAGCTATTTATATTATTTTTACATTACCGTTTTACCGATTAAGTCATGATGTATTTAGAGATATTGTACGACAAATATTTGGCGTTCTAATATGGTATTATGTTGTTTTTTTTTACATTTAAATTTTTAAATAAATGAGTACTGTTTTGATAATATATTTTATCCTTCACTATGATATTCTGAATGTGTAGATAGATAGCTCTATGTGATGTTCTGTAAATCAATTTTACTAATAAACAACCAGCTTTGGAATGGTTCTAAGGTTCGATTGGCCTTTTCTACGTTGAAAATTAGGCCCCTTTCGAGGTAGGTTGTTACATTTGGTATTAGAGCTTAGGTTACCCGATCAATGTGGATTGGTATACATATGAGTAGCATACTTGTTATTTGAACATATTTTCCAATGATAAACCTTACCATATATATATGTGTGTGTGTGTGTGTGTGTATATATATATCATACGCTTAACTCTATAAACCCTGACTATAGAAGTTGTTGCAACCATATTCTGAAAAGATTGGGGAGGCGACTATGAGTAGGAAAAATAAAATAGAGTTAGATTTTTACTTTTACCCCGGTTACCCATGGGGTGGAGGTCATATCGCAAGGAAATATAGATAGAAATATTGTACGTCTAAAATTAATAGGGCAATAAATTAAGTAGGGAGTAACAAGAATTTAATAAGGGTATAAAGGGACAGATTAAAGAGATTATTAGGGTAATTATGGAGAGATAAAAAAGGCATAATAGGAAAAATTGAAATGCATAAATAAATGTCTTTAGAAATTGTCCGCTTAGAATAATAATCATTTATTATGGACAATCGACATTTATAGAAATATCAAATAAACAAGTTAGGTAGTAATTAAATATTTTAAGGCAATATAGCTATGCATTCGGAAGATAATAGGAATAAAGAAATATGTGAGAAAGAAGTGAAGCAATTTCCAGTAAGAACGTGTATGTTAATCACTATGAGAAGATAACCAGATTTTTATAAAGATTGAGTAAGAAAGGAGAAGAAAGTTCAATAGAAAGGACAATTAAAGTTTGTTGCACAACGGCTTGATCGGGCAACCAAAGACTTGATGAAGAGACTTCGTTCGACATCTATCCTGTTCGGCATAACCAGGTCATTCGGCATCTATGGTCGTTCGGCATTGAGGGCCGTTCGGTATTGTATATCGATTGACATTGAGGGCCGTTCATCATAACAGAGTCGTTCGGCAATCCACATTGCTCGGCATCTAGACATCGTTCGGCATTGAGGGCCGTTCGGCATGCCAGAGTCGTTCAGCATTTAACACTGCTCGGCATCTAGACATCGTTCGGCATTGAGGGCCGTTCGGCATGCCAGAGTCGTTCAGCATTTAACACTGCTCGGCATCTAGACCTCATTCGGCATTGAGGGTCGTTCGACATGTCAGAGTCGTTCAGCATTCAATCTCGACCGACATGAAGCTCGTTCGGCATTCCGGCCTCGTTCGACATCTCCCCTCGACCGGTATCGGTTCTCTTCGGCTTGCACTCTTTACTCAACACATCGCCTTGTTCGGCATTAAGGAGGCGCTTGGCATTGGCCGATCGACATTTATGGTTCGACAAACAGAGTTCACTCATTTTGGGCCTAACTGTCTAACTACTAGGCCCACCATGGAAGTCCAATCCATCTTCGTCTATAAATTAAGAGGCAGGGGCACAATGAATGGGACCTGATTTTCGAGAACACCGGGGAGACTCTGTTGCATTCAAGACTTGTCTTCTTTGCTTAACAATTGTAATCAAATAGTTGGTATACCGATTGTATCTGTAACTAGTTGATATGTAAAGCAATTGTTTGCACCAAAATTGGTCACAACACTCTTCGGGAGTCGTTGAAGAGATAATAATGGAGAATGTAAATTCAAATCGAGTATTATCTAACAAAAACTCCAATTAATTGTAAAGTAAATGTGTAGACAAACGATTTATAGCGGTTCGGCGTGTTGCCTACGTCCACTATGAAGTTTTTTGATGTTTTATTGATTCTCTTTCAATGGTTACAAGTTGTTACAGCAATCAACAGCAAGTTACAACTGAAAATTTGAAATCAACAGCAAGGTTATGATGTAGGATGATGGAGATCTCGATCCGGCAGAATCTGGGCGCTTCAGAGTCGAAAGATCCCTTTTCTGTTGGCTCTGAAGCGCCCAGATTTTGCCGGATCGAGATCTTCATCATCCTACATCATAACTTTGCTGTTGATTTCGAATTTCTAGTTGTAACTTGCTGTTGATTGCTGTAACAACTTGTAATCATTGAAAGAGAATCAATAAAACACCAAAAAACTTCACAGTGGACGTAGGCAACACGTCGAACCACTATAAATCGCTTGTCTACGCATTTACTTTACAATTAATTGGAGTTTTTGTTAGATAATACTCGATTTGAATTTACATTCTCCATTATTATCTCTTCAATGACTCCCGAAGAGTGTTCTGACCAATTTTGGTGCAAACGCTTTGGTGCTTTCACTGAGAAAACCCAGTTTTTCTCCTGCTCATTGGATCTGTCATCGATACCGGATTGCATAAATCTAAGAGAGAGATCCAGACTTCAATTTCAGACTCCTTCCATACTATTTAGATTTACCGAAATCTAGGAAAGGATTCTACACCTCAAGATGGTTAGCACGAGAACCACTTCTACTGCCGCCAGCCAAGAAGGCCGTGATAGACAAAATCCCCCACAACTCCCTCCACCCAATCAAGATTATACCGGGTATTCAGATCCATCAGGTCCAGTCACTCAACAAGAGTTCCAGACATTACTACAGGAACTAACCCAAAGTCGACAACAGCTGACTGAACAACTACGTGCCAATGTTGAGTTGACTAATGAACTAAACCGCCAAAGGCATAGAAAATCGAAAAGGGACCACGCCCCTCATTCCTCCACTGAAAGCTCTGCCTCGTCTGGTTACAGCGGCAGATCTACTCGTCCCAGGCTAGACGGAAGTCATGCGCATGTTGCTGGTCACCCGCAAGCATTAACTGTTGGACAGATAAGAGTTGGCCCTTCTGCCAGTTTTCACACAGGACCCTCCTCACGAGGAGGCACTGTTCCACAACATACTATGGATAACCAAGCCACCGCCACTGCAGTTGACATAGGAGTTGATACCCGAAATCACTCCAATCAGAACTACCACCAGCAGGAACATGCTCCAGGACCATATGTCCCAGAAGACATCGAGCCAAGGAGGCGAGATACGGATCGTCGACAGCGCCCGATCCTACCTCGCACTATGGAACCCGACCACACTTTGGCTCGCCCCCTCCGAATATAGCAACACCTGACCTCTCAGCTATGGTGCGCCAAATGATCCGCGAAAGTCAGGGCTTAACAAATGACGATTGGGGAACTCCCGAAGTCATACTCCGTTCACTGATGACATATTATATGCTGAACCTCCTCGGCGATTCAGGATGCCGACTCTCCCCATGTATGAAGGAAATTCCGACCCTAACCAACATATTCTGAAATACGAATGGTCGATGACAGCTGCAAGAGCTGATGATGTAGTAAAATGCCGTAGTTTTCCCATTTCTTTAGGGGGAATTGCGACGATGTGGTTTACACGATTACCACAACGATATATCTCTTCATTTGACCAATTGGCTACTAAATTTGTTGAACAGTTCCGTATGCACATTGCCAGGCCTAAAGATGTAAATATTTTATCTATTGTCACTCAAGCTCCAAGAGAAACACTCAGACAATATTTGGAAAGATTCGATGCCGCTTGTGCAGAGATCACTAACCCTAATGATAATTCAATCCTTATGGCCTTGACTAAGGGGATTGACCCAGACTCTGAATTTGGAAACTGGGTAGCTGGGAAACCTCCAGCATCGTTGGATCGTTTCTACTCCAAAGCCGCCCAATTCTTAAGGCGTGAGATGCGAAACAATCTAGGAAGCAGGACGATGCGAGACCCAGCAATGAAGGGATTCAAAGCAATGTGGCGGTTAAACAGTCAGGGGAGAGATCAGGAAAAGTACAGTTGAATACTCAAAACAAGCAAACCCAGCCGAGGAACGTCGATAATAGAAATAAGAAGCAGGATCAGAATCGTGGCCTGTGGCGTAGGGCACAAATGTTCGAAAGCTATACACCACTGAATACGTCACTGGAAAACGTGTATCTACAAACTTGTAATGCGATGCAGTATAAGAAGCCAACTCCAAAGCCGTCGTCGGAGAGACAGATTCAAACGGGGAAGTTCTGTAGATTCCATGAAAGTTACGGACACAATACCAATGATTGCAGGCATTTGCAAGATCTTATTGAAAAATTGATCAGGGAAAGGAAGTTAGATCAATTCGTGCGGGCACCGCAGGCTGGTGGTGTGGGCCCGTCAAACCAAAATCGTGCACAAAACCAAGAGAGACAGGAGGAGCCCGCTCGTACAGGCGGGAGATTGGTCATAAATACAGTTAGTGGTGGTCCTCATCCAGCGGACCGAAGCTGGAGGGAAATGGAATCATACGCCAATTCGATCAGGCATGTGAATTTCAAGAGTTGCAGTACACTTGATGAAGGGGCTCCGGCCAAACAACATAGGATGATGACGGATAACATCGTATTTAGAAACCGAGATGCTGATAAGGTCGTAGCCCTAACTATAGATCCACTAGTCATATCTGCCCAGGTTGGTCCTGCTTGGATGAAGAGGATCCTGGTGGACAGTGGGAGTTCAGTAAATATCTTGTTTAAGAGAGCATATGATCAAATGAAGATGGAAGCCAAAGATTTAAAGCCTTGTCAATCTAGAATCCATGGCTTCGATGGAAGTGCCAATATACCCACTGGAGTGGTGGAGTTGCCAGTGGAGTTGGGAGTTAGAGAACTCCGAAGAGTCCGAATGTTACAATTTGTTGTCCTAGATATCCAATCTCCATACAATACTTTTTTGGGCCGACCGGCCCTTGCCGAATTCAGGGCATCGATTGCCCCGTGGTGTTTAACTTTGAAATTTCCCACTGATCGTGGGATTGGGGTCATCTAGAGAGATCAGGCTGCTGGAAGAGCCTTCTATGTTGCCGAACTGCGAGAAGCGCAGAGAATAGAGAAAGGAAAGGGCGTGGAGGAATCTCTCTGCGTCCGTTTCGCCGATGATTGACAATAAGTGCTTGGGCCTCGGCCCGGGCACCACGACTAATTCCAGAAAGATCTAGACCCCAGAGACACTGAAGGTAATGATGAATCTAAAGAAAGTCAAGCTTCCCCCACCGAGCTGACAATTGACATTCCAGTTAATGATGATGATGATTCAAAAATGTTAAAAATTGGGTCTCAACTAAACCCACAAGCGCAACGGGAATTGGTCGAATTTCTCCAAGCAAATCTAGACGTATTCGCTTGGACGCACTCTGATATGTGTGGAATCTCGTCGGCTATCGCGAGCCACACCTTGAATATCGACCCGCGGTATATCCCGGTCAAACAAAAAAGACGCGGTATGGATCTAGAGAGATCTTCCGCCCTCAAAGAAGAAGTTGATAAGCTAAAAGCAAATGGGTTTATCCGGGATGCTTTGTACCCGGAGTGGGTACCCAACCCTGTACTTGTCCGAAAATCGAATGGGAAATGGAGAACGTGCAACGAATACTCTGAATTAAATAAGGCTTGTACGAAAGACAGCTTTCCACTTCCCCGAATCGATCAACTTGTGGATTCAACGGCCGGGCACGAATTATTGTTTTTCATGGACGCTTATTTTGGTTACAATCAGATACCCATGCATGTGCCCGACCAAGAACATACGAGCTTTGTAACTGACCTGGGACTATACTGCTACAAGGTCATGCCATTTGGATTAAAAAATGCCGGAGCAACTTACCAGCGCTTAGTCAATCGAATGTTTGCCGACCAGATCGGGAAAACTGTGGAAGTTTATGTAGATGATATGTTGGTAAAATCGCGATACTCCACTGATCACATCAAAGACTTAGAGTCAGTGTTCAATGTCCTCCGGAGATACGGGATGAAGCTTAATCCGCTAAAATATCATTTTGGAGTCGCATCCGGAAAATTCCTTGGGTTCATCGTCAACGCACGAGGAATAGAGGCCAACCCCGAAAAGATATGGGCGGTCAGGAATCTTCAAACTCTAAGGACCATAAAACAGATTCAGAGCCTTAATGGAAATATTGCAGCACTGAGCAGGTTTATCTCGAAATCAACTGACAAATGCATACCCTTCTTCGACCTGATCCGAAAAGGGAAACGAAACTTCGAATGGACTACAGAATGTGAGGGCGCATTTCAATCACTAATTCAGCATCTTTCCACACCGCCGATTCTTTCAAAACCTGTTGATCATGAACAGTTATACCTCTATCTGGCCGTATCTGAAAACGCATCAGTGATGCGTTAGTTCGGGAGGAAGACCGAGTACAGAAACCGGTCTATTATGTTAGTAAACGGTTAACCAGAGCCGAGAGGAATTATCCAAGGTTAGAAAAATTGGCATACTGCCTAGTCATCGCCTCGAGGAAGCTCGATCAATATTTTCAGGCTCATCCCATCACCGTGTACACCGATCAGCCGTTACGACAAGTCCTCACACGACCTGAGACGTCTGGCAGGTTACTAAAATAGAACATTGAACTGAGTCAATTCGACATCACATATACTCCGAGACGAACCATACACGGTCAAGTCCTTGCAGATTTCATTGCTGAATTCACTACTCCTGAAAACTTACCTGAAACTAGTAAATCCCCCGAATATATATGAAAGCTATATACTGATGGTGCATCCAACGATCGGTGCTCGGGCGCAGGGATAGTGCTTGAAACTCCCGAGGGCTGATCCATATGCTACGCTTTAAAGTTTGATTTCCGTGCAGCCAATAATGAAGCCGAATATGAAGCTTTGCTTACTGGGTTGAAGTTGGCCCGTGACCTAAGAATTATTGCTGTGGAAATCTACTGTGATTCCCAGTTGATAGTATGCCAAGTTTGGGGCGAATACCAGGCCAAAGATCGAAGATTAGCTGCTTATCTAGCCCGAGTCCGGGAAATACTTGATCAGTTCGATTATTATACCATTTTCTACGTACACCGAGAGCACAATCAGAAAGCCGATTCGTTGGCAAAGTTGGCAAGTACAGGCGAAGCTCAACACTTGGGACTCATTCCTGTCGAGACTTTATACTCTCTAAGCATTGATCGAGCAGAGAATGAATTCACATTTGAAGCTACTTCCCGCAGGGAATCATGGATGGCCCCCTACCAAGACTACATTGAGCGTAGCGTATTCCCCGAATGACGAAGTGAGAAAAGACAAATTCTTTGAAAAGCTTCACGATTTGTCATTTAGAATGGAGTTATGTATCGAAGGGGATATTTTGTTCCTCTTCTCCGGTGTATCGCACACGACGAAGTCAAACGAGTGTTACATGATGTGCACGAAGGAGAATGTGGCGATCACACTGGGGGGCAAGCACTTGCCAAGAATATACTCCAATATGGATATTATTGGCCCACCGTAAATCACGATGCTATGGACTATGCCAAAAATTGTGATAAATGCCCAAAACATGCTCGAATTCCCAGAGCTCCACCTACTGAGATAACCCAAATGGCCAGCCTATGGCCATTTGCAATATGAGGAGTTGATATAATTGGTGCATTGCCTTTAGCTAAAGGTAGCGCGAAGTACGCCATCGTCGCAGTTGATTACTTCACCAAATGGGCTGAAGTGAACCTCTTGCGACAATTACGACAAAGAAAGTGATCAATTTAGTGGTACGCAACATCATCTGCCGGTTTGGTCTCCCGCATACTATTATCACCGATAATGGAGCCCAATTCGACAGTGTTGAATTCAAGAACTTCTATCAACGATTTCACATCCACAAGAAATTCTCTGCAGTAGCACACCCTCAAGCAAATGGTCAAGTTGAAGCTGTCAATAAGGTTATCAAGTCTATTTTGAAGAAACGACTGGAAAAAGCCTGGGGCAAGTAGGTTGATGAACTAGCTATGGCTCTATGGGCTTACCGAACGACTCACAAGACTACAACCGGACACACTCCATTTTCTCTATCCTATGGCTCTGAAGCCGTTATTCCAGTCGAATTGGAAGTTCACTCTCATCATGTGACATATTATGATCCGAAAATGAATGCCATATTACTTGCTGAATCTCTGGATCTACTTGATGAGAAGCGTGAAGAAGCTGATTTGAGGGCAGCCGCGTATCGGGGTCGAGTCGCTCGAATGTACAATGCCAAGGTCAGCCCGCAAACCTTTGAACCCGGCGATCCCGTACTCAAGAGAATTTATCCGGTCCCTTCGCACATGAAGCCAAATTGGGAAGGGTCGTACGTGATTTCACAAAAGCTCGGAGATGGCACGTTCAAGTTGTCAACCATTGACGGTCTTACTTTACCAAGAGCTTGGAATAGCGAAAGTCTCCGTCGCTACTACACATGACAGGCTTTATTTATCTATTTTTAGTCAATTTCTTCCTTAGCATTTTATTTTTGCATTTTGAAGTTTGAACTTGTAATAAGGCAACTGATTTTGCCATATTTCTTTTATTTTAGCAATAAAATGCCATCTCATTGAGCCAAAAGTTGTGATTCACTGGAAATGACGTATAATATCACGATGCACGGAGAGCTAAATTCCATCACGCGGTGGGATTTATTCAAATAGGGAGTGACTGTGATACGACCGGTCACTCACTAAGTGAAACTCGAGCTAGGGGGCAGAACACTACACCAGCATTTAAAAGGATTGATACACGACAATCCTTTTACTAACTCCAAATTCCCAGAATGTGAATTGGAGTATAAACATTCAACAACTCGTTTCCAGAGTGCGAGCGGACTCCAAATTCCCAGAGTGTGAATTGGTGTATAAACATTCAACAACTCGTTCCCGGAGTGCGAACGGACTCCAACTTCCCAGAGTGCAAATTGGAGTATAAACATTCAACAACTCGTTCCCGGAGTGTGAACGGACTCCAACTTCCCAAAGTGCGAATTGGAGTATAAACATTCAATAATTCGTTCCCAGAGTGTGAACGGACTCCAACTTCCCAGAGTGTCAATTGGAGTATAAACATCCAGCAACTCGTTCCCGAAGTGCGAAAGGACTCCAATTTCCCAGAGTGTCAATTGGAGTACAAACATCCGGCAACTCGTTCCCGAAGTGCGAACGGACTCCAACTTCCCAGAGTGTGAATTGGAGTATAAACATCCAGCAACTCGTTCCCGTAGTGCGAACGGACTCCAAATTCCCAGAGTGCGAATTGGAGTATAAATCCAAGATTCTCGGAGCACGAACCGAAGCATCCGTGCTAACTCCAAGTTCCCAGAGCGTGAAGCGGAGTATAAACATCAATTCCAGGTTCCTGGAGCACGAACCGTGTTACAAATATCGATAACTCTTAAATTCCTGAAGTGCGAATCGGATTATCGATCTCAAATTATCCTAAGTCCCCAGAAGGTGGACATGTGCTTAGATTTGCAATAAATGCAATCAACCACCAAAATACAAATGATGTTCCTCGAGACTAGGGGCAAAAAAGCTAAGTGTTAATCACTAACTAAAGTGATACTGTGTCCAGAGTTCAACTCATTCATCAAATCATGACACGAAATTATGTTTTCATACTTGGTAGATAAAAAAACACTGCAAAACACTTAAGTAAAAGAAAAGAGCAACTTCCCATTCCATCAACCAACAAAAACAGGTTTGATTACATGGCAAGTCAAAAGGTTCCAATTAAGTGGAGGCCGAATCCACACATATACACGGCTCTAAAAGAACAAAAGAAGAGGCAAAAGAATTTCTATTCACAACTACATGATAAAATAAGAAGCTCACTCCTTCTTCTTCCGGGGCTTCTTCTTTGGAGTCGAGCCGCTGGACCCACTACCCGGCTTCCTACGAGACTTTTTGCCCTTCTTTGGAACATCCTCCCGATCTGGCATAATGTCAACGTCTTCCTCAGAGCTGGAGGGGACAGAGATCCTTTTGGAAGGATGAACCGAAGGCATGGGAGTGGTGACAGAAGTCTGTTCGGCAGCGCTTGAGACGGTTACCGTGCCACCGGGAGAGATCACCATTAAAGAAGATAAGCTTGAGGGGGCAATGTCACTACCAGAACCACTGACCATTACCATCGTGGCCATCTCAGCACTTATCTCAGCTAAAATCTCCTCTTCTCGAGACAACTAGGCTGCGCTGGATACGCTGGTGGTTGTCATGACAGAACTAAAAACTGGGGCAGCTCCACTCATCGCAAATGAAGGATCAAGAATGGGGTTAAGAGAGTGACCAAGTAGCTCTTCTATCATTTGAGCATCGAATGACATCGAGCTCCTCTCTCCAGTATCACCGGCCATGGCGGCAGCTGAAATCGCTTCAGTGACAATAACTCCATGCGTAGGATATAGGACCGGAGGAACTGGGGGCACGAGTGCGGCACTCTCTGTCACTGAACAAAGGAGAGCAAAAGTAATCAGTCCGGTAAATTCTCTCAAAAAGTCGATACTTCAAGACATGAAGGAAATAATCAAAGTACCTTCTTTACCTTACCTTGGAGCTTGAACAGGCTCGGAGACAGTAGTCTTACCAGAAGATAACTCCGGTTGGTCCGGGTTGTAAGCAGCAATAACTTGTGGATCAACTGCGGCAATAACTTCGGAAGACGTCAGGATAGGGACTTCGATATTCTCACTATAATGTGCGATACCCGAACCTTCGCCGATCTCCGTTTGATGGATGCCAAGTTTTTCTTTCTCAACAGAAATTATCGCCTCGTGAAGAGTTCTCCTCTCATCCTCGCTAAGCAGACGTGACTCGAGCTCAAACTCATCTAATACTCCATCCGGGCAAGACATCCTCTTGTTCTCCAGTAATTTCTTCCAGGCGTTGTAGAGAAGCATCGAGTAATCTCCTAGCCAGGAGAGATTTCTATTCTTTAACACGTTGGCATTATATGTGTCCAAGAGTTCGTCAAATTCGGCCTCCATCTTGAACCTCTCTGCCTAGACTCTCTCCTCTACCTCCGTTTCAACCTCCTTAACCCTTGCGACTGCCGCATCATGCTCAGCTCAAAGAGACACATCTTGCTCACACGCTTCTCGCGCGGCTGTATTGGCATCGTCTTTTTCCTTGTTTATATCGGCAAACTTAGCCTTTAATTCCTCTAGTTCTTTGACTGCCGCATCCCGCTCGACCTCAACATTTTTGTATCGATGGCCCGAATCTTCAACTAAAGTGCAATGTGCATGTTGCATCTTTGCCATCTCAACTAATGTCTCATCAACCTTTTTTAGTGACTCAACTTCGGCCTTACGGGAGGATTCCGCCTCAGATTTAAGTATACCGACAATACGGTTCTTCTGAGCCAAGTCGGCTTCCAATTTCTCGATAATTTTGGCCCGATCGAAGGCTACTTTTGAAGCATTAACAGTCGTCTTATACCATTCTTTGTACTGAGCATAGAAATCGTGGGTATAGCTGAGTGCTGTGGTCATGGCGTCTTCGGGAATTCTTTTAAGATTAGGAGGAAAAATACAAGCATCGAAGCAAATCTCCGGGAAGTCCCTCTTCAATTGAGCAAGTTTGATAGCCCCTTCACCAGATGGTTCAATAGGAGCCTCCTCCGCAGCCGTGGTCGTAACAACCTCAGTTATAGAACGATGTGGGTCGATCCTCGAAACCTGCAAAGACGGTTGATGTCGCAGAGGCTCAGATACCTCAATATGGCTTCGGGGAGGCGGAGGAGAACGATAAGGGGAGCGGTATCTCCGATCTCTGTCCGATCGCTCCTGACTAGAGTAACTACGATGATGATCCCTTGCATAATATTCCTGGCCATGATGCCTCCGTTCACGATCGCGATAGGAGTCTCTACGTCGAGATTCGTAATAAAACGAAGGGTGATGACCTCTTCGGAGTTTGTCTAGTGTAGATTGACGGCCAGACATAGCACCTGAAAAAGAGAAACAATTCAGTTAAATACCAGGCAAAAGCAATACGATTTGTGCAGAAGTCGTGTAGTGTTATGAAAGTGTATGCAAATGTGCAAAACCCCCGACCAACCAGAAGTGTCGACTGCACTAACAGGTAAAGGCTCGCTTATTTCTAACGCTTCTCGGAGTTCATCCAACCCGGACTCGTGGTGTGGAGATACGTATTCCGGGATGGGAATGTCATCCAGTCCTATAAAAATGTTTCCTGATTGACAAGGAGCAACGTCAGAGGTAGTGATTCCGGGGATCAAACGAGATACGACTATAGACTTCCATCTCTTAAGTTTAGGGACAACAGCCTTGCCTTTCTGCTTTTCTTCTACTCGGGAAAGATCAGCTGCTAACTCGTTATCAGTAGGCGTCCTCTCATCATCGCTCATTTCTCTTATCACTATGCCAGGTTTTCTTTTCACCGTCTTCTTCTTTGTCTTCGAAGCCGGTTTCGCCAACCCCTCGATAACAATACTCTGGTTCATCTCAATTAAACCCAACGTCCTTAAGTTATCATCAGTTAACACCGAGTCGATGTGCCGCAAATCATTCGGGACCTCTTGTAAACTTCGGACAACGCCTTTGTAATGTCCACCGTCAGGCCTTGAGATGATAGCTGCAAGAAGGACACCTGATATTAGTACAAGTATTGATAACGACTGTTAAAGAAGGCTTGTGCGATCTATAACACTTATGTCTAGACAGCCATCGCCTAGCGAATCCTGAGGAGCATCGAACAAAAAACCATTCATTTTTAAAATAACTAAGTCTGGTCCAGGCTCCCGTCACGATTTGGCAGTTTCTAACTGCTTCCAAAATGGTGAAAGATGGGCTATCGCCCCTGCTCTTGAAGTTAAATATGCGTCTAATCTCGGTTGGCCTTGGCGGACGAAAGAGATGATCCATAAACAAGACAAAACACTGTTCAGCAATGCGTGTCCATTGGGATGAAGTTGTGAGGGGGTGATTCCAATGAACGATAACATCTCCCTGATATATTGGTTAAATGGAGGGAGAGTTCCAGCCACACAGGCGTGGCGATAGAACGCAGTATACCCCTCGGGCAGGTTGTGAGGTCTGTCATCAACGCCCGGTAGCAAAACGTCGTCCGGGGATAAGTTATGTTTCAAGCAGATCCGGCCCAGTAAGGCTTCAGAAATACTGGACGAAACGGAGTCGATAGGATCATCGATAAATATGGGTTCCGGCACTTCGTCCGGAGCCGGACCAACTACTTTGGGAGGAACGTTAGGGATTTCAAGCATTTCTGGAGGAGGCGAACTCTGTACTTCTTGTTGTCCAGAGCTAGAATTCCATAACTAACTAACTCATCAGAAAGCAACATTAAGTACATAAAAAACTCATCCATTCCCAGTGTAAAGTGTGTGCGTTGCAGTGCAGTGTTGTGCATTACATGGAAAAATTCTACGGAGTTAGAGAAAATTTGCAGACAGCGAAGATATCAGAGATCCGGTCGAGATGGCCGTCGTCGCTGACCGCCATCACCGAACCATCCCGATGTTGATAGGTGATTCGAGTTAAAGTTTTTTGTCATAGTGTTAAGTTATAGTTCCATCGACGAGCTTCGAAGGGCAGTCAAGTATGCACAATAAAAGTTCAGTCCAGATATGTAGAGATAAAGCTCGTCGGAATCATGCCGCTAAATATGCGAAAGTTATGTATCCATATAAGTCACTTCGAATCGATCGAAGAGCTAATGCTTCGAATTGATCAAAAAGATAATCCTTCGAATCGATCAGGGCCAGATTTCAATTGTTTGAATCGGACCGAAGGGATGGAACTTCGAATCGACTCTGTTCGAATCAATACGATTCCAAACGATGATAACTGGAACCCTTCGTATCGATCAGCAACTCAAGCATCGCATCCATCATCAATGGAGGCATCGAATCGATCACCAACAGCAAAAGACCGATGAAAGACTTAAGCTTCGTATCGATCGCATAGGCAAGATGTTCGAATCGATCGCAAAGGATCGATACGAAGGACCCATCCGTGTTCCTTCTCCGGCCAGCCAAGATCGAAACGAACGAAACACGATGGAAAAGATTGTTTTTTAAATCTTCGAATGTAAAAAATTTCGTCTACCTGAATGTATAACTCGATTCGAAAGAAGTTGGATATCGCCTCGACTCGAAGGAAGGAGAATAGTTCAACCTGGTTCTTGAAAGACCGAGATGGGTTCGAAGACACAGAAAGGCGAAGATAAAAAGTAAAAAGTGAAAAGTGAATGAGGCCTCAGTATTTATAAGGGTACTGTGGCAATTCGTATCTCGGTGAGTATAACCGGTAGCAATAGGTGAAGCCATCGGAGCGATTCGAAGCAGCAAGTTCGAAACCATAAGCTAGAGTACTGGTATCGATTCAAACTCCAGCTTGCATTGATACAGAGTCCAACTTCGAATCCATTCCCTCGAGTCCATCGAAAATGATTCGAAGCATGGTGTTAGTAAGACCTAAGGAGCGTTCGACTCCACCGGTTCGAAGTGTTCACCGACTCACAGTGATGCGCGGCCAATCGATATGAACGATCGTCTCGTGTCCATTGATTATTATTGATACAAACCCGGGTCCACCATCACATCGAGTCGAAGGATGCTTTTGAATCCATCATCAAAGAGTTCCATCAATTTGAAGCTTTTGTTTGATTCCACCCACTACATATCAATACGAAAAAGCGTTTCTTATCCACTGAATTCTAAATTCACTAGCACGATGTCGGTCCTCAACCTTCTATATCGGTTCAGGAGATGATCGATACGAAGGGGCTTTTCAAGACAACCATAAAGCATTGTCTCAACTCAAATTTCCAAATTGGTTCAGGAGAGAATCGATACGAAATTCAATATCGGACAGAACTGACAACGACTCATGGACACACGACATTAACAAGATTCAATCTAACATATGTGCATATATGTCGGACTAACATTCGATTTTAAACATTCACAGGGATCGAATACCAATCTGATTACGATTACAACGACCAGCGGCCAGGTGCTATCCTGCAGCAATCAATCATGTCAAAGCAAGGTTACAACCTTTGACAAAAAGAGGAATGATTGTTAAGAGAGAAATCGCAGCTTTTCAAAGAACGTCATGTTAAATGTTATCCCGCTTTTTGGCAAAGCCGTGATACCCAAAAGATCGATTGAAAACATAGGACAATTCGTCTCAAAGATTGGTCATACCATGCTTCGCTATGGGTATCGCTGGATTTTGTCCGAGTCCCGATTGAGCTACAATTGATGGGACATGACAAGCAAAGTCATAAAAGCCAACGTTCCAAATCTCGAGTCAATCCGAGTTCGTACGCTCAAGTTATCATCGATGCAAGTTGGAGGAAATGGCCCTGAGTTCGAATCCATGGGCAGAGCTCCTGATCGAATCCGTCATGTTCTCCCTGCTTCGAATCCATCGCTGCAACACATGATCGAATCCATCATGTTCTCCCTGCTTCGAGTCCATCGCTGCAACACATGATCGAATCCATCATGTTCTCCCTGCTTCGAATCCATAGGTGTTGCTGAGCTTCGCATCCATCCAAGACACCCCTGCTTCGACTCCACGAATGACAGTATTGTCGAATCCATCTTACTATAATAGCTTCGTATCGATCGACCAAGGCTCACCGTGATGGATACGAACAAGCATCCATTAGAATCCCTTTGTGGACAAGGCCTTCGAATCCATTAGCTCGAGGGTGACGAAAATCATGGATTCGACCCAGTCAACTCGGAGTGAAACGCGGATCGATACGAAGAAAGCGCGCCACGTCAACAACGCCATGCACAAAGCCATCGATTCGACCCTATCGATTCGAAGGCAGTCGATTCGAACTGAGCGTATTAACCGGAAATGCAATATTGAATCGATCATAACTCGAGATCTAAAAGTCCAAATGCTATGAAATTTTCACAGGAGCTTGCATGCGTGTTGAAGAATGTCCACACCAAATTTCACCTCGATTGGACACTTTTTTGATCGACTCGAACTAGAGTTCGAATAGATCCTAAAGTGGGCCCGGATTTCCTGAGCTCGGGCATGTGGGCCCCCCTCACGTGCCAGAAGCGGTCTCCCCGGATTTGAGGCGAAATATCAGCCTCCTACACTTATAAATAGAGCCCCTGGACATTCAGAAAGGGGATCGGAGAATTTTGAGAGAAAAAGCACGCCCGGACGCTGCCAGAATCACTCCATATCATCATCACTTCCATTGATTTCGAATTTTAGTCTATTATCTGCTGTACTTCGCTCTAAAACACTTGTAACCTTCAAGTATTAAGAAATAAAGTGGTAAAACTTCATAGTGGACGTAGGCAAAACGCCGAACCACTCTAAATAATTGTCTTCCGTGCAATTTACTTTTCTGTGATTTGGAGTTTTTGTTAGATAATCCTCATTTTCAATTTAGTTTCTTCATTTATTATCTCTTCAAAAACTTTCAAAGGGTGTTGCCCAATTTTGGAGCAAACAGCAATAAAGATTATGCTCAAAGTGGACGTAGGCAATTACGCTGAACCACTATAAATATGGTTTTCTTGTTTTCTGCATTAAGTTTAGCATTTTTTCACTGTTTACATTTACTTTCTTCATTAATCTCTCTACGTAATCTCTCTTAAGGGTGTTAGGGACCAATTTTGGTGCTAACATTTTGGGGCTTTCACTGAGAATCGAATTCTCAGGTCGATAGGATCCACTTTGTAGCTACTGGATTGAAAAATCCCCCAAAGGAGATCCGACTTATTCATTGGACTCCTGTTGAGTCTATTTAGAGTTCCAACCGACAACCCTACTATGGGAAGACCACGCACCTGATCAGCCTCTCACAATGCGGATGTCCACGAGACTGTAGTGTGCAACAAGTTGGACTGAGCAACGAGCAAGCAATTCAAGGCGTAGGGACCTCCACCCAAAATCAAACGGAAGTCGTTTCCCGAACAGAGTTCAACGACTTGGTAAGAGAACTCAGGGAAAGTAGAAGGCAACTGGCTGAGCAGATTCAAGCCAACACTAATCTCATAACTCAGCCTTCCCAGCAGCAGCATCAAAATGCTGGAAGTAGTCCTGCTCCTTATTCATCATCTGATAGCTCGATTTCAGCTGATGAACCTCCTAGGCGTAGACGCCGTAAGACTGAAGCTGCACATGCAGGTGCCACTAATCGATCCTCCAAGGATCAGGCACGTGAAGAGACCGGACACCCGGCTCACCAAGACTCAAATCAAGTTGGCCTTCAGGACACACGTTTGCCCGACCGCCAGTAGGCGGGACATCAACCCGCACAGTCTCGTGGAACGGAACCCAATCTCCCATCCTCCATACAAACTCCAAACTTAATAGCCATGGTCAGGCAGTTAATGAGAGAGAAACAAGGCTTGACCAACGAAGATTGGGGAGTGTCCAGGAGTCATACTCCCTTCACAGATACTATTCTACAGGCCGAGTACCTCAGGAAATTTAGTATGCGGACTATCCTAGCCTACGAAGGGAAGACTGACCCTAGGAAACACGTGATAAGGTACGAATGGATGATGGATTCTGCAAGGGCGAATGACGCGACTAAGTGTAGGTTCTTCCCATCACTTTGTTTGGGATCACCACTATGTGGTTTACTCGACTTCCTTCGTGGTCTATATTCAACTTTGACGAGTTGGCGATGAAATTTGTTGGACAATTCAGGATACTTGCTACTCGTCCAAAGGACGTGATGTCCTTATCAAGCGTGATCCAGGCTCCGGGAGAGTCTTCGAAAGCATACTTGCAGAGGTTTCATTTTGCCGCCACTGAGGTTAGCAACCCTAACGACCACGTAATCTTGATGGCGATAATGCGAGGTGTAGATCCAGACTCGGAGTTTGGAGATTGGTTGGCGGGAAAGCCCCCATCTACGTTGGAGCGATTCTATTCCAAAGCTCACCAGTTCATAAGGAGAGAGGAAGCTCGGTGGACGAGATGAGATAAGGCATCAGGGCCTGTTCAGGACACTGTAAAAAAGTAACATCGCCGTGAATAAATCCGGCGATAGTTCGGGAAAAGTTCAAGTCAACGTCCAGAACAAGCCTGGGCAGTCTAAAGGATACGAAGATGGAAATACCGGAAAGAAAAAATAGATAGGGAAATGGAAGTCGAGGATTCCGACCTACAACGTATACACCCCCTGAATACATCTCTTGAAAACATTTACCTATCTACTTCTAACACCTTCCAATATAGAAAGCCGTGCCCAAAGGAGTCCAATGAGGAACAGAAACGGACAGGGAAGTACTGTCGCTTCCATGAGACCCACAGGAACAATACTGGGGAGTGTAGACACCTCCATGACGCCATAGAAAGGTTAATCAGGCAGAAAAGGCTGCAGGAGTTTGTTAAGAACCCACTAGAGGGTAAGCAAGGAACGTCATACCCCGGACGCGGGCCGGCTCCACGCTACCCAAAGGAACCTGCCCGGACGGTGGTAGGTTGATTATAAACACTATAATCGGAGGACCTCATCCTGCAGATAAGAATTAGCAGGAGATGGAACGATATGCTACCTCCTTGAGGCATGCGAATTATGAATGTTGTTCAGCACAACATAGTCATTCGGCATTCGACCTCGTTCGGCATAAAGCCCGTTCGGCATCTAGGGACATTCGGCACAACATTCTTGTTCGGTACGACTAGGCTGGCCGGTATTCACGCTCGTTCGGCATCTAGGGACGTTCAGCATATGCCGCTCGGCATTTACGGATCAGCACATAGGAGTTACTTGTTTTAGGCTGAGGTATCTTACTACTAGGCCAGTCAGGGACGTCCAACCTATCTTCGTCTATAAATAGAGAGGTAGGGGCATAGTGAAAGGTACCTTTCTTTTGAGAACACGGGGGAGACTCTGCCCATTCAAGACTCATTCAAGACTTATCTTCTTTGCTTAACAATTGTAATCAAATATTTGGTGTACGGATTGTATCTGTAACCAATTGATAAGTAAAGAAATAAAGATTAACCTCAGAGTGGTTGTAGGCAATTACGCCGAACCACTATAAATCTGGTGTTCTTATTTTCTGCATTAAGTTTAGCATTCTATCCACTGTTTACATTTACTTTCTTCATTAATCTCTCTGCATAATCTCTCTTAAGGGTGTTAGTGACTAATTCTGATGCTAACGTTTTGGTGCTTTCACTGAGAATCAAAATCTCAGGTTGATAGGATCTACTTTGTAGCTACTGGATTGAAAAATCCCCCGAAGGAGATCCGACTTATTCATTGGACGCCCGTTGAATCTATTCAGAGTTCCAACCGACAACTCTACCACGGGAAGACCACGCACCCGATCAGCCTCTCACGAAGCGAACGTCCACGAGACTGCTAGTGTGCAACAAGTTGGACCTAGCAACCCACAAGCGATTCAAGGCACATGGCCCTCCACCCAAAATCAAACAGAAGTCGTTTCCCGAACAGAGTTCAACTACTTGATAAGAGAACTCTGAGAACGTAGAAGGCAATTGTTGAGTAAATTCAAGCCAACACTAATCTCATGACTCAGCTTGCCCAGCAGTAGCATCAGAATGCTGGAGGTAGCCCTACTCCTTATCCTTCGTCGTATAGCTCGACCTCAGCTGATGAACCTCCTAGGCGTAGATGCTGTAAGACTGAAGCTGCACAGGCAGGTGCCACTGATTGATCCGCCAGGGATCAAGCACGTGAGGAGACCGAACGTTCGGCTCACCAAGACCCAAATCAAGCTGGCTTTCTAGACGCACATTTGGTCGACCGCCGGCAAGCGGGGTATCAACCCGCACGGTCCCGTGGAATGGAACCTAACCTCCCATCCTCCGTACAAATTCCAGACTTAACAGCCATGGTCAGGCAGTTGATGAGAGAGAACTAAGGCTTGACCAAAGAAGATTAGGGAGGGTCTAGGAGTCATACTCCCTTCACAGATACTATTTTACAGGCTGAGTATCCCAGGAAATTTAGTATGCCGACTATCCCAACCTACGAAGGGAAGACTGAGCCTAGGCAACATGTGATGAGGTACGAATGGATGATGGATTCGGCAAGGGCGAATGAAGCGACTAAGTGCAGGTGCTTCCCAATCACTTTGTTCGGAATCGCCACTATGTGGTTTACTCGACTTCCTCCGCGGTCTATATCCAGCTTCGATGAGTTGGCGACAAAATTTGTTGAACAATTCAGGATACATGCAACTCATCCAAAGGACGTTTTATCCTTATCAAGCATGATCCAGGCTCTGGGAGAGTCTTTGTAAGCCTACCTGCAGAGTTTTCATGTTTCCGCCACTGAAGTTAGCAACCCTAACGACCATGCAATCTTGATGGCGGTAATGCGAGGTGTAGATCCAGACTCGGAGTTTGGAGATTGGCTGGTAGGAAAGCCCCTAACTACGTTGGAGCGATTCTATTCCAAAGCTCACCAGTTCATAAGAAGGGAGGAAGCTCGATGGACAAGACGAGATAAGGCACCAGGGCCTGTTTTGGACAATGTGAAAAGTAACATCGCTGTGAAGCAATCCGGCGACAGTTCGGAAAAAGTTCAAGTCAATATTTATAACAAGCCTGGGCAATCTAAAGCATCCAGAGATGGAAATCCCGGAAAGGGAAAAGAGACAGGGAAATGGAAGTCAAGGATTCCGACCCACAACGAATATACTCCCCTTAATACGTCCCTTAAAAACATTGACCTATCTACCTGTAACACCTTCCAATACAGAAAGCCAGCCCAAAGGAGTCCACTGAAGAACAAAAACAAACGGGGAAGTATTATCGCTTTCATGAGACCCACGGGCACAATATTGAGGAGTGTAGACACCTCCGTGATGCAATAGAAAGGTTAATCAGGCATAAAAAGCTGTAGGAGTTTGTTAAGAACCCACCAGAGGGTAAGCAAGGAACGTCAGACCCTAGACGCGGGCAGGTTCCATGCCACCCAAAGGAACCTGCCCGGACCGTAGGTAGGTTGATCATAAACACTATAGTCGGAGGACCTCATCCTATAGACAAGAATTGGCAGGAGATGGAACGATATTCTACCTCCTTGAGGCATGCGAATTATGAATGTTGTTTGAATGTGGAAGTTGAAACACCCGCAAAACAACAACGCATGATGACAAACGATATAGTGTTTAGGAGTCGAGATGCAGACAAGGTGGAGGCTCCTACTATCGACCCGATGGTCATATCTGCAACGATCGGGCTAGCTTACGTCAAAAGGATTTTGATTGATTGTGGAAGCTCTGTCAACATCATCTTCAAGAAGGCTTATGACCAAATGAAGATGGAGATAAAAGATTTAAAACCATGCAAAGCCCATATCCATAGCTTTAATGGTGCCGCAACCGACGCGATGGGGTATGTTGAGTTACCAGTTGAACTGGGGGAAGGTGAGCATAGGAGAGTGTGAATCCTACCGTTCATAGTAATGGATGTTGATTCTCCATACAATGTATTTTGGGTCGTCCGTCCGTGGCAGAATTTAGGGCCACTTTGGCCCCATGGTGTTTGACATTAAATTTTCTGACAGACAAAGGAGTCGGTGTAGTACATGGCGATCAGGCGACCGGTCGCGCATGTTATGTGGCAGAGCTGAGAGAAGCTCAGCACAGAGAAAAAGGGAAGGTTGTGGACAGCTCCGTACACATCCTAAATACTGATGTTTGACGAGTAGTGCCCGAGCCCTGGCTCGGGAGACATTCTCGGATCCTTAGAGACATAGATCCGAGAGATGATGATGGGGAACCCAGGGAAACGAATGCAGCACTGGTTGAGCTAACGATCGACATTCCAGTCAGCCGGGATGACCTATCACGAGTTCTTAAGATTGGATTACAACTCGACCCTTCAATGGCCAAGGACCTTACTGATTTCCTCCGAGCGAATCTGGATGTTTTCGTTTGGACACACTCTGGTATGTGCGGGATTTCGCCCAGTGTTGCGATTCATATGTTGAACATAGACCTAAAATACGTTCATGTGAAACAGAAAAGGAGAGGCATGGACCCGTAGAGGTCCTGTTCTCTCAAAGAGGAGGTGGACAAACTCAAAGCCAATGGGTACGTCTACGACGCCCTCTACCCCAAATGGGTATCAAACCCTGTGTTGGTAAGAAAAGCGAATGGGAAGTGGAGAACTTTTGTTGATTACTCCGATCTGAATAAAGTATGCCCAAATGGTAGTTTCCCTTTACCTAGAATCGACCAGCTCGTTGATTCTAATGACGGACACGAATTATTGTCATTTATGGATGCGTATTAGGGATACAGTCAGATCCCGATGCACATTACAGACTAAGAAAACACAAGCTTTGTCACAGATGTAGGGTTATATTGCTATGTAGTAATGCCTTCTGGATTGAAAAATGCGGGAGCAACTTATCAGTGCCTAGTGAACCGAACGTTGAAAAACTAGATTGGTAGAACGATGGAAGTCTATGTGGATGACATGCTTGTGAAGTCACGACAGTCAAACGACCACATCCAGGACATAGCAGAGATGTTTGATATACTCAGGCATTACGGGATGAAGATCAACCCTTTAAAGTGTACTTTTGGCGTTGCATCAGGGAAGTTCTTGGGTTTCATTGTGAACGCACGTAGAATTGAAGCTAACTCGAAAAAGATTCAGGCTATTCGGGACATACAAGTGCCCAGAACTATAAAGCAAGTACAAAGCTTGAACGGAAAGGTGGCCGCGCTGAGTCGATTCATATCCAAAGCCGCGGATAAGTGCATTCCTTTCTTTGATGTGATAAAGAAAGGAAAGTGGAATTTCGAGTGGATGTCTGACTGCGAGGAAGCATTCCAAGCTCTGGTTAGACATCTAGGAAGTCCCCTGGTGCTACCAAAACCAATTGACCATGAAATGTTGTATGTATACCTGGCAGTATCCCAACATGCTATCAGTACGGCTTTGGTTCGCGAGGAGGACCGAGTTCAAAAGTCAGTATATTATGTCAGTAAACGTTTGATGGGGATAGAAAGAAATTATCCCATGATTGAGAAAATAGCCTATTGCTTGGTGATTGCATCACGTAAGCTTCGCCCATACTTCCAGGCGCACTCGATCAGTGTTTACACCGATCAGCCCTTGCGACAGGTACTCCAATGATCGGAAACTTCTGAAGGATGTTAAAATGGAATATCGAGTTGAGTCAGTTCGATATTACCTACCTTCCACGAAGGGCCATACAAGGGCAAGCCCTTGCAGATTTCATTGCCAAATTCACCATTATAGATGAATCAAATGCCTACAATGTCATACCTCCCATTCGATGGAAGATGTACACCGATAGGGCATCTAATGACCGATGTTCAGGAGTTGGCTAGCTCTTGTGACTCTTGACAACCGATTAGTTTGCTACGCTTTGAAGCTCGAATTCGCAGCAACGAATAACGAAGCCCAGTATGAAGCATTGATTGCCGGCTTAAGACTTATCAAAGAACTGGGAGTAAGATCGGTTGAAATATTTTGCGACTCGCAACTGGTGGTGTACCAAGTGCGGGGAGACTATCAAGCAAAGGGGCAGAGACTTGCCCCGTATTTTGTATGAGTTCAACAGCTGTAAGAAAATCTCAAGTATTATGATATTTTACATGTTCCGCGTGAGCAAAACAGAGCAGCCGATTCATTGGCAAAATTTGCAAGCACTAGTGATGCGCAGCAAATGGGATTGTTTCCCGTTGAAACCTTACATGTTCTGAGCATAAATATGATGGAGGTAGATTTCATGCTAGAAACAGAAATCGAGAAGGAATCATGGATGACCCCATTCAAGCAGTACTTGTTACATGGTGTCATGCCCGAAAGAAAGAGCTAATGATGACAAGTCATTCATAAGGCTTCACATTATGTAATGCAAGATGGAGTGATGTATCAAAGAGGATTCTCGACCCCTTACTCCGGTGCATTTCCCATGATGAGATAAAACGAGTACTGAAGGAAGTCCATGAAGGTGAATCCGGAGACCATACCGGGGGGCAGACGTTAGCAAAGAAAATCCTCCGCTATGGATACTACAGGCCGACTGTAAATCGGGATGTCGCAGACTATGTCAGAAGATGTGACAAATGTCAGAAATATGCAAAAATCCCAAGAGCTCCACCGATGGAACTCACACAAATGGTTAGTCCCTGGCCATTTGCAATGTGGGGGATCGATATAGTCGGTTCTTTACCCCTATCCAAAGGTTGTGCAAAATACGCAATAGTCAGAAGATGAGCCTTTGGCCACTATGACCACCAAAAAGTTCATCAATTTCGTTGTACGAAGTATTATATGCCATTTTAGCCTTTCAAGAACCATCATTACAGACTGCCAAAAATATGGTATTGAGAAAAAGTTTGCAGTAGTTGCTCACCTGAAAGCCAATGGACAAGTGGAAGCCGTAAACAAAATAATCAAATCCATATTGAAAAAACGTTTGGAAAAGGCTAGAGGCAAGTGGGTGAAGGAGCTTCCAACAACGCTTTGGGCTTATAGAACCACCCATATGTCCGCGACTGGCCACACTCCATTCGTATTGGCATATGGCATGGAAGCTGTCATACCCGTAGAACTTGTAGTTCTATCACATCGGGTAATTTATTACGACCATGAGTCAAATCAAGATCTTTTGCTGGAATCATTGGACTTCATTGATGAAAAGCGTGAAGAAGCTAATTTGAGAGCGGCCGCATACAGGCACCGAGTCGCTCGATATTACAATGAAAAAGTCCGTCCGAGAATCTTTGGTGTGGGTGATCTCGTTTTGAAATGGGTTTTCCCGGTACCATCACATATGAGCCCTGCATGGGCATGTCCATACATCATTGAACGGAAGCTTGGAGGAAGGACTTTCAAGCTAGCTACCGTTGATGGTGCGACACTCCCCCGAGCATGGAATAGCAAGCATTTGCGGCATTATTACACTTAGTTCATTTCTTTTATATTTTAGTTGCATTTATTTCCTACAATTTTTTATTCCTAGTTTACGGCATGTAATAAGACAATTTAGCTTGTTTGCATTAATAAAAGCTTGAAGCCATTTTCTCCATGAATTGTCAATGTATCTGTGTATGATAAAGCTGTGACGAACAACTAAGAAATACATTATGTTATTTGACGTACGAACACGCACAAGCACTCGAAATCTCTAAGTCCCCGGAGTGCGGACTGGAGTACTCTTAGTCCCCAGAGTGCGGACTAGAGTATAAACGACTCAAAATTTCCATGTCCTCAGAGTGCGGACTGGAGTACTCTGAGTCCCCAGAATGCGGACCAAATTATAAAGGACTCAAAATCTCCAAGTCTCCGAAGTGCGGACTGGAGTACTCTGGGTCCCCAGAGTGCGGACTAGAGTACAAACGACTCAAAATCTCCATGTCTCCAGAGTGCGGACTGGAGTACTCTGTGTCCCAGAGTGCGGAACAGAGTATAAATGACTCAAAATCTCCAAGTCCCCAGAGTGTGGACTGGAGTACTCTGAGTCCCCAGAGTGCAGACCAGAGTATAAATGACTCGAAACCGGAGTGCGGACTGGAGTACTCTGAGCCCCCGGAATGCGGGCCAGAGTATAAACGACTTAAAACCTCTAAGTCCCCGGAGTGTGGACTGGAATACTTTAAGTCTTCAGAGCGTGGACTAGAGGACAAACGATTTAAATGTCAAAGTCCCTTGAGGGTGGACTGGATACAAATGACTTGAAGTCATCGAACCCTTGGCGTGCGAACTGGAGAATATGCTAAGTACCAAGAGCGTGGAATAAAGAATGAGCAATGCCAAAAAATTATCAACTTATTTGAAGATGAATCGAGAAGTTCATGTAACTTGCAATAGCTAGGGTTTTGACCATGGTTATACAGAAAATCAAACAACGGAAGTCTTTTAAAAGGCAAAAGAACTAAGTTTTATTCATCAAAAATAAGTTTCTACTACAACTCCTCCGAAGCTTGGAGTCAAAAGTTTATTTACATGGACTATGAAAATAAATAAAAATAATTACATAATCTAAACTAACTCTCGCTGATTGAGAGCGACGACTAATTCTTCGACTTCTTCGACCTTTTTCCAAATGACTTCTCTCCCGTGCGTTTGCCCTTGATAGCTTTCTTTAATGGGGAAGTGACAACTGAAGAAGTACGGGGAACTTCCATGGGCTTGGACCAGCCAGGAAGGATGACTTTCAACGGCTTACTCGATGGATCGTCCAGGTCCACAGCTTGAGGCTCAACTTTGATCTCGACTGTCTTTTTCTACTCCTTCTCAAGCCGCTCCTTCATGCTTAGTTTAGATGTGTGTTCAGAGGCGCCTATAATTTCGATTTCGTAACTCCCATCGATGGGAGAGGAAGTCTCGGACTTATCCTCAACAAATGGTCCGATCACCTGAGCATCTGGACCGGGAGCCTCTCCTGCGTGAGTGGCCTCATTTGTCTTTACCTTCACCTCCTTGGCGACATTGCTTCTCGAAGAGGGCTGGAGATCAGAACGGCCTATACAAAGTCATGAAAACAAGCATTAGAATACGATGGCTCCAGGTGGAAAACGACGACTTTTGGAAAGTGAAGAGTTATCTACCAGGTTTCGGCTGGCTCTCAGCCGTCAGAGAGGTCTCACCTTCTGGAATAGGAGATAAAATATGAACGCCGAGGCCAGGATCCTTCGGATCATAACCAACATGCTACTCAATAGGATCAAGTACCGGCCGATCAGCCGGCTGAGTGGGCGCATGAGCTAAAGACTTTATCCCGAATGGAATGATAATAACCTCTTTCCCTTTCATTGAGGGGGAGCCTTTGCAGTAAAGAGCTTTTGCCACAGACAGGTCTGAAGGCTCGTTTCCCTTAAGAAATTCTTTTATCAAAGCTCCTTCATCAACCTCCTCAGTACATGTTCGGCCTTCCTGGTTTCTATTAAGGTCTCCTACGCCTCAGCTAAAGATTCGAGGTAGCCCTCACCCAGAAAAGTTAAGTCTCGGTGCATGAGGACGCGGGCATTGAACTCTACAATTAGTGGGTTGAACATGCTTTTGACCTCCTCCCTACCTACTTCTTTAGCCGCCTCAAGGCGAGAGTCAACCTCCGCAGACACTATTTTCTTGCCCTCTTCATGGGCTTCGTTCTTTAGCATCTCAAATTTAGAAACTTCATCCTCGAGCTTCGCCTTCAGAAGTCGTGTGGCAACGATCTCGTCGCAATATCGTTCTGACTCTTCTTGAGCAGCGGTCTTCTCCTCCTTTTCTTTACGGGGTTGCTCCTCTAGCTCCTTAACTCGGAGGGCAAAGGCGTCCCTCTGCACTGAGTCTTTCTCCAAAGCTAGAGCCCCACAACGCTGAACCGTCTCGTCGATTTCTTTTTGATGGATTGATTCCAGACGAGTTACGGCTTCGGCAGTATCTTTGGCGCTCTGTTGGCGGCTTCTAGCTGAGACTTGTAAGAAGCAAGCTCTTCGTCCTGAGCTTAAATAATATCTTTGTCATGGATGACCTCAAGCTTCAGGCGATCGATCTCAAGCTGGCGCTCTACGGAGACTTCTGACACTTTCTCAGCAAGATGAACGAACGTGTCATGTTGAACATAGACGTCGTTGTTGCAGGCGATAGCACTCTGTTTGACATGTCCTAGAGTATGATGGATCGTCGGGAGAAGTTTCAGGCCATCAAAGCAGAATTTCGGAAATTTAGCCTAGTTCTCAATCAGTCTCTCTGATATCATTGGATCTGTCACGGGAACTGGAGAAGTTGGCTTTGAAAGTTCAGTTCTCTTGTAAGGATCCCGAGACTATCGTGTGGTAAAAGAATCGGAGTGTTGATCACAAGGGACATCGGATTACGAACCCTTATGGCCATGTTTATCTCTTCCTTGCTCCGAGTGAGAAGGGGGATTATGATGGTGTTTGGACTAATAATAAGATTTCTTCCGAGACGATGAATATTGGGAATGATAATCCCTATCGCCATCGTTCTCCCTATCTTGGCGTCTTCTAGAACCTGAATCCCATCTTGACTGATAAAATATTGATAAATCGCGAAGGCGGTCAAATCCATGCGTGCGTCCAATGTCACCTACACAAAGTTTAAGTACCGATGAGTTAGCAAAGAATAGCGTGACAATGGAAATTTAAGTACAGGGTGAAGTGCAAGTGTATGTGTGTGTCCTAGTGTTTCCCCCCGACGGACCAGTTTCTTTACCAATAGGAGTTTTTTCTCCCTGATTTTGGGCTTAAACGCTTGCATCGCCTCTCGCGGGAGAATGAAGCTTAAGGGCCTTTGGATCGTTAAAGTCGTAGTTGAGTAGATCATCGGGTATGGAAAGGTTCGATAGGCCTTTTAGGGAAATTTCTAAATGCTGTGAGGAGGCTTCTTTCTCCACGGGAACGTGAGTAACTTTAGAAGTTCCATCGACTGTTTTCTTCGTCAGCCTGTATGTTAGTCTCTTCTTCCACTTCGAAGGGGAAGGCAACGTCACGATGTCATGAACTTCGACTATCGGATCTCGAGCGGGATTAATGTTCTCATCTTATGCCTTAGGAATTTTTGTTTCCTTAATTTCCCCCTCTTCTAGTGTGTCGGGGGCGTTACGTGCTGAAGATTCAGCTTGCTTTTTCCCTTTGCCAGAAGCAGGCCTGGGTATGGTAACGCCCTGAGGAAGGCTTATCCGACGACCTTCTGCTAACAGCCCGAACTTTGTAAGCGTCTCATTTGAAATGAGAGTTCTGATATCCCGGTCTTCCGCAGGAATGGCTTGAATAGCTTCGACGGCTTCAGAATATCCATGGCCCTCGGGACGTGGATTGATACCTGAAAAGATGGAAGAGAGTTAGAAAGTGTACAGCTTCGATCAAACATGAGTATCGACCTAGGAAAAAGACTTACTTCCTTCCACCAATCTCCCCGCAAAACCGAGAGGACAGCGCACATAAAACCATTCCTGTTTGTATAGGACAAACTTGCTCCATGCCCCAGTTAAGATTTGATATTTGTTGTACGGCTCGAGAAACACGAAAGACGGGCTATCCTTCCGTCTCTTGATGCAATATATGTATTGAATATCGCCGGGAGTTGGAAGCCTAGAGAGGACACTCATGAAGAGGATACAAGTGTCGTAGATGAATGCGTGGCTGTTCAGATGTAGTTCGATGGAGTAAGTCGATGTACTGCAATACGTCTCGAAGAAATGAGTTGAACAGTGGCACGTTGCCAACCCATCACATGAATTTGTTGCAAGCTGTGTATCCGACTGAGGACAAGTGTGGACGATCATGCCCCGATGGAACTAGTACATCGTCAATGGGGATTCCATGGACAGAGCAGAACCAACGAAGCGTAGTTTCATTAATTTTTGAAGCTTGAGAATCGACTGGGTCATCTAGAAAAATTGCTGCCTCCAAAGCATCGGAAGCCAAGTCGACAGATGTAGTCACAGTGTTCAGAAAGTCTTGAGCAGGGTTAGTTGATGGATGTGAAATATCTACGACTTCTTTGTCGAGAGGATGGCCCGAGTCTATCTGAGATCGTAGCAGAGCAAGATTTACTAGACATCTTTAATGAAGATTGAATCTAACAGAGTACCTATTTGAACTATACTTGAAAAATAATCGACGTTAGACTTAACAGCATAAATATTCCCTCCATGTGGTGTGTGAACTAGTGTGATCATTCAAATATAAGTACTGAGAAATTAAAAGTCACAGAGTTGACAATATAAAGTTGAGCTTTGAACTGTCATCTTCGAAAACTGTCATCGCTGACCATCTACGAAAGCCTGTCTTATGATGTTTTCGATTTTGGACTCGGACATTGGCACTATATGTTGAAGGCTATTATCTATTTTTATCGATTTAAATTCAGACTTATGATTGTTAAAACTGGGGAGATATAAGTCCGAATTGGTTAGATTTGCTGGTTTGTTTAAGTCCTTGTCCTTGCTTTTGTCATAAGATTAAGCATGGGAAATAAGTGAATTCGACGAGGGTTTTGTTCAAGTTGGAATGATTTCGACTGTCGTTTACCATTCATTGAAGGTCAAGGCCTAGCGACACTTGAAACACATGGCCTAAAACCAGCTCAGCCTAAATGTCGCTTGGCCTAAATTCCGTTCGGCATAAATGCCGCTCGGCATTAAAGCCGTTCGTCCTAAATGCCGCTCGGCATTAAAGCCGTTCAGCCTAAATGCCGCTCGGCCTAAATATCGTTTGGCCTAAATGTTGCTCGGCCTCAACCCAGTTCGACCTAATTACCATCCAGCCCAAGTCCATTGCTCGGTATCCTGTTCTTCCATCTGTCTTCTCCGCCGTTCGGCATAAAGGAGTCATGCCGAACCACTACATGTCGAGCTGCATCGCTCGGCATCCCATACTTCCATCTGTCCTCTCCACCGTTCGGCATAAGGGGGTCATGCCGAACCACCCTCATGCCGAGCCGCATCACTCGGCATTCTACTCTCAACAACAACACCCTTCCACTTATCCACTCCACTGTTCGGCATACGGCGAATCGTGCCGACCAAAGTTACACCGAGCTACAACGCTCAGCACTTCGTCCTTAATAACGATTTTATTCTTTTCCTCCATCCCCACCGAACGACATGGTCGTGTCCTTCGGCAGGTCATACCGAGCCGATCGGCATTCTAACCAATCCCTACTCCTCCTCTATTTTTCCCTCCTTCGCATGCCTCTGACCTCTCCTTTTTTCCCACACTGCCTAGCCTTAAAACGTATCCTAATCACGATCTGATTCCCTCATCCGCATGATACCGACTGGCCATGGTTCTACAGAGATTCACAAACTTGAATCTCATGCTAAGTTTATTAGCCAAGGGGTAGCGTTCAAAGAGAGAGATCACTACGTAGTAAATGGCTCGAAAACTTGGAGGGGTTCTGAAGTAAGGAGAGCGGTTTAATTAGTTTCGATTGATTTGGGAAAGGAGTGAGGTAACGTACGATGTTTGAGGAGGGAAGAGTGGTTAATTATTTGGAGTTTGTTAAAAAGCAAAGTTCGTGAATACATGATAGCGTAGGTAAAATGAAAAAGAGAAGAAGAAGTGAAGTGCCGACCTTTATAGGTGGAAGAAAGGAAGTCGAAGAGGCAATGACCGATAGAACCGGTTTGTGCGCGTCCCTCACTCGGCGTCAGCTAAATCGTTCGGCATTTATATGACGTTCGGCATCGGCATGTCATTCAGCATACACTGACTCGTTCGAAATACACTGACTTGTTCGACATTCGAGAGAAAGTACCATTAAGGAAATGAAACTAGGGATTGAAGCAAAACATGGAGGACTCGTGGCTCAAAGTGTATCATGTTCATCCATATAATACACTTTGGGAGGCAAGTGTTACCTAGCGCTTGACCGGCCAACCAAATACTTGATGAAGAGACTTCGTTCGGCATCTGTCCCCATTCGGCATGACCAGGCCGTTCGGCATCAATGGTCGGGCCGTTCGGTATTGTATATCATTCGGCATTGAGGGCCGTTCGGCATGACAAAGTCATTCGGCATTCCACATTGCTCGGCATCAAGACCTCGTTCGGCATTGAGGGCCGTTTAGCATGTCAGAGTCGTTCGGCATTCAACACTGCTCGACATCTAGACCTCGTTCGGCATTGAGGGTCGTTCGACATGTCAGAGTATTCGACATTTAATCTCAATCGGCATGAAGCTCATTTGGCATTCTGGCCTCGTTCGACATCTCCCCTCGACCGGCGTCGGTTCTCGTTCGAATTGCACTCTTCATCAACACATCGCCTCATTCGGCATTAAGGAAGCGCTCGGCATTTGCAGTTGGTTCGGCACATAGAGTTCACTCATTTTGGGTCGAGCTGTCTAACTACTAAGCCCACTAGGGAAGTCGAACCCATCTTCTTCTATAAATAGAGAGGCAGGGGCACAGTGAAAGGGAACTTATTTTCGAGAACACCGGGGAGACTCTACCGCATTCATGACTCATTCAAGACTTGTCTTCTTTGGTTAACAATTGTAATCAAATAGTTGGTATACGAATTGTATCTGTAACCAGTTGATAAGTAAAGAAATAAAGATTAACCTCAAAGTGGGCGTAGGCAATTACGCCGAACCACTATAAATCTAATGTTCTTATTTTCTGCATTAAATTTAGCATTCTGTTCACTGTTTGCATTTACTTTCTTCATTAATCTCTCTTAAGGGTGTTAGTGACCAATTTTGGTGCTAACAAAGTTAATTTCTAAATCCAGCCCCTGTGAAAGAATTTGATAAAAAGATTTTTGGGAACTTGCTTGAAATGTATTTTTTCAGAGGATTTATTGAAAAGTTGTTTTCTTGATAAAGCAAGGAAATTTGAAAACTCATAATTTAAAATTTTTGTTGAGTCAAAAGTTTGTGAATAAAAGGTTTTTGGTAAAAAGGTTTTTCATTTTTGAAACACTTATTTTAAAATTTGGTGGAGTCAAAAAGGTTTCAGTTTAAATATTTTCAATAAAGAGATATTTCATTTCTGAAATGAAGGTAGAATAAGGTGTAGGTTGGACTCGATGATTTTTCGTTTTCAAAATAATAATTCTTTTTAAAAAAGATTAAATGGAAATGGAACTTGATTGAAAAAAGATTAATAATCTAGTTATAAATAATATATGAGGAAAGTAATAAGAATATGATAGGAAAATACTAGGATGGAAGTTGTCTTTATCTACTTTACTTTTCTTTGTTTAAAGATATAGAAGGTGTTTTTGGAAAAAAAAGTTTAATTAGTATGAAAATTTAGTTTTTGAATGTTTTGGGATAAAACCCATACTTTTAAAGAAATAAGTCTATAAGGTAGAAGTCTTTGAAAAGGGAAATTATTTTGCTATGCAATTTTTGAAAAAATTATTTAAATAATTTTGAGAAGTAGATTTCAAATGTTTTAGAAGATTTTGTTCAAATAAAAATAAAATACCATGCTTAAATGCTTTTGGGAATTTGATTTCTCAAACTATTTTACAAGTTGAAAATTCTTTTGAAAAATATGCTTAAAAAATATTTTTTAAGTTGAAAAAATTCCTGAATTTCAAATGTAAAATATTAGCGTAATGGGGTTTATTAAGTTTTTATTTTCAAAGAAAAGGTTTCGGATTAGGTACTTCATAGCTTTGAAATATTAGTTTCAAGAATGGCAAGGAATAAACTAAACCAAAATATTTTATGAAGTAGAAAAGGATCATTATTTAGGTAAGAAAGCGTATAGGTTTTAGGAAATTAATAAAATAAGAATAGTATATACAACCTTATTTGGAAATCTGAAATTAGTCCCAAGTATTTATCTGTAGAATATTGGTAAAGTTGTAAAGATATTCCACGTAATGAATCGACTTTTTGACCCTCAAATGTCAACACTAGTACATCCACGGTGTTTGTATGTCGAGCATCTAAGTGCCGAAAAGATGAAAAATTAGAGTAAAATAAAAAGAAAATGGAATAGAATAAGAAAGAAGAGAACACAACATAAGAATCTCACTATGGAAAGATAATATATAATATCAAAGTAATTTGTACAATGAGTTGCGCCGATATAGAATCTTCGGAATTACAATAGGTACTACCATTAGCCTAGATAGTTATAACATGTCCTCACAAATGCTGATATGTACAATATTGTAATGTGGCAGAAATAGGAATACTACGGCAGGTGAAACATCCAGCTCGTCTTCTTGAGCACTAATGAACATCAACGGAAACCTGCCTTTCTTAGACTATTCAAAAGAGCACGCTAGGAATTTAGGGAATACAAAAACCAAGCGTCAGACATAAATCTGGTATGAGAAACTCAAGAAATATATGTCCAGCATATAACAGTACTTTTGAGACCGCATGGAAAGCTATCATGGTTATCTCCTCTTTAGAACAACCATTTAATAGGTATATAAGGTGATATAGTAGATAATTTCTAGGGTGTAGAGTATAAATATTATAACGTAGCTGGAATGATTTGCATTGGTTACATTCAATAGCATATTATAAGTACAATCAAAACCCAATAACGAACGTTTTTATATTGGAATTTCCATAGAGATCTTTTCGATTGAGCCGAAATCCAATCTCCATGTACAAGGATCAGAAGTTACCTTTCGAGCGTCGCACATCTCTAAATAAAATATACCGTAAAAAACAAAAAGACCTGCAGCTGAGCATAAACATGAATCACGTGGTACCAAATACATCAACTCATATGCGTAGCATCGATAAGGATACTCTAGATCTGGAGTTGACAATATCCTATCATGGAGTTAGCAAAACCCCAAATTGCATAGCCTACCCTATCTTTAGCCATTTCCAATGTCAAGGTCACGTTGGGCATCTTTAACATGAGCCTTCATCACTCCAACAATATACGAATACTAAATTGGATCCCTACATCTCGTATAGATCTTGAAACCACACATGGATTCTCATATCTCAACCGATCTCGAAATCACACACTACAAGAAAATGTGTTTTCAACTGCAATAGTAGACAGCGTTTTTACAATAACTGCTGACAAAGGAATTTTGCAAAATAAAAATTAGAACCTTAAACGCTGTTTAAAGTAGCCAGATTCATTTTTAGAGTTTTTTCATTACGCGGTCACTAGGCCGCCTTCCTTTCTTCCTTTTCAACTTCACTCCGCGTAAAGGTGAAATTCTAAATCCTCCTGCGAAATTTTAACCTAATTAAACATGAAATCTCCCATGAAAAATTGTTCCTTCCTGACCTCTCCTATAATAGCCCATAAACTAAAGCCCTAATTCCCTTTGAATCCATCATTGGCAATCACTTGAGCCCTAAAGCACCGTGAATCCTTCATTGGCAAACACGAGAACATAAATCGAATTCTAAGTCCACTCAATAAATAAGAGGCCTCACTCAAGAATTCTTTTGCATCTGTTTGCAGTGATACAGTAGCAAACTACTGGGTAGACTCTCCTTTAGTAATGCTTTCTATTTATGATGAGCTTATTGTTGTTGGAATAAGGATGTGGATTTTCAGGTACCATTTTCTTACTGTACTATATCAGCCATCGATTGATGTATATAGTTGTTAATATGTTGTTGCTAATGCTTTACAATATCCTGATTACTAGAAATCTTTGTAAGAACCATGGACATCTGATTCTAATTTATCATTTAACAATATATTGTTAAATTACAGTGGAGATACAGACATTGTAGTACCTATAATAGCCATAACATACTCGATCAGTGCATTTAAGCTTCCAACAATCGCTAACTGGTACCCTTGGCATGACAATGGCAAGGTTAGTGTCAAATAATTCCTTCCTTTTCAACCTTTAACAACATAAATTACACTGGAAAATCATGCTCAATAGTGTATTTGGAGTAAAAGATAACATCAACAGACCATCAATTTGTAACATTGTACATTTACAATCAAAGAGCAGTGAGATAAATCCTGCTCTTTATACTAGTCAAAAATATACCAGGATCCATTTTGAGGCTTAGAGATACGTACGAATAAGCACATAGTAGATTACCGTAAGTTATTGTAATGTGCACTAGATTTTTTCATCATCACTTAACGCAAAACAGGAAAAACATCTTTCACTCTTTCGTACTCTTTGTTTTGGTATAACTTAAAACAAGGATTTAGTTCCTTATGTACTCTTTCGTGACTGTAGGGATATTTTCGATTCTGAATTCATCTTACTGTATTATATATTCTGATGTTTTAGCCAAAATTTGGGAAGTTTAATGTATTTCAATGCTATCATCGCTCCTATAAGGCTGCTGAAGAGTTATGTTCAAGTATATTTTCGTCTCAATATATTTGAATTACATGATAAGGTCGATATCTGCTAGTTTAAGTCTTCTAGTTTAAATAATCATATGTTAATGTTGACTTTTTGCTTTTTTAGTTTTGTACATCCTATAACAATGCTCCTTATATGAAAAAATATAACATTTTTAATTATTTAGAAAATGAATCACTTTGCAGTTTAAAAAATTGAATGTTGGTGACGGTTGCAATTGAATAAGAAATTTAACCTATAGTGTATAGCTATTACAAGGGAGGAACTTCGAGTAGTATGTCTAAATTTTATTATAACTATGAGCATTATATCTGAATAACTATATTAGGAATGAAGTGTGACAACGTAGTAGTAAATTCATTTTTGTCATTAGCATCATTCATTCAGGGAATACACGGTTTTGGGTTTAACTAAAATAACAATATGTTCACACTATATCTATTAAGTGAATCCTATCTTCCCTCATCGTGGAATGGTAAACAAAGTTTGGCTTTTTAAATGAACCATCTAAAATATTAATGGGAGTGGATTGCAGGAAAGAGGTGAGCCCTTCAGAATGACAGGGTGGGGTTGGTTTATAGATACAAGTTTGGCCGTTTAAATGAAGCCGAGCTCACCAGTTGGATTCTTGTTGTGTCTAGGACAAAGAAACATATTTGATTAATCCATATAAACATCGTCGATTCCTTATATTATTATTTTTCGATAGAACCAAAAGCCTTCTCTTGTCCTTGGATTACTGGATCTTCATTTTGTTATGTTTTATTTGTTTTTGCATCTATTACATAGGAAGCAATCATTGCTGTAGGATATTGGTTTTTGTGGATTGATGGCACAACAAAAATTGCAGATAGAGAAAGCATAATGAAGGTCCATATCATTTGCAATCTTATATTTCAATCAATTAAGACGATTTAATCAATATTGTACCAATTGTATTTTCTTTTCAGGATTTCAAGAGGGACGTGGAGCTCCTATATTTTTGTTGACCTCACAAGTTGTTGGACTTGGTCTTACTCTAACAAAAGCAGATCGTGTTATTGTGGTTGATCCAACATGGAACCCAAGGTTATTGATTTTGTCCCTGTTGCTTTTGAATTTGTTAGCCACTCATTTATGAGTTTTGTTGCCTTGGAAAATCATGGCTAAAATAAAAACTAAAATAGAAAATAAGTTGGTGAGGCAGTGTATGTTACTGATGGGTCTGAGGGGAGTTGATAGTATGGTCAGCAGTGGGATGAGGCAGAGGCAGGAGGTGTATGCACGGTGGGTAAGTGGTGGAAGGTGAAGTATGATACAGTACAACAGGGGGTTGCTGTGGATTTATATCAGTGTTGGGAAGTGAAATGGTTGAATTAGTGGTTGTATCAGTGATTGTAAAAGTGTGGACTTACTGTATTGATATTATACTTTTACTTAACATATAACGTGTCTTTGTTTAACAGAATTTGTGGCAACTTGGTTTACTTTGTTATTTTTGTTTATGGATATTATTGAAACTTGGTTTATGGATGTCTTTTGTTTATTAATATTCTCTTAACTAGTTTATGTAACCAATTAATAGTTATTAGAACCTGTTATATATACTAGTTGCTTGAATATGCTTAAAATATAGTTTTGGAATATTCAAAAAAGCTGTTATATAAATAGAAGACAGCGTTTGATTAATGCTGTCAATGAAGAAACAACAGCGTTTATTTCGTGCTGTAATTATCTTGAAATTGTCAATAACAGCGTTTTTTACATGCTGTCGAAATAGTTGATGATTCAATCACAGCGTTTTTAACATGCTGTCGAAATTGTTGATGATTCAATAACAGCGTTTAGATAACGTTGTCACAGAGATGTTTCAACAGCGTTTATAGAAACGCTGTTGTAAGTTGTGTATATACGACAGCATGTCGTTATACAGCGTTTCTAATAACGCTGTTGTATCATATTACAGCGTTTATCAAACGCCGTTAAAAGCCTTTTGTGGTGTAGTGACACATGGACTCCCACATCCTTAATAGATCCGAACAAATACATGTTTTTGAGCATCTTAAACAGTTCTCAAATCTCCATATAGATTCCTGCATCTCAGACATGTCCACTTCTAAGAGATAGAACATGTGTCTCAGCTTTGAAGTGATTTTCGGTACGATATCGGTTTCTTCAAGACTGCATCGATGAATTTGGTCATTTAATGATATTGAGAAAGATCGCATATGGAAACCAAGTCTTGTATACTTATCATGTTTCTGATAATTTTGTCTCACTATCCCTCGATCAAGAGTGAAGTCGGTAGGTTAGAGCTCTATTGCTTATATCCCTAAATGAACATCAGCCTTAATTCCCACAGATAGACAAGCCTACTTCGTCAGCTTTTAGTTCTAAGTATACAACTAAATACTTCCCATAAACGAATAAACATACGAAGCACGATCAAGTCACACAAAGCACGATTAAGTCACATAAGAGACCACTAATATCCTTTTGTTTAACTAATCTTTTTTAAATTAAAACCTCTTTTATTAGTAAAACTTTTTTGATCTATTAAAACATCATTTATGAATTTCTACTATTCATTTGTACTATTTTCAATACTTCAAAAGTATTCATATACTTATCTCAAATGGTATAAGTACATTTATAGATCATTAGCAAGATTTCTTACTTTAAACCTTACTATTTCTATATTTCAAAAAGTATTCATATACTTATGCCAAATGGTATAAGTATATTCACAAATCATTAATAAGATTTATTACTTTGAACCTTTACTTTTTCTATCATTTTTCCAAAAGATTCGTGCTTATATTTTACTTTAAAATATCCATATTAAGGATCAAAGTAATTTCACAAATCTATTTGAAAGGTTTAAGACTAATGTTACTTAAAACATTGCCACTACAAACTGGAAAGCATTTCACTTATGCTTATCTTTAAATAGTTCTTTTAAAGATCTATTTACATTAATAAGTATAAAAAAAGGGTTAAAGACGAATGTAATTAACACATTGTAACAATAAACCCAAAACCATTCCATACTTATATTATCTTTAAAACATTCCTTTTATGATCTAAGATAATATTTGGTTAAGTTTGATAGTCGATTGATTGATTATCTAGTTAAAATAATTGCTTATACAAATCAATATTCGTACACTTAACTCGTTTTTGACATTTCAACTTAACTATTCCTCATTCAAGAGTGAAGCAAAGTAAGTTGGATCACTGTTGCATCAAAACCTTGCCTAGATACTTCATTCTTTAACCTTACAAATAGACAATCATACTCGTTGGCTTTTAGTGTTAAGTATAGTATCAATGACTTCCACAAACATGTAACAAACAACTTGATCAACCCATTTCCGACATTCCCGACTTAAATATTCCTCATTAAAGAGGGATGCCCGATAGGTTAGATCTCTATTGCTTCGTCCTTTCTCAACATCAATCTCAACTTTCAAAATTGATAAGCCTACTTCATCATCTTTTAGCATTAAACAAAGTTAATTACTTTTTAAACAAGTAAACAAACAACAAGATTAACACATTTTCAACATTCCAACTTAACTATTCCTCGTTCAAGAGGAAAGCCAGAGCTCTATTGTTCCGTCCCTACTCTACATCGATCTTAGCTCTCAAAAATTAGAGAAGTCTACCTCGTCGACTTTTAGTCTTAAGCCACTTCTTTATTTTTTAGAAATTTATACATAATTATTAAAAATATATTTAAATTTCAAACCAACTTTAGGATACTTCAAAATATATTTGAAAACATCTCTTAAAATATTAGAGAAAAATACCAAATTTAAATATTATTTTTGAATACTTATAACCATAATAGACTACTACAAAATTTATAAAAGCTGTTAAAAGTCCGTGTTATGAAAAAACATGATTCTTTTACTAGTTTTAACCACTTTAACAATTTTTTAAGATTTGAAATTTTTATAGTAATTACCATTATTAGGGTACTTAAAATCCATGGAAATAAACCACTAAGAATATCTTTCCATTTATTTATAAAAATTCCCAAAAATAAGGATTTAGAAGTGCACTTATAATGACTATTCTTGCTTCTACAATTTCAAACTTACTTTAATTTACCACACAAGTTAAACAACCATTTAAACATCAAATGAAAGACAAATCACATGTTCAATAGGGTAGTAGAAGGTATGTTATATAACGAAGTAATCATTTGCTTTCAAAAGCAAGAGGACTCTAAGATTTATAACTTTACTTAGTTAATGTCACTTTGGCTTTATACTTTGCACACAACATATATATGCACAATATATACTTATAACATGGTGAGATAACACACTTTGACCAATGAAAAACCAAAGCATAAAGCCATAAGAGTAAAGAACTATTCCATCGCCACAAGCCAACAAATCCAAAAGTTAGCACTTCAAAACCAAAGCAACCACCTCCCCTTCCTCCTTTATTGCTCATGGCCCTCGATGGATCACCCTCTTCCTCTCACATTCTCCCACTTCTTACTTGCTAATCAAGCTTCACATGATGTCTTAGGCCTAAAGCCAAAGTTTAAAAGAGATTAGAGATGATTTGGTTAAGACTTGAAAAAGTTAAAGAGCAATTAGTGGATTATTGCTTAAGGACTTCCATCATTTTTAACTCTCATACTTCATCTCAAGCTCAAGCGAATTAGTGATTTGTTCCTAAAGGTATGCCCCTCCTTATATAAGGTTTCACAATAGGTCAAAACCACCTTTTACCTTCCATAAAAGGTTACAAAGGAGCCTCATTTTGAAATGCTAACTTTACACCTCTATCTTTTTACTTAAAAGTTAAGTATTACCATAAAAGGCCATTTCCTAAATATCTTCCATTACATCACACATGAGATCATACTAAAAAAATTATTTCCATAATGGAAAAATGTTTTTATTTCATTTTACTAATTTTCTAAGAAAATAAGTGTATGTAAAAAAATCTGAACAACTTTTGACAGTTAAAAAGCTATTGATCGATACAACGATTTTCCTTCACATTAACGATATATTTTCAAAGTATTTATTTTTGTAAATATTTTCCAAAACAAGTTTACCATAATTACCTATGATTTAAAAGGAGGTTAAAAATCTTATAAAATCACTCTAATAACATTTAATCCAAGATTCAAATATGAAAATAATTCAGATATTTAAATACGAAATGTCTGAAATTCTGTGTCGTTACATTCTCCCCTTCTTAGGATATTTCGTACTCGAAATTCCAACACGAGCAACGAAAAGAAACAATCACATATCAATACTTAATAGTATTCAAAATCACTTAGCAAATAAAACTCATAATTTGCTCAAGTTCAAAATCCTCTCATCACACAAGGATGATAAACAGTCTCCTAAGCGTACCTTACGCTTTACAGCCTTAGGTTATTGGTTAGTCGATAATTCATGCTACCTCATAAAAAATCAAAGATTCATCGCTAAACTCCAAATGAGCTAACAAAACATTGCATGCAAATATACTAAAGCCCTGTATGATGTATTTGGATCATCTGTATGCAATATCAACTTTGATAACTTGCTTGATCACATAAATTTCACTTCCCAACTAGTATAAATCACTTTACCTCTTTAGTGCGAACTCCAATTAGGTTCCTTGATTAGAAACCTCTATTCTCCTTTCATAGCGATGAACTATCATAGAAAACTTCAGGATCATGTCAAGAATTCATATCAAGTGTTATCTATTAAGAATCTAGAGAAAAATCCTTATTCTAACCGGTGTAAATCACTTTGAAATCATGTACTCGAATACTGGATCAAGAATAGTCATGTGAATAAAACGATCGATGTATAACTTACATACTTATCCATTGGTTTCTTGACTATACCAATATCTTCTATCACATTCTTTTATCCAAATAGTATAACTCATTAATACTAAAATCATTTGTGAATCGTTTCATAAAACATAACTTCAAGTTTATAAATCGTTACAATGTAAGTTCATATTCATAAAATAATTCATGACATCATAAGAGTATATACAAAACATCAAATTTATTTTACTTAAAAAGCATGTTCAATAAATTCAAAACTTGTTTTAACTTACTACCTGCTCAATTCAAGTGTTATGTAAACTTAACTTTTATATCTTCACAAAACACTTAGTTTCAAGTTCTATAAAGATTAGAAAGTTTTCGACTATCCAAAATCGTTGAAAAATCCCGTCTAATTTTAACAAATGAAATCTACTAAATAACATATCATAATATGATGCACATACCATACAATCCTAATGCATAGGCTACACGTGTCCATAAAATAACTTAACAAATTTCAATAATTTATTACACCCACTTTACCCAAAAAGGGAAAACATGAACAGTTCCCACATTTATTCCGGGCCATCCCACTACCATTCGGTCATCCACGTATAAAACTTAGAAAAAGTTCATATCAAATTTCTTCCCAGAGAAAAAATTTTAAACTAAACACCGGCTTTTATTTCAAATCAATTTTTAAATAATAATATACACATATATCTTTTTATAACCAATCATACTTTCGGAATCAAATCAAAATCCTTTTTACTAAAACAACCCTGTAGCATTTCATACTTAGAAACCCAAAAATTAATGCAATGATGTTAAAGTAATCGCTAGAATTTTTTCAAGCAACATGAGTGAGTTCAGTACATCCAATTCATGCCTTTCGGACATAAAAAAATTACTTTCAAAAGGGTATTAAACACTTCATAAATCTATTAAGTACCATGATTCCAATTTCACGAACCAATTTGCCAAATATTTAATTTCAAATAGTACTACTATTATTTTCTCCAAATTCTCGAAAAACATTTTCAAAGACACCAGGATTTAAGTTCTCAAAATATCATTTTAAATCCTTCTTGTTTATAAGTCACGTTTTATAAACCATACTTATATAAATCACATTCTTATATAAGTTCTTTGACAAATATTTGTTTATGAAATATCTTATCTTTAGTTTAGATCAAAACGATTTTACAAAATTCAACTTTCGAAAACGTTAACTTTTAACCCAACATTGCCACCGAACGCCTTATAGTCAAACCGTGAAACTAAATTCACAAGGTGTTCATTTCAGTGTATCTATAAAAACTGTTTACCCAACCAATGCAGTAAAAAGGTAAAAGTGCCAATAAACTGGTTGAACACAAATCAACAATCAAAAAATGAAAGTCAATGCCCACAAACTGGCCAAGCATGACTAAACAAATTAATGAGGGGTAACAAATGAATATCATTAATTCCCACATTAATTAAACTGTACTTTGCAATTCACTTACATAAGTTATCTTATATAAGACCTTTAGTTTTCACAGTTTTAATTACCTCTAAGGTATACCTTTTTAACAATTACAAATATGCTCTTATATGTAAAATACATCCAACTTATGCTAGGATGTTCCATTACATTATCCCTTAATGATTCGTATCTACCAAAGCCAACGTTCTTGCTTAACCTTCGACTTCGATATCAAGTGTAACAAGTTGACTTTTTGACCCTCGAATGTTGACACTAATACATCTACGGTATTCGTGTATCGAGCATCTAAGTGCTGGAAATATGAAAAGTTAAGGTAAAAAAAAGAAATTAGAATATGAAAGAAGAGAACACAACATCAGAATGTCACTACGAAACGATAATATATAATGTCAAAGTAACAGCACAAAGAGTTACTTTGATATAGAAATTTTGGAGTTTTAAAAAGCCAAAGTACTATCATCAGCCTAGATAGATATAACAACCCATCCGAACAAATGCGGATATGTACAATATAGTAATGCAGCGGAAATAGGAATACTACGATAGATGAAATGTAACGACCCGCCAATTTATCGCTTTGATGAATTGTATTAATTTTTAAATTCACTCAAATAAAAGGATGATTATAAAAATAATATAGTTTTAGGTGATAACAAGTAATAGTAATCTAGTTTTGAATAAATATTTACAAAAATATTTGCCTCGAAATTTATATCGATAAAATGACATCATATTTAAATATAGATTTATGAATTTAAATTGAGATTTAATAATTTAGTAATTATTTTGATTATTCAAAATAATTATTTTAAATTATGATAATTCATTTTGAATAGTTATAAAGTGATAATAAATTATTTATGATAGTTTTCGTAAAAATAAATATTTGATTCGAAAATATAAGGAAAAATCGATAACGCTTTATCGGCATAATAGCAATTTTTGTAAATAATTGTTAATATAAATTTATTTGGTTTTATAATTCAAATATGATCATTTTAATAAATTTAAAATGATAAGGAGCTTATTTCTAAAAAAAAATTAACAAATATACGTACACTAATAAATAAGTGAAAATGTGACTGATAATTTGTTCCTCGGATTTCAACGATTAACAAATAAAAGTTGTTCCAGGACGTTCGTAGTGTTATGCACATACATGTACATACATATATATGTCATATGCATATGATAACATACATCGATGTACATAGACACACACACACACACACACACACACATATATATATATATATATTATATATATTACAAAATGATTTAATAATTCATAAAGCTTACCCTGTAAGTAACCATAAAGAAAACATCAACTCATTGTACCACACCATCACCTCATATCACCATCACATGGCTTTGAGGGTAGCCGTGCATGGAGAGGGCTAGGGGGGTGTGGGCTAGGGTGTTTTGGTAATTTCGCATTTGAATATTTTATTCGAAGTTTTTTATAAATACCACCCCTCTTCTCATAAAATCCTAATACCATTCCACTTCTTCTTCCTCTTCTTTTCAAGCTTTCTGAGTGCCTCTTTAATGGCTTCTTATTCATGGAAAAAGAATTTAGAAAAGTTAGGGAAAAATATTTTAAATAAAAGAGGAAAATAAATATACTAGTTTAGAATATTAATCCACTACAAAACTAGTTCAATACATCTCCTCTACTCTTCCAAAGTCCACGACTACCACCCTACACCACCTAGGGCATAAGCTCCTCCACTTATAACGACAGGCCAAGCTCCATCATAGGTTGCAAGCTCGGTTTCGTTTTCTTTGGTTTGATCGTAGCAGAGATATAGCCGATTTTATATTAGCTCGAAGGGAAAATGTAGGTGTGAACTCCTAAAATATAATATTATATTTTTGGATGATGATATGATGTTTGCAATGGATGTTAAATATACTTTGATCATCAAGTTTGATTGTTTCATAAGAATGTTGAATATATATGCAAGTCATAGAAATACACGTCGATAAGCACAAAGGCAATTAATTTCCTTGATTTAATGAAATGGTGCATATGGAATGTTAAACCTCTTTATAAATGGTTTAGAAATGAGTTTGAAAAGTTTTATAAACATTTTAAAAGTATTTTGGTGAAGTTTGAATGAGAAATGGAAATTTAGTTAAAAAAATAGGAGCGTCACGTAATGGTCGTTCATGATTTCGCGCCATAAAAGTCAAATGAGTGCATAAAATGGAATATAGCTTGGAATTCTTTGAGATAAGAATTTTTTGAACCATTATATCCATAGTTTTCCAACGAAGAAAGAAAATTGAGATTTCATGCAACGATCCACCTTTTTGGATAGTTTAAATCGACAACCAAACGCACGTGCCGATTCCAAACCTGTGACGACCCGGAAATTTTAACAAAATAAATTGGAATAATTGATCAATTTTAATTACTTAAAAGTTAATTAGAACTTGAATTCCAGATATTAATATTTACTAGATGATTAAATTATTGAATTTTATAATTCGAAATTGGGTAAAATGTTGAGTCTGGAGTTTTAAACCTGTTAAAAATAATTTGAAGGCTTATAAACTTATAATGATGAATACTGAAGATAATAGGATGGTTGAAATTCAATTTAAAGGTGGTTTGTTCAATTTTTTAAAATATATCGTTTAAATTGAATTTAAAATAGCCTTCCGAGGCACAGTCTCGGAATTGACGGAACTAGTTTCATTGGATCCATAATAGTTAATTATTATCGGATTTCAATTTTCGTAGCAATCGGAGTTGTCGTTTGACCCTGGAAGTTCAAAACGCTTAGAAACTATTTTAATCGATTTAATTTAAAATTGATTGTTTACTTCCGTAACTCATGCAAACGATCGAATTAGCTTCCGGAACATGTTCCATTGTGTTCGAAATGCGGGAAAAACCTTATAAACGTCTATCGCATGTCTGATTCGGGGTTCGGGATTTCGCGTTATTCGGCGACATATTTTCGATATTTAATTATTTAATAATCAGGCGTGCTCAAGAAGCCATTTCCAAATCCCTAGTTTATCTCCGTCTTCCTCTATAAGCCTACAACTTAAATCAAAATCGAATGCTTAAAAGAAAATATAGATAAAACAGAGAATAGTCGATCAAAACCCCTCTTCCTCCTTCAAAATTTGAAACCCCAATTAAATCACGTACCCCTCTCTCATCGAAATAGAAATCAAGCCGATAAAAAGAAAAGGAAAAATTTGCAGGCGACGCGTGTAACCACCCGCATATTTATCGATTGTATATTTAAATATTTTATTTAAATATTTCATCGTTCGTCGGATTTTTGTCTGAAATCCTACTTTTAGCAAACAGTCGAATTGGGACTCGAGACCACTTCCATTGAGTTCAAAATGCCGTTCGCAACCTTTTTAAGTATAAGCTTCGATATGTTTGGAGTAAGTTGATTTTTGCTACTTTTTCACTTAGGGCTTTGGTTTGGGTTTCAGCCCATTAACCTAACATATGAACCCAACTCCACTTCAACTCTTCATTACTTTATTTCATATTCCTAACACTTCAAGCTAAAGCAATAATGGGGGAAAGAAGAGGAAATTAAAACTCCAAGCCCTAGTCTTCATTAGCAAATCTAACTTCTAGCTCCAAATTCAAGAGAACCCGTTGGTAAGCATCTCCTTCTTCTTCTCCAACTCATTCTCCTTCCAATTTAAGAAATTCCTAAACCTAACTTTGGGAATGTTCTTCTTTTTGAGCATAGATTTAAGCTCGTTTGGGTTGTGTTGAAGAGTGGTTGATTCTCCCTTTGCTTTCAAGTTTCTTCTTCCTTTGTTTGGGTTCAAAAGTGAGATTTTTATCTCACATCTATGCTTATAATTATCTTCGATTGTTAGGTATGAATTCCTAACACTTATTCATGTGCATTTGCTTTTGGTTTGGATTGATTTGGTGAATATTCCAATTTTTGGTGTTTTGGGTTCGATTCATTAAAAATCATAGCTTTGATGTTTTGATCATGTTTTGGTGATAAACCGAAGAGCTTCTATGGTCGGGTAGTCGATTGGCGTAAACCCTTAGTGTCGTTGCTCGACCGTTTGCAAATTGAGGGAGTTTGCACCTCTTTTGACATAGGGTAGGAAGTGCAAGAATACAGGTTCGGCCGACCGAACCACTGGGCTAGTCGACCGACCTGCTACTAAAAGTGCATAGCACTTCTCTGTCTCAGATCCGGTCGACCAACTACAGAGCTCAGTCGACCAACCTGCTTCCCAAGGATTTTTCTAGAACAGGGTCCGGTCGACTGAGCTCTGTAGCCGGCCGACCGACCTGTTGTTGTTTTTCCTATTTTGCCTATTTTACGTGGTTTCCAAATTTAAATCGATTCGTGATGATCTTATATGTTGTTATCATTTATTATCGAGGTTGCTCGATCCTATCCACCTTTAGGCCTTCACTAGGTCGAACCCTGTAGCGGGGGCGTTGCCCCCGCGCCCCCACCTTAGGGGGTTGCCACCCCCCTCCGTAGGGGATCTAATCTGAAAAACATTCAACAGAACTTGCTTTGTTGAGATGCTGAGTTGACCATTCTTCGAGACAAACTATCTTTGGCTTCTCGGTCGATTTTATGGATTTTTGAATATCTATTTCGATGGATTCTTTATCGGTTTCTTTGGATTTTATTCACGTCTTCGAATGTGAATTTTTATGATTGATTGTTTCTACAATCACTTCTATGATTTGTCACTTTAAAATATAAAGGTTTTCTATACTAGTAGTAAATATCAAAACTCTCTCTTCAAATGATTTCAACACTATTTTATAACAAAAGCTTGTTTTCTCAAACCGATTTTCAATCTATTAGTATATACAAACCTTTACCTCACTCGTATGAGAAATCTAATTAAACGACTTAGTAAAACAAGTGGTATGAAATGCTTGCGTTTACTTCGTCGGTTAATTCTTGGACTTGTTCGATTGAATCTCTTGTGACAATTTTCTAGTGGAGATCTACAATTTGTTCGTAAATATTTAAGTTAAGCTTGTGGTTATGGGACATGAAGCTAAGCTCATATATTTACTAGCTTACTGTAATTGACACTTCTCTGTGATCATGATGATCATTTTTATGTTTAGACTAGCATTGTGCGATGTCTTTTTGATTTGGTTCATCGGATGTCACGCTGTACGACGTCGATGCTCCGAATTATTTGATACATTGGATGTACCGTTTGGACTACATCAATGTCTTTGCTTTTGATACATTGGATGTACCGTTTGCACTACATCAATGTCTTTGCTTTTGATACATTGGATGTACCATTTACAATACATCAATGTCTTTGCTTTTGACACATTGGATGTACCATTTGCAATACATCAATGTCTTTGCTTTTGATACATTTGATGTACCGTTTGCACTACATCAATGCCTTTGCTTTTGATACATTGGATGTACCGTTTGCACTACATCAATGTCTTTGCTTTTGATACATTGGATGTACCGTTTGCACTACATCAATGTCTTTGCTTTTGATACATTGGATGTACCGTTTGCACTACATCAATGTCTTTGCTTTTGATTCATTGGATGTACCATTTGCACTACATCAATGTCTTTGCTTTTTGATTCATTGGATGTACCGTTTGCACTACATCAATGTCTTGGCCATCCTTTTCCTGTGATTTCTGGATTTCGTGTGTTGAATTCTGGAATTTATGTTTCACCAACTTTTACGATTGGCTTTGATATATATGTCATTTATTGTGGCTTGGTGAATGAAATTAGGAGTATGACATTCCTTTTTATCTTTAAGAAGATCTTTGCGATATTGATTAATCTCTTATTGATTTTTCAATTATTTATTTATCACAGCTTGACATTGTGATTATTATACATTTAGTCATATCTCTTATTCTATATCATTTCATCTGATATTTATAACTAGACTGATCCGTTTATTATTTTCTTCTTAAATAATACTCGGGTCAGACCGAGATGTTACAGGTGCTTCTGCTTGACTTCTCTTCTGGGGTTATCATCCTGACTTTTGGTTAACTACTTGGATTAGTAGTTTTTGTTGTATACATTTGAGATATAGACTCATAGTTGTGTACTTGTTCTTTTGTATAGAACATGTTGCTATTCTTTTGTGTCATTGTGGATCTTTTAGACCACTACTCTGATGTACACTTTTATGTGTTATATTTATTCATGTCTATTTCCGCCTTTGTGATATGAATTATCTGTGACTGATTTGTGTTATGTTTATTTCTATATTTGTTTCCGAAGACATTATTGCCACTGTGTAATAGCTTTGAGTTTGTGTCGGCATGTCGGACTTCCTCTGGAAAAGAATGCAAGTTATATTTTATCTGGCATATTAGTACTCGCACAAAGCAATTATACAGATGGTCGCTCCTCAACAGCCTTATTCTCCATGCTAGTTGATGGCATTACACAGTAGTGTCCTTGTCTAGCGTGGGTATAGAGGTGGGGCATCACAGCTTGGTATCAGAGCCAAACTTCGGAACAACGTAGAATAACTTAACAAGGATCATGTCCTAAGTCTTTCTTAGGAGTTTTGCTTTAGGATTTTATTCGGGTGTTCATACCATTCAATCCTATTTTATTTAGTGAATCCTTGTTTTATCATCATGATTGTTTGATATTCATTTTAAGAATAACTTTTTCTTCTTCTTTTCTTTCTTTCTTAAAGAAAAGAAATGGTTGGTTTTGGCAATCCTAGCGCTGGACAATCCAGAAGTCCTTCTCTGGATGGCGCATTCATGTCTGCCCAACAACTTTTGGATCTTGTAAAGAATCAAGAGTTTATTTATGCTTTGAGTAAGAACCCCGAGATGATTCTACCTTTGAAACTTGAAGTTCCTTTCGCTCAGCTTGTGGATATCACTCTTCGATATGAAGAGGTTGGTAAGGGAAGTGATAGTGATATTGGGATTTCCAAGAAGAGGCATATTATGTTCAAAAGCCCTAATCCCAATAAGAAAGTGAAGCAAACTACTTTGGTAGTAAAGACTCCAATCCCTGATCGTGGAGGATGCTACAATTGTAATTTTAAGGACCACTATGCAAAGGAGTGTTCGGAACCACTCTTTTGTCGTTATTGCAAAAATACATGTCATCATATTTCTGCCTGCCCCATACTTCAAAGCAAGAAGAAGGTGGAACAAGGAACTTCGGTAGACAAGACTCCTACCCCAAGTCGTAAACAATGCTACAATCGTGGTTCCACGGACCATTATGTAATTGAGTGCCTGAAACCCCTTTATTGTCGCTATTGCAAAGAATCGGGTCATTTTTTATCTGCATGTCCCAAAATTTTGAACAAGGACATGAGAAAGCTAAATATTGTGCAAGCCCCTAGCAACACTTCTCTTGGTCATTCTCATTTAATCCTTGATGACATTTGCTTTGTGATCTTCTTGTTCGTGTTCTTTTTGATATGGGTTCCATCTCACTATTTTATATCAAAAGAACTTGTTGATTATTTTCCTTTAAACAATTTTGGGATTGATATCTTCCTTGAGAATTGCAAATCCGGATGGTAGATCCGCAACACTCAATTTGCTTTTTATTGATGTCGAAATTATTTTATGTGATTTTTCTGTCCGAGCCGATTTTTACTTAGGCTTCGGAATCGATTTTTGGAAAGGATTGGCTTATTGCGAAGACCATATCCTATTTTCCGTGAGAATTAATCATCTTCGAAAATTTTAATATGTTAAGCAGATTTCTATTTTTCTTTGTGATTCCGATTTCAAATTTTTGGTGGCATTGATTTTTATTCTTTAAACCCTCATGATGAGGAAAGTTTTACTTCTCTCATTTAAATAGTTTGTGAAATTTTCCGGTTTATTTGGACTTGTCTTAGGATTATCACCTAAGCAATATCTTGTGTGGTGATAAGGTCTTCTCAGCTCGACCTTGCCACCGATTTTCATTTGGTTACGAGTTGCATGAGTTAGAATTCCACTTACGCACTCCGCACTCGTTATGATTCTTATGAATGACTTATTATGTCATTCAGTTTTGCCCATCTTGTTTCGTCCATTTTATAAATCAAGTATTCTATGAATATCTCGATAACTTCATTTTTGTATTTATTGATTTTGGATGAAAATAGAAATTTAAAATTTTGTAGATCTTTTTCATAAGATTTATTTATAAGTACAATTGGATTTTGATCTTAAACGAGCAATCAAAACTTTTAAGAGATATTTTCATCATATAGAAGATGACTTTGTGATTGTATTGCCCATTGAGTGCTTTAAGAATTCTGGTCGATGCGCTTGATCAAAGTTATCGATAGGAATTTCCTAAACGCTTTGATGAGACAGTCAGACATAATAAATTGACTTGTAAAAATGTAAATTTTTCTAGAAAGATTATTATATAAAGATAAATGTAATTTTGAAAGTTTTAACTTTTCAGGAAAGAAGATTATTTAAAAGAAATTCTTTCTTTTCGATACTCTTATTCTTGTGATTCCCGAAGGGAACCAAGACTTTATCTTTTGTACCAATGCTAATCGTATTAGTTTGGATGCCGCTCTCTTGCAAAAGATGACGTGCTATCACTTGTTCTTCTAAGTCATTAAAAGCCGATTGAGACTAGGTATGCCACTCATGATCAAGTTCTCGCGGCTATTGTTTTCGCTTTTAGAGTTTGGCATCATCATTTTTGGGGGAGGAATTTGTTCTCCACCTCGATCATAAATCTTTGAAATATTTATTTTCTCATAAGGAACTTCATGTCGACTCGAGTTCCTGGCATTTTATGATCTTGATATTATGGAAATCGTGTTGCCAACACGCTTTGTCGTAGACAACAAGTTGTTGATTCTTTGATGTTGTCTGAATGGAATTATCTTTTTATCAAGTTCATCGGACGTTTTGATATACTTTGTTTTATTGAGCTTTATCTCATTTTTTTATGGACTAGCGTCCGATGTTCTTTTATGGTGTTCGGTTCATCGGATGTACTGTTATTATACTACATCGATGTTCCGTCTTATCTGGATCAATGGATGTACCATTATTATACTACATCGTTGTTCCGGTTTATCGGTTCATTAGACGTACCGTTTTTGTACTACGTCGGTGTTCCAAATTATTCGAGTTTCTAGTTTCTTGGGCGTACCGTTTCTGTACTACGTCGTTGCACTGGCCCAATTTTCTGCTATTCTTGACGTTTTTTGCATCTTTTAACTATGGAAATGCTTTTAGGTTTCCTATTTTATTCTTGAGCCCGGTGATATTGAGGAAATTGAAGTTTCACCAGATTTGACTTTTGAGAAAATTCGCATCATTGCTTCGGAGGTTGAGTGCCTTCGAAATAAAGATGTTCTTTTTGTGATAGTTCAATGGTTCTCAAATCCTATGGATTGCTCTTGGGAATCCAGAGAATTCACCGTGCGAACCCGTTTAGGCTAACTCTTTCATGTTCCTTATGGTAAACTTCCTATTTCAAATTTTCTTTTGAGTTGATATGCTTCTATGGTTGTTACTTCTTATTTTCTTCTTATGTATTGCGAGGACGCAATTTCTTTAAGGAGGGGAGTCTGTAACAACCCGCATATTTATCGATTGTATATTTAAATATTTCATCGTTCGTCGGATTTTTGTCCGAAAACCTACTTTTAGCAAACAGTCGAATTGGGACTCGAGACCACTTCCATTGAGTTCAAAATGTCGTTCGCAACCTTTTTAAGTATAAGCTTCGATATGTTTGGAGTAAGTTGATTTTTGCTACTTTTTCACTTAGGGCTTTAGTTTGGGTTTCAGCCCATTAACCTAACATATGAACCCAACTCCACTTCAACTCTTCATTACTTCATTTCATATTCCTAACACTTCAAGCTAAAGCAATAATGGGGGAAAGAAGAGGAAATTAAAACTCCATGTCCTAGTCTTCATTAGCAAATCCAACTTCTAGCTCCAAATTCAAGAGAACCCATTGGTAAGCATTTCCTTCTTCTTCTCAAACTCATTCTCCTTCCAATTTCAGAAATTCCTAAACCTAACTTTGGGAATGTTCTTCTTTTTGAGCATAGATTTAAGCTCGTTTGGGTTGTGTTGAAGAGTGGTTGATTCTCCCTTTGCTTTCAAGCTTCTTCTTCGTTTGTTTGGGTTCAAAGGTGAGATTTTTATCTCACATCTATGCTTATAATTATCTTCGATTGTTAGGTATGAATTCCTAACACTTATTCATGTGCATTTGCTTTTGGTTTGGATTGATTTGGTAAATATTCCAATTTTTTGTGTTTTGGGTTCAATTCTTTAAAAATCATAGCTTTGATGTTTTGATCATGTTTTGGTGATGAACAAATGAGATTCTATGGTCGGGTTGTCGACTGGCGTAAACCCCTAGTGTCGTTGCTCGACCGTTTGCAAATTGAGGGAGTTTGCACCTCTTTTGACATAGGGTAGGAAGTGCAAGAATACAGGTTCGACCGACCGAACCACTGGGCCGGTCGCTACTAAAAGTGCATAGCAGTTCTCTATCTCAGATCTAGTCGACCAACTACAGAGCTCAGTCGACCGACCTGCTTCCCGAGGATTTTTCCAGAACAGGGTCCGGTCAACCGAGCTCTGTAGCCGGTCGATCGACCGGTTGCTGTTTTGCCTATTTCGCCTATTTTGCGTGGTTTCCAAATTTAAATCGATTCGTGATGATCCTATTTGTTGTTATCATTTATTATCGAGGTTGCTCGATCCTATCCTCCCTTAGGCCTTCGCTAGGTCGTACCGTTTTGGATGGGGCGCTGCCCCACACCCCGTCGGGGGCGCTACCCCCTGGACCCCCGTGACTTGACCGGGCAGGTCGAACCCCGTAGCGGGGACGTTGCCGCCGCACCCCCACCTTGGCAGGTTGCCACCCCCCCCCCTCCGTAGAGGATCTTATCTGAAAAACATTCAACAGAACTTGCTTTGTTGAGATGCTGAGTTGACCATTCTTCGAGACAAACTATCTTGGGCTTCTCGGTCGATTTTATGGATTTTTGAATATCTATTTCGATGGATTCTTTATCGGTTTCTTTGGATTTTATTCACGTCTTCGAATGTGAATTTTATGATTGATTGTTTCTACAATCACTTCTATGATTTGTCACTTTAAAATATAAAGGTTTTCTATACTAGTAGTAAATATCAAAACTCTTTCTTCAAATGATTTCAACACTATTTTATAACAAAGCTTGTTTTCTCAAACCGATTTCCAATCTATTAGTATATACAAACCATTACCTCACTCGTATGAGAAATCTAATTAAACGACTTAGTAAAACAAGTGGTATGAAATGCTTGCGTTTGCTTCGTCGGTTAATTTTTGGACTTGTTCGATTGAATCTCTTGTGACAATTTTCTAGTGGAGATCTACAATTTGTTCGTAAATATTTAAGTTAAGCTTGTGGTTATGGGACATGAAGCTAAGCTCATATATTTACTAGCTTACTGTAATTGACACTTCTCTGTGATCATGACGATCATTTTTATGTTTAGACTAGCATTGTGCGATGTCTTTTTGATTTGGTTCATCGGATGTCACGCTGTACAACGCCGATGCTCCGAATTATTTGATACATTGGATGTACCGTTTGCACTACATCAATGTCTTTGATTTTGATACATTGGATGTACCGTTTGCACTACATCAATGTCTTTGATTTTGATACATTGGATGTACCGTTTGCAATACATCAATGCCTTTGATTTTGATACATTTGATGTACCGTTTGCACTACATCAATGTCTTTGCTTTTGATACATTGGATGTACCGTATGCACTACATCAATGTCTTTGCGTTTGATACATTGGATGTACCGTATGCACTACATCAATGTCTTTGCGTTTTATACATTGGATGTACTGTTTTCACTACATCAATGTCTTTGCGTTTGATACATTGGATGTACCGTTTTCACTACATCAATGTCTTTGCTTTTGATTCATTGGATGTACCGTTTGCACTACATCAACCTCTTGGCCATTCTTTTCTTGTGATTTCTGGATTTCGTGTGTTGAATTCTGGAATTTATGTTTCACCAACTTTTACGATTGGCTTTGATATATATGTCATTTATTGTGGCTTGGTGAATGAAATTAGGAGTATGACATTCCTTTTTATCTTTGAGAAGATCTTTGCGATATTGATTAATCTCTTATTGATTTTTCAATTATTTATTTATCACAGCTTGGCATTGTGATTATTATACGTTTAGTCATATCTCTTATTCTATATCATTTCATCTGATATTTATAGCTAGACTGATCCGTTTATTATTTTCTTCTTAAATAATACTCGGGTCAGACCGAGATGTTACAGGTGCTTCTGCTTGACTTCTCTTCTGGGGTTATCATCCTGACTTTTGGTTAACTACTTAGATTAGTAGTTTTTGTTGTATACATTTGAGATATATACTCATTTTTGTGTACTTATTCTTTTGTATAGCACATGTTGCTATTCTTTTGTGTCATTGTGGATCTTTTAAACCACTACTCTGATGAACACTTTTATGTGCTATATTTATTCATGTCTATTTCCTCCTTTGTGATATGAATTATCTGTGACTGATTTGTGTTATGTTTATTTCTATATTTGTTTCCGAAGACATTATGGCCACTGTGTAATAGCTTTGAGTTTGTGTCGGCATGTCGAACTTCCTCTGGAAAAGAATGCAAGTTATATTTTATCTGGCATATCGGTACTCGCACAATGCAATTATACAGATGGTCGCTCCTCAACAGCCTTATTATCCATGCTAGTTGACGGCATTACACGGTAGTGTCCTTGTCTAGCGTGGGTATAGAGGTGGGGCGTCACAACGCGGCTCGATTTTCTAGCTGTTATTGAGCGCGCGTTCTTGAGCGATGTAGGGTTGCGATGCGGAGGCGATGCGGCTCGATTTTTCTAGATCTCGTTGAGCGCGCGAGTGGGTTGCGCGGCGGTAGCAAGTGGAGCTCGGCACGTCGACGTGTGGGCTAGGGTTCGGCGTGGGTCGTGTGAGGAAGAGCGGGACTCGATGAATCTCGTATGGCTGTAGATTGGGGTTCGCATGTTGAAAACTATGGCATACGAGCTCGACTCAAACTCGTGGAGGAGGAGGTTCGCGTGAAGTTCGGTAGGGTGTCGTGCTTATTAGCTGGCGGAGGAGAGCAGTGAGGTAATTTTGATCATCTCTGTGTTTAAAAAAAATTAAATTCATTTACAGTAAAGTATTTGTAAAAACAATTATATATATATATATATGTATATGTATATGTATATGTATATGTATTTATGAATACGATCTTTGAATATAAGAGAATTTATAAAAGTTAGATTTTGAAATCTATAAATTGTTTTTATAGATGTATGAATAGTTTTAAGAGGAAAATTTCTAGTTTAAAATTAAATTATTTGTTTAAAACCAAATTGTTAGTTTAAATTTATTAAGTAAGTAGTAATTAATTGTTCGATCAATTCAAATATTAATAAATTGTATAAATACTCCACAAGGTTGAAAATTCGTGGGATCAAATCGAGAATGAAGTGGATTGCGAATTTAAAAGAGAAAAGGTGAGTAAATCTCACGCTGTGGATTTCTATTTAAATTTAAATGGTTAAATTTAAATAATTGGTTGGATGAATAACTTGATTGGATGTGCTATTGAAGATGATGTGACTTTGCTTGATTTGATCTCGAGTTAATTGTGGTTGACTCGAAGTGTTCAGGTTTTTAAATTGTTTAGATTAAATGTTATAAATAAGTGAATGTTTTCATTCTAATGTTGTTAAGGGTTTAATGATTTCTGGTTCATCAAATTTGAAGTGTAATTAAAATAAATAATTAATTAGTTCAATTAATTTATAATTTGGGTTAATTAGTTTTTCAATTAACGGTTTGGAATTAATTAATTATGGATTAAGTTAATTAATGAAGTTTAATTAATTCGGTATAATCAACGGATGGTTTGATGAATAATTACTTAATTAAATTAAAATTAAATATAATTACTTTGTGTAATTAATCAAGAGATTAATTAAGACGATTAATTAAGAGGAAATTTATATATTTAAAAGAGTAAATAAATAGATAGTTAATTTAAAGGTTGAGATAAATCAAGAATGTTTAATATTTGTGGTTTAATTAATGATTAATTGTTTAATGAAATTAATTTAGATTAGGATAAATTAAATTATAATTGGAAATCGTTAATTTATATAATCAATGACGTAATTAAAGATTGATTAATTAAGATTGGTTAATCATTAATTCATGTCTTATGTGAAGTTAATATGAGTAATTAAAGATTAATGTAACTAAAATAGCTAAATTGTTCATGAAGAAATTGAGATTACTTATTGATTTTTGGTTAAGTATAATTAACATTGGGAAGTTAATTAAGGATAGATGCTTGAATGGAATTGAAGGATAATTAATTCGGGTTGATTAATTAGGATGAATATTGACGGGATGATTGAATTATTTGATTTGAATTAAGTAATCGACAAGATAAAGAATCTAAGTGATTGGAGGTTAAAAATTCAATTAGAATTGATTGAATTAATTTGGAAGCGATAAAATTTGCTTATGAATGATTGATTGGTATTGGAAACTTTGAATGAGTTGATATCTCTGATATGAAATGTTGTACTTATCATTTGGATAACTTGGGATATGATGGTATGAGACCCGAAGAGGCCGGGATCGGGTATTGGGAGATACCCGAAACCATTTCGAATTTTTATAAATTGATTTGAGAAATCAATAGGCAGGAATGAAATGATTTAAGTGAATTGGATTATTTTATCTAAGTTTGGTACTTAGAAATTTATATGTGAAATAAGTGTTGTCTATAGCAAATTGTGAATTGGTTAAATTGATATAAGTTACCCCAGGTTTATATAAGTTGTATGCATGTATTCCATGTTAGTTGAGTTTACTCACGCTGGTTTCCAGCCTGACCCGGGTGTTACTTTGATGTAATGCTCGGGTCAGACCGAGTATCACAGATTTCCAGGTTAGGACGTCTGGAGCTCAGGAGGCGAGCTGGATGTCAATATCGTATGGAGTATTTCCGCTGTATTTTTATTATTATTGTTAAGCTAGGACATGATAATTGTAAATATTCTGTGACTGTGTATATGTGAAACTCTGATGTATTAAAATATAATCGACAGATATAGTATTCTTTTGTAAGCTGTTATTATTTATTATTATATTTTATCCGCTGCGAATGTGAGATGTTAATGTTTCTGTTCTTCTTCTTCTATCTCTTTCTTCTTTCATAACTATCTGGAATTTTCGAGTGTGAAAATTTCGGGTCGTTACATTTGGTATCAGAGTTGAAAGGTTAAGCGAGAACCTTGGCTCTGGTGGGGATTACTCATTAAATAGAGTCCAAAGTACTCTAGAATGAGTTGAGTATATATATATATGAGAGCGTATTTGTTATTTTCTTATATAAAGATTTTAAATGATTTTATATAAGATATATATTTTGATATGTAAAGCAATATTTCCTTCTAATAAATATTAAGGTGATTGATTGTTAATTATTGAAATTAAAATTAAGAAGTAATATAATACAACCAAGCTGAAGTCTAGAGTTGGAATTAAATTAAGCAGAAACGAGAAACAACCAAATTAAAATTTAATGTATTGAAAATGAAATTCTAAATCTGGTCCCAGAATTCGGAAATTTTGTTTCAAAGTAATGAAAAATAATAAATGAGTACTATTTGGATAACTGGGACTTGTTGGAAACAATGGGTTGTTTAAAATTTGATTTGAATTTAAAACCAAGGGTGGTTTAAAATTGTAAAACATGGTTGAGAGGGCCAAGAAATAAATATGTGTATATGTATGGATATACATGATATCAAAGATAATTTGAAATAAACTCTAAGAGGTTGAGTTTTGATTTTTCCCTGAAGTGTGATGTAAAAACCCAAGGTGATATAAGTTTTTAAGTGGGAAGATTATTATTGTGAAGTTTAAGGATTGAATGAGGTTGAGTGGATTAAGTAAATTGGAATTTTACTTTGGGAAAGTTAAATAAATGTAGAAAAAGCAACCTGAATTTGAAATTTCAAGATGAAATTGGAATTTAACTTGGAAAGTTAAATGGTTGATTTGAATTGGGGATTTGTGTGATCTCAAAACGGGTTTGAGATTTAAAATTTGAAAATAGATGGGCGTTTTAAAATAAATTGGATGATATCATCATATTGTTAATAAAAATCTTTAAATTGAGAATGGTAGTGTATAAATAAAATAAATTTGAATAATTAAGTTTGTAAAATATACTTGTTTAAGAACTGGCTTCAAACTGGAAGATAAAAAAATTGAATAATAAACTAAATTTTTTAAAATAAAATTGTATTGAATTCTTATTTGAACCTTGAAATACGTAAGTAAAGATAATTTAAACTGGAATTTTGAGAATTGAACTCAGAAATTAAATTGATTAAAAACTTTAAATAAAGGTTGATTTGGTTTAAATGGTTAAACCAACCTTTGAGAATTTAACTCGAATTTACATAATTCGAGATAGTTTAAATTCAAGATTGAAATTGAATTAGTTCAAAATTGAATTTGGTTTGAATTAATTGGATTGGTGATTGAAGATGTATAAGTTTAAAATTTAAATGGGAAATTAAATTGGATTATATTGAAATGATTTGAATTTGAAATGGGTTCAATTGATAATAATTCAAATTGATTGGAATAATACGAAATTAAAATTAAAATCGAACAGGATTAAAATCAACTAGAATTTGATTTAAATTGGGGAAGGAATCAAGATTAATTCAACTTGAATTGGGAATAAATTTCAATAGAAATTGAAGTTATTCAAGTTAGAATTGAGTCAATTAATGGAAGTGTACATTGAATTGTTGGGGTAGTGAACAGTTTGACTCTTGACTATTTTCAATATAAATTGTTTTCATATAAACTTATTTTTTTCCAAGCTATTAAATATATACAACCTTTCTTTCTTAAAGCCAAATTATTTATACTTGTTTTACAATTATTTTTGAAGCTATTTAACTATTTTTCAACTGTTTTATAAACTAATCACTATTTTTCAACTATTTTACAAATAAATTACTATTTTTCAATTACCTAAAATTTCTGGAACTATCTAACTATTTTCCAACTATTCTAAGATTAGTTAACTATTTTATAGCTATTTCGTAAACTAATAATTATTTTTCAACTACTTATCTATTTTTCAATTTTTAAGCTATTTTCTAAATATAAACTGGTCGGAGTTCAAACTGTTATGAATTTAATACCCAACTGAGATAGGAATTGAAGTGATAATTCAATGGAATTGAGACAATTGTAACTAAGTGAATGAAAATTCAAGTGAATGAGAATAGAAATGGGATTGATTTGGCTGATAATCAATGGAAATAAATACGTAGGATGTATGTATACTATTCTATTCGCATAGTGATTTGATCCAGATTCGAGCATAGAATTTCGAGGTAGTTTATCAATCCGAGTTGGGATTTTTCACTCGATTTTCGACGGCGAACCTACATATGGATTGTTGATTGGTTTTGGATGTTCTCTATCATAGTTATAGCTATGCAAGGAGATTGACAGTTTCTGATCAAGAAACCAGATCAGTGCCCGCACTAGGAAGTCGGGTGGACGATACTTGTTCGGAAGTAAAATTATGTCATCGAGTGAGCGATCAGATTGGTATAGCATACGAATGATAAGTGTACATCGTGCGGATTTGAATGAAATTGAAATTGGAAAGAGAAGTCAAATTTGAATATTTGATTTTGAATAAATGAAGCTATATATCTTTGTTATATGAGATAAAACGACCCTTGATAAATCTATAGCCAGAAGAAAATATTTTTTGAAAGTGTTTGAAGTAAAAAGGGTTTTATACAAGTTTGAAATGATCCAAAGTTTTAAAAATTATATATATCTGTATATATATATAAAGGATCTTATGAGGATTTTGGAAAAGGTTTTGAGAACTTTTGGATTTGGAAAGGCTTTTGATATTTGGGTAAAATCAATAAGAAAATTTGGAAAGCCTAGTTTGAGAATTATCGATTTTGGAATAATCGATTTTGTATAAATGAGCTTTGTATGGGATCATACTAGGTGTATGATTTGAAGATACTATATGTGTATAGTATAAAATATTTTGATGATGGCTTTTGGGAAAAAGGCGCTCCCTTGAAATGAACTTTCAGGAGTGCCACCGGGTGGTGCTGCCTTGAGCCCCAGGGGGGTTCTAAAGTTGATCCTTTGAGGAGTCCGGACAAACGAGTTCCTGAGGATTATTGGGTAGCGGAAGTCGAGGGCGCTGATGCCTACAGGGGCATCTGGGTTATGCTGTGACGACAGTGTAACTCAATGTCACTGCGATCTACTGTGGGGACCATAGCGAAAATCATGTGGAGGATGAGTGCCAACAGTCTACACTTGATTTTGCCGGGAAGGCAACGCAACATCGGTAGACTGCGATCTATGGTCAAGTGGAGTGGAGAAGTTTATTTTTGGCAGCGAAATTCGATGGCGCTGATGCCTACAGTTATATGGCTTTTTGCTGTGATAGCTACGTAACCCCGGTTGTAGCTGCGATCTGTCGTGGGTTCTGTGGTGTAATCGAGGGGCGCAGAGGCCTACAGTTATCTATGGATTTTATCGGGATGGCAACGTAACCATCGGGTTAACTGCGACCATGGATGGGGGTGATGATTTCCAGAGCATTCTCACCAAAGTTATTTCCTCTATTTTCAAAAACTGTATTCAATATTTTTAATAAAATTATTTTCCAAGTATTTTCACTGGGTGTTGAAAACGGGTTTGCCAAGTACTTATAGGTTTTTAGTCCTACGCCTGATCAACGTATGACTGAATTTCTATGAGAACAAGGATGGACTGGTTGAGACATCGAGTCATAAAAAGTATTTTTATAAAGAGCTATTTTATTAAGTATGATGTGAATTTAAAAGCATTTCTAAAAAATTTAAAATAAAGATGTTGGAATATTGGGGAAATAAAAAGGAAATCCAAACTGGAATTTTAATGAAGTGAATTTGTAATTAAAATCGAACATTGATTTGGAAGTCGAAAGTAAACTAATTGGCTAAATAATTATTTGGTTGAGTATATTAATAAAATTTAACTTGGGTAAATAAATGGGTTGTAAGTGATAATGGGTTTGGAAATGAATTCGAATTTGTAAATAGAATTCGACTTGGATTTGATAATGAATTATATAAGTAGAGGTGCTATAAAAATAAAAATAAAATAGAGTTGGATCAAATAGTGGTGGTTTGAATTACAAATAAAATTCAAGTGTGATATGAATAATATTTAACGAAAGTTGCAAGTAAATTAGATATAAGAGAAGCGTCGTCATATGAAATTTATTTATAATAGTCATGGTTTGAATTGCAACAAAACACAAGTGAACGGAATAAATTGAAAATGGCTTGTATTAATAAAATAAACTCGATAATGAATTAAGTAAATAAATGAAAATTTTAAAAAGGGTTAATTGAGTTAAATAATAAATGGATGAAGTCTGATAGAATAAAAATTATACCAAAGTTGTGATTGGAATTGGATTATCAGACTGAACTTAAGTTCGGTGGCATATTAATTTGAAGTGTAAATGAGTTAAGTTTGTGCTTGAATATTATTTTGATAAATTGAGAAGGTTTTGAAATTAAAATTTAAAATGGATAGGCTAACTAAATTTAATGGAAGTTGATTAAATGAGAATCCAATAGAAGTAAACTTAAGTTTGATGTTGGAATAAATTAAAGTAAATTAACTTAAGTTTAAAATTTATGGAAGAATAAGAATGAAAGCCCATGAAATAAAAGTTTGGATTGAATTAATTTGGGAATGGTTAGAAGTATACAAGAACAGAAGGTGTTAAGCTAAATAAATGGTTGGTTAATAAATTAGAAATGAAATTAAATTAAATTCATAATGAGTTGAAATTAATTTGAAATAGTTATAAACTAAAATAGATACTTTATTAACCGAATATCGTCGAGATTGCATAACAATAATTGTGGTTTGGCATAAACCAAAGTAATTAAAAGTCTATGAGTCAATAGAGATTAAATGAAATTGATTTTGAATCATTTGAAGAGAATATAAGCTTGTTTGGATTAAAAATCAATGGAAGGTAAGAAATTGAGTTGCAAACCATTGAAATTGAATGAAATGGTGTATGGATTGCACTAATTGCTAAAATAAATAAGTTGCTTGCTTAAAATGCTAAACAAGGTACGCCTACGCAATAATAATAGGAAATATGAACTGTTTTTGCTTTTTCCGACCGGGTGGGTTGATGTATATATATTTATATCTCTTGTCAAATTGCAAAAGCTCCTCCGTACAAAGGAGACTCTGCCAAAAATTTTCGAAAATTTTGGGAGTTAGAAAATTTTTGTTAAGAAATTAAACGATTTTAAATATGAAACTGAAATAGATTAGTAGATGGAACTAATAAGACTCAGTTATAAATGAAAAATAAAAAATTTAATTTTCAAAATTGAAATAAGTTGAATTCATATTAAAACGGGAAAAACGAATTTGAATAGAAGTAAATATGAATACCTATATAAGAGAATGTATAAAATGATTTGTAAAGTTTCGATTGAATATTGTTGCTAAACAAGATATGTAGGTATTAAAAGGGGAAAAGAAAATTGGATTTGATTCCAAAAGATAAATTTGTATTGCCCGACAAAAAGGTACGTATTTAAATTTCTAGATGAGATTGCATTGGGTTTTTGATGTAGCCACTTGGCTTTTTTTTCTTTTGGAATTTGGGAGCCATAGAGGCCTTTTGTAGTTGTACCGAGCTAGCCGCACAAAGGAGACACTGGCAAAAAATTTTGGGAATTTAGAGAGTTAGAAAATTTTTGAGAAAATTTGATAATTCCAAATTTGGTTTTAAATTGAAATTTAGATGATTGAGCAAGAGGGTATTGTTTGAAACTATAGAAGGTTTTAGGAAGTTGGTTAAAGTGACAGTGGGCCTTTAATAAAAGATAGTTGGTAGAATGTTGAATTGTGAGTTTTGGGAGAAGGTAAACGGGTATTGGACCATTCTTCCTATCTAGTAATTTCGGGGACGAAATTCGTTTAAGGGGGAAGTAATGCAACGACCCGGAAATTTTAACAAAATAAATTGGAATAATTAATTGATTTTAATTATTTAAAAGTTAATTATAAATTGAATTCCAGATATTAATATTTACTAGATAATTAAATTATTGAATTTTATAATTCGAAATTGGGTAAAATGTTGAGTCTGGAGTTTTAAACCTGTTAAAAATAATTTGATGGCTTATAAATTTATAATGATGAATACTGAAGATAATAAGATGGTTGAAATTCAATTTAAAGGTGGTTTGTTCAATTTTTTAAAATATATCGTTTAAATTGAATTTAAAATAGCCTTCTGAGGCACAGTCTCGGAATTTGACGGAACCAGTTCCATTGGATACGTTATAGTTAGTTATTATCGGATTTCAATTTTCGTAGCAATCAGAGTTGTCGTTTGACCCTAACAGTTCAAAATGCTTAGAAACTATTCTAATCGATTTAATTTAAAATTGATTGTTTACTTCCGTAACTCGTGAAAATGATCGAATTAGCTTCCGGAACACGTTCGATTGTGTTCGGAATGCGGGAAAAACCTTATAAACGTCCGTCAACATGTCTGATTCGGGGTTCGGGATTTCGCGTTATTCGGCAAGATATTTTCAATATTTGATTATTTAATAATCTGGCGTGCTCAAGAAGCCATTTCCAAATCCCTTTTTTATCTCCGTCTTCCTCTATAAGCCTACGACTGAAATCAAAATCGAATGCTTAAAAACAATAGATAAAACAGAGAATAGCCGATCAAAACCTCTCTTCGTCCTTCAAATTTTGAAACCCCAATTAAATCGCGTACCCTTCTCTAATCCAAAAAGAAATCAAGCCGGAAAAAAAGGAAAAATTTGCAGGCGTCGCGGCTCGATTTTCTAGCTGTTATTGAGCGCGCGTTCTTGAGCGATGTAGGGTTGCGATGTGGAGGCGACGCGGCTTGATTTTTCTAGCTGCGCGCGAGTGGGTTGCGCGGCGGTAACAAGTGGAGCTCGGCAAGTCGACGTGTGGGCTAGGGTTCGGCGTGGGTCGTATGAGGAAGAGCGAGACTAGATGAATCTCGTATGGCTGTAGATTGGGGTTCGCGTGTTGAAAACTATAGCATACGAGCTCGACTCGAACTCGTGGAGGAGGAGGTTCGCGTGAAGTTCGGTAGGGTGTCGTGCTTGGTAGCTGGAGGAGAAGAGCAGTGAGGTAATTTTGATCATCTTTGTGTTTTAAAAAAAAATTAAATTCGTTTACTGTAAGTATTTGTAAAGGCAATTATATATATATATATATACATATATATATATATATATTTATGAATACAATCTTTGAATATAAGAGAATTTATAAAAGTTAGATTTTGAAATCTATAAATTATTTTTATACATGTATAATAGTTTTAAGAGGAAAATTTCTAGTTTAAAATTAAATTATTTGTTTAAAACCAAATTGTTAGTTTAAATTTAATAAGTAAGTAGTAATTAACTGTTCGATCAATTCAAATATTAATAAATTGTATAAATATTCCACAAGGTTGAAAATTCGTGGGATCAAATCGAGAATGAAGTGGATTGCAAATTTAAAAGAGCAAAGGTGATTAAATCTCACTCTGTGGATTTCTATTTAAATTTAAATGGTTAAATTTAAATAATTGGTTGGATGAATAACTTGATTGGATGTGCTATTGAAGATGATGTGACTTTGTTTTGATTTGATCTCAAGTTAATTGTGGTTGACTCGAAGTGTTCGGGTTTTTAAATTGTTTAGATTAAATGTTATAAATAAGTGAATGTTTTCATTCTAATGTTTTTGAGGGTTTAATGATTTCTGGTTCATCAAATTTGAAGTGTAATTAAAATAATTAATTAATTAGTTCAATTAATTTATAATTTGGGTTAATTAATTTTGTAATTAAGGGTTTGGAATTAGTTAATTATGGATTAAGTTAATTAATGAAGTTTAATTAATTCGGTATAATCAACAGATGGTTTGATGAATAATTACTTAATTAAATTAAAATTAAATATAATTACTTTGTGTAATTAATCAAGAGATTAATTAAGACGATTAATTAAGAGGGAATTGATTTATTTAAAAGAGTAAATTAATAGATAGTTAACTTAAAGGTTGAGATAAATCAAGAATGATTAATATTTGTGGTTTAATTAATGATTAATTGTTTAATGAAATTAATTTAGATTAGGATAAATTAAATTATAATTGGAAATCATTAATTTATATAATCAATGACGTAATTAAAGATTGATTAATTAAGATTGATTAATCATTAATTCGTGTCTTATGTGAAGTTAATATGAGTAATTAAAGATTAATGTAACTAAAATAGCTAAATTGTTCATGAAGAAATTGAGATTACTTATTGATTTTTGGTTAAGTATAATTAACATTGGGAAGTTAATTAAGGATAGATGCTTGAATGGAATTGAAGGATAATTAATTTGGGTTGATTAATTAAGATGAATATTGACCGGATGATTGAATTATTTGATTTGAATTAAGTAATTGACAACATAAAGAATCTAAGTGATTGGAGGTTAGAAATTCAATTGGAATTAATTGAATTAATTTGGAAGCGATGAAATTTGCTTATGAATGATTGATTGGTATTGGACGCTTTGAATGAGTTGATATCTTTGATATGAAATGTTGTGTTTATCATTTGGATAACTTGGGATAGGATGGTATGAGACTCGGAGAGGCCGGGATCGGGTATTGGGAGATACCCGAAACCACTTCGAATTTTTATAAATTGATTTGAGAAATCAATAGGCAGGAATGAAATGATTTAAGTGAATTGGATTATTTTATCTAAGTTTGGTATATAGAAATTTATATGTGAAATAAGTGTTGTCTATAGCAAATTATGAATTGGTTAAATTGATATAAGTTACCCCGGGTTTATATAAGTTGTATGCATGTATTCCGTGTTAGTTGAGTTTACTCACGCTGGTTTCCAGCCTGACCCGGGTGTTACTTTGATGTAATGCTTGGGTCAGACCGAGTATTACAGATTTCCAGGTTTGGACGTTCTGGAGCTCAGGAGGCGAGCTGGATGTCAATATCATATAGAGTCTTTCCGCTGTATTTTTTTTATTATTGTTAATCTGAGACATGATAATTGTAAATATTCAGTGACTATGTATATGTGAAACTCTAATGTATTAAAATATAATCGACAGATATAGTATTCTTTTGTAAGCTGTTATTATTTATTATTATATTTTATCCGCTGCGAATGTGAGATGTTAATGTTTCTGTTCTTCTTCTTCTATCTCTTTCTTCTTTCATAACTACCTGGAATTTTCGGGTGTGAAAATTTCGGGTCGTTACAAAACCATTCAAATGAAAGGATTGTTAATGAGGTAAATGAGAAAATAAGAGAAAGGAAGAAGAAACAACCACAGGATAAAATATAATAATCAAATAAACAGTTCATGAATCTGTTTAATATACTTTTGATTACCATTTATACAACATTTATTAGAGTTATACATATACAACAGATCAAATAGAATAATGCAGCAGACAACATGACGCAGGGATAATAATAGTAATCGTATAACAAATCTTCGTCTTCGTCTTCCAGAATAGATTTTCAATAAGATGAAAAACCTAACACTGACCCGAGCGTAATGAAAGGACAAAACACTCGAGTCAGGACAATAATATCCTTATGTAAGTTAAATCGATCGTAAATAAATATGAGTGCGACGGTGTCAGAGATGTTTACGGGTTTTCACACCTCATATCTAGTGTGTAACGTGCATGCAATAACTCAAGAGATGTTACGGGATTTTCCGTCTCTTATGGATCCGTTAAACTATCTACTATGTAATACAATACGCTATTATAATCGAGGGTCGCCACCAAATCATCACAAAGTCATAATATAGTATCGAAGAAATGTGTCTGATCGGAGTAATGACCTCATTTGGCCGAGCATGGCTCTTGTTTTAGTAACATCTAAGCTGACTCAAGGGAGTCAGGGTCACGTCATACCTTACACATAAATTGTAACATTCTCGGATTTTAGCCAGAATTAATTTGATAATAAATTCAATTTTTGGGTTTAAATTATGAAAATTTTTGGTAATTAATTTTGAATTTTGGATTTAATGATGAATTAATTGGAAAATTTCCAGAACAAATAATGATATGTATTTTTAAATAAAAATTTTGAATTTGGAATTCAATAATAAATATTTTATGAGTAAATTGAAGTTAAAAAAATCTTTCTATTTTAAAGAACTAATAAATAGGTATGTATGATTATCCATTAAGTATACAATTTTTTTTTCAAATCATTTGTCTTTAAAAGTTGTATAAATGTAAGTAATATTAAATGTAAACAAGAATTTATGAAAGCTTTAAATAAATATTATGGATAATAAATTGGATTTGAAAACTTTATATTTAAAATTGGTTTGTAAAAATGTAAAGTGAGATTTAATTAAAGAATTAAAATACTTTTCATATATACACTTAAAAATAAATATAGTTACATACATATATACATACATATATATATAAGCATTTGTAAACATATTACATAATTTATAAAAACTTAAACCTATGTAAATATGGAAACATTAAGGGTTCAAAACAAAGTTATAAATAAATTAATATAAGGGTTTAAACATAATTTAAATCACATATGACATTTGTATATTTATAATATTATGAATTAACATGTGTTGCTTTAAAATGAATTGTATTTACAAGTGTCATACTTTTATATTTTCTTTCCATTTTAAAATTTATAAACGAAAGAAAAAGATAAACAAAGCTATTTATACATCTAACTCCATGCTTTCTCATCTTCATTCCATTTTAAAAACATAAAACCAGAGAAAAGAAGCAAACTAGAAAAATAAAAACAAATACAAACAATCCTTACAAAATTACAAACCAGTGACAAAGATTTTAGCAATCAAACCTCTTCCAAATTTAGACCTGATTAAAAGAAGAATCAAAAACCAAGATCAAGTTCAAAACAAAAAAAATCAAAACCTGGAATAGCAAACCCTTTGTAAATTGCAAAGCCTGGAAGCTTTTTTGAAATCAAATCAGAACAAAAGTAGCTTCAATCTGGAATAAGGGTCAAGATCAAGCAATTCCAGAAACAAATCAGGGCATGCAGTAAAGTCTAGCTAACAAAATCAAAATCCAGCTTTTAGAAAACAAAAGCAAGATGAATTAAAATCCAAGTCTAGATCGTTTGAAAAGGGCTTAACCAGTTTCTATGTTCCTCTCTGTCTTCATCTCTCAGGTGAGCAAACCTTTATTTTAAACCCGAGTTTGTTTATTAACTTTAGATATGTGAAGTGAAATAATGAAAATATACTGCCTATCTATATGAATATGGGATTACGTCTGTGCATGCTTGTGTGTATATGCATGTTGACGTTCTGTATAGGTTACAAATTTTAAACCCTGATGAAAATTCAAAATCCAAGCCTCTAATCTCTTATGCTTTGATATTTGAATAGAATGTGTTTGAATTAACACAACCTTAAATTTAAAAATATTTCTAGGTAAAATTGATGAAAGCATTTTTCTTGAAACTGAAAATACAGTGGAAAAAAAACTCAAGGCATTTCAAAATTTCGATCTTTAAGATTTCTCGATTTGATTATATAACTCTAATCGTCTTCAAAAATGAGGATTTTAAGGCAAAAATCATGATTTTTATAGCTATATTGAATGTGAATTTCGAGGTTGAACGAAAACCATGTTTTGGGTAAATTCCATTGATCGACGATAATGGGGGAGTCGTGGTCGATCCTAGAGGGGGTAGGCGGAAGATAGTTAATCGGAAAAATAGCAGTGCTATTTATTTTTCGCCGTGGAGGTGGTGAGTTGTCGATTTAGGGTTAAGTAGTAGTTTTTTTGTCGATGTTGAAAACGTGGGATGTTCGTCGGCGTGAATGAATCGAGTTGAACTAGAGTTAGGGGAATTGGAAGAGAAGTGTCTATTGTAAATGTGGACGAGGCGGCATTGTCTCAGGTGGTAGGATCATCGTTGGCGAGGCATTTTTGTCAAGGGTTGTGTTCCAGTTTTTAGGTCAGGTTGTTAAAATTTGATCGATGGCGAATGGGAAGATTATGCAGGTTTGGGCTAGTCTGGTGGTTCGCAGCGACATGTCATAGGTATAGTTGACGATCAGATTGCCGTAGATGGCTCGTGCACGTGCACATTTGTTTTTAGCATGTCTGGAAATCATGAGGTTGGGGAAGAAGATACATTCTCGAATTCGTGCTTGAGTTTCTTGTGCGGGTGAATCGAAGGAAAAAATGGAAAGGGTGAAACTCGAAGATAGGCTCGGGTTTAACCAGGGGTTGTCTCTGGTCTGTAGCTTTTAACAAATAAGTTTTAAAACTTTATTCTTAAACAAATTTCTTTTACATAATAAAAGTTTAATTAAATTTTGATCAATAGAAGTTGCATAGTTATTTAACTCAAAATTAATTAAGTTTGGTTTTCTAAAATTTATTTTTAAAATAAAATTTAATAGTTTAAAGTAAGAATATGATTTAAGAGATAATGGTTTATCCTAAAAAATGTCGTTGATTTGTAATTTACTTGAAGATATTAAGTTAACTCGTATGATGATGATAATCCATTTTTAAGATTATTTAAAATAAGATTTTAAAGATAAAATGGTTCATCTTGAGATTATGATTTTGGTCAAAAATTAACTTAAAATTGGTTAAGTTAAATTTTATGAAATTAATTAAGACAAATGTGTTACCTTAAAGGATTATTAATTTCGATAGATTAAAATTTATTTATTAAATAATTAAAGTATAATTAATTAAGGATAAATATTTAAATAGTAATAAATTAAGGATTAGTTTATTAATTGTAATTAATTAAGGAAAATTATTTAAATAGTAATTAATTAATGGTTAATTAATTAATTATTTAAGGATAATTAATTAAAGGATAATTAAATAATCAAAGGGTAATTATTTAATGATTAAAGGTAAATTGATTTATTAATTAAGGATGATTAAGTAATAATCAAAGGTTAATTAATTGATTAATTAATAAATGATTAAAGGTTAATTACTGATTAAAGTTTGCAATTAATTAATGTCAATTTACCAGGATTAGTAATTTATTAATCTGGTTTAAGGTAAGTTATAATCAGGATTGAGTAATTAATTTAATTGCAGATTTAATTGAAATAACTAAGGATCAAACAATTAAATAAATCTTGCCTATAAATGATTATTGAATGATTGGATTGCTTATGAATGGTTGTACTGTATTAGACGCTTGAATTGATTGTCTTATCTGATCTGTGATATTTTGTTCTATGAATTGAGATGTGCATTAATTTAATTATTTATATGTGATACATTTGTATATTATCTATGAATCTGCGAATGAAGATAAGCATTATGGATTATACCACTTATCGATATTGCTGTGATTGATTTGTGATGATTGAATGATGTTGCACTATTGTGCAAAACCCATGGACTAAACCATATACACACAAATATGGATTGCACGAGGAAATTTGTTAAGTCACAGATTTTGAAATAGTTTTAAAGTTGAATTTTAAATTCAAATAGTTTTGGAAATGGAATTGGGTTAAATATAAAAGCCTTTGAAAAGGAGTTTTAAAGATAAAAGTTATTTTGAATAACTTGATAAAGTTGTGAAATTTAATTAATTTGATTTGAATTTGAATTCAAGATTTGAAATTGAATTCTATGTTTTGAAATTATGGCTTAAAAAGATTATACGAGTTATAAATGTGTTTATATGGGTTTTAAACAATTTTAGAAGTATTTTTTGGGAATTTGAATTTAACCCAAGTTTATTCTTAAAAAGCTTTAACTCGTGCGAATGTAATCGGATTTTTCCAAAACGAAAACTATTTGTTCTTAAATAAAAATAGCTTTCATATAAAGAAAGGATTTGCAATTTGTTTGAAAGGATTTCAAGTTTGAAGTCAAATTGTTTTGAAAGTTATAAATGTTTCTTTGTGAAAGATTGTTGAACCTTGTTTTAAAATTGAAAAGGATCTAAAAGGTGTATCTTTTGTATAACGATTTAAAATGGAATTATTTTTTAAAGCTATGGATTGATTCTTTGATTGGACGAGTTAATCCAATTTGAAAAGGAAATTGTTTTGAAAACTATGAATGAATCTTTGTGAAAGATTGGTGAACTTTGCAAAGTGAATCTTTTTGTTTAAAGATTTAAAATGGTAATTTGTTTAAAACATTTGTTTTGGGTAATAAGTTCTGACTTAATTGAGATCCATTTATCTATATGGTTTTAAAATATTGCGCTCATTATTCGGTTTGGCTGGGAGAGGACTTTGTGTGATACAACCCATTCCGAATAGTGATACGAAGTTATGGATAGCCTTTGAAGACCAGTGGTAAAGACCGGATATTTTCGAAAGCGAAAGGATAACTCGTCGAATGCCTCTGCACCGGTTGATCCTCGCTATAGAGATTTGATCATCCTTTGTGATGGGAAGTTCGAACGTGATTAGAGATTATTCGGATTTGCAAGGGCTTCTTTGTGAAGTGCCTTCGGCTCTGCTCGATCCCGGAGCGGACTTGTATGGATGTGTGTTCGACGTTACACTTTGAGATGTAAAACCAGTTTCTATCAAATACATTCCTATTTGGTGGCAGAGATTTATTCTCTTAGCTTAACACCCTTCTCTAAGACGCAAGTGCTCAGAGGTTATGCAGTTGATGGTTACTAGTGATACATTCCCAATTTGGTAATGTGGCATACGAAGTGCTGCTGATCATTTGTTGATCAAAGCATGGCTTTGTGAAAAGTGTAGCTTTATGGACGAGACTTCGTCGAGCCTCACAACCAGGCAATGGTCAAAACAAGAATCATGGCAGCAAGGTTATTTAGGGGTAGCGCCCATTGAGGGTATGTCATTTCCTTCTAGATTATGAGTGGTATCATGGTATGGAGTTTGTATACTTAACTTTGTGGTTGCTGCAAAACTTATTGCTTTGTGTTTGTTGGTTGATAGGCGCCTAGGACAAACGTTGGTAACAACCAAGGGTGGCATACTCTTGTCAGTAGTTACCTAGTTACAGAGGTAACCCCGCCTTGTGTAGCATATATCCGGTTAGGTTCTCAGGGACGTCCCTTAAGAGGCGTTCCATTCGGTGTGGGAAGTTCCTTTGCCTGACCATTTTTTGGAAATCCAATCATCCAGCACGCGCCTTCTACGGTTTTAGTTGTATAACCTGCCATTTACTTATGGTGGTCACCACTGTTTAGATGGTAGCTATAGTAAGCAAAGTGCAAAATGTCTATGCCAGCTAAGATTAATATTATACTTTCGAAAGATTTTCTGCACTATGCAATAATAATAATAATATAAAAAGGATATTGCGTATCAAGCATGTTTGACTATCATAAGGAGAAATCTCCTCCAATTCTGCGTTTGCATTGTGTGTGCGATGGGAGGCCTTATGGTAGTTTCATTTTCCAAAAAGTATTGTGGATTTCCTTTTTATTTCTTGTTGAGTTTTATTCAAGATAAACTGTTTTTGTTTGCTTATACCAGTCCCATGACTGACTTGGAGTTTATACTTCCCTATCTAAACTCTAGGTGCCCATAATTTTCCATACGAGCGGTCAAGAGTTAGATTTTCAGATAGTCAGCTAGTAGAGATAGAGTCGATAGCATCTAGCCTTTGGTTTTGGCAATAGCATTGATAAAGGGATCAGATTTTCTTCACTTCAACTTGATGGTGGTTCGAGCTTATAATTTGGAGCTTTGGAATGGATTTTCTGATATTGGCTTATTTCTTTTTCTCTTTGAGATCAAGATGGATATTTTCTATCTGCTGTTATCTTTGGCTCTGATAATGATATTCAAATTGTATCATTGTTGTAAAGATATTGTATCAACTGTTGCATATTAGTGATATATTGTTTTCTTCTGCTATGTTGTTATACTTAATGTGTTATAAGCTCCGGCGAACCAGATTCGACGTTTGGATCTATGGCATTCGAATACGAGTGACGTATTCGGTGTCAATTTTCAAAGATCAAGTTAGGGTCGTCACAATTTGTAACGACCTTCCATTCAACTCCACAGAATGACGCATCATTAATAACAAAGAAAGGGATAGAAAAGAGAAAGAAATAGAAGAAAGAAGAAACAACATCAGAATCTCAATAGCGGAACGGATAAATTATATCATAACATAAGTATTACATAGTATACAATCATTATCAGAGTTATACAGATTATACATCACATACTAGACAGTTATAAACACCTGTCTAGTTATATAACTCAATACAACTCAGAGAAATCAAACACAGCGGAACACTATATATCTACACGCTGAAGCCTCTTGCTCCATTGCTCCTCCACAATTCGTCAAAGCTAACCTGAATCCCTTGGCTACTCGTAAAAATTTGAGTACCCAAGAGTTTAAGAAAAACAGAAGATAAACTCCGGGTCAGACATGGGTCTGGTGTGAGTAACAGGTTAAGGTTGCTTAACTTTGAAAAACCTTTGAAAAGAAAAGGTATCACGTAAGACTTCCCACACATAAACACGGAAAAGTTTTCACCTTACACTAACCAAAACATTTGATAGGAAATCCAGTGATATTATGATAGGTCTCGGGTTTTCAAGTATATAGAAAATAGCTGAAATTGCTACATTTATTAAATTCCAGCATACATGAGTTTACAATCAAATCCGTGGGCACTTATTGGAGTTTGGATTCCATACAATGGCAGGGCTACTCGGGTACCACTCGTCACAGTACGTGGCCTAGATCAACATACCGAGGATCCACCCTAAGTCCCATGCAACATAAGGCCGGAACCATCCCTTACTGGATAGTCCCGAATAAGACAACCCCGCAGTTGGCGTGCGTTCCAACTGCCCACACAGCCGAATAAAAAGGGACCTCTAGACAAGGGAAAATCTCATCCTACTTGGGCATGACCCACTTAGCCTTGCTGTACCTCCCATGTTTTAGCCATTCCCGTTTGATAAGGGTTGAGGCTACGATTACCTTTAGAGAACACATCTCTTAGAATGCTCATCGTCCACCTGACGATGTTTTGAAAGCATTCAATCCATACAAGTTCGTTCCGGGTTCGAACGAAACCGAAGGCATTGTCTCGTTACACTCATTTTGGAATCACCCTCAGAGTTAACGACGATAACCCTTGCACTCTGAATCTTCATCTCGAATCTGAAAGTACTACCCCGTTAAACTCGTATTGGAATCACCCTCAGAGTTTAAATGATGAATTGCCCTTACACCTCGAGTCTTCACTCTACACTTGAGATTCACTACCTATCGTTAATTTGGATCGATGTGGTTTTCGGATATCCAAATCTGGAAACCCGATCCCGGTCTCATCGAAATCCAAAGCGTATCTTTAATGCCAAGTTGTTTTAAAGTTTAAAACAATTCAATTTCATCATCTATATACACAAAGATAGATAATTCACATACCATAATAGATAATCATCATTATCATCACAACAGATAATCCATCTTATCAAAAGATAATCCATATTATCATCAAAAATAGATAATCTGTATTATCATCATAATGCAACCATAGCATTACTTATCTCATATCTGAGATCTCAAACCATTCAAGGCAAATCAATATCTTCTATACATAAGCAATGATCTAATCACACCATCTATAATTAATTTAAAATGAATTAAATTAATTACTTCCATCTCTAATTAATTTAAAATGAATTAAATTAATTACTTTCATCAATATAAATCATGCTTACATAATTATTAATTAATTACAAATTAATTAAATAATTAATTATTCTCTAATTATCCACCCTAATTAATCACCCTTGATTAATTATCCTTTAATTACATCCAAATAATTATATTTTAATTAATTTCACAAATTAATCACTCTAATCCACTTATAGTAATTAACCTTTAATTACTTCATTAATTAATTAACCATAATTAATTACATTAATCCTTAATTATTAGTTATTTAATCTTAATCACTTATTATTAATTAATTAATCTTAATTAATCAACCCTTAATTACATCATTAATTAAATTAATTGATGATCCTTAATTACTTCTTTAATTAATTATTAATGATATTTAATAATTAATCTTTAATTAATTATTCATTAATCAGCCTTGATTAATCACATTAGAAATTATTACCCTTAATTAATTACATTACTTAATTATCTTCAAATAACTCTATTAATCAATTCTTAAATTAATTACACTAAGTAATTAATTATTGATTACTTTCTCTAAGTAATTATCCTTCTTATTAATTACACAAAGTAATTAACCCAAATTACTCCCATGCCTCAATTAATTACATCCAGTAATTGCCCGTCTTAATTATTTCACTAAGTAATTTCACTTCATTAATTACATTAAGTAATTATTATCAAATCATCCAGTGATTACCTTAAATTAATTAATCTAATTAATTATTAAAATGAATCACATTAATTAATTATTTAATAATCTTAAGTTAATGACCTTCATTAACTATTAACAATTCTTTAATTACTTTCTTAAGTAAAACTTAGATTAATCATTATTAATTAAAAAAAATTAATATTTGATAACCAATTAATTTATCTCTAATTATTTAATTAATTAAGTGTTAACTGTGACTTTATTAATTCTTAATTACTTGATTAATTAATCTCTAATTATTAGTTCAAAATCTAATCTTATCCCATTTATGATTTCTTAATTACAAATTAATTATTCAAAGAATAATTAATCTTAAACTTCGATTAATCAATTTAAAACCATTAATTACTTTAATTAATTATCCATTTCATTAATTAATTAAATAAATTAATTATCCATTTAAATTACCTTAATAATTTAATGAATTACAAATCATTAAGTTCTAATTTACTTTAAGATAGAACTTTGTTCTTATTAATGATTAAGTTATCATTTACAAAGCATTTTAAAATAATTTGCTTTAAATTTACTTTAAAATTTCATTTTAAATTTAAGATTTAAAATGAATACAAATTTATCTTAAACAAAGTTTAAAACAATTCAAAAACCCCTTTTATTTCACAATTTAGAAATACACACCATATAAAGAAGCTTAAAATAAATTCAAACTATACTTAAAAATACATTTTAACATTCAAAGTTGTTTAAATCGATTTAAATTTCAAAACTTTCATTTATTTCAAAACTGGAATATAGATTAAATCGTGATTCCAGATTTAACATAGATTTTAAAACCATTTACATTTTAAACTTCATTTTTTAAAATTCAAACTATTTAAACAATTTAAGGTTGTTAAAACAATTTAATTTTAACAACTCTCCTTTATTTCAAAACTAGGATACAAATTAGATTTTGAATCCAGTTTAAAAACTTTGATTTAAACTCAGTTTGAATCCCTATCTTACACCTAAAAATTCAGTTTTAAATTTAAAACTTACAGGTTTAAAATCCTGTAACCCAAAATTTTTACCCAAGCCCATTCCCAATAGCCTCGAGCAAAACCCCACACCTCTTCGAGCTAAAGACTCGAATTACTCCAAAATTACTCGCGAACAAAACCTCTGACCAACCCAACATCACCAGAATCAACGAAAGTGCACCGTGCACATGCACGGTAACTGCATCCAACTCCGACCATCTCAGATAATCTTCCCTCATCAGAAATCATTTCCCCGTCCTATCACAATCATCAGATCGTCAACCTACTCTCGCAATAGAAATCGAGCTTCAAAATCCCAACCTGGAACCTAAAACTGGAACTACCATCGAAAATCTGAAACTGCCTCAACCACAATCCTCCGACCATCAGAGATTCTGCAACTTCGGCCAAGCCTTCGACAACATTTAAGCTTCCGTATTCCAGAACTTCGTTGCACTCAATCAACTATACATGTCGAGGTGATCAAATTTACTCAACCTAGTTAAAACTAGGGTTACAACCCAAAAATCAAATACCGCCTCCATCACAGTGCTTTGATCATCTTCCCGATATTTTTCCTCTAATCTATGGTCATTCCTCCATCAACACTAAAGATTACAACATCCAAAATCACAGAGATCACCAGAAATCCCCTACTTTCCTATTTCCTGATCAACTAGAACTACATCCTCAATCTGATTCTAAAAATTGTGAATTTAGTTTTAAAAATCAAAATTTTGAATAATGTTTCAGATTCTAACCCTGAAACATTGAATCATAATGTTTGAATTTTCGCTTATATTCAAACTTACTCAGTTATTTTAAGTTTTCAGAGACATTTCATTATTATTTAACTTAAGTAAAATTCTAATCTAAAGTTTGTGGTGAAACAAACAAGTATGATTTGAATCTTAAGTTTTAACAGAGTCAAAATCAAGAGGTTTTGAATTTAAATCAAAACAAGAAACTAAAAATGGAAACAGAGAGGTCTTACAGATATCCACAAGCATGCATACATCGTACATAAGAAATTCAACAATATACACACACAAACATATTTATTTCAAAAAACTAGCATGCAACCAAATCATTCAATTGTTTTACCTTTTAAAGGAATGTTACTCACCTGATTTGTGAAGGAAGAACAGAGCTTCCAAATTTTGAAAAATCTTTCGAACTTTAATAACTGAAATCCTTTGCTTGAGTTAAAACTTTATTCTTGGAAATGAGTTGCTTTATCAACCAGAAATGCTTTTGCTTGAAAGTGTAGTTGCATGCAGAAAAACTCCAGATTGAAGAAGGAAATATGATGCAGGCTTTAGGACAGATCCTTTAATTGAAACAGCTCTAGATCTTTTAAAACTGGATATGTGTTGCTAAAATGCCTTTGATTTGATTTTTAAAACTTGAGTTGCTGATGTTTGAAAACTGAATTAAAACTGCAAGCATGCTTTGATCTTTGAAACCTGAGTTGTTGGAAAGATTTGCATGTACGCTTGATTTCCATATTTGAGAAAAATGCAGACTTGTTTTCTTTTTGAAAATGGTTTGCAGTCTTGCTTTTGAAAATGAAATATAGGATTTTGGTTTGATCTGGTTTTGAGGAAATTGTTTTATAGATTTTTGTTTGAGAAATTTAGTCTGAGTTTCACTTAGTTTTTGATTTTTGAAGGTAGAAAAAAAAGAAATGAAGGAAAGAACAATAGATACAAATAGGCTGAAATGTTTTTTAAAGAAAAATACAAAATCAAACATGACACTTGTAGAAAACTATACATTTGTCACTTTAATTGTTTATTACTTAACACATGTTAAATTAAGCTCTAAGATGTTTTACACTTATCTTGTAAGTAATTTGTATTTATAATTAAGTGTTAATAAAAGCTTTTAACGTAATTAATTAGTTTTTAATACTTAGTTATATATACATAGATACTTTTAAATAATAAAACCAATTACATTTATATATAAAAACAATACATATATTTATTATTTGAAAATTACACACTTGACAAATTTATATAATTTATAAAAGAGATTATAAATTACTTATTATTTAAATGAATTGATGTTCCATATACTAATTTTAAACTTTCATAGCTAATTTACAAATCATATTTATTAAACGGTATTTTTAAAATGAATGTTAAAAAAATCATTTTGCGAATCTTATTTAAAATCTAAATTAATGACTTTTTTAACTAAATACTTAGCTAAAGTATTTAAAACCATATGGTTATTTATAAAATAGCTTTTAAAATTTTAACTTTAAATAAATCATAATTCCCAATTTACCAAAGATATATATATTAAAAAACAATATTTATTTATTTAATAAATTTAAAACAGAGTTTATCTATTCACAATATATATATATATTTTCTATACAGATTATAAACAGAAAATAATTTATTAGCTTTTAAAAGAAAAAATCTATCAATTAAATATTTATTTAATTGGATTATTAAGTTAATTCCAATCTTATTAACAAAGATTATCAAATCAATTTAATTTTTAACACAGAATATTAAATTAATATTGCCTAAAATTCCGGGATATCACATTCCTCCCCCTTAAAAGAATTTCGTCCCCGAAATTTAGAACAAAGGTAATTTAATAATCTCATTAAAGATTTAATTTAAAAACACAAGCATATACCAATGATATGCTATCAATCATGGCAACCAATTTACCCAATCAAACAAATCTAACTATCCAGACAGAATTCTTGATAGAATTTCCTAGAGTTTTCCAAGTATAAATACCGGGAACTCGCTCTACAGAATCCAAACAATCAATATTACTAAGCTACTAAGCTCCTACTTATCTAGATCTACAAAATTAGATAGGATACCAAACTACAGACGAGTCTTACTCAACAACCAAAACTCCTGAACTGCTGGTTCTAAAACTAGAGATGGATCACACAGTTGCTCCCTCAGAGATACGTGAAATACATTGAATCCCAATCTTCCAAATTGAAAATTCAATCCTGAAGACCAAACACTTTTCCTCACAAAGATACAGATAAAGATCCAAAACTTCATAGCTAACTTTCCATTCTTACCAAATCTTATAGCTCCTTCGATCAGAGAAAACTTATCCAAAATAAATCTTCGACTTAGAAAGCCAAATTCCTCCGTCGCTTATCAAAAAATTCTTCGGAGGATCCTGGGCTACCAACATCCTTTCTGATTAGCTCAACCCTCGTTGATACCTCAAGAAACAAACTAGACCAAAAACAACCCAACCCAATGATCTCTTCAAGATCAACTAAAACCAAGAACACAAACTCTACTCCCCAACTCCAGAAGAAAACAAACTTCTCCTATCCGGAAAATATAAAACAAAAGCACTCTCAAACTGCTTCCGCTGCACAAATCTGATCTAGTAGAAGAGAATGCTAATGATGAACACTAGCACAAACTGGACAACACATCCCAGAAATATGTTTCAACAGATCCATAAAAGAAAAACTCAGAAATTCCACCAAAAATTGAGCTGCTTCACCAAACTCTATCTCTAGGAACCATCTTCTACTAAGCTGAACAACCGGTTCCACTCCTGGAATCCTAGTTGATAAGAAAACTCAATCTCCAGATGCTCGAGAAAAAGATAACTCAAGAGAACACTCAACAATCGCAAGTCACTTTTGCGATCAACTGTGCCAAATTCCAGAGAAAAACCGTTCTCCATTTACCAAATAGAACAGCTTACGCTGGCCTAGCCAATCCATCGAAGAAACAGATCCACTCTGCTGCTTCTAAACTCCACCTCCAGAAAAACTACTCAGCCAGAAAACTTCCTGCTAGCACACAGAACACTCCGAGCTGCATTCCTGACACAGATGCCAAAATACTTCCTAATCCAAAGCTCTTCGAGAAACTCGGACCTCATACCAAACAGAAACGCCTTGCAGAACTCAGCCACAACACCGAAGCAGACACACTACCCTAAACTTCTTCCAAAGAAAACATCTTCGGAGACAATCCATATTCACTGCATCTCATCGCGCAGCTACTATTTCTTGAGGTATCAAGATACCATCGCTTACTTCTGCCTAACCGACAGATCCAAACTCAACTCATCCAACTTCAAAGCTGAACTCCAAACCTTAACCGGTTTCCTTCAGAGATCAATGAAATCTTTACACTACTGCACGACTTACTCGAGACAGTATTAGGTCTACTGTCTCGACAGATCCACTTCCAACCTCAACACTCAAACTCCAACCAATGGTAGTAGTCGTGTTACACACACCGCTACCTAATCTATCATTATAACCTATATTGGAAAACCCAAACAGGTAACCCAACATATAGGTAGAAATAAAATATAAATATATACATATATATATTAAAAATTCAAATACGCTCTCTCAAGAAGAAATCACTCCAACGCCTAGGTATTCACTCAACCTAGCGCTTTGATACCATTGTAACGACCCGCCATTCATCTCCACATAATGATGCATCATTAATAAGAAATAAAGGGATAGAAAAGAGAAAGAAAGATAAGAAAGAAGAAACAACATTAGAATCTCAACAATGGAACAGATAAATCATATTAATAACATAAGTATTACATAGTATACAATCATTATTAGAGTTATACAGATTATACATCCATAGTAGATAGTTATAAATACCTATCTAGTTATACAACTCAGAGAAATCAAACACAGCGGAACACTATATATCTACACGCTGAAGCCTCCTGTTCCATTGCTCCTCTACAATTCGTCAAAGCTAACCTGAACCCCTTGGCTACTCGTAAAAATTTGAGTACCCAAGCGTTTAAGAAATACAGAAGATAAACTCCGGGTCAGACATGGGTCTGGTGTGAGTTACAGGTTATTTGCTTAACTTTCAAAAACCTTTGAAAAGAAAAGGTATCACGTAAGACTTCCCACACATAAAAATGGAAAAGTTTTTACCTTACGCTAACCAAAACATTTGATAGGAAATCCAGTGATATTATAATAGGTCTAGGGTTTACATGTAAACAGAAATTAGCTAAAATTGTTACATTTATTAAACTCCAGCATACATGAGTTTACAATCCAATCCGAGGGCACTTATTGGAGTTTGGATTCCATACAATGGCAGGGCTACTGGGGTACCGCCCGTCACAGTACGTGGCCTAGATCAATGTACCGAGGATCCACCCTAAATGTCCTGCAACATAAGGCCGGAACCGTCCCTTACTGGATAGTCTCGAACAAGACAACCCCGCAGTTGGCACGCGTTCCAACTGCCCACACAACCAAATAAAAAGGGGCCTCTAGACGGGAAAATCTCGTCCACTTAGCCTTGCTGCACCTCCCCTGTTTTAGCCATTCCTAGTTGATGAGGCTTGAGGTTACCATTTCCTTCAGAAAACACATCTCTTAGAATGCTCATCATCCACCTGACGATGTTCTGAAAGCATTCAACCTATACAAGTTCGTTTCAGGTTCGAACGAAACCGAAGGCATTATCTCGTTACACTCATTTTGGAATCACCCTCAGAGTTAACGTCGATAACCCTTGCACTCTGAATCTTTATCTCGAATCTGAATGTACTACCCCGTTAAACTCGTATTGGAATCACCCTTAGAGTTTTAACAATGAATAGTCCTTACACCCCGAGTCTTCACTCTTCACTTTCGATTCACGACCTATCGTTAATCTGGATCGATGTGGTTTTTGGATATACAAATCTAGAAACCCGATCCCGGTCTCATTGAAATCCAAAGCGTATCTTTAAGGCCAAGTTGTTTTAAAGTTTAAAACAATTCAATTTCATCATCTATATACACACAGGTAGATAATTCACATACCACAATAGATAGTCATCATTATCATAACAACAGATAATCCATATTATCAAAAGATAATCCATATTATCATCAAAAATAGATAATCTATATTACCATCATAATGCAACCAAAGCGTCCATATCACATAGCATTACTTATCTCATATCTGAGATCTCAAACCATTCAAGGCAAATCAATGTCATCCATACATAACAATGATCTAATCACACCATCTATAATTAATTTAAAATGAATTAAATTAATTACTTCCATCTCTAATTAATTTAAAGTGAATTAAATTAATTACTTTCATCAATATAAATCTTGCTTACATAACTATTAATTAATTACAAATTAATTAATTAATTATTCTCTAATTATCCACCCTAATTAATCACCCTTGATCAATTATCCTTTAATTACATCCAAGTGATTATCTTTTAATTAATTTCACAAATTAATCATTCTAATCCACTTATAGTAATTAACCTTTAATTACTTTAGTAATTAATTAACCATAATTAATTACATTAATCCTTAATTAATTAAATTAGTTAATTAATCTTAATCACTTATTATTAATTAATTAATCTTAATTAATCAACCCTTAATTACATCATTAATTATATTAATTGATGATCCTTAATTACTTCTTTAATTAATTATTAATCATATTTTATAATTAATCCTCAATTAATTATTCTTTAATCAGCCTTGATTAATCACATTATAAATTAATTACCCTTAATTAATTACATTACTTAATTATCTTCAAATAACTCTATTAATCAATTCTTAAATTAATTACACTAAGTAATTAATTATTGATTACTTTCTCTAAGTAATTATCCTTCTTATTACTTACACAAAGTAATTAACCCAAATTACTCCCATGCTTCAATTAATTAGATCTAGTAATTACCCATCTTAACTATTTCACTAAGTAATTTCACTTCATTAATTACATTAAGTAATTATTATCAAATCATCTAGTGATTATCTTAAATTAATTAATCTAATTAATTATTAAAATTAATTACATTAACTAATTATTTAATAATCTTAAGTTAATGACCTTCATTAACTATTAAAAAAAAATTAATTACCTTCTTAAGTAATTAAACTTAGAACAATCATTATTAATTACAAATTAATTAATCTTTGATAACCAATTAATTTATCTCTAATTATTTAATTAATTAAGTGTTAACTATGACTTAATTAATTCTTAATTACTTGATTAATTAATCTCTAGTTATTAGTTTAAAATCTAATCTTATCCCATTAATTATTTCTTAATTACAAATTAATTATTATAAGAATAATTAATCTTAAACTTTGATTAATCAATTTAAAACCATTAATTACTTTAATTAATTATCCATTTCATTAATTAATTAAATTAATTAATTATCCATGTAAATTACCTCAATAATTTAATGAATTACAAATCATTAAATTCTAATTTACTTTAAGATAAAACTTTGTTCTTATTAACGATTAAGTTATCATTTACAAAGTATTTTAAAATAATTTACTTTAGATTTACTTTCAAATTTCATTTTAAATTTAAAATTTAAAATTAATACAAATTTATCTTAAACAAAGTTTAAAACAATTCAAAAACACCTTTTATTTCAAAAGTTAGAAATACACACCTTATAAAGAAGCTTAAAAGAATTTTAATCCAAATTTATTTCAAATTCAAACTATATTTAAAAATACATTTTAACATTCAAAGTTGTTTAAATTAATTTAAATTTCAAAACTTCCATTTATTTCAAAACTGGAATACAGATTAAATCTTGATTCCAGATTTAACTTAGATTTTAAAACCATTCACATTTTAAACTTCATTTTTTAAAATTCAAACTATTTAAACAATTTACGGTTGTTAAAACAATTTAATTTTAAAAACTTTCCTTTATTTCAAAACTAGGATACAAATTAGATTTTGAATCCAGTTTAAAACTTTGATTTAAACTCAGTTTAAATCCCTACTTTACATTTAAAAATTTAGTTTTAAATTTAAAACTGACAGGTTTAAAAACCAGTAACCCAAAATTTTTACCCGAGCCCATTCCCAATAGCCTCGAGCAAAACCCCACGCCTCTTCGAGTTAAACACTCGAATTACTCGAGAATTACTCGCGACCAAAACCTCTGACCATACCAACATCACCAGAATCAACGAAAGTGCACCGTGCACATGCACGGTGACTTCGTCCAACTCTAACCATCTCAGATAATCTTCCCTCATCGGAAATCATTTCCCCGTCCTATCACGATCATCAGATTGTCAACCTACTCTCGCAGTCGAATTCGAGCCCAAAACTGGAACTACCACCGAAAATCTGAAACTGCCTCGTCCACGATCCTCCGACCATCACAGATTCTGCAACTTCGTCCAAGCCTTCGACAACATTTAAACTACCATATTCCAGAACTTTGTTGCACTCGATCAACTATACATGCCGAGGTGATCAAATTTACTCAACCTAGTTAAAACTAGGGTTACAACCCAAAAATCAAACACTGCCTCCATCACAGTGCTTTGATCATCTTCCTTATATTTTTCCTCTAATCTATGGTCATTTCCCCATCAACACTGAAGATTACAACATCCAAAATCACAGAGATCATCGGAAGTCCCTTACTTTCCTATTTCCTGATCAACGAGAACTGCATCCTCAAACTAATTCTAAAAATTGTGAATTTAGTTTTAAAAATCAAAATTTTGAATAATGTTTCAAATTCTAACCCTGAAACATTGAAGCATAATGTTTGAATTTTCACTTATATTCAAACTTGCTCAATTATTTTAAGTTTTCAGAGACATGTCATTATTATTTAACTTAAGTAAAATTCTAATCTAAAGTTTGCGGTGAAACAAACAAGTATGATTTGAGTCTTAAGTTTTAATAGAGTCAAAATCAAGAGGTTTTGAATTTAAATCAAAACAAGAAACTAAAACTGGAAACAGAGAGGTCTTACAGATATCCACAAGCATGCGTACGTCATACATAAGAAATTCAACAATATACACAGACAAACATATTTATTTCAAACAACTAGCATGCAACCTAATCATTCAATTGTCTAAGATTTTAAAGGAATGTTACTCACCTGATTTGTGAAGGAAGAAAAGAGCTTCCAGATTTTGAAAAAGCTTTTGAACTTTACAAATTGAAATCCTTCGCTTGAGTTAAAACTTTGTTCTCGGAAATGAGTTACTTTATCAACCAGAAATGCTTTTGCTTGAAAATGTAGTTGCATGCTGAAAAACTCCAGACTGAAGAAGAAAATATGATGCAGGCTTTAGAACGGATCCTTTTATGTTTGAAACAGCTCTAGATCCTTTAAAACTAGATTTGCTTTGCTGAAATGCCTTTGATTTGGTTTTTAAAACTTGAGTTGCTTATGTTTAAAAACTGAATTAAAACTGCATTCATGCTTTGATCTTTGAAACCTTAGTTGTGTAAAGATTTGCATGTAGGCTTGATTTCCAGATTTAAGAAAAATGCAGACTTGTTTTCTTTTTGAAAATGATTTGCAGTCTTGCTTTGAAAATGAAATATAGGATTTTGGTTTGATCTGGGTTTGAGGAAATTGTTTTACAGATTTTTGATTGAGAAATTTATTCTGAGTTTGACTTAGCTTTTGATTGTAGAAAGATAGAAAAAAAGAAATGAAGGAAAGAACAATAGATACAAATAGGCTGAAATGTTTTTTAAAGAAAAATACAAAATCAAACATGACACTTGTAGAAAACTATAAATTTGTCACTTTAATTGTTTATTACTTAACACATGTTAAATTAAGCTCTAGGATGTTTTACACTTGTCTTGTAAGTAATTTGTATTTATAATTAAGTGTTAATAAAAGCTTTTACCTTAATTAATTAGTTTTTAATACTTATTTTTATATATATAGAAAACTTTTCAGAATAAAACTAATTATATTTATATATAAAAATAATACATATATTTATTATTTGAAAATAACACACTTGATAATTTTCTATAATTTATAAAAGAGATTATAAATTACTTATTATTTAAATCAATTGACGTTTCACATATTAATTTTAAACTTTCATAGCTAATTTACAAATCATATTTATTAAATAATATTTTTAAAAATAATGTTCAACCAATCATTTTGCAAATCTTATTTAAAATCTGAATTAAAGATATTTTAAAAATAAATGCTTAACTTAAGTATTTAAAACCATATAGTTATTTATAAAATAGCTTTTAAAAGTTTAACTTTAAATAAATCATAATTCCCAATTTACCAAAGATATATATATATTAGAAAACAAGATTTATTTATTTATTAAATTTAAAACAAGGCTTATCTATTTACAATATATACATTTTCTATATATATTATAAATAGAAAATAATTTATTAGCTTTTAAAAGATAAAATCTATCAATTAAATTTTTATTTAATTGGATTATTAAATTAATTCCAATCTTATTAACAAAGATTATCAAATCAATTTAATTTTTAACACGGATTATTAAATTGATATTGCCTAAAATTCCGGGATATCACATTCCTCCCCCTTAAAAGAATTTCGTCACCGAAATTTAAAACAAAGGTAATTTAATAATCTCATTAAAGATTTAATTTTAAAACACAAGCATATATCAATGATATACTAACAATCATAGCAACCAATTTACCCTATCAACCAAATCTAACTATCCAGACAGAATTCTGGATAGAATTTCCTAGAGTTTTCCAAGTATAAATACCGGGAACTCACTCTACAGAATCCAAACAATCAATATTACTAAGCTACTGAGCTCCTACTTATCCAGATCTACAAAACTAGATAGGATATCAGACTATAGATGAGTCTGACTCAACAACCAAAACTCCTGAACTACTGGTTCTAAAACCAGAGATGGATCACACACGTACTCCCTCAGAGATACGTGAAATACGTGGAATCCCAATCTTCCAAACTGACAATTCAATCCTGAAGACCAAACACTTCTCCTCACAAGAATACAGATAAAGATCCAAAACTTTGGAGCTAACTTCCCTATCTTACCAAATCTTATAGCTCCTTCGATCGGAGAAAACTTATCCAAAATAAATCTCCGATTCAGAAATCTAAATTCCTCCGTCTCTTATCCAAAAAATTCTTCGGATGGTCCTGGACTACCAACATCCTTTCTGATCAGCTCAACCCTCGTTGATACCTCAAGAAACAAACTAGACCAAAAACAACCCAACCCAATGATCTCCTCAAGATCAACTAAAACGAAGAACATAAACTCTACTCCCCAATTTTAGAAGAAAACAAACTTCTCCTATCCGGAAAAGATAAAACAAAAGCACTCCCAAATTGCTTCCGCTTTACAACTTTGATCTGAAGTAGAAGAGAATGCTAATGATGAACACAAGCACAAACTGGACAATACATCCTAGAAATATGGTTCAACAGATCCATAAAAGGAAACTCAGAAATTCCACCAAAAATCTGAGCTGCTTCACCAAACTCTATCTCTAGGAACCATCTTCCACTAAGCTGAACCACCGGTTCCACTCCTGGAATCCTAGTTGACAAGAAATCTCCAGAGGTGTGACGACCCTTCCTTCAATACCTAGAAAGACGTATCATCAATAAGAAAAGAAAGAGATAGAAATAGAAAAAGGTAGAAAGAAAAGAACCACAATCATCAGAATCTCACAGCGGAAACGAAACAAAATATAATATTAAACATATCCATTACATAGTTTTACATATCAGAGTACACAAAATAACACGACTTCATTACATCTGATATTCATAAGAGTCTACCAAACCATACAACCCAAAACACAACATCAAAATGTAACTACAGCGGATAGAGATAGATAAGTACGTCACAGGACTCCAGCTCCATCTTCCAAAACATTTGCTACTCCCAACCTAATCACTTGGCCACTCATAAAAATTTGAGTAACCAAGAGTTTATGAAAAACAAAATAAACTCCGGGTTAGACATGGGTCTGGTGTGAGTAAATAAGTTAAAGTTGTTTAACTTTAAAATCATTTGAAACAAAAGGTATCACGTAAGACTCCCCACAAATAAACACGGGTAAGTTTTTAACTTACGCTAGCCAAAGCATCTGATAGGAAATCCAGTGATATTATAATAGGGTCTAGGGTTTTCAAGTAAATAGAAAATAGCCGAAATTGTTACATCTATTAAATTCCCGCTACTAGCCACGAAAGTGGGTAATATAATCAAAACCGTATGGTCTCGTAGGGAAAAATGGGTTTCCATCAATGGCAGGGCTACTGGGGTACCGCCCGTCACGGTACGGGGCCTAGATCACCGTACCGAGGAGCCACCATAACTCCCCTGCAACACAAGGCCGAAACCATCCCTTACTGGACAGTGTCGAACAAGACAACCCCGCAGTTGTGGCCAAAAACTGCCCACACAGCCGAAATAATAAAGGACTTCTAGACAGGGAAAAATCTTGTCCTACTTGGGCATGACCCATTTAACCTTGCTGCACCTCCCCTGTTTTAGCCATTCCCGGTTGATGAGGCTTGAGGCTACGATTACGTTTAGAGAACACATCTATAACGACCCCACTTCCTACGCCCAGGAAGTAGCATCATTATTAAGAAAGAAAAGGGTGAGAAAATAGAAAAGATAGAGAAGAAAGAACAACAACATCAGAATCTCACAGCGGAACGAATAAAATATATTAATCACATAAGTATTTACATAATATATAACATCAATCAGAGTGATACATATAGTACATCACATACTAGGCAGTTATAAACACCTGTCTAGTTAATACAACACCACACAATATGATACAACTCAAACAATAAGACTCAGAGATACCAACACAGCGGAACTATATATCTGTATCTATAACGCTGAAGCCTCCTGCTCCATTGCTCCTCCAGAATTCGTCAAAGCTAAACCTGAATCCCTTGGCTACCCGTAAAAATTTGGGTACCCGAGAGTTTATGAAAAACAAAGATAAACTTCGGGTCAGACATGGGTCTGGTATGAGTAACAAGTTAAAGTTGCTTAATTTTGAAAAATCCTTTGAAAATAAAAGGTATCACGTAAGACTTCCCACACATAAACATGGAAAAGTTTTTACCTTACGCTAACCAAAGCATTTGATAGGAAATCCAGTGATATTATAATAGGTTTAGGGTTTTTAAGTAAATAGAAAATAGCCGAAATTGTTACATGATTAAATTCCAGTTACTAGCCACAAAAGTGGGTAATACAATCAAAACCGTAGGCACTTATTGGATTGTGGATTCCATACAATGGCAGGGCTACTAGGGTACCGCCCGTCACAGTACGTGGCCTAAATCAACGTACCGAGGATCACTCCCGACCCTCTGCAACACAAGGCCGGAACCATTCCTTACTGAACAGTCCCGAACAAGAAAACCCCGCAGTTGGCTGCAGACCAACTGCCCACACAGCCGAATAAAAAGGGACATCTAGACAGGGGAATATCCTTGTCCTGCTTGGGTATGACCCACCTAACCTTGCTGCATCTCCCCTGTTTTAGCCATTCCCGGTTGATGAGGCTTGAGGTTACGATTACCTTTATAGAACATATTTCTTAGAATGCTCATCGTCCGCCTGACGATGTGTTGAAAGCATTCAATCCATACAAGTTCGTTCCGGGTTCGAACGAAACCGAAGGCATCATCTCATTGCACTCGTTTTGGAATCACCCTCAGAGTTAACGACGATAACCCTTGCATTCTGACTCTTCATCTTCACTTCCGATTCATGACCTATCGTTAATTTGGAAACAATGCGGTTTTCGGATATTCCAAATAAGGAAAACCGATCTCGGTCTCATCGAAATCCAAAACGTGTCTTTTAAGGCCAAGTTGTCTATTTAGTCTTAACAGTCAATTCAATATTAATATGCACAGATAGATAATTCACATTTCATAATAGGTAATCACATCATCATAAACAGATAACTAATACATCATCCAAACAGATAATTAAATATTATCATACTTAAACGATACAGCCATATCACATAGATATTATCCATCTCATTTCTGGGATCACAATCAAATAATAAAATATCATTATCATCCATCAGCATGATTTATGAATCACAAGCTATAATTAATTTAAAATGAATTAAATTAACTACTTCCATCTTTAATTAATTTAAAATTAATTAAATTAATTACTCATTCCATAAATCCTGCTCTCACAATCATTAATTAATTAATCAACCATTTTCTAATTACAAGAAGTAATTTAGTCTTTAATTAATTTCTAAAATGAATTATTCTAAATTATTTATAGTAGATTAACATTTGATTACTTTCTATTAGTTGTTCCTTAATTAAACAATCTTAGTTACATCATTAATTATATTAATTAATGATCTCCAATTTATATTTAATTATATTATTTGGTTAATCTTTATTTAAACACAATTATTAGTCACCCTTGATTAATAACAAACCAGTAATTAACTACTCTTAATTACTTATTAACAAATTAATCATTCCATGATTAATTATTCCCATAAATTAATCCCTTGATTGATTACAAAAGAAATCTCCCAAATTACTTCCTTACAAATCATCTTGTATGAATTTCATCAAGTAATTACATCTAATTACTTTCTAAGTTATTACACATACCAAATCATCAAATGATTTCTTAAATTAATTAATATTAATCTTATTATCCATTACTTAAATATTCAAATTAATCATCTTTGATTTAAATATCCTTTACTGCATTCCAGTAGTTTTCTTAATTTATTTACAGAAATTAATCTTGAATAAACCCATTAATTAATTACATTTATATTGATTTATTACCATTTAATTATCTTGTTGATTTATTATTCTCAAATAAATCAATTTCTTAATTACATTTCATTTGTTAATTATATTAAGAATACAAATCTTCAGATTACAAAAATTAATCCTCTTGATTAATAACAAACAGAAATTAATTATTCATAATTAATTACTTCTCAGTAACACTCTAAATTAATCCTTTGATTAATTTCAAGTAATTATATTCCAATTACTTCCATTAACAATATCTTCCAGTTAATTACCTCCAGTAGTTATCCATCAATTACTTCTCTAAGTAATTCAATTCCAAAATATCTGTTAATTAAACTAAATTAATTAACTCAAATTAAATCAATTTACTCAATTAATAAGTAATTAATTTCTTAATTACTTTTAAATAAATAATTACATTTAAACTATTACAATGATTATTATTGAATTAATTAATCAAATTAATTTATTAAAAATCAATTACATTAATTAATTATAAATAATCTTGTTAATGATCTTCATTAACACTTATTTAATTATTTTCTTCTAAAATAAGTAAGTTATATTAATCATCATTAAGTATAAGTTTGATTAACCATTAAAATTTATTAATTTACGGAAATATCTAATTTATGGTTCTTAATCTCATATTAGTTAATTAATTCATTAATTAACTTTAATTACTACTTTTAAACTTATAATTACCAAATTAATTAATATCCATCATTAATTATCCTTATCTAATCAACTTAAAGATTAATGCATATAAAATTCTAAAACTTCATGAATTAAAGTAAAATTCCAATATGTTTTAAAACATTTATTTCAATTTACTCTGTAAATTAATTCAAATTTTATCGTTAATAAAGTTTAAAACCAAATTTCCAAAATCCTTTCAAACTCACTTATTTAATAGCACTTAAAACCTATTTGAATCAACTTATATTATAAAACTTATTTTAGTTCCAAATCAAGAAGTTCAAATCTAAATTCTGATTTAAATTGCGGAGTTAACTTACCTAAATCCTTTCTTAATAAATTATATTCCATTTTTGAATTCAACTCCCTTTTGAATACACTTAAACATTAAGCATCTTTAAATTATTAAAATAATTTAAGTTTTGAAAACTTTATTATACCCAACTTTATTTTCAAAACTGACTTAAATTCACAGTTAAACTTTGATTTAGAACTAGGTTTTAACTTTGATTTTAAATTTTAAAACAAGGTTTCAAAACAATTGAAAACTGTTAAAAACCGTTTCAGGTTTTACAAACCTGTAAACTAATAACCCGAGCACCTCCCACTTTTACTTCGAGTAAACACACAGGGTTCCCCGAGAAAGTCGACCAACTGCTTCGAGTTCTCCCCAGGCGCGCACATGAAAAATGAATTCGAGAACCAAACCTGGAACACACCGCACCACTCACCCCTCCAAACCTGTCACTGCTACGCGTACGATGCTCCCACCACCGAAGGCCACCAAACTCCGGTTACCACTTCGACCATCTCTCCTCTACCTCCCCTCAAATCCACGTGCCACACGCACGCCTACGCTAGCTGCTGTGATCGAAACTTCCAAACACAGTAAAATTAGGTTTAGGAACTTGGAACCCCCACCGACGCTTCCACCACCATTTGCGCCGCCATCCCCTATTTTTCCTAGCACCACGGCAGCCTCCTCTACCACCAGACCGAAGCTCACACCACCAGATCCACTTGATCATCCACGGCAACTTAAAATACCTAAAATAGAAGAACTCGAACTGAACCTCACCCCCTCCACTAAAAATCCCCATATTAATCTTAAAATTCATAGTTTGGTTCAACTGTTCAATCCATGAACCTGAACCGATGATCGGTGGAGGTTGAAATTTTGTCAAATTTTGAGTTTGCTCAGAGATTGATTTCCAAAGACAAAGTTTTAAGATGTTTTTATCTTAACTAAATTTTTAAACTTAGATCTTAATGTTACAAACATATTTTATTCAAATCTTAAGTCCATTCATCAATCAGAGAAGAAGCAAATGATTTTTGAATGTGAAGTTTTGTTTACAGAGTAATAGAAAGCAAACATATATAAACACTGCCAGTTATATTTTGGTTTCCAGATAAATTTCTCTTATATTTTAAGTTAAATAAATTTTAAACTTAAATCTTAAAGTTAAACAAACGAGTCTTGTTTAAATTCTATCAACTAACAGCCAACAGATCAAAAGGAATTAGATACTTTTGTTTAGAAGCCAAACCTGAAACTAAACAGGCAGAAAAGTTTAACTACAGCAATCATCTATCCATCCATATACACATGCATTCTCAAATATATATACACATACTTAAAACTTCATCTCAGAAATTTTCACAAGCAACAAATTAAAATTTACTTAAGCTTTTTAAAAAAAAAAGAAGTTACTCACCAATTTTCAGAGAAGAACAGTTGCTCCTTGATTAAGCAACAGGCTTGAATACAATTGTAACTTCATTTTGCTTTGCTTCTTGGATTTTGTTTAAGTATGGAATAGTTTTATTTCATATTTTAGTTTGTATGTTCGAATTAGAAGGGTAAGTCTGAGGTATAAATAAAAGAAAGAAGACAGGGATTTAAGCAAAGGATTTGTACAGGGTATATGCAGACAGTTTTATTATTATGTTTCATGAAATAGTGACAATATAGCCTACAATCTTGTTTGTACATATTTTTTTTGAAATAGAGATATTTGTTAATGGTGGCTGAAATGAAATACTCAGTGTACTAAATTTTTTTTTACATTAATGACTTTTGTTTGTTAGCTTAAAGATATTTAACAATGTCTTCCTTCACAAGCTTTTTACATATATATACAATTTGTTTATTTCTCTTTGTTACTGTCTTTGTTTTATCTACTTAGTTTGGCCTGCACACATTATTGTTACTGTCTTTATTTTGTTTGTATAACAGATATTTATCTGGATGCTTTAAACATATACATATGTATATACTGCAGTTCCTTTGTGATAGTTTACAAACTTAAAAAAAATGATTTTGTTTCTAGTTTCATTGTTGACTTGTTATTGTATTTGAAATGTATCTATACTTAGCTTTATAATCTATGAATGTATTCTATATGTTTACTTCTATTTAACTTATTACATACAGTATGTTAACTTCTAATTTATAGCTTTATGTATATTTTGTTTTATTTCTATGTTTGTTGTTTGAAAACTAAATGACTTGATAGTTGTTATTCAACTAATGTACTGACTTATATTTCTTTTCCAAATTTATCTTGTAGGCTTGTATTTTTATATGTATATTTTAATTTTATTTATTTTATAAAAACGCATTTATCACTTTGAAATGATAAATAAAATGAATTATCTTTCTATTATAAACTACATATTTTATTAATGTATGATAAAGTATTGTTTGACAAAAATATATTTAAAACTCATATATATTTTAAATTCATATTTTAAATCAAACTATACTAAAAAGAACAGTAAACAAATCTTTTTGTTAATAAATTAAAATTTTAAACTTAAGTTAAAATAAGTTTTAATCTATTTAAACATTTACTTATGTATTATAATCACATATCTATTTATTTAACTTTGAAAAGTCTATATCAAATAAATCATAATTTCTAATTCACTAAAATATATATTAGAATTTAAAACATAATTTATTAGTTGAACTTTAAAACAAAATATCATATATTTACAATGTATACAAACATATACATTTATAAATAGAAAACAATCAGTTAATTTTAACAGATATCATTTACCAATTAAATATTTAATAAAAGAAAAGTATCAGTTCATATTTAATTAATAAAGATATATCAAATCAATTTAATATTTAATGCAGATTATTAAATGGATATTTCTAGAAAATTCGGGTTGTCACATTCCTCCTCCCTTAAAAGAATTTCGTCCCCGAAATTTAAAAGCAAAGGTAATTTAATAATATATTTAAGATTTTAATTAATTTTAAATCATAAGCATATATCAATCACATGTTGACAATCATCACAACCAATCTACTCAATCAACAAGGCTAACTATCCATACAAAATAGAGTTCCCTAGAGTTTCCCAGTAGAATACTGGAATACTCGATCTATAGAATCTAAACAGTCTATACTACTAATCTATAGAACTCCTTCGAATCAGAGAAAATTCATCCAAAATCAAATCTCTGACTCCCAAATCCAAATTCCTTCGTCTCTTGTCCACCAAATACTTCTGAAAAACCAGAGCTGCCTTCAACCTACTGATCAACTCAACCCACTGATAACTCCTAAAACAATCTGAATCCAAAAACAATCCAGTAGAATGATCTTCTCCAAACCAACCAAAACCGAGAACTCAACCTTTATCATTAGTAGAAAACAACTTCTCTTTTCCAGAAAAGAAAAACAGATGCACTCCCAACTGCTTCTGCTGCACAACTCTGATCTAGGGTAGATGAAAATAATGATAATGCACATAAGCACCAACTGGACAACACATTACAAAAATATGGTTCAACAGATCCAAAATAAAACTCAGAAATTCCTCCAAAACTTGGGCTGCTTTACCAATCTTTCTCTCTAGAAACCAATTCTATTACTAGGCTGAACTATCGGCACTACTTCTGAAATTCAGTCGATACCAAACTCAACTCCTCAGATGCTAAGACAAACCACCGACCTCTTCAAAGATATCCAGAAGAAAAAATACTGCCATCCCAGAGAATACTTAACTATCGCAAGTCACTTTTGCGATCAATCCAGGCTAATATCCAAGTAAACTGCTCTCTCCTTACCAATCTGAACAGCTTAAGCTTATCTAGCCAATTCATTGAAGAAATGGATTCACAACTGCCTCTTAACGTCACCTCTAAAGAACTGCTGACAGATGAACTCCTCGCGTGCCGGCAGAACAATCTGAGCTGCAACACTGCTGCTGATGCCAAAAATTCCTTAATCCAAAATTCCTCGGAAAACTCAGGCCTCAATGCCAAACACAACATTCAGCTGAACTCAACCTCAAAACTAATGCAGACACACTTCCTTATCCAAAATCCTTGAGAACTTCTTCGGAAACAATCCATCGCTCCTGCATCTCAACACACAACCACTACTTCTTGAGGTTCCAAGATAATATTCTAGCTTCTGCTCAACCCACAAAAATCCAAATTCTACTCATCCAATCTTATACTACAGAAATGGACTCCAAAACTTAACAGTTTCCTCAAGAGATTTGGTGAAATCCTTACACCACAAATTTACTCGAGACGGTATTAGGTCTACAGTCTCGTCAGATATACTCCTAACCACAGGTAGTCGTGTTACACACACCACTACTCAATCTACCCTTATACTTATATTGGAAAACCCGAACAGGTAATCCAACAAATGGACAGAAAATAAATATATATATATATATATATCAAAATTACAAATACGCTCTCTCAGGAAAGAAATCACTCAAGAGCCTAGGTATTCACTCGACATAGCGCTCTGATACCACTGTAACGACCCCACTTCCTATGCCCAGGAAGTAGCATCATTATTAAGAAAGAAAATGGTGAGAAAATAGAAAATATAGAGAAGAAAGAACAACAACATTAGAATCTCACAGCGGAACGAATAAAATATATTAATCACATAAGTATTTACATAATATATAACATCAATCAGAGTGATACATATAGTACATCACATACTAGGCAGTTATAAACACCTGTCTAGTTAATACAACACCACACAATATGATACAACTCAAACAATAAGACTCAGAGATACCAACACAGCGGAACTATATATCTATATCTATAACGCTGAAGCCTCCTGCTCCATTGCTCCTCCAAAATTCGTCAAAACTAAACCTGAATCCCTTGGCTACCCGTAAAAATTTGGGTACCCGAGAGTTTATGAAAAACAAAGATAAACTTCGGGTCAGACATGGGTCTGGTATGAGTAACAAGTTAAAGTTGCTTAATTTTAAAAAATCCTTTGAAAATAAAAGGTATCACGTAAGACTTCCCACACATAAACATGGAAAAGTTTTTACCTTACGCTAACCAAAGCATTTGATAGGAAATCCAGTGATATTATAATAGGTCTAGGGTTTTCAAGTAAATAGAAAATAGCCGAAATTGTTACATGATTAAATTCCAGCTACTAGCCACAAAAGTGGGTAATACAATCAAAACCGTAGGCACTTATTGGATTGTGGATTCCATACAATGGCAGGGCTACTGGGGTACCGCCCGTCACAGTACGTGGCCTAGATCAACGTACCGAGGATCACTCCCGACTCCCTGCAAAACAAGGCCGGAACCATTCCTTACTGAACAGTCCCGAACAAGATAAACCCCGCAGTTGGCTACAGACCAACTGCCCACACAGCCGAATAAAAAGGGACATCTAGACAGGGGAATATCCTTGTCCTGCTTGGGCATGACCCACCTAACCTTGCTGCACCTCCCTTGTTTTAGCCATTCCCGGTTGATGAGGATTGAGGTTACGATTACCTTTATAGAACATATTTCTTAGAATGCTCATCGTCCGCCTGACGATGTGTTGAAAGCATTCAATCCATACAAGTTCGTTCCGGGTTCGAACGAAACCGAAGGCATCATCTCGTTACACTTGTTTTGGAATCACCCTCAGAGTTAACGACGATAACCCTTGCATTCTGACTCTTCATCTTCACTTCCGATTCACGACCTATCGTTAATTTGGAAACGATGTGGTTTTCGGATATTCCAAATAAGGAAAACCGATCCCGGTCTCATCGAAATCCAAAACGTGTCTTTAAGGCCAAGTTGTCTATTTAGTCTTAATAGTCAATTCAATATTAATATGCACAGATAGATAATTCACATTTCATAATAGGTAATCACATCATCATAAACAGATAACTAATATCATCATCCAAACAGATAATTAAATATTATCATACTTAAACGATACAGCCATATCACATAGACATTATCCCTCTCATTTCTGAGATCACAATCAAATAATAAAATATCATTATCATTGTCAGGACCCGATTCTTCGTCTTCCGAAAATTCAACATCGACACTCACTTTATCAATTGCCGAGAAATCGAACGACGGAAAACCAAACACTGAGGGTTTTTAAGAAAAAGAATTTAGGAAAAGAAGAAGAGAGAAAAGAAAATAGGGATAGAGGGAAAAGAAAACATAAGGTAGAAAATTTAGATAGGGAAAAGAAGATAGAAAATTTTAAAATTAGAAGAAAAAGAGAATAGAAGAGGAATAAAGACAGAAGAAAATAGAACGGAACATAAAACAACAGAACAACATCAGAATCTCACAATTCGCAGCGGAACAACATATAATAATAAATGAATAATCTTTAAACAAAGAACTATCAGTTATTACATTTTATACATTACATTACATCATATCATCAGAGTGTACAACAACAACAACAAATAGTGCGGCGGAAAAAGAAATACTATATAAGTAATATGCCATGCCATCCAGCTTGCCTCCAGCAACTCCAGAATATCCAGAATATCCTGATAAACCTTAACTCTTAACTGCCCGTGTGAAAATTGGTGGGCACCCGGAGTTTAGGAAGGAAAACAATAAACTCCAAGTCAGTCATGTGACTGGTGTGAGAACTCAAAACAGTTTATTTATCTTTAAAATCAAAATAAAGGAATATTTTTAAATTCAATTCGCAATGCTTTTAAAAATGAGACTACCATAAGGCCTCCCGCGCACACACACATGCAAACGCAGAATCGGAGGAGATTTCTCCTTATGATAGTCAAAGATGCTTGATACGCATTTAAAATAACATTTGATATTATTACTAGTGCATAGTGTAGTGGAAAATTCATTTCAAAAGTAGAATATAAATCTTAGCCAACATACGACCATTATCGTATGCCTACTATAGCTAACTATGTTCAATAGCAGGTTACCGCCACATTCCATAGCAGGTTATACAACTAAAACCGTACAAGTCACGTATTGTTTCTTTGGATTTCCAACAAATGGTCAGGCCAAGGAACTTCCCATTGCCACATGAGAATGCCTCTGGAAAGACATCCCCGAGAACCAAACCGGAACTCTGCCAACACAAGGCCGGGTTACCCCTAACTGGGTAACTACTGACACGAGCACGCCATTCCCCGATCGTAAACGACCTTTCTCACGGGATCCCGAAAACCAACAACCACAAAGTAATAAATTCGTAGTAACCACATAGGTTAAATATCTGGGCTCCATACCATGATACCACCTCTATCCAGAAGGAAATGTACATACCCTAAAGGGTGCTACCCCTCATAACCTTGCTGCATCTTTCCTGTTTTTGACCATTTCTGGGGTGTGAGGTTCGACGAAGTCACGTCCACAAAAACATACTTTATACAAAAGCCATGCTTTGGGTCAACAAATGATCAACACAATGATCACTAAGATAGACGATCAAATAAACGATCCTATCACAATAATCAACACAATGATCATTTCAGCATCACTCAGCATATCACATTACCAAATTGGGAATATATCGCTGATAACTTCAACTATATAACCTCTGAGCTCGTACGTCTCAGAGAAGGTTGTTAAGCTAAAAGAATAAATTCTCTGCCACCAACAGAAATATATTTGAAAGAAATCGGCTTTATATCTCAACTTGTAATGTCAGACATACAATCCATACAAGTTTGTTCCGGGCTCGAACAAAACCGAAGGCACTTACAAAGAAGTCCTTGCAATCCGGATATTCACAATCCTGATCGGATTCACCATCACATATGGAGAACTCTATACCGGAGCAACTCGGTGCAGAGTAAATCGACAGGTCATCCTATCGCTCTCGCAAATACCGGGTCTTCAACACCGATCTTCAAATGCAATTCACAACGACGTATCACATATTCGGAATGGGTTATATGACCCCATGGTCCTTTCCCGGTTAACCCGAATAGTGAGCGCTTATTCAAAAATAAGTGTAGCATTCACATTCAAACAAATCACTTCAATTACCCATTCAAAGGGAAATATTGATAGTCGGTTATTGAACTATCACTGGATATGCACACATCACCAGATTTCCAAATAATTTTCCAAATTATTTATTTTCCAAAAATATCTTCACTAGATATATATAATTTCAATACTTCAAAAATAAATCAATATTTATTTTTAAACAAATTCCACTTCCTTTATAAATTCCTTAATGAATTTATAATTCCAAAATATCAATGAATATTCGATTTCAATTATTCATTTCAATTTTCTTTTCAATTTATCTTCAAAAAGATAAATTCTCAAAATATTCACTTTATATTGGAAAACATTTCCATACTTATTTATTCATAAGTAATTCACAAATTTTTATTTATTTTCAACACTTAGAAAATATTCAATATACTTAAATCGAAATTAAGTATATATTTCATTCTTTAAGGAAATCATTCTCTTAAACATATTTATTTGGGCCAAAACGAATGTTACGTAAAACATCGTTACGACAACCCAAATTCACTAGTATAGGGATTCGAAATTAAAATAGATATATAAATCCCAATACTATACAAAACATTTCCTTTCGGAAATCATTTACTATAACAACAGTGTTATAGTCCATCATCTCCTTTTATTTCTCGAAAACGCCTATTTCAACAATAAATGTCGAAATCTATGGTTTCGAATCTCAACACCTTTTTAAAACATCATTAGATCGTTTTAATTCAATTTAAAACATCCTATCTAAAACAATTTCTTTAACATATTATTCACTATTCAAAAACGTGAATATACTTCTTTAACAAATTCCATCCTTTTATTCATTTTAATTCAAAGGATTATTCACTATTCAAAAGCGTGAATATAACTCCATCAAATAAGTTATGACAATTAACTTATCAAAATAAGTTGTTTGCGGATTTATAAAACAACGTTTATAAATTCCATTTCTATTTATTTATAAAAACTTCCTTTTTATAAATTCCTTTATTAACCTATTCCAGTTTATAACTAAATTATAAACTAAACGTTCATATTATAAGTTAATTACTTATAAAACGATTATTTTACAAAATCGTTCCTTTAGAGACTTTCCAATTTATAAATCTTATAACTTATAAGATCCATTTATCTAACCAATCTATTCTTCAAATAATTTCACCAAATTTATAAATCTTACTATTTATAAATTTCATTTATAACTTCACAGTTTATAATTCTATAAATTTCATTCATTTATGAAATTCATTTTCACTTCATTCAAACACTTATAAAAACTCGTTTTATAATGTCAATATTTCAATTTATAAATATCCATTTATAAATCTCTTAATATAATTCAATTTGTATTATTCTTTTAAAACTTCTTTAATCTCCTTTATTATTTCACCATTTTGATTTATAAAATAATTAAATTTTATAAATCCTATATTTAAACTTTTCACAATAATTCTAAAATATATCGATTAAACTATTTTATAAAATCAATAGCATCATATTCTCAAAAATCAGTTTTTAACTATATTTCTCAAAAATCATAATTTTTATAACTTTAAAAATCATAACGTTTATTTATTTATAATGGATCAAATCCAAAATTATTTTATACTTCAAAAATCACTTTAAAAATCATTTTAAAATCCCAAAATCTGGGTCCAATGATGTTACACACCAAATAGTCAATCACGACTACAACGATATCATATATCAATATGAAAATCCATCAAATATCAAAATATCTGAAATTAAATAAAAACTGTTGAGGAATCCAGTTGGATCCCTCCAACCTGTTTTCCTGCATCCAAAAACATTAGCACAATACCAATTTCGCTCCAGTACGAAATTATCGCGGTATATGTTCTTATTAAATATTATCCGCTTAATAACGGCGTAATAGGGTCTCATCCGCTAAACAAAAAATGCGGGAAATCAACAACTGCAATATATACATATGCCAATATATATATATTGATATTATTTATAATACCAATTTCACTGTTTATGAAATATTCGCGGTATATGTTTTTAATAAATAACATCCGCTTACTAACGGCGCATAATGTCTATTTTAACAATCAATAGATATTCATCAACATTCAAACATGCATTCAAATATTTTAAATCTAATTATTAAAATAAAGTCGAAACTGATTCGATTGAGTGAGAAATTCTCACCTTGATTTTATTTCCGTTTTAGCGATTTATTTCGAATAAAATTAAACGGACGTTTAGTTTTACCCGAAATTCTCACTAACTCCAAACGACTCCAAACCAACTCCATCGCGTAGTGCTCGTCCATACGATTCCAACGCAACTAGTTTCGCGCGTTTTCGACCTCGTATGAAAAAGTTATGAATTATTGAAGTTACATGATTTATATACTTATATTTATAACTAACTTTATATTTTAAAAACTCAAACCATTCCCAGCCACTAGATCCTAACCCAATGCAAATCTGGCCGTCCCCATCCTTCTCCCTCCTTCACGTTGGCTACAGGTAATTGCCGAACTAAATCAAACCCAATAACATAAACTAGGGTTCATGAATTCGATCACTTCTCTCAACTTGAACTCGATCAGGAAGCTCCATTGCGTAGCCCTACTCCACCACCATGTTCGGCCTCAACACCTTGGAGTTCGGTCACCTGATGAGCCTCGAAAGGCGTGCCAAACCTACGTGCGTCGGCCTCCCCTCGTTCCCACTATCCGACGTCGTTTCAGATCTCAACCGTATAGATCTCTAGCTCTCCTCATGCTCTTCGACTTCCGTGTTGAAGCTTCGTTGAATCGATGAATGGATTGGGAGTAATTGAGGGAGGAAGCTTGTGAATTTCTGGCCTTAGATAATGTTAGAGGCGGCTGCAGTTTTTAGCTAGGGTTAGGGTTATTTTTTTATAAAATTTTGAGATAGTGGGCTATTTATAGAGAACCGATCGACACTATTCACCCGGAGATTCCGAACTCCGATTTACGCGCCGTAACCAGCGTTTTTAGGGTTTACCCCGCGTTCCGGACACAATGGAACAGGTTTCGGAAGCTAATTCGGAAGTATGTGCGAGTTATGGCTGTAAACGCTCAATTTGAATTAAACCGATTTAAACGATTTTCTAGGCGTTTTAATTTGTACAGGACAAACGGTAAATCCAATTGACTTGAAATTTGAAACCTTACAATAATATCACATTACGGATCCGATGAAACTAGTTTCGTAGAAATCCGAGACTTTTTGAAAAATGGCTATTTTCACTCGCCAAATTTAAATTAAAAATAAATCGATGCGTTTCGAGCTGTCACGATCAAACGATAACTCCGATTGACACGAAAATTGAAATCCGGTAATAACTAACCATTACGGATCTAATGGAACTGGTTTCGTTCAATTCTGAGACTGTTCAAAAATTGACTATTTTCACTAGTCGATTTAATTATTAAAATATTCAATTTTCACAAATTAACTTTTAATTCGATTTTAAAAGTTCTAAAATATTGTTCTAACTCCCATATGATAAAATAAAATTTTACAAATCATTTCCAATCATATTTAACTCAATTTTCAATTATTTTCATAATTTAACGTATTAAATTATCGGTTTAATTATTCAATTAAATCCAATAATTCAAATAAAAATTTATTTGACTTATAAATTCACTTATTAATATTTAAAATTAATTAAATATTCAAATTTTAATTTCTAAAAATTCTGGGTCGTTACAATCTTCCCCACTTAAAAGAATTTCGTCCTCGAAATTATTAAGTAAGAAAAGTTACAGAATTTATTAATTTTCCAAAATTCATAGTTAAACTTCTTACAATAACTTACTAAGTTTTCAAATCATACTTAGTTATCTTTTCAAAAACAACTACTATTGTTTAACTTTCAATTCAAAATCAAAGTTAAAGTTTTCAAAATTTTCCAATTTTCTCAAAATTTTTCTAACGCCTTAAATTTCCGGAAAAATTCGCCATAGTCTCGTTTGCGCGGCTCGATCCGAAAAAAAAATGACAGTATATATATCACAAATATACATCTCATCAAGTAATGAGGCATCCCGCAGGGAAAAAAGTGTAAAAGTACTGTATTTAATCCGAGATATGTACCTTATATTTTATTAGCAAGCATATACGGCTAATATAGCGCAAAAGCGAGCTCCAAATGCGAAGCAAACGCGATCCGCACCTACTAATTACTCAACAAACAACATGAGAATCATGCCTATATGGAAATAGTATCAATATACAACATATATCTCCATAACAACTATATATGCTAACATAGCAATGCATTCAATAGCAATATATATTCAACCATCAACCAACTACCATTCATAATCAATAATATTCATTCATATTCTCATTAATATTAAATGAAAGGGTTTTCAATTCAAATCACATTTGATTTATTTACATTGGATTTTATCAACATTCATTCTCAATTTTAATTAGTTTGCATTCACTAATTAAATCCAATTCACGTTCAATTCTATTCAAATTTATTTACTTCTAATTTGAATTCAATTACATAGTTTTCAATTTCATTAATTCACTTTCATTAACACTTAATGAATTATATACAATCAACTAACAATCATATATCAACCAATGTATATATAATTACAACCAAATTCCTTTGCTTACAATTGGTTTAATAAATTGATTTTTATTCAACTATTCAACTTTCTAATAACATTAGATTTTAATGAATTAACACTTATATTCATTATTCATATCAACTTAAATTTACATTTAATTGATTAACATTCAATCCATTCATTCAATTCATTTATATAACTCAAGTTTATATTCATCACTTAACTTTATAAATTTTACTTTGATACTAATATCAACTTCATTCAATATCACTTAAGTTATATTCCATTTCTAAAGTAAATTTCCATTTAACTTTAAATTCATTTTTTTTACAACTCATATTCATAAATATATTCATTAGTTTCACTTCTTACACATATAAGTTTTATTTCACAATTGTAAATCACATTAATTATAATTCAATTCTTATAATCCTTTTGCTTATACAATTATTCTATTTAGATTATTCAAACATCTAAACAATCAACTTATATACACTTTAATAATTTTAAAAAAATCATTTTCTTTATATAGAAAATATAATCAAGGTAAAATTATTTCATTTACCCAATTTAAAATCAATATTATGTCGAATTGTTCTATTCAAGTGTTTAGAAACCCCTTCGGCATAGTCTTGCGGACCACGCTGACGAAAGTTCATATGCCACTCAATAAACCAATCATCACAATATAAAACAATTTTATATTCACTAACAAATACGCTCTCATAGCTATTATTACACTCAAACTCATTCTAGAGTACTACTGACTCTATATCTAATGAATACTACCCAACAGAACCATGGTTGTCTCTTAACCATAAGCTCTGATACCACATTGTCAGGACCCGATTCTTCGTCTTCCGAAAATTCAACATCGACACTCACTTTATCAACTGCCGAGAAATCGAACGACGGAAAACCGAACACTGAGGGTTTTTAAGAAAAATAATTTAGGAAAAGAAGAAGAGAGAAAAGAAAATAGGGATAGAGGGAAAAGAAAACATAAGGTAGAAAATTTAGATAGGGAAAAGAAGATAGAAAATTTTAAAATTAGAAGAAAAAGAGAATAGAAGAGGAAGAAAGACAGAAGAAAATAGAACGGAACATAAAACAACAGAACAACATCAGAATCTCACAATTCGCAGCGGAACAACATATAATAATAATAAATGAATAATCTTTAAACAAAGAACTATCAGTTATTACATTTTATACATTACATTACATCATATCATCAGAGTGTACAACAACAACAACAAATAGTGCGGCGGAAAAAGAAATACTATATAAGTAATATGCCATGCCATCCAGCTTGCCTCCAGCAACTCCAGAATATCCAGAATATCCTGATAAACCTTAACTCTTAACTGCCCGTGTGAAAATTGGTGGGCACCCGGAGTTTAGGAAGGAAAACAATAAACTCCAAGTCAGTCACGTGACTGGTGTGAGAACTGAAAACAGTTTATTTATCTTTAAAATCAAAATAAAGGAATATTTTTAAATTCAATTCGCAATGCTTTTAAAAATGAGACTACCATAAGGCCTCCCGCACACACACACATGCAAACGCAGAATCGGAGGAGATTTCTCCTTATGATAGTCAAAGATGCTTGATACGCATTTAAAATAACATTTGATATTATTACTAGTGCATAGTGTAGTGGAAAATTCATTTCAAAAGTAGAATATAAATCTTAGCCAACATACGACCATTATCGTATGCCTACTATAGCTAACTATGTTCAATAGCAGGTTACCGCCACATTCCATAGCAGGTTGTACAACTAAAACCGTACAAGTCACGTATTGTTTCTTTGGATTTCCAACAAATGGTCAGGCCAAGGAACTTCCCATTGCCACATGAGAATGCCTCTGGAAAGACATCCCCGAGAACCAAACCGGAACTCTGCCAACACAAGGCCGGGTTACCCCTAACTGGGTAACTACTGACACGAGCACGCCATTCCCCGATCGTAAACGACCTTTCTCACGGGATCCCGAAAACCAACAACCACAAAGTAATAAATTCGTAGTAACCACATAGGTTAAATATCTGGGCTCCATACCATGATACCACCTCTATCCAGAAGGAAATGTACATACCCTAAAGGGTGCTACCCCTCATAACCTTGCTGCATCTTTCCTGTTTTTGACCATTTCCGGGGTGTGAGGTTCGACGAAGTCACGTCCACAAAAACATACTTTATACAAAAGCCATGCTTTGGGTCAACAAATGATCAACACAATGATCACTAAGATAGACGATCAAATAAACGATCCTATCACAATAATCAACACAATGATCATTTCAGCATCACTCAGCATATCACATTACCAAATTGGGAATATATCGCTGATAACTTCAACTATATAACCTATGAGCTCGTACGTCTCAGAGAAGGGTGTTAAGCTAAAAGAATAAATTCTCTGTCACCAACAGAAATATATTTGAAAGAAATCGGCTTTATATCTCAACTTGTAATGTCAGACATACAATCCATACAATTTTGTTCCGGGCTCGAACAAAACCGAAGGCACTTACAAAGAAGTCCTTGCAATCCGGATATTCACAATCCTGATCGGATTCACCATCACATATGGAGAACTCTATACCGGAGCAACTCGGTGCAGAGTAAATCGACAGGTCATCCTATCGCTCTCGCAAATACCGGGTCTTCAACACCGATCTTCAAATGCAATTCGCAACGACGTATCACATATTCAGAATGGGTTATACGACCCCATGGTCCTTTCCCGGTTAACCCGAATAGTGAGCGCTTATTCAAAAATAAGTGTAGCATTCACATTCAAACAAATCACTTCAATTACCCATTCAAAGGGAAATATTGATAGTCGGTTATTGAACTATCACTGGATATGCACACATCACCAGATTTCCAAATAATTTTCCAAATTATTTATTTTCCAAAAATATCTTCACTAGATATATATAATTTCAATACTTCAAAAATAAATCAATATTTATTTTTAAACAAATTCCACTTCCTTTATAAATTCCTTAATGAATTTATAATTCCAAAATATCAATGAATATTCGATTTCAATTATTCATTTCAATTTTCTTTTCAATTTATCTTCAAAAAGATAAATTCTCAAAATATTCACTTTATATTGGAAAACATTTCCATACTTATTTATTCATAAGTAATTCACAAATTTTTATTTATTTTCAACACTTAGAAAATATTCAATATACTTAAATCGAAATTAAGTATATATTTCATTCTTTAAGGAAATCATTCTCTTAAACATATTTATTTGGGCCAAAACGAATGTTACGTAAAACATCGTTACGACAACCCAAATTCACTAGTATAGGGATTCGAAATTAAAATAGATATATAAATTCCAATACTATACAAAACATTTCCTTTCGGAAATCATTTACTATAACAACAGTGTTATAGTCCATCATCTCCTTTTATTTCTCGAAAACGCCTATTTCAACAATAAATGTCGAAATCTATGGTTTCGAATCTCAACACCTTTTTAAAACATCGTTAGATCGTTTTAATTCAATTTAAAACATCCTATCTAAAACAATTTCTTTAACATATTATTCACTATTCAAAAACGTGAATATACTTCTTTAACAAATTCCATCCTTTTATTCATTTTAATTCAAAGGATTATTCACTATTCAAAAGCGTGAATATAACTCCATCAAATAAGTTATGACAATTAACTTATCAAAATAAGTTGTTTGCGGATTTATAAAACAACGTTTATAAATTCCATTTCTATTTATTTATAAAAACTTCCTTTTTATAAATTCCTTTATTAACCTATTCCAGTTTATAACTAAATTATAAACTAAACGTTCATATTATAAGTTAATTACTTATAAAACGATTATTTTACAAAATCGTTCCTTTAGAGACTTTCCAATTTATAAATCTTATAACTTATAAGATCCATTTATCTAACCAATCTATTCTTCAAATAATTTCACCAAATTTATAAATCTTACTATTTATAAATTTCATTTATAACTTCACAGTTTATAATTCTATAAATTTCATTCATTTATGAAATTCATTTTCACTTCATTCAAACACTTATAAAAACTCGTTTTTTAATGTCAATATTTCAATTTATAAATATCCATTTATAAATCTCTTAATATAATTCAATTTGTATTATTCTTTTAAAACTTCTTTAATCTCCTTTATTATTTCACCATTTTGATTTATAAAATAATTAAATTTTATAAATCCTATATTTAAACTTTTCACAATAATTCTAAAATATATCGATTAAACTATTTTATAAAATCAATAGCATCATATTCTCAAAAATCAGTTTTTAACTATATTTCTCAAAAATCATAATTTTTATAACTTTAAAAATCATAACGTTTATTTATTTATAATGGATCAAATCCAAAATTATTTTATACTTCAAAAATCACTTTAAAAATCATTTTAAAATCCCAAAATCTGGGTCCAATGATGTTACACACCAAATAGTCAATCACGACTACAACGATATCATATATCAATATGAAAATCCATCAAATATCAAAATATCTGAAATTAAATAAAAACTGTTGAGGAATCCAGTTGGATCCCTCCAACCTGTTTTCCTGCATCCAAAAACATTAGCACAATACCAATTTCGCTCCAGTACGAAATTATCGCGGTATATGTTCTTATTAAATATTATCCGCTTAATAACGGCGTAATAGGGTCTCATCCGCTAAACAAAAAATGCGGGAAATCAACAACTGCAATATATACATATGCCAATATATATATATTGATATTATTTATAATACCAATTTCACTGTTTATGAAATATTCGCGGTATATGTTTTTAATAAATAACATCCGCGTACTAACGGCGCATAATGTCTATTTTAACAATCAATAGATATTTATCAACATTCAAACATGCATTCAAATATTTTAAATCTAATTATTAAAATAAAGTCGAAACTGATTCGATTGAGTGAGAAATTCTCACCTTGATTTTATTTCCGTTTTAGCGATTTATTTCGAATAAAATTAAACGGACGTTTAATTTTACCCGAAATTCTCGCTAACTCCAAACGACTCCAAACCAACTCCATCGCGTAGTGCTCGTCCATACGATTCCAACGCAACTGGTTTCGCGCGTTTTCGACCTCGTATGAAAAAGTTATGAATTATTGAAGTTACATGATTTATATACTTATATTTATAACTAACTTTATATTTTAAAAACTCAAACCATTCCCAGCCACTAGATCCTAACCCAATGCAAATCTGGCCGTCCCCATCCTTCTCCCTCCTTCACGTTGGCTACAGGTAATTGCCGAACTAAATCAAACCCAATAACATAAACTAGGGTTCATGAATTCGATCACTTCTCTCAACTTGAACTCGATCAGGAAGCTCCATTGCGTAGCCCTACTCCACCACCATGTTCGGCCTCAACACCTTGGAGTTCGGTCACCTGATGAGCCTCGAAAGGCGTGCCAAACCTGCGTGCGTCGGCCTCCCCTCGTTCCCACTATCCGACGTCGTTTCAGATCTCAACCGTATAGATCTCTAGCTCTCCTCATGCTCTTCGACTTCCGTGTTGAAGCTTCGTTGAATCGATGAATGGATTGGGAGTAATTGAGGGAGGAAGCTTGTGAATTTCTGGCCTTAGATAATGTTAGAGGCGGCTGCAGTTTTTAGCTAGGGTTAGGGTTATTTTTTTATAAAATTTTGAGATAGCGGGCTATTTATAGAGAACCGATCGACACTATTCACCCGGAAATTCCGAACTCCGATTTACGCGCCGTAACCAGCGTTTCTAGGGTTTACCCCGCGTTCCGGACACAATGGAATAGGTTTCGGAAGCTAATTCGGAAGTATGTGCGAGTTATGGCTGTAAACGCTCAATTTGAATTAAACCGATTTAAGCGATTTTCTAGGCGTTTTAATTTGTACAGGACAAACGGTAAATCCAATTGACTTGAAATTTGAAACCTTACAATAATATCACATTACGGATCCGATGAAACTGGTTTCGTCGAAATCCGAGACTTTTTGAAAAATGGCTATTTTCACTCGCCAAATTTAAATTAAAAATAAATCGATGCGTTTCGAGCTGCCACGATCAAACGATAACTCCGATTGACACGAAAACTGAAATCCGGTAATAACTAACCATTACGGATCCAATGGAACTGGTTTCGTTCAATTCTGAGACTGTTCAAAAATTGACTATTTTCACTAGTCGATTTAATTATTAAAATATTCAATTTTCACAAATTAACTTTTAATTCGATTTTAAAAGTTCTAAAATATTATTCTAACTCCCATATGATAAAATAAAATTTTACAAATCATTTCCAATCATATTTAACTCAATTTTCAATTATTTTCATAATTTAACGTATTAAATTATCGATTTAATTATTCAATTAAATCCAATAATTCAAATAAAAATTTATTTGACTTATAAATTCACTTATTAATATTTAAAATTAATTAAATATTCAAATTTTAATTTCTAAAAATTCTGGGTCGTTACAATCATCCATCAGCATGATTTATGAATCACAAGCTATAATTAATTTAAAATGAATTAAATTAACCACTTCCATCTTTAATTAATTTAAAATAAATTAAATTAATTACTCATTCCATAAATCCTGCTCTCACAATCATTAATTAATTAATCAACCATTTTCTAATTACAAGAAGTAATTTAGTCTTTAATTAATTTCTAAAATGAATTATTCTAAATTATTCATAGTAGATTAACATTTGATTACTTTCTATTAGTTGTTCCTTAATTAAACAATCTTAGTTACATCATTAATTATATTAATTAATGATCGCCAATTTATATTTAATTATATTATTTGGTTAATCTTTATTTAAACACAATTATTAATCACCCTTGATTAATAACAAACCAGTAATTAACTACTCTTAATTACTTATTAACAAATTAATCATTCCATGATTAATTATTCCCATAAATTAATCCCTTGATTGATTACAAAAGAAATCTCCCAAATTACTTCCTTACAAATCATCTTGTATAAATTTCATCAAGTAATTATCATCTAATTACTTTCTAAGTAATTATACTCCATTAATTACTCTAAGTAATTGCACATACCAAATCATCAAATGATTTCTTAAATTAATTAGTATTAATCTTATTATCCATTACTTAAATATTCAAATTAATCATCTTTGATTTAAATATCCTTTACTGCATTCCAGTAGTTTTCTTAATTTATTTACAGAAATTAATCTTGAATAAACCCTTTAATTAATTACATTTATATTGATTTATTACCATTTAATTATCTTGTTGATTTATTATTCTCAAATAAATCAATTTCTTAATTACATTTCATTTGTTAATTATATTAAGAATACAAATCTTCAGATTACAAATATTAATCCTCTTGATTAATAACAAACAGTAATTAATTATTCATAATTAATTACTTCTCAATAACACTCTAAATTAATCCTTTGATTAATTTCAAGTAATTATATTCCAATTACTTCCATTAACAATATCTTCTAGTTAATTACCTCCAGTAATTATCCATCAATTACTTCTCTAAGTAATTCAATTCCAAAATATCTGTTAATTAGACTAAATTAATTAACTCAAATTAAATCAATTTACTCAATTAATAAGTAATTAATTTCTTAATTACTTTTCAAATAAATAATTACATTTAAACTATTACAATGATTATTATTGAATTAATTAATCAAATTAATTTATTAAAAATCAATTACATTAATTAATTATAAATAATCTTGTTAATGATCTTCATTAACACTTATTTAATTATTTTCTTCTAAAATAAGTAACTTATATTAATCATCATTAATTATAAGTTTGATTAACCATTAAAATCTATTAATTTAAGTAAATATCTAATTTATGGTTCTTAATCTCATATTAGTTAATTAATTCATTAATTAACTTTAATTACTACTTTTAAACTTATAATTACCAAATTAATTAATATCCATCATTAATTATCCTTATCTAATCAACTTAAAGATTAATGCATATAAAATTCTAAAACTTCATGAATTAAAGTAAAATTCCAATATGTTTAAAACATTTATTTCAATTTACTCCGTAAATTAATTCAAATTTTATCGTTAATAAAGTTTAAAACCAAATTTCCAAAATCCTTTTAAACTCACGTATTTGATAGCACTTAAAACCTATTTGAATCAACTTATATTATAAAACTTATTTTAGTTCCAAATCAAGAAGTTCAAATCTAAATTCTGATTTAAATTGCGGAGTTAACTTGTCTAAATCCTTTCTTAACAATTTATATTCGATTTTTGAATTCAACTCCCTTTTGAATACACTTAAACATTAAGCACCTCTAAATTATTAAAATAATTTAAGTTTTGAAAACTTTATTATTCCCAACTTTATTTTCAAAACTGACTTAAATTCACAGTTAAACTTTGATTTAGAACTAGGTTTTAACTTTGATTTTAAATTTTAAAACAAGGTTTCAAAACAGTTGAAAACTGTTAAAAACTGTTTCAGGTTTCACAAACCTGTAAACTAATAACCCGAGCACCTCCCACTTTTACTTCGGGTAAACACACAAGGTTCCCCGAGAAAGTCGACCAACTGCTTCGAGTTCTCCCCAGGCGCGCACGCGAAAAATGAATTCGAGAACCAAACCTGGAACACACAGCACGACTCACCCCTCCAAACCTGTCACTGCCACGCGCACAATTCTCCCACCATCGGAGGCCACCAAACTCCGGTTACCACTTCGACCATCTCTCCTCTACCTCCCGTCAAATCCATGTGCCATTCGCACGCCTACGCTAGCTGCGGTGATCGAAACTTCCAAACACAGTAAAATTAGGTTTAGGAACTTGGAACCCCCACCGACGCTTCCACCACCATTTGCGCTGCCATCCCCTATTTTTCCTAGCACCACGGCAGCCTCCTCTACCACTAGACCGAAGCTCACACCACCAGATCCACTTGATCGTCCACGGCAACTTAAAATGCCTAAAATAGAAGAACTTGAACTACACCTCACCCCCTCCACTAAAAATCCCCATATTAATCTTAAAAATCATAGTTTGGTTCAACTATTCAATCCATGAACCTGAACCGATGATCGGTGGAGGTTGAAATTTAGTCAAATGCTGAGTTTGCTCAGAGATTGATTTCCAGAGACAAAGTTTTAAGATGTTTTTATCTTAACTAAATTTTTAAACTTAGATCTTAATGTTACAAACATCTTTTATTCAAATCTTAAGTCCATTCATCAATCAGAGAAGAAGCAAATGATTTTTGAATGTGAAGTTTTGTTTACAGAGTAACAGAAAGCAGACATATATAAACACTGCCAGTTATATTTTGGTTTCCAGATAAATTTCTCTTATATTTTAAGTTAAATAAATTTTAAACTTAAATCTTAAAGTTAAGCAAACGAGTCTTGTTTAAATTCTATCAACTAACAGCCAACAGATCAAAAGGAATTAGAAACTTTTGTTTAGAAGCCAAACCTGAAACTAAACAGGCAGAACAAGTTTAACTACAGCAATCATCTATCCATCCATATACACATGCATTCTCAAATATATATACACATACTTAGAACTTCATCTCAGAAATTTTCACAAGCAACAAATTAAAATTTACTTGAGCTTTTAAAAAACAAAAAGAAGTTACTCACCAATTTTCAGAGAAGAACAGTTGCTCCTTGATTAAGCAACAGGCTTGAATACAACTGTAACTTTATTTTGCTTTGCTTCTTTGATTTTGTTTAAGTATGGAATAGTTTTATTTCATATTTTAGTTTGTATGTTCGAATTAGAAGGGTAAGTCTGAGGTATAAATAAAAGAAAGAAGACAGGGATTTAAGCAAAGGATTTGTACAGGGTATATGCAGACAGTTTTATTACTATGTTACATGAAATAGTGACAATATAGCAAACAATCTTGTTTGTACAGATTTTTTCTGAAACAGAGATATTTGTTAATGGTGGTTGAAATGAAATACTCAGTGTACTAAATTTTTTTTTACATTAATGACTTTTTTTTGTTAGCTTAAAGATATTTAACAATGTCATCCTTCACAAGATTTTCACATATATATGCAGTTTGTTTATTTTTCTTTGTTACTGTCTTTGTTTTATCTACTTAGTTTGGCCTGCACACATTATTGTTACTGTCTTTATTTTGTTTGTATAACAGATATTTATCTAGATGCTTTAAACATATACATATGTATATACTGCAGTTCCTTTGTGATAGTTTACAAACTTTAAAAAAATGATTTTGTTTCTAGTTTCATTGTTGACTTGTTATTGTATTTGAAATGTATCTATGCTTAGCTTTATAATCTATGAATGTATTCTATATGTTTACTTCTATTTAACTTATTACATACAGTATGTTAACTTCTAATTTATAGCTTTATGTATATTTTGTTTTATTTCTATGTTTGTTGTTTGAAAACTAAATGACTTGATAGTTGTTATTCAACTAATGTACTAACTTATATTTATTTTCCAAATTTATCTTGTAGGCTTGTATTTTTATATGTATATTTTAATTTTATTTATTTTATAAAAACGCATTTATCACTTTGAAATGATAAATAAAATGAATTATCTTTCTATTATAAACTACATATTTTATTAATGTATGATAAAGTATTGTTTGACAAAAATATATTTAAAACTCATATATATTTTAAATTCATATTTTAAATCAAACTATACTAAAAAGAACAGTAAACAAATCTTTTTGTTAATAAATTAAAATTCTAAACTTAAGTTAAAATAAGTTTTAATCTATTTAAACATTTACTTATGTATTATAATCACATATCTATTTATTTAACTTTGAAAAGTCTATATCAAATAAATCATAATTTCTAATTCACTAAAATATATATTAGAATTTAAAACATAATTTATTAGTTGAACTTTAAAACAAAATCTCATATATTTACAATGTATACAAACATATACATTTATAAATAGAAAATAATCAGTTAATTTTAACAGATATCATTTACCAATTAAATATTTAATAAAAGAAAAGTATCAGTTCATATTTAATTAATAAAGATATATCAAATCAATTTAATATTTAATGCAGATTATTAAATGGATATTGCTAGAAAATTCGGGTTGTCACAACATCACTTAGAATGCTCATCGTCCTCCTTACGATGTACTAAAAGCATTCAATCCATACAAGTTCGTTCCGGGTTCGAACGAAACCGAAGGCATTATTTCGTTACACTCATTTGGAATCACCTTCAGAGTTAACGACAATAACCCTTGCACTCTAAAAAATCCATCTCGATCTTCCTTTGAGATGTCATGACCCAACGTTTAGCTTGGATCGATGTGGTTTTTGGAAAATCAAATTTGATTCCCGATCCCGGTCGTATCGAAATCCAAACGTGTCTTAAAGGCCAAATTGTTTAAATATTTAAACAATTCAATTCAATTTTAAAACATTGAATCCACACTGCATTATCCACAGATAATAACAATCACCCAACTCAGATATATACAGATCTCATCACAGAATATCTCAGACTATCATCCAATAGATATCAACCAATTCCAGATATTCAATCCAAAATAATCATCCATAAGCAAGCACATCTCTAATTCATATTATATTAATTTAATTAATTCAAATTAAACTATTACTTAAGAATTAATCACATTACCTTGCTTAATCAAGTATTAGATAATTAATCACAATCATTTAATTAATTAATCACTTCTTAATTAACCTCGTTATCAATTAATTAATCTCTAAATTAATTAATAATCCTTTAATTAATTATTAATTAATTACCCTAATTAATCATTATTAAAACTTAATTAAAAATTAATCATTCCTCAATTTATTATTAATTAAACCTTAATTTATTATTAATTAATCTTAATTTATTTCTTAATTAATTACAAATTAATTTATCTTAATTACTTAATTAATTATAATTAACTAACTTTAATTATTTAATTAATTAAGTCTTAACCAATAATTAATTGACTATTACTTTTAAATTAATTAATATTTAATTACCTTATTAATTACCTTAATTAATTAATTAATTAATTCTTAATTACTAGTCACATAATTAATTAGTTACTAATCACTTATTAATTATTCCTTAATTATTTAATTAATTATCTATTAATTATTATTTAATTTAATCCTTAATTATCAAATTATTAATCCATAATTAATTAATTAAACCTTAACAAATTAATTAGTCTAAAATTATTAATTAATTTAACCTTAATTACTTTATTAATTAAGTAAACCTTAACCATAAAACTTAATTAGTTTTCAAAACAAAACAATAATTAGAATTATTACATAATTAAAACACTTCAATTTGTTTAAACTAATTACCTTTTTAGAAGTTAAATTCAAATAAATGTAAAATCATTTTTAAAACTTCAACTATCAAAATATGAAATGCTTTCAATTAAAAAGCAAAACATTTTACAAAGTAGTTTAAATAAAATTTTAAAGTTTTAAAACTTAAAACAAATTAAAAAACCTTTAAAACATTACTAACATTGGTTGACTCGACCAACTCGAACAAGCTCAAACACATGAATTTGATTCCTTCTTCCCTGCCTATTTCCTTAACCAAGCTGATAACTCAAATTACACCCACCTGGAAGAATCAACAACACATAAATTCCCAGGCATGAAACAGCATCATCAACCCGTACCCTATCTCGAGCAAATACCCAACCTACTCGACCAAAACTTCGAGTCACCTCATCGCCCTCTTTTACTGACACGATCACTGTCACGTGCACGTGGACGACTCGTCGATGCCGTCGCCACCATCCACGACACCACACGCAGACCCCACATCAACCCCTGATGCGAACCCCCACTGTTGATCAGAAAATACGCGACTCAATCGAAATTTAGGTAGTCGCACCATTAATGGAACTAACCCCTTCATCAGAAAACTCACCGTAACCCTCAACCTCGTTCACGTTCGCCACGCGACTTCGGTCACATCACCACAACGTCTTGACGCAGCTACACCCAAGAACACTCGCGACTCGATCCACCCAAGATTTCCCAGTCACGAAATTTCGATTGCAAACAAATGCAGGAGTATAAACCCTAGAATCCCAAATTTATAATTCTCCGATGAATGATTAACACTCCCACTATTTTTCTCATGTTCACCGATCATCCATACAACTTCGATCCAAAGCACGACCCCTAGAATTGACCCAATCACCAGAATTTTGCCCAAAACCCAATTTCGGTTAACAACAAAATTCTTCCTCAAATCCAATTTAAAAATTCAGATTTTTATCCTAAAAATCATGTTATACAAAGTAGATTCAAGATGTAAACTTGATTCAACAAAATTCAATGCATGATTTTATCATGATATTAAAAAATTTCACAGTATTACCTGATACAGAAAATTTTTAAACAGATTCTTTTTGAATGATAATTTAAACCTTAATTCAAGTTTTAAATAAACCTTATGCATTTGAAGATTCATGCTGAACAATGGTTTGTTAAGTAAACTTTGAAGCTTTTGTTTAATTTTTTCTCTACAACTTGAAATTACAGAGAAACATCAGTAGATATAAACATGCATCTTTCTCAAACAAAAATAAACACAAGATTTCATCTATATATTTACATGCAAGTCATACAACATCACATGCATTCACATGCACACATTTGTTTACTAAAATTTCCGATTTAAAAATTTACTCACCTGTTTTATTGTAAGAAGAGACCCAAAATTTTACTTCTGGAAAATGACTGCAGATCCTAAAACTTGAAATTGCTTGATCAAATAGTTTGCTTGATGATGATGCTTTGACTTCTTCTCAAATCTTGAATTTGACCAGAACTTAGATACTAAGAAGCTTTGAATTTCTGCTTTACACTAGATTTTGCAGATTTTCCTTTGAATTCTGTTTTGCAGGTTTTTTTTTCTTCTTGAAGATTAGTAACTTGAATTCTTGTTTAATTTTGTTGAAAGAGTGGAAATTGCTGAATTTCAAATTTGCTAATGGAGGTGTGCTTTTTTTTCTTGCTTTAGAATAATTAGAATGAGAAAATTTAGATGAAGAGTAGGAAATAGCTTTTTATAGAATAAATTTTATTTTATAAAAATTTAAAGAAAATAAATTAAAATTTGCGAGACTTGTCACTATACCTTGTTAACTTCTTAACACATGTTTATTAGTGTGATTTAAATTTAAACAAGTGTAATTTACATGCAAAAAGAATATTGAAATGTTTTTATTAATTGATTTTCTAAATTTTAAATACATTTTTGATTCATATAATTCAATTCTTCTTAAAGAAATAAATATAAATCAAATTTTTTATTCTAAATAAAGTCAAAGAAATACACCTTTAAAATCAAAGTGTAATATAAATATAAATAACTCTATTTTGAAATTCAACTTAAAAATCCAAACTCAAATTAAATTCCAAATTCAATTCAAAATCAAATTTGATATGAATACAATTTTAACAAATCCATTTCCCTTTTGTATGTATAAATTTTAATTAAAATCAATATACATTTACAACCTATTTATTTATTATTGTCTAAAAATAACAAATTTATCAATTTAATTTAATTTATTACAAAGATTATCATATTTAAATTGGGTTTGAAATTCTGGAATATCACATTCCTCCCCCCTTAAAAGAATTTAGTCCTCGAAATTTAAACAAGGATAATCCAAAAATTTCATTTTATTTCAACAATTTAAGCATACATATCATCCATACATAAGAAATCAACAAACAAAACATCCAAACTACAATACATCCAATACAAACATCACTAGCTATCCGGACACATATCCGAATAAGCCTTCCTAATACTATCCAGAGTCTCTCAAGTACAATCTCTGGGATCCTCACTCCACTGGACTTTAACAAGCTTCATTATCTTGCTTCTGAGTTGCCTCTCGTCTTGATCAAAAATTCGAACAGGATATCTGACAACTGACAAGTCTGGCTCAACCTCTAAGTCTTCCTGCACAGCTTGCTCCAAAATAAGATATGGGTCGTGCACATATTTCCGTAGATGAGATACGTGAAAAACATTGTGAATTCCAGCCATCCGGCAGGCAATTCAATACTGTATACTACAGCACCAATACTCTCGAGCACTCGAAAAGGACCAATATATCTCGGAGCGAGTTTCCATGTCCTCCCAAATCTTACTGCTCCTTTAATAGGGGAAACTTTGACAAAGACTAAATCACCAATCTCGAACTCCAATTGTCTTCGTCTTTTATCTGCATATTTCTTTTAACGATCCTGAGCAGCTCTCATCCTTTTCTTGATAAGCTCGACTTTAGAAGATGCTTCACGGATTAGATCTGGTCCAAACACAAGACGGTCTTTTGACTCTACCCAACAAGCTGGGGATCTACGCGGCCTTCCATACAGTGCTTCATAAGGAGCCATCTTCATACTTTCTTGGTAACTGTTATTATAAGAGAATTCCACTAGATGTAGATGGTCTTCCCACGATCCACCAAATTCTAATACATAGGCTCTCGGCATATCTTCTAGAATTATATTAAGCCTTTCGGTTTGTTCATCTGTTTGGGGACGATATGCTGTACTTAATCTCAAACTTTTTCCCATTGTCGATTGCAAAGCCTCCTAGAATTTGTTGGTGAAGATAGGATCTCGATCACTTACAACACTGACTGGAACACCATGCAATCTGACTATCTCTCTTAAGAAGATTTCTGCCAGAGAAGCTGCAGTACGGGTTGCCTTAACTGGTATAAAATGGGTGCTTTTGGTTAGACGATCAACAATCACCCATATTCCTTCATTTCCCTTCTTTTTTCTAGGCAAACCGTCGATGAAGTGCATCGAAATCAACTCCCACTTCCACATCGGAATCTCCAGAGGTTGTAACAAACCGGCTGGCTTCTGCTGATCTCCTTTAACTTGCTGGTAGATTACACAACTATTAACGAATCTAGTTATGTCTTTCTTCATTTTCGGCCACCAGAAATCTCTTCTCATATCTCCATACATCTTTGAGATTCCTGGATGGATATTTAATCTGGAGCGATGACTTTCTGACAATACTTCCTGTCGCAGATTCCTATCACTCGGAACACAAATCCTTCCATTAATCCTCAATGTTCCTTGGTCATCAATCTCAAAACTAGGACACTGACCCTTCCTAACTCTTCTGATAATTCTTTTCAACATTATATCAGATTCTTGCTTGCTTGAAATCCTTTCCAGATGAGATGGAACCACTTCCAAAAGAGATAGAACTGCATTTCTACTAAGTGCGTTTGCTACAACGTTCGCCTTTCCCGAAGTATATAGAATATCCAAATCATACGATGCAAAGGATTCAACCCATCGCTGCTGTCTTAGATTAATATCTTTGTGAGAGAAAAGATATTTCAACAGTTTGTGATCCGTGAATAACTTAAACTTTTCTCCTAAAAGATAGTGCCTCCAGATCGTTAAAGCAAAAACAATGGCCAACAACTCTAGATGGTGCGTAGCGTAGTTCCTCTCATATGGCTTCAATTGCCGACTCGCATACGCAATTACCCTACCATTTTGCATAAGCACAGCTCGCAATCCAACAACACAGGCATCAGTATATACTTCAAACTTGCTCTTCCTATTTGGTATAGCCAATATAGGAGCACTTGTCAACCTTGCCTTCAGATTCTGAAAAGCCTCCTCACATTCCCGTGTCCACTTGAATTTAGCCCCCTTCCTTGTCAGCTTTGTTAGGTGAGAAGAGATCTTGGAATAATCCCTAATAAACTTCCTGTAGTAACCGGCCAATCCCAGAAAACTACGAACTTCTATTGTGTCCGAGGTTGCTTCGACTCCAAAATAGTCTCAACTTTAGCTGGATCTACAGAGATTACCTCACCAGAAACAATATGGCCAAAAAAATTTACTTCTGATTTTCAAAAATGGCACTTAGAAAACTTCTCCTTCAGAATAAGTCTTCTCAAATTTTCCACTAGTATTCTCAAGTGTTGCTTGTTCTCTTCTTCCAACTTAGAGTAGATCAAGATATCATCAATGAACACCAAAACAAACTTATTCAAAACATCTCTAAAGACTCTATTCATCAGCTACAAAGTAGGCAGGAGCGTTGGTTAACCCGAAAGGCATAACCAACCACTCATAGAAACAATTAGGTCCCCTAAATGCGGTTAAGGGAATACTGTCCTCAGCTACCCTTAACTAATGGAAACTTGATGCTAAATCTAATTGAGAAAAGGCTGATGCTCCATAAAGCTGGTCGAAGAGATCGTCAATACGAGGAAGAGGATACTTATTTCGAATGGTCACTTTGTTCAATTCTCCATAGTCTACACAGAACCTTAGCGACCCATCCGATTTGGTGACAAATAATACAGCCGAACCCCAACAAGAAAAACTGGGTCTAATCAAACCGTTCTCCAACAGATCTTGAGTTTGCTTCACTAGTTCTTCCCTCTCCCTTGGAGCCATCCTCCTACTAGGTTGAATTACAGGTACTGCCCCTGGAACCAAATCTATACGAAACTCTATTTCTCGGTGCGGAGGCAAACACTTAACTTCCTCGAGTACGTCTGAGAAATCCCAAACTACATCAATATCTTCAACCCCTTCTTGTGAAGTCTCAAATCCATGTAAAAGACAACTCAAGTGAATTCCAGAGTTATCACACATTACTCTGGCAATTCTACCCAGATCAGTTTCCAATGAAACTGTTCTCTCATCACAATTTAAGACAGCCTTATATTTGTCAAGCCAATCCATTCCCAAATTAAGGTCAAAACCCTTAAAATCCAATACATAAGGGTCACAGGAAAAACTATGGGATAGCTAGGAGATTCTCAAATCCTTACAGATCCTATCTAATTTGGTTACCCCTCCTATAGGATTAGATACACAGATGGGATTGTCTACGATACTAGGAGTAAGAAAGAAATTTTCTACAGATTCCAAAGAAATAAAAATCAAAGAAGCACCAGAATCAAATAAAACTTTAATATATTTTCCTTTTAAAAGTAAGGTACCTTCCAAAACTCCTTTTCCCTTAGACGAGTTTGATGGTGCACCTTCTAAAGCAAATACTTTGTTCTGCTGGACTTTATGAAGGAGCGGGCAAGCTTTTATCATATGTCCCGGTTGATGGCAGTTAAAGCAAAGAGACTTCTGAACTAAAGCTGAACCTGGTCCACTATAATGCTGCTGATGCTTTCTTTCTTGTGGACACTAATTTGCCAAATGTCCCATTTGATGACAATTATAGCATTTTTGGGGTCCATTGTTGTTTTCGAACTTCTTCTTGTTTTGCTTCTTCCAATTAGGATTGAATTTTCTTTTATTAGCGTTGGAAGAATTTCCTCCTGATGCAGCTACTCGCGCCTCAGATATTTTGTTCATCAAGTCTTCATATCTTAGCATCATGTCAATAAGCTCCACAAAAGACCCTTTCAAATGTGCTGTCATTCTTTCATGAAACTCAGGCCTCAACCCTTGGACGAACATCTCGTTCTTCTTAATATGGGTGTTTATAAGTCCCGGACCATAGCAAGATAACTCGTTGAATGTTGTCTCGTATTCAGCTATAGACATGTTTCCTTGTTTCAGATTTAGAAAATTCTGATAAAGACGTGTTCTCCCTGCAGCAGGCATGAAATTCTCCTCGAATAACTCCTTAAACTCTTCCCAAGACATATCATTTTCCGAGACATTTGCAGTCACTGAATTCCACCAGACTGCGGCACCACCTTGTAATTGCCACGAAGCCATTACTCTCTTCTGCTCATCCGATAATTTCATGCTCTTAAAGATTTTCTCACACGAGCGAAGCCATGCTTGGAACTCTATTATAGTTTCTGATCCTTGGAATGGTTTTCCTCAAAATCCTTGCATAATGCAGCAAAACTGACAGGAGACGGTACTGGATGAACAGTCTCATTATCAGGCTTCTCTCTCCTATTACTGGTTGATGCACTTCCTACAACCCTTCCCCTTCTGCCTCTTGAACTCATACTGGCAACCTGAACAGGTAACCCAACCAATTTAGATAGGGATATAGTTATATAAGAAAATTACAAATACGCACTCTCAAGATAGATACTACTCCAGAGCCTAGGTGTTTCTCAACCTATGCTCTGGTACCAACTGTGACGACCCGTCTTTCAATACCCAAAAATACGTATCATCAATAAGAAAAGAAAGAGATAGAAATAGAAAAGGTAGAAAGAAAAGAAACACAATCATCAGAATCTCACAGTGGAAACGAAACAAAATGTAATATTACACATATCCATTACATAGTTTTACATATCAGAGTACAAAAAATAATACGACTTCATTACATCTGATATTCATGAGTCTGCAAAACCATACAACCCAAAACACAACATCAAAATGTCACTACAGCGAATAGAGATAGATAAGTACGTCAGGACTCCAGCTCCATCTTCCAAAACATTTGCTACTCCCAACCTAATCACTTAGCTACTCATAAAAATTTGAGTACCCAAGAGTTTATGAAAAAAAAATAAACTCCGGGTCAGACATGGGTCTGGTGTGAGTAAATAAGTTAAAGTTGTTTAACTTTAAAATCATTTGAAACAAAAGGTATCACGTAAGACTCCGCACAAATAAACACGGGTAAGTTTTTACCTTACGCTAACCAAAGCATTTGATAGGAAATCCAGTGATATTATAATAGGGTCTAGGGTTTCAAGTAAATAGAAAATAGCCGAAATTGTTATATCTATTAAATTCCAGCTACTAGCCACGAAAGTGGGTAATACTATCAAAACCGTAGGGTCTTGTAGGGAAAAAAGGGTTTCCATCAATGGCAGGGCTACTGGGATACCGCCCGTCACAGTACGGGGCCTAAATTACCGTACCGAGGAGCCACCCTAATTCCCCTACAACACAAGGCCGGAACCATCCCTTTCCGGACAGTCCCGAACAAGACAACCTCGCAGTTGTGGCCAATAACTGCCCACACACCCGAAATAATAAGGGACTTCTAGACAGGGGAAAATTTTGTCCAACTTGGGCATGACCCACTTAACCTTGCTGCACCTCCCCTGTTTTATCCATTCCCGGTTGAAGAGGCTTGAGGCTACAATTACCTTTAGAGAACACATCTCTTAGAATGCTCATCGTCTTCCTGACGATGTTCTGAAAGCATTCAATCCATACAAGTTCGTTCCGGGTTCGAACGAAACCAAGGCATTATTTTGTTACACTCATTTTGAAATCACCCTCAGAGTTAACGACAATAACCCTTGCACTCTAGAAACTCCATCTCGATCTTCCTTTGAGATGTCACGACCTAACATTTAACTTGGATCGATGTGGATTTTGGAAAATCAAATTTGATTCCCGATCCCGGTCTCATCGAAATCCAAACGTGTCTTAAAGGCCAAGTTGTTTAAATATTTAAACAATTCAATTCAATTTTAAAACATTGAATCCACACTACATTATCCACAGATAATAACAATCACCCAACTTAGATATATACAAATCTCATCACAGAATATCTCAGACTATCGTCCAATAGACATCAACCAATTCCAGATATTCAATCCAAAACAATCATCCATAAGCAAGCACATCTCTAATTCATATTATAATTAATTTAATTAATTCAAATTAAATTAATTACTTAAGAATTAATCACATTACCTTGCTTAACCAAGCATTAATTAATCACAATCATTTAATTAATTAATCACTTCTTAATTAACCTCATTATCAATTAATTAATAATTAATTAATAATCCTTTAATTAATTATTAATTAATTACCCTAATTAATCATTATTAAAACTTAATTAAAAATTAATCATTCCTTAATTGATTATTAATTAACCTTAATTTATTATTAATTAATCTTAATTATTTCTTAATTAATTACAGATTAATTTATCTTAATTACTTAATTTTTTATAATTAATTAACATTAATTATTTAATTAATTAAGTCTTAACCAATAATTAATTAACTATTAATTATAAATTAATCAATATTTAATTACCGTATTAATTAACCTTAATCAATTAATTAATTAATTCTTAATTACTAATTAATCAATTACTAATTAATTACTAATCAGTTAATTAATTAGTGACTAATCACTTATTAATTAATCTTTAATTATTGAATTAATTATCTATTAATTATTATTTAATTTAATCCTTAATTATCAAATTATTAATCCATAATTAATTAATTAAACCTTAACAAATTAATTAATCTAAAATTATTAATTAATTTAATCTTGATTACTTTATTAATTAAGTGAACCTTAACCATAAAACTTAATTAGTTTTCAAAACAAAACAATAATTAAAATTATTACATAATTAAAACACTTTAATTTGTTTAAACTAATTACCTTTTTAGAAGTTAAATTCAAATGAATGTAAAATCATTTTAAAACTTCAACTATCAAAATATGAAATGTTTTCAATTAAAAAGTTAAATATTTTACAAAGTAGTTTAAATAAAATTTTAAAGATTTAAAACTTAAAACAAATTTAAAAACTTTTAAAACATTACTAACATTGGTTGACTCGACCAACTCGAACAAGCTCAAGCACATGAGTTCGATTCCTTCTTCCCTGCCTATTTCCTTAACCAAGCTGATAACTCAAGTTACACCCACCTGGAAGAATCAACAACACATAAATTCCCAGGCACGAAACAACATCATCAACCCGTACCCTATCTCGAGCAAATACCCAACCTACTCGACCAAAACCTCGATTCACCCCATTGCCCTCTTTTACTGACATGCTCACTGTCACATGCACGTGCACGACTCGCTGACGCCGTCGCCACCATCCATGACACCACGGCAGACCCCACATCGACCCCTGTGCGAACCCCCACTGTTGATCAGCAAATACACAACCCAATCGAAATTTAGGTAGTCGTACCATTACTGGAACTAACCCCTTCATCAGAAAACTCGTTGTAACCCTCAACCTCGTTCAACGTTCGCCACGCAACTTCGGTCACATCACCACAACGTCTTGACGCACCTACACCCAAGAACACTCACGACTCGATACACCCAAGATTTCCCAGTCACGAAATTTCGATTGCAAACAAATACAGCAGTAAAAATCCTAGAATCCCAAATTTATAATTCCCTGATGAATGATTAACACTCCCACTATTTTTCTCATGTTCACCGATCATCCATACAACTTCGATACAAAGCACGACCCCTAGAATTGACCCAATCACCAGAATTTTGGCCAAAACCCAATTTCGGTTAACAAACAAATTCTTCCTTAAATCCAATTTAAAAATTCTGATTTTTATCTTAAAAACCATGTTATACAAAGTAGATTCAAGACGTAAACTTGTTTTAACGAAATTCAATGCATGATTTTATCATGATATTAAAAAAATTCACAGTATTACCCGATACAGAAATTTTTTAAACAGATTCTTTTTGAATGATAATTTAAACCTTAATTCAAATTTTAAATAAACCTTCTGCATTTGAAGATTCATGCTGAACAATGGTTTGTTAAGTAAATTTTGAACTTTTGTTTAAATTTTTCTCTCTAACTTGAAATTACAGAGAAGCATCAGTAGATATAAACATGCATCTTTCTCAAACAAAAATAAACACAAGATTTCATCTATATATTTACATGCAAGTCATACAACATCACAAACATTCACATGCACACATTTGTTTACTAAAATTTCTGATTTAAAAATTTACTCACCTGTTTTATTGTAAGCAGAGACCCAAAATTTTACTTCTGGAAAACGACTGCAGATCCTAAAACTTGAAATTGCTTGATCAAATAGTTTGCTTGATGATGATGCTTTGACTTCTTCTCAAATCTTGAATTTGATCAGAGCTTCGATACTAAGAAGCTTTGAATTTTTGCTTTACACTAGATTTTGCAGATTTTGCTTTGAATTCTGTTTTACAGATTTTTTCTTCTTCTTGAAGATTAGTAACTTGAATTCTTGTTTAATTTTGTTGAAAAAGTGGAAATTGATGAATTTCAGATTTGCTAATGGAGGTGTGATTTTTTTCTTGCTTTAGAAAAATTAGAATGAGAAAATTTAGATGAAGAATAGGAAATAGCTTTTTATAGAATAAATTTTGTTTTATAAAAATTTAAAGAAAATAAATTAAAATTTGTGACACTTGTCACTATACCTTGTTAACTTCTTAACAAATGTTTATTAGTGTGATTTAGATTTAAACAAGTGTAATTTCCATGCAAAAAGAATTTTGAAATGTTTTTATTAATTGATTTTCTAAATTTAAAATACATTTTTAATTCATATAATTCAATTCTACTTAAAGAAATAAATATAAATCAAATTTTATATTCTGAATAAAATCAAAGAAATACACCTTTAAAATCAAAGTATAATATAAATATAAATAACTCTATTTTGAAATTCAACTTAACAATTCAAACTCAAATTAAATTCCAAATTCGATTCAAAATTAAATTTGATATGTACACAATTTTAACAAATCCATATCCCTTTTGTATATATAAATTTTAATTAAAATCAATATACATTTACAACCTATTTATTTATTATTGTCTAAAAATAACAAATTTATCAATTTAATTTAATTTATTACAAAGATTACCATATTTAAATTGGGTTTGAAATTCCGGAATATCACAAGATGCCTCGAGCAAAAGATAACTCAAGAGAACACTCAACTATCGCAAGTCACTTATGTGATCAACCCGGCCTAATTCCAGAGAAAAACTGTTCTCCCTTTACCAAACAGAACAGCTTACGCTGGCTTGGCCAATCCATCGAAGAAATTGATTCACTCTACTGCTTCTGAACTCCACCTCCAGAAAAATTGCTCAGCCAGAAAACTTCCTGCTAGCACATAGAACACTCCGAGCTGCATTGCTGACACAGATGCCAAAAAACTTCCTAATCCAAAGCTCTTCGAGAAAATCGGACCTCATACCAAATAGAAACGCCCTGCTGAACTCATCCACAACACCGAAGCAAACACACTACACTAAACTTGTTCCAAAGAAAACATCTTCGGAGACAATCCATAGTCACTGCATCTCATCACGCTGCTACTATTTCTTGAGGTATCAAGACACCATCACTTGCTTCTACCCAACCGACAGATCCAGACTCAACTCATCCATCTTTAAAGATGAACTCCAAACCTTAACAGGTTTCCTTCAGAGATCAATGAAATTTTTACACCACTGCACAACTTACTCGAGACGGTATTAGGTCTACAGTCTCGACAGATCAACTTCCATTCTCAACACTCAAATTCCAACCAATGGTAGTAGTCGTGTTACACACACCGCTACCTTATATACCTTTATAACCTATATTGGAAAACCCGAACAGGTAACCCAACATATAGGTAAAAATAATATATATATATATATATATATATATATATGTATGTATATATATATACATATATATATTAAAAATACAAATACGCTCTCATAAGAAGTAATCACTCCAATGCCTAGGTATTCACTCAACCTGGCGCTCTGATACCACTGTAACGACCCGCCATTCATGTGATGACCCGGAATTTTAAAGCAATATCAATTTAATAATCAAAATTAAAAATTAAATTGATTTTATAATCTTTGTAATAAGATTTGAATTAATTTAATAATTCAATAAAATAAATAGTTAATTGATAGATTTTATCTTTTTAAATCTAATATTTGTTTTATATTTATAATATATATAGAATATTGTATATATTGTAAATAGGTATTGTTTTAAATGAATCATGTTTTCTATAAAATTTATATCTTTAGTAAAATTGGAAATTATGATTTTATTTTAAAGTTAAACTTTTTAAAAGCCAATTAATAAATAAAATAGGATTTTAAATACCTAAGATAAATATTAAATGATTTAAAATATGTGTAACTCAAGTTTAAAATTTAAATAAATAGCAATAAGGTTATTTTGATTTTCTTTTAAATATAATGTGATAATAAATAATTTAATAATAAAGAAATAATTTCTTTTATAAGTTATTTATGGTTATTTAATATTGTTATTTCTAAAAATATAATAATACTTTGTTTTAGTGAATAATTTTTTGAACAAAAATTATTGTTTTTCAAAATTCAAATTTGTAGTTGTATTTGTAAATAAACTGGATTTCAAAAATTCAATTTGAACATGAATTCAAAGTTCTAAATCTAAAGTATAAATGTTTTTAATTTGTTTTGATTTTGAAATATTTATATAAGTTTAATTTTATAAATATAGTTTGATTTATTTTATTTTAAAATCTAAATACATGTAAATAAATGCATGTTAACTCATTAACTAAACATATCTTATATTAAACATCTTTAAAATTCAAGTTAACTAAATATATAGCTTACTAACATTAATAACAAGTGTAAGAATATTAAGACACAATATAACACATGTTAGCAAATAAGGCAAAGAAATTGACAATTGTTAAAATTTGAGACAAGTGTCATTTAAATTTGGTTTTCTTTTATTTATTTGTTTAATAAAGTTTAATTTCAGTTTATATAACCAAATCTTTTTCTTCATTTCTTTCTTTTCTCTAAATCAAAAGCCAAACATAAATCTTCAAATCCAAAATACAAAACAAATCTGAAAAAGAAAAATAAACACTTCTATTCAAATACCAAAATCTGAAACAACAACATACACATCTTCAAATAACAAGTTTGCATGCAAATTCTTCTTACAAATCAAAACAAAATCATTCTCAAAAAGCTCAGTTCAAACTTGCAAATCTGGGTTTTCAAAAGACCTGCATATTTCAAAAAAAATCTGGAATGCATGCATCTTTTAGCATCTGGGATGCACACAACTGCAGTTCAAAAGAAGCTTGCATGCCACTTTAAAAATAAACTCCATAGCAACTTCATTTTCAAGTATAAAGTTTAATTCAAGCAAATGGATTTCAGTTCTTAGAGATTCAAAGTTTTCTGAAGCTTTCATCAACCTGTTTTTCAAATTTGGGAATGCTCTGCCTTCATTTTAAATCCGTGAGTAACACTTTTCTTAAAAAGCTTAAGTATAGTTGTAGTTGCATGTTGATTTCTGAAGCTAAGAATGTTGTATATGATTGGATTTTTTGAGTACAAATATGTAGAATGTATGCATGCTTGTTCTTTGTTTTTTTTTTAAGCTCAGTTTTAATCAAAATCCATTATCATCTTATCTGATCTCTGTTAGGACTTAGATTCTTAAAAAAAATTGTTTGTTTACTGAAAGGTTGATGGTTAAAATTTTAACTAAGTCAAAAATTTAAAATTTGAATGTTTCTGGAATGCAAAAAGAACAGAGTAAGTTTAATAAAAGTGAAAATCCAAATCATCTAAATTTTGCAATCCAGAAATATAAATTGAAACCTTATCCAAAATGACGATTTTTAAAAGTAAAATTATAAATTTTAGTATTAGAATTTGGGAGCAGTTTGAGATGAACTAGAATTGAAGTCTTGGATTGTCTCGGGTGATCCAGTTGACCGAGATGGACATGGTCTTCACTGGTGGTAGTGGAACGATCGTAGAGGTTGGGAAAAATGTCAGGATGGTGTTCAAGCTACTGTGGTGGCGGACAATGATCGGTAAAGTTTTTAAAACTAGTTTTAGGCTTAGTCAAAATTTTGTTTGTCACCGAATCTCTCGTGGACCGAGCTCCACCAAACTAAGGGAATTAGGAGCTTGAGCATTGGCAAAGTTGTGGATGGAAGTGTAGAGGCTTCGGCGATCGGTGGTTCGTGTTCAATGTAGTTCCAGGCTTTGTCTTTGGTCCCAAATTTGAGCTTGGATGCTCGAATTCAAATTTGAGGAAGAATTGATCACCTGTTGATCGTGTTAAGGTGCGAAGGTGACCGTAGATGTGAGGGGATCGTCGTGGATGAACGGAGTTAACTGCCATGTTGGTGCAGGTGCACAGAGTGTCGTGTCGTGTTGAAGTTTGCTGGTTTCTGTTTTGAATGCGAGATAAGGGTGTATTGACTAGAAGCATGTGGTTGGGTAGCTCGAAGTTTTTGGTTGGTGAACCCGAAGTAGTTTTGGGTAACGCGGGTTTAAGGTTTGGAAGCAGGTTTTGTCTGAAACCTGTAACTCTGTTGAAATTTAGAATAAAATTTAAAACCCTGGACTTGAATGAAGTAAAGTTTTAAAATCTGAGTCATGTTTAAATCTAGTTTGTATTATAGTTTCAAATGATTTTGAATCATACAAGTTTTTAAATTTTAAAAGTAGTTTTCTGTTTGAAAAGTAAAATAAATAAACCTGGCAGTTTTTATGTAAATTTAAATTTCATTTGAAATCTGAATCATGATTCAAAACAACAGTTTGAATCTAAATCTAAGTTTAGTTTTCTTAAAAAATTTGAATCTTCTGGTTTTAAAAATGAATTTAAATAAAGAGTTTTAAAATAAAGATTCAAATCAAAAGTTTATTTCAAGTTTAAATTCAAATGATTTAAAAAAGGAATGGTTTCAAACGTATTGAATTTAAAACCTGGATAATTGAATAAGTTTTGAAATCTGAATGTTTTCAAACTAGTTTAAATTTTAAACTGTTTATTTTAAGTAAAATTGTTTCAAAACTAATATTTAAATTTATTTTCCTTTTTGAAATGAAATCATTATAAATGGTTTATAAAGGAAGTTAAATGATTGTTAACATGAATTTATAATCTAAATTATAATGTATTTAAAACTTAGTTTAATTAAATTAATTATACTAAGACTTATCTTATATAAGTTTTATTATAAGAGAATAAATGTTATTTACATTTACTTTGGAAAGAATAAATGGAATTTAAAATTTGATAATGCTTAAATAAATATCATTCTTGAATTTTAGATTCAAATTTGGAATTTGAATTTAAATTTTAAATGTAATATTCTAAGTACACTTTAATATTTATATAATCATTAATAAGGAATAGGTTATCTTAAAAATTATTAAGATATTAAAATAATTAAAAATATAAGATAATTAAGGGGAGACTCATTCTATAATTAATAATTTGGATTAATTAGAGATTTATTAAGAAGTGATTAAAGAAAGTAATTAAAGAATTAAAAATGGTTCATGATGGTCATTAACTAAAGTTTATTTAGTAATTAATTAATATGATTAATTTTTAATAATTAATTATATTGATTAATTAATGTTAATAAATTATGAAATTTATTTAAATTTAATTACTTAAATGAAGTAATTAAGACATTAATTACTTAGTATAATTAATGAAGTATATTGAGATTGGTTTAAATCAATTAATTAAGTTTAATTAATTAATTTTAAACATTGGGTTTGATAATAAATTACCTGATGTAATTAATAAAGTGAAATTACTCAGTAAAGTAATTAGAGATAATTACAGGATGTAATTAGTGAATAGTGTTTGGATTGTGAATGTAATTTGGATTAAATTATTTTGTATAATTAATCAAGAGATTAATTCAGAAATTAATTAAGAAATAATTAATTTGATGAAGTGATTAAGGACAGTTAATTAATCAAAGTTGATTGATAATTATGGATTAAGTGAGATTAATTACTGAAAGTAATTAATTTAATGGAGTAATTAATTAAATATAATTAGGATCATTAATTAATTTAATTAATGTAATAATTAAGATTGACTAGTTAAGATTAATTAATCATTAACAAGTAATTAAGTATAATTAATTAATTGTAATTAATTAAGGTTAAATGTAATTAATTATAGTTAATTAATTTGTGAAGTAATTAAGGGTTAATTAGTATATTTGGTTTAGAGTAATCAATTTTGTGAAATTAATTAATGTATAATTAAACAGGATAGATTAATTAAGATGATAAAATTAGAGGTTAATTAATTAATTAATTTGTAATTAATTAATGATAATATAAGCAAGATTTATATTGTGAAAGTAATTAATTTAATTCATTTTAAATTAATTAAAGATGATATAATTAATTTAATTCATTATAGATGTTATGATTAAGTCATTGCTTATAGATGGATAATATTGGTTGATTTGAATGGATTGAATCTCAGCTATGAGATTAATAATGTTGAGTGATTGGATGCATTGGTTGCATTATGATGATGATATTAATTATCTTTGATAGTGATAGTATGGATTATCTGTAGTTATGATAATGATAATTATCTGTTGTGAATCTATGAATTATCTATCTGTGTGTATATAGATAATATAATTGAATTGTTTTAAACTCTAAAACAACTTGGACCTAAAAGACACGCTTTGGATTTCGATGAGACCGGGATCGGGTTTCCATATTTGGATATCCGAAAACCACATAGATCCAAATTAACGATAGGTCGTGAATCTTATGTGAAGAGTGAAGACTCGAGGTGTAAGGGCTATACGTCAGTATAACTCTGTGGGTGATTCCGTAATGTGTTTGATGGAATAGTACTTATAGATTCGAGATGGAGATTCAGAGTGCAAGGGTTATCGTCGTTAACTCTGAGGGTGATTCCAAAACGAGTGTAACGAGATAATGCCTTCGGTTTCGTTCGAACCCAAAACGAACTTGTATGGATTGAATGCTTTCAGCACATCGTCAGGTGGACGATGAGCATTCTAAGAGATGTGTTCTCTAAAGTTAATCGTAGCCTTAATCCTCATCAACCGGGAATGGCTAAAACAGAGGAGGTGCAGCAAGGCTTCGTGGGTAGCACCCACTGGAGAGCAAGATTGATCCCTGTCTAGAGTTCCCTTTTTATTCGGCTTAATGGGCAGTTGGAATTGCGCACCAACTGCAGGGTTGTCTTGTTCGGAACTATTCAGTAAGGAATGGGTCCGGCTTTGTGTTGCAGGGGAGTGGGAGTACTCCCTGGTACGTTGATCTAGGCCACGTACTGTGACGGGCGGTATCCCAGTAGCCCAGCCATTGATGGAATCCAAATTCCAATAAGTGCCAACGGTTTTTATTGTATTACCCACTTTTGTGGCTAGTAGCTGGAATTTAATAATGTAACAATTTCGGCTATTTCATATTTATTTGAAAACCCTGGACACTATTGTAATATCTTCGGATTTCCTATCAAATGTTTTGGTTAGCGTAAGGTGAAAACTTTTCCATGTTTATGTGTGGGAAGTCTAACGTGATACCTTTCTTTTAAAGGTTTTTGAAAGTTAAGCAACTTTAACCTGTTACTCACACCAAACCCATGTCTGACCCGGAGTTTATTTTTGTTTCATAAACTCTTGGGTACTCAAATTTTTACGAGTAGCCAAGGGATTCAGGTTAGCTTTGACGAATCATGGAGGAGCAATGGAGCAGGAGGCTTCTGCGTGTAGTTATATATAGTTTTCCGCTGTGTATTTTCTCTGAGTTGTTTCTTGTGCTGATTGTGTTGTAAATACTAAACAGGTGCTTATTACTGCCTAGTATGTGTTGTATTATCTGTGTACTCTGATAGTGATTGTAAACTATGTAATATTTTATGTTATTAATATAATTTATTCGTTCCGCTGTTTAGATTCTGATGTGTTGTTTCTTGTTCTTCTCTTTCTTTCTCTTTTCTATCCCTTTCTTTTCTTATTAGCGATGCGACTTCCTGGAGTTTGGGAGTTGGGTCGCTACAGTGGTATCAGAGCGTTAAGTTGAGTGAATACCTAGGCTCTGGAGGGGTGTCTATCTTAAGAGAGCGTATTTGTAATTTTATATATATTTATCTATTTCTACCTATCTGTTGGGTTACCTGTTCAGGTTTTCCAATATAGGTTATAAAGGTAGATAAGGTAGTAGTGTTTGTGACACGATTACTACCATTGATTGGAGTCTGATGTTGAGATTGGAAGTTTATCTATCGAGACTGTAGAACTAATACCGTCTCGAATAAGTTTTGTTGTGTTGAAGTATTTCATCGATCTCTGAAGGAAACCTGTTAAGGTTCGGAGTCATCTTTGAAGTACAAAGTTTGGTGAGTAGGGTTTGGATCTGTTCGGTTGAGCTGGAGCAAGTGAAGGTATCTTGATACCTCAGGAAGTTGTAACTACGTGATGAGATGCAGTGACTATGGATTGTTTCCGAAGATGTTTTCTTTGGAACAAGTTTGGGAAGTGTGACTGTCCAGAAGTTGTGGCTGGAGTCAGCAGGATGTTTTGATGTTTCTGTTTGCTTTGAAGTCCGAGTTTCTCGAAGGGCTTTGGATTATGAAGTTTGGCATTAGTGTCAGCAGTGCAGCTCGGAAGGTTCTGTGTGCCGACAGGGAGGTCTTAGCTGAGTAGTTTTTCTGGGAATGGAGTTCAGAAACCTGCAGAGTGAATCCGTTTCTTTAATGGATTGACTAGACCAGTGTAAGCTGTTCTGTTTGGTAAAGAGAGAACGGTTTTATTTGGAAATTTATTTGGGTTGATCGCAAAAGTGACTTGCGATTGTTTGAGTGTTCTCTTGGATTGTTGAAGATTGTTCTTGATGTCTTCTGGGAAGACAGAGGTACGTTAGCATCTGGAGATTGAGTTTTCTTATCAACTAGAAATCCAGGAAGGGAACCGGTGGTTCTGTTTAGTTGGAGAATGATTCCTAGAGATGGAGTTTGATGAAGTAACTCGGTTTTGAAGGAATTTCTGAGTTTTCTTTATGGATTTGTGGAACCATATTTTTGGAAGTGATGTCCAGTTGGTGCTTGTGTTCTTCGTCAGCATTTTCTTATCTACTTTGGATTAGAGTTGTGCAGCGGAAGCAGTGTGATAGTGTTTCTGATTTTCTTTTCCGGATTAGGAGAAGTTTGTAGTTTTCTGCTGGTTATAGAGTAGAATTGTGTTCGGTTTTGGATTGATCTTGAGGAGATCATTGTGTTGGGTTGTTTTTGGTTCAGATTGTTCTAGAGAAATCAGCAAGGGTTAAGCTGATCAGTTTGGATGTTGGCAGCCCAGGATTTGACTGAAGACTTTTGTAAATAAGGGACGGAGGAATTTGGAATTTGAAGTTGGAGACTTCGTTATTTTTGGAATTTTCTCTGATTCAGGAGCTATAAGTTTTGAATAATTCTGGGAGGCTAGCTCAGCGATGTTCGGATCTCTTCTTTGTGTTTTGGTTGGATCAGTGTTTGGTTTTCGAGATTGAATGGTCAGTTTGGATAACTGGAATTCGATGAGTTTCACGTATCTTTGAGGAAGTACGAGTATGGTCTATCTCTGATTTTAGAACTAGCAGTTGTGGAGTTTGGTTGTTGAGTCAGACTCGTCTGTAGTCTGATATGCTGTCTAGTTCTTTAAATATAGATGAATAGGAGCTCTATAGCTTAATAGTATTGATTGTTTGGAAATTTATAGAGAGAGTATCCCGATATTTTTATACCGGGGAAACTCGTGAAGGTTTTATTCAGAATTTTTCTGGAAAACTATATTTGATTAATTAGATTTGTTTGATTATGTGAATTGATTGCTATATTTGTTAGCATATCATTGGTATATGCGTGTGTTTTAAAATTTAATCCTTTAAATAGATTATTAAATTACCTTTGTTTTAAATTTCGAGGACGAAATTCTTTTAAGGGGGGAGGAATGTGATGACCCAGAATTTTAAAGCAATATCAATTTAATAATCAAAATTAAAAATTAAATTGATTTGATAATCTTTATAATAAGATTTGAATTAATTTAATAATTCAATAAAATAAATAGCTAATTGATAAATTTTATCTTTTTAAATCTAATATTTGTTTTATATTTATAATATATATAGAATATTGTATATATTGTAAATAGGTATTATTTTAAATGAATCTTGTTTTCTATAAAATTTATATCTTTAGTAAAATTGGAAATTATGATTTTATTTAAAAGTTAAACTTTTAAAAATCCATTTAATAAATAAAATATGATTTTAAATACCTAAGATAAATATTAAATGATTTAAAATATGTGTAACTCAAGTTTAAAATTTAAATAAATAGCAATAAGGTTATTCTGATTTTCTTTTAAATATAATGTGATAATAAATAATTTATTAATAAAGAAATAATTTCTTTTATAAGTTATTTATGGTTATTTAATATTGTTATTTCTGAAAATATAATAATACTTTGTTTTAGTGAATAAATTTTTAAACAAAAATTATTGTTTTTCAAAATTCAAATTTGTAGTTGTATTTGTAAATAAACTGGATTTCAAAAATTCAATTTGAACATGAATTCAAAGTTCTAAATCTAAAGTATAAATGTTTTTAATTTTTTTTGATTTTGAAATATTTATATAAGTTTAATTTTATAAATATAGTTTGATTTATTTTATTTTAAAATTTATATACATGTAAATAAATGCATGTTAACTCATTAACCAAACATATCTTATATTAAACATCTTTAAAATTCAAGTTAACTAAATATATAGCTTATAAACATTAATAACAAGTGTAAGAATATTAAGACACAATATAACACATGTTAGCAAATAAGGTAAAGAAATTGACAATTGTTAAAATTTGAGACAAGTGTCATTTAAATTTGGTTTTCTTTTATTTATTTGTTTAATAAAGTTTAATTTCAGTTTATGTAACCAAATCTTTTTTTTCATTTCTTTCTTTTTTATAAATCAAAAGCCAAACATAAATCTTCAAATCCAAAATACTAAACAACTCTGAAAAAGAAAAATAAACACCTCTATTCAAATACCAAAATTTGAAACAACAACATACACATCTTCAAATAACAAGTTTGCATGCAAATTCTTCTTATAAATCAAAACAAAAACATTCTCAAAAAGCTCAGTTCAAACATGCAAATCTGGGTTTTCAAAAGACCTGCATATTTCAAAAAAAATCTGGAATGCATGCATCTTTTAGCATCTGGGATGTAGACAACTGCAGTTCAAAAGAAGCTTGCATGCCACATTAAAAATAAACTCCATAGCAACTTCATTTTCAAGTATAAAGTTTAATTCAAGCAAATGGATTTCAGTTTTTAGAGATTCAAAGTTTTCTGAAGCTTTTCATCGACCTATTTTTCAAATTTGGGAATGCTCTGCCTTCATTTTAAATCGATGAGTAACACTTTTCTTAAAAAGCTTAAGTATACTTGTAGTTGCATGTTGATTTCTGAAGCTAAGAATGTTGTATATGATTGGATTTTCTGAGTACAAATATGTAGAATGTGTGCATGCCTGTTCGTTGTTTTTTTTAAGCTCATTTTTAATCAAAATCCATTATCATCTTATCTGATCTCTGTTAGGACTTAGATTCTTAAAAAAAAAGAATTGTTTGTTTACTGATAGGTTAATGGTTAAAATTTTAACTAAGTCAAAAATTTAAAATTTTAATGTTTCTGGAATGCAAAAAGAGCAGAGTAAGTTTAATAAAAGTGAAAATCCAAATCATCTAAATTATGCAATCCAGGAATATAAATTGAAACCTTATCCAAAATGACGATTTTTAAAAGTAAAATTATAAATTTTAGTATTAGAATTTTGGAGCAGTTTGAGATGAACTAGAATTGAAGTCTCGAATTGTCTCGGGTGATCCAGCTGACCGAGATGGACATGGTCTTCACTGGTGGTAGTGGAACGATCGTAGAGGTTGGGAAAAATGTCAGGATGGTGTTCAAGCTAATGTGGCGGCGGAGAATGATCGGTAAAGTTTTTAAACCTAGTTTTAGGCTTAGTCAAAATTTTGTTTGTCACCGAGTCTCTCGTGGACCGAGCTCCACCAAACTAAGGGAATCAGAAGCTTGAGTATTGGCGAAGATGTGGATGGAAGTGTAGAGGCTCCGGCGATCGGTGGTTCGTGTTCAATGTAGCTCCAGGCTTTGTCTTTGGTCCCAAATTTGAGCTTGGATGCTCGAATTCAAATTTGAGGAAGAATTGATCACCTGTTGATCGTGTTAAGGTGCGAAGGTGACCGCAGGTGTGAGGGGATCGTCGTGGATGAACGGAGTTAACTGCCATGTTGGTGCAGGTGCACAGAGTGCCGTGTCGTGTTGAAGTTTGCTGGTTTCTGTTTTGAATGCGAGATAAGGGTGAATTGACTCGAAGCATGTGGTTGGGTAGCTCGAAGTTTTTGGTTGGTGAACCCGAAGTAGTTTTGGGTAAAGCGGGTTTAAGGTTTGGAAGCAGGTTTTGTCAGAAACCTGTAACTCTGTTGAAATTTAGAATAAAATTTAAAACCCTAGACTTGAATGAAGTAAAGTTTTAAAATCTGAGTCATGTTTAAATCTAGTTTGTATTATAGTTTCAAATGATTTTGAATCCAACAAGTTTTTAAATTTGAAAAGTAGTTTTCAGTTTGAAAACTAAAATAAATAAACCTGCCAGTTTTTATGTAAATTTAAATTTCATTTGAAATCGGAATCATGATTCAAAACAGCAGTTTGAATCTAAATCTAAGTTCAGTTTTCTTAAAATTTTTGAATCTTCTGGTTTTAAAAACGAATTTAAATAAAGAGTTTTAAAATAAAGATTCAAATCAAAAGTTTATTTCAAGTTTAAATTCAAATGATTCAAATAAGGAATGGTTTCAAATGTATTGAATTTAAAACCTGGATAATTGAATATCTTTTGAAATATGAATGTTTTCAAATTAGTTTAAAATTTAAATTGTTTATTTTAAGTAAAATTGTTCAAAACAAATATTTAAATTTATTTTCCTTTTTGAAATGAAATCATTATAAATGGTTTATAAAGGAAGTTAAATGATTGTTAACCTGAATTTATAATCTAAATTATAATGTATTTAAAACTTAGTTTAATTAAATTAATTATACTAAGACTTATCTTCTATAATTTTTATTATAAGAAAATAAATGTTATTTACATTTACTTTGGGAAGAATAAATGGAATTTAAAATTTGATAATTCTTAAATAAATATCATTATTGAATTTTAGATTCAAATTTGGAATTTGAATTTAAATTTTAAGTGCAATATTCTAAGTACACTTTAATATTTATATAATCATTAATAAGGAATGGGTTATCTTAAAAATTATTAAGATATTAAAATAATTAAATAAATAAGATAATTAAGGAGAGACTCATTGTATAATTAATAATTTGGATTAATTAGAGATTTATTAAGAAGTGATTAAAGAAAGTAATTAAAGAATTAAAAGTGGTTAATGATGATCATTAACTATGGTTTATTTAGTGGTTAATTAATATGATTAATTTTCCATAATTAATTAGATTGATTAATTAATGTTAATAAATTGTGAAATTTATTTAAATTTAATTACTTAAATGAAGTAATTAAGACATTAATTACTTAGTATAATTAATGAAGTATATTGAGATTGGTTTAAATAAATTAATTAATTTTAATTAATTAATTTTAAACATTGGGTTTGATAATAAATTACCTGATGTAATTAATAAAGTGAAATTACTCAGTAAAGTAATTAGAGATAATTACAGGATGTAATTAGTGAATAGTGTTTGGATTATGAATGTAATTTGGATTAAATTATTTTGTATAATTAATCAAGAGATTAATTCAGAAATTAATTAAGGAATAATTAATTTGATGAAGTGATTAAGGACAGTTAATTAATCAAAGGTGATTGATAATTATGGATTAAGTGAGATTAATTACTGAAAGTAATTAATTTAATGGAGTAATTAATTAGATATAATTAGGATCATTAATTAATTTAATTAATGAAATAATTAAGATTGATTAATTAAGATTAATAAATCATTAACAAGTGTGTAATTAATTATAGTTAATTAATTTGTGAAGTAATTAAGGGTTAATTACTGTATTTGGTTTAGAGTAATTAATTTTGTGAAATTAAATAAAGTATAATTAATCAGGATTGATTAATTAAGATGATAAAATTAGAGGTTAATTAATCAATTAATTTGTAATTAATTAATGATAATATAAGCAAGATTTATATTGTGTAAGTAATTAATTTAATTCATTTTAAATTAATTAAAGATGATGTAATTAATTTAATTCATTATAGATGTTATGATTAAGTCATTGCTTATAGATGGATAATATTGGTTGATTTGAATGGATTGAATCTCAGCTATGAGATCAATAATGTTGAGTGATTGGATGCATTGGTTGCATTATGATGATGATATTAATTATCTTTGATAGTGATAGTATGGATTATCTGTGGTTATGATAATGATAATTATCTGTTGTGAATCTATGAATTATCTATCTGTGTGTATATAGATAATATAATTGAATTGTTTTAAACTCTAAAACAACTTGGACCTAAAAGACACGCTTTGGATTTCGATGAGACCGGGATCGGGTTTCCATATTTGGATATCCGAAAACCGCATCGATCCAAATTAACGAATGGTCGTGAATCTTATGTGAAGAGTGAAGACTCGAGGTGTAAGGGCTATACGTTAGTATAACTCTGTGGGTGATTTCGTAATGAGTTTGACGGAATAGTACTTATAGTTTCGAGATGGAGATTCAGATTGCAAGGGTTATCGTCGTTAACTCTGAGGATGATTCCAAAACGAGTGTAACGAGATAATGCCTTCGGTTTCGTTCGAACCCAGAATGAACTTGTATGGATTGAATGCTTTCAGCACATCGTCAGGTGGACGATGAGCATTCTAAGAGATGTGTTCTCTAAAGTTAATCGTAGCCTCAAGCCTCATCAACCGGGAATGGCTAAAACAGGGGAGGTGCAGCAAGGATTCATGGGTAGCACCCACTGGAGAGCAAGATTGATCCCCGTCTAGAGGTCCCTTTTTATTCGGCTCAGTGGGCAGTTGGAATTGCGCACCAACTGCGGGGTTGTCTTATTCGGAACTATTCAGTAAGGAATGGGTCCGGCTTTGTGTTGCAGGGGAGTGGGAGTACTCTTAGGTACGTTGATCTAGGCCACGTACTGTGACGGGCGGTACCCCAGTAGCCCAGTCATTGATGGAATCCAAAATCCAATAAGTGCCAACGGTTTTGATTGTATTACCCACTTTTGTGGCTAGTAGCTGGAATTCAATAATGTAACAATTTTTGCTATTTCATATTTATTTGAAAACCTTAGACACTATTATAATATCATCGGATTTCGTATCAAATATTTTGGCTAGCGTAAGGTAAATTTTTTTCCATGTTTATGTGTGGGAAGTCTTACGTGATACCTTTCTTTTAAAGGTTTTTGAAAGTTAAGCAACTTTAACCTGTTACTCACACCAGACCCATGTCTGACCCAGAGTTTATTTTGTTTTCATAAACTCTTGGGTACTCAAATTTTTATGAGTAGCCAAGGGATTCAGGTTAGCTTTGACGAATCGTGGAGGAGCAATAGAGCAGGAGGCTTCTGCGTGTAGTTATATATAGTTTTCCGCCGTGTATTTTCTCTGAGTTGTTTCTTGTACTGATTGTGTTGTAAATACTAAACAGGTGTTTATAACTGTCTAGTTTGTGTTGTATTATCTGTGTACTCTAATAGTGATTGTAAACTATGTAATGCTTTATGTTATTAATATAATTTATTCGCTCCGCTGTTTAGATTCTGATGTGTTGTTTCTTGTTCTTCTCTTTCTTTCTCTTTTCTATCCCTTTCTTTTCTTATTAGCGATGCGACTTCCTGGAGTTTGGGAGTTGGGTCGCTACAGTGGTATCAGAGCGTTAGGTTGAGTGAATACCTAGGCTCTGGAGGGGCGTCTATCTTGAGAGAGCGTATTTGTAATTTTATATATATTTATATATATTTATCTATTTCTACCAATCTGTTGAGTTACCTGTTCAGGTTTTCCAATATAGGTTATAAAGGTAGATAAGGTAGTGGTGTTTGTGACACGATTACTACCATTGATTGGAGTCTGATGTTGAGATTGGAAGTTTATATGTCGAGACTGTAGACCTAATACCCTCTCGAATATGTTTTGTTGTGTTGAAGTATTTCATCGATCTCTGAAGGAAACCTGTTAAGGTTCGGATTCATCTTTGAAGTACAATGTTTGGTGAGTAGGGTTTGGATCTGTTCGGTTGAGCTGGAGCAAGTGAAGGTATCTTGATACCTCAGAAAGTTGTAACTGCGTGATGAGATGCAGTGACTATGGATTGTTTCCGAAGATGTTTTCTTTGGAACAAGTTTGGGAAATGACTGTCCAGAAGTTGTGGCTGGAGTCAGCAGGATGTTGTGATGTTTCTGTTTGCTTTGAAGTCCGAGTTTCTCGAAGGGCTTTGGATTAGGAAGTTTGGCATTAGTGTCAGCAGTGCAGCTCGGAAGGTTCTGTGTGCCGACAGGGAGGTCTTAGCTGAGTAGTTTTTCTGGGAATGGAGTTCAAAAAGCTACAGAGTGAATCCGTTTCTTCAATGGATTGACTAGACCAGTGTAAGCTGTTCTGTTTGGTAAAGAGAGAACGGTTTTATTTGGAAATTTATTTGGGTTGATCGCAAAAGTGACTTGCTTTTGAGTGTTCTCTTGGATTGTTGAAGATTGTTCTGGATGTCTTCTAGGAAGACAGAGGTTCGTCAGCATCTGGAGATTGAGTTTTCTTATCAACTAGAATTCCAGGATGGGAACCGGTGGTTCTGTTTAGTTGGAGAATGATTCCTAGAGATGGAGTTTGATGAAGTAACTCAGTTTTGAAGGAATTTCTGAGTTTTCTTTATGGATTTGTGGAACCATATTTTTGGAAGTGATGTCCAGTTGGTGCTTGTGTTCTTCGTCAGCATTTTCTTATCTACTTTTGATCAGAGTTGTGCAGCGGAAGCAGTGTGATAGTGTTTCTGATTTTCATTTCCGGATTAGGAGAAGTTTGTAGTTTTCTGCTGGTTATAGAGTAGAATTGTGTTCGGTTTTGGATTGATCTTGAGGTGATCATTGTGTTGGGTTGTTTTCGGTTCAGATTGTTCTAGAGAAATCAGCAAGGGTTAAGCTGATCAGTTTGGATGTTGGCAGCCCAGGATTTGACTGAAGACTTTTGTAAATAAGGGACGGAGGAATTTGGAATTTGAAGTTGGAGACTTCGTTATTTTTGGAGTTTTCTCTGATTCAGGAGCTATAAGTTTTGAATAAGTCTGGGAGGCTAGCTCAGCGATGTTTGGATCTTTTCTTTGTGTTTTGGTTGGATCAGTGTTTGGTTTTTGAGATTGAATTGTCAGTTTGGATAACTGGAATTCGATGAGTTTCACGTATCTTTGAGGAAGTACGAGTATGGTCTATCTCTGATTTTAGAACTAGCAGTTGGGGAGTTTGGTTGTTGAGTCAGACTCGTCTGTAGTCTGATATGCTGTCTAGTTCTGTAAATATAGATGAATAGGAGCTCTATAGCTTAATAGTATTGATTGTTTGGAAATTTATAGAGCGAGTATCCCGATATTTTTATACCGGGGAAACTCGTGAAGGTTTTATTCAGAATTTTTCTGGAAAACTATATTTGATTAATTAAATTTGTTTGATTATGTGAATTGATTGCTATATTTGTTAGCATATCATTGGTATATGCGCGTATTTTAAAATTTAATCCTTTAAATAGATTATTAAATTACCTTTGTTTTAAATTTCGAGGACGAAATTCTTTTAAGGGGGGAGGAATGTGATGAGCCGGAATTTTGAAGCAATATCAATTTAATAATCAAAATTAAAAATTAAATTGATTTGATAATCTTTGTAATAAGATTTGAATTAATTTAATAATTCAATAAAAATAAATAGTTAATTCATAGATTTTATCTTTTTAAATCTAATATTTGTTTTATATTTATAATATATATAGAATATTGTATATATTGTAAATAGGTATTGTTTTAAATGAATCCTGTTTTCTATAAAATTTATATCTTTAGTAAAATTGGAAATTATGATTTTATTTAAAAGTTAAACTTTTTAAAAGCCATTTAATAAATAAATATGATTTTAAATACCTAAGATAAATATTAAATGATTTAAAATATGTGTAACTTAAGTTTAAAATTTAAATAAATAGCAATAAGGTTATTTTGATTTTCTTTTAAATATAATGTGATAATAAATAATTTATTAATAAAGAAATAATTTCTTTTATAAGTTATTTATTGTTATTTAATATTGTTATTTCTAAAAATATAATAATACTTTGTTTTAGTGAATAAATTTTTAAACAAAAATTATTATTTTTCAAAATTCAAATTTGTAGTTGTATTTGTAAATAAACTGGATTTCAAAAATTCAATTTGAACATGAATTCAAAGTTCTAAATCTAAAGTGTAATTTTTTTTAATTTGTTTTGATTTTGAAATATTTATATAAGTTTAATTTTATAAATATAGTTTGATTTATTTTATTTTAAAATCTATATACATGTAAATAAATGCATGTTAACTCATTAACTAAACATATCTTATATTAAACATCTTTAAAATTCATGTTAACTAAATATATAGCTTATTACCATTAATAACACGTGTAAGAATATTAAGACACAATATAACACATGTTAGCAAATAAGGCAAAGAAATTGACAATTGTTAAAATTTGAGACAAGTGTCATTTAAATTTGGTTTTCTTTTATTTATTTGTTTAATAAAGTTTAATTTCGGTTTATGTAACCAAATCTTTTCTTCATTTCTATCTTTTTTCTAAATCAAAAGCCAAACATAAATCTTAAAATCCAAAATACTAAACAAATCTGAAAAAGAAAAATAAACACTTCTATTCAAATACCAAAATCTGAAACAACAACATACACATCTTCAAATAACAAGTTTGCATGTAAATTCTTCTTACAAATGAAAACAAAATCATTCTCAAAAAGCTTAGTTCAAACATGCAAATCTGGGTTTTCAAAAGACCTGCATATTTCAAAAAAAAAATGGAATGCATGCATCTTTTAGCATCTGGGATGCAGACAACTGCAGTTCAAAAGAAGGTTGCATGCCACTTTAAAAATAATCTCCATAGAAACTTCATTTTCAAGTATAAAGTTTAATTCAAGCAAATGGATTTCAGTTTTTAGAGATTCAAAGTTTTCTGAAGCTTTTCATCAACCTGTTTTTCAAATTTGGGAATGCTCTGCCTTCATTTTAAATCGGTGAGTAACACTTTTCTTAAAAAGCTTAAGAACAGTTGTAGTTGCATGTTGATTTTTGAAGCTAAGAATGTTGTATATGATTGGATTTTCTGAGTACAAATATGTAGAATGTGTGCATGCCTGTTCTTTGTTTTTTTAAGCTCAGTTTTAATCAAAATCCATTATCATCTTATCTGATCTCTGTTAGGACTTAGATTCTTCAAAAAAGAATTATTTGTTTACTGATAGGTTAATGGTTAAAATTTTAACTAAATCAAAAGTTTAAAATTTGAATGTTTCTGGAATGCAAAAAGAACAGAGTAAGTTTAATAAAAGTGAAAATCCAAATCATCTAAATTTTGCAATCCAGGAATATAAATTGAAACCTTATCCAAAATGACGATTTTTAAAAGTAAAATTATAAATTTTAGTATTAGAATTTGGGAGCAGTTTGAGATGAACTAGAATTGAAGTCTCGAATTGTCTCGGGTGATCCAGCTGACCGAGATGGACATGGTCTTCACTGGTGGTAGTGGAACGATCGTAGAGGTTGGGAAAAATGTCAGGATGGTGTTCAAGCTACTGTGGCGGGGGAGAATGATCGGTAAAGTTTTTAAACCTAGTTTTAGGCTTAGTCAAAATTTTGTTTGTCACCGAGTCTCTCGTGGACCGAGCTCCACCAAACTAAGGGAATCAGGAGCTTGAGTATTGGCAAAGTTGTGGATGGAAGTGTCGAGGCTTCGGCGATCGGTGGTTCGTGTTCAGTGTAGTTCGAGGCTTTGTCTTTGGCCCAAAATTTGAGCTTGGATGCTCGAATTCAAATTTGAGGAAGAATTGATCACCTGTTGATCGTGTTAAGGTGCGAAGGTGACCGCAGATGTGAGGGGATCGTCGTGGATGAACGAAGTTAACTGCCATGTTGGTGCAGGTGCACAGAGTGTCGTGTCGTGTTGAAGTTTGTTGGTTTCTGTTTTGAATGCGAGATAAGGGTGAATTGACTCGAAGCATGTGGTTGGGTAGCTCGAAGTTTTTGGTTGGTGAACCCGAAGTAGTTTTGGGTAACGCGGGTTTAAGGTTTGGAAGCAGGTTTTGTCAGAAACCTATAACTCTGTTGAAATTTAGAATAAAATTTAAAACCCTGGACTTGAATGAAGTAAAGTTTTAAAATCTGAGTCATGTTTAAATCTAGTTTGTATTATAGTTTCAAATGATTTTGAATCCTACAAGTTTTTAAATTTTAAAAGTAGTTTTCAGTTTGAAAACTAAAATAAATAAACCTGGCAGTTTTTATGTAAATTTAAATTTCATTTGAAATATGAATCATGATTCAAAACAACAGTTTGAATCTAAATCTAAGTTCAGTTTTCTTAAAATTTTTGAATCTTTTGGTTTTAAAAATGAATTTAAATAAAGAGTTTTAAAATAAAGATTCAAATCAAAAGTTTATTTCAATTTTAAATTCAAATGATTTAAATAAGGAACGGTTTCAAATGTATTGAATTTAAAACCTGGATAATTAAATAAGTTTTGAAATCTGAATGTTTTCAAACTAGTTTAAAATTTAAATTGTTTATTTTAAGTAAAATTGTTTCAAAACAAATATTTAAATTTATTTTCCTTTTTGAAATGAAATCATTATAAATGGTTTATAAAGGAAGTTAAATGATTGTTAACCTGAATTTATAATCTAAATTATAATGTATTTAAAACTTACTATAATTAAATTAATTATACTAAGACTTATCTTATATAAGTTTTATTATAAGAAAATAAATGTTATTTACATTTACTTTGGAAAGAATAAATGGAATTTAAAATTTGATAATGCTTAAATAAATATCATTATTGAATTTTAGATTCAAATTTGGAATTTGAATTTAAATTTTAAATGCAATATTCTAAGTACACTTTAATATTTATATAATCATTAATAAGGAATGGGTTATCTTAAAAATTATTAAGATATTAAAATAATTAAATAAATAAGATAATTAAGGAGAGACTCATTCTATAATTAATAATTTGGATTAATTAGAGATTTATTAAGAAGTGATTAAAGAAAGTAATTAAAGAATTAAAAATGGTTAATGATGGTCATTAACTAAGGTTTATTTAGGAATTAATTAATATGATTAATTTTTAATAATTAATTAGATTGATTAATTAATGTTAATAAATTGTGAAATTTATTTAAATTTAATTACTTAAATGAAGTAATTAAGACATTAATTACTTAGTATAATTAACGAAGTATATTGAGATTGGTTTAAATTAATTAATTAAGTATAATTAATTAATTTTAAACATTGGGTTTGATAATAAATTACCTGATGTAATTAATAAAGTGAAATTACTCAGCAAAGTAATTAGAGATAATTACAGGATGTAATTAGTGAATAGTGTTTGGATTGTGAATGTAATTTGGATTAAATTATTTTGTATAATTGATCAAGAGATTAATTCAGAAATTAATTAAGGAATAATTAATTTGATGAAGTGATTAAGGACAGTTAATTAATCAAAGGTGATTGATAATTATGGATTAAGTGAGATTAATTACTGAAAGTAATTAATTTAATGGAGTAATTAATTAAATATAATTAAGATCATTAATTAATTTAATTAATGTAATAATTAAGATTGACTAATTAAGATTAATTAATCATTAACAAGTAATTAAGTATAATTAGTTAATTGTAATTAATTAAGGTTAAATGTAATTAATTATAGTTAATTAATTTGTGAAGTAATTAAGGGTTAATTACTGTATTTGGTTTAGAGTGATTAATTTTGTGAAATTAATTAAAGTATAATTAATCAGGATTGATTGATTAAGATGATAAAATTAGAGGTCAATTAATTAATTAATTTGAAATTAATTAATGATAATATAAGTAAGATTTATATTGTGTAAGTAATTAATTTAATTCACTTTAAATTAATTAAAGATGATGTAATTAATTTAATTCATTATAGATGTTATGATCAAGTCATTGCTTATAGATGGATAATATTGGATGATTTGAATGGATTGAATCTCATCTATGAGATTAATAATGTTGAGTGATTGGATGATTGGTTGCATTATGATGATGATATTAATTATCTTTGATAGTAATAGTATGGATTATCTGTGGTTATGATAATGATAATTATCTGTTGTGAATCTATGAATTATCTATCTGTGTGCATATAGATAATATAATTGAATTGTTTTAAACTCTAAAACAACTTGGACCTAAAAGACACGCTCTGGATTTCGATGAGACCGGGATCGGGTTTCCATATTTAGATATCCGAAAACCACATCGATCCAAATTAACGATAGGTCGTGAATCTTATGTGAAGAGTGAAGACTCGAGGTGTAAGGGCTATACGTCAGTATAACTCTGTGGGTGATTCCGTAATGAGTTTGACGGAATAGTACTTATAGATTCGAGATGGAGATTCAGAGTGCAAGGGTTATCGTCGTTAACTCTGAGGGTGATTCCAATACGAGTGTAACGAGATAATGCCTTCGGTTTCGTTCGAACCCGGAACGAACTTGTATGGATTGAATGCTTTCAGCACATCGTTAGGTGGACGATAAGCATTCTAAGAGATGTGTTATCTAAAGGTAATCGTAGCCTCAAGCCTCATCAACCGGGAATGGCTAAAACAGGGGAGGTGCAGCAAGGCTTCGTGGGTAGCACCCACTGGAGAGCAAGATTGATCCCTGTCTAGAGGTCCCTTTTTATTCGGCTTAGTGGGCAGTTGGAACTGCGCACCAACTGCGGGGTTGTCTTATTCGGAACTATTCAGTAAGGAATGGGTCCGGCTTTGTGTTGCAGGGGAGTGGGAGTACTCCTCGGTACGTTGATCTAGGCCACGTACTATGACGGGCGGTACCCCAGTAGCCCAGCCATTGATGGAATCCAAAATCCAATAAGTGCCAACGGTTTTGATTGTATTACCCACTTTTGTGGCTAGTAGCTGGAATTTAATAATGTAACAATTTCGGCCATTTCATATTTATTTGAAAACCCTGGACACTATTATAATATCTTCAGATTTCCTATCAAATGTTTTGGTTAGAGTAAGGTAAAAACTTTTCCATGTTTATGTGTGGGAAGTCTTACGTGATACCTTTCTTTTAAAGGTTTTTGAAAGTTAAGCAACTTTAACCTGTTACTCACACCAGACCCACGTTTGACCCGGAGTTTATTTTTGTTTCATAAACTCTTGGGTACTCAAATTTTTACGAGTAGCCAAGGTATTTAGGTTAGCTTTGACGAATCGTGGAGGAGCAATGGAGCAGGAGGCATCTGCGTGTAGTTATATATAGTTTTCCGCTGTGTGTTTTCTCTGAGTTGTTTCTTGTACTGATTGTGTTGTAAATACTAAACAGGTGTTTATAACTGTCTAGTATGTGTTGTATTATCTGTGTACTCTGATAGTGATTGTAAACTATGTAATATTTTATGTTATTAATATCATTTATTCGTTCCGCTATTTAGATTTTGATGTGTTGTTTCTTATTCTTCTCTTTCTTTCTCTTTTCTATCCCTTTCTTTTCTTATTAGCGATGCGACTTCCTGGAGTTTGGGAGTTGGGTCGCTACAATTCATCTCCATAGAATGACGCATCATTAATAAGAAAGAAAGGGATAGAAAAGAGAAAGAAAGAGAAGAAAGAAGAAACAACATCTGAATCTCAACAGCGGAACGGATAAATTATATTAATAACATAAGTATTACATAGTATACAATCATTATCAGAGTTATACAGATTATACATCACATACTAGACAGTTATAAACACCTGTCTAGTTATACAACTCAAAGAAACCAAACACAGCGAAACACTATATATCTACACGTTGAAGCCTCCTACTCCATTGCTCCTCCACAATTCATCAAAGCTAACTTGAATCCCTTGGATACTCGTAAAAATTTGAGTACCCAAGAGTTTAAGAAAAACAGAAGATAAACTTCGGGTCAGACATGGGTCTGGTGTGAGTAACGGGTTAAGGTTGCTTAACTTTGAAAAACCTTTGAAAAGAAAAGGTATCACATAAGACTTCCCACACATAAACATGGAAAAGTTTTTACCTTACGCTAACCAAAACATTTGATAGAAAATCCAGTGATATTATAATAGGTCTAGGGTTTTCAAGTAAATAGAAAATAGTCGAAGTTGTTGCATTTACTACATTCCAGCATACATAAGTTTACAATCAAATCTGAGGGCACTTATTGGAGTTTGGATTCCATACAATGGCAGGGCTACTGGGGTACCGCCCGTCACAGTACGTGGCCTAGATCAACGTACCGAGCATCCACCCCAAATCTCCTGCAACATAAGGCTGGAACCATCCCTTACTGGATAGTCCCGAACAAGACAACCCCGCTGTTGGCGTGCGTTTCAACTGCCCACACAGCCAAATAAAAAGGGACCTCTAGACAGGTAAAAATCTTGTCCTACTTGGGCATGACCCGCTTAGCCTTGCTGCACCTCCCCTGTTTTAGCCATTCCCGGTTGATGAGGCTTGAGGCTACGATTAACATTAGAGAACACATCTCTTAGAATGCTCATCGTCCACCTGACGATGTTCTGAAAGCATTCAATCCATACAAGTTTGTTCCGGGTTCGAACGCAATCGAAGGCATTATCTCGTTACACTCATTTTGGAATCACCCTTAGAGTTAACGATGATAACCCTTGCACTCTGAATCTTCATCTCGAATCTGAAAGTACTACCACGTTAAACTCGTATTGGAATCACCCTCGGAGTTTTAACGACGAATAGTCCTTACACCTCGAGTCTTTACTCTTAACTTGAGATTCATGACCTAAATGTGGTTTTCGGATATCAAAATCTAGAAACCCGATCCCGGTCTCATCGAAATCCAAAGCGTATCTTTAAGGCCAAGTTGTTTTAAAATTTAAAACGATTCAATTTCATCATCTATATACACACAGATAGATAAATCACATACTACAATAGATAATCATCATTATCATCACAAAAGATAATCCATATTATCAAAAGATAATCCATATTATCATCAAAAATAGATAATCCGTTTTATCATCATAATGCAACCAAAGCATCCATATCACATGGCATTACTTATCTCATATCTGAGATCTCAAACCATTCAAGGCAAATCAATATCATCCATACATAAGCAATGATCTAACCACACCATCTATAATTAATTTAAAATGAATTAAATTAATTACTTCCATCTTTAATTAATTTAACGTGAATTAAATTAATTACTTTCATCAATATAAATCTTGCTCACATAACTATTAATTAATTAAATATTCTCTAATTATCCCCCCTAATTAATCACCTTTGTTTAATTATCCTTTAATTACATCCAAATAATTATCTTTTAATTAGTTTCACAAATTAATCATTCTAATCCACTTATAGTAATTAACCTTTAATTACTTCATTAATTAATTAACCATAATTAATTACATTAATCCTTAATTAATTACATTAGTTAATTAATCTTAATCACTTATTATTAATTAATTAATCTTAATTAATCAACCCTGAATTACATAATTAATTATATTAATTGATGATCCTTAATTACTTTTTTAATTAATTATTAATCATATTTAATAATTAATCTTTAATTAATTATTCATTAATCAGCCATGATTAATCACATTAGAAATTAATTACCCTTAATTAATTGCATTACTTAATTATCTTCAAATAACTCTATTAATCAATTCTTAAATTAATTACACTAAGTAATTAATTATTGATTACTTTGTCTATGTAATCATCCTTCTTATTAATTACACAAAGTAATTAACCCAAATTACTCCCATGCTTCAATTAATTACATCCAGTAATTACCCATCTTAATTATTTCACTAAGTAATTTCACTTCATTAATTACATTAAATAATCATTATCAAATCATCCAGCGATTATCTTAAATTAATTAATTTAATTAATTATTAAAATTAATCGCATTAATTAATTATTTAATAATCTTAAGTTAATGACCTTCATTAACTATTAACAATTCTTTAATTACTTTCTTAAGTAATTAAACTTAGATTAATCATTATTAATTACAAATTAATTAATTTTTGATAACCAATTAATTTATCTCTAATTATTTAATTAATTAAGTGTTAACTATGACTTAACTAATTCTTAATTACTTGATTAATTAATCTCTAATTATTAGTTTAAAATCTAATCTTATCCCATTAATGATTTCTTAATTACAAATTAATTCTTCTAAGAATAATTAATCTTAAAACATTGATTAATCAATTTTAAACCATTAATTACTTTAATTAATTACCCATTTCATTAATTAATTAAATAAATAAATTATCCATTTAAATTACCTTAATAATTTAATGAATTACAAATCATTAAATTCTAATTTACTTTAAGATAAAACTTTGTTCTTATTAATGATTAAGTTATCATTTACAAAGTATTTTAAAACAATTTACTTTAAATTTACTTTCAATTTTCATTTTAAATTTAAGATTTAAAATGAATACAAATTTATCTTAAACAAAGTTCAAAACAATTCAAAAACCCCTTTTATTTCACAAGTTAGAAATACACACCTTATAAAGAAGCTAAGAATTTTAATCCAAATTTATTTTAAATTCAAACTGTATTTAAAAATACATTTTAACATTCAAAGTTGTTTAAATTAATTTAAATTTCAAAACTTTCATTTATTTCAAAACTGGAATACAGATTAAATCTTGATTCTAGATTTAACTTAAATTTTAAAATCATTTACATTTTAAACTTTATTTTTTAAAATTCAAACTATTTAAACAATTTAAGGTTGTTAAAACAATTTAATTTTAAAAACTTTCCTTTATTTCAAAACTAGGATACAAATTAGATTTTGAATCTAGTTTAAAACTTCGATTTAAACTCAATTTAAATCCCTACTTTACACTTAAAAATTCATTTTTAAATTTAAAACTGACAGGTTTAGAAACCTGTAACCCAAAATTTTTCCCGAGCCCGGTCCCAATAGCCTCGAGCAAAACCCCACACCTCTTCGAGTTAAACGCTCGAATTACTCGCGAACAAAACCTCTGACCAAACCAACATCACCAGAATCAACAAAAGTGCACCATGCACATGCACGGTGACTTCGTCCAACTCCGACCATCTCAGATAATCTTCCCCCATCGGAAAGCATTTCGCCATCCTATCACGATCATTAGATCGTCAACCTACTCTCGCAATCAAATTCGAGCTTCAAAATCCCAACCTGGAACCCAAAACTAGAACTACCACCAAAAATCTAAAACTGCCTCGTCCACGATCCTCCGACCATCAGAAATTTTGCAACTTCGGCCAAGCCTTTGACAACATTTAAACATCCATATTCCGGAACTTCGTTGCACTCGATCAACTATACATGCTGAGATGATCAAATTTACTCAACCTAGTTAAAACTAGGGTTACAACCCAAAAATCAAACACCGCCTCCATCACAGTGCTTTGGTCATCTTCCAGATATTTTTCCTCTAATCTATGGTCATTCCTCCATCAACACTGAAGACTACAACATCCAAAATCACAGAGATCACCAGAAATCCCCTACTTTCCTATTTCCTGATCAACTAGAACTGCATCCTCAATCTAATTCTTAAAATTGTGAATTTAGCTTTAAAAATCTAAAGTTCGAATAATGTTTCAAATTCTAACCCTGAAACATTGAATCATAATGTTTGAATTTTCACTTATATTCAAACTTGCTCAGTAATTTTAAGTTTTCAGAGACATTTCATTATTATTTAACTTAAGTAAAATTATAATCTAAAGTTTGTGGTGAAACAAACAAGTATGATTTGAATCTAAGTTTTAACACAGTGAAAATCAAGAGGTTTTGAATTTAAATCAAAATAAGAAACTAAAACTGGAAACAAACAGGTCTTACAGATATCCACAAGCATGCATACATCATACATAAGAAATTCAACAATATACACACACAAACATATTTATTTCAAACAACTAGCATGCAACCAAATCATTCAATTGTTTAAGCTTTTAAAGGAATGTTACTCACTTGATTTGTGAAGGAAGAACAGAGCTTCCAGATTTTGAAAATGCTTTTGAACTTTAAAAACTGAAACCCTTTACTTGAGTTAAAACTTTGTTCTTGGAAATGAGTTGCTTTATCAACCAGAAATCCTTTTGCTTGAAAATGTAGTTGCATGCGGAAAAACTCCAGATTGAAGAAGAAAATATGATGCATGCTTTAGAACGTATCCTTTTATATTTGAAACAGCTCTAGATCTTTTAAAACTGGATTTGCTTTGCTGAAATGCCTTTGATTCGATTTCTAAAACTTGAGTTGCTGATGTTTAAAAACTGAATTAAAACTGCATGCATGCTTTGATCTTTAAAACTTGAGTTGTTGGATAGATTTGCATGTAGGCTTGATTTCCAGATTTAAGAAGAATGCAGACTTGTTTTCTTTTTGAAAATGATTTGCAGTCTTGCTTTTGAAAATGAAATAGAGGATTTTGGTTTGATCTGGTTTTGAGGAAATTGTTCTACAGATTTTTGTTTGAGAAATTTAGTCTGAGTTTCACTTAGTTTTTTATTGTAGATAGAAAAAAAAGAAATGAAGGAAAGAATAATAGATACAAATAGGCTGAAATGTTTTTTAAAGAAAAATACAAAATCAAACATGACACTTGTAGAAAACTATACATTTGTCACTTAATTGTTTATTACTTAACACATGTTAAATTATTCTCTAGGATGTTTTACACTTATCTTGTAAGTAATTTGTATTTATAATTAAGTGTTAATAAAAGCTTTTAACTTAATTAATTAGTTTTTAATACTTAGTTATATATATATATATATATATAACTTTTAAAGAATAAAACCAATTATTTTTATATATAAAAACAATACATATATTTATTATTTGAAAATAACACACTTGACAATTTTATATAATTTATAAAAGAGATTATAAATTACTTATTATTTAAATGAATTGATGTTTCATATATTAATTTTAAACTTTCATAGCTAATTTACAAATCATATGTATTAAATAATATTTTTAAAAAGAATGTCAAACAAATCATTTTGCAAATCTTATTTAAAATCTAAACTAAAGATATTTTTTTTTAAACAAATACTTGCCTTAAATATTTAAAACCACATAGCTATTTATAAAATAGCTTTTAAAAGTTTAACTTTAAATAAATCATAATTCCCAATTTACCAAAGATATATATATTAGAAAACAAGATTTATTTATTTATTAAATTCAAAACAAGGCTTATCTATGTACAATATACACATTTTATATATACATTATAAATAGAAAACAATTTATTAACTTTTAAAAGATAAAATCTATCAATTAAATATTTATTTAATTGGATTATTAAATTAATTCCAATCTTAATAACAAAGATTATGAAATCAATTTAATTTTTAACATAGATTATTAAATTGATATTGCCTAAAATTCCAAGGTATCACACAATTGGTTTTAGAGCTAAAGGTTGAAACATTAGCTCAGTAGTATAACACATTGGGTAACTCATTAGAGATAGGGTGAAGTATACCCTAGAATGAGTATATCCTTAAGATATCCATCTGTATGCCTCAATAAACTCTCTTATTATCCGCTGATGGTAAGTATGAGTGTAAGAAGAGGATGAGATAGGGGGCACGGGAGTATGGCTACAATGATCAATACCCTGCAACAACGAAAATATCTTTCTCTATCAATCTCCTTTGATCAAGTTTCAATTCTTTGATGGCTTTGTGGCAGCTCCAAGGTGAAGCTTTGGTGTGGTGGCTCTGCAGATCGTTATAGATAGGTTCCTAATTCGTATTCTCTTCATCGGATTCTTATCAGCTTTTCGTTTTAAACTTTAATGAAATTGAGATTCTATTTAAAATGAATTGATGGATAAAATATAAAGATTTGTATCGATAAAACGATTTTGGTTAAAACAAAAGTTTGAAATTCTATTGTAATCTCTTGTGTGGATCAAAGTCCGAAGAGGGACAAGTTAATATATAATTTGGAGTATTCCAACCTAGATTGAGTATCCATTATTTGTTCTGTTGGGTCTAGATATATTCTACAAGTGGTTAGTTATCCTTCAAACTAACCTATGCCCTGTATATCTTCGTAGATCTGATGACCCGAGTATTTCGTAAAGTACCGCATGAGTTCGTTCTCATAATTATTGTTGATATTTTGATTTGGTAAGCCAAATGCAGAATAGATATTCAATTTGACATGGAAAGATACTTCTCTATCTTTCCTCTATTCTTTTTAGTCTCCCTAGCAAATTTCGGGGATGAAATTTTCTTAAGGGGGAATCTATACGATTCCCAGATTTTGGCCAGAATTAATTTGATAATAAATTCAATTTTTGGGATTAAATTATGAAAATTTTTGGTAATTAATTTTGAATTTTGGATTTAATGATGAATTAATTAGAAAATTTCATGAGTAAACAACGATATGTATTTTTAAATAGAAATTTTGAATTTGGAATTCAATAAATAATATTTTATGAGTAAATTAAAGTTAAAAAAATCTTTCTATTTTAAAGAACTAATAAATAGGTATGTCTGATTATCTATTCAATATACAATTTGTTTTCAAATCATTTTTCTTTAAAAATTTGTATAAATGTAAGTAATATTAAATGTAAACAAGAATTTATGAAAGCTTTAAATAAATGTTATGAATAATAAATTGAATTTGAAAACTTTATATTTAAAATTGGTTTGTAAAAGTGTAAAGTGAGATTTAATTAAAGATTTAAAATACTTTTAACTTATGTGCTTAATATAAATATAGTTATATATACATATATATATATATATATATATACATATATATATACATATAAGCATTTGTAAGCATATTACATAATTTATAAAACTTAAACCTTTGTAAATATGGAAACATTAAGGGTTTAAAACAGAGTTATAGATAAATTAATATAAGGGTTTAAACATAATTTAAATCACATATGACATTTGTATATTTATAATATTATGAATTAACTGGTGTTGCTTTAACATTAATTGTATTTACAAGTGTCGTACTTTTAAATTTTCTTTCCATTTTAAAATGTATAAATGAAAGAAAAAGATGAAAAAAGCTATTTATACATCTAATTCCACTCTTTCCCATCTTCTTTCTATTTTAAAAACCTAAAACCCGAGGAAAGAAGAAAACTAGAATAATAAAAACAAACACAAACAATCCTTATAAAATTACAAACCAGTGATAGATTTTAGTAATCAAACCTCTTCCTAATTCAGACCTGAATAAAAGAAGAATCGAAAACCAAGATCAAGTTCAAAACAAAAAAAACAAAACCTGGAGAAGTAAATCCTCTATAAATTGCAAAGCCTGGAAGCTTTTCTTAAATCAAATCAGAATAAAAGTAGCTTCAATCTGGAATATGGGTCAAAATCAAGCAATTCCAGAAACAAATCAGGGCATGTAGTAAATCCTAGCTAACAAAATCAAAATCCAGCTTTTAGAAAACAAAAGCAAGATGAATTAAAATCCAAGTCCAGATCATTCGAAAAGAGCCTTAGCAGTTTCTATGTTCCTCTCTGTCTTCATCCCTAGGGTGAGCAAACTTCTATTTTAAACCTGAGTTTGTTTATTAACTTTAGATATGTGAAGTGAAATAATGAAAATATACTGCCTATTTATATGAATATGGGATTATGTGTGTGCATGCTTGTGTGTATATGCATGTTGATGTTCTGCATAGGTTACAGGTTTTAAATCCTGATGAAAATTCATAACCCAAGCCTCTAATCTCTTAGGCTTTAATATTCAAATAGAATGTGTTTGAATTAACACAACCTTAAATTTAAAAATATTTCTAGGTAAAATTGATGAAAGCGTTTTTCTAGAAATTGAAAGTACGGTGGAAAAAAACTCAAAACATTTCAAAAATTCGATTTTTAAGATTTCTTAATTTGATTATATAACTCTAATCGTCTTCAAAAAATGAGGATCCTTAAGACAAAATCAAGATTTTTAGAGCTATATTGAATAGGAATTTCGGGGTTGAACGAAAACCCTGTTTTGGGTAAATTCCATTGATCGGCGATGATGGCGGAGTCAAGGTCGTTCCTGGAGGGGGTAGGCGGAAGATAGATCATCTGAAAAATAGCAATGCTATTTATTTTTCGCCGTGGAGGTGGTGAGTTGTCGATTTAGGGTTAACTAGCAATTTTTTTGTCGATGTTGAAAACGTGGGTTTTTCGTCGGCGTGAATGAACCGAGTTGAACCTGACTTAGGGGAATTGGAAGAGAAGTGTCTAGTGTAACTATGGACGAGGCGGCGTTGTCCCAGGTAGTAGGATCGTCGTTGGCGAGGCTTTTTTGTCAGGGGTTGGGTTCCATTTTTGGGTTAGGTTTTTAAATTTTGATCGACGACGAATGGGAAGATTCTGGAGGTTTGGGCCAGTCGTGGTGGTTGGCGGCGACATGCCAGAAGTATCATCGACGATCAAACCGTCATAGATGGCTCGTGAACGTGCACACATGTTTTTAGCATGTTTGGAAATCATGAGGTTAGGGAAGAAAATACATTCTCGAGTTCGTGCTCGAGTTGTTTGTGCGGGTGACTCAAAGGAAAAAATGGAAAGGGTGAAACTCGAAGATGGGCTCGGGTTTAACCAGGGGTTGTCTCGGGTCTGATGCTTTTAACAAATAAGTTTTGAATTTTGAATAAAATAAGTTTTAAAACTTTATTCTTAAAAAATTTCTTTTATATAATAAAAGTTTAATTAAATTTTAATCAATAAAGTTGTATAGTTATTTTACTTAAAATTAATAAAGTTTTTTTTTCTAAAATTTATTTTAAAAATAAAATTTAATAGTTTAAATTAAGAATCTGATTTAAGAGATAATGATTTATCCTAAACAATGTTGTTGATTTGTAATTAACTTGAAGATATTAAGTTAACTCATATGTAGATGATAATCCATTTTTAAGATTATTTAAAATAAGATTTTAAAGATAAAATGGTTCATCTTGAGATTATGATTTTGATTATAAATTAACTTAAAAAGGGTTAAGTTAAATTTTATGAAATTAATTTAGATAAATGTGTTATCTTAAAGGATTATTAATTTTGATATTTAAAGATAATTACATAATTAAAAGTAATTAATTAATGATTAAAATTTATTTATCAAACAATTAAATGTAATTATTTAAGGATAATTAATTAAATAGTAATTAATTAAGGATTAATTTACTAATTTAATTAATTAAGGATAATTATTTAAATGGTAATTAATTAATGGTTAATTAATTAATTAATTAAGGATAATTAATTAAAGGATAATCAAATAATTTAAGGTTAATTATTTAATGATTAAAGGTTAATTGATTTATTAATTAAGGATGATTAAGTAATAATCAAAGGTTAATTAATTGATTAATTAATAAATAATTAAAGGTTAATTACTGATTAAAGTTTGTAATTAATTAACTTCAATTTACCAAGATTAGTAATTTATTAATCTGGTTTAAGTTAATTTATAATCAGGATTGAGTCATTAATTCATAAGTAATTAATTTAATTGCAGATTTAATTGAATTAACGAAGGATTAAACAATTAAATAAATCCTGCCTATAAATGATGATTAAATGCTTGGATTGCTTATGAATGATTGTATTGTATTAGATGCTTGAATTGATTGTCCTATCTGATGTATGATATTCTGTTCTATGAATTGAGCTATATATTAATTTATTTATTTATCTGTGATACATTTGTATATTATCTGTGAATTTCTGAATGAAGATAAGCGTTATGGATAATAACCCTTATCGATATTGCTGTGTTTGATTTGTGATGATGGAATGATGTTACACTATTGTGTAAAACCCCTGGACTACACCATACATACATCAAATATGGATTGCACGAGGAAATTGGTTAAGTCGTAGATTTTTGAAATAGTTTTAATGTTGAATTTCAAATTCAAATAGTTTTGGAAATGGATTTGGGTTAAATATAAAAGCCTTTGAAAAGGAGTTTTAAAAATAATTTTTTTTGAATAACTTCATAAAGTTTTGAAATTTAATTAATTTAATTTGAATTCAAGATTTGAATTTGAATTCAAGATTTGAAATTGAATTCTACATATGGAAATAATGGTTTATAAAGATTATACGAGTTATAAATGTGTTTATACGGGTTTTAAACCATTTTAAAAGTATTGTTTTGGGAATTTGAATTTAACCTAAGTTTATTCTTAAAAAGCTTTAACTCGTGCAAATGTAATCGGATTTTTTCGAAACGAAAACTATTTGTTTTCAAATAAAAATAGCTTTCATAGAAAGAAAGGATTTCCAATTTGTTTGAAAGGATTTCAAGTTGGAAATGAAATTGTTTTGAAAGCTATAAATGAATCTTTGTGAAAGATTGTTAAACCTTGTTTCGAAATTGAAAAGGATCTAAAAGGTGTATCTTTTGTATAAAAGATTTGAAATGGAATTGTTTTTGAAAGCTATGATTTGAGTCTTTGATTCGATGAGTTAATCTAATTTGAAAAGGAAATTATTTTGAAAACTATGAATGAATCTTTGTGAAAGATTAGTGAACTTTGTGAAAGATTGGTGAACTTTGTGAAGTGAATCATTTTGTTTAAAGATTTAAAATGGTAATCTGTTTAAACCATTTGTTTTGGGTAATAAGTTGTGACATAATTGAGATCCCATTATCCATATGGTTTTAAAATATTTTGCTCACTATTCGGTTTAGCCAGTAGAGGACTTGGTGCCATATAACCCATTCCGAATGGTGGTACGACGTTATGGATAGCATTTGAAGACCTGTGGTGAAGATCGAATATTTTCGAAAGCGAAAGGATAACTCGTCGATTGTCTCTGTATTGGCTGATCCTCGGTATAGAGATTTGATCATTCTTTGTGATGGAATGTCCGGACGTGACTAGAGATTATCCGGATTTGCAAGGGCTTCTTTGTGAAGTACATTCGATTCCGTTCAATCCCGGAACGGAGTTGAATGGATGTGTGTCCGACTTTACACTATGAGATGTAAAACCTGTTGGATCATAGGTTTTGATTGCTGACAATACACAACAGTTCATGAATCTACGACTACGATAACATCCAGACTAATCAGCTCAATATATGGTTTGTATAGTTATATATTTTAACAAGAGTCATCAAATATGTATATAGAGTCTAGTTTAGTGCTTTGCTAAAATCTTTCCTCAAGAATCATCATTCACATTCAAATAAACTTGCTTGCATATTTTAATCAAAATCAAGTTTTCAAAAAATGCATGAAGTGGGGCTCGAACCCGGGTCACTAGTTTCGAAGGCATGTACTCTAACCAAATGAGCTGCTGCTGATTTGTTTAACAATAGAATTCAGTCGACTAAATAACCTGAGTCAGTCGACTGAATCTGTGCAGTTTAACATATTTGTGCACAGTTTCAGTCGACTGAATTTCCTGCACAGTCGACTGAATTTGGTCCCGAATATTTTACTTCATATTTTCAGTTGACTGAATTCTCTGCTCAGTCGACTGAATTTGAACCTGCGAATTTTCTATGAAAAGACACCTTCTTCCTCCCAAGAGTTGCAACCATTCATTAATGGAAATGGAAGCATCTCTTGTTTGCAACCTTTGACAACATATGCATCTCTTCTAGAAGTATATATACATGATTCTAACATCATTTAATTCACCGAATTCTCTTTCTTTAATCTAACTATTCTCTTGTTCATATTTTCTAGATACTCTCAAAGCATTCATTAATCTATTGCTTGAATCATTGTTTTTGTTTATAACATTCTTTTTGATTCATAGCAATTCACATTTCCTAAATCTTCACAAATACATTGCATATTCTCGAGGATAAGATTATAGGAATATTGTACTACATTAGACTCATTAGTGTTGACAAGAACACAACAAGTCGAATATTGTATTTTAGTAATTGAGTTGAAGTCCTCTTCGGTAGTTGAGGCAAGAAATCTCGTTCGGTTGTTCGGGTAAGTTGTAAACCTATTCCTCCGGGTGAAATGAGGGTGTTAGTTAGTGAAATTCCTAAGTGAAGCTTAGGGACTGGACGTACGGCGAGAGGTCCGAACCAGTATAAAATCCTGGTGTCTCCTTGCATTTACCTACTTTATCTACCTAGACTATTTCAATATTCCATATTACACGGTCCTACCGCATAGCCTCTTTCAAAACCAGTTTCTATCAAATACATTTCTGTTTAGTGGCGGAGATTTATTCTCTTAGCTTAACACCCTTCTCTGAGATTCTTCATTTCAAATAATTTTCAAATAGCAGAAAATTTTCTTTTAAATCCCCCTGGAGAAAATCATTTTTGACCATATTTTCAGATTAGTCATTTTTTGAAAAATTAATTTCATAATTATTTTTGAGTTGATTTTAAATGACTATTTTGACTAATCTGACTCCCAAATGATTATCGAAAAGAAAAATAGTGAGTGAAAAAGTAATGAGTGTAGATATTGATCATATATTATAACTCGAGAAAGTATAAATAGAAAATTTCTTTAGAAATTTAAACAAGAGTTATAAAACTTTTTGTTGGTAAAAATTCCATGACCATCTCTATATCTATCATATTTCTAACGACCATCACTCATCAAAATTCTATATAGTTTGTCGATATGTGGTACTTTAAACAGGAATCGTTCGTTTTTCATTTTTCACTTTTTTTTTAAAAAAAAAGGTAATAATAATAATAATAATAAATACCAAAGTATTCACTCTCATTTAAAAGTCCTCACAGTTATGCATGGGTGAAATACTTGGAATTTGTTATGTGCTTCCATGCTCATTTAAAAGTCCTCACGGTTATGTATGTATGGAACGCATATCAAAAGTTGATTTTTTTAAATATAAACAAGTTGATTCTAATCCCATTTAAAAGTCCTCACGGTTATGCGTGGTTAGAAGATACTTGAATTCATTTTTTTAAAAAATAAAATTGGAATACTACTAATCTCATTTAAAAGTCCTAACGGTTATGCATGGTTAGTAGATATTCAAATTCCTGATATAAATATACCACAAATAGAAATAACTATATGGTCTTATATGATGACATCATTTCCATCATTCTAAAAGTGGAATATGCGCCTAACAAAATATTTATGATTTTTGTTTGATTTTTTATTGAAATTTAATATTTATATTCAATTGAGTTTTAATGTTGGATTAATATCGATCACTTTATCTCTATTTTCTCTAATACTATTATTCTTTTGCTGATAACAAAAGGGGGAGAGAAAAGTTAAGATTTTGTCAAATAAAATCAAGCAAAGGTCAAATAATTTTCTATTTGCATCTAGACTCATTTGCATATTTCTATTTGTATGCATATATGTAGGGGGAGTATTGTGTAGAGAGGGAGCATTCAAATAGGGGGAGCAATTAGGATATATCAATGATCAAATACATTTAACATATTCAAAATCTTAAATATATGTTTGTTATCATCAAAAGGGGGAGATTGTTGAATATGCGCTTATATGATTTTTGTTTGATGATAATAAACATATATACATTCGTTTAAATGAATTTGATAATATACTATTTTATTTTTCACAGATTAAATAAATATTTGCTGAATAAAATAAATAACACGGAATTTCAATTCAAACGAATATTTTATTCGAATAAATATTTATTACAACTTTGAATAGTACAATTTCAAGCTCTCACTATAACTATACAACTTTGATTACATCACATTTTTTTCACATTTACATCAACACCTCACTACATATCACTCACACTTGTATTTATCTTCAACTGCATTCCAGTTTGAATCCAGCATCTGGGCAATCTGCAAAAATATAAACTAACACAGTAAAATTGAAAAAGAAATATTTTTGCAATTCAAAAATAAAAGATAATTTTTGAAAATATGATTTGCCTCAGTTATTTGGGTTGTTCGTCATAATTTAAATTTGAATTCATCATACACGAACAACTTGCGACATACACAGTGTATTACTGTATATGCCACAATGTCGTGCACGCCGATATATACACTTGATTGTTTTACAGGGACAGGTGAGCACAGGTCAAACCCAAATGAAAAACCGGGTTCAACTCACGTGCAGTATATTCAAAATTACGACACGAGCACAAGGTCAAACCCGAGTTTTGAAACTGGATTCAACACAAGGCAACATGACCGAAGGCATAGCAACTGCATAGCGACTGCAGCAGTGACAAGTGCAATTCGAACCAACATGACAGCAATGCACCAATGCAAAATGGAGTGAATGCATCATGAACACTATAGGTAGAGAACCAGACCAGGCAAGTATCAAGATAAGTGTACAGCAAAAATAATCATGGCAACAGCAAACATGACAAGAGACCAAAGTGCAAACAGCAAAGCCAAGCATGATACATCAAAGACCAATGAATCAACAATGCTTGAAGACTGCAGCATCAATTAAACGGCCAATATATATGCACAGAAGCAACTACAAACTACTCATGACAATGCACCAATGTCACATGCATGAAACAGTGGAATGAATCAGTGATACAATGCAACAACACGACTTTTGGCAGTGAAACTTAAGCAAGTGCAGACAACAGCAACTAAATGCAACAAACTCAAATGTCCAGTCACAACTACAGAGTCGAGTGCATGCTATAGCAATAAAACCAAGACCGAAGTCAGATGAAACAATGTCCAAGTTGCAATATGCATTAAAGCTCAACAACTACAAGCAGATACAACTCAACAGTAAATCAATACACATAAATGCCAACAAGTGATCTAGCCAAGGTCAATGAAGCCAAAGCAAACAGAAGGGATGACTGAAGTGCAGCCATAAATGTTCACCGACTTCATTTGAACAAATCAATAATAATGCAGTGAAGCATGTTCATGGAAAATAGCAAATACAAACTGCTACAACACCAAGTAAAGGACACAGCAGTATACAAGTACAAGCCACAGTAACAACAAAGCCGAAGTAAACAAGTCACGGTCAACAGAAAAAGGAACGGAGTAGAAGCCGTGATTATCAAGTAGCCAAGCCATCAGTTATACGAATTTGAATAAGTCAAAAATGAATCACAGCATTCGATCAAAATCGTACAGCCAAGAAGAATTCAAGCGTAATTATCAGACGAAGTCAAATAAATATATACGACGAAATTATAGGAACTGGAATCCTATATAAAATCCTATATCATCATCGGCAAAAATGAGGGAATTCAAGTTTAAGCAATAACCGCCAGCAAGGAATCAAATCAATAACTCGAATCAAATCGAGTTCAAAGCAAATCAATCAGAAATAGCAAAAAGGGAAATCAAATACCAAGTCAAGTGAACTCGAGAAGGAGCCTCGTTCAAATCGAAGAAATAATGGATCGTCAAAGCAATCACGACAACAACCACCTGAATGATCAACGAAGTCGGCGCCTTTAATTTTGCACAAACCCTAATTTTGTTCAACAAGGAAACGAATGAGATCGAAGCAACCATTTTCAAAGAGGAGTCGGCCGAAGAAATAAAAAAGAATAAAGGGGAAGTTACTCTTATTTTACTTTGGGCCGGCCTTGTTTATTTGTTGGTTACTAATTATATAAGGCTCTAGTTAAATTAGGGTTTATTTGTTTTTAAATTTGTTTTTAAATCTGTATTTCTCTTCTAAAAATTGTTAATTACTAGTCGTGTGACTAGGGGACAAGCTACATGGCGTAGCTTGGGAATTCGCAACTCGGTAGTTGAGTTGTGGCAAGGTTTTGAGCGTAGAGTTAGATTAGTCAATAGCGGGTATAGCGAGTTTACGTGTGTAAGCGAGGGACTATCTAATTTCTACTAGAAACCTTGGGGGCAGCACGTAGGCAGGGTTTTTCCGAAGCTGGGTAAATTCTGTGTTGTTCTGTTTTATTCTGTTATTTTATATTCTGCGATATCTGTGCTGCTATTCTGTGATCTGAATTGAAATTAATTGATAAGCTTCCGCGATTAATTTTTATAATTTACACTATCACCCTATTCACCCCCCCCCCTCTAGGGTGAAATCGATCCTACACAACCATCCAAATATCAACCAATTTAATCCATCACACTCAATCATACAAACAGACAATACAATTCAAGGCAATTTCATAGTTATTAATATCAAGTAATTTAATTGCAATTAAATTCCAATTTCAATTTGACTGTCAAATTTAATTTTTAACGGTAAATTCAATGACAATCTAGATGAGAATTAAATTTATCAAACAACAACTAATAAAATCATGTCACTTCATAATATCAAATTTAACTAGCATGAGAATATTCTAGTACGTTGTGAGCATTATAAAACACTCAATGTGAGTTTTCAATTTTAAGTCAAATCGAACGACGTTCGATTTAACCTAAAATTTTAACTAGCTCCAAATGTCCCCAATTTAGCTCCAGAACATAGTGCTCGTCACCACGATTCCAACGCCGCTAGTTTCGTACAATTCTGACCTCATACGAAATAGTTATGATATTTATAAGATTGACGATTTTATTATATAATTTAAATTCACAATTTTTTTTAACCTAACGAAATCCAGACCGTTGCTTCTAAAATGAGATCACAGTCACTCCTGCTTCTTCCTTCATCGTGTATATCTACAGGCCGAAACCCACAACATCTATCACCTACAACGCGATGCCGCCCCTCCCAACGATTATCGGAGGACTATCCAATAACTCCACGTCGTTCGTTATCCTATGCTCAACCTACGTTAGCCATGCCGACGAGCTCGACCACCCTAACGACAAACAAAACACCACAAATGGCAACACAAACTGATATCCGCATCTATCGACGACGATAGATGATCTCCACCGTTGGATGCGTGGATCTCGTTATGCTCTACAAGATTGCATGTGAAAGATTTTCGAAATTGTTTATGGATTTGGAGATAAATTGAGGAGAAAGTAGGAATATTTCGGCCATTAAACTAAAGAACGGTGGCTACGTTAGAGAACTAAGGTTTTAGAGAAATACTGTGTATATATACACATACACACATTATTTTATTATTATTTTCGACCTTTTTCGGACAAACTACAAACGAGGCGTGCTGCCAAGCGTTTATAATGTTTTACCCCTATTCCGAATACAATGGAACATGTTTCAGGGACTATTTCGATCATATGTGCAAGATAGCTTTTTGAATCGAAACAAAATATTAAATTTTCAATATTCATTTCAATGCATTTTTATTTCGTACGACCAAACGTTAATTCTAAACGTTACAAAAATTGAAATTTAATAATAATACATTATTACGGATCCAACGAACCGGTTTCGTCAAATTCCGAGGCTGTGCCTCAGATCGTTATTTTATCATCTCGATTATAATACAAAATTTCCAATTTCTAATTATTCAATTTTAAATCCAATATAAATGTTAACAATCTTCATTGTCATTTAAATAAAATTTTCAACAGCTTCCAGTTTCAATTTCAATCATATTATATTCAAAGTCCAATTATTCAAATATTTGCAATATTAAATTTAAACAATTCTAATTATTCAAAAATTTACTATCTTTTGAAAGATTTGGAAATGAACTTATAAGAATTAACTTTTAAAACAAATTCAAATTATAGAACAACTATATTTCATTTTATGGTCATTCAATTCCCATTATTCAGTTATTCAATTAATTTCAAACATTGAATTTAAACGGTTTAATTGTTCAACATTCGACGAATTTCAATTTTAAATGAATTGTACTAATCAATCAATTACTTATTTACATCCAATGAATTCAACATTTATTATCTAGTCCAACTATTGATGGTAAACACATTCAATACAAATCATGATTTCCAATACTCGTTATTACTTAAATCTTTGAAATTATTTCAAAATTTTATTTCTATCTAAATAATTCACAATTATTATTCAATTTCAGTTATTGATCATGAACCCAGCTAATATATATATAATTTCATTTCAAATCTTATTATCGCCAAAATTCAAATAAGTTTATTTCAAATTTTTATTCAAGTTCATATCAAATACTTACATTCAAAACTATTAAATTTTTATCTTTAACCATTTTTATTTAATATTTACATTAAATTTAATAATTTCAAGTAGCTAAAATACGGGTTCTTACACTCTCCCCCACTCAAATCTTTTCGTCCTCGAAAAGGAACTAAGTAGAGAATACAACATTTGATATACTTTATTCAAAGTTATCAACTTATAAAATAATGATATTCCATTTATAAAGTCGTTACTACACTTCCACTGCACTACTCCGATTGGCTTACGAAATTTACAAGTTTGTTATCAAAACAAGTTATAAAAAATTTAAAACTTCAAAAACTTTCTAACACCTTGATTTATGAAAAATTTCGGTAGAGTCTCCTTTGCGCGGCTCGATTGGTACAGCTACAAAATGCCTCTATAGGCCCCAAACCAACAAAAGAAAATAAAAGCCAAGTGGCTCCATCATATAACCATCAAATCAAATGACAAAATAAATGTAACTCCCCGGAATTTTTGACCTCGAAAATTTCGGGCCGTTACATTTGGTATCAGAGCAAATGGAAATAGCATACTAGAGAAACAAAGCAAATTCCAAAGTACTTACCTATTTTAAATGTTCATAGACTAGATTAACTAGACATACAAACATTGATTTAAACAGAATTAATTAACCATTCTCAAATCCTGTTTAATTATTATTAACTAATTTCAAACCCTTTTATTTTATTTATTTTAAATAACTTTCCAGGAATTAATCAATAATTAACCTATATGAAATTTACTTAAGTTTAATTAGTTTAAGTTTTAATTCACATTGTCCACTAACTAATTCAATTTCAAATTATTACTTAAATAAGGTTATTAACTGGTGGTTAAAGAGTTAAGAAAACTTGGTTTTCTATATTTTATAAAGCTCAGGGATTTCGGGCTTAAAGCGAATAGTCAAAGTAAATTTGATTTGAAACACTTAAGAACATTGCCTTTTGTTTTTATTCTTACCTTCGTTTATATATATATATATATATATATATATATATATATATATATATATATATTCCTTTATATATATATATATATATATTCCTTTATATGTATATATTTTCCTTTTCCTTTTCCTTATTCCTTTTATTTTCTTTCTTATCTTTTTCCTTCCTCTTTTCACTATTTTCTATTTTTCTTTTTTCCCTTCTATGAAGAAATGTATTAAAAGAAGAAATTGACACTTGTATGCTTGAAGGATCAATATGTCCCCCTCTTTAGCTTACATATAAATCACATTCCAATGCATACGTATACTCTTTGTCTCCTATCTTACAAATGTCCATATATATATTTTATATATTTTTTCTATAATTCTATTTTTGTTTTAAGATTATGTTATTAATACTTTAATTAATAACCACATATATACTAGTGTTTAAAAATGTAGAATTTAAATTTAATTTATTTTTGAGATTTTGAAAATAAAAATATAACTTTGGAATAAAAATATAACTTTGGAACAATTAAAATAACTTATGTGAATTTTGATATTTTATAAATATATACATACACACACACACACTTTGACAAACTTTCCTACATTTCATTTCAAGCATATATATATACACATTATATTTTGGATAATTATCTTAACTTAATGGTAGAGTTTCTATATATATATTAAAGTTCAACATATCCAAGGATTTCATAATTAAAAATCCTATATAGTTTTAAGTCAATTTATATATGATTCGATATTTTTAATTATTAAAATTTTATTTGTTTGACTTATAAAATCAGTCTTCCAACGGTTTAATTCAGTTAATTACCAACTAACACCCGTTAACAAACTGGATCGTCACAATAAACATGTACCTTCTTGTCGGGCAATCCAAATTTTCTTGATTCAAATACCTGCATCTTATTTATCAATGATATCCAATCATATAATTTGAAATCATTTTATATTTCCCATATTAATTTTTCTTAAGGCCGTATGATGTACATGTATCACCTGTACGTAGTATCAAATCTGATCACTCACTCGACCACACAATTTCACTTCCAAATTAGTATCGTTCACACGACTCTATAGTGAGGACTCGGATTTGGTTCCATGATCGGAAACCATTATTCTCCTTACATAGATATATACTACGATAGAGAATTCCAGAATCAAGTCAAAAATCCATATTTAGGGTTCGCCGGTGAGAATCAAGTGAAAAATCCCAAATCGAATCAAGTGAAAAATCCCAAATCGAATCGATATACATTTTCTCGAAATTCTATGCTCGAATCCGGATCAAATTATTATGCGAATAAAATAATATACGTATAAATTACATATTAACTTTTAATAGATTTCTATACAATTCATCTATACTAAATTTCTTTTTCTTACCTTCATTTCATTTATAATTAATTATTCAAAATGCATTATTCATATCCCTTATTTACTTAGTATATCCATTTCTTTACATAACATATTTTTTAATACTATCATTTCTTATACATTATTCCATAGGATTTACTTACTCAAGTTCATTTTAAACATCCTATATAATTTTAATTAAATTCAGTTTCCCTTTCCATTGATTTTTAGCTATACCAAATTCCTTTGTTTACATTTACTTCATTTTCATAATTTCAGTTAATAACAAATTTATTTGTGGAGCATTTTACTAATCATCACTTTGGTTTGTAATCATTCTGTAAAAGTCATATATAAGAAGTTGGATTTTATCTAAGTTTATAATAATCTCAAAAGTCATAAATTCAATTTCACAATTTCTTTGCAAATTTATATTCAATTCTATAACTAATTTACAAGAATATTATTTGATTCATTTGTCTGCTTTCTTAAGTTCCACTTACATATTCCATTTAGTAATTCGTCATTTCATATTATACTTAAGTTTATAACACTTACTATTACAATTAAATTTCCATTTATGTATATTTCAATTACTTTTAGGTTTCGTTTACTTATATAATATCCCATTACATATCCAAATCATCATTTTAACTTTTTACATTTGGTAAGTTTTATTATATGTTATTAGAATGCAATTTGGTATTATACAAACTTATATGATTCATTTTACTTAATTAGAATATTCACAAATTTAAATTTTTTAGATTTTCTTTACTTTACAATTTCAAGAGTTACACTTCAACTCTAAGGTTTTCTCAAAAACATTAAGCTTAGAATTCTAAATCCTCTTATTTTATAAGTTTTGGTTATTCATATTTCATTCAAATAATTTGAAAAATATGAATTAACAGAACCTAAAAATTTAAATACCGTGTTCTTTTCAAATCGTTTGAAATAATTATATACATTTATATCTTTTATATATATAATCATCTTTTGGAGTTTAAACCAAAATGCATTTATCAAAATAATTTCGAAGCAAAGCATCGCAGAAGTCTCCCCAACTTTAAGACTCAAAAATGAACGTCGATGATGCTGCGTAGTCATGATCGAAATTATTTTCCAGCGATCGAAGAGGGGAGTACTGAGTTAATTCCTTTTCAAAAAATCTTTTCAAAATGTTTCCATAAATATTTTCAACTATTATCACTATATATTCTTCTTCAAAGCTTTGGAAACCATTTTCAAAATCCCCGGGTCTTAAACTCAATACTTCTCAATTTAAGTCTATTTAATTTATAAATCACATTTATAAATTATTCTTATAAAATTTTACTTTCTTAAAACATTTCACAAATTGTTTTATCATTTTTTATTTTGTAATAAACCTTATTTATTAAAATACAATATCCAATTAATGATAATAATCAATATCATCACTCCTAACAACCAAACAAGCTAGATAATCATAATAATTTTCGAAAAGTGCTTCTTTATATACAAAATATAGTTAGTGTAAAATTATTTCATTCACCCAATTTCAAAACAATACTATGTCGAATTGTTCTGTTCAAGTGTTTAGAGACCCCTATCAATGACGTTGATTACTCACATTGACTAGAATCCATAATGTAACGACCCGTATTTTACGTGTTGATAGATCGTAGAATTATTAGGTCGTTAGTGTTGTTTAAGGCATCTTTAGCCTAAGTCGTATGAATTTAACTCGTAAGGAATTGACCCGTGTGGAAGTTAGGTTGAGTTAGAGGAACTAACGGGTTAAGAGATGAGTCGTGAACGAGATAGTGGAGTTTTAAGTCGTAACCGACTTAGGAGGGTGTACGAGTTAACGAGTTATAAGAGTTGCCGAGTTATAGAGGTTACGAGTTGTGGGTTTCTAGGCGACCTAGTAGTATTACGAGTTATAGAAGTTGGCACAAGTTAAGTGATAGGTCGTATACGAGTTAGGGTGATAGAGCGACCTATAGAGGTAACGACCTAAGAGTTAATGAGTTAGGGAGTTACTAGAGTCTTAAGTCGTAGACGACCTATAGTAATAGACGACATAAAGGTTAGACGACTTAGTGATTTGGGACGAGTTAAGGGTTGACGACCTAAGGGGTTAGGTCGTATGATAGTTAGGTCGGTGGAGTTTTGGAACGGCCTAAGGAAGTCAGGTCGTAGACAAGTTATGGCCTGGTAGTTAAGTCGTCATGTTTTAGGTCGTAACATTGTTAGGTCGTAAGCTGATGAGTCGTAACTCGTGTAAGTCCTTAGGTCGTATGTGTGATAAGTCGTATGAAAGCTTGAGTCGTAGGTCGTAACCTAATACGTCGCGGCATAGCGGATCCTCGTTCGTTTTAGGTCGCGTAGCATCTGGACCGTTGGATTGTTATTCCATGTTAAGTCGTTAGCGACTTAGTGATAAGTCGTAACTCGTGTTGCTCGTTAGGTCGGTAGGTTGGGCCGCTTGTTGTTAGGTCATGAGTAATCGTTAGGTCATGGGGTAGATAGGTCGGCAACGACTTAAGTTAGGTCGGGGAAAATTTTAGGTCGGCAACGACCTAAAACCGAGCCTACGAGTTACGACCTAAGGGGAATCCAGCCTATAAATAGAGGGGTTTGGCTCACTTTTTGGCACCGGATTTCGAAGCGACGAAGTGCTGCCATTTTGAGAGCTCGACTACAATATTTCTTCACTTCTTTTCTCCACTTTGATCGAGTTCTAACATCCATCCAAGATCGAAGATCGAGATTGAAGATCCAAGAGCTAAAGTTGAAGATTTTCATCCAACCAAGCTAGATTTCATCGTTTCAAGCGGGATTTCGACGAATCAAGCTTGAAGCTTCGCTGTCCAGATCTGAAGTTGATAGTTTTTGAAGTGTTTGGGTGATTTGGTGAGTGGTGGTTATCTCTCACGCGGACCCAAAGGAGTATATTGGATTGGTGGTTTGTTGGAGTGTTGTAGATAGTGATTTTATGCATTTTTCCTTAGATCCAAGTGTAGATCCATTACTTATGAAGATGTTTACTTATGCAAGTTCATTTACCAAGTTATAGAGACAAAACCTATGTTTTATATTTGATAGATCTATGCTAAAATCCATGATTTCATATATGTTAGACCTATGCTCGTTTATTTACGAAATTGCCATTTTAGTTATAAATGCATATTTAGATCTTGATTGACTACTTATTTGGATTAATGTTTGCCTTGTTTGATTGTTGTGAATAAGTTATCTAGTTGATAGATTTGGACAAGTATGGTCAAAGACGATTCAAAAGCTACGGTGTAGGCTCTTGAATAAGGAAAGCTGCTTGTGGCATATGAAGCGGATGTTGAAGCTCATATGTATGAATTAGATGATGTTGAGATGGGACTTTGCTATGATGCGATAAAGCGAAGCATGATGTGAGATAGCCTTGGTTTAATCCAGACGGGATCATCCCAAGCATGTTGATAACTCGATGATGCGATGCGAGTTGATGATAATGGTTAGCTTGAGAGGCGCTTGAGCTAGTATGAAAATAGTCGTCAAGGAGGATGACTAGGAGGCTGAGATCTCATCGTTGTTGAAGGTTCTAGCATGCTCAAAGCAAGAGTACGTTGGAATGGGCTGCGACGACGTTCCAAGCACGGGCTGCGACGACGTGCTAGTACTCTAGGTAGTTGCGAAAATTCCTAGGCACGGGCTGCGACGACGTGCGGAGTTATGTCTAGAACCGGGGTTACCATTAGCCCTTGACAGGTGGTCATTCAACTAACGGTGAAATCAAGGCAATGATAACAGTGATAGCCGGAGTCATGGATGTTTGGACGTTTGGTTGTATCATCATTCGGTCTCAAGAGCGGTGTTTTCTGGATGCTTATCTGATCTTGGTTTAGGCCTTGGGGGTTTGTATTTGGAAAACATCGACCTTGACTCGAGTGATTATTGTTTTACCTTAATTGTCTGCTATGTTATGTTTGCTTCACTTTAGTTTGAGTCTGGGGGCTATCACTGTAGAAAGAGGTGGAGTGGGATGGTTTGGTTCCTATTCCTTTATCCTTTATACTCTTTTGGTATGTTTGATAGTCAATTTACTGCTCACTAAGACTTTGTCTGACTCAAGGTTTTATGTCTCCTCTTATTACCTTGGGCTGTTCATCCATGTTGGGATGAGCAGACTAGGTAGCAGGTGACAGGTGCTGTTCTTGGAGATCTACGCTGATGATGACGAAGACGAGCAGGAGGATTTTGCATATTATTTCATATTATATGTACTGGGTGTTCCGCTGCTGTATTTGTTTGAGTGTTATGTAGTGAGGCTTTGAAGTATGGATGATTCATATGTTTGTATAAAGCAATTATGATTAGATGATGATATTCTGTTCTATGGGTGCTTCACTGTATTATATTTCTTTATTATATTTTATCCATGTGCTGTGAGTTTTACGATAGAATCTGCGATGTTTATTTTACCCTTGACGGTCTCTCGTGGCTGCTTGGCACACTTTCAGCGTACTATTCCCTTGTTTCCGTGCGGGAGTCATGGGCGGTCGTCACATTTGGTATCAGAGCTTTGGTTAATCGATTTCAGCCAACGCTCGCTGACGTAACTACGTTGAGAAACGTAATTGTATTTTGATGAATGATTACTATATATAATATAGTAGTTTAGAAGGATTTGAACTCCTTATGCAGTTGCTTCTCAAGGTGTTCTAAGTCATTCCTTTTTGTAGATATTAAGGATGAGTCGAAGGGGGAGACCAGCTGCTAGAGAAAACCGTGATACTAGGGAAGCTACTGATTATGGAGCTATGTTTGAAGCTATGATGACTTCTATCATGAGAAGGATACCAGCTCCAGGACCATCAGTGGATGTTGGAGTTCAAGTTCAAGCTCCAAGACCGGTGGATTTTGCTAAGTTGTGTAAGGACTATACTTCTCTTGGAGGAAAGGTTTTCTTGGGAACGGAATCGACCATTGAAGTGCAGAGATGGATAGATGCTTGTAGAAGGATCTTTGGTGACTTGGGAGTTGAGGATGCAACTAAGAGGAAGCTTGCATCAAGGCAACTTCAAGGGAGAGCTTCGGATTGGTGGAATTCTATCACCATTGATACTCCAGAGGAAGAGATTACTTGGGAGCAATTCCAAGTTAGATTTGAAGCTAAGTTCATCTCTACGGCTCAGAAATCTGTCTTGTTTAAAAAGTTTGTGGAGCTTAAGCAAGGTGGAAGACCCGTTCTTGAGTATGTTTCTGAGTTTGAAGCTTTGTCCAAGTATGCCAGATCGTATATTGATTCTCCCTATCAAAAGAATGAGAAGTTTGTGACCGGTTTGGATGCTTATCTTGGAAGACAGTTGGTGGATCATCTGGACGATCCGTTTGAGAAGCTTGTGGAGAAAGCTCTCAGGCATGAGAGTTTGTTTCCTAGGGAGAGTTCTGTTGTTGCTGCAACCAAGGAATGGTTTAAACCACAGCAGGGTGGAAACAAGAAGAGGAAGCAGCAGCAACAGAAGGGTAAGGATGGCCAGAAGAAGCCAAGGGGCGAAGTGACTTGCTACAATTGCCAGCAGAAGGGTCATCTCTCCAAGGATTGTAGGAATCCAAGGGTGCCGGCGAAATGCCACAATTGTGATAAGCCAGGGCATTTCAGGAAGGATTGTCCGGAACCAAGGAGGGATAGGCAGATTGTGCAAGCTTATGCTATGGGAGCTGTGTCGTCGTCTTCAAAAGCTCCTACTGCTAAAGAGAAGGGGAAGAGTGTGGTGATTCAAGGTACTCTTTCCATTTGTGGTGTTCCAATTAGAGTGTTGTTTGATACTGGAGCGTCTCATTCTTTTGTTTGTGATGATTTGGTAGGCCGGTTAGGTTTGAAACCGGATATTGTTGATAGGCCATTGGTTGTGACAAATCCAGTTGGGGGTTCATCATGTTTGTGTATGATATGCCATGGTCTAGTTGTGTCGAGTCATGATTGCTCGTTTGTTTGTGATTGCTTTGTTCTGAACTTTACGGGGTTCGGAATTATTTTGGGTATGGACTGGCTTAGGAAGTATGCGGTAAAGGTTGATTGTGAGAGATTGGAGGTGACAGTCGAGAATGTGGAGGGGCGAAAGGTTGTGATACGATGTAAGCATGAAGAAGGCGTCTTCATGAGCTTCATGTATTCGCTGGTTGTTCCACGGGATGGACTGTCATCGGTGCCAATCGTGAATGGATTCGAGGATGTCTTTGACGAAGTCAAAGGGTTACCGCCGCATAGAGAGATCGAGTTTCGTATTGATCTAGTTGAGGGAGCCAGACCCGTTGTGATGCCTCTTAGGCGGATGGCGCCTAGGGAACAACAAGAGTTGAAGGTGCAAGTTGATGACCTTTTACGGAAAGGATTCATTCGGCGTAGTGTGTCCGAATGGGGTGCACCAGTTGTGTTCGCAACCAAAGCGGATGGATCGTTGAGGTTGTGTGTGGATTATCGTGAGCTGAATAAGGTGACTAAGAAGAACAAGTATCCATTGCCGAGAATAGATGACTTGTTTGATCAGCTTCACGAAGCTAAGGTGTTTTCTCAGATGGATTTGGCAACGGGATTTCACCAGTTGAGAGTGGCTAAGGATAGTGTGCCGAAGACTGCTTTTAGGACACCATCCGGTTTCTATGAGTGGCTGGTAATGCCGTTTGGATTGACTAACGCACCAACATATTTTGTGGATCTTATGAATAGAGTATTCAGAGATCAGTTGAATAAGTTCGTGCTTGTGTTCGTGGATGATATTCTGATTTATTCCAGAACTGAGGAAGAGCACAAGACGCACTTGCGTATTGTTTTGGAAATCTTGCGAAAACATCAACTGAAGGCTAAGTTTTCGAAGTGTCACTTCTGGAAGAGTGAAGTGAGATTCTTAGGCCATGTTATCTCTGGAAATGGAATAGCGGTTGATCCCGCTAAGGTGGCAGCGATCCAGGATTGGGTTAGACCTAAGAATGCATCTGATGTGAGAAGTTTTCTTGGATTAGCAGGATATTATCGTCGGTTTATCAAAGACTTTTCCAAGATAGCTGCACCATTAACAGGGTTGACGAAGAAGAACCAAGTGTTCTGTTGGGATGCTAAGTGTGAGCAAGCTTTTGGAATCTTGAAAGAGCGACTAACAAGTGCTCCTGTTTTGACTATTCCAAGTGGGAATAATGAGATGGTGGTTTACACCGATGCATGTGGTACTGGACTTGGAGCAGTGCTAATGCAAAAGGATAGAGTTGTTGCGTATGCAAGTCGACAACTAAAGCCGCATGAAAGGAATTACCCGACTCATGATTTGGAGTTGGCGGCGATTGTGTTTGCTCTGAAGATGTGGAGACATTATCTATTGGGAGTTCGATTCGAGTTGTTTACGGATCATAAGTCGTTGAAATATCTTTTCTCCCAAAAGGATTTGAATCTTCGGCAGCAACGGTGGCTAGAGTTTTTGGCAGCATATGATTTTGGTATAGCTTATACTCCAGGAAAAGGTAACGCAGTAGCTGATGCGTTGAGTCGAAGACATGCCGGATTGGGAGCCATGTTTTCGGAATGGAAGAGTCTCGAGTATTTGGCTGAATTTGATTTCAGGCCCAGATGTGAATTGGGACCTGAGATGTTGGCAAACTTATCGATAAGGCCTACTCCGGTGGAGAGAATTGGCGAGAGCCAAAAGCGAGACGATAAGCTTGTCAAGATTATCCGAGATTTGGAATCTGGATTCGACCCAGAAAAGGATAAAGGATTCGAAGTCGATCGAGAGGGTTGGCTTCGGAAGCAAGGACGACTAGTTGTTCCCGATGTAGATGGATTGAGAGATGAAGTTCTTAGAGAAAGTCATCACTCGAAGTTGACAATTCATCCAGGTGGAAATAAGATGTATCGGGATATGAAGAGAACCTATTATTGGGAAGGCATGAAGAAGGATGTTGGAAATTTTATTTCTAAGTGTATGAACTGCCAGTTGGTGAAAGCTGAGCAGAAGAAGCCCAGTGGATTACTTCAGCCATTAGAGGTTCCTATATGGAAGTGGGAGCAAGTGTCGATGGATTTTATCGATGGTCTACCTAGAACCAGAGCAGGGAATGAAGGGATTTGGGTCATAGTAGATCGGTTGACTAAGTGTGCAAGGTTCATTCCTGTTCGATCAACTAGGACTGCATCGAAGTTGGCTGAGCTTTATGTTAAGTGGATTGTTCGATTCCATGGTGTTCCGAAGAGTATAGTGAGCGATCGAGACCCATTGTTCACTAGTGGATTTTGGAAGAGCTTCCAGGAAGTTTTGGGAACTGAGTTGTGTTTGAGTACAGCTTATCACCCTCAAACAGATGGTCAGACTGAGAGAGTCAACCGAGTTTTGGAAGATCTTCTCAGAGCTTGTGTTTTGGACTTCGAAGGATCATGGGAAGATCATCTTCATTTGGTGGAATTTGCTTATAACAACAGTTATCAGTCGAGCATTGGTATGGCACCATTTGAGGCATTGTATGGAAGACCGTGTAACTCTCCGACATGTTGGTTGGAAACTGGAGAAAAACTGATACTTGGGCCAGAGATGATTCGACAGACTTCGGATTGTATAGGGATCATTCGGCAACGAATGAAGGCAGCCCAAGATCGTCAGAAAAGTTATGCCGATAATCGTCGTAAGGATTTGGAATTCGACATAGGTGATATGGTTTTTGTGAAGATTTCTCCTCTGAAGAATGTTATTCGATTTGGAAAGAAAGGAAAGTTAACTCCGAGATTTGTTGGACCATTCCCGATTATCGAGCGAATTGGAAAGCTCGCTTATAGATTGGAGTTACCAGAAAAGATGGCGGGTGTGCACAATGTTTTTCATGTATCTTATCTACGGAAGTATGTGCATGACTCGAATACGGTGGTTTCTGCTGATAGCTGTGAAGATTTAGAAGTTGAACCAGTTGTTTCGAGACCTCGTAAGCCGCTTCGTGTTGTTGAAACCGACATGAAACAGCTTAGGAGGAAGACGATTACGTTGCTCAAGATACAATGGAGTGATGATGTTAACGACTGTACATGGGAGGAGGAAGAGAGGATGAAGGCAGCTCATCCTGAACTCTTCGAGGTATGGCCCTAAGGTGTCGTGGCATGTCATGAATTTGTAACTTGTTCTAATCTTAGAATTCTGCATGCTAGGATAGTAATTGGATGTATGGTTTGTTGATTGCTGTGGATGGTAGGCATGCAGAATAGTTTTGGTTGCTCTTGTTTGTTTGGAATTTCGGAGGCGAAATTCCTAAGGGGGAGAGAATGTAACGACCCGTATTTTACGTGTTGATAGATCGTAGAATTATTAGGTCGTTAGTGTTGTTTAAGGCATCTTTAGCCTAAGTCGAATGAATTTAACTCGTAAGGAATTGACCCGTGTGGAAGTTAGGTTGAGTTAGAGGAACTAACGGGTTAAGAGATGAGTCGTGAACGAGATAGTGGAGTTTTAAGTCGTAACCGACTTAGGAGGGTGTACGAGTTAACGAGTTATAAGAGTTGCCGAGTTATAGAGGTTACGAGTTGTGGGTTTCTAGGCGACCTAGTAGTATTACGAGTTATAGAAGTTGGCACAAGTTAAGTGATAGGTCGTATACGAGTTAGGGTGATAGAGCGACCTATAGAGGTAACGACCTAAGAGTCAACGAGTTAGGGAGTTACTAGAGTCTTAAGTCGTAGACGACCTATAGTAATAGACGACCTAAAGGTTAGACGACTTAGTGATTTGGGACGAGTTAAGGGTTGACGACCTAAGGGGTTAGGTCGTATGATAGTTAGGTCGGTGGAGTTTTGGAACGGCCTAAGGAAGTCAGGTCGTAGACGAGTTATGGCCTGGTAGTTAAGTCGTCATGTTTTAGGTTGTAACATTGTTAGGTCGTAAGCTGATGAGTCGTAACTCGTGTAAGTCCTTAGGTCGTATGTGTGATAAGTCGTATGAAAGCTTGAGTCGTAGGTCGTAACCTAATAGGTCGCGGCATAGCGGATCCTCGTTCATTTTAGGTCGCGTAGCATCTGGACCGTTGATTGTTATTCCATGTTAAGTCGTTAGCGACTTAGTGATAAGTCGTAACTCGTGTTGCTCGTTAGGTCGGTAGGTTGGGCCGCTTGTTGTTAGGTCATGAGTAATCGTTAGGTCATGGGGTAGATAGGTCGGCAACGACTTAAGTTAGGTCGGGGAAAATCTTAGGTCGGCAACGACCTAAAACCGAGCCTACGAGTTACGACCTAAGGGGAATCCAGCCTATAAATAGAGGGGTTTGGCTCACTTTTTGGCACCGGATTTCGAAGCGACGAAGTGCTGCCATTTTGAGAGCTCGACTACAATATTTCTTCACTTCTTTTCTCCACTTTGATCGAGTTCTAACATCCATCCAAGATCGAAGATCGAGATTGAAGATCCAAGAGCTAAAGTTGAAGATTTTCATCCAACCAAGTTAGATTTCATCGTGTCAAGCGGGATTTCGACGAATCAAGCTTGAAGCTTCGCTGTCCAGATCTGAAGTTGATAGTTTTTGAAGTGTTTGGGTGATTTGGTGAGTGGTGGTTATCTCTCACGCGGACCCAAAGGAGTATATTGGATTGGTGGTTTGTTGGAGTGTTGTAGATAGTGATTTTATGCATTTTTCCTTAGATCCAAGTGTAGATCCATTACTTATGAAGATGTTTACTTATGAAAGTTCATTTACCAAGTTATAGAGACAAAACCTATGTTTTATATTTGATAGATCTATGCTAAAATCCATGATTTCATATATGTTAGACCTATGCTCATTTATTTATGAAATTGCCATTTTAGTTATAAATGCATATTTAGATCTTGATTGACTACTTATTTGGATTAATGTTTTCCTTGTTTGATTGCTGTGAATAAGTTATCTAGTTGATAGATTTGGACAAGTATCGTCAAAGACGATTCAAAAGCTACGGTGTAGGCTCTTGAATAAGGAAAGCTGCTTGTGGCATATGAAGCGGATGTTGAAGCTCATATGTATGAATTAGATGATGTTGAGATGGGACTTTGCTATGATGCGATAAAGCGAAGCATGATGTGAGATAGCCTTGGTTTAATCCAGATGGGATCATCCCAAGCATGTTGATAACTCGATGATGCGATGCGAGTTGATGATAATGGTTAGCTTGAGAGGCGCTTGAGCTAGTATGAAAATAGTCATCAAGGAGGATGACTAGGAGGCTGAGATCTCATCGTTGTTGAAGGTTCTAGCATGCTCAAAGCAAGAGTACGTTGGAATGGGCTGCAACGACGTTCCAAGCACGGGCTGCGACGACGTGCTAGTACTCTAGGTAGTTGCGAAAATTCCTAGGCACGGGCTGCGACGACGTGCAGAGTTATGTCTAGAACCGGGGTTACCATTAGCCCTTGACAGGTGGTCATTCAACTAACGGTGAAATCAAGGCAATGATAACAGTGATAGCCGGAGTCATGGATGTTTGGACGTTTGGTTGTATCATCATTCGGTCTCAAGAGCGGTGTTTTCTGGATGCTTATCTGATCTTGGTTTAGGCCTTGGGGGTTTGTATTTGGAAAACATCGACCTTGACTCGAGTGATTATTGTTTTACCTTAATTGTCTGCTATGTTATGTTTGCTTCACTTTAGTTTGAGTCTGGGGGCTATCACTGTAGAAAGAGGTGGAGTGGGATGGTTTGGTTCCTATTCCTTTATCCTTTATACTCTTTTGGTATGTTTGATAGTCGATTTACTGCTCACTAAGACTTTGTCTGACTCAAGGTTTTATGTCTCCTCTTATTACCTTGGGCTGTTCATCCATGTTGGGATGGGCAGACTAGGTAGCAGGTGACAGGTGCTGTTCTTGGAGATCTACGCTGATGATGACGAAGACGAGCAGGAGGCTTTTGCATATTATTTCATATTATATGTACTGGGTGTTCCGCTGCTGTATTTGTTTGAGTGTTATGTAGTGAGGCTTTGAAGTATGGATGATTCATATGTTTGTATAAAGCAATTATGATTAGATGATGATATTCTGTTCTATGGGTGCTTCACTGTATTATATTTCTCTATTATATTTTATCCATGCGCTGTGAGTTTTACGATAGAATCTGCGATGTTTATTTTACCCTTGACGGTCTCTCGTGGCTGCTTGGCACACTTTCAGCGTACTATTCCCTTGTTTCCGTGCGGGAGTCATGGGCGGTCGTCACACATAAGCCACTCAACAAATCAACCATCACAACATAAAACAATTTTATATCACTAACAAATATACACTCATATCTATTAATACACTCAGACTCATTCTAGGGTGCTACTGACCCTATCTCTAATGATTCAAAACCCACAAAGCTAAGTTTATCGCTAAACCAAAGCTCTAATACCAATTGTAACGATCCACCTTTTAGGACAGTTTAAATCGACAATCAAACACACATACCGATTCCAAACCATTAAAAAGACAGGATTGTTAATGGGTAAATGAGAAAATAAGAGAAAGGAAGAAGAAACAACCACAGAATCTCACAACAGAACGATAAAATATAATGATCAAATAAACAGTTCATGAAGTTGTTTAACATGCTTTTGATTATCATTTATACAACATTTATCAAAGTTATGCATATACAGCAGAACCAATAAAATAATGTAGCAGACAACACGATGCAGGGATAATAATAGTAATAGTATGCTAAATCTTCATCATCGTCCTCCAGAATAGATCTTCAATAAGCTGAAAACTCAGGACTGGCCCGAGCGTAATGAAGGACAAAACACTCGAGTTATGACTAAAATATCCTTATGTAAGTCAAATCAATCGCAAATAAATATGAGTGTGATGGCGTCAGGGATATTCATGAGTTTTCACACCTCATATCCAGTGTGTAACGTGCATGCAATAACTCAAGAGATGTTACGAGATTTTCCATCTCTTAAGGATCAGTTAAAGTATTTACTATGTAATACAATACGCTATTATAATAGTGTCTAGAGTAAAGTAAAAGTATTAAAATAGCGTTAAGGCGTTACCCATATCCCCTTTAACACATTTATATATTCCCATAGTCTATACAGTACCGTACGTTCCTCCGTAAACTAGAGGTTTATACAGAGGGCACTCTATAGGTATGGTACGAAACAAACTCATAGAAGGCGCAATAAGACATATGAAAATGGCACTCGAGGCAATGCCAGGGTAGATAAACCAAATGTGGATCCAGACTGGTGGTAACGCGTAGCAGCTACTACCGCCCAGCTCGGAACACACTTCCTTAACCAAAATCGAGGGGTGGCCACCAAATCATCACAAAGTCATAATATGGTATCAAAGAAATGTGTCCGATCGGAGGAATGACCTCACTTGGCCCAATATGGCTCCTATTTTAGTCACATCTAAGCTGACTTACGGGAGTCAGGGTCACGTCATACCTTACACAGAAATTGTTCGCCAAACCGTCCTACTTCATTTCTGGAATCTCCACCACGTACACAGTTGTTAAAGTGGTTTTGGTATTGGCAGAGAGTATAAAAATATCTGATCCCGGTCTCTTTAACAACCAATTGCTTATTACACACCGGATGGATCTTTTTACATTTTCAAAATCAATTCATAATTTATATCAAAATATCATATTCGCTTCAAAATCAAATCCATTTCAAAATCATCGCATCTACTAAAAATATACAATTCCATTTCAAAATCATTTTTTCCTCAATATCTCATTTCAATTTCAAATTTTTTTCGAATATCAATTTAAGTTATAACTTCATTTAGCCCAATTCTTATTTAAATCTAAGATTAAACATAAACATTTCACCCCATTGACCAGCTTGAATTTTTAGAAAATGGTTTGAATTGTTTTAAAAATAGTTTAAAGAATTAAATATTTAAAATAATCTAAAATATTTAAAAATATATCTCAAATAGTTTTAAATTGATTTAATATAGTTAAATTGATTTAAAATAGATTAGATATAATTAAATAGATTAAATAGCTTTAAAATAGATTAAGTAGATTTAAAATAAATTAAAATGGGTTAATTAGTTTAAAATAAATTAAATTGGGTTAAATAGATTTAAAATAGATTAAAATAAGTTAGCATGGTTTAAGATAGGTTAAAAATAATTTAATACTGTTAATATACATTAAAATGGTTTAAAATAAAACAGTTTAAGTATTTAAAATGGTTTAAATAGCAGAATAATTTGGGAAAATCAAAAACGAAACAGCTTCAAAGTCAAACCATTTCAATTCCAACTACCCAATCCGAATCACATTTTATATCCCATTCAGTCGATTCAATCTCGATTTCAATTCAAGTCGATTTTGGCTTCGATTTCAAATTGATTTAATTCTACTTTCTAATCCGATTGCTTCAATTTCGATTTTAGTTTATAATGATTTTCGTGCTCGATTTTAAAAAGTATCAATCCAAAACTTTTAAATCAAATTAACCTTCAATATTCAATTTAAAATACCAATCCTTAATATAATTCAATTCCAAGATAAATTTCAAAATGTCGGTTTTATATCACTTTTATTTTGTAATATTCAAAGTTCAAATAAAAGTTCAATCTTTCAAAAAAACAAATCAATTTAAGATATCTAATCATATCATGATTTTAATTTTCAAAGTCTCAACTTTAATTATTTAACCATTTCCTTTAACCAAAATTTATTTCCACATTTCAAACTCAAATTCGAGATTGATTCGATTTTTATTGATTGATTTTTTCCTTTTATATCAAAACCAATTAAATAATTTCAAATCAAAGATTTTAAAATTTGTTTAATTTAACCAATCCGGTGTCCATATATAATTTTATATTCCATGGTCAAGTGATCAGTTATTTCAATTTAATTTTCAGGGATGGATATATCATTTCAATCCAAATCTCGGTGTCATATGTATATATCATTTCAACATATTTCTTAACTTATTCGAAATAGTCCAATTTCTAGTTTTATACACTGTAAATAAATTACAAGGTGATAACAAACTTTATATATAAAACGAATGACATCCAACCATCCAAATATCAACCAATTTACATCCATTGCACTCAATCATACAAACAGACAATACAATTCAAGGAAATTTCATAATTATTAATATTAGGTAATTTAATTGCAGTTAAATTCCAATTTCGATTTGACTTTCAAATTTAATTTTTAACGGTAAATTCATTGACAATCTACATGACAATTAAATTTATCAATCAAATACCAATAAAATCATATCACTTCATAATATCAAATTTAACTAGCACGAGAATATTCTAGTGCGTTGTGAGCCTTATAAAACACTCAACTTGAACGATGTTCGATTTAAAATAAAATTTTAACTAGCTCCAAATGTCCCCAATTTAGCTCCAGATCATAGTGCTCGTCGCCATGATTCCAACACGTCTTGTTTCGTCCAATTCTGACCTCGTACGAAATAGATATGATATTTCTAAGGTTGACGATTTTATTATATAATCTAATTCACAAAAAAAAGTTAACCTAACGAAATCTAGGTCGTTGCTTCTGAAATGAGATCATAGTCACCCCCGCTTCTTCCTTCGTAGCGTACATCTACAGGCCAAAACCCACAACATCCATCACCTACAACACGATGGCGCCCCTCCCAACGATGATCGGAGGACGATCCAATAACTCCATGTCATTCGCTGCCCTATGCTCAACCTACGACAGCCATGCCGATAAGCTCAAACACTCGAATGACGAAAAAACACTACAAATAGCAGCAAACATGAGCCAATATCCCCATCCATGGACGACGATAGACGATCTCTACCGTTGGATGCATGGATCTCGCTATGCTTGCAGTTGAAAGATTTTTGAATTTTTTTACGGATTTGGAGATAAATCGAGGAGAAAGTAGGAAGATTTCGACCATTAAACTAAAGAAACGGCGGTCGCTTTAGAGAACTAGGTTTCTGAGAGATACTGTGTATGTATACACGTACACACGTTAATTTATTATTATTTTCAACATTTTTTTGGACGAACTCCAAACGAAGCATGCTGCTAGGAGTGTATAAATTTTACCACTAATATGAACATAATGGAACATGTTTCGAGGCCTAATTCAACCGTATGTGCAAGATAGCCTTTTGAATCGAATTAAAATATTAAAATTTTGATATTCATTTCAACGCGTTTTTATTTTGTACGACCAAACGGTAACTCCAAACGTTACCAAATTTTAAATCTGATAATAATACATTATTACGGATCAATGGAATTGGTTTCATCGAATTCTGAGGGTGTGCTCCGGATCGCTATTTTATCGTCTCGATTATAATATAAAATTTCCAATTTCTGATTATTCAGTTTTAAATCCAATTTTAAATGTTTATAATCTTCATTTTTGTTTAAATAAAATTTACAATAGCTTTTGGTTTCATTTTCAATCATATTATATTCAGAATTCAATTATTCAAATATTTGCAATATTAAATTTAAACAATTCTGATTATTCAATAATTCACTATCTTTTAAAATATTTGAAAATGAACTTATAAGACTTAACTTTTAAAACAAATTCAAATTATAGAACAACTATATTCCATTTTATGGTCATTTAATTCCCATTATTCAATTATTCAGTTAGTTTCAAATATTGAAATTTAAACGGTTTAATTGCTCAACTTTCGATAAATTTCAATATTGGATTTTTAAATGAATTGTACTTATCAATCAATTACTTTATTTACATCCAATGAATTCAACATCTATTATCTAATCCAACTATTCATGGTAAACATATTTGTTAGCACCAAAATTGGTCACTAACACCCTTGAGTAGGATTATGCAGAGAGATTAATAGAGAAAGTAAACAGAGGAATAACACAGTAGAATGCAATAATAACTGTAATCACACCAGAATTATAGTGGTTCAGCGTAACTGCCTACGTCCACTTTAATCGTAATCTTCATTACTTCTTTAAATAATTGAATACAGATACAATCTGTACACCAAAAACTTGAATACAAGTTTTAACAAAAAAGAAATGAGTCTTGAAAATGGCAGAGTCTCCCTAGTGTTCCTCCAAAAAATATCCTCTTTCACTGTACCCCTGCCTCCTAATTTATAGATGAAGATAGGCTAGATGTCATGTGCCGGCTCAAGGCCGAGGAGACTCGGCCCATATATGGCGACCTCGAGCTAGCCGGTCCATGCTTGCCGAACACAATCGACCGATCCAGGAACTTCGAACCATCATGGCCGACCAGTAGTCGTTTACCAAGTGACTCGAAGTAAGACCTCAAAGTACTCGAAACAACTCACAATGGATCTCGAAATGGAGCAATGCCGAATCCTTCACCTCGATGTGGATTTCCAAGAATAAGCCAACTCACTCATCTTGCACTGAAACATGTATACTGAACGCTTAGTGGCCGAGCGATGTTGGCCAAACAGTAGTTGCTAAGAAGTGTTGGCCGAACCATGTATCCAAGTCGAATGGTACTTACATGTCGAACGATACATTAATGCCAAACGGTACTTGCATGTTGAAACGACGCATCCCGGCTGAATGGTTCTTACATGAAAGGGAGTGCATATTAAGGATCTTAAGGCTAATTTAACACTACAGGGGAGGTGAATAGTGTTTAATGGATTCTAAGACTTATATGGGCTAATCCAAAAATTTTGATATAAAAAAATGTGGAATTTAATCACAGAACAATCACAGAATCAAACAAAGATGCAAAAAGTAAATAAAAAGCGGTAAAAGGAAAGAACACACCGGATTTTATATTGGTTCGGAGTTACCCTACATCCAGTCCTCTACCAAGGCAAACACCTCATACAGATTGTTATTATACCAATGTCGAGATTACAATCCTCAATTTCTAAAGGCCTTGAGGTACCCTCGTATCTTCGAGTCCAGCGCAAACTCTCTTGATTTACGGGACACAAGATCACCCAATTGATTTCCAGGCACAACCACACCTTATAGAGAGAATCGATAAACTTTTGATTACCAATTGATCCTATAACTCATAATAGCACTTTGGTCTTCGAGAGAGGGAAAAGAATCAAACAAGAATGAGATTCTAAATTGATTAACTTGAGAATCGGCAGAATTTCAGCACGATCTTAAAAATACGAAAATTTTAGAATATGGATTTGTGGAGAAGAAGGAGTAAAGAAAATAAGAAAATAATTCGTTAAAAAATTCATTTGTGAACGATATTTATGGACTAGTAATGGTCACAACCTTTCTTGAAGACATTTAAACGAATAGACACTTCATTTGAAAATTGAACCTTTTGAAGTTAAAGGCCACCATGTCAACATGGGGTATCCCATGATGTCGACATCCCTTAGTTAAAAACAATGTAAAATTTGTTTTGAAAATGGTATTGAAAGAAAAACAAGATAAAATGATTCTGCAGTAAAATAAACTTATTTTCCTATGTTTTAAAATAAAGAAGAGTAGAAAAATATTTTTTTAGAATGTATTTATAAATTTGATTTTAAATCTCATGTGTGTGTGTGTGTGTATTATAAACAATATTTAAAAATCAAAAGACAGTTTTAAAAACAAACGAAGTTTAAAACAAGAGTCTATTTAAAAACAAAAACAAAGAATATTTTAGGGCTAAAACATCTTTTTTAAAATCATTTGAAAAGATAATTTTTAAGGCTAAAACATTTTGAATAGAAGTTTTGAAAATCATTTTGAAAAACCATTTTGAAGTAGTTTTGCAAGCTTCTTCCTATAGAATATTTCATCACATCAGGACTCGAGAACATGCACAAAACCAGGATGTTTGTGTGTTCGTAAGCCACTTGTCATAAGTTTGTAAGCTACTTGTAGTGGGTTTGTAAGCCACTAAGAAGGTATAAATGGGTTCAATCCCAAATGAAATTTAGAATGAAGATTTCCGTGCTATTATGAAGTTTTAACAAAACTAGACACTTATCTTGAAATCTTGATCTTGATACTCATGAGTCTTCAAACTTGATTTCTTCATTCTTGATACAATCTTCAATAATCAGTTCCTGCCTTATATATTGTAACATTCTGCCTTTTTGTAGCTTTAAATCGACGACAAACCACACACGTCAGACTTAAACCATACAAAATGGAGAATTGTTGTAACGACCCGCAAATCCGTACTCCTTGAGTCAACACTATTCTACAACAATCAACTCAAGTTGTACAGAAATACAAACCATTTGGGTTAAAGAAGAAGAGGTAAAAGAAGAAAAATAGAAAACAACAACAGAATCTAACCATCGCAGCGGAATAAAATATAATAGATAATAAATACTTTTTACTCAAAACTTAAATATCTCTGTTAATATATTGCATCATCAGATTACATCAATCACAGCTCAACATCACTATCATACAAATGGTTACACAACAACTCAACACAGCGGAATAAATATATATATGTAAACAAGTATGGAAGTACGTATCGTCATCTTACTCGTCTCCTGAGCTCCACAGCGTCATATCCTGTATCCAATAATACTCGGTCCGACCCGAGCATTACAGTTAAATAATACCCGAGTCAGTCTGGAATACCAGCGTGAGAAAATGACACTCAATTGATTATTAAAGTTTCAAAAATCCTTTGAAAAACAAAGCATCTCGTAAGACCACGCCACAAATAAACATGTCGGGCTTTTACCTTACGATAGCTAAAACAATTTTTATAGAAATCCTCTGATATTATAATAGGGTCTATATACAAATACTTATAAAATAGCCGAAATTGTTACATTCATTAAATTCCAGCTACTAGCCACAGAGTGGGTAATACAAACAAAACTCGTACAAGGCTCGTAGGGAGAATGGATTTCCAACTAATGACTAGGCACTGGGGTACCACCTGTCACAATACGGGGCCTAGATCACCATACTGAGGAGTACGCCCGCTCCTCTACAACACAAGGCCGGGACTACCACTTGCTGGATAATCCCGAGTGAGATCACCCCACGGTTGGGATCAGCAACCGCCCACTAAGCCGAAATAAAAAGGGACATCTAGACTGGAATGACCTCACCCTGCTTGGGTGCTACCCACCTAGCCTTGCTGCATAACCCCTGATTTTCAGTCATTCCCATTTGATGAGGCTTGAGGCTAAGCATTACCTTTTTAGAATATATCCCTTAGAATGCCCATCGTCCACCTGACGATGTTTCGCAAGCATTCATCCATACAAGTCCGTCAAGTCCGTCCCGGGTTCGAACGGAACCGAAGGCACTATTTCTACTACATCCATTTGGAAATATCCTCAGGATTAGTAGCGACTAGCCCTTACACTTCACTGCTCCATCTTCGAATCCAAAATCGTTTACACAAAACGTACAAACCGGATCGAAGTGGTTTTCGAGAAATAAATCTCGATCCCGGTCTCTTCGAAACGATCAACGCATTTGTCCGATATTGATAGTCGGTTATTTAACTATCAATTATATTCACAAACAACCATCAACCAATAAATAATTTTCCAAATTATTTATTTTCTCAAAAATATCTTCACAAGATATATTTCCATCTTCAATCCTTTGAAAACAGTTTAAAAACCATCTTTCTTTTCAGAATAAACTTTCCCATATATTTTCTATCTTCTCTGAAATCACCAAGCACAAACTAGATTTTAAAAAATATTTTTTAAAAACACTTTACTTTGAAATATATACTTTTAAAACATTTAAATTAAAACTACTTTAATAATTTGTTAAAAATACATACTATATGAATATTTGAAAATAAAGTTACTTAATAAAATATAAAACTAGATTTTCACTTTACAAAACAAAACACCAAATCACCTTTTAAATAATTACTGCTATAATAAATTAAAAGGGAATACTTACTTTAGACCTAAATATTAGGAATAAATTTTTTTCCAAAACATTCCTTTCAAAACAATTTAAAACTATTAACTTATATTTTAAAAATTTACTTTGAAAGCGTACTTGGTTATCCAGAGAGAATTCCAACTTCAATCACTTAAATCAATTTTCCAAATTGATTCCCAATTTATTCCATTTGAAATAAATACCTTTACTTTCTTAATCCATTTAAAATTCATTAATTATGGACTTTATTACTATTATTATTTTCCTTTGATTTTAAATCTTTTTAACTGAAACATATGAAGTTCAGCTTTTCCCAATTTCTTCTTTATTCTTTTCAATAATTTAAATCTTAAATTTAAAATAAAAGCTTTGTTCCATTAATTAATAACACTGAAGTTTAAAATTCATTAACTTTCTATTTATTCAAATTTTTCTTCCTATACTCAAGATTTATTTATTAAAATTTTAAAGTCACTTATTTCCTTTCCCGTTCATTCATAAATTTATTCAACTTTCTATAATTATTTTACTTACAATTTCACTTCTTTTACTTTCATCCCCAAACTCAAATTATATATTTGGTAATTCATTATTGCCCGATTATAACAATCAAGCCATAGCATTCAATATTTCCACATAATTCATTACAGGATATCAAATATTCAGAACAGAGAATATTAAATAATTAAATAAAGTTGAGGGGTCCAGTTGGATCCCTCAAACCTGTTCTCCCAGCATCCACAGATGTTAGCACAATATAAAATGCCAATTCCAAATATATACCACACTACAGCACATAAATCAATTCAACCATTTCAAACAATTATTTAAATTTAACTGAGTGAGATTAACTCACCTTTGATTTTTGTTTGGGCAATCCAATTCCATCTTGATCATTATCCCCTAATTTTGACCTTGTACAAACAATTATATGGTTTTATTAATATTCGAACTATTTGAGTAATAAATTTCCATTTAATAAATTTAATTTAATTAATTTATAATTTATTTTAACTAATGATTTAGTTTTGAACAAAGAACTAAGTTTCGAACTGATTTCCTTTTAAAAATATTTTAGTAACTAAAATAGTTAAATACGGGAATTAAAACAGTTAAATCTTCAAATTCATTTATTTTAAAATTAAACTAGTAGATTAAAAAAATATTCATTTTTATTTCCTGCTTGAAATCATTTATACCTAAAAATCAAATCTTTATAAGCTCTACACCATTTTTTTCAATAATTTGTCAATATATATGCACACCTTACTGTTAACAACATCATGAGTTATATACAAAATTTTCTTTCTACTTTACTTTTTTTTCACGCAGATAATTTCTTAATTAAGTGTTATTTAATTTAAGCCAAACATATACCTTGCTGTAATGAGCCTCCCTCACATTCGCACGTACAACCCGCGAGACCCCATCGACACCGCGAGCTTGATCCTCCCTCAGTAAATTCGCTATGGCCAGATGCTCGAAATCGGGCCGACCTCCTTCACAACGATCGCCATGTATCTCGTGAAACCCTAAACTTGAGTCGCTCGCCTGAAGCTCCCATTGGCCCGCCTCTGAGCACGAGTTTTCCCCTCTCAATTTGATAATGACGACGCGATATCCTCGCGTGTTCGAGCACGCGAGTCCCCCCATGTTCCGCATTTTTTTTACAGGGATTGCTTGATTTTGGAACGTGAATGAAATTGAAAAGAGAGGAAAGTAGACGAGAAGGTACTGTAGTATCCTTCTTTCCTTTCGTCCATTTCTCTCTGACGATTTCGAGCTTCAAAATTTGATTTTTGCGAAAGGAAAAGAAAACGATGATTCTTATTTATTATAAATTTTCGATAACATGCTTTGACAGTTGCGTGCTGTTTCAAAAAGGGAAAACGTGATAAGAAAGGAAATCGGCTTGCTCGGGAAGAAGATGGCTGTTGATGGGAAAGAATATCTGTTTCGTTGAGTTAGGTTATATAAATAAATATATATTTAATTTTCAACACGTTTACTTATCGTCCGCTCACACAACAACTCCGATCAATACGAAATTTGAAATCCGATAATAATTCAATATTACGGACCCAATGGAACTAGTTTCGTTAAATTCCGAGACCGTGCCTCGAAAGGCTATTTTTAAATTCAATTTAAACAATAAAATTTCAAAACTGAACGAATCACGGTCAAATTCAATTTTAACTCTTCTATTATCTTCAGTACTATCAATATAAATTTTACAAGCCTTCAAATTATTTATAACAGGCTTAAAATCTCAGGTTTCATATTTTATCCAATTCAAATTATTTAATTCTACAATTTAATTGTCAAATAAATCGTGATATTCGTAATTTAAGTTGAAATTACTCTATTGAATATTTAAAATCAATCAAATATTCAGATTTTAAATGCGTGAAAATATCGAGTCGTCACATTCCCCCCCCCCCCCCTTAAAAGAATTTCGTCCCCGAAATTACTAATTAGGAAGAATGGTCCAATACCCGTTTATTATTTTCCCTGAAACCAAATGGTTTCTAACAATCCAACACCTATCCACTATCTTCTTATAGAAGACCTATTATTATTCTTATCAACTTCCAAACTTTTCCATAGTTCTCAAACAACTTATTTATATAATCATTCAAATTATAATTCAAAACTGAATTTTGAATTATCAAAATTTTCTCAAAAATTTTCTAACTCTCTAAATTTCCAAAAAAATTCACCAGCGTCTCCTTTACGCGGCTAGCTCGGTACAGCTACAAAATGGCTCTACGGCCTCCTAATTTCAAAAGGAAAACAAAAAGCCAAGTGGCTCAATCCAAAATCCCAAGCAGATTTTGTATAGAAACTTAAACACATACCTTTTTGTCGAGCATTTCAGATTTTTATCTTCTTGAAATCAAAGCCAATTCTCTTTCCCTTTATAATACCTGCATATCTTGTTTAGCACCAATATCCAATCACAATATTCCAAAACATTTTATCGACTTCCGTACAAAATGTCAATATTTATTTATTTGAATATTAACCTCGAATATATTTGTAATATCAATTTCCAATTAAGAATTTACCATTCCATATTTAAGTTAGTATTAGCATTTTATATGCTTCTTATATTAATTTCCACCTTACCACATTAGTTTATATCTATTTCTGTTCACATTGATTTATCCATTTCCATATGAATTTAATTTATCATTAACTCTAAATTTTAAATTTTATCTTTCATTTATAACTAATTCATGTTATTATTTTAATTAGTTTCATTCACTAACTTATTTTAGTTTCCAATTTGAATTTGTTTGCCGTTAACAAAATTTTCCAAAATTTTCAAAAAATTTCTATCTCCCAAAATTTCTGAAAATTTTTGGCAGAGTCTCCTTTGTACGGAGGAGCTTTTGCAATTTGACAAAAGAGATAAATATATATACATCGGCCCACACGGTCGGAAAAACCAAAAACAGTTCATATTTCCTATTTTAATTGCATAGGCGTACCTTATTTAGCATTTTTAAGCATGTAGCTTATTTATTTAGCCGTTAGCGCAACCAAATCCAGCCACACGGCTCCCAGGTGCCTGTACTTACTCAATTTAAACATGTAAGTGCCAAATATATGAAGATTAATAGCATATCACTTATTTGCAATAGTTAATACATATGAATTCTAAAAGAAATTCACACCAAACATTTTTTCGTAAGCAATTTATACAAATTTCATACTAATTCAACTGTTTCAACTTTATTCATATCCATCTTCATTCAATTTGAATGGTTTTCAATCCATTCGTATACAACTTCTTCAATTTGAATGGTTTAAACTCAATCGCTTACATTTAATTTATTATTAAGAAATCTGAACTCATAATTAATTCAATTTCTCTCCAAATCAATTTATTTTACTTCTATCTATTCATAGAATTTAATTACTTCCATTTACATGCAATGTCAATTTCTTCTATGCAATTCGACAAGATTTATGTGAATAAATAAGTACTTATGTTTTATAATCAATTGAAATTGATTTCAACTAAATTTATACTTAATTCTATTCCATTTTTAAATTTATTCACAACACATATATTCTCATTTTCATTGCATTTCGGATTTGAATCCATTCATTTGCATTTCATTTTATTAACCAAACTAGTTTATTCAAAACCATTAACAACTTAGGTTCATCTTCATTACCAATTAAATTCCCTTTTTATTTTAATTCATTCACGACCATTTATTTAGCTCGACCCATTCCAAACTTGCATATTACTACCCATTCCCGAATTAATTTAAACCAAGCTTTAATTTAATGGTCTTCCAATTTTACTCGTAGTCGAGCTTCTAATTATTCAAAACTTAAGTTAATTCACTCAATTTATTTCACTTCAAATTTAAGTTCACTCCCATTTGATTCTTATTTATTCCATCCATTTATTTATTCAATATAATAAGTTTATCCACTAAATCCATTATGAATTTCCATTACCTTAAATATTATTTTCAACCCACCAAGTTCTATTTCAATCCAAATTTATTTTTACTTGATTCAAATTCAATCCAATATCATTAAACTTGGTTTAAGTTGAATTAAATTCACTCTCTTCGATTTATTCAGCTTAAGTCAATTTACTTTAATTTATTCAAATTTATACTTAAGCTCATTTTCATTTTACAAGTAAATTTTTCTCTTTTACTACTCAACTTAACTCGATTGATTACAAGGCCATATCCAATTTATTTCAACATATTTGGATTTTATTCACAATACAAACCATTATTATTTTAATCCAATTTCATTTTTATTCAATACCTTTCCAATTATATTTAATTTGTTAACATTTCACATTAAATTTTAATTAATAACTCAAGTTCTGAATCCACTATCCATTTTCAGTTTACCACCGAATTTTATGAACTCACGGTTCAATTTCATTTACTATACTGACAATTCAAGTCGAATTCAATTTATAACTTGTGTTTATTTCCAAACTTCACCATAAACTCACAATTCAATTTCATTAACTAATTTATTATCTAATTAGCTTTTCTTTCCTCCAACTTATAATCCAGAACTTGATTTTAATCTCAAAATCTCTTCATATAAATTTCTTAAGTTCAAATTTATTTTATAATTTAAGTTTGGATTTTCCCTTCATTTTCTAATTCATCAAATATTAATTTTTGGCTTTGTATTCCATTCTCAATTTTATAAGTCACAACTTATTATTTTATACAATCACATTCATTCCAGGTTTGAATGTATTCATCTTGTATTTTTAATTCGAGTTTTACACTTATTTATTTACACAATTCCCTTCGTCATAGGCTTGAATATATTATTCTTTTCATTTTAATTCAAGCTTTATACTTATTTATAACCCAAGCATATTTTATTGCTATGAATTTTTAATTCTCTTACTCGTTATTCTTATTATTTATTTCAATTCCAATCCTTATCCAATTTATTTTCCATTTGTTCAGGTAAGAATTTAATTCCATTCATTAATTCAATTGAATTCTCATTCCAATTCAATTTTATTTTAACTCAGTTTTATTTGACTCAATTCGATTTCAACTTGATTCGAATACAACTGGATATTATTTTCAACTTATTCAATTTATTCCAATCCGGTTAAATTTTATTTCTCAATTCAAGTCAATTTCATTCTTAACTTTACACTTTTAATTCAAATTCCAACATTCAAAGCTCATATTTCCTTCCTGATTTAAAAAAAAAAATCATCTCAAGTTATAAGCTTACAACCCATCTCATCAGGATTTTTAAACTCCCAGCTTTGGTTTCAAATCATTTTGAAATCTTCAACATCTCAAATCACATTTCTCAAAAGTCAAACCAATCCTGGTTTTATTCCCAACAAATTTCCTTTGAAATTTTCAAAAACAACTAGTTCTTTCTGAATAAATAAATTTTTGGTAGCAATCCGTTACTTTGAAATTCAAAAATGAATACTGATGATGCGGCCGTCATCATCAGAATTATTTTCCAATAATCCAAGTGATTTCAATGTTATATCACTTTCAAAATCCATTTAAAACAAATTTCCATTCAGAAATACCTCCAAAACAATAATGCTATCATTTATCATCAAAACAATTCGACAAATTCTTCCAAAATCTTCGGAATTTTAAATTTCCAAATCCTGCTTAAATCAATTTTAACCACAATTCATTTGTATAGTTTATGCTTATTCAAGTTCCCATTTAATTATATTTCAATTTATAATTTACATTTATAATTCATATTTATAAATTCCATTTTATAATGAATTTTATTGCCTTAAACTTTGGTTATATTTTCAATTTTTAGCTAAATTTTCACTCAACAATGATACTAACTTAATATTATTCTTCCTAACATCCAAGCAACCATATATTAACTAAAATAGTTGACAAAACTTTTATTTACATCAAAATATATTTTGGGTAAAATTATTTCATTTACCCACATTTAAAACAATACCGTGTCAATTGTTCTATTCAGGTGTTTAGAAACCCCTTCGATACAGTTGCGCAGACTGTGTCGACGAAGGTTCATATGCCACTCAATAAACCAATCAACACAATATTAAAACAATTTATATTCACTAACAAATACGCACTCATATCTATTAATACGCTAAAACTCATTTTAGAGTACTATAGACTCAATTTTATGAGTAATTCCCACCAGAGCCAAGGTTATCTCCAACCTATGCTCTGATACCAAGTGTAACGACCCGCAAATCCGTACTCCTTGAGTCAACACTATTCTACAACAATCAACTCAAGTTGTATAGAAATACGAACCATTTGGGTTAAAGAAGAAGAGGTAGAAGAAGAAAAATAGAAAACAACAACAGAATCTAACCATCGCAGCGGAATAAAATATAATAGATAATAAATACTTTTTACTCAAAACTTAAATATCTCTGTTAATATATTGCATCATCAGATTACATCAATCACAGCTCAACATCACTATCATACAAATGGTTACACAACAACTCAACACAGCGGAATAAATATATATATGTAAACAAGTAAGGAAGTACGTATCGTCATCTTACTCGTCTCCTGAGCTCCACAGCGTCATATCCTGTATCCAATAATACTCGGTCCGACCCGAGCATTACAGTTAAATAATACCCGAGTCAGTCTGGAATACCAGCGTGAGAAAATTACACTCAATTGATTATTAAAGTTTCAAAAATCCTTTGAAAAACAAAGCATCTCGTAAGACCACGCCACAAATAAACATGTCGGGCTTTTACCTTACGATAGCTAAAACAATTTTTATAGAAATCCTCTGATATTATAATAGGGTCTATGTACAAATACTTATAAAATAGCCGAAATTGTTACATTCATTAAATTCCAGCTATTAGCTAAAGAGTGGGTAATACAAACAAAACACGTACAAGGCTCGTAGGGAGAATGGATTTCCAACTAATGACTAGGCATTGGGGTACCACCTGTCACAGTACGGGGCCTAGATCACCGTACCGAGGAGTACGCCCGCTCCTCTGCAACACAAGGCCGGGACCACCCCTTACTGGATAATCCCGAGTGAGATCACCCTACGGTTGGGATCAGCAACCGCCCACTAAGCCGAAATAAAAAGGGACATCCAGACTGGAATGACCTCACCCTGCTTGGGTGCTACCCACCTAGCCTTGCTGCATAACCCTTGATTTTCAGTCATTCCCATTTGATGAGGCTTGAGGCTAAGCGTTACCTTTTTAGAATATATCCCTTATAATGCCCATCGTCCACCTGACGATGTTTCGCAAGCATTCATCCATACAAGTCCGTCCCGGGTTCGAACGGAACCGAAGGCACTATTCCTACTACATCCATTTGAAAATATCCTCAGGATTAGTAGCGACTAGCCCTTGCACTTCACTGCTCCATCTTCGAATCCAAAATCGTTTACACGAAACGTACAAACCGGATCGAAGTGGTTTTCGAGAAATAAATCTCGATCCCGGTCTCTTCGAAACGATCAACGCATTTGTCCTATAGTGATAGTCGGTTATTTAACTATCAATTATATTCACAAACAACCATCAACCAATAAATAATTTTCCAAATTATTTATTAATCTCAAAAAAATCTTCACAATATATATTTCTATTTTCAATCCTTTGAAAATAGTTTCAAAACCATCTTTCTTTTCAGAATAAACTTTCCCATATATTTTCTATCTTCTCTGAAATCACCAAGCACAAACTAGATTTTTAAAAATATTTTTGAAAAACACTTTACTTTGAAATATATATACTTTTAAAACATTTAAATTAAAACTTCTTTAATAATTTGTTAAAAATACATACTATATGAATATTTGAAAATAAAGTTACTTAATAAAATATAAACCTAGATTTTCACTTTACAAAACAAAACACCAAATCACCTTTTAAATAATTACTGTTATAATAAATTAAAAGGGAATACTTACTTTAGACTTAAATATTAGGAATAATAAATTTTCCAAAACATTCCTTTCAAAACAATTCAAAACTATTAATGTAACGACCCATATTTTTACGTGTCGATGAATCATAGAATTTACAGGTCATTAGTGTTGTGGTGTCATCCATAGCCTAAGTCGTGTAAAAGATGGTTCATAAGGAAGTTAACTCGGTTGCATAGGGTCCTTAGATCGGCTCTTGGTTAGGTCATAGATGGTTTTAAGTCGTGAACGACTTAGGGGATTACAACCTAGCAGTTTAGATGTGATAGCTTGTGTCGTGTAGGAGATAAGTCGGTTGTACGACTTAGTGGTGTTGAGCGACTTAAGGTGTTGGCCAAGTTAAGGTGTAGCGAGTTAGAGAGGGTAGCGACTTAGTGGAGTAAACGACTTATAGTATGACCGAGTCATGGGATGGACGACCTAGGTGATAGTGTTATGGCTTGAGTCGGTTGAACGAGTTACGACTCAAGGAGGTTGAGGGTTAACAGGCTAGAGACTTAAGGATAATAGGTTAAGTCGTAAGTCGTAGGGTGTTAGTGTTAGGTCGTTGGGAAGCTAAGCCGTGTGAGTCGTTAGGATGTTAAGTTGTCTAGACGACTTAGTGATGAGTCGTGTGTTAGTTAAGTCGGCATGATTGTTGAGTCGTCATACGACTTAGGACTTTGGAACAATGCGGCAGTGTGTTGAGTCGTGAGTCCTGTTGAGTCGTTAGGTCGGCAAGGGTTATATCGTGAGTCGTGCATACCTGTTAAGTCGCTAACTCGCGTATATGTACATGTGTAGCTGGTCTTAGGTCGGCACCATGGTTGAGTCATTGAGTCGCGTTGAAGGCTTGAGTGCTAGGTCGTCCATAAGGTTAGGCCGTTAAGTCGTTGGGTATGCTAGGTCGTTAGGTCGTGACCGACCTAAGGGTGACCGACTTAAGGTGAATTCTGCCTATAAATAGAGGGGTTTGGCTCACTTTTTGGCACCGGATTTTGAAGCGACGAAGTTCTGCCATTTTGAGAGCTCGACTACAACGTTTCTTCACTTCTTTTCTCCACTTTGATCTAGTGCTAACATCCATCCAAGATCGAAGATCAAGATTGAAGATCCAAGAGCCAAAGTTGAAGATCTTCATCCAACGAAGCTAGATTTCATCGTTTCAAGCGGGATTTCGACGAATCAAGCTTGAATCCTTGCTGTCCAGATTTGAAGTGGTTATCTTTTGAGGTGTTTAGGTGATTCGGTGAGTGGTGGTTATCTCTCACGCGGAACCAAAGGAGTATATTGGTTTGATGGTTTGTTGGAGTGTTGTAGATAGTAATTTCTCGCATTTTCCTTAAGTCTGCATGTAGATCCATCATCTATGAAGTTTTGAATACCCTTTTTACTACATGTGAACCTATACAAGTTTATTCATTGAATTGTAGAGACATTTGCCTATTATTCATGCTTGTTAGATTTAGACACTTTAATTACGAAATTGCCATTATAGTTAATATTGGTTGTTAGATCTTGTTTGAATGTTTGATTGTTTGTATGGATGATTGATTTGATGGTTTCAAGTTAGTTAGTAGTTGATTTGGAACAAGATGGTTGAAGATGATTCAAAAGCTAAGTGGAAGGGCTCTTGAATGGTGAAAGCTGCTTGTGGCATATGGAGCGGATGATGAAGCTCATATGGATGGATTCGATGATGATGGACTTTGCTATGATTAGAGGAAGCAAAGCATGACGAGAGTTGGACTTTGCCATGATGTGTTGAGGCGAAGCATGATGTTGAGATGGACTTTGCTAAGATGCGATGAAGCAAAGTATGATGCGAGATAGTCTTTGTTTAATCCAGGCGGGATCATTCCAAGCAGGTTGATGACTCGATGATGCGATGCGAGTTGGGTGATAATGGATGGCTCAAGAGGCGCTTGAGCTAGTATGAGAATAGTCGTCGAGGAGGATGACTAGGAGGCTGAGACTTCATCGTTGTTGAAGGTTCTAGCATGCTCAAAACAAGAGTACGTTGGGTAGTTGCGAAAATTCCCAAGCACGGGCTGCGACGACGTGCTAGTACTCTGGGTAGTTGCGAAAATTCCTAGGCACGGGCTGCGACGACGTACGGAGTTATGTCTAGAACCGGGGTTACCATTAGCCCTTGACAAATGGATAAAAGAATGAGTTGGTCATTCAATTAACGGTGAAATCAAAGCAATGATAACAGTGATAGCCAGTGTCATGGATGTTTGGTTGTACCATCATTCGGTCTTAAGAGCGGTGTTTTCTGGGTGCTTATCTGATCTTGGTTTAGGCCTTGGGGGTTTGTATTTGGAAAACATCGACCTTGACTCGAGTGGTTATTGCTTTACTCTAGTTATCTGTTTGCTATGCTAGCTTCTCCTTAGTATGAGTCTGGGGGCTATCACTGTAGAAAGAGGTGGAGTGGGATGGTTGGGTTCTTATTCCTTTTATCCTTTATGCTCTTTTGGTATGTTTGATAGTTGATTTACCGCTCACTAAGACTGTTGTCTGACTCAAGGTTTTATGTCTCCTCTTATTACCTTGGGTTGTTCATCCATGTTTGGGATGGGCAGACTAAGTGACAGGTGGCAGGTGCTGATCTTAGTGATTGACGACGCTGATGACGAAGACGAGCAGGAGGCTTGCGTATTATTTTCTTAATAATATGTACTGGATATTCCGCTGTTTATTGTTACTCTGAGTGCTGTGTAGTGAGGTTTCTTGTATTGATGGTTTGGACCTATGTATAAAACTATTATGATGCTTATATGATGATGTTCTGTTCTGTGGAGCTTCACTATATTAATATTTCTCTATTGTATTTTATCCATGCGCTGTGAGTTGTACGATAGATTCTGCGATGTTTATTTCTACCCTTGATGGTCACCCATGGCTGCCTGGCACACTTTTCAGCGCACTATTTCCTTATTTGGTGCGGGAGTCATGGGCGGTCGTCACATTTGGTATCAGAGCTTTGGTTAATCGATTTTAGCCAACGCTCGCTGACGTAACTACGTAAGAGAGACGTAATTGTATTTTGATGGATGATTACTATATATAATATAGTAGTTTAGAAGGATTTGAACTCCTTATGTAGTTGTTTCTCAAGGTGTTCTAATCATTCCTTTTTGTAGATATTAAGGATGAGTCGAAGAGGGAGACCGGCTGCTAGAGAAAACCGTGCTACTGGGGAAGCTACTGATTATGGAGCTATGTTTGAAGCTATAATGACTTCTATCATGAGAAGGATACCAGCTCCAGGGCCATCAGTGGATGTTGGACTCCAAGTTCAAGCTCCAAGACCGGTGGATTTTGCTAAGTTGTGTAAGGACTATACTACTCTTGGAGGGAAGGTTTTCTTAGGGATAGAGTCAACCATTGAAGTCCAAAGATGGATAGATGCTTGTAGAAGGATCTTTGGTGACTTGGGAATTGATGGTGCAACTAAGAGGAAGCTTGCATCGAGACAGCTTCAAGGAAGAGCTTCTGATTGGTGGAACTCTATCACCATTGATACTCCGGAGGAAGAAATTACTTGGGTACAGTTCCAAGCTAGATTTGAAGCTAAGTTTATTTCTACGGCTCAGAAGTCTGTCTTGTTCAAGAGGTTTGTGGAGCTCAAGCAAGGTGGAAGATCAGTTCTTGAGTATGTTTCTGAGTTTGAAGCTTTGTCCAAGTATGCTTGGTCATATATTGAATCTTATTATCAGAAGAATGAGAAGTTCGTGACAGGCTTGGATAGTTATCTTGGGAGGCAGTTGGTGGATCATCTGGACGATCCGTTTGAGAAGCTTGTGGAGAAAGCTCTCAGGCACGAGAGTTTGTTTCCTAAGGAAGGATCTGTTGTTGCTGTGACCAGGGAGGAGTCTAAACCACAGCAGGGTGGAAACAAGAAGAGGAAGCAGCAACATCAGAAGGGTAAGAATGGCCAGAAGAAACCGAAGGGAAAAGTGACCTACTACAATTGTCAGCAGAAGGGCCATCTCTCCAGGGATTGCAAGAATCCGAAGGCACCGGCGAAGTGCCACAACTGCAACAAGCCAGGGCATTTCAGGAAGGATTGTCCGGAACCATAAAGGGACAAACAGATTGTGCAAGCTTATGCTTTGGGGGCTGTTCCATCATCTTCGAAAGCTCCTACTACTGAAGAGAAGGGGAAGAGTGTGGTGGTTCAAGGTACTCTTTCCATTTGTGGTGTTCCAGTTAGAGTGTTGTTTGATACTGGGGCGTCACATTCCTTTGTTTGTAATGAGTTGGTAGACCGGTTGGGTTTGGAACCGGACATTGTTGATAGACCATTGGTTGTGACTAATCCAGTTGGGGGTTCGTCTTGTTTGTGTATGCTATGCCGTGGTCTAGTTGTATCGAGTCATGATTGCTCTTTTGATTGTGATTGTTTTGTTCTGAACTTTGCGGGGTTCGGAATTATTTTGGGTATGGACTGGCTTAGGAAGTATGCAGCAAAGGTTGATTGTGAGAGATTGGAGATGACAGTTGAGAATGTGGAGGGGCGAAAGGTTGTGATACGATGTAAGCATGAAGAAAGCGTCTTCATGAGCTTCATGTATTCGCTGGTTGTTCCACGGGATGGACTGTCATCGGTGCCAATCGTGAATGGATTCGAGGATGTCTTTGACGAGGTCAAAGGGTTACCGCCGCATAGAGAGATCGAGTTTCGTATTGATCTAGTTGAGGGAGCCAGACCCGTTGTGATGCCTCTTAGGCGGATGGCGCCTAGGGAACAGCAAGAGTTGAAGGTGCAAGTTGATGACCTTTTACGAAAAGGATTCATTCGGCGTAGTGTGTCCGAATGGGGTGCACCAGTTGTGTTCGCAACCAAAGCGGATGGATCGTTGAGGTTGTGTGTGGATTATCGTAAGCTGAATAAGGTAACTAAGAAGAACAAGTATCCATTGCCGAGAATAGATGACTTGTTTGATCAGCTTCACGAAGCTAAGGTGTTTTCTCAGATGGATTTGGCAATGGGATTTCACCAGTTGAGAGTGGCGAAGGATAGTGTGCCGAAGAATGCTTTCAGGACACCATCCGGTTTCTATGAGTGGCTGGTAATGCCGTTTGGATTGACTAATGCACCAGCATATTTTGTGGATCTTATGAATAGAGTATTCAGAGATCAGTTGAATAAGTTCGTACTTGCGTTCGTGGATGATATTCTGATTTATTCCAGAACTGAAGAAGAGCACAAGACACATTTGCGGATTGTTTTGGAAATCTTGCGCAAACATCAGCTGAAGGCTAAGTTTTCGAAGTGTCACTTCTGGAAGAGTGAAGTGAGGTTCTTAGGCCATATTATTTCTGGAAATGGAATAGCGGTTGATCCCGCTAAGGTGGCAGCAATGCAGGATTGGATTAGACCTAAGAATGCATCTGATGTGAGAAGTTTTCTTGGATTAGCAGGATATTATCGTCGATTTATCAAAGACTTTTCCAAGATAGCTGCACCGTTAACAGGATTGACGAAGAAGAACCAAGTGTTCAGTTGGGATGCTAAGTGTGAGCAAGCTTTCGGAATCCTGAAAGAGCGACTGACGAGTGCTCCTGTTTTGACTATTCCAAGTGGGAATGATGAGATGGTGGTTTACACCGATGCATGTGGTACTGGACTTGGAGCAGTGCTAATGCAGAAGGATAAAGTTGTTGCGTATGCAAGTCGACAACTGAATCCGCATGAAAGGAATTACCCGACTCATGATTTAGAGTTAGCGGCGATTGTTTTTGCTCTAAAGATGTGGAGACATTATCTATTGGGAGTTCGATTCGAGTTGTTTACAGATCATAAGTCGTTGAAGTATCTTTTCTCCCAGAAGGATTTGAATCTTCGGCAGCAACGATGGCTAGAGTTTTTAGCATCATATGATTTCGGTATAGCCTATACTCCGGGAAAAGGTAACGCAGTAGCTGATGCGTTGAGTCGAAGACATGCAGGATTGGGAGCCATGTTTTCAGAATGGAAGAGTCTCGAGTATTTGGCTGGATTTGACTTCAGGCCTAGATGTGAATTGGAACCTGAAATGTTGGCAAACCTATCTATAAGACCCACTCTTGTGGAAAGAATTGACGAGAGCCAAAAGCGAGATAATAAGCTTGTCAAGATTATCCGTGATTTGGAATCTGGATTGGAACCAGAGAAGGATAAAGGATTCGAGGTCGATCGAGAGGGTTGGCTTCGGAAGCAAGGACGACTAGTTGTTCCCGATATCGATGAATTGAGAGATGAAGTTCTGAACGAAAGTCATCACTCGAAGTTGACAATTCATCCAGGTGGAAATAAGATGTATCGGGATATGAAGAGAACCTATTACTGGGAAGGTATGAAGAAGGATGTTGGAAATTTTATTTCCAAATGTATGAACTGTCAGTTGGTAAAAGCTGAACAGATGAAGCCAAGTGGATTGCTTCATCCATTAGAAGTTCCTACATGGAAGTGGGAGCAGATATCGATGGATTTTATCGATGGTTTACCTAGAACCAGAACGGGAAATGAAGGGATTTGGGTCATAGTAGATCGTTTGACCAAGAGTGCAAGATTCATTCATGTTCGATCAACTGGGACTGCATCGAAGTTGGCTGAGTTGTATGTTAAGTGGATAGTTCGATTCCATGGTATCCCGAAGAGTATAGTGAGCGATCGAGACCCATTGTTCACTAGTGGATTTTGGAAGAGCTTCCAGGAAGTTTTGGGAACCGGGTTGTGTTTGAGTACAGCTTATCATCCCCAAACAGATGGTCAGACCGAGAGAGTCAACCGAGTTTTGGAAGATCTCTTGAGGGCATGTGTTTTGGATTTCGGAGGATCATGGGAAGATCATCTTCATTTGGTGGAGTTGGCGTATAATAACAGTTACCAGTCAAGTATTGGTATGGCACCATATTAGGCACTGTATGGAAGACCGTGTATCTCTCCGACATGTTGGTTGGAAAGTGGAGAAAAGCTGATACTCGGGCCAGAGATGATTCGTCAGACTTCGGATTGTATAGAGATCATTCGACAACGAATGAAGGCATCCCAGGACCGTCAGAAAAGTTATGCTGATAAGCGTCGTAAGGATTTGGAATTCAACGTAGGTGATATGGTTTTTGTGAAGATTTCTCCTTTGAAGAATGTTATTCGATTCGGGAAGAAAGGGAAGTTGACTCCGAGATTTGTTGGACCATTCCCAATCATCGAGCGAATTGGAAAGCTCGCTTATAGATTGGAGTTACCGGAAAAGATGGCGGGTGTGCATAATGTTTTTCATGTATCTTATCTACAGAAGTATGTGCACGACTCGAATACAATGGTTTCTGCTGATAGCTGTGAAGATTTGGAGGTTGATCCAGTGATTACGAGACCTCGTAAGCCGCTTCGTGTTGTTGAAACGGACACGAAACAGCTTAGGAGGAAGACGATTACGTTGCTCAAGATACAATGGAGTGATGATGTTAACGACTGTACGTGGGAGGAGGAAGAGAGGATGAAGGCAGCTCATCCTGAACTCTTCAAGGTATGGCCCTAACGTGTCGTGACATCTCATGAATTTGCATCTTGATCTAATCTTAGAATTCTACATGCTAGGCTAGAAATTGGATGCATGGTTTGTTCATTGCTATGGATGGTAGGCATGCAGAATAGTTTTGGTTGTTGTTGTTTGCTTGGAATTTCGGGGGCAAAATTCCTAAGGGGGAGAGAATGTAACGACCCATATTTTTATGTGTCGATGAATCGTAGAATTTACAGGTCATTAGTGTTGTGGTGTCATCCATAGCCTAAGTCGTGTAAAAGATGGTTCATAAGGAAGTTAACTCGGTTGCATAGGGTCCTTAGATCGGCTCTTGGTTAGGTCGTAGATGGTTTTAAGTCGTGAACGACTTAGGGGATTACGACCTAGCAGTTTAGATGTGATAGCTTGTGTCGTGTAGGAGATAAGTCGGTTGTACGACTTAGTGGTGTTGAGCGACTTAAGGTGTTGGCCAAGTTAAGGTGTAGCGAGTTAGAGAGGGTAGCGACTTAGTGGAGTAAACGACTTATAGTATGACCGAGTCATGGGATGGACGACCTAGGGGATAGTGTTATGGCTTGAGTCGGTTGAACGAGTTACGACTCAAGGAGGTTGAGGGTTAACAGGCTAGCGACTTAAGGATAATAGGTTAAGTCGTAAGTCGTAGGGTGTTAGTGTTAGGTCGTTGGGAAGCTAAGCCGTGTGAGTCGTTAGGATGTTAAGTTGTCTAGACGACTTAGTGATGAGTCGTGTGTTAGTTAAGTCGGCATGATTGTTGAGTCGTCATACGACTTAGGACTTTGGAACAATGCGGCAGTGTGTTGAGTCGTGAGTCCTGTTGAGTCGTTAGGTCGGCAAGGGTTATGTCGTGAGTCGTGCATACCTGTTAAGTCGCTAACTCGCGTATACGTACATGTGTAGCTGGTCTTAGGTCGGCACCATGGTTGAGTCGTTGAGTCACGTTGAAGGCTTGAGTGCTAGGTCGGCCATAAGGTTAGGTCGTTAAGTCGTTGGGTATGCTAGGTCGTTAGGTCGTGACCGACCTAAGGGTGACCGACTTAAGGTGAATTCTGCCTATAAATAGAGGGGTTTGGCTCACTTTTTGGCACCGGATTTCGAAGCGACGAAGTGCTGCCATTTTGAGAGCTCGACTACAACGTTTCTTCACTTCTTTTCTCCACTTTGATCTAGTGCTAACATCCATCCAAGATCGAAGATCAAGATTGAAGATCCAAGAGCCAAAGTTGAAGATCTTCATCCAACGAAGCTAGATTTCATCGTTTCAAGCGGGATTTCGACGAATCAAGCTTGAATCCTTGCTGTCCAGATTTGAAGTGGTTATCTTTTGAGGTTTTTAGGTGATTCGGTGAGTGGTGGTTATCTCTCAGGCGGACCCAAAGGAGTATATTGGTTTGGTGGTTTGTTGGAGTGTTGTAGATAGTGATTTCTCGCATTTTCCTTAAGTCTGCATGTAGATCCATCATCTATGAAGTTTTGAATACCCTTTTTACTACATGTGAACCTATACAAGTTTATTCATTGAATTGTAGAGACATTTGCCTATTATTCATGCTTGTTAGATTTAGACACTTTAATTACGAAATTGCCACTATAGTTAATATTGGTTGTTAGATCTTGTTTGAATGTTTGATTGTTTGTATTGATGATTGATTTGATGGTTTCAAGTTAGCTAGTAGTTGATTTGGAACAAGATGGTTGAAGATGATTCAAAAGCTAAGTGGAAGGGCTCTTGAATGGTGAAAGCTGCTTGTGGCATATGGAGCGGATGATGAAGCTCATATGGATGGATTCGATGATGATGGACTTTGCTATGATTAGAGGAAGCAAAGAATGATGAGAGTTGGACTTTGCCATGATGTGTTGAGGCGAAGCATGATGTTGAGATGGACTTTGCTAAGATGCGATGAAGCAAAGTATGATGCGAGATAGTCTTTGTTTAATCCAGGCGGGATCATTCCAAGTAGGTTGATGACTCGATGATGCGATGCGAGTTGGGTGATAATGGATGGCTCAAGAGGCGCTTGAGCTAGTATGAGAATAGTCGTCGAGGAGGATGACTAGGAGGCTGAGACTTCATCGTTGTTGAAGGTTCTAGCATGCTCAAAACAAGAGTACGTTGGGTAGTTGCGAAAATTCCCAAGCACGAGCTGCGACGACGTGCTAGTACTCTGGGTAGTTGCGAAAATTCCTAGGCATGGGCTGCGACGACGTGCGGAGTTATGTCTAGAACCGGGGTCACCATTAGCCCTTGACAAATGGATAAAAGAATGAGTTGGTCATTCAATTAACGGTGAAATCAAAGCAATGATAACAGTGATAGCCAGTGTCATGGATGTTTGGTTGTACCATCATTCGGTCTTAAGAGCGGTGTTTTCTGGGTGCTTATCTGATCTTGGTTTAGGCCTTGGGGGTTTGTATTTGGAAAACATCGACCTTGACTCGAGTGGTTATTGCTTTACTCTAGTTATCTGTTTGCTATGCTAGCTTCTCCTTAGTATGAGTCTGGGGGCTATCACTGTAGAAAGAGGTGGAGTGGGATGGTTAGGTTCCTATTCCTTTTATCCTTTATGCTCTTTTGGTATGTTTGATAGTTGATTTACCGCTCACTAAGACTGTTGTCTGACTCAAGGTTTTATGTCTCCTCTTATTACCTTGGGCTGTTCATCCATGTTTGGGATGGGCAGACTAAGTGACAGGTGGCAGGTGCTGATCTTAGTGATTGACGACGCTGATGACGAAGACGAGCAGGAGGCTTGCGTATTATTTTCTTAATAATATGTACTGGATATTCCGCTGTTTGTTGTTACTCTGAGTGCTATGTAGTGAGGTTTCTTGTATTGATGGTTTGGACCTATGTATAAAACTATTATGATGCTTATATGATGATGTTCTGTTCTGTGGAGCTTCACTATATTAATATTTCTCTATTGTATTTTATCCATGCGCTGTGAGTTGTACGATAGATTCTGCGATGTTTATTTCTACCCTTGATGGTCACCCATGGCTGCCTGCACACTTTTCAGCGCACTATTTCCTTATTTGGTGCGGGAGTCATGGGCGGTCGTCACATTAACTTATATTTTAAAAATTTACTTTGAAAACGTACTTGGTTATCCAGGGAGAATTCCAACTTCAATCACTTAAATCAATTTTCCAAATGATTCACAATTTATTCCATTTGAAATAAATACCTTTACTTTCTTAATCCATTTTAAAATTCATTAATTATGGACTTTATTACTATTATATTTTCCTTTGATTTTAAATCTTTTTAACTGAAATATACGAAGTTCAGCTTTTCCCAATTTCTTCTTTATTCTTTTCAACAATTTAAATCTTAAATTTAAAATAAAATCTTTGTTCCATTAATTCATAACACTGAAGTTTAAAATTCATTAACTTTCTATTTATTAAAATTTTTCTTCCCATACTCAAGATTTATTTATTAAAATTTTAAAGTCGCTTATTTCCTTTCCAGTTCATTCGTAAATTTATTCAACTTTCTATAATTATTTTACTTACAATTTCACTTCTTTTACTTTCATCCCCAAACTCAAATTATATATTTGGTAATTCATTATTGCCCCATTATAACAATCAAGCCATAGCATTCAATATTTCCACATAATTCATTACAGGATATCAAATATTCAGAACAGAGAATATTAAATAATTAAATAAAGTTGAGGGGTCCAGTTGGATCCCTCAAACCTGTTCTCCCAGCATCCACAGATGTTAGCACAATATAAAATGCCAATTCCAAATATATACCACACTACAGCACATAAATCAATTCAACCATTTCAAACAATTATTTAAATTTAACTGAGTGAGATTAACTCACCTTTGATTTTTGTTTGGGCAATCCAATTCCATCTTGATCATTATCCCCTAATTTTGACCTTGTACAAACAATTATATGGTTTTATTAATATTCGAACTATTTGAGTAATAAATTTCCATTTGATAAATTTAATTTAATTAATTTATAATTTATTTTAACTAATGATTTAGTTTTGAACAAAGAACTAAGTTTCGAACTGATTTCCTTTTAAAAATATTTTAGTAACTAAAATAGTTAAATACGGGAATTAAAACAGTTAAATCTTCAAATTCATTTATTTTAAAATTAAACTAGTAGATTAAAAAAAATATTCATTTTTATTTCCTGCTTGAAATCATTTATACCTTAAAATCAAATCTTTATAAGCTCTACAACATTTTTTTCAATAATTTGTCAATATATATGCATACCTTACTGTTAACAACATCATGAGTCAAACATATACCTTGCTGTGATGAGCCTCCCTCACATTCGCACGTACAACCCGCGAGACCCCATCGACACCGCGAGCTCGATCCTCCCTCAGTAAATTCGCTATGGCCAGATGCTCGGAATCGGGCCGACCTCCTTCACAACGATCGCCATGTATCTCGTGAAACCCTAAACGTGGGTCGCTCGCCTGAAGCTCCCATTGGCCCGCCGCCGAGCACGAGTTTCCCGCTCTCAATTTGATAATGACGACGCGATATCCTCACGTGTTCGAGCACGCGAGTCCCCCCATGTTCCGCATTTTTTTTACAGGGCTTGCTTGATTTTGGAATGTGAATGAAATTGAAAAGAGGGGAAAGTAGATGAGAAGGTACCGTAGTATCCTTCTTTCCTTTCGGCCATTTCTCTCTGAAGATTCCGAGCCTCAAAAATTGATTTTTGCGAAAGGAAAAGAAAACGATGATTCTTATTTATTATAAATTTTCGATAACGTGCTTTGACAGTTGCATGCTATTTCAAAATGGGAAAACATGATAAGAAAGGAAATCGGCTTGCTCGGGAAGAAGATGGCTGTTGATGGGAAAGAATATCTGTTTCGTTGACTTAGGTTATATAAATAAATATATATTTAATTTTCAACACGTTTACTTATCGTCCGCTCACACAACAACTCCGATCAATACGAAATTTGAAATCCGATAATAATTCAATATTACGGACCCAATGGAACTGGTTTCGTTAAATTCTGAGACTGTGCCTCGAAAGGCTATTTTTAAATTCAATTTAAACAATAAAATTTCAAAACTGAACGAATCACGGTTAAATTCAATTTTAACTCTTCTATTATCTTCAGTACTATCAATATAAATTTTACAAGCCTTCAAATTATTTATAACAGGCTTAAAATATCAGGTTTCATATTTTATCCAATTCAAATTATTTAATTCTACAATTTAATTGTCAAATAAATCATGATATTCGTAATTTAAGTTGAAATTACTCTATTGAATATTTAAAATCAATTAAATATTCCGATTTTAAATGCATGAAAATATCGGGTCGTCACAATTGTTATGGGGTAAATTATAAAAAGCAGAGAAAGAAAGAAAACAAAATAGAATCTTGCAGCAGAACGATAAAATATAATAATCAAATAAACAGTTCATGAAGCTATTTTACAAAAACATTTGATTATACTTGTACAATACATATCATAGTTACACATACCAGAGAATAATCAATAACAATGCAGCGGAACAATGTGATGCGGTGGAATATAATAAATAATAGTAATACAAATCTTCGTCTTCGTCCTCCAAAGATAAAGTCTTCGAATCCTGAAATGCTCAGACTGACCCGAGCGAATTGAAAAGACAAAACACTCGAGTCAGAACTAAAAGATCTTATGTAAGTTAAATCAACGGTTAATAATATGAGTGGAACGGCGTCAAAGATGTTTACGGGATTTGACATCTCCTATCTAGTGTCTAACGTGAGTGTAGTAACTTAAGAAATGCTCAGGATTCACATCTCCTAAGTATCTGTTAAACTATTTACTATGTAGTAATATTTTGCTATTATAATAATGTCTATACTAAAATAAACTTATTTTTTAATAGCATTAAGGGGCTACCCATATAGCCCTTAAGACGTAACGGTCCCAGTAGTCCATCCAATATCAGCGCATCTCCAGATCGGGAGACTACCCTAAATACTCCACGGGTCACGGGAGAAAACCAAACTCGTACAAGGCGCGCTAGGGTGTGTGATACAGCACAACTAGGCAATTCCAGGGTAGATATACCAATTACGCTTCTGGGCCGGTGGTAACGCGTAGCGCGCAGCTACCGCCCATCTCAAGCCACGCCTACAAATAAAAAAAAATCAAAAGTGGCCACCGAATCAATCCAAAAGTCAAAGTATAATATCGAAGGGATGTATCCGATCAAAGGTGCTACCTCATTAACCCGTCCATTGCTCCTGTTTTAGGCACCTTATGCCAACTCACGGGAGTCGTGTCCACGTTCATACATCAGAGGAACGCCGCCGCCATCCTACTTCATTCTGGAACCTCCACCGCGTAACACAATTATTAAAGTGGTTTTCGTAGTTGGCAGAGAGTATGACAACTTCTGATCCTGGTCTCTTCAAAAACCAAATGTTATTATAAAACCGCGGACTTTTCAAAATAGTTTATACTTCAAACTAGAATATATTATCCATTTTAGAATCATATAAATACGATATCATTTCCATTTTAAAACCAAATCAATATGATATCATTTTATTAAAACTCAAATCACGAAAATATCATTTTATTTCAAATATATCCTTTCCAAAAATCATAACACTTTTAACGTTATAACATTTCGAAACCATAACACTTGAAATATAACATTTTCAAATCATGATACTTTGAACATAACTTCCACCACTTAGATGGTTTAAATATTTAAAATACTTTATATAATAAATAGCTTCTTCAACTTTACAAATCAATTCTAAAACAGCTAGAATGTCTAGATTTTCTATTTAACCAAATCCCAAATCACACATTTCAATCCGATTCAGTTTCCAAATACTATTCCAAATTTTATCGATTTCAAAACAAATTTGACCCCCAGAATGAACCGTTTCAAATTCAATATATTTTAAACTTTAAGTATTCAACAATTTCGAAACCAAGTTTGGTAATTTCGATTCAACGGTTCAATTTTCTATTATTTAGTTTTGAAATACTTTACATAACAAATCCATTATCATTTAACTAAAACTCAAATTACTAATGGCTATATATTTCCTTTAATTTATTTATACTTGAAATTTTCATTCAATTTACCCTAAACCCAAAATCAAGTTATAAAATCATACCCTTTAAAATTTCAAATTTAATAAATTTTACATCAATTTACTGAGTTTAATTTTTAAATAAGTTCAATTTCAAATAAGTTTCCAATTTGCCTTCCAACCTTAATTTATTTAAATCATTATGACTTCTACATTAAAGTATGATTTAAAAACTTAACCATATTTTATTTTAATAAAATCAAACTCCATTATTAAACTTATTTTTATTAAACAAATTTATACATAGCTTAAATTTAAGAATTTGACTATATATAAAATAATATTTATATAATATCAAAAGTCAATATTTATTAAACCGTATATTTCTACTCAAAACCATAGAAATCATTTTCATAATATTAATATATAGACCAACGGTGTCTGTATATAATTTACTATCCTATGGTCAAGTGATACGATATCTATCATTTCAATCCGTAATTTAAAATAAAAATACGGTTATACATCATTTCAAACTGCAATCCTGAATGGAATATAAATACATAACAACTTGCAGTTTATAACAATATAAAATACAACATCCGTTCATCCAACATCAATCATCAACCATTTATCACAATCATCATCCAATTCAAACAATAACATCAATATAGAACAGATACTAACTAAAAGGTATTTACTGGCAGTTTATATTCAATAATAATTTAAATAATAATTTAACTGGCACTTTATATGCAATAATAATTTAAATAACAATTTAATCCAATAAATTCAATTTAACTAAGATGATGTTTAAAAATATGCCAAACAGTCATAAATAAATTTCTAATCACATCAAAAATTAATTTAACACACATAAGAAATTTTTGAAGTAGTAAGTGGGTTAAAACACTCACCTTTTGAATTTAAATTGAATTTAAATCCAGTTTAAACCCAAAAATTGAACAGTCTCAGAATCCGTCCAAACAAGCTTCAAAATGTCCGGAATTTCAATACGATCGCGTGAATTGGACCTCGTATGTGAAAGTTATGCATATTAGAACGTTGAAATCAAAATTTAAATAAAATAATAAAAAAGAACGTACACACCAAAACAAGCCACATCAGCAAAGGGGTTACACCCTTCTCTCCAAACAATCACGCGCGCAAGTGAACACGGAACTGAACCCATCAGCTTCCCACGTTAACCGTCGATACCCACATTGATCGTCGATACCCACTCCTACGCGTCGCCGTAGGCTACGGCGCCACCTCCAACGTCCTCGCCAAGCTTCCCTCCACGCGCCACCATGGTGCGGCTTCCCCTGGTGTAAGTCGTCGCCGCCTCAATTTGCCTTGCCGAAACGCTATTCTGCCAATTCCCGTTGCCATTGATCGAACTAGCACTGGCGGCCACCAATATTAGCCTCCCTTCCCCGATCTCCATCAAACCCTAAAGCTGATTTTCCAATAGTCGCTCCAATCAAAAACGCCCAATTCAACTTTGATCGCGATTTCTGATCGATCCGGTCACTGCCTTGAAAAACGAACACCAAACGTAGGTTCGTATCGATGAGATCTTCATTTCATATTTTTTTCGAACTTTTTCGAGGAGATTGAATTTTCATTTTGATTTTTTGAATTGCAATTGGATTTGGGATTATTTGTCATTGAATGAGGAGGTGCGACGGAATTGTATGTACGGACAAACAACAATGAGAAAAAATTAGGGTTTATAACGAGGTATATATTGGTAGGTCAGAAATAAAGATGAATGGACACGATTTGTTTGGACCATTGAACGATAAATGCCCCCAAAAAGCCTGTTCTGACTCCGAAACGAAATTGGGTCAACCCATATAGAAAAATAGATGTTTTTGAATATATTAAACTCCATGGAACGGGTTTCAAGTCCAAATTCCATGATATGAATAAGTTATGACAAAATTAAGCTATTTCAATTTGATTTCAATTTCATCGATTTCTAGATGTTTCAAGCCCATACGATCAAAAGCCAAGCCTGATTGTTATGAAACTTGAAATCCTACAATAATTCACCGTTACGGATCTGATGAAACTAGTTTTGTCGTAATCCGAGTCAGTGGCCAAAATGGCTATTTTCCAGTTAATTAATTAAATAAATATTAAATAAATAAAAATAAATTCTTAAATTCCAATTCCAAAATTTACAAATTTTATCATTTTTGATTTTCTACACCATTACAACCCTTTAAACAATTTGGTTATCAATTTAAAGTTAATAAATTTACCCATTACCGCATTTAGTTTCAATCTTAATAAATTTATTAATTATCAATTGAAATCTCAATAAATCTGTTTATTTGATTAAAAATCTTGCTTTTCAATAAATTGAGTCATATGGGTATAATTAACATTGATTTATACTACATTTCATTAATGTATGTTTCATTTCATGTTAATTCCCATTAACATAATATTTTATTTCATTTAATTTCAATAATCCATTTATTACAGCTCAAAATACAATAAATTAATCAAACATGAATTTCAATTGTTTTCATTCAAACAATTGCCATATTATGGATTGAGTTTACATTGGTTACTTCTTGTTGAATTAAAAATCTTCAATGACAAATCAAATCTACTCTGACTGCACAAATTAAGTCAATTAACTACCATTGATTTCACATTAAATTTTAAATTCCATTTATTTGCAATTAATTCAAGTATTAAATTTAAATTCCAATAAATTAATAAATCTTGAATTTCCATTCCTTTTATTGAACCAATTGTCATATTATGAATAAAGTAAATGTTATTTCTCATTATTAACTAAATTCATATTAACAAAATATTTAATTTAGATTTATTGCAATTTTTACCACATTTAAATTGAGAGGCAAAATAAATAGGTAACCTAAAATATTTGTTACCATTTACTATCCATCACACTTATGAGTTATTATTTCCAAACAATTGTTACAATTGTTTGCATCACACAAATTTCATTCACTCAGCATTAACATACTATTTAATTATATTTATTGAAATTTATTTCCAATTTTCTAAATACAATCAATCATAACCTTACCATTGTTTCAATTAAATTGGGTTTGCACTAAATTAGTTATTTATCAACTCGCATTAACATTACTATCTTAATTAACATTCGGTAACTATTAATCAATATATTATTACATTGGTTAATTAAATGCTTACTTTAATTTACTTATTTTAAATTTTTATACCCAAGTGTAACAATTAACACTATATCTTTATTGGGATTTCATTCCAATTGTCAAAATAAATTTTAATTACCGTTGCTACATTTCATTTTTAACATTTGCTTCATTAAAAATTATAAATTTTTTATTTCCTTATAAATTTAATTACAAAGATCTAATTAAATTAACCAATTTATTTATCAAAATTTAGGGTCGTTACACTCTCCCCCACTCAAAACTTTTCGTCCCCGAAGAGGAAAAAGAAGGGAAAAGAAGAATTAAGAAATCAATATATCTTACTTAAAATACTAAATTTATAAACAAATAAATTTATAAATTAATTAATTTAGATAAAATATACCAATTTATAACTTAAATCTTTATATACTCAAATTAATAAAGCTTGGAAAACATTTTCTAAATATTTTCTAAGTCCAAGATTTACGGAAAATTTCGGCAGAATCTCCTTTGTACGGAGTGGCTCGGGAGAAAATATAATATCAAATATAACAACATACAACATATATTTTCCAAAATAATATATATCCCAACACGGGAAAACAATATAATAACGTTATAAACCATAATCCTAAAACGTACCTATTTGTCGGGAAATTAACGCTTAATTATGAAACCAGAAGTAGTAATTGCTTCCATAACCTATATTTCACTTATATAATACAAAAAGAATTAATAATTATATAAAATGAAAGGTTTAAAGTTGTTTCAGCTATAAACAACCAATTCAATACAAACAACAATCACTTGCAACAAGGCATACAATCATCACATAAAATCAACACAAATCAATCATCCATATATCCATAGAAAACAGACAATTAGTTTTTCGGTTTTAAAACTTTAAATTGTATAGAATGAAGAATAAACTACTAAGTGCACCATTTACTCAGCGGTCTTAGATGAAACTAAATAAATTATTCATACATCCAAACAATTTTAAAGTATCCTTGCCTAAACAAGCATAAACCAACAGACAACAATTTCAAATAATAAATCAAGTTCATTCTTATTAATTTCATTTCATACATTTGTTATTTGATTCCCTTTTCATTCATATAACGCTTCATCCTTTAAATTTTCATTTACTTCTTACAAACTTTTACTTTTATTCATTGCATCAATGTTTATTTCCATTTATTACTTACAAATATTCATTTTTATTTATTAATGTCATGTCAATTTCCTCTTTATCGCATTATATTTATTCATTCATTCATTATTACATAATTCCATTTATTAACATTCATTTATTTATAGTATTCATGTTTAATTCAATCACTTAGCGTTTCAATTTCATTTACTTAAGTTTTTAATTGCTTTCTTATAATGCCTACTTTCTATCACAATTTGTCATAGTAATGTTTCAATTATAACATAAGTTTATAACAACTACAACATCAAGTTCTTATTTACGAAAGAAATTCAATTCACATTTTCATTTATAAGTTTACTTGTACAATTTCTATTACATTTCTTATTAAACCTTACAACGTTTAATATTTGGTAAGTTATATATATGCTTTTAGGAATGCAATTGAAAGTTATACAAGTCTTTTCATTTCTTTATATTGATTTAATGTTCAATGATCATATCCTTTTCTTTATAGGTTACGAATTCCAAATTTCTTTTTATTTCATTCATAGCATGGCATTTTAACCTCTTATTTTAATTAAAAGTTCCCATTTATAAGTTAACTTCCATTTCACTATACTAATCGAAACTATTAATTAACGAAAACTTAAGAATTTAAATTCCGGGTTTTATTTCAAATCGTTTTAAAATAATAGATAAATGTATATACTTATAGTTTATATATATCCAATTATATTTAAAACAATTTAAAATCTTTACTTGTTTATCAAAATAAATCTACAGTAAAACTACTACAATGGCCTTCCCACTTCGAAACTCGAAAATGAATGTCGATGATGCGTGCACTCATCACCGAAATTATTTTCCAGCGACGGAGAGGGGAGTACAGAACTTGTTTCTTTTCAAAGTTTCTTTAAAACAATTCTTTCAAATTATATCGAAACTTTTATATCAGAAAATACTTCTAAATAATATTATTATTATATTCCAAAAATCATTCGAAGAAATTTAAAATCCCGGAACTAAAGTTCTAAATTTCCACTTTTCATTTATCTTATTCTCAATCTCATTTCAACTATTATTTATAAATTTCATTACCTAACAACCAATATATTGCAACCAAATATATATCATTTATAAAAATTATTATTTTATATTTAAAAATATACAATAGGAAAAATTATTTCATTTACCTATATTCAAACAAATATTGTGTCGGTGTGTCCTATTAAGTGTATAGAGATCCCTATTGATGTCATAGCATTCTCTGCACCAACTAGAATCTATAAATGCGAAACGAAACAAATTAACACAATATCAATACCTTTTTATAACACTAACAAATACGCTCTCTCATATACATATATATATATACGCTCAGTGACTCATCATAGGGTATTGCTAACCTATTTATAAAGAGTCAGACCCCACAAAGCTAAGGTTTATCGCTAAACCAAAGCTCTGATACCAGATGTAAACATCCTTCCTTTTTGTACGCTTTAAATCGACGACAAACCACACACGTCAGACTTAAACCATAAAGGAGGGCGGATTGTTAGGGGGTAAATAAGAAAAAGCAGAGAAAGAAAGAAAACAAAATAGAATCTTGCAGCGGAACGATAAAATATAATAATCAAATAAACAGTTCATGAAGCTGTTTTACAAAAACATTTGATTATACTTATACAATACATATCAGAGTTACACATACCAAAGAATAATCAATAACAATGCAGCGGAACAACGTGATGCAGTGGAATATAATAAATAATTGTAATACAAATCTTCGTCCTCCAAAGATAAAGTCTTTGAATCCTGAAATGCTCAGATTAACCCGAGCGAATTGAAAAGACAAAACACTCGAGTCAGAACTAAACGATCTTATGTAAGTTAAATCAACGGTAAATAATATGAGTGGAATGGCATCAGAGATGTTTACGGGATTTGACATCTCCTATCCAGTGTCTAACATGAGTGTAGTAACTTAAGAGATGCTTGGATTCACATCTCCTAAGGATCCGTTAAACTATTTACTATGTAGTAATATTTCACTATTATAATAATGTCTATAGTAAAATAAACTTACTTTTTAATAGCATTAAGGGGTTACCCATATTGCCCTTAACATGTAATAGTCCCAGTAGTCTATCTAATATCAACGCATCTCCAGATCGGGAGACTACCCTAAATACTCCACATGCTACGGGAGAAAACCAAACTCGTACAAGGCACGCTAAGGTAGGCGACATGACACAACTAGGCAATGCCAGGGTGGATATACCAGTTACAATTCCGGCCTGGTGGTAACACGTAGCGTGCAGCTGTCGCCCACCTCGAGCCATACCATGAAATAAAAAAATCAAAAGTGGCGACCGAATCAATCCAAAAGTCAAAGTATAATATCGAAGGGATGTGTTCGATCAAGGGAGCTACCTCATTAGCCCGTCAATCGCTCCTGTTTTACCCACCTTATGCCAACGCATGGGAGTCGGGTCCGCGTTCATACCTCAAAGGAATGCCGCTACCATCCTACTTCATTCTGCAATCTCCACCGCATAACATGGTTGTTAAAGTGGTTTTCGAAGTTGGCAGAGAGTATGACAACTTCCGATCCCGGTCTCTTCAACGGCCAAACATTATTACAACACCACGGCCTTTTCAAAATAGTTCATACTTCAAACTAGAATATATTATCCATTTCTAAATCATATAAATTCGATATCATTTCCATTTTAAAACCAAATCAATATGATATCATTTTACTAAAACTCAAATCACTAAAATATCATTTTATTTCAAATATATCCTTTCCAAAATCATAACACTTTCAACGTTATAACACTTCGAAACCATAACACTTGAAATATAACATTTTCAAATCATGATACTTTGAACATAACTTCCACCACTTAGATGGTTTAAATATTTAAAATACTTTATATAACAAATAGCTTCTTCAACTTCACAAATCAATTCTAAAACAGCTAGAATGTCTAGATTTCATATTTAACCAAATCCCAAATCACACATTTCAATACGATTCAGTTTCCAAATACTATTCCAAATTTTATCTATTTCAAAACAGATTTGACCCCCAGAATGAACCGTTTCAAATTCAATATATTTCAAACTTTAAGTATTCAACAATTTCAAAACTAAGTTTGGTAATTCCGATTCAACAATTCAATTTTCTATTATTTAGTTTTGAAATACTTTACATAACAAATCCATTATCATTTAACTAAAACTCAAATTACTAATAACTACATTTTTCCTATAATTTATTTATATATGAAATATTCATTTAATTTACCCTAAACCCAAAATCAAGTTATAAAATCTTACCCTTTAAAATTTCAAATTTAATAAATTTTACATCAACTTACTGAGTTGAATTTTTAAATAAGCTCAATTTCAAATAAGTTTCCAATTTACCTTCCAACCTTAATTTATTTAAATCATTATGACCTCTATATTAAAGTATGATTTAAATACTTAACTATATTTTATTTTAATAAAATCAAACTGTGTTATTAAGCTTATTCTTATTAAACAAATTTAAACATAACTTAAATTCAACAATTTGACTATATATAAAATAATATTTATATAATATCAAAGATCAATATTTATTAAACCGTATATTGCTACCCAAAACCATAGAAATCATTTTCAAAATATTTATATATAGACCGATGGTGTCAGTATATAATTTTCTATCCTATGGTCAAGTGATACGGATATTTATCATTTCAATTCGCAATTCAAAATAAAAATACGTTTGTATATCATTTCAAACCGCGATCCTGAATGGGATAAAAATACATAACAACTTGTAGTTTATAACAATATAAAATACAACATCCATTCATCCAATATCAATCATCAACCATTTATCACAATCATCATCCAATTCAAACAATAACATCAATGTAGAACGGATAATAACTAACAGATATTTACTGGCAGTTATATTCAATAATAAATTAAATAACAATTTAACTGGCAGTTTATATGCAATAATAATTTAAATAAAAATTTAATCCAATAAATTCAATTTAACTGAGATGATGATTAAAAATATGTCAAACAGTCATAAATAAATTTCTAGTCACATCAAAAATTAATTTAACACACATAAAAAAAATTTGAAGTTGTGAGTGGGTTAAAATACTCACCTTTTGAGTTTACATTGAATTTAAATCCAATTAAACCCAAAAATTAAACAGTCTCAGAGTTTGTCCAAACCATCGTTAAAATATCTGGAATTTCAATACGATCCTAGCGGAGAAAACCGTGCACGAATTCGACCTCGTATGTGAAAGTTATGCATATTAGAACGTTGAAATCAAAATTTAAATTAAAAAAAAAAGGTACACACCAAAACAAGCCACGTCAGCAAGGGGTTTACACCCTTCTCTCCAAACAATCATGCACGCAAGCGAACACGGAACCGAACCCATCAGCTTCCCACTTGACCGCCGATACCCACTCCTACACGTCGTCGTAGGTCACGGCGCCACCTCCAACGACCTCGCCAAGATTCCCTCCATCCGCCACCAAGGTGTGGCTTCCCCCGGTGTAAGCCGTTACCGCCTCAATTTGGGTTTGCCGAAACCCTAATCTGCTAATTCACGTTGCCATAGATCGAAATAGCACTGGCGACCACCACCATTAGCCTTCCCTCCCCGATCTCCATCAAACCCAGAAACTGATTTTCCGATAGTTGCTCTAATCAAAAACGCCTAATTCAACTTTGCCCGCAATTTCAGATTGATCTGGTCACTGCCTAGAAAAACGAACACCAAAAGTAGGTTCGTATCGATGAGATCTTCGTTTCATATTTTTTTCGAATTTTTTCGAGGAGATTAAATTTTCAATTTGATTTTTTGAATTGAAATTGGATTTGGAACTGTCTGTCGTTGAATGAGGAGATGAGACAGAATTGTACGTACATACAAATGACAATGAGGAACTATTAGGGTTTATAACGAGGTATATATAGGTAGGTCAGAAATAATAATGAATGGACACGATTGATTCGGATCGTTGAACGATAAATGGCCCCAAAAAGCCCGATCTGACTACGGAATGAAATTGGGCCAACCCATATATCAAAGTAGATGTTTTTGAATATTTTAAACTCGATAGAATAAGTTTCAAGTCCAAATTCCATCGTATGAAGAATTTATGAAAAAATCAAGTTATTTCAAATTGATTTCAATTTCATCGATTTCTAGGCGTTTCAAGCCCATACGATCAAACGCCATGCCCGATCATTATGTAACTCGAAATCCTGTAATCATTCACTATTACGGATCTGATGAAACTTGTTTCGTCGAAATCTGAGTAGGTGGCCAAAATGGCTATTTTCCAGTTAATTAATTAAATGAATATTAAATAAATAAAAATCAATTCTTAAATTCCAATTCCAAAATCTATAAATTTTATCATTTTTGATTTCCTACACCATTATAACCCTTTAAACAATTCAGATATAAATTTAAAGTTAATAAATTTACCCATTAGCGCATTTAGTTTCAATTCTAATAAATTTATTAATTATCAATTGAAATCTCAATAAATCCGTTTATTTGATTTAAAATCTTACTATTCAATAAATTGACATCTTATGGGTATAATTAACATTGATTTATACTACATTTCATTAATGTATATTTCATTTCATATTAATTCCCATTAACGTCATATATTTTTTCATTTAATTTCAATAATCCATTTATTACAGCTTAAAATCCAATAAATTAATCAAACATGAATTTCAATTGTTTTCATTCAATCAATTGCCATATTATGGATAGAGTTTACATTGGTTACTTCTTGTTGAATTAAAGATCTTCAATGACAAATCAAATCTACCCTAACTACACGAATTAAGTCAATTAACTGCCATTGATTTCACATTAAATTTTAAATTCCATTTCTTTGCAATTAATTCAATTATTAAATTCAAATTTCAATAAATTAATAAATCTTGAATTTCCATTCCTTTTATTCAATCAATTGTCATATTATGGATAAAGTAAATGTTATTTCCCATTATTAACTAAATTCATATTATCAAAATATTTAATTAGATTTATCGCAATTTTTACCACATTTAAATTAATAGGCTAAATAAATAGGCAACCTAAAATATTTGTTACCATTTACTTTCCATCACACTTATGAGTTATTATTCCCAAAAATTGTTACAATTGTTTACATCACACAAATTTCATTCAATCATAATTAACAAACTATTTAATTATATTTATTGATATTTATTTCCAATTTTCTAAATACAGTCAATTATAACCTTACCATTGTTTCAATTATATCGGGATTGCACTAAATTAGTTATTTATCAACTGGCATTAAATTACTACCTTAATTTACATTCAGTTACTATTAATCAATATATTATTACATTGGTCAATTAAATGCTTACATTAGTTTACTTATTTTAAATTTTTATACCCAAATGTAATAATTAACACTATTTCTTCGTTGGGATTTCACTCAAATTGTCAAAAATAAATTTTAATTACCATTCCTACATTTCATTTTTAACATTTCTTTCATTATAAGTTATAAAAAAATCATTTCTTTGTAAATTTAATTACGAAGATCTAATTAAATTAACCAATTTAATTATCAAAATTTTCGGGTCGTTATATATATCCTGCATAATAACATTCATATATATCTTGACAATAATGTTAGTACATAAGTTGAAATAAAATAAGTTACAAAGGTTGTTGTCATCAAAATCACTATCTCCAGTTCCTAACAGTCTCCCCATTTTTTATGATGACAACCGTATAAAATATACTTACAACTTCGATCATACCATAACTCCCCCTTACTCCAAGCCTACTATTTTATATTACTTCTCCCCATTTGTCATCAACAAAAAAATAACAACCTATAAACCTTGGACTTAATAGAAAATGAGATTAAAAAAACATATGACATAAGAATAAAAACTATGTATGAGTGAAATATAGCATCCTAAGTTAAATGGAATTCAAGATTTTATACACCAAAGATTGTTTTTAGAAGAACATTAATTAATATACCTGAATTTCCATCATCATTTGAAGCAAAACTTTCATCTTCTCTTGTAATTTGATGACTCGTACGTGTGTGGACCATTGAAAAGGACCACAATGAGGAGAAGTGGGTGAAGAAGTTTCTTTATTAGAAGAGAAAGCTATTAATTTACTATTTTAGAAGTTTATTATAGAGAATAGAACAAAGAAAAGGAGTAAAAGTCGAAATATATAAATATATAACTTAATAACTAATTTTAGAGGGAAAATTAAATTTGAAAATCTCAGCCTGTATGTCGACATAGGGGGATGGGTCATGTCGACATGACCAGTTAAATTTTAGAGAAATTTTTATTTATATTAATTATTAACTATACTTGTATTATTTATAATTTATTTTCAATTAATGAACATATAACTAATTCTCTTCTAAATTTTGGTAAAGTTTTATTCATTTAATGGTTTGGTTAGTATATCAGCAATTTGTTTTTCAATATTAATATATTCAAGAGTTATGACTTCTTCACTTATATTATCTCTAAGAAAATGATGCCCAATATCAATATGTTTTATTCTAGCATGATGAGTTGAATTCTTAGATAGGTTTATTGCACTAGTATTATCATAATAAATTGGTGATTTAGTTATAGTTAATCCAAAATCTTTTAAAGTTTGTTGCATATATATAACATGAGAATAAGCTAAAGCAGTAGATATATATTCTGCTTCAGTTGTTGACAAGGATACAGTGTTTCGCTTCTTACTAAACTAGGAAACCAAAGAATGTCCTAGAATATGACAGGTTCCACTTGTACTTTTTCGGTCTGATTTACAACCAGCGTAATTAGAATCACAATATGAAATTAAGTCAAATACATCATTTTTAGGGTAAAATAAACCATAATCTAAAGTATGTTTTACATATCTTAAAATTCTTTTAACAGCTTTTAAGTGAGTTTCTTTAGGTTGAGATTGGTATCTTGCACAGAGACAGATACTACGCATGATGTCAGGACGACTTGCTATTATATAAAGCAGCGAACCAATCATTCCCCTATATAATTTTTGATCAACATCTTTTGATCTATCTTCTTCACTTAAAGCTGTATTAGTTGTCATTGGAGTTGGTTTCCTACTAAAAGTGGTCAACCCAAATTTATTAACCAAATCCTTAGCATATATTTCTTGATTAATGAAAATTCCTTTATCTAATTGTTTGATTTGAAATGCTAAGAAGAAACTTAGTTCCCCCATATGACTTATTTCAAATTCTTTAGTCATTATATCTGAAAATTATTTATTCATTATGTAATTAATTAATCCAAATATTATATCATCTACACATATTTGTACTAATTGAATATCATTTTTTTCCTTTCAATAAAAAGAGTTGTATCTATTTTACCAATTTCAAAACCAGATTGCAGTAAATAAGATCTTAGTCTTTCATACTAGGCTCTAGGAGCTTGTTTCAGACCATATAAGCTTTCTTTAATTTATATACATGATTTGGAAATTTATTATCTTCAAAAAGTGGAGGTTGTTCAACATAAACATCTTCTTTTATAAAACCATTTAGAAAAGCACTTTTAACATCCATTTGATATAACTTGAAATTATTGTAGTTTGCGAAAGAAAGAAGAAACCTGATAGCTTCTAGTCTTGCTACGGGTGTAAAGGTTTCGTCATAATCAATTCCTTCTTCTTGACAATAATCTTGAGCGACTAAATGCACTTTATTTATCACGATCTCACCAGGTTTATTCATTTTATTTTTATAAACCCATTTTGTTCCAGTTATACTATTATCCTCAGGTCTAGGAACAAGTTCCCAAACATCATTTCCGGTGAACTGATTCAATTCTTCTTGCACAGCAATAATCCATGGATCAACAGATGATGCTTCCTTTGAATTTTTAGGTTTAATAGTTGATATGAAAGCTACATTACTCATACTATTTAGTTGATTTCTTGAATTAACTATAGATTCAATATTTCCTAGTATATTTTCTACATGATGGTCTTTTAATAGCCTAATTCTTTTATTAGGTTGAATGATTTTACAATTTGTTTCATTAGGTTCATTATTTAAAGTTACAAAACCTTATTCATCTTCTATTTGTATAGTATCTTTAAAATTTTCATCAAAACAAACACGCATTGTTTCTTCGATCGTGTTAGTTCTTAATTTATGGACTCTAAATGCTTTTCTTCTATTAGAATATCCGATGAAGATACCTTTGTTGGATTTAGGTTCAAATTTATCTAAATTATCTTTTGTATTAAGAATAAAAAACTTACTACCAGAAACTTTAAAATAAGCTACTATGGGTTTCTTATTGTAAAGTAATTCATATGGTATTTTATTAGTTAATGGTCTAATTAAAATCCTATTTAATATATAACAAGCTGTAGCGACTGCTTCAGCCCAAAAGTTTTTAGGTAAGTTACTATCAGAAAGCATTGTTCTAGCACACTCTTGAATCATTCTATTCTTACGTTCTACCACTCCATTTTGTTGTGGAGTTCTTGTAAAAGAGAAATTATGTGTAATTGCTTTTTGATTACAGAAATTCTCAAAATTTACATTTTCAAATTCTCCACCGTGATCACTACGAATAGATTTTATTTAAAAAAAAAAGTTGTTTTTGAATTCTTTTAGCAAATTTTTTAAATAATTCAAAAGCATCATTTTTAAGTTTAAGAAAAATTGTCCAAGTATATCTAGAATAATCATCTACAATTATAAAAACATATTTATTGCGATTAATTGATTGAAATTGAGAAGGACCAAATAAATCTAAATGAAGTAATTCTAGAGGTTTAGAAATAGAAATCATATCTTTTAATTTAAATGAACTTTTCTTAAGTTTTCCTAATAGGAAAGCATCACACATACTATCTACTTTAAAGTTTAACTTGGGTAGATGTCTAACTAAGTCAAGGTTTGATAGCCTAGATAATAGTTTGAAATTTAAATGACCAAATCTTTTATGCCAAATCCAAGGGTCACTTGTATTACCCAAAAGACATAAGTTATCATTTGAAACTTTGATACCAAGGATGTAAATGTTTTTCTTCCTAATTCCTTCAAGAAAATAATTGACTTATTATCTTCGATGTGACACTTATCTTTTCCAAATTTGATTTTAATCCTTTATCACATAGTTGACTTATACTATGCAAATTTTGTTATAAATTCCTAACTAGCAAAATATTAGAAATAAGAGGAGTTTTAGAGTTACCGACATTGCCGATGCCAATCACATATCCTTTTGAGTTATCTCCATAGTTGACAAATCTGCCATCTTGATATATAATGTCATTGTGTCTCTCGGGATTTCCAATCATATGTCTTGAACAGCCACTATCAAGTATCCATTTATCTTTCTCAATTTGCATAGTTTGTCCATTGGTTGTTGATTCTTCAAAAGCCATGTAACATGTCCGTTCCTACATGACAAACCAATTTGGTAGATAACTTGATTTTTCATAAAAACAAAATGCAGACTTATGATACTTTGATGAAATGCATAAATTCAAACTAGTATTAAAAAATTTCCTAAAAATGTCATTTTTAACTTTTCAAGTTTCAGATTATGAAAACTATGAAAACCTATGCTCTGATACCAATTGAAAGTGAGTGCGAATTAAGGATCTTAAGGCTAATTTAACACCAGAGAGGGGGTGAATGGTGTTTAATGGATTCTAAGACTTATATGGACTAATCTAAAAATTTTGATATAAAGAAATGCAGAACTTAAGCATAGAACAATCACAGAATCAAACATAGATGCAGAAAGTAAATAAAAATCAGTAAAAGGAAAGAACACACCGGATTTTATACTAGTTCGAAGTTACCCTACATCCAGTTTTGCACCAAGGAAAACACCTCGTACAGATTTTTATTATACCAATGTCGAGATTACAATCCTCAATTTCTAATAGCCTTGAGGTACCCTCGCGTCTTCGAGTCCGGGGAAAACTCTCTTGATTTACGAGACACAAGATCACCCAATTGATTTCCAGGCACAACCACACCTTATAGAGAGACTCGATAAACTTTTGTTTACAAATTGATCCTATAACTCAGAATAGCACTTTGATCTTCGAGAGAGGGAAGAGAATCAAACAAGAATGAGATTCTAATTTGATTCACTTGAGAATTCGACAGAATTTCGGGCACAATATTAAAAATATGAAAATTTTAGAATATGGCTTTCTGGAAAAGAAGGAGTGAAGAAAATAGTTAGTTAAAAAATTCATTTGTGAAGGCTATATTTATAGATCAGTAACAGTCATAACCATTCGTGAAGTGATTTAAACGAATAGACGCTTCTTTTGAAAATTGAAACTTTTGAATTTAATGGCCACCGTGTCGACATGGGGTATCCAATGATGTCGACATCCCTTAGTTAAAAAAATGTAAAACTTGTTTTGAAAATGGTATTGAAAGGAAAACAAGATAAAATGATTCTAGAGTAAAATAAACTAATTTCCTATGTTTTAAAATAAAGAAGAGTAGAAAAATATATTTTTAGAATGCATATATAAATTTGATTTTAAATCTCAAGTATATATATATATATATATATATATATATATATATATTGTAAAGAATATTTAAAAATCAGAAGATAGTTTTAAAAACAAATGAAGTTTAAAAAAGAGTTTATTTAAAAACAAAAATAAGAATATTTTAAGGCTAAAACATCTTTTTGAAAATCATTTGAAAAGATAATTTTTAAAGCCAAAGCAATTTTGAAAATCATTTTGGAAAACCATTTTGAAGTAGTTTTGCAAGCTTCTTCCTGCAGAATATTTCATCATATCAGGACTCGAGAACTTGTACAAAAACAAGATGTTCGTGGGTTTGTAAGCCACTTGTCGTAGGTTTGTAAGCTATTTGTTGTGGGTTTGTAAGCCAAGTTAGAAATGGGTTCCTTCCCAAATGAAATTTGGAATGTAGATTTCCATGCTATTATGAAATTTTAACAAAACTAGACACTTATCTTGAAGTATTGATCTTGATACTCATGAGTCTTCAAACTTGTTTCTTCATTCTTGATCTTTATACTATAAAGTCTTCAATAATCGGTTACTGTCTTGTATATATCCTGCATAATAACATTCATATATATCTAGACAGTAGTGTTAGTACATAAGTTATAATAAAATAAGTTATAAAGGTTGTTGTCATCAAAACCACCATCTCCAGTTCCTAACATTACATGCCAAACGTTGCATCCAGGTCGGGCGGTACTTGCATGCCAAACGATACATCCAGGCCAAACGGTACTTACATGGTGAATGTTGCATCCAGGACAAGTGATACTTGCATGCCGAACAATGCAACCAGGCCGAACGGTACCCACATGGCGAGCCTCTCAATTCAATTCAATCTCTCACTAGATCATGTTTCACTTCGATCCAACCAAGAAACTCAATAATTAGCCTCTCATAACTGGACTAAACAACCGGGTAACATTTGCCCCCAAAGTGTGTCGTGTGAGGCAACACAGCATGCTTTGAACCAATAACCAATTCCTGTTTTCAAAAGTCGAATATGTTCAATAAAGGTCGAAACATGGCAGTACTCCCTAGTATCTTGTACAGTTCCAAATTCATTTTCTCCTCCCTTTTTCTTTATATATAAACAAGGGACCATTCGGCACACAGAGACCGAACCACTCCTTTGGTTTACTTGAGTTGTGGCAAGCATGCCCAATAACTCACCTCTCAAAACATATTGGTTGGGTTTACTGGAGATAGCATGTTCACCTCCCTTCTATTGTATATAAGTTCTTGCCTCCCCTCCTTCTCCTTTTTCTCACTTCTACTTTATTTTCTTCAACGCATCAGCGCATTCCTTTCCGGGCTTTACTTGTCACCTAGTCTTCTACTGAATCCAGATTACCTACTTTGAGACTCTACTTTCTCTCAAATTTGAACAAATCCCCGGTCCAATATTCTCGGAACCATCGCCCATCTCAACCGCTCTCTCTAGGTACGAATTTCTTTCCAAACCCAAAATCGCTTAGAGTTTAAGAATAGGTACGTGACAATTTTAGAGGAGGAAAAGAGATGGATTGAGAATAAGAATGGACCTTAAACTAGGGCCTCGGTCCGAATTTTGGTGGACAATGGCATAAATTGGCTAGGAAGAGTGCTTGTCGTCCCTCAACTTGAATGTCGAGACTTAGGTGGAGGATGGAGGATGTCGCTCGGTGAAGAAAGATAAGGAGAAGAGCAGTTGGATAATTCAAGAGCGAGTGCGGGTCGGTCAAAATCTTTAAGAGCAGTCGATATCTAGACCGAGCGAGCCGTTCGGCCTCGAGGAGGAGCACAAGTCGGTAGGAAATTAGGGAAGTCGGTCGGTCAACTTGAGTTAGGAATGTGGCTGTCAGCTTTTAAGGACAATGGCTTTGTTTAGATTAGGGAAGTCGGTCTGGTAGTTGGAAAGGAAGAGAAGTCCGGATGGTTCGGTCGTCCTATAGAGTAGTGGGTCGGCATTGATAACCAAAACCTAATTTAATTCAAACGTATCATTCACTTGTATAACTCACCTCCACAATCATGCACTGGATAACGAAAAATGACAAGTAACAAAGCATACTAGCTTGGTGATTTAACTTGAACCAACTATTCCACAACTTGAATATAGTTCAGTGTAAACTTAATCCATCAAGTGCAGACATATAGCCTTCATACTTTTTAATGCCGGCACTTGGTTTCAAGACCACCAATGCCAGTCACGTGATAAAATGTTGGAGACGGTTAGCGATGACAGTGCTCGATGACACTTATGTTTCAAACTTTAGTTTTTCCTACACTCACATTTGCGTCATAACACTAGTTCACACACAACACGGGGGGATGTATTACCATCATTATATCTGATATCAACTGTCTTTCAAGTATAGTTCAAACATGTATCTACCATACTCTTCATTGGCCGAAGATGTCTAAAAAGTCGAGCTCTGCCATGGTTTGAGGCAATTCTAAGTCAAGTTCTCAGCAGGAAGTATTGGGAACTTTGAATCCATCAACAACTCCTACACAGGATATCCTAAATCCATCGGCTACAACTATATATTCGGCTCCTGATGTGATAGACGAAATGGTTATTCTAGACAGTCCTATTGTTTCACATGCTTTAAAAATCAGCGAAGCCAGTCTTCGTCGATTTTGCACAATTCACGGAATCCCATTTGACGACGTTTTAGTTCCTCGAGGCAAGATCGACATCATCTGCCCCCAGCGGATATACAGCTTTCAATAAATTCATATGCTAGTTTGGTAGCGTGCCACCTTTCAACTCCTTCCTCCATGACGTGTTACAGTACATCGGGATCGCCCCAGCATAGCTACATCCCAATAGCCATGCATTCATCTATGGCACTTGTATTCTTTTTATAAGCATCCTATTCAGGCTCCCTACTTTCGATGATATCCGCTATATCTACCATTTCAAAAGAAGGTCCGACAACCCATCCTTCATATTCCTCGAGCCACACTCTAAGTGTCAGATCCTGACGGGGCATGGAGTAAATTCTCTCAATATAAGCAGGAATGGTTTTATGCACGCCGCCCCTCGGGGTTTGCGAGAAGAAGGCTGGAAGGGAGTAAGTTCTATTTTCGAGTCAATACTTGTCTAAAGCACAAAGTGGATCGTTTCTAAACTTCTTTTGATTTTCACAAGTATCAGCTCACGTCCCGTAGGTACCAAGTATTCTGAGGCCGTCGAGGCCATTTGGGCTATTCCGACGGGAGACTAGGAGATCAAATCCGGTTATCTCTAATGAATCACTTTCAAAGTTCGGATTGTTGGCGGTGGTTCGTCGCACAAATCTTCCATTCGGTTCCACTATAACTGGATCCGTGTCAAGGAAGGGTAAAGAATAGGCTGGACCTTCAGTGCTTCCTACAAGTGATGCCCCCGACACATCCGAGAAGGGTGAGATTAGAGAAACTGGGGTGTCAACGCACCGGGTGAGCATATAAGTCCTGTTCTGGAACCGGTGGTTGAGGCACCTGGCACTGATGAACCACCTCCTTCTTCAAATGGGAAAAAATGGCCTACAAACTAAAGAAAAAGATAGTGGGTGGAACCTTGAAGGTTACAATTACTCCAATAGAGAAAGAGACATCTCCACAATACGTAAAGAGTTTATTGAAAGGCTTATCAAACCTTACTATTCCCGATGACTTGGTCAATTACGGCTTCGACGATCTAGAAGCCCTAAAACTTCATTCATCTGCAAAAGGCGATGAAGGCGTTCAAGCCCATCACGAGGGAGAAAAAACTCCGTTAGGTAAAGCTAAAGAAATTGGTCTGACGGGTAGAAACACTAGGACAACATACTAACACTTACACCTCCCCTTGCACTTAAACTTCAGCCACCATGTTATTCTTGCTAACTTGTTCTCAATTAATTTCTATGCAGGTGATATAGGACGCTCTCATGGATTCGACCACCTTCGCGAGTCCTCCAACTTCCATCATTCCAGCCGAGGCTCGAGGTCTGGTAAAAGCTGAGATAGGGACCACAATAGCGATAGAGATTATCGTCCCCGATGTTTGTCTCGAAGGAAGAGCTACAGTCATTCTTCGTACCCCAATGATCCTCCTCAACCAGAACAAAGCAAGGAGAAATCGAGTCAAAGGGATCTGAGTCCGAAGTTCATCACGACCAATATTCTAGCTCATAGAACAATATGATATCTCGCGAACCTCATAAGAATTCTGTGGTCTCGGCTAAACAAACTTCCCTGGCCCTCATACACGATCCATCGGTAGCAGAAAGGCTAGCTGAGCTTAAAGCCACATTCCCAAAAATATGCTTTGATGGATTAAAGTTTCTTCCTGAGATCCATCCTATTCCCGAGCACGTTAAACAAAGTGCCATTGCTTGCAACAACGATGTCTATGTCCAACATGACGCGTTTGTTCACTCGGCTGAGAAAGTTACTGAAGTTTCTGCTGAGCGCAAGCATGAGATCGATCTTCTGAAGCTTGAGGCCATTCACGACAAGGATATTATCAAAGCTCAAGATGAACAGCTTTCCTCTTATAAATCTCAACTTGAGGCCGCCCAGAAGAATGCTAAAGATACCGCTGAGGTAGTCAATCGCTTGGAGGCTACCCACAAAAAAAAATTGAAGAAGCGGTTCAATGCTGTGGCGCTTAGCCTTAGAGAAAGACCCTGTTCAAAAGGAGAAAGATGTCCTTGCTCAATGAGTCAAAGAATTAGAGCAGCTACTTTTCAAAGAAAAGGAATAAAAGACTGCCGCTCAAGAGGAGTCACAACAATATTGTCACGAGATTGTTGCCACTCAACTCCTAAAAACAAAGCTCGAGCTCTCCAAAGCTGAAGCGCTGAAGGAAGAAGCCTATAAGGAGGGCAAAAGAATGGCACTGTCGGAAATCGGTTCTCGCCTTCAGGCGGCTACTGAGGCTGGAGGAAATCAAGTGCATGTTTGAACCACTCATAGCCGAGTACAATGCTCGAGTTCTCATGCATCACGACCTAATGTTTCTTGGCGAGGGTTACCTCGAATCTTTGGTCGAAGTATGGGACACTTTAATAAAGAATAAAAAGGTTGAGTTGGGAGCTAAAGAGGTTGATGAGGATTCCCTTGTGAAAGAAGTACTTCGCGAGAATGAGCCCATTGACTTATCTACGGCAAAGGCCCTCTACGGAAGGGACTCTTCCTCACCAAAGGGAAAAAATGACGCTGCCGGTCCATCCAAGACCGAGTCCTCGGTTCCTCCTCCTATTCAGTCGATTGGTCGCCCATCACTTGATCCCTTCGAGCAACATATCGGCTATGACCCAAAGGAGCCTGTACTTGATTTTCATACTCTATCCCCTATTCTAGAAGGTGAAACTCCCCGAACAGTTGAGAGTCGGCCGGATACTAGTACATAACTTTTCTTCCTAGAGTTCAAAAGGCCATCGTTTTTGGTGAGTAGTAAGTGTATTCTAATACTTGTCTCTTATGATTTCATGCAGGCCATTCTGATCTCGAGCCAACTCCAAGAAGCGATGTCGCCACGGAGAAGGAGGAGAAAACGAGAGAGACAATTCAAACGGGAGAGACTCCCGGACCTGACGCTCAAGTGATCGAGGCGCTTAACGAAGACAAATCTGAAAATCCATCGCTCGTCGAAGAACATGATGAAGTTGAAATTATGAGCGCCTCCAAACACACTTCAAAACTGAGCATGGAGGAACAAGTCATTGAAGAGGGGAATAAGAAAATTGAAATTAAGGCTAAGCCCCAAGTGGTGGAACTTGATAACCCACTGATCAGGCCTTTGAAGGTTATTCTCCCCAGTGGGATCTCTCCACTGGAAGTTCCTCTTCCTTCCCTAGGCACCGCTTCCCTAGCAAGCAAAGCGTCCAAGAGAAAACTCGTAGGGAAGGAGTCTCTAGAGAAACTGAGAAAGAAAAAGAAGACGAAAAATTAGCTATCATGCCTCTTTCAAATCAAATAGGCCTAGATCACGTAATTATTTCTATTTATTTTCATAGCCTTTATAGATAGACTTTTTGCTCTGAGTCTAGGATAAGTTGTAGTGGAACTTTATTTTGGATTAATGAATATAATTTTGTGTCTTTGCTTTCGATGATTTTCGTTGTTTAGCTCAATGTATAACTTGTAGTCGAAATCCAAAATCTTGTGAGTTACATTGGCCCTAGTTCACTTCCATATGACTAGGAAATTTTTGAAATCGTAGATCTTCTACTCCATGCTTCGGGTACTTAGAAAACTTCCAACCTGCACTCTGGGGACTTAAAGATTCTTGAGTCTTTATGCTCTAGTCCGCACTCTGGGGACTCAGCGTACTCATGTCCGCACTTTGAGGACTTACAGATTTTAGGTCGTCTATACTCTAGTCCGTACTCTGGGGACTCAGAGCACTCCAGTCCACACTCTGGGGACTTGGAGATTTTTAAGTCGTTTGAACTCTAATCCACACTCTGGGGACTCAAGAGTGCTCCAGTCCACATTCTAGGGACTTGAAGATTTTTAAGTTGTTTATACTCTAGTCCACACTCTGGGGACTCATAGTACTCCAGTCCACACTCTGGGAGTTGGAGATTTTTAAGTCGTTTATACTCTAGTCCGCAGTCTGGGAACTCAGAGTACTCCAGCCCGCACTCTGAGGAATTGGAGATTTTTAAGTCTTTTATACTTTAGTCCGCACTCTGGGGACTCAGAGTACTCCAGTCCGTACTTTGGCGACTTGGAGATTTTTAAGTCATCTATACTCTAGTCCGCACTCTGGGAACTTGGAGATTTTTAAGTCATTTATACTTTAGTCCGCACTCTGGGGACTTAGAGATTTTTAAGTCGTTTGTACTCTAGTCCGCACTCTGGGGACTCAAAGTACTCCAGGTCGCACTTTGGGGACTCGGAGATTTTTAAGTTTGTGTGCACGTTCATACGCCAGACAGAATAATGTAACTTAATTTTTTCCATGGGATTACAACATATGGAAACATCAATAGTTCATGGAAAAGATGGCTTCAAGCCCTTATTAATCAAAGAAAATTGAATTGTCTTATTGCACGATGAAAACTAAGAACAACAAAATAAACTTACACCGGAAATAATCGCAACTAAAATGTAAAAGAAAACGACTAAGTGTAATAACGTCGCAGATGCTCGCTATTCCATGCTCAGGGGAGTATCGCGACAACAACATTCGCTAGCTTGAAAGTTCCCTCTCCAAGCTTCCGTTCAATGATATATGGACCTTTTCATGTGGGATTCATATGCGATGGGATCGAAAAAACTCGCTTCAAAACGAGATCGCCCATATAAAAGATTCTCGGTCGTACTTTTTCACTATAATATTGAGCGACTCGGTGCCTAGATGCAGCCGCCCTTAAATCCACTTCTTCACGTTTTTTGTCAAGAAAGTCCAGTGATTCCAGCAACAGATCTCGATTCATCCTAGGGTTGAGTAACCCGATGCGAAGGACTTCAAGTTCCACGGGTATAATGGCTTTTATGCCATATGCTAATGTGAACGGAGTGTGGCCAGTAGCAGACTTGTGGGTGGTTCTGTAAGCCCAAAGTGATGTTGGAAGCTCATCCACCCACTTGCCTCTATCCTTTTCCAGACGTTTTTCCAATATGGATTTGATTATTTTGTTTACGGCTTCTACTTATCCATTGGCTTTTGGATGAGCAACTGTTGCAAACCTTTTCTCAATGCCATACTTTTGACAAAAAAATTTGAACTCCCTACTTTCGAATTGAGTCCCATTGCCCGTAATGATAGTTCGCGAGAGGCCAAAATGGCATATGATGTTTCGCACAATGAAATTAATGACCCTTTTGGTGGTGATTGTAGCTAAGGGCTCTGCTTCTGCCCCCTTGGGAAAGTAATCAACCGCAACTATTGCGTATTTTGTACCACCTTTGGAGATAGGAAAAGAACCGATTATATCGATTCCCCATATTGCAAACGGCCAGGGACTAACCATTTGTGTGAGTTCCATTGGCGAAGCTCTAGGGATTTTCGCATACTTTTGACATTTTTCACATCTTCTTACGTAGTCTTTAGCATCCTGATTTATAGTTGTCCAATAGTATCCATAGCGGAGGATCTTTTTGGCTAGTGTCTGCCCTCCAATATGGTCACTACCTTCTCCTTCATGAACTTCCTTCAGGACTTGTTTTATCTCACCGTGAGCAATGCACCGAAGTAAGGGGACCGAGAATCCTATCAGATACATTATTCCGTCCTGCATTACATATCAAAAAGCTTTGTGAATGACTTGTTGTCTTTCATTCTTTCTTCCGAGCAAGACCCCGTGTAGCAGGTATTGCTTGAATGGGGTTGTCCATGAATCTTTCTCGATTTCTATCTCTAACATAAAATCTACATCTGTCTCATTTATACTCGGAGCATGTAAGATTTCGACGGAAACCAATCCCATCTGCTGTGCATCGCTAGTGCTCGCAAATTTTGCTAATGAATCGGCTTCGCCATTATGCTCATGTGGGATGTGTGAAATATCATAATATTTTAGGTCTGCCGATAGCTCTTGAACACAAGCTAGGTATGGGGCAAGTCTCTGACCCTTTGTTTGATAGTCTCCCCGCACCTAGAACACCCCCAATTGTTAGTCGCAAAAGATTTCAACTGATTTCACTCCAAGTTCCCTGATAAGTTTCAAGCGAGCAATCAATTCTTCATACTCAGCTTCATTATTTGTAGCTGGGAAATCTAGCTTCAAAGCATAACAATTTGATCGGTTTTCGACAGTCACAAGAATTACATCAGCCCCAGAACAATGGTCGTTGGATGTCCCATTGGTGTATAGTTTCCATCGAATGAGGGAATGACATCATCACTGTTTGGTTCATCTGATACGGTAAATTCAGTGATGAAGTCCCCCGGCGCTTGCCCTTGTATGGCTCTCCATGGAATGTAGGTGAAATCGAACTACCTCAACTCAATATTCCATTTTAACAGCCTTTCAGAGGCTTTTGGTCGTTGGAGTACCTTTCGCAAGGGTTGATGGTATAAACACTGATCGAGTGTGCCTGAAATACGGACGAAGCTTACATGATGCAATTCTTCTCAATTTTAGTATAATTTCTTTCTGCCCCCACTAAATGTTTACTAACATAGTACACCGAACTCGGTCTTCCTCGTGGACCAAAGCTGTACTGATGGCATGTTGGGATGCGGCCAAGTATACATACAACACTTGTTGTCTATAGGCTTCGACAGCACCGAGGGACTTCCCAAGTGCCTTACCAAAGCTCGGAAGCATCCTTACAGTTGGGATCCACTCAAAATTTCTCTTTGCTTTCTTAATTACATCGAAGAAAGGAATACATTTGTTTGTCATTGTGGATATGAATCGACTTAGCACAGCCACTTTCCGTTCTGGCTTTGTACATTCTTTATAGTTCTGGGCACTTGTATGTCTCAAATAGCCTGAGTCTTTTATGGGTTAGATTTAATTCCTCGTGTATTAACAATGAAACCCAATAACTTTCTTGATGCAACACTAAAGGAAAAATTCAGTGGATTGATTTTCATTCTGTAATATTTGAGTATATCAAACATTTCTGCTAAGTCTCGAATGTGGTCGTTTGAGTACCGTGACTTCACGAGCATGTCATCCACATAGACTTCCATTGTCCTACCAATCTGGTCATTAAATATCCTATTCACCAGATGCTGACAAGTAGCACCCGCATTTTTCAATCTGAAAGGCATCACTATATAACACTACAGTTCAACGTTTGTGACAAAACTAGTGTGTTAATAATCTGGAATGCGCATCGGGATTTGATTATATCCCGAGTATGCATCCATAAATGATAATAACTCTTGTCCTACTGTTGAGTCGACCAGGTGATCAATTCTGGGTAAAGGGAAACTATCCTTAGGGCTTGCTTTCTTCAGATCTGAGTAATCTATGCAGGTCCTCCATTTTGCATTTGCTTTTCTCACTAGCACGGGGTTGGACACCCATTCAGGGTAGAGGGCATCACGGACGAACCCATTGGCTTTGAGTTTGTCCAACTCCTCTCTGAGAGCAACGGACCTCTACGGGTCCATGCCTCTCCTTTTTTGCTTTACTGGTACGTACCTCAGGTCTATGTTCAATATATGTCTTGCAATGGCAGGAGAAATTCCACAAATATTAGAATGTGTCCAAGCGAAAACATCCAGATTCGCTCGAAGGAAATCAGTGAGATCCTATACCATCGAGGGGTTGAGTTGTGGTCCAATCTTAAGTACCTGCGATGGGTCATCACAGCTGACTGGAATGTCAATCGTCAGTTCAGCCGGTGCTGCTTTTGCCACCCTTGGTTCCTCCTCATTGTCTCTTGGATTTGTGTCTTTATAGATCTGATCATGTTGCCCGAGCCAAGGCTCGGGCATTACTAGTCAATCTTCAGTGACTCGGATGAGGACAGAGCTGTCCACAACCTTTCCTTTCTCTCTTTTTCGGGCGTCTCTCGGCTCAGCCAAATAACACGCATGACCAGTCGCCTGATTTCCATGCACAATACTGACTCCTTTATTGGTCGGAAATTTCAAGGTTAAACACCACGGGGCCAAAGCTGCCCTAAACTTTGACAGGGTCGGTTGACCCAAAAACACGTTATATGGAGAATGGACATCCAAAATGAGGAACAGTAGGATCCGCACCCTATTATGTTCACCTTCTCTAAGTTCAACTGGTAATTCAATGAAACCCAATGCATCTGTAGTTGTGCCAATAAAATCATGAATACGGGCTTTAGATGGTTTCAGATCCTTTGTCTCCATCTTCATCTAGTCATATGCCTTTTTGAAGATGATGTTAATAGAACTTCCGCAGTCAATCAGTGTTCTCCTCACAAACGCTGGCCCAGTGGTGGCTGAGATGACCATCAGATCAATGGTGAGCGCCTCCACTTGCTCAGCATCTATGCTTCTGAACACTATATCATCGGTCATCATTCGATGCTCCTTAGATAGGGCCCCATCCTCTCTGTTTGAACAACATTCAAAATCTTCATGCTTTAGGGAATTATCATACCACTCCATTTCTTGCCAATTCTTGTCCACAGGGTGAGACCCACCGACTATCGTGTTTATGACTAGTCTACCTACAGTCCGAGCAGGTTCCTCTGGATGGCGTGGCGCTTGCCCGCAACTGGGATCTGATGTTCCTTGTCTGCCTTCCTGCAGATTCTTGACAAACTCCTGTAACTTTTTCAGCCAAATCAACTTTTCTATAGCATCGTGGAGGTGCCTATAATCCTCGATATTGTCCCCGTAAGTCTCGTGGAAGCAGCAATACTTCCCAGTCCGCTTTTGCTCCTTGTGGACTCTTTTGGGCATGGCTTTCGATATTGAAAAGTATTGCAAGTCGATAGGTAAATATTTTCCAGAGATGCATTAAGAGGAGTGTATTCGTTGTAAGTTGGAATCCTTGGTTTCCACTTTCCAGCTTCCCTTTTCTTTTTGGGATTTCCTCCTCCGAATCCTTTAGATTGCTCTGGCTTGCTCCAGACATTGACCTGGACCTTCCCCGAGTTATAACCAGATTGTTTTACAACAATATTGCTCTTCACAGTCTCCTTGCCAAGCCCTGGTGCATTGTCTCGCCTTGTCCACATGGCTTCCTCTCTTCTTATGAATTGATGTGCCTTTGAATAAAAACATTCTAGTGTAGTCGAAGGCTTTCCTGCCAGTCAATCGCCAAACTCTGAATCTGATTCTACTCCTTGCATCATGGCCATCAGAATGTCATGGTCATTTAGGTTGCTAACTACAGTAGCTGCAATGTGAAATCTCTATAAGTACTCCTTTAACAACTCCCCTGGAGCCTGAATCACACTAGACAAGGACATCACGTCCTTAGGACGAGTGGCATGAATCCTGAACTATTCCATAAATTTCATCGCTAACTCACCAAAGTTGGAGATAGAACATGGAGGAAGTCGGGTGAACCGTATGGTATCGATTATAGATAAAGTTATCGGGAAGCATCTACGCTTAGTTGCATCACTTTGTCTAGATGAATCCATCATCCACTCATATCTCATCACATGCAGTTGGGGATTAGTCTTCCCTTCGTAGGCCGAAATAGTTGGCATGTTAAACTTCCTGGGGCACTCGACCTATAGGATAGCATCTGTGAATGGAGTATGACTCCTGGATATACCTAAATCATCATTTGAAAAGCCTTGATTTTCTCTCATCGGCTGTTTGACCATAGCTGATAGGTCTGGGGTCTGTATGGAAAATGACAGGTTGGAATCTGTCTTGCGAGACCGTTCTGGTTGGTATCTCCTTTGTTGGAGATCTACCAAACGTGTATCCTGGGGACTTGCTTCATTAGGACCTTGGTTAACAGACCTTCCAGCTCCTACTCGTGCTCCAAATCCTAAGTTTCCTATTCTAGCTCGGGTGTGATTTCCCTAGTGTGCATGAGGGGCCATGGCTCTAGGTAGGGAACCTGGACCATCCTTGGTTGATCGCTCAGCAGCAGCTGTTTGTGTTGTTTCGGTTCTACGGCGTCTATGCCTAGGGGTTCATTGGACGAGGCAGAGCTGTCGGACGAGGAGTAGGAAGCGGGACGTCCTGCAGCGTTTGATGTTGTTGTTGAGTAAGCCAAGTCATGAGGTTGGTGTTAGCTTGAATCTGTTCTTTAAGTTGTCTCCTGCTTTCTATGAGTTCTCTCATCAGCTCTTGAACTCTGTTCTAGTGACAACTTCCATTTGGTTTTGGGTGGTGACAGTCCCTCTACCCGGATTAGCTTGTTGATCGACGGGTCCTACTTGTTGGACGCTAGCGGTCTCGTTGACATTCGCATTATAGGAGGCTGATCTAGTATGTGGTCTTCCCATTGTAGAGTTATTAGTAGGAACTTTGAGTAGAATCAATAGACTTCTTATAAATGACTTGGATCTCCTTCGGGGGATTTCTTCAATCTAGTAGCGACAAAGTAGATCCTAATAACCTGAGAATGCAATTCTTAGTGAAAGCACCAAAATTGGTCACTAACATCCTTGAGTAGGATTTTGTAGAGAGACTAATGAAGAAAGTAAATTAAAACCGGGGAATAACACAGTAGAATGCAATAATAACTGTAAGAAACAAGAACACCAGAATTATAGTGGTTCGGCGTAACTGCCAAAGTCCACTTTGATCGTAATCTTTATTACTTCTTCAAATAATTGAATACAAGTTTAACAAAAAAGAAAGAAGTGTTGAAAATAGCAGATCCTCCCTAGTGTTTCCCTAAAAAAGATCCATTTTCATTGTACCCCTGCCTCCCTATTTATAAACGAAAATAGGCTAGACGTCCTGTCCCATCTCAAGGCCGAGGTGACTCGGCCCATATATAGCGACCTCGAGCTGGTCGGTCCATGCTTTCCGCATGGAAATTGGTCGATCCAGGAACTCCGAACCATCATGGCCGACCGATGGCCATTTAGCAAGTGACTCGAAGTAAGGCCACAAAGTACTAGGAGCAATTCATAATGGATCTCGAAGTGGAGCAATGTCGAGCCCTTCACCTCGATGCGGATTTCCAAGAATAAGCCAACTCCCTCATCTTGCACTAAAACATATATACCGAATGATTGGTTGCCGAGCGATATTGGCGGAGTGGTATTTGCTAAGCAGTATTGGCAAAACCACATATCCAAGTCGAACATACTTACATGCAGATCGATGCATCCAGGCCAAACGGTACCTACATGCTGAGCTTTCAATTCATGTCAATCTCTCTCTTGATCGTGTATCACTTAGATCCAACAAAGAAACTCAATAATTAGACTCTCGTAACCGGGCCAAACAACTAGGTAACAACATTCAATAGATATCATTATTTCTAATACTCGTTATTACTTAAATCTTTGAAATTAGTTTATTTCAAAATTTTATTTCTGTCAAAATAACTCACAATTATTATTCAACTTCAGCTATTGATCATAAACCCAGCTAATATATATAAAATTTCATTTCAAATCTTATTATCACCAAACTTCAAATAAGTTTATTTCAAATTTTTATTCAAGTTCATAACAAATACTAACATTCGAAATTATTAAATTTTTATCTTTAACCATTTTTATTTAATAATTACATTAAATTTAATAATTTAAAATAGCTAAATTATTGGTTGTTACATTTTGATAAGTAGATTTTGAAATATGAGTAAAATAAGTTTTTGAAAAATCACGGTTTTGCAGTTCGGAATCCAAAATTGGATTTTTTTTTTCAAAATGATATTTTAAAATTGATTAAATATATGAAATAAATTATATAAATCACTTTAAAAATTTTAAATTAATTTGGGTTATAAAACTGTATTTCCAAATGATAAAAAATCGTTTTGATCAATATAGCTAAAAAGAGCACTTTCCGTGGCACTTTTTTATAACCTTTGAAATATAGCTTTAAACTTAACGATTCTTTTTCAAATATTTTATAAATATTTTCAAAGGGATAATTAATTGTTTTAATAATGATTTGGGGTATTCAAGTTTATTTAAAAGAGTTTAAATAAATGATTTAAAGAAAGTTCGTATAAATAAAGTGGTTTAATCTTGGCTCTAAAAGCCGACGAGTAAATTGAATTTTTCTATTCATGAGATCCAGATGTGAGGTGCTTAAACTAAGGAGATGTTCAGGAGTAAACAATGCCCTGGCTTACCTGGCCTCTTCCCTGGGCGAGGGATAGATAAGGTCGAATTTTCGAAAACGAGTTAATTATAAAAAGATTAAAATTTTAAAATTTAAATTAAATATAACTTTGATTGTATGAGGATAATCTATTTATACTCGGTGTTAACTTAATATTCACTAGTTTTGGATTAACATCATAGATAACATAGTTTTAACTCAATTAAAATTGTGAGTTTTGAATTAAGAAATCATTATTTAGATTTAAATGAAATAAATTGGAAATATTTTCCTTTGCGAAAAATGAAATGATTTCAAATTATTCCAAGTTTAAAATGGGTAATAAGTAATCAAAGGATGTGATAAGAGAGGTTAAATGATTTCGTATATACCGGAAAGAATGTTAGAAATATATATCTTTAGGAGAGATTTGATAAAAAGAACTTAATCAATTAAAGAATGATTCCTTATTCACAGAACCACTTCTTATCGATGATTGGATCGAAGGAACCGGGGTTAGATCTGGGGTAATTCCTATCCGAAAACCACTTCGAACCAATAAATACATTCAAAAATAAAGACCTAATAAAGAAAACGAAGGATGAAGAACGAAGATTTTCGGAGTTAAAGGACCACTTGTTGACAATTCTAGTTAGCTCCCTAATACTAAAGTAGCAGTGATCCCTTCATTATGGAAACTCTTTGGGTTGCAAGGACTCCTCACTACTAATCCTAGGGTTAATTTTTGACAGGATGTGGTAGGAACGTGCCTACGTTTTCGTTCAGTCCCAGAACGAACTTGTATGGATGAATGTTTGACGTTGCATTTCTAGTTACATAAGTGACCTCTACGAACGTATTATTTTCTTGGTTGCGGAGAAAGCAAATTCTCCTAGCTTAACACCCTTTCATAAGACGTACAAGCATAGGAGTTATGCGTTTGTAGAAATCGGTTGTGTGATTATGGAATGGCAATGTGGCATTCAAAGAGGATAGACGACGTGCTATGTGAAAGGCATTCATTACCTCAAGCCTCACTCCTGGAAATGGCCGAAACAGGGTAGATGCGGCAAGGCTATGTAGTTCGCAACCATTAGGGTGCAATCATCCACTTCTAGATATATTTCTACTCGTTATAACGTTTGGGTTTAAATTATCGTGGATGTATGCTATGAGGGCCCTCGGATAGGTCGGTAACGACCGGGGTGATGACATATTCGGTACTATCTAGAAAGAGGTTGGCCGGTGTTGTGTTGGTAAAGGACCATTAGTTAGGCCTCGATACATTCCTCTAGAGATGTACTGCCGGAAGGTAGTCCCATCACCTGGTCATTTGTATGGAAATCCATTCTCCAATATAAGCCTTCCATTTTGTTTATAGAACCCACGTTTGTGGCTAGTATGTTGAAATTTAATCAATGTAACAATTTCGGCTAAGATTGATAAGTTTACTTGCAAATGTTTCCAAAGATATGTCATTAAAAATAATATCAAGTGATTTTACGTAATAATGATTTGGTTATGATAAGGTAAAAACACGTTCTGTGTTTATGTGCGGCGTGGTCTTATGAGATACCTTTTTGTTTTCGAAACGCATATTTTGAGTACTCACACCAGTATCATGACACCCAGAGTTTATTTTCCTTTTCCTTAAAGTCTGGGTGCAAAATTTTCCCAAATAGTCTAGTAGTCAAGTTTAGTTTAGAAGAAATCTGGATGGAGCTCGAAGCATGGAGTTAGAAGATTTTTCTAAAGTTTTTTTTATCTATTTCCACCACACTCTTGTACTTTAGTATTCCACAATTTGTATGGGCAGAAATTTATAACTGTCCATTTTAACTCTGATAAATTTAATTTAATTTCCGCTATAAATTTTATATTGAAATAACATATGTAAGATTCTATTTTGTCTTTATTTTTCTTTCTTACCCTTGAGAATCCACTTCTCTGGCTCCTGGATTTACGATATGTAAATACCAAGAATGTATTGGTGTCGATTTTTGAGAATCGAAGAGACGAGTCCTCTCAACGTGGTATCAGAGCTTAGGTTGAGCGAATACCTGAGCCTAATAAGGGTAAAAGACTCATTAAAGATAGGGTTAAAATAACATAGGATGAGTAACTCATTATGGATAATGTTAGTAACTCCCTAATATGAGTTTGAGTGTGTCTGTGTATGAGTGCGTATTTGTTAATATATATACAAATGAATTTTGTTTTATTTGAAATCATTTTACCTAAATACATATATATATATATATATATTTGAAAAGGAAAGAATATTTTGATAAAAAATTTAAAGAATTTTCAAAATAATAAAACATTTTTATACAAAGAATTTTAAAAGCTATCTTTAGAAATGAATCTGGAAACATTTTTCTAAGTATTGGCCGAACCTCTCTACCATAAAATTTGCTAGCAATTACCTACTAATGTCTAATTGTTTACCTTGTAGAAAACATATGGGGGGAATTACGCAAAAAGAGAGTCCTCTAGAGAAAAATAGGGCTGTAAGGATGGCCTTATTGTTCTCTCTGGTGACGAAGAGGAGCAACTAGAATATCTACCTAGCAATGGTGGGTTCCCGATTGAGGAAGAATATGCCGCATACATTTGAAGGGGTGAAGATGGATACCTTGTGGTAGGAGTGCTTGTACTACCTCCAGCACCGTAAGTAACAATGATTTCTAGTAACGATGAACCCGGGCAGGCCACGGAGGGAAAGTGGATAGCAGTTCCCGTTAGCTCCATTTTGGAACCAATGGAAGAAATTGAGCTAACGGAAGAAGAACCAAAACCCATAGAGAAGGATTCAGAGCCGATGGAAGACCCTAATACTATTATATTGAACGAGTGTAGTAATGTAGTATGGCATATGGAAGGGGAGCATGTTGAATGGTAGGAGGGATCATCCAATTCATACATAAACTGGAATAAGATAGTAAGAAACAACGAAGAAACAACAGAAGAAGAAGAAGAAGAAGAAGAGAAGGGGGTCGAAGAATTCAAAAACCCTTAGTAGGAAAACATGTAAGGCTTCGAATAATTAGAAGAGGGAGTAGTCTTTCTTAGAATACCAGTAGAAATGGGACATCTCCCATGGAACCAACTATGGTTACCCCACGTAATGGGAGAGATACCGAAAGAGGATGGCAATGAAGCCGACGATGATTTAGATAGTGACAAAGAAGGTGAGGGAGAAGTGATGATAAACCTTGATATTTGGAGTCCACCATCATCTTCAGACTCGGAAGAGTAACATTGGGGTACTAAGAGTGGTTTTAATATGTATGTATAAGTTTGAGGAGATACTTTTTGATTTGGTATCTTGTATCATTTTAGTCTAAGGAAGGGAGGGGAATTTTTCTTTCTTGGACCTGATTTTAAATTTTGAATGATGTAAGCATGTGAGAATTTATAATACGATATTGTTATGATATTAGTATAAAGCTTTTGAATTTTTCAAAGATTAATTGACCCGAGTGGCTTGAAAGTAAATAAAAATGGGCAGGAGAAGTGTTCGGATGGTAAATGCTTCTTTTAAGTATTCCCCTTCTTGTTAGGAAAATATGTAATACTATTAGTAGTACCCACTTCCTTGGCATCATTTTTGAGTTACTCATTCAATATAATTTTCTAAAGTAAAGAAAAGCATGATGTGAATTATAACTTGATAAAATAATTGATAATCGTCAATTTTTATCAAAGTATGTTATCTTAATTGATAAGTGTGGGTGTGCTTTGATCTTAAAAAAAATTGTTAAATATAATTATAACATTTGAATAAGCATATAAATACTTTTTAATATTAAAACTGGTGTAGGTAAAGATAATACATACATATATATAAAGGAAGTTTCAATTAATAAAGGAGTGCTAATTGATAAAGAAAGTTTTAGCTAAATAAAGAAAATTTTCACATTTAATATTGCTTAGAAGAAGTTTATGGTTATTTACTAATTTAATGAATTATTTGGATAATGAGTTTTTCAGAAACCACTAAGATATGTTTAAAGATGTATTTATCTTTTGAAAAGAAATGTATTTTTAAGTAGAAATATTTGGAAATAATAATGTAAAATGGTTATGTATAAAGAATTATATTCATAAAAGTTTGAATGAAAGATGTAAGTTTTTTGGAGTATTTTCATAAGAATTTTGGAAAGGTTAATTAATTCATATGAAACCTAAGATTCGTATGCATAACATTGACGTATTTGACACTTACCCGAAAAAGGATTTATCACTCGATTCTTGACGATGAACATTGATGAGGGTTTTTGGTTAGATACTTGAATTTTCTATCATAGTTGAGAGCTATGCAAGGAGAACTAAATTTCTAATCAGAAAGCCTGACGGGATCCGCACTAAAGAACCGGGGGATCAATGCTAGTTCGGAAGTAAAATTGTAAATTCGAATAGTAAATCAAACTAGATATTGTGTATGGGTGATCTATATACAGCGTATAAGAGTAAGGTAAAAAATAATTGGGAAAACCTTTGGGGTTTTGTTTTGGGTGATTTTGAGGACGAAATTCTTTTAAGAGGAGGAGTTTGTAACGACCCGCCAATTTATCGCTTTGATGAATTATATTTATTTTTAAATTTATTCAAATAAAAGGATGATTATATAAATAATATTATTTTAAGTGATAATAAGAAATAGTAATCTAATTTTGAATAAATATTTACAAAAATATATCCTTGGAATTTATATCGATAAAATGACATCATATTTAAATATAGATGTTGATGCCAAAAATGGGCATCAACACCTAGTAGAATCTAGTAGAGACTAAATGAAGAATGAAACTAAAATAGAATATAAATCATAAATGAACACACATATTATTTTAGTGGTTTGGTAATTTTGTCCTACGTCCACTTTATGTTTTTATTGATCTTCAACTTGATTATCATTACAAGAGTGTATGGATCAGGTGGGATCCATTAGTACAAAAGTGAAGAATAAAAATAGCGGAGCCTCTATAGAGAAAGCTGGATCCCTTTTCTAGTGCTATGCCTGTTGTATTTATAGGGGAAGACGTGTACGGATCAGACTAAAAATTTTGTAAGATTCGGGAGATCAAGACGAGGCTACCCAAAAAATTATAGGCCCATCAGCGGCCCATAATAAGGAACAATCATGATCCGTATATTTGCACCCAAATGGGTTGCGATCTCTATGAGGGATGCCCCATGATGTTAGCTACTTGCCCCCCCAAATTTCCTCCAATTCCGACGTATGGTTTGTGATATATCGCATTTTCCCTGAAGTAGTATTGCTTGAACTCTGATTTTTGGCCATCCCTCCAACTTGCTCCAAATGTCATGCGATCCCTTTAAGGTGTTCCATATGTCCTAATTAGTTTATACTCCAAGTTTCATGTTGATAGCTTCTGCAGATTTCGAGTTATTAACCGATCATTGTTGCAATTTGTAGTGAACGCTGAATATGGACGATCCCTTTTATACCGATCCCTTTTGATAGGTGAAGTAATTTTTCCATGACCCGAGGATACGAACTCCAAATGACTTGAAACTTGAAATGTAGCCTCATGGGGCCTTCCTTGTCACTCTGCGTTGATCTTACCAAGTTGGGAAAAAAATTAAGGATATGTATCGATCCCTTAGGGAAAGGAATAGGCACTAATCCCATGCCTAGGGGGAGGCATTATTCCATACTTAGAATATTCTAAAGAGTCTATCTCTTGGCCTCGGTTTATCGTCGATTTATATCATTGCCAGCGCTTGATCTTTGAGCCTAATAATCATCTTTTTGGGCTATCTTCCTAGATGATCATCTATTCTAACTTGTCTAGTCAGTCTACATATAGCCGAGCCAAAAGGCCGGAAAACAATAGATTTACAAATTTAAATTGAGATTTAATAATTTAGTAATTATTTTGATTATTCAAAATAATTATTTTAATTGATGATAATTCATTTTGAATAGTAATAAAGTGATAATATATCATTTGTGATAGTTTTCATAAAAACAAATATTTGATTTGAAAACGTAAAGAAAAAGCAATAACGCTTTATCGGTATAGTAGCAATTTTTGTAAATAGTTGTTAATACAAATTTACCTGGTTTTATATTCAAATATAATCATTTTAATAAATTTAAAATGGTATGGAGTTTATTTCTAAATTTTGTTTACAAATATATGTATGTTAATAAATAAGTGAAAATGTGACCGACGATCGGTTTCCCGGATTTCAACGATTTAACAAACAAAAGTTGTTCAAGGATGTTCGAAGTGTTATGCACCTACATGTACATACATACATATATATATACATATATATACATATATATATACATACATACATATATATATATATATATATATATATATGTCGCATGCACATGATAACATACACATGTGTACATAAACACACACACACACACACACATATATATATATATATGTATGTATGTATGTTTGTATGTATGTATGTATGTATGTATATTACAAAAATGATTTAATAATTCCTAAAGCTTAACCTTCAAGTAACCATAAAGCAAACATCAACTCATTGTACCACACTATCACCTCACATCACTATCATATGGCTTTGGGGGGAGCCGTGCGTGTAGAGGGATAGAGGGTGTGGGCTATGGGCATTTCGGTAATTTTGTATTTGAATATTTTATTCCAAGTTTTTTCTATAAATAACACCCCTCTTCTCATAAAATCCTAATACCATTCCACTTCTTCCTCCTCTTTTCAAGCTTTCTATGAGCCTCTCTAATGGACTCTTATTCATAGAAAAAGATTTTAGAAAAGTTAGGGAAAATATCTCAAATAAAAGACGAAAATATATACACTAGTTTATAATATCAATCCACCTCGAAATTAGTTCAAAACACCTCCTCTACTCTTCCAAAATCCACGGTCAGCACCCCACATCACCTAGGTCATAAGATCCTCCCCCAATAAGGCTAGGCCAACCTCTCCCATAGATCGCAAGCTCGGTTTCATTTGCTTTGGCTCGTTTGTAGCGGAGCTATAGCCGATTTTATATTGGCTCGAAGGGAAAATGAAGGTGAGAACTCCTAAACTATAATATTATATTTTTGAATGATGATATGATGTTTGCACTTGATTTTTAATATGCTTTGATCATCAAGTTTGGTTGTTTCATAAGAATGTTGAATATATATATATATATATATATATATATATATATATATATATATATGCAAGTCATGGAAATACACGTCGATAAGCACAAAGGGAATCACATTCCTTGATATGGTGAAATGGTGCATGTAGAATGTTAAACCTCTTTAAAAAATATTTAAAAATCGGTTTGAAATGTTTTATAAACATATAAAAGTAATTTAGTGAATTTGGAATGAGAAATGGAAATTTAGTCAAAAAAATAGGCACGTCGCGTAACAGCAGTTTGCGATTTCACACCATAAAAGTCAAATGAGTGTATAAAATGGAATATAGCTCGAAATTTTTCAATATAAGAATTTTCCAAACTATTACATCAATATTTTTCCAACAAAGAAAGAAAATTGAGATTTTGATAAGAAGATTTAGAAATATGAGTAAAATAAGATTTTGAAAAATCGCGGTTTTGCAGTTCGGAATCCAAAACTGGATTTCTTTGAAAATGATATTTTAAAATATTTTACAAATATGAAATAAATTCTACAAATCTTTTAAAATGATTTAAAAGTGATATGAGTTATAAAAATGAATTTCTAAATGATAAAAAGTCGTTTTGATCAATATAGCTAAAAAGAGAACTTTTCGCAACACTTTTCTATAACCTTTGAAATATAGCTTTAAACTTAACAATTCTTTTCCAAATCTTTTATAAATATTTTCAAATGGATAATTAAGTGTTTTAATAATGATTTAGAGTTTTTTATTTTATTTAAAAGAGTTTAAATAAATGATTTAAAGAAAGCTATTACAAATAAAGTGGTTTAATCTTGGCTCTAAAAGCCGACGAGTAAACTGGATTTTCGTAAGTAAAAAACGAAATGAATTTAAATTATTCCAGAGTTTTAATGATTTCATATATACTAAATAAACATCTTTAGGAGAGATTTTGATAAATTGAACTTAATCAATTAAAGAATGATTCCCTATTCACAGAACCTTTTTTTATCGATGATTGCATCGAAGGAACTGAGGTCAGATCTGGAGTAATTCCTACCCAAAAACCATTTCGAACCAATGTATGCATTCCAAAATGAAGTCCTGATGAAGAAAATGAAGGATGAAGATCGAAGATTTTCGAAGTGAAAGGACTACTTGTTGATAATTCTAGTTAGCTCCCAAATATTAAAGTAGCACTGGTCCCTTCATTTCTGAAACTCTATAAATTTGCAAGGACTTCTTGCTACTAATCCCAGGGTTAATTTCCGAGAGGATATGGTAGGAGTGTGCCTTCAGTTTTGTTCGGTCCTAGAATGAACTTGTTTGGACAATGTTTAATGTTGCATTTCTCGTTACATAAGTGATCTCTACGAATGTACTATCTTCTTGGTGGTGGAGAAGGCAATTTCTCTTAGCTTAACACTCTTTCTTAAGACATACGAGCTCAGGATTTATACATTTATAGAAATCAGTTGTGTGATTATGGAATGGCAATGTGGTATTCAAAGAGGAAAAATGATGTGCTATGTGAAAGGTAATCGTTACCTCAAGCCTCGCACACCGAAATGACCAAAACGGGGTAGATGCGGCAAGGCTATGTGGTTTGTGACCATTAGGATATGATCATCTTCTTTCAGAAATATTTCTATCCACTATAACGTTCGGGTTTAAATTATTGTAGATGTGTGCTATGAGGGCCCTCAGATAGCTCGGTAACAACCGGGATGATGCCATATTCGATACTATCTAAGAAGAGGTAGGCCAGTCTAGTGTTGGTATTGGACCATCAGTTGGGCCTCGGTTCATTCCTCTAGAGATATATTGCTAGAAGGTAGTCCCTTCACCTAGCCATCTGTATGGAAATGAATTCTCTAATTATAGCTTACCATTTTGTTTGTAGAACCTATGTTTGTGGCCAGTATGTTGGAATTTAATCAACGTAACAATTTTGGCTAAGATTGGTAGGTTTACTTGCAAATGTTTCAAGATATGTTATTAAAAATAATATTAAGTGATTTTACGTAATAATGATTTGGTTATCGTAAGGTAAAAACCCGTTCCAAGTGTATGTGCGGCGTGGTCTTTTGAGATACCTTTTTGTTTTCAAAACATGTATTTTGAGTTCTCACACCAGTCCTATGACTGACCCGAAGTTTATTTTCCTTTTCCATAAACTTTGGGTGCCTAATTTTCTCGAGCAGCCTAGTAGTCTGGTTTAGTTTAGATTAAATCTGGATGGAGCTCGAAGCATGGAGTCCTAAGATTTTTTTGAATTTTTTCTATCTACTTCCACCACACTCTTGTATTACAGTATTCCGCTATTTGTAAGGACATGAATTTATAACTGACCATATTTTACTCTAATAAATGTATTTTAATTTCCATTGTAAAGTTTATATTGAAATAACATATGTAATATTCTACTCTGTCTTTATTTTTCTTTCTTACCCTTGAGAATTCCCTTCTTTGGCACCTGGATTTACAGCACGTGAATACCAAGGATGTATTAATGTCGCTTTTCGAGAGTCGAAGAGATGGGTCCTCACATGAAGCATTCAACTCATCTTCTCGAGCTCTAATGAATGTCAACGATAAACCTGCCTTTCTCAAACTACTTGAAAGAGCATGCGAGGAATTTAGGGAAAACAAAAACCAATCATTAGACCTAAGTTTAGTATGAGAAACTCAAGAAATATGTGTCCAGCATATCACAGTACTTTTGAGATCGCATGGAATGCCGTAACGGTTATCCCTTCAAAAGAACCACCATTTAATATGTAAGGTGGTATAATAGGTAATGTCTAGGGTGTAGAATATAAATATTATAACATGTCTGAAATGGTTACATTGGTTACATTCAGCAGCGTATTATGAGTGCAATCAAAACCCGATAAGGAAAATTCGCATATTGATTTTCCACGAAGATCCCTTCGGTCAAGCCAAAATCCAATCTCCATGCACAAGGATCAGAAGTTACCTTCCGAGCATCATATATCTCTAGATAAAATATACCATAAGGATAACACAAAGCACATGCCCAAACATAAACATAAACCATGTGGCACCAAATACCATCAACTCCTGTGCGCAACATCTATAAGCATACTCTAGATCTTGAATTTACATTATCCCGTCGTAAGTTAGCAAAACCCCATATTGTGCATCCTACACTATTTTTAGTCATTTTCGATGTCGAGGTCACGTTCGACATCTTTCACATGAGTCTTCATCACTCCAACAAAAACACGAACCCCAAATTAGATCCCCATGTCTCGAACAGATCTCGAAACCACAAATGGATTCTCATATCTCAACAGATCTTGGAATCACAAATGGAATACCACATCTTGAATAGATCACATATAACCACATGTGTTCGAGAATCTTAATCAGATCTCGAATCTCCATATAGATTTCCGCATCTCAAATTGATCCAGTTCCAAGAGATAGAACACGTATCACTACCTTGAAGTGGTTTTCAATAAGTAAAATAATTATCAATCTCAGTCTCTTCAAGACTGAATAGATGAATTTGGTCATTCGGTGGTAATGAGAATGATCGCATATGGAAACCAAGTCTCTTATACTAGTCACGTTTTTGATATTTTCATCCCACACTATCCCTCAATCAAGAGTGAAGCCGGTAGGTTAGAGCTCTATTGCTCATATCCCTACACGAACATCAACTTTAATTTCCACAGATAGACAAGCCAACCTTGCCGGCTTCTATTGCTAACTATACGACTAAATACTTCCTGTAAACGAATAAGCATACAAACCATGATCAAGTCACATAAGGCATAATTAAGTTAAATAAGAGACTTCTAATCCCTTTTTTGTTTAACTAATATTTTATTAATTAAAACCTCTTTTATTAGTAAAACTTCTTATCTAATAAATATCATTTATGAATTTTTACTATTCATTTGTACTTTTTTCAATACTTCGAAAGTATTCATATACTTATCTCAAATGTATAAGTACATTCACAAATTATTAACAAGATTTCTTACTTTAAACCTTTACTCTTTCTATACTTGTAAAATTATTCATATACTTATCTCAAATGGTATAAGTATACTCACAAATCATTAACAAGATTCATTAATCTAAACCTTCACGTTTTCTATCTTTTTTTGAAAGATTCTATACTTATATTTTCCTTTAAAATATCCATTTTAAGGATCTAAATACTTTCACAAATCTATTCAAAAGGTTTAAGAATAATGTAACTTAAAACATTGCCACTACAATTCAAAACCATTTCACTTATGCTTATCTTTAAAACATTTTTTTAATATGTATTTACATTCAAAAGTATAATAAAAAAATGGTTAAAGACCAATATAATTAACACATTGTCACAAAAAATCCAAAACCATTCCATACTTATATTATCTTAAAAACGTCCCTTTAAAGATCCAAGATAATATTTGGTTAAGTTCGATAGTCAACAAATGATTATCTAGTTAAAACAATTGCTCATACAAATCAATGTTCGCACACTTAACTCGTTTCCAACATTTCAACTTAACCATTACTCATTCAAGAGTGAAGCCAAGTAAGCTAGGGAATTGGTTGCATTAAAGCCTTGCCTAGACACTTCATTCTTTAATCTCACAAATAGACAAGCATATGCATCGACTTTTGGTGTTGAGTATAGTATCCATGATTTTCATAAACAGGTAACAAACAACATAATTAACCCATTTCCGACATTGCCGACATAACTATTCCTCGCTCGAGGTGAAAATTCGGTAGATTAAAGCTCTATTTCTCAATCCCTACTCGATTACAATCTTAACTCCTAGAAATAGATAAGCATACTTCGTCGGCTTTAGTGTTTAGCAAAGTAAATTACCTTTCAAACAAGCAAACAACAAGATTAACACGTTTTTGGCATTCCAACTTAACCATCCTTGTTCAACAGGGAAGCCCGGTAGCTTAGAGCTCTATTGCTCCATCCTTAATCGACATCAGCCTTAACACTCGAAAATTAGAGAAGTCTACCTCGTTGGCTTTTAGTGTTAAGCCTCTTCTTTACTTTTCCACAATTTATATTTAATTATTGAAAATATATTTAAACTTCAAACAAACTTTAGGGTTCTTCAAATAATGTTTAAAAACGTTTCTCAAAAAATTAGGGAAAATACCAAATTTAAATATCATTTTTGAATACTTAAAACCATAAGTGACTTACTACGACATTTATAAATGCTGTTAAATGTTCTTGCTAAAACAACAGTGAAAAGCACGGTTATTGTGACTAGTTTTAACATCGTTAACAAATGATTTAAGATTTGAAATTTTTATCACAAGTACTACTATTATGGTACTTAAAAAATAGAAAGAAAACTTTTCATTTATTTATAAAAATTACCAAAAACATGGGATTCAGAAGTGCACTTATAACGACTATTCTCGCTTCAAATACTTTCAAACTTACTTCAATTTAACACATAAGCTTGTTAGAAACTAGGATTTCTAGAAAACAATGCGGAAAGGATCTTAAGGCTATTTAAACACTAGAGAGAGTGAAGTGTGTATTAACTAATTATGAATTTAGAACAATATCTACTCTAATTACGAAAAAAAAATCAAGTGATCAAAGCATAAGTAAGTAATATAGTAAAATGCAGTAAAGTAAATAACACCATGGATTTTTACACTGGTTCGGATTAACCAATCCTACATCCAGTCTTGTATTGCACCGTACAGAATTTCACGATCACAACTTGCTTTTCACGGGTGGCAAGAACACCTTTACAATATTGATTTCACGGAATACAAAATGCACCCTCTTGATTTATAGGCTACATGAACACCCTCTTCTCTATACAAACAAAAATAGAGTAAGGTAAGTAGTTGTATCTTTAATGTAGAGTCTTGCAGGTTTAGTACAATGATCCTATAGACCTTAAGTGGCAATATATTTTTGAATTCTTTAAGGAATAGGATGAAATTAGAGAGAGAATGATAATAATTCAAGTAGAAACTCTTTGATATTTAGTGGTTTGCAAATCAGTGAAGAATTGAAATGAAATATTAACGATTTGCAAAGAGAATATAAGAGCATGTAATGGAATTTTCTTCTAAAAGTATGGAAGAGAAAGAGTATGGGAAAGAAGAGAGAATTGGTTGGAAAATTCATTTTTCAGATGCTTTATATAGTAGTTGAAGAGATGTCTCTAGGTGAAGAGTTGGCGGGAAAATCTATTATTTTGAATTTAAGAAAACTAACCAACGTGAAGTATGTTGACATACTAGGAGGCCATATGTTGACATATATGCAGTTTTCAAAAAGAAATAGAAACACCAATAAGTGTTGTAAGTTTCAGATTTCTAAATATGCAATGTGATTCGGTTGATGTCATTGATTGATGATCTTCAAATATAATTGCCATGGGTCTTTAATAAGAGATTGTAAGGTTGAACCAACTACTCATCATTTCATATACCTCTGTCGTTATAGTATTCTCCTTCAATTAGTTCGTTCTTCCATTTTCTCTGATTATTCTTGATACATAATTCATTTTCTTCCACTGAGTTCTTGTTTATCTCTATAAATGCTCCATAATATATCTAGAAGTGCTGAAAAACTTAAAGATTCGCTACTTGTTCTATTTATATGGTTGTTGTCATCAAAATTGATAACTTGGGTACTAACAATCTCCCCCTTTTTTATGATGGCAACCATATAAATATTTGAGAGATAAAATATAATACTTTTATATTTGACTCTCCCTAACTCTATTCACTCCCCCTATTATTTTGCCTAGTTTATTAATACATTTTCTCCCCCTTTGTCATCAAAAAAGGGCGAAAAAATTGTCTAAGCGCAACTAGATAATATGTATAGAGTTTGTATATATAGATGAATGTATATAAACTGAACTCACGAGGGGAATCAAAATTAATACAAAGCATGAAGTAAAATATAAATAAGAGAAGTTTTATAGTTACCGACTTTGCTGATGCCAATAACATATCCTTTTGAATTATATCCAACTCGCTATATTTGTATATAATCTTGCTTAGTATCTATGGATTATATGCTTTGAACATCCGCTCTCCTGTATCCATTATTGGGTACCTAAAAAAATATTAAATACACGCACTAGTACCCTCTTCTATTTTCCGGTCTATGAGGTTAAATTTTGGGAAGCAAAACACATGAAGAGTTTGAATGCCCTTTAAAAATATAATCATTGGATAAATAAATATTATTAATAAGATTATCAATATATTTTTCTTTCTCATTATTGTCTAACCTTCTAGGAAACCATAAACTAATGAACTTACTTGGGGATTTGAACTTTAATTTCCCTTTTTTAAAAAAAATTGGTAACCTTAACAAATTTAGTACCTTGAGTACTATTTTTATTTTATTTGGGCATAGTAGTGTATCCAAGTCCATGATTATTGTTAGTGGGCTTGGATGTGGATAATAAACTTTCCAGATTAGCCTTTCCTTCATTAAATTTATCATACTAGTTTTCATTCTATCAAAATATTTATTACAGTTAAGAATAACATTGTCCAAAGATGTTATTTGTCATTTAGATCGGTGATGATTTTATAGATTCATTTTCACTTTTCAGTTTTTCAAAACTTTCAAGCACTAAATCCATTTCATCATTACGTCCATTAAGTCTTTTAATTTCATCTTCTAGACATTATTTTTCTGAGTTAACATTTCATTAAACATTTTTAATCTAACTCTGCTAAACTTTTCTTGTACTCTTTTTTAAGCATTTTATATCTCATATACATATCATTTAAGACATTAGTAATTTCTTTATTAAAATTCCATACCTGGTCATCCTTTGCCATGAGGCACATGTTCGCATTTTCTTTTTCTAAATCACTATCACTTAATGATATATCTGAATCATCCTATGTTGTATTGAAAGCCTATTTGGTCTTCTTATTGAAATCGTTTAAAGAGTGCTTTGATTTCTTCAAATTTGGATAGTCTCTTTTCAAATGACCTGGTCGATCACATTCCATTTCTGGAATTAAAGTTGTTAGTTTTTCGAAGTTTGTTTGTCTTCCTATATTTCAAGAATTTCTTAAAGGTCATGAAATCGATTTCCTCATCATTGTCGTCGTCATCTGGTTCATGGTTGTCGTTTGTAGCATTATGTGCTAGTGATTTCTTCTCATTTGCTTGATTCTCTTTTCTAACATGCAATTTTACTTCATAGGGAATTAGATTGCCAATTTATCTACTATTTTCATAGTACTGATACCATTGGCTTCTTCGATTGCCAGAGTCTTCTGATCCAATTCACTAGAAAGTGGATTCAAGATCTTTCTGACCTAGTCCTCTTTAGTGACATTCTTTCATGATGATATTATTGCATGTAATATATCCTAAAATCTAGAATACATAACAAAGATAGACTCGTTTGGTTTAGTTTTAAAAAGTTGAAATTGATTGGTTAGCATAGAGATATCTTATTTTTTTTACTTTACTAATGCTCTCATGTGTGACTTGCAATGTTCTCCAAATTTCATATGCAGACATACAAATGAAAACTGGATTAAATTCATTTTTATCTAAGGCACAAAATAAAATATTCATGACCTTTGAGTTAATAAGTGCTCGTGTCTTTTGGTCTGCTGTCCAGGATGAGTACTCCGTGTGGGGTTCAATGTACTCACTATGTGTAATATTCTAAACATCTAAACCATTAGACTGTAGAAAAATTTTCATCCTACAAACCCAATAAGCATAATTAGTACCATCAAATAATGGAGATCTAGCAGTAGATTGTCCCGTTACAAAAGTGTTACTAGTATTATTAGCCATTTATAATTTTCAAAAGTTAAGTTATGAACTTTTGAAAATTAGTGCTCTGATACCAAATCTTAGAAACTAGGATTTCTATAATACAATGCGGAATGGACCTTAAGGCTATTTAAACATTAGGGAGGGTGAAGTGTGTATTAACTACTTACTTACTTTAATTGTAAATAGAAACAAGTGATCAGATAATAAGTAAGTAATAAAGAAAATGCAGTAAAGTAAATAACACCAGGGATTTTGATACTAGTTTGGACTAACCAATCTAACATCTAGTCCTGTACTGTACCGTATTGAATTTTACTAACATGACTTGCTTTCCACGGGAGGCAAGAATATCTTTACAATCTTGTTTTCATGGGCTACAAGATGCACCCTCTTGATTTACGGGCTAAAAGAACACCCTCTTCTCTATACAAACAATAATAGAGTAAGGCAAGTAGTCATATCTTCAATACAGAGTCTTGTACATTCGGTACAATGATCCTATTAACCTCCAGTAGCAAAATAATTTAAAATCTATAAGGAATAGGATAAAATCAGAGAGAGAATGACATGAATTCAAGTAGAAACTCTATGATATTACGTGGTTTGCAAATCGGTGAAGAATTAGAGTGAATAGCATCAATTTGCAAAGAGAATGTAAGAGTATGCAATGGAATTTTCTTATAGAAGTATGGAAGAGAAACAATACGAGAAAGTAGAAAGAGTTGATTGGAAAATTTGTTTTCCTGACGCTTTATATAGTGGTCGAAGAGACATATCTTTTAGTGAAAAGGTGGCGGGAAAATACCATGGTTTGAAATTTAAAAACCGACCAGCGGGAAGTATGTCGACATACTAGGATACCAAATGTCGACATATAGATGATTTTCAGAGAGAAATAGCAACAACAATAACTGTTGCAAATTTCAAACTTCTAAAGTACCTCTTATTAGTATGCAATGTGATTCGGTTGAGGTCGATGATTGATGATCTTCATGTAACGGCCCGCCTTTTTGGACAGTTTTAAACCGACGATCAAATACACATGTCGATTCCAAACCATTAAAAGGGCAGATAGTTATTGGGGTAATTAAGAAAAGAAAAGGAAGGGAAATAAAGGAAATGAAACAACACAGAATCTCACAGCGGAAGGCTAAAGTATAATAATAAAATAACAGTTCATGAAGCTGTTAATTAAATGAATACATTTGAAATGAATACATTTGATTATTATTAAACAACATTTATCAGAGTTACATACACAACAAATATCATACAACAATGCAGCGGAATGGAATGAATATAATAGTAGTAGATAATATACCAAATCTTCGTCTCCGTCCTCCAAGGAAATGATCTTCAACCTAAACTGAAAACTCAGGACTGACCCGAGCGTAATGAAAAGACAAAACACTCGAGTCAGGACTAAATATCCTTATGAAAGTTAAATCAATCGTAAATAAATATGAGTGTAAACGGCGTCAGAGATGTTTACGGGGTTTGACATCTCCTATCCAGTGTCAACGTGCGTGCAATAACTTAAGAGATGTTACGGGATTTTCCATCTCTCAAGGATCCGTTAAACTATCTACTATGTAGTAATATACGCTAAGTAGATAATGCCTATCAGTAATATAAAGTATCAAAATAGCGTTAAGGCGTTACCATAATCCCCCTTAACACATTTTATATTCCCAAAAGCATATACAAGACCGTAGTTTCCCCAAAACCGGAAGTCACCAGAGGGCAATCCATATACTCAAGGTACAAATCAAAACGTAGTGGTCGCGAATAGGATAATCAGTATGACAAGGTACATGAGGCAATACCAACTAGAATACTAGTAGTTGCGTGATCCGGACTGATGTTGGGCATGGCCAGCAGCTACCCCAACACCGCGAAACAACACTCCCAAATCAAGGGGTGCACCCAAATCAAATCACAAATGTAATAGATATGGTATCGAAGAAGTGTGTCCGCTAGAGGTGGCGAACCTCAATGGCCCGGCGCGGCTCCTGTTTTAGTCATGTCAGGGGTCATCCAATATCGTTCTCTTTCTTCAGTCAACGCGTTCACCAAACCATCCACTTCATTCTGGATCAACACTCCGCGTATAATAGTTATTAAAGTGGTTTTCGGTATCGACAGAGAGTATGTCCATATCCGATCTCGGTCTCTTTAATAACTACGTATTATTACACCGTTGGCTCTTTTATATTTCAAATTGATTCATGATTGATAACAAAATATCATATTCGCTTTAAAATCAAATCCATTTCAAAATCATCATATATTCCAAATTAATTTAAATCTAAATTTCAAATAAATTTTCAATTCCAAACTCAAACTTGAAATATCATTTCATATCAATTTTCTTAGAAATATTCAGAGTTCAATTAAAAGTCCAATCTTTTAAAACAAATCAACTTTCAAAAATTTACACCGTATTTCAATTTGCAATTTAAATCTAAACTTCGATTTTATTTAATAATTTCGTTTACCAAGTTTAAATTCTAACATTTCGAGCTCCAATTCAAAATAATTCAATTTCCATAAATTGGATTTTATTCTTAAAATCAATTCATTTAAATAATTTCAAAACAACTTTTAAAATCATTTAATTTAACCAACTCGGTGTCCGTATATAATTTTCTAACCTATGGCCAAGTGATTAGTTATTACAATTAAATGTCAGGGATGAATATATTATTTAAATCAATCACAGTGTCATATGTATGCATAGCAGGATATATATAAACAAATAAACATCCAAACATTTAAATATCAACCAATAACATCCATCGAAATAAATCATCCAATAGGCAATACAATTCACGGCAATTTCATATTTATCAATGTCAGGTAATTTAATCGCAATTCAATTTTAATTTTAATTTAACTGTCAATTTAATTTTTTTTTTTAACGGTGAATTCAAATGACAATCAATATGATAATTAAATTTTATCAAACAACAACAAATAAAAATCATAACTATGCATAATGTCAAATTTAACTAGCATAAAGATATTCAGTACGTTGTGAGCGTTATAAAATACTCACCTTGATTTTACGATTTTAAATCAAATCGAACGACGTTCGATTTAACCCAAAATTTTCTCTAGCTCCAAACGATTCCAATCCAACTCCATAGCGTAGTGCTCGTCCACACGATTCCAACGCAAAAAGTTTCATCCGAATCCGACCTCGCAGCAAAGAGATACATAATTTTGAAGTTACACGAATTATAATATAAATATTTACATATCAATTTTTATTTAAACCCCAGATTAAATCACTACCGCACAATCCCCTTCAACAAGATCTGGCCGCACATGCTATCTTCCTCTCCATCACGTTCGCGTACAGGCAACCAAACCCATCACGCACGCGACTAGGGCATAGGGCCGCAACCACCACGCTACCCTAAACTCCATCATACCCCTGCCAAATCAAAGCCCTCCTCGCGAGCCACCCACGCGCCAAGTTTCATCCCGCCATTCGCCGTCGTTTGCACGCAATCCAAGGAAATACGTACACACTTCCATGTCAGATCTGGACGAATCCATGAAGAAATAGCATACATCAACCGTACGGATTTGAAGAGCTCGTCGAGATCTACACTTTTGCTTTTGGAATTTTTTGATTTCGTTGAACGGATTGAGAGATATTAACGAAAGAAGTTCGAGCAATTCTGGCCTTCGAAAATAGGTGGCGGCCATGATTTAGAATTAGGGTTTCTGGATTAGAATAATAATAAAACTGTCTCGGTTTGCGTGCGTATTTATATAGGTAGGTCCAAAATCATCCGAACTCCAATCGAGACGTGCCGCCAGGCGTTTATAAGGTTTTACCCCCATTCCGGACGCAATGGAACTAGTTTCAAGGCCTAATTCGATCATATGTGAGAGTTACGGAAATAAACGATCAATTTTAAATTAAACCGATTAAACGATTTTCTATGCGTTTTGGCTTGCCCCGGACAAACGGTAAATCCGTTTGACTTGAAATTTGAAATCTTACAATAATATCACATTACGGATCCAATGAAACTAGTTTCGTCGAAATTCGAGACCGTTTGAAAAATGACTATTTTAACTCGCCAAATTAATATTAAAACAATTTCAACGCGTTTCGAGCTGCCACGGTCAAACGACAACTCCGATTGCTACGAAAATTGAAATCCGATAATAACTAACTATTACGGATCCAATGGAACTAGTTTTGTCCAATTCTGAGACTGTTCAAAAATTGGCTATTTTCCAGTCGAAAATTAAATATTAAAATATTCAATTTTCACAAATAAATTTTAAATTCAGTTTTAAAAGTTCTATAACATCACTATAACTCCAATATGATAAAATAAAATTTTACAAATCATTTTTAATCATATTAAACCCGTTATTCAATTTATCCAATAAATTCCAGTTTTAAAATCTTATTAACTCTATTAAAATCCAAATATAACTTACATTCATTTTGGAAACCAATTTGAATCATATTAAATCAAATTTCAAATATTCACTCTATTTTCAAATATTAAATTTCAATATCCAATTAATCATATCAAATTCGAAATTTAATTTATTCAAACATTCGTAATATTAAATTTAACAAATTTGATTATTCTTAAATCACTATCCTTTGAAATATTCAAAACGAACTTATAAAATTTAACTTTTGAAACGAGTTAAAATTTTAGAACAACTATTTCCATTATACGGTTATTCAAATCCCCATTATTAAATTGTTCAATAATTTCCAAATATTTAATTTAAACAATTTACCTGTTCAATATTCAATATTTGATTCCAAATAGATTTTACTTATCAATCAATTACTCTATTATACCCAATGAATTCAACATTTATTATCCTATTCAACTATTGATTTCAAAGGCATTCACTAAGTAGCTTTATTTTTCATTACTTGGATAATTATCATTGCAATTCATTCCAGTTATTATTATTCCAAATGAATTACAAATTTTTTTCTAACATTAAATCACGAAATCTTATTAAATTAGCTATTTTAATTATCGAAAATTTACGGGTCGTTACACTTCAAGTATAATTGTCATGCGATCTTTAATAAGAGATTCTAAGGTTCAACCAGCTACTCATCATTTTATATACCTCTGTCATTATAACATTCTCCTTCAATTAGTTCGTTCTTCCATTTGCACTAATTAATCTTCATATATACTTCATTTTGTTCCACGGAGTTCTTTTTTATCTCTGTAAATGTTTCCATAATATATCTAGATGTACTGCATAACTTATTCGTTAGTAGTAGTATTTATATGGTTGTTGTCATCAAAATCAATACCTAGGGTATTAACAATCTCCCCCTTTTTGCTGATGACAATCATACAAATATTTGAGAGATAAAATATAATACTTTTATATTTGACTCCTCCTAACTCGATGCATTCCCCCTATCATTTTGTCTTGTATATTTATATATTTTCTCCCCCATTGTCATCAACAAAAAGGGTGAAAAAAAATTGCTTAAGCACAACTAGACAATATGTATAGATTTTGCATATATAGATGATTGTATATAAATAGAACTCATGAGGGCAATCAAAATCAATACAAAGCAATAAGTAAAATATAAATAAGAGAAGTTTTAGAGTTACCGACTTTTCTGATGCTAATAATATATCCTTATCCAACTCACTATATTTGTACAAAATCTTTCTCAATATCTATGGATTATATGCTTTGAACATCCAATGTCCGGTATCCATTGTTTGGTGCCTAAAAAATATAACCCATGAAGAGTTTGGATGCCCTTTAAAATATAACCATTGGATAAATAAATATTATTAATAAAATTATCAATATACTTTTCTTTCTCGTTATTATCTGACCTTCTAAGAACCCATAAATTAATGATTAGGGATTTGAACTTTAATTTCTTAGATTTTGGTATAAACTTGGTACCCTTAACAAATTTAGTGCCTCAAGTACTATTTTATTTGATTTAGGCAGCTATTGGGCTTAATGCAGATAATAAATTTTGTATATTATCCTTTTCTTTATTAAATTTATCAGTATTAGCTTTCATTTTATCGAAATTCTTATTACAGTTAAGAATAACATTGTTTAGAGATGTTATCTTGTCATTCAAATCAGCGATCTCTTACTTCATTTAAAGATTTTCTAATTTTATGGATTCATTTTTACTTTTCAGTTTTTCAAAACGTTCAAGTGTTAAATCATTTTCAACATTACGTCAGTAAAGTCTTTCATTTTCATCTTCTATACATTGTTTTTCTTAAGTAAACATTTCATTAAGTATTTTTAATCTATCTAACTCTGCTAAACTATTCTTGTACTCTTTTCAAAGCATTTGATATCCCTTATACATATCATTTAAGACATTAGTAATTTCTTTATTAAAACCCCATACTTGGTTATCCTTTACCATGAAGCACATATTGGCATTTTCTTTTTCTGAACCACTATCACTTCATGACATATCTGAATCATTTCATGTTGTATTAAAAGCATGTTTCCACTTCTTATTGAAAGTGATTGAAGAGTACTTTGATTTGTTCAGATTTGGATAGTTTCTTTTCAATGACCGGATTGATCACATTCAAAGCACTTGACAACATTTCCATTTCTGGAATTAAAGTTGTTAGTTTTTTGAAGTTTGTTCATCTTCCTATATTTCAAGAATTTCTTGAATGTCATAAAATTGATTCCCTCATCATTATCATCATCATCTGGTTCATGGTTGTCACTTGTAGCATTGAGTGCCAATGATTTCTTCTCATTTTCTTGTTCTCTTTTCTAACATGAAACTTTACTTCATAGGACACTAGATTACCATTTAAATCTTTTACTTTTATAGTACTAATATAATTGGCTTCTTCTATTGCCAAAATCTTCTGATACCATTCACTGCCTATTTCAATAAAAAAATAACTCCTTTAATTTCATACGAAGCAAAAATCTCACTTTTGGTTCATTTATGAAAGATTATAACTAGGGGTGTAAATCGATCAGATCGGACCAGATAGAGGTGTGTTTATTTTATGTCCTAAATAAAATCAGACCGGACATGGACCAAATAAGATTTATGCTCACACAAATTTTTCTATCTTAATTCATGTCCTAAATAAAATCCGACGGACGGGGATGAACGTTTTTCAACCACAGACTTGAACGAACGCGAACGAACATTACTATTTACATCATATTTTATCTTTATTAATAGTGTTTCTATCGGTTATATTAATTTCATCAGTACGTACAGAAGTTTAAGTAATTTAGAATACTTTATCAACTAACCAAATAGTTGTTATAAATATTTTAAAGAACATAATGGATATACTGAATTATAAGAAATTTGAACGTATTCGAACAAACATGGGCCGAACGAGATTTTTGCTCGTATAAATTTTTTATCCTAATTTATTTCCTAAGTAAAAATCATATAGACTGGGGGGAACGTTTTTCAACCACGGACTCGAATGGATATCAGACACTCGTATAAAATTAATAGCCCTAATTATAACAGTAATCTTTTTTGGAAGGATAGCTTTGATAAATTGAAATGTAGAAGGGAATGTTTTAGTTTAGAAATTAGTATATAAATATACGTATAATCACGCTTAACATAAAAAAATAAAACATGTAAATAGTATGTCTATATACGTACTGGTAAGTAATTAACGGATTAAGATCTATGGATATTAATTACAAATTTAACGGGCAATAAATTTGTAATCAATGAGTGCTAAAATGAATTAAATGGGGACAGATTATGAAATTTAATATAACATGTATGAAGGAACTAAAATGGCGTAATAATGAATTTTGAAACTGGTAAAAAGATTAAAGAGATTTAAATGACGACTGATTAGAGATGGTCTAATTTTGACATTAATAGTCAACTATTACGGGTATATTAATTGAACTAATAGATGGACCATATTTCTTAGATACCGAAAAGGTGAATTAGGAAGGTAGGTGGTAGTGGAATGACGTTGTAACAACCCTGCTTTTAGTGATTACGTGTTATAATTTAATATTGAGAATTAGATACAATTGGAGTTTTCAATTGTTTATTTGAAATAGACAATGAATTTTGGGAAATAAAGGTGAGAATAAAGTTTTAGAAGCATTTTTATTATGGTTTGAGTTAAAAAATAAATGGAAAATGATTTTTATTTAGTGATAGTGCAATAATTTAATTAATTATTGCTATTTTGCTTCTTTTAATAATTTTTAAAAGAAGTGCTTACTTTTAAAGGTGGTTTATTTAAAATAAAAAGGTGGAAATTTGTTTTTAATTCCGTTTTGGCCATAAATAAGTTGTGGAAATGGTATAAAATATTTTTCTAAGTGAGAAAAGGATTTTTTTTTCAATTTTAAAAGTTAAAAATGGATACTTTTGCATTTTATTTGAGTAATTAGTGTATTTTTGAAAATTAAGGGTTTTAATAATAAAAAATTTTAAAAATAAAAATTAATCTTTATATTTTATAGAAATACTTTTTTAGCATGTTTATAAATTAACACATTTTATTTGAGTGAAAAACTTGAATATATTTATTGTTTGAATTCTTTTCATAAGTGTACATTGTGCATTTGTGTATTACTGTTAAGAGAAATAAACATAGGCTGATTATTAAATTTCGGTCTTAAGCCCAATTAAAACATTTAGCCTATAAGAGTGAGAAGGAAATACTCTCGTTCCTTCTACGTTCATTTATTTTTCACTTACTTTAAGTTATTGAAACTTCACAAACTTCTAAAAGAAAAATAGAAACCCATTACCTCTTCAAACCCTAAGCTATTTTCTCAAATAAAACTCAAATCTTTGTATTTTTGATTCAATTTGGAGGTAAATCAATAGGCAATCAAAATCTATAACTAATTATTCATCAAAAATCAAGTTTTGAAAATGTTTCGCTCTTGACAGTTGTTTTCTCCAGTGCATGCCTCTGTTTCAAGTTTATACAGGTTACTGAGGCCTAAATTCGAGCAAAGTTTCTTCCTTTTAGCGGATAAGTCGGGTTTTTGCTTTCTTATAGCACGGTGAGTTGAATAACTCACGTCTCTAGCAAAACAAAGTAGCAAAGTGCTTGATTCTGTGCAAAAATGGTCGCTGTAATCGTTCTTTTGCTCATAGTTTTCTTCTTATGAAAATCAGTTCTGGGTTGCATTTTTGAGCAATTATAATTTTCTATTCCGGCAAAAAAAATTTGCCAGATTTTCTCCTAATTGTAGTTTATGTGTTATGCTATACGTATGCAAAATTTAGGTGAAAAATAATCTCATTTGCTATGTTAAAGTTTGCTTGAAAATCAGTTCATTGTAGGAGAATCACTTGGGAAGAAAATCGTGTGAGAAGACCGTACGGTCGACCTAGGGAAAAGTAAGGTCGACTTGGTAGTCGACCTAGGGGGCCTTAGTTTCCTAAGATATTTTTTGTTTCTCCTTTTTGTTTCCAGTTTTGTTACTTCTTGTTTTCCTATCTTTAGCTTCTCATTTTCAAGATGTTTTGTGACGTTTTGAGAGCTATGATGCCTGTCAATAGGCTAGCTAAATTTTGGAGAATTTGAAATTCAAATTCGAGTTGAATTTGAATTAGTTTGGATTGAATTCGAATTGAATTGGAGTTATAGGTTTTGAGTATTTTATTGGTTTTTCATTGTTTTCGAGCATGGTTTTCTCCAAATGATTTTGAAAGAATTTTAAATAAAAGGGGAAATTCAAATAATTATTATATAGTATTTTAAAAGTATTTCCAAACATAAAAATTCATTTACTTTCTATACTAAGGGAATTTTTAAATATGTTTTCAAAACTGATTTTGTAAATTGTTATTAAAAGCATATTTTCTAAAGTAAATTATTTTTATATAAAATTTGAATTTTTGCATTATTCAAGCGTATGAGAAAGAGAATTAAATGGCATGGTATGAGACATGTGCGTTTAGTTTTTGGTTAATTCCGGACGTGTATGATCGAAACTATTCGAGTTTTGCCATTTAATGGCGTATTTTGAGTTTTATAATTCATATTTATAGGAATTATCTAGGATGGCCAATATTTGGCAATTTTTATGGTTTAAAATCTATTCTAGGAGTTATGGTCGATGAGAGCCATCATGATGTTTTTATAATTGTCGATGATATGAGGCAAGTCTTGAGTTTCTGATTTCCTAGTTTGAGATTTATGGTTCAGAGGAACCATCACAAGGTTTATTTATACTTGTCAATGAGATAAGATAAGTCATAAGTCTTTTGAGGTTTATGAGTTTTCTTATATGGCATTGGCTAGCGGTTAGTAAACCGTTTAGTGAGAACGTGTGGTATGGGACGAATGTTACCACTTTTCAGGTTCCTAGCAGAGAGTTTGTGACACATTCTGGGTTACACTGGTACTAGAGCTATTGGGCTCATATTGGGCTGTTGGGTCCAATCTTTATCAAGCTGTTGGGCTCATCATGAGTTTATGTGACTTTGGTCATCTGGGTTTTACGACTTCGGTCGTTTGGGATAGGTGCCTATAATTTATATAGTAGTGGACAAGAGTTGTACACATGCATATTTTGAGATTTGAGCTTTGGGTTCTTATTAGGCTGTTGGGTCCATCCTTTTTATTAGGTTGTTGGGTCCATTTTTTCATTGGGCTGTTAGGTCGATACTTGAGATTCGAGTTTGCCGCCTTTGGCCTTTTTATGTGAGATTTATAATCTCCTTCTTGGATATATATATATATATATATTGATGAGTTTGCCATTTGGCGTAATTATGAGTTTTTAAATCACTCTTTTATGAGTTCACATTTGTGTTTGTCATTTACGGTGTTTCTCGAATTTTGAGTTTAAAACTTCTTCTTTTTAGGGAATATGGTTCATTAAAACCATTATAGATGTTTTGAGATGTCGCCAACGATATGAAGCATTTTTTTTATATTTGAGTGTTATTGCTGAGTTACCTGTAACGATTCGGAAATTTTTAACATTTGAAAATGAAATATTTAATTGATTTCAAATATTTGGAGATTAGTTTAACTTGAATGTTAATTATAAATATGAATTTGGCAATTTAATTATTGAATTTAACTATAGAAATTTGGGTAAAATTTTGAATCCTCGGATTTATGCTTGTTAAAAATATTTCTCAAGGCCTAGAAAATTCATATTGATAATACTAAAGATGATGGAAGCTTCAGAACTGAATTTGGAAATAGTTTGTTCAGTTTTGAAATTTTATTGTTTAAACTGATATTTAAAAATAGCCTTCCGAGGCACAGTCTCGGAATTCGATGAAACCAGTTCCATTGGATCCGTAATATTATATTATTATCGAATTTCAATTTTCGTAGTAATCGGAGTGGTCGTTTAATTCTGGCAGCTCAAAATGCATAGAAACTGTTTTAATCGATTTAATATAAAATTGATCGTTTATTTCCGTAACTCGCGCATACGATCAAAATAGGACACGAAACCTTTTCCGTTGCATTTGGAATAGGGTTATAACATTATAAACGCCGGGAGACATGCCTTGAAAGGAGTTCGGGATTTCGAGTTAGGTAATATGAGATATTTTGAATATAAAAGGTTATAAAAATCAAAACCCTACCTTCACCTACACGCTTCCCCTCTTCAATATTTACAGCCGAGCTTCTTCGTTTATCATTTTCGTTCAAATTAGATAAAATCAATGGTCGATGTACTCCTCTTCCTTCCTCCTTTATAATTCATTCAGGAAAAAAAGAAAAAAAAAATTGAATCTCACGATCGAATTGGTCGCGACTCGGCCGATGGCAACAGAGGGACGCGGCATCGAGATCTAATGGCGAGGGTATTATGGCAGGTGGCGTTCGATAAGGGCACTCGCGCACGCATAGGCAGCGACAGATGCGACGATGGCTGTCGCGTATTGCTAACGGCGACGAAGTTGAGGTCGATCATCTCTGGGTAGCGGCAGCTTCGAAGCGAAGGTTTGGGTGGGTTGCGTTCGCTCTAGCCGGGTAGCATGCGAGAAGCGTAGGTAGAGGTGGCCTAGGGTTCACGATTTCGTGGAAAACGAGTGCGGAGCTGCAGTCGAACTCGTAGTTGCAGTGAGGTATTAGCTATTTATTTTATTTAATTTAAATTTATTTAAATTTATACATACAGATAAGGTTTTAAATTTCAAACAGTAAAGTGGATTTTTGTTTTCACTTAAAAATATATATGCATGCGAATTTAGAGAAAAAAAATATATATACACATACTTGAAAGGAGTTTTATTTTATTAGAAAATAGTGTATTGAGGAGATTAAGTAGTGTAATTAGCTTATATTAATTATTTCAGTTGTTAAAGGATTTTTATAAGAAATATTATTAGTTAAATTAAAGAAATAAATTCTTAATTAATTCAAAGGTTAATAAACCATATAAATTTTATTCAAGGTCTAAAATCGAGAAACAAGCCGGAAAGGAAACGGATTGCAAAATAAAGGAGAAAAGGTTAGATCTTCTCATTCAAGTTTAAATTGGAATTTCCAGTTGATTTTAAGTAGTTAGATTTAAAATTTATTGACTGTGTGCTTGGATGATTGAATTATAATAATTATTCATTGGATGATATTATAGATATAGTAGTATATAGTATATATTGGAATTGTTGATTTCCCGCATTATATAGCGCATGAGACCCTGTTACGCCGCATAATAACGGATGATATTTTATATATCCCATATACCGCGATATTCCACCTCGAAGTGGAATTGGTATTTAATTGTTGTGCTAACGTCCGTGGATGCAGGGAAAATAGGTTGGAGGGATCCAACTGGATTCCTCAAATAACTCAATTTGTTTCAATATTGTATGTTGATTATTATAGTCTGTGTGTGATTATATTACGATTGAAACTGTGATGGCTATAATTTAGCCAAATATATTTTTGGTATTGTAGGATACCAGAAATAAATAAAAATTTGATTTTTGAAATTTAGTAGAAAATTTATAGTAAATTAATTTTAGGAAATTAAATAAATTCAAAAGAAGGAATTGTTTTAAAAGATAATTAATTTGGTATTTGAAAATAAATTTAGAAATTAATTTTGGAAATTAATTTGGTATTTGAAAATAAATCTAGAGATCAATCGTATATCAATGGATATTTAGAAGTTTAAATTCACCATGGGAATTTATAAAGGAAATTGATGTTTGTTTTAGAAAACGGATATTTAAATAGTTATATCCTATTTACTAATTTTATTTAAAATTAGTTTGGCCTTGAATTTTTATACGAAATCTTTATATAATATTTTCATAACTAATATTTAAGTAAGTGTTTTAAAATAGTTTTATTTTAAATATTTCCAAGTATATATGTTTGGATAAGTAATTTAATTATTTTAAAAGTATTTTAACTCGGCAGATTTCCAGTGGAAATGAATAAATATTTGGGAATGTATTCCGCGTAAGGAAAAGTGATTTTTAATTTCTTTGCAAAGTATTGAAAGGCGAAAATTAATTTGAAATTGGTTTTCAGTCGGATGAAGTGTGAAATATATCTCGCAAAGATATTTTGAAAATAAATAATTGGGAAAATTATTTAAATCTTGGTGTTTGTTGTGAATATTTATTGATAGTTAAATAACCGACTATCAATATTGGCCTTTTTAAATGGCATTTGACTTTCGATGCGACCGGGGATCGGATTCCAAGTGAATATCCGAAACCCACATTGGACCTTTGTGATTGTGATAGATCTTCTATTTATTTAGAAGATCAAAGTGAAATTGTTGTGATTTGCTTGAAAACAGAATGAACACATATTTTAAAAATAGGCGCTCGTTATTCGGATTAGCCGGGAGAGGACCTTGTGTCATAAAACCCATTCTGAATAATGATACGACCAAATGGGATTGCATTTGAAGATGGTGTTGAAGACCGGGTATTCTCGAAAACGAAAGGATTACCTGTCGAATGTCTCTGCACTAGGTTGCTCCAGTATAGACATTTTATTATCCTTTGTGATGGGGATTTCGGACGTGATTTGTGAATATCCGGATTTGCAAGGGCTTCTTTGAAGTGCCTTCGGTTCCATTCGATCCTGGAATGGACTTGTATGGTTGTGTGTCTGACATTACACTTAAAGATGTAAAGCTAGTTTCTATCAGATACATTTATGTTGGTGGTGGAGAATTTATTCTCTTAGCTTAACACCCTTCTCTGAGACGTACGAGCTCAGAGGTTATGTAGTTAATGCTTACTAGTGATACACTCCCAAACTGGTAATGTGGCATACGAAGTGTGGCTGATCATTTATTGATCAAAGCGTGACTATGTGAAAAGTGTAGCTTTGTGGACGAGACCTCATCGGACCGCACACCCCGGAAATGGTCAAAACAGGAAAGATGCGGCAAGTTTATGAGGATCGCGCCCTTTAAGGTGTGTCATTTCCTTCTGGAAAAGGGTGGTGTCAGGTATGGAGTCCTGATATTTAACCTTTGTGGTTACTGCAAATACTTTTCTTTGTGGTTATTGGTGTAGAGGATCCTCGGATAAAGGTCCCAAAGGACGGGGTGGCATACTCGTGTAGTAGTTACCTAGTTACAGAGGTAAACCGGCCTTGTGTTGGCAGAGAGCTGGTTAAGTTCTCGGGGCGTCCCTCCAAAAGAGTACTCATGTGGTAGTAGGAAGTTCCTTAGCCTGATCATTTGTTGGAAATCCAAAGAAACAATACATGCCTTGTATGGTTTTAGTTGTATGACCTGCCATCTACTTATGGTGGCGCCCCACTGTTTGTATGGTTGCTATAGTAGGCATAGTTCAGAATGTCTATGCTGGCTAAGATTTATATTATACTTTCGAAATGTTTTCTGTACTATGCACTAATAATAATATCGAAAGGATTTTGCGTATTAAGCATGTTTGACTATCATAAGGAGAAATCTCCTCCAATTCTGCGTTTGCATTGTGTGTGTGGCGGGAGGCCTTATGGTAGTTTCATTTTCCAAAAGCGTAGCGTATTTCTCTTTTTTTCTTTATAAAAATAACTGATTTTATGATCTCACACCAGTCCCATTACTGACCTAGAGTTTATTGTCCCTTTTCTAAACTTTGGGTCTCCACAATTTTCCACACGTGCGGCCTAGAGTCAGGTTATCAGGTCATTTTGGAATTCAGAAGTTGGTATGGAAATCAGGAGTTGAAGCTGGATGGTGAGGCGTATCACTTATATATGTAATATTTCTTTCCGCTGTTTGTTGTTGTACACTCCGATAATGTAATGTGATGTAATATAATAACTGATATAGTGATTCTGTTTAAAGATATTTATTTATCTATTATATTTGTTCCGCTGCAAAATGTGAGATTCTGTTATTGTTTATGTTTCTTCTTTCTTCTTCTTCTACCTCTTTTTCTTTAAACCCTAGCGGTTCGGTTTTCCGGCATTCGATACAGTGGACATATTGATGTCAACTTTCGGGCGTCAAAAAATTGGGTCGTTACAGAGTGGTATCAGAGCATTTGGTTAAACGATAACCTTGGCTCTGTTGGGTGTTACTCATTAGAGATAGAGTCAGTAGTATTCTAGAATGAGTTTGAGTGTAATAATAGATATGAGCGCGTATTTGTTAGTGAATATAAAATTGTTTTGTATTGTGTTGACTTATCGGTTCGTTGTTTATAGATTTTGGTCGGTGCAGTCTGGCCAACTGTATCGATAGGGGTTTCTAAACTCTTAAATAGGATAAACTGACGCAGTATTGTTTTAAAATAGGGTAAATGAAATAATTTTACCCAAAACTATTTTTGTATACAAAAGAAATAATTATTTGTACATTTTTATAGTACATGGTTGCTTGGTTGTTAGGAAGTGATGATATTGAACTATCATCATTATTGTACGGAAATTTAATAAGTAATAATGGTATAACCAAAGATTTGGAGATAAATTCATCTAACAAATGAAATTTATAAGTATGAATAGAAAGGATAAGGGAATGAATTCATATACAAATGAGATTTGTAAATGTAAATTGTAAGTGTGATTTATAATTTGGAATAAAATTCATTAATGGAATGAAATTGGTAATGTGAATGTATAAATGAGTTTTATAAATTGAAATGAGATGCCAGAGAAATTTTTGGAATACGAATTAAAGGATTTGGATTGAAATTTCAAAAGATTAAATTTCTTTAGTTTGAAAATGGTTTCCAAAAGTCTGAAAAATAATTATTCGAGAAGTATTTTTGAGTTGGATATGAAATCTGGTGGGGTTTGAAATTTCAAAATATTTGGAAAAATATTTTGAAGGGATATAATTAATTTCAAAGCTGGTTTTGAAATGTGAGTAATTGTTAAAAAGACTCTGGAAATCTTTAAAATGTTATGATATCTATGTAAGTTTGATAACTCATAAAAATATTTGAAATTTGATTGAAATAAGATTCAAATTGAAAAGGGATAAATAAAAGTAAGTGTGGAATAAATTTGTGAATGAAGAAATGAGTTAACATTTGTGAGTAAATGAATTGGAATTAAAAAAAAAATGGAATGAGATTTGATTTGGATCAAGTTGAATAAAAACCCAAACTTTGGAAAAATAAAAATAAAATGGATTGAATCCAAGTAAACTAATATGATAATTAATTAATTCATGAAATAAGGAAGTTGAATTAGTTAAATTAAAACTTAAATTATGAGTTAAATAAAAATGGTTTGACTTTGTAGATAAATTCAAATTAGTAGAAATAAATTGAAAATTTCCTTGTTATTGATGAAATAAATGAGAGATGAATTGAGAATGGAAAGTTGAAATTTAAAATGGATAAGTGAATAAAATTAATTGAATTAAATTAGTAGATGGAATGGATTTGATAATTGAAAAAATCAAATCAGGAATTTATATTGGGTAGTGTTACAAGGAAAATAAATTTGAGTTTTGAATTGAAATAACTTGAAGAAAATAAATAACTTAATTAAATATTTGATAAAAGCTCGACTTAAGTAAAAAAAATTGTGAAATGATTGTTGTCAAGTTGTATAGGATGCAAAATGAATTGAACGGAATAATTAGAAATGAAATAGAAATAGAGTAAATTGAGTTGGTACCAATTTAAATTAGTTATAAACTAGATTGGGTATTCTATTAAGTGAATATCATCAATTTGCATAAAAATGGTGTCGTTTGACACAAACGACACTTCATAAAAATCCTGTGAGCTAAGGAAAGCCAATAAGATTGATTTATGAATCAATTGAAATAGATAGGAGTTCGTTTCGTATAAAAAAAATGAATTGAATGAAAGAAAGTGAATTGTAAATCGCTTGAATTGAATAGAAATGATATGGAATGTAGTTGTAAGCAATTAAATTTGTATTGAAACCTTATAAATTGCTTATGGGAATTATTTTGAGTGCATTGCTTATAAAAAATATGTGTTCACTATTGAAAATAAGTGGAATGTAAATAGATTTCCTATATATGGCACTTACGTGTTTACATTGAGTAAGTACAGGTACAGAGAGGCCGTTTGGCTGGATTTGATCGCGCTAAAATGCTAATAATAAATCGTTTTGCTTAAAAATGCTAAATAAGGTACGCCTACACAATAAAAATAGGATATATGAACTGTTTTTGTTTTTTCCGACCGCGTAGGTCGATGTATATATATATATATATATTTATATCTTTTGTCAAATTGCGAAAGCTCCTCCGTACAAAGGCGACTGCCAAAATTTGGGAGACAGAAAAAATTTTGGAAAATTTATTTTGTTAGCGACAAACAATTTCAAATTGGAAGTCGAAGTAAATTAGTGAATGAAACTAATTTAAAATAATAATATGAATCAGTTATACTTGAAAGATCAAATTCAATATTCAGAGTTAATGATAAAGTGAATTCATATGGTAATGGGAAAACTAATTGAATAGAAGTAGACATGAAAACATCTGTAAGGAAATGTATAAAACGATTTTAAAAGGCTATGAATAGAAATTATGACTAGTAGGATATGTAGATGTATTAAAGGAAATGGAATTGGGATTTCGATTTCGTAGATAAATTTTAAATTGCTCGACAAAAAGGTATGTATTTCAATTTCAGTATGAAATTTGGTGATTTTCTTGTCTAGCCACTTTTCTTTTCGTTTTCTTTTTGAATCCGAGGGCCCGTGGTGCCATTTTGTAGTCGTACCGAGCTTGCCACGCAAAGGAGACGCTGGAGAAATTTTTTGAAAATTTAGGGTGTTAGAAAATTTTTGAGAAAATTTTGAAAGTTTGAAATTTGAATTTAAATCTAAATTTGAATTGTTAAAGAAAACAATGTTGTATGGAACTTATAATTGAAGTTGGAAAGTTAGTTGAATAAATGATGGGTCTGAAATAAAAAGATTTGTTTTGGGAATTTGATATCACTATTTGGTTTGGGAAAATATTAAACCGGTAAGGATCGTTCTTCTTAACTTGTAATTTCGGGACGAAATTCTTTTAAGGGGGGAAGGATGTAACGACCCGGAAATTTTTAACATTTGAAAATGAAATATTTAATTAATTTCAAATATTTGGAGATCGGTTTAACTTGAATGTTAATTATAAATATGAATTTGGCAATTTAATTATTGAATTTAACTATAGAAATTTGGGTAAAATTTTGAATCCTCAGATTTATGCTTGTTAAAAATATTTCTCAAGGCTTAGAAAATTCATATTGATAATACTGAAGATGATGGAAGCTTCAGAATTGAATTTGAAAATAGTTTGTTCAGTTTTGAAATTTTATTGTTTAAATTGATATTTAAAAATAGCCTTCTGAGGCACAGTCTCGGAATTCGATGTAACCAATTCCATTGCATCTGTAATATTGTATTATTATCGGATTTAAAGTTTCGTAGCAATCGAAAATGTCATTTAACCCTGGCAGCTCAAAACGCATAGAAACTATTTTAATCTATTTAATTTAAAATTGATCGTTTATTTCCGTAACTCGCGCATACAATCAAATTATGACTCGAAACCTTTTTCGTTGCATTCAGAATAGGGTTATAACATTATGAACGCCTGGCGGTATGCCTCGATAGGAGTTTGGGATTTTGAGTTAGGTAATACGAGATATTTTGAATATAAAAAATTATAAAAATCAAAACCCTACCTTCCTCTACACGCTTCCCCTCTTCAATATTTACTGCCGAGCTTCTTCGTTTATCATTTTCGTTCAAATTAGATAAAATCAATGGCCGATGTACTCCTCTTCCTTCCTCCTTTATAATTCATTCACGAAAAAAAGAAAAAAAAATTGAATCTCACGAGCAAATTTGTCGCGACTCGGCCGATGGCAACAAAGGGACGCGACATCGAGATCTGATGGTGAGGGTATTATGGCAGGTGGCGTTCGATTAGGGCACTCGCGCACGCATGGGCAGCGATAAATGTGAGGATGGTTGTCGCGTGTTGCTAACGGCGACGAAGTTGTGGTCGATCATCTCTGGGTAGCGGTCGCTTCGAAGCTAAGGTTTGGTTTGGGTAGGTTGCGTTCGCTCGAGCGGGGTAGCACGTGAGAAGCGCAGGTCAAGGTGGCATAGGGTTCACGATTTCATGGCAAACGAGTGCGGAGCTGTAGTCGAACTCGTAGTAGCGGTGAGGTATTAGCTATTTATTTTATTTTATTTAAATTTACTTAAATGTATACATATAGATAAGGTTTTAAATTTCAAATAGTAAAGTGGATTTTTGTTTTCACTTAAAAATATATGTGCATGCGAATTTAAAAGAATATATATATATATATACACATACATACTTGAAAGGAGTTTTATTTTATTAGAAAATAGTGTATTGAGGAGATTAAGTAGTGTAAATAACTTATATTAATTATTTTAGTTCTTAAAGGATTTTTATAAGAAATATTATTAGTTAAATTAAAGAAATAAATTATTGATTGATTCAAAGATAAATAAACCATATAAATTTTATTCAAGGTCTAAAATCGAGAAACAAGTCGGAAAGGAAATGGATTGCAAAATAAAGGAGCAAAGGTGAGATCTTCTCACTCAAGTTTAAATTGGAATTTCCAGTTGATTTTAAATAGTTAGATTTAAAATTTATTGACTATGTGCTTGGATGATTGAATTATAATAATTATTCATTGGATGATATTATATATATAGTAGTATATAGTATATATTGGAGTTGTTGATTTCCCGCATTATATAGCGGATGAGACCCTATTGCGCCGCATAATAGTGGATGATATTTTATAAATCCCATATATTGCGATATTCCACCTCGAAGTGGAATTGGTATTTAATTGTTGTGCTAACGTCTGTGGTTGCAGGGAAAACGAGGTTGGAGGGATCCAACTGGATTCCTCAAATAATTGAATTTGTTTCAATATTGTATGTTGATTTTTATACTCTGTTTGTGATTATATTACGATTGAAACTGTGAAGGCTATTATTTAGCCAAATATAATTTTGGTATCGTAGGATACCAGAAATAAATAAAAATTTGATTTTTGAAATTTAGTAGAAAATTTATAGTAAATTAATTTTAGGAAATTAAATAAATTAAAAAGAAGAAATTGTTTTTAAAGATAATTAACTTGGTATTTGAAAATAAATTTAGAAACCAATTTTGGAAATTAATTTGGTATTTGAAAATAAATCTAGAGATATATGGTATATCAATGGATATTTAGAAGTTTAAATTCAACATGGGAATTTATAAAGGAAATTGATGTTTGTTTTAGAAAACGGATATTTAAATAGTTATATCCTATCTACTAATTTTATTTAAAATTAGTTTGGCCTTGAATTTTTATACGAAATCTTTATATAATATTTTCATAACTAATATTTAAGTAAGTGTTTTAAAATAGTTTTATTTTAAATATTTCCAAGTATATATGTTTGGATAAGTAATTTTATTATTTTAAAAGTATTTTAACTCGGCAGATTTCCAATGGAAATGAAAAAATATTTGGGAATGTATTCCGCATAAGGAAAAGTGATTTTTAATTTGTTTTCAAAGTATTGAAAGGTGAAAATTAATTTGAAATTTGTTTTCAATCGGTTGAAGTGTGAAATATATCTTGCAAAGATATTTTGAAAATAAATAGTTGGGAAAATTATTTAAATCTTGGTGTTTGTTATGAATATTTATTGATAATTAAATAACCGACTATCAATATTGGCCTTTTTAAATGGCATTTGAATTCCGATGCGACCGGGGGTCGGATTCCAAGTGTATATCCGAAAACCACATCGGACCTTTGTGATTGTGATAGATCTTCTATTTATTTAAAAGATTAAAGTGAAATTGTTGTGATTTGGTTGAAAACTGAATGAACGCTTATTTTTAAAAATAAGCGCTCGTTGTTCAGATTAGCCAGGAGAGGACCTTGTGTCTTAAAACCCATTCCGAATAATGATACGACGAAATGGGATTGCATTTGAAGATGGTGTTGAAGACCGGGTATTCTCGAAAACGAAAGGATTAAGTATCGAATGTCTCTGCACTGGGTTGCTCCGGTATAGAGATTTTATTATCCTTTTGAGATGGGATTCCGGACGTGATTTGTGAATATCTGGATTTGCAAGGGCTTCTTTGAAGTGCCTTCGGTTCTGTTCGATCCCGGAACGGACTTGTATAGATGTGTGTCTGACGTTACACTTTGAGATGTAAAGCTAGTTTCCATCAAATACATTTATGTTGGTGGGGGAGAATTTATTCACTTAGCTTAACACCCTTCTCTGAGACGTACAAGCTCAGAGGTTATGTAGTTAATGGTTACTAGTGATACACTCCCAAACTGGTAATGTGGCATACGAAGTGCTACTGATCATTTGTTGATCAAAGCATGACTTTGTGAAAAGTGTAGCTTTGTGGACGAGACCTCATCGGACCTCACACCCCCGAAATGTTCAAAACAGGAAAGATGCGGCAAGCTTATGAGGGCCGCGCCCTTTAGGTTATGTCATTTCCTTCTGGAAAAGGGTGGTGTCAATTATGGAGCCCTGTTATTTAACCTTTGTGGTTACTGCAAATACTTTTCTTTGTGGTTGTTGGTGTAGAGGATCCTCGGATAAAGGTCCCAAAGGACCAGGGGGTGGCATACTCATTTAATGTATATTTTATATTTCTTTCCACTTGACTCTGATGTGTATTTTGATTAGATGTTATAGTATGGTCTTGGAAGCACTTTTGTGTGTCATTTTGTATTATGATGTAAGTATTAGTGTATATGTATGTACGATGTTTACTGTTCTATGATATGATATGCATTCTGTTATTGTATTTTGTTCTGATAGATCCATTAGCACCGATAGTTTTGTATTAAGAATTTATTGGATATGTCGATCCACGAGAGGTAGAAAAAATATAGAGCATCTATCAAGGTATTTAGTAGATGTTTAAGACAAGATTATAGATGGTCGCTCCTAACCCGCCCTATTCTCCGCGTTAATAGACAGACTTACCTAGTAATTCTCTTTGTTAATGTGGGTCTCGAGGTGGGGAGTCATAGCTTGGTATCAGAGCTGTGTTCAGAACAAAATAGGATAAACACAGAACAGAACATATATTATGATACATCAAAGTACAATATGAGTGAAATCATCATTCTTAATCAAACTTGTTTCGAATCGTGCATTGACCTTTTCGAGTCCTTAGGGGTAGATGAATGGGAATACATCTAGGAATATGATTTTATAATTCCATAGTATTCCTTAATTGATGAACCATGTTAATAATATCTACCCCAAAGGATAATCCATTCTATCATAAGTTTATGCTCATGGCTGCAAGAGAAAGAAGTCGCACCTCGGAGGCTGAGCAGCTTTGTGGCTCATGTCCTGAAGGTGTGTACCTGTCAACTGATCAGATCTTAGAGCTTGTTTGAAGCATCCAGCCTCCTGCTCCATCTAATTCTTCTTCTGCATGTAAATCTGTATTTGCGAATATGTGCGATGACTATTCTCATTTGGGAGGCAAGCCTTTCAAAGGTTCCAAGATCGTTCTTGTGATTCAAGCTTGGCTTCGGACATGCAAGCACATCTTCTCTCGCATGGGTTTATCTGATCATCATCGAATTCTTATAGAATTGAGTATGATGCAAGAACATGCTCTCGATTGGTATGAGCTTCGCATTGCCGAGATTGATGAGTCCACCCTCACTTGATTACAGTTTAGAGAGCGGTTTGAGCTTATTTCTATGATCGAGTCTGAGAAAGCTTCCCATGCCTGTCACTTCCTTAAGTTGAAGCAAGGGAAATCATTAGTTTCAGAGTATGTTTCTTCTTTTGAGTTCCTATCCAAGTATGGGCTCGAATTTGTCAGCACTTCATATAGAAAGAATCTTAGATTTGTTTGGTTTGAAGAAAAACTTGAAGATATCTCTTATGCTCCAGCTTAAGTTATCCTCCGAAGAGCTTGTTGATTCGACGCTTCAGCTTGAAACCATCGAGAAGGAAGGGAATAATAGTGATGAGGACGTGGTTTGCAAAACACCAAATAAGAAAAAACTTCCTTTCCAAGCATCCCAATCTTTTCCTCGGAAAAAGAAGCTTCTTGCCTCTAGTTCTCATTCTGGTGCAAGCCATCGTTCTCACTAGTCTTGTTTCAACTGCGATTCTCATGATCACTTTATTTGAGAGTGTTCTAAGCTTATCGTTTGCTGCACTTGCAAATAAGAGGGACATTGATCTTCCCAGTGCCTCATTTCATCTAAGGGTCCTCAATTGAGAAAGCTCATCGCGATGGATGCTTCGGGTGGTCCCTCTCAATCTAGAGGTACCCCTTTTTCGTTTTCTTTAAAATTTTATTGTATATTATGATCAGTTTATTTGTGTTCTCTTAGATTTGGGTGCTTCATGGTTACTCTTATCCAATAAGCTTGATAGTGTTTTGCTTTGGACTGTTTCATGTTTCGTCACTTCTTAAGGATTGCAAATCCTGTTGAGGGACCCGCAATCTTAGTGTTTTATGTGTAAGATGTTGAGATTATTCTATGTATGTTTCCTTTTCATGTGACATGTTATTCACCACCTTGAGATTTGTATATTTTAGGAATGGATTGGCTTGAATTTTTTAAGGACCAATCCTATGCTTTAGAAGGATCCTATATATATTAGGTATCCTAATTTGGTTGGTTTGTTACTTCTTGCCCTTTGGAATGTTGATGATAATTCTGAAGTATCTTTATCTGTTCTTGTGATGACCTGAGTTTTTCTGTCCTTAATTGTGAATATTTAAATGGTTTTAAATATTAAAACTGAATTATAGATTGATTTTTAAGTATGAAAGTTTGGTTTTATTTGACAAATAGGATTCAGAATTTAAATACAGCAATTTGTTGAATAATTTAATTATTAAAGTTTATAATTGAATATTGGGTTAAATATCGAACCTGGAGTTTTATGCTTGTTAAAAATATTTTAAGGCTTGTAAAATGCATATTGATAGTAATAAAGGTAATAAAAGTTTTAAAATCGAATTTAAAAGTGATTTGTTCAATTTTAAAAATATATTGTTTAAATTGACTTTTAGAAATAGCCTTCTGAGGTGTAGTCTCGGATTTCAACGAAACCAGTTCCAATGGATCAGTGATACTATATTACTATCGAATTACAAATTTCATAGTTTCGAAATTATGTGTGACCATACAAGATATAAACGCGCTGAAATTTATATTGAAATTTAATATAATAACTGAGTCCAAAAAGCTAACTTCCTCATACGATCAAATTAGGACTCAGAACCTTTTCCATTGCGTTTGAAACAGGGGTCTAATATAATAAACGCCTAGCGGCATGCCTCGATAGGAGTTCGCGATTTTAAGGTAGGTAAATCGAGACAATTTGTATTTAATTAATATATTAATTTATATACCCTAGTCAACAGCCGAAATTCCCTCCCTTCAGCCTGCTTTCTTTCACCATCGGACCTTCATCCTTTCTCTTCAAATTATTGTAGCTTATCTGCTACACGCAACTATGTTTTCCTGTTCCCGGTTCAAGGATGACAACTCCCCTTATTATTGTTGCATTTCTTTCCCTTTCCATTCCTTAGTTCAAATCACAGAACTAATTAGCTTACAAAAAAAAAAGAATGGCCGCTTCATCGAACCCCTTTTCTTCTTCAGTCAATTAATAAATGAAATCGAAAAAAAACCCAAAGTCAAGAAATCAAAAATGGAGACCAACATACGCGACTTGAAGGGGCTCGTCCTCGAGCTAGGGCACTAGGCAAAGGGGAAGTTTGGGTGGTCGAGTGCGCGTGTGGATGGTGGCATGGTCGCGTGGTTGATGGGGTTTGCTTGGAGTCGAAGGCGACCGAGGCTAGGTTGCCTGGAGGGCTCTAAGTCGAGGAAGGGAGGATTTCATGATTCGTTCAAGGCAAAAGGAGGAGGGGCGACGTCGACTGCGAGGCATGGTGGTTCGAGCTCGAGATGAGGTGATGGCGGCGAAGCTAGGGCAGGCATGTAGGGGTTTCGATTCGAGAATTGGGCTGGGAATGGAGGTCGTGTTCACTGTATGGTGGCTGCGCGATTTCTTGGTTGGCAGTGAAGGTATTATTGTCATTTTACTTAAATTGCATATATATATATATGTATGTATGTATGTATGTATGTATGTATGTATACATAAATTCAGAGAAAAATAAAACAAATAAAAATATGCAGTAAGGTGTAGGATGATTTTGTTTAATATATAGGTTAGAAGGAAATTGTGTTTTTATTAAACTTTAATATGTGTGTATATACATGTATGTATGTATGTATGTATGTATGCATGCATGTATGTATGCATGTATGTATGTATATAAGGCTTAAACAAAAAAAATATAAAGGTAAGGTTTGAAGAATAAAATATAGGAATTTCAAAATGTTTGAAGTTTATGAGAAATTAGATTTTTAAACCTATATAAACTATTTTTATATGCAGTTTGAAAATGGGAAAAAAAGTAAAATACAATTTACTAGTTTATTTTAAAATAATTTATTATGTGATTTATTTGTTAAAATAACCTATTTAATTATTAGTTTAAAATTAAACCATTAGTTAATTATATTTATCAAATGGAAAATTTATTATTCGATTAGTTCCAATATTAATAAATCATATAATTTTATACAAGGTCTTAAGTCATGAAGAGACCGAGCCGGAATTGAAGTGGATGGCAAACAAAAATAAAGGTGAGATTTTCTCACTCATGTGGTGACCTTATTTAAATTACAAAATGTTAAATTTAAATAATTGGATGTTGATTGATAAATTGCGATTTATCTGTTTGATGATATTATATATATAATAGTACATATATTGGAGTGATTGATATTCTCGCATTATATAGCGGATGAGACCCTTTATGCCCTGCATAATAGAGGATGAACCTACATATTGCGATATCCCCCTCGAAGTGGGATTGGTATTTTATTTGTTGGCTAACATCTGTGGATGCAGGAAAAATTGGTTGGAGGGATCCAACAGGATTCCTCCAAAATATTTATTGTTCATATATATGTTGATATATAATATGATGGATAAATTGATATGTATTGTGTGTGAATTAAACTATTAAATGTTAAAAAGTATTGAAATGGAACTTGGCATTTCTAAATATCATAAATAATTAAATTAGAGGAATTTGAAAGGAAATTTCAAAGAAATTATAAAAATTTAGGACTTTAGTAGAATAAAATTTTGTTGATTAACCGGGGTTATACTTAACTATTTGAAATTTTGTTTAAGTAAAGACTAGAAATTAAAATTATATATCAAGGGCTTGAAGAGTTATTGGAATCAATAAAAAGATTTGAATAAAATGGAATTTTATAAAGAGAAGATTATAAAATGGAACTATAAATAGAATTTTTTTTTATAAATAGATGGAAAACTCAAGTGAGTTTATAAATTTATAAACGTGGTTTATAAATAACATAAAATGTTATCAGTTGATATGTGGAAAATATAAGTTAATGGTATGAACTTATATCGGGAAAGGGAAATTGTTTTGAAAAGAAATAGTGTAATAAATTTCAAATAAGAGAAAGGGTGGTTAATTTGGATATAGTCAATATGATACGAATTAAGAGGAATTTATGAATCGAATTAGTGGATATTGGATATGGGAAAGGGAAATTGTTTTGAAAAGAAATAGTGTAATATATTTCAAATAAGAGAAAGGGTGGTTAATTTGGATATAATCGATGTGACACGAATTAAGAGGAATTTATGAATCGAATTGGTGGATATTGGATCTGCTAAAAATAGACTTCTGTTGAGTAAATTGAAATTGTTTAAAAGGAATTTTTAAAATCTGTTTTACTATATAATTTTTAAACTATCGTTTGAATTTAGAATATTCCAAAAGTTATTTATTACAATACTTAATATTTATTTAAATACGTTCTAATTTTATAATTAGTTTGGTAAATTCAATTATAAAATCCTCTCGAGATGGGAAGCGAAGTTTAATAAAAACGGACAAGATTTTAGAAGAAAGATCTTATAGCGGGTTATGGGTACTTAAATAAATTTCCTTGAATTAGATAGTAAACCAAAAGCTGAAATAAAATTTACAAAGGAAGTAGAAGTGAAACTGGAATTCTAAATAAGCGTAATGGCTTTCGAAATATTAAAGGAAATGGACTAAGGAATTCTGGGATTTATAAACGAATTGGAATTTACAAATAAAATTGTAAATAGTTTTGAGAAAAGAAAATAGGAAATAAGTGAATATTTTCCAAGTGTTGAGTAACTAATGAAGTGGGAAAAATATTCTTAAGTATTGGGCAAAGGTTAAGAATTTGTTCCGTAAGAATAAAAGGAATTTGAAACTATTTTCAAAGTATGGAAATATAGAAATAATATCTTGAGTAGATATTTGGAGATAAATAATTCGGAGAATTATTTAAGGCCTGATGATTGCTTGTGAAAGTTATTTGATAGTTAAATAACCGACTATCTATTTTGGCCAATGCGCTTATCGTTTCAAAGAGAGTGAAATAGGATTTAATTATCCGAAAACTACTTCGATCCGGTTTGAACGTAGCGAATGAAGACCATGAGGGTGATGAAGACGGTGATTCAATTTGTCCAGACCTAAGGCATCTTGTATGGATGAATGCTATCAGACCATCATCATTAGAGGATGATGCGCATTCTAAGTGAATGTGTTCTTAAAATGTAACGCATAGCCTCAAGCCACATCAACCGGAAATGGCTAAAACAGCGGAGGTGCAGCAAGGACAAGTGGGTAGCACCGAACTAGGGTAAGATTTCCCCTGTCTAGATGTCCCTTTTTATTCAACTATGTGGACGGTTGCTGGTCCCAACTACGAGGTGATCTTATTCAGGCAATTCTGCAAGGGGTAGCTCCAGTCTTGTGTTGTAGGAGATCGGGGTGGTCCTCGGTACTCTGATCGAGACCAGGTCCCCCAGTAGTCCTGCTATTGTATGGAAACCAAATCTCCAATAAGTGCCTCGAACTTTCTTGTATACCTATTATGCTGGAATTTAATGAATGTGACTATTTCAGCTATTTGAATAAGTATTTGTACTTAGACACTATTATAATATCAGACGGATTTGATAAAAATATTTTGGTTATCGTAAGGTAAAAACCTGACATGTTTATTTGTACATTTGTTTCAAAGGATTTTTGAAAATGTTAATAATCCAATTAGGCATGTTTTCTCACGATGGTTTTCCAGACTGACTCAGGTGCTGTTTTATTATGATACTCGGGTCAGACCGAGTTGAACAAACTCAGGATAGGATGCTATGGAGCTCAGGAGACGAGTTGGAGGATAGAGACGTATTTCCGTAGATTTCTGTTTTCCGCTATGAAAGGGCAAGTTACTGAATTATCCAAATTTGATGTAGGATTGTGTACTCTGATAATGGTATATATATATAACAGTACAGGTTTCTTTGTATTTACAGCTATTGTTATATATTATATTTTATTCCGCTGCGATTGTGAGATTTTGTGTTGTTGTTTTCTCTTCTTCTTCTACCTTTTTCTTCTTCTACCTTTTTCTTCTTTTAACTTTTTCTTCTTTTACCCCAATGGTTCGTATTTCCGTCCAACTTGAGTTGAACTAAGGAGAATATTGTCGACTCAAAAGGGGTACGGATTTGTAGGTCATTACAGTTGGTATCAGAGCAAAAGGTTAAGCGAGAACCTTGGCTTTGGTGTGGATTACTCATTAGAGATAGAGTCAGTAGTACGCTAGAATAAGTTAAGTGTAATAATAGATATGAGTGTGCATTTGTTAGTAAATATAAAAATGGTGTTATTTTGTGTTAACTTATTGGTTAAGTGGTATATAAATTCTTGTCGAATAATAGGATGTCACTAAACTGATAAGAGTTTCTAAACACTTAAATGCGATAAACTGACACAATATTGTTTGAAGCGGGTAAATGAAATAATTTTACCCAAATTATATTTTCATATAAAAGGAATAATTTTATAAAATTATTATTGTATGAAAGAGTGTTTGGATGATAATATTATAACAAAAACAAAATTTTAATTAGTTTATATAACTAAATAGACATTGTATAAATATGGATAATACAAATGATTAAAATCCAGAGTTTGAGAAATTAAATTTCGAAAATTTTCGAATGTTTTCCAAAGTAATTTGGGTAAATAATAAAATTATTATTTGGGAATTTTTTGAAAATAAAATGGTTTTAAATGGGTTTTGAAGATGTTATAGCACTGAAATAGCTTCGGCCGTTGGAAAATAATTTTGATGATGATCGCGGCATCATCGGTATTCATTTTCGAGTTCTAAGTGACGGATTGCTGCCATGGTAGGCATTTTGAATTGTTTTGAGGTAAAACAACTTTGTTTTTGGAAATTCCGAAGGGAATTTGGTTTGGATAAAAACCAGTATCGGGTTAAGATTAAAAGGTACGATTTGGGATGCTTGTGATTGCGAAATGATTTGAAATAAATACTGGATGTTTAAAAATTCTGAAACTCTTATATAAATAATTTATAAATCATTATGAGATAAGTTATAAAATTAAAAATGGTAAATGATTTTGAAATCAAAACAAAAAGTTGAAAAGTTAAAATGAAATTTAACTTAGTTTAAGTTGGAGAAATTAAATTTTTGGAATTTACCTGATGGTGATTTGAATGAAATAAATTAGTGAAGTAAATGAGTTAAATGGATCAAATTGGGACGTAAAAGAATTAAATTGCAAAATAAAATTTAAATTGAAGTGAGAAATAAAATTCAAATTGAATTGAGATGTAGATGATATTAAATGAAACTGAATTTTACATAAATAAAGTGAAGAAAATGGTATGGAGTTAGATTTAGAGTAAGTTAAGTTAAATGAATATTGAATTAATAAACCTCGATAGCTTATAAAAGTATTGAAATTCATGAAATAAAAAACGCTTGGGCTATAAATAAGTGTAAATTAAATGTGAAGTGTAATCAATTATTAATAGGTGGAAAAGTGGAAAATGTAAGTGTGTAACTTGTAAAAAAATTGAAGAGTAAGATAAGAAACCCAAAGTAAAATGTGTTTGATATTTTAGAAACTGAAATGAAATCCAAACTTGAATTATAAAATAAATGTGAACTCAAGAAAATTAGATGAAGTGATTTTGGAAATCAAATATTAAATATGATTGAAATATTGTCGAATGAAATGGGAGTTGCAAATAAAACCCAGATGAGTAAAAATAAATTTAAAATGGCCTTGTATTAATGAAATAAATTCGAAAATAAATTAAGAATGTGAATTGATATTTAAAATTGAATTGGATCTGGTTATTAGAAAAAAAATTAACTTAAGTTATGAGGCTAATTAACTTGAAGAAAATAATTAACTTAAGCAAATATTGGAATGAAAGCTCGGCTTAAGTGAATATGTGAAATGGCCATAGCATGGAATGTGTCGAGCTTAAATAAAATGGTTTTGGATGAAATTAATGCGAATATGGAATAAAAGGCAATGAATGGGTTGTGAACAAAATTAAAATGGAATGGGATTAAATGTAAAATGAGTTGGGATTAAGTTGAAATAGTTACAAACTAAAATGGATATTCTATTAAGTGAATATCGTCGAATGGCATAGGAAAAATGGGTCGTTCGACATAAGCAGAAGTAAATAAAAAATTTATGAATTGGTAGAAGAAAATAAAACTGATTTTGAAATCAATTGGAATGAATATTAGGGCGTTTGGTTTAAAAGTGAATTGAAGGTAAGCAAGTGGGTTATAAACCATTCAAACTAAACAAAAATGATATGTGATTTGTTGGAAGCGATTAAAATTAAAGGTGGAATTTTATAATTGCTTATAAATATTGTTTAGTATGCATTGCTTATAGAATTCATGTGTTTAGCTATTACAAATAAGTGAAGCCTTAGCGAATTTCATAATTTGGCACTTACGTGTTTAAATTGAGTAAGTATAGGTACCTGGAGGCCATTGGCTGGATTTTTATCACACTAATTGCTAATTAAATAATCTGTTTGCTTAAAATGCTAAATAGAGGTACGCCTATGCAATAAAAGAAAAAACATAAAATATTGTTGCATTTTTGTTTTTCCGACCGTATGGGTCGATGTATATATATTTCTCTCTCTTGTCAAATTGCAAAAGCTCCTCGGTACAAACGGGACTCTACCTAAAAAATTCGAAAATTCAGGGAGTTAGAAAATTTTTAGATTTTTTTAACGAAAAGTTGATTTTCAAATGGTAGTAAAAATGTACGATTTGAACCAGAGGATGAAAACCAATTATTTTGGGTGGAAGCTAAATGATTAGAAAAGTGAGTAACAAGTTTTCACTAAGTGGATTTTAGTAAGTTAGTGGGTTTGGGAGTTCTTTTTGCATTAGCAATTTCGAGGATGAAATTCTTTTAAGGAATGTGACGACCCGGGTTTTTCCGTCATTAATTGTGAATATTTGAATAGTTTTAAATATTAAAACTGAATTATGGATTGATTTTTAAGTATGAAAGTTTGGTTTTATTTGGTAAAATGGATTTAGAATTTCAATACAACAATTTGTTAAATATTTTAGTTATTAAAGTTTATAATTGAATATTGGGTAAAATACTGAATCTGGAGTTTTAAGCTTGTTTAAAATATTTTAGAGACGTGTAAAATGCATACTGATAGTAATAAAGGTAATAAAAGTTTTAAAATCAAATTTAAAAGCGATTGTTCAATTTTAAAAATATATTGTTTAAATTGACTTTTAGAAATAGCCTTCAGTGGCGCAGTTTCGGATTTCGACAAAACCAATTCTATTGGATCTGTAATATTGTATTATTATCGGATTTGAAATTTCATAGTTTTTCGGAGTTATCGTGTGGTCATAAGAGATATAAACGCGCTGAAATTTATGTCGAAATTTAATATAATAACTGGGTCCAAAAAGCTATCTTCTCCATACGATAAAATTAGGACTCGGAACATTTTCCATTACGTTCGGAATAAGGGTATAACATTATAAATGCCTAACGGCATTCTTCGATTGGAGTACGCAATTTTAAGCTATGTAAATCGAGACAATTTGTATCTTATTAATTTAAATTAATATACCCTAGTCAGTGGCCGAAATTCCTCCCTTCAGCCTGCTTTCTTTCACCATCGGACCTTTATCCTTTCACTTCAAATTACTATAGCTCGTCTGCTACACGCAACTATGTTTTCCTGCTCCCCATTCAAGGCTGACAACTCCCCTTGTTAATGTCGCGTTTCTTTCCCCTTCCATTCCTTAGTTCAAATCGCAGAACCAATTAGCTTACGAAAAAAAGAATGGCCTCTTCATCGAACCTCTTTTCTTCTTTAGTCAATTTTATAAACAAAATCAAAAAAAAAAACCAAAGTCGCGAAATCAAAAATGGAGACTAACATACGCGACTTGAAGGGGCTCGTTCTCGAGCTAGGCCACGAGGTGAAGGGGAAGTTTGGGTGGTCGAGTGCACGTATGGATGGTGGCATGGCCGCGTGGTTGATGGGGTTCGCTTGGAGTCGAAGGCAACCGAGGCTAGGTTGCCTGGAGGGCTCGAAGTCGAGGAAGGGAGGATTTCACGATTCATTCAAGGCAAATGGAAGAGGAGGCAACGTCGACCGTGAGGCATGGTGGTTCGAGCTCGAGATGAGGTGATGGCGACGAAGCTAGGATAGGCACGTAGGGGGTTCGATTCGAGAATTGGGCTAGGAAGTGAGGTCATGTTCACTGTATGGTGGCTGCGCAATCTCTTGGTTGGCAGTGAAGGTATTATTGTCATTTTTATTTAAATTATACATATATATGTATATATAAATTCAAAGAAAAATAAAATATATAAAAATAGGCAGTAAGGTGTAGGATGATTTTGTTTAATATATAGGTTAGAAGGAAATTATGTTTTTATTAAACTTTAATATGTATGTGCATATATATGTGTATGTATGTATGTATGTATGTATACAAGGCTTCAACAGAAAATATATATAAAGGTAAGTTTTGAAGAATAAAATATAGGAATTTTATAATGTTTAAAATTTGTGAGAAATTAGATTTTTAAACCTATATAAACTATTTTTATATGTAGTTCGAAAGTGGGAAAAATTAAAATACAATTTACTAGTTTATTTTAAAGTAATTTATTAGGTGATTTATTTGTTAAAATAACCTATTTAATTATTAGTTTGAAATTAAATCATTAGTTAATTAAATTTATCAAATGGAAAATTTATTGTTCGATCAGTTCAAATATTAATAAATCATATAATGTTATAAAAGGTCTTGTCGTGAAGAGACCGAGTTAAGATTGAAGTGGATGGCAAACAAAAAAAAGTGAGATTTTCTCGCTCCTGTGGATAACCTTATTTAAATTTTAAAATGTTAAATTTAAATCATTGGATATTGATTGATAAATTATGATTTCTCTGTTGGATGATATTATATGTATAGTAGTATATATATATTGGAGTAACTGATATTCCTGCATTATATAGCAGACGAGACCCTTTATGCCCCGCATAATAGCGGTTGACCCTATATACCGCAATATTCCCCTCGAAGTGGGATTGATATTTATTTGTTGACTAAAATCTTTGGATGTAGGAAAAACAGGTTGGAGGGATCCAACTGGATTCCTCAAAAATATTTTTGTTCATATATATATTGATGTATGATATGATGGATAAATTGATATGCATTGTGTGTGAATTGAATTATTAAATGTTAAATAGTATGGAAATGGAACTTGGCATTTTTAAATATCATAAATTATGAAATTGGAGGAATTTAAAAGGAAATTTGAAAGAAATTATTTATATTGAAAATTTGGGAATTTAATAGAATAAAAATATGTTAATTAACCGGGGTTATACTAAACTATTTGAAAATTGTTTAAGTAAAGACTAGAAATTAAAATTATATACTAAGGGCTTGAAGAGATATTGGAATGATTAAATAGATTTGAATAAAATGGAATTTTATTAGGGGAAGATTATAAAATGGAATTATAAATAGAAGTTATTTCTATTAATAGATTGAAAACTCAGGGGAGTTTATAAATTGAAAAGAAATAGTGGAATATATTTCAAATAAGAGAAATGGTGGTTAATTTGGATATAGTCGATGTGATACGAATCAAGAGGAATTTGTGAATCGAATTGGTGGATATTGGATTTGTTAAAAATAGACATCTGTTGAGTAATTGATATTGTTTAAAAGGAATTTTAAAATCTACTATACTACATAATTTTTATACTATCATTTGAATTTAGAATATTCCAAAAGTTAGTTATTATAATACTTAATATTTATTGAAATAAGTTTTAATTTTACAATTAGTTTGGTAAATTCAATTATAAAACCTCTCGAGATGGGAAGCGAAGTTTAATAAAAACAAATAAGATTTTAGAAGAAAGATTTATAGCGGGTTATAGGAACTTAAATAAATTTCCATAAATAAGATAAACGAACTTCGAAAGGTGAAATAAAATTTACAAAGGAAGTAGAAGTGAAACTGGAGTTCTAAATAAGCGTAAATGGATTTGGAAATATTAAAGGAAATGGACTAAGGAATTATGGGATTTATAAACAAATCGAAAGTTACAAATAAAATTGTAAATGGTTTTGAGAAAAGAAAATAGGAAATAAGTGAATATTTTCCAAGTGTTGAGTAACTAATGAAGTGGGAAAAATATTCTTAATTATTGGGAAAAGGTTAAGAATTTGTTCCGTAAGAATAAAAGGAATTTGAAATGATTTTCAATGTGTGGAAATATAGAAATAATATCTTGAGTAGATATTTTGAGACAAATAATTTGGAGAGTTATTTAAGGCCCAATGATTGCTTGTTAAAGTTATTTGATAGTTAAATAAACGACTATCAATTTTGGCCGATGCGTTGATCGTTGTGAAGATACCAGAATTGGATTTAATTATTCGAAAACCACTTCAATCTGGTTTGAACGTAGCGAATGAAGACCGTGAGGGTGATGAAGGCGGTGATTCGGTTTGTCCAGACCCAAGGCAACTTGTATGGACAAATGTTATCAAACCATCGTCATTGGAGGCGATGAGCATTCCAAGTGAATGTGTTATAAAAAGGTAACGCATAGCCTCAAGCGTCATCAATTGGGAATGGCTAAAACAGGTGAGATGCAGCAAGGCTAAGTGGGTAACACCCAATTAGGATATGATTTCCGTTATCTAGATGTCCCTTTTTATTCGGCTGTGTGGGCTGTTGCTGATCCCAACCACGGGATGATCTTATTCGAACTATCTAGTAAAGGGTAGCTCCGGTCTTGTGTTGCAGGGGATTGGGAGTGGTCCACTGTACTTTGATCTAGACCAGCTACTGTGACGGGCAGTGCCCCAGCAGTCCTGCCATTGTATGGAAACCCAATCTCCAATAAGTGCCTTCGGACTTGTTTGTATACCTATTATGCTGAAATTTAATGAATGTAACAATTTCGGCTATTTGAAAAAGTATTTGTAATTAGACACTATTATAATATCAGATGGATTTGATAAAAATGTTTTGGTTATCGTAAGGTAAAAACTCGACATTTTTATTTGTGGCGTGGTTTTATGAGATACCTTTGTTTCAAAGGATATTTGAAAATATTAATAATTCGATTGAGTGTGTTTTCTCACGCGGGTTTTCCAGACTGACTCCGGTGTTGTTTTATTGTGATACTCGAGTCAGACGGACTTGAACAGATTTCGAGTAGGATGCTATGGAGCTTAGGAGACGAGCAGGAGGACAGAAACGTATTTCCGTAGATTTGTATTTTCCGCTGTGAAAGGGCAAGTTACTGAACTATCTAGATTTGATGTAGTGATTGTGTACTCTGATAATGGTATGTATATATAACAGTATAGGTTTCTTTGTATTTAAAGTTGTTGTTATATATTATATTTTATTCCGCTGCGATTGTGAGATTCTACCTTTTTCTTCTTTTACCTTAATGGTTCATATTTCCGTCCAATTTGAGGTGAACTGATGAAGAATATTGTCGACTCGAAAGGGTACGGATTTGCGGGTCATTACAGCTCTTGAATTTCGAGATGATGACGATGTATCTCGAATTCTATTTATTGTTCTCTGTTGATTTCTATGAGTCCGTTTTGGGTTTGGTACCCAATCGGGCAATCGAGTATTATGTTGTCCTTGTTTCTGGCCCTTAGCCTTTTGGTTATCCTTCTACGAGGGTATCCACTTAAGAATAAGGAAATTGAATGAGTTCAATTGATATTATCACTCTTGCTTCTTTCGAGTTATCCTTTTAGGATACTCATTTGGTATTATACTTTGTGACACTACTTCACTCGAAGTAATGATATATTGACAGTGTGCATCTTCTCATTGAGAAGAATATCTTACCCTTATCTTAAATGTCTCATTGATCGCATATTGATCGAATGCATGGTGACAGAGTATTTCCTTAGTTTGACCTTGCACCAATTTTCATCAGTTACGAGTTGCAGAGGATAGCGTTTCATTTTCTGCATTTTGCAACCGTATGATTCTTGTGAGTGGCTCGTGGTACCGTTTGTATTGACGAACACTCCATTTTTTTCCATCAACCTAGTGAATCGAGTATTCTGGGAATATCTCGAAGAGTTCTCTTGAATGTTCTTTGATTTTGAGTTTTTGCAGCTATTTGATATATATTTTAAGAGAAATTGAAATTTTAGTTAGTTTGAAGTCAAAGAATATTTTGTGTATTTTATATGAGAACTAATTCTTTTTATAGAAATAATTTTTGTGTTGGCTTGTCCATCGAGTGCTTTAAGAATTTTGGTCGATAGGTCTGATCAACGTTATCGATAGAAATTTCCTAAACATTGTGATGAGATAATCAGACACAATAAATTGATTTTTTATGAGATTGGGTTTGGAAATAAACTATTTTGGGAATTGAGTATTAAAATTTTATTTTAAGTGGTACATGCAGTAATGGTTAATTAAGTGGTAAGGCAGTTATGATCACTTGGTCAACTCTACAGCCAATGGATATAGTCGTTCACTATAAACCAATAGCGAGGCAATGTCACTATACTGTTTTAAATTTATAGAGTTAAATATAAAAATATTTATTATTAAAATAACATATACTAGATAAAATATGTTTAGGGTTTAAAAATTTAAAATGTCTATTGGATATTTTAATTTTGAAGTTATATGTAATAAAATTTGAAGATTGTTTTCAAAACTTTTGGTGGTTTGGAAAACAAAGAGGGATGAGATCTTAAATTTTTCTTTGAGAATATATTGGTGGAAATTTATAAAATTCTTTTGGAAATTTAATTTGTAACAAGAGGAATTTGCATTTGAGTCTTTGTAACACTTATTAAGTACTATAGTAAGAATTTTGAAAAAATTTCATGTGTTGAAGATTGTGATTATGATTATAAAGATATTGATTTTTGAAATTCTAAGAACTTTTGGTTACGAGTTAATCCACATATTTTGTTCCTTATATTTATTTAACTCTTTTGCTATTTTCTAACAACGTGCATTTATGCGGTCGTTTGAGTTTGAAACCACCTTTTGGGTTGATCTATTTTGCTTCCATCGTCTCTATCTTGTATCGGTGTGCTTCCCTCCGTTGTGTCATTCGGAAAATCATATCGATCATCATCTTGTTGATTTGAATTTGGATTAGAGTTGTATTACATCCCAACCATACTCGCAGAGCTTTTGAGAAACCAATCTCATCCGATTGATTCTTTTTGTAGCATCTTATTGTGTTCTCATTCGAAGGAGAAACGCCTTCGAAGTCTTGTATGTTGTTCGAAAAATTCCATGGTTCGCTAATACCAATATTAGCACTTTAGAAACCATGGAATTAATCGAGTGGGTCTTGTCTTAGTTTCACTATCCTAGTTTGACACTGTGTAAAGTTTTAAAACTCGAGATTGTTTATCTATCCTTTGCTTGACGAATAAGTGTGTTGTTTACACTCTTTTCTAAAAAATTGTGGGGACGCAATTTTTATAACGGGGGAGTCTGTAACAACCTTGGTTTTAGTGATTACCTATAGTTATAATTTAATATTGAGAATTAAATACTATTGGAGTTTTAAACTATTTATTTGAAATAAACGATGAATTTTGGGAATAAAAGATAAGAATAAAGTTTTAGAAGCCTTTTTATTATGGTTTAAGTTAAAAAATAAATGGGAAATGATTTTTATTTAGTGATAGTGTAATAATTTTATTAATTATTCCCATTTTGCTTCTTTTAATAATTTTTAAAAGAAGTAATTAATTTTAAGGGTGGTTTATTTAAAATAAAAAGGTGGAAAAAAAATTTAATTCTGTTTTGACTATTAATAAGGTTAGGAAAAGGTATGGAATATTTTTCTTAGTGAGAAAAGTATTTTTGTTGAATTTTAACAGTTAAGAATGGAAACTTTTGCATTTTATTTGAGTAATTAGTGTATTTTTGGAAATTAAGGGTTTTAATAATAAAAGTATTTTAAAAATAAAAACTAGTATTTATATTTGATGGAAAATATTTTTTTAGCATGCATATAAATTAACACGTTTTATTTGAGTGAAAAACTTGAAAATATTTGTTGTTTAAATTCTTTTATTAAGTGTACATTGTGCATTTGTGTATCTAGTGTTAAAAGAAATAAACATAGGCCAATTATTTAATTTGGGTCTTAAGCCCAATTAAAACATTTAGCCTGCAAGAGTGAGAAGGAAATACACTCCTTCCTTCTACATTTGTTTATTTTTCAGTTACTGTAAGTTTTAGAAACTTTGGTAACTTGTAAAAGAAAATTAGAAACTCATTCCCTCTTAAAACCCTAAGCTATGTTCTCAAATTAAAACTCAAATCTTTGAGTTTTTAAATCAATTTGGAGTTAAATCAATAGGTAATCAAAATCTAAAACCATTTGTTCATCGAAAATCAAGTTTTGAAAGTGTTTCTCTGTTAATGGTTCTTTTCTCCATTGCATGCCTCTATTTCAAGTTTATACATGTTACTGAGGCTTAAATTCAAGCTAAGCTTTGTCCTTTCAACGGATAATCTAGGTTTTTTCTTTCTTATAGAAATGAGTTGAATAACTCACATCTCCAGCAAAACAAAGTAGCAAAGTGCTTGATTCTATACAAAAATAGTTGTTGTATTCTTTTTTTTGCTCATAGTTTTCTTCTTATGAAAATCAGTTCTGGATTGCAACTTTGGCAATTAAAGTTTTCAATTCCGACAATGAAATGCAGCCGGATTTTCTCCTAATTGTATTTTATTTGTTATACTATATGTCTGCAAAATTTGGTTGAAAAATAATCTCATTTACTACGTCAAAAGTTGGATTGAAAATCAGTTCATAGCAGGAGAATTGCCTGGGGAAAAATCGCGTGAGAAGACTTCATAGGTCAACTGCTAGGTTGACCTGGCCTACCCTTAGATCGACCATATGGTCAACCTAGACACAAGTGAGGTCAACCTGGCGGTCGACCTAGGGGGCCTTGGTTTCCTGAGCTCTTTTGTGTTGCTCCTTTTTGTTTAAGGTTTTGTTCCCACTTGTTCTCCTATCTTTAGCTTCTCATTTTCAAGATGTTTTCTGAAGTTTTTAGAGCTATGATGCTTATCAATAGGCCAGCTAAATTTTGGAGAATTTTAAATTCGAAGTTGAGTTGAATTCGAATTGAGTTTGGACTGAATTCGAATTGAATTGGAGTCATTGGTTTTGAGTATATTATTGGTTTTTCAATGTTTTCAAGCATAGTTTTCTCCAAACAATTTTGAAAGAATTATTATATAAAAGAGGTAATTCAAATAATTATTATATAGTACTTTAAAAGTATTTCCAACAATAAAAATCTTTTTATTCTCTATAATAATGGAATTTCTAAATACGGTTTTAAAAACTGACTTCGTAAATTTTTTTAAAAAGCTTATTTTCTAAAGTAAATTATTTTTAAATAAAATACACATTTTTTTCATTTTTCGAGTGCATGAGAAAGAGAATTAAATGATTTATTAAAACACATGGCATGGGACATGTGTGTTTACTGTTTCAGTTAATTTCGGACTTGTACGATTTAAACTATTCGAGTTCTGCCATTTAATGGTGTATTTTGAGTTTTATATTCCTATTTATAGGAATTATCTGGGATGGCCAATATTTGGCAAGTTTTATGGTTTAAGATCTCCTATTCTAGGAGTTATGGTTGATGGGAGTTATTATGATGTTTTTATACTTGCCGATGATATGAGGCAAGTCTTGAGTTTGTGATTTCCTATTTGAGATTTATGGTTTATGAGGAGCCATCACGAGGTTTATTTGTACTTACCGATGAGATGAGACAAGTCATGATTTTTCTAAGGTTTTTGAGTTTCCTAATGTGGCATTAGCTAGCGGTTAGTAAACCATTTAGTGAGAACGTGTGATATGGGGCGCATGTTACCACTTTTCAGGTTCCTAGGTGAGAGTTTGTGGCACATTCTAGGTTACGCGGGTACTAGAGTTGTTGGGCTCATATTGGGCCGTTGCGTCCAATCTTTATCAGGCAGTTGGGCTTATCGTGAGTTTATGTGACTTCGGTCATCTGAGTTTTACGACTTCGGTTGTCTGGGATAGGTATCTATAATTTATATAGTACTGGACAGGAGTTGTGCACGTGCATATTTTGAGATTTGAGCTATTGGATTCTTATTAGGCTGTTTGGTCCATCCTTTTTATTAGGCTGTTGGGTCCACTTTTTCAATGGGCAGTTGGGTCCATACTTGAGATTTGAGTTTTCCTTATTTGGCATATTTATATGAGATTTATAATCTCCTTCTATATATATATATATATATATATATATATATATATATACGAGTTTGCCATTTGGCGTAGTTATGAGTTTTTAAATCACTCTTTTATAAGTTCATATTTGTGTTTGTCCTTTACGGTGTTTCTCAAATTTTTAGTTTAAGACTTCTCCTTTTTATGGAATATGATTCATTAAAACCATTATAGATGTTTTGGGATACCGCCGATGAAATGAGGCATTTTTTTCTATAATTGAGTGTTATTCTTGAGTTACCTCTTTCGAGGTTGATATGCACGTAATTGTGCATATATTTACATCCATATTTTGTCCCTTTTTATTTAAATAATCATCATATTTGGGCATTTTAACATGTTTAAAACCAAAATTCAATTATTTCCAACCATCATATTTTCATCTTCATTCAGAGGCAAAACGGTCATTTTGTGCATGTGTCAATATAAGAATTTTTACTTGGACATTTTTTGACAATTTTTATAGGAATTTGGATGCATATGGAAGAGGCTTATATGAAGATATATGGATGCACAAATGAATACAAAGGAAAGAAGAGGGAAATAATTCAAGCCATGAACATGGAGGACCCCACCCACTTACCTAAAAGTACAATTTGGAGCTAATGGACAACTAAGTGGAGGTTAAAGCTTCATGCAAAACAAATGATGGATTAATTAGTGGTTAATGGTTAATTTTTGGCCACACTTCCTAAAGGGCATTTTAGGTAGCCCCCTAAAAATAGAATTAGGGTTTTATGCATGTATATATAGCCCTCTTATGTATATGAAACCATCTTCTACTCTTTCATCTTACTTAGGGAATTAAGAAATCAAGTGTAAGCACAATGTTCTATGAAATAAAAATGGCTTTCAAGCCTCTTTCTTCTCTCTTTTCTACATGCTTTTATTTGTTTTATTGTTAATGTTTATTTCTATGCTCTCTTTCTCCTTATGTTCATAGCTTAGATTCATATTTATGCAAGGAGTTAGTAGCTAATCTCTTTTTCCTTCTTTACTTATTTTCTATTTTTCTTTTCTTTTTAATGTTGAAACTTACATGTGATTCTTCAATGCCACAAATGAGTAGCTAAACCTCTTTAATTTAGGGGCGATGAAGCTCTCTAACTTTATGTAATTTCAACATTTTTATGATTTATGATCTCTTTGTTTATGCTTCATGAATGTGAATTTTGATGTAAGTTTATACAAGTGGGTTTGATAGCTTATATTGCTTATGCAAATGAGCTATTCTTATTCAACATAAACACAATTTACATCATCATTTGCTAATTAATTTTTGATTATGAAATGAAAGTAAAAATGAAATTTGATGATCTATATTACTAGTTATAATAGTAAATAGATCATACCTAAAATAGCTTTTGCTTTGGCTTCATTTTCATGAGAATTATAAGTGGTATAATTGTTGTATTATAGTTTGATGGTTTGAGTTATGTTAAATAATAACATAAACAAACAATACTTATGATAAATACAATGATTATTCCACTTAATATCAAAGTTAGAGATCATAAATTATGTGTTTGTTGATTTACAAAAATTTGAGAATGGATTTGCCTCTAAATTGTTCTTTAGTCTAATAGATTTCGAATCACATTTTCCTAGTGTTAGCCTCATTTTATTTCTAGTTAACAATTTCTCAACTTTGGGTTAATTTGATTGAGTAGGAAATTTAAATCAACAATTCCTTGTGGATCGACCCGTATTTTCCACGTGCTACATTCGCACAACGTGCGCTTGCGGTATAAATTTTATTATAAATTCGTTCGACGGTTTTCTAAACCGATAGAATTTCCGTCGACGAACAAGTTTTTGGCGCCGTTGCCGGGGAATTTGTTTTGATTTTGATTTTCTATTCTTCGGATTATTTTTGTGTGATTTTATTTGTTTTGTGTGTTGTTTGTATATAAAAAAATTGCGTGTTTGTTTGGTTTTTGTGTGCATTTGTTTGTGTTCTTGTTTGTTTTGCATTTTCATTTGCATTTCCATATTAAAAAAAAGAAAAAAAAAACATAGAAAAAACAAAAAGAGATACACAAGTTCATTTCTAAAAATATTTCCACTTCTTTTTGCATTTACAACTTTCATTTTACAAGTTCTTGTTACAATTTCATTTTCTTTTTATAGTTCTGCATTTACATTGTCAAACACTGTTGCTTCTCTGTCTACATTTTCTCTCTGTTTTACAACACTGCCAAATTTTCAGTAGTGCACACAACACTTCTTTGCATATCAAATACCCTGCTTGCTCTCCAACAAACAACAGTGCTCCTCTGTCCATTACACATTCCTTAACTTCTATGCACAGTGCCCTTTGTTCTTCCGACCAAACCACTTCTTAATAACCCCTTCCATCCTCCAATGAAACGAATCGCCTGAACCTCCAACCTCTACAATCCTTCCTTTCCACTACCACATATCCAGACAACAGGTGACAGCAGCCAATACAAACACCTCATCCCCTACCATCACAAAGCCACATATCCACAGCCTCATCAACACAAATCTGCTAACCTGCTGCCACTTCCCTGTAACGCTAATACCCCTTCAACTTGCAACTTCTCACCAAACCAAACTGTCGCATACCTCCTTTGTTGCTGTGCACATCCCCTTCAAGCATACAAAATATACAGAAACAAGCAACTGTAACCCCTGCATTCACATCACCCTCTACCTCTGTCTACAATCTTGTTGTCAACCTGATTTCAACCACACAATACAAACTGTCTCCTTCAATATCTTAGCACAACTTCCCTATATCATCATCTTTTGCCGTTCAATCACATAACCTTCAAACCACGATCACTGCAGTTCAAACACTGCTACATACACTTTGTGCACATATCACTGTGCACATCATCATACACTACATTTGACAGCCTTCATCATCACGACCACACTGTCTTCATATCCACATTACTGTCATATACCAATACCTCATTCACCATCAGAATTCTCCTCTACAATCATCTCAGGCTGCTGCAACCACTCACTATCTACCACTCGATAATCACTGTTACACATACAACAACTTTCTTCTTCGACGCCACTGCATCACCACACAACTGCTGTCATCTTACTTCACTATGGCCTCCCCTTCCCCTGTCACTAACCTTTTGATCTCTGCAAATTCCCTTCAACTCCACATCTCCACCTTCCTCACATTCACAATCTCATTATTGCACGACTGTGCACATCACTACAGACATACAACTACACTGCCAAATACCATACCATCTCACCAGAGAACCCACTTGCTTAGTCATTCCACAACACAGCAATCACAACCTTCCTGCACCATCAAGTTGCGGCTACTGCTCCATCACCCTCATAACCCAATATCATCATCATCCTTGAACTCACCATCATCCACATCAATCCATAGTTACAAACACCATTCACTTCACTGCTGTTCTCCTACCATCGCAACAACCTACCACCGCGAACCCACGAAACTGACCACCTGAACAAAATCGCAACCACAAAGTCGCTCACCAAAACTTCACCTCCACGACCTCGGTTCAACATCATCCAATCTCCAACAAGAACATCGACCACCGTGCGATCAAAAACCATCCACACCTCCAGCAAACAACCGACTGCCTCAACCCGAAAACCATCGCCAAATCCAATACATTGACCATGCGCGAACTTCAAACTCCTGAAACGGCAAATTCGAACAAGTTTTTGGATTGGAGATTCTATTCAAACTCTTTAAACGGTTCATCTTTAATTTTGTTTGAATTGGAGATTTTGATTTAGTAATTTGCTGTGGAAATTGTGTTCGAGCATTTGGGGGAATATGATTTTTTCTATCGGCTCATGAAGTTGTGTTTGATTTGATTAAAGTGGGAACGTGTTTGAGCTTGGGCCGGGTTGTTATTTTTTTTAGCTTTTTTTTCAGCTTTTTTTTCCTTTTAGCTTGTTTTCAAACAAGAAATTTTCTCTTTTAGCTTATTTTCCTTTGTTTAAGTTTTAATTATTATTGTTTTAAGAAAAAAAAGGAATTTGTTTTATTGGTTTTATTTTCAGTTGTTCGTTTTGTTGTGATTTGATTTTTGCTTTATATTAAAAAAAAATTAAGTAAAACCCTACTTTTAAGTTTCAAAAAAAAACCAAAAAATATATATATATATATATTGTATATATCTTAGTTTTAAATTTTCAGGTTGCCAAAGCAGGAAATAAAGGAAGAATAGCTTGCTGAAAATTGCTTCCTTAGCTAGCCAAAATAAATTGCTCTGCTTGCTAAAAAATTCTGCTTTCATTTCTAGTTTTATTTGAATTGAATTGTTGGTTGCTTGCATTTGCATTTTAAAAAAATAAAAAATTCATTCGTAGTTGCATTGTTAGTACACGTTTAGTTTCTGTTCTGCATTTCATCGTAGATTTTGATTAATAATAACGGTTAGACATCGATAACACTTAATTGTATATTGACAATTTGTCTTTTTTGAACAATTTAATTTCTTGGTGTCTAGGCTACGGCAGAGTAATAACCATTTATAAATATTACGGTGATTCGTAAATATTATAGTGGTTGTTCCTCCGAAGGTACTTAAACCTTCGGCTGCATTGCTACGGTGATTCGTGGTGCACCGATAAATCCTGCCTGTTACCTGGCTGAGAACTATCTTGTTTATCTAAGACAATTTATGAATATACAATTTTGGGTTAACTTAGGATAAATCATTTGTAATTAACCCTTGCATTCATTTAGTTGCATTTGTTCATGCATATTTAAAAAAAACAAAAAAATTTCAAAATCCAAAACTAATTTTTTTTTAAATATTCCTTTTCTTTTTCTTTGTAATTTTTAAATCATTTTCTTTGAAATTTCAAAAAAAATTAGAAAATCCAAATTTAAAAAAAAAATTGAAAAATTAAAACAAAACAAAAATCAATTTCCCTTTTCAAAAATCAATTTTCTTTGTAAATATTTTTCGTTTATAAAAAAAACGAAAAAAAAAACATTCTTGAAAATGTCTGAATATCCATATCCACTTGAATTTTACAATAGTTGTGAAAATCAATATAATCCATATGATTTCAGTCCAAATTCGTATGGATATTTTAACAACAACTATTTTGTAAATAATTCAAATTTTGAAAAACAAAATTTTCAAAACGATGACCAACGTTCGACTCTTGAAAATAGCATTGAAATGATTTCATCTTTACTCGAACTTTCTGCACGACAAAATCAAGAGATAAATGATTTATGTAATTCTGATTTGTGTAATAACTCGAGTCAAGGATTTCAAAATTTGAATTCAATTCAAAATTCAAACGATTATGATTATAACCCATGCCAATTTAATTTCGAACTCCAAAACGAATTCCAAAATCAACATGAAAGTGGGAAAAAAATTTCAAATGAATTTGGCAATGGGAATAATCTTAACCATGTTACGAGTGAAAATTTTTGTTCTCAACAAATCCAAATCGAAAATTCTTAATTTAATAACTATAAATTGGATTTTGTTGAACAAATGAATGAAATTTACGATGATCACACGGATTTGTAGTTGGAAACTTATGTGAAACAACGTGAACAACAAAATCAAATCTCAACGTGCAATGAGTCAAGTGATAATCCACCTTTTACCCAAATCGACGATTTTCAAATAACAACTTTTGAATTTGATGATGATGATCTTAATCAAGTTGTTGAAAATATCGTAATTGAGTTGGATTTCAATTCTTTTGAGGGTGCGAAACTGGATTTAAACATCGATCTTCCTTTTTCTGAAAATTTGAATATGACAACTTTGAAACTCGATTTACATGATGAAGTTGTTGATAATTCAACAAAGGAAGACGAGTTCAATGAACATGAATTTTTTGGACTTTTGGATGACGAGTTGTTAAATTCCGAAGGGGAAGATGAAAATCACCATTTTGATTTTGAAATCAATAATTGTGAAAAAAAATTCAATGATAAGCTTGAATTTCAAATTGGTGAAAATAAACTTAAACTTCAATCAATTGTTTTGTCGACCCTGAAAATCATCGAAAATAAAATAACTCGTACGATTTTTAATAAAACAAAATTCATTTTTCCAAATTGACAATCAACTTCGAAATATTTTACAATTTGGTTTTTCGTGCTTAAGCTGTGTCTCACACATTTGACGAGACAAATGAATCGGTCTTTAGAAGACCGTTTCATTTACTTTTTGACTGTATACTTTCTCATCTCTTGTAGATAATAATCTTTCATGTAAATATGGGATTTTTATTTTATTTTTCTCCTTCCACTTTGGTTGACTGTGGGGACACAGTCAAAATCAAGTGTGGGGGGGAGACTCACCTTCATTTTTTTTCATGGTTTATTTTTGCTTTAAAATCACAAAAACGAAACAAAAATTAAAAAAAATCCCAAAAACAAATTTTCTTTTGATTTATTTTTAAAAGAAACACTATAAGATAAATATATGGCTTTGGTTTATTAAATTGAAATTTTTGAAAATTTATTGGTCTTAACAAAAATAAAAATGAAGTTTGATTACAAATAATAATGGTTTAACTAGTATATAGGAAGATTCATACGTGTTAATTATGAAGTACATCCTAATTGAAAATCTTTGTTTTAAAAAGTGGTTGATTTAAAGTAAAGGATATAACATTTTTTTTGGTCTTCTAAGTTAAATGGTGCTAAGATGATTTTGCAAAACTCCCACTCAAAAAAATATAAAAATAAAAAATAATAACATCCAAGTACTCACTCTCATTTAAAATTCCTCACGGTTATGCATGGGTGATTACTTGGAATTTTTGATTATGTGCTTTCATACTCATTTAAAAGTCCTCACGGTTATGGTGTATGGAACACACGTAAAAAAACAAAAAAGACTTAATGAAAACCACCTACGGTCGATAGTGTATGCATGAAAGTGTGTGCACTCGCCATGCTCTATACTCCCCTCACATAAGCCCGAAAGGCAGTGCATGGGTGGTATATCTGGCCTCAGTTTACCTGAGCTAGGTGTGTAATTTTTCTTGCAAATAATGAGAGAGAAAGCAATTGAAATCCTAGCACTATTTTTACTTATTTGATTTGATTTATTGTTGAAAAGAAATGAAAATACCACTTTGATAAACTTTGATAATCAACTAAGGATCCATTTTATAATTACACTTTGTTATCAACCGAAACAACAAGTTAAACTATTGTCTATTTGTTATGATAACTTGATTTTTGTTGAAAATTTTGACGAGTAAATGACATAAATTTTCAAGATAATAACTAAAACCTATATTTAACTTATTTGTGTCAATTTAGAAATAAATCCTTCATTTGTAAATATTTTCAAAAATTTGCATTCATCTCTTTGTAAATAAATCTTGCATTTTGTAAATATTTTCATCCTGCATTTGGATTTTGTGGGTGGTATCCATTGAAAACCCTCACGAGACAACACTCGTCCTACTGGGGACACCCAGAGGTTTAACGGCTTATTGCATACGCTCAATGCAATCGTGCTCTCTACGAAAACGGGTTTACCTTAGTTTTAGTTTATTCGAGGACGAATAAAAAGATAAGTGTGGGGGTACTTGATGTGCACGTAAATGTGCATATTTGTACCACCATATTTATTCTATTTAAATTAAATAAATGATCATATTGGGTATTTTTACTTGTTTAAACCAAAATTCATATTATTTGAAATTGTCACATATTCATCTTCATCCAAGGGAAAAATGGTCATTTGTGTGCATATATTTCTTTGAGAAAAATTAATTGAAAATTTGTATATATTTTGTAGGAATTTAGCTTCTCATATTAGTGGGTTCATGAAGAAACATGCATGCACAAAATGGAAATAAAGGAATGAAGATGGAAATAATTCAAAGTGAAGATCATGGAGGACCCCACCTACCCACTACCTTAATGTACAAATTAAAGGCTAATGCACATGCTTTTGGACTTAATGGTTTCATGTACATTTAATGGGGGATTAAGACATTTTAATGGTTACTTGGCCTCCACACTTCCTAAGGGGCATTTTGGGTATTCCCCAAAAATATGAATTAGGGTTTCATACATGTATAAATACCCATATGTTTCATGTAACATAATCTCTTCCTTAGTCTTTCTTAGGCCTTCTTTTCTTTAGTTTAGTTTAGATCAAATAAAAGAAAGCTCTCTTTCTTTCCATGGCTACTTAGCTATTTCTTCTCTTATGTAATTCTTTTCTTTTATGCAATGTTAATTATTGTTTCTTTTTAATTACATGTTCATTTCCTTTTATGCAAGTAGTGTAGATTTTCCTTTATGCAATTAGAATAGTTTTCCATTTCACTTTGCTCTCTTTTCCTTTTCTTTTTCTCTCATGTTGCAAGCTACATTTGTTCATATGATAACAAATATGAGAGGCTAAACCCCTTCAATTTAGGGGTAATGAAGCTCTCTAATCATGTAGCTTCAACTTAATTTGATGTTTATGCTCTCTTTTTATGCTTAATGAGAATGAATGAAGTGGTTTAATGATGTTGTTTAGATTTGAATTTGATAGTCTATGTTGTTTATAACAAATAGGCTATGCTTAAACAAACAAAACACAAATTGCCTCTTCGTCTACATATGCTTATGGCAAAGAAGTGATTGTTGAAATTAAAATTTGATGGCTTATATTTCTAATTAATGGTTAATAGGCCATGCTTAAAGTAAATTTTGCTTTCAACTTTGTTGTCATATTTTATGAGATTTAAAAGTGTATTAGTGGTTGTGTTATAGTTTGATGGTTTATATTGAGCTAATTAATAGCACAAATATACCATACTTATGATAAGCACATCAACTAATTCACTAATGACAAGAAAAGAGAGATCATAACTTCATTTTGTTGATTTATGTGATCTAGAAAGTGGAAATTGCCTCTAAATTGTCTTAACACTCTCATATTTTTATCTATTTTCTTTTGTCATTTTTCTTCTTTTTTTTAGCTAATCACTCTTCCAACTTTGGTTAATTTGATTGAGTAGAATTTTAAAATCATCAATTCCCTACGGATCAGCCCGTATTCGCCACGTGCTACATTCGTACACCGTGCGCTTGCGGTATAAATTTTATATCAAAATTCGTTCGACGGTTTTCTAAACCGATAGAATTTCCATCGACGAACAAGTTACTGCTTTTAAAACTAACCTTGGGATGTCCCCATTTCGTTTAGTTTACGGTAAAGCTTGCCATTTAGCCGTTGAAATTGAACACAAAGCATTGTGGGCAATAAAAATCTTAAACTTTGATCTTGAAAACGCTAGCGAAAATCGAAAACTACAACTCAACGAACTCGAAGAACTTAGGAACGACGCGTATGAAAACGAGAAAATTTACAAAGAAAGAACCAAAGTTTTTCATGACAAGTCAATCCTAAGGAAAACGTTTTCGCCTAACCAGAAAGTTCTTTTATATGACTCGAGACTTCATTTATTCCCTAGGAAACTTAAATCAAGGTGGACTGGACCATTTGTTGTACGAACTATTTTTCCACATGGTGCCATAGAAATAGAAAACCCAAAGGATGGATCAATTTTCAAAGTCAATGGTCATCGTTTAAGACCCTTCTTGGAATTTCCCGGTAACCAAGAGGAGGAGCTCATGATCCTTCATGAGCCAAGCTACGTCTAGTAAGAATATTAACCCTCTTTTGTAAATATGTACATATTTTTCCCCGTTACACTATTATATCATGCATCGACTGTGGGGACACAGTCAAAATTAAGTGTGGGGGGAGTCTCATTTTCATTTTTTTTAGTTTTTCATGGCTTTTTTTGAATTTTCATTTTCTTCAAAAAAAAAATCTCAAAACTCCTAAATCTCAAAAACATTTTCTTTTAACCATTTTGATTTATTTTTGAAGAAACACTATGGGATAAGCATAAGTTTTGGTTAATAAATTGAAATTTTTGAAAATTTATTTGTCTTAAAATAAAAATAAAAATGAAGTTTGATTACAAATAACAATGGTTTAACTAGTATATAGGAAGGTTCATCTATGCTAATTATGAAGTATGTTCTAATTGGAAATCTTTGTTTAAAAAGTGGTAAATTTAAAGTAAAGGATATAACATTTTTGTCTTCTAAGTTAAATGGTGCTAAGATGATTTTGCAAAACTCTCTCCTTTAAAAATATATATGTATATACATATATATATAATAACATCCAAAGTATTCGCTCTCATTTAAAAGTCCTCACGGTTATGCATGGGTGAATTACTTGGAATTTTTGATTATGTGCTTTCATACTCATTTAAAAGTCCTCACGGTTATGCGTGTATGGAACACATGTAAAAAAAAAGAACAGATTTAATAAAAACCACCTACGGTCGATAGGTGTATGCATGAAAGTGTGTGCACTCGCCATGCTCTGTAATCCCCTCACATAAGCCCGAAAGGCAGTGCATGGGTGGTATATCTGGCCTCAGTTTACCTGAGCTAGGTGTGTAATTTTTCTTGCAAATAATGAGAGAGCAAGCAATTGAAATCCAAACACTAGTTTAACTTGTTTGATTTAACTTGTTATTGAAAAGAAATGAAAATACCACTTTAACAAACTTTGATAATCAACTAAGGATTCATTTCATAGTTACATTATGTTATCAACCAAAACAACTAGATAAACTATGGTCTATCTGTTATAACAACTTGATTTTTATTGGAAATTTTGACGAGTAAAAATTTTCAAGGCAATGACCAAAACTTGTATTTAACTTATTCGTGTGAATTTAAAAATAAATCCTTCATTTGTAAATATTTCCAAAAACTCGCATTCATCTCTTTGTAAATAAATCTTGTATTTTGTAAATATTTTCATCCTGCATTTGGATTTTGTGCGTAGTATCCGCTGAAAACCCTCACGAGACAACACTCGTCCTACTGGGGACACCCAGAGGTTTAACGGCTTGTTGCATACGCTCAATGCAATCGTGCTCCCTACGAAAACGGATTTATCTTAGTTTTCCTTTATTCGAGGACGAATAAAAAGATAAGTGTGGGGGTATTTGATATGCACGTAATTGTGCATATATTTACATCCATATTTTGTCTCTTTTTATTTAAATAATCATCATATTTGGGCATTTTAACATGTTTAAAACCAAAATTCAATTATTTTCAACCATCATATTTTCATCTTCATTCAGGGGCAAAACGGTCATTTTGTGCATGTGCCAATATAAGAATTTTTACTTGGACATTTTTTGACAATTTTTATAGGAATTTGGATGCATATGGAAGAGGCTTATATGAAGATATATGGATGCACAAATGAATACAAAGGAAAGAAGAGGGAAATAATTCAAGCCATGAACATGGAGGACCCCACCCACTTATCTAAAAGTACAATTTGGAGCTAATGGACAACTAAGTGGAGGTTAAAGCTTCATGCAAAACAAATGATGGATTAATTAGTGGTTAATGGTTAATTGTTGGCCACACTTCCTAAAGGGCATTTTAGGTAGCCCCCTAAAAATAGAATTAGGGTTTTATGCATGCATATATAGCCCCCTTATGTATATGAAACCATCTTCTACTCTTTCATCTTACTTAGGGAATTAAGAAATCAAGTGTAAGCACAATGTTATATGAAATAAAAATGGCTTCCAAGCCTCTTTCTTCCCTCTTTTTTACATGCTTTTCTTTGTTTTATTGTTAATGTTTATTTCTATGCTCTCTTTCTCCTTATGTTCATAGTTTAGATTCATATTTATGCAAGTAGTTAGTAGCTAATCTCTTTTGCCTTCTTTACTTATTTTCTATTTTTCTTTTCTTTTTAATGTTGAAACTTACATGTGATGCTTCAATGCCACAAATGAGTAGCTAAACCCCTTCAATTTAGGGGTGATGAAGCTCTCTAACTTTATGTAATTTCAACATTTTTATGATTTATGATCTCTTTGTTTGTGCTTCATGAATGTGAATTTTGATATAAGTTTATACAAGTGGGTTTGATAGCTTATATTGCTTATGCAAATGAGCTATTCTTATTCAACATAAACACAATTTACATCATCATTTGCTAATTAATTTTTGATTATGAAATGAAAGTAAAAATGAAATTTGATGATCTATATTACTAGTTACAATAGTAAATAGATCATACTTAAAATAGCTTTTGCTTTGGCTTCATTTTCATGAGAATTATAAGTGGTATAATTATTGTATTATAGTTTGATGGTTTGAGTTATGTTAAATAATAACATAAACAAACCATACTTATGATAAATACAATGATTATTCCACTTAATATCAAAGTTAGAAATCATAAATTATGTGTTTGTTGATTTACAAAAATTTGAGAGTGGATTTGCCTCTAAATTGTTCTTTAGTCCAATAGATTTCGAATCACATTTTCCTAGTGTTAGCCTCATTTTATTTCTAGTTAACAATTTCTCAACTTTGGGTTAATTTGATTGAGTAGGAAATTTAAATCAACAATTCCTTGTGGATCGACCCGTATTTGCCACGTGCTACATTCGTACACCGTGCGCTTGCGGTATAAATTTTATTATAAATTCATTCGACGGATTTCTAAACCGATAGAATTTCCGTCGACGAACAGAGGTCTTTTTATATTTAAGTGGCACTAGTCCATTTAGGTCATGGGCATGTGTTCTTTCTATTGCTTCTTCTCGTTTGATAAGAATCATCACCTTGTATTTTATACTTTATATTATCGTCTGTCCTTGATGACTAATTATTTTAGCTAGACTGGCCCGTGTATTTTATATTCGGTTCAGACCGAGTTGTTTCAGATTAGCCATCAGTTATAAAACTTAGCTTTGATGCATCTACTTGGATAACAGCCTAGCACTTTTATGTAGTTTATATTTCTTTCTGATTGACTCTGATGTGTATTTTGATTAGATGTATATAGTGTGGTCTTTGAACCACTTTTGTGTATCATTTTGTATTGTACCGGGAAGTATCAGTGTATATGTATGTATATATATGATGATTATTGTTCTTTGATATAATATGCATTCTGTTATTGTATTTTGTCTGATAGATCCATTAGCTACCTATAGTTTTGTATTAATCATTTATTGGATATGTCGATCCATGAGAGGTAGAAAAAATATATAAAGCATATACAGACGTATTCAGTAGATGTTTAAGACAAGATTATAGATGGTCGCTCCTAACGAACCCTATTCTCTGTGTTAATAGACAGAATTACCCAATAATTCTTTTTGTTAATGTGAGTCTTGGGGTGGGGCATCATAGACATACTAGGAATATCCATCTTAATTTATTAAGGAGTGTTAGGACAACGACATCAGTAGCACTAGTTGATGATACATGGTAGCTTCCAGCAAAAATTTATTTTAGAATTTTTGTGTTGTAATTGCTAGTCATTTCTTTCAGGTTATTGGAAAAGCATACAAGGTGTTATAAGATATGTTTATGTTTTATCACTGTGTTAATTTTATGGATGGTATTAAACCGCTAGATAAACATATACATATTGAGAAACAATGTAAATAAGAAAACCTCATAGGGACACTTAACCAGCGATAAACTATAGGTAAGATTGGAAGTTAATAAGAAAATGAGGCTAGCAACTAGAAAAAAAGAATGTTTCAATCCCAAAAAATTAAGGATTTTGGGGAAATTATATTTTAGCTTACAAAGTGTCACTATTCAAGGATGACGGTTCACCTCAGAGGAGATAAGATGTATAAGGATGTGAAGAGAACTTTTATTGTACAGAGATTAAGAAAAAGGTGGCAGAATTTGCCATTAGGGTTGACGTGCCAAAAAGGTAAACGTAGAACAAGGGAGACCCGAAGGATTATTATTGCCATTGGAAGTGCCAACTTAGAAGTGAAAGCATATATCGATGGACTTCATATATGGGTTGCCTAGAAGCCAAAGAAGCAATGGAGAAATTTTGGACATAGAGGATAGACTCGGTAATAGTGCCCATTTTATTTCCGTAAGGAGCAATAGGAGTGCAGTGTCTCTAGCGTAGATTTATATCAAGGAGGTGGTTCGACTTCATGGAATTCTGATTCGCATTGTTAATGATATGACCCCTACTAGCAAATTTTGTAGGAGTTCGTAGTTAGCTTTAGGAACTTCATTAAATCTTAGCATCCCTTACCACCCATACGCCGAAGGTCAAACTGGAAGATTTGTTAAGAGCTTGCATCATGGACTTTGGAGGACATTGGGAGCAACACTTACCTTTAGTCAAATTCGCGTATAATAACAGTCACACAGCGACGATTGGTATGCACCCTACGAAGCGCTTTATAGGAGGCCATGCAAATCGCCAAATTGTTGGTGGAGAACCACTGACAAAATCCTACTCGAACCAGATTTAATTTGCAAGACTTCAAGAAAGGTAGGATTGATTAGGCAATGAATGAAGACAGTACAAGATCGCTAGAAATCCTACACGGACAAGTAAAGAAAGGAGTTAGAGTTTGAAGTAGGGGACATGGTGTTTGTTAAACTTTACTATTTTAAGAAGGTCATGAGATTTGAAAAGACATGAATGTTGGCATCAAGATTTGTTGGTCCTTTTTGAATTTTAGAGAGAATAGAAAGACTTGCTTGTCGTGAAGAACTGCCGGATAAATTGGCAGGAGTCCATAATGTTTTTCACGTTCCATGCTTGAGAAAATGCCTTCATATCATAGCCACTATGTTAGAGCCTGATCAATTAGGAGACATTGAGGCGGAGCCAATAGCATCTTGTGCCACTGCACACATTATGGAGTATGGAACTAGAAAGCTCCATAATAAAGAAATTATGCTGGTTTGAGTACAATGGAGGAAAAATCCGGCATAAACATAAGGACTTCTCGTCCCGAGCTTTTCACTGGTAAACTTTTCTCTTCAAAATTAAGTTTTGATTGCATCATAGTTGCTAGATTGCATGGTAGGAGATGGTTGCTACACTTTCCACCGTCACATTTGCACCCATATAGAAAACCTTTTGCATATTTTAGATGTTGGATATATGCCTATATGTCATGACAATTTGCATTTACGCTAGGATTGAGTTTACCTATAGTATGTCTGCATACGTAACCATATTGTACTTATGGTTGAGTAGATGGTTGTGCAGATAACTTATAACAAGGATGTTTAGTGCGCGTTATGCTATCCATCCTTTAGGGATTTCAGGTCAAAATCCTTTTAAGGGGGGAAGATTGTAACACCTCATAAAAATTAGTAAGAAGTTAACTAATAAAAAAAATTAATTAATAATTAATAAAAAGGCTAAAAATGAAAATTTTGTCAATATCAGAATTCAGCAACGAAAGTTATGCCATTGCGTTCGTGGCAATTTTTTGATCAACTTTCATGTATAATATTTTGAAAACAGAGCTCAAATAGAAAAGTTATTGAATAAAACAATCAACGTTAATGCTAAAAGAATAGTTAAGGTACAGTAACAATCAAATAGAACTCAAAATAATTTAAATAGAATTCGAATTCAAATGAATAATTTATTTCAAATTTGAAATTTGAAAAGTAACAACAATTAGACTTGGGGTTAAGTAAATGTCAAAATCAACGTTAACGCTAAAAGAATAGCTAAGATGTCGAATAAAACAATCAATGACACAATTGAAATATTCCCAAAATAGAGCTATCGATCGCCCCCTACCCTGGGTCGGTCGATCGCTAGTGATCGGCCAATAGGGTAGGAGTGATCAACTAATGAAAAATGGTGGAGGCTAGGGTTTTGTGCAGGTATAGAATTTATTATTTTAAACCGACTTAAATCTGACGGTTCTGATGCTTACTAACAAACATAAATAAGAGCTAACCCCCTCGCTTTTAGTCACAAATTATTTTGGGAACTAAGCGAAGCACTGTCGGTCTCTCTCTCCTTAAAGATTCAAAAAATATTATAGGGCTTTAGGTAAGAAATTTTAGATGTTCATTATTCAATTTCTTACTATTTTCTACTCCAATCCCTAAATTTATGAATCTAATTCGTATACAAACCCCATGTTGTATATTTTTAAAAGGAAAGATCTATAAGAGATTAAAGCATGCGTATCAAATCCAAAAAGGAAAGAGCTAAGGACAGACTGTGAGTGGAAATCATAAACTTTCTTATTTTAGTAACTGTATAGTATGACTTGGATTTGATACATGCCATTGCGGAATTTTGGTTATGCAAACATGACACTAATATCCCAAAATTCCCCTAAAGCGAAATGTTAATTTTTAAGTTATAATCTCAATTATTCAATATTAAAATAATAGAATTGTGTAAATAAATTAGGAAATGATGTGTAATGTACGGATTCTTTTATTCATAGTTTGCACCACCTATTTTCACAATTTAAATAGAAATTTTCTTTTTCAAATTTATACAAAGGAGTTGAATAGAGTGTAAAAGTATTTGAATTGTAAGTTTTTACTAATGTCGATTCCACTATTTTAGTATAAAATAAATTTGGTGTGGATTCTATTTTATACAATTATGTTGATTGAATTATGGATATTGGACATACAGTATGTTTGTTGATATGGAATTGGACTTGTATGAATTTGATGTTTTGACATTTAATTGTTTGTTTAGGGCGCAAATCTTCACACTCTTATTTTAGGCACGTATTGATGTATGTATATACACGTGTGTGTGTGTGTACATACGTAAATGACGTATTAATTATGTTGTTAATAGGTTATTAATTATCATTAAATCCCCTTTAGGAAAGTAATTAATTATAGAGGTGTAATAAAACATTTCTTAAAGGCCTTATAATGTATGGGGTGAGATGTGTGATAATATGAGAGTGTTATAGATTATGACTAAGTTAGAGGGATGCGAGGTCAGTCAAAAAACACAGAAGTCTGACCAACTAATCTGACTATCAACAGTGTGACTTTGGGGTTGATGTGAGACATCGCCTAGAATAAGTAAGCATAGAGGACACGAGGTTAGTCCCAAATTCTGTGGGTTAAACTTTTCAACTAATCTGCCTATCAGTGCCTACGAATAGTCAGACTAAAGTGATACATCAACGTGGGATACATGTCATAATATGAAGGATCTGCTTCTAGAATTGAAGTATTAAATGGTTGTGTAAGGGCCCGCCTCTTCCCTATATAAGGTGTAGCAAATGGTCAGGGTTAATGGTTGGGCAGCGTAGAGGATAACTGGGGAGGGTCCACTTCAGATTTAAGGTATTAAGTGGCTTGAAGAGATTCCGTGCAATGTCAGCTAGATAGTACCGGAGAAGAGTCCGCCTTGAGATAGGTATTAAATGATGGGGACTTGCCTTGAATAAGGTATTAAATGGTCAGAATCTGCCTGGTTCTCACAAAAAAGTTATTAAATGGTTTGTGTGCTATCTCTTACATTATTAGGACATTACTGACGATAGATGTAACAACCCTGGTTTGGAAATTACTGGTATATATTAAATTATAACAAATATTATTAGAAATTTTAAATTGTTTATTTGGAAAAAACAATGAATTTTGTAAAGAAAATGAGAAAAATAAAGTTTGGGACTTTATTTTGTTTATTTGGGTATAAATATGGGACTAAATATTGATTGGATAAGTATTTAATTGAAATAAATTGAAATATTGGGTATTTATTAGTTTGGAGCTAATAAATTAATTAGGTGATGTATTTCAATGTTAAATTGTTGAAATAAATCTAAAGTAATGGAATTAAAGTTTTAAGAACTTTATTTGAGAATTTGAGTAGAAAATAATCTAATTGCAATTTTATTTGGGTAAATACTACAATATTGGAAAACATTGTCAATATTAATCTTTTATTGAATTTGGAAGAAGAATATGAAGTAATAAGTATTCGCTGATATAAAAGAGTGAAATATGGTTTAAAAATAATATTTTTATTATTAAAAGGAGTTAAAATTATTTATGGTAATTTATTTGACAAGAAAATAATTTTATACAAATTGTTGGATTGAAAATAGTGCTTTTGTAATAAAATAGTGTAAATCATGTAATATTGATAAAAATAGGGTTTTATTCATAAAAATAGCTTTTTATTATTAAAATAAATTTTATTTTGGTAAAATAAAATTTTTATTGCAGACAATTGGTTGTGGATATTTTATTTGGTTAAAAACGAGAAAACGGTGTATAAATTGATTAAATGGTGAAATATGTATATAACATAGGAATTTCTCTAAGTATATTTAATCTTGGGCTTATTGGGTAAGAATTGAGAATCCAAATCCATTATCTAAAGGTTTCTGGTAAGAAGAAACTAACAGTACGTTAATTTTCTTCTTCCTTCTCAAGAAGAAACTTTACACTAAACTGAAAATAAGAAACTATGGCCTGCTTCAACAAATTTCATTTTAACTCAAAAACTACTGCAAATAAAAGAAGAAATTCATCAAAATAAAGACTATACAAGGTAATCAAATCCAAAACTAGATAGATTTCATCAAAAATCTCGAATTTGAAATCAAATTGTCTATTAATTCTTTATTCTATGTTGCATGTTTTTGTTTGAGCTATTACAGGTTCTTCCAAGCAATTTCTTCACCAAAAGCTTGTACCTTGACTCTGAAATCGTTCGAATCTTTACTAAATTGCCGAGATGGGTAAAATACTCACAAATTATAACTAAGATCTTGAGCTTCTGTAAGAAATTGCTCTTTAAAGTTTTTTTTTACGTATACTTCTCTGTCAGTTGTTTTATTGAGTTTCTCGTTTCTAGTTGCTATTTTGAGTAGCCATAACTTCTTGGTTTCTACCCGAATTGCTGTCGGATCTATTTCCAAGTGTAGTTTAGTTGTTAATCTTGTTGCATGAAAAATTTCATTTCAAAATATTGTTGTTTGCTAAGTCAATTTGATCCTGGAAAATCAGTACGTGGAAGAAAAAGGCACATAAACAATATACGTAGCCTGGGTCGACAAGGAGGTCGACCCTGCACCTCACCGGTCGATCTAGTCCCCCAGAGGGTCGACCTGGCGGTCGACTGATGGGGCATAGGTTCGACCCTTTGTGGACCCATTTATGTAGATAGTTTGGCCTTGTTTTTCTATTATTTGCAGCACTTTTCCTCTTTGGCTATGATTTGTGACCAATTCTTTTGCGTCTTTGAGATGTTTTTGTAGGATCAATTTCACCCTGAGGGGGATGAATAGGGTGATACTAATAGTTATAAAAAAATTAATGCAGAAAAATATAAAATAATCGCAACACAGATATCGTAGAGTAATAGCAGCACGGATAATAGTAAATGATAGAAGCAGAAAATAGAGCACACAGATTTACCCAGCTTCAGCAAAACCCTGCCTACGTGTTGGCCCCAAGGTTTCTACTAAAAATTAAGTAGTCAGATGCTTACAGACGTAAAATCGTGACACCTGCTACCGACTAACCTAACTCTACACTCAAAACCCTACCACAACTCAGCCACTGAGTTGCGAATTCTCAAACTACACCACCATAGTTCTTCACTTAGTTAGACGACTAGACTTTACAAATGTTTAATAAAGAAATAAAAAATTTAAAACAATTTTAAAACACAAAACCCTAATTTATAATCTAAAGCCCAAATTAATATATTATAGTCGGCTTATAATATGATATCTCCTTTTCTTTTTATTCCTTGCGTTAAAAATGGTTGCTCCCCTTTTTTTACTCGTTCGTCCAAATTTATAAACTAGGGCTTTGGAAACTGAGGCGCCGCTTGAAATTGCAGTGGTGAAGTACTCTTTGGTTTGATCCCTCTACTGATTGTTACTTTCGGCTGCTTCAATTCGTCAAGACTGATTGATGCTTTGAATTGGTACATTTGTCCCTTTTTCAATTTATATTACACTCGACTTGATTCGAGTTCTGAATTGATGTCTTCTCTCTGATTCTTGCTAGAAATCGAATGATCTCATATGCCAGTGATGATTGGGTTTTAAATAGGGATTCGAATTCCTATAATTTCATTCATATATGATGTTTGAATTATTGCTTGACCACTGATTTTAGTTTGGTTGCTTGTGATGACTTCTGACTTTTTCAATTTGTATATTTTCGTTGCTTGTTTAACTTGGTTATCACGGCTTTGACTATGAACAAGCCTGATCCCTTGGTCACCACGGCTTTGAATTCTCTGGTACTTTGAACTTATGTTGACTTCAGTCACTTTATTTTGTGAAAATATTTTAAGATGATAATTATACTTTGACATTTCATTTGCTTTAGGAATTGACTTCGGCCATTTGACTATTGTTTCATGACTGAACTAGACTGCATTTTGGTTGAAGGTCATCTCCACTTTGTTTCACTATTGGCATGTTGCATAGCTTTGAGTCATGTGCTTGGAGGCATATCATCTTGTACATTTGATATTTGAGACTGCTACACTTGCTTATTCGAGCTGCTGTCTTCATTCATGCCTCTGTTTATCCATTTTTGGTGCCATCCCTTCTCTGTCGACATGTGCATTGTCTATATATGTGTACATATATGTTTGTGAGAAAATAATTGTTGCATTCATATTGTTAATTCATATGTTGTTTATAACTTGGTCTTGTAGTCTCCATTGCACTGTCCATTGATATTTGAGTCTGGGTTGCATTTACTTCACTTGAGTTTGCACTGGTTCATTGCTGGTAGCCTGACTTGTTTCACTTGATATCTGTATAGTTGTTTGCAGTTTTCTCTATTGTATCCATTTTGAAGTCTAGTGATATTCTTATTTTTCATTTGCTGTTGCAAGATCAATTTATTCCTTGAGTTTCACTGTCCACATGAGTTCATATGCATTTAATCCAGACATTGTTGTTTGCTTTTCTTGTTTTCACTCGGTTGGTCTTCACTTCAGTTGATTGCATTATTCACCATCATATGTTGAAGTGTGTTATATGTTTGAAGCTTCATGTACTGACCATTTTGTTGCACTTCTTTACTATAACCATATTGTCATTTCTGTCTTTGGTAACCTTTGGTATTTGTTCGACTTCATGTAGTCTGCACCTCTGTTGCCTTCACTAGTTTATTGTTGTTAGTGCACTTGATATACAGTTGCTTTGTGCTTGTTTGCACTTGCTTCCATGTTGCCAAGCTTGCTTTGTTCTGGTTGAAGTTGTTGGTTCATTTGTGTACTTGTTTGCCTCCTTTTTGTGTTGTTCGCCACTTTTTGTACTTGTTCATTTTTAGTTTTGGACAGGTCGAGCTGGTTCAGTTGTCCAGACCATTTTATTGAACTTGTACATTTGGATTGCACCTATGTTGAATCCAGCTTGTAGCTTGGGTTTGACCTTGTGCTCGTGTCATGACTTTATTTGTATTGTACTTGAGTTAAACCTAGCTTTTGATTGGGTTTGACTGTGTGCTCACCTTTACCTGCAGTTTTATCAAGTGTATATCGATGTACACGGCCTGGTGGCATGTACAGTGATTCACTGTGCATGTCACATATTGTTCGTATATGATGATTTCAAAATGAATATGATGACGAACAACCCAAATAACTGAGGCAAATATTTTTTTTCAAAAACACATTTTCTTTTACACTACAAAAAATATTTCTTTATCAATTTTACTACGTCGGTATACATTTTGCTGATAACTCAGATACTGGATTCAATCTGGAATAGAGCTGAAGAGTAGTACTACTGAATGAATGATATGCAATGAGGTGCTATTGTAAATCCAAAATAGCATTGTAATTGAAATTGTATATATATAGTGAGAACTCAAATTTATACTATTCTAAATTGTAATAAAATATTTGTTTGAATTTAAATTCTATGTTATTTATTTTATTTAGCAAATAATTATTAATTATGTGAAAAAAAATAGTACATTCACAAATACATTTAAATGAATAATGAACATATATATATATATATATTTATATATATATATATATATATTATCATCAAACAAAAATCATATGCTTGCATAATCAACAATCTCCCCCTTTTGATGATAACAAACATATATTTAAGATTTTGAATTTATTAAATGTATTTGATCATTCAATTTGCTCCCCCTATTTGAATGCTCCCTCTCTACAACAAAGCTCCCCCTTCATATATGTATAAAAAATAAATAAAATTATGCAAATGCAAATAGAAAATACAAAATAAAATATTTTACCTTTATTTGCCAAAATCTTAACCTTTCTCTCCTCCTTATGTCATCAGCAAAAGAGTAACAGTGTTAAAAAAATAATGATATAGTGATAGACAATAATGCAATATTAATACCCAATCGAGTATGAATATTAAATTTCAATAAAAAATGAAACAAAAATCATAAATACTCTGATGGGCGCATATTCCATTTTAGAATGATAGGGATGATGTCATCATATAAAACCATATAGTTGTGTCTATTTGTGGTATATTTATAATAGGAATTTAAATGTCTACTAACCAGGCATAACTGTTCGGACTTTAAATGAGATTAGTAGTATCCCCAAGTTTTATAAAAATATGAATTTCAAGTATCTTCTAACCACGCATAACCGTGAGAACTTTTAAATTGGATTAGAATCAACTTGTCTATTAATAACCACTTTTGATATATGTTCCATACATATATAACCGTTAGGACTTTAGATTAGCATGAAAGCACATAATCAAAAATCCCAAGTAATTCACCCATGCATAATGGTGAGGACTTTCAAATGAGAGTGCACGCTTTGTATGTTTTTATTACTAAAAATATAATAAAATGAAAAACGATTGATTTCCCATTTAAAGTACAACATATTGACATACTATATTGGATTTTGATGGGTGATGGTTGATAGAAATATGATAGCAATAGAGATGGTCATGGAATTTTTACCCAACAAAATATTTTTATAACTCTTTTTTAAATTTCTAAAAAATTTACTAACTCTACTATATCGAATTATAATATATGATTAATATGGACACTCTTTATCTTTTCGATAATCAATAGGGAGTTATATTAGTTAAGATAAAATCAAATTTTCTAAAATGACTATTCTGAAACAAGGTCAACTATTTTCTAGAATGGGTTTTATAAGAAAAATGTCTGCTAATTTAAAATCAATTAAAATGAAAAATATGCAGATATTTTCTTGAAAACGATGATGCAACTAATGAATGTCTCTTCATAAAACTTGTTCCACTAATAATTTTTCTATCAACTAGGTTACTAGTGTTATCTGCATCCGAATTTCCTTTTGGCTCAAGATTATCGTTAGTTGGATGCTACAGACTAGACTATGAAGTGTGCAACAAAATATCTTAAAATCATTTTTAACATCTTTTAAACGAAATTGAATTGAAGTCGTACAAATAAACAAATATGAACATAGTATCAGATCTAGAATAAGTAAATACGCAAATATATCCATGTGTATCAAGAGTAATCATCAACTAATAAAACACCTTCATTAATCCAAACAAATGTAGTAGTTCAAAAATGAAACGATGATCTGTCAACATTTTCGCACAAATCGGAAAAAATAAGAACAAGTCGAATAACAACATATCAAATAAGAACAAATCAGAATCAAAATCAACATTCATTTCTTTATCACATAACTGGCTGAAATAAATCTGATTATGGTGCAATTATCACATTTAATATATCGTTTAAGATGAATATACTATTACCTATTTTACCTTTACCGATAATATTTCATTGTTGCCCATTGTGATTATGCCACCTTTATAGTAGGCTAAGGAACTTTGATTTGTCGCCCATTGTGCTCCTGGAACAGCCAAAATCCAGGAATCACTGTTGTTGTTCCTTAGCCTACCACCGCACCTACACTAGAGAAGATTTTTGTGACCTATTTGTTTTTATAGGTCCATGGTTGTTAGTGGCAACGGATTTTAAAAAATAAGTTTGTGGAGACCCAAAACTATATATATATATATTCCTTTCGACACCCAGATTTGTTTGACTTTGAGGTATTTTATATTTGTGCCTTTCGGTACCAAATTAGAATGGTTTTCACGTGTTTGGGTCTATACCAATAATTGTTTTAATTGTGTCCAAATTTTCTACATATTGTGCACATGGATATGACTTGATTGATTTTGTTTCTAACAGGTTCAGATTGAGTATACCCAAGTCCTTGTCTATCAGTATTAACTGTTTGTTTTCCTATTAGCATATTTAGTGATTTTTCTCCTCTTGAAAATTTCCCTAAAGTCGTAGACAATTGTTGGACTTGTGTTTTGAGAGATTCATTTTTATTCAATAATTGTATGCACTTTTTAATAGAGTTTTCTCTCCCAGTATTTTCACTTTCTTTCAAAATCAGAATTTCATTTTCAAGCGATTTAATTTAGTTTCTGATTTTTTAATTTCTTCTTGGAATAATGGACACTTAGCACACTTAGGATTCTTGCTTTGAAAGTTTTTACCAATTGATCAAGTTGTTTATTTAAATCTATCAAAGTGTCTCTTTATGATTCAATTTTAGCATATTTCTCCCTAAGTCTTTCGAAACAACCATTTACTTCGTTGAAATATATATATGTAATTCTGAGTGAGTAAGTTTTGATGCCTCGCTTGGTTCGCCATCATCGCTATCAGTTAGATTACCTTGAAGACACAAATCTCCTTTTTCACTCTCGCTGTAGTGCTTTTATTCTCATCATAACTTTTATTCCATGTGGCTGCAAAACTTCTTCTTTTCGATTTCTTTTCATGCCCGTGTCGATTCTGAGGACAATTGGGCCTGATGTGACCGGGTTTATTGCACTTGGGATAGATGATTTCCTATTCTTCTGAGTTGTTTAGTGCTTTGACTATTCTACTTTTCAATTTTTGATTTAGCGCTGGATTTCCGTATTTGCGGTTCAACTTTTTGAATCATTTTATTAGTAGCACCTGCTCAGCTGCTCCATCATCATCATCATCACCACCACTTTCCGTTGTTCCTTTAAGAGCTATTGATTTCTTTCGAGTATCACCTCCTTCACGCTCTTTCTCAAATTTCATTTCTAGCTCATGAGTGGTGAGATTTTCGATGTGTTCTTCAACTTTGATTTGTTTCAAATCCTTCAATTCTTGAATAGATGTAACTTTTACATCAAAATTTCATGGGCGAACTCTGAGGCTTTTTCGGACTATCTCCAACTCTGTGTATGATTTTCCAAGAGCTTTTGATTTACGTATAATATTGGAAAGTCGTCCGTGCATCTCTTTGACATTTTCTACATTGGCCATTGTGATTCTCGTATTTGCTATTCAGCATGGCAAGGTGAGATTCCTTGAGTTGAGATGTTCCTTCATGTGTCACTTCAAGTGTGTACCAGATTTCCTGCGTAGATAGACAATGTGAGACACGATTAAATTCAATTTGATATAACGAACAGATAATAGAATTCATTGATCTAGCATTAGCACTCTGCATTTTATTTTTTAGATCTGTCTATTGATCCATCGGTTTATCAACCTCCTGATTATCTACCACTATAGTTGGTGCTTTATAACCCGTCTCTAAAATATTCCAAGCATCAATGGTTTTTAGAAAAAAAAATCATTCTATTTTTTCAGTAAGCATATTCACCAATGAACATTAGTGGTCTAACTATGGACTGACCCTCAGCAAAAGCATATTAAAAGAAGCCATTTTAAAAATTCAAATTTTAAAAATTCAAATTTTTAAAACAAAATCGGTTTTTGAAAAATCAAATTTTTAAAAACAAAAATTGGCTTTTGTTCCTAGCTTTGATACCACTTGCAGGATCGATTTTACCCTAGAGGGGGGCTAATAGGGTGATACTAATAATTATAACAAAATTAAATGCAGAAGAATATAAAATAAACGCAACACAGATATAGTTGAGTAATGGTAGCATAGATAATAGCAGAATAATAAAAGCGGAAAATAGAACACAAAGATTTACCCAGCTTCGACAAAACCCTACCTATGTCCTGCCCCCAAGGTTTCTACTAGAAATTAAGTGGTCAGACACTTACACACATAAACTCGCGACACCCGCAACTGACTAACCTAACTCTACGCTTAAAACCCTGCTACAACTCAACCACTAAGTTGCGAATTTTCGAACTACACCACCGTAGTTCGTTCCCTAGTCACACAACAAGACTTTACAAATGTTTAAAAGAGAAATAAAAAATTTAAAAACAATTTTAAAACATAAAACCCTAATTTATAATCTAAAGCCCAAATTTATATATTATAGCCGACCCAAAATATTATATCTCCTTTTCTTTTTATTCTTGCATTAAAAATGGTGCTCCCCTTTTTTTACTCATTCGTCCAAATTTATAAACTAGGGCTTTGGAAAATGAGGCGCCGCTTGATATTGCAGTGATGAAATACTCTTCGATTTGATCCCTCTACTGATTATTGCGTGTGGCTTCTTCAATTCATCGAGATTGAATGATGCTTTGAATTGGTACGTTTGTCCTCTTTTCAATTTATATTACACTCGACTTGATTCGAGTTCTGAATTGATGTTTTCTCACGGATTCTTACTTGAAGTCGAATGATCTCATATGCCAGTGATGATTGGTTTTTAAATAGGGATTGGAATTTCTATAATTTCGTTCGTATATGCTGTTTGAATTCTTGCTTGGCCATTGATTTTTGTTTGGATGCTTGTGATGATTTTTGACCTTTTCAATTTGTATATGTTCATTTCTTGTTTAACTTGGTTATCACGGCTTTGGCTCTGAACTTGCTCGATCCCTTGGTTACCACGGCTTTGAATTCTCTGGTACTTTGAATTTATGTTGACTTCAGTCACTTGATTTTATGAAAATATTTTAAGATAAGAATTTTACTTCGACATTGCATTTGCTTTGGGAATTGACTTCGTCTATTTGACTGTTGTTTCATGACTGAACCCGTCTGCATTTTGATTGATGGCCATCTCCACTTTTTTTCACTATTGGTCTATTGCATGGCTTCGAGGCATATCATCTTGTAAATTTGCTATTTGAGTCTTCCACACTTGCTCATTTGAGCTACTGTCTTCATTCGTGCCTCTTTTTATCCATTTTCGGTGCCATCCCTTCTCTGTGACATGTGAATTGTTTATATATGTGTACATGTGTGTTTGTTCGAAAATAATTGCTACATTCATATTGTTACTGCATATGTAGTTTACGACTTGGTGTTGTAGTCTTCATTGCACTATCCACTGATATTTGAGTCTGGGTTGCATTTACTTCATTTGAGTTTGCATGGTTCATTACTGGTAGACTGACTTTTTTCACTTGATATCAGTATATTTGTTTGCAGTTTTCTCTGTTGTATCCATTTTGAAGTCTCGTGATATTTTGATTTGTCATTTGTTGTTGCATGATGGACTTATTCCTTGAGTTGCACTATCCACGTGAGTTCACATGCGTTTAGTCCATACATTGTTGTTGTTCTTGTTTTCACTGTGTTGGTCTTCACTTCTTTTGTTGCATTGTTCACTGTCATATGTTGAAGTCTGTTATATGTTTGAAACTTCATGTACTGACCATTCTGTTGCACTGCTTTACTACAGCCATGTTGTCACTTCTGTCCTTGGTAACCTTTGGTATTTGTTCGACTTCATATAGTCTGCACCTCTGTTGTCTTCACCGGTTCATTGTTGTTGGTGCACTTTATATGCAGTTGCTTCGAGCTAGTTTGCACTTGCTTCCATGTTGCTAGGCTTGCTTTGTTCTAGTTGAAGTTATTGGTTCATATGTATACTTGTTTGCCTCCTTTATGTGTTTTTCACCATTTTTTACTTGTTCATTTTTTATTTTGGACTGCTCGAGTTGTTTTAGTTGTCCTGACCATTTTATTGAACTTATACATTTGGATCATGTTTGACCTTGTGCTTGTGTCATGATTCATTTGCGTTGCACTTGAGTTGAACCTAGCTTTTGATTAGGTTTGACCTTGTGCTCACCTATACCTGCAGTTTTATCAAGTGTATATCGGTGTGCACGGCTTTATGGTATGTACAGTGATTCACTGTGCATGTCACAAGTTGTTCATATATGATGATTTCAAATAAATATGATGGCGAACAACTCAAATAACTGAGCCAAATAATTTTTTTCAAAAACATATTTTATTTTGCACTACAAAATTATTATTTTCAATTTTACTGCCTCGGTGTATATTTTGCAGATAAATCAGTTGCTAGATTCAATCTGAAAAAGAGTTGAAGAGTAATACAAGTGAATGAGTGATATGCAGTGCAGTGCATATAGTAAACTCAAAATTGAATTGTAATTGAAATGGTATATATATAGTGAGAACCCAAATTTGTACTATTCAAAATTGTAATAAAATATTTTGTGAATTTAAATTCTGTGTTATTATTTTATTCAGCAAATATTTATTAATAATGTGAAAAATAAAATAGTACATTAACAAATAAATTTAAATGAATATAAAAAATCATACACTTGCATATTCAAAAATTTTGATGATGATTAAGGGCTATGATATTCATCAATGGATTAGCCAATTTTTTAAGGAATTTGAAATTCAAAAATTTGAATTGAATTCGATTTGAATTTGAATATCGATCTATAGTATTTTCTTCGTATTTCTTCGATTTCAAGTTCTATTTCTTCCAATTAAATTTTGATAAAATTTCTAAATAAATTGGCTTTTTAAATCATTATTATAAAATATTTTCAAATTATTTTTAATTATTATTATGTTATTTCAAAGTATTTTAAATATATTTATTTCCCATAAAAAGGAGAATTTTCAATAAAACATCTTCAAAATGATTTCAGAAAATTATTATAAAATCTTGTTTTATCAAGTGAATTATTTTATAAATAATATATGTTATTTTTATACTCTTCGGACATATGAGAAAGAGAATTAAATGATTTAGTAAAACATGTGGTATGGGACACGTGCGTTTATTTTTTGGGTTAATTCCAGACTTGTACGATCTAAATCATTCAAGTGCATTGATTTGAGATGATTTTTGGGATTTTCCATTTTATGGCACATTTTAAGAGTTTTAACTCCTATTTATGGGAATTATCTGAGTTAGCCAATATTTGATGAATTTTATGGTTCGAGATCTCCTATTTTAGGAGTATGGTCGATGAGAACCATCACGATGTATTCTAATACTTGCCAATGAAATGAGGCAAGTCTTGAGGTTAAGAATCCATTTTTGGGAATTATGGTTTATGAAAAACCATCACAATGTTTTACACTACTTGATGAGATGAGACAATTATGATGCCTTTTAATACTCGCCAATGGGATGAGGCGAGATATGATTTACTAAGAATTACGATTTGATGATATTTTCTAGTGTGGCGTCAACTAGCATTAGTAAACCGCTAAGTGCGAACGTGTGGTATGGGACACATGTTAACACTTTCCAGTTTTCTATCTGAGAGGTTGTGATACATTCACGATGTTTGCCAGTATTATTGACCTTTGGGTCATCACGATGTTCTACAACTTCGGTCGTCACGATGTATTACGACTTCGGTCACCTTGATGTTTTTACGAATTTTGTCGTCACGATGTATTATGACTTCGATCGTCTAAGACGGTTACCTAAATTACATATATAGTACTGGTCAGAGTTTGGCACATGCAGCATCGCTTCGGCATGCATCTGGGATTTGGCCGATCCAGGGATTTTTATGAGATTTTGATTTTGATTTCACTAATTTGAGATGATGATTTTATTTGTAGCCTTAAGTAGAGAAAGGCTTATATATATGTTTATTGTGATTTCGATGTTGAGATTATGAGCTCTTATTTGAGATTCATGAGATTTGATTTTGGAGATTTCGATAATTTCACTTATGGCTTGTGTGACTGCTTATGTTCACTCATATTGTCGAACCCTTGAGTGTGAAACATCAATGCTATATTAAACCCATTCCTAAGTTAATTATGGACCTTTGAGACACTTCCACCCTTGGGAATATAAGTTAAACTTTACTCATATTATTCCTTTATATTCAAAGGAATGCTTTACTTTTATGCTTATGTTTCTTCATCTCTTGCTAATATCAAGTTCAAGTTAGCCTGACCCGTGTATTCATTACTCGGGTCAGACCGAGTTATAGGTTAGCTTTTGGACCTATGCTAGCTTTACCTTTTGGGCTTCTTCATCGACTTTGGTTATGGCATAGTTTTTGTGTTGTAGTCTTTTGTTTGAGAACCTTATTATGTATCCATTCTTTTGTGGGGATGTATGTATATATTGTTGTTGAATACCACTTGTGGCATGTTGTATTACATTTGATGTATGTGTGTGTGTGTGTGTATATTATCTGTGTTGTTGTTCTGTGACTTGAGACTGTTATTGTTATTATATATTTTTCCGAATTGATCCTGTAGCCACCATAGTAGTATTAGATAGGAATTAAGTATGTCGAACTCTTGAGATAAAATGAAAAAAATGAATACCAAATCGACGTACTTAGCTCTTATCTAATGCAAGACTATGATGGTCGCCTTAACCAGCCCTATTCTCTGCATTAGCAGACATAATTACCTAGTAATTCTCTTTGTTAATGTTGGTCATGGGGTAGGGCGTCACAATAGATGTGAGTTATTGGATTGAAAGAATAATGATTACGGAATCGGACTGGGAAAGCCTTAGGAATTATAGTTGGAAAACTTATAATATGGTTAAGATGTGTAAGACATATTCTTATTTAAATTATACTGCCTAGTACTATCATAGAAAGGCTCGAGATTTTATTTTCTAGATATTGATGTTTCAACTCCCTTTTCATTACAACACAAGTTAGAGATAAAGATGCAGCTTTTTGAAGATGGTGGTTGAGACACAGACTTGTGGCAATTCTAATTTTTATATTTCTGATGTACCCATTGAGTCATGATGTATTTGGAGATATTGTGTAATGACCCGTATTATTAGCTATTTTAAATTATTAGATTTGATGCAATTATCAAATAAAAATGGTAAAAAAATTTTAATGATTTTGGACGTGAAGTATTGAATATGAATTTGAATAAAATTCTGAAATAAACTTATTTTGAAGTTTTGGTGATAACAAGATTGAAATGAAATTATATATATACATATATATATAATTGGGTTATAACCAATAACCGAAGTTAAATAATAATTGTGAATTATTTAGATAGAAACAAAATGATGTTGATAACTAAAACTCATTTAAAAATCTAATATTGAAATTTGTTTGTATATTGGACATTTAAATTGTTTCAATTTAATATTGAAAATTATTTGAATAACTAAATAACGGAACTTGAATAACTATAAAATGAAAATATTTGTTCTATAATTTGAATTTGTTTTAAAGGTTAAATTTTACAAGTTCATTAACTTATATTCCAAAAGATAGTGATATATTAAATAACCAAAAATGTTTAATTTTAACATTGAAGATTTATATGAATAATTGGATTCTAGATTCATTATGATTGAAAATGATATCGGAAGTTGATGTAAAATTTATTTAAACAACAATAAAGATTGTTAACATTTAAAATTAGATTTAAAGGTGAATAATTAGAAATTGAAAATGTTATATTTTAATTGACATATAAAAATGGCGATCCAAGGCATAGTCTTCGAATTCGACGAAACCAGTTTCATTAGATCTGTAATAGTGTATTATTATCGGATTTCAAGTCTCGTAGCGTATGGAGTTATCGTTTGGTCGTACTGGGTAAGAAACGCGTTGAATTTAGTATCGAAAATTTAATATTTTAATTCGACTCAAAAAGCTATCTTCCACATACAATCGAATTAGGCCCCGTAACATGTTCCATTATGTTTGAAATAGGGGTAAAACATTATAAACGTCTGGCGGCACGCTTTGTTTGGAGTTTGCCCGGATAAGCAAGTGAATAATCGAGATAATAATAAAATAATATGTCTACGCGTCTATAAATATGCTACATAGTAACCCTAGCCCGGAATATACAGTAGCGCCTTCAAAACATTTCTATGGCCGAAAATACATCTCCTTTCTCCTCAATTATCTCCTCCTTCAAGCATTTTTGTCAAAATCTTCCAACTGCAAAGTTGAAGAGCACAAGGGGATCTACAGGTCCAAATAGTGAAGATCATCATGGAAGCTTCACAGAAGTAGGGCCAACGTTCGAACATGAATCTCAAGGTCATGGGGTGGCCGAGTGCGACCATGCTAAGGCCGTAGGGGGATTCGAGGCAGGTATTTCGATTGGTGGTGGAATGATGGGGTTTCGATCATCGGGGAAGGAGCGGCTAAGGCTTGAACGAAAGCTGTAATGACCCGATATTTTCAACCATTCGCATCCACACATGTCGGACTTGAATTGCTCAAAATACCGCATTGTAAATAAAATTTGACAAATCTCAGAATATACAGTAGATAAATAGTCACAGATCAGAGACACGGAGTAAATAATAATGCAGTGGGATTAAAAAGAAATAGTAGTTCATGAAGCTGCTATATATATAAGATACATCAGAGTTAAATAAGATACAACAGAAAAGTAACAAGATACATCAGGTACAAATCAGAATACATCACTGGATCACTGGATACTAAAAGCAAAATAGATGGCTGGATCTTCAAGAAAAGCTCCAACTCCGAAGGTGAGTCTTGAATGCTGAACCACTCAATCTGACTCGAGCGTAAAGAAAAACACAAAACACTCTAGTCAGGACATAAATACTTATGAACAGTAAATCAACTCAAGTGAACAGTAACAAAAATGCATCAATAACTTAAAGGATGCTTAGGATCGCCTATCCTTTAAGGATCCGTTAAACTATTTACTATGTCGTAATATTACGCTATTATAATAATGTCTACAGTAAAATAAACTTACTTTAAAATAGCGTTAAGGGGTTACCCATATAGCCCTTAACACATAATAATGCCAATAGTATATATAGTACCTGCATATCTCCTGATCGGGAGACAATGAGAAGATACTCCATAGGTACGACACAAATAGAAATTCGTAGTAAGGCTCGCTATGATAGGTGACAAAGCACATGAGGCAATGCCAGGGTAGATATACCAATTATGCACACGGGCTGGTGGTAACGTAGCAGCCACATACGTCCACCTCGGAACACACTCGCATATCAGAATCGGAAAATGGCCATCAAATCAACCACAAGCGTGAGTATAGTATCAAAGAAGTGTGTCCGACCAGAGGAGCTACCCCTTTTGGCCCAAGATCGCTCATGTTTTAGCCACCTTAAGCCAACTCACGGGAGTCGGGTCCACGTACTATACCTCAAGAACTACGCCACCATCCTACTTCGTTCTGGAATCTTCACCGCATACACGGTGGTTAAATTGGTTTTCGGAGTTGGCAGAGAATATGACAACTTCCGATCTCGGTCTCTTTAACAACTAAATGTTATTATAACGCCATGGTCATTTCAAAATAGTTTATACTTCAAAAATCAAATCCTTTCATTTCCAAACTATATTCCCTTCGAAATATTTTATACTTCGAAACCAAAACTATTTTTATTTCAAAACTATATCCAAATCAATACGATATCATTTCCATTTCAAACGTTTATCCACTTTTCATAAATCATAATACTTTCAAAGTTATAACTCTTTCGAAACCAAAATACTTGGAATCATTAAACTTTGAAAAATCATAACATTTCGAAATCATACATTTGAAATCATGAAACATTCCTTTAATTCTTTACATTTTACAAATTAATTCAATTAAACCCAAATTTTTCAAATTTCCAATTTAATTAAATTCAAACCATCAATTTCAATTCAGTTTCCCAACAAACATTTCAAATCTTATCAAATTTCCAATATAGATTTGATCCACAAAATAAACTATTCGATTTTTAATGTATTTCAAAGCTTTAAAATACCATATTTCAAAACTAAATTTTATAATTTCATATATCTCAAATTTAACTTCATTATTACTTAGTTTTGAAATATTCATTTCATAAATCCAATATCATTTAAACAAACGAGAATTTCAAGTAACTAAATATCCTTTCATGCCAATATAAACTTTAAATATTCATTTATCAAAATCACATACCATTCCAATTCATATTCTTTATCAAAATATCATATCCTTTCAAATCCATTATAAATTCATTATCATTCTGACATTCAAATATTCAATTTTAAATATCATTTTAAAATCGTAGATATCGTTTAAATATCATTTCAAAACACATTTCAAAATTTCATTCAAAAATTCATTTATCTCATTTCATTCCATTTAACACATAACCAAGTAAACCTTACTTAAATTCAAATTCAATTTAAATTCCTTAAAATTCAAATTTAAATATTAAAATATATTCAAAACTCCTGAAATTTCACAAATAATCAATTCCAAAAGTAAAATCATTTAACACTTTTGAAACATAACTTAAACAGTGTTAAAATCTATAACATTTTAAAACATTGTCAAATTGTAGCAACGACGGCATTTATAAAGTGCTATCATGGCTTATAGTTTCCAAAATAGTTTAGTTTAGGAACAACGGATGTATAAAATGCCTTAATAGATACTTAGTTATTTCAGCATAGTTAAATTCAAAAACAATAGCATTTAAAAATGCTGTCATTAGACCACAGCATTTTTGGGAAATGCTATTAATAAAATTCCGGATTTTATTATAACTTTTCAGAAACAATAAAACTCTAAATTCTTGTTATTTAAATTTATAAATCATATTTCTAGACTTCAAAATTTCACATTTAAGTCATTTTAACATATGATTTATCACAATGAAATTTTTAAAACCAAATATTCAATTTTAAAAAACTCAATTCATTTATTAAGTCAAAATTTCACTGTTTATTAACTTATAAGTTTAATAAAACTTAACATTTTACTTCAAATATCGTTTCAAAACTTTAAATTTAATTTCCATTATTTACTTACATTTTAAAAATAAATTTTGAAGTCAAAAATCACATTTACTTCAAATTTACATCTTAAATTCACAATTCAAAACTTAATATTTAGCTTTCACAAAACCATAAAATATATATTTTTAAATCAAAATTTATATTTTTAAAAATACATATCTTAAGAAAAATCATTTAAAAATATACCATGGGGTCTGTATATAATTTTCTAACTTAGGTCAAGTGATACGGATATATACCATTTCAATCCGCAATTTAAAAAGAAAACGGGGTTCTATCATTTCAAACCTGCAATCCCAAGTCAAATAAAATATAATAAAAAATCACTCGAGACTATCATTTCAGCCCATAATTATTTTTCCCTATTCCAATGTCCGTTCGGGTATATATCATTTCAGCCCATAGTGATTTTATTCTAACAGGGAAACTTGCAGTGTGAATATATGCATAAACAATGATACTAACATGTAAATGTCACATTATAATATCATATATCAGATGTCAGGTGATAATTAACAGAGTTAACATGGTAATAACATGGCATAGCATATCATATCATCATTATTTACTTGCGTAACATTTTAAATTACTAAACACTTGTCATCAATTCACTATTTCGTAAGTAAAAATGTCAGAGTGAGAAAGACTCACCTTTTCAAGCTGGAATTAGCAAATCAAATTACACGAATAAGTTCCAGGAAGCACGATATGGCACGACACAGCACGACATTATTCAAATGAGTGGAGAGTGCCAAAATGATCATCTTGTAACAACCAATAACTCAAACAATATAACATATGAATATATAACCAAAAGAATATCGAAACAAGTTGAAATACAAAGCAACAAAGACAAGATAACTTAACCTTGCCTTAACTACTCCAATGCATGGCCTTGACATCATTTGGTTCAGCCATGATCAGGTCTAGACCTGAAATGCTCATCCAATGGTCAGCAAAAAGAAGGCAAAACAATGGGATGTGAGGAGGTAGGAGTTACAACATCAAAATGCAAAGGGACAAGGAAAAAGAGAAGGGTTTTTGGTGCACCATTTGGCTCGGCCATGGTCATCATAGGGCTGAGTATATGCTTCACTTAGGCCAAGCATTTGAGTGAAAAGGCAAAAGCTATTTGAAAAGACAAGAAATTGAAAAGACAGAATGTAAAAGGCTTTTTTGTCCGTTGGAATTTCTTTTTCTTTTATTCAAGTTAAACAAATAAAATTTCAGTAAATAAAAATAAAAAGATGAACAAAATAGAGTGAAAAAGAAAAATAAATAATTATTTTAAGATCAAATAGAAAATAATTAAAGAAATAGTTTAATAATTGAAACTAGAAATAAAAATTGTAAACAAAAGACAATGAACATTGAAAAATTATAACTATACTTTAAAAATGTTTTTAAAATAAAAATAAATACATAACATGTCATGTTACACAAATTAGAACATGATTTTACAAACAAAAATATTATTTATAAAAATTAAAATAAACAATATTGTTAAATAAAACAATTTACACACAATATCGTAAAAAGCATAACTTTCACAATATAAATCGGATTTCAACGAAATAAAAAGCAGTATTCTTGAAATTTAATTTATTTTCATAATAAAAGATAAAATTCAAATTTTCAAACATTTGAATTTTAAATTTATAAGTCAAATTTTGACTATATTTACTGAAATTCACATTTTTGGAAAATATTCTATTTATTCGGGTTTGAAATTATAATTCACATAAAAATCAAAGTTTATGTTTATAATAACAAAATTATACATTTTAATAAATAAAATAAAGTTTTTAAATCAGGAATTTCAATTTAAAATAATCAAAATATACAATTAAAATAATCACAAAATATAGGGTTGGTACAAAAGCAAGTTTGGGTTTTCTTGCCTGGAGCATGCGACTAAAACAAATCGGAAGAAGCATAAGAGCGTGGCCCAGATTTGCTTAATTCGAGATGGACGGCAGATCTTTTTTGGTATATATAAAAAATGAATGTTTGTAAATTATATATATAAAAAAATTGTGTGATGTTAATAAATTGATATCTCTCTCATACGAGGTCAAAATCGAACGAAACAAGCGGCGACAGGATTGTGGTGACAAGCACTGCATTATGGAATCAATTTGGAGTTGATTGGAACTAACTAAAATTTTAGGCTAAATCGAACGTCATTAGATTGAATTTAAAATTGAAAACACAAGGTAAGCGTTTTATAACGCTCACACGTACTAGAATATTTTTATGATAGTTAAATTTTAAATTACGAAGTGATATGAATTTATTGGTTGTTGTTTGATAAATTTATTTGTCATAGAATTAATTGTTAAAAATTTAAAATCGACAGTTAAACTTGAAATAGGAATTTAATTTCCAGTAAAACCTCCAATTTTAGTAACTTTAAAATTAAAATTGTTGTGAATTATACTAACTGTTTGGATGATTAATTACGATGGATACTATTGGTTGATATTTTGGATGTTTATTTATTCTGATATATCTTATTATCACCCTGTATATTATTTATAGTATACAAACTAAAATTGAATTATTTCGAATGAATTAAGAAATAGGTTGAAATGATATACACCTATGATATATTGTTTGGATTGAAATGATATATATCCATCCCTGAAATTGAATTGAAATAACTATTCACTTGGCCATAGGATAGACAATTTCATACGGACACCAGATTGGTTAAATCAAATGATTTGAAAATCTTAGATTTGAAATTATTTAAATGGTTTTGATTTAAAAGAAATAAAAATAAAATTTATAGAATTCGAATTAATCATGAATTCGAGTTTGAAATGTAGAAATAAAATTTTGATTAAAAGAAATTGTTAAATAATTGAAGTTTAGATTTTGAAGTTAAAATTGGAATATGATTAAATTTCATAAATTGATTTGTTTATAAAGATTGAACTTTTATTCGAACTTTGAATATTACTAAGTAAAAGTGTAACGACCCGCCTTTTTGGACAGTTAAAACCGACGATCAAATTCACATGCCGATTCCAAACCATTCAAAAGGGCAGATGGTTATTGGGGTAAATAAGAAAAGAAAGGAAAGGGAAATTGTGACGCCCCACCTCTATACCCACGCTAGCCAAGAACATTACGGTGTAATGCTGTCAACTAGCACGGAGGATAAGGCTGTTGAGGAGCGACCATCCGTGTAATTTCTTTGCGCGAGCACCGATATGTCAGATAATATAACAAGCATTCTATTTCCATAGGAAATCCGACATACCGACACAAACTCAAAGCTACTACATGGTGGCTATATAAATCCTTCGGAAACAAATACAGAAATAAACATAACATAAATCAGGCACAGATAATTCATATCACAAAGGCGGAAGAAGACATGAATATATAATTAACACATGAAAGTGTATATCAGAGTAGCGGTCAAAAGGATCCACAAATATACAAAAGAATAGCAACACGTGCTATACAAAAGAATACAACAATGAGTCTATATCTCAGGTGTATACAACAAAATAAACTACTAATCTAAGTAGTTTGCAAAAGTCAGAGTGATCAATCCCAAGAGAGAAGTCAAGCAGAAGCACCTGTAACATCTCGGTCTAACCCGAGTATTATTTAATAAGAAAATAATAAACAGATCAGTCTAACTATAAATATCAGATGGAACGATATAGAATAAGAGATATGACTTAACACATCATAATCACAATGCCAAGATGTGATATATATATATATATATATATATATATACTTAGTTGATAATCAACAAGAGATTAATCAATGTCACCAAATCTACACAAGAATCAAAGAAACGTCATACTCCTTATTTCGTTCACCAAACCATAATTATTGACGATAATATCAACGTCAATCATAAAAGTCAATAACACACAAATTCCAGAAGACTACCCAAGAAATCCAGAAATCACTAAAGTCAATGACACACAAATTCCAGAAGACTACACAAGAAATACAGAAATCACTAAAGTCAATGACACAAAAATTCACCAATGCACAAGAATTGATAAATCATATCAATAGAAATCACAAAAATAGGTGAAGAAGGAAATTCCAGAATTCGACACACGAAAACCAGAAATCACACAAAATAGGAGGGGAGGCCTATCACAAGAACGGGAGCATAAAAACACACCAACAGCTGTAACACACGAACGAGAAGCTATCTCATGGTAGCTAGCCATTAATTTGACACACGAATGGTCCGAAGACCTGACACACGAATGGTCCGAAGACCGTGGGTTGCTACCCCACCAATTTGAGTCGAAACTCCATAAAACGGAGTTTAGTCTACCTCGCAGACAAAGAGACATCGCACATTGCTAGTCTAAATCACAAAAATGATCATCGTGATCAACGAGAAGTGTCAATTACACTAAGCTAGCAAATATATGAGTTTAGCTTCATGTCCCATAACCACTTGCTTAACTTAAATATTTACGAACCAACTGTAGATCTCCACTATAAAATTGTCACAAGAGATTCAATCGAACAAGTCTAAGAATTAACCGACAAAGTGAACGCAAGCGTTTCATACCACTTGTTTTACTAAGTCATTCAATTAGATTTCTCATACGAGTGAGGTAAAGGTTTATATATACTAATAGATTGAAAATCGGTTTAAGAAAATGAGCTTTGTAATAAAATAGTGTTGAAATCATTTGAAGAAAGAGTTTTGATATTTACTACTAGTATAGAAAACCTTTATATTTTTAAAGTGACAAATCACAAAGAAGATTGTAGGAACAATCAATCACAAAGATTCACATTCAAAAATGTGAATAAAATCCAAAGAAATCGATATAAAATCCACCAAAGTGGATATATCTAAAATTCCCGAAGAAAAGGTCATCAAAGTCGATAATAAATGACAACAACAAAGGGAGACAACACGAATCGATTAAAGTTGGATATTCAAACGGATTAGCAAAATAGGCTAATCTGGCAAAAATCATCAGGTCGGTCGACCGGACTCCCTGAGTCGGTCGACCGAACCTTAAAACAGAAAGTGCTTATGCACTTGGAAGCAGGTCGGTCGACCGGACCAGGAGGGTCGGTCGGCCGAACCAGAAACAGAAGTGCAACTGCACGTTTGGAAGCAGGTCGTTCGACCGAGCCAGGGGGTCGGTCGGCCGGACCTGTTTCCAGCCTCTTCCCTGCCTATAACAAATGAGGTTCAATCTTGACCAAATTGCATTCTCTCGAGCAACGGCGCTAAGGGATTATGCCAATCGACTACCCGGCCCTATAAGCTCTTCCATGCATCTCCAAAAACATGATCAAAGATCAAAGCTATGATTTTTAAGGAATTGAACCCAAACACTAAAAATTGGAATATTCACCAAATCAATCCAAACCAAAAGCAAATGCACACGAATAAGTGTTAGGAATTCATACCTAACAATCGAAGATAAATATAAGCATAGATGTGAGATAAAAATCTCACCTTTTCACAAAAATCAACCAAGAAGAAGCTCGAAAGCAAATGGAGAATCAACCACTCTTCAACACAACCAAATTGAGCTTGAATCTAAGCTCAAAAACAAGAACATTCCCAAAATTAGGTTTAGGAATTTCTGAAATTGGTAAGAGAATAAGTTGGAGAAGAGGAAGAGAAGCTTACCAATGGGTTCTTCTTGAGTTTGGAGCTAGGAATTTGATTTGCAAGAGGAACTAGGGTTTTGGAGTTTCTAATTTCCAATCTCTCCCACCATTAATACTCTAAAAACAGAAATGAGAAGAGAATGAGGGTGAATGGGGAAGAGTGGCTTAGATTTGAGCATAAGTTAACATAGGGCTGAGCCCAAAACCAAACCCAAGGTGAAAAGTAGCAAAAATCAACTTTCTCCAAACATATCGAAGCTTATACTCAAAAAGGTCGTAAACGGCATTTTAAACTCAATGGGAGTGGTCCCGAGTCCTAATTCAACCGTATGCAAAAAGTAGCTTTTCGGACTAAAATCCGACTAATGATGAAATATTTAAATAAAATATTTAAACATAAAATCGATAAATATGCGGGTTGTTACAGACTCCCCTCCTTAAAGAAATTGCATCCTCGCAATATTTTAAGAAGAAGATATACAGTAACAACCATAAAAGCATATTCAACACAAAAGAAGTTTGAAATAAGAAGTTCACCTCAAAGAGCACGAGAAAGTAAGTTCGGATGTGTTCGCTCGATGTACTCTCTAGATTCCCAAGAACAATCCTTAGGATTTGAAGACCATTGAACTTTAACAAGCGGAACTTCTTTATTTCGAAGTCGTTTGACCTCCGAAGCAATGATACGAATAGGATGTTGCTCATAAGTTAAATTAGGCGAAACTTCAATCTCTTCCACAACACCGGGCTCAAGAACAGAGTCGGAATCTCGAAGACATTTCCGAAGTTGAGAAACGTGAAACACGTCATGGATAGCAGAAAATTGAGCCGGCAACAAAAGGCGATAAGCCATGGAACCAATACGTTCGGTGATAGGAAATGGCCCAACATATCGAGGCGCCAATTTCCCCGATCTACTGAAACGTACAACACCTTTCATAGGTGAAACATGAATGAACACAAGATCTCCCACAGAAAATTCTAATTTCCTTCTCCGGTTATCGGCATAGGATTTTTGCTACTCTGGGCTTCTTTCATCCTATGACGAATAAGGTCAATCTTTTCTGTGGAATCACGAATAAAATCTGGACCTAAAACCAGCTTCTCACCGGCCTCAAGCCAACAAGAAGGAGATCGGCATGGCCTTCCATAGAGTGCCATGAAAGGTGCCATACCAATACTAGATTGGAAGCTATTATTATAGGAAAATTCAACAAGTGAAATATGATCTTCCCAACCTCCACCAAAATCAAGCACACAAGAACGAAGAAGATCTTCAAGAGTTTGATTCACACGCTCAGTTTGTCCATCGGACTGGGGATGATAAGCGATGCTAAAATTAAGCTTCGTTCCCAAAGCTTTTTGAAGACTCTTCCAAAATCCACTAGTAAACAATGGATCACGATGACTAACTATAGAAGTAGGAACTCCATGCAATTTAACAATCTCTTTGATAAAGAGCTTGGCCAAAAGAGGAATGGTTCGGTTAGACCGAACGGGAATAAAATGGGCAGATTTAGTAAGTCTATCAACAATCACCCATAAGCTATCATGACCCGAACGAGAACGGGGAAGGCCATCTATAAAATCCATGGAAATTTGGTCCCACTTCCAAATTGGAATTTCTAAAGGTTGCAATAGCCCACCGGGCCTTTGATGTTCGGCCTTAACGAGTTGGCAAGTCATGCAACACTTAACGAAGTTAGCGATGTCAAGTTTCATTCCCTCCCAATAATAAAGTCGCTTCATATTCGCGTACATTTTACTACTACCGGGATGAATGGTAAATTTAGAACGATGTGAATCTTCTAAAATATCTTTACGAAGATCACTAATATTTGGTACGATAAGTCTACCAAATTTTCGAATGCCGCCACGAGAATCGATATCAAAGTCTTTCAAACCTTCGATATCAATTTTATCCTTAATATTTTGGCCAAGAAGAGCCATTTCGGGATCTAGCCTTTGAGCTTCAAGAATGCGGTCTAAAAGAGAAGGATGAGCCTCAAGGCTACATAAAACAAGAGACGAACATAAATCGGATACGCGGTCTCGAATCTCACAAGTGGATAAGATCTCGAGATCGTTCCATTCGGATATCATCATAGAAACAACAGCTTGTTGTTTACGGCTAAGAGCATCGGCGACACAATTACCCTTACCGGGTGTATAAAGAATATCAAGATCATAAGGAGCAAGGAACTCGAGCCAACGTTGTTGACGCAAATTAAGTTCCTTTTGAGAAAATAAATATTTCAAAGACTTATGATCCGTGTAAAGAACAAATTTCTCTCCTAAGAGATAATGACGCCAAATCCGTAGAGCGAAAACAATAGCCGCGAGTTCTAAATCATGAGTGGCATATCTAGTCTCGGTTGGCTTCAATTGCCTAGAAGCGTAAGCAATAACGCGTTCTTTTTGCATAAGAACGGCACCCAAACCAACGCGACTAGCATCGGTATAAACAACGAAATCTTGATTCCCCTCGGGAATAACAAGAATAGGAGCATCAGAAAGGAGTTCTTTTAGTTTCCGAAAAGAAGCTTCACATTTGTCTGACCAAATGTATTTAATACCTTTCTTCGTTAAGCTAGTGAGAGGCACGGCAATCTTAGAAAAGTCTTTGATAAAACGACGGTAATAGCCCGCCAATCCGAGAAAACTACGAATCTCCGTCACACTCTCCGGTCTCTTCCAATCTTGAATCGCTTCAATCTTTGAAGGATCCATGGAAATTCCGGATTCGGAAATAATGTGACCAAGGAACTTCACATGAGATTGCCAAAAGTGGCATTTAGAAAATTTTGCCCTTAATTGATTACTCCTAAGAGTTTCCAACACAATTCGAAGATGTTTTTCATGCTCCTCCTCGGTTTTAGAATACACAAGAATATCATCGATAAAGATGAGAACAAACCGATCGAGAAAGTCTTTGAAAACTCTATTCATAAGGTCAACGAAATACGCCGGAGCATTCGTCAACCCAAATGGCATAACAAGCCATTCATAAGATCCATACCGAGTACGGAACGATGTCAAAGGAATACTATCCTATGCAATACGAAGCTGATGAAATCCAGTAGCTAAGTCTAATTGTGAAAAGTCTCTAGCACCACTAAGTTGATCGAATAGATCATCAATCCGAGGTAAAGGATATTTATTTTTTATAGTAAGATCGTTAAGCTTGCGGTAGTCAACGCAAAGCCTAAGTGTTCCATCGGATTTCTTCACGAAAATAGACGAAGCTCCCCAAGGCGAGGAACTAGAGCGAATAAATTGCTTCGTCTCCAATTCAGATAATTGTTTACGCATCTCCTCGTTTTCTTTATTGGACATACGATAAGGAGGACGAGTGATAGGTTGAGCTCCAGGAATAAGATTAATTCTGAACTCAATTGCTCACTTAGGTGGTAATCCTAAAACGGGCTCAAATATATCGGAAAATTCACAAACGACGTGAATAAGAGAAATAATATCACCCTCGTCATCATCATCGTCATCACGAGGATTTAAGGAATACAAAGATGCAACCAAAGCGGAATCCGAATCTTTAAGATTAATAGAAATCTGCTTAACAGATTGAGGATGTCGAAGACGAATAGTCCGCTCAGGACATAGGATATGGGCTTCATAACGGTTAAGCCAATCCATTCCCAAAATCATTCCAAAGCCAAAATAACGCATGACATGCAAATCGGCTAGGAAAGGAAAATCACACAAAATAATCTCGACATCTTTACACAATAAACTGATTGTTGCGGATCCACCAACCGGATTCGTAATTCTCAAAGAATTCATTAAACACAAAACATCCAAAGAAAAAGTATCAACAAGTTCTTTTGATATAAAAGAATGGGACGCACCCGTATCAAAAAGAACTCGAATAGGATGATCACGAAATAAAATAATTCCATCCAGAATAGAATGAGAAATACCTTGGCCACGAGATGTGTTGCCAGGGGCTTGAGCAACATTAAGCTTTCCCTCCTTCCTATTTTTAAGTTTGGGACACACATGCATAAAATGGTCTGGGCTTTTACAATAGCGACAAGTACGAGGCTTTGAACACTTGTTCGCAAAATGGTCTCTGGATCCACAGTTATAGCATTTCCCTTCAGTAGAGGAAAAGGTCTTTTCAGCAGGAGTTGCTTGCCTCCCTTTTTTATTGGGATAAGGACCTTTGAATTTGCTTGGCCTCTTCTTGTTGTTGAAGTTTGGTTTGGAACCCACCACTTCAACATCATTCTCCCTATCCGCCTCTTCAAGACGAAGAGCGATATCAACGAGTTGGTCGAAAGAAACTTCTAATTTTAGAAGTAATGGCTTCTTGAGACTTTTGTTTAAGCCATAGACGAATCTCTAATTATTCTTCAGAGGGTGTTGATGTATTCAACCCCATATTTGGAAAGCGACTCAAAGGAGGCGACGTAATCAGTCATGGAGGACTCACCTTGAACAAGGTCTATAAATCGTCGAGCCAATGTCACTTTCTCAGCTTCCGGTACGAATTTCAACTCGAAGCGTTCTCGGAATTTCTCCCAAGTGAGATCCGCTTCATTAGTTTCAGAAATAAGAAGCTCGTACCAGTCCAATGCTCTTTCTCGGAGCATACTAGAGGCCACCTGAACTCGGTGAAGGTCAATAAGATTCATCCGAGAAAAGATTCGATCGCATGACCTTAGCCAAGCCTGTACTTCAATAACAGTTTCGGAACCTTTGAATAGCTCCCCACCCAAATTAGTGTAATCGCTACACAAGCGTGCAAATCCCGACTTTGGGTGAGTAGGTTCCGGGTTAGCTCCAGCTGCTTGAGCATTTGTCACTAAATCAAGAAGCTGTTGAGCAGTCACAAAAACTCCATCCTGAGGTGGAGTGCTAGATGGCACGGCTCTGGGGCGGACTGGTCTAGACATTTCTCTTCCTTTAGAAAGAAAGAAGAAGAAGAATACGGTTATTCACCAAATTGAATATCAAGCAATCTTGATAGATAAACAAGGAATCATAAGGAAAAAAGGATGAATCGGTACGAAGACTCGAATTAAATCCTAAAGCACGACTCCAAAGATGGACTTAGGACGATGACCCTTGTTATAATATTCCATATTGTTCCGAAGTTTCGCTCTGATACCAAGCTGTGACGCCCCACCTCTATACCCACGCTAGCCAAGAACATTACGGTGTAATGCTGTCAACTAGCACGGAGGATAAGGCTGTTGAGGAGCGACCATCCGTGTAATTTCTTTGCGCAAGCACCGATATGTCAGATAATATAACAAGCATTCTATTTCCAGAGGAAATCCGACATACCGACACAAACTCAAAGATACTACACGGTGGCTATATAAATCCTTCGGAAAAAAATACAGAAATAAACATAACATAAATCAGTCATAGATAATTCATATCACAAAGGCGGAAGAAGACATGAATATATAATTAACACATGAAAGTGTATATCAGAGTAGTGGTCAAAAGGATCCACAAATATACAAAAGAATAGCAACACGTGCTATACAAAAGAATACAACAATGAGTCAATATCTCAGGTGTATACAACAAAATAAACTACTAATCTAAGTAGTTTGCCAAAAGTCAAAGTGATCAATCCCAAGAAAGAAGTCAAGCAGAAGCACCTGTAACATCTCGGTCTGACCCGAGTATTATTTAATAAGAAAATAATAAAAGGATCAGTCTAACTATAAATATCAGATGGAACGATATAGAATAAGAGATATGACTTAACACATCATAATCACAATGCCAAGATGTGATATATATATACACTTAGTTGATAATCAACAAGAGATTAATCAATGTCACCAAATCTACACAAGAATCAAAGAAACGTCACTCCTTATTTCGTTCATCAAACCATAATTATTGACGATAATATCAACGTCAATCACAAAAGTCAATGACACACAAATTCCAGAACACTACACAAGAAATCCAGAAATCACTAAAGTCAATGACACACAAATTCCAGAAGACTACACAAGAAATCCAGAAATCACTAAAGTCAATGACACAAAAATTCACCAATGCACAAGAATTGATAAATCATATCAATAGAAATCACAAAAATAGGTGAAGAAGGAAATTCCAGAATTCGACACACGAAAACCAGAAATCACACAAAATAGGTAGGGAGGCCTATCACACGAACGGGAGCATAGAAACTCACCAACAGCTGTAACACACGAACGAGAAGCTATCTCATGGTAGCTAGCCATTAATTTGACACACGAATGGTCCGAAGACCTGACACACGAATGGTCCGAAGACCGTGGGTTGCTACCCCACCAATTTGAGTCGAAACTCCACAAAACGGAGTTTAGTCTACCTCGCAGACAAAGAGACATCGCACATTGCTAGTCTAAATCACAAAAATGATCATCATGATCAACGAGAAGTGTCACACTAAGCTAGTAAATATATGAGTTTAGCTTCATGTCCCATAACCACTTGCTTAACTTAAATATTTACGAACCAACTGTAGATCTCCACTATAAAATTGTCACAAGAGATTCAATCGAACAAGTCCAAGAATTAACCGACAAAGTGAACGCAAGCGTTTCATACCACTTGTTTTACTAAGTCGTTCAATTAGATTTCTCATACGAGTGAGGTAAAGGTTTATATATACTAATAGATTGAAAATCGGTTTAAGAAAATGAGCTTTGTAATAAAATAGTGTTGAAATCATTTGAAGAAAGAGTTTTGATATTTACTACTAGTATAGAAAACCTTTATATTTTTAAAGTGACAAATCACAAAGAAGATTGTAGGAACAATCAATCACAAAGATTCACATTCAAAAATGTGAATAAAATCCAAAGAAATCGATATAAAATCCATCAAAGTGGATATATCTAAAATTCCCAAAGAAAAGGTCATCAAAGTCGATAATAAATGACAACAACAAAGGGAGACAACACGAATCGATTAAAGTTGGATATTCAAACGGATTAGCAAAATAGGCTAATCTGGCAAAAATCATCAGGTCGGTCGACCGGACTCCCTGAGTCGGTCGACCGAACCTTAAAACAGAAAGTGCTTATGCACTTGGAAGCAGGTTGGTCGACCAGACCAGGGGGGTCGGTCGGCCGAACCAGAAACAGAAGTGCAACTGCACGTTTGGAAGCAGGTCGGTCGACCGAGCCAGAGGGGTCGGTCGGCCGGACCTGTTTCCAGCCTCTTCCCTGCCTATAACAAATGAGGTTCAATCTTGACCAAATTGCATTCTCTCGAGCAACGGCGCTAAGGGATTATGCCAATCGACTACCCAGCCCTATAAGCTCTTCGATGCATCTCCAAAAACATGATCAAAGATCAAAGCTATGATTTTTAAGGAATTGAACCCAAACAATAAAAATTGGAATATTCACCAAATCAATCCAAACCAAAAGCAAATGCACACGAATAAGTGTTAGGAATTCATACCTAACAATCGAAGATAAATATAAGCATAGATGTGAGATAAAATTCTCACCTTTTCACAAAAATCAACCAAGAAGAAGCTTGAAAGCAAATGGAGAATCAACATCTCTTCAACACAACCAAATTGAGCTTGAATCTAAGCTCAAAAACAAGAACATTCCCAAAATTAGGTTTAGGAATTTCTGAAATTGGTAAGAGAACAAGTTGGAGAAGAGGAAGAGAAGCTTACCAATGGGTTCTTCTTGAGTTTGGAGCTAGGAATTTGATTTGCAAGAGGAACTAGGGTTTTGGAGTTTCTAATTTCTAATCTCTCCCACCATTAATACTCTAAAAACTAAAATGAGAAGAGAATGAGGGTGAATGGGGAAGAGTGGCTCAGATTTGAGCATAAGTTAACATAGGGCTGAGCCCAAAACCAAACCCAAGGTGAAAAGTAGCAAAAATCAACTTTCTCCAAACATATCGAAGCTTATACTCAAAAAGGTCGTAAACGGAATTTTAAACTCAATAGGAGTGGTCCCGAGTCCTAATTCAACCGTATGCAAAAAGTAGCTTTTCGGACTAAAATCCGACTAACGATGAAATATTTAAATAAAATATTTAAATATAAAATCGATAAATATGCGGGTTGTTACAGAAATAAAGGAAAAGAAACAACACAGAATTTTGCAGCGGAACGATAAAATATAATAGTCAAATAAACAGTTCATGAAGCTGTTTGCAATACTTTGATCATTATTTATACAACATTTATCAGAGTTATACATATATAGCAGAATAAATAAATAATGCAGCAGACAACATGATGCAAAGATAATAAGAGTAATAGTATACCAAATCTTCGTCTTCGTCCTTCAGAATAGATCTTCAATAAGCTGAAAAACTCAAGTCTGACCCGGGGGTAATGAAAAGACAAAACGCTCGAGTCAGGACTAAAATATCCTCATGTAAGTTAAATCAATCGTAAATAAATATGAGTGTAACAGCGTAAGAGATGTTACGGGGTTTGACATCTCTTATCCAGTGTCAACGTGCATGCAATAACTCAAGAGATGTTACGGGATTTTCCATCTCTCAAGGATCCGTTAAACTATCTACTATGTAGTACAATACGCTATTATAATATATCTACAGTAAAGTAAAAGTATTAAAATAGCGTTAAGGCGTTACCATAATTCTCGTTAACACATTTTTATAATGCTATAGTCTATACAGCACCGTAAACCCCACCGTAAACTAGTGGTTATCAGATGGTACCCCATAGGTATAACACAAAACAAACGTAGTGGTCGCGAATAGGATAATCAGTATGACAAGGTACATGAGGCGATACCAACTAGGATACTAGTAGCTGCGTGATCCGGACTGATGTTGAGCATAGCCAGCAGCTACCTCAACACCGCGAAACAACACTCCCAAATCGAGGGGTGCACCCAAATCGAATCACAAAAGGTAATAGATATGGTATCGAAGAAGTGTGTCCGCTAGAGGTGGCGAACCTCACTAGCCCGGCACGGCTCCTGTTTTAGTCATGTCAGGGGTCATCCAATATCGTTCTCTTTCTTCAATCAATGCGTTCACCAAACCATCCACTTCATTCTGGGTCAACACTCCGCGTATAATAGTTATTAAAGTGGTATTCGGTATCGACAGAGAGTATGTCCATATCCGATCCCGGTCTCTTTAATAACTACGTATTATTACACCGGTGGCTCTTTTACATTTCAATCAATTCATAATTGATATCAAAATATCATACTCGCTTCAAAAATCAAATCCATTTCAAATATCATCATATCAATTCAAAATATAAGATTCTGTTTCAAAAATCATTTTTCGCCTCAATATCTCATTTCGAGTTCAAAATCAGTTCGAATTTCAATTTAGGTTGCAACTTCATTTAACCCAATTCGTATTTACATTCAAGATTTAAACATAAACATTTCACCTTATTGACCAGCTTGAAATTTTAGAAAATAGTTTTAAGTGTTTTAAAAGTAGTTTAAATAATTAAGATAGTTAAAAATACTTAAAATCTTAAATGGATTTAAAATAGATAAATTAGTTTAAAATAATTTAAATTGGGTTAAGTAGATTTAAAATAGATTAAAATAAGTTAACATGGTTTAAGATGGGTTAAAAAAATTTAATATAGGTTAAAATAGTTTAAGTATTTAAAGATGGTTTATATAACAGAGTAATTTGGAAAACAAAATGAAACAGCTTCAAAACCAAACCATTTCAATTATAACTTCCCAATTCAAATCAATTTCAACTACCATTCTACCGATTCAATTTCGATTTCAATTCAAATCAATGTCAACTTTGACTTCAAATTAATTCAATTTTACATTCACCTTCAATTAATTCAATTTCAATTTAAATCGATTTGAAGCTTGATTTTCAAAATATTAATTTATAACACTTAACAAAATTATCCTTCAATATTCAAATTTAAACCAAATTTCATATGTGATTCAATTTCAAGCTCAATTTCAAAATATCATTTTTATGTCACTTTTACTTAGTAATACTCAAAGCTCGAAATATTTTCAATCTTTAAAACAAATAAATTTTCGAAATTCAATCATATCCCGATTTTTAAATTTCAAAGTCTCAACTTTTTTATTTAACAATTTCTTTTAACCAAAATTTATTTCAACCTTCCAAACTCAATTTTTTTGATAAATTCGATTTCTAGACATTGATTTCTATTTATAACTTTTAAATCAAAACATTTAAATAAATTTCAAATCGACGATTTTAAAAATTATTAATTTAGCCAATCCGGTGTCCGTATATAATTTTCTATCCTATGGCCAAGTGATTAGTTATTTCAATTAAATGTCAGGGATGAATATATATCACTTAAACCAAATCACAGTGTCATATGTATGCATAACATGATATATAAGCAAATTAACATCCAAACATTTAAATATCAACCAATAGCATCCAACGAAATACATAATCCAATAGACAATACAATTCATGGCAATTTCATGATTATCAATGTTAGGTAATTTTAATCGCAATCCAATTTTAATTTCAATTTGACTGTCAATTTAATTTTCAACGGTTAATTCAAATGACAATCTATATGAAAATTAAATTTTATCAAACAACGACAAATAAAATTCATATCACTTCATAATATCAAATTTAAACATCATAAAGATATTCAGTACGTTGTGAGTGTTAGAAAACACTCACCTTGATTTCAATGTAGTTCCAGCGTTTTATTTCGAATAAAATTAAACGCGCGTTTAATTTTACCCGAAATTCAAGCTAGCTCCAAACGACTCCAATCCAGTTCCATAGCGTAGTCCTCATCAAAACGAAGCCAACACAATTCGTTTCGTGAAATTCCAACCTCGTATCAAAAAGATATCATATTTTAAACATTACACGATTTAAATATAAATAAATTTCAATTTTCTTTTATCATTAAACCTTCTGCTAATCACGGCCGTTCAATTCTTTGCCCTAAAATCTGGGCCGCAACTTTCCACTATCTCCTTCTTCCAGTATCACATTCATACGTGAACCCATAGCCGCCACTTTCTATGAATTTTCGCGAGCAACACGAGCTAGCTGGAGACGATCGGAGAGCGGCGCCTCGAAGCTCGTAACGCGAGCTACTATTGGCCAGAAGGCAGTGGAGCTCGGCCTCCCCCTGATGTTGGAATTCGTGCGCAAGACGTGGATGGACGCGGCCAATTTTCTCCGCCTATGGTCGATGATTCGTCGACTTATCCGTATGGATCTGAAGCTCTCTTCGTGCTCTTCAACATTGTAGTTGAAAAGTCTTGCTAATAGTCTACGGGTTGAGAGTGATTGAGGGGAGAAGAAGAGAAGTTTCTGGCCATCGATTGTATAAGAGGCGGCGGCTGAAAACAAAACCCTAGAGTTTTCTTAATTTTGCAAAAGTGAAGATAACATGTCCTTTTATAGAAAATTTCACCAAACACTATTCATCCGAAATTTTCCGAACTCCAAACAAAGCATGCCGGCTGGCATTTCTAGGGTTTGCCCCACGTTCCGGACACAATGGAATAGGTTTCGGAAGCTAATTCGATCATCTGTGCGAGTTACGGCAATAAACGATCAAATTTAAATTAAACCGATCCAACTAATTTTTATGTGTTTTGGCTTGCCCCGAACAAACAGTAAATTCGATTGACATGAAATTTGAAAACTTACAATAATATGACATTACGGATCCGATGAAACTGGTTTTGTCGAAATCCGAGACCGTTTGAAAAATGGCTATTTTAACTCGTCAATTTAATATTCAATTTTCACAAATTTACTTTTAATTCGATTTTAAAAGTTCTACAACATCATTCTAACTTTAATATGATAAAATAAAATTTTAAAAATAATTTTTAATCATATTAAACATGTTATTCAATTATTCAATAAATTCCAAATATTAAATTTAAACAATTTTGATTATCCAATAATTCATTATCCTTTGAAATATTTGAAATTGAACTTATAAGATTCAACTTTTAAAACCAATTCACATCTTAGAACACTATTTCCAATTTACAGTTATTCAATTATTCAATAAGTTTTAAATATTTACTTCAAACAATTTACCTGTTCAAGATTCAATTATTTGATTTTAAATAGATTTTACTTATCAATCAATTGCTCTATTATACCCAATGAATTCAACATTTATTATCCTATCCAACTATTGATTGCAAAGGCATTCACTAAGTAGCATTTATTTTTCCATACTTATTACTATTCAAATCTTCGAAACCAATCTATTAAAATTTGTATCACTACCTAAATAATTCACAATTCTTATTCACTTATTTACATTTGTTTTTCCATATATTCCCTTATAACCAAGTTATAACATTTGAGTCAATTCAATTAGATTGGAACTCCATTCAATCTATAAATAATTACTTGGATGATTACTGATGCAATTCATTCAAGTTATTATTATTCCAAACGAATTACAAATTTTTTTCTAACATTAAATCATGAAATCTTATTAAATTAGTTATTTTAATTATTGAAAATTTACAGGTCGTTACACTCTCCCCCACTCAAAACTTTTCGTCCCCGAAAAGGAAAAAGAAGGGAAAAGGAACTAAGCATAGAATTCAACATTAGATATACTTTATTCAAAATTACCAACTTATAAAACAATGAAATTCCATTCATACAATCATTACTACACTTCCACTAAGTTACTTCGAACGGCTTTCTAACTTTAGAAGTTAGTTATCAAACAAGTTATAAAATTTTAAAACTTGAAAATTTTCTAACACCCGGATTTACGAAAAATTTCGGCAGAGTATTCTTTGCGCGGCTCGATCGGAAAAAAAAATGATAGTATATATATCACAAATATACATCTCATCAAGTGATGAGGCATCCCGTAGGGAAAAAGTGTAAAAGTACGGTATGTAATCCGAGATATGTACCTTATATATTGTTAGCGAGCATATACGGCTAATATAGCGCGAAAGCGAGCTCCAAATGCGAAGCAAGCGCAATCCGCACCTACTAAACACTCAACAAACCATGAGAAACATGCATATATGAAAATAATATCAATATACATCATATAGCAACATAACAACTACATGTGCCAACATAGCAAATGCAACAAAAAACAAATGCATCCACCAAATAAATTATTATCCAACTATCATCCAACGAATCCATAACCAATCAATATAAATTCACTTCTCATTAATTATTGACTTGGTTTTCAATTTTAATCACAGTTGACTCATTAACGTTGGATTTTACTAACATTCATTCTCAATTCAATTAGTTAACATTCACTAATTTATATTTACATAAGTTCACTTCCAATTTGAATCAAATTAAATTCTATTTAAATTCATTTAACTTCCAATTTGATTTCAATGATTTATAGCTTTCAATTTCATTAACACTTAATGAATTATATACAATCAACTAACAATCATATAACAACCAAATCATACCCAACATAACCAAATTATTAATTTTACATTCAATTTTGTTTATCTCTTTCAATTCCAATTGATTCTTAGCCATACCAAATTCTTTTGTTTATATTTACTTCATATTCAGTTTCAGTTAATAACCAATTTATTTGCGGAGCATTTTATTAATCATCACTTTAATTTATAGTCATTCCATAAAAGTCTAACTTCTTATATATGACTTTTCTTAGTTTATAGTTATCTCAAAAGTTACAAATTTATATTCACATATTTTATTTTATTTGTAAATTTATATTTAAAGTCTATAACCAGTTTACAAAGACATTGCTTCACTCAATGGCCTTTTCTAAAGTTCACTTACTTGTTCCATTTATCCACTCATCATTTCATGCTATATTTAAGTATATATAATTTTTATCACAATCAAAATTTTCCATTTATATACATTTTAATTCCTTTTTGAGTTTTCCTTGTATATTTCAATTACTTTCAAGTTCTGTTTATTTGTACAGTATCTCATTACATATCCAAAGCATCATTTTAACTTTTTTTTTATATTTGGTAAGTCATATTATATGTTATTAGAATGCAAATTTGGTATTATACAAATTTATAGAATTTCATTTTACTTAATTAGAATGTTCACAAATTTAATTTGTTTAAATCCTCTTCTCCTTCCAACTTTAAAGTTTTCCCAAAACAATAAGCTTAGATATCTTAATCCTCTTATTTTATAAATTCTGGTTATTCACATTTCATTCAAATAATTTGAAAATTATTAATTAACATAACTTAAAAATTTAAATGCCCGGTTCTTTTCAAATCGTTTGAAATAAATATATACACTTATATCTTTAATATATCAAATCATACCTTTGGAGTTCAAACCAAAACCCATTTATCCAAATAATTTCGAAGAAAAGCAAAGCTTCTCTGAAGTCTTCCCCACTTTGAGACTCGAAAATGAACGTCGATGATGCTGCGCAGTCATCGCCGAAATTATTTTTCAGCGATAGAAGAGAAGAATACTTAATTCATTCCTTCTTTTTTTTTAAAAAATCCTTTCAAAATATTTCCATAAACATTTTCCAACTAATATTACTATATATTTCTTCAAAGCTTTGAGAACCATTATCAAAACCTCCGGGTCTTAAATTCAATATTTTCCAATTTAAATCTGTTTTAATTTATAAGTCACCTTTATAAAATATTCTTATAGGATTTTACTTTCTTAAAATATTCCACAAGTTGTTTTATCACTATTCATTTTGTAAATCATCTTATTTATTAAATTACAATATCCAATTAATGATAATAACCAATATTATCATTCCTAACAACAGGTAAGATAGATAAGTCACAATAATTTCTGAAATTTTCTTTATATATAAAATATAATTAGAGCAAAATTACTTCATTTACCCAATTTCAAAACAATACTATGTCGAATTGTTCTGTTCGAGTGTTTAGAGATCCCTATCAATGACGTTAATTACTCGTATTGACCGGAAACCATAAGCCACTCAGCAAATCAACTGACACAATATAAAACATTTTATATCACTAACAAATACGCTCTCTCATATATATACACACAGCGACTCATCATAGGGTATTACTACCCTATTTATAAAGAGTCAGACCCCACAAAGCTAACGTTATCGCTAAACCAAAGCTTTGATACCAACTGTAACGACCCGCCTTTTTGGACAGTTAAAACCGACGATCAAATACACATGCCGATTCCAAACCATTCAAAAGGGCAGATGGTTATTGGGGTAAATAAGAAAAAAGGAAAAGGGAAATAAAGGAAAAGAAACAACACAAAATCTTGCAGCGGAACGATAAAATATAATAGTCAATTAAACAGTTCATGAGGCTGTTTACAATACTTTGATCATTATTTATACAACATTTATCAGAGTTATACATATATAACAGAACAAATAAATAATGCAGCAGACAACATGATGCAAAGATAATAAGAGTAATAGTATACCAAATCTTCGTCTTCGTCCTTCAGAATAGATCTTCAATAAGCTGAAAAACTCAGGTCTGACCCGAGCGTAATGAAAAGACAAAACACTCGAGTCAGGACTAAAATATCCTCATGTAAGTTAAATCAATCGTAAATAAATATGAGTGTAATAGCGTAAGAGATGTTACGGGGTTTGACATCTCCTATCCAGTGTCAACGTGCGTGCAATAACTCAAGAGATGTTATGGGATTTTCCATCTCTCAAGGATCCGTTAAACTATCTACTATGTAGTACAATACGCTATTATAATATGTCTACAGTAAAGTAAAAGTATTAAAATGGAGTTAAGGCGTTACCATAATTCCCCTTAACACATTTTTATAATGCCATAGTCTATACAGCACCGTAAACCCCAGCGTAAACTAGTGGTTATCAGAGGGTACCCCATAGGTATAACACAAAACAAAACGTAGTGGTCGCGAATAGGATAATCAGTATGACAAGGTACATGAGGCGATACCAACTAGGATACTAGTAGCTGCGTGATCCGGACTGATGTTGAGCATAGCCAGCAGCTACCTCAACACCGCGAAACAACACTCCCAAATCGAGGGGTGCACCCAAATCGAATCACAAAAGGTAATAGATATGGTATCGAAGAAGTGTGTCCGCTAGAGGTGGCGAACCTCAATGGCTCGGCGCGGCTCCTGTTTTAGTCATGTCAGGGGCCATCCAATATCGTTCTCTTTCTTCAATCAACGCGTTCACCAAACCATCCACTTCATTCTGGGTCAACACTCCGCGTATAATAGTTATTAAAGTGGTATTCGGTATCGACAAAGAGTATGTCCATATCCGATCTCGGTCTCTTTAATAACTACGTATTATTACACCGGTGGCTCTTTTACATTTCAATCAATTCATAATTGATATCAAAATATCATACTCGCTTCAAAAATCAAATCCATTTCAAATATCATCATATCTATTCAAAATATAAGATTCCGTTTCAAAAATCATTTTTCGCCTCAATATCTCATTTCGAGCTCAAAATCAGTTCGAATTTCAATTTAGGTTGCAACTTCATTTAACCTAATTCATATTTATATTCAAGATTTAAACATAAACATTTCACCTTATTGACCAGCTTGAAATTTTAGAAAATAGTTTTAAGTAGTTTAAAAGTAGTTTAAATAATTAAGATAGTTAAAAATACTTAAAATCTTAAATGGATTTAAAATAGATAAATTAGTTTAAAATAATTTAAATTGGGTTAAGTAGATTTAAAATAGATTAAAATAAGTTAACATGGTTTAAGATGGGTTAAAATAATTTAATATAGTTAATATAGGTTAAAATAGTTTAAGTATTTAAAAATGGTTTATATAACAGAGTAATTTGGAAAACAAAATGAAACAGCTTCAAAACCAAACCATTTCAATTATAACTTCCCAATTCAAATCAATTTCAACTTCCATTCTACCGATTCAATTTCGATTTCAATTCAAATCAATATCAACTTTGACTTCAAATTAATTCAATTTACATTCACCTTCAATTAATTCAATATCAATTTATATCGATTTGGAGCTTGATTTTCAAAATATTAATTTATAGCACTTAACAAAATTATCCTTCAATATTCAAATTTAAATCCAAATTTCAAATATGATTCATATTCAAGCTCAATTTCAAAATATCATTTTTATGTCACTTTTATTAGTAATACTCAAAGCTCGAAATAATGTTCAATCTTTAAAACAAATAAATTTTCGAAATTCAGTCATATCCCGATTTTTAAATTGCAAAGTCTCAACTTTTTTATCTAACAATTTCTTTTAACCAAATCCAAACTCAATTTTTTCGATAAATTCGATTCTTTAAATTGATTTTCAATTTATAACTTTTAAATCAAAACATTTAAATAAATTTCAAATCGATGATTTTAAAAATTATTAATTTAGCCAATCCGGTGTCCGTATATAATTTTCTATCCTATGGCCAAGTGATTATTTATTTTAATTAAATGTCAGGGATGAATATATATCACTTAAACCAAATCACAGTGTCATATGTATGCATAACAGGATATATAAGCAAATTAACATCCAAACATTTGAATATCAACCAATAGCACCAACGAAATACATCATCCAATAGACAATACAATTCATGGCAATTTCATAGTTATCAATGTTAGGTAATTTTAATCGCAATCCAATTTTAATTTCAATTTAACTGTCAATTTAATTTTCAACGGTTAATTCAAATGACAATCTATATGACAATTAAATTTTATCAAAAAACGACAAATAAAATTCATATCACTTCATAATATCAAATTTAACTAACATAAACATATTCGGTACGTTATGAGCGTTAGAAAACACTCACCTTGATTTCAATGAAATTCCAGCGTTTTATTTCGAATAAAATTAAACGCGCGTTTAATTTTACTCGAAATTCAAGCTAGCTCCAAATGACTCCAATCTAGTTCCATAGCGTAGTGCTCGTCAAAACGAAGCCAACACAATTCGTTTCGTGAAATTCCGACCTCGTATCAAAAAGAAATCATATTTTAAACATTACACGATTTAAATATAAATAAATTTCAATTTTCTTTTATTATTAAACCTTCTGCTAATCACGGCCGTTCAATTCTTTGCCCTAAAATCTAGGCCACAACTTTCCACCATCTCCTTCTTCCAGTATCACGTTCATACGTGAACCCATAGTCGCCACTTTCTATGAATTTTCGCGAGCAACACGAGCTAGCTAGAGACGATCGGAGAGCGGCGCCTTGAAGCTCGTAACGCGAGCTACTATCGGCCAGAAGGCGGTGGAGCTCGGCCTCCCCCTGATGTTGGAATTCGTGCGCGAGACGTGGATGGACGCGGCCAATTTTCTCCGCCTATGGTCGATGATTCGTCGACTTATCTGTATGGATCTGAAGCTCTCTTCGTGCTCTTCAACATTGTAGTTGAAAAGTCTTGCTAATTGTCTGCGGATTGAGAGTGATTGAGGGAAGAAGAAGAAAAGTTTCTGGCCATCGATTGTATAAGAGGTGGCGGCTGAAAACAAAACCCTAAGGTTTTCTTAATTTTGCAAAAGTGAAGAAAGAAGAAAGAAGAAACAACATCAGAATCTCAACAGCGGAACGAATAAATTATATTAATAACATAAGATATTACATAGTATACAATAACTATCAGAGTTACACAGATTATACATCACATGCTAGACAGTTATAAACACATGTCTAGTTATTACAACTCAATACACAAATACAGATATCAACACAGCGTAACACTATATATCTACATGCTGAAGCCTCCTACTCCATTGCTCCTCCATAATTCGTCAAAGCTAACCCGAATCCCTTGGCTACTCGTAAAAATTTAAGTACCCAAGAGTTTAAGAAAAACAGAAGATAAACTCCGGGTCAGACATGGGTCTGGTGTGAGTAACAGGTTAAAGTTGCTTAACTTTCAAAAACCTTTGAAAAGAAAAGGTATCACGTAAGACTTCCCACACATAAACATGGAAAAAAATTTACCTTATGCTAACCAAAACATTTGAGAAAATCCAGTGATAATATAATAGGTCTAGGGTTTTCAAGTAAATAGAAAATAGCCAAAATTGTTACGTTTATTAAATTCCAGCTACTAGCCATAAAAGTGGGTAATATAATCAAATCTGATGGCACTTATTGGATTTTGGATTCTATACAATGGCAGGGCTACTGGGGTACCGCCCGTCACAGTACGTGGCCTAGATCAACGTACCGAGGATCCACCCTAAATCCTCTGCAACACAAGGCTGGAACCATCCCTTACTGGACAGTCCCGAACAAGACAACCCCGCAGCTGGTGTGCATTCCAACTGCCCACACAGTCGAATAAAAATGGACCTTTAGACAGGGGAAAATCTCGTCCCACTTGGGCATGACCCCCTTAGCCTTGCTGCACCTCCCATGTTTTAGCCATTCCCGGTTGATGAGGCTTGAGGCTACGATTACCTTTATAGAACACATCTATCTTAGAATGTTCATTGTCCACCTGACGATGTTCTGAAAGCATTCAATCCATACAAGTTCGTTCCGGTTTCGAACGAAACCGAAGGCATTATCTCGTTACACTCATTTTGGAATCACCCTTAGAGTTAACGACGATAACCCTTGCACTCTGAATCTTCATCTCGAATCTGAAAGTACTACCCCGTTAAACTCGTATTGGAATCACCCTCAGAGTTTTAACGACGAATAGTCCTTACACCTCGAGTCTTCACTCTTCATTTGAGGTTCACGATCTATCGTAAATTTGGATCGACGTGGTTTTCGGATATCAAAATCTGGAAACACGATCCCGGTCTCATCAAAATCCAAAGCGTATCTTTTAAGGCCAAGTTGTTTTAAAGTTTAAAATAATTCAATTTCATTATCTATATACACACAGATAGATAATTCACATACCACAATAGATAACCATCATTATCATTACAATAGATAATCCATATTATCATTAAAAATAGATAATCCATATTATCATCATAATGCAATCCAAAGCATCCATATCACACAGCATTACTTATCTCATATCTGAGATCTCAAACCATTCAAGGCAACCAATATCATCCATTCATACATAAGCAACGATCTATAATCACATCATCTATAATTAATTTATATAAATTAAATTAATTACTTCCATCTCAAATTAATTTAAAGTGAATTAAATTAATTACTTACATCAATATAAATCCTGCTTACTTAACCATCAATTAATTACAAATTAATTAATTAATTATCCTCTAATTAATCACCTTAATTAATCACCCTTGATTAATTATTCTTTAATTACATTCAAGTAATTATCCTTAACTAATTTCACAAATTAATCACTCTTAACCAAAACGGTAATTAACCTTTAATTACTTCATTAATTAATTAACTATAATTAATTACATTAATCCTAAATTAATTACATTAATTAATTACCTTTAATCACTTATTATTGATTAATTAGTCTTAATTAATCAATCCTTAATTACATCATTAATTACATTAATTAATGATCCCTAATACCATTTTAATTAATTACTTTATTTAAATTAATTACAATAAGTAACTAATCATTAAATTAACCCACAATTATTAATCACCCTGGATTAATCACATTCAGTAATTAACTACCTTTAATTACTCCATTAAATAAATTAATTACTCCTTAATTAATTTCTTTAATTAATCCCTTGATTGATTACAAGAAATAATTATATTCAAATTACTTCCTTTATTAAATCATCTTTCATTAATTACATTCAGTAATTATCAATTAATTACTTCACTAAGTAATTTCAATCCATTAATTACATTAAGTAATTATTTATCAAAGCATCCAGTGTTTACCTAATTAAACTTAATTAATTAACTTAAACAAATTACATTTAAACTTAATTAATTACATTAAGTAATAAATTCCTTAATTACTTCCATTAAGTAATTAAACTTAAACAATTTCACAAATGATTATCATTAATTAATTAATCTAATTTATTATTTTATTAATCATATTAATTAGTTAGTAAATAATCTTAAGTTAATGACCCTCATTAACAATTTACAATTCTTTAATTACTTTTCTTAAGTAATTTAAACTTAGATTAATTAATATTAATAATAAATTAATTAACCATTAATAACCCATTAAATAATCCTAATTATTTAATTAATTAAATGTTAACTGTAACTTAATTAATCCTAAATTACTTGATTAATTAATTACTAATCATTAATTAAAAATCTAATCTTATTTAATTAATGGTTCTTAAATTACAAATTAATTATTCTAAGAATAATTAATCTTAAACTTTTTAAATTTAAAACCCTTAATTACTTTAAGTAATTATCTATTTCATTAATTTATTAAATAAATTAATTATACATTTAATTACTTTAATAATTAAATGAATTACAAATCCTTACATTCTAATTTAACTTTAAGATAAAACCTTTTCTTATCTATGGTTAAATTATCATTCACATATATATTTGAAAACATTTATTTTCAAATTTACTTTTAAATTTCATTTTAAATTCAAGATTTAAAATGAATACCAATTTTATCTTTAACAAAGTTTAGATCCAATTTAAAAAAAACTTTTAAAGTCATATGTTAAAGTAACATTCAAACATTCCTTTATAAATTCAAACATTTAAAATTTACTTTAACATTCAAAGTTGTTAAAAACACTTAAACGTTTATAAAACTTATTTTGTTTCAAAACTAAGATTCAAATTTTTATTTGAATCAGATTTACAACTTTGATTTAAACTTTGTTTAAATCCTTTCTTAACATTTCAAACTCTATTTTAAATTCAAATTCTTTTAAATACACTTAACCACTTTAAGGTTGTTTAAACAAATTTGAATTTAAAATATGGCTAAGATTCAAATTAAACTTGAATCCATTTTAAACTTTGATTTAAAAACTTATTTTAAATCCATGCTTTATAATTTAAATTCATTTTTAATTTTTCAAAAAAGGGAATAGAACAGAACAGGTTTTCAAACCCATTACAAATCTAACCCGAGCCACTAAATTTTGCTTTGAGACAATCCAACCCTATCTTCGAGCAAATTAACCAAAATCACGAGTAAAACTCGAGTTCAATCTTCTTCTCAAACCAAAAACCAACAGCATCCACAAATGAGCACAGTGCACCTGCACAATGATCTTGATTGATTCCGATCAAATTCTCATCGACGAACAACTCCTCACTCCATCCTGATCATCATATCGCTCACACACAACTCGAATTTGAATTCGAGTTCAAAATTAAAACATGGAACAGAAAAAACAACCACCACCAAAACCCGTCAACGCTTTGTCTCTTCATCTCCGACCACCGGAAACTCTGCAACTTCGGCCAACCCTTCGTCAACGACCAAACTACCATTGCCCAAAACCCCATTACACTCGATCAACCAGAGGAGGTCGAACCAAACAAATTTCTCGACCCAGATAAAACTAGGGTTCTAAATAAGAATTCAATACTGCCACCTCCACAGTGATACTGATCATCTTCAGATATTTTTTCCCCTTTCTATGATCACTCCATCAATACCAAAGATCCCGACCAGCCAGATAGCAGAGATCACCCAAAAATCCCAAATTTTGCATTTCCAGTTCATTTCAGAACTGCACCTAATTCTCATTCCTAAAAATCTTGATTTTATGTTAAAAATCATGATTTGGTTTATGTATTCAATTCATAATACTGAATCTATAAATTTCACAGTTTCAATTTTTATTTATTTTGAGCATGCACTGATGTTTTGGTTATACAGGGATCCACAGGCTTTAATTTAACTTGATTAAATTTTTAAATCTTAGTCTATGATAAATCAAATAACATTGGTTTGCAAACTACATCCTAACAAACACCAGATCAAGTGTAAGGATTTAAATGGAATTTTTTAGCCTGGAAAAAAATAAACAGAACAGAGCCATACATTAAACAACATGCATACTATAAATAATCATATCAGATTTACTTATATACACATGCAATACTTATGCAACCAAATTTATTTTAAGTTTAAAAGTTACTCACTTTTTTAAACAGAAGACAGAGCCTCTAATCCTTTTGCTTGGGTTAAAACTTGAATGTTGAAATGCCTCTGATTTTTGAAAATAGTTTTTGAACTTGAAAAAGCTTTGATCTCTGAACTTTAAAATCTTGAGTTGCTTGCTGAAAACTTTAGTTGCTGGAGCTTTAAAACTTATTTTTAAAAGAAATACAAGCATGCTGGCTGATGATTTGAAGATGATTAACATGCTCTTGCTTTGAAAACTTTGAAAACTTGAGCTATTGGAAAGATTTGCATGCTTCCAGATTTTAGAACAGATTTCAGATTTGCTTTTGTTTGAAAATGTGCAGGCTACAGATTTAAAAAGGTTACAGGGATTTAATTTACAGGGTTTGAAGATGGGTTACAGGGAAATGATTTACAGGCTTTGCATGTTTGAAGATGTGCAGGTTTGATTAGATTCCAATTTGCTTTGAATAGATTTGAAAATGTGTTATAGGGGAAAATGATTTTGGTTTGTGAAAGGGTTTCAGGGAGTAGATGGATTTCTGGTTTGAGAATAGAACATGATAAGTTTTTCTTAGTTTTAGATTTAGAAAAATAGAAAAAGAAAGGGAAGGGAAGAAGATTTATAAATATAAAGGCTGAAATACTTATACATAAAAATAAAAGAAAACGCTAAATTTTGAAATGCCACTTGTCTTCAAATTTAACATTTGTCATTAGATATGCTTTAACAATTTACACTTGTCTTTTTAAAGTTAATTAGCATTTAGTTAAATATTAATGTAGTTTATGCCTAATTAATTAGTTATATGTAATTAAAGTTTTAATATAAGAATATGCTTAAGTAATTAGTATATAAGGATATATGTGTGTGTGTATAGATAAATTTAAAAGGAATAAAACAAATATTTATATAAATTAAAGTTATACAAATATTATAAAATCCAAGACAATTTAAAATATCTATACTTTTCAAATTTCAAAACTTTAAATCCAAATCCAAATCAAATTTTTTAATTCAATTTGAAATAACATACTATTTTTATAAAAATCCATCTGTTAAAAACAATACATTATTATATTTTGAAAATAACAAATTTGATAACTTTAAATAATTATAAAAGAAATTGTTTCTTTATTAATAAATTACTTATTTTATCAAACTATATTTAAAAAGAAAACAAAACAAACCTTATTGTTAATTTTATTTAAATTTAAACTTATGCTAAAATCAATTTAAACAAATCTTAACAATTTAAAACCATATAGTTATTTATTAAATAGCTTTTGAAAAGCTTATATTAAATAAAAAAAATTCCAATTTACTAAAAATAGTAGAATTAAAAAATAAGATTTATTTATTTATTAAATTTAAAACAAGGCTTATCTATTTACAATATATACATATTCTACATACATTATAAATAGAAGACAATTTATTAATTTTTAAAAGACAAAATCTACCTGTTAAATATTTATTTAATTAGATTATTAAATCAATTCAAATTTATTAACAAAAATTACCAAATTAATTTAGTGCAGATTATTAAATTGATATTGCCCAAAATTTCAGGTCATCACAAAGATACTAATTTGAAATGTGGATTTAAGGTATGTATATATAGTGTAAATCTATAAGGACAATAAAGGTTGAGATTTTTTCCCCTAACTTAAGTAACAAGTTCATTGGTTATGAATAACTATTCAAAACCAAATAGATCAAGTGGGTAATATCAAAAGGTATAAAGCTCTTTTTATAGAAAAGACTATTCTTAAAAGGGAAATATTTTTTTAAAGAAACTAACTTTGGTTTTAGTGAAAGACTATTTAGAATCACTTTGGGATTTATTGCATATTGTAATTTTAAGCAATATCCGATGGATATTAAAGTCATGTTTCTCAATAGAGACATTGATGAAACAACTAAAGAAAACCACTTATAAATTACTTTTTTTTTTGCATTAGGGATTCAAATACACCATTATTAATTATGGGGTGATATTTGGATTATCACAAAAGGACTAGGTAGATAAGGCTTAAAAATAAAGAGGTTTGGTATGCAAATGTTGTCTTTTATAGTACTATTAAAACATCCTTGAAGCTAAAGAAATGCAAAAGATTCCTCACGCATTTGCAATGTGGAGTCTAATGCATGCTAAGACATATACACATATGGATATTGCGTGTATTATTTGACAGATATCTTACTGACATTGAAAGTGGATCAATGGTTAGTAACCAAAAGGGTTATGAGATATCTTTAAGGAAAAAAAAGATTATATGTACAAGATAAAAGGTCGGATTGGTTGGAGATCATAAAACATTACAATCTGAATACTTTAAATGCTAAGAGTACAAAAGATCCACTTCAGATAATGATAATGATTTTATTGTTGTTTTTTTTAATGAAAATATATAAGAAAAGTTGTCATATAGAAACTTATAGCATTTTTTACTATTTTCTGTTATGTAGCATCCAAGATGGAAAATAATTGTAAAATTTTATCACAAAGTTATGGACTATTGAATAAAGAAATTGGGAGACCATTACATATTATTGTAATAATAAACAACATATTATTTTTTAATAAGGGGAGTGTGCAAAATAGATTGTAATTCATAGAGCATATTGTGACAAACTCCATTGTGGCGGATCCGCTTATAAAAGGATTATCACCCAAGCTCTTTCATGAGCATCTTGCTCAATCGATGTAAATTTTATGCAAAAATGTTTTGGTTTAGGGGGGGTTTGTACTTGGTACTGTCATATGACACATTGCTCTATACTTTGGTTACAAATGTATATCAATTTTTTTGATCAAAAATAAAGTAATAGAGTTTTGTTTGCACTCTAGGTTGTTCAAATATTGAACGATTTGATCTCACTAAAGTAGGGCCATTTGAAAATGGACAAGTATAGACCACACCTCATGTAATTTCCATGCTACGCATCGATAATTAATCTATATCGTTTGGTTATGTGGGTATATATGACCATTGATGAGTTTAGTTATGCTAAAAGTAACGAAGTCGCTTGATCCTTTGCCAGCATAGTTAATGAACGAGATTGTTTCAGAAACATGTTATGTTATAATGACAAATTTTGGAGCTCGTAAAGTTATACACATTTATAAGGTTATTACATATGGTCCAATGGGAGATTGTTGGAAAATTCCAAAATGTGGGCCACGTATGTAAAATAAAATGGGTTGTGCTATTTTGGTGTAAAACCTAATTAAAGTGGTCAAATTATGAATTAAAGTGAAAAGGCTTACAGGTATAATTGTCATGATATTAATATATAGATACCAAGGCAATTCTAATTTGTTGAAGGGCCAAATTAGAAAATACCAATATTATAAATAAGAAGTTATGGTAGCCAAATTACACCAACTCTAGTTTTTCTCATAATCTTTTATATGAAAATAATTTAGATCTAGGGTTTGTGTCAATTTGAAAGACCAAACCAATTCTTTTTCTCTTTCAATCAGCGACTACAGATTTAGGTACCACTTCCGCTAATTAATTTACTTTTACCTGATATCTTCTTAATCAAATCAATATGGATTACCTATTCAGATATACGGTTTCATGATTAAACAATCCTAAAGTATATTGAAATCATAATAGTAGAAAGTATCATGGTTCCACATAAGAAGCAATGATTTACATCTAGATCTGGTATGTTTTTCTTAGAATAATAGTATTTATTCAAACACAACACTCATTTTGATGTCTTGGGGGTTCGAACTAAGACTTGTGAATTTTAATTTAAAGCGTCTTACTGCCTACCATTTGAGCTAGTGGTCTTTGACAAAACTGCAAAAGTTTATTGAAATTTGATAGATTCTTTTTCTCTGGAATCCAATCTACCGTTTAATAAATTGAATAGGTTTTCGAAGATATTTTATCAGCAAAAGGTGAATGCTTTTGGTTGCTTTTTACATCGGTTTTGGTCGTTTTTTGGATGATCTCATTAAAAGCTTATGAAAACAGCGCTTCCATGTTTTTCAAAGCATAGGTTTCAAGTGTTTTGAAACCGATCAAAACTACATTAAACTAGTGTAACTTAAACCATTTCTTTCCCCGTGCAAAATTAATGGGCTTTTTTTATCTTTTCCCAAATCTCTTTCCAACACTACCCTTTTTTCAATACAATGGTATTAAACATTCAAAATAAATAAAAATAAGGGAAAATTAGGCTAAAGGGCACATTTAGTCCTACTAATTAGTTTCTAGGCCCACAACATTAAAAAATAAGTTTGTAGGACATTTTACATTTTCCGCGTAACAAAACAAACCCAGAAATTTAGGGTTTTCGTTCCTACTCTCTCATTTGACATAAGTTCAAAATCGTTTAGCAACAATTTCTTCCTAATCGATTCGAATCTATAGTCGCCCGAACAATTTCTTCCAAATTGATTCCAACTGGAAATCGCTCTAATCCAAATCTATAGTCGGTCAAACAATTTCTTCTCAAAATAAGGTAATTTTGTTATGCCTGTAGAGTTGTAGAGCAACATTAATTCTGCATTTTTGAATTCATTTTCATACAACGTATTGTTATTAAGAATATTGTATTTTCTACTGTTGTCTGTAAGTTCGAGCATGGAAAGATTATTGCAATGTAAAGTCCTATTTCTAAGAAGTTACTAGTACTTTAACCATGTGTTAGGCAAAATCGCTTGAGTTTCAATCGTAATTTTCGTGAACTGTATTTATCTTGTGTGTTGTTAGACAAGCCAACATAACTGAAACAATCTAGATTTGAGATTTCTACTAGTCTAAAGTAGATTCCAATCTCGCACAATTGCGTAAAGACTTTGCATGCTAATTTTTCATCATTAGAACATTTTTAAAGTAGCATGCGTCTGCATTACAGAAATAATAAACTTCGACAAAACCTTTCAGAAAGCTTTTGATCTTGGACTTCATTTTTGTTACTGATTTGGTTACTAACTGCATATCATTGAAATTGTTCTTTTTAACATCAAGTCAAGTATCCTTGATGCATTTTCCTATAGTCTGTAAATGTTTGCTCCATGTACTTAAGCTAAGTGTAATAAAGCTACTTATTGTTTAGTAAATGATAAAGCAATTTATTATTTAATAAAAACCATTTGCTTCTACCTTTATTGTTTATCAAATGATAAAACTATTTATCTTTATGTCAAAATAATTGTAGTAGTTTTTTTTAAATGTTTATATATTAAATGATAGTTGCATTTATATTAATTTCAGAATAATTGTATTAAATCAATGATAATTCTTTTTATCTTTATGTCAAAATGATTGTATTAAGTATATTAATTATACCGTGATAATATGTTTATGTATTATAATACATAAAGGTATATATGTTTATCTTTTTATCATTTATTAAATGACAACATATATTAAATGACAATTCTATTTATCATTTATTAAATGACAATTCTATTTATGATTTAGTAAATGATAAAACTATTTATCTTTACCAAATGATAATTCTATTTATCATTTAGTAAATGATAATTCTGTTTATCATACAAATCCATTTGACACAAATATCTGATTTAGAATACATCTAAAAATCATGGACTTGAGAATAATCATAATATATAGTTCAAGATAGACAATTAACAATATTTCTTTATGTCTTTATGCAAAAATGATAAACTTTTTTATCATTTTTATTCAATATATACAGTTATTTTCATTTAGTTCGTATATTTTTATTCAATTATACTATTATTCTGGAGCAAGACTATTTATCATTTAGTAAATGATAGTTCTATTTAACATTTAATAAATGATAAAACTATTTACCTTTAGTAAATGATAGTTCTATTTATCATTTACAAATAATTGACTTGAGAACATTGAAAATATATAGTTCAACATAGATGGTGACAATATTTCTATATGTCTTTATGCCAAAAGGATAAACTTCTTTATCATTTTCATTCAATATATACTTTTATTTTCATTAAATTTGTATATTTTATGTACTTTCAACGTATGATTTAAGTTATATTGGTTATAATTTGTTTACATTTTATTCATTTTTTATTTCTTGGTTTATAATTTTTTTTAATTTTTGATTCAATGATTTGTTAAATGATAAATTGTTTTATCATTTTCATTTTAATCAGTTCACAGCAATCTGCTCAAATTTGTCATAACCTATTGGTCAACATATAACACAGAAAAACTTCATTTCCTCTCCACTTCAGCCTCTGTCAACTTCAACCTCTTGGTTAACTTATAACCCATAAATATAAATTTTTGTTTGTTGGTTTATGGATGTTTTAAATAAATTTCATACATGGCATTGTTAAATGATAAACTGTTTAATCATTTTAGTAATGTTTTTTATATTGATATTTTGTTTATATTTTTTTCCTTCATTCATTTGTTCATTTGTGACTGATTTTATTTAATTTTACAAAATAATAAACTTTATCATTTATCTTTTATTTTTTCTTCGTAAAATGATAATCTTCTTTATCATTTTCATTTCTTTTTAAATATTTATAGTTTTACTTAAATGTGTATATTTTATGTACTTTAAACATATGATCTAATTTACACATATTTGTAAATAGTTTCTAATTTTTAGTTTTTATTTATCTGTTTCATACAATTGCATGTATGTATTCTTCATTGATAGTCATTGTTTTTTTTTTCACTTTCTGAAAAATTCATTGCATTCGTTTTCCAGGTTCCATTCTTTCATTTCTGTCTGCATCTTTTAATTATCAGTTACATGGCCTAGAATTTGATTTACTTTCATACCTTCTCCACTCAATCACAAACATCCAACACATTCACTTCGTCCTCTAATTCTTTCACCATACTGCATACTTCAAATTCTTTATGTCTATATGTTTCTCTTCTACATGATTATTGTGCAATAAAAATAAGTTAAACATATTCATTTACTATTAAGATAAATATAAATATAAATATATATATATATATATATATATATATCATTTACAAAATGATATAACTATATATCATTTAGTAAGTGATAATTCTATTCATCTTCATGTCAAAGTGTTTATGTTTTCATTTTAAAATGATTGATAACTAAAATAGTTGAAGTAATCATTGTCTTTAAATGATTGACAATTAAAATGATATTTAACGTATTTCGCGTTGTTTAGCTGCTTTTATTAAATACTTATGTCCTTAAGAAATAATATAAGTATGTTTATCTTTGATGTAAATGCTAAAATTACTTATATAAATGATAAAACTAAATAAAAAGTTTACTATGAAAAAAATGCAATGTGATCGGCATTATTTCTTATGTTATTATTTTATCCTAATGGCAAAAATTTCTTTTTAACACGGCTAGAAATGTGCAAACTAGAAGATCAGCTCAAGCTGCTAAAAAACAGAAGATAAAAAAGGAAGATCTTCCAAAAACTGCATACTGCATATTTATTGATATCAAAGGGAAGCTGTGTATAAATATGAGACCTATGAGCAGTGTTTACTGTGAAGAACACAGGAACCACCAGCTCTCCATAGCAAACACCTACTGTAAGTCGAATTTCTTTTAACATATATATTTCAAAGAATTTTGATCAAATAAATTTGTACATATGTTTTTATGATTCCTATTTTCAATTTATGACCAACATGATTTATTATCATACTAAAAAACTGTGTATTCTCAATAAAATGAAATCATACTTGAATAACTAACTCAACTCTTTATATGTATCTAATTTTATGTTTGTATGTTTAGTTAACTGTACACCTGTGTATACTTGCCCTCTTCTATGTTTTTTTCTTTTGATTTTTGTTGCATAAATCTATTTTCTCTTCTCTTTTTCGAATTCCAGACATAAAAATAAAATCAAAACGGTTTTCATTATGTTCTTTCCTTCAGATACAATGTCAGTAACTTAACAGGCAATATTGATCTCTTGCTGCCATGTTTTTTTTCCGGACATAGTTTACTGCAAGTGCCCATATAGTTACTACAGTAATTAGAAAAAGATATTTTGTTTTATCGTTATATTCGAATTACTAAAATTATCAAATACAGGTTCGACTGCAGTGTTTTTGTGATGATGTTCTTGCCAAAAAATTGCACAAGGGATGGACAGTACATCAAAAATTAGTCTCCAACAAATAAATGCATTCGGAGCGTAAATATCTGTGCAAATCCTCTCCAATGAACCTTATTGCTGCTGGACGGTCGAAAATTTTTGTAGCTCAGCTTCGGCTACCAAGAATGCAAACTAAGAATGATAGAGACAATTTTTTTGATGTTTGAATGGATGCAAATAGTCATTTTATTAGACATTTGTTAAAAAATTATTTGATAACAGGTTTTAGGCGGTATATTTGAATTTACTGATGAATTTGATTATGAATTTGTAATGGCTGATGTTAACTAGCAAGTAATTACACAACTGATGTTAATTTGATTATGAAATTCTGGTAATAGATAATGAATTTGTAATGGCTAATGTTTCTAATGCTCTGTTCAAAAAGATAAAAGCATTTATATTTTATTGACAGTATGTTGTATCACTTTTATTAGTTAGCATTCTGCATATCTTGTATCAGTCTTTATTATTGTTAAATATCAGCTTTCTCCAAGTTTCAGTTTTTTATTACTTTAACATCAGTTTAATTTTATTAAGATTTTACCATTTTACAGAACAAGATTTATTCAGTATTATTGAATGTTGCACCCTCTTTTCCTTTCAACATTAACAAGAAATCAAGCCACCACACTTCCTGCTTCCTGCGAGATTCAGGCTTCTCCTAGCCAATCATGTTCTATAAAACTGAACTAAAATGATAAAAGAGTTTATCATTTTACAGAACCAGATTTGTTAACTTTTCTTAAATGCTGCAACTCCAATGCCTTTCAACATATACAAAACTTAAGCCACCACCCTTACTGATTCTTCCAAGATTCAGTCTTCTCTTCTTAATAAATCATGTTGTGTAAAGCTGAACTAAAATGATAAAAGAATTTATCATTTTACAAAAGCAGACTCGTTAAATTTTCTTGGATTCTGAACCCCTACTGCCATCGAAAATCTACAAAACTAATCCATCACCCTCCATCGTTATTGCAAGATTTAGGCTACTTTTCTTAATTAGTCATAGCATAAAGCTGAACTAAAATGCTAAACAGTTTATCATTATATAGAACTACATTTGTTAAACATTGTTTAATAATGCACCACCTCTGCCTTTCAACATCAACAACACTCAAGCCATCATCCTCCTTGGTTCTTGAAAGATACAGGCTTGAAATAATGCACCACCTCTGTCTTTGATAGTCATGTTGCATAAAATTGAAATAAAATGAAAAAACAGTTTATCATTTTACAAAAGCAGATTTGTTAAACATGCTTGAATGCTGAACCACCTCTGACTTTCCACTAAACAAAAATCAAACAAAAATCAACAGGACTCAAGACAAATAAATTCTTAAAAATCAAACAAAAAAATAAAAACAATTAACAATAAAAATATCAGTTTATCTATAGTCTTCACATTAAACACTTTCATCTGCTAATACATTGTATTGCATTGCATTGTTTTTCTATCACTTATATATTGCATTGCATTACAAAAATTTTCATACAAAAGGTTACAAACAAACTCCAATCTGTTCACCTTTCTCCTCTATTTACATTATCAGTTTTCTGTTCTTACAATTCATTTTATACAAGAACAGTTCACATTGCATATTTCTTCAACTTTCTCACATCCATCTGCAGAACTACTCCAACACCATCAGCCCTCATTTCTGCTACCCTTCTGTTAACCCCCCAATTCTACAACCAGACATGGCTGTCATCCATCACTGCACCTCCACCATCTCCTCAATGCAGTAACCAATCACCACCACTCATGTCTACCTTACATTGCATACACACACACACATGTGTACAACTTATTAAATGATAATACTATTTATCATTATAAAATGATAAAACTATATATCGTTTAGTTTTATATATAAAAGATAAACTTATTTATATATAGTTTTATCATTTTTTTAAATGATAAATAGTTTTATCATTTAATAATAGATAAATATGTTTAACTTAATTTTATTAAACAATGTTTACATAAAAGACAAACATACTTACTTTTTTTATTCAAAGATATAAACATATTTTCAATTTAAAATGAAAATATTTAATACAATCATTTTAACATAAAGACAAAAAAAATTATCACTTAATACAATTATTTTTACATAAAGATAAATACAACCATCATTTAATAAATGTAATCGCAAAATGATTACTACAACCATCTTGACATAAAGATGAATAAAAATATTGTTTCCTAACGATAAATAGTTTTATCATTTTATAAATGATAAATAGTTTTATCATTTAGTAATAGATAAATATGTTTAACATAATTTTATTAAACAATATTTATATAAAAGATTGAACATATTTATCTTTTTTTATTCAAAGACATAAACATATTAGTAATTAAAATTAGAACATTTAATGCAATCATTCTAACATAAAGATAAAAAAATTATCACTTAGTATAATTATTTTGACATGAAGATAAATACAACTATCATTTAATAAATGATAATCACAAAATGATTATTACAGCCATCTTGACCTAAAGATGAACAGAAATATTTTTTACTAAACGATAAATAGTTTATCATTTTATAAATGATAAATAGTTTATCATTTTATAAATGATAAATAGTTTTATCATTTAATAATAGATAAATATGTTTAACGTAATTTTATTAAACATTATTTATATAAAAGATACACACATTTATCTTTTTTATTCAAACACATAAACATAATGCATGCAATAAATCGAATGCTATATTCACATATCATTCTATAACCATCTATTTGATTGTATTCTAAGATCTGGTAAAATGGAAATGCTATGTTCACATATCATTTCAACATAATGCATACAATAAATCAAATGCTATATCCAACTATCGTCTAAAACTATCTATTATTTAAAAAAATTAAGTGATATACCGTTGTCTTCCTTTTTCTATTGACGATTTCGTCACAAAGCTCATGTTTATTCATTTCAACTTCATTCATGGCCTTCGATGCCCTAGTGTTTCTCTTCGTCTTTGGTTCTTCAACAACGCTCTTCGAATCCATAGTGTTGGATGCATTCTTAGTTTGTCACGTGTCACCAATAGTTCATCACCTCCAGTTTGTCAGCATTCTCAGTCAGCTCTCTCCACCTCAACCGATTCGTATTCCAGATTTGCAGCATCCACCTCATAACTCCAGCTTCAACTTACATCAGACCCCTCTCTAGCATGCAATAAAAAAAATTCTTATTGATTACTGCACCTTCAGGAAATCTATAATGATAAATAACATGTTCTAATACCAATGCCTTTAAGTTTAATACTATATCAACAACTGAACAAAAACGATAAATCACTTTATCATTTTACAAAAACATATACAAATTTAACTAAAACAACAGCAAACGAAAACTGAAATATGGACGACGTTATAACTCTGATATTAAGATTGAGAGAGATAGAGATTGAATCGAGATTGAGATTGAAATCGAGATTGAAATCGAGATCGAGATTGATAATAGCATACAGGAAGATCAAGATTGAGATCGAGATTGAGAGAAAAAACTTGATTCGAGAAGGAGCGAAATACGTACCAGTTAGAGCCGAGGGAGCGAAGGACGTACTAAAATGATCGCGAATAAAAAATGTCCTGCAAACTTATTTTTTAAAACTCTTGGCCTGGAAAAAAATGTCCTTTGAAATATGGTCACTGAAACATAATTTCCAGTAAAAATAATATCAATTTCAAATTTATTTCAACAAAATCTTCTTTACTGGATTTTCTAAAAATAATAGATAAATATTAACTTAAATAGTTCAAGCATTTATTTTATCATAATTTTTTAATTTTTATATTTTATTTTCTTACTTAAAATCCGTTATTTCATTCTTCTTTTTCTTTTTTTTAAGAATCTTTTGTTATGAGTTTATGATTATAATTTTAATGTCCAATTTTCCAATTTTGTCAAGTTATTTTTCAATAATTGATTTTGATATAAAATACGTTTTTTATTTGGATGTTTGTGCAGTTTTACAATTTTAAAATGTTTTTCAAAACAAGTGGGGATTAAACTTTCAATCGTGGTTTTGTATGTTATGAAACCAACCGTAAACTCTTTTAATATCAAACCCTTCATTAATTATCAAAACGGTACACTTAAAACCCTTAACAAACAATGTTATGAACCTCCTAACATGTTTTCAAGAGAAAATTTATGTCCATATAGTAACACCTATGTAAATTTTAGCAGATGTTTGCTAACGAAAGCATCTGATTTTGAAGTCACTTTATGAGCTCCAAATGTCTAATTTGGTGTTCTTGCACCAACGCCCATAAAAATAATTGAATGGCTTAGCATATTGAACTAACGTTACATCTTAGTAGTAATTCCATATTTCTATAATTACATAATAATATTGGACGCATACGGTAACATGTACGTTCATGAGTTTAAACGACTATCTATTCTGAAAATAATTCTTAATACCTTTATATTTTTTGACATGAACCTGTATCAAAGTCAAGGCTGAACATAACAACAGTGACAAAAGCGCCTACAGTTGGCATACCAAAACATGAATAATTTTCTATGCCCTTAAAATGATGACATCCCACTCTATAACTCAATTTAACTTGCATGCAGATATCAATTAATACTATAACTTTATGACTCGAGTACCTCTTTGATATCTAATCCATTCAATGGCATAAAATTAATACACTTAAATGATATGCCAGCATATTCAAGAACTAACATTTACGTGGATTCCACATTCATGAGGAATTTGAATGATAAAGGACACGATTTTATTTAAAATATATACCTGTAAGGCCTGTATTACTATTTGATGGCAATGATATAATCTAAAGCGGTGAACATTTGCTTATGTACATTTCTGTTTGATGGTGTGCGGTTGCATTCAACTTTCACTTGCAGCGGTATGTATATATAAAAAAATTAAATGGCATTGCCAATAACCAACATTAAATTCAGTACTTTAGGATAATCCAATCTACTATAAATACTCTGTTTGGCAAAAATTGGAAAGTAAAATCCAATCTCCTTTGATTAAATTTTGATTCTTTCTGATTACTGCATGGGTCAGTTGGAGTTAACTCGGTTCGATAAGATGAGTTGTATCTTCAAAGTTAGCTCAGATCCATAATTACCAAATTGAATACATCTTATATTCCAACCACATTGTGGTACTTATGAACGTTTATACTCAGTAAGAGGAAAAATATATGTATAAACACCAGTGTCTGAGAACCACGATGTGATCATTATATATAAGTTTGAGTAAGTACCTCGCTTTTGTTCATTCGACTACTGGTACCATGCACACTTGTGATGTCCATATCCATGGAAATGTTCTCTATATTTGACTCGTGCAGTGTGATATTCAAGAAATGATCTCTCTAAGTTTAACCCAATTATACATGAACACTCAATGTTGACGAATTAACATAACCCCTTGATATTCAAGTAATGATGATCTCTCTAATAAAGTTTACCCCATTTATACATGCACACTCAATGCTAATGAATTAACATAACCCATCAATATTCAAGTAATGACTTCTCTTATAAAGTTTAACCCATTTATACATGCACACTCAATGCTAATGAATTTCCTCGCCACTTCTATCATTCAAGATGTATTCCTGTACTCAAATTAGATTTCCCATCCATGTGCTACATTGTCAAAGGGTTATGCTAACACGTGCTAAATTAAATACCAGAGTACACATTTGCTATAGGCTTATTATCTGTAAATTCGCTTATTCATTAATAATGATATTAAATACCAAGTGATAACTAGCCAAAGCTAAATTATTAGTTAATCAGAAAGCACTAGGTAAATTTAGTTCCTTAACACTGAAATGCTTGTATCAAGGGTCAGCTTCAGCTTAATTAACAAGACAAAGAGCTACTAGCACAGAAAAGCACGACAGAATACAATCTCATTGCAAATTACCAAACACATATAGGTACAAAATTTTCGGGAGAAGCGTTTGATCCGGTAAAAACAAAGTAACTTTCTTGACAATATTAGCATTCTTCCTAATTTCCTTATTAATTTGACTATTTGCTATGATTAACAAATTTAACCGTTTCCAGTGATTATATGAATTAGCAGAATAAGTCAGACATTGGCTAACGATAAGGTCATAGGATTGAGCCCTGGAAATAGCCTCTCTGCATGTGGGGTTAAGGCTGCATAGGATCTTGATGTTCCCAGAGCCTTCTAACAACAGGAGCATCATGCGCTATTCTATTATGTATTATTATCTAAATTCATCGTACTCGAAAGTAAATAGTACACAGAACAAATTTGTTGGTCGTTAGACATTATTTTTGAAGAAGATAAGGTGGTCACATGGTTAGGAAAAATATTGCTTTATAGTTCAGACTCAAAGCCAACGAAACAATATTGAAAAGAAACAAATTACAATAAAACACTAGTAAAAACCTTAAACATCGAACAAAATGAGAAATAAAAGGGTGAAGGCATGGTTTGAAATACTGAATAGAACGAGAACCAAAACTATGGATAAAATTTATGCAAACGGGTGTATATTATGTTTCTTTGAAACAAAAATAGACAGAAATTTCATTTAAGTTTTCATATATCAAACTTTTTGTAAGAACAATTTTCGTTGATTTCTGAAAATAAAATTTAAAACTACTTGATTGGATGGATTTTTGTACATTTATACTTTCTACAATAATTTTAAAATTGGACGCACAAACATTGATTAGACTCGATTGAAAGATTTAAATCAATAAGAAATAAAATGATGTGGCATGGACTGAATTCGTTTTTGTTTTTGTTTTTGTTTTTGTTTTTTTTTTTTTTGTTTTTTTTGTTTTTTTTTTTTGCCACTAGGTAATTGGCTTTATTGCTTTTAGGTCCAAAACATTACAGATAAAAATAAATCTCAGACCCCAAAACAAGAACTATTGCTATATACAGATATTAAATAAATAACATGCTCGTGACATTAATCTAAAGCATGGATGAAATGCTGAATAGAAAGAGTGAAAATGAACAAGAAAGGGTAACATTCATGTTTCCTGAAGCAAGAAAGACTCATCTAAGTTTTTATGTATCAAACTCTGTATAAAAGCAATATTCATTAATTTATGAAAATAAAAAGTTTAGTCTGTTGATCGGATGGGTTAACGTACATTTAAGCTTAGCTTACTGTAATAATTTTCAAATGAGAAACAAAGATGTCGAATGAAACTAAACAATAAAAATATTGAATTAAACTAAAATAAGAAAGATGATGGAATGGACGAAAATGTTGAATATAATGAGAAATAAAATGATAGAAGAACATATAGCAAATAAGTGACAATCTATATTTTTTGAAGTGAGAAAGAGTTATTTAAGTTTTTGTATATCATAATTTAAACACACAAAAAATTCATTAATTTCTAAATAAATATAAAAAATTAAAACTTGTTGACTACATGAGTTAATATCGATTTAAACTTTCTATAATAATTTTAGAATGAGAAACAAGAATGTTTGAAACGCAAAATGATGAAAATATTGAACCAAATGATAAACAAAAAGACGATGGCATGGCATGGACCAATATGTTGAATGGAATGGGAAATAAAATGATAATTAAAAAGGGAGTTGTTTAAGGAAGAATTGATTTTGTTAAAGACGATTAAATGTAAGGGGAAAACCATAGAAAATGATAAAATTTATTAGTGTAGAAATATCCACCCTATACTTAATTTATCATACAATTTTACAAACTACCTTTCCACGGATATTTTACTTCATATTTATGTAAAAGAAATGTAGGCTTTGACTTGGTAAAGAAGATATACTGATTAGGTTAAAAACATTAAGAACCGCGAATGTGTATAGTTGTGAATGCATGTATGGTGTTGTTTGTGAGCAAAGATATCTCAGTGATTTTTTGAATTAGTTGATGATATTTAAAATTAAATTTGTGTGTGAAAGCGAATTGTATGCAATGTTTTGAAAAGCACATCGAAAGCTTGCCTCAAAACAAGATGAAGGTTGAAAAGCTTGTAGGTGCAGTGCAAAAGATGTTTGCCTCTGAGGAACGAGATGCACTTTTTGTATGTTTCGGATATCTCAGGTAGTCAAGGCATTTTGTTCAAAGCTTCCAAACGCAAAAAAGAAAGCTCGAAGCAGGTTGTTAAAAATGCAATCTATGAAATCGGGTTTAATTAGGAATCTTCTGAAATTGATTTCCAATTGGAATCGGTTTTAGAGAAGGAAGGAATAAAAATGGGAATATAATAAATAGGAGAGGAAGAATTTCTTGCTATTAACTCTATTCGCACTGAACTCGAGAGATGAACAATGCATTATCATGTTATTAATGTTAAATGATGGAAGATATTCCTGTCACTGTCAAATAAATAGTGTATTATTTATATTTTATACTATTAACATTTAATAAACAATGCATTATGTAATAAAAAATTGTTTTTTTTATGAAGGAAAAAAAAAATTGTATTACTGATTTATGCATAAATTATAACTACAACTTCCATTTTTTCCATCATTAGATTGTTGAACTGACGCCCTTAGAGCAAGAAAGACATTGCATGGAAATGGATCAAACAAATACCAAATTCAACGAATTTGAAATATTTTCTTTTTGCATTTTGGGATCATAGATGCACCGGTGGTGTTGCTCGATTGAAACAACGTTAGTTCAAAATCCATAAAATATGAGGGATGGATGTATCAACTCTGAAATAAAAATAAGCGTGTACGGCGAACAAATATTGATATGTTTTGTGAGATTCACAAAAGTGAAAGTACAGATGAGTGCTAGAAATCTTGGAAAATATTGTTGGATGCAACGATGGAAAAGAATGCAAGAAATCCTGGAAATAATGAAAAAAGGTACAAACTATTTGGAAATAAATAGATACTAGATAGAAATCACAATTGCACCAACCAGCTTACTATTTAAATCCACAATTTTGATATGAAAATACATTTCAAATGTGGATGAAGTAAAAAAATAATAATGTATGCTTGTATGGAAAGAACGCTTTGTGACAGTGATGATGATGGATTGTCAATTAGACTTGTATGATCGTTAAATTGATACTTTAGAGGTAGTATGACAATTAAGAATAGAAAGATAAGAAGTTCATGCTAGTATTTCATTTTATAATAAAATATAAAGCACTAAGTATATGAATTTTTGTACTATAGTGCATTATCGGGTAGGCATTGGCATCCACACATCCAAGTAGTGATGATCAAAAGGTTGGTTAGCTTTGAAACCAATAAAAAAACATCAAAACCAAAATAACCATTCAATAGACAAAACCGAACCAAACAATCAAATATTTTACAAAACCAAAACCAATCAAACCAAGAAAAATTGGTTCCGTTTGATTGTTTTGACTTTAAATGAGTCATATTGTCTGGTTGCTAATATAATTTACGAATGAAATATTTGATTGAATCCATATGTATATAAAGATGTGATGGTGTTATATTTTAAGAAACAAACTACTTTTCTTCCACAAATATTAGCATAAATTGAAAGAAAAGAATTATTGTTAAGATGATAATATAATTTTTCATTGATAATTATGTTTATTATAATCAATTGAAGTTTTATATTCGGTTTAGTTGGTTGGTTTGGTTTTAAAATATCGAAAACCGACCAAAAAACTAAATAATTGTGAAAATAAAAACCAAACTCAATCGGTTAACTAACAAAACCGAACAGATAGTTCGGCTGGTTTATTGGCTTGAATCAATAAATGTCCGCCTCTACACCCAATTTGATGGATTTTATTGTTTGGGTGTGATAGAGTAAGGGGTATGCCTCTATGGGCAATTATGTAATTTGTTACATATACCTAACTCGTTTATCAATCTTGTTCGAAATAAAAAGTATTTTCTTTCTATTATATACTTGATATAATGTGATTATATTAATTAATTAACTTATAGAAAAATCCATAAATGATATATTTTGTGATAGTAGTTACAATGTGTAGTAACCGTGAGTAATTTATCACAACGAAACAAATATACTATTTTAAATGTTCCTAATCAAGATGCATTGAAACTGTATATCGATGTATCCGTTGAGACTGGAGTACGTAACGCTCTTCAAATGTTGAGCAGTGTATTACTCATGACTGCTGAGGGCACCTAGACGTTACGTACTTATAGCTATTGGATAACTATGGAACGACTCACTCGATAGTTTTCTGTTGGTTAATATAACTAAGGTCAAACAAAAAATATCGATGCGACTGATTTACACAATTCTCTCAGCTTGAGAATATTGTGGATTTTCAATATGAAAGCTCCGCTTTGATTATAGCCAAATCATGACATGTCGTCCATCGAGTGACTATAGTTGGATCGAGTGGAAGTATTGAAAGTGAAGCATTATTCAAGAGAGGATTCATTTCATCAGTTATATGCGGTTAGTATCACAGTCAACTCAAGTCAATTCAAAGTCAAATCTTTGGTCAGAGCATTTCGGTTAATAATAATTGTTATTATTGAACAAAGGACTTTGTATTTGGACTATAAAGTTGAATGTGGATGAGGTTGGAATTTTGACCATTACCAAATTCCATAAGTCCAAAGTGATATAGTTTTGACGAAAAGAATTGGTCTAAATAAATGTCACAACAGGGTAACGCTTATTAAACTAAAATTGGATTTTTACCGAAAATGAGTAAGCAATAAATTTGGCCAAAATGTCACACCACCTGCTAAGTGACGTGTGAACGTTAACATTAGAATAGTTCGATGTTAATCGCTAACCAAATTTACACCCAAGAATTACACAACCGAAATGATGAATTCTCTTAAGATCGAACGATTTAATTAGTTTATAATTGTTATAAATTAATTAAATTAATTAATATTTATGAAAAATTAATTATATAATTTAAATATGATTTGAGAAATAAATAATGTTATATATATTTACAACAGTCATAAATATATCGATCGATATACAAAATCAACAAGCGATCAAATTAGATTAAATTGCATAGTATTTTGGCTTGGGCTTAGATGGGTATAAGGCCCATCATTAGGGCTGCAAGAATTCGGTTTTGAAAAGGTTTAGGGGTGGCTAAAGCATAAGGAATTGGGTTGAAGATAATCGGTTGAGATCAAGTGAGAATGAGTGAAAAGGTTTTCCTCGTTTCTCTCTAATACAACCATATATATATATATAATGATGAACTTTTTTGCCGTCATTACCTTCTACATTGCTGATTAAAACATAGCTCTCAATCCACTTCAATATTCTCAAATATATTTCAAATTAAAATATAACTATTCGATAGTTAGATGTTGGTGATTCCGGACTTGCAATCTGACGAATCAAGAACAGTAAAAGGAAGGAAAATCATCACTACAACGTAGATTCAAAAGCATCATTAAATTGTTAATTTTAATTCATATTACAGTAATTAAATTATATTCTATGATCCTATAATAAGCAATTTCATACAAGTTTAAATATATTGCTACTATATGTTTAGTTAGGTGAGATTTTGCAAGTAGATGTGGTTGTCACAAATCAGTTTAATTATGTGCATAATTTGTTTATTATACTATTTGATTTATGTATAAACAAATGTTGTTTACAGTACAAAATCAATTTTTGTCATTAATAATTGTTTTATATATATTTATTAATAAATTCATATATATACATATATATTAGTGTATATTTCTCTCTAATAATAGCATATATGCATATATAAGATATATATATATATATATGATTTAACAAATTTAGTACACTTGTTTATATATAATATGAATTTACAAATTCGAAAATTAATTATCATACATATATTCATATTTTTTAAATTAACATTTATTGAATTTTTGAATTGATTATTATATATAAAATAATTACTGCATTAAAAATTCAATTTTATATTTTTAAATAATATTATATCATTTCAGAAACATATAGAAAATTTTAGGAATTTCTTCATAAATTTTATGATTATTATTAATTATTATTATTTTGGAAAAATTGTTTATGATTTATTAAAAATAGTAATTTAATTGAAAAATTCTTCAAAAAATTTCGTAACCTTTCATTCAATCCTAGAATTTTTGAAATTTTAAAATTTTGAATTTTTTATAATATATTATTTTATATTAAATAATTATTGCCGAAATAAATGTATTTGTTTTAAAAAATATTATTTCAACTTTGAAAAATTACTTTATTTTTCCTAAGCTCTATTATATGATCCTCGATTTTTGAAAATTGCAAAATTTGAATTTTCATCAATAGATTATTTTATGTTAATTATTTATAGATGAAAACATTATTTTATTCATAATATATACAAACTAAAATACTAAAGTTATTATGTTTGCAAAACTAAGTTAATTTTGAATTATAAATAATTTTTAATAGTTGTTCTCTCTTTCTAAATATATATATTTGTCTATATATAAATGTTTTATGTTCATATATTATATATAACATATTTATACATACATGTGTGTGTATTTTGTAACACATATACAAACACATATTTGGACCACATACATGACATACAAAATGAGCTAATATGTTTGTTGCGATGTAAATTCCAACATCTATGTATGGACATATTATACCTTTCACGGATTATTATGTTACACATGCACTCACACATATATGTATATGATACATTTATGTATAAACTAAATCAAATAAAATTAATTTCATATCATAATATATTTGAATTTAAATAAAATAAATGATTTTATTTAAATGAAATTTAAAATGTTCTAATTCAGTTAAACTTCATAACCCAATAAAAGATCCAATATGGTAAAAATTTTGAAATTCACCCATTACTTCCGCTGCGGGCTAGTCCAGTTCCAACAGAGTGCTTGGTCTAACTTGTAGTGTATTCAGCTGTAAAAGACTTTGAAGTATGTTCCAATGGGTAAGTTCTTTTAAGTTTTACTCTACGAGTAGATTGAAGCACATTTCATGGCAGGTTCTTTCAGGGTCGGCCCCAAAATTCAATTGTCGAAGCTCATATAAACTATTTTAAAAGAAATCGAAAATAAATATAATAAAATAATGCCGCGTACTAACTTCAAACCTGGAATGCCAAACTCCATTCAAATTGACTTACCACTAAACTACACATTACATAATGAATAATTCACATATTAGTTGTTTATAACAACATTTTTTTTGGCCCACCACAGCGCGTTGTCCTAACCCGAGGGCTTGGTGGGTTGTCTTCTGGACCAGGCCTGGGTTCTTTTAAGTTTTACTATACGAGTCCATATTAGTACTCGACACATTATTTAACAATGTAGTTGCTTTCATCATATGATTCTAACATGCGTGCAGCTGAATTGCTAGCAAACACGAGAACATATTAATTGAAGTGACAACCATACCTTCAGATGAAGAAATTGAGCGATAATTTTTGTTGCCAAGTTAGCAATCTTATCGAACTTAATAATAATCTATATCTATATTATTAGTTGAACTTCCAAAAACGTCGTGTTTACACGTATGAAATCATAAGTTTGAATCCCGCTATTCACAAAAGTACCTTTTAATTTTTTATAAGCACACAAGTTCGAATTCCGCTTTTGATAAAGTACAATTTACTTTCTATAAGATCATGAGCCCGAGCCTAACTTTGACAAAAACTATTCTTTTTTCATATGTTTTCAATATAATATTTCATTATCTTAACACCACAAGATTATTTCAAAGTATATGTTCATCGTAGTTTCGTTTTATATTTAGTAGCTATTTATTTAGCTTTATCTTCATCTTAATACAACAAGAGACTTATATATACATATAAACATATATATATATAAACACATATTTTTCACGGATTTGTTTTACAAACATATATTTAATCTTCATACTTATAAACATTTACTAACTCGGCTACTTTTCACTTAAAATATTTTTTTTGAAATTTTGATGTTATGCGTTCTTTATTTCAGTTTTAGAACATAAAGTTGAAATTATTTATAGAAATGTTTGTATTTCCTTTGTGTTTTTTTTTATAAATTTCAATTTTAATTGTATAAATTAAAATCATTGAACTTCATTGTTTGGAGTTATTTCAAACTATATATTTCTTGTATCATTATTTTGCAAAAATTTAATAATCTGTACATTTTCAATAATAGTTGAAATATTATTGGTATGACATCTTTTGTATGAATGTGGACGTCCATTAATACCCTTATTTCGAACAATAATATTAAACAAAGCTTATAAATTTAAAATGATAATAATAAAGAGGAAATTAGGCTAACATGAGAGTGAGGTAATAATCAATCCAAGTTTATAAAATTAAAATTCTTTACAATTTATAATTCTTAACCAAGTTATTCCACTTACGTTAGTATTCTCTTTTCATTTTTCCGTTTTAAGGGAAAGTTCGTTTTACATTGAATCGTAAAAATATGATCATATCAATATTTTGCCTATTTTCATTTTTTATTTTCGACCATTTATTTGTTACAAACTAGTATAAACAGAAATAAAACATTTACATGTCTTATTTTGCGATATATGTTTCTTTTTTTGGATTGTATTGAAAAGAGTATTTATTGAAATAAGAAATAATAGGTTAAAAGTAAAATATGGTCACGTATCGAATTTAAAAGTAATCTTAATAAATATGTGTATAAACAAAGTTGACAAAATCTTAAATTTTAAGTCAACCAAAGTAATGTAATTAACTAATATTAATCCTCTCTTTTTTCTGCAATATCAAATTGTGACAAATAGCAAAGTTAGTAAAACTCGTTTATATGAACTAAAAAACCACAATTATTTTATATTCAAATATAAATATTATAAACCACAAATCAAAATGAAATATTTAGACAATTATTTTATATTCAAATATAAATATTATAAACCACAAATCAAAATGAAATATTTAGACAAAAGGGGCATTTTACCAGAAGGACAAACTTTGCAGTCCAATTAGTTTTTAGGACACACATTGACAAAAATTAATTTCAAGGCCAAAGTCAGCAGAATAATTACTTTTAAAGACAAAGTCGGCGGTCCAATTATTTTCAAAGACATAATTTCATAGGTTTTTAGGCCTTAAAAACTAATTATTTTGCATTTTGTCCTTAAAAATAATTATTTCAGTTGTGTGTCCTAGAAACTAATTGCGCTTGCTAAAGAGACCCTTATGACAAATTTCCACTTCTAAAAAATATATTTAAAATTTATATATTGTTTTCTACAACAATATTACGATGTGTAACGCATGAGATAACTCAATTTTGTTATCCAATCAAGAAAAATTTATATTTAGTTTTGTAAATTAACATGCAAATATACAATTCTACGATTAATCTGCAATCAATCCACTTAACCCCGTTTGGTCAAAACAATTCTAATTCAAATAATGAACTGATATTAATCACATGACACCACTCTACAATTTACAAGTCAGTAATCATAATCAATGATGTAAACATAGAATGTAAAATAATATTGATGGTGAAAATGTTGTATTTTTGTAGGGAGAGGTAAATGATACATCTGACTGTACATGAAATAGTTAACTTGTAAATGAAGTCAATCCATTATAAAGTAGGAAAGGTATGTATAATATTGATGGGAAAAACCGCATTGGGTTTTGGACCAAAGGTCCCAATTTTTAAAGCTCATGCACAAAAAGTTCCTATTTATAAATCCATGTAAATTAGGTTCCTATTTTGTTAATTTTTACCAAACTGTCTCCTTTCAAAAAATTGGCATAGCATGTAAATCAGGGGGTAAAAGTGACACAAATTAGCCAAAAACTAAAAATAGGATCTAATTTTCATAACTTTTTCAAGAGGGACTATTCTTCCATCATCTTTTTATTCTAGGGAGTTGAGAGTCATTCCTTGTAAATAATATATGTAAACTTGAAAATAGTTAACATTTAAATGAAACGCATCCATTGAAAATAGGGAAAAGTATATTGCTGGCACCAGGCAGATGAATTACACATAAGAAATATATCAGCTAACTGCCATTTTATATAATTATATTTGGAAAATATGGGTACATGAATACATACTATGTATCTTTCATACTGATTGAAGACCATATATATAATATTTTATTTAAAATTAATGGATACTGAACAGAATATAATGAACCTGAAGATGCAACTTTGTAGTTAATGTTAGCCAGCTTGCCCCAACTATTTCCATAATTCACCTGTGTAGAATGAAGGTGAAAGGAGTTATATCAGCAATAAGTATAATTTATTGTGCACATTATTATAATAATGACATTCATGGCCAATGTTTAAGTTCGTCAAACAACTAATAAATAAATAAAATCAATTGTTACGAAAGAATGCCAGCGCTCATATATAGTTTAGTACAAAGAAAGTACTATAACCACAGATGTTTGAAGACAGTTGTTCGCATAAGCAGAATACAAATAGCATACAAAAATAAAAAAATAAAAAAAATAAAAAATTCTAGCATTCCAATACCAACATGATTCAAAGGATAGAATAAAACAGATGCAATATGAATGACCCAAGTTTTCAATCCTTACAATTTAACATTCCAAGTTATCATTCTGTAACAATAATATCTCAAAACCTAAACTCTAAAATATGAACAGTGTAGAAAAGTGAATGAATCTTTTTCATACATACAAACTAACAGTACAAAAATATTAAAAAGACAAAAAATAAAAGATAAGAAGAAGTTATGTAAAAGCATATAATGAACTTAAATAACACCTCTTTATTCCCAATCTCAGTGCGACATCAGCATGTACAGTACCCCTCTCTTTATTTCCATTCTCCCTTACATTCTATAAAACTCTCTTTTGCCACCTGTTTGTCTCCACACTTTTTTCCTATAGACAACATCAAATATAGTAAGAAAAGAATAAAAATGCCTCAAGTTCCATCAACTAGGTGGTGCCCGAAAGCTGAGCAGCTAGTGGTGCTTGATGAGCTGTATAGAAGTGGGGTTAGAACTCCAAATGCATCCCAAATACAGCAGATAACTGCATATTTGTCTTCCTTCGGAAAGATTGAAGGAAAAAATGTCTTCTACTGGTTTCAGAATCACAAAGCAAGGGAGAAGCAAAAGCTTAGGAGGCTTAGCATGCTGCAGCAGCAGTTGTTTCATGACTACTACAGTCAGTTTGACTATTTCGATGAAGCTTCTCAGCACTGTCTATATCACTATATAAGTCAACCAATACAGTTCAGTGATCAGGTCATGCTATCAATCATTTTCATGCTATTGATCATCTTTGAAACTTTACATATTACTGCTCTTTACCTTCAAATTCAAGTTATCCATCTAAGCAAGTTTCAACATGACATTTGTCCACATTAGAAAGCAAAGAGTGGATATATTACATATGCAATATGAAATAATGAACCGTAGTATTTGACGTATTTTGGTACTTTAACTATAGGTTAATCTTCGGAATGGAAGACAAGGCATGAATTTATTCTCCAAGTTAGAAACAAGTGGCTCACTGCAATCAAAAATTGCAATCCATGGACATGATTGGGTGAAGAATCATCCCATATCTGATACAGAACCATGCTTCAAACCTCTCAAGACTCTAGATCTATTCCCAGTGAAAAGCACTGGGTTTAAAGACGCACAAAATCTAGCGCAACGCCAATAATTAGATATCACTGTAGAACAAATATATATGGACTTTGTACCTTAGTCAGACTCACTGTAGAAGAAGCTACTTGTTTGTGAGAAGACATATAAGTTGGTTAGTACTGTTTACCAAGAATGTATCTGCACTTTGCTTTTGTATTTTGATGCATTAATGTCAACTCATGTGCCCTGTTATCAAAAAGCATCACTATTTTATGCAACTGTAAAGTAGGCAATATTAGCATTACAACTATTGAACTAAATAATACCCATAATACAGGGATATTCAAGCACAGTTAATCTTCCATGCAATTTTTGTTTCAGTCATAAATTCACACTTCTTTCCCAAATTTACTTAAGCCTTTGACATTCGCATTTAGTGTTTGTTGAAAAAGATAGTAACTGTAAGGTTTATTTCTTAAAAAAACAAGAAGAAGAAGAAATGGCAAGATCATTTCATGGAAGAGAGAAAATAAGCTATATTGCAAGTAAAATCATTTCAATAGTTAATTGAATAAGAAGTTTTGTCAAACACCTTTCTTAAGTTTCAAAATACAAAGTTCTGTCCCTTTTAAAAAACAGGTTTTACGAAACACATCTAAATTATTTTCAGGAAAAATACTAATATTTGTAGTTAAAAGTGCAATTATTTGCGGTTTAAACTGCAGATATTTACACTTTTAACTACCGAAATGCACATATTTGAAAAAAAAAAGATTTTGCTCATATTAACTCCGTATTAAGTGTATATTTAATTTTTGGAAAAAAAAATGGAAAATATAATTATCGAAGATACTTCTAGAGGTAGTTTAAAATGTGTTTTTGAGAAGGGACGGGCGTGTATCAAGTTTGAAAATAATGATGTCTCTCTCATTTCCACTATTTTAATACTCAAGTCCTTGTGCGATTGAACATAATAATGGCTTTTTGGACAATAGAATGGAGCCTATGGAGCTAGCTTATTCTCTTATCTATAGAGTGGCAATCTTTTGATAAGATATAAAAGCTCATTAATTCTAAACTGAATTCATTGCTTCATAAATCCTCTCTTATAACGTGGATATTTTGTTGTGAGTTGTATCAATAAATTGTGTTTTGAAATTATTCAGTAGGTGATAAGTAAATCTTTATCACATTCATGATTCATGCAAGATGGCAGAAATTTATAATTATTAGGTACAATTTCATTCTTGACTGCAACCATGAATGTAATATTTATTAGCTAGACCTCATCAATATTATTGCATTGCTGTTCAACCAACTTTTTTTGTTACAAACATACACATCAAAATCATAAAAGATAAACAATCCAAACCCAAAATCAGCTTTCAACAGTCGGTCGATTCGATGCGAAATATTTCGTAATCGGGCCAATCTGACTACAAATATGTAACCACAGCAGGGCATCTGTTAAATAGGCGCCCACCTTATAGGGCGCGTAAGTCGGGCGCCTATTAAACAGCCGCTTATAACAGCCATCCTAGTGGCTAGTTTTCGCCCCCTATACAAACACACTCAATTCAAATTATTTTCACACAACAAAACTCTTTATTATATCCATATCACATTCTACCATGCTCAAAAATGGATTCCGATTTTGGTAATTTCGATCCGTTAATATAAACTGCGACATTTGATGATTTCAATTTCAACGAAGAAAGCTCTCAAAATACAAATGTCGCTGAATTATACGCTACTGGGACGTGGAAACCAGAAGAAAATTACGACAGTTGCTGCATTTGACTTCATTTTTCCACGGTCCAACACGTGGAAATGATCGATCTGCTAGAACGTTCTGGGGAAAGATGGTTCATGTTTTATGTTTTGTGGTTTATGTTAGAAGTATTTGGTGCTTGAGTCAATTAGAGAATTTGTATTACTATCTTTTTATGTCAAATCAAGTTATGAATTTGTTTATTTCCTTGATTTTGCTATTTTATACTGTAACACAAATTTATAAATTTTATATTTTAAAAAACTAGTAAATTTGTTAAACCATAAAATGAAATTGGAACTGTTATGCCATAAATATGATATAAATAAAAACTAGTAAATATGTTATAAAATTTTAAAAAAAATTTAAAATTTAAAATTTAAAATTGAAATACGTAAATATATTTTATAAATATGTTATAATAAAAAAATTAGGTGTCTGTTAAACAGACGTGTATGTTATAAAATTGTTGGGACAACAACTCATAATCAAGTCTGGAAACTACGTAATAGTAATCCGTAAACCGTTGGAGATGCTCTTAGGCACACATTATTATAATCAAAGACTGCAAAAGGAAAAGCCCTGTGAAATTAAATATTTCGGCATCAATCATATATTGTGGCACATTTTATAAAACTGAACTTCTAGGTGGACAAATGTGAAATAAAATTGTAGAGTTTAAACGTTCTTCATTATCTGCATCTATATGTGTGCATAAAATATGCAAACATGTTGTCCCACATTCAAATGTGTAAAGTCGACAAGGTTTTAAACCTCAGATTCCAAACGAGATCTCAGACCGACATATCAGTTCACATTTCTGTTGAGATCTTAATATCTTGGATGAGATGAGTAGGAAAAAAGACACCGATGTTGTTTGAAGTTTCATGTCACTCAAGTGTAAAAAGGAATCTCGGGTGAGATAAAGAAGATTTAAACTTCTGATAAAGCTGTTACACCAATAAATCCGTACACATAAGTATGTAAGCAGAATATCAACAAATTTAAAAAAAAAAAAAAAAAAGTGCAGTCATCATAATGTTCTTAACAATTTTTACAGACATTCAGCTAATCATTCAGTTGATAGTAATAACCGTTCCCATGGTTTTTTTTTTTTTCTCCTTTCTTTTTCTTGTTTTTTCCCCTCCCTTGCAAGTGTAATGCACAACATCATCTAGCAAAAAATGCTAAACCTTACACACATGATACATTTTCCAGTTGGCAGGAACTCTTATTGTTGTTTTGCATTTAAACATGCTAAAAAGTATGTCATATGTTAGTGGATATTTTTGAAGTCATATATGAAGAAAAGGCCGATGGCATATTATTATTGGAACAATAATATTCATAGCCAAATTTTGAGACGTCGGTAACATCCACACGTTATCAATCAATATATACGAGAAAAGGTTTTGAAGTTTTAAAATATCAAACTCTTTATAAATTATTAATACCAGAAAACTAGCTAAAGTTGAATTGGTGTAGGTATTTCAAAAGGAAACATGTACATACCCACAAGAGAAAAAGACGAACCAACTTAAGAGATATTGATGCGAATACATTACTTCTTGTACTAATTTAAGCATGAACAACATCATGCAAATATCCCTCATGATGCTTATACTAACTTAAATCATCAATAAACAACCAAGATGCAGCTAGCTTATAATCATTTAACAATGCTTTCAGTCATCAAGTAGGCCAAAATCAAACCCACAAAGATTCATATGCACTATAGAGCTTTTTAATTTCTGATTTCTAAGATTAACAGTTTACAGCAATGTTTCTACATAATTTCTCAACATAGGTATCATAAAGTTTGGTAGCACGGAAAGGTGAAAGAACTCTCTGATTACATATCATTGCAAAACGACTGGGATTATTTATCAAAAAAATAGCTTGTTAAGTAAGAAATTTTCAGTATAATTCTATTTATATCTCGTCAATGATACACGATTGGAAATGTTGCAAAGGTGAATATATTAAAAGACCGTGGTACACGTATTAAAAGCATCGGCAAGATTATGTCACATGATATAAAGAGAAATTTGGTGAACAGTAATTAAGAACAAGATCATGAATCTAATTATAGTTCTTGCATTCCTAAATAACAACATGCTTAACACTAAAGTATAAGAACTAGAACCAGGCGCACAAATCCATGCCAAATGTCACAAATCTTATGTATATTCACTTTTTCCTTTATCAGTCTAATAAACTGGATATTGCATTCAGAATATCTGACGGAACTTTTTACTTCATTAAGCAGGTCAGTTATGAAGATATACACAGGCCTTCATAAAATAATTAGTTATGACTAACAAAGAACTGTCTCAACCATCAACTACAAATATGCACAGGGATCTTATAGCCATTATTAATTTGGCATTATGACGTGTTTAATTGACAGGGGTACTAATGCTTAACGCAACTACTACAACAATACCAGAGCCTGCATTACCTCTACAATAAAGAACGGTAGGAAACCAAATAATTCCGACACCAATACATGAGAGAGTGAATGGTTTGTTTACAACTTGATGTGGGTTCCCCAGGTCAGATTACAAAGTTTTACATATTTATAGACTTTGCACATTAGAGCAAGCATCTATTTAAAATAATTAATTAATATATTAAAAGGAGTTTGAACATATCCAGATGTAAATTAATATGTTTGACTGTTAGTATGTACAAGTTAACCTCATTGTGTTTGACAGTATCTATGACACCTTGTGTATTTATTATGCTTACATTGTAATGTTAATTAATGTTGTAAGTTGTCCATCGCCTCAGTCTTAACCTTTTGATTGAATTGGTCAATACTATGGTAGTAACGGACAAAAGAAATGGAAAATTACTGATTTTTAACTTTCTTCTAAGAAAACTGAAGAGAGAGAAAGGAAGAAGAGGGGGAGGAAGAGGAAACTAACCAATGTGATTAAATTGTGTAAGCTTTAAAATAAATTACCTTTACAAATCGAATAACAACTAAACATGAGGTCTAGGATACAACGAATGTGTAATTAAGGCAAATGTGGAAGGGGAAAAAAAAAAGACCTGTAGAAGTTGCATTACACGATGAAGCAAAATCGTGCAAAGAGACAAAGCTTCGTATGTAAAATAAGCACCTCATCAAATATGCAATAACCGTCAGGAAAGGAAAATTCCTTCTTCTTCCGATTTCGAAATATATAGGTCCATTAGGCGAAACCCTATTATAGCTGAATTCAACTTTTGGGGGAAAGAAATAAGCGCGAAATTGTTGAGGAACTGGCAAATTGGAGATGTGCATGGTTTCCGCCGGTTATTCCCTTAAATTGGGCCAGGACTCACTTTCACATGATCCATCAGGTTTAACATAAAGAAGAGCCCTGGCATTTACACCGAAACTATTTTTTTCACCATGTAATGCAGCTATTAAACGTCAATTTAGTTATTGGGCAAAAAAATTACTACGATCTCAATAAAAATAAAAATAATTGATTTAAACTATAGTAAATCTACCAAACCTATTGATCAATTAAAATATAGTAAAATATATTATTAGACGAATTTCCTGTTTTCTTATCGATTTCAAGAATTTCCTCATCGTTTCTTAATTCTTTCAAGGTTTTTCTTTTTTCTATTTCTTTTTTTTTATTCTTAGAAAAATATTGACTACTTAGGGTGGTAGTACATAACTGTGTTACAAGTTTTAGTAGCATATGGTATACTACATCTTAGTATATGTCCAATAATTCAAATTATGCACTACGCATGATTCAAGTATGTGACCTCATCGGTCAAAGCAAGGGCACCGAACTACTGCGATAGTAGTGTTGGATTCTTCAGGCATTTTATTTTCAATTCCATACAATTTATCGTTATTACAATTACTAAAAAGTTATACTAATTCTGTGCATTATCATTTTACATTTAGATATCAACTTTTAATAATTAGTACAATTATATACAACATTATCTTAAGAGCTATCATATAATTTTACATTAACATCCATATATTTAAACCAACAAAATGATCTAAAATTTTAAATTTTAAAAATAAATCCAATTAACTAAGATATTATTTGATTTAATAAGTTCTAAATGAATAAAAATCATGTATATTGTATACCACAATTATATTGACAAAAAATTGTAAAATTAATATTTCATTCACATCCGTATAAAAAAAATTCATAATTATATATATAATTATCTTTAGTTCTCTTGCATTATTCTATGTTCAAGTTTACATAATTTATTTCATTCTAGAATTAGTGCTTTATTACAAAGAAAAATATACATAAATGTTCCTTTTAAAGTTGGTATTCCGGTACAACAAATATATACACAAATTTTTTTTCTTTCAAAAATAGGTATGTTAGTACAAAAATACACAACGTTTTTTCTTTTTAAAATTGATGTATTAAGTAGATCTTTATTATTAATAAAATTCATTTTCAATACGATTGATGTTAAATCAACAATAACTGATGAATAGTGTAATTTGTAGATCTTAAAAAGTAATAAATATTTTAAATTGATACATTTTGTGAAAACGTTAAATTTAAGCAATATATATATATATATGTATGTATGTATGTATGTATATTCATAATTTACGTTTAATGGGTAAAAACAGTAACACCCCCATTTTGAGACTAAAAAATGAACATCGATGATGCTGTAATTATCGCAAAATTATTTTCAAGCGAAAAAATGGGATCATTTTTTTTCAACAATATTAAGTAACAAAACAGCTAAATAACATTCATTACACAAATTGTCTTTACATTCACATTTCTCAATTTGTGCCCGTGTAGGGTAAGTATAATAATAAAACATAGATAATAGTGACATGCCCAATATATGTAGATTCCATCATGTTCACTTAACTGGTTATATAATCGAGTCTTACAATAATGGAATTAAAAAAAACTATATCATCTATCAAGCCTCATGCTTCGTCTCAGGAGCTTTTATTCGTCTTCAAGATTATCTAGCTAATCTCGTAAACCCAACATACAAAGAACGAATACAGGTAAGTTTATGGGAAAAACAATGATAAAAACACAGTCCAAAAGAAAAAATCAAGATAACTTACCAACTACTACCAACACAGAGGATGTCGAAAATTCAATAATCAATGTTATCATCATAATATATCGAATCGTAAGAATATATATGGTATGATGTTCATAATCAAAAGCTTATAATAGTAATTAGCATACCGAATTGCATGCATTAACCAATGTCTTTATTTTACATTTCATAATGTATTTTCTTAGTTATGTAAAATCCAAAATGAAAAGCCTAACGATCAATTGGGAAGTCTTATAAATTGTTATATTGTTTGATTGAACATAATTCCTCGCATATATATATATATATATATATATATATATATATATATATGTATGTATGTATGTATGTATGTATGAAAGCGCTCTATGAATTTGTATATTATTTAACTTCTTTAACATCGGTTTTTTTGTATCTTTGGCTACAAAAATTAAATAAACATGATCATATGATAAAAGGTGAACAATGGTGATATTGAATCCTTTCTATATGAAATATTAAGAATTAATGGATGATATATTTTGAATAGCAAATCTCATTAATGACCTCTATCAAGCATTGTCAACTGAAAACCAAAGTATTGATTTATTGATTGCTTTAGCTGGTTGCAACATATATATTTTTATTGTTACCACATAGGTCGGTATGGGATATGTTTTTAAATATTAACTAGTGTATAACCCATGCTTTGTACACGGTATGTAACGACCCATAATTTTTAATATTTCGAATAAGAATATTTAATTTATTTAAATATTCAAATTTGATTCAAATTTAATAAATAATTATAAAACATATTATTAATCAAATGACTTGATTTTAATGTCGTATTTTTAAAGGATTTTATAAGATTTTTCGATAATTTTCAATTTAAAAAAATTTAAATTATCGTTTGACGCATTCTGCAGCAAACATTAGTGTTTTTGAAACTACACATAATAAGTTAACTTGTGTATTTTTGTTTTGTTTGATGATCGTTTTGCATTGTTGTTAGCGATTGTATTTTTATTTCAATCGTTAGTGGTTCATATGCAAACGTGACATTGTGTAGCGTGGTACCCAAAACAAATCAAATCAAATACAAGCTTTTGCAACAAACCATAGTTTGTGGATTTTGTTTGTCTATATACACTACTAGAAACACTATTTATTGCGACGCCCATTTCGTAAGGCCATCGACGGTTCATCGTTTTTTTCGATGGTTTGTAATCGCCGTGGCATTACTAAAAATAAAATAAACTACCCGTCCACAGCCGTCGTAAAAATACCCGTCGAAGACCGTCGGAAGCCGTTGAAAAGTCGTGAATACTGCAGCCACAGGCTGACACTTCTTCTTTATTGTCTAAAATCCAAATTTCCTTCTCAAATCTCACCTCCACCACCTCCTTCACCTCCTCCACCGTCAGCAAGCCTCCACGCCTCGAAAATTATCTTCATCTTCAATTTTTAAGTCTTTCCATTAGCTATTGCTCTTCAAGAAGGTTTAATTTATAAACCCTATTTAATTTTGATTTGGTAAATTACGGTTAGTTTGTTAATATAGTTGTTTATAATACCTCATTGATTATTTGTTATTCCCTATTGAATGCTAAGTAGGTTAGTATTATAATTGTTTATCATTTAAATATTGAGAAAAGTAATTTGTTTAGTGTATTTGTGCGTTAATTGGTATATATGTGTTGATTAATTAGTGCATACGAGCATTATGGCTAGTTTGGATTAATTAAAGTCGATGCTCAGGATTTAGTGTATGCGTTTTTAAAATGACGAAAACGACGATTTAGTGATGCATTTCTTAGAATGTAAATAAAATTATTGTATAATACACTTTACTTTTTATAAATCTCTTAGATTTTTTTTGGCCACGTCTGACAAGTATTGTATATGATCGTTATATGGTTATTCGTTTTTGTCACTGACTGGACATTTATATTCATCTGATACAATATTTGTGGTATTTGTCCCTATATTTGATAAGTTGCAAATACAATAAAGTAATTATATTTTGCAAATCATTTCATGTTAAATGGTTCACAAAATATCAACAACACTTTCTTTTTGTTCCCTGTGTACATGCATATGTGTACGATACAGGGAAAAAAGAGGAAGTGCTGTCGAAATTTGGTGTCGAATCGTTTAAAATAAAATGATTTATAAAATATAATTAATACTGTGTTTGTAATGGAAAATAGGATGACCAAGCAGCAAAGTGTAAAACAATAACCCAAAAATTTAATATTATATTCATATATTTTGTGTAAATCCGTTTGAAAATAAAATTAAATAGAATAATATTAAATATTTGAAAATTTTTAAATGTGTGATTTAATTGAAAAATAAAATGTCAATACGTAAATGATTAATACATTTTTATATTTTAAAGTAGGAAAAATGGTCAATTATTTGCACATACCCATACCATCAAGCAGGCCGACACAAGAGATCAGTGATGTATGCCTAGCATGAGGATGATAAAGCATACCCCGCACATGTAAGTATATTTTAAGTTATAAGTTACTAATAACGATCATTTTAATTAATTAGTTATAAAATATTATAATAATGTCATTTAATATTTAATTTTATTTAATTTTGCGTTGTAGAAAAGATTTATGCAAGCACGCACGCAGATGCTCGAGCAATCGGGATATGAGCAATTGACACTTGGTGCGGAGGATGCTATCTTCGACTCTGTTATGGGCCCGACATAGCAAAATAGGCACTATGGCTACGACAATCAATGATAATTTATAAAAAATAACTAAGTTGTAAAAATTTCTTAATTTTTATAAAAGTTATGTAAATAACTTAACAAATTTTGACTAGTTTTGTAAGCTCGAAGCTCACAAAAGGCTTATCAAAGGCTCAAGACAAAGCTGATATTAATGGGCTTCGACATTAGATTGCACAGCTACAGGAGTAGGACTGCCTTCGAGCAGCGCAAATTGAGCAACTGAACTAACTTTGGCCGAATACATGGAGCATTCCCTTCATCAGGTGGTTTCGAAGCCGACGACGAGTCATGAGATATGTTTTGCAGTGTTTGTTTTTGAAACTTGTGTGTATATATACAATGGTAGATGGTGAGGTTGATTTGTGGACATGTGGTGTTTGATGTTGATTTGTGAGGTTGATTTGTTGGGCTGATGTGTTGTGATAACCCTGATTTTTTTTATGAAGCAATTTTATGGACAAGTTTTATAATTTAATTTAGTTATGCTTGTTTAAAATTTTGTTGCCTAAAAAAATATATAATAAATTGACTACAAATGCATTGTGTAAGTATTAATGTGTATGCAAGATGGAACACACACATACACATAATTTTCTGTAAAATGATATAGGCAGTAATTAATTTGTGAGTTGGAATGAATAAATAGGTAAGTAAACATAGTTATTGCAGATATGGTTATATCTTTAAAACAAGTTAGTGTAAAGGAAATAAAGATAGATAGGCTGGAGTAAATACATGCAGATGATGGTGAATATTTAGAAAGAGTAAAAAAGAAAAAAAAATCTAGGTTTAGGCAAGGATAGAAATATATACAGTATACATGTATTTTAAATAAATACAGGCTGGAAGAAAAAGAAGAATATTAGGAATTGCATGCAAATGGTATGAGTTGATGAATAAATACTTTATCTACTTTTAGCAATTTCCTTAGTTAAAAAAAATCATAGATCATGCAAATAAGATGACCGGGGTAATAAGGAATAATTTCTGTTAGTAGGAACAAGGACCACTTACCCATTTTCTCCTGAAATAGAATCAAAGGCTGGTCATAGTGGCAGGGTAAAATTGACATTAAGTAAATTTTTAAAACCCTAGTGGCAATCAGGGTCTGGTATAAGAGGGCTTAAGGGATAGTAAGATCTGTCATTATTTTTAAAAACAGAAAAAAATATACATAGCAATGGAAATACAAGCCAGAGGAAATGAGGAACACTGACCATTAGGGATAAGAAGAAATAGAAGATTAAAGGAAAAAGAAGGATTAAGGAAGAAAGTGAGGTGAGTAATCTCACTGGAAAACCTGGCATTAAGTCCTAAAAATCAAGGCAGCCTAAATAGTGTTATATTTTATTTATATAATTTGTGTTTATCTTGGTATTGCTGATCTGTTAGGTGCTTAACTCTTCATATTGATACCCAGAAAATATTGTTTGTGGGTCTCCTGTTTAAATGATCATTTGTGTATGGGTTAACCTTGAAATGAAATGTTTTCCCTTATGAGTTTTTCTGCATATAAATATTTATTTAAGATCTTAGTAATTATGTTGTAAATCTATGGTCTGAAATTGGGAAAAATGGGACTGCAGCATGGAATTGTTGTTGCTTATGTCCCATGATGAAATAAAAAAAAAGGAAAATATGAAATATAGAAGTGCAATGTTGTACATGTGCTGAACTTCCATATTTACAAATGAATCCAGATTTGATTAAAGGCTTATGGTTTAGCCAGATCTCATGAATCTGTGAGTATCTGATTAAACCAAAGGCAAATGGATGCAACAGAAATAAAAAAAGAGAACTATGTATGACCGTATCTTTATGAACATGATCTGCTTAGACCCATGATCTGAAAATGTGTGTATTGAGAATATATGCTGGTTTGTGTAATTAAACCTATGTTTATAGGAATATGATCCATTATTCCTTGAGTTCATGCTTGATGGTTGCATTATTTATTTTTCTCTGATTGAAATGGGATCCACAGAGGGGATTAGCATAATTAAGAAAAGAAGGAATAACACTTAGTAAAATAACTAAGGATTAAAGATCTTTGGGCTACAAAAGATGGCTTGGCAAGGGAAATATTGCAAGCTCACACATGGTATGTTGATACCCAGGGGCCTGAGTGTGTTGGGTTAACAGAGGTTGGTCCCAGGCAATGTGTGTATTGAACAAGAGAATGTAGTTACAGATCTTAAACTGATATTGTATGAAAAACAATAGGGGTAATGTCAAGTGGGGTTGGGTACAACCTGGATGGTTAGTAAAAGGAAAATTTGAAAAGTGATTTGATGGTTGTATTTGAGTTTGTATTGGATGTATATTTGTTGAATCTTATGATTGTTTTCCTGAATTGGATTGCTTGAATTACATCTAACCAGTTTGCATTGATATGAAGAAATGGTCTCACAGAAATGACACAGAAAGGACACTGAAACTACCTTTTGTTCATGAAGAATACTCAACCAATAAATAAATAAAAATTTAGAATCATGATATGATTTCAGTAGATTGCTCATACCAGACAATTTTGTCTGACCCTTTGTGTGTTTATTCACCATTGGGTGTCTCATAAAACTATGAGGCAGACCATGGTGACTGTGCAGGTAAATAAGCACTTCAATGATCTAGCTCTGGATGTGTTGGCTGCTAAGAATTGGGATGCATTAGTTACATGCTTTCTGATATTAAAAATAGAAGTTTAAGTCATATGTATGACATGTTATGTTGTTCAAATTATTTAGAAAGAAATGATGTTGTCTCTTGTTTGTAAGAACTGGATTTAATTGTGTGTTTCAGTCAGAACTTATATGTTGCTTTTGAAAAAAATGTTTGCTGAGTATTGAAGCTTCTTTTATTAGCTTATAAAATGATTTAACTGGGAAATCTAAAAATCTGAGATGCCAGCCATGTATGAAACTGAAAGGAAAAGTAATAATTCAGTAGTCTATGTGAGGAATTCAGGTCATAAGAAGAAGAAGAAGTTTGTTAAACAGAAGTATAAAATTGCACAAAAACAAAACCCAGAAAACATTATAGTATGTGCATAAAAGCATATAGGAACAGTAAGGCTAACCTGACCACTTTATCAAGCCTGGATTCAACCATCTTTAAATAATTAAAGTTTAATAACCCATAGGCTATGGAAGATTGAGTTATTTTAGTAACAGTGAAAAATGAGTACTTGAAATGTGCAAAAACATGTACATGCACAGATTACATGTATACACAAGCACAGGCAATTAAATACAGTTTCAAATAAAAAAAAGAAAAAAAAAGAGAGAAACTAAAATCATAGGAGTGTAAATTAATACTGAGACTAGAAAATTTTACATTAGAAACTTGTAAGAATTTAAGTAAGATTGAAAACCATTTATGAAATGATTTTGCTATGGGGAAAAACCACACAGGAAATTTCACAGCAGATTTTCCTTTGGTTCCAAAATTCCTTTACTCTGATTTAAACACAAGATATTATTCACACATGTTTTCATATATGAGTGTTCAAATAATTTGAGTATATCAATATCTTTATATTGATTGGAAGATCCTGGAAAGAAGAGAAACTGGAAGGGATGTTCTCTTGAGTAGATGATCACTGGAAAAAAAAAATTTTTTTTTTAAGAGAGTGGGTCATCTCATGTGTTTGGTTGGCATTTTAGACGTTGAATATGTTACATTGTACATTAATGTTGGATGTACATATTACTGTTGGGTGTGTGAGATTGATGATGGAAGGTTTGTTTTGTACTGATGGTAATGTTTGAGTTTGAGATTGAGATGGCAATGTTTGATTTTTATATTGTTATTGATTTGATATTGATTTTAGCTTATATATCTGATATATATTGATTTTGATGTGTTGTGATCTATATTGATATTGATGTGCTGTTTGAAATTCGAATGGCTGCTGTAACATAAAAAAAATCACCCAGATTTCCGACGACTGTCGACGGTTTCCGACGACTTATTGACCAAAAATCAGCGACGGCTCCAAACGCTTTTTCGACGATTTTTCAAGCCATGTGGACGTCTTAACCGTCGAAAAGGGAGCCAAAGTTGCCATCGAAACATCCGTTGGAAGCCATCGAAAATATATAATCGTTTCAATCGGAAAAGGATGAAAGTCATATTCTCTATACCGACGACATTTTCGACGGCTACCGACGGTCATCGACGGCTCGTAGCCATCAGAAATCATTGTATTCCTTATAGTGATATCTACACCTCAGCACAAAAGAAGCATGCAAGTTCATCTTCCTCCATTTCTCTTTCTTGTAAATCAAATTAAAACCAACTTCCATGTCCACCCACATTCAAAAGTCCATATCTTTCAAACTAGGAAAATTTGGCCAAAACATCCAACATAAAACTTATAGATAATCACCCTCGCTATTTTTAGAAATTATTCAAGTGAGTTTTCATCATGCGAAGCAACGGAAAATAGGGGATGACCATCGATTGCAAATTTTAGCCTCCTCATTCAAAAATTGAATTCTTTTGTTCCGTTTCGAATTAGGCGGCGGCGTTTATGGCGTTGGCTTCTTGAGGTGGTGTGTGATTTTGGTGAAGGTTTGGTGTTGTTCGATGGTGGTCGAAGATGATGGTCAAAAACTAGGGTTAGAGTTCACCAGAGCTAGAGGCAGCAATAGGCCAATGCTAAGGTGGATTTGAGTTTGTCGTGTGAATTTGTGTGGATGGTGAGCGTCCGGAGGTGTGCAGATCTTGTTTGCAAAACACAACCTGGCTTTGTCATTTGTTAGTTGTTACGTCACATTTTAAACAGGATGACGGAGTGATGAAGTATGATGTGTTTTATTCGTTTGTAGAGCATTCACAAAGTAGAGTGCAACAGAGCAATCGGTGGTTGATTTCATCATGTGTGGAGCGAGAAATGGAAAAGAGATGATGCATAAGTGGTTGGTTTCCTTGTGTAGGTGTATCAATTGTTCACAGCCTGCTAATTTGAAAAAGAAAGGGATTTGTTTAGTTAGGTAATTAGTGACTTAATTAATTGATATTATAATCCAAATTCTTATAAAATGAAATACTATTGCGTACGAGGTCCAAATCGAACGCAGTCTTTTGCCTTGCGCTTTTAGGAGTGTTATCTTTGCATTGGAGCTGATTTCATCAAGTTTGAAGCAAGTAGGATTTTGAGCTAAAATCGAAAGCCGTTCAATTTAGATCGAGCATGAACGCATAAGCGTTGGTTAAAATTTCGATTAGCTAACTCACCTTTGAATGAACATTTTATTTTATATAGGTGTTATATTATTGTTTGGGTATGCTTGGATGTCTATTGTTCGGTTTTTGGGTTTATTTTAATTCACACTTTAGAAAGCGGATGTCATGTGGAATGATTTACAGGGGACTTATCTAACTTACAGAGGATTTTTGTAGAGGGATCTTAAGGGATTCCTCACCGTTGTTGATTTAATTTTCATTTATATACTTGTTGAATGTCAAAATCTTGGTAGCCTGGCCATATTAGATATATCTTTGATATGTTGAAAAACTTGAACTTTTTAATGTAGACTAATGAAAGCACTAGTTAAGTGTTGTGGTAGCTCTAGGTCTCATTATAGTATTTTGACAATACTATTTTTTGCTCTTTTGATTTGAAAAATGGTTTTGCTTTGGATGATGATTTTAAATGCGACTTTTGAAATTTTCTAGGACGTTTTATTTAGAAATGGTTTTTGAACTTCTTGATTTTATCCAACCTTTTTGTTAGTCTCTTCTAATTTATATGGAAATGTTTTAAAAGTATTTTAAAAAGTATTTATTTTGTAGAAAAGTCATTACAATAACGGATGTTTATTATAAAGAAAAAAGGGGTTTATTTGTTGTATAATAAAGTGATTCTGGTTTAAAAGAAGATAGAAATATTTTGAAATAAATATTGATGAAACGATTTATATAGAATAATGTATAAAAAGAATGATTTATAAGTATTATTTCATAAATAAAATAATAGAATTATAATCGATATTTTATTAAAGGAAAATAATATAAGTTTGATAAATTGGAATAAGAAATCACATTTGTGAATTTATAGTGATATATGGATGAACGTTTTATTGAATGTATATGAGATTTATACTAAGGAGATTTCTAAAAGAAATTTTATAAATAGAAAGGATATTTATAAAAGAAATTTTATAAATAGAAAGGAGATTTATAAAAGAAGTTTTGTAAATATAAAAGAGATTTATAAAAGGGAGCTTTATAAAAGGAACGAGATCTGATTTATATAAACGATCATTTTAAATTGTTGTGGCATGGAAAGTATTATTTTCATACTTAACACCAAATTCCGAGATAGGGAAACTTGTCTCCATCTGTGAGAGTTTAAGAATGTACGTCAAGGCAGGGATAGTACACTAACTTGTTCGACTATATTGTTAATCGAGGGATAGTACAAGTTTGAAATCAGAATGTGGTAGTAAGTATATTTATTCTAATTTCTTTACGATCCATTTACTCACACCAAAAGTGTTTTCGTTTATCGTTATCAATGTTTTAAATGACATTTATTTTAACCCAACTAAATATGGTTTTGAAAACGAAATCTTCTTAAGGATTTTGTGAATATACTTATACCATCAAGGTAAGTATGTAAATACCTTTTTCTAAGTATTGAAAGTGAAATGCTTTGTGAATATACTTATACTATTGAGATAAGTGTATGAATACTTCTCCAAGTATTGAAAAGAGTATAGCGGATTTGCGAATTTGTCTTTTATAAAAGGTATTTTAATACTATTATTTCAAAGGAGTTTTAATTAATGAAAGGATTAACTAAAGAGGCTTAGTGGTTTCTTATTTTCTTAATCATGCTTGGTTTCAATTTGAAAATAAATCTCTGATTAGAGTGTTTGTTTATTTGATAGTTAAATAACCAACTATTAAATCTTGGCCAGTTTTAAACTATCAATTATTTGTTCAAAGAGACCGGGATTGGATAAGTATGAGTTATCCAAAAACCACTTCGAACCGGCATAAGCGTTCGAATTGGGACATCTTAAAGATGATGGAATCGAAGACGGAGTTCTTTGAAGTGCAATGGCTACTTGCTATTGATTATGAGGGAGGTTCCAAAAAGGATGTAGTAGAAGTAGTTTCTTCTGTTTGTTCATGTCATAAATAATTTTGTGGATGAATGCTGGCATTGCATTGCTGCTTGGAGGGCAGTGTTAGCATTCCATGTGGGAGTTGTTTAAAAAGGTAAAATGTAACCTCAAACCTCATACCCGGTAATGACTAAAACAGGGGATATGCTTTAGGGATATGTGGTTCACTGCCATTAGGGTATGGTCATCACCTGATCTAGATCGATATTTATAGGTTTTTATGCTTCAACTCAGTATGGTTTGTCACATTGGCAGCCATGGGGTGATGACATATTCAGTTCTATCTAGAAAAGAGTAAACTAGTCCTGATTTGCAGAGAGTCAGCTAAGTCTCTTGGTACATTATTTAGAGGTGTACTGTGGAGGACTATACCCTAGTAGCCTTGTCATTATATGAAATCCATTTCTTAATACTTACCTTTACGGGCTTAGTTATGTACTAAATATGCTATTTAATATAGTTAATGCAACTATTCCAACTTTGTTAAATATTTATTTTACACCCTAGACACTATTATAATATCATTGGATTTTCTAATCAATTGGTTTGGTTATCATAAGGTAAAAATTTGTTCATTTTTATGTGTAGAGTGGTATTACCTGGTACTTTTATTTTTGAAAGGTTTTATAGCATTAAAAATCCATATGATTTGTGTTTCTCGCACTGGTTTACCAGACTGATCCGGGGGTTATGTTCCTATAATGCTCGGGTCGGCCTCGAGTATATTTCAGATTTAGTAATGGATGCTTTGAAGCTTCAGGAGATGAGCTGGATGCCTTCAAGATGTATTCATGTGTTTTATTTTCTGTCGCATTTTTGCTTTCCAGTTATCAAGATTTGTGAGGATAAGCTGTTATAACTATCCAGGCCAATGATAGGTTAGTTTACTCAAATTAATGTATGTATATTACTTCTTTTGTAAAGATCATATGTATATTATACATCACTCGTCATGATGTAAGATTCAATCTATCTTTTCGGCACTCGGATGCTCGGCACATGAATACCATGGATGTGTTCATGTCGACTTTTGAGGGCTGAAAAGATGGGTCGTTACATGTGGTATCAGATCTTAGGTTGAGCGAACACTAAGGCTTTGGTAGGGTAAACTCATTAAAGATAAGGTTAGTAACACCCTACAATGAGTTGAGTGTATTATATATGAGTGCGTGTATTTTTTATTGGTATAAAAATGTTTTATATTGTTTGATTGGTCTGCTAAGTGGTTTATAAATTTTGGTTAATATAGAATGTGCAACTGTACCGATAGCATTTTAAACACTTGGACAGGGCAAACCGATACAATATTGTTTTTGTAATTGGTAAATGAAAAAAATTCACCTAAGATTATATTTTATATATAAAAGAATAATTTTCAAAAATTGATATAGTTATTCATGATGTGTTTGTTTGTTAGGAAATGATAATCTTCAGTTATTATCATTTATTGTTTGATTGGTCATATGCATCTAGTTAGGAGCATTTGCTATTGGTTGTTGCTATGCTCAGCTAATTTAGGAGCATTTATTAGTTTGATTTAGGCTAAATATAAACACCTTGTAAATTAAGTTTCCAATTTGACTACAAGGCGTTTGGTGATAACATTGGGTTAGAATTTTATTTTAATAAAAGTTGTTTAGTATAATGTAAACAAAGATATACATCTGTGAAATGATTTTGATAAGGAAATAACATTAGATAAATATGGTTTATAAATAAAAAAGATTTTAAACTGAAAATTTAAGAACTTAAATCCTGGTGTTTTGAAAATTTATCTTTTCAAGGTTTTTGAAAAAAAAATAGTATTATTTGAAAGTACTTACGAATAAAAATAGTATAAAAGGGTTTTAAAGGAGATAGAAAGTACCGAGCTCATTTCTATCGTTGGAAAATAATTCTGATACCCAATATTTTCAACCATTTGCATCCGCACATGTCGGATTTGAATTGCTCAAAATACCGCATTGTAAATAAAATTTGGTAAACCTCAGAATATACAGTAAATACATAATCACGGATCACAGACACAGAGTAAATAATAAGGCAGTGGAAGTAAAAGAGATAGTAGTTCATGAAGCTACTATATAAATATATAAGATATATCAGAGTTAAACAAGATACAACAGAAGAGTAACAAGATGCATCGGGTACAAATCAGAATATATCACTAAAACCACTGGATACTGAAAGAAAAATAGATGGCTGGATCTTCAAGCAAAGCTCCAACTCCGAAGGTGAGTCTTGAATGTTGAATCACTCAGTCTGACTCGAGCGTAAAGCAAAACACAAAACACTCGAGTTAGGACATAAATACTTATAAACTGTAAATCAACTCAAGTGAATAGTAATAAAAATGCATCAGTAACTTAAAGGATGCTTGGGATCGCCCATCCTTTAAGAATCCGTTAAATTATTTACTATGTAGTAATATTGCGCTATTATAATAATGTCTATAGTTAAGCTTACTTTTAAATAGCGTTGAAGGGTTACCCATATAGCCCCCAACACGTAATAGTCCTAGTAGTCCATCCAGTATCAGCATATCTCCAGATCGGAAGACTACCCTAAATACTCCATGGGCTACGGGAGAAAAATAAACTTATAGTAAGGCTCGCTATGGTAAGTGACACGGCACAACTAGGCAATTTTGGGGTAGATATATCAATTACGCTTCTGAGCTGGTGGTAACGCAAAGCAGCCACTACCGCCCACCTCAGAACACACTCCCAAATCAAAATTGGAGGATGGCCATCAAATCAACCGCAAGATAAGAGTACAGTATCGAAGGAATGTGTTCGATCGGAGGAATGACCTCACTTGGCATGTCGATCGCTCCTGTTTTAGCCACCTTATGCCAACTCATGGGAGTCGGGTCCACGTTCATACCTCAATAGGATCGTTGCCACCATCCTACTTCATTCTGGAATCTCCACCGCATATACGGTTGTTAAAGTGGTTTTCGGAGTTGGTAGAGAGTATGACAACTTTCGATCTCGGTCTCTTTAACAACCAAACGTTATTATAACGCCGTGGTCATTTCAAAATAGTTTATACTTCAAAATCAAATCATTCCATTTCAAACTATATTTCTTCAAAATAGTTTATACTTCAAAACCAAAACTATTTTTATTTCAAAACTATATCCAAATCAATATGATATCATTTCCATTTCAAACATCTATTCACTTTCAAAAATCATACACTACAACAAAATATGTTATTAATAACGCCATTTAATAACGCGTTATTCTAAAGCGTTATTGTTTACCCTTAGTTATTTGTTTTTTTAACTCAATTGCTTTATTTTGGTTGTGGATTGGCTCCGTTACAAATTCAGTGGCTCAAACTTTTTGCGTGCCCGCCTCTTCCCAAAGTATTCCCTCTTCCTCCCGTTATTTCCTCAAATCCCTAACCATAGAATCCCTTCCCTTATCACTGCCTCCGCCCGTAACTTTTCACACCCGCCACATGCCACTGGCCTCGGCTTGCCTCAAGCTTGTCAAACTCTTGCTTATCGTCACCGACCTTAGCCTCCTTATCGAACCTCGAGTTCGATTCGTTTTTCTCCAAAACCCTAGATCCGTTGCGACTGTTGTCGATGACATATGAAGCTCATTTCACATAGATTTCAGGTATATCTTTAAGTCTTTTTCTTGCTTCTCTTTTGAGTTTGTCTAGATATGTCGCGCTTTTTTCCTGCCTTCCTAGCCAAACTGCTTTCTTCACTTAAAATTTGTCCTTGATCATTTATGAATTTATGATCTGTGTTTTTTCTGTTGTTTGACAATTTTGCATGGAAGAACTTGAATGTTGATCTCCTTGAGTAAATCAATTAATTTTTTTCTTTTTTCATGTTTTCCTTAGCTTCATAGTGCAATACTGTTTGCAATTGATGCACACAATTCTCATATTCTTGAATTAATTCAAAATTATGAGGATTGTTCAAAAGCTGAAGGTATATTGAATTTTTTTTCCTTGATAATATCACATTGTTTCTTGATACTAGTATTGTTGTAGCTCCAATTTTTAAGACCAGCTTTTATGTTTTTGATTTTAGTAATGAAGCTTAACAAAGGGCTATCATTACCTCTTGAGTCGATGCATTGTTGCATTGCCTCTCGATAACCAGCCTGCTATTTCCAAGCATTATTATATTTAAATGCTTTATGTCTATTTCCAGTTAACCTAGAAAAAAGATTTATGTGAATTGGTGAGTGGTCACTGGTTGAATGTTTGAGAGTGATTACGAAAAACTTGTGTAAACTTGTTAAAGAATTCAAAATTGTATAAGGCCCTATCAATTTTATTGTGCATACTATAATTTAAACCATCTCTCCACGTAAAGAAATTTCCAATAGATTGTAATTCCTTTAGGCCAGTTGTAGTTAGACATGGTTGAAAGTCAACGTTTGCTACTTGATTATTAGTGTGGGGTGTTCATTCATCACTATGAAACACACAACTAAAATCCCCTACTAGTAACCAAGGCATATTAATATATTGTGATTTGTTATTCAGGCGATCCCATATAGCAACTCTATCTGTAATAGAATTTTTAGCATAAACTACCATGAAAACTAGCTTAATACCACCTCTATTATCTACTAGGCAAGTTATATATTGGTCTGACTTGTGTATTACCTGAAGCAACCATGATGCAGGGTCCCACAAAATGAACATTCTACCTTTGGAGTCAAGTTCATTTTGTGAACATGATTCCAGCTTCTATTGAGTAAGTTATTGAATGGTCCGATGTTAGATTCACTCAGTTAATGCTCCATTAGTCCAGCAATGGTAATTTTATAGTTAGAAAGATGTTGTAAAACATCTTGCTTCCGAGTAATTTATCCACCTAATTCTTAGTTGAGAACTTGAGATGTGAATTTGTCTCGATTTGGGTTGTCGATGACATCTGCATTACATGTTGCTTTGAACTCAAAAACCTTTTCGTCACTTCTAGCTTTACAAGTGAGTCTCTGCTTATTTGATATTAATTTCATCATTGTGAATTGCAGGATTTGGATTTATGGGGTTGTTGTTACTTTGCTGCAATTAAGGTGATGTTGAAGGTTGCTGACGTTGCATTGGGATTTAGAGGTGAAACTACTTGCTGAATTATCTGAGGAAACTGGGGGTTCCACCTATGGTTGAGGAGGAAAGCAACACTTTGGGAGTGCAATCTACTGTACCATTAGCCTGAACTGCTACGCAATTCAATTTATCTGAAACTGAAATTATCATAAAGGCCTTCTACTTTTTCAACATTGTCTTTGTTTCAACTTTCATATCCCAAAATTTCCTTCCCAGGAAACCTTGGTGGCTCCATAATTATTGATATAGCCACTGGAAGAATTAATTGTTTATTTCATGCATATCCTTTTCTTTTTTTACATTTTATAACCAATCAGTTAATTTCTTTGACGACCTATTGATTAGTTATTGGATCCATCAACTAATTTCTCTTCTTTATGGTGTTACATTTGAGTTAAACAACAATTTTAAAAGACTGGTCTAAATTTGAGTATTATAGACAAACTTTATTCATACTTTTTTGTATGAAGGATGGAGCAAACAACATTGCTGATCATAACTTTATTCATAGAGAGCACATCAACACATATATACAAGTACTCATAGAAAAAACCTAATACAAGGGTTCTTTCACAAACACATGCACACTCATCGCCATATTCAGTGATACAGTTCAATGATACAGCGCATTCCCAAAGCCGGAATAATCTTATACTCCTTAAACCCAACCGCATCGAAAAGGCTCTTCCACTCCTTTTCAGTCCTCTGCTTCCCAGTCAAATGCACCATCATCTGCTTGTACTAGAACTTCAACAAAAATGCGAATACCGACAAAACAAATATTCAAAGTAAATATTGCCTTCAACGACCTCTAGCTCAAGTTTCTTATAAGAACTAAGAAGATTACGTGCTTTCTTTTTTTGATTAAGTGTCTACCAACTCATGACACCTATCCATCAAAAATTCTATTTTAATGTTGCTAATCTATTTGTTTGATTACTGTTATTTTGAAAGCATATGTTTTGTTGTTGAGTAGCCATGAATTGATTTGATGTATTTTTACACTCAATCTGATATTAATTTCTCTGTTTGCATCGAGCCTAGTGCATTTTAATTTTTTTTCTTTTCTGGTGGTTCAAGTAGTAGAAAAATGTGCATGAACATTTTGTCTGGATACATTGCCATTTCCAGTTTACCACTTGTTCAGATTCATAAATCATGGCTTACTGCATACCTTTTTTTGTGGTTAGTTTCATTCACTTAATGCACATCATATCCCTCTTGATGTAATAGCTGTATACAGCACGAAAACGGATGTTGAAGGTTTGTAATATCGGGAGCAGACAATTTGTTACCCCTGTACAAGCTTTGACTTGAAACTCTCTATATAGAGACGACAGTGTGTATAGAGATGACAGTGTCAATTTCCAGCCGTATAGACTGTAAAATAATCATATAGAGTTCGTTTGAAGCATTCTTCACACCAACAGTTAAGAATCAGAACTGAGCGAAAGATGATTTGTGGTTCAATTGCATTGTTGCTTTATATGGCCCTTGCTAGGCCTATTTTAACATTCATATCATTTCTGAGATTTTCTATTTTTAGGTACTATGAAGGCCTTTCTGATAAGTTTCTATCATGCCCAGTGCCAAAGCTCTTATTGTTAGCAGGAACAGACATATTAGACAGGTTTCAATTATTACCTTCTCATTTTATTTTGTTTCCCTTCTAGTTATGGCATTACTCTCGAATGTTTTAGAATTAGACCTCTTTTCTATATTTCAACCAAACGAAATAAGTATTATTTTGGTTGAGAAAATATAATCTAGAAGAGGGCATGTTTCGTGCCTTTATAAAAAAAACTATCATATTATAACATACGTAATTCACCAAACCACTATTGCAACGATTCTTAAGGATCGAGCTGCTTAGAAGCAAAGGCAGAGCAGCTTTTACCCCTCAACTCCAGTACATTTCTAAAACTTCTTTTGCTATACAGAATTAGAAATAACATCTATAATTTATAAATGCTTCAACTCCAGTACATTTCTAAAACTTCTTTTGCTATATGTTGTCTCAATATATGTTGGAATAAGAGTGTCTTGATTGCATATTTGCTTAATTGACGCACTTGGTGATAAATTTAGTCAAGATTTTCCACTAGAATTATTGTTCGTTAAAGAATTTCATTATTATTTGTAACAGCAGGTGACATTGTTTGATTGAGTTGCATTATTGTTTGGTTGGCTGGACTTATCTGAGTGGATGAGCGACAGAATGCAAAAGCTTATTAAGAAGAGGAACATCAGGAGCGGTGCTGTTATGTCATAAAGAAGCTCCTCATGGTAAATTTTTTGTTGCAATTTTAGATAAGATGCGATTATTTGAAATGGTTCAAGTGATGGTGATCTTGGTAATTGTGTCACTTTATATTTTGAATTACTTAATTTCAAACTTAGCACTTAGTAAATCTTGCACCTCTATATTGATGTAATCATGTTGTTTGAGTAAATTAGGTGATAGTGAGCAGATTATTAAGTAGTGAGTAAATAAGTCGTGTTGGCATACTTCTTAGATGGTTAATTTGGTCTAGTGTTCTTGGGGATGAACGTGTTGATGTAGACATAAACTGTCGCTTCACCAAATTTTTTGCATTTTGGTGGACCAAATTTTTTTAAAGCAATTTCTTTGAATTCTTATGAGTAGATTCCATGTACAGGAAGACTTGTAGAATAGATATCATAATGGCTGATATGTCATGCATTGTAATTTTCACCTGCTTTAAGCAAACAACATCTTTACTACTAAAACATGTGATCTGTGCTATTTTTTTATGGACAACTTATCTAGATAGGTAAAAAAAACTATTGAGTCATATATTGAAAAATCAAGCTGCTGACCACTTTATTTAAGGTTGATTTACCGTGTGGCATTATCTTTCAATATAGGTTCTGGTTTTGCAGATGGTTCACAAGCTTCACGGCTATCGGGTTTCGAGTATTGTTCAGTAGATGTACCATCCTCATGGCTATGGTAAGAAGTTTGTTTTTATTCATCATTTTTTTTATAAATTTTCAGGTGTTGGTGACTGTGATAGTTGCTGGTTTGGTTGCACATTTGGTTGCAGGTCTTCCAGGCCCTGCATCAATTGTAATTGGTAACGGTTCAGTCTTATCCTCCACTGTCGTTGTATTGTAGGTAGAATATTATGTACTTAAAAACTATTGCTTGAGTGAGTTACAGTGAACAGATTTTTCTGACATAGAAAACCATTGCTATATTGGTTTCATTTGAATAATTTTGCATATTGTGAATCAGTTTATGTGACTTTTGGTGTAAATGACAGTGCACCAGATATCCCTGTACTTCTGGATCCTAACCTCATTCCCAACTTCAATAATTCAGATCCCAAGTAAAATTTCCCTCCATGTTTCCTTCACCAAAAGTTAAATTGATTTCATCAAATTTTAATCTACACCCTTCTTGTTGTAAAATATTTCTTTTTTTTGTTGCTAATCTAGGGCATGTTTGCACAAAAAATTCATGTGTACACAAGGTACGTCAGAGGCAATTCATATGTTTTTACTAATGTTTCATGATAACCAACTATTTAGGTTAGTTTTTTTTAAAGAAGGAACACAAAAACAAATGGAAAATCAAAACAATTGAAATCAAAAGAAGCAAATCAAAACAAAAGATCTCTAAACAAAAGATATATATACAGTTTTTTTTAAACATATCAAAGAAGAGATTAGAATGAAGGAAAAATCAAAACAATAAAAGGAAGGAATAAAACAAAACAAAAGAAAGAAACTTATTTGTTTTTGTTGTTGTTTTTCCTTTTTTAATAATTTTTGAAAGGAGAAATAAATAGAGCAAAACAAAACTCAAAAAAAAAACAAAACAAAACAAAAGGAGAATTGAAAACAACAAAACTCTTTCTAATTGTAAACAAAAGGAAATTGTAAATTAAAACTTGTTGAAATTGTAAATTAAAACTCTTTCTAATTGTAAACAAAAGGAAATTGTAAATTAAAACTTGTTGAAATTGTAAATTAAAACTCTTTCTAATTCTTTTTTTTGGTTTTGTTTTGTTTTGTTATTCTTTTCTTTTTATATAAGGTGGAAGAACAAAAAGGAAACTAATTAATTTAAACAAAACAAATTTGCGAAGAAACCAAAACTAAAAAAATGAAAATTAAAACCACCCGGCCCAAACAACTCTATATCCAATTATACCCAAATTTACTTTTGCGTTCTCTGTCGAAAGAAAATACGAAGTCAAAGAAAACAGTAGAAACGAAATTCAGAAAAAAAATTGAAATCAAAATCGAACTTCGGAGTTCGCATTTTGGATTCGTGAAGTAACGGGCAAGTCGAGTTGAGGAGGCAATTTCAAGGAGGTTGCAGTTTCAGGCGATCTCGGTTTCTGGTGGTCTTCGAGGCTATTGAGGGATTGGTTGATTCACGGATTGTAGATAGACTCGAAGATTGTCGCCACTACAAATGTATCAGTGAATATAATTATTATAAACATGTACATTCAAATATATAACCAGTTTGGGATTATATTGATGTAATAATCACTTTAATTGTAAAGTCAACATGTGGAATTAATTAAGTTTTTGGACTACATATGAAAGGTTACAAAGATATTTTTGTATAGTGACACTTTAACTTATATTACGATTCTTTATTTATTACTTAGGAAGGATGTACATGCATAAATAAACATAATAAACCATTGAAGTTCAGACCATCATGATTCGCTGTACAGACCCATGTTTGCAGATACGGCAGTTTTTAACTAATGATTTGAAATAAGAAGTGGAGATTTTTCCTTCTTTTTTTGTTCACTAGAAAGATCTAAAATCATATAGCTATTTTGCTTTTGGTGTAGGGGGAGGACGTGCTTAGGATTGAACTTGGCAAAAAATATGATGTTGATATTTCTGCATCGACTAGTTACAACTTACAGGTATGTTTTCCTGGTTTTCCAATCTGGTCAATGCTATGAATCACCTCTTTTTTTTTTCTTCTTTTTTTAATGGAAATAATATATAGTATATACAATGATATATACATGTTGTGGGTGGAACATTTATGCTGCTCCTTTTGCTTATGTTTTATAAATTGCAACTGATACGTGGTGATTTTGTTTGCTTGAGTTTGTTTTGGTGTATCAGTGAACATTTATGCTCATGTTGCTTGCGTTTATGAATGGATTAGTGAGTTATTATGTGTCCTTTCTTAATGAGTTCGAGAGTGTGTACGCATGTGTGTTCTTTGATCCAGAGACTACAGCAGGTAACATGCACCATATTTTTGAAAAAAAAAATCATTACATTTCTACATTTACCATTTGCTTGAATGAAAAATGTTTTCATTCATCACCCAGTATTCTAATTACTGGAGTTGTGGTTTCAGGTGATGGGTTGACAGTATTTTGGTGGGTGTACGTAGATGCTTTTGTATGGGGTGATGGTTATTTTGGATGGTTGCAAGGCAGTGTTTTTTTAAGGAGGAAAGTGGTAGTGGACAGAGAAGCAAGGTGATGGTGAATGACACAGTGGCAGGCAGAGGAGTAGTTTTGTAAATGAAGGTGTAGGGAAAGGTGTAGTTGACATTGTGGCATTGGAGATGGTGGCAGAGTGAACTGGAATAGCAGTATGGTATGTGGATGGAATAGTGGGTAGTGAGATACACAGTGAAGTGCAGAAGTGAAGGCAGGTTGGTGGTGATAACTGTGGCAGTGGAGGTTCTGGTGGTGGAATGGGGATGGTGGTAGGTGCAGTGGAAAGGACTTGTTGTTGTAAGTGAGGTAGTTTTTTTTCAATGTTAGTGAGGAAGTGGTAGGGTAAAGTTGTTTGATAATAGAAATGTCGTTTTTGGTCGAAGTGTTTAATGATGAGGCTGGGGATTGATAAGTGAAGTGGCGCTCTGTAGTGGCAGCAGTCAGCAGAAAAGCTGAGTTTGGTGATGGGAAAATGTAGACAAGTGATGGATAGAAGTGGTTGTACAGAAGCTTGAAGTGTAGTTGAGATGGTTTATGTTGGTGGGCAGTTTGTGATGTATTAACAGGTAGAACATTGAAGTGAAGAAGGAATATGTGCAGCAATTATAAGCAGAAAGAAGATAGTGAGTTTGGGCTATGGATGGAGATGGTGGTAAGGCTGTGGTTGATGAAGTTGAGGCTGTGGTCGATAAAGTGTGCACTGGGGTTGCTGTGGTTTGTATAAGCAGTGGTGAGGAATGGTCGAAGTGGATTGTTTATGGTATTCACGTTTGTATGATGTATGAAATAGGGTAGTATGGATTGTATGATGACAGACCATAAAATTTTATGATTGATTATCTTTTATGATTATTATTGTGCTTTTTGATATTGGTATTTAATACTGCAGTTTATTAGTAGGATGTAGAAAATTTTTGAATTGTGAAATTAAATTATAGCACTTCAAAACCGATATAATATTTAATAGCGCCTAATGGCCGCTATCAAATCTGTTAGTATTAAAGATGCAGACCATAAAAAGCGCTATGGTATTACAATAAGCGCTATAAAATAAGATATTATAGCAGAGTACAAGCGTTATTGTAGCTGACTTTTTATAGCGGCATATTGGAGTTGTGACAAGTCACCGTCTACAATAACCTGTTCAAATACAGCGCTAATCATCCGCTATTAACACTTTCTATAGCGCAATATTAGTGCTATCTTAGAAAAAAAAAAGTATTTTGTGGCTAATAACGAATTTCATAGCGGGCTAATAGCGCTGTGAGATTAACCAATAACGCCTATTTTGCCGCTATAAAAATAAATAACATAGCGCAATGTTTGTGCTATGAAATTAACAATTTTTATAGCGCTTTTTTTGTGCTATCTAATGTTGGTTGTTTTTAATCACATGTCGTTATACAGCGTTTATCGAACTGCTATAATATCCTTTAATAGCGTTTTTCGGGCGCTATCGTAGGGTCCTTTTGTTGTAGTGATAATACTTTCAAAGTTATAACTCTTTCGAAACTAAAATACTTGAAATCATTACACTTTAAAAATCATAACATTTTGAAATCATACATTTGAAATCATGAAATGGTCCTTTAATTCTTTACATTTTACAAATTTTCAACTAAATTCAATTCAAACCATCAGCTTCAATTCAATTCAGTTTCCCAACAAAAATCTTTTCAAATCTTATAATTTCAAATGTGGATTTGATCCACAAAAATAAACTATCCAATTTTTAATATATTTCAAAGCTTTAATATCCCACGTTTCAAAACTAAATTTTATAACTTCATATATCCCTTAATTCAATTTACTAATATTTAGTTTTGAAATATTTGCTTAATAAACTCAATATCATTTAAATAAACCCAAATTACAAGTAAACCAAACATCCTTTCAAACTAATATAAACTTCAAATATTCATTTTTCAATTAGATCAAAAATCAAATATCATTCCAAATTCTCATTCTTTTTCAAAATAAAGATTATGTCATTCAAAACCATTTCAAAATCAATAGAATATCATATCCTTCAAAACCTCATTATCAAATCCATTATTTGAATTCAATTTCATATATTCAAATTTAAATATCATTTAAAAAATCAAATATGTCATTCATTTATTATTTCAAATATCATTACAAAATACATTTCAAAATTCCATTCAAAAATTCATTTATCTCATTACATTTCTTTCCATTTAAAATATAACCAAGTAAAACTTATTTAAATTCAAATTCAATTTAAATTCCTTAAAATTCAAATTTAAATATTAAAAATATTTTAAAAAATCCAAAAGTTTCACAAATCATCAATTCCAAAAGTTAAATCATTTAACACTTTAAAATATAACTCAAACAGTGTTAAAATCTATAATATTTCAAACATTATCAAATTATAGCAACGACAGCATTTATAAAGTGCTATCGTAGCTTATAGTTTCCACAATAGTTTAGTTCCGGAACAACGACATTTATAAAATGCCGTAATAGATATTTAGTTATTTCAAACATAGTTAAGTTCAAAACAACAACATTTTAAAGTGCTGTCATAAAACTATAGCATTTTAGAAATGCTATTAATAAAATTCCAGATTTTATTATAACTTTTCAAAAACAATAAAACTTCAAAAAATTTCTATTTAAATTTATAAATCATATTTCTAGACTTCAAAATTTCACATTTAAATACTTTTAACATATGATTTATCACAATAAAATTTTATAATTGAATATCAAATTTTAGAAAATCTCTTCATTTGTCAAGTCAAATTCACTATTTATTAACTTATAAATTAAATAAAACTTAAAATTTTACTTTAAATATCATTTCAAACTTTAAATTAATTTCCATTATTTATTTACATTTTAAAAATGTAACTTATAGTCAAAATCACATTTACTTCAAATTTACGTACTTAAATTCACAAATTCAAAAATTCATATTTAGCCTTCTCAAAACCTATAAATATATATTTTTAAATCAAATTTCTTACTTTTAAAATTACATATCTTAATAAAAGTCATTTAAAAATATACCATGGGGTCTGTATATAATTTTCTAACCTAGGTCAAGTGATACAGATATATATCATTTTAATCCGCAGTTTACAAAGAAAAATCCGGGTTTTATCATTTCAAACCCGCAATCCCAAGTTAAATAAATACAAATAAAAATCACTCAGGCCTATCATTTCAACCCATAACAATTTTTTCCTATTCTAAAGTCCATTCGGTATGTATCATTTCAACCCATAGTGATTCTATTCTAATATGGAAACTTGCAGTGTGAATATATGCATAAACAATATAAACAATGATACTAACATGTAAATGTCACATTATAATGTTATATATCAGATGTCAGGCGATAATTAACAGAGTTAACATGGTAATAACATGGCATAGCATATCATATCATCATCATTAACTTGCATAAACATTTATAATTACCAAAACATTTGATATCAATTTACGATTTCATAAGTAGAAATGTCAAAGTGAGAAGGACTCACCTTTTCAAGCTGGAGATTGCCAATCAAAACACACAGAACAAATCCAAAAAGCACGATACCGCACGAAAGCACGACATGATTCAAATGAGAGAGATAGCCAAGATATGATCTTGTAAACCTCCAATAAAACAAAGCAACTTATACATGAATATTCATTACAAAACAACATTGAAATGAATTGAAATAAAAAGCAACGAAGGGCAAAATAGTTGGACCTTGCTTTTGACCATCCAAAAGCTCGACCAAAGGAACATATGCTTGGCCATTGATGTGTGTTTGGGTCAGGTATGGTTTCATGTAGGCACGGCAATATGGGTATGAAGGTGTAGGAGTTGCAATATGAAGCATATAAAGGGACAAGGTAAAAGGCAAGCTTGGATGCAACATTTTGGCCCGGCCTATGGGTCAATTTGGCTCGGCTCATGCTTGTACAGGTCAGGTCAGTATAGGTGGTGGCTGAAGTGGTGGCCAGAGGTGAAGTAGATGATGGTGGTGGTGGCTAAGGGGTGGCCAAGGTGATAAATGAAGAGTATGGTGGAATCTAGGCTTGGCTAGGCATGTTTTGGAGGAGCGCTTTGCAAATTTGGGGTGTTTTCATCATAGGGGGTGCCACGGCCTAACATAGTCAGAGGAGTAGGAGGAGAAGTTGCAGTAGATGATGAGGTGGAGGTCGGTGGTGATGGAGGAGAAGCGAGCCGGGCAAGCTTGCAAAGAATCAAAGGCAAAATCAATGAAGAATAGGGGAAAATGTGAAAATAAAAGCCATAGTCGTGTTTTTTTCCTTTCTTCTTGGCCGTGAATTGCAATAAAAGTGAGAAAGATTTCACATGAAAATTGAAAGGAATACATGGCAGTAGGTAAGGAGTGAATGGTCAAGCAATGAAGTGAAGAGGCAATTGAAAAAAATGAAAAGGCAAGCATATGAAAAGTCATAGAAAATGAAAGGGCTTTGTCCTTTTGAATTTCTTTTTCTTTTAAATCAAAATAAACCAAAATAAATAAGTAAATAAAAAATAAAAAGAAAACAAAATAAAGTGGAAAAGAAAATAAATAATTATTTTAAGGAAAAATAGAATATCAATAAGAAAATAGCTTAATAATTGAAACTAGAAATAAAAATATAAACAATATGCAATTAACATTGGAAAAATTATAACAACACTTTACAAATGTTTTAAAAATAAAATATGTACATAACATATCATATAACACACATATACACAAGATATGATAAACAAAAATATTATTTGTAAAATTTAAAATAAACAATTTTATTAAATAAAACAATTTACACACAATATTGTAAAAAACATAACTTTCACAATATAAACCAGATTTCAACGAAATAAAAAACGGTATTCTTGAAATTTAATTTATTTTCATAATAAAGATAAAAATAAAAAATTCAAAAATTGAAGTTTTAAATTTAAAAGTCAAAGTTTGACCATATTGACCAAAATTCACGTTTTTGGAAAATATTCTATTTATTCATGTTTGAAATTATAATTCACATACAAATCAAAATTTATATTTAAAATAACAAAATTTATCCATTTTAATAAATAAAATAAATTTTTTAAATCAGGAATTTTAATATAAAATAATCAAAATATACAATTAAAATAATCACAAAATACAGGGTTGTTATAGACTGCAACATCACTGTTGTTCATTTTCGAGTTTCTAGGCGGGGATGCTATTGTAGTAGTTTGCTACAGAGTCGTATTGGTAAAATAGACATTGATTTAATCCTAAAATTATGATTTGATATACAAGAGAAGATATGTATATTATTATTACAAAATATTTTGAAATAAAACTCATTGTTTAGTTCATAAGTTTTCTATTAGGTTATGTTTTGGACACATGTATCCTATGCATCCGGATAGTTTGGTTTGTGCATCTCATTATGATTTTTTGTTTGGTAGTTTTCATTTGTTGAATGAAATAGAATTTTCGACGATTTTGGACAGTCAAAAACTTCCTATTTAGTTGAGAACTTGAAGCTAAATGTTGTGAAAATATAAAAGCAAAGTTTGTAACTCTAGAATGGAAACATAATAAGTTAAAACAAGTTTTAAATTTGTAATACATCTTAGTTAAGTAAAACAATTCTAATATTGTGTATATACTCTTAGGATGTAGTAGAATATTATACGAATATGAACTTAAGTCTTAAATATTTATAAAATCAGTGATGTGTTATGAAATGGTTTATAAATAATTTTATTATTAAATAATACTGGAGATGTAGATGAATGTGGTTTAAAATGAAAAGAAATTGGTCTAGTTCAGAAACCAATGAGATAGAATATGTAAGTTGTACGTAGATCATTTTATCTTCATGACAGTTCTTCATCCTGATTCAAGTACATGATTTCGAGGTGGTTTATACCGATTCGAACAATGATTTTTCACCAATTCTGGACGACAAACACTTTATACAGATCCTTGATATGATTCTAAAGTTTCTATCATAATATATGGCTATGTAAGGAGAACGGAGGTTTCTAATCAACATATATGATCGAAGGCCGCACTAGGAAAGTCAAATGAGCGATACTATTTTTGAAGAGAAGTTTATATGATCGAGCAAGTGATCGGATTTGATATTGCAGATGGTCCATGTGAATCGTACGGATGGTTTGATGGGGGCATGTTTATGTGAGATGATTTCTATATATAATTTAGCAAGCTTGGATTCATGATATGATGGATAAGTTGTAATGTTTCAATTGTCATATTTATCTCTTTTTTGGATTACGTAAGTAAAGTATAGGTGCATGGAAGCAAAAGTTTGTAAATTGCTTTTGGTTTCATGAGTGGAGTTAGCATGCTCGCAAATTAGCACGTGTTTATGTTTAACGGGTGTGTTTGCTATGTGACATACACACTTTATATGGTATATGACACGTATATATTGTTGTTGTGTTGTCCCTAGATATGAGTTTATATTGATGTTGTGATTTTTTCGGACCTAGCCGCGTAATGGAAGTGCTGCCAAAATTTTTCTATAACATGAAGGATTTTAAAATCCTAAGGGTGAGAAGATATTTCTTCCTTTGGGAATTTCGAGGATGAAATTCTTTTAAGGAAAGAAGAATGTAACGACCTGCAATTTTAATGTTCGGAATGAGAATATTTAATTCATTTGAATATACTCAAATTTGATTCAAATTTAATAACTTATTAGAAAATTGATTGTTAATAAAACGACTTAATTTTAATAATGTATTTTTAAAGGAAATATAGGAGTTTTCCATAATTTTTAGTTTAGAAAATATTTAAATTATCGTTTGATGCATTTTGCGGCAAACTTTGGTATTTTTAAAAACATAAAATAAGTTAACCTACGTATTATTGTGTTGTTTTTTGATCGTATCGCATTATTGTGTGCGATTGTATTTTTATTTCTATCATTCGCGGTTTATACGCAAACATGATATTGGATAGCGATGTACCCAAAACAAATCAAATCAAATAGAAGCCTTTGCAATAAGCCATAATTTGTGGATCTTGTTTGCCTCTATGTCTACACCTTAACACAAAGTAGCATGCAAGGTCATCTCCTCCACTTCTCTTTCCCGTATATCAAATTAAAACCAACTTCCATATCCACCCACGTTCAAAAGTCCACATCTTCTAAACTAAGCAAAATTGTCCAAAAAATTCCAACATAAAACTTATAGATAATCACCCTATCTGTTTTTAGAAATTATTTGTGTGAATTTTCATCAAGCGTGGTAGTGGAAAATAGGGGATGACTATAGACTGCAAATTTTGGCCTCCAAATTCAAAAATCAAATTCTTCCATTTCGTTTCGAGTTAGGTGGCGTCGTTTGTGGTGTTGGCTTCATGAGATGATGTGTGATTTTTAGTAAAGATTTGGTGCGTTCGGTGGTTGCCGTGGATGATGGTCAAAAAATAAGGTTAGAGTTCATCAGCGATAGGCCAAGGCGAAGTTGGATTTGAGTTTGTCATGTGAATTCGAGTGAATGGTGAGCGTCTGGAGGCATGTGGCTCTTGTTTGCAAAACACAACCTGGGTTTGTCTTTTGTTGGTCATTGCGTTGCTTTTTGAATGGGATGATTGAGTACGATGTGTTTTGGTTGGTTGCAGAGCATTCACGAAGTGGAGTGCAACAGAGTGAACAATGGTCAATTTCATCGTGTGTAGTGCGAGAAAGGAATGAGAGATGGTGCAAGGTGGGTTTCCTTGTGCGAGTGTAATAATTATGCATGGCCTGGTAATTTGGGGAAGAAAGGAATTTGTTTAGTAAGGTAATTAGTAATTAATTACTTAATTATTAATATTAAAATCCAAATTCTTATAAAATGAATAACTATTGCACATAAGGTCCAAATTAAATGTGGCCTTTTGCATTATGCTCGTAGGAGTGTTATGTACGCACTGGAGACAATTTCGTCAAGTTTGGAGCAAGCAGGATTTTGAGCTAAAATCAGATGTTGTTCGATTTTAGATCAAGTAGGAACGCACAAGTGCTGGTTGGAATTTTGGCAATTTAACTCACTTTTGGATGAATATTATTTTATATATGCATGTTATATTATTGTTTGGATATGCTTGGATATTTATTGTTTGGTTGTTGGGTTTGGTTGAATTCTAGCTTTAGAAAGCGGATGTCATATGGAATGATTTGAAGGGACGTATCTGACTTACAAGGGATTTTTGTAGAGGGATCCTAATGGATTCCTTGCCAGTGTTGATTTTATTTTCATTTATATACTTGTTGAATATATTGTTGAATACCAAAAGCTTGTTGCTTAACCATATTAGATACGACTTTGATATGTTGAAAAACTTTTTAGTGTTTGTTAATGAAATCAATGGTTAAATGCTATGGTAGCTCTTGGCCTCATTATAGTATTTCGAAAATACCATTATTTACAGTTTTGATTTGAAAATGGTTTTGATTCGTAGGATAATTTTAAATTTGATTTTTCAAATTTTCTGGGGCATTTTATTTAGAAATGGTTTTTGAACTTCCCTATTTGTAACGACCCAAAATTTAGTCCCTATTTAAATGAATATTTAATTATATTTTATAAAATTAATAAATGTATTTTTACTGAAAAATAAAAACTATTTTAAATAATAGCTAATGGTAATAAAATCATTTTCAATATTTGTTTACCAATAAATATAGTTTATAGGGAAATAGGAAACGTGACCAGAAATTATTTTTCAAAATATCGAATTTTCATTAGTTAAAAGTTACTCAAAAGGTCATAACTCTATGTTAAACACACATGCACACATTACAAACTACCTTAAACATGTTGTGTACATGTACATATGCATGTACATGTTTCCTCCTTAAGCATATTAATATATAAGAATAAAAGAAAATATACTATAAGGGAAAGTGTGTGTGTGTATACATATAAAAATAACATTCTCAACACAAAGGACAAGAGCATGGTATGAGTAGTTGAGAGAGGGGTACTAGGGTGGACAAAATTTAAGGAGGGGGAGGAGTATAGTAATGCATGCATACATATATTTTAATATAAACACTAAAATAATTTGTAATTAATTTCCTAATAAATGACCCCTAATTTTCATTCTTTTCATTTTACAATCTCTTCCTCCACTTTGAAATTTCTAAGAGTTTGGATAAATACTTCCATAGTTTCCTCTTTATAAAATTTGAAAATAGAAAAAGAAAAATCTCTTCTTTATGCAAAAATTCCTCCTTTAGTCCACAAAACCATTTGTACATCTCCTATAACACCTTCTCATCCAAATCTCAAGCAAACAAACACCCTACACCACATGGCCATGCCAAAATACCCATGGTCATGCCTAACAATGCTTAGGTCGAGCCAAAGTTCACTTGGTCGAGCCATTTCAAGTGCTCGAGCAACCAAAAGTTCAATTTTTACAAAGTTTCTAAAGTGTTGTGAAAATATAGTGGTTGTTGTGTTAAATTATCATGTTGTTTTGATAGCATATGATTATACGATTGTGTTTGAGCTTGGAATTGTGATTTGGTGGTTGATTAATATGTTTGGATATGGATTTGTGAATGGTTGGTTATGATATGATAGTAGTATGTTTATGAAATAAAACCAAGTGTATGTGATGTAAATGTGGTGAAGTTAGCACCTTGGAAAGTCGCAAAGGACTTGAAATCTGATTTGAAAAACGAATGTTTTTTCTTCTAGTTTTGGATTTTAAAAATGTTTTCCAAGTTTTCATTTTTGTTTTTAAGTTTCAAAACTCTTACATTTGTGTTTTCAAACATGTTATAGCTAGAGTTAAAGTGAAATTTTCACCTAGAAATCTATTCTAGCGAGCTGCGCTAATGGCTATAGTCACTATGGATGTAGTTTGAAAAATTTCCCGATTTTAAGTTTTAAAGTGTTTTTTGGATTGTTTTTTTTGAAAACTCATTTCAAAATAATTAAGTAATTAAAAAGTTTAAGTTTTAATTATTTAATAATTTATTTACTAATTAGGTTAATTATTATTTAATTAATTAAGTAATTAGGTTAAGTAATTAGGGTTTAAGAAATTATTGACTAAATTAAATATTTTTAATTAAGTAAGTTTTAAATAATGATTAATTAAGATAAAGGAAAGTTAATTTTTATTTAATCAAGTTTATTTATTTTACTTAATTATTTAATTATATTTAATTATTTAATGAATTATTATTTAATAAAAGGTTAATTGTCCACTTAATTAAGATCTAATTTCTTAAACAAATGTTATTTAATTAAATTTTAATTAAGGTTAATTATAGGTAAAATTAGGATTAGTAATGATTTAATTTTGATTTAATTAAGATTAATTAAGGTTTAATTGAGTTTTAAACTTATGATTTAATAAAGGGTTATTTATTTTAAAGTTTCTTTTAAAACTCCATCAGTTATTTATTTTTAACCATTGTTCTTGTTTAAGTGAATTGTTTTACAACCAGGGATCTCTTGTCCATGTTATCAAGTAGCCAAATGAACTAAAGTAGTTGTAATAAAACGTTGACACGTTTTATTCGAAGTAAGTCGACTTGTACTTATCACAAATACCACACTTCGGGAATTTGATGAATATAAGGGGGTTAATTTTGATAGCAGGTCATGATAAGCTAAGCATATGGAACATATGTTTATATGTATATCTTTACACCCTGATAGTGGAATAGTCCACTATATACAACTTGATCTTTCAAATTATCGAACGTTGCTTTAGGGAGACCGAGATCAAATATTAGTTGTTAACCGAAAACAACTTCAAACCAATGTAAACATTCGAATTGGAAATAGTAAAGGCAAGGTCCAAGATGAAGACTTTGAAGTGCAAGGGTTGTTTACTACTAACCCTTAGGGTGATTCCAAAACGGGTGTAGTGGAGATAGTGCCTTCGGTTTGTTCATCTCCTAAATGACTTGTATGGATGAGTGCTAACATTGTGTCAACATCTGGAAGGCAATGTTAGCATTCCATGTGGTAATGCTATAAGAAACGTAAATGTAGCCTTAGGCCTCATCAACCGGGAATACCAAAACATGGGAGATGCAACAAGGTTAGGTGGGTCGTTCCGATGAGGGTAAGATCATCCCTATATAGAGTCTCTACAATTAACCCATTTATGCTTTGGTACGGTTGCTGATCCCAACTGAGGGGTGATCTTATTCGGTACTATCTAATAAAGGATAGGCTGGTCTTGTGTTGTCGAGGGTCAATAGGTTCAACCTTGGTGTTATTTTATCTAGAGATGCACTGTAATGGGCGGTACCCTAGTAGCTCAGTCATTGTATGGAATCCGTTCTCCAATAAGTGTCGTACGGATTTAGTTGTGCCTAAATATGTTGAAATGTGAGATACAAGCATTTTAGCTATGTTTTATTTTACTTAAAAACCATAGACATTATCATAATATCACGGGTTTTCTATATACAGTGTCTTGGTTATCGTAAGGTAAAAATCTATCCGTGTTTATATGCGACGTAGTCTTACGAGATACCTTTGATTTACAAAATGTTTTACAAATAAAAATTAAGTTGTCTAATTTACTCACACCAGACCCATGTCTGACGCGAAGTTTTATTGTCTTTTCTAAAAACTGTTGGGTATTTAAATTTGTATGAGTAGCCAAGTGATCCAAGTTTCTTACGGAACCATTTTGAAGGAACTGGAGCAGGAGACTTTATCATTAGCTAATTATTATCTTATTCCACTACGTTTTATGTATGACCTATGTATTTTTGTATGGGCAGGTAGTTATAATTGCGCATTTGAAGGTTGTAATGTAATGACTCTGATGTATTATTTATATGGAAATGACTTTGTAATATCCTATGTTGTCTATTATATGATTGTTTTGGTTCATGGTGAGGTTCCATGATTGTGTAGTTTTCTTCTTATCTTTCTTTTTCTTCTACCCTTACTGGCCTGTCTTTCGGTGCAAGAAAGGCGTCGTTACAATTTTGGTATTAGAGTCTAGGTTAAGTGAATACTTAGGCTTTGGGTTGGGGTCAACTTCTAGAGTGCGTATTTGTAATTTTTATTCATGTATGTGTGTGTATAATAGATATATTAGCTTGATAGGTTTGACTAGTACCCTTCTGTCAAGATTTATCTTGTCCAAGTATTCTAAGAATTATCTTACTGTGTCCACGTAGTAAGACATGAGTAACAAAGACAGACGAGGTAGGGAAGAAGGTAGCACTACAATTAAAAATGGTCGAACCCTAAATCTTGGAGGAGTTCAGATTACCAAAGAGGCAATGTAGAGCAACGAAGAGTGAATTTCGCAACCTTGTGTAAGGATTACATCAACCTCGGAGGAAATATGTTTAAAGGAACTGAGTCTATCATGGAAGTGCAAGCTTGGTTGCGATCTTCTGATTTTTTTTAAAGGTCATGGTTTATCAAATGAACATAAAAGGTTTGTACAGCATGCCAATTGCAAGAAGGAGTTAGCAGCTTGGTAGGACTCCCTTACTGCAAATATTCTTAAAGATGAGTTTTCATGGGCTCAATTTAAGGAAGTTTTTGATGATCAATTCCTGCCAACATCAGGAAGGACCAGGAAGTACCTCAACTTCATGGACTTGAAGCAAGGGGATCTGTCTGTAGCAGAGTTGGGACAAATTTCAACAAACTATCTTGTTTTGGGCCAAAATTGATCAACACCCAGTTGAAAAAATTGAGATTCTTTTGTGTTTAAGGGAAGAATACCATGGGAAAATGACTGTTCATGTCAAAGGTACTTTTTTGGAATTAGTTGACATGGTTCTAAGGTACGAAGCCTTGGAAAAGATGAAGCCTACTCCAGCATCACCTTGTGGAAACACCAGTGGGAATGGTTCTAACAAGAGGAAGTTCAATCTGAATTGGAAGAATCAAGGAAAAGGGAAACAAGGAGAAGGTCAAGGAAACATTTAAGAATTTTAGTTGTTATATTTTCAAACAGAAAGGTCATATTTTGAGTTCTTGTCCGAACCGTGAAGCTCCAAAGCAGTAAAGTGGACCATCTCTCCAATGGTCCCGAAGTTGCTTTATTTTAATTATCAATGGTCGGGCCATATAATTAAGGACTTCTCACTCTTGAAAAGGTGCAGCAACCCAAGGTGTACGCCATTAAGAATGAACCATTTACTTCTATGGATGTGAAGGGGAAATGTGTCCTTAATGGTACCTAACTGATTATTGGTATTTTTGTTCGAGCATTATTTGATACTGGTGCCTCTCATTGTTTTATCTCTTGTGAATCAGTATGTAAATTTCAACTTATTCCCAGTATTTTAGAAAGCCCTATCTGTGTGTTTGACTCCATAGGTGGTGCAACCAATTTGAATATGATTTGTTAAGATGTGCCAATTTCCTACCTTTCTCATCACATTTATTGCGACCCATATGTCTTGGACTTTAAAGGATTTGATATTATCTAGGTATGGAATGGTTATCGAAGTACGGAGCTGTTTTATATTGTGTTGAAAGGACTGTAGCATTAGAAACTAAGTTAGGAAGAATTCCTAAAATATCTTGCAAGAATATTGGTATTAATATGTATAGTTTCTTGTATGCCCTTGAATCATTCCAGGATGAGTTAAGTTATGTATTAGTTGTAAATAATTTTCTCGATGTTTTTGAAGAAGTCAATAGCTTACCCCCGCACCAAGAGATAGAGTTTCGTACTGATTTGGTCCTTGGTGCTAGATCTATGGTTTAATCCAAGAGAAGGATGGCCCCAAAAGAGTGGAAGAAGAGGGTTGATTAGACCCAGTCATTCGAGTAGGTGATCAACTATGGTATTTGCGACTAAGTCTAATGGATGTTTAAGGTTATGCTTGGACTATAGGGAGTTGAATAAGCCGACCATTAGGAACAAGTATCCCTTACCCTACATCGATGATCTTTTTGATCAACTTCATAGAGCTACGGTATTTTCTCAGATGGATCTAGCTACTGGATTCCATCAATTGAGGGTTACTGAAGATAGTATACCCTTAACTGCTTTTAGATGCCCTAATTGTTTCTTTAAGTGGTTGGTTATGCCTTTTGGCCTGACCAATGAACCTGCGTATTTTGTAGATCTCATGAACTGTGTTTTTCGAGTTGTTCTTGTTAAATTTGTGTTAGTTTTCATCGATGACATCCTTATTTAATCCAAATCTAAGGAGGAGCATAATCATTTGGAAGTGATGTTGGAGACATTGAGGAGACATGTCCTGAAGGTGAAATTTTCTAATTTCCACTTTTGAAAATCGAAGGTAAGATTCTTAGGACATATCATGACGGAAGAAGGTATTTCAGTAGATCCAACAAAGGTGGAAGTTGTTCAGGGATGGAAGCGACCGTGGACTCTTACTGGTGTTCACATTTTCTTAGGGTTGGCTTGACACTATAGGAGGTTTATTCAAGATTATTTTAAGATATCCTCCCATTTGACTAAGTCAACTTAAAGGAGGAGAAGTTTATATGGACTCTAAAGTGTGAAGAGACATTTATGGAATTGAAGAAGAGATTGACCAATGCACCACTTTTGGCTGTTCCAGATGGAAATAGTGGGTTCACGATTTATATAGATGCATGTGGAGTGGGACTGGTGTTGTTCTGATGCAGCATGGTAGGGTGATTGTGTATGCAAGCAGGCAATTGAAGCCTAAAGAGAAGAACTATGCTATGCATGACCTGGAGTTGCTAGCTGTTGGCTTTGCATTGAAAATTTGGAGACACTACGTGTTGGATAAAGATCTTTTTATTCCTCTTAGTTTCTTTCTAATCTTTAGAGATTTTAGGAGTAATTTTATTTCATTAATTAGGTGAAAAATTCGAGCTCTTTACTGATCATATATCTTTGAAGTATATTTTACTCAAAAGGATCTGAACTTGAGGCAGCAGAGGTGGTTATAGTTCCTGGTGGATTACGACTTGAATATTCTTTCTACGCCAGGGAAGACTAATATGTGGCATATTCCTTAAGCAAGAATGTTGTTTTGACTCTTTTGGAGGTTATCTAAGCAATCAATAAAGGATTATGTGGAACTAGGGGAAGGATGAGATACTGGAAGGATTAGTTCAAGCAGTCGAAGGAGGTAGATGTTCGAATTTTGAGATGGATAGTCGAGGTACTTTAAGGATGAACAGACGATTATGTGTTCCAGATGTGGATGGGCTAAGGCAGGAAGTTTTGCCCGAATGCCACAAATCTAGGTTAAGTATTAATCTAGGAGTTCATAAGATGTACAAGGACATAGAAAAGGTATTTGGTGGCCAGGAATGAAAAAAGACATTCCAGTCTATGTTAGCTGGTGTTTGTGCTGTTAACAAATCAAAAGTGATCATCAGAAGACATCAGGATTATTACAACACTTGGAAATACCAAATTGGAAATGTGAAATTATTTCAATGGATTTTATCGATGGTTTACCTAGATCCATAAAAGGAAATGAAGGAGTACGGGTTATCATGAATCGACTAACGAAGAGAGCATATTTTATTCTGTTGAAGCCAACATGGACCGCTGCTTCTTTAGCTGAAATTTTGATGAGAGAGATAGTTAAGTTGCATGGAGTTTCTATGAGTATTGTAAATGATCGAGACCCCATATTTAATAATCAATTTTGGGAAGCATTGTAAACAACCCTTGGAACAAAGTTGAGCTTAAGCATAACATATCACCATTAAACCGACGGAGAGATAGAGCGGGTGAATCGTATTCTAGAGGATCTCTTGAAAGTGTGAATTCTGGATTTTGGTGGGTCATGGGAGGATAATTTTTTATTTAATTGAGTTCTTCTATAATAATAGTTTCCAGGAAAGCGTCGGAATGGCACCATATGAAGTTGTTTATGAAAGACCGTGCAAGTCACCAGTATGTTGGGTTGAGATGGGAGATAGATTAGTTCTTGGACCGGACATGATCCAAGAGGCTACCGAGAAAGTTTCAGTGATCAAGAAAAGAATGAAGGAGGCCCAAGATCGCAAAAGGAGTTATGATGATAAGAGACGAAGGGATTTAGAATCTATGGTTGGAGACTTGGTGTTCGTAAATATTTCACCAATAAGAGGAGCTGTTAGATTTAGAAAAGCTGGAAAGTTCTCTCCTAGGTATGTTGGACCCTTTTGTATTCTTGAGAGGATCTGATTAGTTGCTTATAGGGTCGAGTTTCTAGAAAGGTTTGGTGGGTGTTTATAATGTGTTCCACGTGTCCCATTTGAGGAAATATGTTCATGACCCATCTTTGATTGTAGAGCTATCAATCTAAGAGGAATTGGAAATAAATCCGAACTTAGCAGTGGTTAGACATCCGGTTTATGTTATGGATTAGGATGAAAAGAGGTTGTGTAACAAGGTGGTGCGACTAGTTAAGATTCAATGGAGCGAGGATCTAAGATACTGCACGTGGGAGACGGTGGATCGTATGAAGGAAGCCTATCCCAAGTTGTTATTAGGATAGCTAGTCGTAGGTTGTATGTATAGTGTATGTTTGTTTGCTATGGATGCTTAGTACATGTCTTTGTATGTGTTATATGATATGAATATATAGCTTTTTGCGTAGTTTGAATTATCTCCTTCATTGCTAATTTCGGATGAAACTCTTTTAAGGGGGTAAAGTGTAACAACCTAGAATTTAATCGATATTTGAATAAATATTTAGTTATATTTTAATAATTAATAAATATATTTTTATTAATAAATAATAACTATTTTGTATAATAACTAATGATAATAAAATCATTTTCAAAATTTGTTTACCAATATATATATATATATTTTATAGAGAAATAAAAATGTGACTGGAAATTATTTTTTGAAATATCGATTTTTCATTAGTTAAAAGTTATTCAAAAGGTCATAACACTATGTTAAACACACATGCACACATTACAAACTATCTTAAACATGTTGTGTACATGTACATATACATGTACATGTACATGTTTCCTCCTTTAGAGGATATCAACTTATAAGTATAAAAGAAAATATATTATAAGGAAAAGTGTATATATACATACACACACATATAAAAATAACATTTTCAACAAAAAGGACAAGAGCATGGTATGAATAGTTGAAAGAGAGGGGGAGGGGAACTAGGGTGGATGGAATTTAAGGGGGATAAGAGTATGGTAATGCATGCGTACATATATTTTAATATAAACACTAATATAATTTTTAATTAATTTTCTAAGCTTATAAATACTCCCTAACTTTCATTCTTTCCATTTTACAATCTATTCCTCCAATTTGAAATTCCTAAAAGCTTGGATAAATACTTCCATTATTTCCTCTTCATAAAATTTGAAAATAGGAAAAAAATCACTTCTTTATTCAAAAATTCCTCCTTTAGTTCACAAAACCACTTCTACATCTCCTACAACATCTTCTCTTCCAAAACTCAAGCAAACAAATACCCTACACTACATGGCCAAGACAAAATCACCCATGGACATACCCAACAAGGCCTAGGCCAAGCCTAAAGTTCACTTGGCCGAGCCATTTCAAGTGTTCGAGCAACCAAAAAAATTCAATTTTTGCAAAGTTTTCGAGCGTTTTCAAGTTTCTGCAAAAGTTCGCTTTGATTTAAAAAGTGAGTGTAATGACCCGGAATTTTTGAGCATTTGAAATTGGAATATTTAATTGATTTTAAATATTTGAAAGATTAATTTTAACTTGAATTCCAAATATCACTATTTATTTGATAATTATATTATTGAATTTAATAATTGGAAGTTGGGTGAAATATTGAATCTTCAGTTTTAAGCTTATTAAAAATAATTTGAAGGCTTGTAAAATTTATATTGATAGAACTGAAGATAGTAAAAGTGTTAAAATTTAAGTTGGAAGTGTTTTGTTCAGTTTTAAAATTTTACAGTTTAAATTGAATTTAAAAATAGCTTTCCGAGGCACAGTCTCCGAATTCGACGAAACAAGTTTCATTGGATCCATAATATTGTATTATTATTGGATTTCAATTTTCGTAGTGTTCGGAGTTGTTGTGTGAGCTTATGATATATAAACGCGCTGAATTAATATCGAAATTTAGTATAATAACTGGTTTCAAAAAGATAACTTCTCCATACGATCGAATTAGGACTCGAAACCTTTTCCAGTGTGTTCGAAATAGGGATATAACATTATAAACGCCCAGCGGCACACTTTGATATGAGGTCTAAATTTGAATTTGCTAATACGAGATACTTTAGAAAGAAATTTTAAAATATTATAATGGAAAAGGAAAGTCAAAGCCCTATGCCCATTCTTCTAAAGCATGCCATACCCTTCATGTATAACGTACTCGCGCATCCTCCTCTTCCTTTGAAATCGAACTTGCGTTCTTTCTCTAAATCAATTCGTGAAATCGACTTATAAAATAAAAAATGTCAACTGAAATAAATTCAAAAACAAAAATCAAGCCCGTTCAAGTCGAACCGAACGAAATCAAGGCGAACTCGATCTCGCATGGGCAAATGAGGGCGTGACTTGTCGAAGATGGTGATACTTGTAGGGGCGGCGGCGATGTCGAAGGCCAGGCATAGTCGAGTCAAGGCGAATGGAGGTTACGAGGAGCGTCGGTAGGGGGTTTGGCACGTGAGCTCGAGGTCGCGGCAACTGGAACGAATCTTGTGGCGGCTGCGTTCGTATAGTGTTGGCTTCGGCTTCGATTTTGGAGACGAGGTTAGGTTTGGTCGAGAGGGTGTCGATCTAGGGATATGGAGGGAGGCAGTTTGTCGCTGTCAAAGTCGAAGCTAGGGCTTTAGGCTGGGTATACTGTGGCGATTCGACATTCGTCGACAGGAGGCAGTAAGGTAGTTTATTATTTGTTAATTATAATTTGTATTCTAAAGAAATAAAATAAAATTTACTATTACAGTAAAGCAAAGTTCTATTGTGTACTGGAAAAAGAAAACAATTTTTAAATATATATTAAAAAATTATTTTATATAGATAAGAGTTTATAAAAATAGATTTAAAATTGCATATAGCATATTCCGTAGTACATGTAGTTTAAAAGAAAAAAAATTAATTATATATATACCTACTTTCATTTACTAGTTATATTTAAAGATTAATTTGTTATATTAGCTTATTTGATTTATTATAGTCACTAAAAGATTTTTTAAGGGAATTATTAGTTTAAATTAAATTAAATTATTATTAAATTAAATTTGTTAAATGGGAGTAGTTGATTCAACTGGTAATAAACCGGGCATTATTAATACAAGGTCCAAAAATTGGAAGAATGGTCGAGATGGAAATGATATGCCAAACAAAAATCAAAGGTGAGTTAATCTCACTCTTTTGGATTTTTATTTCAATTTAAGTAATTGGTTGAATGATTGAATTAATTTGATGTGGTATATTATATAGTAATATATAGTATATTGGAGTGATTGATTTCCTGCATTATATAGCGGATGAGACCCTATGCGCCGCATAATAGCGAATAATATTATATTAATCCCATATACTGCGACATTCCACCTTGAAGTGGAATTGGTATTGTGCTAACATCTGTGGATGCAGGGAAACAGGTTAGAGGGATCCAACTGGATTCCTCAAAACTATTTAGATTGTTTAATATTCTGTGTTATGAATATTTGATATTCTGTGATAAATTATAATGATAATTGGAATATTGAATACTATGGTTTGCTTAAATATATTTCGGTACACTGGGTCATCAAAATATTTAGAATTGGATTTTTGGAAGAAATATAAGAGTGAATTTTGGAAATGAAATAATTATAGAATAAAAAATAGAATGAATTGGAAAGAAATAAAAGTGATTTTAAAACTGAAGTTAAATTGTAAAGTAGAGATTTAAAACAAGTTTTAAATCAAAGTTAAATCTGGAATCCAAGTTAGCGAATCTCAGTTTTTAAACAAATAAAGTATTTTTTAAAATTTAAATTATTTTAACATCTTGAATGTTAAAGTGCATTTTTAAATCGATTTGAATTTAAAAATGAATTTGGTTTTAAATTTCTTTAAACTTCTTTGTAAAATGAGTAATTAATTTATTTAATGAAGTAAATAAATAGGTAGTTAATTACTGGTTGTGATTAATCAAGAGTGATTAATATTTGTGGTTTAATTAATGATTAATTACTTAATGTAATTAATTTAGATTAGGATAAATTAAAATCTAATTATAAATCATTAATTTATATAATTAATGATGTAATTAAAGGTTGATTAATTAAGATTAATTAATCAATAATTAGTGATTTATGAGAAACTAATTAATATAAGTAATTAAGGATTAATGTAATTAATTATAGTTAATTAATTTGTGAACTAATTAAAGATTAATTACTGTTTTGGTTAAGAATAATTAATTTGTGTAATTAATTAAAGATAACTACTTGAATGTAATTGGAGGATAATTAATCCAGGGTGATTAATTAAGATGGATAATTATGGAATGATTAATTAATTGATTTGAAATTAATTAATGTCAAGTGAAGGAATCTAAGTGATTGAGGTTAGTAATTCAATTAGAAGTGATTAAATTTATTTTGGAAGTGTTCAAGTTTGCTTATGGATGATTGAATGGTATCAGATGCCTTGAATGAGTTGATATCTCTGATATGAAATGTTTTATAGTATCATATGTTTGGGCGGACAAGATATTGTGGTTATCTATCAATGATGAATGGTTGTGTAAAGGGACATCCTGTATTTAAAGTTTGAAGTGTATTTCATTTGGATAACTTGGGTTATGATGACATGAGACTCGAAGAGATCGAGATTGGGTATTAGAAAATACCCGAAACCACTTCGAATTTTTATAGATTGATATGTGAGATCAATAGGCTGGAATGAGATGATTTAAGTGAATTGGACTATTTAATCTAAATTTTGGTACTTAGAAAATTGATGTGTGAAATAAGAGATGTCTATAACAAATTGTGAATTTGTAAATTGATACGAGTTACCCTGGGTTTTATATAAGTTGTATGCTTTGTATTCCATGTTAGATGGGTTTACTCACGCTGGTTTCCAGCCTGACCCGGGTGTTATTTGGATGTAATGCTCGGGTCAGACCGAGTATTACAGATTTTCAGGTAAGAACGTTCTGGAGCTCAGGAGGTGAGCTGGATGGCGAGAACGTATGGAGTGTCTCCGCTGTATTATATTGTTGTATATCTGAGACATGATGATTATGTATATCCAGTGTCTGTATATATGTGTAACTCTGATGTATTATAAATGTATTTGACAGATACAAAATTCTTTTGTAAACTGTTATTATTTGATATTATATTTTGATCTGCTGCGAATGTGGGAATCTTTGTTGTATTTCTTCTTCTTCTTTTCCTATCCTTTCTTCTTTCCCTAACTATCTGGAATTTTCTGGATCGAAAATTTTGGGTCGTCACAGTTGGTATCAGAGCAGAAGGTTAAGCGAGAATCTTGGCTCTGGTAGGATTACTCATTAAGGATAGGGTCAATGGTACCCTAGAATGAGTTGTGTGTGTGTGTGTGTGTGTGTGTGTGTGTGTGTGTGTGTATGAGAGCGTACTTGTTATTTGCTTATATAAAGATTTTAAATGATTTAATAAAAGAGTATATTTTGATATATAGAGCAATATTTCCTTCTAATAAATATTAAGGTGATTGGTTGTTAAATTATTGGAATTAAGTAAAGAAGTAATATAATACAACCAAACTAAAATAGAATAAAGATAAGTTTGAAATGGATTCAAGCTGAAATTGAAATCTTGAATTAGGGAAGAGTTTCAGAATAAGATGATAATGAATGGTTTCAGATATGATAATCTTGGTTATTATCATAAATGAATGTTGTGTTTAAAAATTAATGAGTAAGAAAATGAAATGTTTTATAGAAGTAAAACATTTAGGCAAGTGTGACTTATAAATTGGAACTGAAGTTGATTTGAAATAAATCGGGGTCCAGAATTTGAAAATTTTGTTTCAATTTAATGAAGAAATAATAAATAATGTTATTTAATATTATTAGAATGATAGAGCTTGATTCAACAAGAGTCATTTGAAATTTTTAAAGGAATTTGTTTGAATTTAAAACCAAAGGTGGTTTAAAATTTAAAAGTAACCTGGTATGTAAGGGAAGTAAATATGAAATAAACTCTAAGGTTGAGTTTTGAATTTTCCTTGGAATGTGATGTGAAACCCAAAGTGAAGTAAGTTTTAAACTTAAGTGGGAAGGTTATTAATCTGAAGTATAAAATTTGAATGGAAATTCAAATTGTGTAAATTTGACTGGATTAAGTAAATTGAATTTAACTTAGAGGAAGTTAAATAAGTTTGAATGGACAACCTGATTTGGAAATTGAACAGTTTGGCTCTGGACTGTTTTTAGAATAAATTGTTTTAATATTAATCTATTTTTCCAAGCTATTTACTATATACCATCTTTTTTTAAAAGCCAGATTATTTTATATTTTTTTACAATTATTTTTGGGAACTATTTAAAAAAATTTCGACTGTTTTATAAACTAATTACTATTTTTCAACTATTCTACAAGTTAATTACTATTTTACAACTATTTTGCAATTATTTAAAATTTCTATAACTATTTGACTATTTTCCAACTATTTTACAATTACTTAACTATTTTATAGCTATGTTACAAACAAATAATTATTTTTCAACTAATTATCTATTTTTAAAATTTGCAAGCTATTTTCTAAATATAAACTGGTCGGAGCTCAAACTGTTATTGATTAAATACCCAACTGAGATAAGAATTGAAGTGAATAAAATCATAGTAAGGATGAATAGAAAGGAAATTGATTTGGCTAATAATCAATGAAGTTAAATATGTAAGATGTACATATATTATTCTATTCGCATAGTGATTTGATCCAGATTCGAGCATAGAATTTCGAGATAGTTATATCAAACCGAGTTAGGATTTTTCAATCGATTTTCGACGGCAAACCTAGATATGAATTGTTGATTGGTTCTGGATATTCTCTATCATAGTTAGGCTATGCAAGGAGAATGACGGTTTCTAATCAAGAAACCAGATCTGTGCTCGCACTAGGAAGTTGGGTGGATGATACTAGTTCGAAAGTGAAATTGTGTGATCGAGTGAGCGATCAGATTAATATAGCGTACGGATGATATGTGTACATCGTACGGGTTTGAATGAAACTAATATTGGAAATTTCTATGATAAAAGTGACTTTATAGAGTAATCAAATTTGAATATTTGATTTGGAATAAACAAAGTTATATATCTTTGTTATATAAGATAAATCTCCCATTGTTGAATCTATTGCCGAAAGAAAAGGATTTTGAAAGTGTTTGAAGTATAAAAGGAGTTTTATACAAGTTAGAAATGATCCAAAGTTTTCAAAATTTTTTATATATATCTATATATTTATAAAGGATCTTATGAGGATTTTGGAAAAAAAGGTTTTGGAAACCTTTGGATTTGGAAAGGCTTGTGATTTTGGGGTAAAAATCAATATTGGAATTTGGAAAGCCTAGAGAATTATCGATTTTGGGATAATTGATTCTGAGAAAAGTAGATTTAGATGAGATTCATACTAGGTGTATGATTTGGAAGATACTATATGTATATAGCATAAAGTGTTTTGATAATGGCTCTAGGGAAAATAGCGCTCCCTTGAAATGAACTTTTCAGGAGTGCCGTAGGGTGGTACTGCCTTGAACCCTAATGGGGCTCTAAAGTTGATCCCGTGAGGAGTCTGGAAAAAACTAGTTCCTGGGGATTATGAATAGTGTGTAGCGAAAGTCGAGGGCACTGATGCCTACAGATGCATTTGGGTTATGCTGTGACGACAGTGTAACTCGATGTCACTGCGATCTACTACAGACCATAGCGAAAGTCGTGTGTGCCGTTAAGAGCCAACAGTCTATGTTTGATTTTATATCGGTAGACTACGACCTATGGTAATATAGCGAAAGTCGTGTGTGCTGCTAAGAGCCAACAGTTTGCTTTTGATTTTATATCGGTAGACTGCGACCTATGTGGGAGTGGAGAAGTTTCATTTTTGACAGCGAAAATCGAGGGCGCTGATGTCTACAGTTACATGTACTTTTGCTGTAATGCCAACATAACCATGGAATGTAGCTACGATCTGTTGTGGGTTCCATGGCGTAGTCGAGGGGCGCGGAGTGCCTACAGTTACATGGACTTTTGCTGCGATGGCAACGTAACCATGGAATGTAACTGCGACCATGGATGGGGGTGATGATTTCTAGAGCATTCTCACCAAAGATATTTCCTCTAGTTTCAAAAACTGTTTTCTATATTTTCAATAAAATTATTTTCCCAAGTATTTTCACTAGGTGTTGAAAACGAGTTTACCAAGTACTTATAGATTTTCAGTCCTATACCTGATCAAAGTATGACTGAATTTCTATGTGAACAAGGATGGACTAGTTGAGACATCGAGTTATCAGAAGTATTTTTATTAAAAGCTATTTTAATAGTATTATGTGAATTTAAAAGTATTTCTAAAGTTTTAAAATAAAGGAGTAAGCTAGTTGGCTAAATAAATCAGTTAAGTGAGTATGTTAATAAGATTTAAATTGATTAAATAAAAGTTGAATTGGGAGTTATCAATGGAGTTTGGAAATGAAAACTTGAGCTATAAATTAAATTTGACTTGAATTGTTAGTAAATTGAATACAATTGGAATATTGTCGAATGAAAAGGAAGTGGGATTGAAACAGAAATAGTTTGAATTGCAATTAAGTTCAAGAAGGTAGAAATGAATTGAAAGCGGCCTTGTAATTAATTAAATGAGTCGTGAATGAATTGAATTTGGAAATTAAATTTATAATAACTAATCAAATAGATTTGTAGATTGAAATGAGATTTGATTGAAATAGAACCAAGTTAAATTGAAAAGGAAAATTTATTTTGCAAATGAAGTGAGCTTAAGTTTTGAAGTTGGACTAAATTAAAGTAAATTAACATAAGTTTAAAATTTATAGAAGCTCGACTTCAAATAGGAAGGGTAGACCATTAAATAAAAGCTTGGGTTGAATTAATTTGGGAATGGTTAGTAGTATACAGGCATGAAATGTGTCGAGCTAAATAAAATAGTTGTGAATGAATTAAAATGGAATGGAATTAAATAAAATTGAGTCGGAATCAATTTAAATTGGTTACAAAACTTAAGTAATTATTTATTCACATGGATATCATCAAATTGCATAGAATGAATTGTCATTTGACGTAAACGAAGGTAATTAAATTTCTATGAGTTGATGGAGATTAAATAAATTGGTTTTAAGATCAGTTGAAATGAATATGAGTTTGTTTTTACTTAAAAATGAATTGAATGTAATCAATTGAGTTATAAACCATTTAAATTGAGTGAAGTTGTATACGAATTGGTTGTAAACAATTAAAATTAATGTCGGAACCCTATGTGTTGCTTATGAAATGCATATGTTTAGCTATTGAAATTAAGTGAATTGTTAATAAATTTCATATATTTAGTACTTACATGTTTGAATTGAGTAAGTACAGGTACTGGGAAGCCGTTTGGCTGGATTTGGACACGCTAATTGCTAAATTAATAAGCCGCTTGCTTAAAAATGCTAAGTAAAGGTACGCCAACGCAATAAAAATAGGAAATATGAACTGTTTTTGTTTTTTCGACCGTGTGGGTCGATGTATATATATTTATATCTCTTGTAAAACTGCAAAAGCTTCTCCGTACAAAGGAGACTCTGGCAAAAAATTTCGAAAATTTTGGAAGTTAGAAAATTTTTGGGAAAATTTTTGTTAGCGATAAAATGATTTCAAATTGGAATTGAAATAAGGAATTTTGAAAATGGAGAGTATAACTAATTGTTTAGTTGGAACTAAAGGATTAGAAAAGTGAATATGGATGATTGTGAATAAGTGAATAGAAATCAAAATAGATATGAAATCTTTGTAAAGAAATGTGTAAAGCAATTTTTGAATGTTGTAATTGAACATTATTGCTTAGTAGGATATACAGGTATTATGAAGGAAAAGGAAAATAGGTTTTAATTCCAGAAGATAAATTTGAATTGCTCGACAAAAAGGTATCGGTTTAAATTTCTGTATGATTGGGTTTTTGATCTAGCCACCTAGTTTTTTTGTTTTCATTTGGAATTTGGGAGCCCGTAGAGGCATTTTGTAGTTGTACCGAGCTAGCCGTGCAAAGGGGATGCTGGCGTAATTTTTCGGAAATTTAGAGAGTTAGTAAATTTTTGAGAAATTTTTTTAAATTGAAATTTGAATGATTGAGAAAAAATGTATTGCTTGAAAACTATGGGAGAGTTTCGGAAGTTAGTAAGAATGATAATGAGTCTTTTATAAAAAGATAGTTGGTAGGATGTTGAACTGTTAGTTTTGGGGGAAAAGTAAACGGGTATTGGACCATTCTGCCTAACTAGTAATTTCGAGGATGAAATTCTTTTAAGGGGGGAGGAATGTAACGACCCGGAATTTTTGAGCATTTGAAATTGGAATATTTAATTGATTTTAAATATTTGAAAGGTTAATTTTAACTTGAATTCCAAATATCACTATTTATTTGATAATTAAATTATTGAATTTAATAATTGGAAGTTGGGTGAAATATTGAATCTTCATTTTTAAGCTTGTTAAAAATAATTTGTAGGTTTGTATATTTTAAATTGATAGAACTGAAGATAATAAAAGTGTTAAAATTTAATTTGAAAGTGTTTTGTTCAGTTTTAAAATTTTATAGTTTAAATTGAATTTAAAAATAGCTTTCCAAGGCATAGTCTCGGAATTCGAGGAAACCAGTTTCATTGGATCCATAATATTGTATTATTATCGGATTTCAATTTTCGTAGTGTTTGGAGTTGTTGTGTGAGCGTACGATATATAAACGTGTTGAGTTAATATTATAATTTAATATAATAACTGGTTTCAAAAAGCTAACTTCTCCATATGATCGAATTAGGACTCGAAACCTTTTCCAGTGCGTTCGAAATAGGGGTATAACATTATAAACGCCTAGCGGCACGCTTCGATAGGAGGTCTAAATTTTAATTTGCTAAAACGAGATACTTTATAAAGAAAATTTTAAAATATTATAATGGAAAAGGAAAGTCAAAGCCCTATGCCTAATCTTCTAAAGCACGCCATACCCTTCATGTATAACGTACTCACGCGTCCTCCTCTTCCTATGAAATCGAACTTGCGTTCTTTCTCTAAATCGATTCGTGAAATCGACTTATAAAATAAAAAAATGGCAACTGAAATAAATTCGAAAATAAAAATCAAGCCCGTTCAAGTCGAAATCGAACGAAATCAAGGTGAATTCGATCTCGCGTGGGCAAATGAGGTTCACGACTTGTCGAAGACGGTGATACTTGCAGAGGTGTAGGCGATGTCGAAGGCCAAGCGTAGTCGAGTCAAGGCGAATGGAAGTTACGAGGAGCGTCCGCAGGGGGTTTGGCACGCGAGCTCGAGGTCGTGGCGATTTGAACGAATCTTGTGGCGGCTACGTTCGTATAGGGTTTGCTTCGGCTTCGATTTTGGGGACGAAGTTAGGTTTGGTCGAGAGGGTGTCGATCTAGGGATGTGGAGGGAGGTAGTTTGTCGCTGTCAAAGTCGAGGCTAGGGCTTTAGGCCGGGTTTACTATGGCGATTCGACATTCGTCGGTAGGAGGCGGTAAGGTAGTTTATTATTTGTTAATTATAATTTGTATTCTAAAGAAAATAAAATAAAATTTATTATTACAGTAAAGCAAAGTTCTGTTGTGTACTGTAAAAGGAAAAGAGTTTTTAAATATATATAAAAAAATTATTTTATATAGATAGGAGTTTATTAAAAATAGATTTAAAATTGTATATAGCCCATTCCTTAGTATATGTAGTTTAAAAGAAAAAAAATTAATTATATATATATACCTACTTTCATTTACTAGTTATATTTTAAAGATTAACTCGTTATATTAACTTATTTGATTTATTATGGTCACTAAAAGATTTTTAAAGGGAATTATTAGTTTAAATTTTATTATTAAATTAAATTTGTTAAATGGGAATAAATTGAGTAGATGATTCAAATGGTAATAAATCAGAATTATTTATACAAGGTCCAAAAATTGGAAAAATGGTGAGATGGAAATGGATTGCCAAACAAAAAAAAAGGTGAATTAATCTCACTCTTCTGGATTTTTATTTAAATTTAAATGGTAAAATTTACATAATTGGTTGAATTGATTTGATGTGGTATATTATATAGTAATATATAGTATATATTGGAGTGATTGATTTCCCACATTATATAGCGGATGAGACCCTATGCGCCGCATAATAGAGGATGATATTATATTAGTCTCATATACCACGATATTCCACCTAGAAGTGGAATTGGTATTGTGCTAACATCTGTGGATGTAGGGAAACAGGTTGGAGGGATCCAACTGGATTCTATAAAATTATTTAGATTGTTTAATATTCTGTGTTATGAATAATTGATATTCTGTGATAAATTATATTGATAATTGGAATATTGGATACTATGGTTTGGTTGAATTTATTTCGGTGCTGGGTCATCAAAATGTTTAGAATTGGATTTTTGGAAGAAATATAAGAGTGAATTTTGGAAATGAAATAATTATAGAATAAAAAATAGAATGAATTGGAAAGAAATAAAAGTAATTTTAAAACTGAAGTTAAATTCCAAAGTAGAGATTTAAAACAAGTTTTAAATCAAAGTTAAATCTGGAATTCAAGCTAGTGAATCCCAGTTTTTAAACAAATAAAGTTTTCTATTTAAATTTAAATTGTTTTAACATCTTGAATGTTAAAGTGCATTTTTAAATTGATTTGAATTTAAAATTGAATTTGGTTTTAAATTTCGTTAAATTTCTTTATAAAATGAGTAATTAATTTATTTAATGAAGTAAATAAATAGGTAGTTAATTACTGGTTGAGATTAATCAAGAGTGATTAATATTTGTGGTTTAATTAATGATTAATTACTTAATGTAATTAATTTAGATTAAGATAAATTAAAATGTAATTAGAAATCATTAATTTATATAATTTATGATGTAATTAAAGGTTGATTAATTAAGATTAATTAATCAATAATAAGTGATTTATGAGAAACTAATTAATATAAGTAATTAAGGATTAATGTAATTAATTATAGTTAATTAATTTGTGAAATAATTAAAGATTAATTACTGTTTTTAGTTAAGAATAATTAATTTGTGTAATTAATTAAAGATAACTACTTGAATGTAATTGAAGGATAATTAATCCAGGGTGATTAATTAAGATGGATAATTAAGGAATGATTAATTAATTGATTTGAAATTAATTAATGCCAAGTGAAGGAATTTAAGTGATTGAGGTTTAGTAATTCAATTAGAAGTGATTAAATTTATTTTGGAAGTGTTCATGTTTGCTTATGGATGATTGAATGGTATTGGATGCCTTGAATGAGTTGATATCTCTGATATGAAATGTTTTGTAGTATCATATGTTTGGGCGGACAGGATATTGTGGTTATCTATCAATGATGAATGGTTGTGTAAAGGGACATCCTGTATTTAAAGTTTGAAGTGTATTTCATTGGATAACTTGGGTTAGGATGACATGAGATTCGAAGAGACCGGGATCGGGTATTAGAAAATACCCGAAACCACTTCGAATTTTTATAGATTGATATGTGAAATCAATAGGCAGGATTGAGATGATTTAAGTGAATTGGACTATTTAATCTAAATTTTGGTACTTTGAAAATTGATGTATGAAATAAGAGATGTCTATAACAAATTGTTAATTTGTAAATTGATACGAGTTACCCCGGGTTTTACATAAGTTGTATGCTTTGTATTCCATGTTAGATGGGTTTACTCACGTTGGTTTCCAGCCTGACCCACATGTTACTTGGATGTAGTGCTCGGGTCAGACCGAGTACTACAGATTTTCAAGTAAGAACGTTCTGGAGCTTAGGAGGCGAGCTGGATGGCGAGAACGTATGGAGTGTCTCCGCTGTATTATATTGTTGTATATCTAAGACATGATGATTGTTTATATCCAGTGTCTGTATATATGTGTAACTCTGATGTATTATAAATGTATTTGACAGATAGAGAATTCTTTTGTAAGCTGTTATTATTTGATATTATATTTTGATCCGCTGCGAATGTGGGAATCTTTGTTGTGTTTCTTCTTCTTCTTTTTCTATCTCTTTCTTCTTTCCCTAGCTATCTGGAATTTTTGGGATCGAAAATTTTGGGTCGTCACAGTGAGTAAAACCTTTTCTTTTGGAATAAAAATTATCTTGATTTTGATGAACAATATGTTGTGAAAATATAATGGCTGTTGTATTGAATTATCATATTGTTTTGATAGCATATGATTATACGATTATGTTTAAGCTTGGAATTGAGATTTGGTGGTTGAATAATATGTCTGGATATGGATACGTGAATTGTTGGTTATGAAATGATGGTAGTATGTTTATGAAACAAAACCAAATGTATGTCATGGAAATATTGTGAACTTAGCACCTTGGAAAGTCGCAAAGACTTGAGATCAATTTTGAAAAATGAAAAGTTTTTTTTCTAGTTTTGGATTTTGAAAATGTTTTCCAAGTTTTCACTTTTGTTTTTAAGTTTCAAAACTTTTACACTTGTGTTTTCAAACATGTTGAGACGATCCGACTTTCTCACCATAGAAAATCATATCATCTGGAAGAAAGAAAGGGATAGAAAAGAGAAAAGAAAGAAGAGAAAGAAGAAACAACATCAGAATCTAAACAACGGAACGAATAAATTATATTAATGACATAAATATTACATAGTTTACAACTATCATCAGAGTTACACAGATATACATCACATACGAGACAGTTATAAACACCTGTCTAGATTATACAACTCAATACAATACAAGTAACTGCTCAGAGAAATCAACACAGCGGAAAACTATATATCTACACGCAGAAGCCTCCTACTCCATTGCTCCTCCACAATTCGTCAAAGCCAACCTGAATCCCTTGGCTACTCGTAAAAATTTGAGTACCCAAGAGTTTAAGAAAACAGAAGATAAACTCTGGGTCAGACATGGGTCTGGTGTGAGTAACAGGTTAAGGTTGCTTAACTTTTAAAAACCTTTTGAAAAGAAAGGTATCACATAAGACTTTCCACACATAAACATGGAAAAGTTTTTACCTTACGCTAACTAAAACATTTGATAGGAAATCCGATGATATTATAATAGTGTCTAGGGTTTTCAAGTGAAATACAGAAATAACTGGAATGCTTACATCTCACGTTCCAACATAGTTGGGCACAACTAATACGTACGACACTTATTGGATTTTGGATTCCATCAATGGCAGGGCTACCGGGGTACCGCCCGTCACAGTATGTGGCTTAAATCAACGTACCGAGGATCACTCCCAATCCCCTGCAACACAATGCCGGAACCATTCCTTACTGAACAGTTCCGAACAAGACAACCCCACGGTTGTAGCTAGCAACCGCCCACACAGCCGAATAAAAAGGGACCTCTAGACAGGGAAAAATCTCATCCTACTTGGGCATGACCCACTTAACCTTGCTGCACCTCCCCTGTTTTAGTCATTCCCGGTTGATGAGGCTTGAGTCTACGATTACCTTTAATGAACACATCACTTAGAATGCTCATCGTCCACCTGACGATGTTCTAAAAGCATTCAATCCATACAAGTTTGTTCCGGGTTCGAACGAAACCGAAGGCATTATCTCGTTACACTCATTTTGGAATCACCCTAAGAGTTAATGACGTTAACCCTTGCACTCTGAATCTTCATCTTCACTTGAGATTCATGACCTATCGTTAATTTGAATTGATGTGGTTTTCAGATATCCAAATATGGAAACCCGATCTCGGTCTCATCGAAATCCAAAACGCCATCTTTTCGGTCTAAGTTATTTTAAAGTTTAAAACAATTCAATTATTTATATACACACAGATAGATAACTCACAAATCATAATTGATAATCAACATTATCAAATAAACAGGTAATCCACATTATCATCACAATAGATAATCTATATTATCATCACAACGCAACCAAAGCATTCATACCACACAATATTACTTATCTTGTTTCTGAGATCACAACCATTCAAGGCAATCAATGTCACCCATTCTTACATAAGCAATGATTTACTTAATCATAATATAATTGATTTAAAATGAATTAAATTAACTACCTCCATCTCTAGTTAATTTAAAGTGAATTAAATTAATTACTTCATCTTTAATTAATTTAAAATAAATTAAATTAATTACTCCATCAATATAAATCTTGCTTACTTAACCATTTAATTGACTAAAATCAATTAATTAATCATTCAAATTAATCACCTTAATTAACCGCCCTTGATTAATTATTCTTAATTACATTCATGTAATTATCCTTAATTAATTTCACAAATTAATTATTCTTAACCAAAAATAGTAATTAACCTTTAATTACTTCAATTAATTAATTAACTAAAATTAATTATATTAATCCTTAATTAATTACATTAATTAATTACCTTTAATCACTTGTCATTGATTAATTAACCATAATTAATCAACTTTAATTACATCATTAATTGTATTAATTAATGATCCTTAATTACATTTTAATTAATTATCCTCTTAAATTAATTACCTTACGTAATTAACCCATAATTGTAACGACCCGTATTTTACGTGTCGATAAATCGTAGAATTTGCAGGTCATTAGCGTTGTTTGTGTTGTTTCTAGCCTGAGTCGTTTAGAAGTTAACTCGAGTGAAGTGATGAGTCGTGACCGACTCATAAACATAGCCGAGTTAAGGCTTGAGTCGTAACCGACTCATGAGATGGACCGACCTAGTAGGAGTTAGCCTCATAAGATTTGTGACCGACTTAAGGATCTCCGGGTTAAGGATGAGTCGTGTACGAGTTACGACTCAGGGGGTTTGCTGAGTTAAGGAAGTGGCCGAGTCATAGGAGTTACGACTCAAGGAGTTTAGGCGACATAAGAATATGACCGACTCATAGTGACCGAGTTAAGTGTTGCCGAGCTAGCAAAGTTACCGGGATACCGACTTAAGGATAGACGACTTAGAGTATGACCGAGATAGGATGGACCGACCTAAGATAGTGACCGACTCAAGGGTTAGCGGCTTAAGGGGCTTAGGGCTTAGGTCGTGGATAGTTGAGTCGGTGGGGTCTTGAGTCGGTAAGGGCTTGGGTCGGCAGGGTGTTATCTCGTTAGGGGGTTAAGTCATTAAGAGGTTGGGGTAGATAGGTCGGTGACGACCTAAGTTAAGTCGGAGATGTTAGGTCGGCACTAGGCTAAGTCGTGGGGTTTGTGAAGGCGTTAGGTCGTATAGGAGTTAGGTCGCATGAGTCGTAGGGTCGGCCGTGTAGTTAGGTCGGCCATGGGATTAAGTCGGCAAGAGCTGAGTCGTACACGAGTTAGGTGGTTGAGTCGGCAGGGTTAGGTCGGCGCTGTTAGGTCGGCAGGGTTAGGTCGGCGGTGTTAGGTCGGCAGGGTTAGGTCGGCGGCGACTTAGGAACGGCCGAGATAAGGGGGAATTCAGCCTATAAATAGCGGGGTTTTTCTCACTTTTTGGCACCGGTTTTTGAAGCGACGAAGTGCTGCCATTTTGAAGACTCGACTACAACATTTCTTCATCTTCTTTTCTCCATTCCAATCTAATTCTAACATCCATCCAAGATCGAAGATCGAGATCGAAGATCCAAGTGCCAAAGTTGAAGATCTTCATCCGTTCGAGCTAGAATTCATCGATTGGAGCGAGATATTGCCGGATCAAACCTTGATCTTCGCTGTCCAGATCTGAAGTGTGTAGTTTTTGTAGTGTTTGGGTGATTTGGTGAGTGGTAGTTATCTCTCACGCGGATCCAAGGGAGTATATGGGATTGGTGGCTAGTTTATGTGTTTAAGATAGTGTTTTCTCGCATTTTCCTAAAGTCTGCATGTAGATCCATCATTTTTGAAGATGTTTATTTATGCAAGTTCATTTAATAAGTGTTAGAGACAAAACCCATGTTTTATATTTGATAGATCTATGCTAAAAACCTATGAATCATGCATGTTGGACTTTTACCCGTTTATTTACAAAATTTCCATTATTGTGGATATTGCTTGTTAGATCTTGTTTGAATGCTTGATTGTTTGTATTGATGATTGATTTAGATTGTTTCAAGTTAGCTAATGGTTGATTTGGAACAAGATGGTTCGAGATGATTCAAAAGCTAAGTGGAAAGACTCTTGAATGGTGGAAGCTGCCTGTAGCATATGAAGCGGATGTGGAAGCTCATATGGATGGATTCGAGGATGTGAGATCTTGCCATGATGCGAGAAGGCAAAGCATGATTGAGTTGGGACTTTGCTATGATATGATGAGGCAAGGCTTATGTTGAGATGGGACGGGTCATGATGACGTTCCAAGATGAGGGACTTTGCCATGATGTGATGAGGCAAGGCATATGTTGTGATGGGACGGGTCACAAAGACGTTCCAAGCACGGGTCATGACGACGTGCAAAGTTATAACTCGGTGATGCGGTCCGGGTTGGGGTGGATAATGGTTAGCTTGAGAGGCGCTTGAGCTAGTATGGAAGTAGTCGTCGAGGAGGATGACTAGGAGGCTAAGATCTCATCGTTGTTGAAGGTTCTAGCATACTCAAAGCAAGGGTACGTTGGAACGGGTCACGATGACGTTCCAGGCACGGGTCATGATGACGTGCTAGTACTCTGGGCTGATGCGTTCGGCTTAGGCACGGGTCACGATGACGTGCGGAGTTATGACTAGACCGGGGTTACCATTAGCTCTTGACAGGTGGTCATTCAACTAACGGTGAAATCAAGGCAATGATAACAGTGATAGCCAGAGTCATGGATGTTTGGTTGTATCATCATTCGGTCTCAAGAGCGGTGTTTTCTGGGTCCTTATCTGATCTTGGTTTAGGCCTTGGGGGTTTGTATTTGGAAAACATCGTCCTTGACTCGAGTGATTATTGCTTTACTTTAATTACTTGCTATGTTATGCTTGCTTCTCCTTAGTGTGTGTCTGGGGGCTATCACTGTAGAAAGAGGTGGAGTGGGATGGTTTGGTTCCTATTCCTTTTATCCCTTATGCTCTTTTGGTGTGTTTGATAGTTAATTTACTGCTCACTAAGACTTTGTCTGACTCAAGGTTTTATGTCTCCTCTTATTACCTTGGGCTGTTCATCCATGTTGGGATGAGCAGACAAGGTAGCAGGTGGCAGGTGCTGTTCTTAGAGTTCTCCGCTGATGATGACGAAGACGAGCAGGAGGCTATGCATATTATTTTTCTTATATGTACTGGGTATCCGCTGCTGTATTTGATTGAGTGTTATGTAGTGAGGTCTTGTTGTATGGATTTGTTGAGATGATTGTATAAAACTGCTATGTTGCTTATATGATGATGTTTTGTTCTATGGAGCTTCACTACATTATATTTCTCTATTGTATTTTATCCATGCGCTGTGAGTTGTACGATAGAGATCCTGCGATTTTATTTTACCCTGACTATCGTCCATGGCTGCCTTGCACACCTTTCAGCGCACTATTCCATTGTTTTGGTGCGGGAGTCATGGGCGGTCCTCACATTTGGTATCAGAGCTTTGGTTAATCGATTTTAGCCAACGCTCGCTGACGTAACTACGTAAGAGAGACGTAATTGTATTTTGATGGGTGATTACTATATATAATATAGTAGCCTAGAAGGATTTGAACTCCTTATGCAGTTGTTTCTTAAGGTGTTCTAATCATTCTTATTACAGATACTAAGGATGAGTCGAAGAGGGAGACCAGCTGCAAGGGAAAGCCGTGCTGATGAAGGAGCTGTTGATTATGGAACTATGTTCGAAGCGATGATGACTTCGATCATGAGAAGGATACCAGCTTCAGGATCATCAGTGGATGTGGGAGTTCAAGTTCAAGCTCCAAGACCGGTGGATTTTGCTAAGCTTTGCAAGGATTATACTTCTCTTGGAGGAAAAGCTTTCTTGGGGACGGAGTCGACTATTGAGGTGCAGAGATGGATTGATGCATGTCGAAGGATCTTTGGTGACTTAGGGATTGAGGATGCAACTAAGAGAAAGCTTGCATCGAGACAGCTTCAGGGAAGAGCTGCTGATTGGTGGAATTCTATCACCATTGATACCCCAGAAGAAGAGATTACTTGGGAGCAATTCCAAGTTAGATTTGAAGCCAAGTTCATCTCTACGGCTCAGAAGTCTGTTTTGTTCAAGAGGTTTGTAGAGCTCAAGCAAGGTGGGAGACCAGTTCTTGAGTATATTTCTGAGTTTGAAGCTTTGTCCAAGTATGCCAGATCGTACATTGATTCTCCCTACCAGAAGAATGAAAAGTTTGTGACTGGTCTGGATGCTTATCTAGGAAGGCAGTTAGTGGATCATCTGGACGATCCATTTGAGAAGCTGGTGGAGAAAGCTCTGAGGCATGAGAGTTTGTTTCCTAGGGAAAGTTCTGTTGTTGCTGTAACCAGGGAAGGATCTAAACCACAGCAGAGTGGAAATAAGAAGAGGAAGCAGCAGCAACAGAAGGGAAAGGATGGTCAGAAGAAGCCAAAGGGCGAGGTGACTTGTTATAACTGCCGTCAGAAGGGTCATCTTTCTCGGGATTGCAAGAATCCGAAGGTGCAGTTGAAGTGTTACAACTGTGATAAGCTGGGACACATTAAGAAGGACTGTCCAGAACCGAGGAAAGATAGGCAGGTTGTGCAAGCCTATGCTTTGGGGGCTGTTCCATCGTCTTCAAAAGCTCCGACTGCTGAAGAAAAGGGGAAGAGTGTGGTGGTTCAAGGTACTCTTTCTATTTGTGGTGTTCCAGTTAGAGTGTTGTTTGATACTGGAGCGTCGCATTCTTTTGTTTGTGATGATTTGGTAAGCCGGTTAGGTATGAAACCGGATATTGTTGATAGGCCATTGGTTGTGACTAATCCAGTGGGGGGTTCGTCATGTTTGTGTATGATATGCCGTGGTCTAGTTGTGTCGAGTCATGATTGCTCGTTTGTTTGTGATTGCTTTGTTCTGAACTTTGCGGGGTTCGGAATTATTTTGGGTATGGACTGGCTTAGGAAGTATGCGGCTAGGATTGATTGTGAGAGGCTTGAGGTGACAGTCGGGAATGTGGAAGGGCGAAAGGTTGTGATACGATGTAAGCATGAAGAAGGCGTCTTCATGAGCTTCATGTATTCGCTAGTTGTTCCACGGGATGGACTGTCATCGGTGCCTATTGTGAATGAGTTTGAGAATGTCTTTGAGGAAGTCAAAGGGTTGCCGCCGCATAGGGAGATCGAGTTTCGTATCGATCTAGTTGAGGGAGCCAGACCTGTTGTGATGCCTCTTAGGCGGATGGCACCGAGGGAGCAGCAAGAGCTGAAGGTGCAAGTTGATGACCTTTTGCAGAAAGGATTCATTCGGAGAAGTGTGTCCGAATGGGGTGCGCCAGTTGTGTTCGCAACCAAAGCGGATGGATCGTTGAGGTTGTGTGTGGATTATCGTGAGCTGAATAAGGTGACTAAGAAGAACAAGTATCCATTGCCGAGAATAGATGACTTGTTTGATCAGCTTCACGAGGCTAAGGTGTTTTCTCAGATGGATTTGGCAACGGGATTTCACCAGTTGAGAGTGGCGAAGGATAGTGTGCCGAAGACTGCTTTCAGGACACCATCCGGGTTTTATGAGTGGCTGGTAATGCCGTTTGGATTGACTAACGCGCCAGCATATTTTGTGGATCTTATGAATAGAGTGTTCAGAGATCAGTTGAATAAGTTCGTGCTTGTGTTCGTGGATGATATTTTGGTTTACTCCAGAACCGAGGAAGAGCACAAGACGCACTTGAGGATTGTTTTGGGAATTTTGTGGAAACATCAGCTGAAGGCTAAGTTTTCGAAGTGTCACTTCTGGAAGAGTGAAGTGAGGTTCTTAGGCCATGTTATCTCTGGAAATGGAATAGCGGTTGATCCCGCTAAGGTGGCAGCGATCCAGGATTGGGTTAGACCTAAGAATGCATCTGATGTGAGAAGTTTTCTTGGATTAGCAGGATATTATCGTCGGTTTATCAAAGACTTTTCCAAGATAGCTGCACCGTTGACAGGATTGACGAAGAAGAACCAAGTGTTCAGATGGGATGATAAGTGTGAGCAAGCTTTCGTAATCCTGAAAGAGCGACTGACGAGTGCTCCTGTTTTGACTATTCCTGGTGGGAATGATGAGATGGTGGTTTACACCGATGCATGTGGCACTGGACTTGGAGCAGTGCTAATGCAGAGAGATAAAGTTGTTGCGTATGCTAGTCGACAACTGAAGCCGCATGAAAGGAATTATCCGACTCATGATCTGGAGTTAGCGGCGATTGTGTTTGCTTTGAAGATGTGGAGACATTACCTATTGGGAGTTCGATTTGAGTTGTTTACAGATCATAAGTCATTGAAGTATCTGTTCTCCCAAAAGGATTTGAATCTTCGACAGCAACGGTGGCTAGAGTTCCTAGCATCATATGATTTCGGTATAGCCTATACTCCGGGAAAAGGAAACGCAGTGGCTGATGCGTTAAGTCGAAGACATGCAGGTTTGGGAGCCATGTTTTCGGAGTGGAAGAGTCTCGAGTATTTGGCTGAGTTTGATTTCAGGCCTAGATGCGAGTTGGAACCTGAGATGTTGGCAAACTTATCAATAAGGCCTACTCTAGTGGAAAGAATTGGCGAGAGCCAAAAGAAAGATGATAAGCTTGTCAAGATTATCCGTGATTTGGAATCTGGATTGGAACCAGAGAAGGATAAGGGATTCGAGGTCGATCGAGAGGGTTGGCTTCGAAAGCAAGGACGATTGGTTGTTCCCGATATTGATGGATTGAGAGATGAAGTTCTGAGGGAAAGTCATCACTCGAGGTTGACAATTCATCCAGGTGGAAATAAGATGTATCGGGATATGAAGAGAGCTTACTACTGGGAAGGAATGAAGAAGGATGTTGGAAATTTTATTTCCAAGTGTATGAATTGCCAGTTGGTGAAAGCTGAGCAGAAGAAGCCCAGTGGATTACTTCAGCCATTAGAAGTTCCTACGTGGAAGTGGGAGCAAGTGTCGATGGATTTTATTGATGGTCTACCTAGAACCAGGACAGGGAATGAAGGGATTTGGGTCATTGTAGATCGTTTGACCAAGAGTGCAAGGTTCATTCCTGTTCGATCGACTAGGACTGCATCGAAGCTGGCTGAGTTGTATGTGAAGTGGATTGTTCGATTCCATGGTGTTCCGAAGAGTATAGTGAGCGATCGAGATCCATTGTTCACTAGTGAATTTTGGAAGAGCTTCCAGGAAGTTTTGGGAACCAAGTTGTGTTTGAGTACAGCTTATCACCCTCAAACGGATGGTCAGACTGAGAGAGTCAACCGAGTTTTGGAAGATCTTCTTAGAGCATGTGTTTTGGACTTCGGAGGATCATGGGAAGATCACCTTCATTTGGTGGAGTTTGCTTATAATAACAGTTATCAGTCGAGTATTGGTATGGCACCATATGAGGCATTATATGGAAGACCGTGTAACTCTCCGACATGTTGGATAGAAACTGGAGAAAAGCTGATACTTGGGCCAGAGATGATTCGACAGACTTCAGATTGTATAGAGATCATTCGGCAACGAATGAAGGCAGCCCAAGATCGTCAGAGAAGTTATGCGGATAATCGACGAAAGGATTTGGAATTCGACGTGGGCGATATGGTTTTTGTGAAGATTTCTCCGTTGAAGAATGTTATTAGATTCGGGAAGAAAGGGAAATTGACTCCGAGGTTCGTTGGGCCATTTCCGATTATCGAGCGAATTGGAAAGCTCGCTTATAGAGTGGAGTTACCGGAAAAGATGGCGGGTGTGCACAATGTTTTTCATGTATCTTATCTACGGAAGTATGTGCACGACCCAACTACAGTAGTTTCTGCTGATAGCTGTGAAGACTTAGAGGTTGATCCCGTGGTTACGAGACCTCGTAAGCCGCTTCGTATTGTTGAAACCGATACGAAACAGCTTAGGAGGAAGACGATTACGTTGCTCAAGGTACAATGGAGTGATGATGTTAACGACTGTACATGGGAGGAGGAAGAGAGGATGAAGGCAGCTCATCCCGGACTCTTCGAGGTATGGCCCTAAAGTGTCGTGACATCTCATGAATTTGTAGCTTGTTCTAAGTCTTAGAATTCTGCATGCTAGGCTAGAATTGGATGCATGGTTTGTTGATTGCTATGGATGGTAGGCATGCGGAAGAATTGTGATTGCTGTTGTTTGCTTGGAATTTCGGGGGCGAAATTCCTAAGGGGGAGAGAATGTAACGACCCGTATTTTACGTGTCGATAAATCGTAGAATTTGCAGGTCATTAGCGTTGTTTGTGTTGTTTCTAGCCTGAGTCGTTTAGAAGTTAACTCGAGTGAAGTGATGAGTCGTGACCGACTCATAAACATAGCCGAGTTAAGGCTTGAGTCGTAACCGACTCATGAGATGGACCGACCTAGTAGGAGTTAGCCTCATAAGATTTGTGACCGACTTAAGGATCTCCGGGTTAAGGATGAGTCGTGTACGAGTTACGACTCAGGGGGTTTGCTGAGTTAAGGAAGTGGCCGAGTCATAGGAGTTACGACTCAAGGAGTTTAGGCGACATAAGAATATGACCGACTCATAGTGACCGAGTTAAGTGTTGCCGAGCTAGCAAAGTTACCGGGATACCGACTTAAGGATAGACGACTTAGAGTATGACCGAGATAGGATGGACCGACCTAAGATAGTGACCGACTCAAGGGTTAGCGGCTTAAGGGGCTTAGGGCTTAGGTCGTGGATAGTTGAGTCGGTGGGGTCTTGAGTCGGTAAGGGCTTGGGTCGGCAGGGTGTTATCTCGTTAGGGGGTTAAGTCATTAAGAGGTTGGGGTAGATAGGTCGGTGACGACCTAAGTTAAGTCGGAGATGTTAGGTCGGCACTAGGCTAAGTCGTGGGGTTTGTGAAGGCGTTAGGTCGTATAGGAGTTAGGTCGCATGAGTCGTAGGGTCGGCCGTGTAGTTAGGTCGGCCATGGGATTAAGTCGGCAAGAGCTGAGTCGTACACGAGTTAGGTGGTTGAGTCGGCAGGGTTAGGTCGGCGCTGTTAGGTCGGCAGGGTTAGGTCGGCGGTGTTAGGTCGGCAGGGTTAGGTCGGCGGCGACTTAGGAACGGCCGAGATAAGGGGGAATTCAGCCTATAAATAGCGGGGTTTTTCTCACTTTTTGGCACCGGTTTTTGAAGCGACGAAGTGCTGCCATTTTGAAGACTCGACTACAACATTTCTTCATCTTCTTTTCTCCATTCCAATCTAATTCTAACATCCATCCAAGATCGAAGATCGAGATCGAAGATCCAAGTGCCAAAGTTGAAGATCTTCATCCGTTCGAGCTAGAATTCATCGATTGGAGCGAGATATTGCCGGATCAAACCTTGATCTTCGCTGTCCAGATCTGAAGTGTGTAGTTTTTGTAGTGTTTGGGTGATTTGGTGAGTGGTAGTTATCTCTCACGCGGATCCAAGGGAGTATATGGGATTGGTGGCTAGTTTATGTGTTTAAGATAGTGTTTTCTCGCATTTTCCTAAAGTCTGCATGTAGATCCATCATTTTTGAAGATGTTTATTTATGCAAGTTCATTTAATAAGTGTTAGAGACAAAACCCATGTTTTATATTTGATAGATCTATGCTAAAAACCTATGAATCATGCATGTTGGACTTTTACCCGTTTATTTACAAAATTTCCATTATTGTGGATATTGCTTGTTAGATCTTGTTTGAATGCTTGATTGTTTGTATTGATGATTGATTTAGATTGTTTCAAGTTAGCTAATGGTTGATTTGGAACAAGATGGTTCGAGATGATTCAAAAGCTAAGTGGAAAGACTCTTGAATGGTGGAAGCTGCCTGTAGCATATGAAGCGGATGTGGAAGCTCATATGGATGGATTCGAGGATGTGAGATCTTGCCATGATGCGAGAAGGCAAAGCATGATTGAGTTGGGACTTTGCTATGATATGATGAGGCAAGGCTTATGTTGAGATGGGACGGGTCATGATGACGTTCCAAGATGAGGGACTTTGCCATGATGTGATGAGGCAAGGCATATGTTGTGATGGGACGGGTCACAAAGACGTTCCAAGCACGGGTCATGACGACGTGCAAAGTTATAACTCGGTGATGCGGTCCGGGTTGGGGTGGATAATGGTTAGCTTGAGAGGCGCTTGAGCTAGTATGGAAGTAGTCGTCGAGGAGGATGACTAGGAGGCTAAGATCTCATCGTTGTTGAAGGTTCTAGCATACTCAAAGCAAGGGTACGTTGGAACGGGTCACGATGACGTTCCAGGCACGGGTCATGATGACGTGCTAGTACTCTGGGCTGATGCGTTCGGCTTAGGCACGGGTCACGATGACGTGCGGAGTTATGACTAGACCGGGGTTACCATTAGCTCTTGACAGGTGGTCATTCAACTAACGGTGAAATCAAGGCAATGATAACAGTGATAGCCAGAGTCATGGATGTTTGGTTGTATCATCATTCGGTCTCAAGAGCGGTGTTTTCTGGGTCCTTATCTGATCTTGGTTTAGGCCTTGGGGGTTTGTATTTGGAAAACATCGTCCTTGACTCGAGTGATTATTGCTTTACTTTAATTACTTGCTATGTTATGCTTGCTTCTCCTTAGTGTGTGTCTGGGGGCTATCACTGTAGAAAGAGGTGGAGTGGGATGGTTTGGTTCCTATTCCTTTTATCCCTTATGCTCTTTTGGTGTGTTTGATAGTTAATTTACTGCTCACTAAGACTTTGTCTGACTCAAGGTTTTATGTCTCCTCTTATTACCTTGGGCTGTTCATCCATGTTGGGATGAGCAGACAAGGTAGCAGGTGGCAGGTGCTGTTCTTAGAGTTCTCCGCTGATGATGACGAAGACGAGCAGGAGGCTATGCATATTATTTTTCTTATATGTACTGGGTATCCGCTGCTGTATTTGATTGAGTGTTATGTAGTGAGGTCTTGTTGTATGGATTTGTTGAGATGATTGTATAAAACTGCTATGTTGCTTATATGATGATGTTTTGTTCTATGGAGCTTCACTACATTATATTTCTCTATTGTATTTTATCCATGCGCTGTGAGTTGTACGATAGAGATCCTGCGATTTTATTTTACCCTGACTATCGTCCATGGCTGCCTTGCACACCTTTCAGCGCACTATTCCATTGTTTTGGTGCGGGAGTCATGGGCGGTCCTCACAATAATTATTAATCCCTCTTGATTAACCATATTCAGTAATTAACTAACTTATATACCTCATTAAGACAAATTAATTATTACTCAATTAATTTCTTAATTACTCCCTTGATTAATTACTAAGTAATTATACTTAAATTACTTCCATTTTAAAACATCTTCAATAAATTGCATTCAGTAATTACCAATCAATTACTTCACTAAGTAATTTCCAATCCATTAATTGCATTAAGTAATTGTCATTAAAACATCCAATGTTTAAAATTAATTAAACTTAATTGATCAATTTAAACAATCACATTTTAACACAATTAATTACCTAAGTAATTAATTTCTTATTACTTATTAAGTAATTACACTTAAAAAATTCACAAATGATTATCATTAAATTAATTAATCTAATTAATTATTAAAAATTAACCAAATTAATTAATTATTAAATAATCTTGGTTAATGACCTTTATTAAGCATTCTTTAATTATCTTCATTAAGTGATTAACTTAGATTAATCACACATTAAATTATCTTTAATTATCCATTAATTAAAGTCTAATTATTTAATTAATTAAGTGTCAACAATCACTTAATTAGTCCTTAACTATTTAATTAATTAACCTTTATTAAAACTTAATTACTTAATTAATAATTCTTTGATCATCAATTAAATAATCTAATTAATGATCTTAATTACAAATTGATTAACCATTAATCAATATTTATTAAACCTTAATCAATTAATTAAATAAATTAACTAGTTATTCCTTAATTACTCCATTAATTAAATTAATTTCAAAATATTAAATCTTAACTTAATTTTAAGATAAAACATTTCTTAATTATGTTTAAAAACAACTTTATTTGGAATAAATTACTTTTGAAATGACTTTGAAATTTCATTTCAAATATGAAATTTAAAATGAATATCATTTAAACTTAAACAAAGTTTAAAATAATTTAAAACTGTTTAAAATTACAAGAAAAACAAGTGCTTGTCTTAGAAATGAAATTCAGAAGAGTTTTGAAACTAATTTCGTTTTTAAATTTAATAATTTAAATTTACACTTTACATACAAATTTGTTTAAATCTTTCAAATCTTAAAAACTTCTTTTAATTTCAAAACTGAAGTTCATATTTAACTTTTGATTTCCAGATTTAAATTTAATTTTAAACTTGCTCATATTTTAAAATTTTAAGTTTAAAAATATTTCAAACTACTAACTATTTTTTTAGTAGTAAATAATTCCAGTTTTAAACTTTATTACTTTTATATTTTTTTATTATTATTTAAAACTGAGATTTTAGATTTAAATTTGGATTCTAAAATTTAAACTTGAAATTTAAAACTAGGTTTAAAACCTTTCTTACATTTAAAAGCTTTAGATTTAAAAATTTAAAAACTGATTTTACAGGTTTCTGTAAAACCTAAAAAATACTGAACAACCCGAGCCACCACAAATCCGCTTCGAGTTATTCCCTCATTTGCTTCGAGTCCAGTACTTGGATAACTCGAGTCATTCCCGAGTTCAAAATCTACACACCACTAAAAGTTCATCTGAACTTCAACTGCACGGTGCACGTGCACCGTGGCTTTGGCCATCACCGGCCATCCACCAGCACTTCAACTCATCAGCGATCATCTCCATTCTCGATCACGATCACCAAAATCCACCACAGTAGCTCAAATCACAAATCGAGCTGGCTACCCAAACCTGGAAACAACAATCAGGTTTCTCTTCAAACCTGTCAATCACTATATCCTCGCCGCTCCGACCACCTGAAGATCAGCTACTCCGGCCTTGACTTCAACCATGCACCAACTATCAAACCCCAAAAACTTACTGCACTCGATCCACTACACTATCCACAGTGATCGATTCTAATGTCACAGTAAAAACTAGGGTTTAAAAAGGAAAACCCCCACCGCAACTTCCACCATAAATGTCAACACCTACCATAATTTTCCTACCAACTCCTAACCCTCCTTCATCACCCAGAAGAACCCCGAGACTCCACAATTCAAAGATCACCAATAAATGCTTAAAATTCAATTTCAATTCAATACAAAACTGCACCTTCATCTCATTTCTAAAAACAATGATTCTTGATTTAAAAATCATGTTATAGTTAATGCTTTTGATTCATAATACTGAATCACTAATTTACACTGTTTGAATTTTGGTTAAAATCAACATGCACTGCTATTTTTATGTTTACAGAGACAACAAACTTTTATTTTAACTTACTTAAAATTTTAAATATTAACTTAAGATAACCAAACAACTTTACTTTATAAATTTTATTATATCAGAAAACTTATTAAAAGATAAGTATTTGGATCAAGTTTTTGCTTGGAAAACAGAACAGAACAGAGAATTTACAGCATGCACACAAATACATTTCACATCAAACTTTTAACAATACACAAACAATACTTATTTATATCAAAACACACAAGCATGCAACCTAATTAATAATTTAAGATTTAAAAGTTACTCACCGATTTAAAAGGAAGCAGAGCCTCATTTGAAATGCTTTAGAAATTGAGTTTCTAAAAACAAAATGCCCTTGCTTCAGATTTTTTTTTTGAAGACAGTCTTTTATACTTTGAATCCATAAGTTTCTTTTTGCTTGATTTAACACTGCTGCATGCTTCTAGATTGCAGAAAAAATTATGCAGATTTGCCTTTCTGATTCAGGTGGCATGCAGAATTCATTTTCCAGATTGAAAATAAAAATGATGCAGATTTTCTTTTGAAGATGGTAAGTGCATGGTTTTGAATATGTGTTTACTGGGTTTGTATTGCTTTGGTATAAGGAGTTTACTGATTTTTTATAATGAGGAGTTTTGAAGTTCTCATTTGATTAGGAAATGAGAAAAAAACAAGTAATAGTGGAAATGCATGTTTATATAGGTATATTTTCAGATTTTCTTAAATAAAAGAAAAATTAAAACAAAATGACACTTGTAAACTATTTCAACATTTGTCAATTTAGTATGTTAATCTTTTAACATTTGTTATAAAAGCATTAAGAATACAACACTTGTCTTTGTAAGGTAATTTGTTTTTAAATTTAAATGTTAATATATATGTATTAAGCCTAATTGATTAGTTAATATTTAATATGTATATAAAATTTATAAAAGAACTATAAACAAATTATGCTTATAAATAAAGCTTATGTATATAAAAATTAACACAATTAAAAAAAATCTATACTTTGGATTTTAAATTCAAATCAAATTCAAAATCTAATATTTAAAAATCAAGTTATGAATACAAATTAAATTTTAAAATAACAATTGCTATTTTTATTCAAAACCAATTTGTAAAGACAATACACTATTGATATTATTTTTAGAAATATCTCATTATTAAATTAAAATAAATATGAAAGAAATTTTATCTTTATAAATAAATTACCTATTTTATTAAGCTATATTTTAAAAAGAAAACAAAAAAACCCTTTTTGTTAATTCTATTAAATATAAAACTTAAGCCAAAATTATTTTAAACATTTAAATATTTTTCTTAACAATTTAAAATCATATATTTATTTATTACATAGCTTTGAAAACTTAATATTAAATTAAATCAAAATTTCCAAATTATTAATATATATATTAGAATTTTAAATCATTATTCATTTATTAAGTTTAAACCAAGATCATTTATTTAATAACTTTAAAAAGTTTATATATTAAATAAAAACAAATTCTCAAATTTCTAAGAATATTAGAATTAGAAAATATGCTTTATTTATTAAATTTAAAATAATGCTAATCCATTTAAAATATAAGCCATATGTTTGTGTTGTAAATAGAAACCAAATTATTATCTTTAAAAGATAAAATAACCAATTAAATATTTATTGAAGAAAATTATTAAATCAATTTGAATTATTATTAACAAAATTATCAATATCAATTTGATTTTAATACAAATTATTAAATTGATATTGTCAAAAATTCCGGGATATTACAATCCTCCCCCTCAAAAGAATTTCGTCGCCGAAATTAAAAAAAAGGTAATTTAATAATCTCATTAAAGATTTAATTTTAAAACACAAGCATACATCAAACATATGCTAACTACCAAAACAACCAATTCATCCAATCAAACAAATCTAATTATCCAAACAAAATTATGGATAAAATTTCCTCGAGTTTTCCCATGTATAAACAACGGGATACTCGCTCTAGATAATCCAAACAATCGATACTACTAAGCTACAGAGCCCCTTCTCAACTATATCTACAACACTAGACAAAATATCAGACTATAGACGAGTCTGACTCAACAACCAAAATTCTAGAGCGGCTGGTTCCACAACCAGAGATAGATCATACACGTACTCCCTCAGAGATACGTGAAACTCATCGAATTCCAGTTATCCAAACTGGCAATCCAATCCTGTAGATCAAACACTTAACCTCCAAGATCATAGAAAAGAAACAAAACTCTTCATAGCTAGCCTCCCAGCCTTACCCAATCTTATAGCTCTCGTTAGATCGGAGAAAACTTATCCAAAATTAAATCTCCGACTTCAGAATCCAAATTCCTCCGTCTCAAATCCACAAAACTCTCCAGACGATCCTGGGCTACCTACACCCTTACTGATCAGCTTAACCTTCGCTGATGCCTCTAGAAACAAACAAAACCAATCAACTCAACAAAATGATCTCCTCAAGATCAACCAAGATTTAGGAACACAAACTCTTTTCCTCAAACATCAGAAGACAACAGCTTCACTTATCCGGAAAAGAAAAGCAGATGCACTCCCAAACTACTTCCGTTGCTCAACTCTGATCCGAAGTAGAAGAGAATGCTGAAGAGGAACACGAGCACAAACTGGACAACACATCCCAGAAATATGGTTCAACAGATCCATAAAGAAAACTCAGAAGTTCCATCAAATCCTGAGTTGTTACACCAACTCAATCTCTAAGAACCATCCTTCTACTAAGCTGAACCACCAGTAGCACTCCTGGAACCCAGTCGATAAGGAAACTCCATCTCCAGACGCGAATAAACCTCTGACTTCCTTGAAGACATCTAAAAAAATTCTGATAACCCAAGAGAACACTCAAACAATCGCAAGTCACTTTTGCGATCAGCCCAAAACAAATCCAAGGAAAACTGTTCTCCCTTTACCAAATAGAACAACTTACACTTGACTAGCCAACCCATCGAAGAAACGGGTCTACTCAGCTGCTTCTGAACTCCACTTCCAGAAAATGCTAAGCCAGAAGACTTCCTGCCAACACAGAACACTCCGAGCTGCACTGCTGCCACAGATGCCAAAGAATTCCAAATCAAAGCTCATCGAGAAACTCGGACTTCAAATCAAACAGAAACACTAGCGGAACACAGCCACAACACCGAAGCAGACTCACTTCCTTAAACTTGGTCCAAAGAAAACTTCTTCGGGAACATCCATAGTCACTGCTTCTCATCTCGCAGCTACTAATTCCTAATGTATCAAAATACCATCACTCGCTTCTGCCTAGCCAACAGATCCAAACTCTACTCATTCAACTTCAAAAATAGACTCCGAACCTTAACAGGTTTCCTTCAGAGATCGATGAAATCCTTCATCACTACAAAACTTAATCGAGACGGTATTGGGTCTACAGTCTCGACAAATACACTTTCAACCTCAAAACATTCAAACTCCAACCAATGGTAGTCGTGTTACACACACCACTACCCCATCTACTTTTATAACTTATATTGAAAAACCTGAACAGGTAGCCCAACAGATAGGTAGAAATAAATATATTTATATATATACATATATCTTAAATTACAGATACGCTCTCTCAAGATAGACAACACTCCAGAGCCTAGGTATTTACTCAACCTAACGCTCTGATACCAACTGAGACGACCCGACTTTCTCACCACATAAAATCGTATCATCTGGAAGAAAGAAAGAGATAGAAAAGAGAAAAGAAAGAAGAGAAAGAAGAAACAACATCATAATCTAAACAGCAGAAAGAATAAATTATATTAATGACATAAATATTACATAGTTTACAACCATCATCAGAGTTACACAGATATACATCACATACTAGATAGTTATAAACACCTGTCTAGATTATACAACTCAATACAATACAAGAAACTGCTTAGAGAAATCAACACATCGGAAAACTATATATCCACACGCGGAAGCCTCCTACTCCATTGCTCCTCCATAATTCGTCAAAGCCAACCCGAATCCATTGGCTACTCGTAAAAAATTGAGTATCCAAGAATTTAAGAAAACAGAAGATAAACTCCGGTTCAGACATGGGTCTGGTGTGAGTAACAGGTTAAGGTTTCTTAACTTTTAAAAACCTTTTGAAAAGAAAGGTATCACGTAAGACTTCCCACACATAAACATGGAAAGGTTTTTACCTTACGCAAACCAAAACATTTGATAGGAAACCCGATGATATTACAATAGTGTCTAGGGTTTTCAAGTAAAATACAGAAATAACTGGAATGCTTACATCTCACATTCCAACATAGTTGGGCACAACTAATACGTACGGCACTTATTGGATTCCATCAATGGCAGGGCTACCGGGGTGCCGCCCGTCACAGTACGTGGCCTAGATCAACGTACCGAGGATCACTCACAATCCCCTGCAACACAAGGCGGAAACCATTCCTTACTGAACAGTTCCGAATAAGACAACCCCGCGGTTGTAGCTAGCAACCGCCCACACAGCCGAATAAAAAGGGACCTCTAGATAGGGGAAAATCTCATCCTACTTGGGCATGACCCACTTAACCTTGCTGCACCTCCCCTGTTTTAGCCATTACCGGTTGATGCGGCTTGAGGTTATGATTACCTTTAATGAACACATCACTTAGAATGCTCATCGTCCACCTGACGATGTTCTGAAAGCATTCAATCCATACAAGTTCGTTTCGGGTTCGAATGAAACCGAAGGCATTATCTCGTTATACTCATTTTGGAATCACCCTTAGAGTTAACGACGATAACCCTTACACTCCGAATCTTCATCTTCCCTTGAGATTCATGACCTATCGTTAATTTGGATTGATGTGGTTTTCGGATATCCAAATATGGAAACCTGATCCCCGTCTCATCGAAATCCAAAACACCATCTTTTAGGTCCAAGTTGTTTTAAAGTTTAAAACAATTCAATTATCTATATACACAAAGATAGATAACTCACAAATCACAATTGATAATCAACATTATCAAATAAACAGGTAATCCACATTATCATCACAATAGATAATCTATATTATCATCACAATGTAACCAAAGCATTCATGCCACACAACATAACTTATCTCATTTCTGATATCACAAGAATTCAAAGCAATCAATGTCACCCATTCTTACATAAGCAATGATTTACTTAATCACAATATAATTAATTTAAAATGAATTAAATTAACTACCTCCATCTCTAATTAATTTAAAGTGAATAAAATTAATTACTTCATCTTTAATTAATTTAAAATAAATTAAATTAATTACTTCATCAATATAAATCTTGCTTACTAAACCATTTAATTAACTAAAATCAACTAATTAATTATTCAAATTAATCACCTTAATTAATCACCCTTGATTAATTATTATTAATTACATTCATGTAATTATCCTTAATTAATTTCACAAATTAATTATTCTTAACCAAAAACAGTAATTAACCTTTAATTACTTCAATTATTTAATTAACTAAAATTAATTACATTAATCCTTAATTAATTACATTAATTATTGATTAATTAACCATAATTAATCAACTTTAATTACATCATTAATTGTAATTAATGATCCTTAATTACATTTTAATTAATTATCCTCTTAAATTAATTACCTTAAGTAATTAACCCATAATTATTAATCCCTCTTGATTAACCATATTCAGTAATCAACTAACTTAATTACCTCATTAAAACAAACTAATTATTCATTAATTAATTTCTTAATTAATCCCTTGATTAATTACTAAGTAATTATACTCAAATTACTTCCATTTTAAAACATCTTCAATAAATTGCATTCAGCAATTACCAATCAATTACTTCACTAAGTAATTTCCAATCCATTAATTACATTAAGTAATTATCATTAAAACATCCAGTGTTTAAAATTAATTAAACTTAATTAATCAATTTAAACAATCACATTTAACACAATTAATTACCTTAAGTAATTAATTTCTTAATTACTTCATTAAGTAATTATACTTTTGATTAAATCATTCAAATCTTCACTAAGTAATTATACTTTTCATTAAGTAATTACTTCATTTAATAATTTAAATTTACATTTTACATATAAATTTGTTTAAATCTTTCAAATCTTACAAACTTCTTTTAATTTCAAAACTGAAGTTCATGTTTAACTTTTGATTTTCAGATTTAAATTTAATTTTAAACTTGCTCATTTTAGTTTAAAAATATTTCAAACTGCTAACTATTTTTTTAGTAGTTAATAATTCCAGTTTTAAACTTTATTACTTTTATATTTTTTTTATATTTAAAACTGAGATTTTAGATTTAAATTTGGATTCTAAAATTTAAACTTGAAATTTAAAACTAGGTTTAAAACCTTTCTTACATTTAAAAGCTTCAGATTTAAAAATTTAAAAACTGATTTTACAGGTTTCTGTAAAACATAAAAAATACTAAACAACCCGAGCCACTACAAATCCGCTTCGAGTTATTCCCTCATTTGCTTCGAGTCGAGCACTCGAATAACTCGAGTCATTCCCGAGTTCAAAATCTGCACACCACTAAAAGTTCATCTGAACTTCAACTGCACCGTGCACGTGCACCGTGGCTCTGGCCATCACAGGCCATCCACCAGCACTTCAACTCATCAACGATCATCTCCATTCTCAATCACGATCACAAGAATCCACCACAGTAGCTCACATCACAAATCGAGCTAGCTACCCAAACCTGGAAACAACAATCAGGTTTCTCTTTAAACCTGTCAATCACCAAATCCTCGCTGCTCCGACCACCTGAAGATCAGCTACTCTGGCCTTGACTTCAAGCATGCACCAACTATCAATCCCTAAAACTTACTGCACTCGATCCACTACACTAACAACAGTGCTCAATTCTAATGTCACAGTAAAAACTAGGGCTCAAAAAGAAAAACCCCCACCGCAACTTCCACCGTAAATTTTAACACCTACCAGAATTTTCCTAGCAACTCCTAACCCTCCTTCGTCACCCAGAAAACCCCGAGACTCCACAATTCAAAGATCACCAGAAAATGCTTAAAATTCAATTTCAGTTCAATACAAAACTGCACCTTCATCTCATTTCTAAAAACAATGATTCTTGATTTAAAATTCATGTTATAGTTAATGCTTTTGATTCATAATACTGAATTACTAATTTACACTGTTTGAATTTTGGTTAAAATCAACATGCACTGCTATTTTTATGTCTACAGAGACAACAACTTTTATTTTAACTTGCTTAAAACTTTAAATATTAACTTAAGATAATCAAACAACTTTACTTTATAAATTTTATTATATCAGAAAACTAATTAAAAGATAAGTATATGGATCAAGTTTTTGCTTGAAAAACAGAACAGAACAGAGAATTTACAGCATGCACACAAATACATTTCACATCAAACTTTTAACAATACACAAACAATACTTATTTATATCAAAACATATTAGCATCCAACCTAATTAATAATTTAAGATTTAAAAGTTACTCAACGATTTAAAAGGAAGCAGAGCCTCATTTGAAATGCTTTAGAAATTGAGTTGCTGAAAACAAAATGTCCTTGCTTCAGATTTTTTTTTTGAAGACAGTCTTTTATACTTTGAATCCTTAAGTTTCTCTTTGCTTGATTTAACACTGCTGCATGCTTCCAAATTGCAGTGAAAAATTATGCAGATTTGCCCTTTTGTTTTCAGGTGGCATGCAGAATTCATTTTCTAGATTGAAAATAAAAATGATGCAGATTTGCTTTTGAAGATGGTAAGTGCATGGTTTTGAATATGTGTTTACTGGGATTTATATTGCTTTGATATGAGGAGTTTACTGATTTTTGATAATGAGGAGTTTTGAAGTTCTCTTTTGATTAGGAAATAAGAAAAAAACAAGTAAGAGTGGAAATGCATGTTTATATAGGTATATTTTCAGATTTTCTTAAATAAAAGAAAAATTAAAACAAAATGACACTTGTAAACTATTTCAACATTTGTCAATTTAGTATGTTAATCTTTTAACTTGTTATAAAAGCTTTAAGAATACAACACTTGTCTTTGTAAGGTAATTTGTTTTTAAATTTAAATGTTAATATATATGTAATATGCCTAATTGATTAGTTAATATTTAATATGTATATAAAATTTATAAAAGAACTAAAAACAAATTATGCTTATAAATGTAACAACCCTGAATTTTGAACAATTTAAAAATGAAAATAATTAATTAATTGTAAATATTCGAATGATGATTGACTTGAATTTCAAATTTTCAGGATAAATTGGCGATTAAATTTTAGAATTTAATCTATTGAAAGTTGAATAAAAATTTGAATTTGACTATGGATTTTGAAATTGAACGTTAAAATTGTATTTAAAATTCGAATTAATGACTTAGAAAAATAATTTGGACTTAAGAATTATTATTTATGTAAATTTATAAATGGATGGTTGGTTTTAAATAACATTTTTCTTTTCTTTAAATAAAAAGGAATAAAATTTTAATCAACACAAAATAAATAAATAAATACACTTAGTTAAAATTTTAACAACAAAATTAAACAAAACAAAGTAAAGAGAATTTATACAAAACAAATTGAATTTAAAAATGAATAAAATAAAATAATAATAATAGTATAATATATATATAATATAATTAGTACACTGCCTTACTTTTATCAGCATCCCAATTATCACGCCTTAAATCATGCCTAAACCCACGCCCAAAAAAATAAATGACGATCTCCTCTGCAAAATCACGTCTCCCTTCTCTTTTATATCCGATACCCCTTTCCTCCATTTCAAAGCAGAAATCAAACGAGAAGAAATAAAAAATGGCGGCCATTCCTTTTCGCTCGTCTTCCTCTTCGTTCGCAAATTAGGGCTTATAGAATTCGATCGCGCTCGTCTTCTTGAGGACCACGGCTTCGACTTCAGTAGCTAGATCGTCTCTACTCGCGGCTGCCCCAATTCGTTTGCAAAGGTGAGTAAAATATTCTTACTCACATCTAATTCAACTATGCTTGGCAGTTTGATTTGGTTTTGTTGTTGATGATTTACTTTTTGACTTCGATTTGGCTCGGTATTGATGATTTTTGACTTGGTTGGATGATTTACTTTTTGACTTCGATAATACTTTATTAAACTGAAGATTTCGGCCTTGACTTTGTTTTACAACAATTCATTTTACTTGTATCAGTTTATGCAAGAGTCTAGTTCCATCTTGGTTCATGTATTTACTGTGCATTCATTGTTAGCCAAATTAGCTTCACTACATCTCCATTTACCTGTTACACTTGTAGCATACCATGCTGGTTCACATTGTACTCTTTGTTTTGAGTCACTCTCTACTGGGTTGTACTGGTCATTCATATTGTAGTTTGCATTGTCCAGTTTGTAGCTTGGGTACTGTAGTTTACTTTGATTCATGTTGCATTTCCCCTATAGCACACTGGAACTTGTTTATGAAATTCCATAACCCTGGCCATTAACTGTTGGCATCGGCTTGACTTTAATCCTGTCATTTACTTGAATTAGATGTATTTGCATTGCTTTGACTTCGGCATACCTTAATTTACACTGCAGTTATCTTGGTTCAAAACTGATAATTGCTACTGGGCATTGTATTTTGCTTTGTTCACTACGACTCTGATTTCACCTTGCTTTGTTCACTTGTGATTGCACTCGATTTTGTTTTTTTTGATCCATTTATAGTCTGCAAGACACTGTGTATATACAAGTGCCAATTTATTTTCTGCTTTGATCTGGTTCACTGGATCGCATGGGTGCAAACATTGTTGTTTCACTGTTGTTGTCCTGTTGCACTATAATCTTGCCTTAACTTGCATCCTGGTCTTACTTGCAGTACTCATTGACACTGCTTTATACTTGGTTTTAAAAGTTGTCATTGGTGTTGCATTGTTGTATCACTTGATGTACAGTGCATTGTTGCTTATGTACACTTGTGTTGTGATGCTTTCGAGTTGAACTGGTACTTTGCCTTTTCTGATTCTAGTACCGAATTGATCCACTGGTATATGCCATATATACACATATACTTATGTGTGTTAGTGGTTACCCTTGCTCTTTTTTTTGTTCGCCAGTTCTGTTGTGTGCCAACATTTTTGATTTCTCTTTAAGGTTGCATTTCAACCCAGTTGCCTTTGCTAACCATGCTGCTGCCTATATTTGCATCCTCTGTTGCCTTGTACATGCTGAGTTGTCACTCTGACCTGTTTTATGTTAACTGTTCTTTGATCTTGTTTTGTGTGTTGTGGTGCCATATTTTTGGTGCTCTCACCTTCTTTCAGCTGTTTTCATGTAGTTTGTACCCCTGCCTTTACGCACTGGGTCATTCGAGCCTTCGTGCTTCGTGTACTCGTGGCGGCTGCAGATCTTGGTTGCAGCTTTGCCCTTGTGCACTAATACTGGCTGCCCTGTTGAATTTGGGAACTTTTGTGTTGTTTTGAGTTAGTTGTTGCAGTTTGTAGTTGCTGTGCCCGTGTATTCAGGTGGTGGCTGCGTTATTGTTGCAGTTCTACCCTTGAACATTTGTGATGGCTGCAGTTTATTATTGCAGATTTGGCTTGGGATTCGTTTATGCAGTTGCCTTGTCGGTTTGCGTTGCATCGATATTGATTCTTCATTGATTTTGGTTCGTTGACCTTTTGAGTACATCATCACGATAGTGGCAAGGCAGTGCACGCAAGCGTGAACTGCAGCCACACGAAGTTAACATTTTAAAAATGTGGCGAGGCCGTGCATGCGTGTGTGTACTGCAGCCCTACCAAATCTAATGTTTTAATTGAGGTTTTCTATTGATGGAAATTTATTTTATGTTGCCAATTCAATATATTTTGAATCGCATTTTGATGATTTTGTAGTTAATTGCCGTTTAGGCAATTCTGATGTTTTTTTCTAAATTATCTTCATCAATAATCCCTTCATCTATCTTCATTGATAATCTGAATCTACTGATTTATTGTTTAACACTGTTAAGTTTTATATTTACCGTTATCTGATTTCTTGTTAAAGGATCGGATAGGTAAATTTATATTTAACTGTCGTCTAATTGTTGTTTGATTATTATTGCCTCTATGCACTAATAACTGAGTTTGAATTAGACTGACCTGTGTATTATTTTCTTTTGAATGTAATACTCGGGTCAGACCCAGTATTTTACATCTTAAAGATTTTCGAGCAGCGAAGTTAGAGAGAGTTGGGGAAAACGCTTCACTTTAGCTTTTTGGGAAATTTTTGTACTTAAAAGAAATATTCCGCTGTATAAATTTAATTCATTGTATAAACTCTGATATATGTACAAAAATTCATTATGTGAAATATAATTATTCTGTGTTTCTGTGGCTGATTCTGTTTAAGCTCTATAAACTGAATAACAATCCGTCATTTTGAACGTTTCAAGTTGGTTTAATTACCGACTGGGGCCGGTCAGAACGGCGGGTCGTTACAAAAAGTGGTATCAGTGCTTTGGTCTATACAAAGCTCAGTTTATGATGTTTAATATGAATAGTTACTAGAACCACTTTAAAGAAAACGTTTTTCAAATTTAAAGAAGTATGAAATTGTTTTCTTTGAAAAATAAAAGGTATTTTGAAAATTCAAATTTTTTCGGAAATTCCCCTCTCTAAATTTAGGTTCGCGATAGTTTCTTTTCGGTAAAGTCTCCTTAGATTTGAGTCTCGATCATTCGAAAACCCATTATCGAATTGCTGAGATTTATGAAAAATAAAATGTAAGTTAAGTAAATTAGTGAATTGGTTTAAATCAAATATTTTGAATATCTCCAAAGTAATAATTGTGAAATAAAATGACATGTTAATTTAGTTATAATCAAGGGGATCATTGAACTATAACTTGGGAATTTGATTCGGAATTCTTTTGAAAATTGATTTCAAATGTTTTGAAGAATGATTTAGTAAATAAATGGATTATAAGTACTGAACTTATAAATGGACTTCTGATATATAATTGAGTTATATAAATTGAATTGAATTAATAAATGAGATTTATAAATCGAAGTTTTATAAATAAAAATGGAATTTGTAAAGATTGTTTATAAATTCGAAACCAATTGAATTTGATAAATGAAACATAGAAGTTATTAAAGGAGATATATTCGTGATTTTGGACAGCGAATTATTCTTTAAGTTAAATATTGTGATAGTAAATGTTGGTTGGGAATTATATTCACGATTTTGGACAGTGGATAATCTTTTAAATAAAATGTGTAGAAATGGTGAAATTGGTTAAAGAAGTTTATTCACGATTTTGGACAGTGAATATATTATTGAATAAAACGGATATGTTTTAGGTAAGTGATAATATGAAATGAAGTTAATGGTTTTAAAGATGTTTTAAAATGCATTAAGTATCGAATACATAGATTTCAACATTCATTGTCGAAATAGGCGTTTTCGAGAAATAGAAGGAAATGGTGGACTATAACACTGTTGTTATAGTAAATGGTTTCCGAAAGGAAATGTTGTTTATAGTATTGGGATTTATATATCTATCTTAAATTCGAATCCCTATACTAGAGATTTTGAGTTGTCTTTAACGATGTTTTACGTAACATTCGTATTGACTCAAATAAATGTGTTTAAAAGAACGCTTTCCTTAAAGAATGAAATATATACTTAATTATGATTTAAGTATATTGAATATTTTCCAAGTGTTGAAAATAAATGGATTTGTGGATTACTTATTATTAAATAAGTATGGAAATGTTTTCCAATATGAAATGAAAGGTTTGAAATTTTATCTTTTAAAGATAAATTGAAAAATGAATATTTGAAATTTGTTTCAAATGGTTAAGTGTGGAAAATTATATATATCTTGTAAAGATGTTTTTGGGAAATTTGAACGATCAGTTCAACTTGAATTTTTTTCAAAAGGATTGAATCTTGAGTTAAATTGAGTTTAACTTCGACATCAAAAACAATATAAGTTGAGCTCTGAATTTCGGATAGTCGATTTGGATTGTATGTCTAACATGGTGAATCGATGACATAGCAATTGATCTCTATTAAATATATATTTGTGGTGGCGGAGAATTTATTCTTTTAGCTTAACACCCTTCTCTGAGACGTACGAGCTTAGAGGTTATATATCGGTAGACATCAATTATGTGTTGAGAATTGACGATGTAATGTGAAATCCAAATCGAATGTGAAGTCGATGATGAATTGGATTATGAATGTGAATTGGGTTTGAGATAACCTTAAAATTTTCAAATCAATCTAGAGGAAAGTTTTAAATCGGTAATGAGATGGAAAATTTTGGAATCCTCTATTTGTTATGAATATGAGATATTGTGGTTTTCGTAACTTATATATGTAAATGTAATAATTCGAAAACCATCAGTTTGGAAAGTCATTATTATGAAAATCCTATGTAAGTTTACATAGGTATGATATGTACAAAATGTAAAATGAAGTACTATATGTATATGACATATGTTTTCTAAACTGAGGATGTGGAAATGTACCTTCCATTTATAATTTGTGAAGGTGATTGGAACTCGGTGTGAGTGTCCATTGGAAATCGTAGCTACGTAGAATTTCCATTAGTGGAATGTCCATTGGGACTGGAATCCCCCACGATGGATCATCGTGTTGGGATCATGTGAATTGATGATGTATGCTAGCGTAATTCGTGGGGCGTGATGCCTACAGTTACAAGCGATTCCACTGGGATAGTGGCGTAACCGCCGCGTAAACTGCGATCTAGAGGCCAAAGAGAAATTTGAGGGGCGAGATGCCTACGGTCACGAGCGATTTTACTGGGATAGTAGCGTAACCGCCGTGTGAACCGCGATCTATGGCAACAACCATGGAGAAATTCAAGAGAGATGTGAAATCTACAATTACAAGCGATTCTACTGGGATAGTAGCGTAACCGCCGGGTAAACTGTGATCCATGGGGGAACGTGCTTTCCATATCCATTTTTAAAAGAATTTTTAAAAGTATTTTCACTGGGAGTTGAAGCAAGTATATTTAGTACTTGGAGATTTTTAGTCCTGCGCCTGGCCAGCATATGCCTAATGTCTGTGAGAACGACAATAGACTTGTTAAACTTCGAGTTAGCAAGTATTTTCAAAACTTTAAATGGAAAATCAATAGTCTGAAATTTGAATTACATAATTCCAACCTAATTGAATTAAAGAAGAAGATATTTAAAATATCTTGAAAGTCCACGGCTTGGAAAAAAATTATATGATATGCAAATCTCTAGTATGAAGAATTTCAAGTTTAAATCTGAGTTTTGTAAGTCGAAAATTTTGGTAAAGGACTTTTGCGTCTTGGTCGTAGAAATCAATAAACAACAGAGTTAATGAACACAGCTATTGAGATAAAATAAAACGAATGAATCCTATATTTATTTATAAGTTTCGAACTTAGTGAAATTGTGTAGGGTATAAATATCGGTGAGATTTTAACAATCATTTTTCCTAACTTATAATTTCGGGACGAAATTCTTTTAAGGAGGGAAGATTGTAACAACCCTGAATTTTGAACAATTTAAAAATGAAAATAATTAATTAATATTAAATATTCGAATGATGATTGACTTGAATTTCAAATTTTCTGGATAAATTGGCGATTAAATTTTAGAATTTAATCTATTGAAAGTTGAATAAAAATTTGAATTTGACTTTGGAGTTTGAAATTGAACGTTAAAATTGTATTTAAAATTCGAATTAATGACTTATAAAAATAATTTGGATTTAAGAATTATTATTTTTGTAAATTTATAAATGGATGGTTAGTTTTAAATAACAATTTTCTTTTCTTTAAATAAAAAGGAATAAAATTTTAATCAACACAAAATAAATAAATAAATAAATACACTTAGTTAAAATTTTAACAACAAAATTAAACAAAACAACGTAAAGAGAATTTATACAAAACAAATTGAATTTAAAAATGAATAAAATAAAATAATAATAATAGTATAATATATATATAATATAATTAGTACACTGCCTTACTTTTATCAGCATCCCAATTATCACGCCTTAAATCGTGCCTAAACCCACGCCCAAAAAAAAAAAATCACGATCTCCTCTGCAAAATCACGTCTCCCTTCTCTTTTATATCCGATACCCCTTTCCTCCATTTCAAAGCAGAAATCAAACGAGAAGAAATAAAAAATGGTGGCCGTTCCTTTTCGCTCGTCTTCCTCTTCGTTCGCAAATTAGGGCTTATAGAATTCGATCGCGCTCGTCTTCTTGAGGACCACGGCTTCGACTTCAGTAGCTAGATCGTCTCTACTCGCGGCTGCCCCAATTCGTTTGCAAAGGTGAGTAAAATATTCTTACTCACATCTAATTCAACTATGCTTGGCAGTTTGATTTGGTTTTGTTGTTGATGATTTACTTTTTGACTTCGATTTGGCTCGGTATTGATGATTTTTGACTTGGTTGGATGATTTACTTTTTGACTTCGATAATACTTTATTAAACTGAAGATTTCGGCCTTGACTTTGTTTTACAACAATTCATTTTACTTGTATCAGTTTATGCAAGAGTCTAGTTCCATCTTGGTTCATGTATTTACTGTGCATTCATTGTTAGCCAAATTAGCTTCACTACATCTCCATTTACCTGTTACACTTGTAGCATACCATGCTGGTTCACGTTGTACTCTTTGTTTTGAGTCACTCTCTACTGGGTTGTACTGGTCATTCATATTGTAGTTTGCATTGTCCAGTTTGTAGCTTGGGTACTGTAGTTTACTTTGATTCATGTTGCATTTCCCCTATAGCACACTGGAACTTGTTTATGAAATTCCATAACCCTGGCCATTAACTGTTGGCATCGGCTTGACTTTAATCCTGTCATTTACTTGAATTAGATGTATTTGCATTGCTTTGACTTCGGCATACCTTAATTTACACTGCAGTTATCTTGGTTCAAAACTGATAATTGCTACTGGGCATTGTATTTTGCTTTGTTCACTACGACTCTGATTTCACCTTGCTTTGTTCACTTGTGATTGCACTCGATTTTGTTTTTTTTGATCCATTTATAGTCTGCAAGACACTGTGTATATACAAGTGCCAATTTATTTTCTGCTTTGATCTGGTTCACTGGATCGCATGGGTGCAAACATTGTTGTTTCACTATTGTTGTCCTGTTGCACTATAATCTTGCCTTAACTTGCATCTTGGTCTTACTTGCAGTACTCATTGACACTGCTTTATACTTGGTTTTAAAAGTTGTCATTGGTGTTGCATTGTTGTATCACTTGATGTACAGTGCATTGTTGCTTATGTACACTTGTGTTGTGATGCTTTCGAGTTGAACTGGTACTTTGCCTTTTCTGATTCTAGTACCGAATTGATCCACTGGTATATGCCATATATACACATATACTTATGTATGTTAGTGGTTACCCTTGCTCTTTTTTTTGTTCGCCAGTTCTGTTGTGTGCCAACATTTGTGATTTCTCTTTAAGGTTGCATTTCAACCCAGTTGCCTTTGCTAACCATGCTGCTGCCTATATTTGCATCCTCTGTTGCCTTGTACATGCTGAGTTGTCACTCTGACCTGTTTTATGTTAACTGTTCTTTGATCTTGTTTTGTGTGTTGTGGTGCCATATTTTTGGTGCTCTCACCTTCTTTCAGCTGTTTTCATGTAGTTTGTACCCCTGCCTTTGCGCACTGGGTCATTCGAGCCTTCGTGCTTCGTGTACTCGTGGCGGCTACAGATCTTGGTTGCAGCTTTGCCCTTGTGCACTAATACTGGCTGCCCTGTTGAATTTGGGAACTTTTGTGTTGTTTTGAGTTAGTTGTTGCAGTTTGTAGTTGCTGTGCCCGTGTATTCAGGTGGTGGCTGCGTTATTGTTGCAGTTCTACCCTTGAACATTTGTGATGGCTGCAGTTTATTGTTGCAGATTTGCCTTGGGATTCGTTTATGCAGTTGCCTTGTCGGTTTGCGTTGCATCGATATTGATTCTTCATTGATTTTGGTTCGTTGACCTTTTGAGTACATCATCACGATAGTGGCAAGGCAGTGCACGCAAGCGTGAACTGCAGCCACACGAAGTTAATATTTTAAAAATGTGGCGAGGCCGTGCACGCGTGTGTGTACTGCAGCCCTACCAAATCTAATGTTTTAATTGGGGTTTTCTATTGATGGAAATTTATTTTATGTTACCAATTCAATATATTTTGAATCGCATTTTGATGATTTTGTAGTTAATTGCCGTTTAGGCAATTCTGATGTTTTTTTTGAATTATCTTCATCAATAATCTCTTCATCTATCTTCATTGATAATCTGAATCTACTGATTTAACGTTTAACACTATTAAGTGTTATATTTACCGTTATCCGATTTCTTGTTAAAGGATCAGATAGGTAAATTTATATTTTATTGTCGTCTAATTGTTGTTTGATTATTATTGCCTCTATGCACTAATAACTGAGTTTGAATTAGACTGACCTGTGTATTATTTTCTTTTGAATGTAATACTCGGGTCAGACCCAGTATTTTACAGCTTGAAGATTTTCGGGCAGCGAAGTTAGAGAGAGTTGGGGAAAACGCTTCACTTTAGCTTTTCGGGAAATTTTTATACTTAAAAGAAATATTCCGCTGTATAAATTTAATTCATTGTATAAACTCTGATATATGTACAAAAATTCATTATGTGAAATATAATTATTCTTTGTTTCTGTGGCTGATTCTGTTTAAACTCTATAAAATGAATAACAATCCGTCATTTTGAACATTTCAAGTTGGTTTAATTACCGACTAGGGGCGGTCAGAACGGCGGGTCGTTACAATAAATAAAGCTTATGTATATAAAAATTAAAACAATTAAAAAAAATCTATACTTTGGATTTTAAATTCAAATCAAATACAAAATCTAATATTTAAAAATCAAGTTATGAATACAAATTAAATTTTGAAATAGCAATTGTTATTTTTATTCAAAACATATTTGTAAAGACAATACACTATTGATATTATTTTTAGAAATATCTCATTATTAAATTAAAATAATTATAAAAGAAATTTTGTCTTTATAAATAAATTCCCTATGTTATTAAGCTATATTTTAAAAAGAAAACAAAATCATTTATTAGAATTTTAAATATTAGAATTATATATATATATATATTAGAATTTTAAATATTAGAATTATATATATACTAGAATTTTAAATATTAGAATTATATATATATTAGAATTTTAAATCATGATTCATTTATTAAGTTTAAACCAAGATCATTTATTTAATAACTTTGAAAAGTTTATATATTAAGTAGAAACAAATTCTCAAATTTCTAAGAATATTAGAATTAGAAAATATTCTTTATTTATTAAATTTAAAATAATGATAATCCATTTAAAATATAAGCCATATATTTATGTTATAAATAGAAACCAATTTATTATCTTTAAAAGATAAAATAACCAATTAAATACTTATTGAGGAAAATTATTAAATCAATTTGAATTATTATTAACAAAATTATCAATATCAATTTAATTTTAATACAGATTATTAAATTGATATTGTCAAAATTTCCGGGATACTACACATGTTATAGCTACCGTTGAAGTTAAATTTTCACCTAGAAATCAATTCTAGCAAACTGCAATTATAGCGATAGTCGCTATGGATGCAGTTCGGGAAATTTCGCGATTTCAAGTTTTAAATTATTTTTTTCGGATTTATTTGAAAACTCATTTCAAATAATTAGTAAGCCAAAATTTTAAATTTTAATTATTTAATTAATTTATTAATTAGGGTAATAATTAATTAAGTTAAGAAATTAGAGTTTAAGAAATTATTAAGTAAATTAAATATTTTTAATTAAGTAAGTTTTTAAATAATGATTAATTAAGACAAAAGAAAGTTAAACTTTATTTAATCAAGTTTATTTATTTTAATTAATTATTTCATTACGGTTAATTACTTGATTAATTATTATTTAATAAAAGGTTAATTATCCACTTAATTACGGTTTAATTTCTTAAATTAATGTTATTTATTTGAAGTTTAATTAAGGTTTAATTAGGATAATAATGATTTAATTGAAATTAATTAAGATTTAATTGATTTTTAAACTTATGATTTAGTAGAGGGTTATTTATTTTAAAGTTTCTTTTAAAACTCTATCGGTTATTTATTTTAATCACTTTTCTTGTTTCAGTGAATTGTTTTAAAACTAAGGATCTCTTGTCTATACTATTAAGTAGCCAAATGAAATAAAGTAGTTGTAATAAAACATTGACACGTTTTATTGGAAGTAAGTCGACTTGCACTTATCATAAATACCATAATTTGGGAACGTGATGAATACAACAGGGTTAATTTCGATAAGCGGGTCATGATAAGTTAAGCATATGGAACGTATGTTCATATATAAACCTTTACACCCCAATAGTGGAATAGTCCACTATATACAACTTGACCTTTTAAGTTATCGAACTTTTGTCTGGAGAGACCGAGATCTGATTTTAGTTGTTATCCGAAAAGTACATCGAACCAATGTAAACATTCAAATTGGAAATAGTAAATGAAAGATCCAAGACGGAGACTTTGAAGCGCAATGGTTGTATGCTACTAACCCTAAGGGAGATTCCAAAACAGGCATAGTGCAGATAGTGCCTTCGGTTTGTTCATCTCCTAAATGACTTGTATGGATGAGTGCTGACATTGTGTCAACATCTAGAAGGCAATGTTAGCACTCCAAGTGGTAATGCTATAATAAAGGGAAACATATCCTCAGGTCTTATCAATCGGGAATAGCTAAAACAGGGAAGATGCGGCGAGGCTAGGTGGGTCGCTCATATGGGGGTAAGGTCATCCCTATCTAAAGTCCCTACTATTAATCCATTTATGATTCGGTACGATTGTTGATCCCAACCGAGGGGTGATCTCATACGGTACTATCCAGTAAAGGGTAGGCCGGTCTTGTATTGGCAGGGGTCGATAAGTTCGACCTGGTGTTATTTTATCTAGAGATGCACCTTGATGGGCGGTACCCTAGTAGCCCAGTCATTGTATGGAATCCATTCTCCAATAAGTGACGTATGGATTTAGTTGTGCCTAAATATGTTGAAATGTGAGATGTAAGCATTTCAACTATGTTTTATTTTACTTGAAAAACCTTGACATTATCATAAGATCACTGTTTTCTATATAAAGTGTTTCAGTTATCGTAAGGTAAAAACCCGTCCATATTTATGTGTGGCGTGGTCTTACGAGATACCTTTGATTTACAAAATGTTTTACAGAAGTAAAAATTAAATTATTTGAGTTTACTCACACCAGACCCATGTCTAACTCAGAGTTTTATTTTCTTTTCCTAAAACCCTTGGTTACTCAAAATTTGTATTAGTAGCCAAGTGATCCAGTTTTATTACAAAAGCATTTTGAAGGAGCTGGAGCAGGTGGTTTCACCCTTAGCTAATTATTATCTTATTCTGCCATGTTTTATGTATGACCTACGTAATTTTGTTCGGGCAGGAAATTATAACTGCCTAGTTGATGGTTGTAATGTGACGACTCTAATATATTATTTATATGAAAATGATTGTAATATCCTATTTTATCTATTATATGATTATTCTGATTCGTGGCGAGATTCTGTGATTATGTAGTTCTCTTCTTATCATTCTTTTTCTTCTACCCTTAATGGCTTGTCTTTCGGTGCAAGAAAGGCGATCCTTATACTCTTTTACTCCAACATTTTTGTTAGTCTCTTCTAATTTATATGGAAAAGTTTTAAAAGTATTTCGAGAAGTGTTTATTTTGCAGAAAAGTTAATATAATAACAGATGTTTATTATAAAGAAAAAGAAGTTTATTTATTGTATAATAAAGTGATTCTATTTAAAAGAAGATAGAAATATGTTGGAATAAATATTGATAAAACACTATACATAAATTTTGTATAGAAAGATAGATTTTCAAATGGTATTTCGTAAATTAAAGAATAGATTTATATATAATATTTTATAAAATGGAAATGATAACATTTTGATAAATTGGAATAATAAATCACATTCGTGAATTTATAGTGATATATGGAATGAACGTTTTATGGAAAGTATATGAGATTTATGTTAAGGAGATTTATAAATGAAATTTTATAAGTACAAAGGAGATTTATAAAAGGAATGAGATTTGATTTCTATAAATGACCATTTTAAATTATGGTGGTATGGAAAGTATTCTTTTCTTACTTAACACCAAATTCCGAGGTAGGGAAACTTGTTTCTATCTATGAGAGTTTAGGAATGTACAAAGAAGCAAAGGTAGTACGTTAACTTGTCCGACTACACTGTTAATCGAAGGATAATACAAGTTTGAAATCAGAAAATGGTGCTAAGTATATTGGGTCTAATTTCTTTATGATCCATTTACTTACGCCAAAAGTGTTTTCGATTTGTTGTTATTAATGTTTTAATGACATTTATTTTTACCAATTAAGTATGGTTTTGGAAATGAAATCTTCTTAATATTTTGTGAATCTACTTGTACCGTTACGATAAGTATGTGGACATGTTTATTCTAAGTATTAAAAGTGAAATGGTTTATGAATATACTTATATCATTGGGGATAAGTATAAACACTTCTCCAACATTGAAAAGAGTAGAGAGGGTTTGTGAATACATCTTTTGTGAAAGGTATTTTAATATGAATATTTGAAACGAGATTTTAGTTAATGAAAGGATTAATTAAAGAGGCTTATTGGTTGCTTATGTGCTTAATAATGCTTGGTTTCCATATGAAAATAAATCTCCGATTGGGTTGTTTGTTTATTTGATAGTTAAAAAATTGACTATCAAATCTTTGCTAGTCTTAAACTATCGACTATTAGTTCGGAGTGACCCAGATTGAATAAACATGAGTTATCCGAAAACCACTTCGAGGCATAAGCGTTCGAATTAGGACATCTTAAAGATGATGGAATCGAAGACGGAGTTCTTTGAAATGCAAGGGCTACTTGCTATTATTACTTAGGGTGATTCCAAAAAGGATATAGTAGAAGTAGCACCTTCAATTTATTCATATCCAGAACAACTCATATGGATGAATGCTGGCACTGCATTGTTGCCTGGAGGGCAGTGTTAGTATTCCAAGTGGGGCTTCCTAAAAAGGTAAAACTTAGCTTCAAGCCTCACATCCGGTAATGAGTAAACAATGGATATGCTTCAGGGCTATGTTGTTTGCTACCATTAGGGTATGGTCATCAACCGATCTAGATCAATATTTATGAATTTACATATGCTTCGAGCCCGGTACAGTTTGTTACTTTGTGTGATTCCCCACCTCTATACCCACGCTAGCCAAGGATACTACGGGGTAATGCCGTCAACTAGCACGGAGAATAAGGCTGCTGAGGAGCGACTATCTGTATAATTGCTTTATGCGAGTACCGATATGCCAGATAAAAATATAACTTTTCATCTCAAGAGGAAATCCGACATACCGACACAAACTCAAAGCTACTACACAGTGGCTATATATAATCTTCGGAAACAAATATAGAAATATCATAACACAAATCAGTCACAGAAGTTCATATCTCAAAAGAGGAAACAGATAGAATATTACACATAAAAGTGTATATCAGTGCAGTGGTCTATCAAGATCCACAATATCACAAAAGAATAGTTAAGAGTGCTACACAAAAGAATAAGTATACATCATGGAGTCTATATCACAAATGCATACACAAAATAAACTACTAATCTAAGTAGTTAGCCAAAAGTTAGAATAATAATCCCAGATGAGGAGTCAAGCAGAAGCACCTATAACATCTCGGTCTGACCCGAGTATTATTTAATAAGAAAATAATAAACGGATCAGTCTAGCTATAAATATCAGATGAAATGAAATAGAATAAGAGACATAACGAAAACGTACGATAACAATAATGCCATACTATGAAAAGTATACATTTGACAACAACAAAAATCATATAATATCTCTAAAAATATCAAGCACCAAAAAGAATGTCATATTCTTTATTTTATTCACCAAACCACAAATATTGACGTCATATCTCTGCCAATCATAAAAGCTGGTGAAACACAAATTCTAGAAATCATCAATTAGAAATCCAGAAATCACAAATGGGGGAGGCCTATCACAAAACGGGAGCATGAAAACTCACCAACACGTGTATCACAAACGGGATGCTATCCCATGGTCGCTAACCATAGAGCCGGTGCAACGACATAGTACAATATCGGTACGCCCGAGGAACCTGAAACTCGAATAGATCGGAACATCGACGTAGTACAACGGTACGACCGATGAACCTGATAAGCCGGAACAACAACGTAGTACAATGATACGTTTGATGAACCGAAATCCATAAAGGAATATGGGTTGCTAGCCCACAAAAATTGTGTCGAAACTCCAGGAAATAAATAGGTCGTTAGCCTATAATAGAAATGAGACGAAGCTCAATAAAACGAGGTACTGTCTCCAACGTGGTCAAAGAAACATGGCATATCCCTTGTCTAAATCACAAAAATGATCATCATCGATCATCAAGAAGTGTCAATTACACTAAGCTAGTAAATATATGAGTTTAGCTTCATGTCCCATAACCACTAGCTTAACTTAGGTATTTACGAACAAATTGTAGATCTCCACTAGAACATTGTCACAAGAGATTCAACCGAACATGTCCAAGAATTAACGGACGAAGTGAATGCAAGCGTTTCATACCACTTGTTTTACTAAGTCGTTTAATTAGATTTCTCATACGAGTGAGATAAAGGTTTGTATATACTATTAGATTAGAAAACGGTTTAAGAAATGAGCTTTGTAATAAAATAGTGTTAAAATCGTTTAGATGAAAGAGTTTGGATATTTACTACTAGTAATGAAACCTTTATATTTTTAAAGTGATAATTTAAAGAAATGATTGTAGAAACAATCAATCACTAAAAATCCACGTTCGAAGACGTGAATTAAATCCAAAGAAATCAATACCAAACCCATCAAAATGGATATTCCCAAAAGTTCCAACGAGGATGTTATTAAAGCCAACAAGGTGATAACAACTAGTCGGAGGACGAAGAATCGATTAAAAAGTGGAAACTCAAACCCAAAAGGCAAATTGGGCAAAAACAGCAAATTCAGTCGTTTAGACCAGAGTGGTCAGTCGACTGAATCAGATCTGGAAACTTTCTATTTCCAGGTCCAGTCGACTGACTCAGAGTGTTCAGTCGACTGAATTATGCGTGGAAACCTTCGTTTTCCAGGTTCAGTCGACTGACTCAGAGTGCTCAATCGACCGACTCTTGCCTAGGAAATTTCCTGGGTTTGGTTCAGTCGACTGACGCGATAGTTCAGTCGACTGAACTGAAAAATTCAGTATTCTTAGCCTAGCCCCCCAGGGGCCAAATCCCTACAAATCGCAATCGGTCGAGCCCGGACGCTAGGGGTTTACGCCTATTGGCAACCCGGCCCTATGGGCTCTTCGATGCATCACCAAAAACATGTTCAAACCTCAAAGATAGGATTTTTAAAGATTTGACTCCAAAACACCAAAAATTGGAATATTCATAAAAACCATTCAAATCAAAAGCAAATGATCATCAATAAGTGTTAGGAATTCATACCTAACAACAAAGATAGATATAGACATAGATGTGAGATAAAAATATCACTTTTAAACCCAAATCAATGAAGGAGAAGCTTTTAAAACAAGCTAAGATCAATTCCTCTTCAATAACAACTCAAGAAGCTTCAATCTAAGCTTAAAAGAAGAATATTTCCTAAGTTAGGTTTAGGAATTTCTGAAATTGAAAGGAGAATGAGTTGGAGAAGAAGAAGAGAAGGCTTACCAAAGCTTCTTCTATGAATTTGGAGCTAGAACTTGAATTTGCAAATGGAAACTAGGGCTTAGGATTTCCCAATTCTTTTTCTCTTCCTCCATTTTTGATCAAGTTTGAATGTATTAGGAAATTATGAAGGAATTAAGAGAAGAGGGTTGGAGCTAGGTTGATAAGTGGGGTTAATGGGCTAAAACCCAACCCAAAGCCCTAAGTGAAAAGTAGCAAAATTCTACCAACTCTAAACACATCGAAGTTTATACCAAAAAGGTCGCAAACGCCATTTTGAACTCAATGGAAGTGGTCTCGAGTCTTATTTCGACTGTTTGCAAAATATATCTTTTCGGACTAAAATCCAACGAATGATGCTATATTGAAATAAAATATTTAAATATACAATCGATAAATATGGGGGTTGTTACAGACTCCCCTCCTTAAAGAAATTGAGTCCTCACAATACTTAAGAAGAAAACAAAGAGTAACAACCATAAAAGCACATCAGCCCAAAAGAAAATTTGAAATAAGAAGTTCACCCTAAAGAGCACAAGAGAGAATGTTGCTCATAAGTCAAATAGGTGAAACTCCAATTTCTTCTACAACACCGGGCTGAAGAATAAAAACCGGAATCCCAAAGGCATTTTCGTAGTTTGAAAGACGTGGGAAACATCATGAATAGCAGAAAAAATTGAGCCAGGTCAACGACGTAGTTTAATAACGGTACGCCCGAGGAACTAGAAACTGGAATAATTTGGAACAACGGCGTAGTAAAATAACGGTACGCCAGATGAACCAAAGTTCAAATAGTTCGAAACACTGACGTAGTACAACGGTACGTCAAACAAACCGACAAGCCGAGACATCGATGTAGTACAATAACGGTACATCCGATGAACTGAAAATCATAAAAGAACATCAAATGTTAGTCCATAAAAGAAATGAGACGAAGCTCAATATAACGAGGTACATCGAAACATCCGATGAACTTGGTAAAAAGGTCATTCCATATGGACATCATCAAAGAAACAACAACTTACGACTAAGGGCATTGGCAACACGGTTTCCTCTTTCATGAATATATAAAGAATATCAAGATCATAAAATGCAAGGAACTTGAGCCAACATTGTTGACACAAATTAAGTTCCTTATGAGAAAATAAATACTTCAAAAATTTATGATCGGTATAGAGAACAAATTTCTCTCCCAAGAGATAATGACGCCAAATTCGAAGGGCGAATACAATAACTGCGAGCTCGAAATCATGAGTGGCATATCTAGTCTCGGCTGGCTTCAATTGCCTAGAAGCATAAGCAATAACATGTTCTCTTTGCATAAGAATGGCTCCCAAACCAACACGACTAGTGTCGGTATAAACAATAAAGTCTTGGTTTCCTTCGAGAATCACAAGAATAAGAGTATCGGAGAAAAATTTCTTTTAAATAATCTTCTTTCCCAAAAAGCTAGAACTTTCAAATCACAATTATCTTTATGTAGTTATCTTTCTAGAAAAATTTACATTTTTACAAGTCAATATATCGTGTCTGACTGTCTCATCAAAGCGTTTAGGAGATTCCTATCGATAACGTTGATCAAGCGCATCGACCAGAACTCTTAAAATTCTAAATGGGCAATACAATCACCAAATCATCTTCTATAAGATAAAAATATCTCTTAAAAACTTTATGAATATTCTTTGTTCGTTTCCAGAACAAAAACCCAATCATACTTATAAATGTATTTATGAAAATGATTTGCAAAATTTTAAGTTGCTGTTTTAATCCAAAATCAATAAATAAAAAAATGGAGTCATCGAGATATTCGTAGAATACTCGATTCATAAAATGGATGAAATAAGCTAGACAAACTGAATGACACATTAAGTCATTCATAAGAATCATAACGAGTGCGGAATGCGGTAAGTGGAATGCTAAATTCCACAACCCGTAGCAAATGAAAACCGATGGCAAGGTCGAGCTGAAAAGACCTTAACACTACTCAAAAGACTTCTTAGGTGATAATCCTAAGACAAGCTCAAAAATACCAAAAAATTCCACAAACTACCCGAATGAGAAAAATAACGTTTTCTCATTATGTGGGTTTAAAGAATAAAATGATGTCATCAAATTGGAATCGAAATCACAAAGAAAAATAGATATCTGCTTAACAGATTAAGAATGTCGAAGATGAATAGTCCACTCGAGACATAGGATATGGCTTCTTAATGATTAAGCCAATCCTTTTACAAAAAATCAATTCCAAAGCCTAAGTAACGCATGACATGCAAATCGGCTTGGAAAGAAAAAAAATCACATAAAATAATCTCGACATCAAATCAAAGCAAATTGAGTGTTGCAGATGCACCAACCGGATTCGCAATTCTCAAAGAAGTCGTCAAGCCCAAAATGTTTTAAAGAAAAAGAATCAACAAGTTCTTTTGATATAAAAATAATGAGATGAACCCATATCAAAAGGGCTTAAATAAGAAGATCACGAAATAAAACAATGTCATCAAGGATTGAATAAAAAGTACCTTGACCAAGAGAAGTGTCACTAGGCGTTTGCACAACATTAAGCCTTCCCTCCCTCTTGCTGGGAAGTTTGGGACATGTAGATAAAAGATGACCCGAACTTTTGCAATAACGACAAAAGAGAGATTTCAGACACCTATTAGCATAATGGTCTGTGGAACTACAATTGTAGCACTGTCCTCGACTAGAGGTCGGAGCCTTTGCTACCGGAGTTTGTTGCTTCCCTTTCTTGTGGGAGTGGGGCCTTTGAATTTGATAGGCCTCTTCATGTTATTGTTGAAGTTCTGTTGGGCAACCACAACTTCAACATCACCCTCATTATCGGCCTCTTCAAGTCGAAGAGCGATATCAATAAGCCGATCAAAAGAAACTTCTAGTTTCAGAAGCAAAGGCTTTTTGAGATTCTTATTCAAGCCATAGACGAACCTCTGATTTTTCTTCAATGGGGTATTAATGTATTCAACCCCGTATTTAGAAAGAGATTCAAAAGATGCGACATATTCTGCCACAGAAGATTCACCTTGAACAAGGTCAATAAAACGCCGGGCCAAAGTTACTTTTTCAGCCTCCGGTACAAACTTTGATTCAAACCTTTCCCGCAATTGCTCCCAAGTAAGATCAGCTTCGATAATCTCCGAAGTCAAGAGATCATACCAATCCAACGCTCTTTCTTGGAGCATGCTAGAAGCCACTTGGACTCGATGTAGATCAATAAGGTTCATGCGAGAAAAGATGCGATCGCACGATTTGAGCCAACGTTGAATTTCTATAACACTCTCGGATCCCGTGAATGGCCTTCCACCCAAGTCGGTATAATCTTTGCACAAACGTGCAAAACCAGATTTTGGGTGAGTAGGCTCTGGGATGGGTCCGGCAGCTTGAGCATTCTTCACAAGATCTAAAAGCTGCTGGGCAGACATGAATACTCCATCTTGAGGAGTAGCACTGGATTGACCGGTGCTGGGACGACCACGTCTAACCATTTCTCTTCTTTAAGAAATAAAGAAAGAAGAAGAAAAAGTTATTCTCAAAATGAATATCAAACAATAATGATTGATAAAACAAGGCATCGCAAAGAAAACAGGATAGAACGGGTCCAATGACTCGAATAAAATCCTAAGGCACGACTCCTAAGATGAACTTAGGACGATGATCCTTGTTAAATCATTTTACATTGTTCCGAAGTTTGGCTCTGATACCAAGCTGTGACGCCCTACCTCTATACCCACGCTAGCCAAGGACACTACAGGGTAATGCCGTCAACTAGCACGGAGAATAAGGCTGTTGAGGAGCGACCATCTGTATAATTGCTTTGTGCGAGTACCGATATGCCAGATAAAAATATAACTTTTTATCTCAAGAGGAAATCCGACATACCGACACAAACTTAAAGCTACTACACAGTGGCTATATATAATCTTCGGAAACAAATATAGAAATATCATAACACAAATCAGTCACAGAAATTCATATCACTAAGGCGGAAACAGATATGAATATTACACATAAAAGTGTATATCAGTGTAGTGGTCTATCAAGATCCATAATATCAAAAAAGAATATTTACAAGTGCTACACAAAAGAATAAGTATACGTCATGGAGTCTATATCTCAAATGTATACAAAAAATAAACTACTAATCTAAGTAGTTTGCCAAAAGTTAGAACAATAATCCCAGATGAGGAGTCAAGCAGAAGCACTGTAACATCTCGGTCTGATCCGAGTATTATTTAATAAGAAAATAATAAATGGATCAGTCTAGCTATAAGTTAGATGAAATGATATAGAATAAGAGATATAACGAAAACGTACGATAACAATAATGCCATACTATGAAAAGTATACATTTGACAACAACAAAAATCATACAATATCTCTAAAAATATCAAGCACCAAAAAGAATGTCATATTCATTATTTTATTCACCAAACCACAAATATTAACATCATATCGCTGCCAGTCATAAAAGCTGGTGAAACAAAAATTCTAGAAATCATCAAGAAATCACAAAAGGGGGAGGCCTATCACAAAACGGGAGCATGAAAACTCACCAACACGTGTATCACAAACGGGACGCTATCCCATGGTCTCTAACCATAGAGCCGGTGCAACGACGTAGTACAATATCGGTACGTCCGAGGAACCTGAAACTCGAATAGATCGGAACATCGTTGTAGTACAACGGTACGCCCGATGAACCTGATAAGCCGGAACAACAACGTAGTACAAAGATGCGTTCGATTAACCGAACTCCATAAAAGAATATGGGTCGCTAGCCTACAAAAATTGAGTCGAAACTCTAGGAAATAAATAGGTCATTAGCCTATAATAGAAATGAGACGAAGCTCCACAAAACGAGGTACCGTCCCCAACGTGGACAAAGAAACATAGCATATCGCTTGTCTAAATCACAAAAATGATCATCATCAATCATCAAGAAGTGTCAATTACACTAAGCTAGTAAATATATGAGTTTAGCTTCATGTCCCATAACCACTTGCTCAACTTAGATATTTCCGAACAAATTGTTGATCTCCACTAGAAAATTGTCACAAGAGATTGAACCGAATAAGTCCAAGAATTAATCGACGAAGTGAACGCAAGCGTTTCATACCACTTGTTTTACTAAGTCGTTTAATTAGATTTCTCATACGAGTGAGATAAAGGTTTGTATATACTAGTAGATTGGAAAACGATTTAAGAAATGAGCTTTGTAATAAAATAGTGTTGAAATCGTTTAGATGAAAGAGTTTTGATATTTACTACTAGTAATGAAACCTTTATATTTTTAAAGTGACAAATCAAAGAAATGATTGTAGAAATAATCAATCACCAAAAATCCACATTCGAAGACGTGATTAAATCCAAAGAAATTGATACCAAACTCATCAAAATGGATATTCCCAAAAGTTCCAACGAAGATGTTTTCAAAGCCAACAAGGTGATAACAACTAGTCGGAGGACGAATAATCGATTAAAAAGTGGAAACTCAAACCCAAAAGGCAAATTGGGCAAAAACAGCAAATTTAGTTGACTGGACCAGAGTGGTCAGTCGACTGACTCTGATCTGGAAACTTTCTGTTTCTAGGTCCAATCGACTGACTCAGAGTGGTCAGTCGACTGAATCATACCAAAAAACCTTCGGTTTCCAGGTTCAGTCGACTGACTCAGAGTGGTCAGTCGACTGACTCTTACCCAGGAAATTTCCTGTGTTTGGTTCAGTGGACTGACCCTATAGTTCAGTTGACTGAACTGAAAAATTCAGTATTCTTACGTAGCCCCCAAGGGGCAAAATCCCTACAAATCACAATCGGTCGAGCATGGAAGCTAGGGGTTTACGCCTATCGGCAACCCGGCCCTATGGGCTCCTCGATGCATCACTAAAACATGTTCAAACCTCAACGATAGGATTTTTAAAGATTTGACTCCAAAATACCAAAAATTGGAATATTCATATAAACCAATTCAAATCAAAAGCAAATGATCATCAATAAGTGTTAGGAATTCATACCTAACAACATAGATAGATATAGACATAGATGTGAGATAAAAATCTCACCTTTAAACCCAAATCAATGAAGGAGAAGCTTTTAAAACAAGCTAAGATCAATTCCTCTTCAATAACAACTCATGAAGCTTCAATCTAAGCTTAAAAGAAAAACATTTCCTAAGTTAGGCTTAGGAATTTCTGAAATTCAAAGGAGAATGAGTTGGAGAAGAAGAAGAGAAGGCTTACCAAAGCTTCTTCTATGAATTTGGAGCTAGAACTTGAATTTGCAAATGGAAACTAGGGCTTAGGATTTCATAATTCTTTTTCTCTTCCCACATTTTTAATCAAGCTTGAATGTATTAGGAAATTATGAAGGAATGAAGAGAAGAGGGTTGAAGCTAGGTTGATAAGTGGGGTTAATAGGCTAAAACCCAACCCAAAGCCCTAAGTGAAAAGTAGCAAAATTCTACTAACTCTAAACATATCTAAGTTTATACTCAAAAAGGTCGCTAACGACATTTTGAACTCAATGGAAGTGGTCATGAGTCCTAATTCGACTGTTTGCAATATGTAGCTTTTTGGACTAAAATCCGACGAACGATGCTATATTCAAAATAAAATATTTAAATATACAATCGATAAATATGCGGGTTGTTACACTTTGGTAGCTGTGGGTGATGACATGTTTGGTACTATCCATGAAGGGGTAGGCCAGTCCTGATTTGTAGAGAGTCAGCTAAGGGTCTCAGTATACTTTTCTAGAAGTGTACTGTGGCAAGCGATACTGCAGTAGCCTTGTCATTATATGCAATCCATTTTCCAAAATGTGCCTTTACGGACTTTGTTGTATACTAAATGTGCTATCGAATGTAATCAATGTAATCATTCCAGTTCCAACTATGTGAAATATTTATTTTAAACCCCAGATACTATTATAATATCACTGGATTTTGTAATTAAATGGTTTGGTTATCGTAAGGTAAAAACCCATCCGTGTTTATGTGCAGCGTGATCTTATGAGATACCTTTATTTTTGAAAGGTTTTACGACATTAAAAATCCATATGATTTGTGTTTCTTACGCTGGTTTGCCAGACTGACCTAGCCGTTATTTTCTTATAATGCTCGGTTCAGCCCCGAGTATATTTCAAATTTAGTTATGGATACTTTGGAGGTTCAAGAGACGAGTTGGATGCCTTCAAGACAATTCATGTATTTTATTTTCTACTGCATTTCTTTTTTTTTAATTATCAATATTTGTAAGGATAAACTGTTATAACTATCCAAGCAGATGATGGCTAAGTTTGCTTTGATTAATGTATGTATATTACAGTTTTTTTGTGAAGATCATGTGTAAGTATATCTTACTTGTCATGTTGTGAGATTCTATTTTGTCTTTTTTTCTTTCACCCTAACAATCTATCTTTTTGGCACTCGGATGCTCAACATGTGAATATCATGGATGTTTTAGTGTCAAATTTTGAGGGTTGAAAATGCGGGTCGTTATACGATATGTTGTAGAAAATAATGTTATAAATATTATAGACAATATATTTTATTATTATGCAATACATGATGAATTTTTGAAGATAAATGAGTTATCAATTAAATTTACTATATGTTAAATGGCTTTTTGACTAAGCGGATTTTCAATTGGAACTAGAACGTCAAGATAAAGAGAAAAAGATTCGCGGACTTGAAAAGTGACAATTATAAGGTATGAAAGATGGAATTTTACAAGTTTTAAGAAAAATACGGCTACGTAGAGCTCTCGATATCGGGAGGAACCCTCAGTACTTAGTGGATCTCCTCAACTTGGCACTCCCTAAATTTTCAATAATTAATGCTCGACCTGTAGCAAACGTGGTGGATTGTTTCTCTCGGAGAATAGATGAGAAAATTCAAGGACCTATAACAAGAAAGAAGAGGAAACGGGATGAGATAAGCGAATCTAGGAAATCATCGGGAATGACCAAACCTTCATGGAATAGAGTTTGGAATACATCAAATCAGAGATAGAAGAGCGAAACAAGTAAAAAGGAGAAGTTCTCACCAATACAAACCACTCAACACTAAGAGAAACCTCCCGGTATCGAAAGGTCCACATTGTGAATATGGCCTTTGTGCTCTCTCCACCTGTAGGCTTGCATTTGGACTTTGAACAACTCGAGCCTTTAGACTTATAGAGAATTTCCTCTATAAACATAAATCCTATGGCTACTAAAAAGGATTTTTGGCCTTTTTTTCTTCATCTTTTATCTCTCCTCTATTAAAGTCACTAAGGAAACAATTATTTATTTTTCTATGCTTTAGATAAGTAAATCCCTTGTACTGGTGACTCTCAAATCTATAATCAATAACATATAAATTTGATGTAGGCCAAAGATTACCGAACCACCATAAAAATTTGTGCCTGTTTATTTTTGTATACATTTTCTACAAGATCTCAAATATTTCTTCCGGTTTTTGGGTGTTGTGAAATTTTTGGTGTCAATATTATATTTGTAAGTGTGTAATTTTTGTTACGAGATTTATGTACTATTATATTTTAACGAAAACAAATATCATTTTTGTTGAAAAAATGAGTTAGATGTTGATTTATTATTTTTTAGGATTCAATATTTGTTCGGCAAATAAATGAAAATTAGAATTCTTAACTATTCTATAAATTAATATTTACTATTTTATACTATTCAAGTACAACACTTTTAAAATTGATATTTAGCTTTTGATACAGTTAACTAAAAGATAAATGATGTATATATTGAACTTTAAATGTTACTTGAGTGAATGATGTAAATACCTAAAAAAAGAAGTGTACTACCAATGAATTAATATATTTTTATGCATCTAAAGTTCTTACAGCACATATTTATCAAAAATAAATATATGATATTATCAAAGTGATAAATGAAATATTTTCTTAACTACTTTAAACTACTTAGTGTTTTTGATTAGACTAACTGACTTAAAAGGGGAAGATTGGAAAATAAAAATCAACAATATTAGTAAAAACTTATCTATATGGAATCATATATTTTATCTAGAGAGAGTAGAATCATTCTTATCAGCTTTGTTTTATTGACCCCACTGATCTATAGGACGTCATATTACATTTTCCCCAAATGTTTATGGAGTAGAGATAGTTCTTGTAGTAATATTAATTATCTCATTAGTTGGGAGACAGTCTGCAAATCTAAAGAGGACGGAGGCCTAGAAATTATATTCTACATAATCTTAATATGTCAATATTAGGTAAATGGCTTTGGAAATTCAATGATAACAACGAAAACCATATTTGAAAAAAAAATGATTTTTAATCGATTTTATGATAGAAAATATAACCTTTACCTTACCTTGCCTAACTACAACAACTTGTCTCAGTTCTAAAAATCAATCTTAAATAACTTTAATATTTTTAACCTTGGGATCAATAATATAGTTCATTCACCCAACAACACATCATTTTGGAACGATTGTTGAATCTCTGGTATACCTCTTAGAGTTGCGTATAGAATACTCTTTAACATTTATAATTTCAAAAATACTTTAATATCAGAAATTTTTAATGTTTAATTGATTTTTCATGAAACTTTAGTTTCAATCGTGCTCTATAAAGAATTTCCTTAACCTAGTTTGTTTTTCTATGTTCCAAGCTAGAGTATTATAATTTAGTCAATGATATAGATTCTAAAATATGGTTCTAGGACAAAACTTCCTAGGAATCAAAAAAATATTTTCAAACTCATATGGAAAGTTAATGATTTTCCTAAAAAAATTTGCACATGTAATGCTTTTCCCAAAACAAATTTGCATATGTGGTTGACATTAGATAAGAAACTATTCATAATTGAATTTATAAAGGAAAAGAATTTTCTTGTAAAAAACAATTGTGTCTTTTGTAATTTGGACCTAGAAAGCGCAACACACCTATATTTTAATTATCCCTAACTAATTTCATGCTTGTAAGAACTCATAATGTTTATCGCTTAGTTGAGACCAATACCGAGTTTAACTATGATACGACTGGAATAACGTTAGATTTCACTATGCTAAAGTTTATTGAATTTTACTGGATACCATTTTCGTTATTACTTGCTGGTACTTATGGTGTGAAAGAAACCAAAAACGTTTAATAATGTTAATATCACTTCAGACGATTTGACTTATGCTTTAGCACTTTTCTATATAACTGGTAGCAAACTCTAGCTATATATTGGCTAAAAGTGTTTACTTCAAACAATATCTTATCAAAATAAAATGTCGCATTGATAACATAAGGCCTCTTTAACAACAAAAGAAGCAATATGCCTTAACTACCGAGCTAGTTGACACTTTCTATGATAGCTTCTCGAGCGATTTACTACTAATTGAAGACTAATACCAACTTACTTTTCGCTTGCGTTTTACTTTTCACACACATATATATGTATATAAACTCACACTTATATACATATATAGATACCGGTCTCACATCTTTTTTGAGTTTTGTCAGTATTAGGGGTTGTTATGGACTGGATTGATTATGCTATGACATTGCTGTGGATTTGATAGTTGATGTGTCATCATCTACCCATGGACGGCTCAGCGTTGACTTTGTTTTAAGCCTTGCTTATGGCCTTTGAGTTAGGGATGCTGTAAAACTCCTGATTTGCTTTTGTTACCTATGTCATTCATTACATAATGTTGTTTTTCAATCTTATTTTCATCTGCGGGTTATAGCCGTAAACTGTTCCATATTTTATCTTATCAGTTTCCCTTGAATTACGTAGTTTAGGCTTTAGTTCTTCTTTAGAATAGTCCAATGTGGATTTTGGTCTTTAGGTTGGGGTGAGGCTCTTTCTCCTTTTGTTTTCCATTTAAAGGAGTGGTTTTGCTACCTATCAGGCTTGTTGGTATCTCTTTTACAAAATGAGAATAAAATTACATAAATGTTCTCCTTCTAAAGAGGACCACGCATTTTCCTCAAAAAACTACCAAAAAATATTAAGTGAAAATAGGACCTGGAAAATAACAAATTATATTGTCATTTTAATCATGTAAAAAATTGCTTTTTAATCTATTGTTTCATACCTCAACAAATTTAATTTATAATAAAAAATTTCAAAAAATATTTAACGTTTACCTCAAAAAGATAATAATATACGAAGGAAAAATAATTCTAACTAAAATATAGTAAAATTTTTGTCCATTGATCAACGTAAATTATGAATAGAAATAATTAAGGGGTGACTATTTTTATAAAAATATACCAGCTAAAAATATTTATGTTTTTTCAACATTATAGAATACAAACAGTCATCACTTATTATTAGTTGTAATGTCACTCTTTACAAAATTAAATTTTATTAACGATAAAGAATCCACTTGACGCTCCAACTTTGGAAAGAAAAAATGTTATATATGTTTGTAATAGTATACCAATTTTAGACAAAAAATAGCGTACACATTTGTTAGTAATGAAATACCACTTTTAAAAAGAAAAAGTTATGTATATATTTTGTATTAAATACAAATTTTAGAAGGAAAGAAATTTTATGAACATGAATGTAAAATAATATAAGAGAATCAAAGATAATTTTGCATATAATTGTGAAAATTTTAATTTACATTGACATGGATAAAAAATCAATTTTACCATTTTTTCAATATGAATGTGGTATACTAATTGAATTGTCTTTTTACGATTTATTTGTTCAATCAATAAAAATTAGTTGATTGGATTTATTGAAATTTTTTAAATTCAATGTAACTTAATAAATTCATTTTAAAAAGTTTAAATCTAAGATCACTTAGTAAATTCATATATGGACTTGAATTCAAAACAATATAAGCGAATTTAAGAGAAGTCCGTAAAATAATATATGGGCCAACATGCAAAAATTTATTGTTAAGTATATTTCTATTTGTCAATGTTAATTTAGTTTATCCGTATATTTTAATTGATATACATTTTATCAATTATATGATGATTATAACTTTATATAGCATATGTTTTTACAATATTAGAAAGGTTCCTCACTAGACTTTTATATTTTCAAAATCTTAAGAGAAAACACAGAAATCTTTGATTTCTCTAATGGGTTTTATAAGACATAGGCCTTTAGATTTTGACTATGGGGAAAGCTTAACAAATCATACGCGCACATATGGTGGGTAACTCCTTATTGGCTGTATCATATACAACTTCTAACTCGTACTTCCTTGTCCTAATCTCATCTTTACCTTGAGGAAATCTCAACAAATAAACAGAGATTATCAAATCATACCTACCATTTCATGATGGCCTAAGTATAGTGCATATAATTTAAGGAAAGCTCAACAAATATGTGCAGCCATCTTACCTCGTTTATTCAATATATTAATAGTACTACACATAACATCACGAGCTTAAGGAAAGCTCAACAATTAAGGAGTATGCAAGTAATTTATTAATATATATATACACATACAGTAGAGGATAACTTTATATTAAAGATTTATAATCTTTAATACATTATATCGAATGATATCGACATATGAAATAATGTAATTCCTATGAAATACCGTCGCGATTCAAGTATCAAGCATATAAGAAATCACGATATATATATATATATATATATATATATATATTATACGCATGTATTTATCCCTTAAGTTTATTTGGGTTTTCTATTTTTGTGTTCCAGTTGATTTTATACATTCATACTATGTTAGTTTAATTATTATATAAAGTTTATAATTTAATTAACTTATATGATAGTCTTATGTGCATTACATTAATTAAATCTTATGTAATTAACATAATCATTAACATTTCAATTAATTTTATGTTATCCAATTAAACATTTTAATTGAATATGTATACCATAATATTTATGGCTATACACATATATCTTTGTATATGTATTTAATTATTTATTAACTTATTTAATTAGAGAATTAAATTAAATATTAAATTCGAAAATTTCTTATGTATATACATATATATATGTACATCATGTAAAACAATTCAAGAAATGTAACATATATATAGTATATGTATACACTTCAACTAATTAACTATTTAATTAATTTATTAATCTTATTAATAAAAATTAAAGTTTTCAAAATATTTTTATTATATTTTCAAACCACTTTTGAAAAATAGTATTTACAATATACATTATTTTCAAATCCAATATTGAAAATCATATTATAACATTATAATGTAATTCTCATTTTAAATTTAACTTAAATTTAAAGTCTTATTTTAATTTCAATAAAATTTGAAATCACATTATAACATTTATAACGTATTACTTCTTTTAAATTTAATTCTTAAATTTAAAATTTTATTTTTATTTTTAAAAATAATTTTAAAAATTAGCCCAAGGCTCAATTTAAATTGGGTCTTTTCTATTAATGGCAATCTTTCGGCTCGCTTCACTTTTTGGGCTAGGCCAGTAGCTATGGAGGGGAGGGTACTTGATTACCCAAATACAAGCTCAGATGCTACTTTTTTGGACACCCTACTTAATTGGTTAGCCTTAACATGACTTTTTTAACTGCATGGTCTATATAGCTATAATACCATTGTTGGAATTGGACCGTCGGAAGCGGGTGAAATTAGAAGATTTTAAAAAATATATTCTATTTTGGATTTATTAGGTCTATGATGTCTGAAGAGGATTTGCGACGACCCGCCTTTCTAACCCCAGAAAGATGCATCATCATTAAGAAAGAAAGGGATAGAAATAGAAAAGATAGAAAAAAAGAATAACAACATCAGAATCTCATAGCGGAATGGAACAAAATATAATACATCACATAACTATTACATAGTTATACATATATATCAGAGTTATACAACATCATACAACAGGACAGTCATATACATGTCCATACATACATCCAAAATACATCATCCACTAACTACACAGCGGAACTATATAGATAGATACATACGTCTGGTCTTCTTCTCCAAAGCTCCTCCAGAAACTCAATACTCCGAATACCTATCACTTGGCAACTCATAAAAATTTGAGTACCCAAGAGTTTATGAAAAACAAAATATAAACTCTGGGTCAGACATGGGTCTGGTGTGAGTAAACAGGTTAAAGTTGTTTAACTTTAAAAACCGTTTGAAAACAAAGGTATCACGTAAGACTCCCCACACATAAACACGGTAAATTTTTACCTTACGCTAACCAAAACATTTTATAGGAAATCCAGTGATATTATAATAGTGTCTAGGGTTTTCAAGTAAATAGAAAATAGCCGAAATTTTTACATCTATTAAATTTCAGCTACTAGCCACAAAAGTGGGTAATACAAATCATAACCACAGGGTCTCATAAGGAAAATGGGTTTATAACAATGGCAGGGCTATCGGGGTACCGCCCGTCACAGTACGGGGCCTAGATCACCGTACCGAGGATCACTACCGACCCCCTACAACACAAGGCCGGAACTATTCCTTACTGAACAGTCCCGAACAAGATAACCCCGCAGTTGTGGCCAACAACTGCCCACAGCCGAAATAAAGGGACATCTAGACAGGGGTATACCTCGTCCTGCTTGGGCATGACCCACCTAACCTTGCTGCATCTCCCCTGTTTTAGCCATTCCCGGTTGATGAGGCTTGAGGCTGCGATTACCTTTATAGAACAATATTCTTAGAATGCCCATCGTCCGCCTAACGATGTGTTGAAAGCATTCAATCCATACAAGTTCGTTCCGGGTTTGAACGAAACCGAAGGTATTATTTGGTTACACTCATTTTGGAATCACCCTCAGAGTTAACGATAATAATCCTTGCATTCTGAAACACCATCTCGACCTCCACTTGATATGTCACGACCTATCGTTTAATTTGGATCGATGTGGTTTTCGAAATATCAAATTGATGCCCGAACCCGGTCTCATCGAAATCCAAACGCCATTTTAAGGGCCAAGTTGTCTACTTAGTTTTAACAGTTTAATTCAATACTTAGAATTCATATAGCAGCTATCACAGATAAATCATACAAAGTAATCACAGATATATCCAGAATATATCATAAAATATCATAGAATATCACCAAATAGATATCAGAGTCAATCAAACAAGAATCATCAATTGATATCAATATAGTTTGATTTACTTAACTTAATTAATTACTTTATCCAGCTTAATTAATCACTAATTAATCTATTTATTAAATTTATTAATTACTTCTTAATTACTCAATTAATTAATTCTTAATTATTAATTTATAACCATAATCATTAATTAATAAAAGTTAATTACCCATTTAATTACCAATTAATTTCTTGATTAATCTTTAATTACCAATTTATTAAGCATTTAATTAGTTAATTACTATTCATTAATTAACTTTAAGTAGTTAATTAAAATTCTTAAGTTCAAATTGGTTTAAACACAAAGTTACAAATATTAATCTTTAATTACACATTTATTAAATCTTAAATTACTTATTTAATTACAAGTATAAATTAACTACATTCATAATTAACTTTCCATATAGATTAATTATTAATCTAATCTCTCTTAATGATTTTAAATCATATCTTAGTTTCAAATTTGTCAACAATGTTTACTTAAATAAATATTAAACTTTACTTAACAAAATATCTTAAAAAGTATTAGGCTAATCCCTAGTAATTTGAACCTGAAGTAAACGATACATTTACTCGAGTAAGGCTCGAGTCTCCTCCCATGTTTTCCCGCATTTCCCCTCTACTTCTTCTTCTTCTTCTTCTACCTGATCCTTTCTTCTTCTTTTTTTATTTAGCTTAAGTTAAGCTAAAATATAACTGCAGTATTATAAACACTCACTCACGCACCAGAGTCAAACACGAAGCATTTCCAAAAATTCTCGTGCAACACTCGCGACAATCACGGCACCAAACCAGACACCCAAACGCCACCGTGCACGTGCACGGTGGTTCACCGCCCCTCTGGCAACCCTCATCACCTCCTACAAACCCCAAATCAACCTCTCGTTCGAAATCAAAACCCAATTTAATAAGAAAAGATCGAAATCGAAAATATGCCTGTAGCTCGAACCAGTAACTCTGTAACGACCCAACTTCCAAACTCTAGGAAGTTGCATCGCTAAGAAGAAAGAAAGGGATAGAAAAAAAAGAAAAGAAATGAAAGAAAGAACAGACAACATCAGAATCTCACAGTGGAATCGAATAAATTATAATATATCACATAAAACTTTACATAGTATCATATACATCAGGGTTATACAGCTAATACAACACAAACGAGACAGTTATAAACATCTGTCTAGCAATTACAGTTCAAGTACATCAGAGAAACAGATACAACTCAAACACAGCGGAACCACTACATATATCTACACGCTGAAGCCTCCTGCTCCATTATCTCCTCCAGAACTCGATCAAAGCAATCCTGAAACACTTGACTACTCATACGTAATATGAGTACCCAAGAGTTTAATAAAACAGAAAATAAACACTCAGGTCAGACAGGGGTCTGGTGTGAGTAAACGGGGATAAAAGTTGCTTAACTTTAGAAATCCTTTGAAAACAAAAGGTACCACGTAAGACTTCCCACACATAAACATGGAAAAGTTTTTACCTTACGCTAACCAAAACATTTGATAGAAAATCCAGTGATATTATAATAGTGTCTAGGGTTTTCAAAATAAAATACAGAAATAGCTGGAATGCTTACATCTCACGTTCCAACATAGTTGGGCACAATCAAAACCGTACAGGCACTTATTGGATTATGGATTCCATCAATGGCAAGGCTACTGGGGTACCGCCCGTCACAGTACGTGGCCTAGATCAACGTACCGAGGAGTACACCCACTCCCCTGCAACACAAAGCTGGAACCATTCCTTACTGAATAGTTCCGAACAAGACAACCCCGCAGTTGGTGTACACTAACAACTGCCCACTAAGCCGAATAAAAAGGGACCTATAGACAGGGATCAATCTTGCTCTCCAGTCGGTGCTACCCACGAAGCCTTGCTGCACCTCCCCTGTTTTATCCATTCTCGGTTGATGAGGCTTGAGGTTACGATTACCTTTATAGGACATATCAATCTTAGAATGCTCATCGTCCACCTGACGATGTTCTGAAAGCATTCGATCCATACAAGTTCGTTCCGGATTCGAGTTCTGTAGATCATGTTTAGCTTTAGTTTATAAAGAAAAACTGTTTTTAAAACAGAGAAGCTTACTCACCGTTAAATTGACGAAGCAGAAAGCAATTCAGAGAAGCAATCAAAAATTTCAGGTTCCTGACTTGAAACTGCAGGATGAAATCTGGCTTTCAATTGCTAGTTGAAGTTGCCTTACTTGTTGATGTATGCATGCAGGCCTTTCAAATTTCATTTCTCAGATTTGCAGTTGAATTTGAGCTTCCAATTTGATGTTGAGACTTGCAGAATTTAGATGCAGATAGGTTGTAGATTTGAAGTTGTTTGTTTGCAGATTTAAAGTTGTTTTTATCTTGTATTTTGATTTGCAGATTTGTAGTTTGTTTGGGTTTTAATTTACTGAAATATGATTTCAGGTTTCAATTTAAAAAGAATGTTTTTAACAAATGCATTTGCTAAGTTTTATTGTCAATATAATTAAATTTCAAAAATAAACAACATGCCACTTGTTATGTTATCATGTTAAATGTTTTACAAGTGTTCACTTATGTTTTAAGATTTTAACACATATGCAATTCAATTATTAAAAGCAATTTATAAATTTATAAATGTATTTGAATTATCTTAAAACCATCTCTAATTTATTTTAAAATGTTTCTAAATGTTTAATTAACATTTGTCTTTAAATAAATACATATAAACTTCTTTATAAAACTATACATTTACATTTTAATGTTTGTTTAATTATTTTTAAAATAATATTCTTTATGAAACTAAATTTAAAAAGAAAAGAAGTGTTGAATTAAATTTTATTTAAGAGTTTTCAAACCAAATGTTGTACTTTAACAAGAATGAATTAAATCATATTTCAAAGAAAAGCAATTTTAAAATAAAAAAAACAAAATAACTTTTATTATAAAATAAAATTTAAACTATATTTATTCTTTAAACAAAATAAATACTTACTTACATTTCTATGAAAATTATAAGATAGATCTTTAAAACAAACCTTTGAAAAGTTTACAATGCTAATTTAAATAAATTTTAAATCAATTTACAAATTATACATTTATATATAAAAAATTAGAAAATATCCTTTATTAAATATAAATTAAAATTAAAACCAAATTCTCTATTTACAATGTATAAACATTTATACATCATAAATAAAATATTTTTAAATCAGTTTAGAAAGATAATTTATTAATTAAATATTTTTAACATTTGAAAAGAATATCATTTGGCAAATTAAATAATTATAATTTTCAAAAGAGAATTCCAGTTTGAATTAAATTATTAAATCAATATTTCATATTTTGAAATAATTATTAAATAATTATTGCCTAAATTCCCGGGACATCACAAACTCGCATACCCACAGCAAATCGTCACTTCCTACCAACCCCGACCATTGGTGGCGACGCCACTTCTTCCACGTCATGCCCATACTCTCCCCGTCTATCTCCTCGAAGCGCGCGCAACTCGATCAAGCTACGACAATGAAATCAAAATTTACAGAACATAAAAACAAACACGAACCAAACCCTACATTTGATTCGACCCCAAAATCCTTGCATTAAATAATTTTTTTAGCATTTTTCTTGGATTCGTGGATTATTAAACTTGCTATATAACAAATTTCAGCAGCTAACATTTGTTAATCCAACAGGAATTGATGAAAATGCAATTTGGGTTCATATAGGAACTGCACCATATATAATCACCTAAAAATCATTGTTTTTGGTTTAAAAATCTTATCTTTATATGCTTAATCAAGATATGGGATCAAATTAACAAATTAAAACATTCGAATTTTAACATAATGATTTCTTTATACTGTAACTTGAATAAACAGTTTCTATATTATACTGTTATCCTGGAAACAAATTTCCAGGCTTATGGTTTAAGTTAAACAAACTTAATTAGCTTCAAATCCTAGGTTTAAATTGATTTAAGTGAAGAAGTATTAGTATTCTTTATACTTCTTTGCTCAGAAGCTTGAAACAATGAAGAACATAAAGCTTCAAGTACAAAAATCATTACAGGTCCTCGTATTAACAATATATAGCAACACAAACTTCGGAAACTAATTATCATGATTAAATTTTCAAGAAAAGTATGTTTACTCACTTGAAAAACAATCTGAACAAAGAACAATTTGTTGATTGAAACAGTGCAGTTTGAATCCCTGAAAGCTTTCCTTGTTTTGCTGTTGAATTTAATTGAGTTTGTAAAGTACATATATTTATTTTCTTTTCTTCCTTGTCTCAGTTTTTGCTTCTTAAGTTTGTAAACGAACAAAATAATATGGTGTATATATAGAAAGGCTTTGAACAGAAAGGTTATAACTGGGACAACCTTACATGTTTGACCATACAAGATTTTGTATTAAATATACTGCAAATGTGAAATGATATTGCATATTTCGGCTGAGGTTTTTCTTTGACAAAAAGTGGTGCTAATTTAATGCATATGCCTTCAAATATGTTAGCACATAATTAATATTGGCTGATAGGTACAAAGATATTTTGAATATGTTAATTAATTTGTCATCTTTGTATTGTACATATGTATGTTACAGGTTATGAAAATAGTTTATCTTCTTTTCTAAACTTATTCTATATGTATATTTGAATTATTATAGTTATTGTTAGCATAGTTTCTAAATTTTATTCTATTTGTAATTTACTTTTCAATTATTTGATTTATAACATTGTATTTGTATTTATATATTTTATATTTCTATTTATATCCTATATTTATATTTCTATTTTATACTTATGTTTATATGTTTATGTTTATAACCATATATATAGGTTTATACTTAAGCTTAATTTTCATGCTTAATATTGATAAGGTTGCTTATTTTTAAACATTATTATTAAAGACTACATTTATATATGTATTATATTAAATATTAATAATATAACACCGTTTTAATTTCAATTGAATACGACAGATTTTATTTTAAACATTTAAAATATTTTAAATGTTTAAATCAAAATTTTCTTTACAAAACATATATAACTGATAAATGACCAAGATCTTATCATTTTATAAATTGAAAAGCTCGTATTTCATTTGAATTAGATTAAATATTTATTCAAATATATTGCTAAAATTCCGGGTCGTTACATTCCTCCCCCCTTAAAAGAATTTCATCCCCGAAATTTAAAACAACAGTTAATTCAAAAGCTTTTATATTAACAAAACAAACATACATATCATCCATACAATAACAAATAATCAAACAGTCTACCCTAACAAACCTCACTAGTTATCTGGACACAAATCCGGGTAAGCATTCCTAAAACTATCTAAAGTTTCCCAGGTGCAATCTTTGGGATCCTCACTCCACTGCACTTTGACGAGCTTTACTACTTTGCTCCTGAGTTGCTTCTCATCTTGATCCATAATCTGAACTGGATTCCTAACCATAGTCAAATTGGGTTCCACTTCCAAATCTTCCTGAACTACTGGTTCTACAACCAGTGATGGGTCATGAACAAATTTACTCAAATGCGATACATGAAATACATTGTGAATCCCAGACATCCACTCTGGCAATTCAATCCTATAAGCTACAGCTCTAATTCTTTCCAGCACTCGGAATGGTCCAGTGAATCTCGGAGCAAGTTTTCCCGCCTTTCTGTATCTTATAGCACCTTTGATCGGGGAAATTTTCACAAAAACCAAATCTTCGATCTCAAATTCCAATGGTTTTCGTCTTTTATCTGCATATTTCTTCTGACGATCCTGAGCAGCTTTAATCCTTTTCTTGATAAGCTCAACTTTCGCAGAAGATTCTCGAATTAGATCGGGTCCGAGCACAAGACGATCCTTCGATTCTATCCAACAGGATGGGGATCTACATGGTCTTCCATATAAAGCTTCATAATGAGCCATCTTAATACTTGCCTGGTAACTATTATTATAAGAGAATTCCACTAGATGAAGATGGTCTTCCCACGATCCACCAAAATCCAAAACACAAGCTCGCAGCATATCTTCAAGAATTCGATTAAGCCTCTCCGTCTGTCTGAGGATGATAGGCTGTACTCAATCTCAAATTTGTTCCCATTGTTGATTGCAGAGCTTCCCAGAATTTGTTGGTGAAAATAGGATCACGGTCACTTACTATACTGACAGGAACACCATGCAATCTGACTATCTCCCTCAAGAAAATTTCTACCAGAGAAGCTGCAGTACGAGTTGCCTTAAGCGGTATAAAATGGACGCTCTTAGTTAAACGGTCCACAATAACCTATATTCCATCATTTCCTTTCCTGGTTCTAGGCAAACCGTCGATGAAATCCATCGAAATCATTTCCCACTTCCAATCTGGAATTTCCAAAGGCTGCAATAATCCGGCCGACTTCTGCTGATCACCTTTAACTTGTTGGCAGATGGCAAAACTATTCACGAACCTAGCAATATCTTTCTTCATACCCGGCCACAAGAAAACTCTCCTCATATCCTTATACATCTTTGAGATTCCTGGATGAATATTTAATTTGGAACGATGACTTTCTGACAACACTTCCTGTCTCAGATCCCTATCATTCGGAACACAAATTCTCTCGTTAATCCTTAATGTTCCTTGGCCATCGATTTCAAAACAGGGACACTGATCCTACCTCACTCCTTTGATAGTTCTTCTCAAAATTTTATCAGATGCTTGCTTGCTTGAGATCCTTTCAATAAGAGACGGAACAACTTCTAGAAGAGACAGAACTGCATTCCTGCTAAGAGCATCAGCTACAACATTCTCCTTTCCAGGGGTATACAGAATATCTAAATCATACGATGCCAGAAATTCGACCCACCGCTGCTATCTCAGTTTAAGATCTTTTTGAGAGAAAAGATATTTCAATGGTTTGTGATCCGTAAATAATTCGAATTTCTCTCCCAAAAGATAATGTCTCCAAATCTTCAAAGCAAAAACAATGGCTAACAGTTCTAAATCGTGCGTAGCATAGTTCTTCTCATGTGGCTTCAACTGTCGATTCGCATACGCAATTACCCTTGCATTCTGCATTAGAACTGCTCCCAAACCAACTATATAAGCATCAGTATAAACTTCAAATTTGCTCTTTTCGTCCGGAATAGCAAGCACTGGTGCACTAGTTAGCCTTGTCTTCAATTCCTAAAAAGCTTCTTCACACTGGGGTGTCCACTTGAATATAGCTCCTTTCCTAGTCAGCTTGGTCAGATGCGAAGAAATCTTGGAATAGTCCTTAAAAATTTTCTTGTAATTGCCAGCCAATCCCAGAAATCTGCGAACTTCAGTCGGTGTGTCTGGCTGCTTCCATTCCAGAATAGTTTCCACCTTCGATGGGTCTATAGAGATACCATCACAAGAAACAATGTGCCCTAAAAATTTGACTTTTCAATTTCCAGATGGCACTTCGAGAACTTTGCCTTCAAAACATGCTTCCTCAGAGTCTCCAATACAATTCTCAAATGCTGCCTGTGCTCCTCTTCAGATTTGGAGTAGACCAAGATATTATTAATGAATACCAGAACGAACTTATTCAATACATCTCAAAAAACTCGGTTCATAAGGTCAACAAAGTAGACAGGAGCGTTGGTTAACCCGAAAGGCATAACCAACCACTCATAGAAACAATTTGGCCCCTAAATGCAGTCAAGGGAATACTGTCCTCAGCTACCCTCAACTGATGGAAACCTGAAGCTAAGTCTAGTTGAGAAAAGATAGAGGCTCCATGCAACTGGTCAAAGAGATCATCGATACGAGGAAGAGGATATTTATTTCGGATAGTCACTTTGTTCAATTCTCTATAATCCACACAGAACCTTAGCGATCCATCCGATTTAGTGACAAACACCGTAGCAGAGCCCTAACAAGAAAAACTAGGCCTAATCAACCCCTTCTCCAAAAGATCCTGAGTCTGTTAATTAACTCTTCCCTCTCCCTAGGAGGCATTATCCTGCTAGGTTGAATCACAGGCACTGCTCCTGGAATCAAATCAATACGAAACTCTATCTCTCTATGTGGCGGCAGACACTTAACTTCCTCAAATACGTCCGCAAAATCTTAAACCACATCGAAATCTTCAATCTTTTCTTGAGAAGTCTCAATTCCATGCAAGAGACTACTGAAGTGAATTCCAGAATTATCACACATCACTATGGCAATTCTTCCTAAATCAGTTTCCAGAGAAACTATTCTCTCATCACAATTCAGAACTGCTTTATACTTATCCAGCCAATCCATCCTCAAAGTAAGATCAAATCCCTTAAAATTCAACACAAAAGGGTCACAAGAAAAACTATAGGATAGATAAGAAATCTTCAAGCCCTTACATATCGTATTTAATTTGGTCACCCCTCCTATAGGATTAGATAACAAGATGGGACAATCTACAGAACTAGGGGTAAGAAAGAACTTCTCTACAGATTCCAGAGAAATAAAACTCAAAGAAGCACCCGAATCAAACAAAACTTTAATATACTTTCCATCTAAAAGTAAAGTACCTTCCAAAACTCCCTTGCCTTTAAAAGAAGAAGATGGACTGGCTTTTAGAGCAAAGACCTTACTCTAAGGCGCCCTCTCCAAAAGTGGACAATTCCTGATCATGTGACCAGGCTGATGACAATTGAAGCATAGAGATATCTGAACCATTTCTGTTCCTGGACCACTATAATGCGGTTGCTGTTGCTGCTGGAATCCTTTTCTAGGACACTTATTCGCCAAGTGACCTTCCTGTTAACAAATGTAGCATTTGCGAGGTCCGTTGTTACTTAAAGGTTTTTTCTTGCTCGGCTTCCTCCAATTGGGATTGAACTTCCTCTTATTCGAATTAGCGAAATTCCCTCCTGAAGCTACAACTGGTGCCACCGATTTCTTACTCATCAAATTCTCATATCTCAAAGCCATATCAATTAAACCGACAAAAGATTCATTCAAAAGCACCATCGTCTTTTCATGAAATTCTGGCCTCAATCCTTGCACAAACTTTTCGTTCTTTTTTAGGGGAGTATCAATGAGTCCTAGTCCATAGCAAGAAAGTTCATTCAATTTGGTCTCATACTCCGCTATAGACATGTTTCCTTGCTTTAAATTCAGAAAATCCTGGTATAATTGGGTTTTCCCCGCTATTGGCATAAAATTCTCCTCAAATAAATCCTTAAAACTGTCCCATGAAATGTCTTCCTCAGAAATGTTTGCTACCGTTGCATCCCACCAGGTTGTTGCACCTCCCTGCAATTGCCACGATGCCATTTCCCTTTTCCGTTCATCAGACAACTTCATGCTCTTAAAGATGTGCTCATAAGAGCGTAGCCAAGCTTAGACTTAAATTATCTATTCAGACCCATTAAATGGTTGGCCTCCAAGGTTGATGAAGTCTTTGCATAAAGCAGCAAAACTAATCTGAGGCGGTACTGGGTTTACAGCCACACTAGCAATTTGACTTCGTCCATTGTCAGTCAAGGTATTGCCCCTACCTCTGCCTCTTCTTCCAGAATTCAAGTTGGCCACCTGGACAGGTAACTCAACAAATTTAGATAGATATATACAATTATATGAAAATACAAATACGCACTCTCAAGATAAATATTACTCCAGAGCCTAGGTACTCGCTCAACCTAGCGCTCTGATACCAACTGTGACGACCCGCATTTCTAACCCTAGAAAAACGCATCATCATTAAGAAAGAAAGGGATAGAAATAGAAAAGAATATAAAGAAAGAATAACAACATCAGAATCTCACAGCGGAATGGAACAAAATATAACACATCACATAACTATTACATAGTTATACATATATCAGAGTTATACAATATCATACAACATGATAGTCATATACATATATGTCCATACATACATCCAAAATACATCATACACTAACTACACAGTGGAACTATATAGATAGATACATACGTCTGGTCATCTTCTCCAAAGCTCCTCCAGAAACTCAATACTCCGAATACCTATCACTTGGCTACTCATAAAAATTTGAGTACCCAAGAGTTTATGAAAAACAAAATATAAACTCTGGGCCAGACATGGGTCTGGTGTGAGTAAACGGGTTAAAATTGTGTAACTTTAAAAACCATTTGAAAACAAAGGTATCACGTAAGACTCCCCACACATAAACACGGGTAAGTTTTTACCTTACGTTAACCAAAACATTTTATAGGAAATCCAGTGATATTATAATAATGTCTAGGGTTTTCAAGTAAATAGAAAATAGCCGAAATTGTTACATCTATTAAATTTTAGCTACTTGCCATAAAAGTGGGTAATAAAAATCAAAACCATAGGGTCTCGTAGGGAAAATGGGTTTCCAACAATGGCAGGGCTACCGGGGTACCGCCCATTACAGTACGGGGCCTAGATCACCATAACGAGGATCACTCCCGACCCCCTACAACACAAGGCCGGAATTATTCCTTACTAAACAGTCCCGAACAAGATAACCTCGCAGTTGTGGCCAACAACTGCCCACACAGCCGAAATAAAGGGACATTTAGACAGGGGTATACCTCGTCCTGCTTGGGCATGACCCACCTAACCTTGCTGCATCTCCTCTGTTTTAGCCATTCCCGGTTGATGAGGCTTGAGGCTGCGATTACCTTTATAGAACATTATTCTTAGAATGCTCATCGTCCACCTAACGATGTGTTGAAAGCATTCAATCCATACAAGTTCGTTCTGGGTTCGAACGAAACCGAAGGCATTATCTCGTTACACTCATTTTGGAATCACCCTTAGAGTTAACGACAATAATCCTTGCATTCTGAAACACCATCTCGATCTCCACTTGATATGTCATGACCTATCATTTAATTTGGATCGATATGGTTTTCGGAATATCAAATTGATGCCCGATTCTGGTCTCATCGAAATCCAAACGCCATTTTAAGGGCCAAGTTATCTACTTAGTTTTAACAGTTTAATTCAATACTTAGAATTCATATAACAGCTATCACAGATAAATCATACACAGTAATCACAGATATATCCAGAATATATCACAAAATATCACCAAATAGATATCAGAGTCAATCAAACAAGAATCATCAATTGATATCAATATAGTTTGATTTACTTAACTTAATTAGTTACTTTATCCAGCTTGATTAATCACTAATTAATCAATTTATTAAATTTATTAATTACTTCTTAATTACTCAATTAATTAATTCTTAACTATTAATTTATAACCTTAATCATTATTAATAAAATTAATTACCCATTTAATTACCAACTAATTTCTTAATTAATCTTTAATTACCAATTTATTAAGCATTTAATTAGTTAATTACTATTCATTAATTAACTTTAAGTAGTTAATTAAAATTCTTAAGTTCAAATTGGTTTGAACACAAAGTTATAAATATTAATCTTTAATTACACATTTATTAAATTTTAAATTACTTAATTAATTACAAGTATAAATTAATTACATTCATAATTAACCTTCCATGTAAATTAATTATTAATCTAATCTCTCTTAGTGATTTTAAATCATATCTTAGTTTCAAATTTGTCAACAATGTTTACTTAAATAAATATTAAACTTTACTTAACAAAATATCTTAAAAAGGTATTAGGCAAATCCCTAGTAATTTGAACCCGAAGTAAATGATACATTTACTCGAGTAAGGCTCGAGTCTTCTCCCCAGTTTTCCCGCATTTCCCCTCTACTCTTTCTTCTTCTTGTTCTTCTTCTTCTACCCGATCCTTTGTTAGTCTTTTTTTATTTAGCTTAAGTTAAGTTAAAATATAACTGCAGTATTATAAACACTCACTCACGCACCAGAGTCAAACACGAAGCATTTCCAAAAATTCTCGTGCAACACTCGCGACAATCACGGCACCAAACCAGACACCCAAACGCCACCGTGCACAAGCACGACGGTTCGCCACCCCTCCGGCAACGCTCATCACCTCCTACAAACCCCAAATCAACCTCTCGTTTGAAGTCAAAACCCAATTTAATAAGAAAAGATCGAAATCGAAAATATGCCTGTAGCTCGAACCAGTATCTCGCATACCCACAGCAAATCGTCGCTTCCTACCAGCCCCGACCATTGGTGGCGACGCCACTTCTTCCTCGTCATGCCCATTCTCTCCTCGTCTATCTCCTCGAAGAGCGCGCACTCGATCAAGCTACGACAACGAAATCAAAATTTACAGAGCATAAAAAAAACATGAACCAAACCCAACATTTGATTCGACCCCAAAATCCTCGCATTAAATAATTTTTTTAGCATTTTTCTTGGATTCGTGGATTATTAAACTTGCTATATATGAAATTTCAGCGGCTAACATTTGTTAATCCAACAGGAATTGATGAAAATGCAATTTGGGTTCATATAGGAACTGCACCATATATAATCACCTAAAAATCATTGTTTTTGGTTTAAAAATCTTATCTTTGTATGTTTAATCAAGATATGAGATCAAATTAATAAATTAAAACATTCGAATTTTGACATAATGATTTGTTTATATTGTAACTTGAATAAACAGTTTCTATATTATACTGTTATGCTTCAAACAAATTTCCAGGCTTATGATCTAAGTTAAACGAACTTAATTAGCTTAAATTCCTAGGTTTAAATTGATTTAAGTGAAGAAGTATTAGCATTCTTTACACTTCTTTGCTCAGAAGCTTAAAACAATGAAGAACATAAAGCTTCCAGTACAAAATCATTACAGGTCCTCTTATTAACAATATATAGCAACACAAACTTCAGAAACTAATTATCACGATTAAATTTTCAAGAAAAGTATGTTTACTCACTTGAAAAACAATCTGAACAAAGAACAATTTGTTGATTGAAACACTACAGTTTGAGTCCTTGAAAGCTTTCCTTATTTTGCTGTTGAATTTAATTGAGTTTGTAAAGTAAAGATATTTCTTTTCTTTTCTTCCTTGTCTCAGTTTTTGCTTCTTAAGTTTGTAAACGAACAAAATAATATGATGTATATATAGAATGGCTTTGAACAGAAAGGTTATAACTGGGACAGCCTTACATGTTTGACCATACAAGATTTTGTATTAAATATACTGGAAATGTGAAATGATATTGTATATTTCGGCTAAGATTTTTCTTTGACAAAAAGTGGTGCTAATTTAATGCATATGTCTTCAAATATGTTAACACACAATTAATATTGGCTGATAGGTACAAAGATATTTTGAATATGTTAATGAATTTGTCATCTTTGTATTGTACACATGTATGTTACAGGTTATGAAAATAGTTTATCTTCCTTTCTAAACTTTTTCTATATGTATATGTAGAACTATTATAGTTATTGTTAGCATAGTTTCTAAATTTTATTCTATTTGTAATTTACTTTTCAATTATGTGATTTATAACATTGTATTTGTATTTATATATTTTATATTTCTATTTATATCCTATATTTATATTTATATTTTATACTTATGTTTATATGTTTATGTTTATAACCATATATATATAGGTTTATACTTAAGCTTAATTTCCATGTTTAATATTGATAAGATTGCTTATTTTTAAACATTATTATTAAAGACTACATTTATATATGTATTATATTAAATATTAATAATATAACACCTTTTTAATTTCAATTGAATATGATAGATTTTATTTTAAACATTTAAAATATTTTAAATGTTTAAATCAAAATTTTCATTACAAAACATATATAATTGATAAATGACCAAGATCTTATCAGTTTATAAATTGAAAAGCTCGTATTTCATTTGAATTAGATTAATATTTATTAAAATATATTGCCAAAATTCCAAGTCATTACAGGATTTTAGATCCAATCTAAAATATTTATATAAAATATTTATTTAATTTAATTTTTCTAAAGGGTTTTCATAAATCTAAAGTTTATATGAATAAGAGTATATATAATATATACCTATATGTATTTATGTGTAATCGTCGCCTGTTTTATTTAATTTAGAGAAAGAAACCTTTCTTTTCTCTCTCTTAGCCTATTTAATTAATGAGAGGAGACTTAGTTTGACTTAGAGAGAGAATTCTTTCATTTCTCTCCCTTAATTAAAATTTTTAATTGATTTATTAAATGACACAATAGCCAAAATTATATTTTGAATAGATTGTGAGTATATCCAAATATACTCCATCGTAAAATCTGTAAGTGCAACATGGAAAAAAGTGTACATAGTTAGTATATACATATATAGATGTTGGGATTTGCATCTTAAATGCATACATTGCCAATTTATATGCAAAACAGTTGTCACTAAAACAATTTAAACTTATACTAAATTGTTTATATATACGTATTCAAAATTAACTTATATATTAAATGAAATGAATAATTTAATGTTTGAATAAATATAAAACAAAAAGCCGAAATGAATGGGTAGTGGTGCATTTAAGTAGCGTTAAAAGAAACAATAAAGGCATTTATGTAGCGATCAAGGAGATGTAAAGATGGAAATCTATTAGCCTTCTTTTGATCTTTCCTTAGCTTGTTATCAGAACATTTTAAACTTATATGTGTTTGTGTATATAAATCAATTTATATATTAAATGAGATAAATCATTTAAACTATTTGAACATATTTGACTAGGTTAATAAAATAAATTCAAATTTAAAATTCAAAACATCTAATTTTGCTAACTAAATAATTAATTGAAAAAATAAACTAGTTAAAGATATTTAAAATATGCAACATATATTTATGTATATATGTATGTTTGTATGTATGTACGTAAGTATGTGTGTATGTATATAATTTTGTAACATAAAGAAGCCTAAACAATGTCAGTAGCCTAAACAATTACGTCATTATTTTAAATAACGTCAGTAGCCTAAACATATAATATATACTAATAGTAATAAAGTTATCAAACTTTAAAATATGTATATCAAACAATTTGGCCCCATTTTTTTAATTCAAAACTCCAACAATAATATTTACCACACATGAATGATTCTAATATATGCATATTCAAGTGTTTATATGTGGCAACATTTCCACATATAAAATCGTTGTAAAATACGAGGGATATAATCTGCACTAAAAAGATGTGATGTATAATTATAATCGATATTAGATAATTGCGGGAAGAAGCAGCTAAGAAACCCACCTTGAATGAAGATGTCTACTCAGATCTCCAAGATCCACATCCAATTCTTGTAAGAGATGGATGAACCACTTATGTTACGTTTTTTATGTTTGAATTTGACTTAGAATTGACAAAAGTTTGGAAATCTTTTTTTTAAGCCATGGAAGGTTAAGAGGGGAGAAGGGAGAAGTGAATAAGGAAAGAATGATTTGTCTACAGGAAATGAATAAGTAGATTTTTTTTAATTGAAAGAATGAAACCTTTCTCATTCTTTAATTAAAATTTATCTAATTAATTCTCCTGATTATCTCCCTCACTCTTGCAACGATCCGCAAATTTATCACTTTGATAAATTATATTTATTTCTAAATTTATTCAAATAAAAGGTTGATAATATGAATAATATTGTTTTGAGTGATAATAAATAATTATAAATCTTGTTTTGAGTAGATATTTACAAAAATATTTTTCCTTAGTATTTAAATCGATAAAATGGCCGAAAATCGCTTTATCAAAAACTAGCTCTATAATCATAAACCTCGCGCATAGAGTTGAATGTATACACTTATTTTTATAATTGAATAAGAATATGAAATAAAATCAATTATTTTATTTTTGGAAATAAAATGTACTTAAGACATCATAGGTGATGGCCTTATATTTAATAATTTATTTATTTAATTTAATTGAGGTTTAATAGTTGAATAATTATTATAATTATATAAATAATTACTTTTAAAATGATAATAATTCATTTTAATTAGTTATAAGGTAATAATGAATGATATATAATGGTTCTGTAAAGTTATGAAAGTAATTTGAAATTATAAGGAAAATCAATATCGTTTTATCAATATAATAGCGATTTCTGTAAATAATTGTTAATATTAATTTATATGGTTTTACAAATGAAATGTGATCACTTTAATCAGTTAAAACTGATAAGAAATTATTTTTTCAAACTTTTTTACGTTTGCATGTAATTTAAAATATAATTGAAAATGCGACCGGGAATCGGTTTCCCGATTTTCAACAGTTTGACGAATGAAAATTGTTTTAAATCGTTGCAACCTTGTTTTTGTGTCATGTGTGCATATAAAACATATACATACACATCCTAACATACAATTTAACTTATTCTTAAACACGCATACAAATATACATACATACATACATACATACATATATATATATATGCACACATATATAAAAGAAATATATAAGATATTTCTAAATTACTTAAAACTTTAAGCAAGCTCAAAGTCAATCAAAGTACACATTTGAGCACACACACACTGGGGTTATGATGGTGGATGTTGGCAGCCGAAATGATGGATGGAAAATGGGCACATGGGCGATGGAGATGGAGCATGTGGTGTTGATGAGGGGGATGATATAAAGGCATATATTTTCCTCATTATCTTTTCCTATAAACAGCCCCTCCACAACTCATTTTTTAATCTTCCATATCTCCTTCATAACTGAACGAAATTGTGAACTTATTTTTTTTTCAAATCATTTAAAATTTCAGTGGCTACTACTTTCTAGTCGACAACCTCTTCTCATTTTAAACTTAGCTATGCTCAATCTGCATTCTTTCCAAAGCATTTTCGAGCCCAGTTTTAACAGTTGAAAATACCTCTTTTTCATTCGAGCATAACTCATCCAAATTAGATCCAAATAAAGTAATTCTTATTTTAAAACCATTTAGAATTATAGTGGCTACAAATTTTATAGTTAGCACCTCCTTTTGTTTTGAGCTTAGCTCTGTCAAAATTCAAATTCTTTACAATGCAGTTTCGGGCTTCATTTTTATGAATTCGAGAATACCCTCTGTACTTTTGAACATATCTTTCACATAATAAATAGAAATCAAGTTTCATTTTTTTAAATTGTAGGTAAAATAATTTTCAAGAACTTTCCTTTTGACCACTTTTCATAATTTTTTGAGTAACATGTCCAAAAATTAGCTAGAAGTCGACCCATTTTCGGGTGTGATTTTTTTAAACCCAAGAATGTCATTTCTTCATTTAACGATATCTCATTCAAAACTAAACCAAATTGAACAATTATTTTTCTAAAACCATAGAGAAAATAATTTACTACAACTTTCATGTTGACAACTTTTCCAAATTCAGAAAGTAGGATGTCCAAAAACCAAAGAGAAAGTGTCCTATTTTTAGGTCTAGTTTTTAGTAAATTTGATAATAATCCAAAGCCCTATGCCTCATTCCCCATGCTTGGTCGAGCACCATTTTTGGCATGGAATGGCTGAGTATACCAGGAGGTAAGTTGCTGGGGTTCGTGAGCTCGGATCGCGTGTTTGTGAAGCTATAGTCTTTTTTGATAGAAAATCAATGTGAGAAACTCTTACTTATATTATATTTTTGGACGATGATGTGATGTTTGTAATGAATGTTTAATATGCTTTGATCATCAAATTTGGTTGTTTAGTATAAATTTTGAATACATATGCAAGCACAGAAATATACGTCGATAAGCACAAAGAAAATAACTTTCCTTTGTTTAATGAATTGGTGTACATGGGTTGTTAAACCTCTTTTAAAAAGGTTTAAAAAATGAGTTTGAAATGTTTTATAGACATTTAAAAGTTTTTTTGTGAAATTTAAAGGGTACTTGAAAATTTGTTCAAAATTAAGCGCGTTGCGGAACGGCAGTTCCCGGTTTCACATCATAAAAGTCAAATGACATTGTAGAATGGAATATAGCTCGGAATTCTTCGAGATAAAAATTTTCGAACTATTATATCCGTAGTTTCAACAAAGAAATAAAATCAAGATTTTGATAAGTAGATTTTGAAATATGAGTAAAACAACTTTGTGGAATAATTGCGGTTTTTGCAGTTCGTAATCCATAATAGGATATCTTTGAAAATGATATTTTCAAATTGTTAAAAAATATGAAATAAATAAATCTTTTAATATATTTTACAAGTGATATGAGTTCTAAAAATGAATTACCAAATGATAAAAAGTCGTTTTGATCAACATAGCTTAAAATGCATTTTCCATGGCACTTTTCTATTTCTTTAGAAATATACCTTTAAACGCAACTGTTTTTTCCAAATCTTTTATAAATGTTTTCGAATGATTTATAATTTATTTTAAAGGTTATTTGAAACATTTATGGAATGGTTATATGTTAAATGATTTATAGTCGATCAAATAACTCGACCGCCTTATGGGTATCAGAGTGATAATGTCTAGGCTTCTAGTTTCGTGCTCTCCCTTGCTATCAAGACTGGCCCGATGGATGGGATAGTAAACTTGATATGCTCGGGATCAAAAATTTAAAAGTATAAAGGATATAATTTTCCAAATATAAATAACTTGGATTTTATAGGGATAATCTTCTTGTGCTAAGTGGTAAAGCCCGAAGTGGGAACTCGTACTATTCGTGGAATTTAAAAGGTGATTTTGCCCCTATTCCGCCCATAGTACTTGTTGAATACGATAATTTACATTTAGTAGAACTAGATAATTTCTAAAAATTTTGCCCACTTTTTACCTGTTTTGGATTAACATCCTAGATAACATAGTTTTAACTCAACCAAAATTTCAGGTTTTGAATTAAGATTTAAATGAAATGATTTGAAATTATTCCAAGATTTAAAAAGGTTTTAAGTAATCAAAGAATTTGATAAGAGAGGTTTAATGATACCGTATATACCAGAAAGAATGTTTTAGAAATTTATATCTCTAGAAGATATTTGGACAAAATGAAATAAATGAATCACAGAATAATTCCCTATCACTTAACATCTTTTATCGATGATTGGTTTAAAGGAACCGGGTCGGATTTAGGTGATTCCTATCTGAAGACCACTTCGAACCAATTTATTTATTCGAAATGAAGACATGGATATAATTTGGAAGATGGAACGTAGGGTTGCTTGTCACTAACCCTCGAGGGAAATTTCCCATATCATATTATATGGCAGTAGTTCTTTATTTGAGATCTTCGATGTAGGGACTTCTCGCTACTAGTCCTAGGTGTAACTCCCGATTGGATATGCTAGGAGAGTGCCATTTTCCTATTCCTAGGCAACTTGTATGGACGAATGTCTGTTGTTGCATTTCTAGTTACATATCTCTATGAACGTATCATGAGTTTGGTGGTGGAGAAGACAATTTCTCTTATCTTAACACCCTTTCTTGAGACGTACAAGCTTAGGAGTTATATATTTGTAGAAATTAGTTGTGTGACTATGGGATGAGAATGTAGTATTCAAAGTGGAATGTACTATGTGAAAGGTAATCGTTACCTCAAACCTCATCATCCGGTAATGGCTTAAACAGGGTACGCCACAAGGCTATGTGGTTCACAACCATTAGGGTATGGTCATCATCTTTCTATATTACTCTCTATATGTCGAGTATGTGGTGTATGCTATGGGGCCCCGGATAGGTCGATTATGACCGAGGTGATGTCATAGTCGGTTCTATCCAGGCCATGCATGAGTGCCAAATAGGGATAGGCCGGTCTTGTCAGATGTAGGGGATTGTTTGTGTATCCTCGGTACATTCCTCTAGAGATGTACTGTACGGAAGGTGGTCCCTTACCTATCATTGTATGAAATTCCATTCTCTAATAGGTGCCTTCAGACTTGATTGTAAATCTGTTATGCCGTCGAATTTAACCAATGTAACATTTTTGGCTATTCGAATATATTTACTTGAAAAGTATTTTCAAAAAATGTCATTAAAAATAATATTCTCATATTTTGCATAGCAAATGTTTTAGTTATCATAGGGTAAAAAATCATTCTGTGTTTATGTGCGGCGTGGTCTTATAAGATACCATTTCTTTTTCAAACCGCATATTTTGTGTTTCTCACACTAGTCCCATGATCGATCCGGAGTTTATTTTCTTCTTCTGGGTGCCCTAATTTTCTAGGGAAACCTAGTAGTTAGGCTTAGTTTGAAGAAATCAGGACGGAGCTCGAAGCATGGAGTTAGAGGATTTTTTCTGAAGATTGTTTCCACCACACGTGTGTATTAATATTCCGCATTTGTAAGGACAAATATTTATAACTGTCGATGTTTAACTCTGCTAAATGTATTTTAGATTCCCACTATAAAGGTTATATGTTGAAATAATATATATTACTCCATTCATATGAGATTCTATTCTGTCTTTATTTTCTTTCTTACCATGATAATCCACTTCTTCGGCACTTGGATTTGCGGCATGTGAATACCGAGGATGTATTTGTGTCGATTTTCAAGGATCAAAGTGGTGGGTCATCTTATCTCTCCACTCCCCTCTCTTTGCATGCTATGGCTGAAATTACACGCAATTAAATGACATAAATTTTCCATAAATCACTTCATATAATTATCTTATATTTAAACTCGTTTAAAATTACACAGATATCGTATATCAATATATGAAAATGCAGGCTTTATAAACATGTTCAAATAATTACAAACAACTTCTAAACATCAAATAAATAAATAGTAATTAATTCAATTAATTTACAATATTTTATAAATTAATTAAATCATGTGGTTTTTTCGAGAGTCCATTATTATGGATGTGCGACTCAAAGGTATGAATTCAGTTAGCGGTTAATATTAAACAATTCGAATATAAACGTTCACACGTTACCTTAGCTAGTTGTGTGACATTTTGGTTGAATTTATCTCTTAGACGTCTTTTACTAAAATCTAATTTTATTTATTACAAGCATTACCTAGCAGCAACGATTATTTACACCATTCTCTTTGTCAAACAATATCACATTAGGACTTATAGAATTTGGTTTTGGTCAAAACTCCAACATTGTATATAGAAAATAACTTATAGAATTTGGTGATGTCATAGTCGGTTCTATCCAGGCAATGTATGAATGCCAAATAAGGATATGATGGTCTTGCCAGATGTTGAGGATTGTTTATGTATCCTTAGTACATTCCTCTAGAGATGTACTGTACGGAAGGTAGTCCCTTACCAACCATTGTATGGAAATCCATTCTCCAGTAAGTGCCTTTGGATTTGATTGTAAACCTATAATGCTGTCAATTTAACCAATGTAACAATTTTGGCTATTTGAATATATTTACTTAAAAAGTGTTTTTAAAGAACGTCATTAAAAATAATATTCCCATATTTTGCATAGCAAATGTTTTGGTTATCATAAGGTTAAAATCCATTTTGTGTTTATGTGCGGCATTGTCATATGAGATACCTTTTCTTTTTCAAACCGCGTATTTTGAGTTTCTCACACCAGTCCCATGACTGAGCCGGAGTTTATTTCCTTTTTCCTTTGAACACCGGGTGCCCTAATTTTCTTGGACAGCCTAGCAATTAGGTTTAGTTCAAAGAAATCTTGACAGAGCTCGAAGCATGGAGTTAGAGGATTTTTTTGAAGATTGTTTCCACCACACTTATGTATCATTATATTCTGCATTTGTAAGGACAGATATTTATAACTGCCCATGTTTAACTCTGATAAATGTACTTAAAATTTCCACCATAAAGGTTATATGTTGAAATAATATATGTTATTCCATTCATATGAGATTTTGTTCTGTCTTTATTTTCTTTCTTACCCATGATAATCCACCTCTTCGGCACTTGGATTTGCGGATCGAGGAGATGGGTCGTCTCATTTAGTATCAGAGTCAAGGTCAAGAGAGAACCTTGGCTTTGGTGGGGTAAAGTCTCATCAGAGATAGGGTTAGTAATGCCCTAGGATGAGCAACTCATTAGAGGTAGGGTTAGTAACACTCTAGAATGAGTTTGAGAGTGTTATATATGAAAGAGTATTTGTCAATGATATATAAAAATGTTTTGGTTTTGAAAATTTGTAAATGAAATAATTTTACCTAAGATTATATTTGTTATAAAGAATATTATTTTAAATAGTTATTTGACTAAGGAAATGATAATACTAAGTTACTATCATTGATTAATTGGTTGTTTAATTTAAAATTTTAAGTACGAGCACCTCGTGAATTTAGTTTCACAATTTGACTATAGAGTATTTGATAAATAATAATGTTTACTAAAAGAATTTATTTAAGATAAATAAATATTATGAATATGTTTTATATAAGTGAATTTATAAATTGGATTTATAAAACATACTTTATGAGGAATTTTTGAGAATTTAAATATTGGTATTTTTGAAAGGAATTTCAAATGATTTTTAGAAAAGGAATAGTAATAGTATTATTTCTAAAATGAGATTTTGAAAAAAAAACTATCTTATAATTAATTGATCCAAGTGGCTCGAAAGTAACTAAAAATGGGCAGGAGATGTGTTCGGATGGTAAACGCTTCTCTTAAGTATTCCCCTTCATGTTAAGAAAATATGCGATACTATAGGTAGTACCTAGTATCTTAGCATCATTTTTGAATTACTCACTCAATATAATTTTCTAAAGTTAAAAAGAATAATGTGAATCATTAGTTGATAAATTAATTGATGATTGTCAATTTTTATCAAAGTGTATTATTTTAATTTCTAAGCATAAGTATGCTTTGATCTTTAAAATAAATGTTTAAAGTTATTAATGAATGGTTTTTGGTTTGTAGTATATGATGTGTTAGCAACATTTGTTTTTAAACCCTTGAATTGCATTTGAAAAGAAATGTATTTTTAAGTAGAAATATTTGGAAATAAAAATGTAAATGGTTATGTATAAAGAAGTATCTTTATAAAAGTTTGAATAAAAGATAAAAGTTTCATAAAGTATTTTCATAAGAATTTTGGAAAGGTTAATAAATACACATGAAACATGTGGATTATTTCGTCGCACGGTTTAATCTAAGATATAGGTGCAGAACTTTGAGGTGTTCATACCTATCCGAAAAATGATTTATCACTCGATTCTTGACGACAAACATTCGTGAGGGTTTGCGGCTGGATACTTGATTTTTCTATCATAGTTGAGAGCTATGCAAGGAAGAACTAAAGTTCTAGTCAAAAACCCTGGTCCTTTTAATCAGTTAAAAGTGATAAGAAATTTATGCAAGGAAGAACTAAAGTTTATGCAAGGAAGAACTAAAGTTAATGTTAATTTATATGGTTTTATAAATTAAATGCGATCATTTTAATCAGTTAAAAGTGATAAGAAATTTATTTTCAATTTTTTTTATGTTTGTATGTAATTTAAAATACAAGTGAAAATGTGACCGGGGATTGGTTTCCTGATTTTCAATGGTTTGATGAACGAAAGTTGTTTTAAATCGTTGCAACCTTATTTTTGTGTCATGTGCACATATACAACATACACGTACACACATACATCCTAAAATACACTTTAAATTATTTATAAACATGTATACAATTATACATACATAAATATAAGAAATATATAAGATATTTTTAAATTACTTAAACTTTAAGCAAGCTCAAAGTCAAACACAGTACACACTTGAGTGCACACACATGGGGGGTTATGATGGTGGATGTTGGCAGCTGAAATGATGGATGGAAAGTGGGCACATGTGTGATGGAGATGGAGCATGTGGTGATGATGAGGGGGATGATGTAAAGGTAGATATTTTCCTCGTCCTCTTTTTGATTCAAGCATAACTCCTCCAAATTTGAACCAAATAAACTAATTCTTTTATCAAAACCATTTAAAATTCTAGTGTCTACAACTTTTATGCTTAGCACCTCTTCTAGTTTTGAGCTTATCTCTATCAAAATTCCAATTCTTTACAGTGCATTTTCGGGCTTCATTTTTATGAATCTGAGAATATCCTCTATTCTTTTGAACATATCTTTCACATAATCAATCAAAATCATGTTTTTCTTTTTTATAAATTGTATGTAAAAGAATTTTAAAGAATTTTTCTTTTGACCACCTTTCATAATTCTTTGAGTAACATGTCGAAAAATTAGCTAGAATCGACCCATTTTCAGGTGTGATTTTTGTAATTTCGAGAATGCCTCTTATTCATTTGACCATATTTAATTCAAACCTAAACTAAATTAGATAATTCTTTTTTTGAAACTGGAGAGAAATGAAATTAATACAACTTTTCATGTTGACAACTTTTCAAATTTAAAGAGTAGTATGTCCAAAAACTGGAGAGAAAGTGACCTATTTTTAGGTCTAGTTTTTTCTAAATTCGATAATAATCCAAATTTATATACCTCATTTCCCATGCTTGGCTGACCACCACTTTTGGCATGCAATGGTCGAGCATACCAGGAGGCAAGTTGTTAGGGTTCGTGAGCTTGGATCGTGAGTTTGTGAAGCTATAGCCTTTTTTCGATAGAAAATCAATGTGGGAAACTTTTACATGTATTATATTTTTAGATGATGATATGATGTTTGCAAAGAATGTTTAATATGCTTTGATCATCAAGTTTGGTTATTTAGTATAAATGTTGAATATATATGCAAGTCACGGAAATACACGTCGATAAGCACAAAAAAATCATTTTCCTTTATTTAATGAATTGGTGTATATGAGATGTTAAAGATCTTTTAAAAAGGTTTGAAAAATGATTTTGAAATGTTTTATAAACATTTAAAAAGTGTTTTAGTGAATGTTTGAAAGGTACTTGAAAATTTGTTCAAAATTAGGCGCGTCGCATAATGCTAGTTTGCGGTTTTTTGCTATAAAAGTCAAACAAGTATATAAAATGGAATATAGCTCGGAATTCATTGAGATAAGTATTTTCTGAACTATTATGTCCATAGTACTCAAAAAAGAAAGAAAATTGAGATTTCGATAAGTAGATTTTTTAATATGAGTAAAACAACTTTTTGGAAAAATCACGGTATTCGCAGTTCGTAATCCATAACAAGATTTCTTTAAAAATGATATTTTAAAATTGGTTAAAAATATGAAATATATTTTAAGAATACTTTAAAACATTTTAAAAGCAATTTGAGTTCTAAAATGAATTTCCAAATGATAAAAAGTCGTTCTGATCAATATAGCTTAAAAAGCATTTTCCACAGCACTTTTCTATAACCTTTGAAACATAGCTTTAAGTGCAACCGTTCTTTTTAAAATCTTTTATAAACGTTTCAAATGATTTATAAAGTATTTTAAAGGTTGTTAGAAATATTTATGGAATGATTATTTGTTAAATTATTTAGCGTCGATCAAATAACTTGACCACCTTATGGGTGTCAAAGAAATAGTGCATAGGCTTGGGTTTGGAAAACCAGTTTTCTGCTTTCTCTTGCTGTCCGAATTGGCCCAAAGGATGGGATAGTAAATATTTGGGATAAAAAATTTCAAAGTATAAAGGATATAATTTTTCAAATATAAACAACTTGGATTTTATGGGGATAATCTTATTGTGCATGGTGTTAAAGCCCGAAGAGGGAACTTGTACTATTCGTGGAATTTAAAAGGTGATTTTGCCGTTATTTTGCCTATCGTACTTGTTGAATAAGGGAATTTATATTGAGTAGAATCGGATAATTTCTGAAGAATCTACTCACTTTATACTTATTTTTGATTAACATCATAAATAACATGGTTTTAACTCAATCAAAATTTTAGGCTTTGAGCTAAGAAATCTATGTTAAAATTTAAATGAAACGATTTGAAACTATTCCAAGATTTAAAAAGGTTTTAAGTAATCAAAGAATTTGATAAGAGAGGTTTAAATATTCCGTATATATCGGAAAGAATGTCTTAAAAATTTGTATCTCTAAAAGATATTTTGATAAAAAGAAAAAAAATCAATCAAAGAAAGATTCCTTATTCGCTAAACATCTTTTTATCGATGATTGGTTTGAAGGAACCAGAGTTGGATTCTTGTGATCCCTATCCGAAGACCACTTCGAATCAATTTACGTATTCAAAGTGAAGACATAGATATGGTTTGGAAGATGGAATGTAGGGTTACTTTTCATGAACCCTCGGAGGAAATTTCCATATCATATTATGTGGCAGTAGTTGTTCATTTAAGATCTTCGATGCAAGGACTTCTCGCTACTAATATAGGGGTAACTCCTGGTAGGATGTGGTAGGAGGGTGCCTTCGGTTTGTCCGGTTCTTGGGCAACTCATATGGGCTAATATTTGACGTTGCATTTCTAGTTACACAAATTGATCTCTATGAACGTGTCATCTGTTTGGTAGTGAAGAAGGCAACTTCTCTTAGCTTAATACCCTTTCCTAAGACGTACGGGCTTAGGAGTTATACGTTTGAAAAATCAGTTGCATGACTATGAGATGGCAATGTGGCATTCAAAGTGGAATGTGCTATGTGAAAGGTAATAGCTACCTCAGGCCGCATCACCTGGTAGTGGCTTAAACAGGATACGCCGCAAGGCTATGTGGTTCGCAACCATTAGGGTATGGTCATCACCTTTCTGGGTTTCCCTCTATATTTTGAGTATGTGGTGTATGCTATGGGGCCCCAGATAGGTCGGTTACGACCGTGGTGATGTCATAGTCGGTTCTATCCACGCCATGCATGAGTGCCAAATAGGGATAGGCTGATCTTGCCAGATGTAGTGGATTGTCTGTGTATCCTCGGTACATTCCTCTAGAGATGTACTGCATGGAAGGTGGTCCCTTACCTGCCATTATAGGGAATTTCATTCTCCAATAGTTGCCTTCTGACTTGATTGTACATCTGTTATGCCGTCAAATTTAACCAATGTAACAATTTGGCTATTTGATACTTGAAAAGTGTTTTCAAAGAATGTCATTAAAAATAATATTCCCATATTTTTCATATCAATTATTTTAGTTAACATAAGGTAAAAAATCATTCTATGTTTGTGTGCGACGTGGTCTTATGAGATACCTTTTCTTTTTCAAACCATATATTTTGAGTTTCTCACACTAGTTTCATGATCGACTCGGAGTTTATTTTCTTTTTCCCTAAACTCTAGGTGCCCTAATTTTCTAGGACAAACTAGTAGTCAGGTTTAGTCCGAAGAAATCTAGATGGAGCTCGAAGCATGGATTTAGAGGATTTTTTCTGAAGATTGTTTCAACCGCACCTGTGTATCATTATATTCCGCATTTGTAAGGATAGATATTTATAGCTGTCCATATTTAACTCTGATAAATGTATTTAAAAATTTCAACTATAAAAGTTATATGTTGAAATAATATATGTTATTCCATTCATATGAGATTCTATTCTATCTTTATTTTCTTTCTTACCCATGATAATCCACTTCTTCGGCACTTGGATTTACGGCACGTGAATACCAAGGATGTATTTGTGTCGATTTTCGAGGATCAAGGAGATGAGTCATCTCATATCTCCACTCCCCTCTCTTTACATGGTATGGCTGAAATTACATGCAATCAAATGACATAAATTTTCCATAAATCACTTCATGCAATTATCTTATATTTAAGCTCGTTTAAAATTACATCGATATCGCATATCAATGTGCGCAAATATAGGCTTTATAAACATGTTCAAATAATTACAAACAACTTCTAAACATCAAATAAACTAAATAGTAATTAATTCAATTAATTTACAATATTTTATAAATTAATTAAATTGTGCGGTTTTTCGAAGAATTCATTATTATGGATGTGCGACACAAAGGTATGAATTCAGTTAGCGGTTAATATTAAACAATTCGAATATAAAAGTTCACACGTCACCTTAGCTAGTTGTGTGATATTTTGGTCGAATTTATCGCTTACATGTCTTTTGGTAAAATCTAATTTTATTTATTACAAGCGTTACATTGCAGCAACGATTATTTACACCAATTCTCTTTGTCAAACAATATCACATTATGGCTTATAGAATTTGGTTTTGGTCGAAACTCCAACATCGTCCACATTCAACTTTGTACTTCATAATAAAAAATTCTTGGTTCAATAATAACGAGTTTTACTAATCTTACTGCTCGGCTAAAGACTTTGATTTTTAGTTGACTGCAATAGACCATGTTATTAACCACATATAACTAAGGAGATGAATTCTCCATTGAATAGTGTTTTACTTTCAACGCTTCAACTTGGATCCAACTATAATTGTTTGATGGGCCCCATACTATGATTTAACTATAATCATAGTGGAGTGTCAACATTGAACTTCCACCGTAATCTCAAGTCGAGGGAATCGTTTAACATTATCACTTCAAGATTGTCTGTTTGACCTTAGTTATACTAACCAACGAGAACTCTTGAGTGAGTCATTCCATAGTTATCCAATAACTATTAGTATGTAACCCCTTGGTGCCCCAACAGCCATAAAAAATACACTGCCTAACATTTGAAGAGAATTATGTATTCTAGTCTCAACGAATGAATCGACATCTTTTCTCGAAACATCTTGATTAGAAATATTTAAAACAATACATTATTTTCAATGTGATAAAATAATCATGATCACATTTTCAGTGTGATAAAATTATCATGATTATCAATATTCATATTTTTAAAAAGCTCCAAAAATGGCATCCCTTATATTAAGATCCGCTGCTCCTTTCTTAACACCCTCTCTTCATCTAGCTTTGTCCTCCGTCGGTTCTTATTTTCTCCTCATCCTCTTGTCCTCTACTAGAACTGATGACTCAGAAGCGCAAATCCAAGCCGTACTTCAGTTCATAACTTGAGCCTCGTCCTCTCTCAAAAACCAAAACTGGATGTTCGTATTCGGCCTCTCTATTCAGTCTAAGGACATTATTTCTACCTCCAAGCGTGCGATTTCACCGCCTCTAATTTCCGATTTTCCTGAGAAGCCGAAAAACTAATGAAAAGATCAGTGCTTTCTCTCCCATATTATGTATTGATATGTCTTCTTCCGTAGTTGATATTAATGGCTCTGTGCCTGCTGTATCTGATTGTGCTCATGACTTTGTTGTTATTTTTGGCATAGATTTTGTTGGAAATTCTCTTGTTGCTACCCTGCCTGACAAGTAGAACCCTTTCAGTGAAATAGTTATTGAATTTGCTTGCAAGCTTATCTCAGTAGGGCCTACCAATACAAGTTTTGACATCGTGATTTCATCCTTATTAATGTCTTATGTCCAAAATGAAGGAAATTACGTAAACTTTGAACTTGTTAATAATATATGTGGTATTGAAAAAGTTGTGGGAGATTCTGTTGTTGAATTCTTTATTTGTGCTGCTGTTTTGCCTTCCCAGGTCCCTGCTGCATCAGATGTAAATGTTCGGGTGCTCTTTAATATTGTTGGAAACGATATGCATGTTGCATCAGAGGTAAATGTTCGGGTACCTATGTGGTTGTCGCTTTTTTCTAAATTTCCATGTAATGCTGGGTCTCTCTCCCTGATTGTATGACAATGTTGATATCGAATGGAGTTATGGTTCCTCCGGTTGAAGTTTTGCAAGAGGAAATAGATTAATGTTCTGACTATTTGGTTGGCTAACCAATCATTTCATCTGATTAAGGAGCAGTGTGGTTAGGTTTGGAAACCCATATGTGGCCTTTGTGTGCATTTTGATAATGATATGTTTTATTTCAAATTCTTGAGAAGTGAAGAAGTACAATATATCCTTGAAGCTGATCTGATTCTCATAGGTGGGAAGCCATTCATTATTACTTCTTGGAGCCCCACCATTGGCAAGGCTAAGGAACAAATTTTATCTATTACTATTTGGGCACACTTTTCTCACATACCTATTTTGCAACCAATGAATTGGCTTGACTAGCTTGCATGCCTTATTGGTAAGGTGATTTGTTTTGATTCTAGTATTGTGGCCAGGAAAAGGTTGCGTATGCCAAAGCTTCGATTGAAATCACTTATAAGAAGCCTTTTCCTTCTTCACTTAATGTCAAAATTACCGAGGGTCATGATGCTGAGGTTGTTGTTCGGTACAGTTGGAAATTTGATATTTGCTTGACATGTCAGTCTTTTGGCCATCTTTCAGATGCTTTTAGTTCTATCGATGATCCAATTCCATTTGCTGATAGAACCTCACTTCCCCAACCTCTTGTCAAGAGGTAGGTTCTGAAAGTTCAACCTGTTCTTGGTGGTGCCTCACCTTCCCAGGTTGTTGCTCTTCCTGTTATTCTTGTGGTGGTTGATGACCCAGTCTCTTTTGACATAGTCCTCCAGTTGTCCTCTATTATTTGGAGCTGTGAAGAGCAAGCTTGGATTCACGTCCCTTCTGATATAAGATATTCTCCTGAGTATGATGAGCACCACAAGTTTTTCAGCGATGATGATGGTGAGAGTAGGCGTATTTTCCATCACATTGAGGGCGAGGGTTTGACCATTACTAGGGGTGAAATTGGAGAAGTGAACAAGAATTTGTTTTGGGATATCACTTGGGACAGGAAATTCATTTACACCACTGCCTCCATTGGCTTTGTTCTTGACCTTTCTCATCTTTACTCTAGGTATGTGCTTGTCATTGGTCTTGACTCAGCTGATGATTATAGCAGCTTCTCTTCCAAGGGGGATTAGTCATGATAGTTAGTAATTTAGGCATTCTACCTAAATCCTATGCTGTTTTTGCATTGTTTGGTGGCATGGCCAATACAAAACCATCATAGTTGTTCTGTGCATGTGTAGAACATCTGCTTTTCATTTATTAACACAGTGCCACAGCCCACTATAAAGCCGGTTAGCTTTGTTAAAAAAATTATCGTGACTACAATATGTCGTAATTACTATCACATAACATATCGTTTAAAAATTTCCATCAATATACTTTAAATTAGTTTCTTAATTATTTATAGCACTATATAACAAGTATATAATAAAAGGAAAAACACCTTTTATTGTAAACAAGATTGAACAGAGAGTTAGATATATGTAACAAATTACATAATTGTCCTTAGGGCATACATCTAACTCATTCAACTTACATAAGACAAGACTTCTAGCCTAATATGACAGGGAATTTCTTCGAGCAAGCTATAAATTTGACCCTGTCAAAACAAACCTTTGGAAAAGCCTTTTTCATAACAGTGAGACGTGGTTCATGATAGTTTCGGTCACGATGCTGAAACACAACTAGAAAATTGGATAACTCATAACTTAGCACTAAGTTGTGAAGCAAAACGCGATGTAGAATTAACTACTAATTTGTGAATATGGTCATGATCTTCTTTTAAACCTCCTCCTAAACATGGAAAATCTGTGATGCTGTGCACCAAGATAAGTCGGTCATCACAATCAACTTAGGTCGCTCACAAGCCAGCTTAGGTCGTTCACAAGCCATCTTAAGGCGTTCACAAACTATAAACGACCAAACGAGACATAAAGACCGACCTAACGAGTTAACGGTTCAAAAGGAGTTATGTAACGACCTAACACGGACGAGTTCACTTAGGTCGCGAGCCTCCTTAAGTCGCTAGGTCGCGAGCAACCTCTCTTAAGTCGCGCATTCGCTGAAGCTTTAAGTCGCAAGCCGCATTGTTGTTATGTTGATGATTCCTTAAGTTGCTCACCTTGGCAGGTCGCTGGTATCTCACTTGTTGCTTTCTATAGATCGTGTGAAGTGGTTAGGTCGCACAAGATGTTATGTCACTTATTCTTATCTCGCTAAGTCGCCAGAAGCTTAGGTCGCTTATGCCGTAACTTCTTGAATCGCATGCGTTGCTGTTCTTATGTCGCAAGTATTATAGTATTTGTTATGTCGCTTGATTGTAAGTCGTAAGTCGTATGTATATGTTGTTATGTTGTAACTTGGCTAAGTCGACTGTTGTTAGGTCGTACTATCGTTAGGTCGTGAGTTACTGTATATGTGCTGTGTTGTAAAAACTCTATAAATAGGGGTGATGGGTCAATTGTAAAGTTGGTTGATTTTGAATAAACTTTTGTTTGAGTACTTTGTGCCTCTTTTAAAATTGAAAGTTGAGTGTTATCTCCTTTCTCCATTTTCGGTTATTCGAGTGTGATCGAATCAACGGATTTGAAGCCGATTCACGGAATCTCGTGCGCGAGATCAACATAGAAGAGTCGTAGATCTTCTAACACGGTATCGTGCGCGATCAGTTAAAGATAGATAGAATCCGGTATCTCGCGAGATCAACGGATTTGAGCATTTATCCTTGGTATCATTAATCCATCAATCCATATTTGCATCATTCCATCGTTGTTTTGTTCGTTGTGCATCATTTGATCACAACTTGAAGTTATCCGCTGCGTCAAATTGGTATCAAAGCTAGACTTAGCCAATCATAGCTAAGCCGAGCCTATTGGGAGTCGAGTTAAAGTGTTGAAGTTTGAGCCGAGTATAGTAGTTTGATCAAGGACGAGAGTTAAAGTTTGATTCAGAGCCGAGAGCAGGTTGAGTGAAGGAGCCGTGCATTACTTTGTATCAAAGTACGTCATTCCAGAGTTAAAGCCGAGAGTTAGATCAGTTGTTGTTTGACCAACATGCCTCCGAGACGTGCTAATCGATTTCAAAATGTTGAAGATGTGTATCGAAGACAAGAAGCCGAGCAAATGGAACAACGTATCAATGAAAAGTTCGATGAAGGTATTGGAAAGTTAGAGAAATTAATGAATGACATGAATCAAAGTCAAAGGAGAAGGTCACCAATCTTGAACCATGGAGGAAACATGGTTTCGCCATCAGTTTCGGAAGCGAGGAGGGTGTCACCAAAATCCCATCGAGATCGAAGGGAATCATCAGTTTCTATGAGGCAAGAACGTCATGAGTATCGCGGTGAAGAGAGAAGAACTCATGGTGGATTTGAAGATGATCCGTATCATGATACTGAAAGACATAGTAGAAGAGATATGCGTAAAAAGATTCATTCTCCTCATAAAAAAGAGGAGGTAGAACCAATAAAGGTTTCTTTTTCGATTCATCTCTGGAGTTGAATACATCATTCAAGAATATTTTACTTCTCATCTCAAACTGAGGTGATTGGATTCTCTCTCGATATGTTCCTCAAAAAATCCGATTCGTGCTGATTCTTCCCCCAACTAACGAAGAGATCTTGATAAAGAAAAAAATTACAAATGGAATAATTTTGAATATAGATCATAGAGATGTTGATGGTCGGGATAGATATCGAAGTACATTTGATTATGATGAAGATGGTGACAGAGGTAGTATCCATTATCGAGACCGAGACCAAATACGAAATCAATATCGGGATGTAGAAGATGATCGTAAATGGGAGTCGGGGACGAAAACAGAGATTCCAGAATTTAAAGGAGGAATGATGGCCGAAGAGTTTCTGGATTGGTTATCAAACGTTGAAGAAATTTTTGATTTTAAGGAAGTACCTGAGCATCGTAGAGTTAAGTTAGTTACTACTCGATTGAGGGGAAGAGCTATGGCATGGTGGCAATAAACTAAAATTACACGGGAAAGGATGGGAAAGTCGAAGATTGTTTCATGGGAGAAGATGAAGAAGTTGATGAAGGCCACTTTCTTACCTTATAATTATCAGCCTCTTATGTATCAACGCTTACAGAATTTGAGACGAGGAACAAAGTCGGTAAATGATTATGCAGATGAGTTTTATCAACTGATTGCCAGAAATGATATCATGGAGACGGAGGAACAATTGACAGCTAGATTTGTTGGAGGGTTGAGAATACAAATTCAGGATATGGTGAATATGTTTGATCCAAGATCCGTTGCTGAAGCAACCAGAAGGCTCTAGCTTGGGAGAATCAAGGTAGAAGAGGAGTTGGTGCGTTTACAAATTCCAACAATAAAGTGAAAGGGGCTAGTAGCAATACGAATGTTTCCAAGGTTGTTGGAAAGCCGGTTGTCAATGAAGTTGCTAAGACCAAGGTCAACAACAATTTCAAGTATTATAACTGTCAGGAGTTTAGTCATAAGAGCAATGAATGTCTGAAGCCTAAGAAGCGAGCGATGGTTGCTGAGGTTGAGGATGAAGTTGCAGAAATAGAATGTTCCAATTCACCACAAGTTGAGGAGGAAGAAGAGTTATTGGCGGGAGACGAGGGATATTCTTTAATGATAAGGAGATCTTGCTTAACACCAAAGCAGGAAGAGGAGACTAGTTGGTTGAGGAGTAACATTTTTCAGTCAACATGCACTATTTTAGGAAGGGTTTGTAAGTTTGTTATCGATGCAGGAAGTTGTGATAACATTATCTCTACAGAAGCTGTAAAGAAATTGGCGTTAAAGACAGAGAAGCATCCCAAACCCTACAAATTAGCTTGGTTAAGAAAAGGTGGGGAAGTGAAAGTTAATCGAAGAGCTTCTGTTACTTTTTCCATTGGAAAGAAGGATAAGGATGAAATTTGGTGTGATGTTGTGGATATGGATGTATGTCATTTGTTGTTGGGGAGACCATGGCAATTCGATAGAGCTGTGCAACACGATGGAAGGACCAATTGCTATAGTTTCATGTTCAATGGCACTAAAATCACTTTAGTTCCTAAAAAGCGGCAACAAAGTGAAAGCAAGTTGGAGGAGATTGAAGAACTACAGACTCTGTTATCTTTGAAGGAATTTGTCAAGGAAGTGGAGGATGAGCCTGAAGTATTTCTGTTAATTGGACGTGAAAGTAGTGAAACAGTTGAAATTCCTAAAGAAGTTAAGCCAGTGTTGAAGGAGTTTGAAGATATATTTCCTGAAGAATTTCCAAAAGAGTTACCACCGTTGAGAGACATACAACACTAGATAGATCTTGTTCCGGGAGCTGTGTTACCACATAGACCACATTATAGAATGAGTCCGAAGGAGAACGAAGAGTTGAGAAGGCAGGTGAAGGAGTTACTTGAGAAAGGCTGCGTACAAGAAAGTTTAAGTCCTTGTGCAGTACCAGCCTTGTTAGTGTCAAAGAAGGATGGAACTTGGAGAATGTGTACAGATAGTCGAGCACTAAACAAGATTACAGTAAGGTACAAATTTCCGATGCCAAGATTGGATGACTTGTTAGGCCAGTTGAATGGAGCTACTATTTATTGAAAGATTGATCTGAAGAGTGGGTATCATCAGTTTCGAATTCGACCAGGGGATGAATGGAAGACAGCATTCAAGACACGGGAAGGATTGTATGAGTGGCTGGTCATGCCGTTTGGTCTTTCGAATGCACCTAGTACTTTTATACGAGTGATAAATCAGATCTTTCGACAATTTATTGGAAAGTTCGTAGTGGTATATTTTGATGATATATTGATATACAGTGGAAGCACAGAAGAACATCTACAGCACTTGCGGGAAGTGTTGATGGTACTTCGTCAGGAGCAATTTTACGCGGCAATAAAGAAGTGCGTGTTCATGAATCGAAGTGTTTTATTTCTAGGATATGTTGTATCTGAAGGAGGAATACAGGTGGATCAGAATAAAGTTGAAGCAATCAAGGAATGGCCACAACCCAGGACGATAACAGAAGTTAGAAGTTTTCATGGTTTAGCATCATTCTACCGAAGGTTTATTCCACATTTCAGTAGCGTAATGGCACCAGTGACAGATTGTATGAAAGGAAAGAAGTTTGTGTGGACTGAAGAGGCTGATTCTGCTTTCCAACAGATCAAGACACTCTTGACTATGACACCGATTCTTAGATACCCGGATTTTCAGTTGCTTTTTGAGCTAGATACTGATGCATCTAAGGTTGGAACTGGTGGAGTATTAAGTCAGAAGGGTCGACCAATTGCTTATTTTAGCGAGAATCTTTCTGGAGCCAAGACAAGATACAACACCTATGACTTGGAATTTTATGCTATTGCCCAAGCCATAAAACATTGGAGACACTATTTGTTTCATAAAGAGTTTGTGTTGTATACTGATCATGAAGCCTTGAAACTTTGCAGGGACAAGATACGATTGCAGCCAGACATGCTTCATGGATCGCATACTTGCAACAGTTTACATTTGTTGTAAAGCATAAGTCGGGAGTTACAAACCGTGTGGCAGATGCATTGAGTTGAAGGATTCATTTGTTGACTACGATGAGAGTTGAAGTGACGGTGTTTGAAGTATTTCCAGAATTGTTTGTTGAGGATCCTTACTTTGCTAAGATTATAGATGAAGTTGAGAAAGGGAAGACGGATGAGTATCTGTTGGTGGATGGTTTTCTCTTCAAAGGAAATCGATTGTGTATACCAGAGTGCAGTTTGCGAATGAAGATTGTGAAAGAATTGCATGAAGAAGGTCATGTGGGAAGAGATCGTACCTTGCAGTTGATTTCTCAATCATATTTTTGGCCTTCCATGAGGAAAGAAGTTGAAAGATTTGTGGAGAGATGTCACATATGTCAAGTTTTCAAAGGAACAGCTACAAATGCAAGATTGTATATGCCATTGCCTGTGCCTACAAGACCATGGGTTGATGTTAGCATGGATTTTGTTTTGGGTTTGCCAAGAACTCAATGAGGGAACGATTCTATATATGTTGTGGTGGATAGATTTTCGAAGATGGCACATTTCATAGCTTGTAAAAAGACCGCCAATGTAGTCCGTGTTGCTCAATTGTTCTTTAAAGAGGTTTATCGACTATATGGGCTACCTGAGACCATTGTTTCTGACCGGGATACTCGATTTCTAAGTCATTTTTGGTTGAGTCTATGGAAGATGGTTTGGACTAAGCTGAATTTTAGTAGCGCCTATCATCCACAAACAGATGGGCAAACGGAGGTGGCGAACAGATCGTTGGGAAACTTGTTGAGATGTCTTGTGAAGGATAATTTGAAGAGCTGGGATGTTAAGTTGTGTCAGGCAGAATTCGCACACAACCATGCAGTTAATCGAAGTACTGGATTCAGTCCATTTCAAGTGGTATATTCAGCAATTCCGAAGGGACCGTTGGATTTGTCGATAGTTCCATTTCAGAAAGGGTTGTTAAATGAGCTTGTGATTTCGTGAATGAGTTGCAGGATTGTCACAGGATTGTTCGTGAACGATTGCTTAAGTCAAGCGAGAAGTACAAGCAACTGGCGGATAAGAAGCGAAGGAGTGTGGACTTCAAAGAAGGTGATTTTGTTTACGCAGTATTGATGAAAGATTGTTTTCCAGCTGGGACTTACAACAAATTGAAAGCTCGAAAGATCGGTCCAGTAGAAATCTTGAAGAAGATCAATGATAATGCTTATCGGTTAAGATTACCGGATCATATTCATACCACTGACGTTTTCAACGTCAAACATTTGATTCCGTATCATGAAGACAAGCTTATCGAGGAAGAGGAAAGTGTGAATTCGGGGACGAATTCTTTCCAACCTGGGGAGGATAATGCAGTGCACCAAGATAAGTCGCTCATCACAATCCACTTAGGTCGCTCACAAGCCAGCTTAGGTCTTAAGGCGTTCACAAACTATAAATGACCTAACGAGACATAAAGACTGACCTAACGAGTTAACGGTTCAAAAGGAGTAATGTAACGACCTAACACGGACGAGCTCACTTAGGTAGCGTGCCTCCTTAAGTCGCTAGGTCGCGAACGACCTCTCTTAAGTCGCGCATTCGCTGAAGCATTAAGTCGCAAGCCGCATTGTTGTTATGTTGATGATTCCTTAAGTCGCTCATCTTGGAAGGTCGCTGGTATCTCACTTGTTGCTTTCTATAGGTCGTGTGAAGTGGTTAGGTCGCACAAGATGTTATGTCACTCATTCTTATCTCGCTAAGTCGCCAGAAGCTTAGGTCGCTTATGCCGTAACTTCTTGAGTTGCATGCATTGCTGTTCTTATGTCGCAAGTATTATAGTATTTGTTATGTCGCTTGATTGTAAGTCGTAAGTCGTATGTATACGTTGTTATGTTGTAACTTGGCTAAGTCGACTGTTGTTAGGTCGCACTATCGTTAGGTCGTGAGTTACTGTATATGTGCTGTGTTGTAAAAACTCTATAAATAAGGGTGATGGGTCATTTGTAAAGTTGGTTGATTTTGAATAAACTTTAGTTTGAGTGCTTTGTGCCTCTTTTAAAATTGGAAGTTTAATGTTATCTTCTTTCTCCATTTTTGGTTATTCGAGCGCGCTCGAATCAACGGATTTGTAGCCGATTCATGGAATCTCGTGCACGAGATCAACGTAGAAGAGTCGTAGATCTTCTAACACGGTATCGTGCGCGATCAACGTGTTAAAGATAGCTAGAATCCGGTATCTCGCGAGATCAACGGATTTGAGCATTTATCCTTGGTATCAATAATCCATCAATCCATATTTGCATCATTCCATCGTTGTTTTATTCGTTGTGCATCATGTGATCACAACTTGAAGTTATCCGCTGCGTCAATGTGGGTAGCAAATATCAGAGCTTATTTCGCTGATCTACATTTATAAATAGGAGGAGAGGGGCATTAAATCGAGATCTTTTTTTTGCTTTGTGAATTATTTGATTTTTCATTGTCACTTTACTAGATTTTCACCGAGTCGTAAGCACCAATTTATAAGAACATAGTTTGTAAAATCTTTGAAAATCATTAGCAATGTTTAAGTGGACATAGTGCGAGCTTTTCTAAACCACTATAAATTCTTGTTTGCTATTTACTTTCATTTTCCATTTAGTTTCTTCATTTATTCTCTACTACAATTTGATCGAGTGCTTATCCATGTTTTGGCATAAAAAGGAGCTAAAAATAAATAGACTTCATAGGCCCAATAAAGATATAAAAAGATTAACATTCACTCATTTAGCCCTTTATGATCTGGCCCAGTTCCTTCAATGATATCCGAGCCATATAGCCTATGGAGTCTAAATTAGTATATTTGGCGAAATTATTAAAGCCTATTCATTTAGTAGAGTGTCTAAAAAGATAATACATATGTTAAATTTAGGTAATCAAGTACTTCGCCTTACCTGGCTATTAGTATGGTTCGAAGGATGAAGTAAGCCTACTGGTTAACCCTAAAATAAAGGCTTGAATTGATTTTGGGCCTTGGGCTAATTTTCAAAATCTACTTTGAAATTTTAAATTTAAAAGTTATGCTTATAATATGAAATAAAATTTATAAATGCTATAAAATATTGTTCAAAATGGTTTTGAAAAAATAATTAATATTTTTTGAAATTTTGTTAGAATTAATTGGATAATTAAATAAATATTTAAAAGTCAATTAATCAAATAAAACATATATATAATATGTGTATTTATCTTCTGAATGTTCAAAGGAAGTAATAATAAATTTTCGAATTATATTATATTTAATTAAAATTTTTTTAATTAAATTAATTAATTAAATATTAGTTAATAAATAATATGCATGTATGATGAAATATGTGTATAATTACTTTAAATGTTATAGTCGATATTAGTTTAAAATGTTTAAGATAAATAAAATTACATAAATAAAACTAATTAAAATACTAATTAATCAATTAAATATGAATTAGTTAATAAAACTAAAATTAAATATGATTAAATTAAACAGAGTGGAACTATAAATAAACCATAATTAGGTCTAAGGAATAAACATGTATGTATAATACGTATACCGTGTTTTCAGATGTGCCTGACACCTAAATCACGAGGATATTTCCTTAGAAATACATTGTTTCATAAATCGGTATCACCGAAATAAATGTATAAAAGATTATGAACCTCGAATTTAAATGTTGTCCTCTACTATTTATTTATTAATATATTACTTGTGTACTCTTTAGCTTTTGATATTCCTTAAGCTAGAGATGTTATGTGCAGTGCTATTAATATGTTAAATGTACGAGTTAATATGCACGTATTTGTTGATTCCTCAAGATACATGCATTTATATTCAGGCTTCTTGAAATATAGATACAAGTGAAAAATCTCTTTTGATTTGTTGATATTCCAAGGTTGAAATTATATTAAGACAAAGATCACAAGTTAGGAGTTGCATATGATACAACAAATAAGGTATTATCCATCGCATGTGAGCCTATGATTTGTATATATTCCTTAAGGTTAGAATCCAAAGGAATGCGAATCCTAACACCCACTAGAGAAATCAAAAGGTTTCTATGTTTTGTCTTTGGCTTTTATGAAATATAAATGTCTAGTGGGAGCATATTAAGTAAATGTAATGAAAACATTTAACTTATCTAGTAATATAAGAACATGTGCTATGTAAAAATTAGACAAAATTGCCTCGATAAATTTGTGCAATTAATATAATTGGTAAAATGTTTACTAGCTAAAACATACAGATAAATTAAATTAAGATTGACAAAGAAATATAAAATACACTTATCAATAAATCTTTTTGCATGTTAGGAATTCAGGGCCCATGCAAGCACCTAATTATACAACTACTAAATACGTTCGTAATTTGATCACTTAAGTGTTAAGTTGCCTTAGACTATGTATTGTCTTTTATGAGTTTCAAACTCTAAAAACAATAAAAAATATGGATATTTGATCCATATTTTAATGCATATAAATGTTATATATGAATGGTCGCAATTCGTAATATGCAAAACCACGATGAAACAAGTTTATTCGAAATAAGCAAGTAGACCACAATATGAGATCATTTATTAAATTCGATTGATTACAATAAGGATCTGTTGTATTTGATATAGCACTAGACTAAGAGCTACAAAACGTACCTAGGAACTCGATCACTGAAATGTCAGTTTGACCAGTTTACATAAAGTGCATCTTATTTGATATACTTAAATGTTAAAGATGACCGAATGCACTTTTGTAAAAAGTTCAATACGGTCTTGTAGTAAGGATGTAACTGAAAGCACGATTGGGATGAAAAGCATTTTTGCTTCATGAAGAGTCATCAAAAATGGGAATTGTACAAAATAATAATAAATAGGAAAAATTATGTTTATAGGATAAAAAAATATATTTCAACTTTGGGACTCATTTTAAAACTTATTACAAAAATAGACCTCCTTTTCACTATATCAACATTTTGTATTTAATCAATTTGTTTTTCACAAGCATAGATTTTAAAAAAAAATTATACTTGCACAATTTCAAAGTATGCAAGTATAAATTTGAATTTGTCCTTGCACACTTTAAAATTGCCCACTTATAAATTCCAACCTCCTAAACACTAGGCTTATTTTTGTAGTAAGTTTATAAGGAGGTCTAAACTTGAAATATCCTTCGACCTATAAATATAATTTGTCCTAATATATACTTAACAAGGAATGAGAAATACGATTTCTTTTCCAAAATGTATTTTTATATAGAAAATTGTTTTCTATGAGATTTATTTCTTTGAGTTTATGACATTCGATTTGAAATTCTCGAATGTAAAGTAGTTGCAGTGTACAAAATAAAATACCATACCATATAACACTTCTTAATGGACGCATCAAGTTATAAAAAATTAGTTTCATAAACATATAAAAATATTATTTATGAAATAATAATTGTTTACCATATTGACTGAAAATAGATATAGCTTTGTTTCAGTATGCATACTGTGAATCTTCATTATAAGATAAAATTATAATAATGATATTTGTTTTCGTAAAAAAAGTGATGCATTAGGTATTTGAAATGTTTACAATTATTTGGGAATTATAAGCAATAATTATGAGGAATAACTCAATGATCATATTATTATGAATCATATGGTACTGATGAATTATATCTTAGAAGATAAAGTGTGAAGCAACCATTTAGTGGGAGCGACAAAAAAGGTCATAAATTCTTTGGATTGATACATATAGATCTATTCAGTCGTAAGATATCAAAACAATTCCATATACTTCATTAAATTCAACGATGAATTATGAAGACATAAACATGTGTATCTGATATACATGTAGTACATCTATAACAAATCCACAGAATATAAAATAGAAAAAATAACATAACATGTAAAAGGAAATAAAATATTATGAACTAGATTTGATCGGATATGCGACTATATTAGAAAGAGTTCCAAACGTACCTAAAAATGAATATGGATTCACCTCAAAAGTCACTACTTCCCAATGATACAATGATGTATCGATTAGAAGTAATTGAACTTTATTAAGCAAATTACAATTGATAATGAGTGAAAAAAATTTCTTTTAAAAGGCCATGTACATAGAGTAGTACATAAGGTTAAAAATAATTTCATCTAAAGCATAATTTATAATGTCATACAAGACAAGCGTTTATAAGGAACCCTTTTGTATCCTTGGTCAAAGGAGTAGTGTAACGACCCGTAAATTTCGATAATTAAATTTGTTAATTTAATAAGATTTTGGTAATTAAATTTGGAATAAATAAAAATTTGAAATTTGTTAATGAATTAATAACGGGAATGAAATGTAAGAATGTTAATGCAAGCTAATAAATATCAAAATATTACGTTAATTGAAGTTAAGATGAAATTTAAGAATATTAATGAAATTTAAGATGAAAAAAAAAAAAAAAAAAAAAAAAAAAAAAAAAAGAATATTAATGTAATAGATCATGAATCCAATGTTAATTCCATCCATTTGACAACAATGAATTGAATAATAGAATGAAAAGTAAATTAAATGGAATTATTGAAAATTAAATTTATAATTCTTGAATTTAATGGAATTGAGATTAACACTGTAATTGACAAATTAATCAACTCTAAATTGACACCTAAATTTGTTAAATTAGTGTAAATGATTAAGAAATTAAAATTGATAAAAATTGTCAATTATAGAAGTGGATTGAAAATTTGATGTAATTAATTAATTATTAATTTGTTTAATATGTAAAAAATATCCATTTTGACCACTGACTCGGAATTCGATGAAGCCAGTTTCATCGGTTCTGTAACGGTGAATTATTATAGGATTTCAAGTTTTGTAACGATTTTGTCACGACCCAAATTTCAGCGTTCGAAAATCGACACCCGTACTTCACTCGTACTCGAGTGCCGTAGATTCAACCGTTGAAATTTGATTCATGCCAGAGCTTATAACACATTAAGTACAACAACACATCGGAAGAAAACAATGAATATCATATATCTCCACTGAATACAATATCCAATGATATATAATAATTTGATACAAATGATATCAACATCAGAGAAAAATAACAGCGGAAATAAAACACAGCTGGATGGTCTAGGCTTTCCAACCATCGACAACGGAAAGATAGCTCCACTAAAATCTCCAAAAGAATCCAACTCCATAATGCAACTGCAATTCCATCTCCAAACTAAAGATAGCTAGAACTATCATCACAATACAATAAGCAAACTGGATAACTCCAGAATGAAGCAACTGTGATCGCCTAGATCCAAAGGCTTCAAAGATGTCGAATCTACGTCAACTCTCTGACTATCTGAAAAATTAAACTCTAGACTACCTGTGTGGAAAATTATGGGCACCCAGAGTTTAGGAAGGGAACAATAAACTCCGGGTCAGTCATGGGACTGGTATGAGCGAACAAAAATAGTTTATCTTTAAAACAAACAACAAAAGATTTTAAAATTGAAATCCGCAATGCTTTTGGAAAATGAAATTACCATAAGGCCTCCCGCCACACACACCATGCAAATGCAGAATTGGAGTAGATTTCTCCTTACGATAGTAAAAAATGCTTGATATGCGAAATCCATTTTGATATTATTGTTAGTGCATAGTGCAAAAAACATTTCGAAAGTATAATATTAATCTTAGCCAACATAGACATTTCGAACTATGCCTACTATAGCTACCATCCAAACAGTGGGGAGCCACCATAAGTAGATGGAAGGTTTATAACTAAAACTGTACATGGTGCGTATTGGAGATTGGATTTCCAACAAATGGTCAAGCCAAGGAACTTCCTATTGCCACATAGGAACGCCTCTGGAGGGACGCCTCGAGAACCTACCCGGATCTCTGCCAACATAAGGCCGGCTTCCTCCCTGCCCGGGAGTAACACCTAAAGATATGCCATCCTCGGTCGTTTGCGACCTTTATCCGAGGATCCTCAACCACAAAGCAACATCACACAGTAATAAATATACAATGTCCACATGAGTAAGTGTAACAACCCGCATATTTATCGATTATATATTTAAATATTTTATTTAAATATTTCACAGTTCATCGGATTTTGGTCCGAAAACCTACTTTTTGCAAACTGTCGAATTGGGACTCGAGATCACCTCCATTGAGTTCAAAATGCCATTTGCGACCTTTTTGAGTATAAGCTTCGATATGTTTGGAGAAAGTTGATTTTTGCTACTTTTTCACTTAGGGTTTTGATTTGGGCTGAGCCAATAACCCCACTTACTAACTCAGTCCCAACCCCCCCCCTCTCCTCTTCACTTCATTCTTATTTTCTTAAACACTCAAGCTTTAGCAACAATGGTGGAAGAGAATGGGAAATAAAAATTCCTAAGCCCTAGCTTGCTTTGCAAATCCATCTTCTTGCTCCAAACTCAAGTGAACCCATTGGTAAGCATCTCCTTCTTCTTCTCCAACTCATTCTCCTTTCAATTTCAGAAATTTCCTAAACCTAATTTAGGAAATGTTTCTCTTTTAAGCTTAGATTCAAGCTTCTTGAGTTGGATGTGAAGTGTGGTTGATTCCCTTTGCTTTCAAGCTTCATCTTCATAAATTTTAGTTCAAAGGTGAGATTTTTAATCTCACATCTATGCTTATAATTCTCTTCTATTGTTAGGTATGAATTCCTAACACTTATTCATGTGCATTTGATTTTGATTTGGATTTCTTTTGTGAATATTCCAATTTTTAGTGTTTTGAGTTCAATTCGTTAAAAATCCTAACTTTGATGTTTGAACATGTTTTTGTGATGCATCGAGGAGCTTATAGGGCCGGGTAGTCGATTGACATAAACCCTTAGCGCCGTTGCTTGTGCGAATGCAATTTTGGTTGAGATTGAACCTCATTTGTGATCGGCAGGGAAGAGGCTGGAAACAGGTTCGGCCGACCGACCCCCCTGGTCCGGTCGACCGACCTGCTTCCAAGTGCATAAGCACTTTCTGTTTTAAGGTTCGGCCGACCGACCCCCCTGGTTCGGTCGACCGACCTGCTGTCCCGAGCACATTCAAACCTATGGTTCGGTCGACAGACTCAAGGAGTCCGGTCGACCGACCTGCTTCTATTTGCCAGATTAGCTTATTTTGCTAATTCGTTTGAATATCCAACTTTAATCGATTCGTGTTGTCTCCCTTTTGTTGTCGTCATTTATTATCGACTTTGATGACCTTTTCTTTGAGAATTTTAGACATATCCACTTTGATGGATTTGATATCGATTTCTTTGGATTTTATTCACGTTTTCGAATGTGAATCTTAGTGATTGATTGTTCCTACAATCTTCTTTGTGATTTGTCACTTTAAAAATATAAAGGTTTTCTATACTAGTAGTAAATATCAAAACTCTTTCTTCAAATGATTTCAACACTATTTTATTACAAAGCTCGTTTTCTCAAACCGTTTTCTAATCTATTAGTATATACAAGCCTTTACCTCACTCGTATGAGAAATCTAATTAAACGACTTAGTAAAACAAGTGGTATGAAACGCTTGCGTTTACTTCGTCGGTTAATTCTTGGAATTGTTCGATTGAAACTCTTGTGACAATTTTCTAGTGGAGATCTACAATTTGTTCGTAAATATTTAAGTTAAGCTAGTGGTTATGGGACATGATGCTAAGCTCATATATTTACTAGCTTACTGTAATTGACACTTCTCGTTGATCAAGACGATCATCTTTATGGTTTAGACTAGCAATGTGCGATGTCTCTTTGTTTGTGAGGTTAGGCTAGACACCATTTGTGCGATTCCATTCACACATACCTTTTCGGTTAGCCTAGACACAACTTGTGTGATTCCATTCACACATACCTTTATGCTTTTCGGTTAGGCTAGACACCACTTGTGTGATTCCATTCACACATACCTTTTCGGTTAGCCTAGACACCACTTGTGTGATTCCATTCACACATACCTTTATGCTTTTCGGTTAGGCTAGACACCACTTGTGTGATTCCATTCACACATACCTTTTCGGTTAGCCTAGACACCACTTGTGTGATTCCATTCACACATACCTTTATGCTTTTCGGTTAGGCTAGACACCACTTGTGTGATTCCGCTCACACATACCTTTTTGTGGTTTCTGGATTTCGTGTGTTGATTTCTGGAATTTATGTTTCACCAACTTTTACGATGGGCATTGATATATATGTCATTTATTGTGGCTTGGTGAATGAAATTAGGAGTATGACATTCCTTTTTATCTTGAGTAGATTATTGTGATATTGATTAATCTCTTGTTGATTTTCAATTACTTATTTATCACAGCTTGGCATTGTGATTATTATATGTTTATGTCATATCTCTTATTATATATCACTTCATCTGATATTTATAGCTAGACTGATCCGTTTATTATTTTCTTCTTAAATAATACTCGGGTCAGACTGAGATGTTACAGGTGCTTCTGCTTGACTCCTTATCGGACTTTCATCTGATCTTTTGGCCAACTACTTAAGTTTAGTAGTTTTTGTTGTATACATTTGAGATACAGACTCCTTGATGTATACATATTTTTGTCTAGCACTTGTATCTATGTCTTTTTGTATTATTGTGGATCTTTTTGACCACTACTCTGATGTACACTTTCATGTGTTTTATTCATATCTATTTCCGCCTTTGTGATATGAATTATCTGTGACTGATTTGTGTTATGTTTATTTCTATATTTGTTTCCGAAGACATCATAGCCACTGTGTAGTAGCTTTGAGTTTGTGTCGGCATGTCGGATTTCCACTTGAAAAGATTTGCATGTTATACTATCTGACATATCGATGCTCGCACAAAGCAATTACACGGATGGTCGCTCCTCAACAGCCTTATTCTCCATGCTAGTCGACAGCATTACTCAGTAGTGTTCTTGTCTAGCGTGGGTATAGAGGTGGGGCGTCACAGCTTGGTATCAGAGCCAAACTTCGGAACAATATGGAATATTATAACAAGGATCATCGTCCTAAGTCTTTCTTAGGAGTCGTGCTTTAGGATTTAATTCGAGTCTTCGTACCGATTCATCCTATTTTCTTTATGATTCCTTGTTTTATCTATCAAGAATTGCTTGATATTTATCTTGAGAATAACTTTTTCCTCTTTTTTTCTTTCTTTCTTAAAGAAGAGAAATGGTTAGACCAGGCCGTTCCAGCGCCGGTCAATCTAGTGCTACTCCTCAGGATGGAGTATTTATGTCTGCTCAACAACTTTTGGATCTTGTAAAGAATCAAGAGTTTATCTATGCTTTGAGTAATAACCCCGAAATGGTTCTACCTTTGAAACTTGATGTTTCTTTCAATCAGCTTGTGGATGTTACCCTTCTTCATGGAGAGGTTGGTAAAGGAAGTGTTTGTGATATTGGGACTCCCAAGAAGAGGCATATTAAGTTCAAGAGCCTTAATCCCAATAAGAGAGTGAAGCAAACTACTTTTGTAGCAAAGACTCCAATCCCTAATCGTGGAGGATGCTACAATTGTAATTCTAAGGAACACTATGCGAATATGTGTCCCAAACCCCATTCTTGTCGCTATTGCAAGAAACCGGGTCATTTTTTATCTGCATGTCCCAAACTTTTGAACAAGGACATGAGAAAGCTAAATATTGTGCAAGCCCCTAGCAACTCTTCTCGTGGTCAGGGTATTTCTCATTTAATCCTTGATTACATTTATTTTGTGATCTTCTTATTTGAGTTCTTTTTCATATATGTTTCATCTCATTATTTTTATATCAAAAGAGCTTGTCGATTCTTTTTCTTTGAATATATTGGGCTTGATGACTTCTTTGAGGATTGTGAATCCGGATGGTAGATCCGAAACACTCAATTTGCTTTTTATTGATGTCGAAATTTATTTTATGAGACTTTTCTTTCCGAGCCGATATTTTTACTTAGGCTTCGGAATTGATTTTTTTTGAAAGGATCGGCTTAATCATTGTGAAGCCCATATTCTATTTTTCGAGTGGACTATTCATGTTCGACATTTTCAATCTGTTAAGAAGATTTCTATTTTTCCTTTATGATTTTGATTCCAACTTGATGGCATCATTTTATTCCTTAAGCCCACTTATAAGGAAAGTGTTATTTCTCTCATTTATGTAGTTTGAGAAATTTTCCGGTATTTTTGAGTTTGTTTTAGGATTATCACCTAAGAAATCTTTTGTGTGGTGTTAAGGTCTTTTCAGTTTGACTTTACCACCGGTTTTCATTTGCTACGAGTTGCGGAAGTTAGCATTCCACTTACCGCATTCCGCACTCGTTATGATTCTTATGAATGACTTATTATGTCATTCAATTTGTCCAGCTTATTTCATCCACTTTATAAATCGAATATTCTATGAATATTTCGATGAGACCATTTTTGTATTTACTGATTTTGGATGAAAATAGTAATTTAAAATTTTGCAAATCTTTTTCATAAGATTTATTTATAAGTAAAACTGGATTTTGTTCTTGAAACGAACAAAGAATATTCTTAAAACTTTTTAAGAGATTTATTTATCCTATAAAAGATGATTTTGTGATTGTATTGCCCGTTGAGTGCTTTAAGAGTTTTGGTCGATGTGCTTGATCAACGTTATCGATAGGAATTTCCTAAACGCTTTGATGTGACAATCAGACACAATAAATTGACTTGTAAGATGCAGATTTTTCTAAAAAGATTTTTACATAAAGATAATTTTGATTTTTGAAAGCTTTATCTTTTTGGGAAAGAAAATTATTTGAAAGAATTCTTTTTGATACTCTTATTCTTTCTTGTGATTCCTGAAGGGGAACCAAGACTTTGCTATTTGTACCGATACTAGTCGTATTGGTTTGGATGCCGTTCTCTTGCCAAAGAGAACGTGCTATCACTTGTGCTTCTAAATTATTATAGCTTATCGAGACTAGTTATGCCACTCATGATCTAGTGCTCGCGGCTATTGTTTTTACTTTTAAAAAATTGGCATCATCATATTTGGATGAGAAATTTGTTCTCTACCTCGATCGTAAATCTTTGGAATATTTATGTTCTCTTAAGGAACTGCATGTTGACTTGAGTTCCTAGCTTCTTATGATCTTGATATTCTTTTTATTCCTGGAAGGGAAATCGTGTTGCCAATGCACTTTGTCGTAAGCAACAAGTGGTTGATTCTTCGATGATGTCTGAAGGGAATCATCTCTTTGTCAAGTCCATCGGACGTTTTGGTATACTTCGTTTTACTGAGTTTCATCTCATTTCTTTTATGGACTAGCGTCCGATGTCCTTTTATTGTGTTCGGTTCATTGGACGTACCGTTTTTGTACTACGTCGGTGTTCCGAAATCATTCGGGCTTCGGATCATTGGACGTACCGTTTTTGTACTGCGTCGGTGTTTTGAATTATTTGATTCATTGGATGTACCGTTTGTACTACATCAATGACTTTGCTATTTTTGATTCATCGGATGTACCGTTTGTACTACATCGATGTCTTTGCTTTTGATTCATCGGATGTACCGTTTGTACTACATCGATGTCTTTGCTTTTGATTCATCGGATGTACCGTTTGTACTACATCGATGTCTTTGCTTTTGATTCATCGGATGTACCGTTTGTACTACATCGATGTCTTTGCTTTTGATTCATCGGATGCACCGTTTGTACTACATCGATGTCTTTCCTTTTGATTCATCGGATGCACCGTTTGTACTACATCGATGTCTTTCCTTTTGATTCATCGGATGTACCGTTTGTACTACATCGATGTCTTTGCTTTTGATTCATCGGATGTACCGTTTGTACTACATCGATGTCTTTGCTTTTGATTCATCGGATGTACCGTTTGTACTACATCGATGTCTTTCCTTTTGATTCATCGGATGTACCGTTTGTACTACATCGATGTCTTTGCTTTTGATTCATCGGATGTACCGTTTGTACTACATCGATGTCTTTGCTTTTGATTCATCGGATGTACCGTTTGTACTACATCGATGTCTTTGCTTTTGATTCATCGGATGTGCCGTTTGTACTACATCGATGTCTTTGCTTTTGATTCATCGGATGTACCGTTTGTACTACATCGATGTCTTTGCTTTTGATTCATCGGATGTACCGTTTGTACTACATCGATGTCTTTGCTTTTGATTCATCGGATGTGCCATTTATACTACATCGATGTCTTTCCTTTTGATTCATCGGATGTACCGTTTGTACTACATCGATGTCTTTCCTTTTGGTTCATTGGATGTACCGTTTGTACTACATCAATGTCTTTGCTGTTTGATTCATTGGATGTACCGTTTGTACTACATCAATGACTTCGCTTTTTGGTTCATTGGATGTACCGTTTGCACTACATCAATGACTTGGCTTTTTGGTTCACTGGACGTACCGTCTTTGTACTATGTCGGTGTTCCAAATTATTCGAGTTTCTAGTTTCTCGGGCGTACCGTGATTGTACTACGCCGTTGTACCGGCTCAACTTTCTGCTATTCTTGACGTTTTCCACGTCTTTTAACTATGGAAATGCTTTTATGTTTCCGGTTTTCATTCTTGAGCCCGGTGATATTGTGGAAATTGAAGTTTCACCAAATTTGACTTTTGAGCAACATTCTATTAGCATCATTGCTTTGGAGGTTGAGCGCCCTCAATATAAAGATATTCTTTTAATAAAAGTTCAATGGTTCTCAAATCCTAAGAATTGCTTATGTGAAATCTTGAGAATTCATCGAACGAAAACTTTCGGATTTACTCCTTCGTGCTCTTCAAGGTGAACTTTTTGATTCAAATTTTCTTTTGTGTTAATATGCTTCTATGGTTGTTACTTCTTATAATTCCTTCTTAATTATTGTGAGGACGCAATTTCTTTAAGGAGGGGAGTCTGTAACAACCCGCATATTTATCGATTATATATTTAAATATTTTATTTAAATATTTCACCGTTCATCAGATTTTGGTCCGAAAATCTACTTTTTGCAAACTGTCGAATTGGGACTCGAGACCACCTCCATTGAGTTCAAAATGTCGTTTGCGACCTTTTTGAGTATAAGCTTCGATATGTTTGGAGAAAGTTGATTTTTGCTACTTTTTCACTTAGGGTTTTGATTTGGGCTGAGCCAATAACCCCACTTACTAACTCAGTCCCAACCCCCCCTCTCCTCTTTACTTCATTCTTATTTTCTTAGACACTCAAGCTTTAGCAACAATGGTGGAAGAGAATGAGAAATAGAAATTCCTAAGCCCTAGCTTGCTTTGCAAATCCATCTTCTTGCTCCAAACTCAAGTGAACCCATTGGTAAGCATCTCCTTCTTCTTCTCCAACTCATTCTCCTTTCAATTTCAGAAATTTCCTAAACCTAATTTAGGAAATGTTTGTCTTTTAAGCTTAGATTCAAGCTTCTTGAGTTGGATGTGAAGTGTGGTTGATTCCCTTTGCTTTCAAGCTTCATCTTCATAAATTTTAATTCAAAGGTGAGATTTTTAATCTCACATCTATGCTTATAATTCTCTTCTATTGTTAGGTATGAATTCCTAACACTTATTCATGTGCATTTGATTTTGATTTGGATTGCTTTTGTGAATATTCCAATTTTTAGTGTTTTGAGTTCAATTCGTTAAAAATCCTAACATTGATGTTTGAACATGTTTTTGGTGATGCATCGAGAAGCTTATAGGGCCGGGTAGTCGATTGACATAAACCCTTAGCGCCGTTGCTCGTGCGAATGCAATTTTGGTTGAGATTGAACCTCATTTGTGATAGGCAGGGAAGAGGCTGGAAACAGGTTCGGCCGACCGACCCCCCTGGTCCGGTCGACCGACCTGCTTCCAAGTGCATAAGCACTTTCTGTTTTAAGGTTCGGCCGACCGACCCCCCTGGTTCGGTCGACCGACCTGCTGTCCCGAGCACATTCCAACCTATGGTTCGGTCGACCGACTCAGGGAGTCCGGTCGACCGACCTGCTTCTATTTGCCAGATTAGCCTATTTTGCTAATTCGTTTGAATATCCAACTTTAATTGATTCGTGTTGTCTCCCTTTTGTTGTCGTCATTTATTATCGACTTTGATGACCTTTTCTTTGAGAATTTTAGACATATCCACTTTGATGGATTTGATATCGATTTCTTTGGATTTTATTCACGTTTTCGAATGTGAATCTTAGTGATTGATTGTTCCTACAATCTTCTTTGTGATTTGTCACTTTAAAAATATAAAGGTTTTCTATACTAGTAGTAAATATCAAAACTCTTTCTTCAAATGATTTCAACACTATTTTATTACAAAGCTCGTTTTCTCAAACCGTTTTCTAATCTATTAGTATATACAAGCCTTTACCTCACTCGTATGAGAAATCTAATTAAACGACTTAGTAAAACAAGTGGTATGAAACGCTTGTGTTTACTTCGTCGGTTAATTCTTGGACTTGTTCGATTGAAACTCTTGTGACAATTTTCTAGTGGAGATCTACAATTTGTTCGTAAATATTTAAGTTAATCTAGTGGTTATGGGACATGATGCTAAGCTCATATATTTACTAGCTTACTGTAATTGACACTTCTCGTTGATCATGACGATCATCTTTATGGTTTAGACTAGCAATGTGCGATGTCTCTTTGTTTGCGAGGTTAGGCTAGACACCATTTGTGTGATTCCATTCACACATACCTTTTCGGTTAGCCTAGACACCACTTGTGTGATTCCATTCACACATACCTTTATGCTTTTCGGTTAGGCTAGACACCACTTGTGTGATTCCATTCACACATACCTTTTCGGTTAGCCTAGACACCACTTGTGTGATTCCATTCACACATACCTTTATGCTTTTCGGTTAGGCTAGACACCACTTGTGTGATTCCATTCACACATACCTTTTCGGTTAGCCTAGACACCACTTGTGTGATTGCATTCACACATACCTTTATGCTTTTCGGTTAGGCTAGACACCACTTGTGTGATTCCGCTCACAAATACCTTTTTGTGATTTCTGGATTTCGTGTGTTGATTTCTGGAATTTATGTTTCACCAACTTTTACGATGGGCATTGATATATATGTCATTTATTGTGGCTTGGTGAATGAAATTAGGAGTATGACATTCCTTTTTATCTTGAGTAGATTATTGTGATATTGATTAATCTCTTGTTGATTTTCAATTACTTATTTATCACAGCTTGGCATTGTGATTATTATATGTTTATGTCATATCTCTTATTATATATCACTTCATCTGATATTTATAGCTAGACTGATCCGTTTATTATTTTCTTCTTAAATAATACTCGAGTCAGACTGAGATGTTACAGGTGCTTCTGCTTGACTCCTTATCAGACTTTCATCTGATCTTTTGGCCAACTACTTAAGTTTAGTAGTTTTTGTTGTATACATTTGAGATACAGACTCCTTGATGTATACATATTTTTGTCTAGCACTTGTATCTATGTCTTTTTGTATTATTGTGGATCTTTTTGACCACTACTCTGATGTACACTTTCATGTGTTTTATTCATATCTATTTCTGCCTTTGTGATATGAATTATCTGTGACTGATTTGTGTTATGTTTATTTCTATATTTGTTTCAGAAGACATCATAGCCACTGTGCAGTAGCTTTGAGTTTGTGTCGGCATGTCGGATTTCCACTTGAAAAGATTTGCATGTTATACTATCTGACATATCGATGCTTGCACAAAGCAATTACATGGATGGTCGCTCCTCAATAGCCTTATTCTCCGTGCTAGTCGACAGCATTACTCAGTAGTGTTCTTGTCTAGCGTGGGTATAGAGGTGGGGCGTCACAGTGAGTATCTGGTCTCCATACCATGATACCACCCTTTTCCAGAAGGAATGGACATACCCTAGGGGTGCGACCCCTGAAACCTTGTCGCATCTTTCCTGTTTCGACCATTACCGGGTTGTGAGGCTCGATGAGGTCTCGTCCACAAAGCTACACTCTTTCACAAAGTCATGCTTTGGTCAACAAATGATCAGCAGCACTTCGTATGCAACATTACTAAATTGGGAATGTATCACTAGTAACCATCAACTACATAACCTCTGAGCTTGTATGTCTCGAGAAGGGTATTAAGCTAAGAGAATAAATCTCCACCACCAAACAGAAATGTATTTGATAGAAACCAGCTTTACATCTCAAAGTGTAGTGTCAGACACACATCCATACAAGTCTGTTCCGGGTTCGAACAGAACCGAAGGCACTTCTAAAGAAGCCCTTGCAAATCCGGCTAATCCCTAATCACGTCCAAACTTCACATCACATATGGAGTCTCTATACCGGGGACCAGTCGGTGTAGAGACATTCGACGAGTTATCCTTTCGCTTTCGAAAATATCCAGTCTTCACCACTGGTCTTCAAATGCTATCCATAACATCATATCATTATTCGAAACGGGTTATGTGACACAAAGGTCCTCTTTCGGCTAAACCAAATAATGAGCGCAATATTTAAAAACATATGGATATTGGGATTTCATTTAAGTCACAACTTTAAAACCCAAAACTTTCCATTTAAATGGTTAAACAAATTACCATTTTAATATTTTAAACAAAAAGACTCACTTCATAAAGTTCACTAATCTTTGACAAAGATTCATTTCCAATATTCAAACCAAAGATCTATCTTTGAGATCTTCTTATGTTTGAAAACAATGTTCACCAAAAATTTCACAAAGATTCCTTCATAGCTTTTGAAACAATTCCATTTCAAACCCTTTATATAAAAGATATACTTATTTCAAAATAGGGTTCAACAATTTTTTCACAAGATTAATTCATAGCTTTCAAACCCATTTCCAAAGATTCATAGCTCTCAAAAATAATTTTCATTTCAAATTAAAAGATACACCTTTTAGATCAAAACAAGATTCAATTATCTTTCACAAAGATTTAATTATAGCTTCCAAAACAATTCTATTTCAAACTTGAGATCTTTTCAACATAAATTGGAAATCCTTTCATTATATGAAAGCTATTATTATTTGAAAACAAACTGTTTTGTTTTCGGAAAAATTGGATTTTATTTATACAAGTTAATGCCCTTTTGGGTTAAATTCAAATTCCCATATATATATGTTAAATGGTTTAAAGCCCATAGAAACACATTTATAACTTGTATAACATTTTTAAATCATAATTTTCAAACGTAGGACTCGATTTCAAATTTTGAATTCAAATACAAACCAAATTATTTAAAATTTTAAAACTTTATTAAGTTATTCGAAACAACTTTTTATCTTTGAAATCCCTTTTCAAAAGCTTTTTATATTTAACCCAAATCCATTTCCAAAACTATTCAAATTCAAAATTCAATTTAAAAAATGATTTTCTAAAATCTACGACTTAACCGATTTCCTCGTGCAATCCATATTGTGTGTGTTTAGTGTAGTCTAAGGGTTTCACACAATAGTGCAACAACATCAATCATCACAGATTCTATCATATCAATATCGATAAGCGGTATATTCCAATAACGCTTACCTATATACACAGATTCACAAACAAATAAGTTACATCACGAATGAATAGATTACATCACAGATAAATAAATTACATCACATATGAATGAATTACATCACAGTTTACAGTGCAAATCAGAATAATTCATATCACAAAGCATCACATATGAGGAATATCAAACCATTCAATAGAATCCAAACATCCATAAGTAAAAATAAATTAAATTATTTGATTTAAATTAAATCAGATTAATTACTTATGAATAAATTTATAATCCTGGTTAATTAATCATTAATTAATTACAAACCATTTTGATTAATTACTCATTAATCATTAATTAACCATTAATTAATAAATTACAATAATTAATTAACCCTTAATTATCCTTAATTAATTATTATCATAATTAACCATTACAATAAACCATTCATTAATCATTAATTAACCATTTTGATTAATTATCCTTAATTAATTACAATAATTAATTAACCCTTAATTAATTATCCTTAATTATTAATTAATTAATTCTTAATCACCTATATTAATAAATCATTACTTAAATCTTAATTATTAATTTAATTAACCATTAGTTAATTAATTACTTCTTAAATTAATTAAATTAATTACATTAACTAATTATTTTTAACTAATTATTCATTAATAACTTGATTAATGAAACTTAAATTATTAATTAATTAACCTTAATTACTTTCGTTAAGTAATTAACTTTAAGTAATTAATTACCATTAATTACTTATCATAAATTAACTTTACTTAATCCCTAATTGATTTAAACAATTCCAAGACATTTAACATTTTAAACTTTGAAACTCGTTAAACTTGTTTTAAAAACATTAAAACTTAGTAAATACTTACCTTTGGAAAACTTTTTTTTGTTTTTCTTTTACCATTCATTTGCATTAAGACCAGGTTCCTGTTTTCTGTTGAAAATTTAAAACCTAAAACATATCTTCCATTTAAAATTTAAAACCATTTATGTTTCAAAACAACTCGAGCAAGATCAACAAATACTCGAGCTCAACTTCTAGTTAACCCCTCCCATTCTCGACTTCGAGTCGACCCTTTGATTTCACGTGCTCAACCTCGAGAAATACTTTGTCTTCCCCAATACATCACAACCCAGACATGAAAATGTGCACATGTACGTGCACCGGAACTCTGGCGAACTCCAGTCAATGCCGCGACCAGGCACACATCGACGATAACCCCTCTTACCATCCCGACCACCCAGCTCCAACACTTCACCTTGGAATTGAAAAATGAGCTACACAGCATCCCACTGGAAAACAACACTCAACAAAATTGATCATCCACTGACGAACCCGACCATCTTACGCCTCGCCACCACATCCACAGCTCATCATTGACATGTTACAACGATCCCCACTAGTGCGATCGCATGTGGTCCACTACCGATGATGCAGCGACTTAAATTCCGACCATAGCCCAAATGTGCGTTAAAACCCTACATCACCAACATTCGGTCACCACGGTAGCTGATAAATTCACCTAGTATTTTTTCTAGGTTCAATGATGCTCCAGCCATCTTCACCGATGATTACGACCACCCATTCTTCTCCGTTCATCGAAATTTGACCAAAGTTCGAATAACGTTCGTCTCAAAAAATCTCATCACTCCCAAACTTAAAAATAGCGATTTCAATACTAAAATTCATCATTTGCAAGCTTGAATCAGGTCATAGAATCGAATTAAGAATTTCAGAGAATTGATTTTAAACTTATATTTAATCATATCTGTAATTTTCTATTTTTGAAATAAATATTCAACTTGAACATTTGAAATTGTTTTTAAAACTTATATTACAATGTTACAAACATTTCACCTTTAGAAATTATAGCTTGAATATATTTGGATAGGAAGATTTTAATTTATTTGTGTAGATTTGTGACCGTGATTCCCAACAGAGGAATATATATAGTTTCACAGACATGCACCCTGTGCAAGCATATCACAACAGCTTCATCTTAAGCGTCATCAAAATGTAAACAAATTCAAGATTTAAGGTTTAGAAGTTTGCTCACTTGGATTGAAGTTTGAACAGAGAGCCTGGAATGTTTTCAGGTCTGAAAAGCTAGAATTGATCTGATCATAGACTTTGATCTACGATTTGAAACTAAGGCTGTTGAATCTGATTCTTTATTATTATGCTTTAGTTTGATTGCTTTAAATTTGCTTGTTTGATCTGCAGCTTGCTTTAGTTTCCAGTTTGAAATCTAAAGTTGAAACCTTGAACTACTTCTTAAGTTTGATTATTAACTTGCTTCTTGCTGTTTAATTTTTGGTTGCCAGGTTTTAAACATGAATTGATTTAAATTTGTTTTTGTTCAGTTTTGAAAAAGATTGAGAAATCTGATTTCTCTTACTTTTTCATATTTTATTTTAGATAAAAAAACCTTTTATTTCCACTTGTAATTGTAAGCCATACAAAGTTCACAAGTGTTAATACATATGGTTACTTATTTTAAAAATGTCCATTATTGTTAAAATTGTGTTTAAATCTCTCTTTTGAATAACTTTTAAAAAATTTGTTTTAACCCTTTATGCATGTATATTTTCATATCTCATTTTTATAACTTTACATACGTTTATGTAATACATTTTCTACTTAGTTTAAATATATACACAACTAAATTCATTTCAAAAAGAAGAGTATTTTAAACTTTTACTTTATTTAGTTATGTAATCTATTTTGTTTCCTTATTTGAATTTTTCAAATATCTATATATATATACATTAATTCCAAAATATAACTTTCATATATATCATATATTCAAATCAAATTCAAATTCAAATTATTTTTAAAATCTATTTATAAAACACATTTATTTATTTTTTCGGAGAAATTCAAATAAATTTACCAATTAATCTCACAATTTTATTTGAAATTTTATATTAATTACCAAATATTTCAAACCAAAGTTCTATTTATAATCTATTTTTTTATTCCGAAAATTTTCTAATTAATTCACAAATAATTTCACAATTTGATTCCAAAATTAAATTAATTGTCAAATTAAACTTAGCTAAAATTTGGAAATGTTGCAGATTCCCCCCTTAAGAAAATTTCGTCCTCGAAATTTGTAAGGGAGACAACAAAGAATAGATGAAAGATAGAGTAATATCTTTCCATATCAAACTGAATACTAATTCTGCATTTGGCTTACCAAATCAGAATATTGGTAAATATGAGAACAAACTCATTCAATACTATACAAGATACTCGGGTCACCAGTCTACGAAATATACAAGGGCATTGGTTAGTTCAAAGGATAACTAACTGCTCGTAGAATATATCTGGACCCAAAAGAACAGACATATATGTGGATATAAATCCAAAACTTTTTAATTTAGAAACCAAAGTATACCTATCAACCATAGAAACCAAAGCAAACAATTCATCCAATCAAACAATTCTGACCCATCTGGAGTTTGTGTCCCATACAAATATATCAAAGCTTCTTCCTGGGGCTGCCAGGAATCATCAAAGAATTGAAAAGACGAATCAAAGGAGATTGATAGAGAAAGTTTATTTCCGTTGTTATTACAGGGCATTGACCATTTTTATTGGTATTTCCATGTCCCCTATCTCGTCCTCTTCTTGCACTCATACTCACTATCAGTGGATAGTAAGAGAATTCACTGAGGCATATGGACGGATATCTTAGGGATATACTCATTCTAGGGTATACTTCACCCTATCTCTAATGAGTTACCTAATGTGTTATACACCTGAGCTAAAGTTTCAACCTTCAGCTCTGATTCCAAGATGTCACGACCTAAATTTCAGCGTTCGAAAATCGACACCCGTACTTCACTTGCACTCGAATGCTGCAGATTCAACCGTTGAAATTTGATTCTTGCCGGAGCTTATAACACATTACAACAACACAGCGGAAGAAAACAATGAATATCATATAACTCCAATGAATACAATATCCAATGATATAACAATTTGATACAAATGCAATTAACATTAGAGATTCAAAAATAACAGTGGAAATAAAACACACCTGGATGGTCTAGGCTTTGCAACCATCGACAATGGAAAGATAATTCCACTAAAATCTCCAAAAGAATCCAACTCCATAATGCAACTACAATTCTATCTCCAAACTAAAGATAGCTCGAACTATCATCACAATACAATAAGCAAACTGGATAACTCCAGAATGAAGCAAGTGTGATCGCCAAGATCCAAAGGCTTCAAAGATGTCGAATCTACATCTACTATCTGACCATCTGAAAAACTAAACTCTAGGCTGCCCTTGTGGAAAATTGTGGGCACCTAGAGTTTAGAAAGGGAACAATAAACTCTGGGTCAGTCATGGGATATGTATGAGCAAACAAAAATAGTATATCTTTAAAACAAACAAAAAAAGATTTTAAAGTTGAAATCTGCAATGCTTTTTGGAAAATGAAAATACCATAACGCCTCCCGCCACACACACCATGCAAACGCGGAATTGGAAGAGATTTCTCCTTATGATAGTAAAAAATGCTTGATACGCGAAAACCATTTTGATATTATTGTTAGTGCATAGTGCAGAAAACATTTCGAAAGTATAATATTAATCTTAGCCAGCATAGACATTTCGAACTATGCCTACTATAGCTGCCATCCAAATAATGGGGCGCCACCATAAGTAGATGGCAGGTTATACAACTAAAACCTTACATGGCACGTATTGGAGATTGGATTTTCAATAAATGGTCAGGCCAAGGAATTTCCTATTGCCACATGGGAATGCCTCTGGAGGGACGCCCCGAGAACCTACCCGGATCTCTACCAACACAAGGCCCTGCCCGGGAGCAACACCTAAAGACATGCCATCCCTGTTTGTGACCTTTATCCGAGGATCCTTGTGACAACCCGCAAATTCGTACCCTTTGAATCAACACTATTCTGCTTTTATTAACTCAAGTGGCACAGAATTACGCGCCATTAGGGTTAAAGAAGAAAAGATAGAAGAAGAAAAAACTAAACAATATCAGAATCTCACAGTCGCAGCGGAATAAACTATAATAATAAATATAGAACTTTACACAAAATGAAATCTATAACTTTTTATACATCGCATCATCAGAGTATCTCATACATCAACTATTACCAATCAGACATACCATACAATCATAACAGCGGTGTGTGTATATATATATATATATATATATATATATAGATAATACGTCTCGGGCTCCAGCTCCTCTCCTGCTCCATAGCATCCTGTCCTGAACAAATAATACTCGGTCTGACCCGAGCATTATAATGAAATAACACCCGAGTCAGTCTGGAATACCAGCTGATAATAATGCATCCAAATTGATTATTAAAGTTTCAAAATCCTTTGAAAAACAAAAGCATCTTGTAAGACCACGCCACAAATAAACATGTCGGGTTTTTACCTTACGGTAGCTAAAACACTTTTTATAGAAATCCTCTGATATTATAATAGGGTCTATTTACAAATACTTATAAAATAGCCGAAATTTTTACATTCATTAAATTCCAGCTACTACCCACAAAAGTGGGCAATACAAACAAAACTCGTACAAGGCTTGTAGGGAGAATGGATTTCCATCAATGGCTGGGCTACTGGGGTACCGCCCGTCACAGTACCTGGCCTAGATCAGAGTACCGAGGAGTACGCCCGCTCCCCTGCAACAAAAGGCCGGAACCATTCCTTACTGAACAGTCGCGAACAAGATAACCCCGTGGTTGGCGCGACCAACCACCCACTAAGCTGAATATAAAGGGACATCTAGACAGGGGAAAATCTTGTCCTGCTTGGGCATGACCCACCTAACCTTGCTGCACCTCCCCTGTTTTAGCCATTCCCGGTTGATGAGGCTTGAGGTTATACGTTACCTTTAGAACATTTTCACTTAGAATGCCCATCGCCCACCTGACGATGTTTCGCAAGCATTTGTCCATACAAGTCCGTCCCGGGTTCGAACGGAACCGAAGGCACTACTCCTACTACATCCATTTGGAAATATCCTCAGGATTAGTAGCGACTAGCCCTTGCACTTCACTGCTCCATCTTCGACTCCGAACACGTTTTTCGCACGAAACATACAAACCGGATCGAAGTGGTTTTCGAGAAATAAATTTCGATCTCGGTCTCTTCGAAACGATCAACGCATTTGTCCAATATTGATAGTTGGTGTTTTATCTATCAATTTATATTCATAAACATCCATAAGCATTCATCACACAATAAATAATATTCCACATTTATTTATTTGCCCCAAATATCTTTAAAGGATTTATTTTCAAATTTCCAAAGCCCACTTGAAAACAATTCCCAAAGTTCTTCCTTTACAAGGTAAAACCTTTACCCTATATTCCCATTGGAAATAACCAAGTTCGAAACATTTAGATTTAAAAACAGTTAAAATACTTTATACTGAAATATACTTTAAAATAGGTAAATTACTTCTATTTATTTACTCAAGACTACAAATTTAAAATATGTGAAGAAAAACTATTTATTAAGATATAAACTTTGATTTAAATCAGGGTTTTGTTAAACTAAATTCAAAGGTATTGTTTTAAAAAGATTAATACTATTTCAAATAACTTAAGTCAATACCAGCCTTTAAATAAATCTATTTGTAAAAATAATTGCTAATGTATTCTCAAATCATTACTATTGCCAAATTATTAATTTGTTACTTTAAAATAATAATTTTATTAAACCCTAAACTTTCATTTAGTAAAATCTATTTAAAATTCCAACTTGGTTTTCCAGGGAAACTCACTCCTATTCGAACAAACCAGAAAATCCTTCTTGAAAATTTAGCCGATTGGTTCCAATTCAGATTTATGTTAAAAACATGAATTTTCTTCCCAGGGTTTCAAACAAAATCCTTTGGAGTTTAAACACAATTTCCATAGAATCCATTTCCAGAAATCTATTCTTCTCATTTGTCGATTGATAAATTTTCCATAGTGTTTAAAATTCCAAATTTACAAATTTTCATTTTCCATCCAAACAGATTCTAATTATTAAATTCTTTTAAATTCCTTATTTATTAATTTCTTAATTTCTTTTAAAATCCAATTTAATTTCTTTATAATTAAAACTCCAAATTTTCTTTATAATTAACATTCTGGGTTTATAGTTTATTCCACAATATCACAATGCAATTTAATTCCAAATTTATCGATCACAATATATACACAGGCATCATCATCAATTATAAAAATAATTACTACATTGTGAGGAATCCAGTTGGATCCCTCCAACCTGTTTTCCCTGCATCCACAAATATTAGCACAACAATATATATATCAATCCAGACTGATATAAATATATATTTCAACCAATCACACAATTATTTAAATATCAACTACTTAAATCAGCTAACATTCCAGATGTGAGTGAGATTAACTCACCTTGAGTTTTGGCGAGCGTTCGAAATTTAAATTAAACCAAATGGTGTTCGATTTAACTCAAATTTCTACTTGACCGGAATGGTTCCAGAACTGCACAATTGCGTAGTACGCTTTTCCGCGATTCCGGCGCTACCAAATTTGTTGAATTCTGATCACACATGAACTAGATATGAATTTCCAAAAGTTTAGTTACCAATTTAAAACAATTTCCTTTAAATTTAATTTTATTATTTACCACAAACAATCAGGGTCGTTCATCACATCTTCCCAAACGCGCACGCAAGCTCCAGCACGTTCCTCTCTCTCACGAAATCAAGCGACAGTATGCACGAACCCACCAACGCAAAGCTAGGGTTCAAGATCGCTCCATCTCTGATTCACACGAACACGATCTGAGTTCACCACGAGATGGCTCGTCGCTGTCTTCACCTTCGACCGAAACCTGGAGGCACTCGGCACCCCCTACTCGTCGCTATTCGAAGGCGAACGCCCAGCAAATGCGGCTCTCCTATCCCCTCCACGCTTCGCCAAAACCCATCACCAGCGTCGATATCGTAGATCTCGGAGTGCTCCACGATCTTCCAGTTGAAACCAAATGCTAAAGATCTACGGATTAGGAGGAAATCGATAGGGAAAATGGGGTGATGACGGCCATTGAAAAAAATGAAGATGGCGGCCGTGATATGCTTCTAGGGTTTTGATTATTATAATGTTTTATAACTTTAATTAATATTATTGTAATGTTATATTTCAAATGTTAACGACTTATGCAACCGAACCCCCAATTCTCACGTAACAATATGCATTCCCAGGGTTTTTCCGCGTTCCGGACACAATATAACAGGTTTCGTAAGCTAATTCGGTCGTCTGAGCGAGCTACGGAAGGAAACGATCAATTTAAAATTAAATCGGTTAAATCGATTTCGATGTGTTTCGAGCTGCCACGGTCAAACGACAACTCCGATTGCTACGAAAATTGAAATCCGATAATAACTAACTATTACGGATCCAATGGAACTGGTTTCGTCGAATTCCGAGACTGTGCCCCAGAAGGCTATTTTAACTCGTCTATTAAATCGGAAATTTTCGAAATTTTCAAAATTACTTCAAAACTTCACCTTCTAAAATTTTATTAATTATATTATAACTCGTAAAAAATTTATATTCACGTTAGAAGTCATTTTGATTCATTTCGAACCAAAGTCGAATTATTTGCATTATTATATTATTAAATTCCATTATCAAATTAATATAAAATTCCAAATTTAATCTACCAACTATTAATTCCATCCAACAAACCCAATATTATAATTCAAACCTAATTAGACTCAAAATAAACTTTAGAATCCAACTTTATATCTATTTACACTCAGAATCGCCAATTATCTCAATTCTAATATTAAATTAGTATTATTCAGTTTCCACTTTAATTCACGTATTTGAACTTTGACTAATTATATTACTTAACCAAAGTCATTTATTTCAAAATTCGAATTTATGATCCATATTCAACATTTAAAATGAATTAAATGTTCAAATTTGGCGACCCAAAATTCTGGGTCGTTACATTCCTCCCCCTTATAAAAATTTCGTCCTCGAAATTTGCTAAAGTGGAACATACTCTCAAACTCACTCACTTACCCAATTTGCTTAGTTAAAAGCTTATATTTACTTCCCCAAAAGGCTTCAGCTCCATTTCAAAACCATTTGCTTTATCTACTCTAAACCTCTATTTTAACTTTTTCTTTTAAAAATAACTTTCCAAGTTAACAAAATTTTCCCAAAATCCCAATTTTTTTTTCTAACTCCCAAAATTTCCAAAATTTTTTGGCAGAGTCTCCCTTGCACGGAGGAGCTTTCGCGATATCGCGATACACACAAATATATATACATCGACCCACACGGTCGGAAACCAAAATATATCACAAAATATATATCATTTCCCAATTATATTTGCGTAGGCGTACCTTTTTAGCAAATTTTAATAGCGAGCGGCTAATATAACGCATATACGCGCTCCAACTCTCCCGAACGCCTTCTATACCTGTACTTACTCAACAAACATATCAGTTTTCAAAGATATGAACATTTTACAACATTTCCAATATAAGTATAAGCCAAAACATATCCATTTCATATCCTAACAACACTTTGCAAAATTTCATAAGCAAACCATACTTTATAACATGCAGAAAGTTCCTTTTCTAATGCCAAATTCCATTTTATTTCACACAAAAGATTTACTAACAAGTTTCGCCATTCCAATTCATACTTTACACAATTTTTGAATTGATTCACCAGACAAGTTTTATTTCAATTTGCAACATTTGCATTTCTATTATGATTCACTTATATTTATACTCAAACCCATTTATTAAGATTTTAGCCCATTCTACCTTCATTCAAACTAACTTCATTTTATTACACTTGAATGATTTACGTTCAAGTTTACCATATGCCTTACTTACATTTCTTTATTTTAACTTACATTCCCAATTTGATTTACAATCAAATTTTATTTTAAACTTGAAACATTTGCGTTTCTTTCATGATCCATTTCCTTTCATATGCAAAATCACTTAGTAACATTTCAATCCATCCCAATTAATTCAAAAACCAATTATTTGCTTACTTTAAACTATTTATCTTCATTTACCACAAATCGACAAATTTACAATGCAAATATACATGTTATTCATGTAATAACCCATTACTTAAGCTTATAATAGTTTTAAAATTAATTTCCACTTAGATTCATATTAATTTATCAAATTCTGCATGGTTCACAATCCAAGCATTCTTATTCCATTTCAATTATTAAATCAATCCTTATTCTCACTTTTCAAATTTATTAATCATTTTAAGTTTATTTTATTATTTTATTACTCTTATTGTTTTATTATATATATAATATATTTTTATATAGTTATATATCATTCCATACTTATTTACAACTCGTACATTCTTTCTTCATCACAATAACTATCTTAAAAGTCATTTGCTTGCATTCAAATTTTATTTTCCAAACAAATTAAATAACCATCTCATCATCTTTCTTAAATGATTTCAATTCCATAATATCTCAATTCGTTTCCATTTTAATTGGTTCTTACCAAATCAACCCATTTACAAATTTTAATCCAACTAGCTTAAACATTCAACTTAAGTTTAAATTAATAACATCTCATTCTAAATTATTTACAACTCTCACCCATCTTTAATTCATACTTGCTTATTCCATCACAATAATTAATTAAAATTCTCTTCACTTGCATTTCAATTTCTGCATCTAAACAATTTTATCCAAGACCACATTATTCAGCTTAATCTCAATTACTTAATTTGCTTAAGCTTTCTTTACAATATTTCCATTATCTTCTTATAAATCAATTTTTATTTATTTTCATTTGATTCACGTCCAAATCAATTCCATCTTTCATTCACACTTCAATATTTGTTACCACAATTTAAATCCCATGCCACAATTGGATTTTTATTTACCTTCCAAATTTTGATCAAACTATCAAAATTCCATTCATTACCATACACATTCCATTTAATTGTAATTCAATTTAGTCTCTAACCTAATCCATATTAGGTTTTAATTCACTTCCTCAATTCACTCTGAATTCATTTATAATATGGCCAATTTCCAATTATTTCATTTAGCAAATTTAAATTTCTACCTTTCGTTTTCACTCCTTTAAATAGAATCTAAATTTCTTTCAATATTATTTACTACACAACTGAAACTTAATTTCAATTTCATTATCAAAACAAATTTCATTTTCCCCCATACATAAGTTCAAGACTTATTTGCCAACTTAAGAACATTCACCTTTATATTCTCACTTACTTCATTACCCTTTACATTTCATTTATGGCCAAGTATTGAATTTGCCACACCATTCAACTCTTTCCATTAATGAATTACAATTTCACTTCCATTCAGAGTTTAGATTGCTTACTTAAGTCCATTTTCATTTTATAATCACAAATTCAAATTATAACACTTAATAACTTATGAATATGAATTTCTTTTATGTAATTATAAGAAATTTTACATTTCACCTTTATATCCAATTTATTTCTCCATAAATAAGTTCAAAACTTATTTTCTAACTTCAGTTCATTCACTTCCTTTATATCTCACTCTACCTTATCTCAATTCACATTTTATTTGAGATTAAGTTTGAATTCACCATACCATTCCACTACTTCCCATTATGATTATAACTCCATTTCTATTTTTTTTATAAGTTCACCAACTTACTTATTTTAAAGCCCATATTTCTCATTTCAATCTGTCTACATCTTATAATCACAATTTCAATTTTCTATATATATGCATCACTGAATTTTTAAGGATACAAATCTTCTTTCAATTTAATTCCTTACACAATTTTAGATCCTCAATCTCAAATTATAAGTATACAACTTAATAACTTATGGGTACAATCCATTTCACAATGACCCACAATTTCAGACCAACTTACTTTTTCATTTAACCCCAAATCCATTTAATTCTAAGCCCAATTTCTTTTAACTTATCCAAGTTAAATTCAAATTTCCAATTCACTTCAGTATATTTCGTTCACTTCCATTTTACTCAAATTAAGTTTTAATTCCAAGATTAAAATTTTCATTTCTTCCTTCTTATTAATATTAACTTCACTTAATAAATTCAATAGTTAAGTCATTTAATTTTACACATTATTTAAATATAATTTTCTAGAATTTAAATTTACCCGGTTTTATCTCAAAAACATTTTGAAATATATCAAATATATACCTATTTGGTATACCCAATCAAATCTCCAAATTTTCCAAACAACTTGTTTATACCATAACAAATTTCCCCCTTTGGAATTCCCCAAAACAACTAGTATACCCAACAAATCAAAACAGCACCATACCAAGTACTAGGGAAGCAGTCCATCACTTTAGAAACTCGAAAATGAATTCTAATGATGTGGCCAGCATCATCAGGATTATTTTCCAGCGACTGAAGTGAGTTCAGTGCTTCTTTACTTTCCTGCATTCATTCCAAACAGTTTCCATTCCAACATATTATTCAAATAATATTCCATAACTGCCTTCAAACATTTTGGAAAACATTCCCAAACATTCCTAAGATGTTAAATTTCCAAACTTGGTTTTTCAATACATTTAAAACCTTTTTTCAAAATTCCCGGGATTTAAATTCTGGTTCAATTCAAGTTTAGTTATTCTTCTTTTGAATAATTTATACTTATGGAATTTATTTGGTTATAACCATTTAAAATTTTAGATTCTTATTTGATTTTTAATATTAGCAACCAAACATCCAAATATATATATATATAATTTCAGAAAATTATTTCCTTTATATCAAAATATAATTTTGGGTAAAATTATTTCATTTACCTACCTTTAAAAACAATGCTATGTCGGTTTATCTTGTTTAAGAGTTTAGAAACCCCTATCGATACGGTTGTACTTCCCGCACCGACCAGAATTCATAAACACTCAACCGATAAATCAACACAGTGTAAAAACAATTTTATATTCACTAACAAGTACGCTCTCATATCTATAAATACGCTGAGCTCATTATAGAGTACGATTGACTCTATTTAATGAGAAATTTCCCACCACCAAAGCCTAGGTTGTCGCCAACCTAAGCTCTGATACCAAATGTGACAACCCGCAAATCCGTACCCTTTGAATCAACACTATTCTGCCTTTATTAACTCAAGTGGCACAGAATTACGCGCCATTAGGGTTAAAGAAGAAGAGATAGAAGAAGAAAAAACTAAACAATATCAGAATCTCACAGTCGCAGCGGAATAAACTATAATAATAAATATAGAACTTTACACAAAATGAAATCTATAACTTTTTATACATCGCATCATCAGAGTATCTCATACATCAACTATTACCAATCAGACATACCATACAATCATAACAGCGGAATATATATATGTATAGATAATACGTCTCGGGCTCCAGCTCCTCTCCTGCTCCATAGCATCCTGTCCTGAACAAATAATACTCGGTCTGACCCGAGCATTATAATGAAATAACACCCGAGTCAGTCTGGAATACCAGCTGATAATAATGCATCCAAATTGATTATTAAAGTTTCAAAATCCTTTGAAAAACAAAAGCATCTTGTAAGCCCACGCCACAAATAAACATATCGGGTTTTTACCTTACGATAGCTAAAACACTTTTTTATAGAAATCCTCTGATATTACAATAGGGTCTATTTACAAATACTTATAAAATAGCCGAAATTGTTACATTCATTAAATTCCAGCTACTAGCCACAAAAGTGGGTAATACGAACAAAACTCGTACAAGGCTCGTAGGGAGAATGGATTTCCATCAATGACTGGGCTACTGGGGTACCGCCCGTCACAGTACCTGGCCTAGATCAGAGTACGGAGGAGTACGCCTGCTCCCCTGCAACACAAGGCCGGAACCATTCCTTACTGAACAGTCCCGAATAAGATAACCCCGTGGTTGGCGCGACCAACCACCCACTAAGCCGAATATAAAGGGACATCTAGACAGGGGAAAATCTTGTCCTGCTTGGGCATGACCCACCTAACCTTGCTGCACCTCCCCTGTTTTAGCCATTCCCGGTTGATGAGGCTTGAGGTTATACGTTACCTTTAGAACATTTTCACTTAGAATGCCCATCGCCCACCTGACGATGTTTCGCAAGCATTCGTCCTTACAAGTCCGTCCCGGGTTCGAACGGAACCGAAGGCACTACTCCTACTACATCCATTTGGAAATATCCTCAGGATTAGTAGCGACTAGCCCTTGCACTTCACTGCTCCATCTTCGACTCCGAACACGTTTTTCGCACGAAACGTACAAACTGGATCGAAGTGGTTTTCGAGAAATAAATCTCGATCCCGGTCTCTTCGAAACGATCAACGCATTTGTCCAATATTGATAGTTGGTGTTTTAACTATCAATTTATATTCATAAACATCCATAAGCATTCATCACACAATAAATAATATTCCACATTTATTTATTTGCCCCAAATATCTTTAAAGGATTTATTTTCAAATTTCCAAAGCCCACTTGAAAACAATTCCCAAAGTTCTTCTTTTACAAGGTAAATCCTTTACCCTATATTCCCATTGGAAATAACCGAGTTTGAAACATTTAGATTTAAAAACAGTTAAAATACTTTATACTGAAATATACTTTAAAATAGGTAAATTACTTCTATTTATTTACTCAAGACTATAAATTTAAAATGTGTGAAGAAAAACTATTTATTAAGATATAAACTTTGATTTAAATAAGGGTTTTGTTAAACTAAATTCAAAGGTAGTGTTTTAAAAAGATTAATACTATTTCAAATAACTTAAGTCAATACCAGCCTTTAAATAAATCTATTTGTAAAAATAATTGCTAATGTATTCTCAAATCATTACTATTGCCAAATTATTAATTTGTTACTTTAAAATAACAATTTTCTTAAACCCTAAACTTTCATTTAGTAAAATCTATTTAAAATTCCAACTTGGTTTTCCAGGGAAACTCAATCCTATTCGAACAAACCAGAAAATCCTTCTTGAAAATTTAGCCGATTGGTTCCAATTCAGATTTATGTTAAAAACATGAATTTTCTTCCCAGGGTTTCAAACAAAATCCTTTGGAGTTTAAACACAATTTCCATAGAATCCACTTCTAGAAATCTATTCTTCTCATTTATCGATTGATAAATTTTCCACAGTGTTTAAAATCCCAAATTTGCCAATTTTCATTTTCCATCCAAACAGATTCTAATTATTATATTATTTTAAATTCCTTATTTATTAATTTCTTAATTTCTTTTAAAACCCAATTTAATTTCTTTATAATTAAAACTCCAAATTTTCTTTATAATTAACATTCTAGGTTTATAGTTTATCACACAATATCACAATGCAATTTAATTCCAAATTTATCAATCACAATATATACACAGGCATCATCATCAATTATAAAAATAATTACTACATTGTGAGGAATCCAGTTAGATCCCTCCAACCTGTTTTCCCTGCATCCACAAATATTAGCACAACAATATATATATCAATCCAGACTGATATAAATAAACATTTCGACCAATCACACAATTATTTAAATATCAACTACTTAAATCAGCTAACATTCCAGATGTGAGTGAGATTAACTCACCTTGAGTTTCGGCAAGCGTTCGAAATTTAAATCAAATCGAACGACGTTCGATTTAACTCAAATTTCTACTTGCCCGGAATGGTTCCAGAACTGCAGCATTGCGTAGTATGCTTTTCCGCGATTCCGGCGCTACCAAATTTGTTGAATTCTGATCACACATGAACTAGATATGAATTTCCAAAGTTTAGTTACCAATTTAAAATATTTTCCTTTAAATTTAATTTTATTATTTACCAAAAACAATCAGGGCCGTTCATCACATCTTCCCAAACGCGCACGCAAGCTCCAGCACGTTCCTCTCTCTCATGAAATCAAGCGACAGTATGCACGAACCCACCAACGCAAAACTAGGGTTCAAGATCGCTCCATCTCCGATTCACACGAACACGATCTGAATTCACCACGAGATGGCTCGTCGCTGTCTTCACCTTCGACCGGAACCTGGGGGCACTCGGCACCCCCTACTCGTCGCTATTCGAAGGCGAACGCCCAGCAAACGAGGCTCTCCTATCCCCTCCACGCTTCGCCAAAACCCATCACCACCGTCGATATCGTAGATCTCGGAGTGCTCCACGATCTTCCAGTTGAAACCAAATGCTAAAGATCTACGGATTAGGAGGAAATCGATAGGGAAAATGGGGTGATGACGACCATTAAAAAAAAAGAAGATGGCGGCCGTGATATGCTTCTAGGGTTTTGATTATTATAATGTTTTATAACTTTAATTAATATTATTTTAATGTTATACTTCAAATGTTAACGACTTATGCAACCGAATCCCCAATTCTCACGTACCAATATGCGTTCCCAGGGTTTTTCCGCGTTCCGGACACAATGGAACAGGTTTCGCAAGCTCATTCGATCGTCTGAGCGAGCTACGGAAGGAAACGATCAATTTAAAATTAAATCGGTTAAATCGATTTCAATGTGTTTCGAGCTGCCACGGTCAAACGACAACTCCGATTGCTACGAAAATTGAAATCCGATAATAACTAACTATTACGGATCCAATGGAACTAGTTTCGTCGAATTCCGAGACTGTGCCCCCTGAAGGCTATTTTAACTCGTCTATTAAATCGGAAATTTTCGAAATTTTCAAAATTACTTCAAAACTTCACCTTTTAAAATTTTATTAATTCTATTATAACTCGTAAAAAATTTATATTCACGTTAGAAGTCATTTTGATTCATTTCGAACCAAAATCGAATTATTTGCATTATTATATTATTAAATTCTATTATTAAATTAATATAAAATTCCAAATTTAATCTACCAACTATTAATTCCATCCAACAAACCCAATATTATAATTCAAACCTAATTAGACTCAAAATAAACTTTAGAATCCAACTTTATATCTATTTACACTCAGAATCGCCAATTATCTCAATTCTAATATTAAATTAGTATTATTCAGTTTCCACTTTAATTCACGTATTTGAACTTTGACTAATTATATTACTTAACCAAAGTCATTTATTTCAAAATTCGAATTTATGATCCATATTCAACATTTAAAATGAATTAAATGTTCAAATTTGGCGACCCAAAATTCCGGGTCGTTACAATCCTCAACCACCAAGCAACATCACACAGTAATAAATATTCAGTGTCCACATAAGTAAGTATCTGGGCTCCATACCATGATACGACCCTTTTCTAGAAGGAATGGACATACCCTAGGGGTGCGACCCCTGAAACCTTGCCGCATCTTTCCGGTTTTGACCATTACTGGGTTGTGAGGCTCGATGAGGTCTCGTCCATAAAGCTACACTTTTTCACTAAGTCATTATTTGATCAACAAATGATCAGCAACACTTCATATGCCACATTACCAAATTGGGAATGCATCACTAGTAACCATCAACTACATAACCTCTAAGCTCGTACGTCTTAGAGAAGGGTGTTAAGCTAAGAGAATAAATCTCCGCCACCAAACAGAAATGTATTTGATAGAAACCAGCTTTACATCTCAAAGTGTAATGTCAGACACATATCCATACAAGTCTGTTCCGGGTTCGAACAGAACCAAAGGCACTTCCAAAGAATCCCTTGCAAATCCGAATAATCCCTAATCACGTCCGGACTTCTCATTACAAATAGTGTCTCTATACCGGGGACCAGTCGGTGCAGTGACATTCAAGGAGTTATCCTTTCGCTTTCAAAAATATCCGGTCTTCACGATCGGTCTTTAAATGCTATCCATAACATCGTATCATTATTCGAAACGGGTTATGTGACACAAAGGTCCTCTCCCGGCTAAACCAAATAATGAGCACAATATTTAAAAACATATGGATATTGGGATTTCATTTAAGTCACAACTTTAAAACCCAAAACTTTCCATTTAAATGGTATAACAAATTACCATTTTAATCTTTTAAACAAAAAGATTCACTTCATAAAGTTCACTAATCTTTGACAAAGATTCATTACCAATATTCAAACCAAAGATCTATCTTTGAGATCTTCTTATGTTTGAAAACAATGTTCACCGAAAATTTCACAAAGATTCCTTCATAGCTTTTGAAACAATTCCATTTCAAACCCTTTATATAAAAGATATACTTATTTCAAAATAGGGTTCAACAATTTTTTCACAAGATTAATTCATAGCTTTCAAACCCATTTCCAAAGATTCATAGCTTTCAAAAATAATTTTCATTTCAAATTAAAAGATACACCTTTTAGATCAAAACAAGATTCAATTATCTTTCAAAAAGATTTAATTATAGCTTCCAAAACAATTCTATTTCAAACTTGAGATCTTTTCAACATAAATTGGAAATCCTTTCATTATATGAAAGCTATTACTATTTGAAAACAAACAGTTTTGTTTTCCGAAAAATTGGATTTTATTTATACATGTTAATGCCCTTTTGGGTTAAATTCAAATTCCCATATATATATTAAATGGTTTAAAGCCCATAGAAACACATTTATAATTTGTATAGCATTTTTAAATCATAATTTTCAAACGTAGGACTCGATTTTAAATTTTGAATTCAAATCCAAACCAAATTATTTAAAATTTTAAAACTTTATTAAGTTATTCGAAATAACTTTTTATCTTTGAAATCCCTTTTCAAAAGCTTTTTATATTTAACCCAAATCCATTTCCAAAACTATTTGAAGTCAAAATTCAATTTAAAAAATGATTTTGTAAAATTTGTGACTTAACCGATTTCCTCGTGCAATCCATATTGTGTGCGTTTAGTGTAGTCTAGGGGTTTCACACAATAGTGCAACAACATCAATCATCACAGATTCAATCATATCAATATCGATAAGCGGTATATTCTAATAACACTTAACTACATACACAGATTCATAGATAAATAAGTTACATCACGAATGAATAGATTACATCACAGATGAATAAATTACATCACATGTGAATGAATTACATCACAGTTTACAGCACAAACCAGAATAATTCGTATCACAAAGCATCACATATGAGGAATATCAAACCATTCAATAGAATCCAAACATCCATAAGTAAAAATAAATTAAATTATCTGATTTAAATTAAATCAGATTAATTACTTATGAATAAATTTCTAATCTTGGTTAATTAATCATTAATTAATTACAAATCATTTTGATTAATTACTCATTAATCATTAATTAACCTTTAATTAACCTTTAATTAATAAATAATACCTTGATTAATTATCTTTAATTAATTACAATAATTAATTAACCCTTAATTAATTATCCTTAATTATTAATTAATTAATTCTTAATCGCCTACATTAATAAATCCTTAATTAATCCTTAATTATTAATTTAATTAACCTTTAATTAATTAATTACTTCTTAAATTAATTTCCTTAATTACATTAGTTAATTATTCATTAATTACATGATTAATCAAACTTAAATTATTAATTAATTAACCTTAATTACTTTCATTAAGTAATTAACTTTAAGTAATTAATTACCTTTAATTACTTATCATAAATTAACTTTACTTAATCCTTATTTAATTTAAACAATTCCAAGACATTTAACATTTTAAACTTTGAAACTCGTTAAACTTGTTTTAAAAACCTTAAAACTTAGTAAATACTTACCTTTGGAAAACTTGTTTTTGTTTTTCTTTTATCATTCATTTGCATTAAGACCAGGATCCTGTTGAAAATTTAAAATCTAAAACATATCTTCCATTTAAAATTTAAAACCAGCTTGTTTCAAAACAACCCGAGCAAGATCTACAAATAATCGAGCTCAACTTCGAGTTAACCCCTCCCATTCTCGACTTCGAGCCGACCCTTTGATTTTACGTGCTCAACCCTGAGAAATACTTTCTCTTCCCCAATACATCATAACCCATACATGAAAACATGCACATGTACGTGCACCAGAACTCTGGCGAACTCCAGCCATCACCGCGACCAGGCACACATCGACGATAACCCCTTTGACCATCCCGACCACCCAGCTCCAACACTATGCCTTGGAATTGAAAAACGAGCTATCCAGCATCCCACTGGAAAACAACACTCAACAAAATTGATCATCCACCGACGAACCCGACCATCTTACGCCTTGACACCACATCCACAGGTCATCATTGACATGCTACGACGATCCCCACTAGTGTGATCGCCTCCGGTCCGCTAATGATGATGCAACGACTCAAATTCCGAACAAAACCCAAACGTGTGTTAAAACCCTACTTGTAACGACCCGAAATTTCCGAAGCCGAAAATCCAGATAATTATGAAAAAGAAGAAAGAGATAGAAGAAGAAGAATATAAACATCAACAACTCACATTCCCAGCGGATAAAATATAATAATAAATAATAACAGTTTACAAGAGAATACTATATCTGTCGATTACATTTAATATACATCAGAGTTTTACATACATACAGTCACCGAACAAATACAAGTATCATGACTTAGATTTACAATAATGTAATTACAGCAGAAATATTCTATACGTTCTTGCCATCTAGCTCGCCCCCTGAGCTCCCGAACGTCCTTACCTGAAAATCTGTAATACTCGGTCTGACCCGAGCATTACACCAAAGTAACACCCGGGTCAGGCTGGAAACCAACGTGAGTAAACCCAACTAACATGGAATACCAAAGCAAGCAACTTATATAAACCCAGGTAACTTATATCAATTCACAAGCCACAAATTATTATAGACAACACTTAGCCTACATATGAGTTTCTAAATACCAAATATTTAGATTTTAAAACAGTCCAATCTCTCCAAATCACTTCATTCCGGCATATAGATTTTATATATCAATCTACAAATATTCAAAGTGGTTTCGGGTATTTTCCCAATACCCGACACCGGTCTCTTCGAATCTCATATCATCCTATTCCAAGTTATCCAATCATCCACAATAAATTTGATCACTTCCAAATCAATTCAATTGATTCTAATTGAATTTCGAACCTCAATCACTTAGATTTCTTTACTTGTCAATTACTTAATTTCGAATCAAATAATTCAATCATCCCTTCAATATTTATCTGAATTAATCAACCTGGATTAATTGTCCTTCAATTTCATTCAAGCAACTATCTTTAATTATCTTCTCCATATTAATTATCCTTAACCAAAACGATAAGTAATCTTAATTACTGCATAAATTAATCGACTGCTTTAATTACATTCATCCTTAATTACTTATATTAGTTAATTTTCGTAAGTCACTATTTATGGATTAATCAATCTTAATTAATCATTCTTTGATTACATCATTAATTATATAGATTAAGGATTTCAATTATATCTTAACTTATCCTAATATAAATTAATTAAATTAAATAATTAATCATTAATCAAATTATAAATATTAATCACTCTTGATTTATCTCAACCAGTAATTTACTATCTTTTTGTTTTCTTCATTAAATAAAGTAATTATTCCTTTATTTAACTATTTTAATTAATCTCTTGATTAATCCCACAATGCAATTATATTTTATTAATTACATTAAGTAATTACTAATCAAACCATCCAATGACTATTCTGAATTACTTACACTTAATTAATTAACTTAAACTTAATCAATTAATTAATTCTAATTGAATTAATTAATCATCCATTTTAATTACCTTACCCATTTTAGTGAATCAGAAATCAATAAGCCCTTAGTAACTTTAAAATGGAAAAAATTTCTTATTTATGTTTAAGTTTAAAACAACTTAAAACTCCCAATACTTCGAGTTAAGCAACAATTAACTCGAGAACCAATCAAAACCAAAATCAACAGATCATCAATTCACAGTGCACATCAAATCAATTCCATCATTCAACCAAATATTTAAATTTAACCATTTAAATTTAAATACAAATCAAACAGAGTCAGATTTACTCACCTTTACTATTATTTGCAATCCACTTCAAAATTGCCTTGGTTTTCTCGATTTTTGACCTTGTATAAATAATTAGATGATTTTTTAACATCCGAACAATCAATCATCATTTAATAATTTAATTTAACTAATGATTTAAAGTTTAAATGAATAATTAAATTTCAAACTAATTCCCTTTTGAAAAATCTTTTAGTAACTATAATGATAAGTTAATTAACACATAAATCACTATATTCCATTATTTTAAGATAATTCTAAAATTTTAAATTGTACATATTTATATTTACTATATTTTTCTTTTGAAACTACAAATATTTTTATAAAAATCTATAACTTCCAAAATCATACTGTATATAAACTATCAACCATTTTAACATTTTCTATTTATAATTTTCCATATCATTTCTACATATATATAGATAAACTCTCAGATAACCTTTGTTTACAAACTTCACTGTGTTCTTAAATCAAATCAATCGACTTTTCCCCAACTTCATCAGGGGATTAACGTATTGTATGCAATAAGTCGGAAATTAATTTGTAAAAAAAAATTAGAAGGGTTTAATCTCACCTCACAATGCTGTCGCCGCCCCAGCCCCTTCTAGTCGCGATCGAAACCCTTCAATAATGGATATACTCAACCCCTTCTAATCGCACGTGCTTCACTACATCGGTTTCACGAGTTCGCTTGTCGCACAAAGCCTCACTCGAATCGAGCGTCAACTGCCTTGGACCTCGCCGAGCACCCCTTATCGGTCGCCAGATTCGACCACGACATCACTAACCTCCACGACAACTGCCTCTCCAGCACGAAACCCCTTTACTGTCGCGGCCTCCAACCATCATTGCGACCCACGCGCCCTAGATCGTCGCCTCTACATCGCGCGTGCGTACGCGAATCCAATCGCGGCCCCAAAATCGAACTGCCTGAAGCTTTTCCCGCCCCCCTCTATTCTCACGCGAATGCGCCCCTTCGCCATCGAGTTCGAACTCGATTATGACCGCGTTGGCATTTTTTTTTCTTCGAGGGCTTCGGCCATTTCTGTTATTTTTTTTATAAATGAGTTCGACCTTCCGTTGAAGGTGAGAGGCCGGTGATTATATTGTTTTAAGGTTAGCTTCTTGAGTACGCTTTCTTATTATTATATAATTAAATATCAAAAATATCTCGTTACGCATAACGCGAAATCTCGAACCCCGAATCAGACATGCCGACAGGTGTTTATGAAGTTTTACCCGTATTCCAAACACAATAGAACATGTTTTGGAGGCTAATTTGATCGTATGCGCAAGTTACAAAAGAAAACGATCAAATTTAAATTAAATTGATTAAAATAGTTCTAAGCGTTTTGAGCTGCCAGGGTCAAACGATAACTCCGATTGCTACGAAAATTGAAATACGACAATAACTAACTATTACGGATCCAATGGAACTAGTTTCGTCGAATTCCGAGACTGTGCCTCGGAAGGCTATTTTTAAATATCGATTTAAACGATATATCATTAAAATTGAACAAATTACATTTAAATTAAATTTCAACCATTATATTTATCTTCAATATCATCACTATAAATTTTATAAGCCTTCAAATTATTCTAAACAGGCTTTGAAATTTCAGATTCAACAATTTACCCAATTTTCAATTATTAAATTCAATATTTAAACTATATAATTCAATGATTTAATTATTAAGTAAATATTGATATTTGGAATCCAAGTTAAAATTAACTTTTAAATATTTAAAATCAATTAAATATTCCAATTTAAATTATTAAAAATTCCGGGCCGTCACATTCCTCCCCTTTAAAAGAATTTCGTCCTCGAAATTACTAATTAGGAAGAATGGACCAATACCCGTTTAGCTGCCTTCCAAAATCCACAATTCAACATCCTACCATCTATCCTTTATTAAAGACCCACTATCACCTCAACCAACTTTCCAAAACCTTCTATAGCTTATAAACAATACCCCTTTCGCTCAAACATTTAAATTTCAGTTTAAAACCAATTTTGAATTACCAAATTTTCCTAATTTTTTTTTCTAATTCTCTATATTTTTGAAATTTTTTGCCAGCGTCTCCTTTGCGCGGCTAGCTCAGTACAGTACAACTACAAAAGGCCTCTACGGGCTCCCAAATTCCAAAAGAAAACAAAAGCCAAGTGGCTACATCAAAATCCCAATCCAATTTCATTCAGAAATTTTAAATACATACCTTTTTGTCGGGCAATTCAAACATATATGCTAATATCAAATCCAATCTCTTTTTCCTTTATAATACCTGCATAACCTACTTAGCAATAATATCCAATCAGAGCCCTGTCACATCTTTACTTACTTTTCCTTACAGAAGTTTTCATATCCATTTCTATTCAAACTAGTTCATATACTAATTTTCTTTAATTTTCAATTTGAAATTGTTTTGTAGTTAACAAATTTTTTCCCCAAAATTTTGGAATTTTTTTGGCAGAGTCTCCTTTGTACGGAGGAGCCTTTGCAATTTTACAAGAGATACAAATATATATACATCGACCCACATGGTCGGAAAAAGCAAAAACAGTTCATATTTCCTATTTTTATTGCGTAGGCGTACCTTATTTAGCATTTTAAGCATGCGGCTTATTTATTTTAGCAATTAGTGCATCCAAATTCAGCCAAATGGCCTTTAGGTACCTGTACTTACTCAATTTACACATATAAGCACTATATATGTGAAGTTTATAACATTTCTCTTACTTAAACAACTATAACACTTCAAGTCTAAAAGAAATGCATTCAAAATAGCTTCCACAAGCAATTTATATGTTTTCAAACCTAATTCAATTGCTTTCAACCAACTCATAAGCCATTTCATTCAATTTCAATGGTTTGCAACTCAATTTCTTATATTCAATTTATTTTTAATCCATATAAGCTCATATTCAATTTAATTGATTCTAGAATCAATTTATTTAATCTCTATCAGCCCATAGAATTTTAATTATTTTTGTTTACACCAAACGACAATTATTGTTATGCAATTTCGACGATATTCGTTTAATAAAGTGTATATTTTAGTTTATAACTACTTTAAATTAATTTCAACTCATTCTGTATTTAATTCCATTTCGTTTCAAATTTATTCACCCACCATTTATTTAGCTCGACACATTCCATCCTTGTATACTACTAGCCATTCCCAATTTAATTCAATCCAAGCTTTTATTTAATGGGCTTTCACCCTTATCCGAAGCCAAGCTTCCATAAATTTTAAACTTAAGGGAATTTACTCTAATTTATTCCAACATCAAACTTAAGTTTACTTCTATTTGATTCTCATTTAATCAACTTCCATTAAATTCAGTTAGCCATCCATTTTAAATTTTAATTTTAAATTCACCTTTTCAATTTATCAAAATAATATCCAAGCACATACTTAACTCATTTATACTTCAAATTAATATGCCACCGAACTTAAGTTCAGTCTGATAATCCAATTCCAATCACATCTTTGATTTTTTATTCAATCAGACTTCATCCAATTATTATTTAATTCAATTAACCCATTTAAAAATTTTCATTTACTTACTTGATTCATTTTCGAATTTATTTTATTAATACAAGGCTATTCTCAATTTATTTCTGTTCACTTGGGTTTTGTTTTGCAACTCAAACCATTTCTATTATAATCACTTCTATTTCATATGACATCACTTCTCTTATATCCAATTTACTTGCAAATTTCATTAAATATTATTCAAATCACCCTTGAATTTTATTTGTAATTCAAACCATCACATTTTTCAATCCAACTCTATTTTACTTTTATTTTACAACATCTCCTCTTATTTAATTCATTATCAAGTCTAAGTCAAATTCTATTTTAAAATTCGAGTTCATTCCCAAACCCATTATCAACTTACAATCCATTTTATTTAACCGAGTTAAATTTTATTAACATACATTATTAAATAATCTATATAACTGATTAGCTCACTTCCATTTTTAATTTAATAATCGATTTTTAATTACAAAGAATCACTTCATTAAATTTTCCCGTGTTTCAATTTTGTTTTATAATTTCAGTTCGGGTTTCCTTTGATTTTCCAAAATTCCAACCTTTTATTTCAAAATTTTAGAAAAGTTTTTAAATTCACATAATACTATTGAATAGCTCTTTATTAGAAAAATACTTCTTATAACTTGATGTCTCAACCAGTCCATCCTTGTTCTCATAGAAATTCAGTCATACGTTGATCGGGCATAGAACTAAAAATCTATAAGTACTTAGCAGACCCATTTTCAACATCCAGTGAGAATACATGGAAATTAATTTTATTGAAAATATAGAAAACAATTTTCGAAAATAGAGGAAATAACTTTGGTGAGAATGCTCTGGAAATCATCACCCCCATCTATGGTCGCAGTTACATTCCAAGGTTACGTTGCCATCGCGACAAAAGTCCATGCAACTGCAGGCTCTCCACGGCCTCTCGATTACGCCATGGAACCCACAACAGATCACAGTTACATCCCAGGGTTACGTTGCCATCACAGCAAAAGTCCATGTAACTGCAGGCTCTCTACGGCCTCTGATTTTCGCTGTTGAAATGAAACTTCTCCACTCCTACGTAGGTCGCAGTCTACAGATATAAAATCAAACGTAGACTGTTGGCTCTCAGTGGCACACACGACTTTCGCTATGTTATACCATAGGTCGTAGTCTACCGATATAAAATCAAACGCAGACTGTTGGCTCTCAGCGGCACACACGACTTTCGCTATGGTATACTCTACTCATAATCCCCAGGAACTAGTTTTGTCCGGACTCCTCACAGGATCAACTTTAGAACCCCCCTTGGGGCTCAAGGCAGCACCACCCGGTGGTACTCCTGAGAAGTTCATTTCAAGGGAGCGCCTTTTTCCCCAAAGCCATCATCAAAACACTTTATACTATACATATATAGTATCTTTCAAATCATACACCTAGTATGATCTCATATAATGCTCCTTTACACAAAATCGATTATCCCAAAATAAATAATTCTCAAACTAGGCTATCCAAATTTTAATATTGATTTTACCCAAAAATCAAAAGCCCTTCCAAATTCAAAGGTTCCCAAAACCTTTTTCAAAATCCTCATAAGATCCTTTATATATATATATTCAGATATATATAATTTTTAAAAAACTTTGGATCCTTTCAAACTCGTATAAAACTTCTTTTATACTTCAAACATCTGCAAAAATCTTTTTTTTCCGTAATAGATTTAACAAAGGGGTTTCATCTTACATATAACAAAGATATATAATTTTGTTTATTCAAAATCAAATATTCAAATTTGATTACTCTTTTCAATATCAATTTCATTCAAATCCGTACGATGTACACTTATCATCCGTACGCTATACCAATCTGATCGCTCACTCGATCACACAATTTCACTTCCGAACTAGCATCGTCCACCCGACTTCCTAGTGCGGACACAGATCTGGTTTCTTGATTAGAAACCGTCATTCTCCTTGCATAGCTATAACTATGATAGAGAATATCCAGAACCAATCAGCAATCCATATCCAGGTTCGCCGTCGAAAATTGAGTGAAAAATCCTAACTCGGATCGATAAGCTATCTCGAAATTCTGTGCTCGAATCTGGATCAAATTACTATGCGAATATCAATTTCCTTTCTATTCACATTTCCATTAATTCCCTTTTATTTATTTACAATTGCCTTAATTCTCATTGGATTATCACTTCAATTCTTATCTCAGTTGGGTATTTAAATCAATAACAGTTTGAACTCCGACCAGTTTATATTTAGAAAATAGCTAGAAAATTTTAAAAATAGATAAGTAGTTGAAAAATAATTATTAGTTTGCAAAATAGCTATAAAATAGTTAACTAATCATAGAATAGTTGAAAATAGTTAAATAGTTTCAGAAATTTTTAAATAATTGCCAAATAGTTGTAAAATAGAAATTAGTTTGTGAAATAGTTGAAAAATAGTAATTAGTTTTGAAAACAGCTGAAAAATGTTCAAATAGCTCCAAAATAATCGTAAAACAAGTATAAAATAATTTGGCTTTAAGAAAGAAAGGTTGTATATATTTAATAGCTTAGAAAAATAAGTTTATATTGAAACAATTTATATTGAAAATAGTCAAGAGTCAACTGTTCACTTCCCCAACAATTCAACTTAAATTTCCACTTCCATTTTAATTGACCTAATTCTAACTTGAATAACTTCAATTTCTATTGAAATTTATTTAAACCCAATTCAAGTTGAATCAACCTTGATTCCCTTCCCAATTTAAATCAAATTCTATTTGATTTTAATCCTGTTCAGCTTTAAATATAATTTCAAATTGTTCCAATCAATTTGAATTATTATCAATTGAACCCATTTCAAATTCAAATCATTTTAATATAATCCAATTCAATTTTCCCATTTGAATTCTTAAATTTATACTTCCTCAATCACCAATCCACTTAGTTCAAACCAAATTCAATTTTGAACTAATTCAATTTCAATCGTGAATTTAAACTATCTCGAATTATATAAATTCGAGTTAAATTCTGAAAGGTTGATTTAACTTTTTAAACCAAATTAACTTTTATTCAAAGTTTTTAATCAATTTAATTTCTAAGTTCAATTCTCAAAATTCCATTTTAAATTATCTTTACTTATGTATTTCAAGGTTCAAATAAGAATTCAATACAATTTTATTTTAAAAATTTAATTTATTATTCAATTTTATCTTCCAGTTTGAAGCCAGTCCTTAAACAAGTTTATTTTACAATTCAATTATTCAAATTTATTTTATTTATACAATACCATTCTCAATTTAAAGATTTTCATTAACAATAGGATGATATCATCCAATTTATTTTTAAACGTCCATCCATTTTCAATTTTTAAATCTCAAACCTGTTTTGAGATCACACGAATTCCCAATTGAAATCAACCATTTAACTTCCCAAGTTAAATTCTAATTTCATCTTGAAACTTCCAATTCAGGTTGCTTTTTTTTCCATACACTTATTTAACTTCCCAAAGTTAAATTCCAATTTACTTAATCCAATCAGTCTTACTCAATTTGAATTCCCGCTTCAACTTCAAAATTCCCGCTTATAAGTTCAAAACTTATATCATTTTGGGTTTTTACGTCACACTTCAAGGAAAAATCAAAACTCAATCTCTTAGAGTTTATTTCAAATTATCTTTGATATCATGTATATCCATACATATATACATATTTATTTCTTAGCCCTCCAAGCCATGTTTTAAAATTTTAAACCACCCTTGGTTTTAAATTTAAATCAAATTTCAACAAACCATTATTTGCAACAAGTCCCAGTTATCCAAATAATACTTATTTATTATTTTTCATTATTTTGAAACAAAATTTTCAAATTCTAGGATCAGATTTAGAATTTCATTTTCAATCCATTAAATTTTAATTTGGTTGTATTTCTATTTCTACTAAATTTAATTCCAATTCAAGACTTCAATTTGGTTGTATTATATTACTTCTTAATTTTCATTTCAATAAATTTAACAACCAACCGCTTTAATATTTATTAGAGGGAAATATTGCTTTATATATCAAAATATATTTTGTTATAAAATCGTTTAAGACCTTAATATAAGAAAATAACAAGCGCGCTCTCGTATATATATACACGCACACACACACACACAACTCATTCTAGAGTACTTCAGAATCTATTTAATGAGTAATCCCCACCAGAGCCAAGGTTCTCACTTAACCTGGCTCTGATACCAACTGTAACGACCCGAAATTTCCTAAGCCGAAAATTCCAGATAGTTATGAAAAAGAAGAAAGAGATAGAAGAAGAAGAACAGAAACATCAACAACTCACATTCGCAGCGGATAAAATATAATAATAAATAATAACAGTTTACAAAAGAATACTATATCTGTCGATTACATTTAATATACATCAGAGTTTTACATACATACAATCACTGAACATATACAAGTGTCATGACTCAGATTTACAATAATATAATTACAGCAGAAATAATCTATTCGTTCTTGCCATCCAGCTCGCCTCCTGAGCTCTCGAACGTCCTTACCTGAAAATCTGTAATACTCGGTCTGACCCGAGCATTACGCCAAAGTAACACCCAGGTCAGGCTGGAAACCAGCGTGAGTATACCCAACTAACATGGAATACCAAAGCAATCAACTTATATAAACCCGGGTAACTTATATCAATTCACAAGCCACAAATTATTATAGACAACACTTAGCCTACATATGAGTTTCTAAGTACCAAAGATTTAGATTTTAAAACAGTCCATTATCTCCAAATTACTTCATTCCAGCATATAGATTTTATATATCAATCTACAAACATTCGAAGTGGTTTCGGGTATTTTCCCAATACCCGACACCGGTCTCTTCGAATCTCATATCATCCTATTCCAAGTTATCCAATCATCCACAAAAAATTTGATCACTTCCAAATCAATTCAATTGATTCTAATTGAATTTCGAACCTCAATCACTTAGATTTCTTTACTTGTCAATTACTTAATTTCAAATCAAATAATTCAATCATCCCTTCAATATTTATCTGAATCAATCAACCTGGATTAATTGTCCTTCAATTTCATTCAAGCAACTATCTTTAATTATATTCTGCATATTAATTATCCTTAACCAAAACGATAAGTAATCTTAATTACTGCATAAATTAATCGACTTCTTTAATTACATTCATCCTTAATTACTTATATTAGTTAATTTTCATAAGTCACTATTTATGGATTAATCAATCTTAATTAATCAATCATTGGTTACATCATTAATTTTATAGAATAAGGATTTCAATTATATTTTAACTTATCCTAATCTAAATTGATTACATTAAATAATTAATCATTAATCAAATTATATATATTAATCACTCTTGATTTATCTCAACCAGTAATTTACTATCCTTTTATTTTCTTCATTAAATTAATTAATTATTCCTTTGTTTAACTATTTTAATTAATCTCTTGATTAATCCCACAATGCAATTATATTTTATTAATTACATCAAGTAATTACTAATCAAACCATCCAACCATCCAATGACTATTCTGAATTACTTACACTTAATTAATTAACTTAAACTTAATCAATTAATTAATTCTAATTGAATTAATTAATCATCCATTTTAATTACCTTACACATTTTAGTGAATCAGAAATCAATAAGCCCTTAGTAACTTTAAAAAGGAAACATTTTCTTATTTATGTTTAAGTTTAAAACAACTTAAAACTCCCAATACTTCGAGTTAAGCAACAATTAACTCGAGAACCAATCAAAACCAAAATCAATGGATCATCAATTCACAGTGCACATCAAATCAATTCCATCATTCAACCAAATATTTAAATTTAACCATTTAAATTTGAATAAAAATCCAACAAAGTCAGATTTACTCACCTTTACTTTTATTTGCAATCCACTTCAAAATTGCCTTGGTTTTCTCGATTTTTGATCTTGTATAAATAATTAGATGATTTTATTAACATCCAAACAATCAATCAACATTTGATAATTTAATTTAACTAATGATTTAAATTTTAAATGAATAATTAAATTTCAAACTAATTTCCTTTTGAAAAATCTTTTAGTAACTATAATGATAAGTTAATTAACACATAGATCACTATATTCCATTATTTTAAGATAATTCTAAAATTTTAAAATGTACACATTTATATTTATTATAATTTTATTTTGAAACTATTATTTTTATAAAAATCTATAACTTCCAAAATCATACTGTATATAAACTATCAACCATTTTAACATTTTCTATTTATAATTTTCCACATCATTTCTACACATATATAGATAAATTCTCAGATAACCTTTGTTTACAAACTTCGCTGTGTTCTTAAATCAAATCAATCGTATTTTCCCCAACTTCATCAGTGGATTAACGTATTTTATGCAATAAGTCAGAAATTATTTTGTAAAAAATAAATTAGAAGGGTTTAATCTCTCCTCACAATGCTGTCGCCGCCCCAGCCCCTTCTAGTCGCGATCGAAACCCTTCAATAATGGATATACTCAACCCCTTTAAATGGCACGTGCTTCACCACATCGGTTTCACGAGTTTGCCTGTCGCACAAAGCCTCACTCGAATCGAGCGTCAACCGCCTTGGACCTCGTCGAGCACCCCTTATCGGTCGCCAGATTCGACCACAACATCACTAACCTCCACGACAACTGTCGCTCCAACACGAAACCCCTTTACTATCACGACCTCCCACCATCATCGTGACCCACGTGCCCTAGATCGCCGCCTCTACATCGCGCGCGCGTACGCGAATCCAATCGCGGCCCCAAAATCGAATGGCCTGAAGCTTTTCCCGCCCCCTCTATTCTCACGCGAATGCGCCCCTTCGCCATCAAGTTCGAACTCGATTATAACCGCGTCGGCATTTTTTTTTCTTCGAGGGCTTCGGCAATTTCTATTTTTTTTATAAATGAGTTCGACCTTCTGTTGAAGGTGAGTGGCCGGTGATTATATTGTTTTGAGGTTAGCTTGTTGAATACGCTTTCTTATTATTATATAATTAAATATTAAAAATATCTCGTTACGCATAACGCGAAATCTCGAACCCCGAATCAGACATGCCGACAGGCGTTTATGGAGTTTTACCCGCATTCCAAACACAATAGAACATGTTTCGGAGGCTAATTTGATCGTATGCGCAAGTTACAAAAGAAAACGATCAAATTTAAATTAAATTGATTAAAATAGTTCTAAGCGTTTTGAGCTGCCAGTGTCAAACGACAACTCTGATTGCTGCAAAAATTGAAATCCGATAATATCTAACTATTATGGATCCAATGGAACTGGTATCGTCAAATTCTGAGACTGTGCCTCAGAAGGCTATTTTTAAATATCGATTTAAATGATATATCATTAAAATTGAACAAATTACATTTAAATTAAATTTCAACCATTATATTTATCTTCAGTATCATCATTATATATTTTATAAGCCTTCAAATTATTCTAAACAGGCTTAGAAATTTCAGATCAACAATTTACCCAATTTTCAATTATTAAATTCAATATTTAAACTATATAATTCAATGATTTAATTATCAAGTAAATATTGATATCTGGAATCCAAGTTAAAATTAACTTATAAATATTTAAAATTAATTAAATATTCCAATTTAAATTGTTAAAAATTCCGGGTCGTCATACTACATCGCCACCATTCGATCACCACGATAGCTGATAAATTCACCTAGTATTTTTCCTAGGTTCTCTGATGCTCCAGCCATCCTCACCGATGATTACGACCACCCATTCTTCTCCTTTCATCGAAATTCGATCAAAGTTCAAATATCGTTCATCTTAAAAAATCTCATCACTCCCTGACTTAAAAATAGCGATTTCAATACTAAAATTCATCATTTGCAAGCTTGAATCAGGTTATAGAATCGAATCAAGAATTCTAGATAATTGATTTTAAACTTATATTTAATCATATCTATAATTTTCTATTTTTGAAATAAATATTCAACTTGAACACTTGAAATTGTTTTTAAAACTTATATTACATTGTTACAACATTTCACCTTTAGAAATCATAGCTTGAATATATTTGGATTGGCAGATTTTAATTTATTTGTGTAGATTTGTGACTGTGATTCCGAACAGAGGAATATATATATAGATTCACAGACATGCATCCAGTCATACACATATATACAGAGACATGCAAGCATATCACAACAGCTTCATCTTAAGCGTCATCAAAATGTAAACAAATTCAAGATTTAAGGTTTAGAAGTTTGCTTACCTGGATTGAAGTTTGAACAGAGAGCCTGGAATGTTTTCAGGTCTGAAAAGCTAGAATTGATCTGATCATAGACTTTGATCTACTGATTTGAAACTCAGGCTATTGAATCTGATTCTTTATTATTATGCTTTAGTTTGATTGCTTTAAATTTTCTTGTTTGATCTGCAGCTTGCTTTAGTTTCCAGTTTGAAATCTAAAGTTGAAACCTTGAACTGCTTCTTGAGTTTGATTATTAACTTGCTTCTTGCTGTTTGATTTTTGGTTGCCAGGTTTTTAACTTGAATTGATTTAAATTTGTTTTTGTTCAGTTTTGAAAAAGATTGAGAAATCTGATTTCTCTTACTTGTTCATATTTTATAAATTTTAGATAAAAAAACCTTTTCTTGCCACTTGTAATTGTAAGACATACAAAGTTAACAAGTGTTAATACATATGGTTACTTATTTTACAAATGTCCATTATTGTTAAAATTGTGTTTAAATCACTCTTTTGAATAACTTTTAAAAAATTTGTTTAACCCATTATGCATATATATTTTCATATCTCATTTTTATAACTTTACATATGTTTATGTAATACATTTTCTACTTATTTTAAATATATACACAACTAAATTCATTTCAAAAAGAAGAGTGTTTTAAACTTTTACTTTATTTAATTATGTAATCTATTTTGTTTCCTTATTTGAATTTGTCAAATATCTATATATATACATTAATTCCAAAATATAAATTTCAATATATCATATATTCAAATCAAATTCAAATTCAAATTCAAATTATTTTATAAAATCTATTTATAAAACACATTTATTTATTGTTTTGGAGGAACTCAAATAAATTTACCAATTAATCTCACAATTTTATTCTAAATTTTATATTAATTACCAAATATTTCAAACCAAAGTTCTATTTATAATCTAACTTTTTTATTTATTCCGAAAATTCTCTAATTAATTCATAAATAATTTCACAATTTGATTCCAAAAATAAATTAATTGTCAAATTAAACTTAGCTAAAATTTAGGAATGTCACACGATTGAACTTGTCATTTGTTCGTACGAGCTCGAAATGTCTAGAAATCAATTTAATTGAAATCAATTGAAATCAATTTGAAATAACTTGATTTTAGCATAACTTCTTCATACGATGGAATTTGGACTTGAAACCTGTTCCATGCATCTAAAATATTTAAAAATATCTATTTTGATATATGGTTTGACCCATTTCCGTTCCTATGTCGAAATGGGCTTTTCGGGTCATTATCATTCAACTTTCCAAACCCAATCAAGCCCATTTGCTTATATTTGGTTCTGCCTATATATATATATATATATATATATATATATATATATATATATATATATATATATTGTTATAAACCCTAGCAGCGTTTCTATTTCTCATTTCTGTACGTACAGAAATGTCTGTTTCTCCTCTTTCTCATTGGCAGACAAACGAAAATTTCCAATTTCAATTTCAAATAAAATTCAAAGTCGAAAATTCAAATCCCACAAATAATATCAAATTGCATATCTATTTGAAGCTCTCAAAGAACGCAAGTCGGATATGTGATTCGTTTTCTGATCTGGGTTGCTGTTTAACAGGAATCGGATGAAGAAGTCACGGCCGTTCATCATGGTTCGGTCATCGTCTGCTGATCATCGAATTGATGATACTGAAGCGTGGAGGGCGGTGAGCGTAGCTCATCGGAGTTGTTAATTCGTCGAATTAATGGCTAGACCTATAGCAAAATTCCATTAGGGTTTCGAGCTTATTTCGACGGCAGTGGGTTTTCTGTGACGGGGAGGTCGACGGGGTTATCGCGTGGCATGGAGGCATTATGGCAAGTGAGGCGGCTCCTCCAGTGGTGATGTACGTGGCCGTGAATGGCCTTGGATGAGGTGTTCGTGAGTTGCAGAATGGCGGCCTGTAGGTTTTCTTGCGTAGGGGGTGAGCTAGGAACCGGTGACGTGGTTGTGTTTGATTGGTAATGTTTTATTTTATTTTATTAATTCTTGTTTAAACTTAAAATGTTCTAGTCTCAATAACTTTTTCATAAGAGCTCGGATTTGGGCGTGGTTTCCTGCATTTGGATCGTATTGAAATTCCGGACATTTTGACTTGGGTTTGGATAAAATCTGAGACCGTTTAAATTTTGGGTTTAAATTGAATTTAAATTCAAAAGTTGAGTATTTTAACCCACTCACAACTTCTAAAATTTCTAATGTTTGTTAAATTGATTTATGATATGATTAGAAATGTATTTATGACTGTTTGGCATATTTTGAATCATCAGCTTAGTTTATTTGAATTTATTGGATAAATAGTTATTTAATTTATTATTGAATATAAACTGTCAGCAAATACCTGTTATTTATTATATGTTCTATATTGATGTTATTGATTGCATTGGATGATGATTGTGATAAATATTTGATGATTGATATTGGATGAATGGATGTTGAATTTTATATTGTTATAAACTGCTAGTTATTATGGATTTTTATTTCATTCGGGATTGCGATTTGAAATGATATATAACCGTATTTTTATTTTAAATTACGGATTGAAATGATAAATATCCGTATCACTTGACCATAGGATAGAAAATTATATACAGACACCGTGGTCTATATATATATATATAATATTTTTGAAATGATTTCTATGGTTTTGTAAAGTAATATATGGTTTTATATAAATACTAATTTTAGATGTTTTATAAATGTTATTTTATTCTTGATTTTAAGCTATGTATAAATTTGTTTTAATATAGAATAAGCTTAATAATAAGTTTGATTTTTATTGAAGATAATATGGCTAAGTATTTAAATTATGTTTTAATATAGAGTTTATAATGATTTAAGTAAAATTAAGGTTGGAAGATAAAATGGAAATTTATTTGAAATTGAATTTATTTAAGAATTAAACGCAAATGAGTTTGAGTGAAATTTATTAATTTGGAAATTTTAAAAGGTATGATTTTTATAACTTGATTTTGGGTTAAGGTGAATTAAATGAGTATTTCGAGTATAAATGAATTGAAGGAAATATTTAGTTATTTGTAATTTGAGTTTTATTTAAATGATAATGGATTTATTATGTAAAATATTCAAAACTAGATAATAAAAAATTGAATTGTTGAATCATAATTATCAAACTTAGTTTTGAAACAGTTTAATACTTAAGCTTTGAAATATATTGAATTTGAAATGGTTTATTATGTGGATAAATTCTGTTTTGAAATCGATATAATTTGCAATGGTTTATTTGAAAATTGAATCGAATTGAAATTTATGATTTGGGATTTGATTAAATAAAAAATTTAGAAATTCGAGTTGTTTTGGAATTGATTTGTGAAATTGAATAAGCTATTTGTTATATAAAGTATTTAATTTTAAACCATTTAAGTGGCGGAAGTCATGTTTCATAATTATGAGTTTCAAAGTATTATGATTTGAAAGTGTATATTTCAAGTGTCTTGATTTTGAAATGTATAACTTTGAAAGTGTTATGATTTTAGAAAAAGGATACATTTGAAATGAAAATGATATCGTATTGATTTGGTTTTGAAAGGCTGTGATATTTGGTTTTAAAGTATAAACTATTTTGAAAATGACTGCAGTGTTATCATAACGTTTGGTTGTTAAAGAGACCGGGATCGGAAGTTGTCATACTCTCTACCAACTCTGAAAACCACTTCAACAACCGTGTATGTGGCGGAGATTCCAGAATGAAGTAGGATGGTGCGGTGTTCCTTTGAGGTATATACGTGGACCCGACTCCCGTGAGTTGGCACACGGTGGCTAAAACAGAAGCGACTGACGAGCAAATGAGGTAGCTCCTTGATCGGACACATCCCTTCGATATTATACTTTTATTTTTGGATTGATTCCGTGGCTACTTTTTATTTTTTTTGATTCAGGGGTGTGGCTCGAGGTGGGCGGTAGCTACGCGGTACGCGTTACCACCGGCCCGGAAGCGTAATTGGTATATCTACTCTGGCATTGCCTAGTTGTGCCTTGTCACCTACCCTAGCGCGCCTTGTACGAGTTTGGTTTTCTCCTATAGCCCGTGTGGTATCCTCTGGTGGCTTTCCGATCAGGAGGAACCATGATGCTAGACGGACTATTGGGACTATTACGTGTTAAGGGGGAAAATGTAAATCCTTAATGCTATTTAAAAGTAAGTTTACTATACCATAGACATTATTATAATAGCGAAATATTACTACATAGTAAATAGTTTAACGGATTCTTAGGAGATGTAAATCCCGAACATCTCTTAAGTTACTGCACTCACGTTAGACTTTGGAAGGAGATGTCAAAACCCATAAACAACTCCGACGTCGTTCCACTCTTATTATTTACTGTTGGTTTAACTTACATAAGATCTTTTAGTTCTGACTCGAGTGCTTTGTCTTTTCAATTCGCTCGGGTCAGCCTGAGCATTTCAGGATTTGAAGACTTTATTTCTGGAGGACGAAGACGAAGATTGTGTTACTATTCTCTATTATATTATTCCACTACATGCATACTGTTCTGCTGCATTGTTGCTTATTATTCTTTGGTATGTGTAACTCTGATTCTATATTGTATTAGCAAAATCAAATGTTTGTAAGCAGCTTCATGAACTGTTATTTGATTATTATATTTTATCATTCCGCTGCAAGATTCTATTTTGTTTTATTTCTTTCTTCCTTTTTCTTATTCACCCCAACAATTCGCCCTTTTGTATGGTTTGAGTCTGACATGTGTAGTTTATCATCGATCTAAAACGCACAAAAAGGCAGGATGTTACATTTGGTATCAGAGCTTTGGTTTAGCGATAATTCTTAGCTTTGTGGGTCAGACTCTTTATTAATAGGGTAGTAATACCCTATGATGAGTCGCTGAGCGTATATATATGGGAGAGTGTATTTGTTAGTGTTATAAAAGGTTTTGATGTTTTGTTAATTTGTTCCATTTTGTATTTATAAATTCTGGGTTGTGCATAGGACGCTATGACATCAATAGAGATTTCTAAACACTTAATAGGACAGACCGACACAATATTTGTTTTGAAATATAGGTAAATGAAATAATTTTGCCTATTATATTTTCTGTATATAAAATAATATATTTTATAAAGGATATATTTGGTTGTTAAGTAGATTTTTTTTTAAATATTGGGTAGAATCAAGTTTGAAGAAAATAAAATAAATGTAAATTGGAAATTTTAGAACTTAATTCCCGGACTTTGAAAATTTATTTCAAAGGATTTGGGAATATAATAATATTGTTTATAAGTATCTTCTGACATAAATGTTTCAATATAATTTGAAAGAATCATTCTAAAGAAACTTTAGAAAGAAATAATTTATGTACTCCCCTCTGTGTCGTTGGAAAATAATTTCGGTGATGAGTGCACGCTTCATCTATATTCATTTTCGAGTTTCAAGGTGGGTAGGCCAATGTAGTAATTTTACTACAGATTTATTTTGATAAACAAATATAAATTTCAGATAGTTTAAAATATAAGTGGATATATAAATTGAAAGTGTATACATCTATTTATTATTTTAAAATGATTTGAAATTCAACTCGGTATTTAGTTCTTAAGTTTCCGTTAATTAATTGCTTCAATTATTATAGTGAAATGGTATTTAACTAATTAATAATTAGAGCCTCCAATTGAAATAAAAGATTTAAATGCTAGGTTATAAATGAAATAACAAGAAAGTTGAAAATTTGTGATCTATAAAAAGCAAGGGATATAATTATTGAGCATTAAATTAATTAAAGAAATGAGAAAACTTGTATAACTTCCAATTGCATTCTTTAATAAGCATTACGGCACGCGGCTTTGCACGTGATGAATGTACCTGAATTGTTTTTGTACAAATTGTATTTGTTTAATAAGTTTTAAAAAAATGTTTTCCATAATATTTAGCCATATATCTGTGTTGAATCATACGTAGTTAGTTTGAATTTGAATTTTTAAGTTGCAATATCTATTTTTTTTGTTATTTTAAAATTTTATTTATAGTACTAATTTATAAAAATTTGTAAAATAGTTTATTCGTTAGATCCTATTTTTAAGTGATATGAAGACTGATCCTATTTTTAAGTAATATGACTTGGTAAATATTTATAGAGAAAAATTTGAATTTAAAGGAAGCTTAATTTTTAGATCCTATAGGGGCAATTTTGGAAGTTCATGGACGTACCAAAAGTTTGCGGTTCCAAGCCAACTATTAATAAAGATATATATAACTTACCAACTATAAAAAGGTTAAAATGTTAAAAGAAATGTAACGGGAAATTTTACAAGTAAAACTTGAAGTAACGAAAGTATTCAATGAATTTGCTTTTATAAATAAGAATTTAAGGTTATAATTGTTGTAAACTTAAGTATGACTGAAAGGCCACTAATTAAATATAATAGAAAGGTTATAAAGAAATGATAATAAACTGAAGTCAATGTTGAAGTTATTTATTATAAAAATAAGTAGAAAGATGAATACTGTAACTAATGAGAATAAGTAATGAATAAATGAATGTAATGCAAATAAAAGAAATTTGCATTATATGGGTAAAAGAAAATGAATTTGTAAGTAGTGGATAGAAATAAATGAATAAATGAAATTAAGTAATAAATGAATGAATGGAAATTGAAAATTTGCAAGAAATAAATGTAAACAAAAAGGATAAATCATTATATGAACGAAAAGGAAATCAAAGAACAAATATCATGAAATGAAATTATTAACAATGAACTTGATCTATTGTTTGGTTTATGGTTGTTTGGGCAAAGATACTTTAAATTTTTTTAGATGTATAAATAATCTATTTAGTTTCACCTAAGACTGCTGAGTAAATGGTGCACTTAATAGTTTATTGTCCACACTGTACAATTTAAAGTTTTTGAGCCCGAACTATTTGTTTTATTTGATATGGATGGATAATTGAATTGTGTTGATTCTGTATGATGATTGTATGCTGTGGTTGGAAGTGATTGTTATTTTTTGGCATTGATTTGTTTGCTTGTAGATGAAACAAAATTAATATTTCATTCTATATAATTATTAACTCGTTTTAGATTATATAAGTGAAATGCAGGTTATGAAAACAATTGCTACTGCTTTTGGTTTCATAATTAAGCGTTTGTTTGCCCGACGAATAGGTACTTTCTCGGATTACAGTTTCCTAGTGATATTATATTGTTTTTACCATATTGGTATATATTATTTGGAAATATATGTTAGACATGGTTATATTTGATATTATATTTTCTCTTGAGCCTCTCCGTACAAAGGAGACTCTACCAAAAAAATTCGTAAATTTTGGACATAGAATTTTTTTGAAAAATGCTTTCCAAACTTTATTAATTTGAGTATAAAAAGATTTAATAGTTATAAATTAGTATATTTTTTAAATTAATTAATTTTGTATGTTTATTTGTTTATATAGTTAATATTTTTGAATAAGATGTATTATTTACTCAATTCTTTCTTTTCCCTTCTTTTTCCATTTCGGGGACGAAAAGTTTTGAGTGGGGGAGAGTGTAACGACTCTTAAATTTTGATAATTAAATTTGTTAATTTATTAAGATTTTGGTAATTAAATCTGAATAAATAAAAGTTTGAAATTTGTTAATGAATTTATAACGGGAATGAAATGTAAGAATGTTAATGCAAGCTAATAAATATCTAAATATTACGTTAATTGAAATTAAGATGAAATTTAAGAATATTATACAATAGATCATGAATCCAATGTTAATTGCATCCATTTGACAACAATGAATTGAATAATAGAATGAAAAGTAAATTAAATGGAATTATTGGAAATCAAATTTATAATTAACGGAATTGAGATTAACACTGAAATTGATAAATTAATCAACTCTAAATTGACACCTAAATTTGTTAAATCAGTGTAAATGATTAAGAAATTAAAAATGATAAAATTAGTCAATTTTAGAAGTGGATTGAAAATTTGATGTAATTAATTTATTATTAATTTATTTAATAATGTGAAAAATAGCCATTTTGACCACTGACTCGGAATTCGACGAAACATTTTCATTGGATTAGTAACGGTGAATTATTACAGGATTTCAAGTTTCGTAAGGATTGGACTTGTCGTTTGATCGTATGAGCTTGAAACATCCAAAAATCAATTTAATTGAAATCAATTTGAAATAACTTGATTTTAGCATAACTTCTTTATACGATGGAATTTGGACTTGAAACCTGTTCCATTGCGTGTTAAATATTTAAAAATATCTATTTTGATATATGGTTTGACCCATTTCCGTTCTTGAGTCGAAACAAGATTTTCGGGTCATTATCGTTCAATTTTCCAAACCCAATCAAGCCCATATGCTTCTATTTTGTTCTGCCTATATATATATATATATATATCATTATAAACCCTAGCAGCCTTTCTATTTTTTATTTCTATACGTACAAAAATTTCTATTGCTCCTCTTTCTCAATGGTAGACAAACAAAAATTTCCAATTTCAATTTCAAATAAAATTCAATGTCAAAACTTCAAACCCTACAAATAATATTGAATTACATATCGATTTGAAGCTCTCAAAGAATGCAAGTCAGATATTTGATTCATTTTCTTATCTAGGTTGCATGTGGCTGGAATCGGGTGAAGAAGTTACAGCCATTCATCATGGTTCGATCATCGTCTATTGATCAACGAATTGATGATACTGGAGCGTGGAGGGCGGTAAGTACAGCTCATCGAAGTTGTTAATTTGTCGAATTAACGACTAGATCTATGGCAAAATTGCATTTGGGTTTCGGGGTTATTTCGATGGCGGTGGTTTTTCTACGACGTGGAGGTCGACGGGGGTTATCGCGTGGCATGGAGGCGTTCTGGCGAGCAAGGCGGCTCCTCCGGTGGCGTGAACGTGGTCGTGAATGGCCTTGGACGAGGTGTTCGTGAGTTGCATAGTTGCGGCCTATAGGTTGTCGTGCACAGGGGGTGAGCTAGGAAATGGTGACGTGGTTTTGTTTGATTGGTAATGTTTTGTTTTATTTTATTAATTCTAGTTTAAACTTAAAATGTTCTAATCTCAATAACTTATGCATACGAGCTCGGATTTGGGCGCGGTTTCTTGTGTTAGGATCATATTGTAGTTCTGGACATTTCAATGCCAGTTTGGATGAAATCTGAGACCGTTTGAATTTTAGGTTTAAATTGAATTTAAATTCAAAAGGTGAGTGTTTTCACCCACTCACAACTTCTAAAATTTCTTATGTTTGTTAAATTGATTTATGATGTGATTAGAAATTTATTTATGACTGTTTGGCATATTTTGAATCATCATCTTAGTTTATTTTAATTTATTGGATAAATAGTTGTTTAATTTATTATTGAATATAAACTTCCAGTAAATACCTGTTATTTATTATTTGTTCTATATTGATGTTATTGATTGCATTGGATGATAATTGTGATAAATGTTTGATGATTGATATTGGATGAATGGATGTTGTATTTATGTTGTTATAAATTGCAAGTTGTCATGGATTTTTATTTCATCCGAGATTGGGTTTGAAATGATATATAATCGTATTTATATTTTAAATTACGGATTGAAATGATAAATATCTGTATCACTTGACCATAGGATTGAAAATTATATACAGACACCGTGGTCTATATATATATATATATATAATATTTTTGAAATGATTTCTATGGTTTTATAAAGAAATATATGGTTTTATACAAATATTGATTTTAGATGTTTTATAAATGTTATTTTATTTTTGATTTTAAGCTATGTATAAATTTGTTTTAATATAGTATACGCTTAATAATAAGTTTGATTTTTGTTGAAGATAATTTGGTAAAGTATTTAAATTATATTTTAATATAGAGTTTATAATGATTTAAATAAAATTAATGTTGGAAGATAAATTGAAAATTTATTTGAAATTGAATTTACTTAAGAATTAAACGCAAATGAGTTTGATGTGAAATTCATTAATTTGGAAATTTTAAAAAGTATGATTTTTATAACTTGATTTTGGGTTAAGGTGAATTAAATGAGTATTTCGAGTATAAATGAATTAAAGGAAATATTTAGTTATTTGTAATTTGCGTTTTATTTGAATGATAATGGATTTATTATGTAAAATATTCAAAACTAAATAATAGAAAATTAAATTGTTGAATTGTAATTACCAAACTTAGTTTTGAAATTGTTTAATACTTAAAGTTTTAAATATATTGAATTTGAAATGGTTTATTCTGTGGATCAATTCTGTTTTGAAATCGATATAATTTGCAATGGTTTATTTGGAAACTGAATTGAATTGGAATTTATGATTTAGGATTTGGCTAAATATATAATTAGAAATTTGAGTTGTTTTGGAATTGATTTGTGAAATTGAATAAGCTATTTGATTATATAAAGTACTTAACATTTAAACCATTTAAGTGGTGGAAGTCATGTTTCAAAGTTATGAGTTTCAAAGTATTATGATTTGAAAGTGTATATTTCAAGTGTCTTGATTTCAAAATGTATAACTTTGAAATTGTTATGCTTTTAGAAAATGGATATATTTGAAATGAAAATGATATCGTATTGATTTGGTTTTGAAAGGCAATGATATTTGGTTTTAAAGTACAAATTATTTTGAAAATGACTGTGGTGTTATAGTAACGTATGGTTGTCAAATCGGCGGGGATTGGAAGTTTTCATACTCTCTACCAACTCCGAAAACCACTTTAACAACCGTGTATGCGGTGGAGATTTCAGAATGAAGTAGGATGGCGGCGACGTTCCTTTGAGGTATATACGTGGATCCGACTCTCGTGAGTTGGCATAAGGTGGCTAAAACAGGAGCGATTGACGGGCTAATGAGGTAACTCCTTTGATCGGACACATCCCTTCGATATTATACTTCGACTTTTGGATTGATTTGGTGGCCACTTTTGATTTTTTTTGTTTTGGAGGTGTGGCTCGAGGTGGGCGGTAGCTACACGCTACGTGTTACCACTGGCCCGGAAGAATAATTGGTATATCTACCCTGGCATTGCCTAGTTGTGCCATGTCATATACCCTAGCGCGCCTTGTACGAGTTTGGTTTTCTCCCGTAGCCCGTGTGGTATCCTCTAGTGGCTTCCTGATTAGGAGAAACCATGATACTAGATGGACTACTGGGACTATTACGTGTTAAGGTGAAAAATGTAAAGCCTTAACGCTATTTAAAAGTAAGTTTATTTTACTATAGACATTATTATAGTAGCAAAATATTACTACATAGTAAATAGTTTAACGGATCCTTAGGAGATGTAAATCCTAAACATCTCTTAAGTTACTACACTCACGTTAGACACTGGATATGATATGTCAAATCCCGTAAACATCTCTGACACCGTTCCACTTGTATTATTTACTATTGATTTAACTTACATAAGATCTTTTAGTTCCGACTTGAGTGTTTTGTCTTTTCAATTCGCTCGGGTCAGCCTGAGCATTTGAGGATTTGAAGACTTTATTTCTGGAGGACGAAGATGAAGATTGTGTTACTATTATCTATTATATTATTCCACTACATTCATATTGATCCTCTACATTGTTATTTATTATTCTTTGGTATGTGTAACTCTGATTCTATATTGTATTAGTAAAATCAAATGTTTGTAAATAGCTTCATGAACTGTTATTTGATTATTATATTTTTTCATTCCGCTGTAGGATTTTGTTTTATTTTATTTCTTTCTTCCTTTTTCTTATTCACCCCAATAACTATTCGCCCTTTTGTATGGTTTGAGTCTGACTTGTGTGGTTTATCGTCGATTTAAAATGTACAAAAAAGCGGGATGTTATAGGTTGACAGGTTATGCGAATTGAAAGACTGCATATAATAATTATTCATGAGGGATCTTTTGTAGACCATCCCAAAGGAGTTTAGGACAGTTCAATATTGATTGACCAATTTTTATTTTAAACATAAACCTTGAAAACTAAAACCAAATCAGTTATATATATAAGGCAATTCATAAAATGTATACGAATAACTATTTTGTTGCATTGAGAAACAAAAATTGTTTTAAGAAACACTAACTTTGTAGCGAAGGAATTTATTTTAAAAATTATTTGCAGTAGAATGGTTTTGGATATGATCCAAAGACAAAACTGATTGCGAAGGATGAAATAAAATTAACCAAGCTTAAATAAACATAACTAACTAGAATAGCTAATAAGAGTTCTTGCACATTAAAAAGAAACTGTGAATTTCTAATCAATGTTGAGAAAATAAAATTTTCTCGACCATCAATAAACATTTAAGAGTATTGACTCTGCCATATGACATGATGCGTAATTCCAAAATGGATTCCAAGTACTTTATCAAAATATGATTTTGTTATTATACCCGGAGGGATATGATCCATCAACGACAAATGTATCTTCGAGAAAAAGACCAATGCAGTTGAAATAAAATAAGAAATACTGTTAAAAGCGGCAAGGTAAATTTCAATTGTTAAATTAACCTAAAAGATTCATCATTCAACAAATGAATTTAGTCACAAAATTATCGCCCAGTACGACTTTAATTTTGGTACAAATATGTTGAAACGAAAATTCTAAATGGTGATTCATATTATTCTATTTGCTCATACCAAAGAAAGTGTCTCGGAGTCAAAGTGAGCGATATTGAGTTTATGAGTTTTTCATATATGATATAGGAACCGATATAAAAGTATTATCCAATAATCATTAGAGTTGAATAAGTATTTTGATAGAAACATCACATAGTTAGATTTTTGGTCAAAATGCAGTGGAAGTGCGTTTCTACAAGAAAGAATATTACAGGCACTAAAATATTTCTAAAACTATGAGTAAACAACTAATTTATGATTATTAATTTTGTACCGGTCTTAAATTACTATAGTTTGTTGTTTAGTACTCGAAATTAGATTTGAAAATGATATATTTTATAACCAGCATAAAAGAATGTCGGGAATGTCCCAAACGATAACATAGACACCATATTAAACGTTTAACATGGAGTATGTAAAATAGATTCCTTATTCATTGGCAATAGGAATTCATACATGTTGTATTGTTTGCAATACAATGTTTCGCGTATGTGCTCGATAGATAAAGCAAGTATCAAATCAGAACTAAGATCGCTAATGGTAGTTAAGTGTATTCTCAAGTATTTACGAAATTCTAGAGAATTGTTTGTAGAAGCAAGGAGTTTCTTATGAAGAAGTATTCGGACTCGAACTTCAAAGTGACGTCGAGTATAATATGTCAATGTTAAATTCATATTCAAACCGTAGCTAAAAAGCTTTAATTTGAAAATGTTCTAAACAAAAAGATTGTAGATTATTTAAACAAAAAAGTCTAAGTACATCTCCGAGAATAGCGTCGCAATAAAAGCTATATATATATATATATATATAAAAATGCATAAATTTATAACCGAGATAGGAGTGATTCCAAATGTTACAACCCTGGTTTTGGTTATTACTTGTGAAATTAAATTATAATGGTGGTTATAATTTAATAATGGAGGCATAAAATAATTGGAGAAGAAAATTTATTAAAAATTGTTTATTTTAAATAAACAATAGATTTTAGTAAAATAAAATGGTATTTGGTTGGTTTGGTTGGTAATAAATTGAGATTAATGGAAATGTGATGTTTTGGTGGTAAATGAATTAAATAAGTGAAGTAAAAGAATTTAATTCAAAATTATTTGTTGTAAATAAATAAATAATGTTGGAAATAAAGTTTTAAAAACTTTAGTATGAGAATTTGTGATAAAAATAAGCATCAGATGATATAATTTTAATAAAATATAATAATTTTGGAAATAATGGTAAATGTTGATTTTTGTTAATTTTAATGAAGTATTAGAATTTATATGGTAAATGTTGTAAATAAAAAAGGTGAAGTTTTGTTCAAAAATAATATTTGGATGTAAAAATAATGTTAATATGGTTTGTTATGTTCGATTGGATAAGAAAATGACTTTTGTGAAAACATTGGTGTTAAAAATATTATTTTATGTAAATAATGGTGTTAATTGAAGTATTTGAATAAAAATAAGAATTTAATTATGGAAAATAGTTTTTAATGGCTAAACTAATCTTTATATGTTGGAAAACATTTTTGCACACATAGAAGTATGGTTATATAAATTTAATTGGCGACTTAAAGTGAAAATGGTGAAAATAAAGTGTTAACATAAATTAACTTAGTTAAATTTAACTAAGTATTAATATTCAGGCTTTTAGAGTAGTAGGTTAAGCCTAAAAACCATTTCTAGAATAATCCAGAGGGAGGAAATGCATCTGTATATAATTTCCTCACTTCCATCTCCTACCTAAAAGAAATCAGAAAATCAGAAAATGGCTTCCTCTGAAAATTCTATTACTCCACAAAATTAAACCAAAAATAAATAAAAACTAAAGAAAGAAAAGTGCAAACAAAGATTTTTAGCAGGTGATCACTTTCAACCATAATCTATTTCATAAAATCTCCATTTTGAGATCAGCAGTATAGTGTAACTTTTGTTTTATGCTTGCATGTCCTATTTTCCATTTTCTATAGGTATCCGAAGTTTTTCCAAGGCCAAAAGGCCACTACTTGCAATTCAAATCGGCAAAAATCTTAACAAGGTGAGTAGCAACTCACTCTTCTTGCCAAACCAATCTACCTATAAAAATTTATTTCAGTTTCTGTTGTTCTTTTGATATACTATAAACCGTCTATTGGAATTTCTAGCTTACAGTAAAGATCTTGTCTGGGTACTACTTTGTGACACTTTATCTCTTTGGTTTCATATCGTAATTGAGTGTAACCTTTTCCGGATCATAGACCGTGTTTAGTAGCAGTTGCATGTCAAATTTCAAAGATTGATACAACCCGAAACTGCCTGAAATCAGTGATCGTAGTTGGAAATGGAACAGGAAAAAACACCTGTAGCATTTACAACTTCCAGGTCGACCCAGGCACTCTAGGGGTCGACCTGAGCCATATAAAGGTCGACCCTTGCATTTTAAATTTGTCCCAGTCGTTCTGTTATTTTCCTATGCACTGTGTCGGTCATTTTGGTTATTGTAGTGATTTTTGTGACCAATTCCTATAATATTTTGAAGTGTTTCGAAGGGCTTAAACCTATCAATAGGTAAGCCAACATTATTGTTGATCCGTACTCTAGATTGACATGTTTTTGAGTAGATTTCGCATGCCGATTTTACTGTGTTTTCGGTGATTTTTGTTGTTTTCAAGTACATGTTTTGTACATCAATTTTGGAATGATTTTTATAATAACAAAGCTTTCGAAATAAATATTTTACAACATTTTTAATTATTTTTGAAGCTATTTAAAATATATATTCTCTATAATAAAGAGAATTTCAAAGCTATAATTTCCAAACGATTTAAAAAATATTTTAAAAACTACTTTTCTCGAAGCAAAGTATTTTCTATATGAAATACACATTTTTTTGCATTCTTCGAGAGAACGAGGAAGTGATTTAAACGATATGACACACTATATGGTATGGGACACGCAGGTTTGCTATATCGGTTAATTCTGGATTTGTTCCATTAAAGCTAACACATTTCATGGATCTTTGGGTTGTTTGCCAGTATTGGACCTTCAGGTCATTTAGGCTTTCTAGTTGTTGGACCTTTGGGTTGTTTGGCCTTCGGGTCGTTTATATTAGGTGCCATTTTGTGATACATGACTTGGCGGGGTTCGACATTTTGTTGAGCACATGTAGGCGTAGCTTATACTCACCATTTGTGATGTGGATCCATCTTTTGTGATATTTATTGATTTATTTGTGATTTCCGAATGATTTCTCCATATCGCGATTATTGGGCCTTTGAGCCATTTGGGGATTTATTATATGGTGATTACGTTTTGGAGTTTGAACTCTTAACCGAGTTTGACATATTGTGATTTGTGGTTGCCATTGTAACGACCCGCTATTTTAGACCATTCAAATCGACGATAAAACCATACATGTCCGACTTGAATAATTCAAAATACCACGTTGTTAATTTAAATGTGACAAACTCAACATATACGGTAAATAAATCAGTCACAGATCACAGACACAGAGTAATAAAATGCAGCGGAATAGATAAAGAATGGTAGTTCATGAAGCTACTATATACATTGGAGTTAGAAATAAAATACAACTGAATATCTTAGATGTAGTGAAGTCTCCAGTATGCGCAGATGACTTCTCTGAACAAATCAACAGGATGACTGAAAGGATAGATAGCCGGATCTTCAAGAAAGGCTCCAACTTCGAAGGTGAGTCTCAATTGCTGTATCACTCAGTCTGATCCGAGCGTAAAGAAAAACACAAAACACTCGAGTCAGGATTAACATTCTTATATCAATAAATCCAACTCAAGTGAAATATCAACTGAAATACAAATAAATTAAAGGATGTTTGGAATAACCATCCTCTAAGGGTCCATGGAACTATCTACAGCGTAGAAATATACACTATAACACCGTGGTTCTTTCATCTTAATTTATACCTCAAAATCAAATATCATTTCACTTCAAATATAGCTATTTTCCAAAATAGTATTTAGATATATTGAATAATTTATACCGTAAAATATTTTCAATTCCCTCAACTTAACAATTGTTTCAACATCAACCCGACCTTCCCATTTAAATTAAATTCAATCTCAATTTATCAATTTAAATTCAACTCAATTCCTAAAATAACCACTTCAATTTTATCGATCTCAAATTCGGATTTGTAATCACAAAATACCCCTTTACATTCAATATTTTTAAACCTTTAAGTATTCAACGTTTCAACTAAATTTTTATTCAATTTAGTTTTCTAAATAATGAATTCAAATATATTGATTTCAAATACAGATCCGAATCTCAAATTTAAACCATTTAAATTCCAATATAGCTTAAGGCTTAAAAATTTAAATGTTCAATTTAACCGTTTCATATAGATCTCGATTTAACCTCATTATTATATAGTCTTGAAATACTTCCTCATTTGATTCAAGATTATTTAATTGACCTTAAATTCCAATTTTCTCAATATTTTCTTTAATTTACTTAAACGTGAAATATGCATTTAACCGCTTAAATCAAAAATCCAGTTATAAAATCCTACCTTTTTAAAATTTCCCATTTAAAAATTTTAGATTGATTTAACTAAATAAATCCTTATTTAGATACCATTTAATAAACTCAAATTTATCTCCCTATCTTAATTTATCCCAGTTATTTCAAAAATCTATTTAAAATATAATCTACATAAATATTAACATTGTTTATGTATTAAATCAAACTTAATTAAATTAAATATTATTAAATCTATATATATAGAAATTTAAGAATTAACATTTATTAAGACCATATATTTCTTTCCAAACAAAGAATTTATTTCCAAAATATTTATATATGAACCACGGTTGTATATATTCCTTATCATCTGGTTAAATGTTATGGATATTTATCATTTAAATCCGTACACTAAATATATACGGGTGGATATCATTCCAATCCGTAATCCCAAATTTAATTAAATGAAAATCGCTTGGGTCTATCATTTCAACCCATAACGAAATTCTCTTATTCTAAAGTCTGTTCGGGTATGTATCATTTCAACCCATAGTGAATTCTAAACTACAGGGAACTTGCAGAGTGATAACAGATAACAAAAATATAGCAAGATATGATAATAATATACAATAAGAATATACCATCAGTAATTAAATAAAGTATAAACAATAGGATATGGTGTCATATCCTGTAGGTGAACAGATACAGGTATTCGCATAAATATAACAATTTAAATAACTACAGCAACATATTTCAATTGTCGTTTCAATTGAAATCAAATTTAATAAATAAAAGAACGTTAATCGTGAGTGATTTCTCACCTTTCGAGGCTAGGGATGATTTGACGATTAAATGAGCTATGAATCCATTCACGAATTTCAAAGCAAAGCTAGATTGGCACGATTTCAATGGATAAGCTGAAAATACGAATAGACGAAAGTAAATCAAAACCGGATTGACGAAGGTAGACGAAATAAATGAACATATATATAACTATGTATACTATATATAAATCATATACAACTTATAATTTAAAATAAACACATTCCTTCCAAAATTTATATATATAGACGCATACCTATATAGATTCGATATTTTATTTAACTTCTATAAAATAAAGTCCTACACGTATCAATTTTATATATAGAATGACCTAAACATATCGCATGTAAACGTATATGTATCATTTAAAAATCAATATTTAAAATTTATTAATATATATATAACCTAAACGGTAATTGGGAAATTGAAATCTATACATAACATATGCATACAACTGCAACAGATATGTACTAACATAAAATGATGGACTATATTGCATATCTTAATATATATATATATATATATATATATATATATAACATAGGGTAACTCGCTTATATAACAAATCTGTGTACTCATGTATAAAATGCAACAGTGACAGTGTATGTGTTGTCAATGACTCTCCTAACCGATATGTAGACTTGTGTAAACAAACATATTATATTATATATTATAATATATCACACAACCTATATATATGTATATACGACAACATAAAACATAAAATATAAAGTTAACGTGTATTTTAAGATAAGGCGATATTTTTTCTAAGTTGCAACTACAACGTATAACATAAATATTATATAATATTTAATATAAAGTAACTTGTCTAAGTTGATTTATATGCCTGGAAACATGCATATAATTATAGATTCTACCTATACATGCAGCCAGAACTAATACATCTACAACGCTTTTTTTTCCTTTGAAAAAGTCAAATTCACCTGTACTTTAATATAAACTAATGTATATGAATATATGTACCAAAACTTACTTACAGGTTAGAGTTTTTTTGAAACAATGTATCATATAACTTAAGTGCATCATTAAACTTTAGACAAACTTAAACACAGTAAAACTATTAAATACGAATATCCATACTATATATACTAGCAAAGTTTATATTAAAATGGAATATCATAAACCAAGCAAATGCAAAGTGTAGGCAACAGGCAACCTGAGCTTACCTATATAAGCTACATGTATATAGCTTACAGAAAATATATGTATATTATATACATTGGATTCCAGACTGACATTACTCATATATAATTAAAAACTAAGAACATATAAAATACCTTAACAAAAAGGCTTGGTTGGAAGAGAGTTTTTGGAGCTAAGGCTCGTGGAGGCTTGCATGGGCGGAGGAGATGGGTTGGGTGAGAGGAGATGGTGACGGCGTTCAAGGTGGAGGACGGGCGGTGATGAGGTCGGAAGAGAGTGGGGTGGAGGAGAGAGTGAGCGGAATTATTTTGAGGAGGTGGGACGGCGAGCTGCTGCTCTCGGGTATGGTGGAGGCGACGTGATAATGAAAGGGGAAGAAGATTTGGAAAAATGGAAGATGACAAGAGTGATTTATAATATACTGTTGTAACGTATGCTGAAATAAAACAAAGAAAAGAAATATTAAATATAGATGGTGAGGTTACCACGTCAGACACGAGACGAATTTCAAAAGACAGGCTCTCTAGACCGTTGGTTATATTCTCAATGCAAATATAAATGGTAGGTAATTGATATAGCTATGTAAATAATTGACACGTAAGTATGGAAAAGGAAAGGAAAAGTCAGAGCAATCCGAGCCAGAAATAAATGGAAAATCGATATAACCAAAAAGGTAACGGTCCAATTTCTTGACTTTAGCTGAAAATTATTTAAGCAATAACTTTTTTCTTGGCAAGCACGACTCAGGTTAAAAAGCAAAGGAAATCAGAAGTCCCAATATAGAAAAAAATTGAGAGAGAAACAAAGTTAAAAAGGGAAAGAAAAATAAAGTGAATCGTTTTAAAATAATAATTACAACGTATACAAATGTATACGTTTGATTTTTGAAACTGCTAAACATTAATTCAGGAATATAATTAAAGCAATTTATTATCTTGCTAGGAATTCACGTTGAAGTTTGAAAAGCAAAGCAACGCTAATGGTCAACATTAAAGGTGTCGTTACAACGAACAATTTATTGGTTCCGTTGTGCACCGGATTTCAAAATACAGAAATAAATATACCGTTGAGATCACACGACGAGACGATCAAAACGGTATACAGATATCAGTGGTGCGATTGAATTATAAAATTCGAATTTTCTACTAAGGAAAAGTGCAGCAAACCCGTAGAAAATAAGATCGACGGAGCTAAAGAATTTCGAATTTGGAAAAATGAAAATGATGCCTCAGTCAGAAAAAGATTTAGAATTTTTCTATGTAAAATATTCAGGTTTGGAAAATATATTTATTATCAGCAATTTTTTTAGCCAGCTTGAATTTAATAGAATTTCACAATGAAATAAACTTTGATAAAATAAATTGAGAATTTAAAATCTACTATGTTTAATTGGACGTAATCCAAATATTCAATTTTTATTTAAAAATTAATATCATTAAAATTTCTCAAAAAAATCCAATTAAATACGTTATAAAACAAATTAAAATTATTAAAATTTTATGGGTCATTACACTCTCCCCCACTCAAAACTTTTCGTCCCCGAAAAGGAAGGAGGTAGGAGAATAAAAACAACCAGAAAGAAAATAGGTTGAAAGACAAGATAAACAATTAATTTTAAAACTGTATAAATTTTACTTGAAATATTCATTTAAAAACTTCATTTGAAATTCAATTTTTCTATTAAACAATGTAATATATAAATAAACAATATTTTAAAGATTATACTCAAAAGGAAAGGTGTGTAGATTCAGGAAATAGAATATAGGTGAATAAATAAGCTGAGCAGATAAGGTAGATTCAAAAGAATAGAATCGGGCACGAATAATTTATTTCGAACCATAAGAAATTTAAATTTCAAAATTAATACGGAGTTTTCTTGCTGGAAAGATTTTTGTAATAAAATACCTTTATAATAAAATACTTTTATATAAAAACAAATTTTCCTTTCGAAAATACTTTTATAACTCGATGTTTCAACAAGTTTATCCTCGTTCTTACAGACTGGCCATGCGCTGATCAAGCGCAAAGCTAGAATTCTTCAAGTACTTGGTAGACCCGTTTCAACACCCAGTGAAAATACTTAAAAAACTTAAAAAAAAAACAGATATGGAAAGTACAATCCAAACAAAACAACCAAACCAAAACCTTTGTCCGACCATGGTTCGCAGATACACAATGGTTACGCCTGGGTCCCCCAGGAAACAATCCATATCCGAAAGCTTTCTCAGCCCTGCGAGTTACGCCATGATGACTAGTAGAGTGCAGGATACACAATGGTTACGCCTGGATCCCCCAGGAAACAATCCGTACCCCTAGGCAAGACTCACCCAGGCACTTGCGCTACTATTCGCGACCTACACAGATTGCAGGATACACAATGGTTATGCCCGGATCCCCCAGGAAACAATCCGTACCCCTAGGCAAGACTCAGCCAGGAAATTGCGCTATGCATTCACGAGAGAAAAAAAACCATGGGTTACGCCACGGTGGGAACACTCGAGTATTACATCCGGAAAACCAAAAATCAGAAAGAATAATATCGATAGAATGAATCCACGATGTGGCCACAAAGTGGATATCAAGCAGAAGGCACTTTCCATATCTTTACTTCGAAAATATATATCATATAGTACCTTTTCAAATCACTTTCAAATATCATACTTATATAAAGTCCATTATATATAGGATTCCTATTTTCCCAAATTGAATACTTTCCAAATCAATAGTAGATCAAATCATACTTATATAGACTTAGATTATATAAAATTATCTTTCCAAATTGAGTACCTTTCAAATCAATAGATTTCAAATCAACTTCATACTTTTACAATCCATTTTATATAAGTTCGACCACTCCCAAATCAAGTGCTTAATAATATAAGGTTCTCAAATTCAAACCATTTCAATATCAATTCAGTTTCAAAATCATATATGATATCACCAAATTTTCATCCAAACTAAATATCTAAATTTCAAAGTTCCTAAAATAATAGGTTTAGAAAATTATCCCAGTTTCCAAATTAAAGTAATTCAAGTCAAACAAATTCATTTCCAAAATCACCATATAAGTACTGGTTTTTAATTTCAATTTAATTTCAAAACCAAATATTTTCTCAAAATCAATTATACTCAAAATGGTTTCCAAATTTATAATTATCCCTTTAGAACTTTTAAACTATCTATTTCTATTTGAAATATCCAATTTACCTTTCTGAAAACCATTATTCAAAACTATTTTTCAAAACTTTTCAAAACTAAATTTATATTCTTTATCAAACATTTTATACTCTTCGAAATTTCTTAGCTTTGAAAATTTAATCTCGATTTGGAAGTGTTCGAACATTCAAAATAGTTAGGGAAATCAAATTTTCAATTCAAGAGTTGAAAATCAACAATAAATCAATAAATCAATTATTAAATCCGAAACTCGAGGACTGAACACCGTCTCATTTTAAATTGTTTCAAATATATACTTATATCTTTCTAAAATATCAAATTATACTTCGGAATTTGAAATCAAAAACGGTTTTACAAAATCACTTGCATAGCGAAGCTATTAAAGTGGCCTCTCCCCCACTCTGAAACTCGAAAATCAATGTCGATGATGCGTGCACTCATCACCGAAATTATTTTCCAGCGACATACGTGAGTTTTGGACTTCTATTTTCTTGAAAACTTCTTTGAAATTTCTTCAAAATTATTGGAACTCATTTGAACTCATTTGAAACATTTCTTATTTGGAAAAATACCTTTAAACGTATTATTTTTATATATTTTCCAAAATCTTAAATCCAATTTCAAAATACCGGAATTCAATTCTCGAATTTCAAATTTAACCCTTCAGTTGTAAATCATTTTTATATAAATCAATTTCTTACAAGTTTTCAAATTTTCAAATCCTTTCAAAACTTTTATATATATAGAATAACATTTCTTATTTTTTTTATATATAGGTATATAATCCTTATCGAAAACAATTTCTTTTTATATATAGAATAAAATCATAATTATCAAAATAATAATTTCGGTACAAAACAATTTCAAAAATACAACATACTCGATTTTTCATAGGGTGATTTAAGAATGGATTTCAAAACAAAGGTAGAGATTTAAATTAGAAGACTCTAACCAATAGAATCCTGATTCGAAGATAGACTTGATCGAAGATGATTAAATTACAAAATAGGAGATGGATATACTTCTATAAATCACGGGCGACCTTAATCGGGTCAATCGTGCATTTAGCAATATGATGGATGCAGAATTCTAAGGCAAATCGACATTCGATCCCTAGAGATAGAATTTGGAATAACAGGAGATAGTAGCATCTAAACCGAGGATACAAAAATCTTCGGTGAATGGACGCCAATTGTAAAGGAGTTTTCATCCCCCTTTACAAATCATTTAGTGGAGTTATTGGATACTCCAGAATAATAAGAACATAAATAGAGAGAGACAAGAATGAATTTTGGAACCGAGGGACATTCCAAAATTCGAAGGAAATCGAGTAAGAAAGGAAGAGATTCAACTCGAGCGAAAGTGATTCTGTTAATAAATTAACCATATATGCTAAGTTTTGCCTAGAGCCAAAGCTCTGATACCAACTGTAACGACCTGCTATTTTGGACCATTCAAATCGACGATAAAACCATACATGTCCGACTTGAATAATTCAAAATACCGCGTTGTTAATTTAAATATGACAGACTCAACATACACAGTAAATAAATCAGTCACAGATCACAGACACAGAGTAATAAAATGCAGCGGAATAGATAAAGAATAGTAGTTCATGAAGCTACTATATACATTGGAGTTAGAAATAAAATACAACTGAATATCTTAGATGTAGTGAAGTCTCCAGTATGCGCAGATGACTTCTCTGAACAAATCAAAAGGATGACTGAAATGATAGATAGCTGGATCTTCAAGCAAGGCTCCAACTTCGAAGGTGAGTCTCAATTGCTGTATCACTTAGTCTGACCCGAGCGTAACGCAAAACACAAAACACTCGAGTCAGGATTAACATTCTTATATCAATAAATCCAACTCAAGTGAAATATCAACTGAAATACAAATAAATTAAAGGATGTTTGGAATAAACATCCTTTAAGGGTCCATGGAACTATCTACAGGGTAGAAATATACACTATAACACCGTGGTTCTTTCATCTTAATTTATACCTCAAAATCAAATATCATTTCACTTCAAATATAGCAATTTTCCAAAATAGTATTTAGATATATTAAATAATTTATACCGTAAAATATTTTCAATTCCCTCAACTTAACAATTGTTTCAACATCAACCCGACCTTCCCATTTAAATTAAATTCAATCTTAATTTATCAATTTAAATTCAACTCAATTCCTAAAATAACCACTTCAATTTTATCGATCTCAAATTCGGATTTTTAATCACAAAATACCCCTTTGTATTCAATATTTTTAAACCTTTAAGTATTCAACGTTTCAACTAAATTTTTATTCAATTTAGTTTTCTAAATAATGAATTCAACTATATTGATTTCAAATACAGATCCGAATCTCAAATTTAAACCATTTAAATTCCAATATAGTTTAAGGCTTAAAAATTTAAATGTTCAATTTAACCGTTTCATATAGATCTCGATTTAACCTCATTATTATTTAGTCTTGAAATACTTCCTCATTTGATTCAAGATTATTTAATTGACCTTAAATTCCATTTTTCTCAACATTTTCTTTAATTTACTTAAACGTGAAATATGCATTTAATCGCTTAAATCAAAAATCCAGTTATAAAATCCTACCATTTTAAAATTTCCCATTTAAAAATTTTAGATCGATTTAATTAAATAAATCCTTATTTAGATACCATTTAATAAACTCAAATTTATCTCCCCATCTTAATTTATCCCAGTTATTTCAAAAATCTACTTAAAATATGATCTACATAAATATTAACATAGTTTATGTATTAAATCAAACTTAATTAAATTAAATGTTATTAAATCTATATATATAGAAATTTAAGAATTAACATTTATTAAGACCATATATTTCTTTCCAAACAAAGAATTTATTTCCAACATATTTATATATGAACCACGGTTGTATATATTCCTTATCATCTGGTTAAATGTTACGGATATTTATCATTTAAATCCGTACACTAAATATATACGGGTGGATATCATTCCAATCCGTAATCCCAAATTTAATTAAATGAAAATCGCTTGGGTCTATCATTTCAACCCATAACGAAATTCTCTTATTCTAAAGTCTGTTCGGGTATGTATCATTTCAACCCATAGTGAATTCTAAACTACAGGGAACTTGCAGAGTGATAAGAGATAACAAAAATATAGCAGGATATGATAATAATATACAACAAGAATATATTGTCAGTAATTAAATAAAGTATAAACAATAGGATATGGTGTCATATCCCGTAGGTGAACAGATACAGGTATTAGCATAAATATAACAATTTAAATAACTACAGCAACATATTTCAATTGTCGTTTCAATCGAAATCAAATTTAATAAATAAAAGAACGTTAATCGTGAGTGATTTCTCACCTTTCGAGGCTTGGGATGATTTGACGATTAAATGAGCTATGAATCCATTCACGAATTTCAAAGCAAAGCTAGATTGGCACGATTTCAATGGATAAGCTGAAAATACGAATAGACGAAAGTAAATCAAAACCGGATTGACGAAGGTAGACGAAATAAATGAACATATATATAACTATGTATACTATATATAAATCATATACAGCTTATAATTTAAAATAAACACATTCCTTCCAAAATTTATATATATAGACGCATACCTATATAGATTCGATATTTTATTTAACTTCTATAAAATAAAGTCCTACACGTATCAATTTTATATATAGAATGACCTAAACATATCGCAAGTACACGTATACTTATCATTTAAAAATCAATATTTAAAATTATATATATATATATATATATATATATATATATATATATAACCTAAACGGTAATTGGGAAATTAAAATCTATATATAACATATGCATACAACTACAACAGATATGTACTAACATAAAATGATGGACTATATTGCATATCTTAATATATATATATAACATAGGGTAACTCGCTTATATAACAAATCTGTGTACTCATGTATAAAATGCAACAGTGACAGTGTATGTGTTGTCAATGGCTATCCTAACCGATATGTAGACTTGTGTAAACAAACATATTATATTATATATTATAATATATCACACAACCTATATATATGTATATACGACAACATAAAACATAAAATATAAAGTTAACGTGTATTTTAAGATAAGGCGATATTTTTTCTAAGTTGCAACTACAACGTATAACATAAATATTATGTTATATTTAATATAAAGTAACTTGTCTAAGTTGATTTATATGCCTGGAAACATGCATATAATTATAGATTCTACCTATACATGGAGACCAGAACTAATACATCTGCAACGTTTTTTTCCATTGAAAAAGTCAAATTCACCTATACTTTAATATAAACTAATGTATATGAATATATGTACCAAAACTTACTTACAGGTTCGAGTTTTTTTAAAACAATGTATCATATAACTTAAGTGCATCATTAAACTTTAGACAAACTTAAACACAGTAAAACTATTAAATACGAATATCCATACTATATATACTAGCAAAGTTTATATTAAAATGGAATATCATAAACCAAGCAAATGCATAGTGTAGGCAACAGGCAACCCAAGACAAAACTGAGCTTACCTATATAAGCTACATGTATATAGCTTACAGAAAATATATGTATATTATATACATTGGATTCCAAACTGACATTACTCGTATATAATTAAAAATAAGAACATATAAAATACCTTAACAAAAAGGCTTGGCTGGAAGAGAGTTTTTGGAGCTAAGGCGCGTGGAGGCTTGCATGGGCGGAGGAGATGGGTTGGGTGAGAGGAGATGGTGACGGCGTTCAAGGTGGAGGATGGGCGGTGATGAGTTCGGAAGAGAGTGGGGCGGAGGAGAGAGTGAGCGGAATTATTTTGAGGAGGTGGGACGGCGAGTTGCTGCTCTCGGGTATGGTGGAGGCGACGTGCTAATGAAAGGGGAAGAAGATATGGAAAAATGGAAGATGACAAGAGTGATTTATAATATACTGTTGTAACGTATGCTGAAACAAAACAAAGAAAAGCAATATTAAATATAGATGGTGAGGTTACCACGTCAGACACGAGATGAATTTCAAAAGACAGGCTCTCTAGACCGTTGGTTAAATTCTCAATGCAAATATAAATGGTAGGTAATTGATATAGCTATGTAAATAATTGACACGTAAGTATGGAAAAGGAAAGGAAAAGTCAGAGCAATCCGAGCCAGAAATAAATGGAAAATCAATATAACCAAAAATGTAACGGTCCAATTTCTTGATTTCAGCTGAAAATTATTTAAGCAATAACTTTTTGCTTGGCAAGCACGACACAGGTTAAAAAGCAAAGGAAATCAAAAGTCCCAATATAGGAAAAAATTGAGAGAGAAACAAAGTTAAAAAGGGAAAGAAAAATAAAGTGAATCGTTTTAAAATAATAATTACAACGTATACAAATGTATACGTTTGATTTTTGAAACTGCTAAACATTAATTCAGGAATATAATTATAGCAATTTGTTATCTTCCTAGGAATTCACGTTGAAGTTTGAAAAGCAAAGCAACGCTAATGGTCAACATTAAAGGTGTCATTACAACGAACAATTTATTGGTTCCGTTGTGCACCGGATTTCAAAATACGGAAATAAATATACCGTTGAGATCAGCACGACGAGACGATTAAAACGGTATACAGATATCAGTGGTGCGATTGAATTATAAAATTCGAATTTTCTACTAAGGAAAAGTGCAGCAAACCCGCAGAAAATAAGATCGACGGAGCTAAAGAATTTCGAATTCGGAAAAATGAAAAATGATTCCTCAGTCAGAAAAGGATTTAGAATTTTTCTATGTAAAATATTCAGGTTTGGAAAATATATTTATTATCAGCAATTTTTTTAACTAGCTTGAATTTAATAGAATTTCACAATGAAATAAACTTCGATAAAATAAATTGAGAATTTAAAATCTGCTATGTTTAATTGGACGTAATCCAAATATTCAATTTTTATTTAAAAATTAATATCATTAAAATTTCTCAAAAAAATACAATTAAATACGTTATAAAACAAATTAAAATTATTAAAATTTTATGGGTCATTACAGCCATCCTTTGGCTTTTTGAGATTTTTGATTTCTGAGTTATGGCATTAATGGAAGCCATTATATTTGCTGTTGTAGATGCCGATGGTATGAGGTGATTATTTGGGATTAATTGTTGTTGTTGTTGATCTTGCCTCTTTTGAGAAACTTCTGTATGATGTATTTTAGTGATATGATCTCATATGAAGTAGTTCATATATATATATATATATATATATATATATATATTTGATGTTGCTTCTTGCCTTTCGAGAAGAAATATTATCATTTATCCCTATAATTCATATATCTTGTGCTAATCAGTTTATTTAAGCTAGACTGACCTGTGTATTTTGTATACTCGGGTCAGACTGAGTTATTTCAGGTTAGTCACCCGCTGTAGATTACCACTATGCTGCTTCCATAATGAATTTTCTTGCTTTCTTTTGATGCTAGTTATCTTTTGTGTAGCCTAGTAGTTATTTTGTGTACTCTGATATGCACATATTCTTTTTGACTTGATATATATATTATGGTCTATGTACCTGCACTGGTGTATCACTATGCAGTGTACTATGATGTATTTGTATATATGTACATGTGTATGTGTGACTGCTATTCTGTGATCTGTTAGATTTGTTGTTGTTACATTTTGTTCTGATAGATCCATTAGCCACTGTAGTTTTGCATTAAACATTTATTGAGTATGTCGATCCACTTGAGAAAGATAAAAGAAAAAAATTAGAGCACCCAATCGACGTGCTCAATACTTGTTTAAGACAAACCTTACGGATGGTAGCTCCTAATCAGGTCTATTCTCTGCATTAACAGACAGTATTACTCCGTAATGCTCTTTGTTAATGTAGGTCTCGGGTTGGGGCGTCATAGCTTGGCATCAGAGAAGAGCTCAGAACAAATTATAATAAAAACAGAACAAAATATATATTACAACACATTAGAGTACAGTACAAGTGTTACATATTCCCTAATCATCATGTCCTTAATCTTTTCGTGTCCTTAGGATAGATATAAGTTGGGAATACGTCCAGAAATGCATTTTAATTCCGTAGTATTCCATAATTGAAATAATGATATTTTATCATGCGAATAATCTTTATCTTATCTTATATAACATGCTTATGGCTGGAAGAGACAGAGGTCGCCGGTCTGATGTTGGGCCGTCCGATGGCTTACATCCAAATGGTGTATATATGTTTTTCGATCAGTTTATAGAGTTATTCAAGAGCACTCAGCCTCCAGCTCCTACGCCTTCATCCACTCTGCGCAAGTCTGCTTTTGTGCATATGTGTAGTGATTTCTCTCATCATGGAGGCAAGCCTTTCAAAGGCTCAGAGTCTGTTCCTGAGGTCCAGGTATGGCTTCGTACATGCGAGCGTATCTTTACTTGCATGGATCTTTCTGACCATCACCGAGTTCTTGTAGCATCGAGTATGTTGCAAGAGCGTGCACTTGATTGGTATGAGCTTCTTATTGTTGAGCTTGATGAGTCTACTCTTACTTGGACCCAGTTTATGGAGCGATTCGAACTTAAGTTCATTCCCAAGTCTGAGAAAGACCTCTTAGCCCATCGCTTCCTTGAGTTGAAGCAAGGGAAGTCTTGTTTTTTAGTGTGTATCTTTATTCAAGGCCTTGTCTAAGTATGGTCTCGAGTATAGTAGCACTTCCTATAAGAAGAATCTCAAGTTTGTTTCTGGCCTCAAGAAATATTTGAAGAAATATTCGATGCTTCGGCTTAAGCTTTCATTTGAGGAGTTGGTTGACTCGGTGCTTCACCTTGAAGCTTTCAAGAAGGAGAGAGATAGTAGTGGTGAGACTGAGGTTCGTAAGAACCACAATAAGAAGAAGTTTCCTTTTTAGAAGTCTAAGTATTTTCCTCGTAGCAAGAAGAAGCAGTCTGTTGGTTCTAGCTCTCAGCCCAGTGGCGCACCTCCTAGTCAGAAGGAGTGTTTCAATTGTGGCTCTTCTGATCATTTGATTCAAGATTGTCCCAAGCCTCGTATGTGCCATTGTTGCAAGCAAGAGGGACATCGGATTTCATCTTGTCCCATTGCTCCTAGTAATGTTAAGTCGGGAAAGATTAATGTGGTGGATGATTCTGGTGGTTATTCTCAGCCAGAGGTACTTCTCCTTCTATTCTCAAGGGTTCTATATAATTTCATGATCGTTAGATTCGAATTCTCTTCAATACGAGTGCTTCACACTCATTCGTATTGAAGGAACTTGTTGAGGTTATACCGTTGGATGGTTCTTTCCTTGTTACTTGTTTGAGGATTGCCAATCCTATTGGGGGATCCACAACCCTTAGCATGTTTTATAGTGATGTTGAGATTATTCTTTGTGGTTTTTTTCCATGTGAATCTGCATGTTATTCACTATCTTGGATTTGATATGATTTTAGGAATGGATTAGCATGCTTGTTATCAAGCCAAAATCCTTTGTTATGAAAGAATCCTATATCTTAGGCATCCTAATTCGGCTGATCTTTTATCTCTTGTTCTTCGAAATGTTGATGGTGATTCCGAAGCATCTTTATTTGCTCTTGAGTCTCGAGATCATGATGATGCATCTCGAATTCTAGTCGTTTGTAATTTTGCTGATGTATTTGAGCTTGTTTCTGGCTTGTCACCCAAGCAGACAGTTGAGTTTCGTATTGAACTCATTCGTGGTGCTCAGCCTGTTAGTCGTCCTCCCACGAGGATATGAACTACGAAAAATGAGGAACTCAAAAAGCAATTGTTGGAGCTTGAAGCCAAGCAATTCATTCAGTCCAATCTTCACCGTGGGGTGCCATGGTATCTTTGTTAAGAAATCTAATGGTAGTCTTAGGCTTTGCATCGATTACCGCAAGCTTAACAAGTTAACCATTAAGAATAAGTATCCATTGCCTAGGATCGATGACATGTTCAATTAGTTGAGTGGTGCTAAGATCTTTTCTCAGCTCGACCTTGCCACCGGTTTTCACCAGCTATGAGTTTCAAAGGACAACATTCCTCTTACCGCATTCCGCATTCGTTATGGTTCTTATGAGTGGCTCATTATGCCGTTTGGTTAGATGAACGCTCCAGCTTATTTCATCGATCTTACGAATCGAGTATTCTAGGAATATCTCAATAAGTTCGTCCTTGTATTCATTGATGATATTCTTATTTATTGTAAGTCCGAAGCCGATCGCGCTCATCATTTGAGGATTTTTTTTGAATACTCTTCATCGGCATCAACTTAAAGCCAAATTCTCCAAGTGCCAGTTTTGGGAGAACATGGTGAAGTTCCTTGGCCATGTTGTAGCTTATGATGGTATTTCTGTTAACCCATCGAAGATAGAAACCATTTAGAATTGGAAAAGGCCAGAGAACGTTTTTGGGATTCAATGTTTCCTTGGATTGGCTGGTTATTAACGTCGATTCATGAAGGACTTTTCCTGCATTATGCTTCCTCTTAATAGCCTTACTAGAAAAGGCGTTCGATTTATTTGGTCCGATAAGTGTGAAGCTTCTTTTTAGAAATTGGAATAACTTCTCACTAGTGCCCTATCCTTGTGGTTCCCGAAGGGAATCAAGATCTTATTGTCTTCACTAATGCTAGTCGATGTGATCTTGGTACCGTGCTTATGTAGAGAGATCAAGTAATTGCCTATGCTTCTAGGCAATTACGCCTGAATGGGGTTTGCTACGCCACCCATGACTTAGAGTTGGTGCAACGATCCTGACACGACCTTCGAAAATCAGTACCGAATACGACACTCGTATTCAAATGCCGTAGACCAAACGTCGAATCTGGTTCCCCGGAGCTTATAACACATTAAGTACAACACAGCGGAAGAAAATGAATAATACATTTGATATACAACATTTGATACAATATTCAGATACAATGATGATACAATAGAATGATACAATAGATATTGGTACTATCAGAGATACAAGAAACATCAGCGGAAAGATAATGTCTTCAATGCCAAACTCCAAAAAACTCCATCTCCAATCCAAAGCTAGCGAGAACTCCCATCAAGTCACAAAAAGCTAAGCAGACGCGAATGTTGAAGTGTAGAAAATGCGATCCACATATCTTAAGGGCTTCGAAGGCTAACGAATCGATTCCTACTATTCGACTATCTGAAAAATCCAACTCTAGACTGCCCATGTGGAAAATAGTGAGCACCCAGAGTTTAGGAAAGGAACAATAAACTTCGGGTCAGTCATGGTACTGGTATGAGCAAACAAAAACAGTTTTATCTTTAAAACAACAAAAGATTTTAAAATTTGAAAACCGCAATACTTTTTGGAAAATGAAACCACCATAAGGCCTCCCGCCACACACACCATGCAAACGTAGAATTGGAGGAGATTTCTCCTTATGATAGTCAAAAATTCTTGATACGCGAAAACCATTTTGATATTATTATTAGTTCATAGTGGAAAACATTTCAAAAGTATAATATTAATCTTTGCCAGCATACAACCATTATTGTATGCCTACTATAGCTACCATGTTCAATAGCAGGTTACCGCCACATTCCATGGCAGGTTATACAACTAAAACCGTACAGGGCTCGTTTTGTTTTGTTTGGATTTTCCAACAAATGGTCAGACTAAGGAACTTCCTATTGCCACATGGGAACGCCTCTGGAGGGACTCCCCGAGAACCTACCCGGATCTCTGCCAACACAAGGCCGGTTACCCCCTTCCCGGGAAGTAGAACCTAAGATATGCCACCCCCGATCGTTTGCGACCTTTATCCGAGGATCCTCTACACCAAGAACATCACACAGTAATAAATATACTACAGTGCCCACATGAGTAAGTATCTGGGCTACATACCATGATACCACCCTTTTCCAGAAGGAATGGTCATACCCTAGGGGACCTACCCCTGAAACCTTGCCGCATCTCTCCAGTTTCGACCATTACCGGTTTGTGAGGCTCGATGAGGTCTCGTCCATAAAACTAAATTTTTTCACAAAGTCATGCTTTGATCAACAAATGATCAGCAGCACTTCGTGTGTCACATTACCAAATTAGGAATGTATCGCTAGTAACCATCAACTACATAACCTCTGAGCTCGTAGGTCTCAGAGAATGGTGTTAAGCTAAGAGAATAAATTTCCGCCACCAAACAAAAATGTATTTGATAGAAACCGGTTTTACATCTCAAAGTGTAATGTCAGACACACATCCATACAAGTCTGTTCCAGGTTCAAACAGAACCGAAGGCACTTCCGAAGAGGCCCTTGCAAATCCGGGTATTCACAATCTCGATCGTACTTACCATCACTTAGGGAATCTCTATACCGGCGCGACTCAGTGCAGAGACAATCGACGGGTTATCCTTTCGTTCTCGAAAATATCCAGTCTTCACCACCGGTCTTCAAAAGCTTCCGTACCGACGTATCAGTATTCGGAATGGGTTATATGACACAAAGGTCCTCTCCCGGCTAGACCGAATAATGAGCGTAATATTTAAAAACATATGGATAATGAGATTTCGATTTAAGTCACAACTTATTATCCAAAACCTTTCTTTAAATGGTTTAAAACAAATTACCATTCTGAATCTTTTAAACCAAAAGGTTCATTTCACAAAGTTTACCAATTTTCCACAAAGGTTCATTTACGGCTTTTCAAAACAATACCATTTCAAATTGAATTAACTCATCAATCTTTTAATTAAAGATTTAATTCATAACATTAAATCCATTTCCAATTCAAATTTTTTATATGAAAGATATACCATTTAAAACTTTCTTCGATTTCAAAACAAGGTTTAATCATCTTCACCAAGGTTAATTCATAGTTTTTTTTCAAATTATTTACAATTTCATTTCAAACATGAAATCTTTCGACACAAATTGGAAATCCTTTCTTTTTATGAAAGCTATTATTATTTGAAACAAATAGTTCTCGTCTTGGGAAAACCTGATTACAATTTACACAAGTTAAAGCTATTTAAGTATAAAACTTGGATTTAAGTTTAAATTTCCAAAACCATACTTTTTAAATTGGTAAAAACCTATATAAATACCTTTATAACTTGTATAATCTTTTTAAATCATTTTCTTTTTCAAATATTGAATTCAAATTTAAATCAAATTATTTGAATTTTAAGTTTTATTAAGTTATTAAAATGATTTTTATTTTTGAAACTCATTTTCAAAAGCTTTCAATTCGAATTTTAAAACTATTTTGGATTCAAGAATTCAATCTTTAAGATTGTTAAAAATATGTGACTTAACTGATTTCCTCGTGCAATCCATATTTGTGTGTGTATGGTGTAGTCCAGGGGTTTTACACAATAGTGCAACATCATAAATCATCACATCACATATTTAAGCACATTGATATTGATAAGCGGTATAATCTATAACGCTTATCGTTCATTTACAGATTCACAGATAAATAATATAAATTTATCACAGATAAATGAATTACATTCATCACAGATCACCAGAAAAATTCATAGCACAATGCATAACATATAAGAAATATCAAATAGTTCGACAATCAATAGAATTCAAACATCCATAAGTAATCTCAATTAATTATCTGATTAATTTAAATCAGATACGTCATCAATCATGGTTAATTAACATTAATTAATTTCAAATCATTTGATTAATTGTCCTTTAATCATTTAGTAATTAAATTAATCAACCTTTAATTATTAAATAATTAACTTTTAATTATTCAATTATCCTTTAATTAATTTCCCTTAATTTTAATTCATTAATAAATTAATCAACCTTAACTAATTACCATTTAATTAATTATTCTTAATTAATTACAATAAGTGATTATCCCTAATCACTTAATCAACTTTAATTAATTAATTAATTTTAAATCAATACTTAATTGACCTTGATTATGTAATTAATTATCCTTAATCATGAAATTGATTATCCTTAATTATCCAAACACCCACAGGTAATTATCCTTTTCATTAATCACTAACTTATCATTAAAAATCTTTAATTAACCATCTTTGCAATTAATTATCATTAACAATTCTTAATAACAAATAAATTAAACGCTTAATTATAAATTTACCAATCTTTAATTACAAATTTATAAACCCCTAATTACTTAATTAGTTACAATTATAAATTAATTAACCCTTCTTAATTACTTTCCAAAATAATTAATTAATAATAATAATCATTTATCTTAATTAACTTTTTAAAATCTTCCTTAAACTTTGAAATCAATTTATTACTAACTTGAAAACTTTAATTAAGTTTAAAACTTGTCTTACATTGATTACTCAATTGAAGTATTAATTGGATTTTAAAACATTGTTAAGTATTTACTTAATTTATTAAAACTTGAAGTTAAATTCTTAACTTAAATTTGTCAAACCTTTATTAAATCATCAATACTTAAAATTTGATTAAGATAATTAACTTTAAATTTTTAATAGGCTGACAGTTGAAATTAAACCCGAGAGCATCCCTATGTTTACCCGAGGTAAACTCGTGTTCTTCTCCTATTTTCCCGAGTTAAATTTAGATTTAAAACTCTATTTAAATCTTTGATTTCATAACTAAAAAATCACTTTATTAAATACTTTAACAATTTAAAGTTGTTAAAACATTTCATTTTTATAAAACTTATTTATAAAAACTAGAATTCAAACTCATTTTGAATTCAGATTTTAAACTTGTTTTGAAACCTTTGTTTTAAACTTGCTTTACACTTTTAAATTTATTTTAGGTTTTAAAAACTTAAACACTGTCAGGTTTTAAACAAAAACGTGTAAAAAAACAATTTACTCGAGCCAAACAAAAATGACTTCGAGTCAAACCCTACTTAACTTCGAGCAAATCATGAAATAACTCGAGTAAAACTCGAGTATTCATCTCCTGCTCAAACCAAAACATCACCAGAATTTTGCACCGTGCACATGCACAGTGGCCTTAATCGTCCCTGGCCAACTTTGCCGATCTTCCCACATTGGCAAACTACTTCAGGTTCCACCACGATCATCGGATCGTCCTCCCTAAGCTTGAAACCGAAAAGAGCCTTCAAACCAAAATCTGGAACAGGTAACAGAAACCACCACCAAAACCTGCCAACGCCTCGTCCTCGAAGCTTCGATCACCAGAAAGACTCCAACTCCGTCCACCGTACGTCAACTCCCTATTCTACCATCTCCTTGAATACCGCGCAACTCGATCAACCAGAGGTGGTGAAAATACCTCGTTTCTAGAACCCATCAATTTCGAGTCTAAAACCCTAATTTTGTCTCGTCCCTTCAATTTGTGCAATAGAATTTTTTTTAACAATTTTCCCATAATCAACGATGTTCAAGCTTGCTTCAAACAAGATTTCAACATCCAATTTTCCTTTGATCGCTGGAATTTGGATAAAAAGCATTTTCTGTTCATTTATACACTGCTCGAAGCATACTTAGCTAAAAATTTCCATTGTTGTTTTAAAAATCCTATTTTAGAATGTAGTTCCAAGTTATGTAATCGAATCCAAAATTTATAACAGTCGAAACTAGCATGTATTTAAAATATACTCTGTAAAACTAAATTTACAACTGTAATACTTCGCCAACATGCTTAAGACAAATTTTTAGAGCTTGATCCATGAGTAAGCGACTTATTTTGTTTTAAAATGTAAGCCTATAAATGATTGGAAGAAGATTTTTTGTATTTTGATCAACTACCTAACTCTGTAACTACAAACAGGAAAACAACAGTATATTCAAATGTTACATAACACTCATATATATAAACACAGAGCTACACAAACAAAATACATATGCAAGCACCATATTATCACAGATTTAATCCTACTTAAGTCTTTAAAAATTGTGTTTACTCACCTGAAATATGTTTTGAAATAGAGAACAACTTTTGTGTTGAAAAGCAAAACTACTGACTTGATTTCCTAGAAAATCTTCTTTTCTGTTTTATTTTTGTTGAATGAATTATTGATGCTTCTTATTTTCTTCTTCTAGTTTTGTTTTGCTTAATTATTGAATGAATAAGAATAAACTAGATGTATATATAAAAAGAAAGACTTTGCACAGGGGAGGCTTTACTGCAGTTTGTTCCTTTTCTAGTGAGAATTTTTTTACATTTATTTGATCAGATTTTCTTGCTTTGACCGAAGATATTTTCTGGAATGGAGGCTGAGATGATATTATGAAATGTATATGTTTCCTATTTTGTTTACATGAATTATCATCTCATTTTATTTTTTTGTGCTTTGTATATATTTTTGGTTTCTATTTTCTTGCATACATTCCTTTGTAATATTTAATATTAATAATATTTTATTTCTTTCTCAATAATAAAACAAAATGACACTTGTATTTCTCATGAATCAAAAGCTTTTAAATAAATACATTTTTATTATTTTATAAATACATCTTCTTAATCATTATTATATACATATTATTTAAAAGAAAAATGCTTTTAAAACTAACTACCCATTAATTAGTTTACATAAATGATAATTTTAAACCCAAATCAGTTTTCTAAGTCATTTATTTAAATTTTAAATTCAAATACAAATTCAAATTCTAAAGTCAAATTCAAATTTACTCATATATACATATACATATGTATTTCAAATTCAAATTAATTCCAAAATTTATTCAAAATTTACATTAACTATTAATTTAAAATTAACTATTAATTTAAAATTAATTTACATTAACAATCACAACAAAACAATGTATAATAGATAAAAGATTAATCTTTAAAACAAAAAGAATTATATCTGTTTATACATTACATCATCAGAGTACAAAAACCCATAACACATACTGGACAGTTATCATAACCTGTCCTCCCAAAACTGACCGTACAATTAATAAGTCACAGCGGAATATACGTCAAATATGTGATGATACGTCTCGCCCTCCAGCTCGTCTCCTGGGCTCCACAGCATCCTTTCCTGTATTCTATAATACTCGGTCTGACCCGAGCATTATAGTTAACCCGAGTCAGTCTGGAAAACCAACGTGAGAAAACACACCCAATTGGATTATTAAAGTTTCAAAATCCTTTGAAATCAAAGGTATCTCGTATGACCATGCCACAAATAAATATGTCATGTATTTGCTTTATGATAACCAAAACATTTTATCAAATCCATCTTTATATTATAATAGTGTCTATAGAAAGTAAAGTAGAATCTAGCTAAAATGGTCGCATCTCACATTTCAGCATAGTTGGGCACAATCAAAACCGTACATGCGCTTATTGGAGATTGGATTCCACACAATGGCAGGGCTACTGGGGTACCGCCCGTCACAGTACGTGGTCTAGATCACTGTACCAATGATCCACCCTAATCCTCTACATCACAAGACTGGAGCTACCCCTTACTGGATAGTCCGAATAAGATCATCCCGCGGTTGGGATCGGCAACTGCCCACACAGCCGAAATAAAGGGACCTCTAGGCAGGGGTGACCTTACCCTAGTTGGTTGTTAGCCACTTAGCCTTGCGTGCACCTCCCTTATTTTAGCCATTCTCGGTTGACGAGGCTCGAGGTTAAGCGTTACCTTTTTTGCACACATTCATTTAGAATGCTCATCGTCCTCCTGACAATGTATTAGTAGCATTCGTCCATACAAGTCCGTTCCGGGTTCGAATGGAATCGAAAGCACTACTCCCACTACATCCAATTTGGGATCACCCTCAGGATTAGCAGCGATTAGCCCTTGCACTTCACCGCCCCATCGTCAACTCCAAACTCTTGTCTTTGTAACGGAAACGTTCAAACCGGATCGAAGTGGTTTTCGAGAAATTAATCCCAATCCCGGTCTCTTCGAAACGATCAACGCGTTGGCCAATATTGATAGTCGGTTATTTAACTATCAAATAACATTCACAGTTAACCATCTGACTAAATAATTTTCTAAATTGTTTATTAATCTCAAAATATCTTCGCAAGATATATTTCCACTCTTCAACCCATTGAAAAAATAGTTCCAAATCACTTTTCTCTCGTGGAAGAAAATTCTCACCCAATTGTTTTATTTCCACTGAAAATCGCCAAGCCTTAATATTTTATACTTTTAAAATAATTTAAATCACTTTATCAAAATTATATATATTCTTTAAACATTCTAAAACAAAACCATTCAAAACACTTAAAACAAAAACTATTTAAAACACTTATAATTAAAAAACTATTTAAGACACTTATTATTTAAAAAACTATTTAAAACGCTTATTTAAAAATATACTTTAAAAAACTTGAAATAAAATAATTTAAAACACTTTTTTAAAAGTATATACCTATTTATCATGTAAAGTTAAGGCCAAAACTAAAATAAAATTATTCTATAAGGTACAAATATTAAATAATTATCTTTTGAATCATAACACTAGCTAAACCCTTAAAATAATTACTACTATAATTAATTTAAATAAATATTTACTTTAAAATTCTAAAATAATTTAAAAAAATAAAATTTCTCTAAAACATCCTTTTAAAACCACTTTAAAACCTCTACCTTATACTTGGAAATCTTTCTTTGAAAATATATTTGACTTTCCAGGGAAATATACTTTCTTTCCACACCTTTAAAAATAAATCACTATTTATTTTTAAAACAAATTACCCATTTTGAATTTACATTTCCAAATTATCCTTTGATAAATATTTTACTTTATAAACCAAATTTATAAATTCCATAGTCTTATCTTCTTTGAAAACACAGTTTCAAACATGTAATCAATTTCCAAATTGATTTCCAAATTTACTCCGTTTTAAAATATAAATTCCTTATCTACTCAATTTATTTCTAACCCATTAATTTTAGATTTAACTTCTTTACTATGGTTTAAGATCTTATTTAAACTAAAATACAAATGTCATACTTTCCAAATTTCTTCTTTATCTTTTCCTAAACAAATTTAAACCATGAATTTAAAAATAAATTCTTTACTCCTTTTAAATAATATCACTTAAGTTTATAAATTCGTTTATTCCATTTATTTAAAATATCTATTTTCCCATCTTGGAATTTGTTTGTTAGATTTTATAACAATCAACTTTTATCCTTTCCAAATCATTCTTTAATTAACCAAATTCCTTACAATTATTTTACTTAAAATTACCTTTTTATTTACTTTAAAAATACAAACTTCATATATATTTCAATTCTCAAAATACCAATATATAAATATATATATTTAACCAAGCCATAGCATTCAATAAATTTCAATTCCCAATATAATCAATATAATTCATCACAGATTATCATAAAATCATATCGCTGAATATAAAATAAATTCAACGTTTCGAGGAATCCAGTTGGATCCCTCCAACCTGTTTCTCTGCATCCACAGAAGTTAGCACAACAATTTAAAATACCTATCCCGCCTCAAGGCGGGATATCGCGGTATATAGGGTCATCCGCTATTATGTAGGGAGCATAGGGGATCATCGGCTATATAATGTGGGAAATCAATCACTCCAATATATACATATACTACTACATATGATATACCACATTCAATCAATTTAAGCAATCAACCAACAATTTAAATTTAACTGTTTAAATTTAATGGTATTCCGAAAGAGTGAGATTAACCCACCTTTGCTTTTTAATTATGCAGTCCGCTTCAATTCCGACTTTGTTTCTCGGTTTTTGACCTCGATGGAGAGAAGAAGACTGCAACGTGCCGTCACTGTTTATCACCTTTGTCTGCCCCAGTTCACATCACTGGTAGCCACCTAAACCACCCCAGCTACCTCCATTGTCAGCAACTTGTCGCATCTCATATCATCACTAGTTGCAAATTAATAACCTCCACCCTGTAGCAATCGCTCGACATGCTCGCTCCGATCGCGGCCTCACATCGCTTGCGATACTGTCACGACACCATCCATCAACCGCCTAGTCCACAGCCTAAAAACCCTAAAGTCATGCTCCTCTCCCAGTCCAAGCCAGGCACGCGTAAACCTTGCTTCGATCACCAAGTCATGATTTTGGGCATCTGCGATCTATGCTAGTTTTGATTTTAAATGTCAGGACCCGATTCTTCGTCTTCCGAAATTTCAACATCGATACTCACTTTATCGACTGCCGAGAAATCGAACGACGGAAAACCGAACACTGAGGGTTTAAGAAGAAGAAAGAGACAGAAAAGTATAGAAGAAGAGATAAGAAGGTTGAAAATATAGAGAAAAGAAAACAGAAAATAGAACGGAACAGAAAACAACAGAACAACATCAGAATCTCACAATTCGCAGCGGAACAACATATAATAATAAATGAATAATCTTTAAACAAAGAACTATATCAGTTATTACATTTTATACATTACATTACATCAGAGTGTACAACAACAACAACAAACAGCGGAAAAGAAATACTATATAACTAGTAATACGCCATGCCACCCATCTTACCTCCAGCAACTCCAGAATATCCAGAATATCCTGATAAACCTAACTCTTGACTGCCCGTGTGGAAATTGGTGGGCACCCAGAGTTTAGGAAGGAAAACAATAAACTCCGAGTCAGTCATGTGACTGGTGTGAGAATTCAAAACAGTTTATTTATCTTTAAAATCAAAATAGAGTAATATTTTAAAGTCAATTCGCAATGCTTTTAAAAATGAGACTACCATAAGACCTCCCGCCACACACACAATGCAAACGCAGAATCGGAGGAGATTTCTCCTTATGATAGTCAAAGATGCTTGATACGCATTTAAAAAGAACATTTGATATTATTATTAGTGCATAGTGTAGGAAAACATTTCGAAAGTAGAATATAAATCTTAGCCAGCATAGGTACCATTATAGTATGCTTACTATAGCTACCATAATAGATGGCAGGTTCTACAACTAAAATCGTACAAGTCTCGTATTGTTTCTTTGGATTTCCAACGAATGATCAGGCCAAGGAACTTCCCATTGCCACATGAGAATGCCTCTGGATGGACATCCCCGAGAACCAAACCGGATCTCTACCAACACAAGGCCGGGTTACCCCTAACTGAGTAACAACTGACCGAATATGCCATCCCCCGGTCCTTTGGGACCTTTCACCGAGCGCTCGTAATCAATTCACACAATCATAAAGTGTTTTCAACATGAGTAGGTATCTGGGCTCCATACAATGATACCACCCTTTTCCAGAAGGAAATGCACATATCCTAAAGGGCGTTACCCCTCATAACCTTGCTGCATCTTTCCTGTTTTGACCATTTCCGGGATGTGAGGCTCGACGAAGTCTCGTCCACAAAAACATACTTTATACAAAAGCCATGCTTTGGGTCAACAAATGATCATAGAAATGATCACAAAGATAAACGATCAAACAAATGATCCTATCACAAATGATCAATACAATGATCATTTCACAGCAACACTTAGCATGTCACATTACCAAATTGGGAATATATCGCTGGTAACATTCAACTACATAACCTCTGAGCTCGTACGTCTCAGAGAAGGGTGTTAAGCTAAAAGAATAAATTCTCCGCCACCAACAGAAATATATTTGAATGAAATCGGCTTTATATCTCAATTTGTAACGTCAGACATACAATCCATACAAGTCTGTTCCGGGCTCGAACAAAACCGAAGGCACTTACAAAGAAGTCCTTGCAATCCGGATATTCATAATCCTGATCGGATTTCCCATCACTTAGGGAGTCTCTATACCGTTGCAACTCAGTGCAGAGACAATCGACAGGTCATCCTATCGCTCTCGCAAATACCGGGTCTTCAACGCCGATCTTCAAATGCAATTCACAACGACGTATCACATATTCGGAATGGGTTATACGACCCCATGGTCCTTTCCCGGTTAACCCGAATAGTGAGCGCTTATTCAAAAATAAGTGTGGCATTCAAATTCAAACAAATCACATCAAATACCTTTCAAAGGTATATATTGATAGTCGGTTATTGAACTATCAATTGATATGCACACATCACCAGTTTCCAAATAATTTTCCAAATTATTTATTTTCCAAGGTATCTTTACAAGATATATAATTTTCAATACTTTAAAAATAAATCAATCTTTATTTTTAAACAAATTCCCACTTTCTTTTATAAATTCCATAGTGAATTTATAATTCCCAAAATATCTGTGAATATACGTTTCAATTCGATTTCTAATATTCATTTTCCATTTGTCTTCAAAAAGATAAATTCTCAAAATATTCACTTATTTATTGGAAAACAATTCCATACTTATTAAAAATAAGTAATTCGCGAACCTATTTATTTTCAACCTTTGGAAAATATTCAATATACTTAAATCGAGATTAAGTATATATTTCATTCTTTAAGGAAATCATGCTCTTAAACATATTTATTTGGGCCAAAACGAATGTTACGTAAAACATCGTTACGACAACCCAAAATCACTAGTATAGGGATTCGAAATTAAAATAGATATATAAATCCCAATACTATACAAAACATTTCCTTTCGGAAATCATTTACTATAACAACAATGTTATAGTCCACCATTTCCTTCTATTTCTCGAAAACATCTATTTCAACAATAAATGTTGAAATATATGGTTTTGAATCTTAACACATTTTAAAACATCGTTAGATCGTTTTAATTAAATTCAAAATATCACATTCTAAACAATTTCTTTAACATATTATTCACTATTCAAAAACGTGAATATACTACGTTAACAAATTTCATCCTTTTATTCATTTTATTTCAAAGGATTATTCACAGTTAAAAACGTGAATATAACTCCATTAACAAGTTACAACAATTTACTTATCAAAATAAGTCATTGCGAATTTATAAAACAACGTTTATAAATTCCTTTATTAACCTATTCAATTTATAGCTCAATTATAAAACAAAATTCATATTATAAGTTAAACACCTATAATTTATTTGTTTGCACAATCGTTCCTTTAAACTTCATAATTATAAATCTTATAACTTATAAGATTCAATTATTTACCCAAATATATTCTTTCAATAACTTTATAAATTTTATAAACCTACTGCTTATAAAATTCCATTTCTAACTTCACCGTTTATAATTCTATGAATTTCATTCATTTATGAAATTCATTCACAATTCATTCAAACACTTATAAAAACTCGTTTTATAATTCAAATATTTTAATTTACAAATTATCAATTTATAAATCTCTTATATAAATCAATTTATACTATTATTTTAAAACATCTTTAATCTCCTTTATAATTTCGTCATTCTGATTTATAAAATAATTAAATTTCATAAATCCTATATTTAAACTTTTCACAATAATTTCAAAAATTTCAATTTAACTATCTTATATAAACATTAACCCATATTTCTCAAAAATCAATCTTTAACCGTATTTCTCAAAAATCATAATTTTATATAACTTTTAAAAGTATAACGTTTATTTATTTATAATGGATCAATTCCAAAAATATTTTATAACTTACACTTTCAAAAATCTCTTTAAAAACATTTTATAATTCCAAAATTTGGTCCAATGATGCTACACACCAAATAGTCAATCACGACTACAACGATATCATATATCGATATGATAATCCATCAAATATCAAAATATCTGAAATCAAATAAAAACTGTTGAGGAATCCAGTTGGATCCCTCCAACCTGTTTTCCTGCATCCACAAACATTAGCACAATACCAATTCCGCTCCAGTACGGAATTAACGCGGTATATGGGATTTAATAATATTATCCGCTTAATAATGGCGCAATAGGGTCTCATCCGCTAAACAATACGGGGAGCCAACAACTGCAATATATACATATGCCAATATATATATATATTGATATTATATATAATACCAATTTCACTGTTTATGAAATATTCGCGGTATATGTTTTTAATAAATAACATCCGCTTACTAACGGCGCATAATGTCTATTTTAACAATCAATAGATATCAATCATTATTCAAACATGCATTCAAATATTTTAAATCTAACTATTTAAAATAAATATCGAAACTGATTCGATTGAGTGAGAAGTTCTCACCTTGATTTCAATTTCGTTTTAGCGATTTATTTCGAATAAAATTAAACGGACGTTTAATTTTACCCAAAATTCTCACTAACTCCAAACGACTCCAATCTAATTCCGTCGCGTAGTGCTCGTCCATACGATTCCAACGCAACTGGTTTCGCACGTTTTCGACCTCGTATGAAAAAGTTATGAATATTTAAACTTACACGAATTTTATATAACATAAATTACAACTTAATTTAATTTTTTATAACCTACAACTAACATGGGCCGCTGGATTCGCTTGAGAAAATCAAGGCCGTGCATACACCTCTCCTTCTTCACGTGCAACATTCCCAGTAAATAATCACGCATGCTTGAACCCAACATCACGAGCTAGGGCTCGACTTTTCAACCACTTCGCTCGATAGAAATTTGATCAGGCACCTCCACGTCGAAGGCCGACCCACCCTCCATGCTCGGCCCAAGAACAAGCAAGCTCGGCTGCCCCTCTTTGCCTAGAAACGCGTGCGAACGGCACACCTTTGCCACTCGATTCTGGCGAATCCTGACCTCCGATGATGATCATCGCCGTTGGATGTGGAGTACTTAGAGTGCTCTACGATTCTCTAGTTGGAAGATTCTTGTAATTGTTAATGGACGAGGAGAAAAGAGGAGAAGAAGATTGTTTTTTTTCGGCCATTGATAGCTAAGGTGGCGGCTAGCTGAAGATAATTAGGGTTTTGATTATTTTCTTATTTTTTTTTGTGAATTTAGGTGTATTTATAGGAAAAAAATCGAACACTATTCATCCGGAAATTCCGAACTCCGATTCACGCGCCGTAACCAGCGTTTCTAAGGTTTATCCCGCGTTCCGGACACAATGGAATAGGTTTCGGAAGCTAATTCGGATATCTGTGCGAGTTATGGCAACAAACGTTCAATTTAAATTAAACCGATTTAAACGATTTTCTAGGCGTTTTAATTCGTATCGGACAAACGGTAAATCCAATTGACACGAAATTTGAAACCATACAATAATATCACATTACGGATCCGATGAAACTAGTTTCGTCGAAATCTGAGACTTTTTGAAAAATGGCTATTTTAACTCGCCAAATTAAAATTAAAAAATAATTTCGATGCGTTTCGAGCTGCCACGATCAAACGATAACTCCGATTGACATGAAAATTGAAATCCGATAATAACTAACTATTACGGATCCAATGGAACTGGTTTCGTTTAATTCTGAGACTGTTCAAAAATTGGCTATTTTACAATCGATTTAAATATTAAAATATTCAATTTTCACAAATTAACTTTTAATTCGATTTTAAAAGTTCTAAAATATCATTCTAACTTCCATATGATAAAATAAAATTTTACAAATCATTTTCAAACATATTTAACTCAATTTTTAATTATTTCCATAATTTAACATATTAAATTATCGATTTAATTATTCAATTAAATCCAATTATTCAAAATAAAATTTATTCGACTTATAAATTTCACTTATTAATATTTAAAATTAATTAAATATTCATATTTTAATTACTAAAAATTCTGGGTCGTTACAATCTTCCCCCCTTAAAAGAATTTCGTCCTCGAAATTATCAAGTAAGAAAAATTACAGAATCTATTAATTTTCCAAAATCCATAGTTTAAACTTTTTACAATAACTTTACTAAGTTTTCAAATCTATACTTAGTTATCTTTTCAAAAACAACTACTATTGTTTAACTTTCAATTCCAAATCAAAGTTAAAGTTTTCAAAATTTTCCAATTTTCTCAAATTTTTCTAACGCCTTAAATTTCAGGAAAAATTCGTCATTGTCTCCTTTGCGCGGCTCGATCCGAAAAAAAAATGACAGTATATATATCACAAATATACATCTCATCAAGTAATGAGGCATCCCGAAGGGAAAAAGTATAAAAGTACGGTATGTAATCCGAGATATGTACCTTATATTTTATTAGCGTGCATATACGGCTAATATAGCGCGAAAGCGAGCTCCAAATGCGAAGCAAACGCAATCCGCACCTACTAAACACTCAACAAACAACATGAGAACATGCATATATGAAAATAGTATCGATATACAACATATAGCAACATAATAACTATATATGTTAACATAGCAATGCATTAAAAGCAATATATTCAGCCATCAACCAACTACCATCCATAACCAACAAATATTCATTCATATTCTCATTAATATTTAATGAAATGGGTTTTCAATTTAATCACATTTGATTCATATACAGTGGATGTTCTTACTAACATTCATTTTCTATTAGTTTATATTCACTAATTCATATTCAAGTTGGTTCACTTCCAAATCGGGTTCAATTCTATTTAAAATTCACTTAACTTTTAATTGGATTTCAAATTACTTTAGCTTCCAATTTCATTAACACTTAATGAATTATATACAATCAACTAACAATCATATAACAATCAATGTATATTTATTACAACCAAATTCCTTTGCTTATCAATTGGTTTAATTAATTTGATTTTCATTCAACTATTCAACTTCCAATAACCTTAGATTTTAATGAATTTCACTTACATTCATTATTTCATATCAATTATTCACATTTAATTGATTAACATTCAATTTATTTACAAAATTTGAATTTCATTTATATAACTCAAGTTCACATTTATCATTAACCTTTATTAATTTACTTTGATACCAATATCAACTTCATTCAACATCTCTTAAGTTATATTCCATTTAACTTTAAATTCATTTTTTATTTACAACTCATATTCATAAATATATTCATATAGTTTCACTTCTCATATATATAAGTTTATTTCACAATTTTAAATCACTTTAATTATAATTCAATTCTTATAATTCTTTTGCTTATACAATTATTCTTTTATTTAGATTATTCAAACAACTAAACAATCAACTTATATACACTTTAATAATTCTGAAAAATTATTCCTTTATATCTAAAAATATAATCAAGGTAAAATTATTTCATTTACCCAATTTTAAAACAATATTGTGTCGAATTGTTCTATTCAAGTGTTTAGAGATCCCTATCAACAACGTTAATTACTTGTATTAACCAGAATCTATATACCACTCAACAAACCAATCATCACAATATAAAACAATTTTATATTCACAAACAAATACGCTCTCATAGCTATTATTACACTCAACTCATTCTAGAGTACTACTGACTCTATCTCTAATGAGTAATACCCAACAGAACCATGGTTGTCGCTTAACCATAAGCTCTGATACCACATTGTCAGGACCCGATTCTTCGTCTTCCGAAATTACAACATCGATACTCACTTTATCAACTGCCGAGAAATCGAACGACGGAAAACCGAACACTGAGGGTTTAAGAAGAAGAAAGAGACAGAAAAGGATAGAAGAAGAGATAAGAAGGTAGAAAATATAGAGAAAAGAAAACAGAAAATAGAACGGAACAGAAAACAACAGAACAACATCAGAATCTCACAATTCGCAGCGGAACAACATATAATAATAAATGAATAATCTTTAAGCAAAGAACTATATCAGTTACTACATTTTATACATTACATTACATCAGAGTGTACAACAACAACAACAAACAGCGGAAAAGAAATACTATATAACTAGTAATATGCCATGCCATCCATCTTGCCTCCAGCAACTCCAGAATATCCAGAATATCCTGATAAACCTAACTCTTGACTGCCCGTGTGGAAATTGGTGGGCACCCAGAGTTTAGGAAGGAAAACAATAAACTCCGAGTCAGTCATGTGACTGGTGTGAGAACTCAAAACAGTTTATTTATCTTTAAAATCAAAATAGAGTAATATTTTAAAGTCAATTCGCAATGCTTTTAAAAATGAGACTACCATAAGACCTCCCGCCACACACACAATGCAAACGCAGAATCGGAGGAGATTTCTCCTTATGATAGTCAAAGATGCTTGATACGCATTTAAAAAGAACATTTGATATTATTATTAGTGCATAGTGTAGGAAAACATTTCGAAAGTAGAATATAAATCTTAGCCAGCATAGGTACCATTATAGTATGCTTACTATAGCTACCATATTAGATGGCAGGTTCTACAACTAAAATCGTACAAGTCTCGTATTGTTTCTTTGGATTTCCAACGAATGATCAGGCCAAGGAACTTCCCATTGCCACATGAGAATGCCTCTGGATGGACATCCCCGAGAACCAAACCGGATCTCTATGAACACAAGGCCGGGTTACCCCTAACTGAGTAACAACTGACCGAATATGCCATCCCCCGGTCCTTTGGGACCTTTCACCGAGCGCTCGTAATCAATTCACACAATCATAAAGTGTTTTCAACATGAGTAAGTATCTGGGCTCCATACCATGATACCACCCTTTTCCAGAAGGAAATGCACATATCCTAAAGGGCGCTACCCCTCATAACCTTGCTGCATCTTTCCTGTTTTGACCATTTTCGGGATGTGAGGCTCGACGAAGTCTCGTCCACAAAAACATACTTTATACAAAAGCCATGCTTTGGGTCAACAAATGATCATAGAAATGATCACAAAGATAAACGATCAAACAAATGATCCTATCACAAATGATCAATACAATGATCATTTCACAGCAACACTCAGCATGTCACATTACCAAATTGGGAATATATCGCTGATAAAATTCAACTACATAACCTCTGAGCTCGTACGTCTCAGAGAAGGGTGTTAAGCTAAAAGAATAAATTCTCCGCCACCAACAGAAATATATTTGAATGAAATCGGCTTTATATCTCAATTTGTAACGTCAGACATACAATCCATACAAGTCTGTTCCGGGCTCGAACAAAACCGAAGGCACTTACAAAGATGTAACAACCCGCATATTTATCGAGTTTACATTTAAATATTTTTATTTAAATATTAAATCATTAATCGGATTTTGGTCCGAAAAACTACTTTTTGCAAACGGTCAAATTAGGACTCGAGACCACTTCCATTGAGTTCGAAATGTCGTTTACAACTTTTTAAGTATAAACATCGATAGGTTTGGAGTTAGTGAAATTTCACTAACTTTTCCCGCTTTGGACTTTGGGTTAGTTTAGCCTATTAAGCCCAAGTTCCAACCCTCTTCTCCTCACTCTTCATAAATTTCCTAACTAACTCAAGCTTTAGCATTAATGGTGAAGAGAATGGGAAATTAAAACTCCAAGCTCAAATTCAATTGCAACTCCATCATTCAACTCCAAATTCAAGTAGAAGATATTGGATTCAAGCTTTGGATTGCTTCTCCTTGCTTTCAAGCTTCATCTTCATAAATTTTAGTGCAAAGGTGAGATTTTTATCTCACAATTCTAGCCTATAACTATATTGGACTGTTGGGAATGATTCCCTATCATTTTAGCATGCATGTTAGCATTTGGTTTGGATTGGATTGGCGAAAAACTCCAATTTTTAGCGTTTTGTTGAATTTTCTGCACTTGAGTCGTTCTGGCCATTTTTAGGTCGTTCGGAGTTATGTCGTTCGTCCATAAGTCGCTGAGTCATTGGACCCTTGAGTCGCTGAGTCGTTCAACCTTGAGTCGCTGAGTCGTTGGACCCTTGAGTCGCTGAGTCGTTGGACCCTTGAGTCGCTGAGTCGTTGGACCCTTGAGTCGCTGAGTCGTTCAACCTTGAGTCGCTGAGTCGTTGGACCCTTGAGTCGCTGAGTCGTTGGACCCTTGAGTCGCTGAGTCGTTGGACCCTTGAGTCGCTGAGTCGTTGGACCCTTGAGTCGCTGAGTCGTTCGACCTTGAGTCGCTGAGTCGTTGGACCCTTGAGTCGCTGAGTCGTTGGACCCTTGAGTCGCTGAGTCGTTCACCCTTGAGTCGCTGAGTCGTTCCCCTTGAGTCGCTGAGTCGTTGGACCCTTGAGTCGCTGAGTCGTTGGACCCTTGAGTCGCTGAGTCGTTGGACCCTTGAGTCGCTGAGTCGTTGGACCCTTGAGTCGCTGAGTCGTTGGACCCTTGAGTCGCTGAGTCGTTGGACCCTTGAGTCGCTGCGTCGTAGACCCTTGAGTCGTTAGGTCGTATGACCCTTGAGTCGTTAGGTCGTTAGACCCTTGAGTCGTTAGGTCGTATGACCCTTGAGTCGTTAGGTCGTTAGACCCTTGAGTCCTTAGGTCGTTAGACCTCATTTTGTCTTCACTAGGTCGTACCGTTTTGGTCGGGGCGCTGCCCCCTGGACCCCCGCGACCTGACCGGGCAGGTCGAACCCCGTAAGCGGTGGCGTTGCCCCCGCACCCCCACCTTGGGGGGTTGCCACCCCCCCTGGACCCCCCCTCCGTAGGGGATCTTATCTGAAAAACATTGAGCTGGTTTCCTTGGATTTTATTCACATCTCCGTATGCGATTTTTGTGACTGATTGTTTCTACACTTGCTTATGTGTTTTGTCACTTTATAATACAAAGGTTTCAATACTAGTAGTAAATATCAAAACTCTTTTAACAAACAATTTCAACTCTATTTTTAATAACAAAGCTCTTTTCTTAAACCGTTTTCCAATCTATTAGTATATACAAGCCTTTACCTCACTCGGATGAGAAATCTAATTAAACGACTTAGTAAAACAAGTGGTATGAAACGCTTGCGTTCACTTCGTCGGTTAATTCTTGGACTTGTTCGATTGAACCTCTTGTGACAATTTTATTAGTGAAGATTTACAGTTTGTTCGTAAATATTTAAGTTAAGCAAGTGGTTATGGGACATGAAGCTAAACTTCTATATTTACTAGCTTAGTGTAATTGACACTTCTCGTTGATCTTGATGATCGCTTTATGAATTAGACTAGCAATTGCGCGATGTCTCTTTCATTGCAAGGTTAGACTAGACACCACTTGTGTGATTCCATTCACACATACCTTTCTGCTTTTTGGTTAGTCTTGACCTCATTCTGTGTGATTCCACTCACACATGTGGGGTAGCTCCCCATGGTCTTCGGACCGTCATGTGATAGGCCTCTTTCCCTTTTTATGATTTCTGGATTTCTCGTGTTGATTTCTGGAATTTATGTCATTGACTTGTTATGAGTACAAGTTTAGGGTATGATGCCCTCTTCGAATCTTTGAGAAGATTCTTGTGATATTGATTATCTCTTATTGATTGATCTTCTGTTGATCATTATTTACATACTTATAGTGGTATGTCGTTATGGATGTTTATGTTTATGCCATATCTTTTATGTTATATCATGTCATCTGATATTTATAGCTAGACTGATCCGTTTATTATTTTCTTAAATAATACTCGGATCAGACCGAGATGTTACAGGTGCTTCTGCTTGACTTCTTCCCAGGGATTCATCACTCTGACTTTTGGCTAACTGTTTAGATTAGCAGTTTTTTGTTGTATACACTTGAGATATAGACTCATAGTTGTATTCTTTTGTATAGCACGTGTTGCTATTCTTTTGTATTATCGTGGATCTTACTGACCACTACTCTGATGTACACTTTCATGTGTTAATTATATATTCATATCTTCTTCCGCCTTTGTGATATGGATATCTGTGACTGATTTGTGATATGATTATTTCTATGTTTGTTTCCGAAGATTATTTATAGCCACCGTGTGATAAGCAATTACATGGATGGTCGCTCCTCAACAGCCTTATTCTCCGTGCTAGTTGACAGCACTACTCCGGAGTGTTCTTGGCTAGCGTGGGTATAGAGGTGGGGCGTCACAAAAGAAGTCCTTGCAATCCGGATATTCACAATCCTGATCGGATTTCCCATCACTTAGGGAGTCTCTATACCGTTGCAACTCAGTGCAGAGACAATCGACAGGTCATCCTATCGCTCTCGCAAATACCGGGTCTTCAACACCGATCTTCAAATGCAATTCACAACGACGTATCACATATTCGGAATGGGTTATACGACCCCATGGTCCTTTCCCGGTTAACCCGAATAGTGAGCGCTTATTCAAAAATAAGTGTGGCATTCAAATTCAAACAAATCACATCAAATACCTTTCAAAGGTATATATTGATAGTCGGTTATTGAACTATCAATTGATATGCACACATCACCAGTTTCCAAATAATTTTCCAAATTATTTATTTTCCAAGGTATCTTTACAAGATATATAATTTTCAATACTTTAAAAATAAATCAATCTTTATTTTTAAACAAATTCCCACTTTCTTTTATAAATTCCATAGTGAATTTATAATTCCCAAAATATCTGTGAATATACGTTTCAATTCGATTTCTAATATTCATTTTCCATTTGTCTTCAAAAAGATAAATTCTCAAAATATTCACTTATTTATTGGAAAACAATTCCATACTTATTAAAAATAAGTAATTCGCGAACCTATTTATTTTCAACCTTTGGAAAATATTCAATATACTTAAATCGAGATTAAGTATATATTTCATTCTTTAAGGAAATCATGCTCTTAAACATATTTATTTGGGCCAAAACGAATGTTACGTAAAACATCGTTACGACAAGCCAAAATCACTAGTATAGGGATTCGAAATTAAAATAGATATATAAATCCCAATACTATACAAAACATTTCCTTTCGGAAATCATTTACTATAACAACAGTGTTATAGTCCACCATTTCCTTCTATTTCTCGAAAACATCTATTTCAACAATAAATGTTGAAATCTATGGTTTTGAATCTTAACACATTTTAAAACATCGTTAGATCGTTTTAATTCAATTCAAAATATCACATTCTAAACAATTTCTTTAACATATTATTCACTATTCAAAAACGTGAATATACCACGTTAACAAATTTCATCCTTTTATTCATTTTATTTCAAAGGATTATTCACAGTTAAAAACGTGAATATAACTCCATTAACAAGTTACAACAATTTACTTATCAAAATAAGTCATTGCGAATTTATAAAACAACGTTTATAAATTCCTTTATTAACCTATTCAATTTATAACTCAATTATAAAACAAATTCATATTATAAGTTAAACACCTATAATTTATTTGTTTGCACAATCGTTCCTTTAAACTTCATAATTATAAATCTTATAACTTATAAGATTCAATTATTTACCCAAATATATTCTTTTAATAACTTTATAAATTTTATAATCCTACTGCTTATAAAATTCCATTTCTAACTTCACCGTTTATAATTCTATGAATTTCATTCATTTATGAAATTCATTCACAATTCATTCAAACACTTACAAAAACTCGTTTTATAATTCAAATATTTTAATTTACAAATTATCAATTTATAAATCTCTTATATAAATCAATTTATACTATTATTTTAAAACATCTTTAATCTCCTTTATAATTTCGTCATTCAAATTTATAAAATAATTAAATTTCATAAATCCTATATTTAAACTTTTCACAATAATTTCAAAAATTTCAATTTAACTATCTTATATAAACATTAACCCATATTTCTCAAAAATCAATCTTTAACCGTATTTCTAAAAAATCATAATTTTATATAACTTTTAAAAGTATAACGTTTATTTATTTATAATGGATCAATTTCAAAAATATTTTATAACTTACACTTTCAAAATTCTCTTTAAAAACATTTTAAAATTCCAAAATTTGGTCCAATGATGATACACACCAAATAGTCAATCACGACTACAACGATATCACATATCGATATGATAATCCATCAAATATCAAAATATCTGAAATCAAATAAAAACTGTTGAGGAATCCAGTTGGATCCCTCCAACCTGTTTTCCTGCATCCACAAACATTAGCACAATACCAATTCCGCTCCAGTACGGAATTATCGCGGTATATGGGATTTAATAATATTATCCGCTTAATAACGGCGCAATAGGGTCTCATCCGCTAAACAATACGGGGAATCAACAACTGCAATATATACATATGCCAATATATATATATTGATATTATATATAATACCAATTTCACTGTTTATGAAATATTCGCGGTATATGTTTTTAATAAATAACATCCGCTTACTAACGGCGCATAATGTCTATTTTAACAATCAATAGATATCAATCATCATTCAAACATGCATTCAAATATTTTAAATCTAACTATTTAAAATAAATATCGAAACTGATTCGATTGAGTGAGAATTTCTCACCTTGATTTCAATTTCGTTTTAGCGATTTATTTCGAATAAAATTAAACGGACGTTTAATTTTACCCGAAATTCTCACTAACTCCAAACGACTCCAATCTAATTCCATCGCGTAGTGCTCGTCCATACGATTCCAACGCAACTGGTTTCGCGCGTTTTCGACCTCGTATGAAAAAGTTATGAATATTTAAACTTACACGAATTTTATATAACATAAATTACAACTTAATTTAATTTTTTATAACGTACAACTAACATGGGCCGCTGGATTCGCTTGAGAAAATCAAGGCCGTGCATACACCTCTCCTTCTTCACGCGCAACATTCCCAGTAAATAATCACACATGCTTGAACCCAACATCACGAGCTAGGGCTCGACTTTGCAACCACTTCGCTCGATAGAAATTTGATCAGGCACCTCCACGTCGAAGGCCGACCCACCCTCCATGCTCGGCCCAAGAACAAGCAAGCTCGGCTGCCCCTCTTTGCCTAGAAACGCGTGCGAACGGCACACCTTTGCCACTCGATTCTGGCGAATCCTGACCTCCGATGATGATCATCGCCGTTGGATGTGGAGTACTTAGAGTGCTCTACGATTCTCTAGTTGGAAGATTCTTGTAATTGTTAATGGATGAGGAGAAAAGAGGAGGAGAAGATTGTTGTTTTTCGGCCATTGATGGCTAAGGTGGCGGCTAGCTGAAGATAATTAGGGTTTTGATTATTTTCTTATTTTTTTTGTGAATTTAGGTGTATTTATAGGAAAAAAATCGAACACTATTCATCCGGAAATTCCGAACTCCGATTCACGTGCCGTAACCAGCGTTTCTAAGGTTTATCCCGCATTCCGGACACAATGGAACAGGTTTCGGAAGCTAATTCGGACATCTGTGCGAGTTATGGCAACAAACGTTCAATTTAAATTAAACCGATTTAAACGATTTTCTAGGCGTTTTAATTCGTATCGGACAAACGGTAAATCCAATTGACACGAAATTCGAAACCATGCAATAATATCACATTACGGATCTGATGAAACTGGTTTCGTCGAAATCCGAGACTTTTTGAAAAATGGCTATTTTAACTCGCCAAATTAAAATTAAAAAATAATTTCGATGCGTTTCGAGCTGCCACGATCAAATGATAACTTCGATTGACACGAAAATTGAAATCCGGTAATAACTAACTATTACGGATCCAATGGAATTGGTTTCGTTCAATTCTGAGACTGTTCAAAAATTGGCTATTTTACAGTCGATTTAAATATTAAAATATTCAATTTTCACAAATTAACTTTTAATTCGATTTTAAAAGTTCTAAAATATCATTCTAACTTCCATATGATAAAATAAAATTTTACAAATCATTTTCAATCATATTTAACTCAATTTTTAATTATTTCCATAATTTAACATATTAAATTATCGATTTAATTATTCAATTAAATCCAATTATTCAAAATAAAATTTATTCGACTTGTAAATTTCACTTATTAATATTTAAAATTAATTAAATATTCATATTTTAATTACTAAAAATTCTGGGTCGTTACATTAAATTTAAGGCCTTGAGTATTTAGGGATAAACAGGTTTAGGGATTTTAGAATAATGTGTCAGGTTCGTTTTTTTTTTCTTCCACATGTGATTAAAAGCAGAAAAGGGGAAACACGTGTAATAAAGAAGGGAACGTGTTCAATCGTGAAAGCATTATTCAGAATAAAAATATAAATCAAATTTAAATTCAAAATTTTAAATCATCTCGATTTTCGCAACTCACAATCTCGATCTCCAATCAAGGCGTGTCTCCAGGCGTTCATAAGGTTATACCCTTATTCCGAACGCAATGGAAAAGGTTTCGTGTCCTAATTCGATCGTATGGAGAAGATAGTTTTTTGGACCCGGTTATTATATTTAATTTTCGATATAAATTCTAGCGCGTTTACATATCGTACGGCCACACGACCACTCCAAAAACTACAGAAATTGAAATCCGATAATAATACACTATTACGGATCCAATGGAACTGGTTTTGTTGAAATTCGAGAATGTGCCTCGAAAGGTTATATATTAAATATCGATTTAAATAATATATTTTCAAAACTTAACAAACACTTCCAAATTCAATTTTAAAACTTCTATTATCTTTAGCATTACTAATCTTGATTTTACATGCCTTCAAATTATTTTTAACAAGCTCAAAAATAAAGATGAAATATTTTATCCAATTTCAAATTATTAAATCCAATAAGTTAATTATCCAATAAACAATGATATTTTAAATTCAGGTTAAACTAACTTTCAAATATTTAAAATCAATTAAATATTCTAATTTTAAATATCCAAAAATTTTGGGTCGTCACATTCCTCCCTACTTAAAAGATCTTCGTCTCAGAAATTGCTAGTTAAGAAGAATGATCCATAATCCGTTCAATATTTTCGTAAACAACAAGTTTTTAACAACTCCCAAAACCAAACACTTTCCAATCGCTCACTCGACCACAATTTCACTTTCGAACTTGTATCGTACACTCGACCTCGTAGTGCGGACTTAGATCTGGTTTCTTGATCGAAAACCGTCATTGTCCTGGCATAGTTACAAACTATGATAGAGAATTTTAGAACGAATCAAAAATCCATATCCAGAGTTCGCCGTCGAAAATCAAGTGAAAAATCCCAACTCGGATCGGTATAACTACCTTGAAATTCCGTGCTCGAATCTGGATCAAATCTCTATGCGAATAAAATAATATACGTACATCCTACGTATTTATCCCAATTAATTATTAGCTATATCAATTCTCTTTCTGTTTTTTATTCATTTTTATTTTGATTTCTATTCACTTATCCACAATTATCCCATTTCACAACTTTACTTTAACCTTTATTAATGTTAACTTAGAATATTTTTCCCAATACCAAAAAGTTTTACTTGGTATATTTCTCAATTCAAATTTTACTTAAGAATTTACCCTCCATTTCTTAAGTTCAAGATAAATATATTACACTTATATATTTATTTCCACTTCATTACTGAAGTTATATATCCATTTCCATTCAACTTTGCATTTTTAATTCCATTTGAATTCAATTTACCCTCCAATTTTATATATTGAATTCTATTCACCTTATCCCAATCCATATTTAACTAACCATTCCAAACTTTTATTATTTTAGTTCACTTTGAATAAATTCTACAACTTCACTTTACTTTACACAATTTTTTTTAAATTAAATATTACCTCAATATTCCTCTTCAATTCATTTGCTTACCTATTTGAATATATTAGTTTACTTACAAATTTATTTTCAATCCTTTGTTTTATTTAGTTCAACTTGACTAAATTTCCATTCTTAAATATTGAATTCTATCAACCATCATCCATTTACTAACTTATTTCAATTTCTAATAAATTTTAATTTTTAGAATTTTGTTCTTTTAATCCACTTAAACTATATTTTTCAATTTCACTTTACTTAACATAATTCAAATTGATTCCAGCATTCAGTTTGCATTTTACTTAACTAGATTCACTTACATTTCGATTCAATTTAAATTTTAAACTTTATATAAGTTTTCTACTTATTTATATTCCTTTTGCTAACTTCTTTTAATTCACTTTAATTTTTTAGCTTACCTTTCAACTTATTTGGGTTTCACACTTACTTTTATTAAATCCTTCTTAAGTTAAATTTTATTCTGAAATATTCAAAATTTTATAAACTACCAACCCATTTATATTCTATAAACAATTTCAACCAACTCCAGAGTATTTAAACAATTATTCATATTTCAAAAGAATTTTTAAAATCAATTATATACATAATTTATTTGCAAATCAAATCATCCTTTAAATTTTAAAACGAAACCCAATTTTTCAAAAAATCCCAATTTAAAATAATATGTCAGCAATTTCTCTTTTGGGAACTCGAAAATGAATATCGATGATGCTGCAGTCATCACCTAAATTATTTTCCAATGGCTGAAGTTAGTTAAATGCTTTTATCCCTTGAAAAACATTTTCCAAATATTTTTAAATTCCAAACCTCACCAGATTCAACTCCGATTCAAAAATATTCCCAAATAATATAATCATTATTTCTCCAAAACCTTTTTGAAAATCATTTTCAAACCTAAAGGAAATTAAGTTTGCCGATTTTCAAATTCCAAATCCTTTCAACTCATATTCAAATATTACTCTGGAAGTTATCTCATTTTAATATAAGTCACACTATAATTCACATTTATAAATTTCATTTGTTAAATGAATTTATCTCCAGATCTTTTGTTATACCATTATTTCCTTATTTTAGTTATCATAACAACAATGATAATAATTTAATACTATCACTTCCTGAAAACCAAACGACCATATACTATAATAATTTACAAAATTATTTCTATCATACACAAAAATAATTTGGGCAAAATTATTTCATTTACCCTATTTAAAACAATACTATGTCAGATCTTGTTTAAGAGTTTAGAAACCCCTATCGATGACATGGCGTTCCACATATGTAACGACTTCGATTTTTCGTTGCCGAAAAACCGAAATGTTAGGGTTTAAGAAGAAAAAGAGAGAAGAAGAGAGAAGATAGAAGAAAATAGAGAGGAAAGAAAATAAGAGAATAGAACGGGACAGAAAGAAAATAACAACTGAACAATATCAGAATCTCACAATCGCAGCGGAACAACATATAATAGATAAATGAATAATCTTTAAACAAAGAACTATATCAGTTATTACATTACATTACATTTCATTTCATCATATCATCAGAGTGTACAACAACAACAACAAACAGCGGAAAAGAAATACTATAAAAACTAGTAATATGCCATGCCATCCAGCTTGCCTCCTGCAACTCCTGAATATCCAGAATATCCTGATAAACCTAACTCTTAACTGCCCGTGTGGAAATTGGTGGGCACCCAGAGTTTAGGAAGGAAAACAATAAACTCCGAGTCAGTCATGTGACTGGTGTGAGAACTCAAAACAGTTTATTTATCTTTAAAATCAAAATAGAGGAATATTTTTTAAAGTCAATTCGCAATGCTTTTAAAAAATGAGACTACCATAAGACCTCCCACCACACACACAATGCAAACGCAGACTTGGAGGAGATTTCTCCTTATGATAGTCAAAGATGCTTGATACGCATTAAAAAGAAACATTTGATATTACTATTAGTGCATAGTGTAGGAAAAAATCATTTCGAAAGTAGAATATAAATCTTAGCCAGCATAGGTACCATTATAGTATGCTTGCTATAGCTACCATATTAGATGGCAGGTTCTACAACTAAAACCGTACAGGGTTTCGTATTGGGAATTGGATTTCCAACAAATGGTCAGGCCAAGGAACTTTCCATTGCCACATGAGAATGCCTCTGGAAGGACATCCCCGAGAACCAAACCGGATCTCTGCCAACACAAGGCTGGGTTACCCCTAACTGAGTAACAACTGACCGAGTATGCCATCCCCCGGTCCTTTGGGACCTTTAACCGAGCGCTCGCAATCAATTCACACAATCATAAAGTGTTTTCAACATGAGTAAGTATCTGGGCTCCATACCATGATAGCACCCTTTTCCAGAAGGAAATGCACATACCCTAAAGGGCGCTAGCCCTCATAACCTTGCTGCATCTTTCCTGTTTTGACCATTTCCGGGGTGTGAGGCTCGACGAAGTCACGTCCACAAAACATACTTTATACAAAAGCCATGCTTTGGGTCAACAAATGATCATAGAAATGATCACAAAGATAAACGATCAAACAAATGATCCTATCACAAATGATCAACACAATGATCATTTCACAGCAACACTCAGCATGTCACATTACCAAATTGGGAATATATCGCTGATAACCTTCAACTATATAACCTTTGAGCTCGTATGTCTCAGAGAAGGGTGTTAAGCTAAGAGAATAAATTCTCCGCCACCAACAGAAATATATTTGAAAGAAATCGGCTTTATATCTCAATTTGTAATGTCAGACATACAATCCATGCAAGTCTGTTCCGGGCTCGAACAGAACCGAAGGCACTTACAAAGAAGTCCTTGCAATCCGGATATTTACTAATCACGTTCGGACTTCCCATCACATATGGAGTCTCTATACCGGGGACCAGTCGATGCAAAGACATTCGACGAGTTGTCCTTTCGCTTTCAAAAATATCTGGTCTTCAACACCGGTCTTCAAATGCTATCCATAACGACATATCACATATTCGGAATGGGATATATGACACAAAGGTCCTCTCCCGGCTAAACCGAATAGTGAACGCAGTATTTCAAAAAAATAAGTGTGGCATTCAATTTCAAGCAAATCACAACAAATACCTATTTAAAGGTAAATATTGATAGTCGGTTATTGAACTATCAATAGATATGCACAACATCACCAGATTCCAAATAATTTTCCAAATTATTTATTTTCCAAAAATATCTTTACATGATATATATATTTTCCATTCTTCAAAAATAAATCAATATTTATTTTTAAACGAATTCCAAGTTTCATTTATAAATCCCATATTGAATTTATATTTCCAAGAATATTTGTGAATATACAATTTCCATTATTCATTTTCAATTTATCTTCAAAAAGATAAATTCTCTAAACTTTTCATTTCACATTGGAAAACCATTTCCATACTTATTTATTTATAAGTAATTCACAAGTCTTTTTATTTTCTACACTTAGAAAATATTCAATATACTCTAATCGAAATTAAGTATATATCTTTCATTCTTTAAGGAAATCATTCTCTTAACCATATTTATTTGGGCCAAAACGAATGTTGCGTAAAACATCGTTACGAAAACCCAAAATCACTAGTATAGGGATTCGAAATTAAAATAGATATATAAATCCCAATACTACACAAAACATTCCCTTTCGAAAATCATTTACTATAACAACAGTGTTATAGTCTACCATTTCCTTCTGTTTCTCGAAAACGTCTATTTCAACAATGAATGTTGAAATCTATGGTTTCGATGGTTAATATATTTTAAAACATCTTTAGATCTTTTTAGTTCTATTTAAAACATCACATTCAAAACCATTTCTTTAACATATTATTCACTATTCAAAACTTGAATATACTACGTTAACAAATTTCATCATTTCTATTCCTTTTATTTTAAAGGATTATTCACTGTCTAAAACGTGAATATAACTCCATTAACAAGTTACAACAATTTACTTATCAAAATAAGTAGTTGCGGATTTATAAAACAATGTTTATAAATTCCATTTCTATTTATTTTATAACACTTCCTCTTATAAATTTCCTTTATTAACCTATTCGATTTATAATTCAATTATATACCGAAAGTCCATATTATAAGTTAAATGCTTATAATTTATTTGTTTACAAAAACATTCTTTTAAACTTCATAGTTATAAATCTTATAACTTATAAGATTCATTTATTTATCCAAATCTATTCTTTTAAATAACTTTTCAAATTTTATAAACCTACTGTTTATAAAATTCCATTTATAACTTCACCGTTATAATCCTATAAATTTCATTCATTTATGAAATTCATTCGCAATTCATTCTAACACTTATAAAAGCTCGTTTTATAATTCAAGATATTCTAAATTTATAATATCAATCTATAAATCTTTTATATGGATCAATTTATGTTATTCTTTTAAAACGTCTTTCAACTCCTTTATAATTTCATCATTTTGATTTATAAAATAATCAATTCATAAATCCTATTTTTAGACTTTTTATAATAAATTCAGAAATCCCAGTTTAAACTATTTTATAAAATTATTAATCCCATATTTTCAAAAAATCAACTTTTAACTGTATTTCTCAAAAATCATAATTTTTATAATATTAACATTATAACGTTTATTTATTTAAGATGAATTAATTCTAAAAACATTTTATAAACGTATACTTTCAAAAATCACTTTAGAAATTCCTTAAAAATAAAATCATTATTTTTAAACTTCAAAATTGGATCCGATGATGCAACACATCAAATAGTCAATCACGACTTTCAAACATCATATATCGATATGATAAACAATCAAATATCACAATATCTAAAATCAATAAATATTTGTGAGGAATCTAGTTGGATCCCTCCAACCTGTTTCCCTGCATCCACAGACATTAGCACAATACCAATTCCGTTTCAAGACGGAATATCGCGGTATATGGGATTTTATAAAATATTATCCGCTTACTAACGGCGCAATAGGGTCTCATCCGCTAAAAAATGCGGGAAATCAACAACTGCAATATATACATATGCCAATATATATATATTGCTATTATATATAATACCAATTTCACTGTTTATGAAATATTCGCGGTATATGTTTTTAATAAATAACATCCGCTTACTAACGGTGCATAATGTCTATTTTAACAATCAATAGATAACAATCATCATTCAAACATGCATTCAAATATTTTAAATATAACTATTTAAAATAAAATCGAAACCGATTCGATTGAGTGAGAAGTTCTCACCTTGATTTCAATTTCGTTTTAGCGATTTATTTCGAATAAAATTAAACGCGCATTTAATTTTACCCAAAATTTTCACTGATTCCAAACGACTCCAATCCAATTGCATCGCGTAGTGCTCGTCCATACGATTCCAACGCAACTGGTTTCGCGCGTTTTCGACCTCGTATGAAAAAGATATGTATTTTACAAGTTTACTCGAATTTTAAATATAAAATTTACAACTTAATTATAAAATTTTAAACCTAGCTTCACTCAGAGCCGCATGATCCATTGCCTCCAAATCACGACCGCACGTCCCCTTCCTCCCCTCCTTTGTCACGCGTTCAACCCCCAGGCCGAACAAATGAAACCCATTGCTCCATATTAGGGTTTGAAAACTCGGCCACTACGAACATTTCTACCTCGATCCAACGATGCCAAACGAAGCGCCATCACTCCCACTATCTTCGGCTGCCCCCTTGATGAACTCGGCCGCCTCTGGTGCACATAAAACGTGCGCGACTTTATGACAAACGCGGCCAAATTGATGACAATCCATGCAACTAAAAACGATCACTTCCGTATGGATTTGTAGATCTCTTCTTCCTCTTCAATTTTGCTTTAGGAAGTATTCGATTATATTGAATGGATTTGAAGAAATTAATGGAAGAACGATACAAATTTTCGGCCATTCATGAGGGGGCGGTGGCTGTGCATTGCAAATTAGGGTTAGGTTAATTTTTTTATTTTTATTTTTGTGATGGTGGGCTATTTATAGGAAATAAAACGACACTATTCATCCTGGAATTTCCAAACTCCGATTTACGCGCCGTGACCAACGTTTCTGGGGTTTACCCCGCGTTTCGGACACAATGGAACAGGTTTCGAAAGCTAATTCGATCATCTGTGCGAGTGATGGCAATAAACGATCGATTTAAAATTAAACCGATTTAAACGATTATCTAGGCGTTTTAGCTTGCACCGGACAAACGGTAAATCCGATTGATACGAAATTTTAAGCCATACAATAATATCACATTACGGATCCGATGAAACTGGTTTCGTCGAAATCCGAGACTTTTTGAAAAATGGCTATTTTAACTCGCCAAATTAATATTAAAACAATTTCGATACGTTTCGAGCTGCCACGATCAAACGATAGCTCCGATTGCTACGAAAATTGAAATCCGATAATAACTAACTATTACGGATCCAATGGAACTAGTTTCGTCCAATTCTGAGACTGTTCAAAAAATTGACTATTTTCAGTAGTCGATTAAATATTAAAATATTCAATTTTCACAAATAAACTCTTAATTCGATTTTAAAAGTTCTAAAATATCATTCTAACTTCAATATGATAAAATAAAATTTTACAAATCATTTTCAATCATATTTAACCCAATTTTCAATTATTTCTGTAATTTCACATATTAATTTATTGATTTAATTATTCAATTAAATCCAATTATTCGAAATAAAATTCATTCACTTATAAATTTCACTTATTAATATTTAAAATTAATTAAATATTCAAATTTTAATTAATTAAAATTCTGGGTCGTTACAATCTTCCCCCCTTAAAAGAATTTCGTCCTCGAAATTAACAAGTAAGAAAAATTACAGAATCTATTAACTTTCCAAAATCCATAATTAAACTTCTTACAATTCTTTACTAAGTTTTCCAAATCATACTTAGTTATCTTTTCAAAAAACAACTATCGTTTAACTTTCAATTCCATATCAAAGTTAAAGTTTTCAAAAATTTCCAATTTTCTTAAAATTTTTCTAACGCCTTAAGTTTTTGGAAAAATTCGCCATAGTCTCCTTTGCGCGGATCGATCCGAAAAAAAAAATGACAGTATATATATCACAAATATACATCTCATCAAGTAATGAGGCATCCCGCAGGGAAAAAGTGTAAAAGTACGATATTTAATCCGAGGTATGTACCTTATATTTTATTAGCGAGCATATACGGCTAATATAGCGCGAAAGCGAGCTCCAAATGCGAAGCAAACGCGATCCGCACCTACTAAATACTCAACAAACAACATGAGAAACATCTATATAGACAATAGTATCGATATACAACATATAGCAACATAATAACTACATGTGCCAACATAGCAAATGTCGTAAAAGCAATATATTCAACCATCAACCAACTATCATTCATAACCAATAAATATTAATTCATATTCTCATTAATATTCAATGAAATGGTTTTCAATTTTAATCACATTTGATTCGTTAACAGTGGATGTTTTTACTAATATTCATTCTCAATTAGTTTATATTCACTAATTCATATTCAAGTTGGTTCACTTCCAATCAAATTCAATTCTATTTAAGATTCACTTAACTTCCAATTGAATTTCAATTACTTTAGCTTTTAATTTCATTAACTCTTAACGAATTCATATACAATCAACTAACAATCATATAACAACCAATGTATATATAATTACAACCAAATTCCTTTGCTTATATTCATTCAATTTGGTTTAACACCATCACTTTCAATTGGTTTAATTAAATTGATTTTCATTCAATTATTCAACTTCTAACAACATTAAATTTTAATGAATTAACACCTCCATTCATTATTCCATTTTATAAATCAATTCAGATTTCAATTCTAAAGTAAATTTCCATTTCAATTCTAAACAACAACTGAACAACATCAGAATCTCATAATCGCAGCAGAACAACATATAATAGATAAATGAATAATCTTTAAACAAAGAACTATATCAGTTATTACATTACATTTCATTTCATCATATCATAAGAGTGTACAACAAGTACAACAAACAGCGGAAAAGAAATACTATATAAACTAGTAATACGCCATGCCATCCAGCTTGCCTCCTGCAACTCCTGAATATCCAGAATATCCTGATAAACCTAACTCTTAACTGCCCGTGTGGAAATTGGTGGGCACCCAGAGTTTAGGAAGGAAAACAATAAACTCCGAGTCAGTCATGTGACTGGTGTGAGAACTCAAAATAGTTTATTTATCTTTAAAATCAAAATAGAGGAATATTTTTTAAAGTCAATTCGCAATGCTTTTAAAAAATGAGACTACCATAAGACCTTCCACCACACACACAATGCAAATGCAGACTTGGAGGAGATTTCTCCTTATGATAGTCAAAGATGCTTGATACGCATTAAAAAGAAACATTTGATATTATTATTAGTGCATAGTGCAGGAAAAAATCATTTCGAAAGTAGAATAAAAATCTTAGCCAGCATAGGTACCATTATAGTATGGTTACTATAGCTACCATATTAGATGGCAGGTTCTACAACTAAAACCGTACAGGGTTTCGTATTGGGAATTGGATTTCCAACAAATGGTCAGGCCAAGGAACTTCCCATTGCCACATGAGAATGCCTCTGGAAGGACATCCCCGAGAACCAAACCGGATCTCTGCCAACACAAGGTCGGGTTACCCCTAACTGAGTAACAACTGACCGAGTATGCCATCCCCCGGTCCTTTGGGACCTTTAACTGAGCGCTCGCAATCAATTCACACAATCATAAAGTGTTTTCAACATGAGTAAGTATCTGGGCTCCATACCATGATACAACCCTTTTCCAGAAGGAAATGCACATACCCTAAAGGGTGCTACCCCTCATAACCTTGCTGCATCTTTCCTGTTTTGACCATTTCCGGGGTGTGAGGCTCGACGAAGTCACGTCCACAAAACATACTTTATACAAAAGCCATGCTTTGGGTCAACAAATGATCATAGAAATGATCACAAAGATAAACGATCAAACAAATGATCCTATCACAAATGATCAACACAATGATCATTTCACAGCAACACTCAGCATGTCACATTACCAAATTAGGAATATATCGCTGATAACCTTCAACTATATAACCTTTGAGCTCGTACGTCTCAGAGAAGGGTGTTAAGCTAAGAGAATAAATTCTCCGCCACCAACAGAAATATATTTGAAAGAAATCGGCTTTATATCTCAATTTGTAATGTCAGACATACAATCCATACAAGTCTGTTCCGGGCTCGAACAGAACCGAAGGCACTTACAAAGAAGTCCTTGTAATCCGGATATTTACTAATCACGTTCGGACTTCCCATCACATATGGAGTCTCTATACCGGGGACCAGTCGATGCAAAGACATTCGACGAGTTGTCCTTTCACTTTCAAAAATATCCGGTCTTCAACACCGGTCTTCAAATGCTATCCATAACGACATATCACATATTCGGAATGGGATATATGACACAAAGGTCCTCTCCCGGCTAAACCGAATAGTGAACGCAGTATTTCAAAAAAATAAGTGTGACATTCAATTTCAAGCAAATCACAACAAATACCTATTTAAAGGTAAATATTGATAGTCGGTTATTGAACTATCAATAGATATGCACAACATCACCAGATTCCAAATAATTTTCCATTTATTTTCCAAAAATATCTTTACAAGATATATATATTTTCCATTCTTCAAAAATAAATCAATATTTATTTTTAAACGAATTCCAAGTTTCATTTATAAATCCCATATTGAATTTATATTTCCAAGAATATTTATGAATATACAATTTCCATTATTCATTTTCAATTTATCTTCAAAAAGATAAATTCTCTAAACTTTTCATTTCACATTGGAAAAACATTTCCATACTTATTTATTTATAAGTAATTCACAAGTCTTTTTATTTTCTACACTTAGAAAATATTCAATATACTCTAATCGAAATTAAGTATATATCTTTCATTCTTTAAGGAAATCATTCTCTTAACCATATTTATTTGTGCCAAAACGAATGTTGCGTAAAACATCGTTACGACAGCCCAAAATCACTAGTATAGGGATTCGAAATTAAAATAGATATACAAATCCCAATACTATATTCCCTTTCGAAAATCATTTACTATAACAAAAGTGTTATAGTCTACCATTTCCTTCTATTTCTCGAAAACGTCTATTTCAACAATGAATGTTGAAATCTATGGTTTCGATGGTTAATATATTTTAAAACATCTTTAGATCGTTTTAATTCTATTTAAAACATCACATTCAAAACCATTTCTTTAACATATTATTCACTATTCAAAACTTGAATATACTACGTTAACAAATTTCATCATTTCTATTCCTTTTATTTTAAAGGATTATTCACTGTCTAAAACGTGAATATAACTCCATTAACAAGTTACAACAATTTACTTATCAAAATAAGTAGTTGCGGATTTATAAAACAATGTTTATAAATTCCATTTCTATTTATTTTATAACACTTCCTCTTATAAATTTCCTTTATTAACCTATTCGATTTATAATTCAATTATATACCGAAAGTCCATATTATAAGTTAAATGCTTATAATTTATTTGTTTACAAAAACATTCTTTTAAACTTCATAGTTATAAATCTTATAACTTATAAGATTCATTTATTTATCCAAATCTATTCTTTTAAATAACTTTTCAAATTTTATAAACCTACTGTTTATAAAATTCCATTTATAACTTCACCGTTATAATCCTATAAATTTCATTCATTTATGAAATTCATTCACAATTCATTCTAACACTTATAAAAGCTCGTTTTATAATTCAAGATATTCTAAATTTATAAATATCAATCTATAAATCTTTTATATGGATCAATTTATATTATTCTTTTAAAACGTCTTTCAACTCCTTTATAATTTCATCATTTTGATTTATAAAATAATCAATTTCATAAATCCTATTTTTAGACTTTTTATAATAAATTCAGAAATCCCAGTTTAAACTATTTTATAAAATTATTAATCCCATATTTTCAAAAAATCAACTTTTAATTGTATTTCTCAAAAATCATAATTTTTATAATATTAACATTATAACGTTTATTTATTTAAGATGAATTAATTCTAAAAATATTTTATAAACGTATACTTTCAAAAATCACTTTAGAAATTCCTTAAAAATAAAAATCGTTATTTTTAAACTTCAAAATTGGATCCGATGATGCAACACATCAAATAGTCAATCACGACTTTCAAGCATCATATATCGATATGATAAACAATCAAATATCACAATATCTAAAATCAATAAATATTTGTGAGGAATCCAGTTGGATCCCTCCAACCTGTTTCCCTGCATCCATAGACATTAGCACAATACCAAATCCGTTTCAAGACGGAATATCGCGGTATATGGGATTTTATAAAATATTATCCGCTTACTAACGGCGCAATAGGGTCTCATCCGCTAAATAATGCGGAAAATCAACAACTGCAATATATACATATGCCAATATATATATATTGCTATTATATATAATACCAATTTTACTGTTTATGAAATTATTCGCGGTATATGTTTTTAATAAATAAACATCCGCTTACTAACGGCGCATAATGTCTATTTTAACAATCAATAGATAACAATCATCATTCAAACATGCATTCAAATATTTTAAATATAACTATTTAAAATAAAATCGAAACCGATTCGATTGAGTGAGAAGTTCTCACCTTGATTTCAATTTCGTTTTAGCGATTTATTTCGAATAAAATTAAACGCGCGTTTAATTTTACCCGAAATTTTCACTGACTCCAAATGACTCCAATCCAATTGCATCGCGTAGTGCTCGTCCATACGATTCCAACGCAACTGGTTTCGCGCGTTTTCGACCTCGTATGAAAAAGATATGTATTTTACAAGTTTACTCGAATTTTAAATATAAAATTTACAACTTAATTATAAAATTTTAAACCTAGCTTCACTCAGAGCCGCATGATCCATTGCCTCCAAATCACGACCGCATGTCCCCTTCCTCCCCTCCTTCGTCACGCGTTCAACCTCCATGCCGAACAAATGAAACCCATTGCTCCATATTAGGGTTTGAAAACTCGGCCACTACGAACATTTCTACCTCGATCCAACGATGCCAAACGAAGCGCCATCACTCCAACTATCTTCGGCTGCCCCCTTGATGAACTCGGCCGCCTCTGGTGCACACAAAACGTGCGTGACTTTATGAAAAACGCGGCCAAATTGATGACAATCCATGCAACTAAAAACGATTACTTCCGTATGGATTTGTAGATCTCTTCTTCCTCTTCAATTTTGCTTTAGGAAGTATTCGATAATATTGAATGGATTTGAAGAAATTAATGGAAGAACGATACAAATTTTTGGCCATTCATGAGGGGGTGGCGGCTGTGCATTGCAAATTAGGGTTAGGTTAATTTTTTTTTTTTTTGTGATGGTGGGCTATTTATAGGAAATAAAACGACACTATTCATCCCAGAATTTCCAAACTCCGATTTAGGCGCCGTGACCAGCGTTTCTGGGGTTTACCCCGCGTTTCAGACACAATGGAACAGGTTTCGAAAGCTAATTCGATCATCTGTGCGAGTTATGGCAATAAACGATCGATTTAAAATTAGACCGATTTAAACGATTATCTAGGCGTTTTAGCTTGCACCGGACAAACGGTAAATCCGATTGACACGAAATTTTAAACCATACAATAATATCACATTACGGATCCGATGAAACTTGTTTCGTTGAAATCCGAGACTTTTTGAAAAATTGCTATTTTAACTCGCCAAATTAATATTAAAACAATTTCGATACGTTTCAAGCTGCCACGATCAAACGATAGCTCCGATTGCTACGAAAATTGAAATCCGATAATAACTAACTATTACGGGTCCAGTGGAACTGGTTTCGTCCAATTCTGAGACTGTTCAAAAAATTGACTATTTTCAGTAGTCGATTAAATATTAAAATATTCAATTTTCACAAATAAACTCTTAATTCGATTTTAAAAGTTCTAAAATATCATTCTAACTTCAATATGATAAAATAAAATTTTACAAATCATTTTCAATCATATTTAACCCAATTTTCAATTATTTTTGTAATTTCACATATTAATTTATTGATTTAATTATTCAATTAAACCAATTATTCGAAATAAAATTCATTCACTTATAAATTTCACTTATTAATATTTAAAATTCATTAAATATTCAAATTTTAATTAATTAAAATTCTGGGTCGTTACAACATATCAGCCAGAATCCATAAACACTCAGCCGATAAGTCAACACGATATATAAACAATTTTTATATTCAGAAACAAATACATGGTCATATCTATTATCATACTCAAACTCATTCTAGAGTACTTACGGACTCTATTCCTAATGAGAAATCCCTACCAGAGCCAAGGTTCTCGCTTAACCTTCAGCTCTGACACCAAGTGTAATGACCCGATTTTTCGATGCCCGAAAATCGACATCAATACCCCCACTGTATCAAATGCCGAACAATCGAATGCCAAAAAATTGAACCGTTAAGGTTAAAGAAGAAGGAGGTAGGAGAAGAAATAGAAAACAATATCTGAATCTCACAATCGCAGCGGAACAATAAATAATAGATTAATGACTAATCTTTAAAACAAAAAGAATTATACCTATTTATACATTACATCATCAGAGTACAAAAAACCCATAACACACAACTGGACAGTTATCATAACCTATCCTCACAAAACTGACCATACAGTTAATAAGTCACAGCGGAATATACGTCAATACGTGATGATACGTCTCGCCATCCAGCTCGTCTCCTGAGCTCCACAGCATCCTTTTCTGTATTCTATAATACTCAGTCTGACATGAGCATTATATTTAAATAACACCGAGTCAGTCTGGAAAACAAGCGTGAGAAAAAACATCCAATTGGAATATTAAAGTTTCAAAATCCTTTGAAATCAAAGGTATCTCATAAGACCAGACCACAAATAAACATGTCGGGTTTTTACTTTATGATAACCAAAACATTTTTATCAACCGTCTTTATATTATAATAGTGTTTATAGAAAGTAAAATAGAATCTTGCTAAAATGCTTGCATCTCACGTTTTAGCATATTCGGGCACAATCAAAACCGTATATGCGCTTATTGGAGATTGGATTCCATACAATGGCAAGGCTACTGGGGTACCTCCCGTCATAGTACGTGGTCTAGGAAACCGTACCGAGGATCCACTCTGATCCCCTACATCACAAGACTGGAGCTACCCCTTGCTAGATAGTCCAAATTAGATCACCTCGCGGGTGGGATCAGCAATCGCCCACATAACCGAAATAAATGGACCTCAAGACAGGGGTGACCTTACCATTATTGGTTGCTGCCAATTAGCCTTTCGTGCACCTCCCCTGTTTTAGCCATTTCCGGTTGACAAGGCTTGAAGTTAAGCGTTACCTTTTTAGCACACCTTCACTTAGAATGCTTATCGTCCTCCTGACGATGTTCTTATAACATTCGTCCATACAAGTCCGTTCCGGGTTTGAACGGAATCGAAGGAACTATTCCTACTACTTCTAATTTGGGATCACCCTCAGGATTAGTAGCTATTAGCCCTTACACTTCACCGCTCCATTGTCGACTCCAAACTCTTGTTTTCTTCACGGAAATGATCAAACCGGATCGAAGTAGTTTTCGAGAAATTAATCTCGATCCCGGTCTCTTCGAAACGATCAACGCATTGGCCAATGTTGATAGTCGGTTATTTAACTATCAAATAACATTCACAAACAACCATCAGACTAAATAATTTCCCAAATTATTTATTAATCTCAAAATATCTTCACAATATATATTTCCACTCTTCGACCCTTTAAAAAAATAGTTTCAAATCATTTTTCTCTCTCAGAAGAAAATTCCCACCCAATTGTTTTATTTCCACTGAAAATCGCCAAGCCTTAATATTTTAGACTTTTAAAATAATTTAAATCACTTTATCCAAACATATATATATATATATATTCTTTAAACATTTCAAAATAAAACCATTCAAAACACTTAAAATAAAAACTATTTAAAACACTTATAATAAGAAAACTATTTAAAACACTTATTATATAAAAAAACTTTTTAAAACACTTATTTAAAAACATACTTTAAAACACTTGAAATAAAATTATTTGAAATACTTTATTAAAAGTATATACTTATTTCTCATGTAAAACTAAGGCCAAAACTAAAATAAAAATTATTCTATAAAGTACAAATATTAAATAACTATCTTTTGAATCATAGTCCTAGCTAAACCCTTAAAATAATTACTACTATAATTAATTTAAATAAATATTTACTTTAAAATTCTAAAATAATTCGAAATAATAAAATTTCTCTAAAACATCTTTTTAAAACCCCTTTAAAACCTCTATCTTTTACTTGAAAATCTTTCTTTGAAAATATACTTGGATTTTCAGGGAAATACACTTTCCTTTCCACACTTTTAAAATAAATTACTATTTATTTTTAAAACAAATTACCCATTCTGAATTTACATTTCAAAATTATCCTCTGATAAATATTTCACTTTATAAAACCCAGTTTATAAATTCCATAGTATCATCTTCTTTGAAAACACAGTTTCGAAATGTAATCAATTTCCAAATCCATTTCCAAATTTACTCCATTTTAAAATATAAATTCCATTATCTACTCAATTTATTTCAAACCCATTAATTTCCGATTTAACTTCTTTACTATGGTTTAAAATCTTATTTATTCCCAAACAAATTTAAATATTGAATTTAAAAATAAATTCTTTAATCCTTTTAAATAATATCACTTAAGTTTATAAATTCATTTATTCCATTTATTAAAAATTTCGCTTTTTCCATACTTAGAATTTATTTGTTAGAATTTAAGAAAAAAACTTTTATCCTTTCCAAATCATTCTTTAGTTATCCAAATTCCTTACAATTATTTTACTTAAAATTACCTTTTTATTTACTATAAAAATCCAAACTTCATATATATTTCAATACACAAAATACCTATATATATATATTTAACCAAGCCACAACATTCAATAAATTTCAATTCCACATATAATCAATATAACTCATCACAGATTATCACAAAATCATATCGCTGAATATAAAATAAATTCAATGTTTTGAGGAATCCAGTTGGATCCCTCCAATCAATTTCCCTGCATCCACAGTTGTTAGCACAACAATTTAAAATACCAATCCCTCTTCAAGGCGGGACATCGCGGTATATGTAACAACCCAGAAATTTCGATCCCGAAATTTCTAGATAGTTAGAGAAAAGAAGAAAAGAGATAGAAGAAGAACAGAAAAGAAACACACAATCTTACATTCGCAACGAATAAAATATAATATCAATAATAATAATTATACCAAAGAAAACTATATCTATCAATTTTACATCGATATATAAGAGTTACAACAATTTTACACAACATTGGACAGATAAAATTTAACATGTCTCAGATATACACAACATCATAGAGTAAACTCTCCATACGACCCTGTCATCCAACTTGCCTCCTAAGCTCTAGAACGTCCTTACCTGAAAATCTGTAATACTCGGTCTGACCCGAGCATTACATCAAAGTAACACCCGGGTCAGGCTGGAAACCAGCGTGAGTAAACCCATCTAATAAGGAATACAAAAGCATAACACTTATATAAACCCGGGGTACTCGTCTAAATTTTCAAATTCACAATTTGTTATAGACATCATGATATCACACATCAATATCAAAATACCAGAACTTAGATTAACAGACAAATTCATTTAAATCATTCCATACCATCCTGTTGATTTCACATATCAATAAAGAATCGAAGTGGTTTCGGGTATTTCTAATATCCGACACCGGCCTCTTCGAATCCAATGTCCTAATAACCCAAGATATTCAAGTGAAATAAAATTTAACTTTAAAAAAACAGGGTGTTACAGTAAATTATCATCAATAGATAACTACATCATCATAGTTTAAATCCAATATATCATATCACATAGCATTACGAATCATATATTAGGGATCACAATTAATCTAAGGCTTCCAATATAATTCTATCATCCATATACAAGGTTGATTAGCCATACCATTCTAATTAATTTAAATATATTAAATTAATTACTTCCATCATCTTTAAATCCTGCTTACTCAACATCAATTAGTTACAAATCAATTAATTAATAATCCTCTAATTATCTTCTTAATCAATTATTTTTGATTAATTATTCTTTAATTACAATAAGTAATTAATTCTTAATTAATTATACAAATTTATTATCCAATACACATCCATACTAATTACATTGATTCTTAATTGATCACCCAAATTAATTATCTTATAATCTCTTTATTGATCAATCATCCCTTAATTGATCATGATCATTATCTAACTAATCATTAGGTATTTATTGAAAGATTTCCTTATTACTATTCAAAAACACATTTGAAACATTTAACTTTCTACTTTCAAATTTCATTTCAAATTTAAAATTTAAAATGAAAACAACTTTTAACTTAACAAAGTTTAAAATCCTTTACAAACTTAATTGTTTTGAAAACCCTTTATTTTCAAAACCGTTAATTTTACTTCCTACTCAATTTATCAAAAAGAATAATTTAGAAATTCCTTTAGCTAATCCAGTAAAGTTAAAAAAAAACTAGAAATATAACCATCCACGCATACACGAGTGAAAACCCGAGCCAATTCCCCTACATACACGAGCCTTGCTACGAGCTTTTCCACAATTTTCTCGAGTGACCCAAAATTCTAATTTAAAACATTTTCTAAGAACTCTGCTCTAACATCAAAAATCTTACTTCGAGTTAATCTTCCATTTCCACGAGCGCGAACCCGAGCAAAACTTACTCTTCCCCAAAACCCAAAACCCAAAAACCATGGTGCACGCGACAATCACCGTGCATATGCACTAGCACGGCAACCCTTTCCGACCACTCGCGATGACTTTCGCATGTCAACGATCATCCTCCAACTCAATTATGACCCTCGAACCATTAGTAGTAGCTCAAAATCAAAATCGAGCTATCATGACTTCCATGAAACCAATTGCAGACCACAAACCACCCTCGGTCTGACAACCATGGCTAGCATTAATCCCCTCAACTTCACCAGAGCTTCTCCACTGGCCCACAACCCTTTCCCCCCCGGTGCGATCGCGTGCAGTTCAACCACCAAGACGCAGCAACACGATTCTAGTAATAGCAAAAAAACTACCTTTAAACCCTAAATTGGTTTTGCGCGACCACCACGATTGATGACAAGAACCATGATCATTTTTCCTACAACCTACAACACATTATCTCCCTCCAGATTCGAACCCGAAGTTCGATTCCACTTATATCACCAGAAATTGATGTTATTCACAATTCTGTTCAACTCTAAATGCCAAGCGATTTCTAGAGCTAAAAATCATGACATTATCATTAAAATTCATCAACTTGTAACTCGAATCAGAGAATGAATTCAAAACAAGAATTTACGAACATCAAATTTTGAATCTTTGATTTATTTTACCGTAATATTTTGTTTTTGGAATATTTACCAAGTATTTCTGCTTACAGTCATTTTAAAAATGAAATTATATGGTTATCATCATTTCTTCTTCAAGGTTCATAGCCTAATATTGATTTTACAAAGACAAGTTAAATTTTAGGCTTAAGTTTGAAACCTTGTAAATCCTGGAATGAAACTCTGTTTGTATATAAACATTGACATGCAAACCATCCTATACATACTTCACCAACATGCAAGCATCATACCATATTTTCTAGATTGATCTGGATCTGATTGCATCTACTTAGCTTGATCTGGGTTTTGATCTTGAAGCTTAATTGTATAAACCTGATTTTCTTTACCTGTTCTTAAATCTTTTTCTTCTTTTACTGTTCTTACAATTTCCAGAAAAATAAATAAAAATATTCAACTTATTTCTTGTAAATGAAATTTGAAAACTCAATTATGTTCAAAACAAACAATTTTTGTTTGATTTCTTTAGCCTAACAAAGATCACATTAAGAAAACTTTATACACAATCTTCTTATTTAGCCTGTTAGAAAATAACAGAGTTAAACACCAACTTGCATACCAATATGTTCAGGCATATAATCATGTATCCAGTTTTAAACAAGCATGCATACATAAATTTAAACATATATTCCGAAATTCACATCATCATGTCACATACCACAAATAAAACTGATTTATGGGTTAGAATTACTCACATGTTTTGATGATGAACAAGAACAGGCTCTGAAAAAAATGAAATCTGCCCTGATTTATGATCTTTCTCAATTTTGAATAAACTTGAATCTTTGCTTAGTTTAAATCTGAAGTTGTTGCTAGATAAAATTGGATTGAACTTGCATGCATTAATTGCTACAGTTTGAATTCGAATTCTCATATTTCCCTTTGCTTCCAGTTTGAGATTTTGGATAGTTTTGACTGAATTTATCTTTGCCTCTAAATCAACTATGAAGCTTTAACAGAAATTACAGTTTTCCAGGATTTTACTTTTGGTTACAAATCCTACCTCTTTTCTAATTTATGGTCTACATTTTTACTTTGTTAAGTTTGAATCTAAGGAAAAGAGTATAGAAGAAATGGAGATGTATGTTTAGAAATTTGTTTTAATTTTTAATTATAACTTTTGAAAATAAGATACAATTGACACTTGTTTGTCATGCATAATAATATTCTTACAAATGTTAAATTTATGAGAAGATTTACTTACACTTGTAGATATGTATATTTTATGCCCCTTTTTTTCATAAAGATTTATATTATGATTATCATTTATAAACTTAAGAGAAAAATTTAAACCTTTTTATTAAGTCTTTTTTTTAAGATATCCATTTTTTTTAATTTTTTTTATATATTCAAATTTGCTTTAAGAAATTTATCTTTCGATTTCAACCTCAATTTCAAATTAAATTGACTCATATATGTATTTAAACAAACACACATTACATTTGTTATATGTTTATATAAATTATGTAATTTAGAAAGAAAGAATATTTATTTTATTTTATTTTATTAATTTTATTTAAATTTTATACTTAAGTTGTTATTATACTTAAATTGATAACAATACATAATTACAAGTGTTAAAGATGTCCAATTTAATTCAAATCAATGCTTCCAAATTATTTTACATATATGTATATATATGCTCACCTATATAATTGTATGTCTATATTAAAACATTTCAATATTATAAAGTTTTTATACACATCTATTAACATATTCTAATCTACCATCAGATTTATTATTTCTAAATAATTATTTATTTAAATTCGTACATATATATCCAGATATTTCTAATTATCAGAATTTCATTTATTAATTCCCAATAAAAATCAGTATTTTTATAATTAACCTAGTTAATTATCAATTAACGGATGTTTAAAAATTCGGGTTATCACACTCCTCCCCCATTTGAATCTTTTTGTCCTCGAAAAGGAACGAAGCCAGATTTATTAAAATGCTCGTAATCAGATATATTTCTCTTTGATAACTTAAAAACATTTCAAAATCAATATAATATTACCAAAATAGTTTTATAAAAATACTTTTATAACTCGATGTTTCCACAAGTCCGTCTTTGTTCTCACAGAAATTCGGTCATACGTTGATCAGGCGAAGGACTGAAAATCTATAAGTACTTAGCAGACCCGTTTCAACACCCAGTGAAAATACTTGGAAAATAATTTTATTGAAAATATAGAAAAAAGTTTTGAAAATAGAGGATATATCTTTGGTGAGAATGCTCTGGAAATCATCACTCCCATCCATGGTCGCAGTTAACCCGATGGTTATGTTGTCATCCCGACAAAATCCATAGGTAACTGTAGGCCTTCGCGCCCCTCGATTACACCATGGAACCCGCTACAGATCGCAGCTACAACTGGGGTTACGTAGCTATCACAGCAAAAACCCATATAACCATAGGCATCAGCGCCCTCGAATTTCGCTGCCAAAAGAATGAAACTTCTCCACTCCACTTGACCATAGATCGCAGTCTACCGATGTTGCGTTGCCTTCCCGGCAAAATCAAGTGTAGACCGTCGACACTCATCCTCCACACGATTTTCGCTATGGTCCCCACAGTAGATCGCAGTGACATCGAGTTACACTGTCGTCACAGCATAACCCAAATGCCCATGTAGGCATCAGCGCCCTCGACTTTCGCTACCCAATAATCCTCAGGAACTAGTTTGTCCGGACTCCTCACAGGATCAACTTTAGAACCCCCCCTGGGGCTCAAGGCAGCACCACCCAGTGGTACTCCTAAGAAGTCCATTCCAAGGGAGCGCCTTTTTCCCCAGAGCCATCATAAAAACATTTTATACTATACATATATAGTATCTTTAAATCATACACCTAGTATGATATCATACATAGCTCCTTTATACAAAATCGATTATCCCAAAATCGATAATTCTCAAACTAGGCTTTCCAAATTCAATATTGATTTTACCCAAAAATCAAAAGCCTTTCCAAATCCAAAGGTTCCCAAAACCTTTTCTAAAATCCTCATAAGATCCTTTATATATATATATATACACACATATATATAATTTTTAAAACTTTGGATCATTTCAAACTTTTATAAAATTCCTTTTATACTTCAAACATTTTCAAAAACCCTTTTCTTCTGGCAAAAGATTCAACAAGGGGAGTTTTGATCTTATATAACAAAGATATATAACTTTGTTTACTCAAATCAAATATACAAATTTGATTACTTTTTTTTTCCAAAATCATTTTCATCCAATTCCGTACGATGTACACATATCATTCGTATGCCATACCAATCTGATCGCTCACTCGACCACACAATTTCATTTCCGAACTAGTATCGTCCACCCGACTTCCTAATGCGGACACAGGTCTGGTTTCTTGATCAGAAACCGTCATTCTCCTTACATAGTCATAACTATGATAGAGAATATCCAGAACCAATCAACAATCCATATCCAGGTTCGCCGTCGAAAATCGAGTGAAAAATCCCACTCGGATCGATATAACTATTTTGAAATTCTGTGCTCGAATCTGGATCAAATCACTATGCGAATAGAATAACATACGTACACCCTACGTATTTATCTTTATTGGTTATTAACCAAATTAATTTCATTTCTATTTACATTCACTTTGATTTTCATTCACTTACTCACAATTGCCTCAATCCGTTTGAATTATCATCTCTATTTTTATCCTGATTGGGTATTTATCCAATAACAGTTTGAACTCCGATCAGTTTAAATTTAGAAAATAGCTTGAAAAATTATAAATAGATAAGTAGTTGGAAAATAATTACTAGTTTGTAAAATAAGTGTAAAATAGTTAGAAAATAGTTAAAATATTTATAGAAAATTTTAAATAATTGCAAAATAATAGTAAGATAGTAATTTGTTTATAAAACAGTTGGAAAATTGCTAAACTGTTTCAAAAATAATTGTAAAATAAATATAAGATAGTTTGGCTTTTAAAAGAAAGGTTGTATATATAATAAATAGCTTGGAAAAATAGGTTTATATTAAAAAAAATTTATGTTAAAATAAAATAGTCCAGTGTCAAAACTGTTCACTTCCCAATCTCCATTCTCATCAATTTAATTTAAATTTCCACTTCATTTAAATTGACCCAATTCCAATTTAAATAACTCCAATTTCCATTGAAATTGATTCAACCCCAATTCAAGTTGAATTAACCTCAATTTCTTTCCAAATTTAACTTTATTCAACCTTGATCTCAAATTCTACTAATTCAAATAAATTTCAATTGAACTAGTCCCAATATTAATTCATTTCAACTCAGTTTAAATTAATTCCAATTTCAAACTCCATTTCCAAATCAAGTTGAATTGTTCCTGATTTCCTTCCAAATTCAATTCAAACTCCATTTGAATTTAAAATTATTCAACTTTAATTACAATTCCAAATTATTCAAATAAATTTGGACTAATTTCAAGTTGAATCCACTTCAAATTTCAAATCGTTTCAAATTAATCCAATTCAAATTTTCCATTTGAATCTTATACTCATACATCTTCAATCACAATTTCAATTAATTCAAATCAATTCAATTTGAACCAACTTCAAATTCCAGTTCACTATGAACCATCTCGAATTACATAAATTCGAGTTAATACTTCAATTGTTGATTTAATTCTTTTAAATCAATTTACCTTTAAAGTTTTAAACAATTCAATTCACAATTCAAACCTCACATATTATACCATAAGTAAAATTAACCTCTTTTTTTTATCAATAACCAAAACCTTTAAACAGTTTAATTTTGAGTCAAATTCTCAAAATTCCATTTTAAATTATCTCTATGATGGATATATTACCACACTTCACTTCTCATTCATTTAAACAAATCCAATTCATAATTTAAAGGATATTAATAACAATAGGATGATATCATCCAATTCATTTTCAAATTCTAGATCTCAAACCCAATTTGAGATCACTCAAACTCTCAATTACAATCAACCATTTAACTTTCCTAGTTAAATCTTTAATTTCATCTTAAAATTTACAAATCAGGTTGAACATTGTAATATTTTTAACTTTTTCCAACTTAAACTCAATTCACTTAATCCAGTCAACCTTACCCAGTTTGAACTTCCATTTCAAATTTTGAACTTCACATTAATAATTTTCCCATTTATAAGCTCAAAAACTTATTACCTTGGGTATCACATCTTATCCCAGATTCAAAACTCAATATTTAGAGTTTATTTCTAACCATCTTTGATAGTATGTATATCCACATATATACATATTAATTTCTTTTACATACCAAGTTATACTTTAAAACTTCAAACCACCTTTGGTTTTTAATTCAAAACGAATTCCTTTAAATTTTCAAACAACTTCTTGTTTGAAATAGGACCATTTCATTCAAATACATTAAATAATATTATTTATTATTTCTTTAAATTAATTACATCATTAATTAATCACATTCGGTAAATAACTTATTTCTTAATTACCTTCATTAAGTAATTGTCCCTTAAATTACTTGCCTCTAGTTACTTCATTAAGTAACTCCCTCTTTATTTATCATTTCCAATTATTATCCATTAATTAAGCTCATTAAATAAATTTCAATTAATTACATAAATCAATTGATTATCCTTATCCTGAAACCTTTTCCGAATTCAAGTTTTAATTTCAGTTTGGTTGTATTTCTATTACTTCTTAATTTAATTCAATAATTTAATAACCAATTCCCTTACTATTTGTTAGAAAGGTATATTACTTTATATATCGAAATATAATCTTATATAAAACCATTTAAAATCTTTATATAAGAAAATAACAAGTACGCTCTCTTTTATATATATACACTCAACTCATTCAAGGGTACCACTTACCATATCCTTAATGAGTAATCCCACCAGAGCCAAGGCTCTCGCTTAACCTTCAGTTCTGATACCAAATGTAACAACCCGGAAATTTCGATCCCGAAATTTCCAAATAGTTAGAGAAAAGAAGAAAAGAGATAGAAGAAGAACAGAAAAGAAACACACAATCTTACATTCGCAGCGGATAAAATATAATATCAATAATAATAATTATACCAAAGAAAACTATATCTATCAATTTTACATCGATATATCAGAGTTACAACAATTTTACACAACATTGGACAGATACAATTTAACATGTCTCAGATATACACAATATCATAGAGTAAACTCTCCATACGACCCTGTCATCCAACTTGCCTCCTAGGCTCCAAAACGTCCTTACCTGAAAATCTGTAATACTCGGTCTGACCCGAGCATTACATCAAAGTAACACCCGGGTCAGGCTGGAAACCAGCGTGAGTAAACACATCTAATAAGGAATACAAAAGCATAACACTTATATAAACCCGGGGTACTCGTCTAAATTTTCAAATTCACAATTTGTTATAGACATCATGATATCACACATCAATATCAAAATACCAGAACTTAGATTAACATACAAATTCATTTAAATCATTCCATACCATCCTGTTGATTTCACATATCAATAAAGAATCGAAGTGGTTTCGGGTATTTCTAATACCCGACACCGGCCTCTTCGAATCCAATGTCCTAATAACCCAAGATATTCAAGTGAAATAAAATTTAACTTTAAAAAAACAGAGTGTTACAGTAAATTATCATCAATAGATAACTACATCATCACAGTTTAAATCCAATATATCATATCACATAGCATTACGAATCATATATTAGGGATCACAATTAATCTAAGGCTTCCAATATCATTCTATCATCCATATACAAGGTTGATTAGCCATACCATTCTAATTAATTTAAATATATTAAATTAATTACTTCCATCATCTTTAAATCCTGCTTACTCAACATCAATTAGTTACAAATCAATTAATTAATAATCCTCTAATTATCTTCTTAATCAATTATTTTTGATTAATTATTCTTTAATTACAATAAGTAATTAATTCTTAATTAATTATACAAATTTATTATCCAATACACATCCATACTAATTATATTGATTCTTAATTGATCACTCAAATTAATTATCTTATAATCTCTTTATTGATCAATCATCCCTTAATTGATCATGATCATTATCTAACTAATCATTAAGTCTTTATTAAAAGATTTCCTTATTACTATTCAAAAACACATTTGAAACATTTAACTTTCTACTTTCAAATTTCATTTCAAATTTAAAATTTAAAATGAAAACAACTTTTAACTTAACAAAGTTTAAAATCCTTTACAAACTTAATTGTTTTGAAAACCCTTTATTTTCAAAACCTTTAATTTTACTTCCTACTCAATTCATCAAAAAGAATAATTCAGAAATTCCTTTAGCTAATCCAGTAAAGTTAAAAAAAACTGGAAATATAACCATCCACGCATACACGAGTGAAAACCCGAGCCAATTCCCCTACATACACGAGCCTTGCTTCAAGCTTTTCCACAATTTTCTCGAGTGACCCAAAATTCCAATTTAAAACATTTTCTAAGAACTCTGCTCTAACATCAAAACTCTTACTTCGAGTTAATCTTCCATTTCCATGAGAGCGAACCCGAGCAAATCTTCCTCTTCCCCAAAACCCAAAACCCAAAAACCATGGTGCATGCGACAATCACCGTGCATATGCACTAGCACGGCAACCCTTTCCGACCACTCGCGATGACTTTCGCATGTCAACGATCATCCTCCAACTCAATTCTGACCCTCGAACCATTAGCAGTAGCTCGAAATCAAAATCGAGCTATCATGACTTCCTTGAAACCAATTGCAGACCACAAACCCCCCTCGGACTGACAACCACGGCTACCATTAATCCCCTCAACTTCACCAGAGCTTCTCCACTGGCCCACAACCCTTTCCCCCCCGGTGAGATCGCGTGCAGTTCAACCACCAAGACGCAGTAACACGATTCTAGTAACAGCAAAAAAACTACCTTTAAACCCTAAATTGGTTTTGCGCGACCACCACGATTGATGAGAAGAATCATGATCATTTTTCCTACAACCTACGACACATTATCTCCCTCCAGATTCGAACCCGAAGCTCGATTCCACTTATATCACCGGAAATTGATGTTATTCACAATTCTGTTCAACTCTAAATGCCAAGCGATTTCTAGAGCTAAAAATCATGACATTATCATTAAAATTCATCAACTTGTAACTCGAATCAGAGAATGAATTCAAAACAAGAATTTACGAACATCAAATTTTGAGTCTTTGATTTATTTTACTGTAATATTTTGTTTTTGGAATATTTACCAAGTATTTCTGCTTACAGTCATTTTAAAAATGAAATTATATGGTTATCATCATTTCTTCTTCAAGGTTCATAGCCTAATATTGATTTTACAAAGAGAATTTAAATTTTAGGCTTAAGTTTGAAACCCTATAAATCCTGGAATGAAACTCTGTTTGTATATAAACATTGACATGCAAACCATCCTATACATATTTCACCAACATGCAAGCACCATACCATATTTTCCAGATTGATCTGGATCTGATTGCATCTACTTAGCTTGATCTGGGTTTTGATCTTGAAGCTTAATTGTACAAACTTGATTTTCTTTACCTGTTCTTAATTTTTTTTCTTATTTTACTGTCCTTACAATTTCCAAAAAAAAAAAAAAAAAATTCAACTTATTTCTTGTAAATGAAATTTGAAAACTAAATTATGTTTAAAACAAACAATTTTTTTTGATTGCTTTAGCCTAACAAAGATCACATTAAGAAAACTTTATACACAATCTTCTTATTTAGCCTGTTAGAAAATAACAGAGTTAAATACCAACTTGCATACCAATATGTTCAGGCATATAATCATGTATCCAGTTTTAAACAAGCATGCATACATAAATTTAAACATATATTCCGAAATTCACATCAATAATGTCACATACCACAAATAAAACCTATTTATGGTTTAGAATTACACACATGTTTTGATGATGAACAAGAACAGGCTCTGAAAAAAATTAAATCTGCCCTGATTTATGATCTTGCTCAATTTTCAATAAACTTGAATCTTTGCTTAGTTTAAATCTGAAGTTGTTGCTAGATAAAATTGGATTGAACTTGCATGCATTAATTGCTACAGTTTGAATTCGAATTCTCATATTTCCCTTTGCTTCCAGTTTGAGATTTTGGATAGTTTTGACTGAATTTATCTTTGCCTCTAAATCAACTATGAAGCTTTAGCAGAAATTACAGTTTTCCAGGATTTTACTTTTGGTTACAAATCCTACCTCTTTTCTAATTTATGGTCTGCATTTTTACTTTGTTAAGTTTGAATCTAAGGAAAAGAGAATAGAAGAAATGGTGATGTATGTTTAAAAATTTGTTTTAATTTTTAATGATAACTTTTGAAAATAAGATACAATTGACACTTGTTTGTCATGCATAATAATATTCTTACAAATGTTAAATTTATGACAAGATTTACTTACACTTGTAGATATGTATATTTTATGCCCCTTTTTTTCATAAAGATTTATATTATGATTATCATTTATAAACTTAAGAGAAGAATTTAAACCTTTATATTAAGTCTTTTTTTTAAGATATCCATTTTTTTTAATTTTTTTTATATATTCAAATTTGCTTTAAGAAATTTATCTTTGGATTTAACCTCAATTTCAAATTAAATTGACTCATATATGTATTTAAACAAACACACATTACATTTGTTATATGTTTATATAAATTATGTAATTTAGAAAGAAAGAATATTAATTTTATTTTATTTTATTAATTTTATTTAAATTTTATACTTAAGTTGTTACTATACTTAAATTGATAACAATACATAATTACAAGTGTTAAAGATGTCCAATTTAATTCAAATCAATGCTTCCAAATTATTTTACATATATGTATATATATGCTCACCTATATAATTGTATGCGTATATTAAAACATTTCAATATTATAAAGTTTTTATACACATCTATTAACATATTCTAATCTACCATCAGATTTATTATTTCTAAATAATTATTTATTTAAATTCATACATATATATCCAGATATTTCTAATTATCAGAATTTCATTTATTAATTCCCAATAAAAATCAGTATTTCTATAATTAACCTAGTTAATTATCAATTAACGGATGTTTAAAAATTCGGGTTATCACACTCCTCCCCCCTTTGAATCTTTTCGTCCTCGAAAAGGAACGAAGCCAGATTTATTAAAATGCTTGTAATCAGATAAATTTCTCTTTGATAACTGAAAAACATTTCAAAATCAATATAATATTACCAAAATAGTTTTATAAAAATACTTTTATAACTCGATGTTTCCACAAGTCCGTCTTTGTTCTCACAGAAATTCGGTCATACGTTGATCAGGAGTAGGACTGAAAATCTATAAGTACTTAGCAGACCCGTTTCAACACCCAGTGAAAATACTTGGAAAATAATTTTATTGAAAATATAGATTTTTTTTTGAAAATAGAGGATATATCTTTGGTGAGAATGCTCTGGAAATCATCACTTCCATCCATGGTCGCAGTTAACCCGATGGTTACGTTGTCATCCCGACAAAATGCATAGATAACTGTAGGCCTTCGCCCACCTCGATTACACCATGGAACCCGCTACAGATCGCAGCTACAACTGGGGTTACGTAGCTATCACAGCAAAAACCCATATAACTATAGGCATCAGCGCCCTCGAATTTCGCTGCCAAAAGAATGAAACTTCTCCACTCCACTTGACCATAGATCGCAGTCTACCGATGTTGCGTTGCCTTCCCGGCAAAATCAAGTGTAGACCGTTGACACTCATCCTCCACACGATTTTCGCTATGGTCACCACTGTAACAACCCGCATATTTATCGAGTTTGTATTTAAATATTTTATTTAAATATTAACTCGTTAATCGGATTTTGGTCCGAAAAGCTACTTTTTGCAAACGGTCAAATTAGGACTCGAGACCACTTCCATTGAGTTCGAAATGTCGTTTACAACTTTTTAAGTATAAACATCGATAGGTTTGGAGTTAGTGAAATTTCACTAACTTTTCCCGCTTTGGACTTTGGGTTAGTTTAGCCTATTAAGCCCAAGTTCCAACCCTCTTCTCCTCACTCTTCATAAATTTCCTAACTAATCAAGCTTTGGCATTAATGGTGGAGGGAATGGGAAATTAAAACTCCAAGCACAAATTCAATTGCAAATCCAACATTCAACTCCAAATTCAAGTAGAAGATATTGGATTCAAGCTTTGGATTGCTTCTCCTTGCTTTCAAGCTTCATCTTCATAAACTTTAGTGCAAAGGTGAGATTTTTGTCTCACAAATCTAGTCTATAACTATATTGGACTGTTGGGAATGATTCCCTATCACTTTTGCATGCACATTTGCATTTGGTTTGGATTGGATTGGCGAAAAACTCCAATTTTTAGCATTTTGGTGAATTTTCTGCACTTAGGTCGTTCTGGCCATTTTTAGGTCGTTCTGAGTTAAGTCGTTCGTCCATGGGTCGTGAGTCGTTCACGAGTTAACTTTAGGTCGTTCTGGAAGAATTGGCACTTCGGAATTAGGTCGCTCACGAGTTAAGTCGTTAGGTCGCTCGCGAGTTAGTACCATAGGTCGCAGGGCTTTAGGTCATTCTGGAAGTATTGGCACTTCGGAGTTAGGTCGCTCGCGAGTTAAGCCTTAAGTCGTAGGTCGCTCACGAGTTTGGCCTTAAGCCGTAGGTCGCTCGCGAGTTAAGCTTTAAGTCTTAGGTCGTTTCCGACCTATAATCTCTAGGCAAACGTTAAGTCGCTCGCCCTGGTTTATCTCGTAGGTCGTCTCCGACCTAAGCTCCAGATAAGTCGTTCGAGTTAGGTCGTTGGACCATTTACCTTAGGTCGCTCGTCCACTAAGTCGGCCTGGTTTATCTCGTAGGTCGTCTCCGACCTAAGCTCCAGATAAGTCGTTCGAGTTAGGTCGTTGGACCATTTACCTTAGGTCGCTCGTCCACTAAGTCGGCCTGGTTTATCTCGTAGGTCGTCTCCGACCTAAGCTCCAGATAAGTCGTTCGAGTTAGGTCGTTGGACCATTTACCTTAGGTCGCTCGACTCTGTTAAGTCGGCCATGTTGGGTCGTGAGTCATCGTTAGGTCGCGAACACCTCTAGGTCGCAACCACTAAGTCGCTTGACCCCTTAGACCCCTAGGTCGCAGCCGTTAGGTCGTATGACCCTTGAGTCGTTAGGTCGTTAGACCTCATTTTGTCTTCACTAGGTCGTACCGTTTTGGTCGGGGCGCTGCACCCCCACCTTGGGGGGTTGCCACCCCTCCTGGACCCCCCCTCCGTAGGGGATCTTATCTGAAAAACATTGAGCTGATTTCCTTGGATTTTATTCGCATCTCTGTATGCGATCTTTGTGACTGATTGTTTCTACACTTGCTTATGTGTTTTGTCACTTTATAATACAAAGGTTTCAATACTAGTAGTAAATATCAAAACTCTTTTAACAAACAATTTCAACTCTATTTTTAATAACAAAGCTCTTTTCTTAAACCGTTTTCCAATCTATTAGTATATACAAGCCTTTACCTCACTCGGATGAGAAATCTAATTAAACGACTTAGTAAAACAAGTGGTATGAAACGCTTGCGTTCACTTCGTCGGTTAATTCTTGGACTTGTTCGATTGAACCTCTTGTGACAATTTTATTAGTGAAGATTTACAGTTTGTTCGTAAATATTTAAGTTAAGCAAGTGGTTATGGGACATGAAGCTAAACTTCTATATTTACTAGCTTAGTGTAATTGACACTTCTCGTTGATCTTGATGATCGCTTTATGAATTAGACTAGCAATTGCGCGATGTCTCTTTCATTGCAAGGTTAGACTAGACACCACTTGTGTGATTCCATTCACACATACCTTTCTGCTTTTTGGTTAGTCTTGACCTCAATCTGTGTGATTCCACTCACACATGTGGGGTAGCTCCCCATGGTCTTCGGACCGTCATGTGATAGGCCTCTTTCCCTTTTTATGATTTCTGGATTTCTCGTGTTGATTTCTGGAATTTATGTCATTGACTTGTTATGAGTACAAGTTTAGGGTATGATGCCCTCTTCGAATCTTTGAGAAGATTCTTGTGATATTGATTATCTCTTATTGATTGATCTTCTGTTGATTATTATTTACATACTTATAGTGGTATGTCGTTATGGATATTTATGTTTATGCCATATCTTTTATGTTATATCATGTCATCTGATATTTATAGCTAGACTGATCCGTTTATTATTTTCTTAAATAATACTCGGGTCAGACCGAGATGTTACAGGTGCTTCTGCTTGACTTCTTCCCAGGGATTCATCACTCTGACTTTTGGCTAACTGTTTAGATTAGCAGTTTTTGTTGTATACACTTGAGATATAGACTCATAGTTGTATTCTTTTGTATAGCACGTGTTGCTATTCTTTTGTATTATCGTGGATCTTACTGACCACTACTCTGATGTACACTTTCATGTGTTAGTTATATATTCATATCTTCTTCCGCCTTTGTGATATGGATATCTGTGACTGATTTGTGATATGATTATTTCTATGTTTGTTTCCAAAGATTATTTATAGCCACCGTGTGATAAGCAATTACATGGATGGTCGCTCCTCAACAGCCTTATTCTCCGTGCTAGTTGACAGCACTACTCCGGAGTGTTCTTGGCTAGTGTGGGTATAGAGGTGGGGCGTCACAACCACAGTAGATCGCAGTGACATCGAGTTACACTGTCGTCACAGTAACCCAAATGCCCCTGTAGGCATCAGCGCCCTCGACTTTCGCTACCCAATAATCCTCAGGAACTAGTTTGTCCGGACTCCTCACAGGATCAACTTTAGAACCACCCCTTGGGGCTCAAGGCAGCACCACCAAGTGGTACTCCTGAGAAGTCCATTCCAAGGGAGCGCCTTTTTCCCCAGAGCCATCATCAAAACATTTTATACTATACATATATAGTATCTTTAAATCATACACCTAGTATGATCTCATACAAAGCTCCTTTATACAAAATCGATTATCCCAAAATCGATAATTCTCAAACTAGGCTTTCCAAATTCAATATTGATTTTACCCAAAAATCAAAAGCCTTTCCAAATCCAAAGGTTCCCAAAACCTTTTCTAAAATCAATATCTCACATCAATATCAAAATACCAGAACTTAGATTAAAAGACAAATTCATTTAAATCATTCCATACCATCCTGTTGATTTCACATATCAATAAAGAATCGAAGTGGTTACGGGTATTTCTAATATCCGACACCGGCCTCTTCGAATCCAATGTCCTAATAACCCAAGATATTCATGTGAAATAAAATTTAACTTTAAAAAAACAGGGTGTTACAGTAAATTATCATCAATAGATAACTACATCATCACATTTTAAATCCAATATATCATATCACATAGCATTACGAATCATATATTAGGGATCACAATTAATCTAAGGCTTCCGATATCATTCTATCATCCATATACAAGGTTGATTAGCCATACCATTCTAATTAATTTAAATATATTAAATTAATTACTTCCATCATCTTTAAATCCTGCTTACTCAACATCAATTAGTTACAAATCAATTAATTAATAATCCTCTAATTATCTTCTTAATCAATTATTTTTGATTAATTATTCTTTAATTACAATAAGTAATTAATTCTTAATTAATTATACAAATTTATTATCCAATACACATCCATAATAATTACATTGATTCTTAATTAATCACTCAAATTAATTATCTTATAATCTCTTTATTGATCAATCATCCCTTAATTGATCATGATCATTATCTAACTAATCATTAAGTCTTTATTTAAAAGATTTCCTTATTACTATTCAAAAACTCATTTGAAACATTTAACTTTCTACTTTCAAATTTCATTTCAAATTTAAAATTTAAAATGAAGACAACTTTTAACTTAACAAAGTTTAAAATCCTTTACAAACTTAATTGTTTTGAAAACCCTTTATTTTCAAAACCTTTAATTTTACTTCCTACTAAAATTTATCAAAAAGAATAATTCGGAAATTCCTTTAGCTAATCCAGTAAAGTTAAAAAAAACTGGAAATATAACCATCTAGGCATACACGAGTGAAAACCCGAGCCAATTCCCCTACATACACGAGCCTTGCTTCGAGCTTTTCCACAATTTTCTCGAGTGACCCAAAATTCCAATTTAAAACATTTTCTAAGAACTCTGCTCTAACATCAAAAATCTTATTTCGAGTTAATCTTCCATTTCCACGAGCGCGAACCCGAGCAAAACTTCCTCTTCCTCAAAACCCAAAACCCAAAAACCATGGTGCACGCGACAATCACCGTGCATATGCACTAGCACGACAACCCTTTCCGACCACTCGTGATGACTTTCGCATGTCAACGATCATCCTCCAACTCAATTCTGACCCTCGAACCATTAGCAGTAGCTCGAAATGAAAATCGAGCTATCATGACTTCCTTGAAACCAATTGCCGACCACAAACCCTCCTCGGTCTGACAACCACGGCTGCCATTAATCCCCTCAACTTCACCAGAGCTTCTCCACTGGCCCACAACCCTTTCCCTCCCGGTGCGATCGCGTGCAGTTCAACCACCAAGACGCAGCAACACAATTCTAGTAACAACAAAAAAACTACCTTTAAACCCTAAATTGGTTTCGCGCGACCACCACGATTGATGAGAAGAATCATGATCATTTTTCCTACAACCTACAACACATTATCTCCCTCCAGATCCGAACCCGAAGTTCAATTCCACTTATATCACTGGAAATTGATGTTATTCACAATTCTGTTCAACTCTAAATGCCAAGCAATTTCCAGAGCCAAAAATCATGACATTATCATTAAAATTCATCAACTTGTAACTCGAATCAGAGAATGAATTCAAAACAAGAATTTACGAACATCAAATTTTGAGTCTTTGATTTATTTTACTGTAATATTTTGTTTTTGGAATATTTACCAAGTATTTCTGCTTATAGTCATTTTAAAAATGAAATTATATGGTTATCATCATTTCTTCTTCAAGGTTCATAGCCTAATATTGATTTTACAAAGAGAATTTAAATTTTAGGCTTAAGTTTGAAACCCTGTAAATCCTGGATTGAAACTCTGTTTGTATATAAACATTGACATGCAAACCATCCTATACATATTTCACCAACATGCAAGCATCATACCATATTTTCCAGATTGATCTGGATCTGATTGCATCTACTTAGCTTGATCTGGGTTTTGATCTTGAAGCTTAATTGTATAAACTTGATTTTCTTTACCTGTTCTTAAATTTTTTTTCTTCTTTTACTGCCCTTACAATTTCCAGAAAAAAATAAAAAAAAATCAACTTATTTCTTGTAAATGAAATTTGAAAACTCAATTATGTTTAAAACAAACAGTTTTTGTTTGATTGCTTTAGCCTAACAAAGATCACATTAAGAAAACTTTATATACAATCTTCTTATTTAGCCTGTTAGAAAATAACAGAGTTAAACACCAACTTGCATACCAATATGTTCAGGCATATAATCATGTATCCAGTTTTAAACAAGCATGCATACATAAATTTAAACATATATTCCAGAATTCACATCAATCATGTCACATACCACAAATAAAACTGATTTATGGGATAGAATTACTCACATGTTTTGATGATGAACAAGAACAGGCTCTGAAAAAAATGAAATCTGCCCTGATTTATGATCTTGCTCAATTTTGAACAAACTTGAATCTTTTCTTAGTTTAAATCTGAAGTTGTTGCTAGATAAAATTGGATTGAACTTGCATGCATTAATTGCTACAGTTTGAATTCGAATTCTCATATTTCCCTTTGCTTCCAGTTTGAGATTTTGGATAGTTTTGACTGAATTTATGTTTGCCTCTAAATCAACCATGTAGCTTTAGCAGAAATTACAGTTTTCCAGGATTTTACTTTTGGTTACAAATCCTACCTCTTTTCTAATTTATGGTCTGCATTTTTACTTTGTTAAGTTTGAATCTAAGGAAAAGAGAATAGAAGAAATGGTAATGTATGTTTAAAACTTTGTTTTAATTTTTAATTATAACATTTGAAAATAAGATACAATTGACACTTGTTTGTCATGCATAATAATATTCTTACAAATGTTAAATTTATGACAAGATTTACTTACACTTGTAAATATGTATATTTTATGCCCCTTTTTTTCATAAAGATTTATATTATGATTATCATCTATAAACTTAAGAGAAGAATTTAAACCTTTTCATTAAGTCTTTTTTTTAAGATATCCATTTTTTTTATATATTCAAATTTGCTTTAAGAAATTTATCTTTGGATTTCAACCTCAATTTCAAATTAAATTGACTCATATATGTATTTAAACAAACACACATTACATTTGTTATATGTTTATATAAATTATGTAATTTAGAAAGAAAGAATATTAATTTTATTTTATTTTATTAATTTTATTTAAATTTTATACTTAAGTTGTTATTATACTTAAATTGATAACAATACATATTTACTAGTGTTAAAGATGTCCAATTTAATTCAAATCAATGCTTCCAAATTATTTTACATATATGTATATATATGCTCACCTATATAATTGTATGTGTATATGAAAACATTTCAATATTATAAAGTTTTTATACAAATCTATTAACATATTCTAATCTACCATCAGATTTATTATTTCAGAATAATTATTTATTTAAATTCATACATATATATCCAGATATTTCTAATTATCAGAATTTCATTTATTAATTCCCAATAAAAATCAGTATTTCTATAATTAATCCAGTTAATTATCAATTAACGGATGTTTAAAAATTCGGGTTATCATAGTATATATGGTCATCCGCTATTATGCGTGGCGCATAGGGTCTCGCCTGCTGTATAATGTGGAAAATCAATCACTCCAACATATACATATACTACTATATATAATATAACACATTCAATCAATTTAAGAAATCAACCAACTATTTAAATTTAATGGTATACCGAAAGAGTGAGATTAACCCACCTTTGCTTTTTAATTCTGTAGTCCACTTCAATTCTTACTTGGTTTCCCAGTTTTTGACCTCGATGGAGAGTAGAAGACTGCAACATGCCATCACTGTTTATCACCTTTGTCTGGCCCAGTTCACATCACCGGTAGCCACATGAACCTCCCCAGCTTCCTCCATTGTCAGCAGCTTGTCGCATCTCAGATCATCACCAGTTGCCATTGACTAACCTCCACCCTGCAGCAATCGTTTAGCATGCTCGCTCCGATTGCGGCCTCACATCGGTTGCGATACTATAGCGACTCCATCCATCGACCGCCTAGTCTACAGCCTAAAACCCCCAAAGTCATGCTCCTTTCCCAGTCCATGCCAAGCACACGTAAACCTTGCTTCGATCACCAAGTCACGATTTTAGGATTCTGCGATCTATGCTAGTTTTGATTTTAAATTTAAGGCTTTGAGTATTTAGGGATAAACAGGTTTCGGGATTTTATAATTATGTGTTAGGCTGGTTTTACTTTTTTTTCTTCCAATCGTGTTTAAAGACATAAAAGGGGAAACACGTGTCATAAAGAAGGGAACGTGTTTAATCATGAGAGCATTATTCAGAATAAAAATATAAATCAAATTTCATTCAAATTTTTAAATCAACTCGATTTTCGCAACTCACAATCTCGATCTCCAATCGAGGCTGCCGCAAGGCATTCGTAAGGTTATACCCCTATTTCGAATGCAATGGAAAAGGCTTCGAGTCCTAATTCAATTGTATGGAGCAGATAACTTTATGGACCCAGTTATTATATTTAATTTTCGATATAAATTCTAGCGTGTTTACATATCGTACGGCCACACGACCACTTCAAAAACTACTGAAATTGAAATTCGATAATAATACACTATTATGGATCCAATGTAACTGGTTTCATTGAAATCCGAGACTATGCCTTGGAAGGTTATATTTTAAATATCGATTTAAACAATATATTTTCATAACTTAACAAACACTTCCAAATTCAATTTTAAAACTTCTATTATCTTTAGTATTACTAATCTAGATTTTACAAGCCTTCAAATTATTTTTAACAAGCTCAAAACTGAAAATGCAATATTTATCCAATTTCAAATTATTAAATCCAATAAGTTAATTATCAAATAAACAGTGATATTTGAAATTCAGGTTAAAATAACTTTCAAATATTTAAAATCAATTAAATATTCCAATTTCAAATATCCAAAAATTCCGGGCCGTCACAAGAATTCATGGTGTTCTTTTTTCTATCCTTTATGATAGAGATCCACTTTTCACCAGTAATTTCTACTAGAGTCTTTAGAAAGCTTTGGGTAATAAGCTTAACTTCAGCACAACTTATCATCCGCAGTCTGATGGACAGACTGAATGGGTGAATCGTATTCTTGAGGATCTACTTTGTGCATGCATTCTTGATTTTGGTGGAAGTCGGGAAGACCACCTACCGCTTGTTGAGTTCTCTTATAACAATAGCTTTAGTCCAGTATCGGTATGGCTCCTTTCGAACCCCTATACGAAAGGCCATGTCGATTACCTTCTTGTTGGTTGGAATCCAGGGAAAATTTTATTTTAGGCCCTGATTTTTTTCGTGAAGCTTCAAAGAAGGTTGATCTTATTCTTCAGAGAATGAAAGAGGCATAGAGTCGATAGAAATCCTGCATGGACAATCACAGGAAGCCTCTTGAATTCTCTATTGGTGATCTTGTTTATATTCGTGTATCTCCATTGAAGGGGGTCATACGTTTTAGTAGGAACGAGAAATTGGCTCCTCGATTAATAAGACCATTTCCTATTACCAAGCGTACTGTCCCAGTTGCTTATAGAGTATCACTTCCACCCTTGTTTTCTAGTATAAATGACGTGTTTCACGTCTCTCAGCTTTGGAAGTGTCTTCGTGATTCAGATTCTGTTATAGATCCTCCTATTTTTCAAGAGCTTGAGATCTCACCTGATTTATCTATTGTGCAACATCATGTCCGTGTTCTTGCTTCGAAGGTGAAACGTCTTACAAATAAGGATATACTGCTTATGAAGATTCAATGGTCTGCTAATCCCAATGATTGCACATGGGAAACCAGAGAATTTATCAAGCGATCTTATCTTGGTTTTCTATCTTCTCGTGTTAGGGGTGAGAATTTTAAAAAAAACTCAAGCTTATCTATTTCCCTTTGCAAGATTAAATAAATTATGTTGTATACAGCTCTTCTCTAGAAAATGCGAGCAAGCAATTTTATAAGGAGGGGAGTCTGTAACAACTCTGGTTTTGGTGATTACTTATGAAATTAAATTGTAAGGGTGGTTGTAATTTAATAATGGAGGAATAAAATAAACTGGAGATGAAAAATTTGTTAATTTTTTTATTTTAAATAAACAACGGATTTTGGTAGAATAAAATGGTATTGGGTTGGTTTGGTTGGTAATAAATTGAGATTAATGGAAATATGATGTTTTGGTGGTAAATTAATTAAATAAGTGAAGTAAAGAATTTAATTCAAAATTATTTGTTGTAAATAAATAAATAATGTTGGAAATAAAGTTTTGGTTATTACGAGAATTTGTGATAAAAATAAGCATTGGATGATTTTATTTTGATAAAATATAATAATTGTAGAAATAGTGATAAAATGTTGATTTTTGTTAATTTTAATGAAGTATTAGAATTCAATATGGTAAATATAGTAAATAAAAAAGGTAGAGTTTTGTTCAAAAATAATATTTGGATGTAAAAATAATAATAATAATATGGTTTTCTATGTTTGATTGGATAAGAAAATGATTTTTGGGGAAATTTTGGTGTTAAAAATATTCTTTTACAAAAATAATGGTGTAAATTGAAGTATTTGAATAAAAATAAGAATTTGACGATGGAAATATTTTTTAATGGCTAAACTAATTTTTTTTTGTTGGAATTTTTTTATAACATAGAAATATGGTTGTTTAAATTCAATTAGCGAGTTAAAGTGAAAATAGTGAAAATAAAGTTTTAACATAAATTAACTTAGTTAAAATTTAACTAAATATTAACATTTAGGCTTTTAGAGTAACGGGTTAAGCCTAAAACCCATTTCCGGAATAATCTGGAGGGAGGAAATTAATTTGTACGTACTTTCCTCACTTCCTTCTTCTACCTAAAAGAAATCAGAAAATTAGAAATGGCTTCCTTTGTAAATTCTATTCCTACACAAATTAAACCAAAAATAAGTAAAAACTAAAGAAAGAAAAGTGCAAACAAAGATTTTTAGTAAGCGATCACTTTCAATCGTAATATATTTCATAAAATCTCCATTTTGAGATTAGCAATATACTGCAACTTTTTTCTATGCTTGCATGTCCACTTTTCCATCTTCTACAGGTATCCGAAGTTTTTCCAAGGCCAAAAGAAATCTTAACAAGGTGAATTGTAACTCACTCTTCTAGCCAAACCAATCTACCTGTAAAAATTAGTTTCATTTTTCGGTTTTTCTTTTGATATTGTATAAACCGTATATTAGAATTTCTAGTTGAAAGTGAAAATCATGTCTGGATTTAACTTTGTGATCCGATATATCCTTGGTTTCATATCGGAATTGAGTGCAACCTTTTTCTAATCATAGATCATGTTTAGTAGTAGTTGTGTGCAAATTTCATAGCTTGATTCATCCCTGGAAATGTCCGGAATCATTGCTCGAAGTTGGAAATGAATAGGAAAAAATGCCAGTAGGATTCAAGACTTCCCGGTCGACCTAGGCACTCTTAGGGTTGACTATAGGGCCGACCTGAGCCATATAAGGGTTGACCCTTGCTTTTTAAATTTGTCCAGATCGTTCTGTTTTTTTCCTGTGCACTCTTTTGGTTATTTTAGTGGTTTTTGTGACCATTCCTGTAATATTTTGAAGCGTTTTGAAGGGCTTAAACCTATCGATAGGTAACCCAACATTATTGTTGATTCATACTCCAGATTGCCGTGTTTTTGAGTAGATTTCATATGCTGATTTTATGGCGTTTTCGGTGATTTTTGTTGTTTTCTAGCACATGTATTCTAAATCAATTTTGGAATTACTTTTATAATAAAATAGCTTTCGAAATAAATATTTTACAACATTAATTATTATTTTTAAGCTAGTTAAAATATATATTCTCTATAATCAAGTGTATTTCAAAGCGATAATTTCTAAACGAGTTCAAAAAATCATTTTTAAAACTATTTTCTCGAAGCAAAGTATTTTCTATCTAAAATGCACATTTTTTGGCACTCTTTGAGAGAACGAGGAAGTGGTTTAAACGATATGACAAATCCCATGGTATTGGACATGTAGGTTTGCTATATCGGTTAATTCTGGATTTGTTCTATTGAAGCTAACACATTTCATGGACCTTCGGTTCGTTTCCCAATACTGGACCTTCGGGTCATTTGGGCTTTCTAGCCGTTGGACCTCTGGGTCGTTTGGCCTTCGGATAGTTTGGCCTTCGGGTCATTTATATTAGGTGTTATATTTGTGATACAGTACTTGGCAGGCTTCGGCCATTTCGTTGAGCATGTGCAGGCGTAGCTTAGACTCGTCATTTGTGATATGGATCCATCTTTTGTTACGTTTATTGATTTATTTTTGATTTCCAAATGTTTTCTCCATTTCGCGATTATTGGGCCTTTGAGCCGTTTGATGATTTATTATATGGTGATTGCATTTTGGAATTTGAACTCTTAACCGAGTTCTATGTATTGTGATTTGTGGTTGCCATCCTTTAGCGGTTTTGAGATTTTTGATTTCCTATTTAAGAGTTATGGCATTGATGGAAGCCATTATATTGGCTGTTACAGATGACGATAATATGAGGCTATTATTTGTGATTAATTGATGTTGTTGTTGATCTTGCCTCTTTCAAGAAACTTCCATATGATGTATTTTAGTGATATTATCTCATATGAAGTAGTTGATATATATATATATATATATATATATATATCTGTGTGTGTGTATGTATGTTTGATGTTGCTTCTTCTCTTTTGAGAAGGAATATTATTGTTTATCCGTATACTTCATCTTTCTTATGCTAATTAGTTATTTAAGCTAGACTGGCCTATGTATTTTATATACACCCGCTGTACATTACAGCTATACTGCTTCCGCCATGGATTTTCTTGCTTTCTTTTGGATGGTAGTCATCTTTTGTGTAGCCTTGTTGTTATTTTGTGTACTCTGATATGTACATATTATTTTTGACTCGATATAAATATAGTGGTCTATGTACCACCACTAGTGTATCACTATGTAGTGTGCTATGATGTATCCGTATATATGTATATATATGTGTGTGACTGCTATTCTGTGATCTATTGTTGTTATATTTTGTCCTGATTGATCAATTAGCTACGTCGTTTTGTGTTAGTATGTCAATCCACTTGAGAAAGATAAAAGAAAGAAAATTAGAGCATCCAATCGACGTATTCAACACTTTTTTATGACAAATCTTATGGATGGCCACTCCAAGCCAGCCATATTCTCTACATTAACAGACAGTATTACTCCGTAATCCACTTTTATAATGTAGGTCTCAGGGTGGGGCGTCACACCAATTGTTAAGAATCAAATGTCATTGTTATATGATAATTGTGATATAGATCAAAAAAGTACTCGAAGTTCACTAAAGTCGAGAAATATACTCTCAAAGTACCACGTGATAACGACGGTTTATCAACTTCTAACATCTGAAGGAGTCGATTAACATAGTAAATAATTAAAACAACATAGCAGATCAATTCACGAAGGATCTAGCTCGATTAGTTCTCAGCAAATTGATTAAAGGGATGGGATTGAGATTCCGTTATTGACCCCAATTGCAAATAGGAGATTGATAGAGTTAGGTGTAACGACCCGTAAATTTAACTGGTTTTTAATAATGTAATTAATTGAATTTTGTGAAATTTTAAATAATAAAATTTTGAAATATAAATTTGATATTTGGAATACGTCTAATTAAACATAGCAAATGGTAAATTTTCAGTTGGAAATATGGAAGTTTATTTCTTGTGTAATTTTATTCCAATTTAAAATCAGTTAATAATTGATGATAATAAAATGTTTTTCAAACCTAAATATTTTTCTACAGAAAATTTGTAAATCATCTTCTAAGTGAGACGTCAAATTTCATTTCTTCAAATTTGGAATGTTATTGCTCCGTCGATCGTATTTTCGATGAAATAGCAGCATTTTCGGTACCGGTTATCGACTTTTGATCGATTGACCCTATAATTGATATCCGTATATTGTTTTGAACGTTTCGTCGTTCTGATCTATACGGCATATTCAGATGTCAACTTTGGAGTTCGGTATGCGGTACAATTCATGAAATGACTCCGTATCGGTTCCATATTCGAACTTTTGTATCCTTTACCTTTCTAATTGCCTGCCGTATAATTCAATCAGCCACTTGCTTTTATTAATTTCGAAATTCAATGTGTCGCCGTCACAATTTCCTGTCCAATACCATATAGCTATTTGCATTTATATTTCTTAAATTTCGTGCTTGACTATTGGTTATCCATTGGTTCCAATATTTTAAACCGGTTCATTTATTCTCTACTCTTCCTTTTCAAAAGCAATAATATAACTAGTATTGTTCTTTTTTTCTCAAGCCTGCTACCTAAAATTCTCAAACCATCAGCACGCCACCTCGCTTGCTCAGTTTCTCCTCTCCCCTTAGCCGCGAGTTCTTCCCCACATCCACCTTTTCCAACTCCGCTAGCCAATACGCCTCCCCACCTTGCTTCGGTCTCATCTAGATCGCCTTATTTTCCAATTGTTCGCTGCGTTCATTTCACATACGCAAGCACCTATGCCCACCCTTCCTCGCGCCTCCTCCTCGAGTAGCCGCACTCACCTGACAGAGTCACCATATCAGCCGCCGCACCACTGCCTGTCGTGCCTGCTCCCTGTAGCCAAGGCCTTGCCATCAGCAGCTATTTCCTTGTATTGGAAATTATTATATTGAGGTAAGTTTATAAAGTTGTTATATATATGTATAGTTCTTGTTATATACGTATATATTTTCCACAAGTTATATTGGACTGTGAGTTATTTATATATATATGATGATGAGGTTTATATGTATAACCTTTTAAGTTTGTGTATAAGTTATACATAGGTGTTGTTGTTTTAATTATATATATGTAGAACAATTTTTTTTATATGTTTAAAAGGATATTTGTGTTAGTTATATTATATATGTTGCCAACCGGCTGTTAGATTTATACAGGGATGTACCTTTATAGCATATATAATCTATTACGTATAAAAGCTTATAATTATATGTTTTATATATATACAGATCTTTTTTAAAGTATAAGACATATCGGTTTGAAAACGCAAGGGTATATATAAATATGTTAATAACGAGATTATTTAAAAATATATGTCTATATGGTATGTTTAAATATTTTGATATACATGTCGGTTATTAATATGATTTGATGATTTATACAGTATTTTCATATATATGGCAGTGCTTGTTTTGATGTATGTATGGTTTTTAAACAATGATATGTATATAAAGTATATGCTATTGTATTCGCAAGTTAAATATAAAGTAGGTTATATTCGGGTTTGGTTTATAGGTTAGCATATATACAGTTTGTGTATACATATAGTGTATAGTTATGTGCTTTTGTATATGTTAATTTATAATATTGAGGATATATATAAGTTTATTTTATAATATATATATATATATATATATTGTATAAAACTCAGTTGCGGTACGTGTATATTTATATAAATTTATATTTGATCTATTGCATTGTATATAATTTATAATATAGTAAGTTGTTGGTTGTATATATAAATACAAACTATAGATTCTGTTTTACATAAGTGTATTATGAAGTAGATGTTCGAGCCTTGTTTAAAATAGATGTGTATAAACGATATTTGTTCTAATTTATATAAAGGCTTCTTATACTTATTTTATTATATTAAATTTGTACGTTGAGTTGTACATATTACATTTTTTATGTATGATATTAGAATGCTAGTGTATTTGTTTGTATACACGTGTTTAATATATTGTTTTATGGGAAAGGTAGTTAATCTTAGTTTAGGAATGATTTTGTACATTGTATATATTTCAGTTTTGATACACGTACATGTTATTTTGAACAGATTTTGGGTTGTAATAATATACTATATATATATATATATTATGAGTTTAAAACTTTACTTTGATTTTTGAGAAAGATATATATAAATATAATATTTATTTGTTTCATTTTATTTCAAACTGTTAAGTTTTAAATGTGTTGAGTCAATTCTGTTCTGATTTGATTTCATCTATTTCTACTGATCAGCTTGTCCGTCGAACTCGAGTCCATCGTGCTTTGCTTTGAAAATCCATGCTTGGAATCGTAATTCACTCTATCGTTATATCTCTCTAACCTCGAAAGGTGAGAAATCACTCACGATTAACGTTCTTATATTTATTAAATTTGATTTCAATTGGAACGACAATTGAAATATGCTGCTGTTATTTGCATCTGTTCACCTGTGACATTTGACACCATTATCTGTTACTTATACTGATGATATATGCCTGTTGTTATATTATTATCGTATCTGTTATCACTATGCAAGTTCCCTGTTAGTATAGAATTCACTATGGGTTGAAATGATACATACCCAAATGATCTGTAGAATAGGAGAATATCGTTATGGGTTGAAATGATAGACCCATGTGATTTTCATTGAATTGAATTTGGGATTGTGGGTTGAAAGGTATATACCTGTATATATGTAAATTACGGATTTAAATGATAAATATCCATATCACTTGATCATAGGATAGAAAATTATAAACAGACACCGTTGGTCTATATATAAATATTTTGAAAATGATTTCTATGGTTTTGGAAAGAAGTATATGGTTTAATAAATATTGATTTTTGATGTTATATAAATGTTATTTTATATATAGTTAAATTCTTGATTTTAAGCTATGTATAAATTTTTTTAATATAGAATAAGTTTGATTTTATTAAAGATAATATGGTTAAGTATTTAAATTGTATTTTTAATGTAGAGTTTATAATGATTTAAATAAATTAAGGTTGGAAGATAAATTTGAAATTGATTTGAAATTGAATTTATTTAAGAATTGAACACAAATAAGTTTGATTTGAAATCTATTAAATTTTGAGATTTTGAAGAATATGATTTTTATAACTTGATTTTGGTTTAAGGGATTTAAATGAATATATCAAGTTTAAATAAATTGAAGGAATATTCAGTTATTTGAAGTTTAAAAGTTTATTTAAATGGTATTGAATTTATTTAGTAAATATTTCAAAACTAAATAATAGAAAATTGAATTTATATATATATATATATATATATATATGACATTTTCAGGTTTGGTTTTGAAATGTTTGAATATTTAAAGCTTTGGAAATATTAAAATTAAAACGGTTTATTTTGGGGTTCAAATCTGTGTTTAAACCAATATAATTTTAAAAGGTTTATTTATAAATTGAATCGAATTAAAATTCATGATTTAAGACTTGAACAAATTTGAATTTTCGAATTTGAATGAACTTGGAATTGATTTGTGAAATTTGAGGAAAACAATTTCATTATATATACTATTTCAATACTTAAGTCGGTTAAGTGGGAAGTATTATGATTTCAAGTATTATGTTTCGAAAGTGTTTTAATTTCAAAATATTATGTTTCGAAAGTTTTATAATTTCAAATGTTTAGTTTCAAAAGTGTTATAACTTTGAAAAAGGCTGATTTTGGAAAAGGATATATTTGAAATGGAAATGATATCGTATTTGGTTTTGAAATGGAAATGATATTTTTTTGAAGTATAAACTATTTTGAAATGATCGCGATGTTATAATAATGTTTTGTTGTTAAAGAGACCGGGATCAGAAGTTGTCATACTCTCTGCCAACTCCAAAAACCACTTTGACAACCATATACGTGGTGGAGATTCCAGAATAAGGTAAGATGGCGGCGACGTTCTATTGACGTATATACGTGGACCCGACTCCCGTGAGTTGGCATAAGGTGGCTAAAATAGGGGCAATTGACGTGCTAATGAGGTAACTCCTCTGATCGAACACACTCCTTCATTACCATTCTATTACTTTGTGATTGATTGGATGCACCTTTGATTTTGGAGAGTGTGGCTCGAGGTGGGCGGTAGTGGCTGTTATGCGTTACCACCAGTCCGAAAGTGTAATTGGTATATCTACCCTGGCATTGCCTAGTTGTGCCGTGTCACCTACCCTAGCGTGCCTTGTAAGATTTTGTTTTGTACCATACCTATGGAGTGCCCTCTGACGATGCCTAGTACGGGGGAGATTACGGTACTGTATAGACTATGGGAATATATAAAATGTGTTAAGGTGGAAAATGTAAAGCCTTAACGCTATTTTTAAAATATATTATCCTTTACTTTAGACATTATTATAATAACGTATATTATTATATAGTAGATAGTTTAACGGATCCTTAGAGGATGGTTATCCCAAAACATCATTTGAGTTACTTGTATTTCAGTTGTTATTTCACTAGAGTTGGATTTATTGATATAAGAATGTTAATCCTGACTCGAGTGTTTTGTGTTTTGCTTTACACTCAGGTCAGACTGAGTGGTTCAGCTTTTGAGACACACCTTTGGAGTTGGAGCTTCGCTTGGAGATCCAGCTATCTATCCAGCTTTCAGATATTCAGTTGATTCTAGTGATGTATTCTGATCTTGTATTTGACTACTGTATTCGAAACTTCTGTTATAACTTATTCGACTCTGATATATATAGTTGCTTCATAACTACTATTCATTTTGTTTCCACTGCATATTGTATATTACTCTGTGTCTGTGATTCTATGATTTATTTATTTACTGTATATGCTGATTTTTGCCAAATATAAATCAACAATCAGGCATTTTGAGCAATTCAAATCCGGCATGTGTGGATGTGAGTGGTTGAAAATATTAGGGATGTTACATTAGGGGTATGCCCTATGCGCAATTCTGCAATTTATTGTAAATTACTAACTCTATAATAAATTCTCCTTCAAAATAAAATTGTAACAACCCGCATATTTATCGATTTTATATTTAAATATTTTATTTAAATATTTTATCGTTCGTCGGATTTTGGTCCGAAAAGCTACCTTTTGCAAACAATCGAATTGGGACTCGAGACCACCCCCATTGAGTTCAAAATGACGTTTGCGACCTTTTTGAGTATAAACTTCGATATGTTTGGAGATAGTAGAATTTTGCTACTTTTTCTTTAGGGCTTTGGGTTGGGTTTCATCCCATTAACCCCACTTATACTCTAGCTCAGCCCTCTCCTCTCCATTCACTCATTCTAACTCCTTAAACTCAAGCTCCAACTGAAAATGGTGGAGAGGAAAGGGAATTAGAAACTCCAAGCCCTAGTTCCTCTTGCTAGCTCAAGTTCTTACTCCAAAATCAAAGAGAACCCATTGGTAAGCTTCTCTTCTTCTTCTCCAACTCATTCTCTTATCAATTTCAGAAATTCCTAAACCTAATTTGGGAAATGTTTCTCTTGTTAGCTTAGAATCAAGCTTCTTGATTTGGATTTGAAGAGTGGTTGATTCTCTTTTGCTTTCAAGCTTCGTTTTCTTATTGCTTGGGTTCAAAGGTGATATTTTTATCTCACATCTTAGTCTATATTTATCTTCGAATGTTACGTATGAATTCCTAACACTTATTCGTGTGCATTTGCTTTTGGTTTGGTTTGATTTGGTGAATATTTCAATTTTTAGTGTTTTGAGTTCAATTCGTTAAAATTCCTAACTTGGATGTTTGAACATGTTTTTGGTGATGCATCGAGGAGCATATAGGGCCGGGTAGTCGATTGGCATAAACCCTTAGCGCCGTTGCTCGTGCGAATGCAATTTGATCGAGATTTGCACCTCATTTGAAATAGGGCATGGGAGTGCCAGCAAGGTTCGGCCGACCGAGCCCCTGGGCCGGCCGACCGACCTGTAGAACGGGCACATCCTGCCTCTGTTTGGAAGTGCAGGCTACAGGGCTTGGTCGACCGAGCTCAGGGTCCGGTCGACCGACCTGCTACCCCGTGCACTTCTGTTTTTTGTTCGGTCAACCGACTCAGGGAGTCCGGTCGACCGACCTGCTGCTATTTGCCAACTATGTCTATTTTGCCTAGTTGTCTGAAATTCCAACTTTAATCGATTTGTGTTATTTCCCTATTTGTTGTTATCATTTGTTATGGACTTTGATGACTTGTTTCTTCGGGAATTCTTGGAATATCCATTTTGATGGATTCGGTATCGATTTCTTTGGATTCTATTCACGTCATCAAATGTGAATTATAGTGATTGATTGTTCCTACAATCTTCTTTGTGATTTGTCACTTTAAAAATATAAAGGTTTTCTATACTAGTAGTAAATATCAAAACTCTTTCTTCAGATGATTTCAACACTATTTTATTACAAAGCTCGTTTACTAAAACCGTTTTCCAATCTATTAGTATATACAAACCTTTACCTCACTCGTATGAGAAATCTAATTAAACGACTTAGTAAAACGAGTGGTATGAAACACTTGCGTTTACTTCGTCGGTTAATTCTTGGACTTGTTCGATTGAAACTCTTATGACAATTTTCTAGTGAAGATCTACAATTTGTTCGTAAATGTTTAAGTTAAGCTAGTGGTTATGGGACATGAAGCTAAGCTCATATATTTACTAGCTTACTGTAATCGACACTTCTATTTGATCATGACGATCATTTTATGTTTTAGACTAGCATTGTGCAATGTCTTTTTGATTTGGTTCATTGGATGTCACGCTGTACGATGTCGTTGTTCCCTTTGATTGTGTTTTGGTTCATCGGATGTCATGCTGTACGACGTCATTGTTCCCTTTGATTGTGTTTTGGTTCATGGGATGTCACGCTGTACGACGTTGTTGTTCCCTTTGATTGTGTTTTGGTTCATCGGATGTCACGCTGTACGACGTCGTTGTTCCCTTTGATTGTGTCTTGGTTCATCGGATGTCACGCTGTACGACGTCGTTGTTCCCTTTGATTGTGTTTTGGTTCATCGGATGTCACGCTGTACGACGTCGTTGTTCCCTTTGATTGTGTTTTGGTTCATCGGATGTCATGCTGTACGACGTCGTTGTTCCCTTGGATTGTGTTTTGGTTCATCGGATGTCACGCTGTACGACGTCGTTGTTCCCTTTGATTGTGTTTTGCCTCATCGGATGTCTCGCTATACGACGTCGTTGTTCCCTTTGATTGTGATTTCTAGATTTCGTGTGTTGAATTCTGGAATTTATGTTTCACCAACTTTTACGATTGGCATTGATATATATGTCTTTTATTGTGGCTTGGTGAATGAAATTAGGAGTATGACATTCCTTTTTATCTTTGAGAAGATCTTTGCGACATTGATTAATCTCTTGTTGATTTTCAATTACTTATATATCACAAGTTGGCATTGTGATTATTATACGTTTAGTCATATCTCTTATTCTATATCATTTCATCTGATATTTATAGCTAGACTGATCCGTTTATTATTTTCTTATTAAATAATACTCGGGTCAGACTGAGATATTACAGGTGCTTCCTCCTGGCTTCCTATCTGGAACCATCTTCTGACTTTTGGCTAACTACTTTAGTTTAGTAGTTTTTGTTGTATACATTTGAGATACAGACTCTATGATGTATACTTATTCTTTTGTCTAGCACTTGTATCTATTCTCTTTGATATTGTGGATCTTGTTTGACCACTACTCTGATGTACACTTTCATGTGTTATATTCATATCTATTTCCTCCTTTGTGATATGAATTGTCTGTGACTGATTTGTGTTATGTTTATTTCTATATCTGTTTCCGAAGACCTTTATAGCCACTGTGTAGTAGCTTTGAGTTTGTGTCGGTATGTCGGATTTCCTCTTGATATGAAAAGTTATATTTTTATCTGGCATATCGGTGCTCGCACAAAGCAATTATACAGATGGTCGCTCCTCAACAGCCTTATTCTCCGTGCTAGTCGACAGCAATACTCCGTAGTGTTCTTGGCTAGCGTGGGTATAGAGGTGGGGCGTCACAACTTGGTATCAAAGCCAAACTTCGGAACAATATGGAATAATATAACAAGGATCATCGTCCTAAGTCTTTCTTAGGAGTCGTGCTTTAGGATTTTATTCGAGTCTTCGTACCGATTCATCCTATTTTCTTAATGTTTCCTTGTTTTATCATCATGATTGTTGATATTCATTCTAAGAATAACTTTTTCTTCTTCTTTTCTTTCTTTCTTAAAGAAAAGAAATGGTTGGTTCTAGCAGTCCTAGCGCTGGTCAATCCAGTAGACCTTCTCTGGATGGCGCATTCATGACTGCCCAACAACTTTTGGATCTTGTAAAGAATCAAGGGTTTATCTGTGCTTTGAGTAAGAACCCCGAAATGGTTCTACCTTTGAAACTTGAAGTTTCTTTCAATCAGCTTGTGGATGTTACTCTTCTTCATGGAGAGGCCGATAGAGAAAGTGATGTCTAGGTTGGGAGTGCCAAACCGAACTCCAACAACACCAAGAAGAGGCATCCCTTTATTAGGTTCCAAAGTCCTAATCCTAACAAGAGGGCGAAGCAAGAGACTTCTATAGAAAATACTCCTATCCCTAATCGCGGAGAATGCTACAATTGTGGCTCTAGGGACCGCTATATAAATAGGTGTCCAAGGCCTATTTCTTGCCGCTATTGCAAAAGTGCGGATCATAATATATCTTCGTGTCCCAAGCGTCAAAGCAAGGGAGAAGTAAAGCTGCAAGCCCCTGGCAACTCTTCTCTTGGTCAAGGTATTTTCATTTAATCCTTGATTACATTTATTTTGTGATCTTCTTATTTGAGTTCCTTTTGATATGGGTTTCATCTCACTATTTTATATCAAAAGAACTTGACGATTCTTTTTCTTTGAATATTTTGGGCTTGGTGACTTCTTTGAGAGTTGCGAATCCGGATGGTAGATCCGCAACACTCAATTTGCTTTCTATTGATGTCGAAACTATTTTATGTGGTTTTTCTTTCCGAACCGATATTTTTACTTTGGCTTCGAAATGGATTTTTGTAAGGATCGGCTTAATCATTGTGAAGCCCATATCCTATTTCTCGAGTGGACTATTCATCTTTGACATTTTCAATCTGTTAAGCCGATTTCTATTTTTTCTTGAGATTCCGATTTCAAATTTTTGAAGGCATCATTTTATTCTTTAAGCCTTTATGATAAGAAAAGTGTTGTTTTTCTTATCTAAATAGTTTGTGAAACTTTCCGGTATTTTTGAGTTTGTCTTAGGATTATCACTTAAGAAATCTTTTGTGTGGTGTTAAGGTCTTTATAGTTCGACCTTGCCACCGATTTTCATTTGCTACGAGTTGCGGAAGTTAGCATTCCACTTACCGCATTCCGCACTCGTTACGGTTCTCATAAATGACTTATTTTGTCATTCAGTTTGTCCAGCTTATTTCATCCATTTTAAAGATCGAATATTCTATGAATATCTCGATGACTCCATTCTTGTATTTATTGATTTTGGATGAAAATAGCAATTTAAAATTTTGCAAATCTTTTTCGTAAGATTTATTTATAAGTATAATTGGATTTTGTTCTTGAAACAAACGAATAATATTCTTAAAAGTTTTTAGGAAACATGTTTATTATCTAGAAGATGATTTTGTGATTGTATTGCCCATTTAGTGTTTTAAGAATTCTGGTCGATGCGCTTGATCAACGTTGTCGATAGGAATTTCCTAAACGCTTTGATGAGACAATCAGACACGATATATTGACTTGTAAAATGTAAATTTTTCTAGAAATATTTTTGCATAAAGATAAATGTAATTTTGAAAGTTTAAACTTTTCGGGAAAGAGGATTATTTAAAAGAACCCTTCCTTTCGATACTCTTATTCTTATGATTCCTGAAGGGGAACCAAGACTTTGCTATTTGTATCGATACTAGTCGTATTGGTTTGGAATGCCATTCTCTTGCAAAGGAGAATGTGCTATAACTTGTGCTTCTAAATCATTATAGCTTATCGAGACTAGATATGCCACTCATGATCTAGTGCTCGCGGCTATTATTTTTACTTTTGGAATTTGGCATCATCATATTTGGATGAGAAATTTGTTCTCCACCTCGATCATAAATCTTTGAAATATTTATTTCTCATAAGGAACTTAATCTGCGTCAACCTCGTTGGCTCGAGATTCCTTGCATCTTATGATCTTGATATTCTTTTATTCCCGGAAGGGAAATCGTGTTGCCAATGCGCTTTGTCGTAGGCAACAAGTGGTTGATTCTTTGATGTTGTCTGAATGGAATTATCTTTTTATCAAGTTCATCGGACGTTTTTATGTACTTCATTTTATTGAGTTTCATCTCGTTTCTTTTATGGACTCGCGTCTGATGTTCTTTTATGGTGTTCGGTTCATCGGATGTACTGTTATTATACTACATCGATGTTCCATCTTATCTGGATCAATGGATGTACCATTATTATACTACATCATTGTTCCGGTTTATTGGTTCATTGGACGTACCATTTTGTACTACGTCGGTGTTTCGAAATTATTCGGGATTTGGTTCATTGGGCGTACCGTTTTTGTACTACGCTGATGTTCCAAATTATTTGAGTTTCTGGTTTCTCGGGCGTACTTTTATTATACTACGTCATTGCACCAGCTCAATTTTCTGATATTCTTGACGCTCTCCACGTCTTTTATCTACAGAAATGCTTTTATGTTTCCGGTTTTTATCCTTGTGCCCGGTGATTTTGTGGAAATTGAAGTTTCACCAGATTTGATTTATGAGCAACATTCCATTCGCATCATTACTTCGGAGGTTGAGCGCCTTCGGAATAAAGATGTTCTTCTTATGATAGTTCAATGGTTCTCAAGTCCTAGGGATTACTCTTGGGAATCTAGAGAATTCATTGAGTGATCCCGTTCTTGCTACCTCTTTCGTGCTCTTTATGGTGAACTTCTTATTACAATTTTCTTTTGTGTTGATATGCTTCCATGGTTGTTACTTCTTATTTTCCTCTTAAGTATTGCGAGGACGCAATTTCTTTAAGGAGGGGAGTCTGTAACAACCCGCATATTTATCGATTTTATATTTAAATATTTTATCGTTCGTCAGATTTTGGTCCGAAAAGCTACTTTTTGTAAACAGTCGAATTGGGACTCGAGACCACCCCCATTGAGTTCAAATGACGTTTGCGACCTTTTTGAGTATAAACTTCGATATGTTTGGAGATAGTAGAATTTTGCTACTTTTTCTTAGGGCTTTGGGTTGGGTTTCAGCCCATTAACCCCACTTATACTCTAGCTCAGCCCTCTCCTCTCCATTCACTCATTCTAACTCCTCAAACTCAAGCTCCAACTGAAAATGGTGGAGAGGAAAGGGAATTAGAAATTCCAAGCCCTAGTTCCTCTTGCTAGCTCAAGTTCTTACTCCAAAATTAAAGAGAACCCATTGGTAAGCTTCTCTTCTTCTTCTCCAACTCATTCTCTTATCAATTTCAAAAATTCCTAAACCTAATTTAGAAAATGTTTCTCTTGTTAGCTTAGAATCAAGCTTCTTGAGTTGGATTTGAAGAGTGGTTGATTCTCTTTTGCTTTCAAGCTTCTTTTTCTTATTACTTGGGTTCAAAGGTGAGATTTTTATCTCACATCTTAGTCTATATTTATCTTCGAATGTTAGGTATGAATTCCTAACACTTATTCGTGTGCATTTGCTTTTGGTTTGGTTTGATTTGGTGAATATTTCAATTTTTAGTGTTTTGAGTTCAATTCGTTAAAATTCCTAACTTGGATGTTTGAACATGTTTTTGGTGATGCATCGAGGAGCATATAGGGCCGGGTAGTCGATTGGCATAAACCCTTAGCGCCGTTGCTCGTGCGAATGCAATTTGATCGAGATTTGCACCTCATTTGAAATAGGGCATGGGAGTGCCAGCAAGGTTCGGCCGACCGAGCCCCTGGGCCGGCCGACCGACCTGTAGAACGGGCACATCCTGCCTCTGTTTGGAAGTGCAGGCTACAGGGCTTGGTCGACCGAGCTCAGGGTCCGGTCGACCGACCTGCTACCTCGTGCACTTTTGTTTTTGGTTCGGTCAACCGACTCAGGGAGTCCGGTCGACCGACCTGCTGCTATTTGCCAACTATGTCTATTTTGCCTAGTTGTCTGAAATTCCAACTTTAATCGATTTGTGTTATTTCCCTATTTGTTGTTATCATTTGTTATGGACTTTGATGACTTGTTTTCTTCGGGAATTCTTGGAATATCCATTTCGATGGATTCGGTATCGATATCTTTGGATTCTATTCACGTCATCAAATTTGAATTATAGTGATTGATTGTTCCTACAATCTTCTTTGTGATTTGTCACTTTAAAAATATAAATGTTTTCTATACTAGTAGTAAATATCAAAACTCTTTCTTCAGATGATTTCAACACTATTTTATTACAAAGCTCGTTTTCTAAAACCGTTTTCCAATCTATTAGTATATACAAACCTTTACCTCACTCGTATGAGAAATCTAATTAAACGACTTAGTAAAACGAGTGGTATGAAACACTTGCGTTTACTTCGTCGGTTAATTCTTGGACTTGTTCGATTGAAACTCTTGTGACAATTTTCTAGTGAAGATCTACAGTTTGTTCGTAAATGTTTAAGTTAAGCTAGTGGTTATAGGACATGAAGCTAAGCTCATATATTTACTAGCTTACTGTAATCGACACTTCTATTTGATCATGATGATCATTTTATGTTTTAGACTAGCATTGTGCAATGTCTTTTTGATTTGGTTCATCGGATATCACGCTGTACGTCGTTGTTCCCTTTGATTGTGTTTTGGTTCATCGGATGTCACGCTGTACGACGTCGTTGTTCCCTTTGATTGTGTTTTGGTTCATCGGATGTCACGCTGTACGACGTCGTTGTTCCCTTTGATTGTGTTTTGGTTCATCGGATGTCACGCTGTACGACGTCGTTGTTCCCTTTGATTGTGTTTTGGTTCATCGGATGTCACGCTGTACGACGTCGTTGTTCCCTTTGATTGTGTTTTGGTTCATCGGATGTCACGTTGTACGACGTCGTTGTTCCCTTTGATTGTGTTTTGGTTCATCGGATGTCACGCTGTACGACGTCGTTTTTCCCTTTGATTGTGTTTTGGTTCATCGGATGTCTTGCTGTACGACGTCGTTGTTCCCTTTGATTGTGATTTCTGGATTTCGTGTGTTGAATTCTGGAATTTATGTTTCACCAACTTTTACGATTGGCATTGATATATATGTCTTTTATTGTGGCTTGGTGAATGAAATTAGGAGTATGACATTCCTTTTTATCTTTGAGAAGATCTTTGCGACATTGATTAATCTCTTGTTGATTTTCAATTACTTATATATCACAGCTTGGCATTGTGATTATTATACGTTTAGTCATATCTCTTATTCTATATTATTTCATCTGATATTTATAGCTAGACTGATCCGTTTATTATTTTCTTATTAAATAATACTCGGGTCAGACTAAGATATTACAGGTGCTTCCTCCTGGCTTCCTATCTGGAACCATCTTCTGACTTTTGGCTAACTACTTTAGTTTAGTAGTTTTTGTTGTATACATTTGAGATACAGACTCTATGATGTATACTTATTCTTTTGTCTAGCACTTGTATCTATTCTCTTTGATATTGTGGATCTTGTTTGACTACTACTCTGATGTACACTTTCATGTGTTATATTCATATCTATTTCCGCCTTTGTGATATGAATTGTCTGTGACTGATTTGTGTTATATTTATTTCTATATCTATTTCCGAAGACCTTTATAGCCACTGTGTAGTAGCTTTGAGTTTGTGTCGGTATGTCGGATTTCCTCTTGAGATGAAAAGTTATATTTTTGTCTGGCATATCGGTGCTCGCACAAAGCAATTATACAGATGGTCGCTCCTCAACAGCCTTATTCTCCGTGCTAGTCGATAGCATTACTCCGTAGTGTTCTTGGCTAGCGTGGGTATAGAGGTGGGGCGTCACAAAAATGTTTTTTCTTTTTATTATATACTTGTCATATTATGATATGTTAATTGATTATATAATTTAAGTATATTAAATAGAAAATCCCTAAATGATATGTTATGTGATAGTAATTACAATATGTTGTAATTATGAGAAATTTATCACATTAAGATAATTTTTTAAAATATTCCTAGTCAAGATATTTCGAGATAAGGTATCGATATATTTGTTGAGGTTAGATTGTGGAACGATCTCCAAATGTTGCACAGTGTTACTCAAGGTCGTTGGGGGCACCAAGAGGTTACGTACGGACAGTTATTGGATACAATTTAGTGACTCAATTGAGAGTTTTCTGTTGGTTAATATAACTAAAGTCTAATAGAGAACTTTGAAGTAATGATATTCACAGTTCTCTCGACTTGAGAATGTGAACTTCAATGTGGATACTCTACTTTGATTATAGTTAAACCATGACACGATGTCCATCAAATGATTATTTTTTGGTCTCAATTGAAGCATTGGAAGTAAAACATTATTCAACAGAGAATTTTTGTTCTAGGTTATATGAGGTCAACATCACAATCAACTATAGTCAACTCAAAGTCAAAGTCTCTTGCTAGAAAAGTATGGTTAAAAATAATTATTATCATTGAACTAAGTACTTTGAGTTTGCATTAAAAAAATTGAATGTGGACGATATTGGAACTTTGGTCTTAAAATGATATAGTTTTGATGAAAGGCATTGATGTAAATGATCGTTCCTACTGGGTACCGGCTTAAAATAGTGAAATTAGATTTTAAAAAAAAAGTATAAGGATTATTCTATCAAACTATCACATCACTATGTAAGGTGATGTGTGAACGTTTATATTCGGATTGTTCAATATTAATAACCAATTGAATTAATAGCTTAATTGTGCCCAAAAAACGCAATGTGAATACTCTGGAAGACATGATTTAATTAAATTATAATTGTTATGAATTAATTAGATTAATTAATCTTTATGGAATATTAATTATTAAACGTTATTTGATTTATTTGAATGACATTAGGATTCAATAAAGTGCGTATATAAAAGTTATATATGTACGTATTGATATACTATATCGACGAACATTTATATTTTATTTAAGTTAACTAAAAACCAAATGGATTTGGAAATCTTTATGGGCCCAATATAGCCATTATAAGATTGCAGAATAGGGATCTTAAGGTAAAATTAAAATTAAAGGAGGGGTGAATAGTGTTTTCTAATTTATACGAATCTTTTTGAAATCTTTTGAAATTATATTTAGAATTATGCAATTATTAATCACAGAGTCAAGAGACAGATAAAAGTAAATGTAATAAAAGTAAAAGAAAAGAACACAATAGGAATTTATACTAGTTCAAATTTACCCTACATTTAGTCTTGCACAATTCCTCATACAGATTTCTTTTCAACTAGTAAATGCAAATACAATCTCGATTTCAAGGCCACGAGACACACTCTCTGAAATCCCGACATCTTGATGCAGTCGCTTGATTTTCAGGCTACAAGCACGCCCACTAGATTTATAGGCTACTAAGCACACCCAACTGATTTACGGGCTACAATCTCACCCTTAAGTGTAGCAGTTTGATTTGATAGAATTTTATAGACTCAGATCTTCAATCTTGATTACAAATGATCCTATATGTAACGACCCGTAAAATTCGATGATTTAAAATGAGTTAATTTAATAAGATTTCTAATTTAATTTAGAAAGAAATAGAAGTCCTAAAATATATATTGGAGTGAATGTAGAAATTTGATGAAGAAATTGTAATTAAATGTTAACAATTTAATATTTATATGGCAATAAATTGAAATAATTTAAATTGTCATACTTGGTTATAATTTTAATATAAGAAATCAATAGAAATATTGAATTTGTGAAATATTAATAAAAATATTAACTAGAATGGAATTCATTAATATAATAATGAATAGTGAAAATTGTTACAATTGGTTTTAAAATAGAAAATGAGTAAATAAAAGTAACCGTTGAATAAACCAATGCAATAATTGTAGATAACTAATTATATTGTGTGTTGTTGATAATGAACGTACCTAAATGGTAATAAATTGAGTATAAGAAAACAAAGGCATTTAGTGAATTATTTAATGAATTCATGAAATAAAAATCAATGTCCTGTAGGTAATTATAATATTGTTTGGAAGTGAAAACGTATAAGTAAGAAACCAAGTAAATAAATTCATGGAGAACATTTAATAGTAATTAATGTTTATATATTAGGCAATTGACAATTTATGGATTTGTTAAGATTGCAAAGTTATAATTGAGTGTAAATAGGAATATTTGGTAATTAATTAAAATAAGAAAAAAAATGTAAATGCCACAACTTGGTTACAAAATTTATATATGGAAGTGGATGTAAATATGAATTAATTTAATGTGCGCATTAATTTATCATGGGATAAAACGTAAATTAATGTATAAGGATGATGCAGGTTGATAAGTATTCATAATGTTTGTGTTATTGATAAACGTTACTTAATTGATTGTAATATAAAATAACGGAAGTGTGAATGGAAATTAATAGAAACGTAAACTTATTTTAAGGTATTAATTGGATGTAGATTTACGAATGGAGTTAATGCAAATCAATGGAATTAATGAAGACGGTTACGTAGCTACATATTGCATATATGAAAACAAAATGTAAGAATTGGATTAAATTAAAGAAATTAAATATTAATAAATGGTCATTTAGTAAAACCAATGTTCTGGGAGTAATTATAATAAGTTGTTTGAAATACGTATAAACTTGGTTTGGAAATCAATTGGATTTAAAATGAAATTTAGTATTACATTGATGAGTTTAAATGTTATTTTATTTTGTAAAGTAATAAATGGTGTAATAACGAAATGAAATCAAGATAAATAAATTTAATTGAGATTTTTAATTATAAATAATGGGTGAAATAATAGGATGGATGGTAATTGTTTGTGGAGAATAACCATACAAGTATTATAAAGAGTATATTGGTGATAAACGGTTATTTCGAATAAAGGTAATTAAATATTACTTTAATGGATATAAATGTAGTAATGGATAGAGTGAATGAAATTAGCATTATGAAAATAAATGTTAACATTTTTTTTGGAAGCAATAAAAGCCTATTAATGTACTGAAGGTTAACGGTAACGATTATTGTATGTTACATATGTATGTAGCTTGTAAATTTAAAACTTTGAAATTTGTTACCGTAATTATAATTTAATATTACGTTAACGTTAATTAAGGTAATATTTATATGAAATGGTAAGATTATTCATATTGGACAATTTGTGAGTTATAAGGATCGAGAATAAAAAATTATTTATTTAAGTAAAATGGAAAATTCAATAATTGGATTTAATTGCAATTTAATGAAATTGAAATAGTTGAATTATATGTTATTTGAAATAAAGATAATATGAGAAGTTTATGTAATAGTTTTGAATCCAATATTTAATCCATCTATTTGACAGGACTGAATGGAATAATATTTTATTTATTTAACTAAATGGAATTTTGGGGATTTTATTTATAATTTGTGAATTTAAGGAAGTTAATCATTAAAAGTGAGGTTAGATTGGAATTGATGAATTAATCAACTCTAATTTGACATTTAAATTTATTTAAATCAGTGCAAATGATTTGGAAATTTAAAATAATAAGAATTGTCAATTATCGAATTGAAATTGAAAATTTGATTAAATTGACTAATTTTTAATTTATTTAATTAATATAATAATAGCCATTTTGGCCACTGACTCGGATTTCGATGAGACCAGTTTCATCGGATCTGTATCGGTGAATTATTGTAGGGTTTCAAGTTACGTAGCGATCAGACTAGTCGTTTGATCGTACGAACGCGAAACGCCCTGAAATCGATTTAATTGAAATCAATTTGAAAAATATTAATTTTAGACTAACTTCTTCATACGAAGCAATTTGGACTTGAAACTTGTTCCATCACGTTTAAAATATTTAAAAACACCTATTTTGATATATGAATTGACCCAATTTCGTTCCGGAGTCGAAATGGGCTTTTTGGGCCACTTTGGCGTTAGCGCATAAATCCAACCTTATCCATCCATTCTAATTTCTGACCTACCTATATAAACCCCGTTATAAACCCTAGCCTCCCTAATTCTCATTTGTATGTACGCAATTCAGCTATCTCTCCTCCTCCTCCTCAATGGCAGACAATAAAATTTAGATCCAATTCCAATTCAAAATCCAACTTAAAAATCCAAACTCCTCAGAAAAATTCAAAAAAATATATATGTTGAAGCTTCCGGAGTGCGTAATCTTCTGGTATAATTCGTTTTTCGATTTGGTTTGTGGTTTCACCAGAAATTGGGCTTTTTGTTTCGGTCTTTCATAGGCTACATGCCCGATCAACGGTGGATTTTCAACTAATGGTCGATCGGGGAGTACGGATTGGTAGAGGAGGCCGAGTGCTGTAAATCCATACGGTTAGTTAGTGGTTTTTGTCAGTGATTCGACTGGATTTGGACGTGGAAGCTTGCGATGGCATGCTTGGCCTGAGGCCGTATGGGCAGGCACGTGCGTCACAGTGGGGCTGGTGGAGGTGGCTCGGCGTGGTCGAGGTGGTGGCAGCATCTGATTGCGTCGATGGCGATTGGAGGCGTGGTAAAAATTGGAGAAAACGTGGCGGTCGAAAATCCTAGAGGCGCGTGAGTGTTGCTGAGTGATATAGGGGATGACATGGATGAAGCGTACTGGGTGATGGGTTGGACTCCTTGTTATTTATTTTATTTAAATTTTACGTTTCAACTCGTTCTAACTCTCATAACTTTCACATACAGACTCAAATTCATGCGCGGTTTTCTCTGCTAGATTCATATTGGAATTCCAGAGATTTTGACTCTGGTTTGGACAGATTCTGAGACTGTGTAAATTTTGGGTTTAAATTTGATTTAAATTCAATTTAAATTTGAAAGATGAGTGTTTTAACCCACTCACAACTTTTAAAATTTCTTATGTTTGTTAAATTAAATTTGGATGTGATTAGAAATTTATTTATGACTGTTTGGCATATTTTTAATCATCATCCCAGCTAAATTGCATTTATTTAATTAAATTGTCATTTACTTATTCAATGCATATAAACTGCCAGTTAAATTGTTATTTATTTATTTTTGCATATTAACTACCAGTTAAATCGTTACTTATTTCTCGCATATTAACTGCCAGTTAAATTGTTATTTATTTCTTGCATATTAACTACCAGTTAAATTGTTTTTTTATTGCATACAAACTGCTAGTTAAACAGTTATAATTTATTTTCGAACATAAACGGATAGTTGATACCTGTTATTTATCACCTGTTATATGTTGATGTATTGTTTGAATTTGTTGGATAATGATTGTGATAAATGGTTGATGGTTGATGATGGATGAATGGATGTTTTATTTATATCATCATAATCTGCAAGTTGTTATGCATTTATTTTGATTCAGGATTGCGGTTTGAAATGATATACAACCGCTTTTATTTTTCAATTGCGGATTGAAATGATAGATATCCGTGTCACGTGACCACAGGATTGAAAATTATATACAGGCACCGCGGTATATATAAAATATTTTTGAAATAATTTTTCTATGGTTTTGTAAAGAAATATATATATGGTTTTATGAGATATAGATTTCGGATATTTGACAAAGGTTATTTTATATATAGTTAAATTCTTGGTTTTAAGCTATAGATACAATTGTTTAAAGTATGAAGTAAGTTTTATAATAAAGTTGATTTTATTAAAATATATTATGGATAAGTATGCACTTAAATTATATTCTAATATAGAGTTTATATTGGTTTTTATAAATCAAAGTTGAGAAGATAGTTTTGAAATGGATTTGAGATTTTATATAATTAAGAACTTATTGAAATTTAGATTTTAAAATAATATGGTGTTATTACTAAATTGGGGTTTAGGATGATTTAAGTGAATAAATCCAGTCTAAATAAATTGAGGAATATTCAATTATTGAATTTGAAATTTTTTTAGAAAGGATACTGGAATTATTAAGTATTTCAAAACTAAATAATAGAAAAGTGAATTTGGCATATATATATATATATATGAATTAAAAATTCAGTTTTGAAATGGTGGAATATTTAAAACTTTGAAATATATGGAAATTTAAATGGTTTATTTGGGAATTCAAATCTGTATTTGGAATTTATTTGAGAAAGTAAAAAGCTAATTTACTTTATAAAGTAATTTATTATAAAACCATTTAAGTATTGAAAATTATGTTTCGAAGTTATGGGTTTAAGGTATATATATTTGAAAGTACTATGATTTTTGAATAAGATATATTTGAAATAAAAACGATATCATATTGGTTTGGGTTTTAAAATTGAAATGATATCGTATTTATATGGTTTTGAAATGGATATTTTATTCTGCTTTTAAAGTATAAATTATTTTAAAAGACCGCGGTGTTATAATAACGTTTGGTTGTCGAAGAGACCGGGATCGGAAGTTTTCATACTCTCTGCCAACTCTGAAAACCACTTCAACAACGTGTACGCGGTGGAGACTCCAGAATGAAGTAGGATGGCGGCGGCGTTTCCTTTGAGGTAAATACGTGGACCCAATACACGTGAGTTGGCATAAGGTGGCTAAAACAGGAGCAATTGACGGGTTAAGAAGATAGCCTCTTTTATCGGACACATCCCTTCGATATTCCACTCTGACTTTGGATTTATTCGGTGGCCACTTTTGATTACTTTGATTTTGGGAGTGGCACGAGTTGGGCGGTAGCTGCGGCTATACATTACCACCGACCTGGAAGCGTAATTGGTATATCTGCCCTGGCATTGCCTAGTTGTGCCGTGCACCTACCCTAGCGCGCCTTATACGATTTTGTTTTGTACCATACCTATGGAGTGCCCTCTGACGACGTCCAGTATGGGGAAGATTACTGTAACATCCTAAAATTTTGAATTTTTTATTCGGTAAATTGGTTTGAACTTTTAAAAATTTAAATTGAAAAGTTTCAAAGGAAATAAAATATTAATAACATTAAATAAAAGAAAGATATATGGATATAAGTAAATATTTGATTGTTAAGCTTTTAATAAATAATAATAATAATAATGAATAAGTCATATAATAAACAAGAGATTGTCTTAAACCATAAATAAAATATATGTGATAAAATTTGATGTTGGTAGTCAACACTAAATAGAAATAAAATTCAAGGTTTATATTGTAACAAGATTTTATAGTTATAAAATGACATAGGAAATTCATACAAGTTGCATAAGAACTATATAAACCAGGAAACAAGAAAAAAGTGGTATGTAAAACAAAAAAAAAAAAATTTGATTACGAAAGAAGGAAAAATCTGCCAAATAAACAGAACTTTGTACTTATAGAAATCAAAATAAGATTATATGTAAACTAGGATGGAAACAAGCATTTAATGCTTTCTTCTTAAGCTCAAATCAAAGATCATTTCAGCCGAAATAAATCATGGCTTAGTCAACAAGCAAAAAAAAAATCTGTTCAAAGTGAATCATGCACCAGTAAAAACCTCCCCTTGGTACAAGCCTTCTTTATATAAACACATCCATATTCAATTTATTTCATGCAAACAAAAACACAGCAAAGCCTGAAAGAAAATAAAAAGAAAACATCATATTTTACAAATTAAGGATCATTCAACTGAGTAAAACAGAAAAAAATTAAAAGCAGACATCAAACTGCAGTTCTTCAAAAATACAGAAACAATTCTGTTCATCAATATATTCAGGTGAGTAAACAACATCATATAAAGGTTTAAGTTAGGTTTAAACCCGAGTATGATTCATGTAAAATATGTGTATGCTTGGGTATTTTCTTCAATTTCAACTCTGTGTGTGTGTGTGTGTGTGTCTATATATATATATATATATATATATATATATATATATATATATATATATATATATATATATATATATATGCCTGAGATGAATCAGTTTTCTTCCTCCTCTCTGCTATTCTTTTTAGACAGGCTTGACTAGCAAACTAATTTAAATTTCTCTTCATCTGATTATTTTTAGATTTCGAGTTTAACATAAAACAGGTTTGTTTCCATCTATATGATGATTTAAAAATAGTTTTGAGTGAAATAAACAATATATAGGTTGTACAAACTTGTTTTTACAGAGAAAATCCAAAAGCTGATTAAATTCGAGTATAACGATTTACAAATTCAATTATATAAATTGAATTAACAGCTAAAAAGAGGATTTTTAAAACAACAGTGATGATTTTTAGTTAAGTAATTCAAATGCAGCTCAGGTTTGAACAAAATATGCATTTCAATCGTTTTCTGACGATCGAATCAATATCAAATTCTAAGATTTGGTTTGAAGCAAGATCGGTACTTACTAGTAACAGGAAAATTATCGAATTTTTTTTCATTGCATAAATTGATGAATCGAGTTCAAATTAGGGTTATAATTGAGTTCGTTTGCGTGTCTGTAAACAAGATGATTTCATCACCTAGGAGCGATCGGGCTGCAAATGCTTTTGGGGAATGATAGTACGAAGTGTTGACGTGATATGGCCGGAAGCGTGGATTTTTTGGTGAACTATGCGAGGTGGGAGAGGCAAGTTGGTCTGGGTACTTTCGAGCATCAGTTCGACGAAAAGGTGAATTTTCGATTTGGAGTTCCTTGTGTCGAATCGAAGTTTAATTTCGTGTTTGAGTGGATTTTTCGACCTGTCGATGATTGTGATGATCACCGGAGTGGCGGCGCCACGTCGTGCACGTGCACGACTTGTTTTGGGTATCAAGGAGTTCTGTAGATTGGAAGCTCGAGTTGAAACTCAAGGAGATGCACGCTTGGCATCAGGAAGGAACTCACGTACGCGAGTATACTTTCTGCTATCTTAGTTGGACGCTTAAGTTAAACTGAAAAAAAGAAGAAGAAGAAACAGGTACGGGAGGAGGAGAGAAAGAACTCAAGGAGAGGATGATAGGAATTCGAGTTTGACTTGAGTGAAAAACCAGGTTACTTGGGTTTTGTTTAAAATTTGGTTTGGCCCAATAAAATTTTGAATTTTACAATGTTAAGTGAATTTTTTTATTTACAAGGTAACTAATATTGATTTATGTTAAACTAAGAACTTACTATAAGTTTTAAATTATTTAACAATGTTTTAGAATTTAATTAATTCTTTGACTAAATAATTTAATTTAAGTTAAGTATTAAAGCTAATAAACATAATTTTTTTTATAACTATAATAAATTGATTTCCAAAGTATAAAGATAATTTTCTAAATGATAATTAAGGCAAATAATTACTATTAACTAATGGTTTTGAACAACAATCAAGAATGATTTATAATAGTAAATTCTAATTGTTAATTAATGATTAAGTATCTAATTAATCTATAAATTAGGAATTTTCAGTTATATAAATTAAGTTGATTAACAGTTAATTAAATTAATCAATTAAGGAATAATTAGCTAATAAGGTTGATTAAGATTTAAATTTATTTACCCAAAATTAATCATTGATTTGAAGAAAATCAATAAAAATAATAATTATTATTATGTGGTTAATTTATTTAAATCACACTCACATTTGAAAATAATTAACTATTGTTGTGCACTAGATTGATATTTTTGTTCTGTTTGTGATTCTGTGTGATGTAGATTGCTCTATACTGCACTATGATTTGTGATTTGTTCTGTATTGATATGAAAACCCCTTTGCCCGTAAAACGGCATTTAAATTTCGATGCGACAAGGAGTCGGGTTTCATTTAGCTATCCGTAAACCATATCGAACCCTGAATATGAATCTTTGTGATTGATATATGTCCATGTGTTTTAAAATTAAACGCTCATTATTCGGTTTAGCCGGGTGAGGACCTTTGTGTCATATAACCCATTTCGAATAGTTATACGTTTAAATGGATAGCATTTGAAGACCAGTGGTGAAGACCGGGTGTCTTCGAAAACGATAGGATAACCTATCGATTGTCTCTGCACTGAGTTACTTTCGTATAGAGATTCCCTAAGTGATGGGAAGTCCGATCGGGATTGTGGATACCCAGATTTGCAAGGGCTTCTTCCTTTATTGGATGAAGTGCCTTCGGTTCTGCTCGAACCCGGAACAGACTTGTATGGTTGTGTGTCTGACGCTACACTTTGAGATATAAAGCGGATTTCTTTCAAATACTTATCTGTTGGTGGCGGAGAATTTATTCTCTTAGCTTAACACCCTTCTCTGAGACGTACGAGCTCAGAGGTTATGTAATTGAAGGTTATCAGCGTTATACTCCCAATTTGGTAGTGTGGCATGCTAAGTGCTGCTGTGTGTTGATGATCATTTGTGATCAAAGCATGGCTTTCGTGTAAAGCATAGCTTTGTGGACGAGACCTCAATGGACCTCACAACCCGGAAATGGTCGAAACAGGAAAGATGCGTCAAGATTATGAGGTCGTGCCCTTTAGGGTATGTCATTTCCTTTTGGAAAAAGGTGATGTCATGGTATGGAGCCCAAATATTACCTGTGTGGTAGCTCTAATCTCATTTATTATGTGGTTGTTGCTTTGTGATAGAGGGCCCTCGGATAAAGGTCCCAAAGGACCGGGGAGTGGCATACTCGAGTAGTAGTTACCTAGTAACAGAGGTAACCTGACCTTGTGTTGGCAGAGAGCCAGGTAGGTTCTCGAGATGTCCCGCGAGAAGTGTACCCATATGGCAGTAGGAAGTTCCTTAGCGTGACCATTTGTTGGAAATCCAATTCCCAATACGAACCCAGTACAGTTTTAGTTGTATAACCTGCCATTTGCTTATGGTGGTGCCCCACTGTTTAGATGGTAGCTATAGTAGGCATACAATAATGGTTGTATGCTGGCTAACATTAATATTATACATTAAAAATTCTTTCTACACTATGCACTAGTAATAATATCAAAGAATTTTTCTTGTATCAAGCATATTTGACTATCATAAGAAGAAATCTTCTCCAATTCTGCGTTTGCATTGTGTGTGGCGGGAGGTCTTATGGTAGTTTCATTTTCCAAAGGCATAATGATTTTTTCTTTATAAATCTTGTTTGTTTAAAAGCAACTGTTTTTGTTTACTCATACCAGTCCCATGACTGACCCAGAGTTTAATGTTTCTTTTCTAAACTCTGGGTGCCCATAATTTCTACACGGGTAGCCTAGTAGCAGGTTTCCGTGTCCTGGTGTAGCAGTATTTTAGAGCTTTTTCTTTGATGATACTTTAGAAGCTTTTTGGAACTCAGGTGTTTAGTTTTCGGAGTTCGTTATCACTTCATTCTTTTGAAGATTTTTTTGATATATAATCGCAGTTGTATTATTACGATGGTTATTTGGAGTTGTGGTGTATGTATTAAAAATACTCTGATGTAGTAATGGATATTATGATGTTGTAACTGTGATGTATGAATGATATTCATTTTGTTCCGCTGTTTTATATTCATCTGATGTTGTTATAAGCTCCGGCGAGCCAGATTCGACGTTTGGATCTGCGTCATTTGAATACGAGTGTCGTATTCGGTGCTGATTTTCGAAAGTCGAGTCAGGGCCGTCACATTTGGTATCAGAGCAGAAGGTTGAGTAAGAACTTTTTCTACGAAGTATAATACATCAGACGGCTCATTAGAGATAGGGTGAAGTATACCCTAGAATGATTATAATTGAGGCTGAAACTCCAAATTTTCTTAGTCTATTTTCTTTTACTGCTGATGTTCCTTAAGACATTTCGTCCGTATATCTAAATCAGTTTCTTACTATTTACAGATAGTAAGAATGAGCGAACGAAGAGTAAGAGTTAGGGGTCAAGGAAGTGCCTCAACAACTAACCAAGATCCCCCAACAGCAGTAACATCAGTACCTGTTCAGCAACAGCCGAATCTAGCTGATTTAAATAAGAATTTCTCAAGGCTTGGTTGTAAGCCGTTCACCGGCAAGGAGACAAGTGTGGAGGCTCAAGCATGGATCAGGTCATGTGATAAAATCTTTAGAGGACTAAAATTGCAAGACAGTCAGAAGCGACTCATAGCTTCTTGGCAACTTCAAGAAGAAGCCTTAGCCTGGTGCGAGACAGTCATTGTGGACAAGCCAGAAGACGAGTTTACTTGGGAGAAATTTAAAGAAGTGTTTGAGAAGCGCTATCTTCCATCAGCTGGAATTTCTCGAATGTACCAGGAGTTCATGGACTTAAAGCAGGGGAGTTTGTCATTCGAGAAGTATCTCAACAAATTCAATGAATTGTCGCGTTTTGGTCCCGAATTGGTGAATATGCCTCTAAAGAAAAACGAAAGATTTATTCATGGGATGAATAAGAAATTCCATGAAAGAATTACTGGCCATGTTAAAGAATCCTTTTTAGATTTGGTTGATATGGGGTACAGATATGCCACACTTCATATGCAAGAAGCCTAGGTGGAGAAGGGAAATTCGGGCAATCAAAATTGGAAGAAGCGGAAATTTGGAGGCAAGAAACTATGGTAGGGCAAAGAAAAAAAGAAGAGCATTCAGGGAAGCGTGGCAGAGAATGTCACTTGCTATAATTGTCTAGAGAAAGGCCACTACTCAAACAACTGTAAGAAGCCAAAGAGAGATCAGTCCGTTCAAGCAAAATCCAGGAAATGTTATTATTGTCAGAAAGTGGGACATGAAGTTAAAGACTGCCCAGTTATGAAGCAAGCTCAGACAGCAAAGGTATACACAGTCAAAGATCAACCTGCATCTTCCAAAGTAGAGGAAGGAAAAGGAGTTCTGGAAGGTAACCTCATTATTTATGATAGCATTGTTAGAGTTCTATTTGACACGGGCGCTACATATAGTTTTATCTCTCAGCAAGCTGTTAATTAATTAAATCTTGAACCTGATTTTGTCGATGAGCCTATATGCGTAAAGAATCCAGTTGGAGGTCCCGCAAATCTTTGTCTTCGATGTAGAGACGTTCCTATCTCATATTCTTGTTATCAATTTCCTATCGGTCTCTTTGTTTTTGATTTTAACGAGTTTGAAGTCTTACTCAGAATGGATTGGCTAGCAAAATACGACGCCAAATTGAATTGTATTAATCGATTGATTTCAATTAAAACCGAATTTGGAGATTTTATCGAGATTTCTTGTGAGGACCCTAGTCTCAAGAGAGAAGGATTGATGTATAACTTGGGTTATCCCAAACCGAGTTTGGAGTCTATACCCATTGTTAGAGATTTTGCGGACGTATTCGAAGAAGTAAAATCTTTACTTCCACATCGAGAAATAGAATCCAGAATCAACCTAGTGCCCAACGCTCGTCCTGTTGTACACGCAAGTCGCAGGATGGCACCCAGGGAAAAGGTTGAATTAGTTCAGCAAACCGATGATCTAGTAGCAAAAGGGTTAATTCGACCCAGTGTTTCCGAATGGGGTTCAGAAGTAGTATTTATTGCTAAATCGGAATGATCTTTGAGATTGTGTGTAGATTACTGCGGTCTCAATAAAATGACTCTTAAGAATAAATTTCCACTGCCTAGAATTGATGATTTATTTGATCAATTGCACGGCGCTCGTTTCTTTTCGAAGATGGATCTAGCCAAGTATTCCATCAATTACGAATCGCCGAAGATTGTGTCCATTTGACCGCTTTCAGGGGTCCTAATATGTTCTTAGAATGGTTAGTTATGCCTTTCGGGCTAACTAATGCTCCAGCATACTTCGTAGATCTTATGACCCGTGTGTTCCGGGAAGTGTTGAATAAATTAATGCTCGTGTTTATCGATGATATTTTGATTTATTCCAAAAACGAAGAGGAGGACACCGAGCACCTTAGAATCGTTTTGGAGATATTGAGGAGAAATATCCTATTTGCAAAATTTTCCAAATTCCACTTTTGGGTCAAAGAAGTTAAATTCCTTGGCCATATTGTTAATGAAAAAGGATTTTTTTTTGATCCTAGCAAAATTTCCGCTAATCTTGATTGGAGAAAACCCACTACCTCGAAGGAAGTTCGAAGCTTTTTGGGTTTAGCAGGCTATTACCGGAAGTTCGTTCAGGACTTTTCTAAGATAGCTAGTCCGTTGACTAAGTTAACGATGAACGATGTAAAGTTCAATTGGACTCCGAAATGCGATGAAGCTTTTCAGGAATTGAAGAAGAGATTAACCACTGCTCCTGTTCTCGCTATTATAAAAGGGAATCAGGGATTATCTGTTTATACCGACGCTTGCGGTGATAGGGCAGGTGCAGTATTGATGCAAAATGGGAAGGAAATTGCCTACGCGAGTAGACAATTACGTCCGCACGAGAGAAACTATCCAACACATGATTTGGAGCTTTTGGCTGTTGTTTTCCCTTTGAAAATATGGCAACATTATCTTCTGGGTAAGAATCTTTTCAGCTTTCTTAACAATTTACGAAATTAACTTGACTTAAACAATATACTTAATGAACTCTTCTTTCCCTAGGTGAAAAATTTAAACTATTCACCGACCATAAATCTTTGAAATACTTCTTTACCCAGAAATATCTGAATCTACGACAACAACGTTGGTTGGAATTTCTGGTATCGTATGACCTAGATATTCTATATACGTCGGGAAAAGCCAATGTAGTTGCCAATACTTTGAGCAGAAGACATGCTGTTCTCGCATATCTTATTATCGCTCCTACTCTTCTTAGGATGATTGCAAGACAGCAGACTGAAGACAATTTTCTTTGGGAATTCATAGAAGAATAGGTTGAAGTGAAGATTCTAGTTTTGAAATGGATGATCATGGAGTTATAAGGATGAAAGGCAGAATTTGTGTCCCTAACATTCTGGAGCTGAAACGTGAAGTTTTGGATGAATGCCACAAATCCAAACTCAGCATCCATCCAAGAGTTAATAAAATGTATAAAGATATTAAAAGAACCTTCTGGTGGAAGATGATGAAGAGAGATATATCCATATATGTGAGTCACCGTGCTACTTGTCAACAAATTAAAAGCGATCAAAATAAAGTGGCCGGTTTACTTCAGCCTTTGGAAGTACCGAAATGGAAATGGGATCAGGCGTCGATGAATTTCATTGACGGATTGCCACGAACCAGGAAGGGAAATGAAGCAATTTGGGTTATAGTGGACCGTCTAACCAAAAGTGCTCACTTCATACCAGTGAAATCCACTCGGACTGCAGCAAGCTTAGCAGAGATATATATAAAGAAAATTGTTCGTCTCCATGGTATTCCCAGCAGCATAGTGAGTGATCGCGATCCGATCTTCACTAGTAAATTTTAGGAGGCATTCCAAGCCGCTTTGGGAACAAAATTGAATCTCAGCACTGCTTATCACCCACAATCTGATGGGTAGACTGAGAGGATTAACCGAATTCTAGAAGTCCTTTTGCGTGCTTGCATTCTTGTTTTTGGTGGTTCTTGGGAGGACCATTTGCATCTGGTCGAATTCTCTTATAACAACTGCTATTAGGCCAGTATCAAAATGGCTCCTTTCGAAGCTTTATATGGTCGTCCGTGTCGATCACCTAATGCTTGATCGAATCTGGTGATAGACTCGTCCTTGGACCATATATGTTTAAAGAAGCCATGGAGAAGGTTGATTTTATTCGAAAGAAATTGAAAGCGGCTCAAAGTCGTCAAAAGAGCTATTATGACCGCCGAAGAAGAGATTTGGAATTTTAAGTAAGAGATTCTGTATTTTTGAAAGTATCTCTGATGCGGGGTGTATTGAGGTTTGGGAAAACTGGAAAGCTAGCACCGCGTTATATTGGTCCTTTTCCTATTTTGGAAAGGATCGGTCCACTAGCATATCGAGTGCAGCTACCCAGCTGGTTATCTGGCGTGCACAATGTGTTCCACGTTTCTAGTCTTCGGAAGTATGCGCACGATCCAGATAGTATTATTGAGGTGGTCGCTCAGTAGGATCTAGAGATCACTCCCAATTTAACACTTAGAAGAGAACCAATAAAGACTGTAGTTCGTGATGAAAAGCGATTAAGGAACAAAGTGGTGAAACTCGTTAAATTTCAATGGAGTGGCGATTCGAAGGACTGTACTTGGGAAACTGAAGATAATATGAAGAAATCATATCCCAATTGTGGAGTGGATATCTCGGCTTAAACTGGTAAGCCATTTTCTTGCTTTTTCTGAATTCGTATATTCTTCATTTGCCTTTCTCTCTTTCAAATTTCGAGGACGAAATTTTCTTAAGGGGGGATATTTGTAACATCCCAAATTTTTTAATTTTTAATTTGGTAAATTGTTTTGAACATTTAAAAATTTAGATTGAAAAGTTTCAAAGGAAATAAAATAATATTAATATTAAATAAAAGAAAGATAAATGGATATAAATAAATATTTGATAGTTAAGCTTTAAATAAATAATAATAATAATGAATAAATCATATAATAAACAAGAGATTGTCTTAAACCATAAATAAAATATATGTGATAAAATTTGATGTTGATAGTCAACACTAAATAGAAATAAAATTCAAGGTTTATATTGTAACAAGATTTTATAGTTATAAATTGACATAGGAAATCCATACAAGTTGCATAAGAACTATATAAACCAGGAAACAAGGAAAAAGTGCTATGTAAAACAAAAACAAAAAAAATTTGATTACAAAAGAAGGAAAAATCTGCCAAATAAAAAGAACTTTGTACTTATACAAATCAAAATAAGATTATATGTAAACCAGGATGGAAACAAGCATTTAATGCTTTCTTCTTAAGCTCAAATCAAAGATCATTTCAGCCGAAATAAATCATGGCTTGGTCAACAAGCAAAAAAAAAAAATCTGTTCAAAGTGAATCATGCACCAGTAAAAACCTCCCCTTGGTACAAGCCTTCTTTATATAAACACATCCATATTCATTTTATTTCATTCAAACAAAAACACAGCAAAGCCTGAAAGAAAATAAAAAGAAAACATCACATTTTACAAATTAAAGATCATTCAACTGAGTAAAACAGAAAAATTAAAAGCAGACATCAAACTGCAGTTCTTCAAATATGCAGAAACAATTCTGTTCATTAATATATTCAGGTGAGTAAACAACATCATATAAAGGTTTAAGTTAGATTTAAATTCAAGTATGATTCATGTTAAATATGTGTATGCTTGGGTATTTTCTTCAATTTCAACTTTGTATGTGTGTGTGTGTGTGTCTATACACACACACACACACACACACACACACATATATATATATATATATAAATGCCTGCGATAAATCTGTTTTCTTCCTCCTCTCTGTTATTTTTTTAGACAGGCTTGAAGCTAGCAAACTAATTTAAATTTCTCTTCATCTGATTATTTTTAGATTTCGAGTTTAAGATAAACAGGTTTGTTTCCATCTAGATGAAGAATTAAAAATAGTTTTGAGTGAAATGAATAATATATAGGTTGTACAAACTTGTTTTTACAGAGAAAATCTAAAAGCCGGTTAAATTCGAGTATAACGATTTACATATTCAATTATATAACTTGAACTAACAGCTAAAAAGAGGATTTTTAAAACAACAGTGATGATATTTAGTTAAGTAATTCAAATGCAGTTCAAGTTTGAACAAAATATGCATTTCAATCATTTTCTAATGATCGAATCAACATTGAATGCTAAGATTTGGTTTGAAGCAAGATTGGTAGTTACTAGTAACAGGAAAATTGTCGAAATTTTTTTCATTGCGTAAATTGATGAATCGAGTTCAAATTAGGGTTATAATTGAGTTCGTTTGCTTGTTTATAAACAAGGTAATTTCATCACCTAGGAGCGATCGAGCTGCAAATGCTTTTGGCGAATGATAGTACGAAGTGTTGACGTGATATGGCCGGAAGCGTGAATTTTCTTGTGAACTATGCGAGGAGGACGAGGCGAGTTGGTCTGGGTACGTTCGACCTTCAGTTCGACGAAAAGGTGAATTTTCGATTTCGAGTTCCTTGTGTCGAATAGAAGTCTGATTTCGTGTTTGAGTGGATTTTTCGACATGCCGATGATCATGACGATCACCGGAGTGGCGGCGCCACGCACGTGCACGACGTGTTTTGGGTATCAGGGAGTTCTATTGATTGGAAGCTCGAGTTGAAACTCGAGGAGATGCACGCTTGGCTTCGGGAAGGAACTCGCGTACGTGAGTATACTTTATGCTATCTTAGTTGGACGCTTAAGTTAAACTGAAAGAAGAAGAAGAATAAGAAACAGGTATGAGAGGAGGAGAGAAAGAACTCGGGGAACAGACGAGAGGAATTCGAGTTTGACTCGAGTGAAAAACCTGGTTACTCGGGTTTTGTTTAAAATTGGGTTAGGCCCAATAAAATTTTGAATTTTACAATGTTAAGTGAATTTTTGTATTTACAAGGTAACCAATATTGATTTATGTTAAACTAAGAACTTGCTATAAGTTTTAAGTTATTTAACAATGTTTTAGAATTTAATTAATTCTTTAACTAAATAATTTAATTTAAGTTAAGTATTAAAGATAATAAACATTAAAACTTTTTATAACTATAATAAATTGATTTCCAAAGTATAAAGAGAATTTTCTAAATGATAATTAAGGCAAATAATTACTATTAACTAATGGTTTTGAAAAGCAATCAAGAATGATTTATAATAGTAAATTCTAATTTGTTAATTAATGATTAAGTATCTAATTAATCTGTAAATTAGGAATTTTCGATTATATAAATTAAGTTGATTAACAGTTAATTAAATTAATCAATTAAGGAATAATTAGTTAATAAGGTTGATTAAGATTTAAATTTAATTACCCAAATCTAATCATTGATTTGAAGAAAATCAATAAATAATAATAATAATATGGTTAATTTATTTAAATCACACTAACATTGGAAAATAATTAACTACTGCTGTGCACTCTATACTGCACTATGACTTGTGATTTGTTCTGTATTGATATGAAAACCCCTTTGCCCGTGAAATGACATTTAAACTTCAGTGCGACAGGGAGTCGGATTTCATTTAGCTATCTGAAACCCACATCGAACCCTGAATATGAATCTCTGTGATTGATATATGTCCACGTGTTTTAAAATTAAATGCTCACTATTCGGTTTAGTCGGGAGAGGACCTTTGTGTCATATAACCCATTCCGAATAGTGATACGTCGAAATGGATAGCATTTGAAGATCGGTGGTGAAGACCGGGTGTCTTCGAAAACGATAGGATAACCTATCAATTGTCTCTGCACTGAGTTGCTCCGATATAGAGATTCCCTAAGTGATGGGAAGTCCGATCAGGATTGTGGATACCCGGATTTGCAAGGGCTTCTTCCTTTATTGGACGAAGTGCCTTCGGTTCTGTTCGAACCCGGAACATACTTGTATGGTTGTGTGTCTGACGCTACACTTTGAGATATAAAGCGGATTTCTTTCAAATACGCATCTGTTGGTGGCGGAGAATTTATTCTCTTAGCTTAAAACCTTTCTCTGAGACGTACGAGCTCAGAGGTTATGTAACTGAAGGTTATCAGCGTTATACTCCCCATTTGGTAGTGTGGCATGCTAAGTGCTGCTGTGTGTTGATGATCATTTGTGATCAAACCGCGGCTTTCGTGTAAAGCGCAGCTTTGTGGCGTGACCTCAACGGACCTCACAACCCGAAAATGGTCGAAACAGGAAAGATGTAGCAAGGTTATGAGGGTCGCACCCTTTAGGGTATGTCATTTCCTTCTGGAAAAAGGTGATGTCATGGTATGGAGCCCAGATATTTACCTGTGTGGTAGCTCCAATCTCATTTACTGTGTGGTTGTTGCTTTGTGATAGAGGGCCCTCGGATAAAGGTCCCAAAGGACCGGGGAGTGGCATACTCGAGTAGTAGTTACCTAGTTACAGAGGTAACCCAGCCTTGTGTTGGCAGAGAGCTGGGTAGGTTCTCGGGACGTTCCGCCAGAGGCGTACCCATGTGGCAGTAGGAAGTTCCATAGCCTGACCATTTGTTGGAAATCCAATTCCCAATTCGAACCCTGTACAGTTTTAGTTGTATAACCTGCCATTTACCTATGGTGGCGCCCCACTGTTTAGATGGTAGCTATAGTAGGCATACAATAATGGTTGTATGTTGGCTAAGATTAATATTATACTTTCAAAATGCTTTCTACACTATGCACTAGTAATAATATCAAAGAATTTTTCTCATAACAAGCATATTTGACTATCATAAGAAGAAATCTCCTCCAATTCTGTATTTTCATTGTGTGTGTAGCGGGAGGTCTTATGGTAGTTTCATTTTCCAAAGGCATAATGATTTTTCCTTTATAAATCTAGTTTGTTTAAAAGCAGCTGTTTTTGTTTACTCATACCTGTCCCATCACTGACCCGAAGTTTATTGTTTCTTTTCTGAATTGTGGGTGCCCATAATTTCTACACGGGCAGCCTAGTAGCAGGTTTCCGTGTCCTGGTATAGTAGTATTTTGGAGCTTTTGCTTTGAATATATTTCAGAAGCTTTTTGGATCTCAGGTGTTTTGTTTTTGAAGTTCGTTATCACTTCATTCCTTTGAAGACTTTTTGGATATATAATCACGGTTGTATTATTATGATGGTTATTAGGAGTTGTGGTGTATGTATTAAAAATACTCTGATGTAGTAATGGATATTATGATGTTGTATCTGTGATGTATGCATAATATTCATTTTGTTCCGCTATTTTATATTCATCTGATGTTGTTATAAGCTCCGGCGAACCAGATTCGACGTTTGGTTCTGCGGCATTTGAATACGAGTGTCGTATTCGGTGCTGAATTTAGAAAGTCGAGTCAGGGCCGTACGTTACTCTATAGACTATGGGAATATAAAAGTGTGTTAAGGGCTATATGGGTAACCCCTTAACGCTATTTTCAGTATATTATACTTTACTGTAGACATTATTATAATAACGTATATTACTGCATAGTAGATAGTTTAACAGATCCTTAGGAGATGTGAATCCCGAGCATCTCTTAAGTTACTACACTCATATTTATTCCTGCTGATTTAATTTACATAAGATCTTTTAGTTATGACTCAAGTGTTTTGTTTTTCAATTCGCTCGGGTCAGACCGAGCATTTCAGGATTTGGAAGACCGTATTCTGGAGGACGAAGACGAAGATGTTATTATTATTTATTATAATATTGCAGTACATTCATACCGTTCCACTGCATTGTTATTGGTATGTGTAACTCTGATATATGTTGTATAAGTATAATCGAATATTTTGTAAACAGCTTCTTGAACTGTATATTTGATTATTATATTTTATTGTTCCGCTGCAAGATTCTATTTTGTTTTTTCTTTTCTACTTTTTCATATTTACCCCATAACAATCTGCCATTCCGTTTGGTTTGAATTGGCATATGTGTCGATTTAAAGCGTATAAAAAGGCGGGATGTTACATCTGGTATCAGAGCTTTGGTTTAGCGATAAACCTTAGCTTTGTGGGGTTTGACTCTTTACTAATAGGGTAGTAATACCCTATGGTGAGTCGCTGAGTGTATATATGAGAGAGCGCATTTGTTAGTGTTATAAAAAGGTTTTAATATTGTGTTAATTTGTTCCGTTTTGTATTTATAAATTCTGGTTGGTGCATGGGACGCTATGACATCAATAGGGATTTCTAAACACTTAATAGGACAGACCGACATAATATTAGGTTTTAATATAGGTGAATGAAATAATCTTCCCTGTTATATTTTCTATATATATATATATATATATATAATAAAATTTCATAAGTGATATATATTTTTGGTTGCAATATATTGGGTGTTCGGTAATGAAAAGTATAAATAATAGTTGAAATAAGATTTAAAATAATAAAGAAAATGAGATTGGAAATTTAGAACTTGAGTACCGGAGTTTTTGAAAATTTCTTTCCAATGATTTTGGGATATAATAATAATATTAGTAGAAGTATTTTTTGATATAAATATTTCCATATGGTTTGAAAGAATTATTTTAAAGAAATTTTTGAAAAGGAATAAAGTTCTGTACTCCCCTCTCTGTCGCTGGAAAATAATTTCGTTGATGAGTACACGCATCATCGACATTCATTTTCGAGTTTCGGAATGAGAAGGCCACTGTAATAGTTTTACTACAGATTTATTGTGATAAACAAAAGTCAATTTTTAATTTGTTTTAAATCTACTTGGATGTATAAATTGTAAGTTTATATTTATCTATTATTTTAAAATGAATTGAAATTTAACCCGGTATTTAATTCTTGAGTTTTCGATTTATTAATAGTTTCCGTTATTGTAGTGAAATGGAATGTAACCGATTATTAATTGGAGTCTTTAATTAAAATAAGGAATTTAATGCTAGGTTATGAATGAACTAAAGGTAATTTGAAACTGTAACCTATGAAACAAAGAATAATATTTTTGAACATTAAACTAAATTAAAAGATGAGGTAAAACTTGTATAAGTTTCATTTGCATTTTCTTTAATATATATATATATAACTTCCCAAAAGACGTAAAAAGTTGAAATGTTAATAAGAAAATAATGGAACTTGTAGAAGTAAACTTATGAATGAAGGTGTTCAATGAATTTCTTTAACAAATAATAATTTGATGTTGAAATGATTATAAACTTAAGTTATAATTGAAATGTACTATGATAAAATATAATAGAAATGTAAGTATTATAAATAAATGATAATAAACTTAAGTTAGTGTTGAAGGCATTTATTTTGAAAATAAGCAGTGAATAAATAAGTGTAATAAAAGAAAAGAAAATTTCATGAGATGAATAAGTAAAAATGAGTCTTTGTTAGAAATGAATAAAAATAAATGAAAATATGAATATTTGCAAGAAATAAATGAAAATAAAAAGATAAATCATTATATGATAGAAAAGAAATCAAACTACTAATGTATGAAATGAAATTAATAGTAAATTTTATTTGTTGTTAGGAATTGTCGTTTGTTTTGGGTTATGATTGTTCGGGTAAGGATACTTTAAAATTGTTTGGATGAATGAATAATCTATTTAGTTTCACCTAAGACTGTTGAGTGAAGGGTACACTTAGTAGTTTATTTTTTTTATTCCGTACAATTTAAAGTTTTGAACCCGAACAACTATTTGTTGTTTGATATGAATGAATGTTTGATTTGTGTTTATTTTTAAATGCCTTGTTGCAAGTGGTTGTTGGTTGTATTGATTTGTTTGTTTATGGTTGAAACAACTCTAACATTTCATTTTATATAATTATTAACTCTTTTAGATTATATAAGTGGAATATAAGTTATGGAAGCAATTGCTACTGCTTTTGCTTTCATAAATAAGCGTTATATGCCCGACAAATAGGTACGTTTTTGGAATTCAGTTTATAACATTATTTTATGGTGTTCCCGTGTTGGGATATTTTTATTTTGAAAAATATATGTTATATATTTGATATTATATTTTCTCCCTAGCCTCTCGTACAAAGGAGACTCTGCCAAAATTTTCCGTAAATTTTGGACTTAGAAAATATTTCAAAAAAATGTTTTCCAAACTGTATTAATTTAAGTATAAAAAGATATAATAGTTATAAATTGATATTTTATTTAAATTATTAAAATTTTAAAATTTATTTGTGTATATATATCTAGTATTTTAAGTAAAATATATTGATTTCTTAATTCTTATTTCCCTTTCTTTTTCCTTTTCGGGGACGAAAAGTTTTAAGTGGGGGAGAGTGCAACGTCCCGTGAAATTCGATGATTAAAATGAGTTAATTTAATAAGATTTCTAATTTAATTTAGAAAGAAATAAAAGTCTTAAAATTTATATTGGAGAGAATATAGAAATTTGATGAAGAAATTGTAATTAAATGTTAACAATTTAATATTTATATGACAATAAATTGAAATAATGTAAATTGTCATACTTGGTTATAAGTTTAATATAAGAAACCAATAGAAATGTTGAATTTGTGAAATATTAACTAGAATGGAATTCATTAATATAATAATGAATAGTGAAAATTGTTACATTTGGTTTTAAAATAGAAAATGAGTAAATAAAAGTAACCGTTGAATAAACCAATGCAATAATTGTAGATAACTAATTATAATGTGTGTTGTTGATAATGAACGTACTTAAATGGTAATAAATTGAATATAAGAAAACAAATGCATTTAGTGAATTATTTAATGAATTCATGAAATAAAAATCAATGTCCTGTAGGTAATTATAATATTGTTTGGAAGTGAAAACGTATAAATAAGAAACCAAGTAAATAAATTTATGGAGAACTTTAATAGTAATTAATGTATATATTAGGCAATTGACAATTTATGGATTTGTTAAGATTGCAAAGTTATAATTGAGTGTAAATAGGAATATTTGGTGATTAATTAAAATAAGAAAAAAATGTAAATGTTACAACTTGGTTACAAAATTTATATACGGAAGTGGATGTAAATATGAATTAATTTAATGTGCGCATTGATTTATCATGGGATAAAACGTAAATTAATGTAATAAGGATGATGCAGGTTGATAAATATTCGTAATGTTTGTGTTGCTGATAAACGTTACTTTAATGATTGTAATATAAAATAACGGAAGTGTGAATGGAAACTAATAGTAACGTAAACTTATTTTAAGGTATTAATTGGATGTAGATTTATGAAATGGAGTTAATGCAAATCAATGGAATTAATGAAGACGGCTACATAGCTACATATTGCATATATGAAAACAAAATGTAAGCATTGGATTAAATTAAGGAAATTAAATATTAATAAATGGTCATTTAGTAAAACCAATGTTCTGGGAGTAATTATAATAAGTTGTTTGAAATACGTATAAACTTTTGTTTGGAAATCAATTGGATTTAAAATGAAATTTGGTATTACATTGATGAGTTTAAATGTTATTTTATTTTGTAAAGTAATAAATAGTGTAATAAAGGAATGAAATCAAGATACATAAATTTAATTGAGATTTTTAATTATAAATAATGGGTGAAATAATAGGATGGATGGTAGTTGTTTGTGGAGAATAACCATACAAGTATTATAAAGAGTATATTGGTGATGAAGGGTTATTTCGAATAAAGGTAATTAAATATTACTTTAATGGATATAAATGTAGTAATGGATAGAGTGAATGAAATTAGCATTATGAAAATAAATGTTAACATTTTTTTTTGGAAGCAATAAAAGCCTATTAATGTGACTGAAGGTTAACAGTAACGATTATTGTATGTTACCTATGTATGTAGCTTGTAAATTTGAAACTTTGAAATTGTTACCATAATTATAATTTAATGTTACGTTAATGTTAATTAAGGTAATATTTATAAGTAATGGTAAGGTTATTCATATTGGACAATTTGTGAGTTATAAGGATCGGGAATAAAAATTTATTTATTTAAGTAAAATGGAAAAATTCAATAATTGGATTTAATGGCAATTTAATGAAATTGAAATAGTTAAATAATAGGTTATTTGAAATAAAGATAATATGAGAAGTTTATGTAATAGTTTTGAATCCAATATCTAATCCATCTATTTGACAGGATTAAATGGATTGATAATTAATTTATTTAACTAAATGGAATTTTGAGGATTTTATTTATACTTTGTGAATTTAAGGAAATTAATTATTAAAAGTGAGGTTAACGTTGGAATTGATGAATTAATCAACTCTAATTTGACATTTAAATTTATTTAAATCAGTGTAAATGATTTGGAAAAATTAAAATAATAAGAATTTTCAATTATCGAATTGAAATTGGAAATTTGATTAAATTGACTAATTTTTAATTTATTTAATTAATATAATAATAGCCATTTTGGCTACTGACTCGGATTTCGACGAAACCAGTTTCATCGGATCCGTACCGGTGACTTATTGTAGGGTTTCAAGTTTCGTAGCGATCGGACTTGTCGTTTGATCGTACGAACGCGAAACGCCCTGAAATCGATTTAATTGAAATCAATTTGAAAAATATTGATTTTAGCATAACTTCTTCATACGATGCAATTTGGACTTGAAACTTGTTCCATCACGTTTAAAATATTTAAAAACACCTATTTTGATTCATGGATTGACCTAATTTCGTTCCGGAGTCGAAACGGGCTTTTTGGGCCACTTTGGCGTTAGCGCATATATCCAACCTTATCCATCCATTCTAATTTCTGACCTACCTATATAAACCCCGTTATAAACCCTAGCCTCCCTAATTCTCATTTGTATGTATGCAATTCAGCTATCTCTCCTCATCCTCCTCAATGGCAGACAACAAAATTTCAGATCCAATTCCAATTCAAAATTCAAGTCAAAAATCCAAACTCCTCTGAAAAATTCAGAAAAAATATATGTTGAAGCTCTCGGAGTGTGTAATCTTCTGGTGTAATTCATTTTTCGATTTGGTTTGTGGTTTGACCAGAAATTGGGCTTTTTGTTTCGGCCGTTCATAGGCTACATGCCCGATCAACGGTGGATTTTCAACTATTGGTCGATCGGGGAGTACGGGTTGGTAGAGGAGGCCGAGTACTGTTATTCCATATGGTTATTTAGTATTTTTCGTCAGTGATTCAACTATATTTAGACGTGGAAGCTTGCGATGGTAAGCTCGGCCAGAGGCCGTATGGGGAGGCGCGTGCATCGCATTGGGGCTGGTGGAGGATGCTCGACGTGGTCGAGGTGGTGGCAGCATCTGATTGCGTCGATGGCGATTGGAGGCTTGGTGAAAATTGGAGAAAACGTGGCGGCCAAAAACCCTAGTGGCGCGTGAGTGTTGTTGAGTGATACATGGAGGATGACGTGGATGAAGCGTACTGGGTGATGGGTTTGACTCCTTGTTATTTATTTTATTTAAATTTTACGTTTCAACTCGTTCTAACCTTCATAACTTTTACATAGGGACTCAAATTCACGAGCAGTTTTCTCCGCTAGGTTCGTATTGGAATTCCGGAGATTTTGACGCTTGTTTGGATGGATTTTGAGACTGCGCAAATTTTGGGTTAAATTGGATTTAAATTCAGTTTAAATTCGAAAGGTGAGTGTTTTAACCCACTCACAACTTCTAAAATTTCTTATGTTTGTTAAATTAAATTTGGATGTGATTAGAAATTTATTTATGACTGTTTGGCATATTTTTAATTATCATCTCAGCTAAATTGCATTTGTTTAATTAAATTGCCATTCACTTATTCGTTGCATATAAACTGCTAGTTAAATTGTTATTTATTTATTTTTGCATATTAACTGCCAGTTAAATTGTTACTTATTTCTCGCATATTAACTGCCAGTTAAATTGTTATTTATTTCTTTCATATTAACTGCCAGTTAAATTGTTATTTATTTTATTGCATATAAGCTGCCAGTTAAACAGTTATAATTTATTTTTGAACATAAACGGATAGTTGATACCTGTTATTTATCGCCTGTTATATGTTAATGTACTGTTTGAATTTGGATGATGATTGTGATAAATGGTTGATGGTTGATGATGGATGAATGGATGTTTTATTTATATCATCATAATCTGCAAGTTGTTATGCATTTATTTTGATTCGGGATTACGGTTTGAAATGATATACAGCCACATTTTATTTTTAAATTGTGGATTGAAATGATAAATATCTGTATCACGTGACCATAGGATAGAAAATTAAATATAGGCAACGCGGTATATATATATATAATTATTTATGAAATAATTTTTCTATGGTTTTGCAAAGAAATATATATTCGGTTTTATGAGATATAGATTTCGGATATTTGGGAAAGGTTATTTTATATATAGTTAAATTCTTGGTTTTAAGCTATGTATAATATTGTTTAAAGTATGAAGTAAGTTTAATAATAAAGTTGATTTTATTAAAATATATTATGGATAAGTATGTACTTAAATTATATTCTAATATAGAGTTTATATTGATTTTTATAAATCAAAGTTGAGAAGATAGTTTTGAAATGGAGTTAAGATTTTATTTAATTAAGATCTTATTGAAATTTAGATTTTAAAAGAATATGGTGTTATAACTAAATTCGGGTTAAAGATTATTTAAATGAATAAATCAAGTCTAAATAAATTGAGGAATATTCAATTATTGAATTTGAAATTTTATATAATGGATACTAGATTTATTAAGTAAGTATTTCAAAACTAAATAATAGTAAAGTGAATTTGGCATATATATATGAATTAAAAATTCAGTTTTGAAATGGTGGAATATTTAAAACTTTGAAATATATGGAAATTTAAATGGTTTATTTGCGAATTCAATTCTGTATTTGGAATTGATTTGAGAAAGTAAAAAGCTAATTTACTTTATAAAGTAATTTATTATTAAACCATTTAAGTATTGAAAATTATGTTTCGAAGCTATGGGTTTACGGTATATATATTTTAAAGTACTATGATTTTTGAAAAAGATATATTTGAAATAAAAATGATATCATATTGATTTGGGTTTTAAAATAGAAATGATATCATATTCATATTGTTTTGAAATGGATATTTTATTCTGGTTTTAAAGTATAAATTATTTTAAAAGACCGTGGTGTTATAATAACGTTTGGTTGTTGAAGAGATAGGGATCGGAAGTTGTCATACTCTCTGCCAACTCCGAAAACCACTTCAACAACCGTGTACGCGGTGGAGATTTCAGAATGAAGTAGGATGGTGGCGGCGTTTCCTTTGAGGTAAATATGTGGACCCAACTCCCGTGAGTTAGCATAAGGTGGCTAAAACAGGAGCGATTGATGGGTTAAGAAGGTAGCCCCTTTTATCGGACACATCCCTTCGATATTCTACTCTGACTTTGGATTTATTCGGTGGCCACTTTTGATTTCTTTGATTTGGGGTGTGGCTCGAGGTGGGCGGTAGCTGCGGCTATACGTTACTACCAACCCGGAAGCGTAATTGGTATATCTACCCTAGCATTGTCTAGTTGTGCGGTGTCACCTACCCTAGCGCGCCTTATACGATTTTATTTTGTACCATAGCTATGGAGTGCCCTCTGACCACGCCCAGTACGAGGAGGATTATAGTACTGTATAGACTATGTGTGATATCCCGGAAATTTTACCAATATCAATTTAATAATCTATATTTAAAATTAAATTGATTTGATAAAATTTTAATAAAAAATTACTTGATTTAATAATCCAATTAAATAAATGTGTAATTGATGAATTTTATCTTTTAAAAGCTAATAATTGTTTTCCTATTTATAATGTATGTATATATATTTATATATATATTATGAATGGATAAGTTTGATTTGAAGTTAAATGAACAAATAAAATATGGTTTATAAAATTCTAATATTCATTTGATAACTTGAAGATTATTATTTTATTTAATAAAAAAAACTAATTGGTTTAAAATACTTAAATTAATTTTTTTAGATTGTATAATTGTATTTTAAACATAGTTTAGATTTTAATATGATAAAACAAAAGTTTATTTTATATTTTTTTGAATATAGCTTAATAAATATAATTTGGAATTATTTGAAAATTTAAAATACCAATTGTATACTAAAACATTAATGTAATTAACTAAGTTGAATAAGATAAGAAATTTATAATTTCTTTATAAATTATTTAAATTGGATAAATATGTTATTTTCAAATAATAATAAATGTATAAATATAGATATGTTTTTAAAGACAATATTATTATTTTTAAATTTAATTTGTTAATATAAATTAGTTTTAAGTGGAATTTTAATGTATAAATAACATTTGAATTTGATTTAATTTTGAAATTCAAATTAATAAATATATATGAATCTTGTAAATAAGTTTTCACTTTTATGTAAATTGTTTTACTTCATCTAAAAAGAAATACATATCATTTCATTTATGTAAACCACTTTATATGTATTTAAATAAAGGAAGAGGATTTTATTTATCTTTAAATTAAAAATAATAATTAACATATGTATAAAACAAGTGTTAGCTCTTAAGCAATTAATGAGACAAGTGTAAACAATTAATCTTCTTATTTTGACAAGTGTCTTTTATTTTATTTTTCTTTTATATTTTAAATAAATCATTTTTATCTTGTATAAGCATGTTTCTTCACACTCGTTTTTTTTTTCTAATGTTCATTTTTTTCAAAAGTTAACTCAGCTAAACAAATCTGTAACTATATTCCTCAAAACAAAATCATATTCAAAATTTGATTCCCTTTTTCAATACTCAAATTCCTCTTCAATTCAACCTGTAATTCATTTCTTTCAAACATGCAAACTGTAAAATCATGTTAAAACTGAATTTCCTCCTCAAATTAAAATCCAGTTCAAAAAGATCATCAAGCAAGTGGTCTCTATTTTTTTTTAAAACCCGAGAATGTAAAAATGGAATCTGAAGCAAGTCAAATTTCAAATGGCCTGCATGCAAGTTAAAACATAAGCAAATCCTCAAGTTCAAAATGCAAAGTCTGTTCAAACATGCAAGTTTAATTCAAAAACAAAATGAATCTGGGTTTTTGTCTTCTGCAACCTGGAAATCAAGCCATCAAAGCATGAAAATTCAAGCTTTTCAAATTAAAGATTTAAATGCTAATGGAATCAAGCCTGCATGCAAGCAACTCAGTTTTTAAAAAGCATAAGAGAAAAAGCTTTCAATACAGTTTTCCAAAAGCTCTGTTCCATCTCTAGTTACAGGCGAGTAACACTTTTTAAAATTTAAATATAAGTTGGTTGCTTAAATAAGTATGTTGTGTATGTTATCTGGATTGCATGTTGATTAGTATGTTTGTGACTTTAATTTTAAATGCATTGCGGTTTATATACATATGAATGTTCGAATGTATGTACTGTGAATCTGCTTGCCTGTACCTGGTTTCAAATGCAAGGATTTTGATAAAAATCCATTTTTCTCTTAAATAATTCATGTTAGGAATTAGGATTCAAATGATATCTGTTTGATTGATTATAAAGAAAGCTTTAAAATTTATTTAAGGTAAAACAAATTGTAATTTGCTCTGGAAACCAGAACAATAGGAAAGTTTAAGTTTTTAATAAAAATTCAAACACAATAATTCGTATATTTAGGATTATAAATCGAATGCTGATTCAAAAATAGGATTTTTAAGATTTATATCTTAATTTTTAAAATTGATTTGAAGTGCATATCAGAGATTGCATTGTTTTGGGTTTTTGGGAAAATTCAGAGGATCTCGGTTTTTGGAGGGTGAAGTTGTTTCTAGTGATGGTGGGATGATCTGAGAGTGGAGAAAAAATAGTGGTGGAGGTGGAAGATCATCGGATTGACGGTGGTGGATCATCTTGTTCTGTAAACCTAGTTTTGGGCAGTGGAGAAATTTTGATCGTCTCGACCTCTCCAAGTGATCGAGTGTGTTGGGATTCAGGGTATGGGTAGCTGGAGTATCGATGTAGATATGGCCGGAGTTGCAATCGACGCGGTGGTCAGAGTTGAGGAAACGAGCGGTTTCCAGGTTTGGGGGGGTTATTCCATACTGTTGCTGCTAGGTTGGTTTGGGGGAACTCGAATCTGATTTCGAGTGGGTTGAGTGATTTTGATAATCGCGAGGTGATGTAAGGGAGGTTGTCGATTTGCTTATTGCCTGGGTGGTGGCTGGAGGTGGCCAAGACCACCGTGCATGTGCACGGTGAGGTAATGGTGACAGGGAAGTCTTTGTGGATTATGCAGTGTAGTTGTCTCGGGTTAATACTCGAGTAATTGGAGTTTTTACTCGAAGTTGAGTAAGGATTTAACCGAAGTTAAATCAAGGGAAGCTCGGGGCATTTTCTGATGTTAACAGGTTTCTTTGAAAACCTGTATAAGTTTCCAAATTCAATTTTTTTATATCTGAAGCAAGTTGTTTGACCGAAATAAAACCTAAATTTAATTTTGGTTTTCAAACTGAGTATGAATCCAAGTTTTAAAAATCTAATTTAAATTTTATTAATTTAAACTGTTTAAACAACTTCAAAAGAGTATAAATATTTGAATTTAAGATAAAGCTTTAAATTTAAGTAAGGATTTAAACATAAGTTTAAATCTGGAATCAAACTTCAATTTTGAAACAATGTTTTGAAAATAAAGGAGGTTCTAAAAAGAAATTTAAATGTTTAAACAAAATGGGTTGTTGAAACATATTTAAATATGATTTATATTTTAAAATGAATTTGGGGTTTAAATTTCTTTTAACTTCTTTTATAAAGTAAGAAAATCTTTAGCATAAGATTTTGAAGGTTTTGAATGTTTTAAAACTTTGTTAAAGTTAAGTTTAATTTCATTTTAAATTTTAAATGTAATTTTAAACAAATTTTAAGTTAAATTGTTTTAAAATTACTTTGTTAATGGTAATGTAAACATTAACAAGAGATGTTTTGTTTTCAAGTAAATCAAAGAATTTAATGAATTTTGAATCATTAAATTTATAAGGTAATTTAAATAGGATAATTAATTTATTTATTTAATTAATTAAGAATTGGAATAAATTAATTAAGGATTAGTTAAGTAATTAAGATTAATTAAATTTGTAATTAATATTAATTAATTTAAGTTAATTGCTTAAGAAAGGTAATTAAGGAATTTGTTGATAAGTTAATGAACGTCATTAACTTGTGATTATTTATTAATTAATTAATGTAATTAATTTTGATAATTAATTGGATTAATTAATTTAGATAATCAAATATGGAACTTGATTAAGTATGATTACTTTATGGAAATGATTAAAGTTATTAATTACTCATTGTAATTAATTAATCTATTTTGTTAGTTAAAATTAATTTATTAAGTTTAATTAATTTAGAATAATCATTGAATGGGTTGATGAGTAATCAATGAGAAATAATTACTTAGAGAAGTAATTAAGTTAGGTAGATTACTGGAGGTAATTAATTGAAGTATGGTAGAGTTTTGGGATTAATTACTTGTGTAATTACTAATAAGGATAATTACTTTGTGGAAGTGATTAATATTAAATTACTTTGTTTAATTAATTTAAGCATTGATTGATTAAGTCTTTTGAAAATAATTAAGTGATGTAATTAATTAAGAGTAATTAATTACTAATGAGATTAATCAAGATTGATTAATAAATATAATTAATTATTAAATATAATTAATTTGGGAGTAATTAAGAAGTAATTGAGAGTAGTTAATTACCAAATGTAGTTAATCAAGAATGATTAATAATTTTGGTTTAATTAAGGTTAATTACTTAGTGTAATTAATTTAAATAAGTAATTAATTTAAATTTAATTATGGATCATTAATTAATATGATTTATGATGTAATTAAATATTAATTAATTAAGATTAATTAATTAATCAATGATAAGTAATTAAGGAAGTAATTAATTAATGTAATTAATTAAGGATTAATGTAATTAATTATAATTAATTAATTAATGAAGTAATTAAAGGTTAATTACTGATTTTGGATGAGGATAATTAATTTGTAAAATTAATTAAGGATAATTACTTGAATGTAATTAAGGGATAATTAATCAAGGGTGATTAATTAAGGTAATTAATTTGAGAATAATTGATTGATTGATTTGAAATCAATTAATGGTTAAATAAGCTAGATTTAAAATGAGGAAGTAAATAAATTTAATTCATTTTAAATTAATTAAAGAATAAGTAATTAATTTAATTCACTTTAAATTAATTAGAGATAGAAGTAACTAATTTAATTCATTTTAAATTAATTATAGATGGTGTGATTATAGATCTTTGCTTATGAATGAATGATATGGTTTACCCTGAATGGTTTGAATCTCAGACATGAGATAAATAGTGTTGTGTGATATGGATGCATTGGTTGCATTGTGATGATGATATAAGTATCTATTTGTGATGATAATATAGATTATCAATTTGTGATGATTACCTGTTTATGATAATATTGATTATCTATTATGATGATATGAATTATCTATCTGTGTGTATATGGATAATTAGATTTAATTGGTTTAAACTTAAAACAACTTGGACCTAAAAGACACGCTTTAGATTTAGATGAGACCGGGATCGGGTTTCCATATTTGGAATCCGAAAACCACATCGATTCCAATTAAACGTTAGGTCGTTAATCCAAGTGGAGCAAGTGAAGACTCAAGGTGTAAGGGCTATACGTCAGTATAACTTTGTGGGTGATTCCGTAATGAGTTTGATGGAATAGTGCTTATAGATTCAAGATGGTGAATCAGAGTGCAAGGGCTATGGTCGTTGACTCTGAGGGTGATTCCAATAATGAGTGCAACGAGATAGTGCCTTCGGTTTCGTTCGAACCCGGAACGAATTTGTATGGATTGAATGCTTTCAGAACATCGTCAGGTGGACGATGAGCATTCTAAGATTTGATGTCCTTTAAAGGTAATCGTAGCCTCAAGCCTCATCAACCGGGAATGACTAAAATAGGGGAGGTGCAGCAAGGCTTCGTGGGTAGCGCCCACTTGAGAGCAAGATTTACCCCTGTCTAGAGGTCCATTTTTATTCGGCTGTGTGGGCGGTTGGTCGCGACAACTGCCGGGGTTGTCTTGTTCGGAACTGTTCAGTAAGGAACTGGTCCGGCCTTGTGTTGCAGGGGAGTTAGGATGGCTCCTCGGTACGGTGATCTAGGCCACGTACTATGACGGGCGGTACCCCAGTAGCCCTGCCATTGTATGGAATCCAAAATCCAATAAGTGCCAATGGTTTTGATTGTATTACCCACTATTGTGGCTAGTAGCTGGAATTTAATAAATGTAACAATTTCGGCTATTTCATATTTATTTGAAAACCCTAGACACTATTATAATATCATCGGATTTCCTATCAAATGTTTTGGTTAGCGTAAGGTAATTTTTTTTCCATGTTTATGTGTGGGAAGTCTTACGTGATACCTTTCTTTCCAAAGGTTTTTGAAAATTAAGAAAATTTAACCTGTTACTCACACCAGACCCGTGTCTGACCCGGAGTTTATTTTTTGTTTTCATAAACTCTTGGGTACTCAAATTTTTACGAGTAGCCAAGGGATTCAGGTTAGGATTCGGGTTAGCTTTGACGAATAATGGAGGAGCAATGAAGCAGGAGGCTTCTACGTTAGATATATAGTATTCCGCTGTGTGTTCTGTGTTGTCTCTGTATTGTATTATGTTGTAAATACTAGGCATGTGTTTATAACTGTCTAGTATGTGTTGTATATCTATGTACTCTGATAATGTTGTATATTATGTAATACTTATGTTGTTAATATATTTTATTCGTTCCGCTGTTTAGATTCTGATGTGTTGTTTCTTCTTCTTCTCTTTCTTTCTCTTTTCTATCCCTTTCTTTCTTATTAGCGATGTGACTTCCTGGAGATAGGAAGTTGGGTCGTGACAGTGGTATCAGAGCATTAGGTTGAGTGAATAACTAGGCTCTAGAATGGTGTCTATCTTGAGAGAGCGTATTTGTAGTTTTGATATATATTTATTATTTCTACCTATCTATTGGGTTATCCGTTCAGGTTTTCCAATATAGGTTATAAAGGTAGATAAGGTAGTGGTGTGTGTAACACGATTGCTACCATTGGTTGGAGTTTGAATGTTTGAGGTTGGAAATGTATTTATCGAGACTGTAGACATGATACCGTCTCGAGTGAGTTGTGCAGTGGTGTAGAGATTTCATCGATCTCTTAAGGTAACCTGTTAAGGTTCAGAATTCATCATTGAAGATGGATGAGTTGAGTTTGAATCTGTTGGTTGGCAGAAGTGTGTGATGGTATTTTGATACCTCAGGAAGTGGTAGCTCCGTGATGTGATGCAGTAAATATGGATGTCTCCGAAGATGTTTTCTTTGGAACAAGTTTAAGGAGATATATCTGCTTAGGTGATGTGGCTGAGTTTAGCTAGTTGTTTGTGGTTGGCTTTGAGGGCCGAATTTCTCGAAGAACTTCAGCTAAGGAAGTTTTGGCATTGGTGACAGCAGTTCAGCTCGGAGTGTCTGTGTTGGCAGAAGTTGACTGGCTAAGTAGTTTCTGAAGGTGGAGTTTGCTTATCGTCTGGATTCCAGGAGTGCTACCAGTGGATCAGCTAGTAGGAGGATGGTTTCTCGAGATAGGTTTGGTGAGGCAGCTCAGGATTGGGAAACCTCTGAGTTTTCTTTGGATATGTTGAGCCATATTTCTGGGAAGTGATGTCCAGTTTGTGCTCATATTCTTCATCAACAGTGTCTTCTGTGCCAGATCAGAGTTGTGCAGCGGAAGCAGTTTGGGAATGCTTCTGTTTTATCTTTTCTGAATAGAAGAAGTGAGTTTGTTCTTCTAATGGTTGAAGAGTAGAGTTGGTGATTTTAGTCTTGGTTGATCTTGAGAAGATCGTTGTGTTGGATTGTTTATCGTCTAGATAGTTTCTAGAGGAATCAACAAGAGTTGAGCTGATCAGTTTGGATTTAGGCAGCCCGGGATTGTCAGAAGAGTTTTGGAGATAAGAGACGAAGGAATTTGGATTCCGGAGTAGGAGATTTGTTTTGGATAAGTTTTCCTCCGATCCAAAGAGCTATAAAGTTTTAATAAGTGTAGCTCCAGGGTGTTTTGGATCTCTTCTGTGTTTCTGTAACAACCCGCATATTTAATGATTTTATATTTAAATGTTTAATTTAGATATAGCGTCGTTAGTCGGATTTAGGTCCAAAATGTTACTTTCTGCAAATGGCCGAATTGGAACTCGAAACTACCTCCATTGGTTCCAAAATGGCGTTTGCGATCTTTTTGAGTATAATATTTGATATGTTTGGAGTAAGTCGAATTTTGCTATTTGCTAAGTGGGCTTTTGGGTTTGGGTTTCACCCAAACTGTTCTATTAACCTCAACTCAGCCCTTCTCTCCTTCCATTCACTTATTCATTTCATAAAAGCTTAAGCAAAAACTGAAATGGGGGAAGAGAAAGGAAATTAGAAACTCCTAGCCCTAAATCCATTTGCAAACTACAAATTCTTGCTCCAAAATCAAAGAGAAGCCATTGGTAAGTTCTTCTTCATCTTCTCCAACTCTTCTCTTCTTCAATTTCAGAAAATTTCCTAAACCTAAATTGGAAAATATGTGATTTATTCTTAGAATGAAGCTTTTTGAGTTGAAGTAGTGTTTGGTTGGTCGTCTCCTTGCAAATTGAACTCCTTCTTCTTTGTTTTGGGTTAAAGGTGAGTTTAGAACTCACATCTACTTCTTTTGATATCATTGATGTTGGGTATGGATTCCTAACACTCGTTCATATGCTTTTGCTTTCGATTGGATTGTTTTGGTGAAATTGCCAAATTATGATTTTTTTGAAGCCAAATCTATGTAAAACCCTATATGGTTGATGTTTATGTTGTTCGGAGTGTTTGGGTGTGTAGTTAAGGTTGGGTAGTCGTTTGACGTAAGCCCATAATCAACACGCATCCGATTGCTTTCGATTTGTTTGGCCATAGTTGGCCCAGGTTCAGGAAATGCCTGAACATTGAGTTTCAGACGTCTGAAATGCCTATTTCAGACGTCTGAATATTGTTCAAGGGAAATTTTCATCCCCAGATTCATACGTCTGAAATTATATTTCCAGACGTCTGAATTGCCTAACTTTCAACCGAAAGGAAATAGGCAAAATATTGCCTATTTCAGACGTTTGAAAATTTGGGTTCAGACGTCTGAATCCTCTTTTGAAAAAGAAATTGATCTCCAGATTCAGACGTCTGAATCCCTTCTTTCATACGTCTGAACCTGCTGTTTTTTGCCAACTTGCCTTGTTCATTGAGTTTCCCAAATGTAATCAACGCTTGTTAATTCCAACTATTTGTTTATGCATATTTGACCTTGATAATTTCTTTTTGAATTCATTCACGGGTTTTTATAAATTATTTCTTCAAAATTGTATTAAAAGTTCGCTTCTCCGATTTTACAAATTCTATTTAAACCACACGTACAATTTCGCACTTCGAGCGAAGTGGAAGGGTGATTAAATGGTTGGGCAAAACACGGACCATGAATCTGTGCGTTTATCTTTCCGATTAATCCCCGACCTATTCAATTGATCGTTTTAACCTTCGGGTTTGGTTTACCGATGATATGAGGTGAACTTTGTACTGCTTTGAGTGTGAAAGTGACTGACGGATAGTAAACCGTTTAGTGCGAACGAGTGGTTATGGGACATACGTTAACACTTTTCGGATTCCTTTTTGAGAGTTATGACACATTCCGCCAGTTATTGGTGTCCAGTACTGGGTCTCTGACCTTCACCACTACGATTTGTTGCCTTCGGGTATGTGCCTTCTGGTATGTGCCTTCGGGTTTGTGCCTTCAGGTTTGTTGCCTTTTAGTATCGCTTCCGATGTTGGTCATTATGAGCCGCATGGGTGATATTGGGTTGCCCTTTAGTATCGCTTCCGATGTTGGTCGTTATGAGCCACATGGGTGATATTGGGTTTGGAGTCTTCGGGCTCATGGATCCTTGTTTGTACAGTACTGAGCTAGAGCAATTTTATGATGTTTCATTCATATGTATATTCCCTTGGTATCGCCCTTCGGTATTGGTCATTATGAGCCGCATGATGCGTAGCATTAACCTTGCGGAACTTGTGTACCTTATTGGTATTTGTTATTGCCTTATGGCTTGTTTTGGGATATTCTTATCCTTTGTTTCTATATGTTGCCGATGATATGAGGCTTGTTCTATATGATTCGTCTTTCGTTAGATGATTGTGTTATCTCTCTTAGAGATATCTATTATGCTTTGCAACCTTGCAGGTTTATTGTTGTTCAGTTTATCTAACTGATTTGTTTAGCTAGACTGACCCGTGTATCTTATACTCGGGTCAGACCGAGATGTTTCAGGTTAGGTGCTTTTGGACTTAGCCTATTTTGCTTCCGCATGGACTATTCCGCTAGCTTCTTTTTGTCATAGCTTTTTGTGTGGTCCTATTTTGTAGTAACTCTGATATGTATTCTATTGACTCGTCTGTATATTGTGGTTTGCTATACCACTTGACATGTATTGTTTTGTAAACTCTGTTATGTATCTGTATATGTGTATATGATGATCTACTGTTCTGTGATGTATATTACATTTGAGTTATTATATTCTGTTCTGATAGATCCAGCCACCTATGGTATTATTTTAAGTATTCATTGGATATGTCGATCTATTAGGTATGATTTTTGTCGATGTATTCAATAGATAATTAGATCAAGGCTATAGATGGTCGCTCCTAACCAGCCTTATTCTCCGTGTTAGTTGACGGCATTACTTTGTAGTGTCCTTGGCTAGCGTGGGTATAGAGGTGGGGCGTCACAGCGTGGTATCGGAGCTGAGTTCAGAACCAAATATGATAAATACAGAATAGATGCACATATTGTGGTACATCAAAGTGTACAAGTGATACAAATCTTTGAATCATTGTGTCTCTTTATTCCATCAAGGTTAGATAGAGTTTGGGAATACGTCTAGGAATGCATTTTATTCCATAGTATTCCATATTGCCATATCTACCTTGTGAATAATCTTGTTCTTATCTTACCTTTAGCGTATGGCTGTAAGAGGCAGGGGACGACGTTCGGGTGCCGGGCAATCCAGTGGCTCACATCCGGATGGCGTATATATGTCTGCTGATCAGTTTTTGGAGTTGTTTAGGAGCACTCAGCCTCCAGTTCCTCCTCGAGTGTCTCCACCTCGCAAGTCTGCCTTTGCACGTCAGTGCAGTGATTTTTCTCATCTTGGAGGAAAGCCGTTTAAGGGCTCCGAGTCCGTTCTTGAAGTCCAAGCTTGGCTTCGCACGTGCGAGCATATCTTCTCTCGCATGGATCTTTCTGACCATGATAGAGTTCTTGTGACTTCTAGTTTATTACAAGAGCGTGCTCTTGATTGGTATGAGCTTCTTGTAGCCGAGATTGATGAGTCTACTCTTTCCTGGACTCAGTTTCGGGAGCGATTCGAACTCAAGTTCGTTCCTGAATCTGAAAAAGTTTTATTGACCCGTCGCTTCCTTGAGTTGAAGCAAGGGAAATCTTTTGTTTCTGAGTATGTCGCATCGTTCGAGGCTTTATCTCAGTATGGTCTTGAATTTATCAGTACTTCTTATAAGAAGAATTTGAAGTTTGTTTCTGGTCTTAAGAAATATCTTAAGAAGTCTTTGTTGCTTCGGCTTAAACATTCTTTTGAGGAGTTGGTTGATTCGGCACTTCATCTCGAGACCATCGAGAAGGAGTGTGATAGTGATGTTGATGTTGAGGTTTCCAAGAACCCCAACAAGAGGTCGTTTTCAACTCAGAAGAAGTCTTTTCCTTCTAAGAAAAAGAAGACCGGTGGTCCTAGCTCTTAGCCTCAGTCTTCCGGAACACCTTTCGTTCGAAAGTGTTTCAATTGTGGTTCTCCTGATCATATTATTCGAGCTTGTCCTAAGCCTCTCTTCTGCCGTTATTGCAAGAAGGAAGGTCATCATGTTTCAGCTTGCCCTACTGTTCTGGCTAGTGCCAAGTCTAGCAGGCTTTATGCTACTAAGGCTTCTGAAGGTCCTTCTCCGTCCAAAGGTACATCTTCATCTATTTTGGAAGGTTCTATTTTATTTTTATGACCATAGTATACGAGTTCTTTCCGATACGGGTGCATCAAATTCTTTCGTATCGAAAAAGCTTGTTGATGATTTATCTTTGGATGTTTCTTGTTTGATGACTTCTTTAAGGATTGCGAATCTAATTGGGGGATCCGCGATCCTTAGTTTGCTTTGTGATGATATTGAGATTATTTTATATGACTTTTCTTTTCGTGCGAATTTTCACGTTATTTCTTGTTTGGGATTTGATATGATTTTGGTATGGACTGGCTAGTGAGATATGATGCCAGGATTATTTGTTCGGAGAGAATTATATATCTTCGACATCCGGATTCGCCTACTCAGCTATCTCTTGTTCTTCGGGATGTGGATAATTTCAAGATAGCTTTATATTCTCTTGACTCGCGAGATGATGATGATATATCTCGTATTCCTGTTGCTTGTAACTTTTCTGATGTTTTTGAGCCTGTATCGGGTTTGCCACCCAAACGGGCAATTGAGTTCCGCATTGATCTCATTCCAGGCGCGCAGCCAGTTAGTCGTCCTCCTACGAGGATGTCTACAAAGGAAAATCAGGAACACAAGAAGCAGCTTTTGGAGCTTGAGTCCAAGCAGTTGATTCAGTCCAGTTTTTCTCCGTGGGGATCCGCGGTCGTCTTTGTGAAGAAATCTGATGGAACTCTTAGGCTTTGCATTGATTATCGCAAGCTTAACGAGTTAACCATCAGAAATAGGTATCCATTGCCTAGGATCGATGACATGTTCGATCTATTGAGTGGCGCTAAGGTCTTTTCTCAGCTCGACCTTGCCACGGGTTTTCATCAGTTACGAGTCGCGGAGGATAGCATACCTCTTACAGCTTTCCGCACTCGATATCGTTCTTTTGAGTGGCTCGTTATGCCGTTCGGTTTGACGAACGCTCCTGCTTTCTTTGTCGATCTCATGAATCGAGTATTCCGAGAATATCTCGATAAGTTTGTCCTTGTGTTCATTGATGATATCCTTATTTATTCTAAGTCTGAAGCTAAGCATGCTAATCACTTGAGAATTGTCTTGAGTACCCTCCGTCGTCATCAGCTTTGGGCCAAATTCTCCAAATGCCACTTTTGGGAGAATAAGGTTAAGTTCTTAGGCCATGTTGTATCTTCCGATGGCATTTCTGTCGATCCCTCAAAGATCGAAGCCATCCAGAATTGGAAGAGGCCTGAGAATGTTCATGAGATTCGTAATTTCCTTGGATTGGCGGGTTTTTACCGTCGGTTCATTAAGAACTTTTCCCGTGTTGTGCTTCCTATCACTTGCATTACTCGTAAAGGCATTCATTTTGTTTGGTCCGACAAGTGTGAAGCTTCCTTTTTGACATTAAAGGAACTTCTCACTAATGCTCCTATTCTTGTGGTTCCCGAAGGGAATCATGATCTTGTTGTCTACACCGATGCTTGTGGTAGTAGTCTCGGTGTTGTTCTTATGCAGAAGGATCGGGTAGTTTCTTATGCTTCTGGGCAACTGCGTCCGAATGAGGTTCGCTATGCCACTCATGATCTTGAGCTTGCCGCCATTGTCTTTGCCTTGAAGATTTGGCGACATTATTTTTGGGCGAGCGCATCATTCTCTATACCGATCATAAATCTTTGAAGTATTTGTTCACTCAGAAGGAACTCAACATGAGACAACAGCGTTGGCTCGAGTTTCTTGCTTCTTATGACTTTGATATCCAGTATACCCCTGGTAAGGGTAATCGTGTTGCTGATGCGCTTAGTCGCAAACATTCGGCTGTTATTTCTATGATGTTTGCCGAATGGGATATTCTTGAGACTCTATCTTTTTGTGAAATTCGTGATCGAGGTTCATCTTCTGATTCTCCTATCCTATTATTTAGTTTGGGAGCTCGACCTATTTTATTGGATCGTATTGCCGATGGTCAGCGGCGTGATCCTGAGTTGTTGCATCTTATTCAGCTTTGTGAGTCTGGATCTTGTGATGAGGCGTTGCAAGATTTCAGCATTGATTCTCATGGGTGCCTTCATAAGAAGAACCGTCTTTTTGTGCCTTCGGATCTTGCACTTAGGCATGACATTCTTGATGACTGTCACCGTTCTAAGTATACCATTCATCCCGGTAGTAGCAAGATGTATGACGATATGCGTCGTCTTTATTATTGGGAAGGCATGAAGCGCGATGTGGCGAGTTATGTGAGCAATTGCATAACTTGTCAGCGTTTTAAAGCCGAGCATCAGCGTCCTTCGGGTCTTCTTCAGCATCTTGAGATTCCATTGTGGAAATGGGATCAGATTTCTATGGATTTCATTGACGTCCAACCTCGTTCGAGATCTAGCCATTCTAGCATTTGGGTTATTGTTGATCGCCTCACTAAGTCTGCTCATTTTGTCCCTATTAAGTCTAATAGGACTGCTTCGCTTTTGGCTAAGTTATATGTCAAGGAAATCGTGAGACTTCACGGTGTTCCAGTTCTATTGTGAGTGACCGTGATCCTTTATTCACGAGTCATTTTTGGAAGAGTCTTCAGCAAGCTTTGGGAACAAAGCATAATTTTTCTACAGCTTATCATCCGCAGTCTGACGGACAAACTGAACGGGTGAATCGTATCTTGGAAGATTTTCTCCGTATTTGTATTTTTGATTTTGGTGGAAGTTGGGAGGATCATCTACCTCTAGTAGAGTTCTCCTACAACAATAGTTTTCAGTCTAGTATCGGTATGGCTCCTTTCGAAGCCTTATACGGAAGGCCATGCCGATCACCTGCTTGTTGGTTGGAATCTGGGGAGAAGCTTATTCTTGGTCCCGATTCTATTCGTGATTCTTCCGAGAAGATTGATCTTATCCGGTGGAGAATGAAAGAGGCACAGAGTCGCCAGAAATCCTACGCGGACAACCGTAGGAAGCCTCTCGAGTTCTCGATCGGCGATCTTGTTTTTATTCGTGTTTCTCCTTTGAAAGGGGTTATGCATTTCAGTGCGACTGGGAAATTGGCTCATCGCTTTATAGGACCATTTCCTATTACTGAACGTATTGGCCCTGTGGCTTATCGAGTTTCACTTCCAGCTCATTTATCTGGCATTCGTGACGTGTTTCACGTCTCGCAACTTCGGAAGTGTCTTATGGAGTCGGATTCTGTTATTACTTCTCCTGATTTGCAGGAGCTTGAGATCTCACCGGACTTATCTATTGTACAGCAACCTATTCGCGTGCTTGACACGGAGGTGCGACACCTTCGGAACAAGGACGTGCCGCTCGTTAAAGTTCAATGGTCCGCTAATCCCAATGACTGTACTTGGGAAACCAGAGAGTATATCGAGCGATCTTATCCGGGTTTTCTATCTTTGCTTGTCGATGGTGAGATTATCTTTTCGTTTCTAGCTTATTTCTTTCTCTTTTTGAATGTTGTATTTATGTAGTTGTTACAAATACCGTCTCTAGGAATTGCGGGGACGCAATTTTGTAAGGAGGGGAGATCTGTAACAACCCGCATATTTAACGATTTTATATTTAAATGTTTAATTTAGATATAGCGTCGTTAGTCGGATTTAGGTCCGAAATGTTACTTTTTGCAAATGGCCGAATTGGAACTCGAAACTACCTCCATTGGTTCCAAAATGGAGTTTGCGATCTTTTTGAGTATAATATTTGATATGTTTGGAGTAAGTCGAATTTTGCTATTTGCTAAGTGGGCTTTTGGGTTTGGGTTTCACCCAAACTGTTCTATTAACCTCAACTCAGCCCTTCTCTCCTTCCATTCACTTATTCATTTCATAAAAGCTTAAGCAAAAACTGAAATGGGGGAAGGGAAAGGAAATTAGAAACTCCTAGCCCTAAATCCATTTGCAAACTACAAATTCTTGCTCCAAAATCAAAGAGAAGCCATTGGTAAGTTCTTCTTCATCTTCTCCAACTCTTCTCTTCTTCAATTTCAGAAAATTTCCTAAACCTAAATTGGGAAATATGTGATTTATTCTTAGATTGAAGCTTGTTGAGTTGAAGTAGTGTTTGGTTGGTCTTCTCCTTGCAAATTGAACTCCTTCTTCTTTATTTTGGGTTAAAGGTGAGTTTAGAACTCACATCTACTTCTTTTGATATCATTGATGTTGGGTATGGATTCCTAACACTCGTTCATATGCTTTTGCTTTCGATTGGATTGTTTTGGTGAAATTGCCAAATTATGATTTTTTTTGAAGCTAAATCTATGTAAAACCCTATATGGTCGATGTTTATGTTGTTCAGAGTGTTTGGGTGTGTAGTTAAGGTTGGGTAGTCGTTTGACGTAAGCCCATAATCAACACGCATCCGATTGCTTTCGATTTGTTTGGCCATAGTTGGCCCAGGTTCAGGAAATGCCTGAACATTGAGTTTCAGACGTCTGAAATGCCTATTTCAGACGTCTGAATATTGTTCAAGGGAAATTTTCATCCCCAGATTCAGACGTCTGAAATTATATTTCCAGACGTCTGAATTGCCTAACTTTCAACCAGAAAGGAAATAGGCAAAATATTGCCTATTTCAGACGTCTGAAAATTTGGGTTCAGACGTCTGAATCCTCTTTTGAAAAAGAAATTGATCTCCAGATTCAGACGTCTAAATCCCTTCTTTCAGACGTCTGAACCTGCTGTTTTTTTGCCAACTTGCCTTGTTCGTTGAGTTTTCCAAATGTAATCAACGCTTGTTAATTCCAACTATTTGTTTATGCATATTTGACCTCGATAATTTCTTTTTGAATTCATTCATGGGTTTTTATAAATTATTTCTTCAAAATTGTATTAAAAGTTCGCTTCTCCGATTTTACAAATTCTATTTAAACCACACGTACAATTTCGCACTTCGAGCGAAGTGGAAGGGTGATTAAATGGTTGGGCAAAACACGGACCATGAATCTGTGCGTATATCTTTCCGATTAATCCCCGACCTATTCAATTGATCGTTTTAACCTTCGGGTTTGGTTTACCGATGATATGAGGTGAACTTTGTACTGCTTTGAGTGTGAAAGTGACTGACGGATAGTAAACCGTTTAGTGCGAACGAGTGGTTATGGGACATACGTTAACACTTTTCGGATTCCTTTTTGAGAGTTATGACACATTCCGCCAGTTAGTGGTGTCCAGTACTGGGTCTCTGACCTTCACCACTACGGTTTGTTGCCTTCGGGTATATGCCTTTAGGTTTGTGCCTTCGGGTTTGTTGCCCTTTAGTATCGCTTCCGATGTTGGTCGTTATAAGCCGCATGGGTGATATTGGGTTGCCCTTTAGTATCACTTCCGATGTTGGTCGTTATGAGCTGCATGGGTGATATTGGGTTTGGAGTCTTCAGGCTCATGGATCCATGTTTGTACAGTACTGAGCTCGAGCAATTTTATGATGTTTCATTCATATGTATATTCCCTTGGTATCGCCCTTCGGTGTTGGTCATTATGAGCCGCATGATGCGTAGCGTTTACCTTGCGGAACTTGTGTACCTTATTGGTATTTGTTACTGCCTTATGGCTTGTTTTGGGATATTCTTATCCTTTGTTTCTATATGTTGCCGATGATATAAGGCTTGTTCTATATGATTCGTCTTTTGTTAGATGATTGTGTTATCTCTCTTAGAGATATCTATTATGCTTTGTAACCTTGCAGGTTTATTGTTGTTCAGTTTATCTAACTGATTTGTTTAGCTAGACTGACCCGTGTATCTTATACTCAGGTCAGACCGAGATGTTTCAGGTTAGGTGCTTTTGGACTTAGCCTATTTTGCTTCCGCATGGTACTCGGGTCAGACCGAGATGTTTCAGGTTAGGTGCTTTTGGACTTAGCCTATTTTGCTTCCGCATGGACTATTCCGCTAGCTTCTTTTTGTCATAGCTTTTTGTGTGGTCCTATTTTGTAGTAACTCTGATATGTATTCTATTGACTCGTCTGTATATTGTGGTTTGCTATACCACTTGACATGTATTGTTTTGTAAACTCTGTTATCTGTATATGTGTATATGATGATCTACTGTTCTGTGATGTATATTACATTTGAGTTATTATATTCTGTTCTGATAGATCCAGCCACCTATGGTTTTGTTTTAAGTATTCATTGGATATGTCGATCTATTAGGTATGATTTTTGTCGATGTATTCAATAGATAATTAGAGCAAGGCTATAGATGGTCGCTCCTAACCAGCCTTATTCTCCGTGTTAGTTGACGGCATTACTTTATAGTGTCCTTGGCTAGCGTGAGTATAGAGGTGGGGCGTCACAGTTTTGGTTAGATTGGTGTTTGGTTTTCAAGAATTAGATTACCAATTTGGATAAATGGGATTCGATGAGATTCACGTATCTCTGAGGGAGAACGTATATGAGTTATCTCTGGAAATGGAACCAGCTGTTCAAGAAGGTTTAGTGGTTGAGTCAGACTCGTATGTAGTCTGATAGCTTGTCTAGTTCTATAGATCTAGATGAGTAGAAGCTCTGTAGCTTCGTAGTTTAGATTGTTTGTATTCTGTAGCGCGAGTATCCCGGTATATATATATACTTGGGGAAACTCGAGAAGATTTTATCCAGAATTTTGTCTGGATAATTAATTTGTTTGATTAGATAAATTGGTTGCTATGGTTGTTAGCATATGATTGATGTATGTTTGTGATTTAAAATTTAAAATTTTGAATGGGTTATTAAATTACCTTTGCTTTTAAATTTCGGGGACGAAATTCTTTTAAGGGGGAAGGAATGTGATATCCCAGAAATTTTAGCAATATCAATTTAATAATCTATATTTAAAATTTAATTGATTTGATAAAATTTTAATAAAAATTTACTTGATTTAATAATCCAATTAAATAAATGTGTAATTGATGAATTATATCTTTTAAAAGCTAATAATTGTTTTCCTATTTATAATGTATGCATATATATTTATATATATGCTATGAATGGATAAGTTTGATTGAAGTTAAATGAACAAATAAAATATGGTTTTTAAAATTCTAATATTCATTTGATAATTTGAAGATTATTATTTTATTTAATAAAAATAAACTAATTGGTTTAAAATACTTAAATTAATTGTTTTAGATTGTATAATTGTATTTTAAACATAGTTTAAATTTTAATAAGATAAAACAAAAGTTTATTTTATATTTTTTTGAATATAGCTTAATAATTATAATTTGGAATTATTTGAAAATTTAAAATACCAATTGTATACTAAAACATTAATGTAATTACTTAAGTTGAATAAGATAAGAAATTTATAGTTTCTTTTATAAATTATTTAAATTGGATAAATATGTTATTTTCAAATAATAATAAATGTATACATATAGATATGTTTTTAAAGACAATATTATTATTTTTAAATTTAATATGTTAATATAAATTAGTTTTAAGTGGAATTTTAATGTATAAATAACATTTGAATTTGACTTAATTTTGAAATTCAAATTAATAAATATATATGAATCTTGTAAATAAGTTTTCACTTTTATGTAAATTGTTTTACTTCATCTAAAAAGAAATACATATCATTTCATTTATGTAAACCACTTTATATGTATTTAAATAAAGGAAGAGGATTTTATTTATCTTTAAATTAAAAATAATAAGTAACATATGTATAAAAAAAGTGTTAGCATCTTAAGCAATTAATGAGACAAGTGTAAACAATTAATCTTCTTATTTTGACAAGTGTCTTTTATTTTATTTTTCTTTTATATTTTAAATAAATCATTTTTATCTTGTATAAGCATGTTTCTTCACACTCATTTTTTTTTCTAATGTTCAATTTTTTCAAAAGTTAAGAAAAATTTCTCAGCTAAACAAATCTGTAACTATATTCCTCAAAACAAAATCATATTCAAAATTTGATTCCCTTTTTCAATACTCAAATTCCTCTTCAATTCAACCTGTAATTCATTTCTTTCAAACATGCAAACTGTAAAATCATGTTAAAACTGAATTTCCTCCTCAAATTAAAATCCAGTTCAAAAAGATCATCAAACAAGTAGTCTTTGTTTTTTTTTTAAAACCTGGGAATGTAAAAATGGAATCTGAAGCAAGTCAAATTTCAAATGGCCTGCATGCAAGTTAAAGCATAAGCAAATCCTCAAGTTCAAAATGCAAAGTCTGTTCAAACATGCAAATTTAATTCAAAAGCAAAATGAATCTGGGTTTTTGTCTTCTGCAACCTGGAAATCAAGCCATCAAAGCATGCAACTTCAAGTTTTTCAAATTAAAGATTTAAATGCTAGTGGAATCAAGCCTGCATGCAAGCAACTCAGTTTTTAAAAAGCATAAGAGAAAAAGCTTTCAATACAGTTTTCCAAAAGCTCTGTTCCATCTCTAGTTACAGGTGAGTAACACTTTTTAAAATTTAAATATAAGTTGGTTGCTTAAATAAGTATGTTGTGTATGCTATCTGGATTGCATGTTGATTAGTATGTTTGTGAGTATAATTTTAAATGCATTGCGGTTTATATACATATGAATGTTTGATGTATGTACTGTGAATCTGCTTGCCTGTACCTGGTTTCAGAAGCAAGGATTTTGATAAAAATCAATTTTTCTCTTAAATAAATTCATGTTAGGAATTAGGATTCAAATGATATCTGTTTGATTGATTATAAAGAAAGCTTTAAAATTTATTTAAGCTAAAAAAATTGTAATTTGCTCTGGAAACCAGAACAATAGGAAAGTTTAAGTTTTTAGTAAAAATTCAAACACAGTAATTCTTATATTTAGGATTATAAATCGAATACTGATTCAAAAATAGGATTTTTAAGATCTATATCTTAATTTTTAAAATAGATTTGAAGTGCATATTAGAGATTGCACTGTTTTGGGTTTTTGGGAAAATTCAGAGGATCTCGGGTTTTTGGAAGGGTGAGGTTGTTTCTAGTGATGGTGGGATGATTTGAGAGTGGAGAAAAAATAGTGGTGGAGGTGGAAGATCATCGGAGTGACGGTGGTGGATCATCTTGTTCTGTAAACCTAGTTTTGGGCAGTGGAGAAATTTTGATCGTCTCGACCTCTCCATGTGATCGAGTGTGTTGGGATTCAGGGTATGGGTAGCTGGAGTATCGATGTAGATATGGCCGGAGTTGCAATCGACACGGTGGTCGGAAGTTGAGGAAAGGAGCGGTTTCCAGGTTTGGGGGGGTTATTCCATACTGTTGCTGCCAGGTTGGTTTGGGGGAACTCGATCTGATTTCGAGTGGGTTGAGTGATTTTGATGATCTTGAGGTGATGTAAGGGAGGTCGGCGATTTGCTTGTTGCTTGGGTGGTGGCCGGAGGTGGCCAAGACCACCGTGCATGTGCACGGTGAGGTAATGGTGACAGGGAAGTCTTTGTGGATTATGTAGTGTAGTTGTCTCGGGTTAATACTCGAGTATTGGAGTTTTTACTCGAAGTTGAGTAAGGATTTACCAGAAGTTAAATCAAGGGAAGCTCGGGGCATTTTCTGATGTTAACAGGTTTCTTTGAAAACCTGTATAAGTTTCCAAATTCAATTTGTTTAAATCTGAAGCAAGTTGTTTGACTGAAATAAAACCTAAATTTAATTATGGTTTTCAAACTGAGTATGAATCCAAGTTTTAAAAATCTAATTTAAATTTTATTAATTTAAAATGTTTAAACAACTTCAAAAGAGTTTAAATATTTGAATTTAAGATAAAGCTTTAAATTTAAGTAAAGATTTAAACATAAGTTTAAATCTGGAATCAAACTTCAATTTTGAAACAATGTTTTGAAAATAAAGGAGGTTCTAAAAAGAAATTTAAATGTTTAAACAAAATAAGTTGTTGAAACATATTTAAATATGATTTATATTTTAAAATGAATTTGGGGTTTAAATTTCTTTTAACTTCTTTTATAAAATAGGAAAATCTTTAGCATAAGATTTTAAAGGTTTTGAATGTTTTAAAACTTTGTTAAAGTTAAGTTTAATTTCATTTTAAATTTTAAATTTAAAATGTAATTTGAAACAAATTTTAAGTTAAATTGTTTTAAAATTACTTTGTTAATGGTAATGTAAACATTAACAAGAGATGTTTAGTTTTCAAGTAAATCAAAGAATTTAATGAATTTTGAATCATTAAATTTATAAAGTAATTTAAATAAGATAATTAATTTATTTATTTAATTAATTAAGAATTGGAATAAATTAATTAAGGATTAGTTAAGTAATTACGATTAATTAAATTTGTAATTAATATTAATTAATTTAAGTTAATTACTTAAGAAAGGTAATTAAGGAAGTTGTTGATAAGTTAATGAAGGTTATTAACTTGTGATTATTTATTAATTAATTGATGTAATTAATTTTGATAAATAATTGGATTAATTAATTTAGATAATCAAATATGGAACTTGATTAAGTATGATTACTTTATGGAAATGATTAAAGTTATTAATTACTCATTGTAATTAATTAATTTATTTGGTTAAAATTAATTTATTAAGTTTAATTAATTAAGAATAATAATTGAATGGGTTGATGAGTAATCAATGAGAAATAATTACTTAGAGAAGTAATTAAGTTAGGTAGATTACTGGAGGTAATTAATTGAAGTATGGTAGAGTTTTGGGATTAATTACTTGTGTAATTAATAATGAGGATAATTACTTTGTGGAAGTGATTAATAATAAATAAATTAGTGTAATTAATTTAAGCATTGATTGATTAAGTCTTTTGAAAATAATTAAGTGATGTAATTAATTAAGAGTAATTAATTACTAATGTGATTAATCAAGATTGATTAATAAATATAATTAATTATTAAATATAATTAATTTGGGAGTAATTAAGAAGTAATTGAGAGTAGTTAATTACCAAATGTAGTTAATCAAGAATGATTAATAATTTTGGTTTAATTTAGGTTAATTACTTAGTGTAATTAATTTAAATAAGTAATTAATTTAAATTTAATTAAGGATCATTAATTAATAAGATTAATTAATTAATCAATGATAAGTAATTAAGGAAGTAATTAATTAATGTAATTAATTAAGGATTAATGTAATTAATTATAATTAATTAATTATTGAAGTAATTAAAGGTTAATTACTGATTTTGGATAAGGATAATTAATTTGTAAAATTAAGTAAGGATAATTACTTGAATGTAATTAAGGGATAATTAATCAAGGGTGATTAATTAAGGTAATTAATTTGAGAATAATTGATTGATTGATTTGAAATCAATTAATGGTTAAAAAAGCTAGATTTAAAATGAGGAAGTAAATAAATTTAATTCATTTTAAATTAATTAAAGAATAAGTAATTAATTTAATTCACTTTAAATTAATTAGTGATAGAAGTAATTAATTTAATTCATTTTAAATTAATTATAGATGGTATGATTATAGATCTTTGCTTATGAATGAATGATATGGTTTACCCTGAATGGTTTGAATGTCAGACATGAGATAAATAGTGTTGTGTGATATGGATGCATTGTTGCATTGTGATGATGATATAAGTATCTATTTGTGATGATAATATAGATTATCAATTTGTGATGATTACCTGTTTATGATAATATTGATTATTTATTATGATGATATAAATTATCTATTTGTGTGTATATGGATAATTAGATTTAATTATTTGAAACTTAAAACAACTTGGACCTAAAAGACACGCTTTAGATTTCGATGAGACCGGGATCGGGTTTCCATATTTGGAATCCGAAAACCACATCGATTCCAATTAAACGTTAGGTCATTAATCCAAGTGGAGCAAGTGAAGATTCGAGGTGTAAGGGTTATACGTCAGTATAACTCTGTGGGTGATTCCGTAATGAGTTTGACGGAATAGTGCTTATAGATTCGAGATGGTGAATCAGAGTGCAAGGGCAATGGTCGTTGACTCTGAGGGTGATTCCAATAATGAGTGCAACGAGATAGTGCCTTCGGTTTCGTTCGAACCCGGAACGAACTTGTATGGATTGAATGCTTTCAGAACATCGTCAGGTGGACGATGAGCATTCTAAGATTTGATGTCCTATAAAGGTAATCGTAGCCTTAAGCCTCATCAACCGGGAATGGATAAAACAGGGGAGGTGCAGCAAGGCTTCGTGGGTAGCCCCCACTTGAGAGCAAGATTTACCCCTGTCTAGAGGTCCCTTTTTATTCGGCTGTGTGGGCGGTTGGTCGCGACAACTGCCAAGGTTGTCTTGTTCGGAACTGTTCAGTAAGGAACGGGTCCGGCCTTGTGTTGCAGGGGAGTTAGGGTGGCTCCTCGGTACGGTGATCTAGGCCACGTACTGTGACGGGCGGTACCCCAGTAGCCCTGCCATTGTATGGAATCCAAAATCCAATATGTGCCAACGGTTTTGATTGTATTACCCACTTTTGTGGCTAGTAGCTGGAATTTAATAAATGTAACAATTTCGGCTATTTCATATTTATTTGAAAACCCTAGACACTATTATAATATCATCGGAATTCTTATCAAATGTTTTGGTTAGCGTAAGGTAAAAACTTTTCCATGTTTATGTGTGGGAAGTCTTACGTGATACCTTTCTTTCCAAAGGTTTTTGAAAATTAAGCAACTTTAACCTGTTACTCACACCAAACCCATGTCTGACCCGGAGTTTATTTTTTGTTTTCATAAACTCTTGGGTACTCAAATTTTTACGAGTAGCCAAGGGATTCAGGTTAGGATTCGGGTTAGCTTTGACGAATAATGGAGGAGCAATGAAGCAGGAGGCTTCTGCGTTAGATATATAGTATTCCGCTGTGTGTTCTATGTTGTCTCTGTATTGTATTATGTTGTAAATACTAGACATGTGTTTATAACTGTCTAGTATGTGTTGTATATCTATGTACTCTGATAATGTTGTATACTATGTAATACTTATGTTGTTAATCTATTTTATTCGTTCCGCTGTTTAGATTCTGATGTGTTGTTTCTTCTTCTTCTCTTTCTTTCTCTTTTCTATCCCTTTCTTTCTTATTAGCGATGTGACTTCCTGGAGATAGTTTTGAAATGGAGTTAAGATTTTATTTAGTTAAGATCTTATTGAAATTTAGATATTAAAAGAATATGGTGTTATAACTAAATTCGGGTTAAAGATTATTTAAGTGAATAAATCAAGTCTAAATAAATTGAGGAATATTCAATTATTGAATTTGAAATTTTATATAATGGATACTAGATTTATTAAGTAAGTACTTCAAAACTAAATAATAGTAAAGTGAATTTGGCATATATATATGAATTAAAAATTCAGTTTTGAAATGGTGGAATATTTAAAACTTTGAAATATATGGAAATTTAAATGGTTTATTTGCGAATTCAATTCTGTATTTGGAATTGATTTGAGAAAGTAAAAAGCTAATTTACTTTATAAAGTAATTTATTATTAAACCATTTAAGTATTGAAAATTATGTTTCGAAGCTATGGGTTTACGGTATATATATTTTAATGTACTATGATTTTTGAAAAAGATATATTTGAAATAAAAATGATATCATATTGATTTGGGTTTTAAAATAGAAATGATATCGTATTCATATGGTTTTGAAATGGATATTTTATTCTGGTTTTAAAGTATAAATTATTTTAAAAGACCGTAGTGTTATAATAACGTTTGGTTCTTGAAGAGATAGGGATCGGAAGTTGTCATACTCTCTGCCAACTCCGAAAACCACTTCAACAACCGTGTACGCGGTGGAGATTTCAGAATGAAGTAGGATGGTGGCGGCGTTTCCTTTGAGGTAAATATGTGGACCCAACTCCCGTGAGTTAGCATAAGGTGGCTAAAACAGGAGCGATTGATGGGTTAAGAAGGTAGCCCCTTTTATCGGACACATCCCTTCGATATTCTACTCTGACTTTGGATTTATTCGGTGGCCACTTTTGATTTCTTTGATTTGGGGTGTGGCTCGAGGTGGGCGGTAGCTGCGGCTATGCGTTACTACCAACCCGGAAGCGTAATTGGTATATCTACCCTAGCATTGTCTAGTTGTGCGGTGTCACCTACCCTAGCGCGCCTTATACGATTTTATTTTGTACCATAGCTATGGAGTGCCCTCTGACCACGCCCAGTACGAGGAGGATTACAGTACTGTATAGACTATGTGTGATATCCCGGAAATTTTACCAATATCAATTTAATAATCTATATTTAAACTTAAATTGATTTGATAAAATTTTAATAAAAATTTACTTGATTTAATAATCCAATTAAATAAATGTGTAATTGATGAATTTTATCTTTTAAAAGCTAATAATTGTTTTCCTATTTATAATGTATGTATATATATTTATATATATATTATGAATGGATAAGTTTGATTTGAAGTTAAATGAACAAATAAAATATGGTTTATAAAATTCTAATATTCATTTGATAACTTGAAGATTATTATTTTATTTAATAAAAAAAAACTAATTGGTTTAAAATACTTTAATTAATTGTTCTAGATTGTATAATTTTATTTTAAACATAGTTTAGATTTTAATATGATAAAACAAAAGTTTATTTTATATTTTTTTGAATATAGCTTAATAAATATAATTTGAAATTATATGAAAATTTAAAATACCAATTGTATACTAAAACATTAATGTAATTAATTAAGTTGAATAAGATAAGAAATTTATACTTTCTTTATAAATTATTTAAATTGGATAAATATGTTATTTTCAAATAATAATAAATGTATAAATATAGATATGTTTTTAAAGACAATATTATTATTTTTAAATTTAATTTGTTAATATAAATTAGTTTTAAGTGGAATTTTAATGTATAAATAACATTTGAATTTGATTTAATTTTGAAATTCAAATTAATAAATATATATGAATCTTGTAAATAAGTTTTCACTTTTATGTAAATTGTTTTACTTCATCTAAAAAGAAATACATATCATTTCATTTATGTAAACCACTTTATATGTATTTAAATAAAGGAAGAGGATTTTATTTATCTTTAAATTAAAAATAATAAGTAACATATGTATAAAATAAGTGTTAGCTCTTAAGCAATTAATGAGACAAGTGTAAACAATTAATCTTCTTATTTTGACAAGTGTCTTTTATTTTATTTTTCTTTTATATTTTAAATAAATCATTTTTATCTTGTTTAAGCATGTTTCTTCACACTCATTTTTTTTTCTAATGTTCATTTTTTTCAAAAGTTAAGAAAAATTTCTCAGCTAAACAAATCTGTAACTATATTCCTCAAAACAAAATCATATTCAAAATTTGATTCCCTTTTTCAATACTCAAATTCCTCTTAAATTCAACCTGTAATTCATTTCTTTCAAACATGCAAACTGTAAAATCATGTTAAAACTGAATTTCCTCCTCAAATTAAAATCCAGTTCAAAAAGATCATCACACAAGTAGTCTCTATTTTTTTTTAAAACCCGAGAATGTAAAAATGGAATCTGAAGCAAGTCAAATTTCAAATGGCCTGCATGCAAGTTAAAGCATAAGCAAATCCTCAAGTTCAAAATGCAAAGTCTGTTCAAACATGCAAGTTTAATTCAAAAACAAAATGAATCTGGGTTTTTGACTTCTGCAACCTGGAAATCAAGCCATCAAAGCATGCAACTTCAAGTTTTTCAAATTAATGATTTAAATGCTAATGGAATCAAGCCTGCATGCAAGCAACTCAGTTTTTAAAAAGCATAAGAGAAAAAGCTTTCAATACAGTTTTCCAAAAGCTCTGTTCCATCTCTAGTTACAGGCGAGTAACACTTTTTAAAATTTAAATATAAGTTGGTTGCTTAAATAAGTATGTTGTGTATGTTATCTGGATTGCATGTTGATTAGTATGTTTGTGAGTATAATTTTAAATGCATTGCGGTTTATATACATATGAATGTTTGAATGTATGTACTGTGAATTTGCTTGCCTGTACCTGGTTTCAGATGCAAGGATTTTGATAAAAATCCATTTTTCTCTTAAATAATTCATGTTAGGAATTAGGATTCAAATGATATCTGTTTGATTGATTATAAAGAAAGCTTTAAAATTTATTTAAGCTAAAACAAATTGTAATTTGCTCTGGAAACCAGAACAATAGGAAAGTTTAAGTTTTTAATAAAAATTCAAACACAATAATTCTTGTATTTAGGATTATAAATCGAATACTGATTCAAAAATAGGATTTTTAAGATTTATATCTTAATTTTTAAAATTGATTTGAAGTGCATATAGGAGATTGCATTGTTTTGGGTTTTCCGGAAAATTCAGAGGATCTCGGTTTTTGGAGGGTGAGGTTGTTTCTAGTGATGGTGGGATGATCTGAGAGTGGAGAAAAAATAGTGGTGGAGGTGGAAGATCATCGGATTGACGGTGGTGGATCATCTTGTTCTGTAAACCTTGTTTTGGGCAGTGGAGAAATTTTGATCGTCTCGACCTCTCCAAGTGATCGAGTGTGTTGGGATTCAGGGTATGGGTAGCTGGAGTATCGATGTAGATATGGCCGGAGTTGCAATCGACGCGGTGGTCGGAGTTGAGGAAACGAGCGGTTTCCAGGTTTGGGGGGGTTATTCCATACTGTTGCTGCTAGGTTGGTTTGGGGGAACTCGAATCTGATTTCGAGTGGGTTGAGTGATTTTGATGATCGCGAGGTGATGTAAGGGAGGTTGTCGATTTGCTTATTGCCTGGGTGGTGGCCGGAGGTGGCCAAGACCACCATGCATGTGCACGGTGAGGTAATGGTGACAAGGAAGTCTTTGTGGATTATGCAGTGTAGTTGTCTCGGGTTAATACTCGAGTAATTGGAGTTTTTACTCGAAGTTGAGTAAGGATTTACCCGAAGTTAAATCAAGGGAAGCTCGGGGCTTTTTCTGATGTTAACAGGTTTCTTTGAAAACCTGTATAAGTTTCCAAATTCAATTTTTTTAAATCTGAAGCAAGTTGTTTGACTGAAATAAAACCTAAATTTAATTTTGGTTTTCAAACTGAGTATGAATCGAAGTTTTAAAAATCTAATTTAAATTTTATTAATTTAAACTGTTTAAACAACTTCAAAAGAGTATAAATATTTGAATTTAAGATAAAGCTTTAAATTTAAGTAAAGATTTAAACATAAGTTTAAATCTGGAATCAAACTTCAATTTTGAAACAATGTTTTGAAAATAAAGGAGGTTCTAAAAAGGAATTTAAATGTTTAAACAAAATGGGTTGTTGAAACATATTTAAATATGATTTATATTTTAGAATGAATTTGGGGTTTAAATTTCTTTTAACTTCTTTTATAAAATAAGAAAATCTTTAGCATAAGATTTTGAAGGTTTTGAATGTTTTAAAACTTTGTTAAAGTTAAGTTAAATTTCATTTTAAATTTTAAATGTAATTTTAAACAAATTTTAAGTTAAATTGTTTTAAAATTACTTTGTTAATGGTAATGTAAACATTAACAAGAGATGTTTTGTTTTCAAGTAAATCAAAGAATTTAATGAATTTTGAATCATTAAATTTATAAGGTAATTTAAATAAGATAATTAATTTATTTATTTAATTAATTAAGAATTGGAATAAATTAATTAAGGATTAGTTAAGTAATTAAGATTAATTAAATTTGTAATTAATATTAATTAATTTAAGTTAATTGCTTAAGAAAGGTAATTAAGGAAGTTGTTGATAAGTTAATGAAGGTCATTAACTTGTGATTATTTATTAATTAATTAATGTAATTAATTTTGATAATTAATTGGATTAATTAATTTAGATAATCAAATATGGAACTTGATTAAGTATGATTACTTTATGGAAATGATTAAAGTTATTAATTACTCATTGTAATTAATTAATCTATTTTGTTAGTTAAAATTAATTTATTAAGTTTAATTAATTTAGAATAATCATTGAATGGGTTGATGAGTAATCAATGAGAAATAATTACTTAGAGAAGTAATTAAGTTAGGTAGATTACTGGAGGTAATTAATTGAAGTATGGTAGAGTTTTGGGATTAATTACTTGTGTAATTAATAATGAGGATAATTACTTTGTGGAAGTGATTAATATTAAATTACTTTGTGTAATTAATTTAAGCATTGATTGATTAAGTCTTTTGAAAATAATTAAGTGATGTAATTAATTAAGAGTAATTAATTACTAATGAGATTAATCAAGATTGATTAATAAATATAATTAATTATTAAATATAATTAATTTGGGAGTAATTAAGAAGTAATTGAGAGTAGTTAATTACCAAATGTAGTTAATCAAGAATGATTAATAATTTTGGTTTAATTAAGGTTAATTACTTAGTGTAATTAATTTAAATAAGTAATTAATTTAAATTTAATTATGGATCATTAATTAATATGATTAATGATGTAATTAAATATTAATTAATTAAGATTAATTAATTAATCAATGATAAGTAATTAAGGAAGTAATTAATTAATGTAATTAATTAAGGATTAATGTAATTAATTATAATTAATTAATTAATGAAGTAATTAAAGGTTAATTACTGATTTTGGATGAGGATAATTAATTTGTAAAATTAATTAAGGATAATTACTTGAATGTAATTAAGGGATAATTAATCAAGGGTGATTAATTAAGGTAATTAATTTGAGAATAATTGATTGATTGATTTGAAATCAATTAATGGTTAAATAAGCTAGATTTAAAATAAGGAAGTAAATAAATTTAATTCATTTTAAATTAATTAAAGAATAATTAATTAATTAATTCACTTTAAATTAATTAGAGATAGAAGTAATTAATTTAATTCATTTTAAATTAATTATAGATGGTGTGATTATAGATCTTTGCTTATGAATGAATGATATGGTTTACCCTGAATGGTTTGAATCTCAGACATGAGATAAATAGTGTTGTGTGATATGGATGCATTGGTTGCATTGTGATGATGATATAAGTATCTATTTGTGATGATAATATAGATTATCAATTTGTGATGATTACCTGTTTATGATAATATTGATTATCTATTATGATGATATGAATTATCTATCTGTGTGTATATGGATAATTAGATTTAATTGTTTTAAACTTAAAACAACTTGGACCTAAAAGACACGCTTTAGATTTAGATGAGACCGGGATCGGGTTTCCATATTTGGAATCCGAAAACCACATCGATTCCAATTAAACGTTAGGTCGTTAATCCAAGTGGAGCAAGTGAAGACTCGAGGTGTAAGGGCTATACGTCAGTATAACTTTGTGGGTGATTCCGTAATGAGTTTGATGGAATAGTGCTTATAGATTCAAGATGGTGAATCAGAGTGCAAGGGCTATGGTCGTTGACTCTGAGGGTGATTCCAATAATGAGTGCAACGAGATAGTGCCTTCGGTTTCGTTCGAACCCGGAACGAACTTGTGTGGATTGAATGCTTTAAGAACATCGTCAGGTGGACGATGAGCATTCTAAGATTTGATGTCCTATAAAGGTAATCGTAGCCTCAAGCCTCATCAACCGGGAATGACTAAAATAGGGGAGGTGCAGCAAGGCTTCGTGGGTAGCGCCCACTTGAGAGCAAGATTTACCCTTGTCTAGAGGTCCCTTTTTATTCGGCTGTGTGGGCGGTTGGTCGCGACAACTGCCGGGGTTGTCTTGTTCGGAACTGTTCAGTAAGGAATGGGTCCGGCCTTGTGTTGCAGGGGAGTTAGGGTGGCTCCTCGGTACGGTGATCTAGGCCACGTACTATGACGGGCGGTACCCAAGTAGCCCTGCCATTGTATGGAATCCAAAATCCAATAAGTGCCAATGGTTTTGATTGTATTACCCACTTTTGTGGCTAGTAGCTGGAATTTAATAAATGTAACAATTTCAGCTATTTCATATTTATTTGAAAACCCTAGACACTATTATAATATCATCGGATTTCCTATCAAATGTTTTGGTTAGCGTAAGGTAAATTTTTTTCCATGTTTATGTGTGGGAAGTCTTACGTGATACCTTTCTTTCCAAAGGTTTTTGAAAATTAAGAAAATTTAACCTGTTACTCACACCAGACCCATGTCTGACCCGGAGTTTATTTTTTGTTTTCATAAACTCTTGGGTACTCAAATTTTTACGAGTAGCCAAGGGATTCAGGTTAGGATTCGGGTTAGCTTTGACGAATAATGGAGGTGCAATGAAGCAGGAGGCTTCTGCGTTAGATATATAGTATTTCGCTGTGTGTTCTGTGTTGTCTCTGTATTGTATTATGTTGTAAATATTAGACATGTGTTTATAACTGTCTAGTATGTGTTGTATATCTATGTACTCTGATAATGTTGTATACTATGTAATACTTATGTTGTTAATATATTTTATTCGTTCCGCTGTTTAGATTCTGATGTGTTGTTTCTTCTTCTTCTCTTTCTTTCTCTTTTCTATCCCTTTCTTTCTTATTAGCGATGTGACTTCCTGGAGATAGGAAGTTGGGTCGTGACACTATGGGAATATAAAAGTGTGTTGATGGCTATATGGGTAACCCCTTAAAGTTATTTTCAGTATATAATACTTTGCAATAGACATTATTATAATAGCGTATATTACTATACAGTACATAGTTTAACGGATCCTTAGGAGATGTGTATCTCGAGCATCACCTAAGTTACTGCACTCATATTTATTCCTGTTGATTTAACTTACATAAGATCTTTTAGTTCTGACTCGAGTGTTTTGTTTTTCAATTCGCTCGAGTCAGACCGAGCGTTTCAAGATTTGGAAGATCGTACTATGGAGGACGAAGACGAAGATATTATTATTATTTATTATAATATTCCACTACATTCATACCGTTCCGCTGCATTGTTATTGGTATGTGTAACTCTGATATATGTTGTATAAGTATAATCGAATATTTTGTAAACAGCTTCATGAACTGTATATTTGATTATTATATTTTATCGTTCCACTACAAAATTCTATTTTGTTTTTTTCTTCTCTACTTTTGCTTATTTACCCCATAACAATCTGCCCTTCCGTATGGTTTTAATTGGTGAGTGTGTCGATTTAAAGCATATAAAAAGGCTTGATGTTACACTATCACTCTTGAATAACACTTTGATCTTGAATGGAGTTAGAAAGATGATAGAAATCTAGGAGAAAATGATAGAGAATCAATCTAATGGTGGTTGAGTTTGATTCTGGTTGAAATTTGGCAGAGTATGGTTATATTTTTGTTTAGAAAATGAAAGAGGATAAGGAGGAGAGAAGAAGAATGAAAAATGATAATAAAATTCATTGGGAAGACATGTATTTATAGAGGAATAATAATCATGTCTGTTCGTGAAAAGATACGACGAATATACACTTCTTTTGAAATTTGATTTTTGAAAATCACGGCTAGTATGTCGACATATAGGGGTAAAGTATGTCAACATGCTCTTTGTAATTTTAAAAAAAACTTTAAAGTATAATTTTTAAAATGTATTGCTTTGTAAAATAATTTGATACTTTGTAAACACGCTTAAATATAATTTACACACTTTTAAATCCTAGTAAAACTTGAGTAAAATTACGTGATAAGGTTTTTGAAAACTAAACCATTATAAATCAAAATTTAATAAAAACAATAACTTAGTAAAATATCAAAACCTTAAAATAATATTTATAAGTATAGGAAATTGAAAACTATTTAAAAGATGTTTTGAAAAATATATCTTAAAAATAGAGAGAGAGAGAGAGAGAGAGAGAGAGAGAGAGATGAGGGAGAGATCAAGTGCTACTAAAATTTTAACTCTATGAATCTAAACTTATCTGGAATATCTTGAGATCTTGAACTCTTCAATACTCATTAGTCTTCATTCTCTAACTCTTGAGTCTCTATATCAACATCTTAAATCTCTTCAATCTTTACTTGATACTGTTCGGTCTTCTTAAATCATTACCTGTCTAATATCCTGCACTATGTACTATGTACCTTGATAATACATTTGTATTTATATTTTACATGATTTCCTAAAGTTGGTGCCACAAAAACCAATATCTCAAGTGCTAACAATGTCCTTCTTTTTTATGATGACAACATTGTATATAAAATATTACATAACTCCCCTTAGTCTATGCCTAATAAAACTCTCCATTAATCTATGCCTAGGATTTTATATATTTCTCCCCCTTTATCATCAATCAAAAGTAACTAACTTTAACTATAATTCTAACCCTATCTCTTAATATTAATCCTAAACCCCCCTAAATAAAACACTATATATTCATGATGATATAAATATATGTAGGAGTGAAGAGTAATATGATCATGAAATGCAAAATGACAAGAATGATACATAAGAAATATGATATGTAAAATTGGATAACATTATTCAATATTTCAGTTAATTCTAAGCATACATAATGTCACACATCAAATAATATTCAAATTCAAACAAATCCAATCAAATTAAGTATGTATAACACACACACACATACAACCAAACCTATTTTTAAACCAGACATTTTATGGGACTTCAACCCATCCATCAGTGCACAGAAAGAGATCATCTTTAATAGCCACCTAATCTTCACTATCTTTGTTTATGATGCACTCTAGATTAGTGGTTGGTTATACTTTGTTCAACGCTGAGATCATCCATTGAATCGCGTCGAAATACCTTTTTTGCTCCTTGATCATCATTTTCTGGTCTTATTTCACCATTTTATCTGAATTCTACATTGCTGTGAAGCATAAATTGGCTATTTCCATATCTGATTCATTTTCACTTGATGATGTGTCTGAGTCATCTAGTGTTGCGGTATAGGCACTTCTCTGTTTTCTAGATAAATCAGTGTTTAATGTGGTTTTCAGTTTCTTGAGATGTAGATAGTCTCATTTTAAGTGACCAGGTTCATCGCAGTTATAACATCTGATGCCATATTCGCTTCCGCTTCCAATTCTAGGATTCTTTTTTCATTTCTTTTATAATTGTTCATCTTCCTGTATTTCAGGGATTTTCTAAAGTTTCTTGTCATGAAAGCAATTTCTTTATCATTATCATTATTTGAATCTAGATTATCCGCCATTGCATTGAATGCTGAAGGTTTTTTCTCTATTGCTTTGTTTTCTCTTCTACCCTGAATTTGTGCCTTAAAAGATATTAAATTGCAATTAACTCTTCAATGTTTAGTTTGCTAATATAGTTAGCCTCTTCGATTGCAAGAGTCTTTTGGTCCCATTCAGGAGTAAGTGAATTGAGGATTTTCCTAACTCAATCCTCTTTAGGGAAACTTTTGCCCAACGCAATAAGTGAGTGTACTATATCTTGAAATCTTCTATTTATATATCAGATATGGACTCATTTTAAATAATTTAAACTAGTTTGTTAACATGGAAATCTTGGTCTATTTAACCTTATTTGTGCCTTCATGTGTAACTTTGTAAAGATCCGTAATTTTTGATAATTAAAAAAATTAAATTAAATAATTTTTTTGGAATTTATTATTGGAAGAAATTAAAAATTATGATTTATTAATGAGAAAAATAATTAGAATATGATTTAATATTATTGTTTGAATGTTATTAAAAACTATTTTAATCTAATATAAATATTGAAATAATTGTAAAGTTAATTTGGCTGTAATTTGTAAATAAGGAAATAAACTAAATGTTGTATCTAATGGTGACATTTTATGTAATTAATTGAAATTGGTTAACATAGGTTGGAATCTAGAACGTATATTAATGTGCATTTTAATGACATTGTTTCAAATATAATTAATGGATGGGAATACCAAAGGCTAATTGTAATAACGAGTATAATTTGGGAATAAAGGTTTTTTTAATGATTTTATTCGTGTTAACTTATGTTAGGAGATATGTCTATGATATTAATTTGAATTTCTACTAATAACATGTATTACAGTAAGATAAAAAAGATGATAACATATGTTTGGTGTATTTAATAACATTGTTTGAATGTAATTAATAACAGTGATTGTTATAATAAATATTAACAAAGTATAAGATGAATAATTTATTAAAGGAGAAAAACATATGATTATTCATTTGAAACGTGTTTTAGCATAGAGTAAGAAATTAATTATTTGTAAGTAAATTTCTAACTCATGTTTGTAACCAATAATGTTAATAGATATGTTTGAATTATAATTTAAAGGAAAACAAATGGATTAACTTTCTTCCCAATAATCAACAAATGTTTTGAAATATAATTATTGGAGTTAGTAGCAATTAAATTTTTTCCATTAATGAGAAATAGAAGTGAATTGTAATTAGTGATATATGCAACTTACGTTTTGTGTCAAAAATATAATAATTATTTTAATGAGAAATATTAAGTTAATTGGTGTGTTCAATATTATTAATTATGTGTAAAAAATATAATAATGTTAAATTAACATATATTTATGTGTATGTTTGGAGTTAATGAATTGTATTGAAGGGAATATATGTTTAAAAATTGAATTTCAAAAGTTGTTTGCAGTATGCTAATTCTTCCATTTTCATTATTTTTTACCTTACTTTATTCTGCTGCCATCTCACATTTTCGTTGACCCCTCACTTTTGCATATTTCATTCCATCTGTTCTTTCACTTCCTGCCATAAATTGAGTTATTAATGAGGCGTTACTTTGCATTTGAAATGAAATGTGTATGTGCATTAATTCATGAATTCATTTACATACACTATTCACTCATGCATGCATTCATTTCCCTTCAGAAGAAAAAAATTCACCTAACACTTCAGTCTAAACTATATTAAATGCTCTATTCTTTCTTTGGGTAATGAATAGCCTTAAACATGTTGGACTTTCATATACCACTATTCATGTTCATTAATCTTTTCATTTATTTATCTTCTTAGATTTCAGTCACCCCTTTCATTAATTTATTTCTACTATTATTTACTTTTATAATACATGCCTATTTCGGTTTTCCTGTAAGTTTCATTTATTTACATATGAGCCTTACCTAGAAACGTTTCCTGTTAATGAAATTAATTGAGGTAGCACACGTTTTGAAGTTTTATACCAAAAATTTTGCTTGCTTTGTAAACATGTCTTTTAAAATTCAAATTTGTATCTTTCATTCTTTATTTAATACCTGCCTCATTTCTTTCCTCATTTTTGTCCGTTTCTTCATTTTCAGTTGTTCCTTCTTCTTTTCTCTGAAGCTGCATTTTTTCAAACTTGATTTTTATTTTACATTGTATATATAATTTTTGTTTAGCCTTTCTTCACCTCCCTTTTTCCTCCCTTCTTTTTCTTCATTTTCTTCTCTTTTCCAAACAAAAATTTCTTCAAATCTACATTTTATTTTCTTCTTCTCCTTTTCAAAATTTCTCCTTCGAATTTAGATTATACAAACTTCTTTGTCTCCTCCAAAACCTTCAAATATAAAAAAACAAGTAAGAAAGCAGTTGCGGATGCAAACCTAATTAGAGGAACAAAAGCTAAAAAGGCGACTGATTCAACCCGCTTATGTAATACTAAAATTTCCATTACAAGTGAAATAAAATTTATAATAAGATATATAAATTTTTGATTGCTTTTTGTTAGTTTAAATTCACATTTAAATTAATATTGAATCTGATTTGAAATTAAGTTAAATTAACATTTAATTTTATATTGAAATTTAGCTGATAATTAAAACCTCGATATTAATAAATATTAACTGTTGTAATATATTGGCTGATTTTGATGTTGTTTGAAATAGATGCTTGTTGCTTGATATGTTGGATGTATGATTGTTTATTTATTTTAATATGTCCCTGTGATCACCTTGTATATTATCGATATCATTTAAATGGTCATCTAAATCATTATAGAATAAAATAACTAAGATACTTAAATTATGGGTTGAAATGATGTATGCCCATACAATTTCTTGAATTTGGATTATGTATTGGAATTAAATAATTTGAAAGGTTTAGGTTTAAATTTAAACTTTGGATTTATTTCAATTAAAGTGATTAAAATTAGTACTTCTAATTATTTGAAATTTCTTAAATAATTGTATTCACGTTGTACACCTGATAGGAGATGGAAAATCCAGTAACATCTCTGAAGCCATTGCACTCATGTTTTATTTGAGATTGATTTGACTTACATAGGAATTTTTTTGATTCTGACTCGAGTGTATTGTTTTTCATTATGTTCGGGTCAGCTTGAGCTTTTCAGTGTTGAAGACATTATTCTAGAGGACGAAGATGGAGTTTAGTATTATATTATTATTTTATCACACTACATCATGTTGTTCTGCTGCCTTATTTTATTATTATTCATGTTGTATGTATACCACTGATATATTGTAAAAGTGTAACCAAATGTTCTTTGTAAAATAGCTTCATGAACTTTTTATTTGATTATTATATTTTGTCATTCCGCTGTGAGATTCTATGTTTTTTTTTTCTTTCTTTTCACTTATTTTCTTATTTACCGCGTTAATAATCCTCCCTTTTGAATGGTTTGAGTTGACATGTTTGGTTTATTGTCGATTTAAATCGCCCAGAAAGGTGGGTCATTACAGTTGACATGCAATCACGAAGCTTTATATACTTCCCAAGTCAAAATAGTTCTAGTTATCAATAGTGGACAAACCACTATCTGCTGTAAGTATGTAGTTTGCATGTGGAAAATTGGACATCATATACTTATCACAACTTTTAGATTTCAACCCCGTACTATCCCTCGATTAACAAAGATGTTGGACAAGTTAGAGAATTATCCTTGCCTCCACATACATTAATAAACTATAACTTATAGAAACGGGCTCCATACCTCGAAATTTTGTGTTGAGTATAAGACGAAGTACCTTCAATATACTTAATTAATCATGATTTATTTAAAAAATTCCTTTTATTCTTATCACATTTCAATATTTCGACTTCTCTACTCCTTGCCCAAAAACGAAGCTAGGTAAGTCAGGCATTGGTTGCACCTGGCCTGGCCTTAGTTTAAGCACTATGATTCTTGATCTCATAGATAAAGGAAAGTCTATTCATCGAGTTTTAGTACTAAATATAAGATGACTTACTTTCCATAAACGTGTCAACATTTCAGTACTACTTATCATATTTGTTTATGTTACTTAATTGCACAGATAAAGAAATCCCTTGCATAAAATAAAGTCTTTTTTAAAATAATCTGAAAATCATCTCCATAAACTTATTACTAGTCTTCGGTTTCAAAGTTATACTCTAATCGGTTAGAAATTAAGCCGTTCAATTTTTGGTATTATTACCTCTTAAACCTTTACTTGACAGTCACTTCTAACTTCAAAATAGAAACTAGTTTCCATATACTTGTTATTAAAAACATTTTCCAAAATTGCTTATTCAAACCAAAGTTTGATTTAAAAAAGCAACATATTTCCAACTTAATCAACAACAACAGAGTGTTATAAATCAAACGTCCTTTCCAAGTTTCCAAAATCGTTTAGTATAACAAGAATGTTATAGTCCGTGATCTCTTTCTTTTTCTCGAAAATATTTATTACAACAATAGTGTTGAAATCCATGCTTATTTCCTCTTTTAAAATTACTTTTAAAACTCTTTAAAACATAATTTAAAACTTGTATTTAAGACATCCCCTTAAAGATGGTCACTTTTAAACAAAACTTGACTTTTCAAACAAAGCAATTGCCTTTATAAAAATTAAGCCTCTTACTTAAGTAACCCTATTAAATTCTTAAAAATATATTTTGTATCTTCAGACTCCTTTTAAAATACTTATATGACTGATATAAAACACATTCGAAAAGAATTTACAAAATATCTAAAACAGATAACTCTTTTACTTTACTAAAATCATAGATTTCGAAAGTGCATCTACAGCAACTGTCGCTATATGAATCATAACTTTGAAACTTTGTTTAGTAAATAAACTAGATTTCAAAATCCATTTTCTTTTATATTTTAAACCAGTTTAATACCTTTGCAAAAAAGTTCGAAAAACGGTCAGCTTCGAAAATACCATTTAAAAATCTTCTTAGAAAACAAAGTGACAAACAACTTAAAGAGAGAAAAGGATTTCAATGTCACATAAAAACCAATAACTAGAAGGTTGACTATAACAAAGCAACGTTTACTTTCCATTTACGAAAATATTTAGCATAAGCAAGAATATATGTAAATGAAAACCATCATGGTGAGGAATCCTTTAAGAACCCTGTACAAAATTTCTATTCTTCGAAGTGCTTCCATAGCGACCTATTTGCTATGGAACAGTCCGACTTCCTTTTGCTTTAATCCCCTACAAAACAATGGTTACTTATGCCATCCTCTTTGAAGTGGGAATCAAATTTGAACAATAAATATATACAAGAAAGTCACAAATACATAAGCATATGTTTTACAACATGTCATCATCATTTTAAAACCCATGAGAAATTTCACTTTTAAATGCAACTTAGACCTCAAAAGAAGCTACCACTACTTGCTACCACCCAAACCACTAGCACATCACCTCCTAGCATCACCCTAGGTCATGCCAAGGTCCTGTCCTAGAAGCACACGGCCATAGGCCATTTTAGGGATTTGTGCTCTGAATCTTCGACCTTTAACTTGCTACAAGACGATGCTATAACGTCCTAAGGCTTATATCAAAGTTTGGTATAAATTTAAGGTGTTTTAATTTGTTTAAAGCTAAGGAATTTGTTTCATTTAAAAGAAGAGAGAAAAGAGAAGAGAGAGCAAAAGTTTGGAAATGAACAAAGTAAAAAAATGAAGTATGGCCGTCCTTTTATAGAATTGTGAAAAGTGGCAAATTACACTAACAACCCTTTAGCCAAATTACCTAATTACCCTTCACAAATGCCTTCCTCCATACACTTTACAAAGTGCCAACTCATACACCACACTCCCCTCATATGCCCTTCCATCACATCATGCTCCATTAGTGTACTAATTAGTACTTTAGCACTTAAAATAAGAAAGAAGAGTCCACTTTACCTTATTACTTTACTTAATTACATTTTAAAAGCACTTAAGGATTCATTACTTAATCGCCTTTTGTACCTTTCTCAACCTTATTAAATGTATATATGCATTTGATAGAAGTGCATATATGTGCAACAACTTCCATTTGATAAGAAGTCGAAAATCCAAGAAACGATTTTTGGCCACATTTTCAATTTTTCATCGAACAATTCATTTTTGTAAACAAACTTCCATAATTAGTTTACCATTATTATTTATTAACTAAAAGAGTGTTATTTGATTATTAAAACTTACTAACTAAATATTTAAAATTAATTAAATATTCAAAATTCAAAGTTCTAAAATTCTAGGTCGTTACATCAGTCCCTCTTAAAAGAATTTCGGCCCTGAAATTTTATCTCAATCAAGAAAAGAAAGAAACAGGCCCACATAAATGCTTACATTTCTCAAAATGTTAAATAACTAACAAAAAACATTGAGTTTATTTAGATTTACAACCATCACATCACATAAGGATGATAAACAATCTACTGAGCATATCTCATGCTCAACTACCATAAATTATTACATTCAATTATTTATACAAGCTCATGACACATCAAAGAGTCATCCACCCAACTCCTCATAAACCATAAAACATTAAAGACAAATATATCTAAACCCATATGATGTGCATGAATCATCTATATGCAATATCTGATCACTTGTTCAAATACATAAACCTCTCATTCAAACTAGTATAGATCGCTTAATTTCTTCATTATGGAACCCTGATCCGGTTCCTTGATTTGATACTTATGTTTTCCTTACATAGTCCTAATCTATGATAGAAAACACTCATATCATCCCAAGGATCTATCTTTAAGTACTCTTCGTTGATAAATCGAGTGAAAATGCCTAATTTGGACTGGTGTATACCAATTAGAAATCATCTGCCCGAACTTTGGATCAAGAAAAGTCATGCGAATAAAATGATCAAATTCTAACTTATGGTTTTATCCCTTTAGGATAATTAATAATTGTACCACTCTTATTTTTTTACTTTCTAAAATTATTTATGAAAGCATTTCATAAAAAACATAACTTAAAAATTTAAACTTGTATAATATCTTATTATATGCTAAGAGTTTATACTACTATCTGGTTTAATCATTTATCTATTCCCTTAAATTCAGATATAGGCCCAAAATAAATTTGGATCTTAAAGCTGAGTTGACCTCTTTTGTCCATCTAGTCTGCTAAGGAGCTAAGAAGAGTAGGATGCTGGTATCCAAACTCAACTCTAGAGTCTACTTTTCCTTAGACATCTCTAAGGTAAAGATGTTTTATTAGTTGACCTAATAACATTAGATAGTTTTCACAACTTAGGTATTAAAACAAGAGACCCGATTTTAATGAAACAAAGTTTGTTAAAACTTTCTTATTAAAATTAACCTATTAAAAACTTGTGTTAAATTATTTCTTCCTTATCCAGGGGTGATATAAAACCATATTAGAAATTTCATTTATCAAAACATTGATTTTATCAAAATACCTTTTTTATTTTGAATCGGTTTTCTTTAAAGAATCTTAAGAACTAAATACCTAGTCTTTATTTCAAAATATTTTTAACATGGTACTATATATTTTAGTCCATAGAAAATATACATATTGACCGAGTAACCAAAATAGTACTAAGGAACTGGATCTTATCAAATAGTATCATACATCCCTTTACCAAGAAGAGTAATGTTTAAGAGAAGTGCTTACCATCTGAACACATCTCTTGCCCATTTTTAGTCACTTTCGAGCAAATCGAACTAGTTAACATAACATAAAAATACTTCTTCTTTTTCAAATCCCATTTTGAAGCACTACTATATATATTCCTTATATATATAATAGCTTTATCACTTTATTTACTGAAATTTTCTTTAGGTTCGTTCGGATTTGAACTTGTTTCAATTGTATGACAATGAGAATAATTTACTAAGTGCGCTACAATGCTCGCCTAAGCAAAATCGACCGTCACTTAGAAGATTGTTCATATTACCACAAAACTAATTGAGACGTTTTCCCTTAATTATCCAAAGAAAATGTATCTTACTTAAAATTATCTTTGAAAGATTATACTTATATATACTTTCAAGTAATACTATTATTATTTTCTCCAAAATTCATTTGAAATCCTTTTTAAAGACATCATAATTTTAATTCTTAAAAATCATTTTTATTTTATTAACCACATCTTATAAACTAAATTATAAAATACCTTTATATAATAACTTCCTTTGTTATAGTAACCCTTTTAACAAAGTAAGCTTGTTGAACCTACATTAGTAACGAATGCCTTATTGTTAAATCATGAAACTGAATTCACAAGGTTTTTGTATTTAATTCAACCAATCAACAAATGCTCATAAACTAGCCGAGCATAAATAATCAGTCAGCAAATGATAGCAAATAAATATCATCATTCCCTAACAAACAATCACAACAAAAATAACCACACCTATTTTCCCAAATTATTGTTCTATATATAAAATATAAAATCTAGGTAAAGTCATTTCATTTACCAATTTTCAACACAATATAAAATATTTTTATAACTCTAACAAATACGTGCTCTCATATATAATACACTAAAAAAAAATTATTGTGTCACTTACCCTATCTCCAATGAGTTTACCCCACCAAGGCCTAGGGTTCGCTCAACCTATACTCTGATACCACTTGTAACGACCAATTTTTTAACCTTCAAATGTCCACACTAATACATCCATAGTATCACTTGCCAAGCATCCAAGTGCCGAAAAGACATATTGTTGTGGTGAAAGAAAAGATAGAACATAATCTCTCATCGTGACGAGTAATATGTAATATCCAAATATCTTTACAAAAATAAAACTTTACAACAATCATACTAAACAAACTTATCATTGGCCTAGACAGTTACAACAACTTGTCCTTACAAATCCTAATAAATACAAAATAAGAAATACAATGGAAAATAAAATACATCAGGTCTTGGAGGCAACCAGCTCGTCTCTTGAAGCTCCAAAGATCCCAACTAAATTTGGAATAATACTCAAGTCCGACTTAAGTATTTTAAGAAAATAACGCTCGGATCAGTTTAGTAAAATAGTGTGAGAAATTAAAATCATATGGAACGTTATATTTTATATAACTTTCAAAATAATGATATCTCGTATGACCACACCGCACATAAACACGAATGGGTATTTTCCTTACAATAACTGAACCATTTTATAAGAAATCTTGTGATATTATAATAACGTCTAGAGTTTGAAATAAATATTTAATCATAGCTAGAATTGTTCCGTTAATTACATTCAATAGCATAGTTAGAGTAAGTCGGTAAAGACACGTATTGGAAAATAGATTTCATACAATGACAAGACTGCTAGGGTCATATCTGCCATAATTCTGTAGAAAAATGTACCGAGGGCCAACACATAGACTCCTTACCAATACAGAACTAGCTAACTCCTTCCTAGATAGTACCAAATATGATCATCCCTTAGTTGCGATGGACAACTGTTTCTGTGGCCACAAGCATACAAAATCCATGAATATCGACTATATCAGGTATGATTACACCCTAATGGGTGCGATCCACATAGCCTTATTGCATATCTCATGTTTTAGTTATTACCAAGTATAAGGCTCGAGGCGACGTTTCATCCTTTTAGTAAATCCCATTTGGAATGCAAACACTGGCCTCGAGGCAATAATGTAATGTCAACATTTATCCATATGAGTTGTTCAGGACATAAACAAACCAAAGGTAGTACATCTACTACATTCTTTTTGGAATCACCCTTAGGATTAGTAGCACGTAACCCTTGCACTTCATAGAACTCCATCTTCGATTCCATCATCTTCAAGGTAACCTAATTCGAACGCTTATGCTGGTTCAAAGTGGTCTTTGGATAACTTGTCAGATCCCAGTCACTCTGAACCAACAATCGATAGTCAATCAATAGTTTTTGGTTGACTCGATCCCGGTCCTTCGAATGTAAGTGGATGGTATAAAGGTCCTAAGGGGATCTCCAATATATGACCATAAAGTGAGAGACATTCTACCGTAATGAGTTTTCCTGAGGGATCTCAAACTATATGAAATCACAAAGCTTATTTATAATTTCCAAGTTAAAATAGGTCAAGTTATCGATAGTGGACAAACCACTATCTGGTGTAAGTATATAGTTTGCATACGGAAAATCTAACATCATGTACTTATCACCACTTTTCGATTTCAACCCCATACTATCCCTTGATTAAGAACGAAGTCGGATAAGTTAGAGAACTACCCTTGCCACAACATACATTATTAAACTTTAACTGATAGAAACGGCTTCCATACCTTGAAATTTTATGTTGAGTATAAGACGAAGTACCTACCATATACTTAATTAATCATGACCTATTTACTGAAATTAACCTTCTTATACTTATCATGTTTTTGACATTTCAGATTCTCTATCCCTTACCCAAAAACAAAGCGAGGTAAGTCAGGGAATTGGTTGCACCTAGCCTTGCCTTAAGCAAAGCACTTCGATTCTTAATCTCCCAAATAGAGGAAAGTCTACTCATTGGGTTTAGTGCTAAATATAAGATGACTAACTTTCCATAAACATGTCAACATTTTAGCACTACTTATCATATTTGTTTATGTTACTTAATGGCACCGACATCGAAATCCCTTGCATAAAAAAGTCTTTTTAAGATAATTTGAAATTCAACTCCATAAACTTATTGCTAGTCTTTGATTTCAAACCTGTACTTTTCATCGGTTAGAAATAAAGCGGTTCAAGTTGTGGTATTATTACCTCTTAAACCTTCCCTTTATTTTACTTCTAACTTCAAAATAGAAACAAGTTTCCATACCTCAAAGTCTTGAAAATAGGATCCAAGATTTCGATATACTTGTTATTAAAAACATTTTCCAAAATCATTTATTTAAACTAAAGTTTGATTTTAAAAGGCAAAATCATTACTTTTTATAATGTAAACAACTTATTTAACAATAAAAATTTTTTATAAACCAAACTTTCTTTTCAATTTCACGAACCGTTTTCTATAAAAAAATGTTATTGTCAATGACCTTTTTTCTTTTCTTGGAAACATTTATTACAACAATAGTATTGATATCCATGCTTCCCTCCATTTACAAAAATACTTTTAAAACTCTTTCAAACATACTTTGAAAGTTGTATTTATAACGTCCCCTCAAAGATGATCTCTTTTAAAAAAAACTTGACTTTTGAAACAAAAATGGTTTCCTTTATAAAAATTAAGCATCTTGCTTAAATAACTCAAATAAATTCTTAAAAATATATTTAATTCTTCAAACTCCTTTTAAAATACTTACTAAACTTTTATAAATACATTCTAAATCTTTTTATAAAGTATCTAAAATAGATAACTCTTTTACTTGACTAAAATCATAGATTTCCAAAGTGCATCCATAGCGACTATCGCTTTACATACCTTAACTTTAAAACTTTGTTTAGTAAATTAACTAGCTTTTAAACTTCATTCTCTTCTATATTTTAAAACACTTAATACCTTTGCAAAAGGTTTCAAAACAAAGGTCAAATTTGGAAAAAAAATTTAAAAATATTTTGTAAAAAGCAAATTGTTAAACCTCTTAAAAAGAGCAAAGGATTTCGATGTCACATAAAAACCAACAACAAGAAGGTTGACTATAACTAAGCAACATTCGATTTCCACACACATAAAGATTTTACCTAAGCAAGAATATATGTAAATGAAAATCATCATGGCGAGGATCCTTCAGGATCCCTCTACGGAATTTTATTTTTTGAAGTGCTTCCACAGCAACTATTCGCTCAGGAGCACTTCGATTTTCATTTGCTTTAGTTCCCTACAAAACAGTGGTTATTTATATCTTCCGCTTCGTAGCAGAAATTAAATCCAAATAATTAATGTACATAAGGAAGCCACAAATACATACACATATATTTTACAACATGTCATCATCATTTTAAAATGGTATTCAGGGTGAGAAATCTTACTTTTAAATGCAATTTACACCTCGGAACAAGCTACTACTTCTTACTACCACCCAAACCACTAGCACAACACCTCCTACCATCACCCTAGCTCACGCCAATGGCCCCGCCCTCCTAGAAGCTCATGCCATAGGCCATTTTGGGGATTTGTGCTCCAAAGCTTCGACCTTTGACTTGCTATAAGGTGATGCAATGATGTCCTAAGGATTATATTAAAGTTTGGTAAGAATTTAAGGTATTTTAATTTGTTTAAAGCTTAGGAATTTTTTAAGAGAAGAGAGGGACGAAAAGAACAAGAGTTTGGAGATGAAGTAAAGTGAAAAACGAAGCAAGGAAGTCATTTAATAGAACTATAAAAAGTGCAAATTACACTAACTACCCCATAGCTAAATTAACTAATTATCCTTTACTAATGCCTTCTTCCACACACATTCCAAATTTCCAACTCATGCACCACAACCCCTCTACATGGCCTTCCATCACATCACACTCCATTAGTATACTACTTAGTACTTTAGCTCTTAAAATAAGAAAGAAAAGTCCACTTTACTTTATTAATTTTCTTAATTACATTTTAAAAACACTTAAGGATTCTTTACTTTAATTAACCTTTTTGTATGTTTTTCAACATTATTAAATGTGTTTGTGTGTATTACAAAAGTGCATATGCGTGCAATAATGTTGCAACAACTTTCGTTCTATAAAAAGTCGAAATTCCAAAAAAATGATTTTCGTTTTACACTTTTAGTTTTTTATTGAACTATTTATTTCTACTAACACTCTTCCAAAAGGAGAATATTATTATTATTATTATTTATTAACTAAAAGAGGGTTATTTGATTATTGAAACTCATTAATTAAATATTTAAAATTAATTAAATATTTGCAATTCAAAGTGATAAAGTTCCAAGTTGTTACATCAGATATCGATTCTTTAGTTGAGCACATAGTACGAAATGTTGGGCAATGTACCTATTGGGGCACAAAGATATTGTCTATTGATAGTTTTTAGACAAATATGGAATGACTCACATGAGAGCTTTCTATTGGTTAATCTAACTAAGATCAAATAGAGAATCTCAAAATGGCGATACAACACAGTTCTCACGACTTAAAAGTACTATTGAACATCAATGTGGACACTCCACTTTGATATAGTTATATTGTCGCATAACATCCATCGAACAACTATAGTTGGGTCCGAGTTGAAATAATGGAAGTGAAACACTATTCAATAGAGGATTCATCTCCTTAATTTCATGAAAATTAGAACCATGGTCAACTATAGTCGACTTAAAGTCAAATTCTTTGGCAAAGGTTGCATCGTTAATAATATCTTTCATTATTGAACCAAATACTTTGTCTTTTGAGTAACTGAGTTGAATGTGGACAATGTTGGAACATTGACTAAAACCAAATTTCACAAATCGAAATGTGATATAGTGTTGACAAAGAGAATTGGTGTAAACAATCATTGCTATCAGGTACTCCTTATAACAGTAAAAATGGAAATTTACCAAAAATATGTATAAGTGATAAATTCCACCAAACTGTCACACCACTAGTTAAGGAAATGTATGATGTTAATATTTGAATTATTCTATATTAATCGATGACTTAATTTATATCTTTTAGTCGCGGAACCGTAATGATGAATACTCTAAAAACCCACACGATTAATAAATTTATAATGTTGTAAATTAATTAATATTTATGAAATGTTAATTATTTTATTTTATTTGATGTTTGAATGCCATTAACATTTAATGAATTGTAAATATATATATATATATATATTTATAATTGTGTGTGTGTGTGTAAATTATGTGTACGCACGTATTGATAAGATATTTAAATTTGATTTACATCGTTTATTTCCCAAATGGCTATGGAATTTTAAGAAAGCCATTATATTCTAATTTTTCGTCGACCATGCATGGATAAAGGGTAATTGATTAGATTCAGATTTGACGATGAATTAAAGAGGGATGTTTTAAGGAAGGAGTTAAGAAAGTTTCAATTACTTATTTAAAACAGAATTCCTTTCGTTCATTAATTCTCTCTTACAATTCACTTTTGTAACTCCTCTATCTTTTACAGCCAAAATTTCTTGGCGTAATGTAAGAATAATTCCAAAAGAAAATCAAGCGAAATAAAATAAAATATATAGAAAAAATGGTACTTCAGATCATTGTAATTTCTGTAGGTGATTCACTCTGATCTTGGATTTTTCTTTCATTCAAGGTGTGAATTATAGGCTATATCATAAGTGATTATCAATTTCATTTGATTCAATGTAACACCATAGTTAGTATAGTTTAGATCGATATCTTTTACAACTCATTTGATTATATGTTATTTCATTTTGTATAGGTTAAATTCCATATCTTATACAACCAATTTGTATATGTCTATACTGTCCAATCTATTATTTACTGTTATTTTTTTATTAATGTTTGAAAAAGTTCGGTATGTATCTAATTTTAATTAGTTGAAAAATTAGTAATATATCACATAAGAAATGAGGCCACTCGAAAGCAAGTTAAATGGGTGAACTTAGAACAATCCATTTTAATCTTTATTAAGTCTACGTAACCTAAATGGATTTTAGATCTAATCAAAATATTTTTAAATAAAATCATTATTTAATGTAATTTTGTTTGGATGACTTTTTTAAGTTTCAGTTTACAAGTATATAAAATATAATTGTTTGTGCAAAGTGCATGTGTTATAGATAAGAAGAGTACAAATTTAATGTGACAACATGTAAGTGCTGGGACTTAAACCACTCTTGACCTACTCCAACTTTACATATGCCTTTGTTGTCCAATATTTTGGTTTAAAAGACATCTATACATAATAAAGGTAGAGAAGGGTGTGTGTGGTGTATATATGTTGTGTTTCAATATATCTGTGTGTGTGTGCATGTACATTAAATATGTAATGGCCTACCTTTTCGATCCTCAGACGCTGACAATAATACATCCATAGTATTCAAGTGCTGAGCATTTGAGTGGTGAAAAGATAGATAGTTGGGAAAAAGTAAAAGAGAAAGAGAAAGAAAAGAAGAACAGAATCTCATAGCACAACGGAAAATCTATAATATAAAATGACCTTTACACAAGCAAATTTTTATATAACAAAATAATAGTAAATTATCCTAAAATCATTCTGGATAGTTATAACATTTTGTCCTTACAAATGTAGACAAATAAAATAAAACAATCCAATGCAAAATAAAAAGAAATACACGAGAGATACTTCTAGGGCATCCAACTCGTCTCCTAAGCTCCAAAGAATCCAAAGCTAAATCTGAAGAACATGCTTGATCTGACCCGAGCATTATAAGAAAACAACGCTCAGATTTGTCTAATAAAACCGGCGTGAGAAACACAATCATATATATTATTAATATTATGAAAAGCCTTTGAAACTAAAGGTATCACATAAGACCACGTCGTATATAAACACGGACAGGTTTCTACCTTACAATAACCAAAATATTTTTATAGAAATCCAATGATATTATAATAATGTCTAAGGTTTAAAATAAATTAGAATGTAGCTGAAATTGTACATTAACTAAATTCCAACGTAATAAGTACACGACTAAGTTCGTAAAGGCACGTATTGGAGAATGGATTGCATAAAACGATAAGGCACCAAGGTACCACTTGCTATAGTACACCTCTAGAAAAATATACCGAGGGGCTCACATAGACCCCTTGCCAAGACAGGACCAGCCTACTCCTTACTGGATGTATCGAATATTTCATCACCTCGATTGCTTTTGCAACCTTTCTGAAAGCTCTTATGCATAACCAAATCCATAAATATATATCTAGAAGGGTGACGACAATAACCTAATTGGTGCGAACCATTTAGCCTTACCGCATATCTGTTGTTCTAGTCATTCCAAGATGATGTGGTTTAAGGATATGTTAAACTTTTAAATAGCAATCCCACTTGGAATGCTACCACTGCCTTCCAGATAACAATGCAATGCTAGGATTCGTACATACATTTTGTTCAGGATATGAACAAACGAATGCACCACTTCTACTACATCCATTTTTAAATCTCCCTCGGGATTAGTAGAAAATAGCCTTTGCACTTCAAATAGCTCCGGTTTCGATCCCATCAACTTCAGATGCTTCTAATACGAACGCTTGAGTTGGCTCGAAGTGGTTTTTGAATAATTCATTCTTATCTGGTCCTTATCTCTTCGACCTAACATTCAGTAGTTTCTGGTAAACTCAACTCCAGGTTCTTTTGGAAATAAAAAGATAAGATAAGAGCAGGGAGCACCCCAACCATTTAAGTGAACGGATCTCCTTATCATTTATCTTAGAAGAACACACGAGTTTATACGTACAGCAGCATCATTTAAGATAACCATACTTTATAATTTCTGTGTTTCCTCTAGATATTTCCGGAGTTAAAACTGGCTATGATTTGATAGTTGGTTATTTAACTATCAAGTAAACACTCATCAATCACAGATTTAATTTCTCATGGAAAGTACTAAGCCTTATTTAATTAAAATTTCATTAATTAAAATTCTTTAATTATTTACCAATATAATTATATACTTATAACACCGGTGTAAGCATATTCCTAAAACTATTTAGAGGATTCTTATTTCAAATTCATCTTAAATGGATTAAAACACAAATCTTGAAAACATAGTTTATTATGAATCCCAAACAACTATCCTTCGGTGTTAAGTAGGAAAATGCTTATCTACCATCTAAATTAAGAAGGACTACTTAATTATTTGATTCGTAACTTGATCAATATAATAGATCAAATCAAGCTTTGTACACCCATTCTTTCTTTCCAAAATCCAAGATTTCTTTCCAAAGCATGACTCTTTTACTTAGTTCTTTTTACTATTTAAAACCCAATTTATGTACAAAGTTATATGCTTTTAAATTTTGTTTATAAAACAATATCATTACTTAAAAGCATATTATTAAGTTAATTAAATTAACTTAAACACCATTATTAGATCAATTGACCTTAAATACAATTAACAAAATGATTAATTAAGTTTTAACATCATTATTAAATAATTAATCAACGTAAATACCATTTGATATAGTAATGAATTAATCTAAACCTTATTATTAAAATAATTTATTGACTTAAAATAACTTTTTTAAATAAAGTAATTAACTTATAAACATTATTAATTGAAAGATTAATTACTTAAGACAAACCTTTAATTTAAAGATAATTAGGTTAATCATTTTTAATTAAAATAAATATAATTAATTTCAAAACAAAATTAATTAAAGTAATAATTACTTAACATTAATAATTAAAATAATAATTAGCTTAAAACATTATTGATTTAAATTAACTTTAGTTTAAATCAACTTGAAACCTTATTAATTTAAATCACTTTACAAATCACAAATAAAATTAACAACTTAACATAGTAATTTCTTTAAATTATTTTAAAGATTAAATTGATTTCAAATCCAACTTGTTTGATTGGGGAAAAGGCTTAGCAAATCTCAAAGGTACTTAAATAAGCTACCACCATATTCCAATCAACATTAAGTCGACATATAAATATGTACATAAACATCAAAATGTAAATACTATCCACAATTATCAATTAATTGATGATAATCGCTATAAATCAATTGCCAAATTCATAGATGTCCAAATAAACATAATAGCATAATGACGATTTATTCTACTAAATAGATGTCCAATATAATCCATTTATTTCAAATATAGAAGAATGGAGTTTTATTCTGCGAACAAGTGTCAGAGATAAATAATAATTACTAAATAATATGTGTCAAGTGATTACATATGTGTGTTCTATAAGTTAATAATATCCCACATCAGAACCCCCATGTCAATTGGATTCCAAATGAAAGGGTTTTGGGTTTTCAAAATTTTAAGCTTTAAAATTATTCTTTAATACTAAACCACACATGATCCAAAGGCCAAACAACCCGGAACTCAGCCCACACTACCATCTTCTCTACCCAAGTTAGCAATGATCGAACACAAAAACATCTTCCAGGTTTATACAACCTAAAAACTCCACCCTATGCACAACCTGAACCACATGCTCACCGGAGAACCGCTACCGCTTCAGCGACCCTACCATCGAACGTACCACTTTAGGCTCGACCCAGCCGTCCCATCCTTTGAGCTCCTATCGGCCTCCACCTCGAAATGACCCTTGCAGTCGAAAGGATCACCTAGGAGAAAAACCCACATCGTGAGAAAATTCCACCACTACCGATCATGTCATTACTTGCAGGCCCCATAGCTGATGTCGCTACCTTCATTGACATAACACGCGTCTCCAGTGCCCCTTTATCCCAACTAAACACATGCAGGAGCTTCCATAATCAAAATTACTGACAACACAAAAACCCACTCCGCAAAATTTATTTTTAGCCACACACGACAAACCAGACCATGATAGCTCTTGCCTCCGACATGGAAAAGGTTTGTCTCCTCTCAACCTTCGTCCCGGGACCCTCCGTCGAACCCCTCGATCAGCGGTCCATCAGAATTAGCTTTTTTGACCACGACGATCAACAAACAAATTTTAACAAACTACAACTCCAAAAATTATGGAACCACTATCAAAAATCATGATTTTCTATGACGATCCGGAATATATGTAGGTCGTTCGTTAATTTGTGATCGACGAAAAACTGACATTTTTGACTGTTTACTGTATTCATAAGTTTCTCATAATATATTTATCTAAAGATTCCATATTTTTTTTTAAATAAAGCATGAATAAAAATAAACTACTTTGTAGTTGATGGCAAGATCAAGTTTAAAACGGTTTAAGAGATATTGTTTTTTAAAGGCGAGCATGTGTTTAAGTTTTCAAAATAAGCAAGTTGCAGTAAGCTGATATATTTGTTCCAGTAGCCACGTTTTCAAATTTTCAAGTAAATTCCCACTAAATATCTATAATTTAAATCCTTTTATATAAGCATGGTTTTCATGTACAATTCACAAACAAGATTGACAAATAAATTTACCAAACATTAAATTCACAAAAATAACGTCAAATTTGAATAAATCACAATTTTCGATGCCTTCATTTTGCAAATGCCAAATCTTTAAGCTTGAAACTTCTTGATCTTGGTAGAATGAAACTTTTTAAACTTAACATTAAGATTTTTATTTTTTAAAAGAAAGTATAAAGGATGAAAATGAAGATTAAGAAGAATGAACTTAATTTTAAAATGAAATGGGAAATGATAGGTGGATGTATATATGAATAAGTTGAAAATATAAATTAAACAAAATAAAAATAGAGGAAGAGAAAAATGCCCTAGCATCATTATTTTTCAACTCAAACATAAGCTCATAAGCCACCAAGAGGACAAACCTTAGAAAACACACTGGTTAATAAGGTGAATCAAATCCTTTTTTGTTTACTTATTTCTTAAGGGACCGACATGTCATTTCATGTTGAAATTTAAATAAAATTTACATTTTAAATAATTATTAATATTATTTTATTCAAAATTTAAAGTGTGATGATATCTTAAAGTTTTGTTTAGAGAAAAATCAAAATAGTACACTTTAAATAACTTGTTATTCGATAAAAGCTGAAAATTCGAAAATTGCATTTCAGTCACATTTCCAGTTTTCCATCGAACTATTTATTTATGTAAACTAATTAAACAATAAATTTATATTATCAGTTATAAATTAAAAGTTGGTTTTAAGTAAAAACATTAATTGAATATTTAAATTTAATTAAATATCCACAAATTAAAACGATAAAGTTCCTAGTCGTTATATTCTTCCCTCGTTAAAAAAATTTTGACCCCAAAATTTCACCACATGAATACCCAATATTATTCATAAGTCTGCATGATATTCATAGATCGTCCATATGAAAATTCTAATTCTATCTCTGCTTGAATACATAACTTCATTTTCGAACTAGTATCACTCACTCGATTCACTATTGTGGACCCCGATCAGGCTCCTTTATTAGGAACCTCCATTCTCCTTACATAGCCATATACTATGATAGAAAACTTTGGTTCCATACCATGGACCCTAATCAAGTGTTCACCATCAACAATTAAGTGATAAATCATCATTCGGATCGGTGTGAGTCACCTCAAAGTTGTGTACTCAAATCTTGGATCGATAACAATTATGTGAACAAAATGATCGAAGTAAAACTTACGTACTTATTCTTATCGGATATTACTTATATCAATTTTCTTTTTACTTCTAAAATTAAGTGAGGAAACATTTAATAAACTTAACTTGTGTTTATTAACATTTTCTAACTCAAGTTCATATAATAAATGAACTATAAACTTAAGAACTAAACATCCAGGTTTTATTTCAAATCAATATAAATAATATATATATATATATATATACACATATATATTCTTATACTTTCAGTATATCAAATCATTCCTTTGAGATTATAAATCGAGATTATGTTTTACCAAAATAGTTGAGACAAAACTACTATACTAGCATTCCCCTATTTAGAAACTAGAAAATAAACACCATATGATGATGTAGTCATTACCAGAATTTTTTTCCAGCGATTAAAGTGAGTTCAATGCTTTCTATTCCTTTAAAATGTTGTAAAATATTTATAATCATAAATACTATCGAATAATACCATTATTATTTTCCCAAAACCTTGAAAATCATTTTTCAAAGCACTATGATTTAATTTCACAAATTCTAAGTTTAAATCCATTTTCATTTATACCTCGTATTTATATAAAATCAACATTATACAATAACTTTCTTTGTTATAGAAATCCTTTTTAACAATGTAAACTTGTTAAACCTACATCATTTAACAAACGCCTTATAGTCAAATCGTGAAACTGAATTCACAAGGTGTTCATATAAAATTAAAATTAAAATTAACTAATAAATACTCATAAACTAACTGAGCGTAAGCAACCAAACAAATGATGATAAATAAATATCAACATTTTCGAACAAAGAATCACAACAAAGATAACTATAATTATCATTTGAAATTTTTTCCTTTATATGTAAAATATAATCCTAGGTAAAATTATTTCATTTACCTATTTCAAAACAATACTATACTAATTTTCATAGTTTAAGTATTTAGAAAACCCTATTCACATCGTGACATTCCATATTTGGACCAGAATTCATAAACCACTCAATCGATAAATCAACACAAAATAAAACATTTTTATAGCACCAACAAAAACATGCTCATATATATAATACACTCAAACTAATCCTAGGGTCTCACTTACCCTATTTCAAATGAGTCATCCTCACCAAAGCCTAGGTGTTCGCTCAGCCTAAGCTCTGATATCACGCTGCAACGACCCACCTTTTCAATCCTTAGACATCGACATTAATACATCCACGGTATTCATGTGCACAATTGTCGGAAAGATTGATAGCTGGGAAAATGTAAAAGGAAAGAAGAACCATATCTCACAACGCAATGAAAAATCTAGAATATAAAATGATCTTTACATAAGGAAAGTTTTATATACAAAATCAGAGTAAAATATCCTAAAATCAGCCTAGATAGTTATAATAGTACGTCCTTGCAAATGTTGACAAATACAACCAAACAATAAAACCAAAATAAAAAGGAATATACGAGAGATACGTATTGGGCATCCACCTCGTCTTTAGAGCACCAAAGCATCCAAAGCTAAATCTAGAAAACAAGCTTGGTCTTACTCGAGCATTATAAGAAAACAATACCCGGATCAGTCTCGTAAAACTAGTGTGAGAAACACAATCATATGGATTATTAATATTATGAAAAATATTCGAAAATAAAGGTATCTCGTAAGAGTACGCTGTACATAAACATGTACGGGTTTTTACCTTACGGTAACGAAAACAATTTTATAGAAAATCCAGTGATATTATAATAATGTGTAGGGTTTACAATTAATTATTGAATATGGCCAAAATTGTTATATTAAATGAATTCCAGCATAATTGGTATATAACTATGTTAGTAAAGACACGTATTAGATGCATTTCATACAATGACAAGGCACTGGGGTACCACCTACCATAGTACATCTCTAGAAAAATGTATATAGGGACTCATATGGACCCTGCCAACATAGAATCGACCTACCCCTTACTGGACAGTACCGAGTATTTATCACCCCAATTGCTTTTGCAACCTTTCGGAGAGATCTTTTGCACAATAAATATATTTCTAGAAGGGTAATGAAAATACCTTAATGGGTTTGACCTACTCAGCCGTACTTCATATCCCATGTATTCTTCATTCTCGGTTGATGAGGCTTGAGGCTACCTTTACCTTTTAGATAGAAATCCCACTTAGAATGCTAACACTACCTTCGAGGAAACAATGCCAACATTTGTCCATATAAGTTGTTTAGGATATGAACGAACTGAAGCCACCACTTCTACTACATCCATTTTGGAATCACCCTAACGATTAGTAGCAAGTAGTCCTTGCATTCAAAAAGCTCCATCTTCGATCCCATCATCTTCAAATGCTTCCAATTCGAACACATGAGTTGATTCGAAGTGGTTTTCGGATAATTCATACTTATCCGATCTTGGTCTCTTCGAATCAACTTTTGATAGTTTATGATAAACTAAACTCCAGTTCTTTTGGAAATAAACAGACAAGATAAGAGTGGGGATCATCCCCTAACTGTTCAAGTGGATGGATCTCCTTATCATTTGTCCTATAAGAATGTACGAGTTTATACGTATAGCGGTATCATTTAAGATAACTGTAATCTATAATTCCCGTATTTCCTCTAGATATTTCCAAAGTTAAAACCAGCAAATATTCGATAGTCGGTTATTTAACTATCAAATAAACACACATCAATCATAGATTTAATTTTCCATGGAAATCACAAAGTATTATTTAATTAATCTTCCATTAATTGAATCGCTTTAATTATTTACAAAAAAATTTGTATGCTTATTTCACCAGTAAGTATATTCCTAAACCTATTTAGAGGATTTCTTATTTCAAGTTCATTTTAAACGGATTAAAACACAAGTCTTAAAAACACAGTTTATTATGAATCCCAAATAACTAATCCTTCGGTGTCAAGTAGGGAAATGCTTCCCCATCACCAAAATTAAGGACTACTTATTTGTTTGATTCATAGCTTGATTAATATAATTGATCAAATCAAAGCTTTATAAATCCAAACTTTCTTTTCTCTTTCTAAAATATAGCACTTCTTTTTAGTTCTTTTTACTATATAAAACCCTTTTCATATACAAACTTATAAGCTTTTAAACTCTTTTTATAAAACAATATCATTATTTAAAAGCATATTCATAAGTTAGTTAAATTAACTTAAACACCGTTATTAAATCAATTGATCGTAAATACAATTAACAAAATAATTAATTAAGTTTAAACATCATTATTAAATAATTAATCAACTTAAATCCATTTAATACAGCAATTAATTGATCTAAACCTTGTTATTATTGATAACTTAAAATACCTTTATTTAATTAAATTAATTAACTTATAAACATTATTAATTATAAGATTAATTACTTAATAGAAATCATTAATTTAAGGATAATTAGCTTTATCATTATTAATTAAAAAAATATAATTAACTTCAAGTCATAATTAACTAATTAAAGTAATAATTGCTTAACATTACTAATTAAAATAATAATTATCTTTAAAACATTATTAAATTAACTTTAAATATTATAAATTTAAATCAGCTTGAAACCTTATTAGTTTAAATCACTTTACACATCATAAATAAAATAACAATTTAACATTATTATATATTTAACAATTTCTTTAAATTGTTATAAAGTTTAAATTCATTTCAAATCTAACTTGTCCAATTTGGGAAGAGGCTTAGCAAATCTCAATGATACTTAAACAAGCTACCACTATATTCAAATTGACTTTCAAGTTGACATACAGATATTTACAAAAACATCAAAATGTAAATACTATCCACAACCATCAATCGATTGATAATAACCGACATAAATCAATTGACAAATAAATACATGTCCAAATCAACATAATAGCAGAACAGTGACTTATTATGCTAAATAGATGTCTTAATTAGTTTGATTATAGCAAAATGGGGTTTTATTCTGCTAACAGGTGTCATATATAAATTATAATTACTAAGTAACGTAATTAACATAGCCAGTATTAATTTACTATTAAATTATAATACAACATATAGGCCAAGTAATTACATGAGGGTGTTTTTTAAGTTAATACGAACACAATGTCAGAATCCGCATGCCAATTTGATTCCTAATGAAAGAGTTATGGACTTTCAAAGTTTTAAGCTTTAAAAATATTTTTTATACTAACCCACACATGGCCCAATGACCAAACAACATGGAACCCAGCCCATACTATGATCATCTCCTCTGAAGTTAGCAATGATCCAACACAAAAACATCTTCCACATACCACCGAGTGCACATATGCACGCTCATTGAAGACCTGGCGCCCCTTCGCCGACCCCACCATTGAACATGCCACCTCAGGCTCGACCCAGCCATCCCATCATCTGAGCTCCGATCACCCTTCACCCTGAAATGACCCCTATGGTCGAAAGCACTACCCAAAAGAAAAACCCAAATCGCGACCAAAATTCCTCCACCATCGATCATCTTATCACTTGCAGCCTCCATCACTAACGTTGCCTCCTTCGTGACACCGCGCATGCCTCCAGTCCCCTTCTGACATAAATCAACAACCTAGGGGCTACCATGACTGAAATTACTGACAACACAAAAGCCGACCCATTAAAATCTAGTTTAAGCTACATACGACAAAACAGATAATGATAGCTCTTGCCTCCAACATGAAAAAGGTCTGCCTCCCTTCAACCCTCGTCCCAGTACTGTAACGACCCGCATATTTTACGATTTTCATATTTAAATGTTTTATTTAAATATAGCATCGTTAATCAGATTAAAGTTCAAAAAGTGACTTTTTATAAACAGTCAAATCGAATTCGAGACCACTTCCATTGAGTTCAAAATGATGTTTATAGCTTGTTGGAGTATAAACATCAATATGTTTGTAGTTGATTAGGAATTCGGTATTTTGTTTGGGCTTTGGGTTGTGTTCTAGCCCACTAACCCATCAATGATAACCCAAACTCTTCTACAAAATACCCCTAAATCCTCTACTCTTCATCCATTTCATTTATAATTTCCTAACACTCTCAAGCTAAAAGGAAAATGGGGGAAAAGATTGGAAATTTAAATTCCTAAACCCTAGTTTTACTAGGAAATTCAAATTCAAGTTTAAGTCCAAAATCAAGGAGAAGCTTAGATAAGCATCCACTTCATCTTCTCCATCTCAGTCTCTCTTCAATTTTCAGAAATTCCTATAACCTAACTTAGGAAATTCGTTTCATTTGATAATAGATTGAGGATTCTTAAGGTTTTGTTGAAGAGGAATTGGTCTTGCATTGTTTTAGAGCTTCTCAATCGTTGTTTTTGAGTTTAAAGGCGAGTTCTTGAACTCACATCTATGTCTATATCTTTTTTTTGTTAGGTATGGATTCCTAACATCTATTTCATGCCCAATTGCTTTTGATTTGAATTGGTTTGGTGAATTTTCCAATTTTTGGGATTTTGAAGTCAAAATCTATGAAAATCCTACTATGGATTTTCTGACATGTTGTTTGGAGTGTATTGATAAGTCTATAGGTCTGAATTGTTGCTTAGCATAATCCCTAGCCGTCGTCGCTAATTCGATCGCCTCGGAGATGATTTGGCCATCATTGGCCTAGGAAATTGGCGTTGTGCTTCAGCTCAGACGTCTGGTATAACATTCAGGCGTCAAAATAGTCGGTATAAAAATTCCAAACTTACAGCTCAAACGTCTGAGGCTATTTCTAGACGTCTTGGTGATCTAGAAGAAAATTCCAGACCTTTAGATCAGATGTCTGGGAACTACCAGACATCTGGCGCTGTTAAATTCAAGGAAATTGCTTATTTTTACGTAGATTTCCGTTTCAATCAATTTTTGTTGATCCGGATGGTTGTTGTCATTTATTATTGACTTTGATAACTTCTTTTCTGGATTTTTGAGAATATCCATTTGATGGATTTGATATCGATTTTCATGGTTTTAATTCACGTCGCCGAATGTGAATTTTCGGTGATAAATTATTTTTGCAATTATTTATGTGATTTGCACTTTAAAATACAAAGGTTTATGTATTAGTAGTAAATACTAAAACTCTTTCATAAAAAAGATTTCAACACTATTTTTAATAAAAAGCTCGTTTTTAAAACTGTTTTCCAATCTATTAGTATATACAAACCTTTACCTCATAGTATGGGAAATCAAATTTAACGGCTTAGCAAAACAAGTGGTATGAAACACTTGCGTTTACTTCGTCGGTTAATTCTTGGACTTGTTCGATTGAACTCTCATGATAATTTTCGAGTCGAAATCTACAATCTATTCGTAAATGTTTAAGTTAAGCCAATGGTTATAGGACATGAAGCTAAACTCATTTATTTACTAGCACAGTGTAATTTACACTTTTTCTTGATCAATGATGATCATTTGGTGATATAGACTAGCGATATGCGATGCCTCTTTGTCCGTGTGGGGAACTATACCCCATTCTGTGGAGATTCATCTCATTTTTATAGGCTAGCGACCCACGGTCTTTTGACTGTTTATGGAGTTTGATTCATCGAGCGTACCGTTGTACTACGTCGTGGTTCCGGCTTATTTGTGTTTCGGGTTCCTCGGACATACCAATGTACTACGTCGTTGCACCGGCTCGATGGTTAGCGATCATGAAATAGCGTTTCGTTTATGATACATGTTGGTGAGTTTTCATACTCCTGATTGTGATAGGCCTCTCCCTTTATGTTTTATGGATTTCTAATTACTGATTTCTAGAATTTGTGTTTCACCCATTTTTGTGATTTGTATCGATAAGCTTTATCAATATTTGCGATTTGGTGAATAATCTAAAGAATGTGACATTCTTTTTTTTGGGTGTTTGAGAAAATTTGAGATATTGTACGATTTTCATTGTTATCATATATTTTTTTTATATCTCTTATCCTATCTCATCTTATATGATATTTATAGTTGAATGATCTGTTTATTATTTTTCTTCTTAAATAATATTCGGGTGAGACCGAAGCATTTCAGGTGCTTCCACTTGACTTCTTAGCAGGGACTAGCTTCTGACTTTTGGCTAACTACTTTAGTTTAGTAGCTTTTGTTTTTATACATTCGAGATAGAGACTCCTTGATGTATACATATTATTTTGTCTAGCAATTGTTCCTATTCTTTTGTGATGTAGCGGGTCTTATATGACCACTACTTTGATGTACACTTTTATGTGTTATATTCATATCTGTTCCGCCATAGTGATATGAATATCTATGACCGATTTGTGTTATGCCTATTTTATATTTGTTTTCAAAGATCGCATAGCCACTGTATAGTAGCTTTGAGTTTCTATTACATATGCCAGATTTCTTCTTGAAATGAAATGCATGCCATACTATCTGACCTATCGAAGAGCCTATAGAGTTGGGTTGCGCTTGGCATAATTCCCTTACCTCCATTGCTCATCCGATTGCTTCCGAACCGATTTGACCATCAATGGCCTAGGCAAACTATTGCCCAGCATAGGCAACCAGATGTTTTGTTGGTGACCAAGATTTAAATTGGCGAAGAAGAGTTTTACCATAAGATGATTGATATTGTGGCGGTTTGCATTGTAGTCAAGGAGTGATTCTAAGCCACATGTTTGCATCAATTCTTGAAGACCGTAGGCACCAAAATCAGAATAAACCATAAAAGAGCCTTCAAAAATCCTGGAGTTCTTCATCTTCTCCCACCGTTCAATTGCAGTTGCATCATATAGCCAATGAGCAATGTGAGTGTCAACAAAGGACGAGGAGCCTCCTTTTGAGCGTTTAAATTTAGGAGGGGCCATTAATTTGAATATTTTTGAGAAATTTCTGACAGAAAAATGGGGGTTCGGGTTTTGGAGGCAGTAAAAACGAAGAGGGTAAAGTGAATAGAGGATGGAATAAAACAGAATTGAAGTCTTTTTGTACAGCCAGTCGACTGGTTGGGGTGGGTCAGTCGACTGGTTGATAACCCGAGAGTTTTTTACTCTGCAATCAGTCGACTGACCCATATGAACCAGTCGACTAGTTGATATCCCGAGGGTTTGCTCACCTTGTAAACAGTCGACTGGTTTGAAATATCAGTCAACTGACTGTAGATAAAGAATGCAGTGAAGCTTAAAAAATTGTTTATTCAAACAATATTAAAAAACAAACATATACAAAAAGAAAATCCAAGTAAACATAGAACAATAGAGCAAAAAACATGATTATTTAGTGGTTTTTAGAGAGGATTCTTGTGGTTCAACCTTGGTGTTCTCAACATAAGGTTGCAAAGGAGACCAATAATTTTGGCGTTTCCATGAGTCTGGAGATGCCAGAGGTTGAGGTGGAGTTCGTTCCCATTTATTCCAGCCAGATGAATTTGACTGACGAGATGTTGAAGGTTGTACAACGTCATGCTTAGATGATTTTCCATAAAATTTAAGGGCAATTGATTCTATAAGGCTAAGACGATTGGAATCATCCGTTGTTCGTAAAACATTTCTCTCTATAGATTGACTTGTTCCTGTTGGTAATGATGGATTTCGTCAATTTTTTTTTTTGGAGAAATAAATAATGATGTTCAAGAGTTCTTAGGTTTTGGTGAAAATCCTGTGTGATATCGACCTGGTTCATGTATAGGGGTAGGAGTTGGCAATGATGGTGTAGAGCTACTGGAAGAATTATAGCTACTCGAGGATGTTGGAGTAGCAAAGGGCAATTTGGAGTTTGAGGAATCATAAGATTCGTGAGAGGCCATTGATGAGGATCTTGAATTTTTAAAGTTTGTTTGAAAAGTTTGTAAGGATGATTAAGAAATGAAAAGAATGCAGATTATATAGATGAATTTGAGCTGTGATTGAGTTGTTATAAACAATCAATAGCTAATAGCCAGAGATAAAAAAAAATTAGTGGATGAGAATTATTCGAAGGATAAATGGTTAAGAATGAAAGAAAAATATGACTTTGCAGGAAAATATACATAGTACAACTAGTAAGATATTGAACTACCAGCTAGGAGACCCAAGTTCGAGCTCCAGTGACTATGTATTTTGTTTTTGAACGAAAATTTTCAGAATAATTAAAAATAACCTTGTAGTTGGACCAAGAAACATACATAGCTCAATTGGTGAGAAGCAATTGAAACATAATAAAGGAGAGGTCATGGGTTCAAGTCTCTCAAGAGTCATTATTTTTTTTAGTTTTGATAAAATTTGAGAGTTATATGTGTGTGTGTGTGTGTGTGTGTCTATATATATATATATGTGTGTGTGTGTGTGTGTGTGTGTGTGTGTGTGTGTGTGTATTTTGTCAAGATGTTTTATGAGAAGATACAAATATAGAGAGTGTGTATATATATAAAATTTGCAAATTTTTAAAACAGATAATACCAAGTTCTCGTCTTAAATTAATGAAAGTGTTTTCATTTAAAGGTTTTGTAAATATATCTGCTAATTGTTTATCAGAGGAAACAAAATCTAGATTTATCAAATTCTTTTCAATATTATCACGAAGAAAATGATGACGAATGTCAATGTGTTTTGTTCGTGAGTGATTAACAAGATTTTTAGATAAATTAATAGCACTAGAATTATCACAGAAAATAGTTGACTTAGATAAATTGAAACCAAAATCTTGTAGTGTTTGTTGCATATAGATAACTTGAGCACATGCCAGAGCTGTAGAAATATATTCCGCTTCACATGTCGACAATGAAACACAATTTTGTTTCTTACTAAACCAAGATACAAGAGATTGTCTAATGAAATGACAAGTCGCACTTGTACTTTTTCTATCTATCCGGCTTCCTCCAAAATCAGCATCACTATATGATACTAATTCAAAAGAACATTCCTTGGGATAGAATAGTCCAAAATCCTTGGTTTTATTAAGATACCATAGTATGCGTTTCACTGCTCGTAAATGTGATTCTTTGGGATCTGCTTGAAATCATGCACACAAACAAACACTCATCATTATGTCAAGTCTACTAGCTGTTAAATATAGTAATGATCCAATCATACTTCGATATAATTTTTGGTCAATACTTTTGCTATTTTCATCTTTATCAAGATGTATGGTTGTACTCATAGGAATTGGTTTGATAGAAGTATTTTCCATACCAAAGCGATTAATTAGATTGTTACAAAAAAATTCTTGATTAATAAAAATACCATTTTCTAGTTGTTTTATTTGTAAGCCAAGAAAATAATTTAACTCACCCATATGTGACATTTCAAATTCATTAGACATTATTCTGGAAAATTCTTGACACAGTCTTTCATTTATAGAACCAAAAATAATATCATCAACATATATTTCGATAATTAAAATATCCTGCTTATTTCTTTTAATAAAAAGAGTTCGATCAACCTTTCTAATTTCAAAACCAGAATCTATTTAATAACTTTTAAGACGATCGTACCAAGCACGAGGTGCTTGTTTCAAACCGTATAAAGCCTTTTTAAGCTTATAGACATGGTTAGGAAATTGTTCGTGCATGAATAATGGAGGTTGTTCAACATAAACATTTTCTTTTATAAAACCATTTAAAAAAGAACTTTTCACACCCATTTGATATGATTTAAAGTTATGAAAACATGCAAATTCTAGTAAGATTCGTATTGCTTCTAGTCTAGCGACTGGAGCAAACGTTTCTTCATAGTCAATTCCTTCTTCTTGATTATAGCCTTGAGCAACTAATCTAGCTTTATTTCTAGTAATATTTCCTTGTTCATCTATTTTATTTTTAAAAACCCATTTTGTACCAATAACTGATTGATCACTAGGCCGTGGAACTAAATCCCAAACGTCATTTCTTTAGAATTGGTTTAATTCTTCTTGCATAGCGATTAACCAATTTTCATCAGTAGATGCTTCTTTAATATTTTTAGGTTCAATATGAGAAAGGAAGGCTACAAGACCCATTTGATTTAATTGACTTCTTGTTCTAACAGATGAATTGAGTTCTCTAATAACATTATCAGACGAATGATCTCTTAATAATCTAGGTGGAGATCTTAATTCATTGTCATTGTGAATAATGTTTTCATTATTTTCAAGATTTGAAATTTCTGTATTTGTGGTATCATCAGGGAAATCTTTATCATCTCTTATTCTTTGGATTGATTTAAAATTCTCATCGAAAGATACATGAAGTGTTTCTTCGATAATATTTGTTCTTTTATTATAAATTCGATAAGCTTTGCTTCGATCCGAAGATCCTAGAAAGATTCCTTCATCGGATTTTGGATCAAATTTACCAAGCTGATCTTTTGTGTATAAAACAAAACATTTTGAACCGAAAACTTTAAATAAGAAATATTTGATTTTCGTCCATTAAGAAGTTCATAAGGAGTATTCTTAGTTAGTGGTCGAATAGAAACACGATTCAAAACATAACAAGCTGTTGCAACTGCTTCAGCCCAGAAATGTTTTGGTAACGTACTTCCATTTAACAAAGTCTTTGCACATTCTTGTAAGGTTCTATTTTCATGTTCTACAACCCCATTTTGTTGTGGAGTTCTAGGGAACGAAAAAATATGGAATATCCCTTTTTTCTTACAAAAATGTTCAAAGGCTTCGTTTTCGCATTCACCTCCATGATCACTTCTTATGTTTTTTATTTTCAAATTTTTAAAATTTTGAATTCTTTCAACAAAAGTTTTAAAATTATCAAAGGTATCACTTTTACTTTTCGTAAAAATACTCCATGTATATCTAGAAAAATCATCAACAATAACAAACAAATATCTACTATGATTAATGGATTGTACTTGTGTTGGTCCAAATAAATCCATATGTAGTAATTCAAGTGGTTGCAAAGTTGAAATGACCTTTTTAGATTTAAAAGATGACTTAGTTAACTTTCCTAACTCACATGCATCACAAAAATAATCAATTTTAAAATTCGTTTTTGGTAGACCTTTCACTAAATCATTTTTAGATAACTTGTTTATAGTTTTGAAGTTAATATGACAGAATCGTTTGTGCCATAACCAAGGATCATTTTCTTTGGCTATTAAACACATATCTGAATTATGATTTATTTTCTTATTCAGAACATAGATATTTCTGTCTCTATTTCCTTCAAAGATAAGATTTTGATTTTGATCGAAAATACAACATTTGTTTTCAAAAAAAGTGATTTTGAATCCTTTGTCACACAATTGGCTGATACTAAGTAAATTATGTTTTAAATTTTTGACAAGTAAAACATTTGAAATAAGTGATAAATTTGAAATACCATTGTTGCTCACATCGCCTTTGCTGATGATATATCCATTGGAGTTGTCTCCAAATGTGACGGAGCCTCCATCTGCGTAAATAATATTTGATAGCATATCTTTGTCTCCTGTCATATGTTTTGAGCAACCACTGTCGAGTATCCATTTTCCTTTTTTCTTGAGTGGGACCTATAAAAAATATAATATAATATTGGTACCCACTTTTTTGAATAGGGTCCTAAGAGTTAAATCTTAGGAAACCAAACCCAAGAGGCTCAGTATCCCATTTAAAAATATAATCTTTATTTTTATGAACAGTTTCTAAAAAGGTGTTTATATATTTCTTCCTAATCAAACTATTGTTTGTTTTAGAAACTCAAACTTTTATGCTTTTTGAGTAAAAATTCCTTTTGTCTGAACTGTAATAGGATTAACATTTCTGCTGATTTTCTTTTTAGCTGGAGCTGTTATTTTCTTAACATATCCTAATCCTTTCTTACTTAAAATAGATTGGGAGTTATCAATAATTTTTGATAAAGTTTCTCTTCCTTTATTAAAGTTCGAAACATTTTTGGTGATGCTTTCTAACTTAGTTTTGAGACTAGTATTATCCAATTCTATCAATTTTACTTTTGTTTTTAGTTCATGATAAGAGCATCATTCTTCTCTTTTTGAGTTTCAATTTCTTGACTCAAAAGAGTGAGTTGAGAATTGATATTAGAGAATGATTTTTGTAATTTTTCAAGTTCTTCCTCTAGTATTTTTTTCTCATCCTTAAGCATATCTCTTTCGAATTCTGCTTTGTTCTGATGTTCACGAGTCTCCTTATATTTTCTTTTGAGAATTTTCAAAGTATCAACTAGTTCTGAATTTATTTCAATCATATCATCAAAAGTAAAATCACTAACCTCGTTTTCAGTAGCCATGAAGCAGACATTTGCTTGCTCGTTTTCACTGTCACTACTGTTCTCTGATGAAGAAGTGTCTGAATCATCCCACGTTACCGAGAATGCTTCCTTTTTCTTGTCTTTTCAGCCTTTGTTGAAATATTTTTTCTTTAATTCTGGGCATTCCTTCTGAATATGACCTTTCTTATGACAATTGAAACATTCTAGAACTGAGGGTGATGGTTTGTTTGGAAAATTTCTTTTTCCATTATTTTTGTTATTTTTTCGGAATTTCAAGAAATTTTTGAAATTTTTGGCAATAAATGTTAGATCTTCTTCATCTGAATCTTCATCTTTTTCTTCTTCAGCATGAAAAGCTATGTTCTTTTTGTCTTGTGCTTGTACTCGTTTTGCCTGCAAATTCACTACATCGGATATTAAATTTCCTATTAACTCTTTAGGTTTTATGGTAGAGAGGTCATTAGCTTCTTCAACAGCCAAGACTTTTCTTTCCCATTCATCCGTTAAAGAGTTTAGGATTTCGGATACAATATCAAAATCAGTGTACTTTTCTCCTAATCCTAATAGTGAATGATAGATATCTTGAAATCTAGAGTACATATCATTGATAGATTCATCTTGTTTCATTCTAAAATTTTGAAACTGATTTTTGAGCATGGAGATTTTGCTTTGTTTGACTTTGTTAGTTCCTTCATGAGTGATTTTAAGCGTTCTCCATATTTCATAAGCAGTTTGACACATGCTAACACGATTAAATTCATTTCTATCTAGAACACAAAATAACATGTTCATAGCTTTAGCATTGGCAGTTGCATCTAATTTTTGTGTGTTTGACTAAGTGGAGTATTCTCCAGTAGGAAGAGTGTATTCATTCTGTGTGATATTCCATGATTCAAAACTATTAGACTGCATATAAATTCTTATACGAGTAGACCAATTATTATAATTCAAGCCATTAAGAAATGGAGGTCGGGCAGTGGATTGACCTTCAATAAAATTTGTGTTAGTGACAGTGTTAGTGGTAGTGCTGGTGTTATTTTCCATATTAGCAAGATATCATATAACTTTGTGACGGTTATAAGATGCCTTGCTCTGATACCAAATGTAAGTGTATAGGACCATATAATATGGATAAAAGTAACATAGTGTATAAATAGTGCAGTATATAAAATTAGTATAGTAAAATGGCACCAGAGATTTTATACTGGTTCGGAGCACCGTCCTATGTCCAGTCCCAGGCTCCTTTTGGAATTTAACTAACAACAATCATCACTTAACCCGGAGGAACAGGTATACACAGTCTGAGCAGCAGAACAGACACCTGAACAGCAGAACAGGATTTTCGCCTCAGCAGCAGAAGAGGACTTCACTGATATAAAGAATATCTGACACTATGTGTTCTTGATAACACTAATTTGTCTCTCATAGTACAAGCCTCGTATAATCAAATCCTCAAGTATATGTGAAATGTATGTGAAGATATGAAGAGAAGGTAATTCTAAGAATCAAGGATTAAGAAAGTTATTTGTAGATTCAAAGCAGTAGAAAGTATGTTTGCTGTTTGAATGCAAAGATTATCGCACAAGAAGAATATTAGATAGTTAGAATGAAAATCGGTAAGTATGAAGTGTTTGGGAGTATCTATATATAATAATTGAAGAGCTACTGCCATTGGTGAAGGATTCTGACGAAAAGAATCAACTATTTCCGTTCAGAGAAGGGTTGCATCCTTAAGATGTCTTTTCGAAAATATGGCAGTTGGTCTCAGGTCAGTAGACTGGTCGTTCTTGGTCAGTCGACGGTTGGGTTTGGTCAGTCGAATGGCTGTGACATTTTTATAAGTATGCTTCAGTTTTGATTTTTGATGTGACATATGAAGTGCGGACTACTTGAGGATAGATTTTAACATAATTCTAAGACTCAATCATACATACTAGACAGTGAAAGCATAGATGAAAAGCAGTCTTTGATGATATAGCCATAGTTCGTTTTCTTTTTGTCGTGAATTCTCCTTTTCTTGCTTTGTCATGAATCAAAAACTAGTGATTCAACAAAAGATTGTTGAACTTTGTTTTGAAATTGAAGAAGAATCTTAAAGGTGTAACTTTTGTATAAAAGATTTAAAATTGTATAGTTTGAAAGCTATGAGTAAATCTTTGTGAAAGATTGGTGAACTTTGTGAAATGAATCTTTTTGTTTAAAGATTTGAAAATGGTAATTTATTGAACCATTTGAAAGAAAGGTTTCGGGAAATGTGTTGTGACTTAACTAAGATCCCAATATCCATATGCTTTTTAAATTAAGCGCTCACTATCCGGTTTAGCCGAGAGAGGACTTTATGTCATATAACCCATTCCGAATAGTCATACGACGTAATGGATAGCATTTGAAGACCGGTGGTGAAGAATGGGTATTTTCAAGAATGAAAGGATAACCCGTCGAATGTCTCTACACTGAGTTGAGTCGGTATAGTGATCTCCATATGTGATGGGGAGTCCGATCGGGATTGTTAATAACCGGATTGCAAGGGCTTCTTTTGAAGAGACTTCGGTTCTGTTCGAACTCGGAACAGACTTATATGGATGTGTATCTGACATTACACTTTGATATGTAAAGCTGGTTTCTAACAAATACATTTCCGTTTGGTGGCGGAGAATTTATTCCCTTAGCTTAACACCCTTCTCCGAGACATATGAGCTCAAAGGTTATGTAGTTGATGGTTACTAGTGATACGCTCCCAATTTGGTAATGTGGCATACGAAGTGCCGCTGATCATTTGCTGATCGAAGCATGCCTTTTGTGTAAAGCGTAGCTTTGTGGACGAGACTGCATTAGGACCTCACAACCCAAAAATGGTCGAAACAAGAAAGATGTGGCAAGGTAATGAGGGTCGCGCCCTTTAGGGTATGTCCTGGTATGGAGCCTAGATATTTAAGCTATGTGGCTAGTGCAAATTTATTACTTTGTGGTTGTTGCTTTATGGTTGAGGATCCTCGGATAAAGGTCGCAAACGACCGAGGAATGGCATACTCATGTAGTAGTTACCTAGTTACAGAGGTAACCCGGCCTTGTGTTGGCAGAGATCCGGGTAGGTTCTCGGGGCGTTCCTCAAGAGGCATACCCATGTGGCAATAGGAAGTTCCTTAGCTTGACCATTTGTTGGAAATCCGAAGAAACTATACGGGCCTTGTATAGATTTAGTTGTATAACCTGCCATGAAATGTGGCGGTAACCTGCTATTGAACATGGTAGCTATAGTAGGCATACGACGAAATGTGGTATGCTGGCTAAGACTAATATTATACTTGCAAATGTTTTCCACTATGACTAATAATAATATCAAAATGGTTTTCGCGTATCAAGCATGTTTAACTATCATAAGGAGAAATCTCCTCCAATTCTGCGTTTGCATTGTGTGTGCAGTGGGAGGCCTTATGGTAGTTTCATTTTCCAAAAAGCATTGCGGATTTATTTTTAAATTCTTTTTGTTTGTTTTGTTTTAAAGAAAACTATTTTTGATTGCTCACACCAGTCCCATGGCTGACCTGGAGTTTGTTGTTCCGTTTCTAAACTCTGGGTGCCTACAATTTTCCACACGGGCACTCTAGAGTTGGATTTTTTCGGATAATCAAATAGAAAGTGTAGAATTCGATAGCATCTAGCCTTTGGATTTGGCGATAGCATTCGTTTCACTTTGACTGACCTTGATTAAGTCCAAATTGATGGTGGTTCGAGTTTTTGGTTCAAGATATCTTTGGTTTGGAGTTTTGGAGATGGAGTTGCAAGATGGTGTTGGAATCTAGTGGAGTTATCTTTCCACTGTCGATGGTTGCAAAGTCTAGACCGTCCAGTTGTGTTATATTTCCGCTGTTAATTTGTATCTCTGATTATGTGATATTCATTGTATCCTTGTTGTATCGAATATTATATATCAATGCTATATTATTTTCTTCTGCTGTTTTTTTATACTTAATGTGTTATAAGCTCCGGTGAACCAGATTCAGCATTTGAATCTGCGGCATTTGAATACGAGTGAAGTATTCGGTGCTGATTTTCGAAGGTCGAGTCAGAGTCGTTATAAGTGGTATCAGAGCTGAAGGTTGAGTAAAAACTTTAGCTCAGGAGTATAACACATTAGGTAACTCATTAGAGATAGGGTGAAGTATACCCTAGAATGAGTATATCCCTAAGATATTTGTCTGTATGCCTCAGTAAATTCTCTTACTACCCACTGATAGTGAGTATGAGTGCAAGAAAAGGACAAGGTAGGGGACAGGGAAGTACCACTACAAATGGTCAATACCTTGTAACAACAAGGAAAAACATTCCTTATCAATCTCCTCTGTTCATCATCCAATTTCAATTCTTTGATGGCTTAATGGCAGCTCCGAGAAGAAGCTTTGTTTTGATGGTCGCCATGCGAATCGTTGTGGATAGTTCCTATTTCGTATTCTCTTCATCAGTTTCTTATCAACCTTTTCTTCTCAAACTTTAATGAACTTGAAATTTTAAATTAAGACAAATTTGTTAACATATATGAAGTTAAATTAATTTGTATCGATAAAAAGATTTCGGTCAAAACAAATTTGGAAATATTATTGTGTGGATCTAAGTCCGAAGAGGGACAAGCTGGTGTATACTTTGGGATATTCTGACCTAAGTTGAATATACTTTTGTCTATTTTATGGGGTTCCAATATATTCTACGAATGGTTAGTTATCATTCAGACTAACTAGTGCCCTTGTATATTACGTAGGTCTGGATAATCCGAGTATCTTATAAGATATGGAATGAGTTCGCTTTCACATTTATTGATGATATTCTGATTTGGTCAGCCAAATGTAGAATAGATATTAAGTTTGATCTAGAAAACCGTTTCTCTATCTTTGTATGTTCATCTATTTTTTGGTTGTCTCCTAGTAAATTTCGAGGACGAAATTTTCTTAAGGGGGAATCTGTAACGATCCTGATTTTTGAGTCAGATTTAAAATTGGTGATTAATATAAATTTTTGGATTTAATTAGTGAATTAATTTAAATTTTCCAAATAAAATAAGATATTTGTTTGTCTACTCATTTATAAATACAAATTGATCGTATATTAATTTTTGAATTTGAAATTTAAAAATAAACGTTTTGAATAATATATTGGATTGAGGAACATTATATTTAAGATTTATAAAAGTTTGTTTTCTAATTATAATATATATCTATATTTGGAAGTTGTAATTTGGGATTAATATAAGAATTTTCTAAAAAGTTAATTAAAGTTAAAATACTCATTTTAACACTAGTATTTGTTTTTAGTTATGCATTTAAGTATAATAACTTAAGAAGGAAATTTAGAATGAGATTAATAAAAGGATTTAAAGACACTTTCTTTCATATTTGAAAATAAATATATTTAAATGTTGATTTTAAAATCAAGTTGATTTGGAAATTTAATAATATATATTTTGTAAAATTAATTGGATTTAAAAAAAAAAATTGTATAAGCATAAATAATGTACATATGATGTTTAACATAAGAATTAATAAAAAGGTTTTAAAATATAATATCTTTTGGAAAAAATAAAAAATGATTTATATAAAGACATTTTAACTTAAGTTTAAAATTCAAATAAGATAAATGAAAACTTGTTTCATTAATTTAAATAAAGTAAGGTTTAAAACATGCAATACAAATAAATCTAAGTTATGGGTTTAAAACAAATTCTTTAAACTAATTTAAGATGAAGGATTTAAACATAAATGTTTTACATTTTAACAAATGTAAGGTAAGTAATCACATTGATTAGCAACTATAAACAAAAGTTTACAAGTGGCAAAAAGATTTCAATCAAGAAAATTTAAAAACATAAGTATAGGCTTAAGAAAAAGAAACCAGGATATATTTTCTTCATAAACTTTTTCTTCATCTGCTATATTCAAAATCTGAAAATCAAAACAGAGACCAAAAGATGTAGGAAACAAATCAAACAACAATCTTTTACAAAATTCTAAAGCATGCAAGTTCAGCATGATCAAGCAGCAAAATCCTTAACTCAAAAACCTGAAGATCAATGAAAAAATCAACACAAAAGAAAATTCAAAAGAAATCAAAACCAGATCAAAAAAAATCAGAAACATGGAATAGAGAATTAAAGGAGAATTAAGTAAAAACCAAGCATCACACACTTGATTAATGCAAAGATCAAAGAAATTCAAAATCAAGTTTCAGAGTCAAAGAACAATAAATTAAATTCAAGCTCAGATGAAAAGTATGACTTCTAGATTATAAACAAAATCATTCCCAGGCTTGTTCTCTTTCTCAACATCTCAAGTGAGCAAACTAACTTCTAAAAACCTCAAATTTGTTTAAATCTTGGTTTGCATGAGATAAGTGTCTGACGAAAGTTATGAAATATGTTTGTATGAATGTGCAACGTGCTTGCATGCTTCTATATATGTGTGTGTGTATATATATATATGTCTGTATGCATGCCTGGATTTAAGTATACAAATCTCTGTTATTTCCTACAGATTAAATAAATTTAGAAAAGATCAAATCTGTAACGGCCTGGTATTTTCAACCATTCGCATCCGCACATGTCGGACTTGAATTGTTCAAAATACCGCGTCGTAAATAAATTTTTGGCAAAACTTAGAATATGCTGTAAATAAATCACAGAATCACAGACACAGATATCAGAAATCTCGCAGTGGAATTTAAAAATACTTAGTGGTTGATGAAGCCACTTATAAACAGTCTCCAAAAAAAAATTACATAGACTTTAATCTCAAATATAGTTTAAGTCATCAAATAGAAAAATCCAAACATCCACTAGATTGATTTCAAAATAAGATAACGGGCTGAAGTTTTGCCGGTAGCTTGAAAGATCTACAGAAGTCCTAGCTCCAGAAAGAGAGCTGAACTGCAACTCAGGCTGACCTGAGCGTAAAATAAAACATAAACACTCGAGTCAGGACATACATACTTATATAGTGTAAGCTAATTCAAGTGTACTGTAATATAGAGCAAGTAACTTAAAGGATGCTTGGGACCGCCCATCCTCTAAGGATCCGTTAAACTATTTACTATGTAGTAATATTCTCTATTATAATAATGTCTATTAGTAAAATAAACTTACTTTTAAATAGCGTTAAGGCTTTACATTTTCCACCTTAACACGTAATAGTCCCAGTAGTCCATCCAATATCATAGTCCCTCCTGATCGGGAAGCCACCAGAGGATACTACACGGGCTACGGGAGAAAACCAAACTCGTACAAGGCTCGCTATGGTAGGTGACACGGCACAACTAGGCAATGCCAGGGTAGATATACCAATTACGCTTCCGGACCGATGGCGCGTAGCCGCAGCTACCGCCCACCTCGAACAACACTCCTAAATCAAAGGTGCGCACCAAAACAATCACAAAAGTAATAAAATGGCATACGAAGAAGTGTGTCCGATCAGAGGTGCTACCTCATTAATCCGTCGATCACTCCTGTTTTAGCCACCTTATGCCAACTCACGGGAGTCGGGTCCACGTATTTACCTTACAGGAAACGCCGCCACCATCCTACTTCATTCTGGAATCTCCACCGCGTACACGGTTGGTAAAGTGGTTTTCGGTATCGACAGAGAGTATGCCAGATATCCGATCCCGGTCTCTTTAACAACCAAACGTTATTATAACCCGTGGTTACAGCTTTTAAAATGGTATTTATACTTTACAAATCAAAATATATTTCAAATACTACAATATCAAAATATTGTTTTTAAACATTGGTCATTTCATAATATACCATTTAAATCTATTCAATTTATTTAGGAATTGATTGCCTTTTTCTCACCTTTTTAAAATTAAATTCTTCCATTTAAAACCATTCAAAGTCAATTCCTTATTTTTATTAATTACATATTAACTTCCAAAATTTAAACCCATTTCCCCAAAGATTATTTCCATAAATTTATTTTTAAATAATCAAAATCCCAGTTTCTGTAGCACTTATGAAATGCAACCTAAAGTCTATTGGTTAAAACAGTTTGTTTATAAAAGACAGCATTTAAGTGCTGTAATAGACTATTAACTTAACCATCAAGTTTTAAATTCCCAAATATAAATTTTTATCAATTATTTACTTAACTGAAACCTTATTTTTAACAAAATTCAGAAATTCCCAAAATAAGTTATATTCCAAAATTTATTTAAACATTTATTTATTTATTTAACATTTTTAACTCATTCCAAATCATTATAAATCTTAATAAAATCCTTTAAATATATTTAAACTAGAATATTATAAACTTCCATTTTAAAATAAATTTAAAATATTTCAGAAAAACATTATATAAACCATGGGTCTGTATATAGTTTTCTAGCCTAGGTCAAGTGATATGGATTTATATCATTTCAATCCGCAATTTACAAAACCCCGGGTTCTATCATTTCAAACCCGCAATCCCAAGTTAACAAATCAAATTTAAACAATTAAATAAATATATGGATAATAATTGTCGTTCAGGCCTATCATTTCAGCCTATAACGATCTCAATATACAGGGAACTTGCAGTGATGATTTAATAGTAAATAAGCATTAAATAATATAACTGCAACTATATTACAACAGATAAACAACTGATGAGGTGTTAATTTAAAATGGGGTTTAACATCATACGTTATATTACAGACAGATGACATTTAATAAATAATTTACAAATACACTTGCGATAATTCACAGAAATATAGGTATGTTTGTCTGGTGAGAAATACTCACCTTAAAGCTGCAGAAAATAGATTCAAACAATTGTACCACTTGATAAAGAAACGTACAAACGGCACGATCAGATTTCCGCGGATGCAACGTCTTGATTCAAATCTATAACAAGATCCAAATAAACCAAACACGCGACTTTAAAAATTTTGGTCAAAGCAAAATTTTCGAAACAACTGGAATGAATGGAATTCACTTGACTCGACCACTCCACCACACAGCTAGACTACGTTCTCAAGGTTCGGTTCAAAATTGCACGTTACTTACTTTCACCCTTTTTTTTCTACAAGTGGCAAAAACACTTAAAATCTTAATCTAATTTCTCGGCATCATAAAAGAATTTTATGCGCATAACGTTGATAATACATATACACTCACAATCCTAAATAAATGAACACTTCTTCACTAGTACAAAAACCCTCCTACAGCCGATTCTTATATTTGCTTATTCAACTATTATTATTAATTTTTTTTCCTTCTCTAACTACTGTTGCAACCCTAGCTTATTATAAAATCCAACTACATGCTCGCCTTACTGTGTTTTCATACTTCAAAATACAAAGTGAATTTGCAACCTAGTTTGGACATTTATGACCCACACGTGTACTTTCTCCTCCATTCACATATTTTTTTTCTACTCTATTATATTTTGGGTAAAGTTTAAATTTTATTTCTAAAATAAATTGGTCAAATTCACTACTGAAAATCTTTAAGGATGGCTAGATGACATAAAACTTTAGTTATCAGTTTTTGAAATATTTTCATGATATTTATTTGGAGGAGAGGCTGACATCAGTGGTAAAAGAGGAGGGTAAGGATCTAGTGGTGAAGGAGGAGTCATAGCCTAAGGTGGTGGAGTTTTAAGCCTTTGCGTGAACAAGAAAAGGAAATAAAGAAGAAGAAAGCAAAGGAGGAAGAAGGAAAAATATAAACATAGGCCGTACCTGATGAAGCTTTGCACGCAAGCAACCGGAGAAAAAAAAATGAAGAAATTTTTCATGAATGAATTTGTGGTGTGGGTTTTGGTTTATATAAGGGACGGGTTGCGTGAATTTAGATAGGCATGAAATCAATTTGTTTTGATTGAAATTTTAAAAAAAAACGACAAGTAGATATTTTTTTCAAATTTTCTTCTCTCACTTACTTGCGTACGTGCACTAGAATTGTGGAGATAAACTTGCGGTATTTTGGAAAGTATTTAATTCCTTTGATTGAAATTAAGAAAACGGTAATCAATTTATTCTTGCCCTTGGAATTAGAAATCTGGACGTGCTTATAAATGGGAAGAACTAACTGTTGATTTTTAAAAAACGGCAATGATATTTATTTGCTTGGATGCTACTTCAATAAAAGATTTTATACTAAATATTAGTTGCATGCTATATTTTTTTTGCAAGAAATCTTATTTGCCTATAAACGGCAAATCTAGGGACGCGCATAGTTTTTAGGAGCTATATATTTTCGTTGCTTTCTACGCAAGGAAAAACTAAGATGCGAAATCAAAGCATGCGAATTTTATGGTCAAGGAATCGTTAGTTTGCAAATCAATATGTAGAGAAAACGGCAAGTGATGAATAGATGGCATTGATTTAAAAAGAAACGCCCATATTTTATACCAAATTTAAAAAGTTTGAATGCGTTGATTTTATCCTTTTTGTTTGAACGTGTTATAAAATAGGAAGCTGCATGATTTATTTCTTTTGAGATTAAGTAAAATTTTTCCCTACAGGTAAGAAACAAATTTTGCTTTCCTTGAATGTTTATTACAAGAAGCATGCGTTGAATTATAGGGAAAGACCCAAAAGTTGGAAGCAGCTAATTTTAGCAGTGAGTTGCAAGATTTTTGCATGCGGAGATCAATGGAAAAGAAAAAGGTAAGCAATAACTTTCGTTCGAAAAGTAAAACGGCAAGTGGATCTTGAAATAAATGATGTCAATGCATAATAAAAGGATGCGTGGGTTTTATCACTTGAATTACGGTAGAAAAATAATCGAACGCTCCAAACGTGTTGCATAAATCAAGGTGGTAAACTAGTTAAGAAGTATTAAAACCAGCTGAAGGTTACAAAATTTTTGGGAACAAAATAGGTAGACACTATTTTCGAATGAACAGGGAATTGCATGGTTTAATTCTTTGAGTTTAAGTAATATGTTTCTAAGGCAAGTAAGATTTTTTTTGTAATATATGGATAAGGCTTTAATTTCAATAAATGGAATATGGAAAAATATTTTATACGTTACATAATTTAGCAGAAAATAAATCTTGCGTTACTAACTGAGGGGAAATAAAACGGCATGCATAGTGTAAATGGCAAGAAATATAAATTGAAATTTAGCGCGTTATTAAAAGGGAAGGACGAGCGAGATTAAAGGTGAATGTAAATTTGCGTGAGATCTAATTTGATTTTGTTCATGAATTATAAGCCAAATCTAAGGTGGAGAAACGGTCAAGCAAATATTAAGGAAATAAATGTTTTACCTACTGCATTACTTCAAACGTGCTTTATATTTATATATATAATTTTTAAACAAAAAAACTCTTGCAAAAATTTAGGCACAAGAATAAGCAAATAAATTAATTGCTGTTGATTTATAAAGAAACAACAAAATACAATTGGTAAAGATTTTATACCAAACTTAAAAACCAATGAAGGCTATGAAAATGTAACGTTGGCTATAGAAATCCTCTACTGATTTTATTTGCTCATATATATATATATATATATATATATATATATATATTCCGGTGTGAATTTTAAAATGCGTAGAATCCACGCAATAATATACCCCCAAAGTAACGCTTTTAAATTAATACGTTTCTCTATTATATCCGTTATTTTATACCATTAAATATCATACCCTTTTAAGAGCGAAATTTAGCAGTCTATAAATACACTGAATTCTTAAAAGTTATAACCTAACTAAAATTTTATTCGTTTTCATTCTTCGTATTTACTTATTATTATTTCTACGAATTCATAAATAAATCTTACTATACAAAATTCAATTTTTATTAAAATCCCAATTTGGAGTTGCCCTTTAACATGGTTAAAAATTTCAGAAATCTTCATTTATTCTTAGCAATTTGGGAAATGATTTAAACCAATTAAAAATATTAATTAAAATAAATATATCAAAATAAATTTCACGGTTTTAAATAAATAAAAGAAATAAATGCTAGTTAAAAACTAGGGCTGTTACACTCTCCCCCACTCAGAACTTTTCGTCCTCGAAAAGGAAGAAGGTAGGGGAATAGAAACAACCTGAAAGAAAACTAAATTGAAACTTAAATTAGAATCATTAATCTAAACCATACAAATTAAATTTTAAATTAACAATTGATTTCATCTATTTATACTTAAAATTTTAACATTTATTTATTTACATATTTACTTGTATAATATCACTATACTTATAACATCATTTTTTTAATCTGAATTTTACACAAGGTATTATACATTCTAATTTAAAAATGTTTAATTTTAATCCAAATTTGAAATGGTAATTTAACTTAATTGTTAAAGTAAATTTACCATTTCCCAAACAACTTATTTTGATATTATTTTTATAAAACCCAAATCAAAAATATCATATTCAAATCTATATACTTTGAAACCATGGCTTTGAAACATAACCTTTAATACTTAATAGTTTAAATACTATATTACTTTATATACTAAAATAGCTTCTTTAAATTTCACAATAAATTCCCAATACCAATTTGAATCTCCAATTAAATCATTCAAATTCCCATATAATTCAAAGCTTAAATATCCCATATTTCAAAACTTAAATTTTTATAGCTCATATTATTTAGATCTTTAAATATTCCACTATTTCAAAATGGATTCTTTGATAATTTAATATATACCAAATCCAATTCTTATTATTTAAATTTTGAAATGTTTACTTAATACAGCAAATATTATTTAAGTAAAACCCTTACTTTTATTTGAGTTATTAAAACTCTATATACAATAGAAACTTAAATAGATACTTAATTATATTATATAAAAGAAATCAACTTCATTATTTAGCTTATTTTAAAATTAGAAACAAATTTATACATAGCTAAATTCAAGAAATTTTACTATATATATATATATATCAAAATTTAATATTTATCAATCGTATCCTTTTCAAAACCATATAAATCAAAATATTTATATATATAGACCGACGGTGTCTGTATAAAATTTTCAAACATAATACTCCGAAATTCATAGTTTTAAACCATACTTCTAAAACTTGAATGGTTTGGATAATCAACAGTATATGGAATAAAATAGTTTGCATTTAAAATTACTTTATAAAATAAAATAATTTCTGCGACTTACAATTTTATTTCATTTAAAAAAAAATTAAGTCAAAATTCATAAATTTCAAAAACACTTTCAGTTTCAATAACCACTTCAGTTTCAATATTTGCAAACTTGAATATTAGACAATTGGAAGTAAGGTTGGGAATTTCTATTCTACCAATTAAAGTTCTATTATTAAGTTTGAATATTTGCATAATAAACCCGTAATCATTTAAGAAAACTCAAATTACTTATAAAGAGAATTTCCTTCAATTTATTTATACTAGATATATTCTTTTAATTTATCTCGAATAAAATCCAGTTATAAATATCATATCTTTAAAATTTTATTTATAAATCTTTTTATATTGTATATAAACAATTACATTGTTAACTTCTGAAAATCAAGGTAAGTTATATTGAAATGAAATTGAGTATTATACAAATAAAACTTTCAAATTCAATTATCTCAAGTTTGAATTACTTATTCAAAATTTTGATTTTTTTTTTATAATTGAAATTATTCCTCAAGATAAAATTCAAGAATTAAATTTCTGATTTCCTTCAACCCATTTAGAGATAAATAAATATATGTACATAATATGTCAAATCAAATTTAAATCATATATCTATATATGATAAATCAAGTCATATTTTAGAGATTCAAATCAATTAAATTCTCAAGGTAACACTGTAGCCAGACTACAGAATGGTCTTTTCACTTCGAAACTCGAAAATGAATGTCGATGATGTTGCTGTCATCACCGAAATTATTTCCTATCGACAAAGAGAAGAGCACTGATTTTTAAACCTTTAACATTCTTTGGAAACAAATTTTTATTCGAAAATAATTTAAATAATATATCCTTTCTAAATTTTAAACCCAAGGTTTGAAACTATCGGAAATTGAATTCTCAAGTTCTTGTTTTAAATTCATTTCGGTTTCCAAATTAATTTATAACTTTGTTTATATTCAATTATTTATATTAGACAAAACACATAGTTTACAAAACCATAAATAAAATCAAAAACTATTATTTCTTGACAGCTAGTTAGATTAATTATAAAATCCTGAAAATTTATACTTATATATAACATTAGATTTTTCCCAAATATAGGAATGAATTTTCCAAAACAAGGATAGAGATTCAAATTTGATGGACTCAAATCAAAGAGAATTTTGATTTAAAGATAAGTTGGAATTAGAAGATCTGATGATTAAATAACAGAATGAGGAACTAGATAAGTTTACATAAATTGCGGGCAACCTTAACCTGGTCAACCGTGACTCAAAGAGTCAGATCGAATGTAGATTTACCATTCGATCCAAAGAGATAGAGTTCGGAATAACCAAAGATATTAGCATCTAAACCGAGGTTAAATATAAATCTCTGGTGAATCAATGCTAATTGTAAAGGAGTTTCACCCCTTTATTAGAATATTGGCGAGACCGCCAATTCACTATAAAGATCATACGAAATGGAGTTATGGGATACTCCAGAATCGAAAGAAGATGAATAGTGAGGGACACGAATGAAGTTTGGAACCAAAGGGAACGTTCCAAAATTCGAAAAGGAAAAGATTCAAGCTCGAATGAAAGTGATTCTGTAAATCAAATTTACCGTACATTCTAAGTTTTGCCTAGAGCCAAAGCTCTGATACCAACTATAACGTCCCGATATTTTCAACCATTCGCATCCGCACATGTCGGACTTGAATTGTTCAAAATACCGCGTCGTAAATAAATTTTTGGCAAAACTCAGAATATGCAGTAAATAAATCACAGAATCACAGACACAGATATCAGAAATCTCGCAGCGGAATTTAAAAATACTTAGTGGTTCATGAAGCCACTTATAAATAGTCTCAAATTTTTTTTTTTTACATAGACTTTAATCTCAAATATAGTTTAAGTCATCAAATAGAAAAATCCAAATATCCACTGGTCTTGATTTCAAAATAAGATAACGGGCTGAAGTTTTGCCGGTAGGTTGAAAGATCTACAGAAGTCCTAGCTCCGGAATGAAAGCTGAACTGCAACTCAGGCTGACCCGAGCGTAAAATAAAACATAAACACTCGAGTCAGGACATACATACTTATATAGTGTAAGCTAATTCAAGTGTACTGTAATATAGAGCAAGTAACTTAAAGGATGCTTGGGACCGCCCATCCTCTAAGGATCCGTTAAACTATTTACTATGTAGTAATATTCGCTATTATAATAATGTCTATTAGTAAAATAAACTTACTTTTAAATAGCCTTAAGGCTTTACATTTTCCACCTTAACACGTAATGGTCACAGTAGTCCATCCAATATCATAGTCCCTCCTGATCGGGAAGCCACCAGAGGATACCACACGGGCTACGGGAGAAAACCAAACTCGTACAAGGCTCGCTATGGTAGGTGACACGGCACAACTAGGCAATGCTAGGGTAGATATACCAATTACGCTTCCGGACCGATGGAAACGCGTAGCCGCAGCTACCGCCCACCTTGAACAACACTCCCAAATCAAAGGTGCGTACCAAAACAATCACAAAAGTAATAGAATGGCATACGAAGAAGTGCGTCCGATCAGAGGTGCTACCTCATTAATCCGTCGATCGCTCCTGTTTTAGCCACCTTATGCCAACTCACGGAAGTCGGGTCCACGTATTTACCTTACAGGAAACGCCGCCACCATCCTACTTCATTCTGGAATCTCCACCGCGTACACGGTTGGTAAAGTGGTTTTCGGTATCGACAGAGAGTATGCCAGATATCCGATCCCGGTCTCTTTAACAACCAAACGTTATTATAACCCGTGGTTACAGCTTTTAAAATGGTATTTATACTTTACAAATCAAAATATATTTCAAATACTACAATATCAAAATATTGTTTTTAAACATTGGTCATTTTATAATATACCATTTAAATCTATTCAATTTATTTAGGAATTGATTGCCTTTTTCTCACCTTTTTAAAATTAAATTCTTCCATTTAAAACCATTCAAAGTTAATTCCTTATTTTTATTAATTACATATTATCTTCCAAAATTTAAACCCATTTCCCCAAAGATTATTTCCATAAATTCATTTTTAAATAATCAAAATCCCAGTTTCTGTAGCACTTATGAAATGCTACCTAAAGTCTATAGGTTAAAACAGTTCGTTTATAAAAGACAGCATTTAAGTGCTGTAATAGACTATTAACTTAACCATCAAGTTTTAAATTCCCAAATATAAATTTTTATCAATTATTTACTTAACTGAAACCTTATTTTTAACAAAATTCAGAAATTCCCAAAATAAGTTATATTCCAAAATTTATTTAAACATTTATTTATTTATTTAACATTTTTAACTCATTCAAAATCATTATAAATCTTATAAAAATCCTTTAAATATATTTAAACCAGAATATTATAAACTTCCATTTTAAAATAAATTTAAAATATTTCAGAAAAACATTATATAAACCATGGGTCTGTATATAGTTTTCTAGCCTAGGTCAAGTGATACGGATTTATATCATTTCAATCCGCAATTTAAAAACCCCGGGTTCTATCATTTCAAACCCGCAATCCCAAGTTAACAAATCAAATTTAAACAATTAAATAAATATATGGATAATAATTGTCGTTCAGGCCTATCATTTCAGCCTATAACGATCTTAATTTACAGGGAATTTGCAGTGATGATTTAACAGTAAATAAGCATTAAATAATATAACTGCAACTATATTACAACAGATAAACAACTGATGAGGTGTCAATTTAAAATGGGGTTTAACATCATACGTTATATTACAGACAGATGACATTTAATAAATAATTTACAAACACACTTGCGATAATTCACAGAAATATAGGTATGTTTGTCTGGTGAGAAATACTCAACTTAAAGCTACAGAAAATAGATTCAAACAATTGTATCACTTGATAAAGAAACGTACAAACGGCACGATTAGATTTCTGCGGATGCAACGTCTTGATTCAAATCTATAACAAGATCCAAATAAACCAAATACGCGACTTTAAAAATTTTGGTCAAAGCAAAATTTTCGAAACAAGTGGAACGAATGGAATTCACTTGACTCGACCACTCCACCACACAGCTAGACTACGTTCTCAAGGTTCGGTTCAAAATTGCACGTTACTTACTTCACCCTTTTTTTTTCTACAAGTGGCGAAAATACTTAAAATCTTAATCTAATTTCTCGGCATCGTAAAAGAATTTTATGCGCATAACGTTGATAATACATATACACTCACAAAACTAATTAAATGAACACTTCTTTACTAGTACAAAAACCCTCCTATAGCTGATTCTTATATTTGCTTATTCAACTATTATTATTAAAAAAAAAATTTCCTTCTCTAACTACTTTTGCAACCCTAGCTTATTACAAAATCCAACTACATGCTCGCCTTACTGTGTTTTCATACTTCAAAATACAAAGTGAATTTGCAACCTAGTTTGGACATTTATGACCCACACGTGTACTTTCTCCTCCATTCACATATTTTTTTTCTACTCTATTATATTTTGGGTAAAGTTTAAATTTTATTTCTAAAATAAATTGGTCAAATTCACTACTGAAAATCTTTAAGGATGGCTAGATGACATAAAACTTTAGTTATCAGTTTATGAAAAAATTTCATGCAATTTATTTGGAGGAGAGGCTGACATCAGTGGTAAAAGAGGAGGGTAAGGATCTAGTGGTGAAGGAGGAGTCATAGCCTAAGGTGGTGGAGTTTTAAGCCTTTGCGTGAACAAGAAAAGGAAATAAAGAAGAAGAAAGCAAAGGAGGAAGAGGGAAAAAAATAAACATAGGCCGTACCTGATGAAGCTTTGCACGCAAGCAACCGGAGAAAAAAAAATGAAGAAATTTTTCATGAATGAATTTGTGGTGTGGGTTTTGGTTTATATAAGGGACGGGTTGCGTGAATTTAGTAGGCACGAAATCAATTTGTTTTGATTGAAATTTAAAAAAAATGACAAGTAGATATTTTTTTCAAATTTTCTTCTCTCATTTACTTGCGTACGTGCACTAGAATTGTGGAGATAAACTTGCGGTATTTAGGAAAGTATTTAATTCCTTTGATTGAAATTAAGAAAACGGTAATCAATTTATTCTTGCCCTTGGAATTAGAAATCTGGACGTGCTTATAAATGGGAAGGACTAACTGTTGATATTTAAAAAACGGAAATGATATTTATTTGCTTGGATGCTACTTCAATAAAAGATTTTATACTAAATATTAGTTGCATGCAATATATATTTTTTGCAAGAAATCTTATTTGCCTATAAACGGCAAATCTAGGGACGCGCATAGTTTTTAGGAGCTATATATTTTCGTTGCTTTGTACGCAAGGAAAAACTAAGATGCGAAATCAAAGCATGCGAATTTTATGGTCAAGGAATCGTTTGCTTGCAAATCAATATGTAGAGAAAACGGCAAGTGATGAATAGATGGCATTGATTTAAAAAGAAACGCCCATATTTTATACCAAATTTAAAAAGTTTGAATGCGTTGATTTTATCCTTTTTGTTTGAACGTGTTATAAAATAGGAAGCTGCATGATTTATTTCTTTTGAGATTAAGTAAATTTTTCTCTACAGGTAAGAAATAAATTTTGCTTTCCTTGAATGTTTATTACAAGAAGCATGCGTTGAATTAGAGGGAAAGACCCAAAAGTTGGAAGCAGCTAATTTAGCAGTGAGTTGCAAGATTTTTGCATGCGGAGATCAATGGAAAAGAAAAAGGTAAGCAATAACTTTCGTTCGAAAAGTAAAACGGCAAGTGGATCTTGAAATAAATGATGTCAATGCATAATAAAAGGATGCGTGGGTTTTATCACTTGAATTACGGTAGAAAAATAATTGAACGCTCCAAACGTGTTGCATAAATCAAGGAGGTAAACTGGTTAAGAAATATTAAAACCACCTGAAGGTTACAAAATTTCTGGGAACAAAATAGGTAGACACTATTTTCGAATGAACAGGGAATTGCATGGTTTAATTCTTTGAGTTTAAGTAATATGTTTCAAAAGGCAAGTAAGATTTTTTTTTGTAATATATGGATAAGGCTTTAATTTCAATAAATGGAATATGGAAAAATATTTTATACGTTACATAATTTAGCAGAAAATAAATCTTGCGTTACTAACTGAGGGGAAATAAAACGGCATGCATAGTGTAAATGGCAAGAAATATAAATTGAAATTTAGCGCGTTATTAAAAGGGAAGGACGAGCGAGATTAAAGGTGAATGTAAATTTGCGTGAGATCTAATTTGATTTTGTTCATGAATTATAAGCCAAAGTAACGCTTTTAAATTAATACGTTTCTCTATTATATCCGTTATTTTATACCATTAAATATCATACCCTTTTAAGAGCGAAATTTAGCAGTCTATAAATACACTGAATTCTTAAAAGTTATAACCTAACTAAAATTTTATTCGTTTTCATTCTTCGTATTTACTTATTATTATTTCTACGAATTCATAAATAAATCTTACTATACAAAATTCAATTTTTATTAAAATCCCAATTTGGAGTTGTCCTTTAACATGGTTAAAAATTTCAGAAACCTTCATTTATTCTTAGCAATTTGGGAAATGATTTAAACCAATTAGAAATATTAATTAAAATAAATATATTAAAATAAATTTCAAGGTTTTAAATAAATAAAAGAAATAAATGCTAGTTAAAAACTAGGGCTGTTACAAAATCTTCTTAGCCAATCCCTTATAGAATTTGGAAGTTGAATAAAGTATGTTTGTTTAAAACTAAACTAAGATCTAAAAATATATTTAAGAATGATATGTTTGAATATCATCTGGCAAATGAAATATAACAGTAATGATAAATATCCTAAAAATTCGATTGTTAGGATTTTTTGATTCGATTATATAATCTGAATTACTTTCAAAAATGATTATTTTTAAGAACGAAATCAAGATTTTTATAGCTATATTGAATGTTAATTTCGGGGTTGAACGAAAAACTTATTTTTGCCGAATCTCGTTGATCGGTAACGAATTGGATGCCGTGCTCGACGCTGGAGGAAGGTTGTGGATGGGTGGTCATAGGAAAAATACTCGAAGCATTTATAGGTGATTGAGGATGTAGATCGATGATGTAGGGTTTAAAGACTGGTCTGAGTGGCTGTTAAATTCGAAGTTTGATCGCCATCAATGTCGCATCGGGTTGCGCCGGTCTAGGGGAAAGGAAAGAGGGGAGTCCGACGAAGCTTGGGTCGTGGTCGCGTGACCCCCGGTGGTCAGGGGCGATGGCTAGGGTAGTTTTTCAGATTGGTTTGATTTTAGCCTTTTTGTTCGAGATACCTGATTTTCATTCTAGATGAATTCGATCGAACTGGGTGATTGTTTGGGTAGGGGCGATCGTCATTGGCATGTCAGAGGCTGCGGTAATGGTCAGAGTGATAAAATTTAGGCGTGCACGTGCACACGTGGGTGGCTGTATTCGTGTTGCTTGAAAGTGAGGAAGACGAGGTGTTCTCAGGGCTTTACTTGATGTCGTTGTGGGTTTGTCTCGAAGAAAAATGAGGAAGTGGGTTGCTCGGGAATGGGCATGGGTAAACGTTGGTGGGGCTCGGGTGTTGCGATGATATCAAGTTTAGGTAAAAAGAAATAATAAATTTTTTAAGTTAAAAGCTTAATCAAGTTTAAAGAAATTGTTAACCACTACTTTTAAAATAATTAATGTTATTTAAGTTGAAATGTTTTAAAGGTTTGATAATAAAATTATTCTTTGAGTTTAAAATTATTTCAATATATTATTTTTAATAACCTTAATAAGATAATTAAGGAATTAATTAAGAAGATTAAATGTTTTAAAGGTCAATTATTTTGATGAATATATACTTGGTGATTAATTAATGTAATTAATCAAAGATTGATTTAGTAATGTAAGTAATTAAAGTGCAATTATTTAATGTGGTTACTTAAAAGTTAATTACTTTAATGTAATTAAAGGTTGATTAATTTATGTCATTAATTTAAGATTAATTAAGGGTTAATTAAATTTAGAAATTAATTAATTAAGAGTAATTAATTAATTATTAAAGTTGATTAACTAAATGATTAATTAATGGATAATTAATTAACATGGTTAATTAATTAAAGTAATTAATTTGAAGATAATTAATTAAAAGTAATTAATTAATGTAAGTGATTAGGGATAATCACTTATTGTTTTAACTAGTCCTTTTAAAATAATTGTTTTGATTCAAGTTTAAAGAAGTAATTAAGTTTATTTAATTATATGATCGCTATTTATACATTAAATCTTAAATTATTTTAAATCAATAATGAAGTTAAAGAGTTAATTAAAAGAAATGTTTTTGAATCATTAATTGGCTTAAATTTCTTAAGATAAATTATGTTTTAATTATAATTAATTACAAAGATTGTTAATTTAAGATTTTAATGATAATTAAGTAATTAATGAAAACATAATTACTTAATGGTCATTTAATTAATGAAAGTAATTTAGGGTAATTAATTGCTTAAGAGAATTATCTAATTAAAGGTAATTAATGTTTAAGGTTCACTAATTATGTAGTTAAAAGATAATTACTCAATGTGATTAATTTATGATTTATTAAAAATAGGTGGTTAGAGATAATCACTTATTGTAATTGATTAAGGGTAACTAATTAGTTAATAAAAACTAATTAAGGATTAATTAATTATTGTAATTAATTAAAGATAATTAATTGGTAGGTAATTAAGGGTTAATTAATTAATGTAAATTAATTAAGGATAATTGATTAAAGGTAATTAAATAATTAAAGGTTAATTATTTAATGATTAAAAGTTGATTTATTTATTAATTAAGGTTGATTAATTAATAATTAAAGGTTGATTAATTTATTATTATAGGTTAATTAATAAATGATTAAGGGTTAATGAATTAAGATGGTTTTTAATTAATTAATGTTAATTAACCAAGATTAGTAGTTATTCATAAGTAATTAATTTGATTTAAATTAATCAGATGATTAATTAATCTTTCTTATGGATGTTTGGATTCAACTTAATGCTGAATTGTGTGATATCCCTGATATGTGATGCTTTGTGATATGAATTATTTTTTATTTGAGCTGTGATCTAATTTATTTATCTACGACGAATGTAATTTATTTATCTATGATGAATTAATGTCTATAAATCTGTGAATAAAGATAAGCTTTATAGGATTATACTGCTTATCGATATTTCTGTGTTTGGATTGTGATGATTGATGATTAACGAATGATGATGTTGCACTATTGTGTAAAACCCCTAGTGTAACAACCCGCATATTTATCGATTTTATATTTAAATATTTTATTTAAATATTTCATCATTAGTCGGATTTTAGTCCGAAAAGCTACTTTTTGCATACGGTCGAATTAGGACTCGGGACCACTCCCATTGAGTTTAAAATGCCGTTTGCGACCTTTTTGAGTATAAGCTTCGATATGTTTGGAGAAAGTTGATTTTTGCTACTTTTCACTTTGGGTTTGGTTTGGGCTTAGCCCTATGTTAACTTATGCTCAAATCTGAGCCACTCTTCCCCACTCACCCTCATTCTCTTCTCATTTCAGTTTTTAGAGTATTAATGGTGGCAGAGATTGGAAATTAAAATTCCAAAACCCTAGTTTCTCTTGCAAATCAAATTCCTAGCTCCAAACTCAAGAAGAACCCATTGGTAAGCTTCTCTTCTTCTTCTCCAACTTGTTCTCTTACCAATTTTAGAAATTCCTAAACCTAATCTTGGGAATGTTCTTGTTTTTGAGCTTAGATTCAAGCTCAATTGGGTTGTGTTGAAGAGAGCTTGATTCTCCATTTTCTTTCAAGCTTCTTCTTGTTCGATTTTGTGAAAAGGTGAGATTTTTATCTCACATCTATGACTATAATTATCTTTGATTGTTGGGTATAAATTCCTAACACTTCTTCATGTGCATTTGCTCTTGATTTGGATTGGTTTTGTGAATATTCCAAATTTTGAGTTTTTAAGGCAATTTGTGTGAAATCCTTTTATGGATGTTTGATCATGCTTCTAGTGATGCACCGAGGAGCATATAGGGCCGGGTTGCCGATTGGCATAAACCCTTAGAGCCAAGGTTCGTCCGGTTGCATTTTGGAAGAGTTTGCTCTTCATTTGAATAGGGCTGAAAAACAGCCCAGGCATGATTCAATCGACTGAAAACTCTGTTCAGTCGACTGAACCTGAAACCCGAGAGTTTCCAGGCATGATTTAGTCGACTGAAAAATTATGCACAGTCGACTGAAACTGGAAACAGAAAGTTTCCTGAACCTGGAAAATGTCCAGGTACAGGGTCAGTCGACTGAAAACTCTGTTCAGTCGACTGAACCTGCTGTTTGAGTCCAATTTGCCTTTTTGGATTGAAATTCCAATTTAAATCGATTCGTGATAATCCTATTTGTTGTTATCCTCTATTATGACTTTGATGACTCTTTTTAGGGATTTTTGAATATTCATTTCGATGGATCCTTTATCGATTTCTTTGGATTTTATTCACGTCTTCGTATGTGAATTTTTGTGATTGATTGTTCTTACAATCTTCTTCGTGATTTGTCACTTTAAAAATATAAAGGTTTTCTATACTAGTAGTAAATATCAAAACTCTTTCCTCAAATGATTTCAATACTATTTTAATACCAAATTCGTTTATAAAACAGTTTTCCAATCTATTAGTATATACAAACCTTTACCTCACTCGTATGAGAAATCTAATTAAACGGCTTAGTAAAACAAGTGGTATGAAACGCTTGCGTTTGCTTTGTCTTTTAATTCTTGGACTTGCTCGATTGAACCTCTTGTGACAATTTTCTAGTGGAGATTTACAGTTTGTTCGTAAATATTTAAGTTAAGCAAGTGGTTATGGGACATGAAGCTAAACTTTTATATTTACTAGCTTAGTGTAATTGACACTTCTCGATGATCATGACGATCATTTTTGTGATTTAGACTAGCAATGTGCGAAGTCTCTTTGTCTGCGTGGGAGACTAAACCCCGTTCGTATGTCAAATTTGTGGGGTAGCTACCCACGGTCTTCGGACAATTCGTGTGTCAGGTCTTCGGACCATTCGTGTGTCAAATTAATGGCTAGGTACCATGAGATAGCTTCTCGTTCATGTGTTACAGCTGTTGGTGAGTTTTCATGCCCCCGTTCATGTGATAGGCCTCCCCCCCTTATTTTGTGTGATTTCTGGATTTCGTGTGTCGAATTCTGGAATTTTCTTCTTCACCTATTTTTGTGATTTTTATTGATATGATTTATCAATTCTTGTGCATAGGTGAATTCGTGTGTCATTGACTGGATTTCTCGTGTTGATTTCTGGAATTTATGTTTCACCAACTTTGTGATTTCTATTGATATGGTTTATCAATTCTTGTGCATAGGTGATTTCGTGTGTCATTAACTTGTTGTGAATACAAGTTTTGGGTATGATACCCTTTTTGGATCTTTGAGAAGATTTTGTGATATTGATTAATCTCTTGTTGATTATCAACTACTTATATATCACAACTTGGCCTTGTGATTATTATGTGTTTAGTCATAACTCTGATTCTATATCGTTTCATCTGATATTTATAGTTAGACTGATCCGTTTATTATTTTCTTATTAAATAATACTCGGGTCAGACCGAGATGTTACAGGTGCTTCTGCTTGACTTCTCTCTTGGGATTGATTTCTCTTACTTTTGGTTAACTACTTAGATTAGTAGTTTTTGTTGTGTACATTTGAGATATAGACTCCATAATGTATACTTATTCTTTTGTGTAGTTCATGTAACTATTCTTTTGTGATATTGTGGATCTTTTTAGACCACAACTCTGATATACACTGCCATGTGTTAATTATATATTCATACCTTCTTCCGCCTTTGTGATATGAATTATCTGTGACTGATTTATGTTATGTTTATTTCTATATTTGTTTCCGAAGATTTTATATAGCCACTGTGTGATAGCTTTGAGTTTGTATCTGTATGTCGGATTTCCTCTAGAGATGAAAAGTTATATTTTTATCTGGCATACCGGTACTCGCACAAAGCAATTATACAGATGGTCGCTCCTCAACAGCCTTATTCTCCGTGCTAGTCGACAGCATTACTCCGTAGTATTCTTGGCTAGCGTGGGTATAGAGGTGGGGCGTCACAGCTTGGTATCGGAGCCAAACTTCAAAACAATATGGAATATTATAACAAGGATCATCGTCCTAAGTTCATCTTCGGAGTCGTGCTTTAGGATTTTTATTCGGGTCTACGTACCATTCTATCCTATTTTCTTTTATGATTCCTTGTTTTGTCTATCAAGATTGCTTGATATTCAATTTGGTGAATAAACTTTTTTCTTCCTCTTCTTTATTTCTAAAGGAAGAGAAATGTCTAGACCTGGTCGCCCCAGAGCCGTGCCATCTAGCACTCCGCCCCAGGATGGAGTTTTTATGACTGCTCAACAGCTTCTTGATTTAGTGACAAATGCTCAAGCAGCTGGAGCTAACCCGGAACCTACTCACCCAAAGTCGGGATATGCACGCTTGTGTAGCGATTACACTAATTTGGGTGGGGAGCCATTCAGAGGTTTCGAAACTGTTATTGAAGTACAGGCCTGGCTAAGGTCATGCGATCGAATCTTTTCTCGCATGAATCTTATTGACCTTCACCGAGTTCAGGTGGCCTCTAGTATGCTCCGAGAAAGAGCATTGGACTAGTACGAACTTCTTATTTCTGAGATTAATGAAGCGGATCTCACCTGGGAGAAATTCCGAGAACGCTTCGAGTTGAAATTTGTACCGGAAGCAGAGAAAGTGACATTGGCTCGACGGTTTATAGACCTTGTTAAAGGTGAGTCCTCCGTGACTGATTACGTCGCCTCCTTCGAATCGCTTTCCAAATATGGGGTTGAATACATCAACACCCCTCTGAAGAAGAATCAGAGATTTGTTTATGGCTTAAACAAAAATCTCAAGAAGCCATTACTTCTAAAATTAGAAGTTTCTTTCGACCAACTCGTTGATATCGCTCTTCGTCTTGAAGAGGCGGATAGGGAGAATGATGTTGAAGTGGTGGGTTCCAAACCAAACTTCAACAACAAGAAGAGGCCAAGCAAATTCAAAGGCCCTTATCCCAATAAGAAAGGGAGGCAAGAAACTCCTACTCAAAAGACCTTTTCCTCTACTCAAGGGAAATGCTATAATTGCGGTTCGAAAGACGATTTTGCGAACAAGTGTTCAAAGCCTCGTACTTGTCGCTATTGCAAGATCCCGGACCATTTTATGCATGTGTGTCCCAAACTTCAAAATAGGAGGGAGGGAAAGCTTAATGTCGCTCAAGCCCCTGGCCACACATCTCGTGGTCAAGGTATTTCTCATTCTATTCTAGATGGAATTATTTTATTTCATGATCATCCTATTCGAGTTCTTTTTGATACGGGTGCGTCCCATTCTTTTATATCAAAAGAACTTGTTGATACTTTTTCTTTGGATGTTTTGTGCTTAATGACTTCTTTGAGAATTGCGAATCCGGTTGGTGGATCCGCAACAATCAGTTTATTGTGTAAAGATGTCAAGATTATTTTGTGTGATTTTTCTTTCCGAGCCGATTTGCCTGTCATGCGTTATTTAGGCTTTGGAATGATTTTGGGAATGGATTGGCTTAACCGTTATGAAGCTCATATCCTATGTCCTGAGCGGACTATTCATCTTCGACATCCTCAATCTGTTAATCAGGTTTCTGTTATTCTTAAAGATTCAGATTCTGCTTTGGTTGCATTTTTATATTCTTTAAATCCTCGTGATGACGATGATGATGATGAGGGTGATATTATTTCTCTTATTCACGTCGTTTGTGAATATTCCGACATATTCGAGCCCGTTTTAGGATTACCACCTAAGCGAGCAATTGAGTTCAGAATTAATCTTATTCCTGGAGCTCAACCTATCACCCGTCCTCCTTATCGTATGTCCAATAAAGAAAACGAGGAGATGCGTAAACAATTATCAGAATTGGAGACGAAGCAATTTATTCGCTTTAGTTCCTCGCCTTGGGGAGCTTCGGCTATTTTCGTGAAGAAATCCGATGGTACACTTAGGCTTTGCGTTGACTACCGCAAGCTTAATGATCTTACTATCAAAAATAAATATCCTTTACCTCGGATTGATGATCTATTCGATCAACTTAGTGGTGCTAAAGTCTTTTCACAATTGGACTTGGCTACCGGTTTTCATCAGCTTTGTATTGCAGAGGATAGCATTCCTTTGACATCGTTCCGTACTCGGTATGGATCTTATGAATGGCTTGTTATGCCATTTGGGTTAACAAATGCCCCGGCTTATTTCGTTGACTTAATGAATCGAGTTTTTAAAGACTTTCTCGACCGGTTTGTTCTCATCTTTATCGATGATATTCTTGTGTACTCTAAAACCGAGGAGGAGCATGAAAAACATCTTCGGATTGTGTTGGAAACTCTTAGGAGTAATCAATTAAAGGCAAAATTTTCTAAATGCCATTTTTGGCAATCTCGTGTGAAGTTTCTCGGTCACATTGTTTTCGAATCCGGAATTTCCGTGGATCCTTCAAAGATTGAAGCGATTCAAGATTGGAAGAGACCGGAGAGTGTGACAGAGATTCGTAGTTTTCTTGGATTGGCGGGCTATTACCGTCGTTTTATCAAAGACTTTTCTAAGATTGCCGTGCCTCTCACTAGCTTTACGAAGAAAGGTGTTAAATACATTTGGTCGGACAAATGTGAAGCTTCTTTTCAGAAATTAAAAGAACTTCTTTCTGATGCTCCTATTCTTGTTATTCCCGATGGGAATCAAGATTTCATTGTTTATACCGATGCTAGTCGCATTGGTTTGGGTGCCGTTCTTATGCAAAAGGAACGTGTTATTGCTTATGCTTCTAGGCAATTGAAGCCAGCTGAGACTAGATATGCCACTCATGATTTAGAGCTCGCGGCTATTGTTTTCGCCCTTCGTATTTGGCGTCATTATCTCTTAGGAGAGAAATTTGTTCTTTACACAGATCATAAGTCTTTGAAATATTTATTCTCTCAAAAGGAACTTAATTTGCATCAACAGCGTTGGCTCGAATTTCTTGCACCATATGACCTTGATATTCTTTATACTCCCGGTAAGGGTAATCGTGTCGCTGATGCTCTTAGCCGTAAACAACAAGCTGTTGTTTCTATGATGATATCCGAATGGAACGATCTCGAGATTTTATCCACTTGCGAAATTCAAGACCGTGTTTCGGATTTATGCTCATCATTTGTTTTATGTAGCCTTGAGGCACATCCATCTCTTTTAGACCGCATTCTTGAAGCTCAAAGGCTAGATACTGAATTGGTTCTTCTTGGCCAAAATATTAAGGATAAAATTGATATTGAACGTTTGAAAGACTTTAATATCGATTCTCGTGGCGGCATTCGAAAATTTGGTAGACTTATCGTGCCAAATGTTAGGGATCTTCGTAAAGATATTTTAGAAGATTCTCATCACTCTAAATTTACCATTCATCCCGGTAGTAGTAAAATGTACGCGGATATGAAGCGACTTTATTATTGGGAGGGAATGAAACTCGTTATTGCCAACTTTGTTAAGTGTTGCATGACTTGCCAACTCGTTAAGGCCGAACATCAAAGGCCCGGTGGGTTATTGCAACCTTTAGAAATTCCAATTTCGAAGTGGGACCAAGTTTCCATGGATTTTATAGATGGCCTTCCCCGTTCTCGTTCGGGTCATGATAGCTTATGGGTGATTGTTGATAGGCTAACTAAATCTGCCCATTTTATTCCCGTTCGGTCTAATCGAACCGTCCCTCTTTTGGCCAAAATATTTATCAAAGAAATTGTTAATTTGCATGGTGTTCCTACTTCTATTGTCAGTGATCGTGATCCATTGTTTACTAGTGGATTTTGGAAGAGTCTTCAAAAAGCTTTAGGAACGAAGCTTAATTTTAGCACCGCTTATCACCCCCAGTCCGATGAACAAACCGAGCGTGTGAATCAAACTCTTGAAGATCTTCTTCGTGCTTGTGTTCTTGATTTTGGTGGAAGTTGGGAAGATCATATTTCACTTGTTGAATTTTCCTATAATAACAGCTTCCAATCTAGTATTGGTATGGCACCTTTTGAGGCACTCTATGGAAGGCCATGCCGATCTCCTTCTTGTTGGCTTGAGGCCGGTGAGAAGCTGGTTTTAGGTCCAGATTTTATTCGTGATTCCACAGAGAAGATTGAACTTATTCGTCATAGGATGAAAGAAGCCCAGAGTAGACAAAAATCCTATGCCGATAACCGGAGAAGGAAGTTAGAATTTTCTGTGGGAGATCTTGTGTTCATTCGTGTGTCACCTATGAAAGGTGTTGTGCGTTTCAGTCGCTCGGGAAAGTTAGCGCCACGATATATCGGGCCATTTCCTATCACTGAACGAATTGGTTCCATGGCTTATCGCCTTTTATTACCGGCTCAGTTTTCTGCTATGCATGACGTGTTTCACGTTTCTCAACTTCGGAAATGTCTTCGAGATTCTGATTCTATTCTTGAGCCCGGTGTTGTGGAAGAGATTGAAGTTTCGCCTAATTTAACTTATGAGCAACATCCTATTCGTATCATTGCTTCGGAGGTCAAACGACTTCGAAATAAAGATGTTCCGCTTGTTAAAGTTCAATGGTCTTCAAATCCTAAGGATTGTTCTTGGGAATCTAGAGAGTACATCGAGCGAACACATCCAGACTTACTTTCTCGTGCTCTTTGAGGTGAACTTCTTATTTCAAACTTCTTTTGTGTTGAATATGCTTTTATGGTTGTTACTATATATATATCTTCTTCTTAAATATTGCGAGGACGCAATTTCTTTAAGGAGGGGAGTCTGTAACAACCCGCATATTTATCGATTTTATATTTAAATATTTTATTTAAATATTTCATCATTAGTCGGATTTTAGTCCAAAAAGCTACTTTTTGCATACGGTCGAATTAGGACTCGGGACCACTCCCATTGAGTTTAAAATGCCGTTTGCGACCTTTTTGAGTATAAGCTTCGATATGTTTGGAGAAAGTTGATTTTTGCTACTTTTCACTTTGGGTTTGGTTTGGGCTTAGCCCTATGTTAACTTATGCTCAAATCTGAGCCACTCTTCCCCACTCACCCTCATTCTCTTCTCATTTCAGTTTTTAGAGTATTAATGGTGGGAGAGATTGGAAATTAAAATTCCAAAACCCTAGTTTCTCTTGCAAATCAAATTCCTAGCTCCAAACTCAAGAAGAATCCATTGGTAAGCTTCTCTTCTTCTTCTCCAACTTGTTCTCTTACCAATTTCAGAAATTCCTAAACCTAATCTTGGAAATGTTCTTGTTTTTGAGCTTAGATTCAAGCTTAATTGGGTTGTGTTGAAGAGAGCTTGATTCTCCATTTTCTTTCAAGCTTCTTCTTGTTCGATTTTGTGAAAAGGTGAGATTTTTATCTCACATCTATGACTATAATTATCTTTGGTTGTTGGGTATAAATTCCTAACACTTCTTCATGTGCATTTGCTCTTGATTTGGATTGGTGTTGTGAATATTCCAATTTTTGAGTTTTTAAGGCAATTTGTGTGAAATCCTTTTATGGATGTTTGATCATGCTTCTAGTGATGCACCGAGGAGCATATAGGGCCGGGTTGCCGATTGGCATAAACCCTTAGAGCCAAGGTTCGTCCGGTTGCATTTTGGAAGAGTTTGCTCTTCATTTGAATAGGGCTGAAAAACAGCCCAGGCATGATTCAGTCGACTGAAAACTCTATTCAGTCGACTGAACCTGAAACCCGAGAGTTTCCAGGCATGATTCAGTCGACTGAAAAATTCTGCACAGTCGATTGAAACTGGAAACAGAAAGTTTCCTGAACCTGGAAAATGTCCAGGTACAGGGTCAGTCGACTGAAAACTCTGTTCAATCGACTGAACCTGCTGTTTGAGTCCAATTTGCCTTTTTGGATTGAAATTCCAATTTAAATCGATTCGTGATAATCCTATTTGTTGTTATCCTCTATTATGACTTTGATGACTCTTTTTAGGGATTTTTGAATATTCATTTCGATGGATCCTTTATCGATTTCTTTGGATTTTATTCACGTCTTCGTATGTGAATTTTTGTGATTGATTGTTCTTACAATCTTCTTCGTGATTTGTCACTTTAAAAATATAAAGGTTTTCTATACTAGTAGTAAATATCAAAACTCTTTCCTCAAACGATTTCAATACTATTTTAATACCAAATCCGTTTATAAAACAGTTTTCCAATCTATTAGTATATACAAACCTTTACCTCACTCGTATGAGAAATCTAATTAAACGGCTTAGTAAAACAAGTGGTATGAAACGCTTGCGTTTACTTTGTCGGTTAATTCTTGGACTTGTTCGATTGAACCTCTTGTGACAATTTTCTAGTGGAGATTTACAGTTTGTTCATAAATATTTAAGTTAAGCAAGTGGTTATGGGACATGAAGCTAAACTTTTATATTTACTAGCTTAGTGTAATTGACACTTCTCGATGATCATGACGATCATTTTTGTGATTTAGACTAGCAATGTGCGAAGTCTCTTTGTCTGCGTGGGAGACTAAACCCCGTTCGTGTGTCAAATTTGTGGGGTAGCTACCCACGGTCTTCGGACCATTCGTGTGTCAGGTCTTCGGACCATTCGTGTGTCAAATTAATGGCTAGCTACCATGAGATAGCTTCTCGTTCATGTGTTACAGCTGTTGGTGAGTTTTCATGCTCCCGTTCATGTGATAGGCCTCCCCCCTTATTTTGTGTGATTTCTGGATTTCGTGTGTCGAATTCTGGAATTTTCTTCTTCACCTATTTTTGTGATTTTTATTGATATGATTTATCAATTCTTATGCATAGGTGAATTCGTGTGTCATTGATTGGATTTCTCGTGTTGATTTCTGGAATTTATGTTTCACCAACTTTGTGATTTCTATTGATATGGTTTATCAATTCTTGTGCATAGGTGATTTCTTGTGTCATTAACTTGTTGTGAATACAAGTTTTGGGTATGATACCCTTTTTGGATCTTTGAGAAGATTTTGTGATATTGATTAATCTCTTGTTGATTATCAACTACTTATATATCACAACTTGGCCTTGTGATTATTATGTGTTTAGTCATAACTCTGATTCTATATCGTTTCGTCTGATATTTATAGTTAGACTGATCCGTTTATTATTTTCTTATTAAATAATACTCGGGTCAGACCGAGATGTTACAAGTGCTTCTGCTTGACTTCTCTCTTGGGATTGATTTCTCTTACTTTTGGTTAACTACTTAGATTAGTAGTTTTTGTTGTATACATTTGAGATATAGACTCCATAATGTATACTTATTCTTTTGTGTAGTTCATGTAACTATTATTTTGTGATATTATGGATCTTTTTAGACCACAACTCTGATATACACTGCCATGTGTTAATTATATATTCATACCTTCTTCCGCCTTTGTGATATGAATTATCTGTGACTGATTTATGTTATGTTTATTTCTATATTTTTTTCCGAAGATTTTATATAGCCACTGTGTGATAGCTTTGAGTTTGTATCTGTATGTCGGATTTCCTCTAGAGATGAAAAGTTATATTTTTATCTGGCATACCGGTACTCGCACAAAGCAATTATATAGATGGTCGCTCCTCAACAGCCTTATTCTCCGTGCTAGTCGACAGCATTACTCCGTAGTGTTCTTGGCTAGCGTGGGTATAGAGGTGGGCCGTCACACCTAGACTACACCATACACACACAAATATGGATTTCATGGGAAATCAGTTAAGTCAAAGATATTTTGAATTTATTATTATTTTATTCAAATGGTGAAAAATTTAAAAGATGAATTTTGAATCCAAATGGTTTTGGAAAAGAAATTGAACTGAATATGGAAAGCTTTTGGTAAGGGAAATTTGAAATTGAATTTAGTTTGAATAGAATATATCTTGTTTAAGATTTGAAAATTATTTTCGATAATATGGTTTGAAAAGTGGTGATACAAGTTATATAATATATGTATGGTTTTTAAACCATCTTTAAAATATTATAAAAGTATTATTTTGAGAATTTAAATTTAAACCAAGTTTATACTTTAAAGATATAACTTATGCATATTTGATCGGATTTTTCAGAAACGAAAAGGATTGTTATTCAAATAATAATAGCTTTCATATAAAGAAAAGATTTCCAATTTACGTTGAAAAGATTTCAAGTTTGAAATAGAATTGTTTTGGAAGATATGAATAAATCTTTGTGAAAGATTGTTGAACTTTGTTTTCAAATTGAAAAGGGATCTTAAAAGTGTATCTTTTGTATAAAAGATTTTAACTGGAAAGCTATTAATGAATCTTTGTAAAATATTGGTGAACTTTATAAAGTGAATCTTTTTGTTTAAAAGATCTAAAATGGTAATTTCTTTAAACCGTTTGAAAGAAAGGTTATGGGAAATGTTTTGTGACTTAACTAAGATCCCAATATCCTATGTATTTTAAATTAAGCGCTCACTATTCGGTTTAGCCGGGAGAAGACTATGTGTCATATAACCCATTTCGAATAATGATACGACGATATGCATAGCATTTGAAGACCGGTGGTGAAGACCGGGTATTTTCGAGAACGACAGAATTACCCGTCGAATGTCTTTGCACCGAGTCGCATCAGGTATAGAGATCTCCATATGTGATGGGGAGTCTGATCGGGATTGTGAATAACCGGATTGCAAGGGCTTCTTCTGAGGTGCCTTCAGTTCTGGTCGAACCCGGAACAAACTTTTATGGATGTGTGTCTGACATTACACTAGTAGGTATTCTAGTGTTAACAACTTGTCTAACAAAATGAAACTTAAGGATTTAAACATAAAAAAATATAGTGTTAACAAGTGTAAGTAAAATCATATGAATTAATACAAGTGTAGGCTTAATAAACATGGAAAAAATACAACTGGCAAGAAAAATCATTTCTTTTATTTTGAAATTGAATTACATAAACATATATGTAAGAAACCAGGCCATTTTTTTCTCAAACCTGAGAAACCAAATTCAAAAGCTATCAACCAGAAAACAAATATAAACTCCACAAAGTAAAACCAGAAACGAAAACCCTGAAAGCAAAAGAAACAAAGATCAAGTTCAAAACAAAGATCAGATGCAACTACAACTTGAGTTCAACTTGAAAACATTCAAGCAGGCAAACAATCCTGAAAGCTTGAGAACAATTGAAATCAAATAGCTCTGTAAAATCAAAAATGCATGCAAGAATCAAGCATCAACAACAATTCAACCTGATTCCAAACTAAAACAAACTCAAGTGTCAGACTATACTCAAGTTTTCCAGTTTCATTTCCAGGCCTCTATCTTCAAAATTGGCGAGCAAACCCTTAAACTCATATATATATATATTTGAAGTTGTTTGAATGAATGTTAATGTGCATGCATGTCTGTGTGTGTATTTGTTTACGTTTGCCTATGCATGTCAGGGAACAGGAAGGAACATCTCTGTTCTTGTTACAGGTAATAAAAACCTGTTAGAAAATTCGAAATCATTCTATTTAGGTAATTTTAGGTTCCAATTTCTAATGAAAAGTAACGATAACTATGTAAAACCAATTTTAAAAATAGTTTTGAAAATTTGTATTGAGTAATTAATTCGAAAATAGGATAATAAAGTAGAAAAACCAAACATAGGTTAAGAATTGATGATCGCAATTTCAAGTCTGGAATTCATCATTAGATTTCTTGTAGAAAATCATGAATTTTAGTAGCAAATTCAAGATTTTTAAAACTGTAATATGTGAGGAATTGCAAGTTGATCTGAATTGGGGTTTTTATCAATTGCCAATGATCGGTAATAAAGTGATCGAGGGGTTTGGACTGGAGAGGGTCGGAGGTCCAAGGATCATCAAAAAAATGTTTGTTGGAATTATAAACAAGCGAGGCGGCAAGACGACAAAGATCTAGGGTTTAACTGTTAGTTTTGGTCGAGATGGTTTGTGAAGCGAATTCATCATCGTGGGTGGACTATGGTCGATCGGACCGGGGGGATTGGTTCATTGTCGTTTGGCGAAGCTGTAGACGCGGCGGTGTGGTCGTAGACTATCGGTGATGGTCGAACGATTATTTTTTGATCATCCATTATAATTCCAATTTGATTGAAATAATAGATTTCAATTTCGTGGATGCTTCATCAATCGGGTGTGTAGGAGGCTTGTAGATGTTTGTCGACGGCTTGTGGAGGTGATCGGCGGTAGTCAGAAGTTGATCATGGGTCATGCACGTGATGGTCTCGAAGATGAATTCGTGAAGGTAAGGGGTGTTACTAGGGTTTGCTATAGGGATGATACGTGAATATGTAGTAGGTTTAAAGATTTAAAATAAACACAAGGAATAGAAAGAATAGCAGAAGAAGGAGAAGAGATTCGGAGGAAATTCAGGGAAAAATCAAAGTCAGGCACGGGGAAAAATAAGTGCGGGCTCAGTTTTTTTTTGATTATTTGGGCTTGGATCATAGTGGGTTTAATACCAGTTTTTAAAGATTAAACTTCAAAGCTAAATTTGTTTTAAAAATTGTTTCAAGGATAATTAATGGCTTGTAATGAAAATTCCTAAGTTTATTTTAAACTTAATTAATAGTGTCATTAAGTAATTAATATAGGCAAAAAGGTTATCTTTAATTAAATGGAGCTTTGATTAATTTAAAAATCATTAATTAATTTAAAAGTAATATGTAAATGTAATTACTTTTAAAGGTTGACAAATTAATATAGGTAATTAAAGGGTAGTTAATTACTTAATGAATACTTTATGAATGTAATGAATCTTTAATGAAAGTAATTAAAGAGTAATTACTCAATAAGGTTAATTTAAGGATAATAAATTGATTAAAAGTTAATTAATTCGATGGTAATTAATTAGGATGATTAGTTACTTAAATTAGAAGTAATTAATTAATGATTAATATTTGATTAATCAAGTAATTAAAGAATAATTAATCAAGGTAATTAATTAAGGATAATTAATTTAAAGAATAATTAAATGATTAAAGGTAAATTATTTAATGATTAAAGGCGGATTTATTTATTAATTAAGGTTGATTAATTAGTAATTAAAGGTTGATTAAATTATTATTAAAGGTTAATTAGTAAATGATTAAAGGATAATTAGTTAAGATGGTTTGTAATTAATTAATACTAATTAACCAAGATTAGTAGTTTATTTATAACTAATTAATCTGATTTAAATTAATCAAATAATTAATTGATCTTACTTATGAATGTTTGAATTCTATTGAATATTGGATTAATTGATATCCCTGATGTGTGCTGATCTGTGATATGAATTGACTTGATTTGAGATGTGATGAATTTATCCGTGATAAATGTAATTTATTTAACTTTGATGAATTTACATTATTTATCTGTGAATCAGTGAATGAAGATAAGCATTATAAAATTATACCGCTTATCGATATTGATGTGCTTGAATCTGTGATGATTGATGATGTTGCACTATTGTGTGAAACCCCTGGACTACACCATACACACACAAATATGGATTTCAAGGGAAATCGGTTAAGTGACAGATAGTTTTGAATTAAGATTATTTGTTTAAAAAGTTGAATTTTGAATCCAAATGGTTTTGGAAATGTAATTGGGTTGAATACGGAAAGTTTTTTGAAATGAAGTTTAAAATTAAAATTTAGTTTGGATAAGACTATATCTTGTTAAGTTTTGAAATTGTTTGGAAATTTGGTTTGAAAGGTTTATACAAGTTATATAAAACATGTATATGGATTTTAAAACCATCTTTAAAGTATGTTGAATATATTATTTTGTGAAATTAAATTCAAACCAAGTTTATACTTGAAAGGCTTTAACTTGAGCAAATGTAATTGGATTTTTCGAACGAAAACTCTTAGTTTTCAAATGATAATAGCTTACAACGAAAGAAAGGATTTCCAGTTTTGTTAAAAAGGCATTTCAAATTTGAAAGGGGATTGTTTTTTAAAGCTATAATTGAATATTTGTGAAAGTTTTGTGAACTTTGTTTCCAAATTGAAGAGGATCTTGAAGGTGTATCTTTTATATATAAGATTTGGAATTATAAATAGTTTTGGAAACTACGAATTAATCTTTGTGGAAGATTGGTGAACTTTGTGAAGTGAATCTTTTTGTTTAAAGATTTAAAAATGGAAGTTTGTTTAAACCATTCGAAGAAAGGTTTTGGGATTTAAGTTGTGACTTAACTAAGATCCCACATATCCATATATTTTTAAATATTGTGCTCATTATTCGGTTTAGTCGGGAGAGGACCTTGTGTCATATAACCCATTTCTATTAATGATACGACGTTATGGATTGCATTTGAAGACCGGTGGTGAAGATCGGGTATTTTCAAAAACGAAAGGATTACCCGTTGAGTGACTATGCACTGAGTAGCTACGGTATGGAGATCTCCATATGTAATGGGGAGTCCGATCGGGATTGTGAATACCTGGATTGCAAGGGCTTCTTTGTGAAGTGCCTTCGGTTCTGTTCGAACCCGGAACTGACTTGTATGGATGTATGTCTGAAGTTACATTTTGAGATGTAAAACCGGTTTCTATCAAATACATTTCCGTTCGGTGGCGGAGAATTTATTCTCTTAGCTTACTACCCTTCTTTGAGATGTACGAGCTCAGAGGTTATGTAGTTGATGGTAACTAGTGATACATTCCCAATTTGGTAATATGGCATACGAAGTGCTGCTGATCATTTGTTGATCGAAGCATGGCTTTTGTGAAAAGCGTAGCTTTGTGGACGAGACTGCATCAGGACCTCACAACCTGGAAATGGTCGAAACAGGAAAGATGAGGCAAGGTTACGAGGGTCGCACCCTTTAGGGTATGTCATTCCCTTTTGGAAAAGGGTGGTATCATGGTATGGAGCCCAGATACTTAATTCATGTGGTTGCTACAAATTTATTACTTTGTGGTTGAGGATCCACGGATAAAGGTCGCAAACGACCGGGGGATGGCATACTCGTGTAGTAGTTACGGAGTTACAGAGGTAACCTGGCCTTGTGTTGTTAGAGATCCGGATAGGTTCTCGGGGCATCCCTCCAGAGGCTTACCCATATGGCCCAGAAAGTTCCTTTGCCTGACCATTTTATGGAAATCCAAAGAAACAATACGCGTCCTATACGGTTTTAGTTGTATTACCTGCCATGGAATGTGGTGGTAACCTGCTATTGAACATGGTAGCTATAGTAGGCATACGACGAAACATGGTATGCTGGCTAAGATTAATATTATACTTGCAAATGTTTTCCACTATGCACTAATAGTAATATCAAAATGGTTTTCGCGTATCAAGCATGTTTGACTATCATAAGGAGATATCTCCTCCAATCGTGTGCTTGCATTATGTGTGCAGGGAGGCCTTATGGTAGTTTCATTTTCCAAAAAGCATTACGGATCCCTTTTTAAATTCTTTTGTTTGTTTTGTTTCAAATAAACCTACTTTTCTTTGCTCATATCTGTCCCATGACCGACCTGGAGTGTATTGTTCTCTTTCTAAACTCTGGGTGCCTACAATTTTCCACACGGGCAGTCAAGGGTTAGGTTTTCAAATAGTCAGCTAGTATATGTAGATTTCGGCAGCCTCCAGCTTTCTATTTGGAATCCTTTTGAGTCTTTAGATCTTGGCGATCACATAGATGACTGACCTAGATCAATACAACATGTTGGTGGTTCTAGCTTTTGGTATCTTTGGAGCTTTGGCTATGGAGTTGCAGTTTTGGATTTCTTCTTTCTCTCTTGGAGATCAAGTTGGAGTTTTCTTTCCACTATGTCATATTCCGCTATTATATTATGCTCTAATATTTTTGGATCTGTTATATCTTGTTGTAACAGATCATGTATCAATGTGTTGTTATACTTAATGTGTTATAAGCTCCGGCGAACCAGATTCGACGTTTGAATCTGCGGCATTTGAATAACTGTGGTGTATTCGGTGCCGATTTTCAAAGGTCGAGTCAGGGTTGTTACAGTGGTATCAGAGCTGAAGGTTGAACTTTAGCTCAGGAGTATAACACATTAGGTAACTCATTAGAGATAGGCTGAAGTATACCCTAGAATGAGTATATCCCATTGACATCTGTCTGTATGCCTCAGTAAATTCTCTTAAAATCCACTAATAGTGAGTATGAGTGTAAAAAGAGGACGTGATAGGGGATAGGGGAGTACCATTACAGATGGCTAATACCTGCAACAACGAAAATAACTTTCTTCTTAATCTCCTTTGATCTAGTTTCAATTCATTGATTGCTTCGTGGCAGCTCCAGAAAGAAGCTTTGGTGTGATGATGGCCCTGTGAATCATTATAGTTAAGTTTCTATTTCATATTCTCTTCATCGGTTTCTTATCAATCTACCCGTTTTTAACTTCAATGAATTTTAAATTCTATTTGAAATAAATTTGTTAACTAAAATATGATGTTAAATTTGATTTCATTAATGAAGAAATTTCGGTTAAAACCAAATTTGAGAATTTTGTTATAATTTCTTGAGTGGATCCAAGTCCGAAGAGGGACAAGCCGGTGTAAACTTTGGGGTATTCCGACCTGAGTTTAGAATCCATACCTAGCGTTTGAGAATTATGGAAAATTGTGTCTATTTATCTATTCTTTTGGGTCCAGATATATTCTACGAATGGTTAGTTATCTCTTCGGACTAACCAATGCTCTTGCTTATTTCGTAGATCTGGTGGCCCGAGTATTTCGTGAAGTGTTGAATGAGTTTGTTCTCGTATCTATTGGTAATATTCTGACTTGGTAAGGCAAATGCAAAATAGATATTCAGTTTGATCTGGTAAATCAATATTCTATCTCAGATGTGTTCATCTATTCTTTGTTTGTCTCCATGTCTAGCAAATTTCGGGGACAAAATTTTCTTAAGGGGGGAATCTGTAACATTTCTATTTCTAAATCAAATTTAAATTGGTAATTAATTTAATTTTCGAACTTAAATTGTGAATTAATTTGGTATTTTCCAGATCTAATAGATATTTGCGTTTATTAATATAAATGTATGTAAATATGATTTACATAGAATTTTAAATTGGAAATTTAGAAAAAAATATTTTTTGAATAATATATTAATTATAAATTCAATTCTGGATTAATTTGAAAATTTTAAATAAATATATTTGTGAACAAATATAGATTGAAAGTCAAATTGTAAATAAAATTTTAATTTTTGAAAATTCAAAATGTAAATATTTATAAATAAATTGGATTTATTATAGAAATTAAGTTTTAAAATTTTTTCTCTAAAAGTTATATAAGAATAAATAATAGAAAATGTATTAAGATAAACATTCATTCATTTAAAATATAATAACTTGAATTTAAAATTTATAGCAAGAATAAATACAAAGCTTTAATATGTATATATCTTTTGGATAGTAATTATCTTATTGATAAATTGGTTCTAAAATCATTTTCCTAAAGGTTATATAAATAGTTATAGAAGTATATAACATTTATGACACAAAAAATATAGATTTGAAAATTTAATATATATATCTGTGTGTGTGTGTAATTATATTGCATAATTTATAATAGCATAAATGGTTAAAACAAAATTTGTAAAATTATTAACATAAGGGTTTGAAAACAATTTTTTTAAATTTAACTTAAGGATTTAAACATATAAAAATACTAGTGTTAACAAGTGTAAGTAAAATCACATGAATTAATACAAGTGTAGGCTTAATAAACATGAAAAAAGACAAGTGGCAAGTAAAATCATTTCTTTACTTTTGAAATTAAATTACATAAATATATATGTAAGAAACCAGGCCATATTTTTAAGTGTTAAATCCGGTACGCACATGTAAATGCACGAGCTCAAACTTGAGCCAACATGCAAACTTCCCGATGGCTCCTTCGAGTTAAAATCATCTTCCTCAACTCTTTTATACTGACACAAACCAAGTGTTGTGCACATGCACCAGAGCTCCGACGAGCTCTGGTCGACTTTACCACCTTCCATAAGTCCACAACGATCCACTTAAGCTCTCTGACCACCCAGATCAATGAAACGAAATCGAACTCAAATTTAATCTGTTCGACCCAAAACTAGAACAAACTCTGACCAAAAGATCCTTCCCGTGTCGATGACTCAAACCACTTGAGTCCTTGCGATCACAACCATACCTCGGCCGCAACCCCACGCCTCGATTCCCCTAGGTCCCATGAAGTCCGATTCCACAATGACGGTGCAAATTCTCCGAGAACAAGATCGACCAGAAAATATGCTAAAACCCTAAAACCCTATCGTATCATCGCCATCATAGCTTATAAATTTATTGGACATTTTTCTGATGATCTTCGAGTCTTCCTCCATCTCCAGGCAAAACCCCGACCATTCTCATTACGTTAATGAATGGCAATGGCCAAAAGACCCAAATTCGTTCATCCTTGAATTTCTCAGTCAACAAGTCATTAAAATTTTAACTTTACTTTCAAAAATCATGATTTTGGCAGATGAGGTGAAGGGTATAGGTAAATAAAATAATTAGAACATTAGAATTTTGACATATTTTAGAATTTCACTGTATTTTATTTCCCATTCAAAATCATCTTCTGGTTTAACCTATAAATATGTTTAAAACTTAAATCTTGACTTTATACACAAGTTTCATTTAGATCTCGAAGCCTAAATATGATTTGAGCCAAAGTTTTCGATTCTTGAAACAGGTTCTTAGAACCTATAAACCAGAAATAGGACCTGTATCCATGTATCCAGACATGCACCAGCACATATATTCGTATTTATATGTGCATAACCAATTTTTCACAACTTAACTTAAGCATGGTCACAACAACAAGTTCAAATCCAGATTTCAATAGAGTTTACTCACAGGTAAAAGAAACAAAGAAGCCTGGTTTAATAATAAGGTTTGCTCACCTGAGTTTGAAAGCTAAGGAAGATTGTAAATTTGATAAATTGGGAGAAGATTTTGATTTCTGAAAATCTTGATTTAGGATGTGGAAGTTGCATTTGAATCTGATCTATAATTTTAACTACAGCTTTTATTTTTATTTCCAGGTTTGCTAAAAACTTCCAGGTATTCATTTTCTTGCTTGAATCTGGAATCTGATGTATTGAAGCTGAAACTTGATTTGTTTTGATCTGTGCTTAGATACTATTGCTCTTGCATTTTGATCTGAATGCTTACTTGTTTTAATTTTTAAATTTCTTTGAAGCTTGTCTATTTTTCTATTGTCCCTAATATTTGGACTGATCTGGAGTTTATTTTTCTCTTTCTGAACTCTGGGTGCCCACATTTTCCACAATGGCGGTCTAGAATTGGATTTTTCAGATAATCAAATAGTAGGTGTAGAATTCGATAGCATCCAGCCTTTGGATTTGGCGATAGCATTCATTTCACTTAGACTGACCTTGCTTAAGTCCAAATTGATGGTGGTTCGAGCTTTTGGTTCAAGCTATCTTTGTTTTGGAATTTTGGGGATGGAGTTGCAGGATGGTGTTGGATTCTATTGGAGTTATCTTTCCGCTGTCCATGGTTGTAAAGTCTAGACCATCCAGTTGTGTTATATTTCCTCTGTTATTTTGTATCTCTGATTATATGATATTCATTATATCATTATTGTATCGAATATTGTATATCAATGATATATTGTTTTCTTCCACTGTGTTGTTATACTTAATGTGATATAATCTCCGGCGAAGCAGATTCAGCATTTGAATCTGTGTCATTTGAATACAAGTGAAGTATTCGGTGTCGATTTTCGAAAGGTCAAGTCAGGGTCGTTATAAGTGGTGTAGTAGCTGAAGGTTGAGTAAAAACTTTAGATCAGGAGTATAACAGATTAGGTAACTCATTAGAGATAGGATGAAGTATACCCTAGAATGAGTATATCCCTAAGATATCCGTCTGTATCCCTTAGTAAATCCTCTTACTATCCACTGATAGTGAGTATGAGTGCAAGAAGAGGACGAGGCAGGGGACAGAGAAGTACCACTACAAATGGTCAATTCCTTGTAACAACAAGGAATAAATTTCCTTATCAATCTCTTCCTTTCATTATCCGGTTTCAATTCTTTGATGGCTTCATGGCAGCTCCGAGAAGAAGCTTTGTTGTGATGGTGGCCCTATGAATCGTTGTAGATAGTTCCTATTTCGTATTCCCTTCATCAGTTTCTTATCAATCTTTTCGTTTTAAAATATAATGAACTTGAAATTTTAAATTAAGACAAATTGGTTAACAAATATGAAGTTTAATTAATTTGTATCGATAAAACGATTTCGGTCAAAACAAAATTTGGAAATTTTGTTCCGTGGATCCAAGTTCGAAGATGGACAAGCTGGTGTATACTTTGGGATATTCCGACCTACGTTGAGTATATGTTTGTCCGTTTTATTGGGTTCCGATACATTCTACAAGGGGTTAGTTATCCTTCGGACTAACCAATGCTCCTGTATATTTCGTAGATCCGGATAACCCGAGTATCTTGTGAGATATGGTTGAGTTAGCTCTCACATTTACTGATGATATTCTGATTTGGTAAGTGAAATGAAGAATAGATATTCAGTTTGATCTGGAAAACTGCTTCTCTATCTTTATGTGTTCATCTATTCTTTGGTGTCTCCCTGGCAAATTTCGGGGACGAAATTTTCTTAAGGAGGAATCTGTAATGATCCCGATTTCTGAGTCAGATTTAAAATTGGTGATTAATATAAATTTTTGGATTTATTGGTGAATTAATTTAAAATTTCCAAATAAAATAAGATATTTGTTAGTCTACTCATTTATAAATAAAAATTGATTGTATATTAATTTTCGAATTTGAAATTTAAAAATAAATGTTTTAAATAATATATTGGATTGAGGAACATTATATTTAAGATTTGTAAAAGTTTGTTTTCTAATTATAATATATATCTATAGTTGGAAGTTGTAATTTGAGATTAATATAAGAATTTTCTAAAAAGTTAATCAAAGTTAAATTACTCATTTAACACTAGTATTTGTTTTTAGTTATCCATTTAAATATAATAACTTGAGAAGGAAATTTAGAATGAGATTAATAGAAGGATTTAAAGACACTTTCTTTCATATTTGAAAATAAATATATTTAAAAGTAGATTTTAAAATCAAGTTGATTTGGAAATTTAATAATAAATATTTTGTAAAACGATTTAAAAAAATTGTATAAGTATAAATAATGTATATATGATATTAAAAACAAGAATTTGAAAATCATTCCCAGGCTTGTTCTCTGTCTCAACATCTCAGTTGAGCGAATTAACTTCTAAAAACCTCAAAATTGTTTAAATCTTGGTTTTCATGTGATAAATGTTTGATGAAAGTTATGAAATATGTTTGTATGAATGTGAAATGTGCTGTATGCTTGTATATATGTATATATATGTGTATGTGTGCATGCCTGGATTTAAGTATACAAGTATCTACTTATTTCCTATATATTAAATAAATTAGAAAAGATCAAATCTTATTATGCAATCCCTTATAGACTTTGGAATTTGAATAAAATATGTTTTTTAAAAACTAAACTAAGATTTGAAAATATATTTAATAATGATAATTATGAATAACATATGGAAAATAAAATATAACAGTAATGATTTAAATATCCCAAAAATTCGATTATTAATATTTTTTTTGATTTGATTATATAATCTGAACTGCTTTCAAAAATGTTGATTTTTAAGAACAAAATCAAGAGTTTTAGAGCTATATTGAATGAGAATTTCGAGGTTGAACGAAAAACTTGTTTTTGTCGAATCTCGTTGATCGGCGATGAACTGGATGCCGTGCTCGATGCTGGAGGAAGGTTGTGGATAGGTGGTCGTAGGAAAAATACTCCGAGCATTTGTAGATGATCGAGGTTGTAGATCAATGATGATTTTGGGTTTAAAGACCGGTCTGAGTGGTTGTTCAATTCAATGTTTGATCATCATCAATGTCGCATTGGGTTGCGCCGGTCTAGGGAGAAAGGAAAGAGGGGAGTCCTGCAAAGCTTGGGTCGTGGTCGCGTGACCTTCGGTGGTCAGGGGCGATGGCTAGGGTGGTTTTTCTGATTGGTTTGGTTCCAGCCTTTTTGTTCGAGATACTCGATTTTCATTCCAGATGAATTCGATCTAACTAGATGATTGTTTGGGCAGGGGCGATCATCATTGACATGTTAAAGGCTACGGCAATGGTTAAAGTGATGAAATTCAGGTGTGCACGTGCACACGTAGGTGGTTGTATCCGTGTTGCTTGAAATTAAGGAAGAGGAGGTTTTTTTCGGGCTTTACTCGATGTCGTTGCGTGTTTGTCTCGAAGAAAATTGAGGGAGTGGGTTGCTCGGTAATGAGCTCGGGAAAACGTTGGTGGGGCTCGGGTGTTGTGATGATATCAAGTTTGGGTAAAAAGAAATAATAAGTTTTCTAAGTTTAAATTTTAATCAAGTTTAAACAAATTGTTGACCACAACTTTTAAAATAATTAATGTTATTTAAGTTGAAATGTATTAAAGGTTTGAAAATAAAATTATTTTTTGAGTTTAAGATTATTTCAATATATTATTTTTAATAAACTTAATAAGATAATTAAGGAATTAATTAAGAAGATTAAATGTTTTAAAGATCAATTATTTTGACGAATGTATATTTTGTGATTAATTAATGTAATTAATCAAAGTTTGATTTAGTAATGTAAGTAATTAAAGTTGAATTACTTAATGTGATTACTTAAAAGTTAATTACTTTAATGTAATTTAAGGTTGATTAATTTATGTAATTAATTTAAGATTAATTAAGGGTTAATTAAATTTATAGATTAATTAATTAAGAGTAATTAATTAATGATTAAACTTCATTAATCAAATGATTAATTAAAGGATAATTAATTAATATGGTTAATTAATTAAAGTAATTAATTTTTAAGCAATCACTTTAATTAAAGGTTAATTAATTAATGTAAGTGATTAGGGATGATCACTTATTATAATTTTGTTAATTAAATGGTAATTAATTAAGCTAAGGTTAATTAATTATTGTAGTTAATTAAGGATAATTAATTCAATGGCAATTAATTAAGGGTTAATTAATTAATAATTAATTAATTAAAGAAAATTAATTTAAAGTATAATTAAATAATTAAAGGTTGATTAATTAATGATTAAAGGTTGATTTATTAATTAATTAAAGGTCAATTAATTAATAATTAAAGGTTAATTTATTTATTATGAAAGGTTAATTAATAAATGATTAAAGGATAATTAATTAATATGGTTTTAATTAATTAATGTTAATTAACGCTGATTAGTGTTTATTCATAAGTAATTAATCTGATTTAAATTAATCAGATCATTAATTGATTTTACTTATGGATGTTTGGATTGTATGGAATGCTTTGAATTTTTTGTTATCCCTGTTGTGTGATGCTCTGTTTTGATTTGAGCTATGATGAATGTAATTTATTTATCTGTGATGAATTTATATTATTTATCTTGAATCTGTGAATGAAGATATGTGTTATAGATTACACCGCTTATCGATATTGATGTGCTTGAATCTGTGATGATCGATGATGTTGCACTATTGTGTAAAACCCCTGGACTACACCATATACACATAAATATGCATTTCACGGGAAATCGGTTAAGTCACAGATATTTTAAATTTGAATATTTTGTTCGAAAGTTGAATTTTGAATCTAAATGGTTTTGGAAATGGAATTGGGTTGAATATGAAACGCTCTTGAAAAGGAAGTTTGAAATTGAAATTTAGTTTGAATAAAATCTATCTTGTTTAAGTTTTGCAAATTGTTTTGGGAAATTTGGTTTGAAAGGTTTATACAAGGTATATTATATATATGGATTTTAAAAACATCTTTAAAGTATTTTAAATAGTATTATTTTGGGAATTCAAATTTAACCGAAGTTTATACTTTAAACGATATGACTCGTGCATATTTGATCGGACGCAAACTCTTTGTTTTCAAATGATAATGGCTTTCGAACAAAGAAAGGATTTCCAATTTTTGTTAAAAGATTTCAAATTTGAAATTGAAATTGTTTTGAAAGCTATGAATGAATCTTTTTGAAAGATTGTTGATCTTTGTTTTGAAATTGAAGATGGATGTTAAAGGTGTATCTTTTGTATAAAAGATTTAAAATGGAATAGTTTGAAAGCTATGAATGAATTTATGTTAAAGATTGGTAAACTTTGTGAAATGAATCTTTTTGTTTAAAGACTTAAAAATGGTAATTTGTTGAACCATTTGAAAGAAAGGTTTTGGAAAATGTGTTGTGACTTAACTAAGATCCCAATATCCATATGCTTTTTAAATTAAGCGCTCACTATTCGGTCTAGCCGGGAGAGGACTTTATGTCATATAACTCATTCCCAATAGTGATAGACGCAATGGATAGCATTTGAAGACCGGTAGTGAAGACCAGGTATTTTCGAGAACGAAAGGCTAAACCTTCGAATGTCTCTACAAAAGTCGCGCTGGTATAGAGATCTCCATATGTGATGGGGAGTTCGATGTGGACTGTGAATACCTGGATTGCAAGGGCTTCTTTTGAAGTGCCTTCGGTTCTATTCGAACCTGGAACAAACTTGTATGGATGTGTGTTTGACATTACACTTTGAGATGTAAAGCTGGTTTCTATCAAAGACATTTCTTTTTGGCGGCAGAGAATTTATTCTCTTAGCTTAACACCCTTCTCTGAGATGTATGAGTTCAGAGGTTATGTAGTTCATGGTTATTAGCAATACATTCCCCAATTTGGTAATGTGGCATACCAAGTGCTGCTAATCATTTGTTGATCGAAGCATGGATTTTGTGTAAAGTGTAGCTTTGTGGACGAGACTACATCAGGACCTCATAACCAGGAAATGGTCAAAATAGGAAAGATGCGATAAGGTTATGAGGGTCGTGCCCTTTAGGGTATGTCATTCCTTTCTGAAAAAGGGTGGTATCATGGTATGGAGCCCTAATATTTAACCAATGTGGTTACTGAAAATTTATTACTTTGTGGTTGTTGCTTTGTGGTTGAGGATCCTCAGATAAAGGTCACAAACGACCAGGGAATGGCATACACGTGTAGTAGTTACCTAGTTACATAGGTAACCTGGCCTTGTGTTGGCAGAGATCCGGGTAGGTTCTCGAGGAGTCCCTCTAGAGACGTACCCATGTGGCAATAGGAAGTTCCTTAGCCTGACCATTTGTTGGAAATCCAAAGAAACAATACGCGCACTGTACGGTTTTAGTTGTATAACCTGTCATGGAATGTGGTGGTAACCTGCTATTGAACATGGTAGCTATAGTAGGCATACGACGAAATGTGGTATGCCGGCTAAGATTAATATTATGCATGTAAATGCTTTCCAACATGCACTAATAATAATATGAAAATGGTTTTCTTGTATCAAGCATGTTTGACAATCATAAGGAGAATTCTCCTCCAATTCTGCGTTTGCATTGTGTTGCGATGGGAGGCCTTATGGTAGTTTCATTTTCCAAAAAGCATTACGGATTTCTTTTTAAATTCTTTTTGTTTGTTTTGTTTTAAAGAAAACTGTTTTTGTTTGCTCACACCAGTCCCATGACTGACCTGGATTTTATTGTTCCCTTTCTAAACTCTGGGTGCCCACAATTTTCCACACGGGCAGTCTAGAGTAGGATTTTTCAGATAATCAAATAGTAGGTGTAGAATTCGATAGCATCCAGCCTTTGGATTTGGCGATAGCAATCGTTTCACTTAGACTGACCTTGCTTAGGTCCAAATTGATGGTTTTTCGAGCTCTTGGTTCAAGCTATCTTTGGTTTGGAGTTTTGGAGATGGGGTTGTAGGATGGTGTTGGATTCTATTAGAGTTATCTTTCCGCTGTCGATGATTGCAAAGTCTAGACCATCCAGTTGTGTTATATTTCCGCTATTATTTTGTATCTGTGACTATGTGATATTCATTTATCATTGTTGTATCGAATGTTTTATATCAATGATATACTGTTTTCTTTCGCTATGTTGTTATACTTAATGTGTTATAAGCTTCAGCGAACCAGATTCGGCGTTTGAATCCACGACATTTGAATACGAGTGAAGTATTCGGTGTCGATTTTCGAAGGTCGAGTCGGGGTCGTTATATCTTGTGTATGGATGGTTGAATGATTTTGGATGATTTGGATTGTTGTTGTCTCCGATGGACGATTGAGATGTGCTGTGATATCAATGGGTTGAACTGTGATAATGTGGGTTATCTATCTGAGTTTAATTATTGTGTGGTATGATATCCTGAATATGAATTGTATTGTTTTAAAACTTAACAATGTGGATTAGAAATGTCATTGGATTCAAGGAGACTGGGGTCGGGTATCAATAATACCCGAAACCACTTCGATTAGTAAACTAAATTCTTTATAAATTGGATATGTGAAATTATACAGGCTGGAATGGAATGAATTGAGTAACATGGACATTTAACCTGGAAACTGTTGTGTGTGAAAAAGGTTTGACTATAAGAACTCGTAAAGGGTACGAGTTACGCTGATATTCACATATGTTATAGCTTGGTATTTCATATTATATGGGTTTACTCACGCTGGTTTCCATCCTGACTCGGGTGTTACTTTGTGTAATGCTCGGGTCAGACCGAATGTTACAGATTTTCAGGTAAGGATGTTCTGGAGCTCAGGAGGCGAGCTGGATGGCAGGAACGTATGGAGTGTATTCCACTGAGTATATTATTGTTGGTTATCTGGGACAAGTTAATTTTAACTCTCCAATGTTTGTGTAATTGTTGTAACTCTGATATATTCTATGTAATTTAATTGATATAGCTTTCTTTGTATAACTACTATTATTTGATATTATATTTTATCCGCTGCGAATGTGAGAATCTGAGTTTTGTTTTCTATATCTTCTTCTATCTCTTTCTTCTTTACCATAATAATCTAGAATTTTCGGGATCGAAAATTCCGAGTCGTTAAAATATCAGAGCAAGGTTTAGCGATAACCTTAGCTTTGTGGGGTCTGACTCATATAAGTTAGGGTGGAAATACCCTAGAATGAGAAGCCAAGTGTATGTAAATGGGAAAGCATATTTGTTAGTGTTATAAAAGGTTTTTGTGTTGTGTTAATTTGTTCTGTTTTGTTTTTATAAATTCCAGTCGGTACATAGGCCGCTATGACATTGATAGGTATTTCTAAACACTTAATAGGGCAGACCGACATAATGTTTTGAGATATGGGTAAATGAAATAATTTTACCTAGTATTATATTGTATATAAATGGATAAGTTTTATAAATGATATAGTTGGATGTTATATGTTGTTTGATATGAAGTCAAAATTTCATAAAAAATTATTGGAAAATGAGATTGTAAATAAAATGAATAAATTGGAAATTTGGAACTTAAGTTCTGGGGTTTTGAATTTGTTTCCAATGGATTTCGTAATATAATGTTAGTATTATTTTGGAGTAAAACAGTATTTTCTGATATAAATATTCCAATATAATTTGAAAGAAATGTTTTAAAGGAATTTTGGAAGCAAATAAGTTCTGTACTTCGCTCTCTATCGCTGGAAAATAATTTCAATGATGAGTGCACGCATCATCTACGTTCCTTTTCGAGTTTCAAAGTGGGAAGACTATGGTAATAGGTTTACTACACATTTGTTTGATAAACAAATCTTAATTTAAATTTTTAAACAGTGATTTGATATATATAAAAGATACGAGTGTATATATACATTATTTTAAATGATTTGAAATGGAATTCGCTATTTAGTTCTTAAGTTTCTATAAATTAGAAGTTTTAATTATTAGAATGAATGAAAATCTTAACCATTTTCTGTCACATTAACAACTTTGCTAAAAAAACCTGAAAAACCAAAAATTATGTTTCGACCACATTTCTAGTTTTCTGTCAAATTATTTATTTATGTAAACCAAATTTAAAAACTGCAACGACCTATATTTTTCGATAATTAAAAATATTATATTAAATAAGATTTTGAAATTTAACATTGTGAGAAACTAAAAATTTATTATTTATTAATGAGAAAACGATTAGAATGTAATTTAATAACGTCGATTTAATGTAATTGATAACTATTTTAATGTAAGTTCAATCAATTGAAATTATTGTAAAGTTAATTTGGTGATAATTATAAATAAGGAAATAAATTTAAATATTGTATTAAATGGTGAGATTATACGTAATTAAATGAAATAATGTAACGCCCAAAATTTTTAATAGTTTTATTTACGTATTTAATTGAATTTTTAGTGAAATTTTAAATAAAAATTTTAGAAATTAAATTTTGATATTTGGAATATGTCTTAAACATAGCAAATGGTAAATTTTCACTTGATAATATGAAAGTTTATTTTATTGTATAATTTTATTCAAACATAGCAAATAATTTTTTCTCAAAACCGGAATAATTTTTATGCAATAAATTTGAAAATCATCTTCTAAGTGAGACGTCATATTTCGTTTCTCCAAATTTCGACTGATATTGCTCCGTATGTCTTAATTCTAGCATTTTAGCAGCATTTTCGGTACCCTTATCAAATTTGGATAGGAGGATCGTACCACTAATATTTATATGTCGTTTTGATTGTCTCGTCGTGCTGATCTTTGTGATATATTCAATTCTATATTTAGAAGTACAGCACGCAGCAGAATTGGCGAAAAAAGATTTTGTATCGGTACCGGTTTTTTAAACCTTTTGTTTTCCTTACCTTTTTATATTCCACAGTTCAAAATCAAGCAGTCATCAGTTTTTAATCATTTCCTTGAATTAAATCATACTAGCTTTTTATATTCTGTAGAGTTCATAAATATATGGATTCATTTTTTCCATTCGTTCATTTTTTCCTTTGGAAAAAAAAGAATGGAACTGTTGATCTACCTGCTCACGCAGCCGATAGCCATGCCTTTTCCCCCTTGATACACAATGCCTCCATCATCTCTCTCATTGAAGCTTCTCCTCCTCCCAGATCCTTGGCCATGCTTCACCACCGACCTCCCCTTCTTCCATGCGTCCAAACCAACTTCCACCATTTCGGCCACCATCCCAAGGCCATGCAAACCATCCCTTTTCAGCTAGAACCATGCGACCTTTTTCCTCTTCGCACACTCTCTCTCCTCTTTCCCCTCTCCCCTCCAGCGTGCAACCCATTCATGCTCAGAGCATTCAAGCCGAGCCTCCTCTTTTCTTTGCAAGCGTATTTAATATAATGTTTTATATGTTATAGTTTATATATTGTGTTATGTAAGTTTATATATATAGAAGTTTTTTATATATTATAAAATATAGAGAGTTTATAAGCTATACATATTTTCATTTTAACTTTTTTTTGAAGCCGACATATTATTAAATGTAAGTTGTGTAAATGTGTATACACATTGGTTTTATATATATATGTGTGTGTGTGTGTGTGATTAGTTTTCAATTATATATAGATACTATATGTTTATATATTTATAAAAATATGTGTGTAATAGTTTAATAAAATAGTAGTTATATATATAATTATAAAAGTTGATGGGTTATGTTGTATATACAGTAGTTTATATATACCTATAAGTTCTGTTGAGATTTTGTTTTTGCATACATATATTTTCCAATGGTTATAGCTTAAGTAAGTATATATATATATATATATATATATATAAGTTTTGTATATATGTTTTGTATATTTATTATAAGATATCAAGGTTTATATTTCAGTTTATATACATTATATTATTTGGTCTGTATTCTATAACGCTTTGAAAATTTGGTTTTTAAAAGTATATGTTTCATTATTTATAAAACTGTACAAGTTTATTTATTTATATATTGTATTAAAAAAGGATCTTTCGTATTGGTATATGTGTAAAATATATGTCTCATATATATTGGTTATATAAGCTGTGGGTTTAGTTTATACATGATATGAACAGTTTGTTTTCTACATGTGTGTTGAATATATACTCATGTTTTCTATATGTGTATATATGTATTATTCTGCATATATTGGGTAGAGGTCTGATTGTTTATATACATTGTTTTGCATATATAAAAATGGTTTGTAGTTGGATCTCATATAACTATGTATAAGTTTGGTTTGTATATTTGTCCATAGTCTGCATGTATAATTATGTTAGTTATATGTAATATGTTGATTTACATATATAGATGTTTCTATAAGTTTATTTAAGATTTGTTGCATTTATATATATATATATATACACACACACACATACATACATACATACATACATACATACACACACGTGTGTGTGTGTGTGTGTATTATGATAACTCGGATTTTTGGACATCCGTTAATTGGTAATTAACCGGTTTTAATTGGTTAATCAAATAAATCTAATAATAAATAATTATATCAACTTATAGATAATTTGGATTTAAATACTCTATAATTTAGAACTAATAAAAAAATTTGTTTTCTAATTTTAATATAATATATATATATGTGGCTATCTATTAAAGTATAATTAGATTTTAAAATCATTTTCTTTAAAAGTTATATAAGTAAATAATAGAAAATGAAATAATAAAAATATAGAACATATATAAAAACAAAAACATATGTTAATATAAATAGAAATATAATAAATAACACATAAAGTTACATGTGTTAGCATTTTAATATGAGAATTAACAAGTGTAAACTATTTTAACATTTGTAAAGATTAATATCATGCAAATATAACAAGTGTCACGTACTTTTAATTTTTCTTTTCATTTTAAATCTAAAAAAAAGAATGAACAAAGTTATATAAACACATCTAACCCCTACATTTCATTTTTCTTTCACATTGCCTCAAAATAAAAAAACTAAGAAAAATTTCAAACCTGGAAACTGAAATACAAACCAGAGATAAAGATCAAAACAAAGGTAAAACCATGAAAGGAATTAAAATCAAGTCAAGATTCAAATCAAATAACCACTTCTCTTTCAGTTTCTAAAACCTAGAAGCAACTCAACTAAGTTTTAGATCATCAAGCAAGCTAATAGTTCAGGATTCAAATTCATCTCAGAAATCCTCAGATTATTTCAAATAGGAAGAAAGCTTCTCTGTTCATACATAAGGTGAGTAAACTTCATCTTTAAATCAAATCTTATCAATATTCTATGAGTAAACTAAATCTTCCTTATTCCCTGATGCATGTAATATAATATGAAAGTATTAGTAAGAAATGTTTGTATGAAAGTGTAAACATGTTTGTATGTATATAAGTTGAGTACAGTGTGCATATCTGAAGCAGGTCTCTGTTAGTCTATAACAGACTAAATATATTCTAAATTTAATCTCTCTCTTCATATAAATTTAAATAGAATATGATGTTTAAGGGAATAATGATTGGGTTAACTAATCTTGAAAAAAAAAGCTCATAAGTTAAATTAGAAAGTAATAAGTGGGAAATTAGTAATTTATAGTAAGAAATTAATTCAAGTCAAATTTGGATTGTTAATTCCCTATTTTTATTGTAAATTTGGATTTGTTCCTAGAACCCATGATTTTTAGTATAGAAATTAGGATTATTAAGACCAAGGTTAACAGGAATTCTCGAGTTGAACGATATTTGGGGAAACGTCGATTCTTGTCGACAGGGGAAGATTTGATCATCGAAGTTTGGTCTAAAGCGAGCTTGGATGTAGAAGCTCATGGGAAAAATGGAATTGGAATTTATTGACCACTGGGAAAGACGAACAACGTCGATTTAGGGTTACAGGCTGGGTTTTGGTTGGGTATGTTTACTGGATATTCGCGGCGACGTACCAGCATCGAGGTGGATAGGAGTTGGAGGAAGAGGACGATGGAGGACAGACAAAGTTTAGGCCAGAGTTTCATAGCCACCAGTGGTATCGGGTAAGATTTTGGAGATCGACGTGTTTCAGGTTTCATTCGAATCGCTCGATTTCGTGTGGATGAGTTTACAAGATTTCTAGGTTGTCGAACGGATTGACGACGATGTCGCCGACATGGTGATGGTTCTGGCGCCGGTCGGTGGTGGCCTGAATGCTTGTGCATGTGCACCGCATATCATCGTATCGGTTTGCTAAAAAGGTAGAGGAAGAAGGATCGATCTCGGGTTCGAACGCGAGGAAAGGTTGTTTTGGCTCAAGAAATTGATCGGGAAGGTTTGTGTTGGCCCGTGTTTGTGGTTGATTCCAGGTTAATGTTAACAAGTTTTTTTAGAAATTGAAATAAATGTTGACCACGTTTTAAACTATAAAGGAAAGCTTGATCAAGTATAAAAGAATAAGGGTGGGGTTGGTACCAGTTTTAGGGTTTAAAGTGAAGATAAAGATTAAAAAAGTTTTAAATTTAATAAGTATTCAAAGAATATGAAATAAGTTTTCCCAAAGTAAATTTATTTAAACAAGTTCTAAAAACAAGTTTTCTGAGAATTGATTTAAAATTAAAAATATGTTTAAAATTGTTTTGGTTTTGAATAATTATATTGGAATGATTATTCAAAATATTATTAAGTGTTTCAAATAGAATTTGATGATATGATTAAGTATGTGATTAAAATAAGTGGTTATCTTAAACAAATTTAGGCTTTGAGTAATTAAGAGGTAATTACTTATTATAGGTAATTCAAGGGTAATTATGTAATAAAAAGTTAATTACAAAATAATCGAGGTAATTAATTTATGAAAATTTCGTTAATATGATAAATTATAAGATTTTTAAATGGAAGTAATTAGAGAATAATTAATGAAAAAGACTAAAAGGATAATTACTTAAAATGGAAGTAAATAAATGGATAATTTCTGAATGAAATTAGTAAGGATAATCACATAGTGCAAGTGATTAGAAGAATAATTGTCTTATGTAATTAAAGGATCATTAATAGATGAAATAATTACTGAATGAAATTAATTAAGGTGATTTGTGTAAGTAATTAAGGAATAATTGATGTAATTAATTAATATAATTAATTAAAGGAAAGGTTTATGGTTAATTAAAGTTAATTAAGCAGGATTAAAGATAATTAAATTAATTTAAACTGGGTGATTAAATTAAATTAATTAAGAAATGTTTGATTATTAATCTTTCTTATAAATGATAAACTTGAATTGAATACCTTAGTTTCTAATATTGAGTTGTGATGTATTGTGCCATGATATGTTGGGTTGAATTATGATATTGTGAGTTATCTATCGATAATTGATTTGTTGTGAGGATGCGAGAACTTGTATTTAAATTGATTCGTATCCACTTAAATAATAGTGATTAAAGATGATAATGAATTCAAAGAGACCAGGGTCGGGTATCGGTAATACCCGAAACTACTTCGATTAGTAAACTAATTCCTTATAAAATTGGACATGTGAGACTAATTAGGCTGGAATGGAATAAGCTATGTAAACTGGACATTTAACCTGAGAACTGTTGCGTGTGAAAAATGTTTGACTATAATAAGTAAGAACACCTAAAAGGTACGAGTTACCTTGGTAATTGACAATTTATATAGATTGATATTTCATGTTATATGTGTTTACTCATACACGTTTCTAGCCTGACCCGTGTGTTACTTTGATGTAATGCTCGGGTCAGACCGAGTATTACAGATTTCCAAGTAAGGACGTCCTGGGGCTCAAGAGGCGAGCTGGATGGCATGGACATATTGAGTATTCCACTGATAAATATTATTGTTTAATTTGGGATAAGTTAATTTTAACTGTCCAGTGTTTGTATCGATGTTGTAACTCTGATGTATTGTATGTAATTAACAGATAACCTTTCTTTGTATAACTATTATTATTTGATATTATACTTTACCCGCTGCGATTATGAGATTCCGTGTCTTTTTTCTATTCCTTCTTCTACTTCTTTTCTTCTTTTCCTTAACGATCTGGAATTTTCGGGTTCGAAAACTGCAGGTATTTACATTTGGTATTAGAGCTGAAGGTTTAGCGAGAACCTTGGCTCTAGTGGGTTTACTCATTAAGGATAGGGTCAGTGGTACCCTAGAATGAGTTGAGTGTGTGTGCGTGCGCATGTGTGTGTGTGTATGAGCGCGTACTTGTTATTTTCTTATATAAAGGTTTCAAAAATGGTTTTAGTGAATGATTTTTATGAAGGCTTGTATTTTATATATAAAGCAACAATTGGTTGTTGGATATTTAAATTGAATAAGAATTAAGTGATATATATACATATATATATATATATGTATATATACATATATATCAAAATGGGAATTGAATAAAATGAACTATACAGATAAGATGAATTAGAATTGGTTTCAAACCAAAATATGGAATGGTTATTGTGTTTAATAATGGGATGTTGTTTTCTAGTAAACATTGATAAAGAAAAATGAAAAAGTTTTAGGGAAGAAAACTTTTAGATGATTATAACTTATAAATTGAAGTGGGTTTTAAATTGTAAAGTTTTGAATCCTAAGTCTAGGAACATTTGAAATTGTTTTCAAAATGTTAAAAGAAATGATATTATTCAGACTATTTTGAATGTGATCTTATTTTAAAATAAGAGATGTCTGAAAATTTTAAAGAAAATTTATTATGAATTAAAACCAAAGGTGGTTTAAATTTTAAGGTATAAGTTGGTGTGCAAAGGAAATAACTTTATATATAAGGGATATACATGATATCAAAGATGATTTGAAAATAAACTCTAAGTGTTGAGTTTTAATTTTTTCCTTGGAATGTGATATGGAAACCCAAAGTGATAAGTCTTTGAACTTATAAGTAAGTAAGAATATTGATTGAAATTTAAAATTTAAAATGGAGGATTCAAATTTAAGTAAGGTTAACCGGATTAAATTGAATTCAACTTGGAGGAAGTTAAATAAGTTTGAATAAACAACTTGATTTGGAAATTTCAAGATGAAATTGAGATATAACTTAGGGAAGGTAAATGAGTTGATTTAGAAGGGAGATATACAAGATCTCAAATGAGTTTGAATTCGGGGCATGGGTAATAGATGTTATATATGGATGTTTTAAGTAAATTGGATGTTAATTTACTTTGAATTATCCTAATATCATCCTGTTGTTATCAATAATCTATGAAACTGTGAATTGGTTTGTTAGAAATGAATTAAAAAGTGGATTGTGATATTTTATGTCTATTGTAGAAATTAAATGGAAATAAAACTTTAATTTGAAATTATTTAAGTAATTTTGATTTTTGAAGATAAAAAATGAACTTGTAAAAGTGAAATCACTTTGAACTTAAGTTTGGATGTTTAAAGGGTAGCTTACAAGTTTAAGTTGTTAAGGATTGATTTCAAAATTTAAATTGGGTAATAAATTGGATTTCAAAGATAAAATTGTTTACAAAGGATTTGAATTATTATTTGAACCTAGAAATAAGTTTATGAGGAAGTAAAAGTAATTTAAAATAAGATTTTGAGATTTGGACTCAGAATTAAATGTTTAAAGGGTCTTAACTTTTACTTGAAAACTTGAGATAAGTAAGTAAAAGCGATTTGAATAAATATTAAAACGTTGATCTCAAAATTTAATTGTATAAGTACTTGGGTTGTTAAATCAAAAAGTAAAGGTTAATTTGATTTAAAGAAATTAGATCAACATTTGAAATTTAACTCGAATTTATATAATTCGAGATGATTTAAAGTGAGATTGAATTTGAAATTAGTTCAAATTGAAATTTGATTTAAATAATGTGGATTTATGATTAAAGTTGAATAGTTTTAAATTCAAATGGAATTTGATTTGAATTTGGAAAGAATCGGTTAATTCAACTTGAATTGGGATTAATTCCAACTAGAGTTGAAATGAAGTTGTTTAAATTGATTTGGGATTGAATCAATATTAAGAGGAAGCGGAAATTTAAAATTGAATTGATTGGAATGTAGATTGGGTAGTGGAATAGTTTGGCTCTGAAACTATTTTCAAACAAATTATTTTAATATAGGCTTTCTTAAATCTATTTTTCCAAGCTATTTACTATATAAAACCTTTCTTTTTACATCCAGACTATTTTATACTTATTTTACAATTATTTTTGGAACTACTTAACAATTTTAAAGCTGTTTTATAAACTAATTACTGTTTTTCAACTTATTTATAACTAATTACTATTTACCACTATTTTGCAATTATCTAACTAATTTATAACTATTTTACAATTACTTAACTATTTTACAGCTATTTTACAAATTAATAATTATTTTTCAACTACTTATCTATTTTAATTCTTCAAGCTATTTTCTAAATTTAAGTTGTACAGAGTTCAAACTGTGTATGGTTAAATAATTATTTGAGATAAGAATTGAGGTGTTAATCCAAATGGAATTTGAAGCAATTGTGAATGAGTGAATAGATTCATAAATGAATGTGAATAGAAAAGAGAAATTGGTTTGGCTCATAATCAATGAGGATAAATACGTAGGATGTACGTATGTTATTCTATTCGCATAATGGTTAGATCCAGATTCGAGCATAGAATTTTGTTATAATATATCGATCCAAGTTGGGAATTTTCACTCGATTTTCGATGGCGAACCTGGACATGGATTCTTGATTGGTTCTGGATATTCTCTATCATAGTTATGGCTATGCAAGGAGAATGACGGTTTCTTATCAAGAAACAGATCAGAGTCTGCATGAGGAAGTCGAGTGGACGATACTAGTTTGGAAGTGAAATTGCGTGATCGAGTGAGCGATCAGATTTGATATTGCGTACGGATGATGTGTGTACATCGTACGGGTTTGAATGAAAGAAATATTGAAATTTGTGGATAACAACTGTAAAATGGTTTTGGAATGAAAAGTATATGTTGTGAAATGTATGACGAAATAAAGCGGAAATTGGATATTTCTATGGTAGAAATTTAATTTATGAAGTAATATGGTAAGTGATTTTATAGGGTAATCCAGTTTGAATATTGATTTAGCATAAAAAAAGTTATGTACATATAACTGGTAAACTTCCCTTGTTGAGTCATTTACCAGAAGAAAAGTGTTTTGAAAAGTATTTGAAGTATAAAAAGGAACTTTATACAAGTATGAAATGATCCAATGATTTTTCAAGGTTATATACATCTATACATATATAAAGGATCTTATGCGAATGATCTTGGAGAAAAGGTTTTTGGAACCTATGGATTTTGGAAAGGCTTTTTATTTTTGGGGAAAAATAAATTTCAGAAATTTGGAAAGCCTAGTTTGAGAATTATCGATTTTGGGATAATCGATTTAGAGAAAGAGATTTATATGAGATTCATACTAAGTGTATGACTTGGAAGATACTATATATTTATAGTATAAAGTGTTTTGAAAATGGCTCTGGAGAAAAAGGCGCTTCCTTGAAATGAACTTCTCAGGAGTACTAGGTTGGTACTGTCTTGAGCCCTAAAGGGGGTTCTAAAGTGGATCCTGTGAGGAAGTGCGGACAAACTGAAGTTCTTGAGGATTATTGGATAGCGAAAGTTAAGGGCGATGATGCCTACAGAGGCATTTGGGATATGCTGTGATGACAGTGTAACTCGATGTCGCCGCGATCTACCGTGGACCATAGCGGAAATCGTGTGGAGGTGAGTGTCAACAGACTACTCTTGATTTTGCCGGGATGGCAACGTAACCTCGGTAGACTGCGATCTATGGTCGAGGGGAGAAGTTTCATTCTTCTGGCAGTGAAATTCGAGGGCGTTGATGCCTATAGTTATAAGGGTTTTTGTAATGACCCGTAAATTTTATGGTTTTAATTTGGTAGAATTAATGAGTTTTGTAATTAAATTTAGTAGAAAAAAACTTTATAAACAAATATTGAAATGAACACTAAATTGAATTTTATAAATGGCGACTTAAAACCTATTTACTAGAAATTTGAATAAATTTCAATAAATGAAACGGGTTTAGTATTATACCTGGATATAAATTTCATTAAAGGGGAATTAACTAATACGTTCATGTAAATTAAGAAATTATTGGAATAAATGATAATTCCATTCATACTTGTAAGCGGTTATTATAAGTTGCATGTTGGAAGGTTGATTTAATTGGAATTTAAAATTTAATTTAAATGAAAAAATATATAATGGTTTACAATAAAGGAAATTTAGGAAATAAGGTTAGAATAAGTTGAAAAGTAATAACCAAAATAAGGGAATAGTATTAATGTAAATAAAGTTGAAACAAATTGGATATAGAGGAATAAATGTAAGCATTAAATAAATTAATTAATGTGGATTTCAATAAATGATAATTGAATAAAAGTCAACGTTCTCTAAGTAATCATATTACTTGTTGGAAAGTAATACGTAATTGATTGAATGTGATTGCGAAATGTAAAATTTGTGTATATACGGAATTTTAAACAGTGATTGTTAAGTAATAAAACTATATAGACATGTAAAGGAAATAGGTAACAATCTATATGTTATTTATTTTATTTAGTATGATGAATAAAGGTTGGAATTCAAATTTCAATTAAAGGAGAGTAGGTAGTATGTTATTAGGAAGTAAATTTAAAAGTAGGATAACAACTATTATAAATTTCTTAATTAATTGGTCAATAAATTTATTGAAATAACGATCATTTAAATGTGAGTAATTACAAGGGCGTTATTGATTATAAGCGTTACTTTAATAATTAGGATTAATTGAGTGTAACAACCCGGGATTTGCATTACCGAGAAAGAAAAAAAAATTTAGGATTTTATTTAAATGGAGCAAATGGATTTTTGGGATAAGGATAATTTATTTAAAAATATGGAAATTTTAAATAAATGGGTATTTAAAAATGAGGCGAAGTATTAGTTTGGAACAATTAAAAGTTAATGGGAAATTTAAAAAGGGGATTTGGTTAAGTATGGGTTTTCATGGCTGTAACGACCTAGAAATTTTGGATAATTTAAATTTGAATATTTAATTGATTTTAAATGATAATAAGTAGAAATTTGAAGTTAAATAATTTATTTCTCGAATATTTGGATTTAATTTGGTCAATTAAATCTATAATTTAATAATTGGAATTCCAGGAATAATTAAATATTGGGTTAAATTTGATTGAAAATGATTTGGAAAATTTTGTTATATCATACTGAATTTATAGTAACGTTATAGAACTTTTAAAATTGGATTTGGAATTTATTTGTGAAAATCGAATATTTTAATATTTAATTATCGACTGAAAAATAACCAATTTTTGAACAGTCTCAGAATTGAACGAAACGAGTTCCATTGGATCCGTAATAGTTAGTTATTATCGGATTTCAATTTTCGTAGCAATCGGAGTTGTCGTTTGACCGTGGCAGCTCGAAACGCATCGAAATTGTTTTAATATTAATTCGGCGAGTAAAAATAGCCATTTTTCAAACGGTCTCGGATTTCGACGAAACTAGTTTCATCGGATCCGTAATGTGATATTATTGTAAGATTTCAAATTTCAAGTCGATCGGATTTATCGTTTGTCCGGTACAAACCAAAACGCCTAGAAAATCGTTTAAATCTGTTTAAATTTAAATTGACCGTTTATTGCCGTATCTCACACATACGATGGAATTAGCTTTCGAAACCTGTTCCATTGTGTCCGGAAAGCGGAAAAACCCTAAGATCGCCTGTCGGAACGCGTAGATTGGAGGTCGTTTGCATAAGTTGTTAAATTGGAAATTTTATTATTAAAATAGTATTAATAACATATATATATTAATTAATATTTTTTAAAACCCTAATCTATTCTCGTGGCCGCCACCTCCATCAATTAATGGCCGAAATGCTCCTATCTTCCCTCTCCAATTTCTTCAAATCCAAGCAACGATTCGTGAAACTCCCAACATGAAAGTCGTAGAGGATGGTGAGATCTTGTTATCCAACGGTGGATCTCAGCTATCATCGTCGTTTGGAAGCAGGATGGGGCCGCGTTCCCTGGGAGTTGCGCACGTTTTTTCTTGATGATGGTGGGGCCGAGCTCGAGGCCCTTCTGGCCGAGCATGGAGTGGAGCGCGAGCTTCGTTTTGGCACTCCCTGATCGCTCTCAACTCGTTCGTGGTGGTTGGATTTGTTAACCCTAGTTTGGCTTGTATGGGTTCATGCGCACGGTAATTACCTGGAGAAGATGGATGCGCGCGTGAAGAAGAGAAGGGGGGGGGGGGAGAGGAGATGTGCGGCCCAGATCAAGGTGAAAAAATAAATAAAAAGAAAATGTTGATTTTATTATATTATGAACGTGTACAAATTTTAAAAATCAATATCTTTTTGCTGCGAGGTCCGATTGGGACAAAACAAATTGCGACGGGTTCGTATTGAGGAGCTCTTCGTGATGCAGCCAGTTTGGAGTCGATTGGCGTTCGTTTGAATTTTGGGTAAAATTAAACGTTCGTTTAATTTTATTCGAAACGAACGCTGAATCGGAAATAAAACCAAGGTGAGAACTCCTCGCTCAATCAAACCGTTGGGTTTAAAATTTTAAATAGTTATTGTTGATTGATGATTGCTGTTTGATTGTGGTAGTAGATATAGTAGGATATATACTATATATAGCAATATATATATTGGCATATGTATATATCGGATTTGATTTCCCGCCTCGTATAACGGATGAGACCCTATTGCGCCGCCTATTAAGCGGATAATATTTTATTAAACCCCATATACCGTGATATTCCACCTTGAAGTGGAATTGGTATTGTGCTAACGTCTGTGGATGCAGGGAAACAGTTTGGAGGGATCCAACTGGATTCCTCGCAAATAATTATTTGTTTATAAATATTGTGTTGATTGTTGACCATCATATCGATATATGATGTTTGTTCCCGTGATTGACTATTTGATGCTGTTGCATCATCGGATTCATTTTTAAAGTTAAAAAATAACGATTTTGAATTTAAAAGGGTTTTTAAAGTGATTTTCCAAAGTATATGTTTTATTAATTTTTTTTATTGATTCACTTTAAAATAAATAAACGTATAAGTTTTTATGTTGTAAAAATTAATATTTTTAGGAAATATAACCAAAAGGAAAATTTTAAATTAAATAGATCTTTAAAATAGTTAAATTGGGAGTTGCTGTCTAGAGTTAGGTTATCAGGTTATTCTGGTTTTCGGGAGTTGCTGTAGCAATTTGGAGGCGAGCTTGGATGGCATAGTCTATTATCTATTGTATATAGTATTCTTTTCCTCTGTTTTATTGTTGTACACTCTGATGATGTGATGTAATGTGATGTATGTATAAAATGTATAGTTCTTTTGTTTTAATGATATTCAGTTATCAATTATATGTTGTTCCGCTGCGATTGTGAGATTCTGATATTGTTTCCTGTTCTGTTGTTTGTTTCTTCTTCTTCTATCTTTCTCTCTCTTCTTCTACCTCTTTCTTCTTCTTTAAACCCTAAAGATTCGGAAGTTCGTTCCTCTTTGGCTGGATTGTTGTGGAATGTTGCCAGCTCAAAGGAGTACGGATTCTCGGGCCTTTACATTTGGTATCAGAGCATATGGTTAAGCGACAACCATGGCTCTGTTGGGTTATTACTCATTAGAGATAGAGTCAGCACTGCTCTAGAATGAGTGTGAATGTAATAATAGATATGAGCGCGTATTTGTTAGTGGATATAAAATTGTTTTATATTGTGATGATTGGTTTTTTAAGTGGTATATGGATTATGGTCGGCATAGTCTGTACAACTCTATCGATAGGGATCTCTAAACACTTATACAGAACAATTCGACACGATATTGATTTAAATTGGGTAAATGAAATAATTTTACCTTGACTATATTTTCTATATAAAGGAAATAATTTTTCAAGAATTATTGAAGTGTGTATATAATTGATTGCTTGGTTGTTGTAAATAATATATATATATATATATAATATAATCAAAGTTGTTTGAATAAGTTAAATAAAAGCAACAATTTAAAAAGGAATAATAGCATAAACAAATGAATTATAAGTATGAACTTATAATTAGAATAATTTACAATTGAAAATAATCTTATGTATATAAGAAGTGAAATTTTATAAGTAAAGATTTATAAATGTAATTTATGAATAAAAAGAAAACTTTTTGAAAGAATATTTAGCACTGATTTCACTATTGTTACTGGAAAATAATAAGGGTGATGACTGCAGCATCATCAGTATCATTTTCGAGTTTCTATGTGATGGATTTGTTACAATAATGAATTTAAAATTTAAGTTTTGTTTGTAATAAACAAATTTGAAATTAAAATTCAACTTGAAATTGTTAAATACAAGTGAAAAAGGGTTTTGTACTTATAATGTGAGTTGGAAGTTGAATAATAAGTTGTATAACTTATAGAATGAGAAAATGTAAGTAAAACCAATTATTGAAGTGGTTAAACAGTTAAGTAAAATGAAATATGAATTTGAATATTGATATGAATTTGACTTAAGTAAAAGTTGAATAGAATTTACTTTAAAATTGAAATCCGAATTGGATTGTCAAGTGGAAACTTAAGTTTAATTGAACAAATGATGTTTAATGGAGTATAACTTAAGTGAAGTTGAATAAAAATTGATTTTGTATCAAAGTAAAATAATCAAGTGAATTAAAAAAAAATTGTGAACTTGAGTTATATAAATGGAATTCAATTTTATTTGTAAAAGAATTAGCAATTGAATTAAAGAATGGATTGAATGTTAATCAAATTGAATGTAAATAAGTTGATATGAAATGATGTATGTAAGTGTAAATTCATTTCAAGCTAGTTGAATAATTGAATGAAAATCAATTGAATGTTAAACCAATTGGAATTAAAACTGTTGAACCAAATTGAATGTAATGAGAGAAAAATTAATAATTTGGTTTTATTGGATATACATTGGTTGTTAACTTGTTGTTAGTAGATTGTATGTAAATTCATTAAGTGTAATGAAATTGAATTAGCGCATTTGAAAGCTATGTAATTGAATTCAAATTGAAAGTGAAGTAAATGAATTTGAATAGAATTGAATTTGATTTGAGTTGAAAGTGAACCAATGTGAATTTAATTAGTGAATGTAAACTAATTGGAAACGAATGAAAATGAATATGCAACTTCAATAGTAAAGCTAAAATTGGGATAAAAAGTAAGTATCGAAATTTGAAATTGAATTGGCAAAATAGTTTGAATATTGGAAATTGGATACCACTACTAGCAGGATATACAGGTATATAATGGGATTGGGATTTTGATTTTGAAGTTAAAAATTGAATTGCTCGACAAAAAGGTACGTATTTCAATTTTAGTATGAGATTTGATGATTTCCTTCTCCAGCCACTTGGCTTTCCCTTTTCTTTTTGATTCTGAGGGGCCATAGTTCCATTTTGTAGTCGTACCGAGCTAGCCGCGCAAAGGAGACGCTGGCGAAATTTTTCGGAAATTTAGGGAGTTAGAAATTTTTTGAGAAAATTTTGATAGTTTAAAATTTGAATTTAAATTTAAATTTGAATTGTTAAGTAAACAATGTTGTTGAAACTTATAATCGAAGTTAGAAAGCCAATTGAAATGATAGTGAATCCTTAATAAAAATATTTGTGTTAAAATTTGATAAAACTAGTTAGTTTTGGAAAAATAATAAACGGGTTAGGAATTGTTCTCTTAACTTACAATTTCGAGGACGAAATTCTTTTAAGGGGGGAAGATTGTAACGACCCAGAAATTTTGGATAATTTAAATTTGAATATTTAATTGATTTTAAATGATAATAAGTATAAATTTGAAGTTAAATAATTTATTTCTCGAACATTTAGATTTAATTTGGTCAATTAAATCGATAATTTAATAATTGGAATTCCAGGAATAATTAAATATTGGGTTAAATTTGATTGAAAATGATTTGGAAAATTTTGTTATATCATACTGAAGTTATAGTAAAGTTATAGAACTTTTAAAATTGGATTTGGAATTTATTTGTGAAAATTGAATATTTTAATATTTAATTATCGACTGAAAAATAGCCAATTTTTGAACAGTCTCAGAATTGAATGAAACGAGTTCCATTGGATCCGTAATAGTTAGTTATTATCGGATTTCAATTTTCGTTGCAATCGAAGTTGTCGTTTGACCGTGGTAGCTCGAAACGCATCGAAATTGTTTTAATATTAATTCGGCGAGTTAAAATAGCCATTTTTCAAACGGTCTCGAATTTCGACGAAACCAGTTTCATCGGATCCGTAATGTGATACTATTGTAAGATTTCAAATTTCAAGTCGATCGGATTTATCGTTTGTCCGGTACAAACCAAAACGCCTAGAAAATCGTTTAAATCGGTTTAAATTTAAATTGATCGTTTATTGCCGTATCTCACACATACGATGGAATTAGCTTCCGAAACCTATTCCATTGTGTCCGAAACGTGGAAAAACCCCAAGATCGCATGTCGGAACGCGTAGATTGGAGGTCGTTTGCATAAGTTGTTAAATTGGAAATTTTATTATTAAAATAGTATTAATAACATATATATATTAATTAATATTTTTTTAAAACCCTAATCTATTCTCGTGGGCGCCACCTCCATCAATTAATGGCCGAAATGGTCCCATCTTCCCTCTCCAATTTCTTCAAATCCAAACAACGATTCGCGAAACTCCAAACATGAAAGTCGTAGAGGATGGTGAGATCTTGTTATCCAACGGTGGATCTTAGCTATCATCGTCGTTTGGAAGCAGGATGGGGCCGCGTTCCCTGGGAGTTGCGCACGTTTTTTCTTGATGATGGTGGGGCCGAGCTCGAGGCCCTTCTGGCCGAGCATGGAGTGGAGCACGAGCTTCGTTTTGGCACTCCCTGATCGCTCTCAACTCGTTCGTGGTGGTTGGATTCGTTAACCCTAGTTTGGCTTGTATGGGTTCATGCGCACGGTAATTACCTGGAGAAGATGGATGCACGCGAGAAGAAGAGAAGGGGGGGAGAGGAGATGTGCGGCCCAGATCAAGGTGAAAAAATAAATAAAAAGAAAATGTTGATTTTATTATATTATGAACGTGTACAAATTTTAAAAATCAATATCTTTTTGCTGCGAGGTCCGATTGGGACGAAACAAATTGCGACGGGTCCGTATTGACGAGCTCTTCGCGATACAGCCAGTTTGGAGTCGATTGGAGCTCGTTTGAATTTCGGGTAAAATTAAACGTTCGTTTAATTTTATTCGAAACGAACGCTGAATCGGAAATAAAACCAAGGTGAGAACTCCTCGCTCAATCAAACCGTTTGGTTTAAAATTTTAAATAGTTATTGTTGATTAATGATTGCTGTTTGATTGTGGTAGTTGATATAGTAGGATATATACTATATATAGCAATATATATATATATATATATATTCGCATATGTATATATTGGATTTGATTTCCCGCCTCGTATAGCGGATGAGACCCTATTGCGCCGCCTATTAAGCGGATAATATTTTATTAAACCCCATATACCGCGATATTCCACCTTGAAGTGGAATTGGTATTGTGCTAACGTATGTGGATGCAGGGAAACAAGTTGGAGGGATCCAACTGGATTTCTCGCAAATAATTATTTGTTTATAAATATTGTGTTGATTGTTGACCATCATATCGATATATGATGTTTGTTCCCGTGATTGACTATTTGATGCTGTTGCATCATCGGATTCATTTTTAAAGTTAAAAAATAATGATTTTGAATTTAAAAGGGTTTTTAAAGTGATTTTCCAAAGTATATGTTTTATTCAATTTTTGTATTGATTCACTTTAAAATAAATAAACGTATAAGTTTTTATGTTGTAAAAATTAATATTTTTATGAAATATAACCAAAAGGAAAATTTTAAACTAAATAGATCTTTAAAATAGTTAAATTGGGATTTTGGATAATTTTTATTAATAGTTTATATAAAAGATTTTATAAATTGATATCTATAAATTAAATTTATGGGAATTATGAAACGAGTTTATAAAGTGTTAAAAAAGTGTATAATATAGGTTTCACTAAAAACCATAGATTTGTAAATCTTGAGAGTTATAAAATAAATAGATGTTGAAATAAAGGTTTTATAAGTAATTAACTTATAAAAATGGATTTTGGGCATTTAAAAGGGGACATTTATAGAAATTCTTAATAAAGGAGGTTTTTATAAGTTGAAAACTATTATAAAACTTAAAGGAATCTTAACAGTAACAAGATTTAAGAAATTGTGAAGTTTTAAAGGAACGGTTTAGTAAATAAATAGATTATAAGCTCTTAACTTATAATACGAACTTTTGGTATAGAAATTGGGTTTATAAATTGAATTGGCTTAATAAAAGAGATTTCTAAACCGAAGTTATTAATAGAAATAGAATTTATAAACGTTGTTTATAAATTTGAAATCAATGGAATTTGCTAAATTGAATTTAGAATTGGTTAAAGGAGTTATATTCACTCTTTTAAACGATGAATATATTATTAAGTCAAATGGGCATGTTTTGGGAGAAGAATGTTTTAAAGGGAATTTTAAAACGATTTAAAGATGCTTTAAAATGCATTAAGTATCGAATACATAGATTTCAACATTCATTGTTGAAATAGGCGTTTTCGAGAAAATAGAGAAACGGTGGACTATAACACTGTTGTTATAGTAAATGGTTTCCAAATGGAAATATTTTGTGTAGTATTGGAATTTATGTTTCTATTTTTATTTCAAATCCCTATACTAGTGATTATGGGTTGTCGTAACGATGTTTTACGCAACATCCGTTTTAACCCAAATAAATGTGAATAGGAGAATGGTTTTCTTAAAAGGATGATATATATAGTTAACCGTGATTTAAGTATATTGAATATCTTCAAATTGTTGAAAATAAATAAATTTGTGAATTACTTATTATTAAATAAGTATGGAAATGCTTTTCCAATATGAAATGGAACGTTTTTGAGAATTTATCTTTTAAAGGTAAATTGTAAGCGAATATTTTGAAATCGATTTGAGAATCGTATACTAGTAGATATTTGGAAATTTGAAATTCGCTATGGAATTTGTAAAGGAAGGGAAATTTGTTAAAAATAAATATTGATTTATTTTGAAGTACAGAAAATAAATTTACGAATTGGAACGTAAGTTTAAAATAAATCGGTAAGGATTTATTTGATGATTTGGAATTTGTTTTCAAAGGGTATAAAAGATGAAAAGTAATTTGAAATTGGTTTTCAAATGGTTGAAGTGTGGAGATTATACCGTGTAAAGATATTTTTGGTAAAACAAATAATTTGGGCAATTATTTGGAAGGTGTATATATATCTTGTAAAGATATTTTTGGGATTAAATAATTTGGAAAATTATTTGGAATCCGATGATGTTGCGCATCTCTATTGATAGTTAAATAACCGACTATCAGTAATTACCCTTGGATGGTGTTTGTTGTGATTGTTTGGAATTGAATGCTACACTTATTTTTAAAATAAGCGCTCGCTATTCGGTTTAGCCAGGGGAGGACCTTAGTGTCATATAACCCATTCCGAATATGCGATACGTTGTTTGGATCGCATTTGAAGACCGGTGTGAAGACCAGGTATTTGTGAAAACGATAGGATGACCTATCGATTGTCTCTGCATCGTTAGCTACGGTATGTAGATTTCCTTTGTGATGGGAAATTTTATCGGGATTGTGGATACCCGGATTGCAAGGGCTTCTTTGGAAGTGCCTTCGGTTCTGTTCGAACCCGGAACAGACTTGTATGGTTACGTGTCTGACATTACATTTTGAGATATAGAGCAGATTTCTTTTCAAATACATTTCTGTTGGTGGCATAGAATTTATTCTCTTAGCTTAACACCCTTCTCTGAGACGTACGAGCTCAGAGGTTATGTAGTTGAAGGTTATCAGTGATATATTCCCAATCTGGTAATGTGACATGCTGAGTGCTGCTGTGTGATGATCATTGGTTGGTCATTTGTGATATGATCATTTGTTTGATCATTTATCTTTGTAATCATTGCTTTCGTCATCTGTTGACCCAAAGCATGGCTTTGTTGCACAAAGCGTAGCTTTGTGGATGAGACTTCGTCAGACCACACTCCCCGGAAATGGTCGAAACAGGAATATGCGGCAAGGTTATGAGGGTCGCGCCCTTTAGGGTATGTCATTTCCTTCTGGAAAAGGGTGGTATCATGGTATGGAGCACAGATACTTACTCATGTTGATACACTATATCTATTACTGTGTGGTGTTGTTGGAATCGAGCGCTCGGATAAAGGTCCCAAAGGACCGGGGGATGACATATTCGTGTAGTAGTTACCAAGTTACAGAGGTAACCCGGCCTTGTGTTTGCAGAGATCTAACCGTAACGTTAGTTTCTCGGGACGTCCCGCCAGAGGCGATCCCATGTGGCAGTAGGAAGTTCCTTAGCCTGACCATTTGTTGCAAATCCATTCATCCAATACGTGCCTTGTACGGTTTTAGTTGTATCACCTGCCATTTACTTATGGTGGCGCCCCACTGTTTAGATGGTAGCTACAGTAGGCATACGATACTGGTCGTATGCTGGCTAGGATTTATATTCTACTTTCGAAATTGTTTTCTACACTATGCACTAATAATAATATCAAAAATGATTTGATTTTACGTAGTAAGCATCTTTGACTATCATAAGGAGAAATCTCCTCCAATTCTGCGTTTGCATTGTGTGTGTGGCGGGAAGCCTTATGGTAGTTTCATTTTCAAAAAGCATTGCGAATTTACTTTAAAAATATTTCTTTGTTTGTTTTTAAAGATAAACTGTTTTGAGTTCTCACACCAGTCCCATGACTGACCTGGAGTTTATTGTTTCCTTTCTAAACACTGGGTGCCCACTATTTTCCACACGGGCAGTCTAGAGTTAGGTTATCAGGTTATTCTGGTTTTCGGGAGTTGCTGTAGCAATTTGGAGGCGAGCTTGGATGGCGTAGTCTATTATCTATTGTATATAGTATTCTTTTCCGCTGTTTTATTGTTGTACACTCTGATGATGTGATGTAATGTGATGTATGTATAAAATGTATAGTTCTTTTGTTTTAATGATATTCATTTATCTATTATATGTTGTTCCGCTGCGGTTGTGAGATTCTGATATTGTTTCCTGTTCTGTTGTTTGTTTCTGCTTCTTCTATCTTTCTCTCTCTTCTTCTACCTCTTTCTTCTTCTTTAAACCCTAAAGATTCGGAAGTTCATTCCTCTTTGGCTGGATTGTTGTGGAATGTTGCCAGCTCAAAGGAGTACGGATTCTCAGGCCTTTACAATGGCTATATTAACACTTAAACAATTTTTATACATGTTTAGAGCCACTCTCTCTTAAGGGGTCCATTAGCCTAACACAAACCCACTTAAAATTCTTTAAATTATCTCAAACTCTTAACCCTCATTCATTCCAACCCTAATCAAAAAAATTTCCTAAAACCCTAAACCTAAAAATGGCCTCCATGCTTAGGAAAGCATCATCCTCTCTTATATTGGCTTAAGCTAGTTAAAGTAAGGGAAGGTAATGTAAAAACCCTCTTATAATCCATTTCTAACTCTCTTTAATTTCTGAAAATCATGTTGTAACTCTTGGTTTTATGTGTTTTGGTATCTTTCTAGCTCCTTGATCATCATCTCTTAGCTTTGGTTAGTGCCATATAGGTGTTTGTTCTTTTGCTTAAGAGGAATACTAGGTAAACCCTCTCCTAATCTATGCATAAGCATCTCTTAATTTCTGGAATTAGCCTAGTAGCACTTGATTTGTTGTGTTGCATGAATATCAAAGCTTGTTGATTATCATTCCTTCCATTTGGACATTGCACACAAGTTGCTTGCTATATTGGTTGTGAGGTAATGCTAGCTATATCCTCATCATTTTCATGCTATGGCTAGATATATATATATCTATGGTATGATTTAATAATTGTTAATGGTCATTACTAAATCATTTGAGCAAGAAAAATTGAATTAATTAGCTCATTTCTCTATGTTTTGCAAAATTCTAAAACTGATTTTTGCTGCAACTTTGACCATGAATATCTCTTTCATTATCTGATGAAAACATGCCAAATCACTTCCTAGTGATAGTTAGTATTGCCATCTAATACCCCTCCAAATTTCGTAGCATTCGGTGATCAGTTGAATGGTGAAATCTGGGCTCAAAAACGGACCTGAATGCAGTTTCAATGTTGGTTTCTGAGCATTTTTCCCTGTTTTCAGTTTTGAAACTGGAACTTTGTGACAACGCCACGGTCACATCCTTGGTCGGAATCCAACGTTTTTGGACTCATTGGAGAATTGGAGTTTCGAACTCCATCTCTAGAAAGTTTGATTAGTATCCGAGTTCATTTGACTCTTCGAAATTGCTGTCGAAGAGGGACCCGGAACTCAGCCTAAAACAATGTATTCACTGTTTCCGGGTCCGACTTTGGAGCGCCGCTGCGACTTCGTTTCAAGTCGTAAATCGAGTAATTCATTTGGAGTTCTAAAGTAGGAATGTCGGACTACGTTCCTACAAATTTTCATGCCGTTCGGATTCGGTTTGCTAGTCCGAATAATTTTTTGAATTTGGGTTCGCGTTAGTTTTGGACTATTTTCCAACACTTAGAATATTCTCAGTGAAAGCATTTCTCCCTGTTTTCAGTTTTGTAACTGTTATCCCGCTTTTTGGCAAAGCCGTGATACCAAAAGATTGTTCGAAAACAAGAAACAGTTCATCTCAGAGATTGGTTGCACTTCGCTTTGCTATGGATATCGATGAATTTTGTTCGAGTCCGGATTGTGCCAGAATCGACAAGACATGACAAGCAAATCCGCGAGATCCAGCGTTTCAAGTTTCAAGTTAATCCGAGTTCGTATGCTCAAGATATGATGGATTCAATTTGAGGAAGATAGCACTTGTTCGGTTCGAACCCATAGGATACCCCATAGTTCGAACTGATAGCCAGAGACTATGTTCGAATCCATTGATTCGACTCCACCTACTTCGAATCCATCGCCTTCGAACCCATCGAGTCGAACCCATCAGAGTGCCTTGGTCCGACTCCGTCAGCTTCGAACACATGAGGTATAGCCGTGCCTCGAATCCATCAAGATAGCAACAGTACGAATACACCCTCGTATGCCTTAGTTTGAATCCATTAGGTATATATTGCTTCGAATCCACGAGAAGTTCCTTTGCCTCGACTCCATCGGGCAAACCGCCACTTCGAATCCATCTTCGTATGTCTATGTTCGAATCCATTCAAACCCACCAGATTCGAACCCAAGCCACTACGAACCGATCTTGTTCGAATCGTTCGAGCTCGAACCCACTGGGATACCTCGATTCGAATCGATCGAGTTCAAACCTAGGAACATTAATTTGTTCGTATCCACCAAGTCAACTAGCTTGGATGACGTGTCACTCCACGATACGAAGACAGCAAGATTCACGGAGACGAAGCGCTCAACAAGGAGAGAAGACCGGATCGACTCGAAAGACGCACGCCACCTCATCACAAGGCCATGTAAGCTGATGGATTCGAAGGGAATGGATTCGAAGGGATGGATTTGAACTACACAGCCAGCCGAAAAACTCCAATTTGAATCGATCGTATCTCCTAAACCATTGATCCAAATGCAACAAAATTTTCACAGTAGCTTCCATACATGATAAAGATTGTTCCTGCCAAGTTTCAGCTCGATTGGACCATTTCTTGATGGGTTCGAAATCACTTCGAATCGATGTCAGATCGAGCCGAAACTTGGTGGGGTCGGTCGCGTGGGCCCACTCACGTGCCAGAAGAAGTATCCCGAAGTTTGAGCGAGATCTGGGCCTCCTACGCCTATAAATAGCACCCTGAAGCCTTCAGAAAAGGGGGATCTTTCGGAGCTTCCACCATTGAACGTCCAAACTATGCCGGATTGAATTCCATACTTCATTATCGCTGTTGTATTTAGATTTCAAAGCTATCATCAACTGTAATCCACTGTAATCGATTAATATCATCAAGTGAATCAATAAAGAGAGAACCTTCAGAGTGGACATAGGCAAGATCGCCGAACCACTATAAATCCTGTGTTTGTGATTGTTATCTGTGAATTATTGTGATTGTTGTTGCTTAGAACTGAATTCTATATTGATTGTTGCTGATCTGTGTTGATAAACGGTTGCTTTCACGGTATTGGGTGTTTGTGACCAATTTTGGCGCAAACATTTTTGGTGCTTTCACTGAGAAAAGCTAATTCAGGATAATTTGAATTTGAGGGCTTAAAGATTTAGATCTGAGAACCATGAAGAGACAAACAAGTAAGAAACAAAGGACAGAGAGAAGTGAACATCAAGGAAGTCAAGAGGCTTCCTCGGGAGCGAATCAAGCATCGATCTTCATCACTAGGGACGAAACGGAGACAATGATGAAGAAACAAGAGGGGTTGATCCAGAGTTTATTTCAACAAATAAGACAACTTGGGGCACAGAACAGTGAGGCCAATGGAGTTCAGAACGGAGCAGGACCATCCGGGATAGCACCTGGATTAGGAGGCACACACTTGGAGCATGTAGATCCAATCCCGGAGGAAGAGAGAAGAGTGTCTACGCAACCTGGAGACAACAGAGGAATGAACGCTCAGTCAAGGGGGCAGATTCCAGAATTCCCTCATGAACTCGAGGGGTAGGTCGAAAGCAATGAATGAGGATTGCATCTTGGAGACGAAGATAAATTGGCACAAATGGTTAGGCGAGCCATGAGAGGCGGATTAACAAACAAAGATCTTGAAGACGTAAACAGGAGTCCCTTCTCTCCTGCAATTAGGATGGCTAGGAACCCACCAAAGTTTAAGTTGCCATCAATACAGATGTATGATGGGAGGAAGGATCCCGCGGTCCATTTGACGAGGTACATGAGGCATATGGAGGTGCTGGGGACATCACAGGAGGTTATGGCCCGATGCTTTCCATTATATCTGACAGATATCGCAACATTATGGTTTAGGCAACTAGAGAACGGCTCCATAGGAGCATGGGCAGACTTGACTGAAAGATTCATGAGACAATTTAGGGTTCACATTGCAAGACCCAAGAACGTAATGAGTTTAGCAATTTTGAAGCAGAAGGCTGGAGAGACTTTGAGGAGTTTTCTGACGTGATTCAATGCGGCGGCAGCATCGGTGGATCGGCCAGATCCATCCATGGTTATGATGGCAGCCGTTTCCGGAATAGCTGATGGCACGGATTTCAAAAATTAATTGACAAAAGATCCACCTATGGATCTAGGAGAATTCTATCATGAGGCAGAAAAGTTCTTGCGATTGGAAGACGCGAGTGCGGAAAGAGAAGAAGGAGATGAGCTCAATGTTTACACGGTCAAAGATTGAAATCCTCCTGAGAAAGGTACAGAAACTAGCAAGGGGAAGCGAAAGGCGGAGAGTGGCTATAACAGGTCGATGCGACCACGAAAGGAACCAAGATTTACCACATACTCAGAGCCGAACGAGAGTTTAGAGCGAATCTACCGGGATACCAAAGAACAGGTCCCGTATTGCAGGCCAATGCGAAGGGATCCGACCTCTGACGAAAGGAAATCAGATAAATTTTGTGTATTCCATGAATTAAACGGTCATAGCACTAATGATTGTAGGCATCTGAAGGACGAGGTGGAAGGGCATATCAGGAACGGTATGCTCCTTCAGTATGTGAGGAGGCGAACTCCAGCAGTGGAACCAGAGCGACCACCTTCTACATCAGCCAGGGGTGGCCCTGAACCGGGACACCGTCTGATTATCAATTGACTGAAATAACGATGAACAAGTCGTAAACCTATTGCTAATACGGTTAAGTCATTTACACATGTGAGCTATCGCGCACGATCCATAGGCATGCTCTGAATGACTACCAACCGCATCATAGTGAGATAGTTTACACTTTGACATCCCTGTTTTGCTTTTTGCTTTGATTTTGATCTGAACATTTAGATTCTGTTTGCATGGACATTTCTGTTGTGAGATTCGTATAACCATTACTTTGATATTTGCAATTCCATGAAAAAGTTTATTTTCATGCCCGTTGGATCGCGAACGGTCCACGAGCACCGTTTGTATGGCGATGAACCGCCAGAGTCTTTGGCTCAGAAACTCCCCCGAACATGAACTCCGGCATCGATAATACTAAGTCCCCCCCCAGGCGCACATAATTTGCCACGAACGGCAAACGATCGCGAATGATCACAAATCGCCTCGAACGGCATCCGACCGCGAACGGTCACGATTCACTTATATAACAGTTGATCGCGAACGATCACAATCCGTCTCGAACGGCACCGACCGCGAATGGTCATGATTCACTTATTATGAAATCCGACCTCGAACGGTCACCATTCGCCTTGAACAGCACTTGATCGCGAACGATCACCATCGACCGCGAACGGTCCCTTTCAATCTTTTGTCACGAACGGCATCGACCGCGTACGGTCCTATTCCATCCTTTGCCGCGAACGGCGCAGACCGCGAACGGTCCCGATTCACCTCAAGTGGCATACTATCCCGAACGATCGTCATTTGAGGACATATGAAACTATCAAGTTCTTTACAGATTGGTGATAGGATAAGAACATCCAACTCAAGGCATTGCAAAACACACCTTCCTACCGCAAGGCATGTTTTGGGGGGCAAATGTTATCCCGCGTTTTGGCAAAGTCGTGACACCAAAATATTGTTCGAAAACAAGAAACAGTTCATCTCAGAGTTTGGTTGCACTTCGCTATGGATATCGATGAATTTTGTCCGAGTCCGGATTGTGCCAGAATTGACAAGACATGACAAGCAAATCCACGAGAGCCAGCGTTTCAAGTTTCAAGTTAATCCGAGTTCGTATGCTCAAGATATGATGGATTCAATTTGAGGAAGATAGCCCTTGTTCGGTTCGAACCCATAGGATACCCCATAGTTCGAACCGATAGCCAGAGACTATGTTCGAATCCATTGATTCGACTCCACCTACTTCGAATCCATCGCCTTCGAACCCATCGAGTCGAACCCATCAGAGTGCCTTGGTCCGACTCCGTCAGCTTCGAACAAATGAGGTATAGCCGTGCCTCGAATCCATCAAGACAGCAACAGTACAAATCCACCCTCGTATGCCTTAGTTCGAATCCATCAGGTATATATTGCTTCGAATCCACAAGAAGTTCCTTTGCCTCGACTCCATCGGGCAAACCCTCACTTCGAATGCATCTTCGTATGTCTATGTTCGAATCCATTCAAACCCACCAGATTCGAACCCAAGCCACTACGAACCGATCTTGTTCGAATCGATCGAGCTCTAACCCACTGGGATACCTCGATTCGAATCGATCGAGTTCGAACCCAGGAACATTCATTTGTTCATATCCACCAAGTCAACTAGCTTGGATGACGTGTTACTTCACGATACGAAGACAGCAAGATTCACGGAGACGAAGCGCTCAACAAGGAGAGAAGACCGGATTGACTCGAAAGACGCGTGCCACCTCATCACAAGGCCGCGTGAGCTGATGTATTCGAAGGGAATGGATTCGAAGGGATGGATTCGAACTACACAGCCAGCCGAAAAACTCCAATTCGAATCGATCGTATCTCCTAAACCACTGATCCAAATGCAACGAAATTTTCACAGTAGCTTCCATACATGATAAGATTGTTCCTGCCAAGTTTCAGCTCGATTGGACCATTTCTTGATGGGTTCGAAATCACTTCGAATCGACGTCAGATCAAGCCAAAACTTGGTGGGGTCTGTCGCGTGGGCCCACTCACGTGCCAGAAGAAGTATCCCTAAGTTTGAGCGAGATCTGGGCCTCCTACGCCTATAAATAGCACCCTGAAGCCTCCAGAAAAGGGGGATCTTTCGGAGCTTCCACCATTGAACATCCAAACTCTGCCGGATTGAATTCCATACTTCATTATCGCTGTTGTATTCAGATTTCAAAGCTATCATCAACTGTAATCCACTGTAATCGATTAATATCATCAAGTGAATCAATAAAGAGAGAACCTTCAGAGTGGACGTAGGCAAGATCGCCGAACCACTATAAATCATGTGATTGTTATCTGTGAATTATTGTGATTGCTGTTGCTTAGAACTGAATTCTATATTGATTGTTGCTGATCTATGTTGATAAACGGGTGCTTTCACGGTATTGGGTGTTTGTGACCAATTTTGGCGCAAACCATAACTGAAACTTTGTGACACCGCCACGGTCACATCCTTGGTCGGAATCCAATGTTTTTGGACTCTTTGAAAAATTGGAGTTTCGAACTCCATCTCTAGAAGTTTGATTAGTATCCGAGTTCATTTGACTCTTCGAAATTGCTGTCGAAGAGGGACCCGGATCTCAGACTGAAACAGTGTATTCACTGTTTCCGGGTCCGACTTTGGAGCGTCGCTGCGACTTCGTTTCATGTCATAATCGAGTAATTCTTTTTGCGTTCTGAAGTAGGAATGTCGGACTACGTCCCTACCAATTTTCATGCCATTGGGATTCGTTTTCTGGTCCGAATAATTTTTCAAATTTGGGTTCACGTCAGTTTTGGACTATTTTCCAACACTTAGAATATTTTCAGTGATTTTCTGGTTTTGTCGATTTCTTTGAGATTTGTCTCTAGATTTCGTACACGGGCCTTATAAAAAAGTTTTAAAGCGATTGTTGGCTTCGAAATGGCTTTCGAAATTATTATATAATATTATTTTTAATTATTAAATTAATTACTCCATAATATGAGAGTTTTCAAGGGCCGTTTTAAAGTGATTTCAAACCAATTATAAATCCGTTTTCCGTAATTATTTTCTATAACAAAATCCCACACTCATACTTTAGAACTTCGAGTGATGTGGAAAGGTGCTTAAACGGTTGGGAAAAACTCTGCCCTGTTAAACCGTGTGTATTTCCTTTCCGGTTAATCCCCGACCTATTCGATTGATCGTTTTGGCCTTTCGGCCTAGTTTACCGATGACATGAGGTGAACTTTGTACTGCTTTCAGTGTGAAAGCTTACGATTGGTTAGTAAACCATTTAGGGCGAACGTGGGGTATGGGACTCACGTTAACACTTTACGGGTTCCTTGCTAAAAGTTCGTTACACATTCCTTTTATTACCTTTGGGATAGTGTCTTCGGACTGTCTCCCTTAGAGGTATCGTTTTGGCATCTCTACTTAGATGGCCGTTATACATCACTACATAGATGTATCGTTGTTGGCATCTCTACTTAGATGGCCTGCTATACATCTCTACTTAGATGTATCGTCTTTGACATCTCTACTTAGATGTTTTTGTTTTGACATTTGTGCTTACGTTATGCCGATGATATGACGCTTATTATACATCTCTACTTAAATGTTTGTTTCTTCTCTATATGAGAGATTTTGGTCTTTATTACCATGATATATGTTTCTCTTTTGGAGATTATTATGCTATATGTTGCCTCATTAACTTATCGTGATTATTGTTAAGTTTATCTAACTGATTTGTTTAGCTAGCCTGACCCGAGTATTTTATGCTCGGGTCAGACCGAGTTGTTTCAGGTTAGGTCGTTTGGGACTTAGCTTGCTTCAGTGCTTCCACTTTGGATATATCCGCTATACTATAGATAGCTTTACTTATTATCCATCCTTTATGATACTATGATATTATGACTATCTTGTGTATATTCATTTGACTCACGAATGTGCGAGTAGTGGCTTTGTACCCACTTTTATATTTTGATCTGTACTTGATGTTGTATTGTGCTGAGACTATTTGCTTATTATCTGATGCTGTTCTGTGATGATGTTCATTCTGCTATTATGTTTTGTTCTGATAGATCTTTTAGCCATTGTAGTTTCTTTCTTTAAGTATTTATTGAATATGTCGAACCACATGCGAGAAAAAAAATAGATTCCATTTTTCGACGTGTTCAGTAGATAGTTAAAGTAAGATTACACATGGTCGCTTCCATTATACTCTATTGTCCGCAGTAGCAGACGGTATTATCCATATAATACTTTTTGTTAATGAGGCTCTCGGAGTGGGGCGTTACAGCTTGGTATCAGAGCTTGGTTCAGAACTAAGTATAATAAACACATAACAGTAACACTTAGTACAATACATCTTAGTATGATTCAAATATTACATGCCCTTTCCTCATGACATTGGATAGATAAGTTAGGAATATGTTTAGGAATACATTTATATTCCGTAGTATTCCATTTGAATTATCTATCTTTGAATCATGCTTAACTCGTATCTTATCTTATCTTTCAGTATGGTTGGGAGAGGTAGGAACCTCCGTTCTGCTGATGCTGGACAGTCCAGCAACCCTCACCCAGAGGGCGTATACATGACCATGGACCAGATCATGGAGCTGGTTTGTAACTCTCAGTTACACTCTCAGTCTCCTGCACCAGTTTCTGATGCACCGCGCAAGTCTGCTTTTGCGCGTCTATGCAGCGACTTTATTCATGTCGGAGGGAAGCCGTTCAGTGGCTCCGAGACTATTCTGGAGGTCCAGGCTTGGGTCAGAGTTTGCGAGCGTAATTTTACTCGCATGGCTATCCCCGACCACGACAGAGTTCTTGTTGCTTCTAGCCATCTTGAGGGTCGTGCCTTGGATTGGTATGAGTTGCTTGTCTCCGAGACCGATGAGGCCTCACTCACTTGGGACCGGTTTCGAGAGCGCTTCTTGCTCAAGTTTGTCCCCGAATCTGAGAAGATAGCCCTTGCACGCCGCTTTATTGACCTTAAGCAAGGGATGACCTCTATTGCTGACTACTCATCATCTTTCGAGGCCCTGTCCAAGTATGGCCTCGAGTTCATTAGCTTTCCTTATAAGAAGGATATCAAGTTTGTAGAAGGCCTGAAGAAATATTTGAAGAAACAGCTTATGCTCCAGCTTGAGCTCCCTTTTGATGAGCTAGTCGACGCAGCGCTTCACCTTGAAGCGGTTGAGCGTGAGAGAGACAGTGATGGAGATGGTGAGGGTTCCAAAAATCCCAATCAGAAGCGGGGCCCATTTCAGAAGTCCAAGTCTTGGCATAAGAAGAAGAAGACATGCAGCTCTACTTCCCAGACTCGGCCTCAGTCTATTGCTCCGCTTAGTGGAACACCTTCCATTCGGAAGTGTTTCAACTGTGGATCTACCGATCATATGTTTAAAATGTGTCTCAAGCCTCTTTTCTGCCGCTATTGTAAGAAGGAGGGTCATCTTATTGCCACTTGTCCTACTGCACCTCCTAGATCTGGCAAGCATAATGCTGCCAAGGCTCCTACATCTTCAACTCAGCCTCGAGGTACGCATCCTTCCGTTCTCGAAGGTTCTATTTTATTTCATCGTAGATCTTGTAGAGTTCTCTTTGATACGGGTGCCTCTCACTCATTCGTATCTAAGGAACTAGTTGATACTTTATCTTTGGATGTTACTTGTTTGGTTTCTTCATGAAGGATTGTGAATCCCATCGGCGGATCCACGACCCTTAGCCTGCTTTGTGAGGATATAGATATTGATCTTTGTGGATTTTCTTTCCGTGCGAATCTGCACGTTATGGAGTATTTGGGCTTTGACATGATTCTTGGCATGGATTGGCTCGCTCAGTACGACGCCAAAATCAATTGTTCGGAGCGGATATTATTTCTTCGTCATCCTGACTCGTCCGCTCCATTAGCTATTGCTCTTCAGGATGTTGGGATTTCTGGTATTACTTTATTTGCTCTTGATTCACGAGATGAGGATGTGGACATATCCGTATTCTTGTTGTTCGGGATTTCCCCGATATATTCGAGCCAGTATCAGGCCTGCCGCCAAAGCGGGACATTGAGTTCCGCCTCGATCTCATTCCAGGCTCCCACCCAGTTGGGCATCCTCCCACGAGGATGTCTACTAAAGAGAATGAGGAACTCAGGAAGTAGTTAGTAGAGCTTGAGGCGAAGCAGTTCATTCGGTCCAGTTCTTTGCCTTGGGGTGCGTTGTGGCCTTCGTTAAGAAACCCGATGGCTCTCTTAGGCTTTGCATTGACTATCGCAAGCTTAATGAGTTGACCATCAGAAATCGTTATCCATTACCGCGGATAGACGATATGTTTGATCAGTTGAGCGGTGCGAAGGTCTTTTCCCAGCTCGACCTTGCCACCGGATTTCATCAGCTCCGAGTTGCAGAAGATAGCATTCCTCTTACTATTTCCGCACTCGTTATGGTTCTTTTGAGTGGTTGGTCATGCCATTCGGCTTGACGAACGCACCGGCTTTCTTCGTCCATCTTATGAATCGAGTATTCCGTGAATACATTGATAGATTCGTTCTGGTTTTCATCGACGATATTCTTATTTATTCTAGATCCGAGGCAGAGCATGCTCATCATTTGCGGATCGTCTTGAATACTCTTCGTCGGAATCAGCTTAAGGCCAAGCTCTCCATGTGCCATTTTTGGAAGAGCAAGGTCAAGTTCTTAGGCCATATTGTATCATCTAAGGGTGTTTCTGTCGATCCTGCCAAGATCGAAGCTATTCAGAATTGGAAGCAGCCCGAGAACATTCATGATATTCGTAGCTTCCTTGGTCTGCGGGTAATTACCGTTGGTTTATCAAGGATTTCTCTCGAGTTGCACTTCCCCTTACGACGCTGACTCGTAAGGGTGTTTGCTTTATTTGGCCTAATAAGTGTGAAGCTTCCTTTCAGCGACTGAAGGAACTTCTCACTCATGCACCTATTCTGCTGGTTTCAGAGAGTAACCATGATCTTGTTGTATACACCGATGCTTGTGGAAGCGAGCTCGATGCCGTGCTTATGCAGAAGGATCGGGTAGTTGCTTATGCTTCCAGTCAACTGCGTTCGAATGTGGTTCGCTATCCTACTCATGATCTTGAGTTAGCAGCTATCGTCTTTGCCTTGAAGACGTGGCGTCACTTTCTATTAGGCAAATGCTTTATTCTTTACACCAATCACAAGTCGCTGAAGTATCTATTCAGTCAGAGGGATCTCAATATGAGGCAGTAGCGATGGCTTGAGTTTCTCGCCTCATATGATTTAGATATTCAGTATACCCTTGGAAAGGGTAATCGAGTTGCAGATGCGCTCAGTCGTAAGCACTCGGCGGTAGTTTGTATGATGATTGCCGAGTGAGATATTCTTGAGACCCTATCTTTGTGTGATATTAGAGATCGAGCTCCATCTTCTGATTCTCCAGTCTTATTATTCAGCTTGGAAGCTCGTCCTATCTTATTGGATCGCATTGCCCATGCTCAGCTGCAGGATCCAGACTTATTGCATCTTATTCATCTTCTCGAGTCGGGATCCAGTGATGAGACATTGCTGGATTATTCTCTTGATTTTCACCGGTGTCTTCGTAGAAAGAACTGTATTGTTGTACCATCTAATTTATCACTTAGGCGTGACATTCTGGACGAGTGCCATCGAACTAAGTACGCTATACATCCGGTTCAAGTAAGATGTATGCCGATATGTGCCGACTATATTATTGGGAGGGTTTGAAGAGAGATGTTGCAAGTTATGTGAGCGGTTGCATGACTTGTCAACAGATCAAGGCCGAGCATCAGCGTCCATTTGGTCTTCTTCAGCCTCTAGAGATTCCATTATGGAAATGGGATCAGATATCCATGGATTTCATTGACGGTCTGCCTCGATCGAGGTCAGGCCATACTTCTATCTGGGTTATTGTTGATCGCTTGACCAAATCGGCTCATTTCTTTCCGATTAAGTCCACTCGTACTGCACTCAGTTGGCCAAGCTCTATGTGAAGGAAGTCGTACGACGTCATGGCATTCCTAGCTTTATCGTATGTGATCGAGACACCATTTTCACTAGTCACTTCTGAAAGTGCCTACATTCAGCTTTGGGCACAAAGCTGAATCTCTCTACTGCTTATCACCCTCAGACTGACGGTCAGACTGAGAGGGTGCATCGTGTTTTGGAGGATCTTTTGCGCTGTTGTATTCTGCATTTCGGGGGTAGTTGGGAGGATCACTTACCTCTCGTAGAGTTCCCCTACAACAACAGCTATCAGTCTAGTATTGGCATGGTGCCTTTCGAGGCTCTATACGGAAGGCCATGTCGCTCTCCTGCTTATTGGTTAGAATCTGGCGAGAAGCTCATTCTTGGTCCAGATTCAGTTCGGGAATCTTCTGAGAAAATTGTTCTTATCCGTCAGAGAATGAGAGAGGCACGAGACCGCCAGAAATCCTGCACGGACAACCGTAGGAAGCCTCTTGAGTTCTCCATTGGTGATTTTGTCTTCTGTCGGATTTCTCCCATGAAGGGGGTTGTGCGTTTCAGCTCTACAGGGAAATTGGCTCCTCGCTATGTTGGACCATTTCCTATCACGGAACGCATCGGCCCCGTTGCTTATCGTGTGGCTCTACCTGCTCACTTTTCTGGAATGCATAACATGTTCCATGTGTCTCAGCTTCGCAAGTGTTTGCGCGATCCTGATTCTATTATTGAGCCACATATCGTGCCTGATTTAGAGATCTCACCTGATTTATCATTGGAGCAGCAACCCCTTCGTGTTATTGATTCGGAAGTCAAACGCCTTCGCAACAAAGAGGTTCATCTTGTGAAAATTCAATGGTCACCGAATTCTAAGGACTGCACTTGGGAGACCAGAGAATTTATCGAGCGTTCTTATCCTGGCTTTCTTCCATCTTCTAGTATGGGTGAGAATCTCTATTTGATCTTCTGTCATTTCTTTTGTGGATTAGACGCTATAGACGACGTCCATCTTAAGGAATTACGGGGATGCAATTTTCTTAAGGGGGAGTCTGTAACAACCCGGGATTTGCATTACCGAGAAAAAAAATTAGGATTTTATTTATATGGAGCAAATGGATTTTTGGGATAAGGATAATTTATTTAAAAATATGGACATTTTAAATAAATGGGTTTTTAAAAATGAGGCGAAGTATTATTTTGGAACAATTAAAAGTTAATGGGAAATTTAAGAAGGGGATTTGGTTAAGTATGGGTTTTCATGGCTATGTTAACACTTAAATAATTTTTATACATGTTTAGAGCCACTCTCTCTTAAGGGGTCCATGAGCCTAACCCAAACCCAACCATTCTATACATCATCCCAAACTCTTAACCTCATTCATTCCAACCCTAATCAAAAAAATTTCCTAAAACCCTAAACCTAAAAATGGCCTCCATGCTTAGGAAAGCTCCATCCTCTCTTATATTGGCTTAAGCTAGTTAAAGTAAGGGAAGGTAATGCAAAAACCCTCTTGTAATCCGTTTCTAACTCCCTTTAATCTATGGAAATCGTGTTGTAACTCTTGGTTTTATGTGTTTTGGTATTTTTCTAGCTCCTTTATCATCATCTCTCAGCTTTGGTTAGTGCCATACAGGTGTTTGTTCTTTTGCTTGAGAGGAATACTAGGTAAACCCTCTCCTAATCTATGTATAAGCATCTCTTAATTTTTGAAATTAGCCTAGTAACACTTGATTTGTTGTCTTGCATGAATATCAAAGCTTGTTGATTATCATTCCTTCCATTTGGACATTACACACAAGTTGCTTGCAATATTGTTTGTGAGGTAATGCTAGATATATCCTCATCATTTTCATGCTATGGCTAGATATATATCTATGGTATGATTTGATAATTGTTAATGGTCATTACTAAATCATTTGAGCAAGAAAAATTGAATTAATTAGCTCGTTTCTCTATGTTTTGCAAAATTCTAAAACTGATTTTTGGTGCAACTTTGACTATGAATATCTCTTTCAATATCCGATGAAAACATGCCAAATCACTTCCTAGTGATAGTTAGTATTGCCATCTATAACCCTCCAAATTTCGTAGCATTCAGTGATCATGTGAATGGTGAAATCCGGGCTCAAAAACGGATCTGAATGCAGTTTTTACTGCTGGTTTCTGAGCATTTTTCCCTGTTTTCAGTTTTGAAACTGAAACTTTGTGACACCGCCACGGTCACATTCTTGGTCGAAATCCAACATTTTTTGACTAGTTGGAAAACTGGGGTTCCGAACTCTATCTCTAGAAAGGTTGATTTGTATCCGAGTTCATTTGATTCTTCGAAATTGCTGACGAAGAGGGACCCGGAACTCAGCCTGAAACTGTGTATTCACTGTTTCCGGGTCCGACTTTGGAGCGTCGCTGCGACTTCGTTTCAAGTCGGAATCGAGTAACTATTTTTGTGTTCTAAAGTAGGAATGTCACACTACGTCTCTACCAATTTTCATGCCATTGAGATTCGGTTTGCTGGTCCGAATAATTTTTTGAAATTGGGTTCGCGTCAGTTTTGGACTATTTTCCAACACTTGGAATATTCTCAGTGAAAGCATTTTTCCCTGTTTTCAATTTTGAAACTGAAATTTGTGACACCGCCACGGTCACATCCGTGGTCGGAATACAACGTTTTTGGACTCGTTGAAAAACTGGAGTTTCCAAATCCATCTCTAGAAAGTTTAATTAGTATCCGAGTTCATTTGACTCTTCGAAATTGCTGTCGAAGAGGGACCTGGATCTCAGCCTGAAACAATGTATTCACTTTTTCCGGGTCCGATTTTGGAGCATCCCTGCGACTTCGTTTCAAGTCGGAATCAAGTAACTCTTTTTGTGTTCTGAATTTGGAATGTCGGACTACGCTCTTACCAATTTTCATGCCATTCGGATTCGGTTTGCTGGTCTGAATAACTTTTCGAATTTGGGTTCGCGTCAGTTTTGGACTATTTTCCAACACTTCGAATATTTGCAGTGATTTTCTGGTTTTGTCGATTTCTTTGAGATTTGTCTCTGGATTTCGTACACGGGCCTTATAAAAATGTTTTAAAAGGATTTTTCACTCCGAAATGGCTTTTGAAATTATTATATAATATTATTTTTAATTATTAAATTAATTACTCCATAATAAGAGAGTTTTCAAGGGCCATTTTAAAGTGATTTCAAACCAATTATAAATCTGTTTTCCGTAATTATTTTCTATAACAAAATCCCACACTCATACTTTAGCACTTCGAGCGATGTGGAAAGGTGCTTAAATGGTTGGGAAAAACTCCGGCCTATGAAACCGTGTGTATTTCCTTTCCGGTTAATCCCCGACCTATTCGATTGATCGTTTTGGCCTTTCGGCCTAGTTTACCGATGACATGAGGTGAACTTTGTACAGCTTTCAGTGTGGAAGCTTACGATTGGTTAGTAAACCGTTTAGGGTTAACGTGGGGTATGGGACTCACGTTAACACTTTACAGGTTCCTTGCTAAAAGTTCGTGACACATTCCTTTTATTACCTTTGGGATAGTGTCTTCGGACTGTCTCCCTTATAGGCATCGTTTTGGCATCTCTACTTAGATGGCCGTTGTACATCTCTACATAGATGTATCATTGTTGGCATCTCTACTTAGATGGCCTGTTATACATCTCTACTTAGATGTATCGTCTTTGACATCTCTACTTAGATGTTTTTGTTTTGGCATTTGTGCTTACGTTATGCCGATGATATGAGGCTTATTATACATCTCTACTTAGATGTTTGTTTCTTCTCTATGTGAGAGATTTTGGTCTTTATTACCATGATATATGTTTCTCTTTTGGAGATTATTATGTTATATGTTGCCTCATTATCTTATCGTGATTATTGTTAAGTTTATCTAACTGATTTGTTTAGCTAGCCTGACCCGAGTATTTTATGCTCGGGTCAGACCGAGTTGTTTCAGGTTAGGTCGTTTGGGACTTAGCTTGCTTCAGTGCTTCCGCTTTGGATATATCCGCTATACTATAGATAGCTTTACTTATTATCCATCCTTTATGATACTATGATATTATGACTATCTTGTGTATATTCATTTGACTCATGAATGTGTGAGTAGTGGCTTTGTACCCACTTTTATATTTGGATCTGTACTTGATGTTGTATTGTGCTGAGACTATTTGCTTATTATCTTATGCTATTCTGTGATGATGTTCATTCTGCTATTATGTTTTGTTCTGATAGATCTTTTAGCCATTGTAGTTTTTTTATTTAAGTATTTATTGAATATGCCGAACCACATGCGAGAAAAAAATAGATTCCATTTTTCGACGTGTTCAGTAGATAGTTAAAGTAAGATTACACATGGTCGCTTCCATTATACTCTATTGTCCGCGTTAGCAGACGGTATTATCCATATAATACTCTTTGTTAATGAGGCTCTCGGAGTGGGGCGTTGCAGCTTGGTATCAGAGCTTGGTTCAGAACTAAGTATAATAAACACAGAACAGTAACACTTAGTACAATACATCTTAGTATGATTCAAATATTACAATGCCCTTTCCTCATGACATTGGATAGATAAGTTAGGAATATGTTTAGGAATACATTTATATTCCGTAGTGTTCCATTTGAATTATCTATCTTTGAATCATGCTTAACTCGTATCTTATCTTATCTTTCAGTATGGTTGGGAGAGGTAGGAACCTCCGTTCTGCTGATGCTGGACAGTCCAGCAACCCTCACCCAGAGGGCGTATACATGACCATGGACCAGATCATGGAGCTGGTTCGTAACTCTCAGTCGCACTCTCAGTCTCCTGCACCAGTTTCTGATGCACCGCACAAGTCTGCTTTTGCGCGTCTATGCAGCGACATTATTAATCTCGGAGGGAAGCCGTTCAGTGGCTCCGAGACTATTCTGGAGGTCCAGGCTCTGATCAGAGTTTGTGAGCGTAATTTTACTCGCATGGCTATCCCCGACCATGACAGAGTTCTTGTTGCTTCTAGCCATCTTGAGGGTCGTGCCTTGGATTGGTACGAGCTGCGTGTCTCCGAGACCGATGAGGCTTCACTCACTTGGGACCGGTTCTGAGAGCGCTTCTTGCTCAAGTTTATCCCCGAGTTCGAGAAGATAGCCCTTGCACGCCGCTTTATTGACCTTAAGCAAGGGAAGACCTCTGTTGCTGACTATTCATCATCTTTCGAGGCCCTGTCCAAGTATGGCCTCGAGTTCATTAGCTCTCCTTATAAGAAGAATCTCAAGTTTGTAGAAGGCCTGAAGAAATATTTGAAGAAACAGCTTATGCTCCAGCTTAAGCTCCCTTTTGCTGAGCTAGTTGACGCAGCGCTTCACCTTGAAGCGGTTGAGCGTGAGAGAGACAGTGATGGAGATGGCGAGGGTTCGAAAAATCCCAATCAGAAGGCCCATTTCAGAAGTCGAAGTCTTGGGATAAGAAGAAGAAGACAGGCAGCTCTACTTCTCAGACTCAGCCTCAGTCTATTGCTCAGCTTAGTGGAACACCTTCCATTTGGAAGTGTTTCAACTGTGGATCTACCGATTATATGTTTGTCTGAATATCTCTAAACTTGAATTGAATACCTTAGTTTGTCTGAATATCTCTAATATTGAGTTGTGATGTATTGTGATATGATATGTTGGGTTAAATTGTGATATTGTGAGTTATCTATCGATAATTGATTTGCTGTGAGGATGTGAGAACTTGTATTTAAATTGATTCATATCCACGTAAACAACAGTGATTAAAGATGATACTGAATTCGAATTGACCGGGGTCTGGTATCGGTAATACCTGAAACCACTTCGATTAGTTAACTAAATTCCTTATAGATTGGATATGTGAGACTAATCGGGCTCGAATGGAATATGTCAAGTAAATTGGACTTTTAACCTGAGAACTGATGTGAAAAATGTTCGACTATAATAAGTAAGAACTCGTAAAAGGTACGAGTTACCCTAGTAATTCATAATTTATATAGATTGATATTTCATGTTATATGGGTTTACTTACGCTAGTTTCTAGCCAGAAAGGGGTGTTACTTTAATGTAATGCTCGAGTCAGACCGAGTATTACAGATTTCCACGTAAGGACGTCCTGGGGCTCAGGAGGCGAGCTGGATGGCATGGACATATAGAGTATTCCGCTGATAAATATTATTGTTTAATTTGGGAATAGTTAATTTTAGCTCTCCAGTGTTTGTGTCAATGTTGTAATCTGATGTATTGTATGTAATTAACAAATATAGCTTTCTTTGTATAACTGTTATTATTGGATATTATATTTTATCCGCTACGAATGTGAGATTCTGTATCTTGTTTTATGTTCTTCTTCTAGTCTTTTCTTCTTTTGCTTAACGATCTGGAATTTTCGGGTTCGAAAACTGTGGGTCGCTATATATATATATATTTATATTTATATATATATATAGACACACATACACACACATATATATATGAATTTATATAAGCCCTATATAATTTTGTTGTTTATATATAGGTCTGTAGAGAATATATATGAATTTTGAATGGCTATTAACTAAATTGATTTTATTATTATAAATATGTGTTTTATTTTAACAATAAATATATTATTTTAATTTTGTCCTAGATTAAAGTATTGATATTAATAAAATAATAAATATTTTTGAATGGCTGTTGTTAGTTACTTACATTGCTATATATACGTTATTATCTGTATCCATGCACTTGTGGAATCTGACACCATTATCCGTTATTTATATTGATGATATATGCATGTTATATTATTATCATATCTGTATCAGTTGACCATAGTATAGAATATTATATACGGACACCGGTGGTCTATATATATTTTTTGAAATGATGTACAAGGTTTAAAAAGATATATATATATATATATGTATATGTATATAGTTTTATATAAATATTGATTGTAAAATATTATATATATATAGTAGCTTCATGAACAACTATTTTTTCGTTTCTGCTGCTTATTGTTATATTACTCTGTGTCCGTGATTCTTTGATTATTTATTTACTGTATATGATGATTTTTGCCAAATATAAATTTACAATCTGATATGTTAGCAATTCAAGTACGACATGTGCGGATGCGAATGGTTGAAAATACCGGGATGTTACATGTGGTATCAGAGCTCTGGTTTTAGGCAAACTTAGAATATATAGTAATACCTTCGTTTGAGCTTGAATTCCTTCCTCTTTGATTCAGTTTTCCTTTGAATTTTGGAACTTTTTCCCCTCGTTCTTAAATTCATTCTTGTCTCTTCCTATTCTTGTTCTTCTTGATTCTAGAGTATCTCATAGCTCCACTTCGATTGATCTCTATAATAAGTGATCTCGCTACCTTAGAATGTTTTGTGAAGGGTAGAGACTCCTTTACAATAGGCATTGATTCACCAGAGATATCTGTATCCTCGTTTTAGATGTTTCTATCTCTTGTTGTGCCCGAATTCTATCTCTTGTGATTGAATGTCTATTTGCCTCAGAATTCTGTATCGAACTTATTCTTGAAGTCATGGTTGATCCGGATAAAGCCGGCTACGATTAATATCAACATATCCATCTTTCTAGTTTGTAATTTAATCATCTTATCTTTGTTTTAAGCCTATCTTCTTAGTCTGATTTCTCTTTGATTAAGGTCCCTTTTAATTTGAATCTTTATCCTTGTTTTGAAATCAATTTTTCTTGAATCATCGAGTGAGAGAGTGATTTGTAAATAATATTAAAATTGTTTTATATATTGTGTTGTTTGGGTTGTTAATGTTTATTTGGGGTTTCGATCGATTCGTCTGATCAACGCTATCGATAAGAATTCCAAAACACTTGAACAGAGCAAACTGACACAATTTTGTTCTCAAATTTGGTAAATGGAATAAATTTTGTATGATTATATTATATGTAAGTATAATTTTTCTAAAATTAAATTGTTAAATGAATTTGTTGTTCTAAATGATAACATTTAATTTTCATTTATTATTTTGTCATTGACTATTCCAACATGATATAAATAAACGAAATTATTAAGCATAGTTTATAATTGATTGAAAATGAAATGAATTTAAATTAAGAATTTAAGAACTAAATATCCGGTGATACCAGACATTGGTTTTAAAGCATTAAATGTAAATTATTTAAAGTGTTTTCAAATAGAAATTGTTTCCAAAAAATTTTAAAAGTTTAAATCAATACTCTCCTCCATTGTCGCTGGAAAATAATTTCGGTGACAACTGCAGCATCATCGACATTCATTTTCTAGTTTCAAAGTAGAGAGACCATTCAGTAGCTTTGCTACACTTTGTTTTGAAAACGAATTTGATTTCAATTTCTTAAGTATGATTTGAAATATAGGTATATGATTAGGAATTTGATTTGATATATAATATATATCTATATGTATATATTTATCTCTAAATGGTTTGTAATGAATTGTGAATTTAATTCTTAAATTTTTCTTAAAGGATGATTCAATTATAAATGAAGCCAAATTTTTTTGAATAAAAATTTAAACTAGAAATAGTTGAATTGAAATCAAGTTAAATACCAAATGAAATTTTATGATTTGAATTGACAGTTTGAACTAACAAATTTGAATTGAATGATTATTTATTGATTTAACAAGATGTATTAAATCAAATTGTTGGATATAAATTAATTTAAATCGAAATCTGTATTGTTTTAAATTAATTGGTTCATTTAATTTTTCAATATTTTTGTAACAACCCGCATATTTTATGACTGTATATTTAAATATTTTATTTAAATATAATGTCGTAGTGGGATTTAAGTCCGAAAAGCTACTTTTTGCGAACAGTCAAATTAGGACCCGGGACCACTTCCATTGAGTTCGAAATAGCGTTTGTGACCTTTTTGAGTATAAACATCGATATGTTTGGAGTTAGCTTGAATTTTGAAATTTTCACTTAGGGCTTTGGGTTTGGGTTTCAGCCCATTAACCCCAACTTAAGACCCAAGCTCCACCCCATTCCTCTTCATCCATTTCATTTCTAATCCTAACACTTCAAGCTTTAGAAAAATAGGGAAAGGGATTGGAAACTAGAATTCCTAAGCCCTAGCTCCTTTGCAAATTCAGGTTCTAGCTCCAAACTCAAAAGAGAAGCTTAGGTAAGTAACTCCTTCTCCATCTCAATCTCTCTCCGCTTTCAGAAATTCCCTAGAACCTAATTTGGGAAATTATTGTTTATGATCTAAGATTGGAGCTTTTAGGGTTGAGATTGAAGAGTGGTGATCTTCCTTTGTTTTTGGTGTAAAAGGTTAGATTTTTATCTCACATCTATGCCTATATCTATCTTTGTTTTTAGGTATGAATTCCTAACACTTATTGATGTTGATTTGCTTTTGGTTTGAATTGGTTTTATGAATATTCCAATTTTTGGTGTTTTGAAGTTAAATCTTTAAAAATCCTAGCTTTGATGCTTGAACATGTCTTTGGGGCAAGTTGTAGAGCCTATAGGACTGGGTTGTCATGTGGCATAAATCCCTAGTTATAATTGCTCGATCGATCAGCTCCGTTTGGAATCTTGCCCTTTGAGGACTAGGCATGAAATACTGGAAAACAGGTTCCAGTCGACTGGCGCACTGAGTCCAGTCGACTGACCTGGAACCCGAGAGTTTTCCAGGCATTGGACTAGTCGACCGAACTCAGTGTCCAGTCGACTGACCAGCTGCTTCGTCCCAATTTGCCTATTTTGTTTTAAGTCCAATTTTCTTATCGATTCGTGATTATCCGAGTTGTTGTTATCATTTATACGACTTTGATGACTTCTATTTCGGGATTTTTGGGGAATATCTGTTTTAGTGGATTTGGTATCGATTTCTTTGGATTTAATTCACGTCTTCGAATGTGAATTTTTGTGATTGATTGTGTTTATAATCATTTCTTTGGTTTGTCGCTTTTAAATGCAAAGGTTTCTATACTAGTAGTAAATATTCAAACTCTTTCATTAAAACGATTTCAACTCTATTTTTAATACAAATCTCGTTTATAAAACCGTTTTCCAATCTATTAGTATACACAAAGCTTTATCTCATTAGTTTGAGAAATCTAATTAAACGGCTTGGTAAAACTAGTGGTATGAAATGCTTGTATTTACTTCGTCGGTTAATTTTTGGACTTGTTCGATTCGAACTCTTGTGACAATTTAAGAGTGGATGTCTGCAATTTGTTCGTGAATATTTAATTTAAGCCAACGGTTATGGAACATGAAGCTAAACTCATTTATTTACTAGCTTACTGTAATTCACCCTTTTTATTGATCAATGATGATCATTTTGTGATTTAGAATTGCGATATGCGATGTCTCTTTGTCCACGTAGGGCACTATACCTCGTTCCATTGAGTTTCGTCTCATTTCTTTTATAGGCTAACGTCCTATTGATTCTTTGGAGTTCTGACTCAATTTTTATGGGCTAGCGACCCATGTTCTCTTATGGAGTTCGGTTCATCGGACGTACCGTTGTACTATGTCATTGTTCCGACTTATCAGGTTCATCGGGCTTACCGTTGTACTATGTCACTGTTTCGAATTATTTGACCTTCAAGTTCCTTAGGCTTACCGTCGTACTACGTCGTTGCACCGGCGCTATGGTTAGCGACCATGGGATAGCGTCCCATTTGTGATACACGTGTTGGAGAGTTTCCATGCTCCCTTTTGTGAGAACCTCCCCCTCTTTGCGATTTTTGGATTTCTAATTGATGATTTCTAGAATTTATGTTTCACCAATTTTTATGATTGGCATGGATATGTTAGCCAATATTTGTGGTTTGGTGAATATGGTAAAGAATATAACATTCTTTTGGTGTTATGAGATTTCTTGAGATGTTGTATGACATTAGTTGTTGTTGAATGTATACTTGTCATAGTGTGGCATTATTGTTATCATACGTTTTTGTTATATCTCTTATTCTATCTCATTTTATCTGATATTTATAGCTAGACTGATCCGTTTATTATTTTCTTATTAAATAATACTCGGGTCACGCCGAGATGTTACAGATGCTTCTGCTTGACTCCTCATCTGGGAGTATTATCTGACTTTTGGCTAACTACATTAGATTTGTAGTTTTTGTTGTTATACATACGAGTTAGAGACTCCTTGATGTATACATATTCTTTTATGTAGCACTTGTATCTATTCTTTTGTGATATTATGGATCTTGTTTAACCACTACTCTGATGTACACTTCTATGTGTTAAATTCATATCTGTTTCCGCCTTTGAGATATGAATTTGTGTGACTGATTGGTGTTATGCTTATTTCTATATTTGTTTCCGAAGATATTATAGCCACTGTGTAGTAGCATTGAGTTTGCATCGGTATGTCGGATTTCCTCTTGAGATGAAATGCATGTTACACTATCTGATATATCGGCGCTCGCACAAAGTAATTACTCGGATGGTCGCTCCTCAACAGCCTTATTCTTCGTGCTATTTGACGACATTACTCTGTAGTGTCCTTGGCTAGCGTGAGTACAGAGGTGGGTCATCACAGCATGGCATCAGAGCCAAACTTCGGAACACTATGAAATATTATAGCAAGGATCATCGTCCTAAGTTTCTTCTTAGGAGTTGTGCCTTTGGATTTTATTCGAGTCTTCGAACCGTGTTGTCCTAATTTCTTTTATGATGCCTTGTTCTGTCAATCATGATTGTTTGACATTAATTTCATGATCAATCTATTCGAGTTCTTTTTGATACGGGTGCATCCCATTCATTTATATCAAAAGAACTTGTTGATTCTTTTTCTTTAAGTGTTATGGCTTTAATGACTTCTTTGAGAATTGTGAATCTGGTTGGTGGATCCGCAACACTTAGTTTGCTTTGTAAAGATGTCGAGATTATTTCATGTGATTCTTCTTTCCGAGCAGATTTTCATGTCATGCGTTACATATGCTTCCGAATAATTTTGGAAATGGATTGGCATAACCATTATGAAGCCCATATCCTATGTCCTGAGCGGACTATTCATCTTTGACATCCTCAATCAATTAAGCAGATTTCTATTGTTCTTAAGGATTCGGATTCCAACTTTGCAGCATCTTTATATTCTTTAAATCCTCATGATGACGATAATGATGATGAGGAAGATGTCATTTCTCTTATTCACGTTGTTCGTGAATTTTTTAACATATTTTAGCCTGTTTTAGGATTACCACCTAAGCGATCAATTGAGTTCAAAATTAATCTAATCCCTGGAGCTCTACCTATCACTCGTCCACCTTACCATATGTCCAATAAGGAAAGCGAGGAGATGCATAAATAATTATCCGAATTGGAGATGGAGCAGTTTATTCGTTCTAGTTCCTCTCCTTGGGGAGCTTTGGCTATTTTTGTGAAGAAATCCGATAGTATACTTAGGCTTTGCGTTGACTACCGCAAGCTTAATGATCTTACTATCAAGAATAAATATCCACGGATTGATGATCTATTCAATCAACTTAGCGGTGCTAGAGTCTTTTCATAGCTAGACTTAGCAACCGGTTTTCATCAACTTCGTATTGCAGAGGAGAACATTCCTTTGACATCGTTCCATACTCGTTTTGGATCTTATGAATGGCTTGTTATACCATTTGGTTTAACGAATGCTCCAGCTTATTTCGTTGACCTTATGAATTGATTTTTCATAGACTTCCTCGATCGGTTTGTTCTCATCTTTATAGATGATATTCTTGTTTATTCTAAAATCGAGGAGGAGCATGAAAAGCATCTTCGGATTGTGTTGGAAACTCTTAGGAGCAATCAATTGAAAGAAAAAATTTCTAAGAGCCACTTATGGCAACCTCATGTGAAATTTCTTAGTCATATCATTTCTGAATCCGGAATTTCCGTGGATCCTTCAAAGATTGAAGCGATTCAAAATTGGAAGAGACCGGAGATTGTTACGGAAATCATAGCTTTCTTGGATTGGCGGGTTATTGCCGTCATTTCATAAAAGACTTTTCAAAAATTTCCTTGCCTCTTACCAATTTGACAAAGAAGGGAGTTAAATACATTTGGTCGGACAAATGTGAAGCTTCTTTTCAGAAATTAAAAGAACTCCTTTCCGATGCTCCTATTCTTGTGATTCCCGAAGGGAACCAAGATTTTATTGTTTATACAGATGCTAGTCGTGTTGGTTTGGGAGCCGTTCTTATGCAAAGGGATCGTGTTATTGCTTATGCTTTTAGGCAATTAAAGCTGGCCAAGACAAGATATGCCACTCATGATTTAGAGCTCGCGGCTATTGTTTCCGACCTTAGAATTTGGCGCCATTATCTTTTGGGAGAAAAATTTGTTCTCTACACTGATCATAAATCTTTGAAGTATTTATTTTCCCAAAAGGAACTTAATTTGCGTCAACAACGTTGGCTTGAGTTCCTCGCATCTTATAATCTTGATATTCTTTATGCTCCCAGAAAGGGAAATCATGTTGTCGATTCCCTTAGTCGTAAGCAACAAGCGGTTGTTTCCATGATGATATATGAATGGAATGATCTTGAAACTTTATCCACTTGTGAGATTCGAGATAGTGAATCCAATTTATGTGCATCTCTCATTTTATGTTGCCTTGAGGCTCATTCCTCTCTTTTAGATCGCATCCTTGAAGCTCAAAAGCTAGATCCCGAATTGGCTCTTCTTAGCAAAAATTTTAGGGATAAAATTCATGTTGAAGGTTTGAAAGACTTCTATACTGATTCTCGTGGAGGCATTCGAAAATTTGGTAGACTTATCGTGCCAAATAGTAGTAATCTTTGTAAAGACATTTTAGAAGATTCTCATCGTTCCAAATTTACCATTCATCCCGATAGTTGTAAAATGTACGCGGATATGAAGCGACTCTATTATTGGGATGGGATGAAATCTGATATTGCTAACTTTGTTAAGTGCTGCATGACTTGCCAACTTGTCAAGGCCGAGTATTAAAGGCCCAGTGGGTTATTGCAACCTTTGGACATTCCAATTTGGAAGCGGGACCAAATTTCCACGGATTTTATTGATGGCCTTCCCCGTTCTTGTTCTGGTCATGATAGCCTATGGGTGGTAGTTGATAGACTTGCAAAATCCGCCATTTTATTCCCATTTGGTCCAATCAGACCGTACATCTTTTGGCCAAACTCTTTATTAAAGAAGTTGTTAGATTGCATGGATTCCCTACTTCTATTATTAGCGATCGTGATTCATTGTTAACTAGTTATTTTGGAAGAGTATTCAAAAATCTTTGGGAACAAAGCTTAATTTAGCACTGCTTATCACCCTCAGTCTGATGGACAAACCGAGCGTATGAATCAAACTCTTGAAGATCTTCTTTGTGCATGTGTTCTTGATTTTGGTGGAAGTTGGGAAGATCGTATATCTCTTGTTGAGTTTTCCTATAATAATAGCTTCCAATCTAGTTGTAACAAACGGATTTTTTTTCGACTTTCGAAAATTCAACATCGATACTCACTTTATCGACTGCCGAAAAATCGAAGGCCGGAAACCCGAAATGTTATGGTTTAAGAAAAGAAAAGAGAGAGAAGGAGAGAGAAAAATAGGGAGAAAAGAGAATAGAAAATAATAGGAACAGAACACAACACAACAATATCAGAATCTAACAATTCGCAGCGGAACAACATATAATAATAAATGAATAATCTTTAAACAAAGATTATATCAGTTATTACATTTTATACATTACATTTCATTACATCATATCATCAGAGTGTACAACAACACAACAACAAACAGTGCAGCGGAAAAAGAAATACTATATACTAGTAATACGCCATGCCATCCAGCTTGCCTCCAGCAACTCCAGAATATCCAGAATATCCTGATAAACCTAACTCTCGACTGCCCGTGTGGAAATTGGTGGGCACCCAGAGTTTAGGAAGGAAAACAATAAACTCCAAGTCAGTCATGTGACTGGTGTGGGAACTCAAAACAGTTTATTTATCTTTGAAATCAAAATAGAGGAATGTTTTTAAAGTCAATTCGAAATGCTTTTAAAAATGAGACTACCATAAGGCCTCCCGCACACACACACATGCAAATGCAGAATCGGAGGAGATTTCTCCTTATGATAGTCAAAGATGCTTGATACGCATTTAAAACAACATTTGATATTATTACTAGTGCATAGTGTAGGAAATTATTTCGAAAATAAAGATATAAATCTTAGCCAACATAGACATTCCGAACTATGCCTACTATAGCTACCATCCAAACAGTGGGGCGCCACCATAGGTGAATGATAGGTTCTACAACTAATACCGTACAAGATCGTAGTGTTTCTTTGGATTTCCAACGAATGATCAGGCCAAGAAACTTCCCATTGCCACATGAGAATGCCTCTGGATGGACATCCCCGAGAACCAAACCGGATCTCTACCAACACAAGGCCGGGTTACCCCTAACTGAGTAACAACTGACCGAATATGCCATCCCCCGGTCCTTTGGGACCTTTCAACCGAGCGCTCGCAATCAATTCACACAATCATAAAGTGTTTTCAACATGAGTAAGTATCTGGGCTCCATACCATGATACCACCCTTTTCCAGAAGGAAATGCACATATCCTAAAGGGCGCTACCCCTCATAACCTTGCTGCATCTTTCCTGTTTTGACCATTCCCGAGGTGTGAGGCTCGACGAAGTCACGTCCACAAAAACATACTTTATAATACAAAAGCCATGCTTTGGGTCAACAAATGATCATAGAAATGATCACCAGGATAGACGATCAAACAAATGATCCTATCACAAATAATCAACACAATGATCATTTACAGCAACACTCAGCATGTCACATTACCAAATTGAGAATATATCGCTGATAACATTCAACTACATAACCTCTGAGCTCGTACGTTTAAGAGAAGGGTGTTAAGCTAAAAGAATAAATTCTCCACCACCAACAGAAATATATTTGAAAGGAATCTGCTTTATATCTCAATTTGTAATGTCAGACATACAATCCATACAAGTCTGTTCCGGGCTCGAACAAAACCGAAGGCACTTACAAAGAAGTCCTTGCAATCCGGATATCCACAATCCTGATCGGATTCACCATCACATATGGAGAACTCAATAGCGGAGCAACTCGGTGCAGAGTCAATCGACAGGTCATCCTATCGCTCTCGCAAATATCGGGTCTTCAACACCGATCTTCAAATGCAATTCATAACGACGTATCACATATTCGGAATGGGTAATACGACCCCATGGTCCTTTCCCGGGTAACCCGAATAGTGAGCGCTTATTCAAAAATAAGTGTGGCATTCAAATTCAAACAAATCACATCAAATACTCATTCAAAGGGAAATATTGATAGTCGGTTATTGAACTATCAATGGATATGCACACATCACTAGTTTCCAAATAATTTTCCAAATTATTTATTTTCAAAAATATCTTTACAAGATATATTATTTTCAATACTTCAAAAATAAATCAATATTTATTTTTAAACAAATTCTTCTTTTCATTTATAAATTCCATAATGAATTTATATTTCAAAATATTCATGCATATACGATTTCAATTATTCATTTCAATTTATCTTCAAAAAGATAAATTCTCAATATTCACTTCATATTGGAAAACATTTCCATACTTATTTATTAATAAGTAATTCACAAAGTTATTTATTTTCAACACTTGGAAAATATTCAATATACTTAAATCGAAATTAAGTATATATTTCATTCTTTAAGGAAATCATTCTCTTAAACATATTTATTTGGGCCAAAACGAATGTTACGTAAAACATCGTTACGATAACCCAAAATCACTAGTACAGGGATTCGAAATTAAAATAGATATATAAATCCCAACACTATACAAAACATTTCCTTTCGGAAATCATTTACTATAACAACAGTGTTATAGTCCACCATTTCCTTCTATTTCTCGAAAACGTCTATTTCAACAATGAATGTTGAAATCTATGGTTTCGAATCTTAACATATTTAAAACATCGTTAGATCGTTTTAATTCAATTTAAACATCTCATTCAAAACAATTTTCTTTAACATATTATTCACTATTCAAAAACGTGAATAAACTACGTTAACAATTTTCATCCTTTTATACATTTCGTTTTAAAGGATTATTCACTATTCAAAAACGTGAGTATAACTTCATAAATAAGTTATAAAAATTAACTTATCAAAATAAGTCGTTTGCGAATTTTATAAAACAACGTTTATAAATTCTATTTCTATTTGTTTTATAACTACTTCCTTTTTATACATCTCCTTTATTAACCTATTCGATTTATAACTCAATTTTAAAACAAAAGTTCACCTTATAAGTTAAACACTTATAATTTATTTGTTTACAAGAATCGTTCTTTTAAACATCCCAATTCATAAATCTTATAACTTATAAGATTCATTTAATCAAAAATCCATTCTTCAATTTACTTTTCAAATCTTATAAACCTACTGCTTATAAAATTCCATTTATAACTTCACCGTTTATAATTCTATAAATTCCATTCACTTATGAAATCCATTTTCACTTCATTCAACACTTATAAAAACTCGTTTTATAATTCAAATGTTTTAATTTATAAATATCAATTTATAAATCCTTTATAAAATCAATTTATACTATTATTTTAAAACATCTTTAATCTCCTTTATAATTTCATCCTTTTGATTTATAAAATAATTAATTTTTATAAATCCTATATTTAAACTTTTCACAATAAATTCAAAAATCCAATTTAAGCTATTTTATAAAATCATTAGCATCATATTCTCAAAAATCAGTTTTTAACTATATTTCTCAAAAACCATAATTTTTATAACATAAAAATTATAACGTTTATTTATTTACAATGAATCAATTCCAAAAATATTTTATATTTTCAAAAATCACTTTAAAAATCATTTTAAAATCCCAAAATTTGGTTCAATGATGCTACACACTAAATAGTCAATCACGACAACAACGATATCATATATCGATATGATAATCCATCAAATATCAAAATATCTGAAATCAAATAAAAACTGTTGAGGAATCCAGTTGGATCCCTCCAACCTGTTTTCCTGCATCCACAAACATTAGCACAATACCAATTCCGCTCCAGTACGGAATTATCGCGGTATATGGGATTTAAAATATTATCCGCTTAATAACGGCGCAATAGGGTCTCATCCGCTAAACAAATGCGGGAAATCAATAACTCCAATATATACATATGCCAATATATATATATATATTGCTATTATATATAATACCAATTTCACTGTTTATGAAATATTCGCGGTATATGTTTTTAATAAATAACATCCGCTTACTAACGGCGCATAATGTCTATTTTAACAATCAATAGATAACAATCATCATTCAAACATGCATTCAAATATTTTAAATCTAACTATTTAAAATAAAATCGAAACTGATTCGATTGAGTGAGAAGTTCTCACCTTGATTTCAATTTCGTTTTAGCGATTTATTTCGAATAAAATTAAACGGACGTTTAATTTTACATGAAATTTTCACTAACTCCAAACGACTCCAATCCAATTCCATCGCGTAGTGCTCGTCCATACGATTCCAACGCAACTGGTTTCGCGCGTTTTCGACCTCGTATGAAAAAGTTATCAATTTTACAAATTTTATATGAATTTTATTATATAAATTACAACAATTTCTTTTTATATTTTAACCTTGCTGCATCACAACCACCGATTCCCAAATCTTCAGATCCTAGCCGTGACTTCCCTTCATCTTCCACTCACGCAATTCTTCAGGTGATAGCCGAAACCCATTTGCAATCTTAGGGTTAAATTTTTCACCCAATACGAACCACTTCGACTCGATCAACCACCACCACCACGCGCGCCTTGCTCCCCACCATGCTCGGCCTGAGCACGGTGGCACTCGGCCCCACCTAGTACCAGAAAACGCGTGCGCAACCATCAACTATCGGCCCCCTTTTTCTCCCACTACGCGACGCTAAACTCCATCATATCCGTATGGATTTAAAGATCTCGACGAGTGCTACAACTTTCATGTTGGAGGTATCACGAATTGTTGCTTGGATTTAGAGAGATTAAGGAATGAAAATCGACAATTTCTGGCCTTCCATTTGAAACTGGCGGCTACAACTAAATTAGGGTTTTATTTTTTTGTTTTTTTTCTAAAGAGAGTGAAGGCTATTTATAGGAATTTCGAACGACACTATTCATCCGGAATTCCCAAACTTCGATTTACGCGCCGAAACTGACGTTCCTAGGGTTTATCCCGCGTTCCGGACACAATGGAATAGATTTCGGAAGCTAATTCGGACATCTGTGCGAATTATGGCTATAAACGCTCAATTTAAATTAAACCGATTTAAATCGATTCCTAGGCGTTTTAATTTGTACCGGACAAACGGTAAATCCAATTGATTTGAAATTTTAAACCTTACAATAATATCACATTACGGATCCGATGAAACTAGTTTCGTCGAAATCCGAGACTTTTTGAAAAATGGCTATTTTAACTCGCTAGGTTAAAATTAAAAATAATTCGATGCGTTTCGAGCTGCCACGATCAAACGATAGCTCCGATTGACATGAAAATTGAAATCCGGTAATAACTAACTATTATGGATCCAATGGAACTGGTTTCGTTCAATTCTGAGACTGTTCAAAAATTGATTATTTTCACTAGTCGAATTTAATATTAAAATATTCAATTTTCACAAATAAACTTTAAATTCAATTTTAAAAGTTCTAAAATATCGTTCTAACTTCAATATGATAAAATAAAATTTGACTAATCATTTTCAATCATTTTTAACCCAATTTTCAATTATTTCCATAATTTCACATATTAAATTATCGATTTAATTATTCAATTAAATCCAATTATTCGAAATAAAATTTATTCGACTTATAAATTCACTTATTAATATTTAAAATTAATTAAATATTCAAATTTTAATTACTAAAAATCCTGGGTCGTTACAATCTTCCCCCCTTAAAAGAATTTCGTCCTCGAAATTAACAAGTAAGAAAAGTTACAGAATCTATTAATTTTCCAAAAATTCATAATTAAACTTCTTACAATAACTTTACTAAGTTTTCAAATCATACTTAGTTATCTTTTCAAAAACAACTACTATTGTTTAACTTTCAATTCCAATCAAAGTCTAAGTTTTCAAAATTTTCCAATTTTCTCAAATTTTTCTAACGCCTTAAATTTCCGGAAAAATTGGCCATAGTCTCCTTTGCGCGGCTCGATCCGGAAAAAAAAATGACAGTATATATATCACAAATATACATCTCATTAAGTAATGAGGCATCCCGAAGGGAAAAAAGTGTAAAAGTACGATATGTAATCCGAGATATGTACCTTATATTTTATTAGCAAGCATATACGGCTAATATAACGTGAAAGCGAGCTCCAAATGCGAAGCAAACGCGATCCGCACCTACTAATCACTCAACAAATAACATGAGAACATGTATATATGAAAATAGCATCAACATACATCATATAGCAACATAATAACTATACATGTCAACATAGCAAATGTAGTAAAAGCAACAAATGCAAACATCAACCAACTATCATTCATAACCAATATATATTCATTTATATTCTCATTAATATTCAATGAAATATGTTTTCAATTTAATCACATTCGATTCATTAACAGTGGATGTTTACTAACATTCATTTTCAATTAGTTTATATTCACTAATTCATATTCAAGTTGGTTCACTTCCAAATCAAATTCAATTTTATTTAAGATTCACTTAACTTCCAATTGGATTTCAATTACTTTAGCTTCCAATTTCATTAATACTTAATGAATTATATACAATCAACTAACTAACAACCATATAACAATCAATGTATATCAATTACAACCAAATTCCTTTACTTATATTCATTCAGTTTGGTTTAACACCTTTACTTTCAATTGGTTTTATTAAATTGATTTTCATTCAATCTTTCAACTTCCAATAACATTAGATTTTAATGAATTACACTTATATCCATTATTTCATATCAATTTAATTCACATTCAATCGATTGACATTCAATCCATTAAATCAATTTAATTACTAAGTTATATTCCATTTAACTTTAAATTCATTTTTATTTACAACTCGTATTCATATAGTTTCACTTCTTATATATATAAGTTTATTTCACAATTGTAAATCACTTTGATTATAATTCATTTCTTATAATTCTTTTTACTTATACAATTATTCTTTTATTTAGATGTTTTTATTCAAACAACTTATTCAACAACCAAACAATCAAATTATATACACTTTAATAATTCTAAAAATTATTTCTTTATATAAAAAATATAATCAAGGTAAAATTATTTCATTTACCCAGTTTAAAACAATATCGTGTCGAATTGTTCTGTACAAGTGTTTAGAGATCCCTATCAACAACGTTAATTACTCGTATTAACCAGAATCTATATACCACTCAACAAACCAATCATCACAATATAAAACAATTTTATATTCACTAACAAATGCGCTCTCATAGCTATTATTACACTCAAACTCATTCTAGAGTACTACTGACTCTATCTCTAATGAGTAATACCCAACAGAACCATGGTTGTCGCTTAACCATATGCTCTGATACCAAATGTAACAAACGGATTTTTTCTCGACTTTCGAAAATTCAACATCGATACTCACTTTATCGACTGCCGAGAAATCGAAGGCCGGAAACCCGAAATGTTATGGTTTAAGAAAAGAAAAGAGAAAGAAGGAGAGAGAAAAATAGGGAGAAAAGAGAATAGAAAATAATAGGAACAGAACACAACACAACAATATCAGAATCTCACAATTCGCAGCGGAACAACATATAATAATAAATGAATAATCTTTAAACAAAGAATTATATCAGTTATTACATTTTATACATTACATTTCATTACATCATATCATCAGAGTGTACAACAACACAACAACAAACAGTGCAGCGGAAAAAGAAATACTATATACTAGTAATACGCCATGCCATCCAGCTTGCCTCCAGCAACTCCAGAATATCCAGAATATCCTGATAAACCTAACTCTCGACTGCCCGTGTGGAAATTGGTGGGCACCCAGAGTTTAGGAAGGAAAACAATAAACTCCAAGTCAGTCATGTGACTGGTGTGGGAACTCAAAACAGTTTATTTATCTTTGAAATCAAAATAGAGGAATATTTTTAAAGTCAATTCGAAATGCTTTTAAAAATGAGACTACCATAAGGCCTCCCGCACACACACACATGCAAACGCAGAATCGGAGGAGATTTCTCCTTATGATAGTCAAAGATGCTTGATACGCATTTAAAACAACATTTGATATTATTACTAGTGCATAGTGTAGGAAATTATTTCGAAAATAAAGATATAAATCTTAGCCAACATAGACATTCCGAACTATGCCTACTATAGCTACCATCCAAACAGTGGGGCGCCATCATAAGTGAATGATAGGTTCTACAACTAATACCGTACAAGATCGTAGTGTTTCTTTGGATTTCCAACGAATGATCAGGCCAAGGAACTTCCCATTGCCACATGAGAATGCCTCTGGATGGACATCCCCGGGAACCAAACCGGATCTCTACCAACACAAGGCCGGGTTACCCCTAACTGAGTAATAACTAACCGAATATGCCATCCCCCGGTCCTTTGGGACCTTTCAACCGAGCGCTCGCAATCAATTCACACAATCATAAAGTGTTTTCAACATGAGTAAGCATCTGGGCTCCATACCATGATACCACCCTTTTCCAGAAGGAAATGCACATATCCTAAAGGGCGCTACCCCTCATAACCTTACTGCATCTTTCCTGTTTTGACCATTCCCGAGGTGTGAGGCTCGACGAAGTCACGTCCACAAAAACATACTTTATACAAAAGCCATGCTTTGGGTCAACAAATGATCGTAGAAATGATAACCAGGATAGACGATCAAACAAATGATCCTATCACAAATAATCAACACAATGATCATTTACAGCAACACTCAGCATGTCACATTACCAAATTGGGAATATATCGCTGATAACATTCAACTACATAACCTCTGAGCTCGTACGTTTCAGAGAAGGGTGTTAAGCTAAAAGAATAAATTCTCCGCCACCAACAGAAATATATTTGAAAGGAATCTGCTTTATATCTCAATTTGTAATGTCAGACATACAATCCATACAAGTCTGTTCCGGGCTCGAACAAAACCGAAGGCACTTACAAAGAAGTCCTTGCAATCCGGATATCCACAATCCTGATCGGATTCACCATCACATATGGAGAACTCAATACCGGAGCAACTCGGTGCAGAGCCAATCGACAGGTCATCCTATCGCTCTCGCAAATATCGGGTCTTCAACACCGATCTTCAAATGCAATTCATAACGACGTATCACATATTCGGAATGGGTAATACGACCCCATGGTCCTTTCCCGGTTAACCCGAATAGTGAGCGCTTATTCAAAAATAAGTGTGGCATTCAAATTCAAACAAATCACATCAAATACCCATTCAAAGGGAAATATTGATAGTCGGTTATTGAACTATCAATGGATATGCACACATCACCAGTTTCCAAATAATTTTCCAAATTATTTATTTTCAAAAATATCTTTACAAGATATATTATTTTCAATACTTCAAAAATAAATCAATATTTATTTTTAAACAAATTCTTCTTTTCATTTATTAATTCCATAATGAATTTATATTTCAAAATATTCATGCATATACGATTTCAATTATTCATTTCAATTTATCTTCAAAAAGATAAATTCTCAATATTCACTTCATATTGGAAAACATTTCCATACTTATTTATTAATAAGTAATTCACAAAGTTATTTATTTTCAACACTTGGAAAATATTCAATATACTTAAATCGAAATTAAGTATATATTTCATTCTTTAAGGAAATCATTCTCTTAAACATATTTATTTCGGCCAAAACGAATGTTACGTAAAACATCGTTACGATAACCCAAAATCACTAGTATAGGGATTCGAAATTAAAATAGATATATAAATCCCAATACTATACAAAACATTTCCTTTCGGAAATCATTTACTATAACAACAGTGTTATAGTCCACCATTTCCTTCTATTTCTCGAAAACGTCTATTTCAACAATGAATGTTGAAATCTATGGTTTCGAATCTTAACATATTTAAAACATCGTTAGATCGTTTTAATTCAATTTAAACATCTCATTCAAAACAATTTTCTTTAACATATTATTCACTATTCAAAAACGTGAATAAACTACGTTAACAATTTTCATAATTTTATACATTTCGTTTTAAAGGATTATTCACTATTCAAAAACGTGAATATAACTTCATAAATAAGTTATAAAAATTAACTTATCAAAATAAGTCGTTTGCGAATTTTATAAAACAACGTTTATAAATTCTATTTCTATTTGTTTTATAACTACTTCCTTTTTATACATCTCCTTTATTAACCTATTCGATTTATAACTCAATTATAAAACAAAAGTTCACCTTATAAGTTAAACACTTATAATTTATTTGTTTACAAGAATCGTTCTTTTAAACATCCCAATTCATAAATCTTATAACTTATAAGATTCATTTAATCAAAAATCCGTTCTTCAATTTACTTTTCAAATCTTATAAACCTACTGCTTATAAAATTCCATTTATAACTTCACCGTTTATAATTCTATAAATTCCATTCACTTATGAAATCCATTTTCACTTCATTCAACACTTATAAAAACTCGTTTTATAATTCAAATGTTTTAATTTATAAATATCAATTTATAAATCCTTTATAAAATCAATTTATACTATTATTTTAAAACATCTTTAATCTCCTTTATAATTTCATCCTTTTGATTTATAAAATAATTAATTTTTATAAATCCTATATTTAAACTTTTCACAATAAATTCAAAAATCCAATTTAAACTATTTTATAAAACCATTAGCATCGTATTCTCAAAAATCAGTTTTTAACTATATTTCTCAAAAACCATAATTTTTATAACATAAAAATTATAACGTTTATTTATTTACAATGAATCAATTCCAAAAATATTTTATATTTTCAAAAATCACTTTAAAAATCATTTTAAAATCCCAAAATTTGGTTCAATGATGCTACACACCAAATAGTCAATCACGACAACAACGATATCATATATCGATATGATAATCCATCAAATATCAAAATATCTGAAATCAAATAAAAACTGTTGAGGAATCCAGTTGGATCCCTCCAACCTGTTTTTCTGCATCCACAAACATTAGCACAATACCAATTCCGCTCCAGTACGGAATTATCGCGGTATATGGGATTTAAAATATTATCCGCTTAATAACGGCGCAATAGGGTCTCATCCGCTAAACAAATGCGGGAAATCAATAACTCCAATATATACATATGCCAATATATATATTGCTATTATATATAATACCAATTTCACTGTTTATGAAATATTCGCGGTATATGTTTTTAATAAATAACATCCGCTTACTAACGGCACATAATGTCTATTTTAACAATCAATAGATAACAATCATCATTCAAACATGCATTCAAATATTTTAAATCTAACTATTTAAAATAAAATCGAAATTGATTCGATTGAGTGAGAAGTTCTCACCTTAATTTCAATTTCGTTTTAGCGATTTATTTCGAATAAAATTAAACGGACGTTTAATTTTACACGAAATTTTCACTAACTCCAAACGACTCCAATCCAATTCCATCGCGTAGTGCTCGTCCATACGATTCCAACGCAACTGGTTTCGCGCATTTTCGACCTCGTATGAAAAAGTTATCAATTTTACAAGTTTTATATGAATTTTATTATATAAATTACAACAATTTCTTTTTATATTTTAACCTTGCTGCATCACAACCATCGATTCCCAAATCTTCACATCCTAGCTGTGACTTCCCTTCATCTTCCACTCACGCAATTCTTCAGGTGATAGCCGAAACCCATTTGCAATCTTAGGGTTAAATTTTTCACCCAATACGAACCACTTCGACTCGATCAAACACCACCACCACGCGCGCCTTGCTCCCCTCCATGCTCGGCCTGAGCACGGTGGCACTCGGCCCCACCTAGTACCAGAAAACGCGTGCGCAACCATCAACTGTCGGCCCCCTTTTTCTCCCACTACGCGACGCTAAACTCCATCATATCCGTATGGATTTAAAGATCTCGACGAGTGCTACAACTTTCATGTTGGAGGTATCACGAATTGTTGCTTGGATTTAGAGAGATTAAGGAATGAAAATCGACAATTTCTGGCCTTCCATTTGAAACTGGCGGCTACAACTAAATTAGGGTTTTAGTTTTATTTATTTATTTTTTTCTAAAGAGAGTGAAGGCTATTTATAGGAATTTCGAACGACACTATTCATCCGGAATTCCCAAACTCCGATTTACGCGCCGAAACTGACGTTCCTAGGGTTTTTCCCGCGTTCCAGACACAATGGAACAGGTTTCGAAAGCTAATTCGGACATCTGTGCGAGTTATGGCTATAAACGCTCAATTTAAATTAAACCGATTTAAATCGATTCCTAGGCGTTTTAATTTGTACCGGACAAACGGTAAATCCAATTGACATGAAATTTTAAACCTTACAATAATATCACATTACGGATCCGATGAAACTGGTTTCGTCGAAATCCGAGACTTTTTGAAAAATGGCTATTTTAACTCGCCAAATTAAAATTAAAAATAATTCGATGCGTTTCGAGCTGCCACGATCAAACGATAGCTCCGATTGGCACGAAAATTGAAATCCGGTAATAATTAACTATTACGGATCCAATGGAACTAGTTTCGTTCAATTCTGAGACTGTTCAAAAATTGACTATTTTCACTAGTCGATTTTAATATTAAAATATTCAATTTTCACAAATAAACTTTAAATTCAATTTTAAAAGTTCTAAAATATCGTTCTAACTTCAATATGATAAAATAAAATTTGACTAATCATTTTCAATCATTTTTAACCCAATTTTCAATTATTTCCATAATTTCACATATTAAATTATGGATTTAATTATTCAATTAAATCCAATTATTCGAAATAAAATTTATTCGACTTATAAATTCACTTATTAATATTTAAAATTAATTAAATATTCAAAATTTAATTACTAAAAATCCTGGGTCGTTACACTAGTATTGGTAATGGCACCTTTTGAGGCACTCTATGGAAGGCCATGCCGATCTCCTTCTTGCTGGCTTGAGGCCGGTGAGAAGCTAGTTTTAGGTCCAGATTTTATTCGTGATTCCATAGAAAATATTGACCTTATTCATCATAGGATGAAAGAAGTTCAAAGTAGGAAAAAATCCTATGCCGATAACCGAAGAAGGAAATTAAATTTTTCTATGGGAGATTTTGTGTTTATTCGTGTTTCACCTATGAAGGGTGTTGTGCATTTCAGTCGATCGAGATAATTAGCACCTCGATACATTGGTCCATTTCCCATAAGCGAACGTATTGGTTCCATGGCTTATCGCCTTTTATTAACGGATCAGTTTTCTGCTATTCATGGCGTGTTTCACGTTTCTCAACTACGGAAATGCCTTAGGAATTTCGATTCTATTCTTGAGCCCGGTGTTGTGGAAGAAATTGAAGTTTTGCCTAATTTGACTTATGAGCAGCATCCTATTCGTATCATTGCATCGGAGGTAAAACGCCTTCGAAATAAAGATGTCCCTCTTGTGAAGGTTCAATGGTCCTCAAATCCTAAGGATTGTTCTTAGAAATCTAGAGAATTCATCGAGCGAACACATCCAGACTTACTCTCCCGTGCTCTTTAAGGTGAACTTCTTATTTCAAAATTTCTTTTGTGTTGATATGCTTTTATGGTTGTAACTTTTTATATTTTCTTCTTAAGTATTGCAAGGACACAATTTCTTTAAGGATGGGAGTCTGTAACAACCCGCATATTTTACGATTGTATATTTAAATATTTTATTTAAATATAGCATCATAAGTCGGATTTAAGTTCGAAAAGCTACTTTTTGCAAACAGTCAAATTAGGACTCGGGACCACTTCCATTGAGTTAAAAATTGTTTTTGCGACCTTTTTGAGTATAAATATCGATATGTTTAGAGTTAGCTTTAATTTTGACATTTTCACTTAGGGCTTTGGGTTTGGGTTTCAGCCCTTTAACACCAACTTAAGACCCAAGCTCCACCCCACTCCTCTTCATCCATTTCATTTCTAATTTCTAGCACTTCAAGCTTTAGAAAAATGGGGAAAAAGATTGAAAATTATAATTCCTAAGCCCTAGCTCCTTTGCAAATTCAAGTTCTAGCTCCAAACTCAAAAGAGAAGCCTAGGTAAGCAACTCCTTCTCCATCTCCATCTCTCTCCAATTTCAGAAATTCCCTAGAACCTAATTTGAGAAATTATTTTTTTGATCTTAGATTGGAGGCTTTAGGGTTGGGATTGAAGAGTGGTTGATCTTCCTTTGTTTTCAAGCTTCGCCTTCCTTGTTTTTAGTGTAAAAGGTGAGATTTTTATCTCACATCTATGCCTATATCAATCTTTGTTGTTAGGTATGAATTCCTAATACTTATTGATGTTCATTTTCGTTTATTTTGAATTGGTTTTATGAATGTTCCAATTTTTGGTGTTTTGAAGTTAAATCTTTAAAAATCATAGATTTGATGCTCGATCATGTCTTTAGGGTGAGTCGTAGAGCCTATAGGACTGGGTTGTCACGTGGCATAAATCCCTAGTTGCAATTGCTCGATCGATCGGCTCCGTTTGGATTCTTACCCGTTTGGGGATTAGGCATGAAATACTGGAAAACAGGTTCCAGTCGACTGGCGCACTATGTCCAGTCAGCTGACCTAGAACCCGAGAGTTTTCCAGGCATTGGACCGGTCGACTGAACTCAGTGTCTGGTCGACTGACCTGCTGCTTCATCCCAATTTTCCTATTTTGATTAAAATTCCAATTTTCTTATCGATTCGTAATTATCCAAGTTGTTGTTATCATTTATACGACTTTGGTGACGTCTCTTTTGGGATTTTTGGGGAATATCCATTTTGGTGGATTTGGTATTGATTTCTTTGGATTTAATTCGGGTCTTCCAATGTGAATTTTTGTCATTGATTGTGTTTACAATCATTTCTATGGTTTGTCGCTTCTAAATGCAAAGGTTTCTATATTAGTAGTAAATATTCAAACTCTTTGATTAAAATGATTTCAACTCTATTTTTAATACAAAGCTCATTTATAAAACCGTTTTCCAATCTATTAGTATACACAAACCTTTACCTCATTCGTTTGAGAAATCTAATTAAACGGCTTAGTAAAACTAGTGGTATGAAATGCTTGTGTTTACTTCGTCGGTTAATTTTTGGACTTGTTTGATTGGAACTCTTGTGATAATTTAAGAGTGGAGATCTACAATTTGTTCGTGAATATTTAAGTTAAGCCAGTGGTTATGGGACATGAAGCTAAACTCATTTATTTACTAGCTTACTGTAATTCACCCTTTTTATTGATCAATGATGATCATTTTGTGATTTAGACTTGCGCTATACGATGTCTCATTGTCCACGTAGGGGACTATACCTCGTTTCATTGAGTTTCGTCTCATTTCTTTTATAGGCTAACGACCTATTGATTCTATGGAGTTCCGACTCAATTTTTATGGGATAGCGACCTATGTTCACTTATGGAGTTCGGTTCATCGGACGTACCATTGTACTACGTCTTTGTTCCGGCTTATCAGGTTTACCGGGCGTACCATTGTACTACGTCGTTGTTTCGAATTATTCGAGTTTCAGGTTCCTCGGGCGTACCATTGTACTACGTCGTGGCACCGGCTCTATGGTTAGGGACCATGTGATAGCGTCCCGTTTGTGATACACGTGTTGGAGAGTTTCCATGCTCCCTTTTATGATAGGCCTCCACCTCTTTGAGTTTTCTGGACTTCTAATTGATGATTTTTAGAAGTTGTGTTTCACCAATTTTTATGATTAGCATGGATATGTTAGCCAATATACGTGGTTTGGTGAATATGGTAAAGAATATGACATTCTTTTTGGTGTTATGAGATTTCTTGAGATGTTGTATGACTTTAATTGTTGTTGAATGTATACTTGTCATAGTGTGGCATTATTGTTATCATACGTTTTTGTTATATCTCTTATTATGTCTCATTTTATCTGATATTTATAGCTAGACTGATCCGTTTATTATTTTCTTATTAAATAATACTCGGGTCACGCCGAGATGTTACATGTGCTTCTGCTTGACTCCTCATCTGGGAGTATTATCTGACTTTTGGCTAACTACATTAGATTTTTAGTTTTTGTTGTTATACATACGAGTTAGAGACTACTTGATGTATACATATTCTTTTGTGTAGCACTTGTATCTATTTGTGATATTATGGATCTTGTTTGAACACTACTCTAATGTACACTTCTATGTATTAAATTCATATCTGTTTCCGCCTTTGAGATATGAATTTCTATGACTGATTTGTGTTATGCTTATTTCTATATTTGTTTTCGAAGATATTATAGCCACTGTGTAGTAGCATTGAGTTTGCATCGGTATGTCGGATTTCCTCTTGAGATGAAATGCATGTTACACTATCTGACATATCGGTGCTCGCACAAAGCAATTACTTGGATGGTCTCTCCTCAACAGCCTTATTCTTCGTGGTAGTTGACGGCATTACTCCGTAGTGTCCTTGGCTAGCATGAATATAGAGGTGGGGCGTCACAATTTTCTTTCTAGTTGTTTCTATTCTCCTACCTCATTCCTTTTCGGGGACGAAAATTTTTGAGTGGAGGAGAGTGTAACGACCAGAAAATTTTAATAGTTTTATTTACGTATTTAATTGAATTTTTGGTGAAATTTTAAATAATAAAATTTGGAAATAAAAATTTGGTATTCGAAATACGTCTATCTAAACATAACAAATGTTAAATTTTCACCTGATAATATGAAAGTTTATTTTATTGTATAATTTTATTCAATTTCAAATCAGTTAAAATTTGATGATAATAAAATGTTTTCCAAACTTGAATATTTTTATGCAATAAATTTTTAAATCATCTTCTAAGTGAGACATCATATGTCGTTTCCCCGAATTTCGACTACTATTGCTCAGTTTGTCTTATTTCTGGCGTTTCAATAGCATTTCGGTACTAATTATCGACTTTTGATAGAAGAATCGTACCACTAATATTTGTAAACCATTTTGATCGTCTCATCGTGCTGATTTCTATGGTATATTTAATTCTGTATTTTGAAGTATGGTACACAGCGGATGCGGCGAAAAACGATTTCATATCAGTACCGGTTTTTTAAACCTTTTGTTTTACTTACCTTTTTTTATTCCACCGTTCAAAATCAAGCAGTCGTCAGTTTTTAATCGTTGCCTTGAATTCATTCATACTGACATTTTATATTCTAAAGAGTTCATAAATATATGGATTCATTTTTTCCATTCGTCAATTTTTTTCTTTGGAAAAAAGAGAATGGAACTGTTAATCTGCCTTCTCACGCAGCTGATAGCCATGCCTTTTTCCCCCTTCATACACATTCACCTCCATCGTCTCCCTCACTAAAGCTTCTCCTCCTCCCAGATCCTTGGTCATGCTTCACCACCGACCTCCCTTTCTTCCATGCAACCAGGCCAACTTCCACAATTTCGGTCACCATCCCAAGACCATGCAACCCATCCCCTTCCTCCGAGCACCATGGGACCTTTTCCTCTCCGCACAGTCTCTCTCCTCTTTACCCTCTCTCCTCCAGCGTGCAACCCACTCATGCTCGGAGCATTCAAGCCGAGCCTCCTCTTTTCTTTGCAAAGGTATTTTATATAATGCATTATATGTTATAGTTTATATATTTTGTTATGTAAGTTTATATATACAGAAGTTATTTATATATTATAAAATATATGAAGTTTATAAGCTATACATATTTACATTTTAACTATTTTATTTGAAGCCTGCATATTATTGAATGTAAGTTGTGTACATGTGTATGCACGTTGGTTTTATATATATAGGTGAATCTGGTTTTCAATTATATATATATATATATATTGTATGTTTATATATATTTATAAAAATATATGTGTTATATTTTAATAAAATAGTAGTTATATATATAATTATAAAAGTTGATGGATTATGTTGTATATACAGTAGTTTATATATACTTATAAGTTCTGTTGAGATTTTGTTTTTGCATACATATATTTTTCAGTGGTTGTAACGACCCGCCGCTCTGACCGCCTCTAGTCGGTAATTAAACCAGCTAGAAACGTTCAAAATGACGGATTGTTAGTCAGTTTATAGAGTTTAGACAGAATCAGCCACAGAATCACAGAATAATCATAATATTATTCATAAATGAATTTTTCTTACATACATATATCAGAGTTTGTACAATGCATTAAATTTTATACAGCGGAACATTTTATTTTCATTAAGTACAAGAAAATTTCTTGAAAAACTTTAGTGGAGTGCTTTCCCTAACTCTCTCTAACTTCGCGGCCAGAAAATCTTCAAGCTGTAAAAGTACTCGGTCTGACCCGAGTATTATATTCAAAAGAAAATAATACACAGGTCAGTCTAATTCAAACTCAGTTATTAGTGCATAGAGGCAATAATAATCAAACAATTAGACGACAGTCAAATATAAATTTACCTGTCCGATCCTTTAACAAGTAACGGATAACGGTAAATATAACACTTAACAGTGTTAAACATCAAATCAGTAGATTCAGATTATCAATGAGATAGATGAAGGGATTATTGATGAAGATAATTTAGAAAACAATCAAAATTTGCCTAAACGGCAATTAGCAACAAATTCATCAAAATCGATTCAAAATATATTGAATTGGCAACTTAAAATAATTTTCATAAAAAGAAAACATCAATTTAAACATTAAATTTGGTAGGGCTGTAGTACACGCACTCGCGTACGGCCTCGCCACATTTAAAATGTCAACTCCGTGGCTGCAGTTCACGCTTGCGTGCACTGCCTTGCCACTATCGTGATGACGTACTCAAAAAAAATCAACGAACCAAAATCAATGAAGGTTCAAATATCGATTCAAAATGTCGATACTACATGGCTGCAGTGCACGCACGCGTGCGCTGCCTCGCCACAACAACTTGTGAAATAAAACAAGTTTCCAAACAACTTATTACTGCACACTTCAACAAGTGCAAAATTTTCATAAAAAATGAACTGCAGTCACAAATGAATACAAGGGCGAATCTGCAATCAAAAAATTTGCAGCCACCACAAGTACATAAGGCACGAAGGCTCGAATGACCCAATGCGTAAAGACAAGGGTACAAATTACATGGAAACAGCAAAAGGAGGTGAGGGCACCAAAATATAGCACCACAACACCAATATTTAAGTAACAAAACATCAGTACCAATCAAAGGCATATATACAAGAGGGGCACAACAAATACAAACTGCAACAACACAAGTATGCAAGGGCAAACTGCAACAATAACACAGCCACCACAAGTACACAAGACTGCATTAAAAAGATCTCATATGCAAAACTTTAGCAAATCAAAACAGCATTAAGAATGCATAATGCTATCATGCCTAGAATGCAACTGCACAGGCAGGTAGGCCAGAAAACATGAAAAAGGATACAACTCAAGTCTGGTAACAACATCACAATCAAGTGCAGTTAAGTACAACAGTGAACCAAGACAGGTACACAGAAATATAGCAACACTCAAACAGGTATTTAAACATGAACCCCAAACAATATGACACAAGACAAAAGCATCTGGGTTCAAGTAGGGGTAACAAGAGAAACACACAATACAAATGAACAGGTTCATATACATCAAGGAAACAATATCTTGTGCAATTAGTATGGATATAAAACCTTTAAAGTATAATGACATGCAGTACACACAGAGGATTTCCTTAAAAATATACTCATCAACAAACTTATTTCAGAGATAAACATGCAACATAATCATATATCTAAACTTTTAACAGTGATGTTACTCACAGGTTTTTATTTTTTTCTTTTATTTTATCCTAGTAAAAATATTCTTGTAACATATATTTCATATCAGAAAACGTATGCCGTTTATCAAATGCACCTGTATAGAAATCATAAGTTTTATAAAGGAAATGATTTTGAGATCAAAGCTTATGTTAAAGATCATAGAACAGAGAGCATATGATCAACATCCTGTATAATTACTTCCAGTATTCAAGAGTACACAGAAAGTTTAAATGTAAATGTATATAAACATACTTATCTAAACTTTTAACTTGCAACAGATCCATTTAATATTCACACCTGATTTTCACATATATACCTCTGTGAATATTTATTCACTTTAACATACTGGCAAGCAAACAAATTTTTATGTTAAGTTTTTAGAAAGTGAAGTTACTCGCAATTTAAATCTTGTTGTTTTTAAACAAATTTTGTTAAACATCTCAACATTAAACCAACCAGGAAAGCAACTAACTGATTTTGAATCTATTTTATACCCCGTAGTTTCAAACTAGAAAGAAACTAACATGCACACATATTAACTCATTCATATATATGTATGCAGTAATATCACAACAAGCATCATTATCACATCAATTACTTAAGCAACCAGCTTAACCTACTTAAGATTTAAATTTAGATGTTTACTCACAGTTTTGGGTTTTAACAGAGAACAGAGGTGAATATATATACCTATACAGACATGCATCAATTACCCAGGAAATCACATAATTACTTCCATAGAAACCACAAATGCAACCTGGGAGGTAACAGAACCGGCAGTATGGAGTGAGGGCACCATAGATATGGCACCGCAGCACTCAACGGTTAAAGGTTAATGCCAATGCCAACAAAACAATTCAACTCACTTGCCAAAGACAAGATCCTCGTCCATCAAAAAGGAACTACACAAACTGGAATAAGCATATCATCAAAAATCAAGTTTTACTGTCGAAAACAACTGCAGTGCAAAACCGTGGGCTATTGAGCAAGCACATGGATTCACAAATAAATTCCAAGTAAAAAGAATCAAGACCGAAGTCAAAGCAAGGACAAAATCACAAAATTTAATTTCCAGAAATTCGAACAATGAACCCAGAAAAAATTCATCACAGCAAACTTACAAAATCGAATGGAAACAAAAGGCAGAGACAAACCATCATCAAAGCAAAAAAAAAAACGAACGACTTAAGGAGTATGAAATAGATGTGAGTAGCTTAATCGTACTCACCTTTGCTTTTGAAGAGGAGCACGCGAGAATCGATCGATATTGAAGCCGAACGAACAGGAGGACGAATCGAATTGAAGCCCTAATTTTGGAACGAAGGGGGAGACAAAGACGAAGACGCCATTAATTTTTTTCTTCGGTTTGATTAGGGTTTTGAATGAATTTGGGGGGCTTCGTGTTTTAAGGAGAAGGGGAACGTGTTTTTAGCATTGGTTGCGGCGTGGAACAAGGCACGTTTTCTGCTGATAGGTAAGATAGTGTACATGTCTTATTATTTTATTTTTTTTGATTTATTTTTTTCTTATTTTGTGTTGATAAAATTTTATTCTATTTTATTTAAGTAAATGAAAAATGTTATTGAGACTAACCACAAATTTATTAATTTTCATAAATAATAATTCTTATACCCAAATTATTTCTCTAAGTCATTAGTTTGAATCTAAAATACAAATTCAATATTTAATTTAAACTTCAAAGTCAAATTTAAATTTTATTCAACTTTAAACAGATTAAATTCTAAATTTTAATCGCCAATTTATCCTGAAAATTTGAAATTCAAGTCAAATCATCATTTAAATATTTAAAATAAATTAAATATTTACAAATTAAATTGTTCAATATTCAGGATCGTTACAATCTCCCCTACTTAAAAGAATTTCGTCCCGAAATTATAAGTTAGGAAAAATGATTGCTAAAATCTCTCCGATATTTATATCCTACACAATTTTACCAAGTTTCAAACTCGCAAATAAATATAGGATTCATTCCATTCATTTTATTTCACTAGTTTTGTTCATCAATTTCAATAATCAAGACACAAAAGTCTTTTACCAAATTTTTTTTACTTACAAAACTCAGATTTTTAAACTTGAAATTCTTTCATGCTAAATATTTGCATATTACATCTTTTCCAAAGCTGTGTGCTTTCAAGATATTTTAAAGATCTTCTTCCTTAATTCATTAAGTTAGAATTATGTAATTCTAATTTATTGATTTTCTATTCAAAGTTTGAAAATACTTGCTAACTCGAAGTTTAACAAGTCCATCGTCGTTCTTACAGACATTAGGCATACGCTGGCCAGGCGCAAGACTAAAAATCTCCAAGTACTAAATATACTTGCTTCAACTCCCAGTGAAAATACTTTTTAAAAATTCTTTTAAAAATGGATATGGAAAGCACGTTCCCCCATGGATCACAGTTTACCCGGCGGTTACGCTACTATCTCAGTAGAATCGCTTGTAACCTTAGATTTCTCATCACTCCTGAATTTCGCCATGGTTGTCGCCTTAGATCGCGGTCCACACGGCGGTTACGCTACTATCCCAGTAGAATCGCTCGTGGCCGTAGGCATCACGCCCCTCGAATTACGCTTCGGTTTCTAGATCGCAGTTTACACGGCGGTTGCGCCACTATCTCAGTGGAATCGCTTGTAACTGTAGGCATCACGCCCCATGAATTACGCCAGCATCAATTCACATAATCCCAAACACGATGATCCATCGTGGGGGATATCATATCAGTCCCAATGGACATTCCACTAATGGAATTCTACGTAGCTACGATTTCCAATGGACACTCCACCGAGTTCCAATCACCTTCACAAATAATAAATGGAAGGTACATTTCCATATCCTCAGTTTTTTTAGAAAACATATGTCATATACATATAGTACTTCATTTCACATTTCGTACATATCATACCTATGTAAACCTACACAGGATTTTCATAATAATGACTTTCCAAACTGATAGTTTTCGATTATATTCACATATATAAGTTACGAAAACTCAATTCACATTCACAACAAATAGAGGATTCCAAATTTTCCATCACGTTTAAAATTTTCCTCTAAATCGATTTGAAAATTTAAGGTTATCTCAAACCTAATTCACATTCATAATCCAATTCATTATCGACTTCACATTCGATTTGGATTTCACGTTACATCGTCAATTCTCAACACATAATTGATGTCTATCGATATATAACCTCTAAGCTCGTATGTCTCAGAGAAGGGTGTTAAGCTAAAAGAATAAATTCTCCGCCACCACAGATATATATTTAATAGAGATCAAATGCTATGTCATCAATTCACAATGTTAGACATACAATCCCAATCGACTATCCAAAATTCAAAGCTCAACTTATATTGTTTTTGATGTCGAAGTTAAACTCAATTTAACTCAAGATTCAATCTTCTTTGGAAAATATTCAAATTGAACTAATTGTTCACATTTCTCAAAATAATATCTTTACAAGATATATAATTTTCACACTTAACCATTTGAAACTAATTTCAAATACTCATTTTTTCAATTTATCTTCAAAAGATAATATTTCAAACCTTTCATTTCATATTGGAAAACATTTCCATACTTATTAAATAATAAGTAATTCACAAATTCTTTTATTTTCAACTCTTTGAAAATATTCGATATACTTGAATCAAAATTAAGTATATATTTCACTCTTTAAGGAAATCATTCTTTTAAACACATTTATTTGAGTTAAAACGAATGTTGCGTAAAACATCGTTACGACAACTCAAAATCACTAGTATAGGGATTCAGATTTAAAATCGATATATAAATCCCAATACTATAAACAACATTTCCTTCCGGAAAGCATTTACTATAACAATAGTGTTATGGTCCACCATTTCCTTAATTTTCTCGAAAACGTCTATTTCAACAATTGAATGTTGAAATCTATGTATTCGATAGTTAATGCATTTTAAAACATCTTTAAAACCATTAACTTTTTCAATTTCAACTTCAACTTAATTCATAGTTTGAATTCTTCATACTTTTCATAATATTAGTTTTAAACCGATTTCAAACTTTTCAATATTAAGTTTTTCACTTAATTTAATTTTCCACACGTTTAAATTCAAATTCATCACTGAATTTATTAAACCTATAATGAATTATCATGTTGACAACTTCAAATTTGAAATTTAAATTCTATTTGAACTTTGCATTTACTTTTCTATTCCCAAAAATAATAAACTAGTTCTTTAGTAAGCCATTCATCAACTTGGTTCCATTAAATTCATATTTCCACATTAACCTCATTTCATAATATCACTTCCCTAAAACATATCTGTTTTAGTTAATAATATATTCACTGTCCAAAATCGTGAATATACTTATCTATTCAATTCAGTGTTTCTACACTTTTATTTAAAAGATTATCCACTGTCCAAAATCGTGGATAAAATTCCCAACTAACATTTACTATCACAATATTCAACTTAAAGGATAATTCGCTGTCCAAAATCACGAATGTAACTCCTTTAATAAGCTACAACAATTTACTTATCAAATTCAATTGATTTCGAACTTATAAACAATCTTTACAAATTCCATTTCTATTTATAAACTTCAATTTATAAATCTTTTTATTAATTCAATTCAATTCAATTTATATAACTCGATTATATAACAAAAGTCCATTTATAAGTTAAATACTTATAATCCATTTATTTACTAACTCGTTCTTCACAACGTTTGAAATCAATTTCTCAAAAGAATTCAGAATCAAATTCCCAAGTTATAATTCAATAATTCTCTTGGTTATAACCAAATTAACATACCATTTTATTTCACAATTATTACTCGAAAGATTCAAAATATTCGATTTAAACCAATTCATTAATTCATTAGTTCACTTATGTAACGTCCCGAGAATTTTCGACTTTCGAAAATTCAACATCGATACTCACTTTATCGACTGCCGAGAAATCGAAGGCCGGAAACCCGAAATGTTATGGTTTAAGAAAAAGAAAGAAGTAGAAGAAGATAGAAAATAGAACGGAAAAGAAAGTAAACAACAGAACAACATCAGAATATCACAATCGCAGCGGAACAACATATAATAATAAATGAATAATCTTTAAACAAAGAACTATATCAGTTATTACATTACATTTAATTTCATTTCATCATCAGAGTGTACAACATCATACAACAACAAACAGCGGAAAAGAAATACTATATACTAGTGATACGCCATTCCATCCAGCTTGCCTCCAGCAATTCCTGAATATCCTGATAAACCTGAACTCTTAACTGCCTGTGTGGAAATTGGTGGGCACCCAGAGTTTAGGAAGGAAAACAATAAACTCCGAGTCAGTCATGTGACTGGTGTGAGAACTCAAAACAGTTTATTTATCTTTAAAATCAAAGTAGAGGAATATTTTTAATTCAATTCGCAATGCTTTTAAAAATGAGACTACCATAAGGCCTCCCGCACACACACACATGCAAACGCAGAATCGGAGGAGATTTCTCCTTATGATAGTCAAAGATGTTTGATACGCATTTAAAATAACATTTGATATTATTATTAGTGCATAGTGTAGAGGAAAATCATTTCGAAAATAAAGATATAAATCTTAGCCGACATAGACATTTCGAACTATGCCTACTGTAGCTACCATCTAAACAGTGGTGACCACCATAAGTAAATGGCAGGTTCTACAACTAATACCGTACAAGGTTTCGTATTGGGAATTGGATTTCCAACAAATGGTCAGGCCAAGGAACTTCCCATTGCCACATGAGAATGCCTCTGGAAGGACATCCCCGAGAACCAAACCGGATCTCTTCCAACACAAGGCCGGGTTACCCCTAACGGAGTAACAACTGACCGAATATGCCATCCCCCGGTCCTTTGGGACCATTATCCGAGAGCTCTCTAATCAATTCACACAATCATAATAATAAAGTGTTTCAACATGAGTAAGTATCTGGGCTCCATACCATGATACCACCCTTTTCCAGAAGGAAATGCACATATCCTAAAGGGCGCTACCCCTCATAACCTAGCCGCATCTTTCCTGTTTTGACCATTTCTGGGGTGTGAGGCTCGACGAAGTCTTGTCCACAAAAACATACTTTATACAAAAGCCATGCTTTGGGTCAACAAATGATCATAGAAATGATCACCAACATAGACGATCAAATAAATGATCCTATCACAAATAATCAACACAATGATCATTTCAGCAACACTCAGCATGTCACATTACCAAATTGGGAATATATTGCTGATAACCTTCAACTATATAACCTCTGAGCTCGTACGACTCAGAGAAGGGTGTTAAGCTAAGAGAATAAATTCTCCGCCACCAACAGAAAATATATTTGAAAGAAATCGGCTTTATATCTCAACTTGTAATGTCAGGCATACAATCCATACAAGTCTGTTCCGGGCTCGAACAGAACCGAAGGCACTTACAAAGAAGTCCTTGCAATCCGGATATCCACAATCCTGATCGGATTCCCCATCACATATGGAGAACTCTATACCGGAGCAACTCGGTGCAGAGTCAATCGATAGGTCATCCTATCGCTCTCACAAATATCCGGTCTTCAACACCGATCATCAATGCTATCCATTACGTCGTATCACTATTCGGAATGGGTAATCCGAATAACGAGCGCAATAATTTAAAAATAAGTGTGCATTCAAATTCAAGCAAATCACAACCAATACCTTTCAAAGGTAAATATTGATAGTCGGTTATTGAACTATCAATGGATATGCACACATCACCAGATTCCAAATAATTTTCCCAATTATTTATTTTCCAAAATATCTTTACAAGATATATGATTTTCAATACTTTAAAAATAAATCAATATTTATTTTTAAACAAATTCCACTTTATTTTATAAATTCCATAGTGAATTTATAATTCCCAAAATATCTGTGAATATACGTTTCAATTCGATTTCTAATATTCATTTTCCATTTATCTTCAAAAAGATAAATTCTCAAAATATTCACTTATTTATTGGAAAACAATTCCATACTTATTAAAAATAAGTAATTCATAAATCTTTTTATTTTCTACACTTGGAAAATATTCAATATACTTAAATCGAAATTTAGTATATATTTCATTCTATTAAGGAAATCATTCTCTTAACATACTTATTTGGACCAAAACGAATGTTACCTAAAACATCGTTACGACAACCCAAAATCACTAGTATAGGGATTCGAAATTAAAATAGATATATAAATCCCAATACTATACAAAACATTTCCTATCGGAAATCATTTACTATAACAACAGTGTTATAGTCTACCATTTCCTTTTATTTCTCGAAAACGTCTATTTCAACAATGAATGTTGAAACCTATGGTTTCGAATCTCAACATCTTTTAAAACATCGTTAGATCGTTTTGATTTTATTTAAAACATCACATTCAAAACAATTTCTTTAACGTATTATTTACTATTCAAAAACGTGAATATACTACGTTAACTAACTTCATCATTTCTATTCATTTCATTTCAAAGGATTATTCACTGTCTAGAACGTGAATATAACTCCATAAACAAGTTATAACAATTTACTTATCAAAATAAGTCGTTTGCGAATTTATAAAACAACGTTTATAAATTCTATTTCTATTAACTTTATATCAATTCCTTTTATAAATTCCTTTATTAACCTATTCCAGTTTATAACTCAATTATATACTAAAAGCTCATATTATAAGTTAAATACTTATAATTTATTCGTTTACAAAAATCGTTCCTTTGAACTTCATAATTATAAATCCTATAACTTATAAGATTCAACGATTTATCCAAAACCATTCTTTTAATAACTTTATAAAATTTATAAATCTTACTATTTGTAAATTTCATTTATAACTTCACCATTTAAAATTTTATAAATTCCATTCACTTATGCAATCCATTTTCACTTCATTCAAACACTTATAAAAACTCATTTTATAATGTCAATATTTCAATTTATAAATATCCATTTATAAATCTCTTAATATAAATCAATTTATATTATTCTTTAAAACGTCTTCAAATTCCTTTATAATTTCACCATTTTGATTTATAAAATAATCAAATTTTATAAATCCTATATTTAAACTTTTCACAACAAATTCAAAAATCCCAATTTAAATTACTTTATAAGATCATTAATACCATATTTTCAAAAAATCAACTTTTAACTATATTTCTCAAAAATCATAATTTTTATAACATTAAAAATTATAACGTTTATTTATTTAAAATGGATCAATTCCAAAAATATAGTATACTTCAAAAATCACTTTAAAAATCATTTTTAAAATTCCAAAATTTGGCCTAGTGATGCTACACACCAAATAGCCAATCACGACAACAACGATATCATATATCGATATGATAATCCATCAAATATCAAAATATCTGAAATCAAATAAATACTGTTGAGGAATCCAGTTGGATCCCTCCAACCTGTTTTCCTGCATCCAAAAACATTAGCACAATACCAATTCCGTTCCAGTACAAAATTATCGAGGTATATGGGATTTAAAATATTATCCGCTTAATAAACGGCGCAATAGGGTCTCATCTGCTATACAAATGTGGGAAATCAATAACTCCAATATATACATATGCCAATATATATATATTGCTATTATATATAATACCAATTTCACTGTTTATGAAATATTCGCGGTATATGTTTTTAATAAATAACATCCGCTTACTAACGGCGCATAATGTCTATTTTAAAAATCAATAGATAACAATCATCATTCAAACATGCATTCAAATATTTTAAATCTAACTATTTAAAATAAAATCGAAACCGATTCGATTGAGTGAGAAGTTCTCACCTTGATTTCAATTTCGTTTTAGCGATTTATTTCAAATAAAATTAAACGGACGTTTAATTTTACCCAAAATTCTCACTAACTCCAAACGACTCCAATCCAATTTCGTCGCGTAGTGCTCGTCCATACGATTCCAACGCAATTGGTTTCGCGCGTTTTCGACCTCGTATGAAAAAAATTATGAATTTTCAAAGTTTGCACACGATTTTAACTTAATAATTACAACATATAATTTCTATTTTCAACCTATATTTTTTTCTGGCCATAGGATCTCACAGCAAAAAATCTTGGCCACTTCCTGCTTCATCTCCCCCCTCACGTATCCTACAGGCCACAAGCCGCACCATAGAACCCATCTCTCAAGAACTAGGGTTTAATTATGCTTCTTCCACGCTTAATTAAAAATCGATCAGGGACTCCCATCTCGAAGAGCACGACACGAGCAACCTTCGGCTGCCACCTTATGCAACTCGGCCTCCCCAGGCACCTTGATTTTCGTGCCGACCTGATGCATAACGCGAGCATGTAGCCTCCACTCCGTCACTCCAATTCCGATCATCACCGTATAGAATCAAAGCTCTTGTTGAGCTCTTCGACTTTCATGTTGAACACTTTCTCTAAATGTTTATGGATTGGAAGTAATTGAGGAGAAAAGAATATTAATTTCTGGCCATTGATAGTTTAAGGGGGTGGCGGCTGCAGATTTTAGCCCTAGGGTTTTGTAATTTGTGAAAAAATGAAATATTAGGGGCTTTTATAGAAAATTCGCGCGACACTATTCATCCCGGATTTTCCAAACTCCAAACGAAGCGTGCCGGTTGGCGTTTCTAAGGTTTACCCCGCGTCCCGGACACAATGGAACATGTTTCGGAAGCTAATTCGGTCATCTGTGCGAGTTATGGCAATAAACGTTCAATTTAAAATTAAACCGATTAAACGATTTTCTAGGCGTTTTAATTTGTACCGGACAAACGGTAAATCCAATTGACACGAAATTTGAAACCTTACAATAATATCACATTACGGATCCGATGAAACTGGTTTCGTCGAAATCCGAGACTTTTTGAAAAATGGCTATTTTAACTCGCCAAATTAATATTAAAAACAATTTCGATGCGTTTCGAGCTGTCACGATCAAACGATAACTCCGATTGACACGAAAATTGAAATCAGATAATAACTAACTATTACGGATCCAATGGAACTGGTTTCGTTCAATTCTGAGACTGTTCAAAAATTGGCTATTTTACAGTCGATTATTAAATATTAAAATATTCAATTTTCACAAATTAACTCTTAATTCGATTTTAAAAGTTCTAAAATATCATTCTAACTTCAATATGATAAAATAAAATTTTACAAATCAATTTCAATCATATTTAACTCGATTTTCAATTATTTCCATAATTTAACATATTAAATTATCGATTTAATTATCCAATTAAATCCAATTATTCAAAATAAAATTTATTCGACTTATAAATTCACTCATTAATATTTAAAATTAATTAAATATTCAAATTTTAATTAATAAAAATTCTGGGTCGTTACAATCTTCCCCCTTTAAAAGAATTTCGTCCTCGAAATTTCCAAGTAAGAAAAGTTACAAAATCTATTAACTTTCCCAAAATCCATAATTAATTTCTTACAATAACTTTACTAAGCTTCCAAAATTATACTTAGTTATCTTTTCAAAAACAATTACTATTGTTTAACTTTCAACTCCAAATCAAAGTTAAAGTTTTCAAAACTTTCCAATTTTCTCAAATTTTTTCTAACGCCTTAAATTTTCGGAAAAAATCGTCATAGTCTCCTTTGCGCGGCTCGATCCGAAAAAAAAATGACAGTATATATATCACAAATATACATCTCATCAAGTAATGAGGCATCCCGCAGGAAAAAAATGTAAAAGTACGATATTTAATCCGAGATATGTACCTTATATTTTATTAGCAAGCATATACGGCTAATATAGCGCGAAAGCGAGCTCCAAATGCGAAGCAAACGCGATCCGCACCTACTAAACACTCAACAAACAACATGAGAACATGTATATATGACAATAGTATCAATATACAACATATAGCAACATAATAACTATATATGCCAACATAGCAAATGTATGAAAAGCAATATATTCAACCATCAACCAATTATCATTCATAACCAACAAATGTTCATTTACATTCTCATTAATATTCAATGAATTGGTTTTCCATTTAAATCATATTTGATTCATTAACAGTGGATGTTTTTACTAACATTCATTTTCAATTAGTTTATATTCACTAATCCATATTCAAGTTGGTTCACTTCCAAATCAAATTCAATTCTATTCAAATTTATTTACTTCTAATTTGAATTCAATTACATAGCTTTCAATTTCATTAACTCTTAATGAATTATATACAATCAACTAACAATCATATATCAACCAATGTATATTAATTTCAACCAAATTCCTTTTCTTATATTCATTCAATTTGGTTTAACACCTTTTACATTCAATTGAATTAATTAAATTGATTTTCATTCAATCTTTCTACTTCCAATAACATTAGATTTTAATGAATTAACACCTATATTCATTATTTCATATCAACTTAATTTACATTCAATTGATTCATTTCAATTTCTAATTCATTTAACCATTTGATTATTTACTTCGATACCAAAATCAATTCCATTCAACAATACTTAAGTTATACTTCCATTTTAAACATCACTTAGTTTTACATAACTTAAATTCCCACTTGTAAATCAATTTCAGATTCCAATTCTAAAGTAAATTTTCATTTTTTATTTACAACTCATATTCATAAATATATTCATATAGTTTCACTTCTTATATATATAAGTTTATTTCACAATTATAAATCACTTTAATTATAATTCAATTCTTATAATTCACTTGCTTATACAATTATTCTTTTATTTAGATTATTCAAACAACTTATTCAACAACCAAACAATCAACTTATATACATTTTAATAATTCTGAAAAATTATTCCTTTATATATAAAATATAATCAAGGTAAAATTATTTCATTTACCCAATTTAAAACAATATTGTGGCGAATTGTTCTATTCAAATGTTTATAAACCCCTTCGGCATAGTTGTCCAGACCGTGCTGACGAAGGTTCATATGCCACTCAACAAACCAATCATCACAATATAAAACAATTTTATATTCACTAACAAATACGCTCTCATAGCTATTATTACACTCAACTCATTCTAGAGTACTACTGACTCTATCTCTAATGAGTAATACCCAACAGAACCATGGTTGTCACTTAACCATATGCTCTGATACCAAATGTAACGAGACGCGCCAGTGGTCACAACCGGTAGGCTATTCAACCATCCCAGCCCCACCGTGGCTTACACTGATATCCCAAACTTGCTTTTACGGCCAGCCTCTCAACTGTCTCAGGTTACACCTAACCAACCCCCTAAAAGAGGACATGTAGGGGTAAGAGTCTCCCGTTCGCCACCAAACCGCGAAGCGAGAACCCCCCATCACATAGCCCAAAGCTAAGCAAGACTGGTGTGAGAACTCAAAACAGTTTATTTATCTTTAAAATCAAAGTAGAGGAATATTTTTAATTCAATTCGTAATGCTTTTAAAAATGAGACTACCATAAGGCCTCCCGCACACACACACATGCAAACACAGAATCGGAGGAGATTTCTCCTTATGATAGTTAAAGATGCTTGATACGCATTTAAAATAACATTTGATATTATTATTAGTGCATGGTGTAGAGGAAAATCATTTCGAAAATAAAGATATAAATCTTAGCCGACATAGACATTTCGAACTATGCCTACTATAGCTACCATCTAAACAGTAGTGACTACCATAAGTAAATGGCAGGTTCTACAACTAATACCGTACAAGGTTTCGTATTGGGAATTGGATTTCCAACAAATGGTCAGGCCAAGGAACTTCCCATTGCCACATGAGAATGCCTCTGGAAGGACATCCTCGAGAACCAAACCGGATCTCTGCCAACACAAGGCCGGGTTACCCATAACTGAGTAACAACTGACCGAATATGCCATCCCCCGGTCCTTTGGGACCTTTATCCGAGAGCTCTCTAATCAATTCACACAATCATAATAATAAAGTGTTTCAACATGAGTAAGTATCTGGGCTCCATACCATGATACCACCCTTTTCCAGAAGGAAATGCACATATCCTAAAGGGCACTACCCCTCATAACCTTGCCGCATCTTTCCTGTTTTGACCATTTCCGGGGTGTGAGGCTCGACGAAGTCTCGTCCACAAAAACATACTTTATACAAAAGTCATGCTTTGGGTCAGCAAATGATCATAGAAATGATCACCAACATAGATGATCAAATAAATGATCCTATCACAAATAATCAACACAATGATCGTTTCAGCAACACTCAGCATGTCACATTACCAAATTGGGAATATATTGCTGATAACCTTCAACTATATAACCTCTGAGCTCGTACGACTTAGAGAAGGGTGTTAAGCTAAGAGAATAAATTCTCCGTCACCAACAGAAAATATATTTGAAAGAAATCGGCTTTATATCTCAACTTGTAATGTCAGGCATACAATCCATACAAGTCTGTTCCGGGCTCGAACAGAACCGAAGGCACTTATAAAGAAGTCCTTGCAATCCGGATATCCACAATCCTGACCGGATTCCCCATCACATATGGAGAACTCTATACCGGAGCAACTCGGTGCAGAGTCAATCGATAGGTCATCCTATCGCTCTCACAAATATCCGTTCTTCAACACCGATCATCAATGCTATCCATTACGTCGTATCACTATTCGGAATGGGTAATCCGAATAACGAGCGCAATAATTTAAAAATAAGTGTGCATTCAAATTCAAGCAAATCACAACCAATACCTTTCAAAGGTAAATATTGATAGTCGGTTATTGAACTATCAATGGATATGCACACATCACCAGATTCCAAATAATTTTCCCAATTATTTATTTTCCAAAATATCTTTACAAGATATATGATTTTCAATACTTTAAAAATAAATCAATATTTATTTTTAAACAAATTCCACTTTATTTTATAAATTCCATAGTGAATTTATAATTCCCAAAATATCTGTGAATATACGTTTCAATTCGATTTCTAATATTCATTTTCCATTTATCTTCAAAAAGATAAATTCTCAAAATATTCACTTATTTATTGGAAAACAATTCCATACTTATTAAAAATAAGTAATTCACAAATCTTTTTATTTTCTACACTTGGAAAATATTCAATATACTTAAATCGAAATTTAGTATATATTTCATTCTATTAAGGAAATCATTCTCTTAACATACTTATTTGGGCCAAAACGAATGTTACGTAAAACATCGTTACGACAACCCAAAATCACTAGTATAGGGATTCAAAATTAAAATAGATATATAAATCCTAATACTATACAAAACATTTCCTTTCGGAAATCATTTACTATAACAACAGTGTTATAGTCTACCATTTCCTTTTATTTCTCGAAAACGTCTATTTCAACAATGAATGTTGAAATCTATGGTTTCGAATCTCAACACCTTTTAAAACATCGTTAGATCGTTTTAATTTTATTTAACACATCACATTCAAAACAATTTCTTTAACGTATTATTTACTATTCAAAAACGTGAATATACTACGTTAACTAACTTCATCATTTCTATTCATTTCATTTCAAAGGATTATTCACTGTCTAGAACGTGAATATAACTCCATAAACAAGTTATAACAATTTACTTATCAAAATAAGTCGTTTGCGAATTTATAAAACAACGTTTATAAATTCTATTTCTATTTACTTTATATCAATTCCTTTTATAAATTCCTTTATTAACCTATTCCAGTTTATAACTCAATTATAAACTAAAAGTTCATATTATAAGTTAAATACTTATAATTTATTCGTTTACAAAAATCGTTCCTTTGAACTTCATAATTATAAATCCTATAACTTATAAGATTCAATGATTTATCCAAAACCATTCTTTTAATAACTTTATAAAATTTATAAATCTTACTATTTATAAATTTCATTTATAACTTCACCATTTAAAATTTTATAAATTCCATTCACTTATGCAATCCATTTTCACTTCATTCAAACACTTATAAAAACTCGTTTTATAATGTCAATATTTCAATTTATAAATATCCATTTATAAATCTCTTAATATAAATCAATTTATATTATTCTTTAAAACGTCTTCAAATTCCTTTATAATTTCACCATTTTGATTTATAAAATAATCAAATTTTATAAATCCTATATTTAAACTTTTCACAACAAATTCAAAAATCCCAATTTAAATTACTTTATAAGATCATTAATACCATATTTTCAAAAAATCAACTTTTAACTATATTTCTCAAAAATCATAATTTTTATAACATTATAAATTATAACGTTTATTTATTTAAAATGGATCAATTCCAAAAATATAGTATACTTCAAAAATCACTTTAAAAATCATTTTTAAAATTCCAAAATTTGGCCTAGTGATGCTACACACCAAATAGCCAATCACGACAACAACGATATCATATATCGATATGATAATCCATCAAATATCAAAATATCTGAAATCAAATAAATACTGTTGAGGAATCCAGTTGGATCCCTCCAACCTGTTTTCCTGCATCCAAAAACATTAGCACAATACCAATTCCGTTCCAGTACGAAATTATCGCGGTATATGGGATTTAAAATATTATCCGCTTAATAAACGGCGCAATAGGGTCTCATCCGCTATACAAATGCGGGAAATCAATAACTCCAATATATACATATGCCAATATATATATATTGCTATTATATATAATACCAATTTCACTGTTTATGAAATATTCACGGTATATGTTTTTAATAAATAACATCCGCTTACTAACGGCGCATAATGTCTATTTTAACAATCAATAGATAACAATCATCATTCAAACATGCATTCAAATATTTTAAATCTAACTATTTAAAATAAAATCGAAACCGATTCGATTGAGTGAGAAGTTCTCACCTTGATTTCAATTTCGTTTTAGCGATTTATTTCGAATAAAATCAAACGGACGTTTAATTTTACCCAAAATTCTCACTAACTCCAAACGACTCCAATCCAATTTCGTCGCGTAGTGCTCGTCCATACGATTCCAACGCAACTGGTTTCGCGCGTTTTCGACCTCGTATGAAAAAAATTATGAATTTTCAAAGTTTGCACACGATTTTAACTTAATAATTACAACATATAATTTCTATTTTCAACCTATATTTTTTTCTGGCCATAGGATCTCACAGCAAAAAATCTTGGCCACTTCCTGCTTCATCTCCCCCCTCACGTATCCTACAGGCCACAAGCCGCACCATAGAACCCATCTCTCAAGAACTAGGGTTTAATTATGCTTCTTCCACGCTTAATTAAAAATCGATCAGGGACTCCCATCTCGAAGAGCACGACACGAGCAACCTTCGGCTTCCACCTTATGCAACTCGGCCTCCCCAGGCACCTTGATTTTTGTGCCGACCTGATGCATAACGCGAGCATGTAGCCTCCACTCTGTCACTCCAATTTCGATCATCACCGTATAGAATCAAAGCTCTTGTTGAGCTCTTCGACTTTCGTGTTGAACACTTTCTCTAAATGTTTATGGATTGGAAGTAATTGAGGAGAAAAGAATATTAATTTCTGGCCATTGATAGTTTAAGGGGGTGGCGGCTGCAGATTTTATCCCTAGGGTTTTGTAATTTGTGAAAAAATGAAATATTAGGGGCTTTTATAGAAAATTCGCGCGACACTATTCATCCCGGATTTTCCAAACTCCAAACGAAGCGTGCCGGTTGGCGTTTCTAAGGTTTACCCCACGTCCCGGACACAATGGAACATGTTTCAGAAGCTAATTCGATCATCTGTGCGAGTTATGGCAATAAACGTTCAATTTAAAATTAAACCGATTAAACGATTTTCTAGGCGTTTTAATTTGTACCGGACAAACGGTAAATCCAATTGACACGAAATTTGAAACCTTACAATAATATCACATTACGGATCCGATGAAACTGGTTTCGTCGAAATCCGAGACTTTTTGAAAAATGGCTATTTTAACTCGCCAAATTAATATTAAAAACAATTTCGATGCGTTTCGAGCTGCCACGATCAAACGATAACTCCGATTGACACGAAAATTGAAATCAGATAATAACTAACTATTATGGATCCAATGGAACTGGTTTCGTTCAATTCTGAGACTGTTCAAAAATTGGCTATTTTACAGTCGATTATTAAATATTAAAATATTCAATTTTCACAAATTAACTCTTAATTCGATTTTAAAAGTTCTAAAATATCATTCTAACTTCAATATGATAAAATAAAATTTTACAAATCAATTTCAATCATATTTAACTCGATTTTCAATTATTTCCATAATTTAACATATTAAATTATCGATTTAATTATCCAATTAAATCCAATTATTCAAAATAAAATTTATTCGACTTATAAATTCACTCATTAATATTTAAAATTAATTAAATATTCAAATTTTAATTAATAAAAATTCTGGGTCGTTACAACTTAACTCATATTTCATTTTCCCTAACTCTCAAATATTCGATAATGAGTCTCCGAACGATTGAAACTCAAATCTAATGAGACCTCACCGAAGAGAACTAACGCAAACTTAAAATTTAGAGAGGGGAATTTTCAAAATAATTTTAATTTCCAAAATACCTTTCATTTTAAAGAAAACAATTTTATACCTCTTTAGATTTGAAAACATTTTTCTTTAAAGTGGTTCTAGTAACTATTCATATTAAACATCATAAACTGAGCTTTGAGTAAACCAAAGCTCTGATACCACTTTTGTAACGACCCGCCGCTCTGACCGCCTCTAGTCGGTAATTAAACCAGCTAGAAACGTTCAAAATGACGGATTGTTAGTCAGTTTAAAGAGTTTAAACAGAATCAGCCACAGAATCACAGAATAATCATAATATTATTCATAAATGAATTTTTCTTACATACATATATCAGAGTTTGTACAATGCATTAAATTTTATACAGCGGAACATTTTATTTTCATTAAGTACAAGAAAATTTCTTGAAAAACTTTAGTGGAGTGCTTTCCCCAACTCTCTCTAACTTCGCGGCCTGAAAATCTTCAAGCTGTAAAAGTACTCGGTCTGACCCGAGTATTATATTCAAAAGAAAATAATACACATGTCAGTCTAATTCAAACTCAGTTATTAGTGCATAGAGGCAATAATAATCAAACAATTAGACGACAGTCAAATATAAATTTACCTATCCGATCCTTTAACAAGTAACCGGATAACGGTAAATATAACACTTAACAGTGTTAAACATCAAATCAGTAGATTCAGATTATCAATGAGATAGATGAAGGGATTATTGATGAAGATAATTTAGAAAACAATCAAAATTTGCCTAAACGACAATTAACAACAAATTCATCAAAATCGATTCAAAATCTATTGAATTGGCAACTTAAAATAATTTTCATAAAAAGAAAACATCAATTTAAACATTAAATTTGGTAGGGCTGCAGTACACGCACTCGCGTACGGCCTCGCCACATTTAAAATGTCAACTCCGTGGCTGCAGTTCACGCTTGCGTGCACTGCCTTGCCACTATCGTGATGACGTACTCAAAAAAAATCAACGAACCAAAATCAATGAAGGTTCAAATATCGATTCAAAATGTCGATACTACGTGGCTGCAGTGCACGCATGCGTGCGCTGCCTCGCCACAACAACTTGTGAAATAAAACAAGTTTCCAAACAACTTATTACTGCACGCTTCAACAAGTGCAAAATTTTCATAAAAAATGAACTGCAGTCACAAATGAATACAAGGGCGAATCTGCAATCAAAAAATTTGCAGCCACCACAAGTACATAAGGCACGAAGGCTCGAATGACCCAATGCGCAAATACAGGGGTACAAATTACATGGAAACAGCAAAAGGAGGTGAGGGCACCAAAATATAGCACCACAACACCAATATTTAAGTAACAAAACATCAGTACCAATCAAAGGCATATATACAAGAGGGGCACAGCAAATACAAACTGCACCAACACAAGTATGCAAGGGCAAACTGCAACAATAACACAGCCACCACAAGTACACAAGACTGCATTAAAAAGATCTCATATGCAAAACTTTAGAAAATCAAAACAGCATTAAGAATGCATAATGCTATCATGCCTAGAATGCAACTGCACAGGCACGTAGGCCAGAAAACATGAAAAAGGATACAACTCAAGTCTGGTAACAACATCACAATCAAGTGCAGTTAAGTACAACAGTGAACCAAGACAGGTACACAGAAATATAGCAACACTCAAACAGGTATTTAAACATGAACCCCAAACAATATGACACAAGACAAAAGCATCTGGGTTCAAGTAGGGGTAACAAGAGAAACACACAATACAAATGAACAGGTTCATATACATCAAGGAAATAATATTTTGTGCAATTAGCATGGATATAAAACCTTTAAAGTATAATGACATGCCGTACACACACAGGATTTCCTTAAAAATATACTCATCAACAAACTTATTTCAGAGATAAACATGCAACATAATCATATATCTAAACTTTTAACAGTGATGTTACTCACAGGTTTTTATTTTTTTCTTTTATTTTATCCTAGTAAAAATATTCTTGTAACATATATTTCATATCAGAAAACGTATGCCGTTTATCAAATGCACCTGTATAGAAATCATAAGTTTTGTAAAGGAAATGATTTTGAGATCAAAGCTTATGTTAAAGATCATAGAACAGAGAGCATATGATCAACAGCCTGTATAATTACTTCCAGTATTCAAGAGTACACAGAGAGTTTAAATGTAAATGTATATAAACATACTGATCTAAACTTTTAACTTGCAACAGATCCATTTAATATTTACACCTGATTTTCACATATATACCTCTGTGAATATTTATTCACTTTAACATACTGGCAAGCAAACAAATTTTTATGTTAAGTTTTTAGAAAGTGAAGTTACTCGCAATTTAAATCTTGTTGTTTTTAAACAAATTTTGTTAAACATCTCAACATTAAACCAACCAGGAAAGCAACTAACTGATTTTGAATCTATTTTATACCCCGTAGTTTCAAACTAGAAAGAAACTAACATGCACACATATTAACTCATTCATATATATGTATGCAGTAATATCACAACAAGCATCATTATCACATCAATTACTTAAGCAACCAGCTTAACCTACTTAAGATTTAAATTTAGATGTTTACTCACAGTTTTGGGTTTTAACAGAGAACAGAGGTGAATATATATATACCTATACAGACATGCATCAATTACCCAGGAAATCACATATTTACTTCCATAGAAACCACAAATGCAACCTGGGAGGTAACAGAATCGGCAGTATGGAGTGAGGGCACCATAGATATGGCACCGCAGCACTCAACGGTTAAAGGTTAATGCCGATGCCAACAAAACAATTCAACTCACTTGCCAAAGACAAGATCCTCATCCATCAAAAAGGAACTACACAAACTGGAATAAGCATATCATCAAAAATCAAGTTTTACTGTCGAAAACAACTGCAGTGCAAAACCGTGGGCTATTGAGCAAGCACATGGATTCACAAATAAATTCCAAGTAAAAAGAATCAAGACCGAAGTCAAAGCAAGGACAAAATCACAAAATTTAATTTCCAGAAATTCGAACAATGAACCCAGAAAAAATTCATCACAGCAAACTAACAAAATCGAATGGAAACAAAAGGCAGAGACAAACAATCATCAAAGCAAAAAAAAACGAACGACTTAAGGAGTTTGAAATAGATGCGAGTAGCTTAATCGTACTCACCTTTGCTTTTGAAGAGGAGCACGCGAGAATCGATCGATATTGAAGCCGAACGAACAGGAGGATGAATCGAATTGAAGCCCTAATTTTGGAACGAAGTGGGAGACGAAGACGCCATTAATTTTTTTCTTCGGTTTGATTAGGGTTTTGAATGAATTTGGGGGGCTTCGTGTTTTAAGGAGAAGGGGAACGTGTTTTTAGCATTGGTTGCGGCGTGGAACAAGGCACGTTTTCTGCTAATAGGTAAGGTAGTGTACATGTCTTACTATTTTATTTTTTTTGATTTATTTTTTTCTTATTTTGTGTTGATAAAATTTTATTCTATTTTATTTAAGTAAATGAAAAATGTTATTGAGACTAACCACAAATTTATTAATTTTCATAAATAATAATTCTTATACCCAAATTATTTCTCTAAGTCATTAGTTTGAATCTAAAATACAAATTCAATATTCAATTTAAACTTCAAAGTCAAATTTAAATTTTATTCAACTTTAAACAGATTAAATTCTAAATTTTAATCGCCAATTTATCCTGAAAATTTGAAATTCAAGTCAAATCATCATTTAAATATTTAAAATAAATTAAATATTTACAAATTAAATTGTTCAATATTCAGGATCGTTACAGTGGTTATGGCTTAAGTATATATTATATATATATATATCAGTTTTTTATATACATTTTATATATTTAGTATAAGATATCAAGGTTTATATTTTAGTTTATATACATTATATTATTTGGTCTGTATTTTATAAAGCTTTGAAAATTTGATTTTTAAAAGTATATATTTCGTTATTTATAAAACTATATAAGTTTATTTATTTATATATTATATTAAAAATAGATCTTTGGTATTGCTATATGTGTAAAATAGATGTCTCATGTATATTGGTCACATATGCTGTGGGTTTAGTTATATATTATGTAAACAGTTTGTTTTCTACATGTATATTGAATATATACTCATGTTTTCTATATGCATATATATATGTGTATATATATATGTGTCCGCAAATATTGGGTAGAAGTCTGATTGCGTATATACATTGTTTTGCATATAAAAAAGGTTTATAGTTGTATCTCATATAACTGGGTATAAGTTTGGTTTGTATATTTGTTCAAAGTCTGCACATATAATTGTATTAGTTATATATAATATGTTGATTTACGTATATAGATGTTTCTATAAGTTTATTTAAGATCTGTTGCATTTACACACACACACACACATATGTATATATGAATTTATATAAGCCCTATATCATTTTGTTGTTTATATATAGGTCTGTAGAGAATATACATGAATTTTAAATTGCTTTGAACCAAATTGATTTTTTTTATTATAAGTATGTGTTTTATTTTAACTATAGATATTTTTTATTTTAATTTTGTCTTAGACTAAAGTATTGATTTTAATAAAATAATAAATATTTTTGTATATATCAAATTGGTTCTGATTCGTTTCCATCAATTCCCTTTTATCTGCTTGTCCATCAAATTCGCGCCAATCTAGCTTTGCTTTAGAATTCGTAGCTTCTTATGTTCTCTATCCTCGAAAGGTGAGCGATAACTCACGATTTACGTTCTTATATTTATTAAATTTTATTTCAATTGAAACGACAATTGAAATATGTTGTTGTTAGTTACTTACACCGCTATATATATATGCTTTTATCTGTATCTGTTCACCTATGACATCTGACACCATTATCCATTATTTATATTGATGATGTATGCTTGTTATATTACTACCGTATCTGTTATCACTCTGCAAGTTCCCTTTTAGTATCGAATTCCCTATGGTTTGAAATGATACATACCCGAACGATCTATAGAACAGGAGAAAATCTTTATGGATTGAAATGATAAACCCAAGCGATTTTCATTGAATTGAATTTGGGATTGTAGGTTGAAATGATATATACCTATATATATATTTGAATCGCGGATTGAAATGATAAATATCTGTATCACTTGACCATAAGATAGAAAATTATATACAGAAACCATTGGTCCATATATATATATATATTGAAATGATTTCAATGGTTTAAAAAGATATATATATATGGTTTTTTATAAATATTGATTTTAAAATATTATATATATAGTAGCTTTATGAACTACTATTCTTTTGTTTCTGCTACTTGTTGTTATATTACTCTATATCTGTGATTCTTTAATTATTTATTTACTGTATATGATGAAGTTTGCCAAATATAAATTTACAATCTGAAATTTTAGCAATTCAAGTCCAACATGTGCAAATGTGAATGGTTGAATATAAAGTATTTTTAAATTACACTTAAAACTATTTATATATTTTACTTTATAAATTATTTTCGTATAAACTATTTTATTATAAAACATTTGTGATGCCTCAGAATTTTGAGCAATATTAATTTGATAATCTTTATTTATAATTATTTAATTTGACAAAATTTATCTTTTCAAAACTAATAAAAATGTTTTCTAATTATAATGTATACATCTATATATACATTTTGAATAGAAGGCTTTGGTTTGAATTTAATAAAAATGTTTTCAAATTATAATATACACACACACACACACACACATATATGTATGTATGTATATATTGCGATTTGGAAGTTATGTTATAAATTAAGTATAACAATTTTTAAAGCTAGTTAAAGTTAATTCTATGTTTTCAAAACCAATATTTATATAATAAAAAAATATTTTAGCTCAAGTTTAAATTAGATTTAATAAAAGGTTTATTTTGCTTTCTTTTATAATTTTTACATGGTTTGTAAATATAAATAGTTTAAAAAATAAGTAAATAATTTAATAAAGGATTTAATATTCTTTCTCTTAAAATTAATCATAAATAAGTGTAGTTGTAAACAAACATAAATTAATAATGACACGAACAAATTATATGATTTATAAAACATGAGTATTAAGAAAAATATTTAATAAAGATTTAAACAATTATAAACATAAGTAATTAATAAAAAGAGAGATTAAACATTTGTAATTCACATAATATTATTTTATGACATTGTACAATAATAATAGCATGCAAATTACATTTGTAAACATAATATAACTTGAAATAACAAGTGGCAAGCATTGATTTTTATAATTGAAATTATATGTGAATTGTTTTAAGGCAAGGCTATGTACAGGTTAAACACTTTCTTTTTCCTCAACACTTTCTTTCTAAAAATAAAACCAAAAGAAGATTTAAATCAAAGAAACAACTTCAAGCTTCAACCTGATTCAGGCAGTATTTTCAAAAATTCAACAAGCAAATTCAACGTCAAGAACAGTGCAAATCAAATACAACAAATTTCTAGAACAATGATAGCCTGTTCTCTCTTCTTTATGTTTCTGGTGAGTAAACATTTTTCTGTAAAAGCTAAAATCTTTTGGAACTTATGCTTGTGATATATCTGTGTGGTGATGATGTATGTAGGTTGGCATCAATGTTTTCTACTTAAATATAGTTGAATTATGCTATATATTGTAAGCATGTCTATACACACACGCACACACACACATGTCTCTGTTGAATCTCAGACTCAAGAACAACTACTAAAAATTTCTATCTTTCCAAAGAATCACTGTTAGATTTTGATCATTAAAAAGAAAATGATAATAACAATGTAATCTTATTTTTAAAAATAATTTTAAGTGTTTGTATTTAGTAAATATTCTGGAAATTGAAGATTACAGTAATAATCAAAATAAGTTGAAGATCAATGGATACAATTTCACCTTTGCATTTCAGAATCTGATTCGTATAACAGAATCATGAATTTTGATATAAATTTCGTGATTTTTAAGTTGTTATCGGTCGTGAATGAGTGAGTTGATTGGTTTTTGCTTTATCGTCAAATTTCGATGGACAGCGAAGTGGTGAGCGATGTGTTCATTGCTGGAGGAGGTTGAAGTGTTAGGGATCTCAGGAAAATTGGAAGAGGGATTTTTAGAGGACAGTGGTGGCCAGGGGACGATGAACTAGGGTTATTTGACCTGTTTTGTCAAGGTTGTTATTGAGGCAAATCTTAACGTCGTTGGTGCATCGGATTAGTTCGCAAGGAGGGGAATCGACGCAGTGGTTCGTGACACAACTCTGGTGAGGTCGGGAGGCCTCTGTCGACCGCCGGCGGTGGTGCGAGACGAACTTATGGTGATTGAGTTCGGGTTCAAGCGTTTCAATACCTCGATTTTTTTCCGGTCGGGACGGGTAGAACTGGGTGGTCATTTCATCAAAGAGGGTGGTCATCGATTTGAGGAAGGTCGCGGCATTTATCGTTGGTGGTCGGAACGTCCGTGCACATGCACGAGCATCGGTTGTGTTTGGGTTTTTTCAGCTTTCGAAAGATGGTGAGTTGCTCGGGTATGGGCTCGAAGATTTCCATGGTTAGCTCGAAGACGAGTGTGGATGCGAGTGGACTCGGGGTTTATACGGGGGAAGGATCGAAGCTGACTCGGGATTGTTGGCTAACCTATTTTTTTTAAAGAAAGTTAAGTATAAACAGTTTTGTTTAAAGCAAAGAAGACAAAGTTTCAAGCATAAGAAAAAGGGTATATGTTTAAAAGTTAAACCAAAAACAAGTTTTCTAAGTAAAAGTATTTATTTAGTTTCCAAGCAAAATGTTTAAATAATTTTAAAAGTTTTAAAAGTAAATGAAGGAGATGTATAAGATTTAAAAGGAATGTAAACCAAGGTTCCAAATTAATTTATTTAAACAAGTTTTTGTACAAGTTTTCAAAGATAAAATTTTAAAGTTAATTTGTTTTAAAATTTGTTTTATAATTATATCTAGTTAATTTTGTAATTAGTTCCTAAAAGTTTTTAAAAAAAAATGAAGTTAATGATGTAATTAAGTATTTAATTAATTAAAGATAATTAATTAGTGAAATTAATTAAAAGTTAATTACTTAATGTAATTAATAATGGTAAATTAGTTTATGTTAATAATCCAAAGTATAATTACTTGATGGAAGTAGTTAATGGATAGTTAATAAAGGCAATTAATTTAAGGTTCATTAACTAGTGATTATAGAGATAATTAATTAAAGATAATTGGTTTAATTAATTAAAGGAGAGTTAATTTCTTGATTAATTGAGGGTTAATTAATCTTAGTAATTAAAGGTTGTTATCCCGCCTTTTGGCAAGGCCGAGATACCAAGGAACGGACCAGAAAGAAACAGGATCATACGTCTTCAGCTCCGGATGATCGTTGGGCAACTACAGATATCGATGAATTTTATCCAAGTCCGGATCGGGCTACGATTGGTAAGACACGTCAAGCAAAGCTGTAGAAACCAGCGTTCCAAATTTCGGGGAGATCCTAGTTCGTATGCTCAAGATGTCACCAAGAGAAAATAAGGAGGGTAGGCCTTATTTCGAATCCATCAGAGAGATCCAGGATCGAATCGATCAGAGTTCGCATCCATAAGCAGGAACATCGTTCGAATCCATGAAGTTCAAGAAGCCTTGACTCCAATTCATAACCATCTTCGAATCCATGGAGCAGAGAACCCTTCGTATCGATCGAACCATGGAACGCCTTGATCGATACGAAGGAACGCACGATTGATCGAATCGAAGGAGCATACCTTCGAATCCTTGCCTTCGAATCCATCAAGGTGCTCCTGCCTTCGAATCCATCAAGGCACTCCTGCCTTCGAATCCATCAAGGCGCTAGTGTCTTCGAATCCATCAAGGCACTCCTGTCTTCGAATCCATCAAGGCAACCCTGTCTTCGAATCCATCAAGCAAGAGTTCTTCGAATCCATCATACTGAAGCAACTTCGAATCGATCTGCAGTAGATAGCAAACAATCGATTCGAACAAATACCAACACCATCGATTCGAAGAATATGGAGTCGAAGCACGTATGTCAGTTAAAAATGCAATCTTGAATCGATCATAACTTGAGATCTACAAGTCCAAATGCCATGAAATTTTCACAGGAGCTTGCACGTACATAGAAGAATGGCCACGCCAAGTTTCATCCTGATTGGACACATTTTTGATCGATTCGAACCAAGGGTCGAATCGATCCAAAAGCGGGCCCGGATCTCCAGAATTCAGTCATGTGGGCCCCCCGCAGGTGTCAGAAGTGGTCTTCCTGAATTTTAGGAGAAATATCAGCCTCCAGCACCTATAAATAGAGCCTCTGGTCATTCAGAAAGGGGATCGGAGAATTTCTAGAGATAAAGCACGCCCGGACGCCGCTAGAATCACTTCAGAGCACCGCCGCTCGCTTTGACTTCGAATTTTTGCTTAAGAACTGCTGTACTTAGCCATATAAAAGTTGTATTCTCCGAATATCGAGCAATAAAATAACAGAGCTTCATAGTGGACGTAGGCACATCGCCGAACCACTCTAAATTGTTGTCTTCTGTGCAATTTACTTTCTGTTGCTTGGAGTTTTTGTTAGATAATCCTCAATTTAATTTGCCTTCTTCATTTATTATCTCTTCAAAAACTTCCGAAGAGTGTTGTGCCCAATTTTGACACAAACACTTTGGTGCTTTCACCGAGAAAAAACCCAGTTTTTTCTCCTGCTCCTTGGATCTATCTTCGATACCGGATTGCATAAATCTAAGAGGGAGATCCAGATTTCATATTCAAACTCCTTCCATTCTACTCAGATTTGTCAAAAGTCTAGGAAAGAATTCAACGTTTCAAAATGGTGAGTACAAGAACCACTTCCAACATTGGTGATCAGGAAGGCCGGGATAGGCAAAACCCCACACAACTACAATCCACTAACCAAGATGCTGTTGGGCATAAGGATCAGTCAGGTCCGGTCACGAGGCAAGAGTTCCAAGCACTACTTCAAGAATTAACCCAGAGCAGACAACAGCTAACTGAGCAATTGCGCGCTAATGCTGAGTTGACCAATCAACTAAATCACCAAAAACGAAGAAAATCCAGAAGGGATCAAGCACCTCGTTCTTCTACCGAAAGCTCCGCTTCCTCAGATTACAATACCCGATCTATCCGTCCCAGGCTAGACGGAAATCATACGCAAGCCGCTGACTGTCAACAGGCAGTAACCGTTGGGCAGATAAGGGTTGGCCCTTCCACCAGCTTCCATACCGGACCCTCCTCCCGAGGAGGCACTATTCCTCAGTACACTGCAGATGGTCGAGCTGCTACAACCGCTGCAGTTGACATAGGGGTTGATGCTCGAGATCACTACAATCAAAATTATCATCAGCAGGGACAGGCTCCAGAGCCATATATCCCAGAAGATATCGAGCCAAGGAGGCGAGATGAGGATCGTCGACAGCGTCCGATCCCACCTCGCACTATGGAACCCGACCATACTTTGGCTCACCACCCACAGAATTTTCCAATACCAGACTTCTCAGCCATGGTGCGGCGAATGATTCGCGAGAGTCAAGGCCTAACAAATGACGACTGGGGAATCTCCCGGAGTCATACCCCATTTACTGATGACATATTGTATGCTGAACCTCCTCGCTGATTCAGAATGCCAACCCTTCCAATGTATGAAGGAAATTCCGACCCAAATCAACATGTTCTGAAATATGAATGGTCAATGACTGCTGCAAGAGCTGATGACGCAGTAAAGTGCCGCAGTTTTCCTATTTCCTTAGGGGGAATTGCGACAATGTGGTTCACCCGATTACCACCCCGATCTATTTCTTCGTTTGACCAGTTAGCTACTAAATTTGTTGAACAATTTCGCATGCATATTGCCCGACCTAAAGATGTTAATACCCTATCAAGTGTCACTCAAGCTCCCGGAGAAACACTTAGACGATATTTGGAGAGATTCAATGCTGCATGCGCAGAGATCACCAACCCTAATGATAATTCCATTCTAATGGCCCTGACTAAAGGAATCGACCCTGATACCGAATTTGGAAATTGGCTAGCCGGGAAACCTCCCGCATCGTTGGATCGTTTCTATTCCAAAGCTGCTCAATTCTTGAGGCGAGAGGATGAGAAACAGTCTAGGAAGCAGGACGATGCAAGGCCCAGCAGTGAAGGGATTCAGAGTAATGTTGCGGTTAAACAGTCCGGAGAAAATTCGGGAAAAGTCGAATTGAATATTCAAAATAAACAGGCCCAGCGATCAAGAAATGGTGATAACTGAAGCAAGAAGCAAGATCAGAGTCGTGGTCCGAGGCGTAGGGCCGCAATGTTTGACAATTATACACCGCTTAACACGTCGCTGGAAAATGTATACTTACAGACTTGTAATACTATGCAATACAAGAAGCCTGCTCTGAAGCCTTCGTCGGAGAAGCAAATTCAGACAGGGAAGTTCTGTAGGTTTCATGAAAGTTATGGGCATAATACCAATGAGTGTAGACATTTGCAAGACCTCATTGAAAAGTTGATCAGAGAAAGAAAGTTGGACCAGTTTGTTCAGGCGCCGCAGTCTGGTGGAGCGGGTCCATCTAATCAAAATCGAACGCAGAATCAGGAAAGAAACGGTGAACCTGCTCGCACAGGCGGAAGGTTGGTTATCAATACGATAAGCGGTGGTCCTCATCCGGCTGACAGAAGTTGGAGAGAAATGGAGTCATATGCTAGATCAATCAGGCATGTAGACTTTGAATGTTGCAGCAACTCGGAAGACGGAACACCGGCTAAGCAACAAAAGACAATGACTGATGAAATCGTGTTTAGAAATCGAGATGCTGATAAATTCGAAGCTCCCGCAATTGACCCATTGGTTATATCCGCTCAAGTTGGTCCTGCTTGGATGAAGAGGATCCTGGTAGACAGCGGAAGTTCCGTAAATATCTTATTTAAAAGAGCATATGATTTAATGAAAATGGAAGCCAAGCACATAAAGCCTTGTCAATCACGAGTCCACGGCTTCAATGGGAGTGCAACAGTACCAACTGGAATAGTCGAATTGCCAGTAGAGTTGGGAGCGGGAGAATGCCGAAGAGTTCGGATGTTGCAATTTGTTGTCTTAGATATTCCTTCCCCATACAATGCTTTTTTGGGCCGACCGGCCCTTGCCGAATTTGTGGCTGCTATCGCCCCATGGTGTTTAACTCTGAAGTTCCCTACTGACCACGGAATAGGAGTTGCACAAGGAGATCAGGCTGCTGGAAGAGCCTGTTATGTTGCTGAGCTGCGAGAGGCGCAACGGAAAGAGAAAGGAAAAGGCGTAGAAGAATCTCTCTGCGCCCGTTTTACTGACAATTGACAACTAGCGCCTGGGCTCCAGCCTGGGCACCGCAACCAATTCCAAAAGGATCTTGATCCAAGGGATAATGATAATAAAGAAGAATCTACGGAAAGTCAGGCTTCTCTGGCCGAGCTGACCATTGATGTCCCGATTGATGATGATCACGATGACTCGAGAATATTGAAAATTGGGTCTCAACTTGACCGAAAGACACAACAGGAATTGGTTGATTTTCTCCGGGCGAATCTTGACGTGTTCGCCTGGACACACTCTGATATGTGCGGAATCTCGCCTGACATTGCGAGCCACACCTTGAACATTGACCCGCGATATATCCCGGTCAAGCAGAAAAGGCGTAGTATGGATCCAGAGAGATCTGCTGCCCTGAAAGAAGAGGTCGATAAGTTGAAATCAAATGGGTTCATCAGAGACGCTTTATACCCAGAATGGGTGTCCAATCCCGTACTTGTCTGAAAACCGAATGGAAAATGGAGAACGTGTATCGATTACTCTGACCTGAAAAAAGCCTGCCCGAAAGACAGCTTTCCACTCCCCGGATCGATCAACTGGTAGATTCAACCGCTGGACATGAATTGTTATCCTTCATGGGTGCTTACTCAGGTTACAACCAGATACCCATGCATGTACCGGATCAAGAACACACAAGCTTCGTAACCGACTTGGGGTTATACTGCTACAAAGTCATGCCTTTTGGATTAAAGAATGCTGGCGCGACCTATCAACGCTTAGTCAACCGAATGTTTGCCAATCAGATTGGAAAGACTATGGAGGTATATGTAGATGACATGTTGGTGAAGTCACGGTACTCTGGTGATCATGTCAGGGACCTGGAATCAATGTTCGACATCCTCCGGAAATACGGAATGAAGCTTAATCCACTCAAGTGTCATTTCGGAGTCGCATCCGGAAAATTTCTTGGGTTCATTGTCAATGCCCGAGGAATAGAGGCCAACCCCGAAAAGATTTGGGCAATCAGAAATCTACAAACTCCGAAAACCATAAAGCAAGTTCAGAGTCTTAACGGGAAAGTGGCAGCACTGAGCATGTTTATCTCGAAATCGACCGACAAATGCCTTCCATTTTTCGATTTAATTCGAAAGGGAAAACGAAACTTCGAATGGAACACAGACTGCGAGGGCGCATTTCAATCACTAATCCAGCATCTTTCCGTACCACCAATCCTCTCAAAGCCTGTAGATCATGAACAGTTATATCTTTACCTGGCAGTATCAGAGAATGCGATCAGTGCTGCATTGATTCGGGAGGAAGACCGAGTGCAAAAGCCGGTCTACTACGTGAGTAAACGATTAACCGGAGCCGAGAGAAATTATCCAAAGCTTGAAAAGTTGGCATATTGCCTAGTCATTGCCTCGAGGAAGCTCCGGCCATATTTCCAGGCTCATCCTATTACTGTGTACACCGATCAGCCGTTACGACAGGTCCTTACGCGGCCTGAGACGTCTGGTAGGTTACTGAAGTGGAACATCGAACTGAGTCAATTCGACATCACTTATACTCCAAGGAGAGCCATTCACGGCCAAGTCCTAGCAGATTTTATAGCCGAATTCACTATTCCTGAAGACTTGCCCGAAACCAGCATATCTCCCGAATACATCTGGAAGATGTACACCGATGGTGCATCAAACGATCGGTGTTCAGGAGCTGGGATAGTGCTTGAGACCCCCGAAGGACGATCCATATGTTATGCTTTGAAATTCGAGTTCCGCGCAACCAACAATGAAGCCGAGTACGAAGCTCTACTTACCGGACTAAAACTTGCCCATGATCTGAAAATCATCGCTGTAGAGATCTATTGTGATTCCCAATTGATAGTGTGTCAAGTCCGAGGTGAATATCAAGCCAAAGATCGAAGACTGGCCGCTTATCTAATTCAAGTTCTAGAGATACTTAATCAATTCGATTACTATGCCATTTTCTACATACCCCGAGAGCACAATCAGAAAGCTGATTCATTGGCAAAGTTAGCAAGCACGGGTGAGGCTCAACAGTTGGGGGTTGTTCCGATTGAAACCCTATCATCTCCGAGCGTTGATCGAAGGGATACTGATTTCACATTTGAAGCAACCTCCACCAAGGAGTCGTGGATGACTCCTTATCAGGATTATATCGAACGCGGTGTATTGCCCGAGCGGCGAAGCGAGAAAAGACAAGTTCTGCGAAAGGCTTCACGGTTTGTGATTCAGAATGGAGTCATGTATCAGAGAGGATACTCTGTTCCTCTCCTCCGGTGTATCGCACACGATGAAATCAAACGAGTGCTACACGATGTACACGAAAGAGAATGTGGTGATCACACTGGGGGGCAAGCACTAGCAAAGAAGATACTTCGATATGGGTATTATTGGCCTACCGTTAATCGCGATGCTGCAGATTACGCTAGAAAATGTGACAAATGCCAGAAACATGCTCGAATTTCAAGAGCCCCGCCTATTGAGATAACCAAAATGGTCAGTCCTTGGCCATTTGTGGTGTGGGGAATGGATATCATCGGCACATTGCCTCTGGCCAAAGGTGGCGCGAAGTACGCCATCGTCGCAGTTGATTATTTCACCAAATGGGCTGAAGCTGAACCCCTTGCGACAATCACAACAAAGAAAGTAATCAACTTTGTAGTGTGTAACATCATCTGCCGTTTCGGTCTCCCACATATTATCATTACCGATAACGGAACTCAATTCGACAGTGCTGAATTCAAAAATTTCTGTCAACGATTTCACATCCAGAAGAATTTCTCTGCAGTAGCACACCCACAAGCAAATGGTCAGGTTGAAGCAGTTAATAAAGTTATCAAGTCCATTCTAAAGAAGCGACTGGAAAAAGCTGGGGGAAAATGGGTTGACGAACTTCCTATGGCATTATGGGCCTATCGAATGACCCATAAAACTGCAACCGGTCATACCCCGTTTTCCTTATCTTATGGTTCTGAAGCCGTTATTCCGGTCGAAATGGAAGTGCATTCCCATCGTGTAACGTATTACGATCCGAAAACAAACGCCATATTACTTGCTGAATCGTTGGATTTACTCGATGAGAAGCACGAAGAGGCTGATTTGAGGGCAGTCGCATATCGTAATCAAGTCGCCCGACTGTACAACGCCAAGGTCCGTCCGCGAACCTTCGAACTCGGCGATCTCGTACTCAAAAGAGTTTATCCGGTCCCTTCACACATGAAGCCAAATTGGGAAGGGCCGTATGTGATTTCACAAAAGCTCGGAGATGGCACGTTCAAATTATCAACAGTTGACGGTTTTACCTTACCGAGAGCTTGGAATAGCGAAAGTCTTCGTCGCTACTACATATGAGAAATTTTACCTATTTACTTTCTGTCAATTTACTTCTTTGCATTTTATTCTAGTATTTTGAGACTTAAATTTGTAATAAGGCAACTGACTTTGCCGTATTCTTTCGTTTCAGCAATAAAATGCCATCTCTTCGAGCCAGAGCTGTGATTTACTGAATATGACGCACTATATTACAATGCACGAAGGGCTAAGTCCCATCACGAGGAGGGACTTATTCAAGTAGGGAGTGATTGTGATGCGACCAGTCACTCACTAAGTGAAACCCGAGCTCGGGGACAGAACACTACATCAACATTCACGGGGATTGACACACGACAATCCCCCCGCCAACTCCAAATTTCCAGAGAGTGAATTGGAGTATAAACTTCAACTCTCGGTTCTCGGAGCGCGAGTTGGAGTATAAACATAAAACAATTCGTTCCCAGAGTGCGAACGGACTCCAACTTCCCGGAGCGCGAATTGGAGTATAAACATAAAACAATTCGTTCCCAGAGTGCGAACGGACTCCAACTTCCCGGAGCGCGAATTGGAGTATAAACATAAAATCGCACTCCAACTTCCCGGAGCGCGAATTGGAGTATAAACATAAAACAATTCGTTCCCAGAGTGCGAACGGACTCCAACTTACCGGAGCGCGAATTGGAGTATAAACATTAAACAATTCGTTCCCAAAGTGCGAACGGACTCCAACTTCCCGGAGCGCGAATTGGAGTATAAACATAAAACAATTCGTTCCCAGAGTGCGAACGGACTCCAACTTCCCGGAGCACGAATTGTAGTATAAACATTAAAACAATTCGTTCCTAGAGGGAGAATGAACTCCAACTTCCCAGAATGCGGGTTGAAGTATAGACATCAAATGATTCATTCCCAGAGTGCGAACCGGATTATCGGTCTCAGATTGTCTTAAGTCCCCAGAATGCGGACACGTGTTTAAAGTTTGCAGTAAACGCACTTGATCACAAAAATGCAAATATCGTTCCCCGAGACTAGGGGGCAAAAAAGCTAAGTGTTAATCACTGACCGAAGTGGGACAATGTCCGAAGTTCGGTTATTCATCGATCACAACTCGCGACCAAGATTCTCAAACTCGGCAAATAAAAACAAACTCTACTTGACGGTGAAAACACCACAAGTACACCAAACTGTTAACTGCAGATTATGTTAAGTCCCCGAAGTGCGGACATGTATACAAGGCTTATAGCATATATGGACATAAGCTAATCAATGCAATACTTAAGCAAATAAGAAAAGAGATGTTTTCTATTTTATTAACAAATGAAAAAAGAGTTTGATTACATGATAAAACCAAAAACAACTCATAAAGTGGATGTCGGATCCACACTCATACACGGCCAGCAAAAAGAGAAGTAAAAAGAAGTTCTGCTTCGCAACTGCATGACAAAGCAAGAAGTTCAGTCCTTCTTCTTCCGATGTCTCTTCTTTGGAGTTGAGCCGCTAGACCCGCTACCCGGCTTCTTACGAGATTTCTTGTCCTTCTTTGGAGCGTCCTCAGGGTCTGGCATGATATCTAGTCTTCCTCAGAACTAGAAGGGACAGAGATCCTTTTTAGAGGGCGAACCGAAGGCGGAGGAGCCGTAACGGGTGGCGAAGCTTCAACACTAGAAGTTATAACAGTGATGGTGAGAGAAGTAATGATTGAAGAAGTTAAGCTTGGTGGAGCGACATCGCCTCCAGAACCACCAACTGCCATAGCCATTTCAACGCTTATCTCAGCAAGAATTTCTTCTTCTCGGATAGATCGATCAGCGCTGGAAACAGGGACGGTCGGTATGAATGAGCTAAAAGAAGAGGCAACACCACCCATTGTAAAGGAAGGGTCAGGGAAAGGTTCACAAGGTTGCTTGAGAAGCTCCTCGATCATCTGAACATCAAACGACATCGAGCTCCCTCCTCCCATCTCGCTGGTAAAAACAGTGGTCGTGATGGCCTCAGTAACAACGGCTCCTAGCGTTGGCGGCGAAACTTGCGGAATTGGAAGCGCTGGCGCATCGCTTTCAGTCACTGATTAAACCAAGAGGAAGATGATTAGTTAAAAGATCGACTACAAGTTAAAAATTCCAGAAACACTTAAGCAACATTTATAATACCTTCTTTGCTGTGGCTCGTTGATAGAACAAGATCAGAAACGGTAGATGTACCGAGAGACAATTCCGGTCGATCCGGATTATAGGTAGGGATAACTTGTGGGCCAGCTGTAGTAACGACTCCAGATGAGGTTGGGGCATCAACTGGAACATTCTGACTGTCATGTGCGGCTCCAGAACCCTCACCCGTCTCTACATGATGAAACCCTAAGTCTCTCCCTCTCAGCGGAGATCATCGCATCATGGAGGAGTTTTCTCTCCTCTTCGTTCAGTAGGCGAGATTCAAGTTCAAACTCATCTACGGCGCCTTCAGGGAGAGATGCTCTTTTATTCGCCACCAATTTTTTCCAAGCACTAAGCAGAAGCATAGAATAATCTCCAAGCCACGAGAGATTCCTATGCTCAAGTACATTAGCATTATAAGTGTCGAGAAGATCGTCAAATTCAGCTTCCACTCTGAATATCTCCGCTTGAACTCTCCCTTCTGCCTCTGCTTCCACCGCTCCAACCTTAGCAACCGCCGCATCTCGTTCAGCTCGAAGAGACACAGCTTGCTCACACGCTTCCTGGGCAGCTGCATTAGCGTCATCTTTTTCCTTATTTAAACTGGCGAATTTAGCTTTTAACTCCTCAAGTTCCCTGACCGCCGCATCTCGTTCGGCCTCAACGTTTTTGTATCGATGGCCTAAATCCTCAACTAAAGTACAATGCGCTTGTTGCATTTTTTCCATCTCAGCCAATATCTCATCGACTTTCTGTAACGACTCCAGTTCAGCCTTGCGAGAAGACTCCGTTTCAGATTGAAGAACGTCAACAATACGGTTCTTCTGAGCCAAGTCTGCTTCCAAGTTCTCAATAACTTTGGCTCGTTCGAAGGCTACTTTTGAGGCTTTAATAGCTGCCCTGTACCATTCTTTATACTGAGCATAAAAATCCCGAGTATAGCTGAGGGCAGTGTGCACGGCCTCTTCGGGAATTCTCTTAAGGTTGGGTGGAAAGATATAGGCGTCAAAGCATATCTCTGGAAAGTCTTTTTTCAACTGAGCAATTCTAATAGCCCCTTCACCAGACGGTTCAAGGGGTGCTTCCTCTACGGTTACGGTCGTGACTGTATCGGTCCTTGAGCGATGTGGACCGGGTTTAGAAATTTGCTGAGATGATTGTTGCCGCGAAGTTTCAACTACAGGTACTTGGCCCCTGGATGACGGAGGAGAACGAGAGGGTGAACGATACCTTCGGTCCCTATCAGAATGTTCCTGGCTGGAGTAGTGTCGGGAATGGTCCCTATCACGGTGCTCCTGCTCATAATACCTCCGCTCACGATCTCGGTCAGAATCCCTGCGGCGAGACTCATAGTAGGATGAAGAATGGTGTACTCGCCGAAGTTTGTCAAGTGTAGAAGGACGATTCGACATGATGCCTGTAAAAAAGGAACAATTCGATTGAGTACCAAGAAAAAACACTGCAATGCATGTGGAAGTCGTGAAGTGTTGTGAAAAGTGAATAAGTGCGCAAACCCCCCGACCAAACAGAAGCGTCGATTACACTAACGGGTAAAGAATCGCTTATGTCAAGCGCTCCCCGGAGCTCTTCCAAGCCGGACCCGTAATGGAGAGATACGTAGTCCGGAATGGGAATATCGTCCAACCCGGTGAAAAGGTCTCCAGACTGACAAGGAGAAGCACTGGAAACGGTAACCCCAGGTTGGGAACGGGTTACGACTACAGACTTCCATCTCTTAAGCTTAGGTACAACAGCCTTGCCTTTCTGACCCTCTTCTATTCGGGAAAGGTCGGCTGCTATATCAATGTCTGTGGGCGTTCTTTCGTCATCGCTCATTTCTCTTATTACAACGCCAGGTTTTCTTTTTGCCACTTTTTTCTTCTTCCTCGAGGCCGATTTCGCCAAACCTTCAATCACAATACTCTGGCCCATCTCAATCAAACCCAGTGTCCTTAAGTTATCATCGGTCAATAGCAAATCTATGTGCCTTAAGTCATGGGGAACCCTTTGCAAGCTTTGAACGACTCCCCTATAATGCCCACCAGCAGGTCTTGAAATGATGGCTGCAAGAGTAGCAGAATATTAATGTAAAGTATTAAGAGTGACCACTCAATAACGAATTATGATGCTTACGTCTAGATAACCATCTCCTGGCAAACCCTGGGGGGCAACGAGCAAAAAACCACTCGTTCTTGAAATAACTAAGCCTGGTCCAGGCCCCAGTCACGACCTGACAGTTCCTGACCGCCTCCAGAAAAGTGAAAGACGGGCTATCACCCCTACTCTTAAAATTGAAGATGTGCCTGATCTCGTTAGGTCTTGGCGGGCGAAAAAGGCAATCCATAAATATGACGAAGATGCTGTTTAGTAGTGCATGCCCGTTGGGATGAAGCTGTGAAGGAGCGATTCCTAAGAACGACAACATCTCTCTGATATATTGGTTAAAAGGAGGAAGAGATCCAGCCGCACGGGCATGGCGGTAAAAGGCAGTATATCCCTCAGGAGGGTTGCGTGGTCTATCGCTGGCACTGGGTAATAAAACATCGTCCAGAGATATGTTGTGTTTCGAACATAACCGGCCCAACAGAGACTCTGAGATATTGGATTGAACAGAATCAACCGGATCTTCGATAAATATCGCCTCCGGCAATTCATCCGGAGCCGGATCCACGACTTCAGGAGGAATGTCCGGAATCTCAAGCATTGGAAAGGGCGAGCTTTGTGCTTCTTGTTGTTGAGAACTCGAAGACTCCATAATTAACTAGCTCACCAGAAAGTGGCGTTAAAAACGTAAAAAACCCAAGCATTCCCGCGGTGCAAAGTGTATGAATATGATGTGCAATACAAGTGCTAGAAAAAATTTTAAGCAGACTTTACAAAGATGAAACGAGGTGTCCGAACTACGAAATTTTGGAATTTGAGAATGAAAACGACCGTCATCGCTGACCGTCACTTTCACGCCTCCCAGAAGCTATTGGCCAATTCAAGTAATAAATTCGTTGGATTTTGTTTAAGTCATGGTGCCATCGACGAGCTTCAATGGAGATGTCAAGTTAGATTCGATTATGCAAGGCCGAAGCTCGTCGGGGTCAAGTATGCTAAAGTTCATTAAGCTCGACAAAAAGTTCAAACTTGAAATTGGTCATAGCTCAAAAGTTGGAGCCAATCATAGAGTTAGAAGTTTCATATGTTCGAACGTTCGAATCGATCAACTCGAATCGATACGAGTCGAATCGAAGACGTTCGAATCCATGCGCCTCGAAGCCAGGAAGGTCGACTCGATGCAGCTTTAGGGTGGAGAAGGTACTTCGAATCCATTAGCTTCGCGTAACATCGAATCGATCAACACTGAACATCTTCGAATCGATCAGGGTATTATCACTTCGAATCGATCAGCACGGTCCTTCGAATCCATCGGTTCGAAATCTCGCAATCTTGATCGATTCGAACTACCTATTCCTACATCGATTCGAAGTCTCACCTACTTGATCAGTTCGAACTACTTATGCCCTAATCGATGCGAAGCAAGGAAGGAGGATGACAACCAACGTTGCCTACACTTCTCCCTGATGATGCTCAGAATCGATACGACTTGAATGGCTTCGATCCCCAGATCCATCGAGTCAACCCACTTCAGACCTCACTATCACTCATGGTTTTCGAAAGAAAAGATTGAAATCGATGTCAAATTTTCAGTTTTCATTGTTCTATACTCGGATCGATCCCTTGGCCTACCTGATTGGATTCGATTACGGTAAAAAACTTGGAGAAATTGAATCGATTCGTGCAGAATACAGTTGTATCTGACGTTGGAGGACCGATTCGAAGGTAGAACTACAGTAAAAAGTGAAAAGTAAGAAGTAAAAATGAAGACGGCCTTGGATATTTATATGGATTCCATAGAAAACGCGTGGCCTTTCGACTCCCGGTTGTGTTTACCCCCTACCGTCGGTCACTAGCCAAACCCCATCGATTCGAACAAGCACTCGATAACCCATTGCATTCGAATCCATCACAGTGAAAAGTCATAACTTCGAATCCATCACACGGCCGAATCCATATTCCACTTCGAACCCGTTACCTTCCGATCCCTTACACGATCGAATCCATTCCAGGTTAATCGATGCGAGGCACCATCGATTCGATGAAACACTGAGCAAAGGCAAGACCATTGGTTCGGAAATATATGATTTCGAATCCACTAGGACAACATCGATTCGAAGCACTTGAATAAGGACTGAGTTGAAAAATCTTATCGATTCCAACAACCTATTCCATAACCAGCAATTCAATCAATTCGAAACCCTATCGATTCAAACAAGCATGCTTCGAATCCATTTAGCACCGTTGATGAGAATGAATGCAACACTTCGACATGAAAAGATGACTAGAGAGTCGATACAAAAGGATGATCATAGATGGCAATAACAAACCAAACCGGCAACAACTTGCAATCACGCAATACTAACCAAAATCAAGGTGATACACGTATGCGCATATGTTTGACTAAAATTTGATCTTTATCATTCACAGGAATCAGACATCCACCTTGTCATGGTTTCAACGATGAACAACCAATCACAATCATACGACAGTTGATAACAGCAATAAAGAATACAGCTTTCAATAGAGCATGTCCTAATTGTCCGGCGTCAGATTTTAGCTTTTCAAAGCACGTCATGTTTACACAAGTCGTACTTTGGAGGGCAAATGTTATCCCGCCTTTTGGCAAGGCCGAGATACCAAGGAACGGGCCAGAAAGAAACAGGATCATACGTCTTCAGCTCCGGATGATCGTTGGGCAACTACAGATATCGATGAATTTTATCCAAGTCCGGATCGGGCTATGATTGGTAAGACACGTCAAGCAAAGCTGTAGAAACCAGCGTTCCAAATTTCGGGGAGATCCGAGTTCTTATGCTCAAGATGTCACCAAGAGAAAATAAGGAGGGTAGGCCTTATTTCGAATCCATCAGAGAGATCCAGGATCGAATCGATCGGAGTTCGCATCCATAAGCAGGAACATCGTTCGAATCCATGAAGTTCAAGAAGCCTCGACTCCAATTCATAACCATCTTCGAATCCATGGAGCAGAGAACCCTTCGTATCGATCGAACCATGGAACGCCTTGATCGATACGAAGGAACGCACGATTGATCGAATCGAAGGAGCATACCTTCGAATCCTTGCCTTCGAATCCATCAAGGTGCTCCTGCCTTCGAATCCATCAAGGCGCTCCTGCCTTCGAATCCATCAAGGCGCTCCTGTCTTCGAATCCATCAAGGCGCTCCTGTCTTCGAATCCATCAAGGCACCCCTGTCTTCGAATCCATCAAGCAAGAGTTCTTCGAATCCAACATACTGAAGCAACTTCGAATCGATCTGCAGTAGATAGCAAACAATCGATTCGAACAAATACCAACACCATCGATTCGAAGAATATGGAGTCGAAGCACGTATGTCAGTTAAAAATGTAATCTTGAATCGATCATAACTTGAGATCTACAAGTCCAAATGCCATGAAATTTTCACAGGAGCTTGCACGTACATAGAAGAATGGCCACGCCAAGTTTCATCCTGATTGGACACATTTTTGATCGATTCGAACCAAGGGTCGAATCGATCCAAAAGCGGGCCCGGATCTCCAGAATTCAGTCATGTGGGTCCCCCGCACGTGTCAGAAGTGGTCTTCCCGAATTTTAGGAGAAATATCAGCCTCCAGCACCTATAAATAGAGCCCCTGGTCATTCAGAAAGGGGATCGGAGAATTTCTAGAGATAAAGCACGCCCGGACGCCGCTAGAATCACTTCAGAGCACCGCCGCTAGCTTTGACTTCGAATTTTTGCTTAAGAACTGCTGTACTTAGCCGTATAAAAGTTGTATTCTCCGAATATCGAGTAATAAAATAACAGAGCTTCATAGTGGACGTAGGCACATCGCCGAACCACTCTAAATTGTTGTCTTCTGTGCAATTTACTTTCTGTTGCTTGGAGTTTTTGTTAGATAATCCTCATTTTAATTTGCCTTCTTCATTTATTATCTCTTCAAAAACTTCCGAAGAGTGTTGTGCCCAATTTTGACACAAACAAAGGTAAATTAATTAAAGAGTGATTAATCAATGGAAGTAATTAAAGAGATCAATTACCAATGTAATTAATTAAATAAATTAATGTAACTAATTTAAGATAATTAATTAATTAATTAATGAAGGATAATCACTTATGAAATTAATTAAGTATAATTACTTAATAATAAAGAATAATTACTTGTCTAAGTAATTAATGGATAATTACTGAGTGTAATTAATAAAAGGGAAAGTACTTAATAAAGGTAATTAAGTGAACAAATTAATGGATAATTACTTAGTGTAATTAAATAAAAGGGTAATTACATAGTGAAAGTAATTAATGTAACGATCCCGGTTTTGAGTAAAATTTAAATGGCAATTAAAATAAAATTTTAAATTAAATGGTGAATTAATTTGATATTTTCCAAATTAAATAAGATATTTATTTGTTTATTAATATAAGTGTATATAAATATGATTATGAATAGAATTTTAATTGGAAATTCAAAAATAAATGTTTTTGACATAATTTGAGTTTGAAAACTCTATAATATAAAATTAATAAAAATATGTTTTGGAATTATAATATATATGTATATCTATATTTTGGAAGTTATGTTTGAAATTTAATATAGTAAGTTTTCAAGAACTATTTAAGGATTAAATTCTAATATATATATATATATATATATATATATATATATTAATTATTGATTAAGGTATAATTAGATTTTAAAATCATTTTGCTTAAGAGTTAAATTCAAATATATATATATATATATATATTCATATATTTATTTATTAGTGTATGACTATATTTCAAATAATTTTTAAAAGTTATGTAGGTATAATTTATACATATACAATATTTAAGTTTAATGAAAAGATTTAATGTTTTGAATTTTAAAAATACTTATGAACTAAGTTGTAAATATATTTAAGTTTAAAACATAAAAACACAATAGATAAGTTAGCAAAAACATATTAAAATAAGAAACTATATCACATAGTTTTAACTAATTAATGAAAATGCAACTTAAAGAGTTAAAACACAAATCATTTACATTTGTGACATTTGTAAATTTATTAAATCATGTAATAACAAATGCAATCCTTTCTCATAATAATCAAACAAGTGTTAGTTAGTTTAAACAAGTGGCAAGATGTATTTGTTTTTCTTTTTAAATTTATTAAATTAACATCAAAAGGAGAAACCAGGCTTCTCAAAATCTTTCCAATCTCTCTTTCAATTATTTTCAAATCTGAAGACAACCTGAGCAAACAATCTGGAATGAAGCAACAACCTCTCAAACCTGAAAATCCACAAACCAGAAAATTAAAGCAAAACTTGTTTAAATTCAAAACCTTAAAACAAAGGAGATCAGAAAGCAAACAAACTCAGATCAAAAAAGAAAATTCAAATTTAAGAATTAAAATACCATCTTCAAATCAGAGCAAGATCAACTCAAGATAAATCAAGCAATAAATTCAAAATCAATGCATCTTAAACCAGGAAGCTTTCTGAAATCAAATCAACATCAGATTACAAGTTTAAAGTTCAAATTCATTTCCAGGTCCTCCGTTCTTCACTGACAGGTGAGCAAACCTCCTTGACCTTGCCATATTTCGTAGTGTTTGAATTTGTATTTGAAATACTGTATGAATGTGTATATATCTATAAGTATATATGTGTTTATATATATGAATTGAGGTGTGCATGTCTTTGTATGCACCTCTCTGTTGTTTTACAAGCAAGTATTCTTTAAGAAAAAAATTTATATCTCAAAATCTAAAGAGATTTTGATAATGATATTTAAAGGAAAAGTGTTTGTACCTACCTCATTCAAATTTTAAAAATGGTTTCAAAAATTTATTTTAATAATTAATTTGAAAATAGGAAAATACAGTAGAGAAATCAAATATAAGTTGAAATTGTTGACCACAATTTTGATTTTGGATTTCACCATCAGATCCATTGTGGAAAATTATGAATTTTGATAGCAAATTCAAGATTTTTAAGATTGCATTAAGGGAGGAATTTCGAGTTGGTCTGAATCAGGTTTATTAATTCCCGATGATAGGCGACGAAATGATCATCGGGGTTGATGCTGGAGGTGTTCAAGGGTCTTGTGATCATTGGAAAAATCCTAATTGTATTTATTAATGATTGAGGCGGCGAAACGATGGCGAACTAGAGTTTTCGAGCCTGTTTTCGATCATCTGGTTTGGGTGATGTTTGCGAAGTCGTCGTTGCATTGAGGTGGTCCAGACCGGGTGGAATCGAGACATGGGTGAATGGAGAGGCTTTAGACGCGAAGGCGGAGTGATCAGAGGTCAGAGTCATCGTGACGAAGTGGCTTTTGGCAACTAGATTCGTTCCAGGTTGGAGGTGCTCGAGCTCGATTTCAATTTCGAGCTCGAATCAAGGTCTTGGAGGTCGAAATTGTTAAAGGAGGTCAAAGATGATCTGTGGGTGCAGAGGCGATGGTCGGAGGTTGATCGATTGACCGTGAACGTGCACGCGTCGGTGGTTGTGCCAATGTTGTTTGAAAGTTGAGGAAGACGAAGTGTTCTTGGGGCAAACTCGAAGAAATTTTTGGCTTTGCCAGGAAAAGAGGATGTGGGAAGACTTAATTGTGGGCTCGGGAATACTGAACATTTGCTTGGATTATTTTTTGTACAACAGGTTTTAAAAAAAAGTGAACAAATTAACAATGTTTCAAACAATGTAACGTTTAAATCAAGTTTTAATGAGCAAAAGAAGGTGAACAAAGGTTAAAAATGGTATGGTAAGTTTAATAAATTTCAAACAAAGTTTCAAAGTTAATTTTTAAGTTAAATGTTTTAAAAATTGATTTGTTTTTAAAGTAATATAATTAATTCCTAAATGTTTTCCAATGACGTTTAATGATTAATTACTTAATTGAGGTAGTTAATTATTGTGATTATTTAAGGAGTAATTAGTGTAATTAATAAAGGATTATTACTTAATGTAATTAAGGTATAATTACTTTGTGTAATTGTTTGCACGAAAAATGGGCAAACACCTCCAAGTCGTATGAAATAGTTGATTTTATGTTGTTTCTAGTGATTTGGGTGATTTACTCAAATATATGAAAAGCAGGGACTAAACTGTAAAAGACACACAGATTTATAGTGGTTCGGCCAGAATGTGCCTACGTCCACTTTATATGTTATTCTCCTTTTTCTTTCAGATTACAAGTACAAAGCTTTTTATACAAGTATATGAAAGTTGTTTGAAAGTTCCTTCCGTGCTTGAGCCCTCAAACTTGTCTGCCATTGTTGTACCCCTGCCCCTCTATTTATAGAGTGAGGCTGGGGGCAGGGGTCTTGGATGTATATAGCCGCTGACGGGCCTGGACTGCTGCAATCTGGCCCGGTAAAGTTGATCCGGAATGCCTTCTTCAGGTTGGTTCGGTAGTGGAAGATGGAGATGGTCAGGAGAGTGCTGGTCCGGTGGTGAGATGGAAGAGGCTTGGACCGGTAGTAGTTGGGAGCCATGTTGGTTCGGCTAGGAGGTGGCTCGGTGGGTTGGTTGGTCCGGTAGTTGTTGGAGTGGAGGTGGTCCGGTAGGTCGGTTCGGCATTGTCGGTTCGATGTGGAGTTGGTCCGGTAGAGGCAGTGTGTCTCGTGTAGTTTGGTTCGGCAGCACGTGGTCCGGTAGGACTTGGTTCAGCAGAGGCAGTGGACGGTAAAGGAGTTGGTTCCATGGTGCGTGGAGAAGGAGCTTGGACCGGCATTGTCGTCCTCCTTCTCGGTACGGTGGTGGAAATGCACCCAACACTTGCCCCCCAAAGCAGGGCATGTGTATGCTCATGGCATGCTTTATTTTAACTTTGGTGCTTTCATTCGGTCATTAACGCCGAATCAATTGGTCCGGTCATTGATGTTTGCTTATAAATAGGGGCCATGTGCCTTCGTTATTCCTTACCGAACGAGCCAAACCTTTTGCTGAATCAAACTCTCATTTTTGCCGAATCAAAGCGTTAGCCGAACGAGGTGAGACCCTTTCCCGCCGAATGAACTTCTATACTGTACTACCGAATGAGCTTGGAGCCTCGTGTACCTAATGAAGACTTATTATTTACTTTACCGGATGAACCGAATGAGCCTGAGGGTTGGAATGACGAATGAGATAAGGTGTTCGAATACCGAATGGAATTATCACCGGATGAGCTCGGGGAGTGTAGTGCCGAACGAACTCTCGCCTTGCTTTACCGAATGAACTTAAAGGCTTTCAATGCCGAATGGACTTTAATCTCAACCTTTGTGTTTTGAACTTGTTTGCTTGTATTTCCATATTCCTTGTTCTAATTTGTTCTTCCGGTGTTTGCAGATAATGTCTCGCAAAGCAGAAACTCGATCAGATAAACGGAAGTCTAGGGGCGAAGGAGAGTCCTCCTCCGTGCCCCCAGCCCAGCCAAGACCGGAACGTCATGGACCTGCCCCGAGGTCGCTAGTAGATGGGTATGGCCCCCAGGAGCTTCTGAACTCTCCGCCCGACTGTTTTCCTAGCTCCCTCAGAGAGGAGCAGCTTGATGTCATTTCTCGTTCCTTCGGGATTGACAGAGCGCGCATGCTGTTGCCGGGGGACGGAGTGATGCCGTACAATCCCCCTGAAGGATATTTTGCATACGGTAGGTACCATTGCATGTGTGGGGCCATTCCTCCGATCGATGCATGGATAGTCAGCTTCATTACCTATCTGAAGGTGGCCCCTTTCCAGCTCCAGCCCAATTCCTACGCTATCCTGGTGTGCTTATTCGTTATTTTCCAGAGAAAGTACGGGCGCCCCCTTCCAACCGGGATATTCGATATTTATATAACTTAAGAGGTTATAAGAAGGGGTCTCCGTACATTAGCTTGGAAGCGGCCATTCCCTTTAAACCGGTCCTAGACCTGTATTCGAAGCTCAGTATGTTTAAGAAAGAATGGTTTTTTTATCAAGGATGACTCCGTTTCCTTCCGCTTTTTCACTTCTGGCTGTAAGTTGAACTCCATTTGTAGTTTCTTTGTCTCGGCTGCAATGCTCCTTCTTATATGCTTTTATTTCTTGCTAGCGACAGGTGGCTTTGCAGTCGTGGAGAATGATTCCTTGGTTCGGATGGCTGCGGAAATAAGGGCTATTCCGGGACGGGATCGGTCGGCTTCTTACCTGATCAGGAACGCTACTCTCCTGGAGCACAACTTGATCCTTCCACACCAGTCCGTGGTTAAGCAGAGAGATACGGCTGAGGAGAAGGCCGCCAAAGCCAAGGAAGGGGCCATGGTGAAAAGCGGCAAGAGGGAACCTTTCACAAAGCCTCCAGCTGTCGGAGGGAAGAAGCTCAAGAAGTCCGACGGCCCCTCTCCTAGCACTTGCCCAATTGCTCCGGGGGAGGAAGATGTGGAGGAGGATATAGGTGAGGGTGAAGGAGGCGATGGACAGAGCGGTAGTGGTGTTGGTGACTTAACCTTCGGGCAAGCGAGAGAGATTCATGAGTGGACGGACGATGCTTTCCGTCAAGCTTTCGGGGAGTCGGAGGGAGGATCGGCTTTGGTTGAGAAGGCAAAGGAGGCTGACAAGGCTGGGTCTGGTGTCGATCCATCCTCTAAGAGCTCTTCAGCTAAGGCGACCCCGGCGATTCAAGGTGAACTTTTGACTTCTGCAGACTCCATTTACGATAGGGACTTAGGAATATCTTATGGTTCGCTCCCGTCCTGGAATGAGATTCAGGACTTATTGCAGTATCCTACTCCTCCGCAAGGTTTGTATAATAGATGTGCCTTCTCACTCTTTTTAACTTAACATATTTCTTGAATTATGGATCATTGTATGTTCGTAACACTTGTTCTTTATTCCAGGGGCAGGCGAGGTGGCCAAGACTTCAGACGTTCGACACCGCCTTGAACAATACAAGTTACTCAGAGCCTCTGCCAAACCAAAGCTGTCAACTAGCCGTCCTGGGGATGTAGTTAGATATCACCCTCTTCTCGGAGTTATTGAAGAAGATATGCAAAAGAGGAAGAGGGGCCGATCTTCGTTTGAATCTTCACCTGGCCCTCAGCCTCCAGTCCAGCCCATCCATGATATTACTGAGGAGGATACCGAGTTTATGCCTTCCCTCCATCCGTCCGAAAATCAAACCGTCACCCCGATAGACCGTCCTGGTTTGGATCGCAACCCATTTGCCGGCCACCCAGATCTGGACCCGAGTTTTCAGGACATCTCTTTTGACGAGGTCACGGGTGAGCATCTTCTTCCCCGCAATCCCATTGTACGGGTGCTTGATGAGGCTAATTCGTTAGACCTCGATTTGCTTACTACTCGGATTGTGACCATGGGGAATGAGGCCAAGGCAAGTATCGATCGGGTGGCTGAGGAAACCAAGAGGCTAATGGAGCATCACGCTCGACTGGCCAAGGCTGCGGAGGAAATCGAAAGTGCTAACATCCGGTTTCGGCTACAGGTTTCTGATCAGGCCAAACAGCTTGCCGATCAGGCTCTTCAGATATCTCAGCATGAGGCGGCCTCCCGACGACTAAAGAAAACCATGGAGGAGGCTAGCAAGGCTGAGTTGCGAAAGATGGAGGCCGCCTGCAAGGAGCGGATTGACATAGCCATTGCTACGGTGGACGAGGTTCCGAGGGCGGATCTCGAGCAGGTAGAGGAGTTATCTGGGAGGCTTGAGGCCGCATTGCTTGCTCAGGCCAGGCTAAAGGAAGAGATGGAGGAAATGAGGAGGTCTCTCTAGGATGACCGCTTGAGATATCGATCGGAGAGGGATGTTGCCATCGCTAAGTTGCTGTCCTCCGAGGCCCGGGTGAGGGAGTTTGAGGAGAATGAGGGGATGATGGATGAGATGTTGCAGGATATGTACTTCCGTACTTGGAAGCAGGGTAATCTATCCTGGATGGATGACTATCCCCGGATCATGGCTAGGATATATCTCCGGGCTTTGGAGGAGGCCAAGGCCGATGCGGATAAGGAAGGTGGAGCGGCATTCAGGATGGACGTGGTTACCGCCCAGTTCTCAAAGAAGGAGAAGGTAGTGGTGAAGGAGGGGATGCGACTACTTGCTGCGGAGGAAGCCGGTGTGCAGTTGGGGGATGAGGACCAAGAAGCGGGTGTTGGTGAGTTTTCCCTTTTTAGCTTTTCATAACTTGATCGTTCGTTGTTGGTTTAATGGACTCTTTTCCTGAATTGGACAGGTGGGGCCTCTGGTCATCATGCTGGGAGCTCCGATCCAGCAGTCAAGTAGATTCGAAGAGCTGGTAGGACAAGGGTGGAGCACTGGTGCAGTTGGTTATTTCATTTAGCCTGCTTGACATTCCTGTACATGCTAGTTCAAAACATTAATGTACTCTCAAGTTGTAATTATGCTATTGAACGTCTCTATGTAAGCTTATAACGTAAGCTGATTCTGTTATATTTTGAATGCTGTTATTATTTTGAAGTGCTGTATAAAAAACGTAGTTATGCATAGGCCTGTGATTTAATTGTGTTCGATGTTAAGCTTTTGCTTGAAATATAATATCATGTTTTTGCAATGTTACGAATAAGTCATAGCTACATGATTATGTACAAGAAAAAAGAGTACCGCCCTTCATGTTCTGGTTGCAGGGGGTAGCTTTGGACATCTTGTGTAATTGACCATGGATGCGGCTGAGTGCCTTGTCACCCAGTCTGCGGGCTCAGATTCTCGTGAGCGAGTGCCTCCTATTTAGTGTCCTGTACTTTGGGGACCGTTATGCAGGATACAAGAAAAGTATTTAAATGGAATGGTAATATAGAAAAAGTAAAACTTCCAATAACGGAAGGCCGTCGATATGCTTAAGTTCGTGGCAAACGGGTTTTGTAGTCACTTTCCCTAGCTGTGGGTCTTGGAGACATTTGTCACCCATCTTACGCCTTCGCGGGGTGTTTATCTTTTTTACCACAGCCGCACTTAAGACGTATCGGAGCCGAGATCGCGCACAGTAACTACCCGAGCCATTACGGCCCGTAATCGTGGGTATTATTCGATTTACTGTGGCCGGCTAGCGTGGGTGCTGATCGTCAACCGTGAACTACCCCTGGCTGGCCACACCTTATGTTGGGGCTTAAAGTCGGTTCACAGTTGTCGGCGAGCCGAACGCTGTAATGAGCTGCCATCGGGTATAGTCGGCCTTCGTGATGGCTTATAATCGGCTCATTACAGTTGGCTTTGAGGGCAGTCGCGAGCAATGAGTTAACCCGCAGCAGAGGGATGCTGGAGCAAAAGTGTCTCATTGACGAGTGCATAGAATCGCATAGTACCTGTTGAGTCTTGTCCAGGTGAAGTTGCGCCATGAAGTTCCAGTATGGAAATGTTGTTATACACGATTTTGTTCAACAGAAAAGGATAAAGCTTAACAAGCAGCCAAGATATAAAGGAACAAGTTAAAAAGAGACAAGATTTTTAAAGTGGTTCGGCACGAAAATGCCTACATCCACTGATTCACTTTGTTAATTCGCTTCATATGGGCAGTACAAGTTAAGAAAAGTATTGACGGAGGTGTTGGATGTTCCATGCCCTCTGGAACACCTCTCCGTCCACTGTTGACAAAATATAGGCTCCGTTGCGGAGATCTTTATGAATTACGTAGGGTCCGTCCCAGATTGGATCTAGCGCTCCGGGGCGCGGGAAGATCCGCTTGAGGACAAGATCTCCTTCTTGTAAGCTGCGGTGCTTGACTTTGGAGTTATATTGTGCTGCAACTTTTTGCTTATGAGCTGCTGCTTTGAGTGCTGCCTCGTTTCTTTTCTCCTCAATTAGATCCAAAGACATGAGGAGGAGTTCTTCGTTCTCTTCCGGGTTGTAGTGGATCCTACGGTGAGAGGGCATATTGTTTCAACTGGGAGCATGGCCTCCGATCCGTATGCCAAAGAGAAAGGAGTATGCCCTGTTGAAGTTCTGTAAGATGTGCGATAGGCCCAAAGTGCCGTAGGAAGTTCGTCCACCCAAGCGCCTTTCGACTTTTCAAGTTTCTTCTTGATTAAGGTTTTGAGAATCTTGTTGACAGCTTCGACTTGTCCGTTTGCTTGAGGATAAGCTACAGATGAGAAGCTTTTGTGAATTCCGTGCTCTTGGCACCAATCGGCGAATTCTTCGCTGTCAAATTGAAGTCTGTTGTCTGATATGATCTTGAGTGGGACTCCGTACCTGCACAGAATATTTTTGATCAAGAAGTTGATAACTTTTGCCGAAGATATTTTATTTAGAGGTTCCGTCTCCACCCATTTAGTGAAATAGTCAACCGCCACTATAGCATATTTGGCTCCGCCTCGGCCCGTTGGCAGTTCGCCAATCAAGTCAATTCCCCATACTGCAAAGGGCCAAGGGCTGGTGATTTGAGTAATCTCATTTGTGGGTAGTCGAGGAATCTTGGCAAATTTCTGACATCTGTCGCATCTCTTGACGAAGTCCAAGGCATCTTTGTTTAAAGTGGGCCAGTAATATCCATATCGGAGTATCTTCTTTGCCAGAGTCTGCCCTCCAGTGTGATCTCCGCAACTTCCTTGATGGATGTTGGATAAGACTTCCCTGGCTTCCCTTTCGGCGATACACCTTAATAAGGGATTAGAGAAGCCGCGCCGATAGAGGATGCCTTCTTGTAATGTATAGCGGGAAGCTTTCCTTAAGATTTTCTTGATTTCGTTACGCCTGTCGGGCAGTGTGCCATCTTGTAAATATTTTCGGATAGGAGTCATCCAAGTTTCTTCGTCGATCGTAGCTATCAGATTCACTTGCTCGAAACTTGGTGCCAGCTGTTTTGAGATGGTTAATGCTCCTAAAATAGTGATGTTCTTCATACTAGCTTGCTTTGCTAGTTCGTCGGCCTCTTGGTTCTCTTCTCGAGGAATGTGTTTGATTAGATAGTGATCTAATTGATTGAGCAGCAGCTTGGTCTTTTTTAGATATGCTGTGAGTCGTTCTCCTCGAGTCTGGAAGTCTCCCAGTATTTAATTTACAATGAGTTGAGAATCACTATGGAGACATAAAGAACCGACTCCAATCTCCAAGGCCAGTTCTAATCCAGCTATCACCGCTTCGTATTCTGCGTCATTGTTGGTGGCAGCGAATTCCAACCTTAGGGCGTAGTGCAGCTTTCTTCCCCTGGGGGTGATTATCACAACACCTGCCCCCGAGCCTTGTTCGTTTGATGCTCCATCTACGAAGAGATTCCACTTGATATCTTCTGCTGTTTCAGATTGCTCCTTACCTTCGTTAGTAGTGAATTCGGCAATGAAATCAGCTGTAGCTTGCCCCTTGATAGCGGTGCGAGGATGGTAGGTGATATCATATTGACTTAGTTCAATGCACCACTTAAGTAATCGCCCAGAAATGTCGGGGCGATGGAGCACTTGCCTTAGCGGTTGAACGGTTAAAACTCTGATGGAATGAGACTGGAAATTGTGTCGCAGTTTCCGTGACGTGATTAGCAGACAGTATGCTAGCTTCTCAAGTTTAGGTTACCTGGCTTCTGCCCCTGTAAATCTCTTGCTTACAAAGTATACGGGCCGCTGTGCGCGGTTGTCTTCTCTCACCAAAGCGGCGCTTAAAGCATGGGACGATACAGCAAGGTATAGGTATAGTTCCTCGCCTTCATTTGGAGTTGAGAGTACTGGTGGTCTCTGGAGGTGTCTGATTAAGTTAAGGAAGGATGTCGAGCATTCGTCAGTCCATTTGAACTTTCCTTTGTCTTTCTTTAGAGCTTCGAAGAAAGGGATGCATTTGTCGGTTGCTTTAGAGATGAACCTACTTAGGGCGGCCACTTTCCCGTTTAGGCTTTGCATCTCCCTTCGAGTAGATGGTATCTTGATATCTTGTAAAGCTCGGACTTGTTCGGGGTTTGCTTCAATCCCCCTGGAATGAACGATGAATCCCAAGAACTTTCCCGACGATTCTCCGAAGGAGCACTTTAGAGGGTTCAGCTTCATTCCATATTGGCGAAGTACTTGAAACATCTTATCCAAATGGTTTATATGATCGTTGGCTTTCCTCGATTTTACCAGCATGTCATCCACATAAACTTCCATAGTCTGTCCTATTAGTTCCGCAAACATCTTGTTGACAAGGCGCTGATAAGTAGCCCCGGCGTTTTTAAGTCCAAAAGGCATTACTTTGTAGTAGTACAATCCCCGGTCAGTGATGAAACTAGTGTGGTCTTGATCGGGGGCGTGCGTGGGGATCTGGTTATATCCTGAGTATGCGTCCATAAAGGATAAGAGTTCGTGCCCGACAGTGCTGTCCACGAGTTGGTCGATTCGAGGGAGTGGGAAGTAGTCTTTCGGGCAAGCGTCATTTAAGTTGGAGAAATCGATGCATGTTCGCCACTTCCCATTAGCTTTCTTTACCAGTACCAGGTTGGCGATCCATTCTGGGTAGATGGCTTCTCGTATGAAGTCATTGGCAAGTAAGTTCTTCACTTCTTCCTCTAGGGCTGCTGATCGTTCTGCCCCCATGCTTCTCTTTTTCTGCTTTACTGGCACCTTCGTGGGATCAATGTTCAGTACATGGCATGCTACATCTGGGGAGATTCCTGTCGTATCAGCGTGCGTCCATGCAAATACATCCATGTTGTGGTGAAGAAAATCAATGAGTTGATCCTTTAACTCTTCTTTTAGTTGAGATCCGATTTTCAATAGTCTACTCGAGTTATGTTTGTCTACAGCTACGAATTCCATAGCCTCTGCAGGCTCGGCGGTGGCCTCCTCCTCTTTGTCCCTAGGATCTAATTCATTGAAAGGGTCACTGGTATGTCAAAGAGGAGGGGCTTTATTTAGTTGCTATGCTTCCAAGTTTTTCATGCAGAGAATAGTCTCTGCATTTTTCCCTTTATCTTTTCTACGGTTATTGCGAAGTTCAGTTACATAGCAGTCTCGAGCAGCGTCTTGATCTCCCTCTATTTCTCCTATTCCGTTATCTGTTGGAAATTTCATCTTCAGACACCATGGGGCTAGGACAATTTGGAAGTCAGTCAAGGCTGGTCTTCCCAAAAAGGCGTTGTAGGCCGAATGGTTCTCTATTAGCACAAACGTTTGTTTTCGCACAGCGGAGCGGGGATGACTTCCTATTTCGACAAAGAGATCCAGTTGCCCGAGGGCCATCTTTGCATCTCCAGTGAAACCATGTAGTGGTTTGTTGCAGGGAGACACATCCTTCATTGACAGCTTCATTTTGTCGAAAGCATGCTTGAATAGGATATTTACTGAGCTTCCAGTGTCTATTAGAATTCGAAAAACTTTGGCCGCACCGAACCAAGCAGAGATGACCATGGGATCCATGTGTGGGCACTGTCTGCCCTCTAGATCACGTCTACTTAATGTGATGTCGTCACTCTCTTTCCGTTTCGGGTGGCGTTCTTCCATAACAGAGTTAACGTAACCTTCATCATTTCTGAGTGACTTACCATATCTTTCCATCTCTGCCCAGCTTTTGTCGGCGATGTGTGGTCCTCCTGAGACGGTATGGACCACTATCTTCTCTTGACTAGAGCCGCTGGTGTTGCGATTCCCTCCACTTACTTCTGGGAGGGGTAGCCTAGGATTCTCATTGGCAGGAGTCGAAGTCCTATTCTGGCTTTTCACATAGCGTTCCAGTCTCTTCCTTCTGATGTGTTCTTCAATCAAGTCCCAGAGATGGTGGCATTCATTGGTGTCATGTCCATGGGATTCGTGGAAGCGGCAAAACTTTCCAGTCTTGAGTGCGTTATCTGACTCCTTCTTGCGCGGGGGGCGCTTGTATCTAACTTCGTCTTGAGTGGCTAGGAAGATGTTTTCGATCGTTTCATTCAAAGGAGTGTAAGAGTCAAATCTTGGTCCCGGTCGATATAAGCGCTTTTCTCCCTTTTTGCCCCCAGCATTGTCTCTAGAGTCATTTCTTTGAAATCCTTTGCTGCAGCGGGGACCTGTCTGTAGCCGTCTTAGCCTGTTGCCCTGATTGCCTCTCAGTGGCAGCGTCCTCAAGCCTCATATACTTTCCAGCTTCATGGAAGAAATCAGGTAAAGTAGCTGGTTTTTCCTTGGTTAGTCTTCTAGAAAATTTAGTATCTAGATGTACACCGCTGCAGAGGGCCATTAGGATAAGTTTCTCGTCGGCATCTTGGACTACGGTTGCCGCGGCATTGAATCGGGTTAGATATTGTTGCAATGTTTCTCCGGGTTTCTGTTTGATATTAGATAAGGAATAAGCGTCCTTGGGTTGCTCCACATGAATGCGGAACTGACTGATGAACTTTTCTTTCAACATTTCCCATGAGCTGATGGACCCTTGCGGTAGGTGGCAGAACCAGGAGGTAGCTAGATCGGCCAAGAATAGTGGGAAGCATTTACACAACACTCCCTCTGTTGCTCCGCTCATGAGCAAATGCTGGGTGTACCTCTTTAAGTGTACGATGGGGTCAGAGGTTCCCTTGTAAGGTTCCATCGTTGGCATTTTCCATTCTCGGGGGGTGATGGCAGTTTCGATATTGCGGGTGAAGGGGCTGGTTACCCTAGCACCTATCCCTCGATCCCTTTGCCCCCGTTGGATGCACTCTCTGAACAATCGCGCCATCCTTTCATCAGAACTTGGAGCGGACAAAAATGAGTTTGGTACTTCCCTGCGGGATTGATTCCGCCCAGATGACTTGTAGGGATGGTATCGTCTGTCACTACTAACATTCTCCAAAGGCTGCCTCTGCTCTTCTGGGGGCATGCTGGGGTCAGCCATAGTTGGCCCTTGCCTTGATCTTCCCCTACTGGGTTCTGTTCTCAGCGCTTCCTCGGGTCCAACTTCGGGCTGGACTCCAGCTCGGCCACGTCTACTGGTGTTTTCATGGTTAGGTAGCATGACAGGCTCAGCTACATCCGACCCCTGCCTGGCGCCTCCCCCGTCGGGTTCGGTTCCAAGTGTTTCCTCGGGTCGGAATTCGGGCTGAGCCCGGGCTCGGCTCCTACCATGGCTATTTCTGTTGTTAACTTCTTCGAAGAAGAAAGGTCTTTGTTGCCTCCTAGATCCTCCAGATTGGGACTCACCCCATGATTCAGTGTTGCGGTTGGATTCTTCAGCATCCCTTAGGCGTGATATGAGTTGGTCCACCAGGGCTTCTTGTTGAGATGCGAAGCGGTTAATTACTTCAGCCACAACCCTGTCTAGATCTTCCCTAGTAATTGGTTGTTCCGCGGCAGGGGCTGTTGGAATTGCCTGATTTTCATCTGGTATTGCTGTTAAAACGGGATGATTCTCTTGATTCGGGGCCACTGGATCTGGGATACTGCTAGTTGCGACGTTCTTTCCTTTGTTAACATCTCTCCTCTGCTTGGAAGTCATGTTGTCGGAGCAAGGAACGATGCTGTGAGGAAGAAGGTTGAGTAGGAGAAGCTGTAGCTTCTATCTCGGCTCTCAGTGAAAGCACCAAAGATGTTTGCACGAAAAATGGGCAAACACCTCCAAGTCGTATGAATTAGTTGATTTTATGTTGTTTCTAGTGATTTGGGTGATTTACGCAAATATATGAAAAGCAGGGACTAAACTATAAAAGACATACAGATTTATAGTGGTTCGGCCAGAACGTGCCTACGTCCACTTTATATGTTATTCTCCTTTTTCTTTCAGATTACAAGTACAAAGCTTTTTATACAAGTATATGAAAGTTGTTTGAAAGTTTCTTCCGTGCTTGAGCCCTCAAACTTATCTGCCATTGTTGTACCCCTGCCCCTCTATTTATAGAGTGAGGCTGGGGGCAGGGGTCTTGGATGTATATAGCCTTTGACGGGCCTGGACTGCTGCAATCTGGCCCGTTAAAGTTGATCTGGAATGCCTTCTCCGGGTTGGTTCGGTAGTGGAAGATGGAGATGGTCAGGAGAGTGCTGGTCCGGTGGTGAGATGGAAGAGGCTTGGACCGGTAGTAGTTGGGAGCCATGTTGGTTCGGCTAGGAGGTGGCTCGGTGGGTTGGTTGGTCCGGTAGTTGTTGGAGTGGAGGTGGTCCGGTAGGTTGGTTCGGAATTGTCGGTTCGGTGTGGAGTTGGTCCAGTAGAGGCAGTGTGTCTCTTGTAGTTTGGTTCGGCAGCACGTGGTCCGGTAGGACTTGGTTCGGCAGAGGCAGTGGACGGTAAAGGAGTTGGTTCCATGGTGCGAGGAGAAGGAGCTTGGACCGGCATTGTCGTCCTCCTTCTCGTTACGGTGGTGGAAATGCACCCAACAGTAATTATAATAAAGGATAATTAATTAATTAATTAAGATTAATTAATGAAAGTAATTAAAAGTAATTAATTACTTAAAGATAGTTACTTAATTAAAAATAATTAATTAATGATTAAAGTTAATTAATCAACTGATTAAATGATAATTACTCAAAGTAATTAATTTGTGATTTATTAATATAAGTGATTAGGTTAATCACTTATTGTAATTAATTAAGGATAACTAATTAAAGGGTAATTAATTAAGGTAATTAATTTGAGGATAATTAATTGATTAAAGGTTAATTAATTTATGAAAGTAATTAAGGGGTGATTTATTAATTAAAGATAATTAATATAATTAATTAAGTATAATTAGTTAAAGAATAATTAAATAATGAAGGGTTAGTTATTTAATGATTAAAGGTTAATATTATTTATTAAGATTGATTAATTATTTGTTAAAGGTAAATTAATCTATTATTAACGGTTAATTAATGATTAAGGATAATTGATTAAAATGGTTTGTAATTAATTAATGTTAATTAACCAAAATTAGAAATTTATTCATAATCAATTAATTTGATTTAAATTAATCAGATGATTAATTGATCTTACTTAAGAATGTTTGGCTTGTATTGAATGTTTGAAATGTTTGATATCCCTAATGTGTGATGCTTTGTGATATGAATTATTTTGATTTGAGCTGTGAAGAATGTAATTTATTTATCTGTGATGAATCTATATTATTTATCTTTGAATATGTGAATAAAGATAAGCGTTACAGGATTATACCGCTTATCGATATTGATATGCTTGGATCTGTAATGATTGATGATGTTGCACTATTTTGTAATACCCCTGGACTACACTATACACACACAAATATGGATTTCACGAGTATTCGTTAAGTCACGGTATTTGAATTTAGTATTATTTTATCCAAAAATAATGAAATGGTTTTAAAGTTGAATTTTGAATCCAAAATGGATGGGAAATGTAATTGGGTTAAATAAGAAAACGTTTGAAAAGAAAGTTTTGAAAATTACTTTGAATATAATATAACTTGTTAAAGTTTTGAAATTTATTTGGTTTGATTTGAATTTGAATTCAAGATTTGAAATTGAGTTCTATGGATATATGTTTGAAAATTAAGGTTTAAAGAAGTTACACAAGTTTTATAATGTATTTACATGCGTTTTAAACCATTTCAAAAGTATTATTTTTGGAATTTGAATTTAACCCAAATTTATACTTGACGAGTTTTAACTTGAGCAAATGTAATCGGATTTTCCCAAAATGAAAACTTTTTATTCTCAAATGATAATGGCTTTTGTATAAAGGAAAGAACTTCCGATTTTGTTGAAAGGGTTTTCCTAGTTATGAAATAATCTTTGGAAATGGTTTTGAAAGCTACGAATCGAGTCTTTGATTTAACGATTGGATGGGTTAATCCAATTTGAAAGGGAAATTATTTTGAAAGCTATAAATGAATCTTTGTGAAAGATTGGTGAACCCTGGTTTTAAATTAAGGTCGATTTTAAAAGGGCGAATCTTTTTTTTAAAAGATTTGGAAATGAAAATTTGCTTAAACCATTTGAAAGAAGGGTTTTGGGCTTTAAGTTGTGACTTAACTAAAATCCCATATATCTATACGTTTTCAAATTTACACTTGTTATTCGGTTTAGCCGGGGAGGACTTTATGCCATATAACCCATTCCGAGTAATGATACGAAAAAATGGATAGCATTTGAAGACCGATGGTGAAGACCGGATATTTTCGCAAGCGAAAGGATTACCTGTCGAACGTCTATGCATCGAATTTTCCCGGTATAGAGATTTGATCACCCTTTGTGATGGGGAGTCCGGACGTGATTAGGAAATATCCAGATCGCAAGCTCTTCTTTTGAAGTGCCTTCGGTTATGTTCGTACTCGGAACAAACTTGTATGGATATATGTCTGACGTTACAATTTTAGTTGTAGAGCTGTTTCTATCAAATACATTTGTGTTTGGTTGCGGAGAATTTTTTTCTCTTAGCTTAACACCCTTCCCTGAGATGTACGAGCTCCGAGGTTATATAGTTGATGGTTACTAGTGATACATTCCCAATTTAGTTGTGTGGCGTGCGAAATGCTGCCGATCATTTGTTGATCGAAGCTTGGCTTTTGCGAAAAGCGTAGCTTTGTGGATGTGACCTCGTCGGACCTCACAACCCAAAATGGTCGAAATAGGAAGAATGCGGCAAGGTTATCGGGGGTTGCACCCCTTAGGGTATGTCCATTTCCTTCTAGATAAAGGTCGGCAACGACCAAGGAGTGGCATACTCGTGTCGTAGTTACCTAGTTACAGAGGTAACCCGACCTTTTGTTGGCAGAGATCCATTTAGGTACTCGGGGCATCCCTCCAAGGGCGTACCAATGTGGCCCAAGAATTTCCTTAGCCTGACCATTTGTTGGAAATCCAATCATCAATATGTGCCTTGTACGATTTTAGTTGTAGAACCTGCCATCTAATATGATAGCTATAGTAGGCATCCTATAATGGTATGTATGCTGGCTAAGATTAATATCATACTTGCAAATGTTTTCTGCAATATGCAGTATTAATAATATCAAATGGTTTTCGCATATCAAGCATTTTTTACTGTCATAAGGAGAAATCTCCTCCAATTGTGTGCTTGCGTTGTGTGTTTGCCGAGAGGTCTTATGGTAGTTTCATTTTACAAAAAGTATTGCGGATTTCTTTTAAATTCTTTTGTTTGTTTTGTTTAAATAAACTTTTTTCGTTTGCTCACACCAGTCCCATGACTGACATGGAGTTTATTTTTCCCTTTCTAAACTCCAAGTGCCCACAATATTCCACACAGGCAGCCTAGAGTCATATTTCAGATAGTCAGCTAGTAGATATAGAGTCGATGCTTTCAGCCTTTGGATTTTGGCAATCGCATTGTGGATCGAGTTTGCTTAACTTCCGCATTGCTATTGGATCGAGCTTGTTAGTTTAGGAGTTTCTTTAAGCTTTGGTTTTGAATATGAAAGTCTTTAGAACTTTGGAGTGATGATGTAATGTGTTGGTTTCACTCTCTCTTGAAGACCATATTGGTGATGTTGTTCCGCTGCTGTCGCTATTCATTTTTCTGATGTTTCATCTATGTCTGACATATGTATTGATATTCATTTGTATCAGAAAGTTGTATCATTTGTGTATCAATAAAGTTATTCAATTTTTCTTCTGCTGTATTGTTGTACTTAATGTGTTGTAAGCTCTGGCGCGAATCGAATTTCAACGTCTGAATCTGCGGCATTCGAATACGAGTGAATTATGGATGTCGATTTTCGAAGGCTGAAATTTAGGTCGTAACACCATGGTATCAAAGATGAAGGTTGAACTTTAGCTCAGGAGTATAACACAGTAGGTGATTTATTGGAGGTAGGGATATAAATTCCCTAGAATGAGTATATCCTTAAGATATCCGTCTGTACGCCTCAGTATATTCTCTTACTATCCACTGATATTGAGTATGAGTGCAAGAAGGGGACGAAGTAGGGGACAGGAAGTACCACTACAAATGGTCGGTACCCTGCAATAACAACGGGAACAACTCTCTCTATCAATTTCTTTTGATTCATCATCCAATTTCAATTCTTTGATTGCTTCGTGGCAGCTACGAGAAGAAGCTTCGTGTGTGGTGGTGGCCCTGTGAATCGTTGAAGATAAGTTTCTATTTTGTATTCCCTTCATCGATTTGTTATCAGCTTTTCATTTTTAACTTTAATGAATTTAAAATTCTATTTGAAATTAGTCGGTTAACAAATATAAAGTTAAATTGGATGGTACCAATAAAACGATTTTGGTCAAAACCAAAGTTTGAAATTTTTGTTGTAATTTCTTGTGAGGATCAAAGTTCGAAGAGGGACAAGTTGGGGTATACTTTGGGATATTCCAACCTAGATTGAGTATCCATTGTTTGTTCTGTTGGGTCCAGATATATATTCTACGAGTGGTTAGTTATTCCTTCGGACTAACCAATGCCACTGCATATTCTGCAGATCTGATGACCTAAGTGTTTCGTAAAGTGTCGAATGAGTTCGTTCTCATACTTGTTAATGATATTCTGATTTGGTAAGCCAAATGCAGAATAAATATTCAGCTTGATCTGGAAAGCTATTTCTTTGTATTCTTTGTTGGTCTCCCTATCTTGCAAATTTCGAGGACGAAACTTTCTTAAGGGGGGAATCTGTAACGATCCCGGATTTGATTCAAATTTACATTGGCAATTAAAATTTATTTTTAAATTAAATGGTGAACTAATTTGATATTTTCCAAATTAAATAAGATATTTGTTTGTTTATTAATATAAGTGTATATAAATATGACTATGAATAGAATTTTAATTGGAAATTAAAAAATAAATGATTTTGATATAATTTGAGTTTGAAAACTCTATAATATAAAATTAATAAAAATCGGTTTTGGAATTATAATATATATGTATATCAATATTTTAGAAGTTATATTTGAAATTTAATATAGTAATTTTTCAAGAACTATTTAAGGATTAAATTCTAATATATATATATATATATTAATTATTGGTTAATGTATAATTAGATTTCAAAATCATTTTCCTTAAGAGTTAAATTCAAATATATACATATTCATATATTTATTTATTAGTGTATGATTATATTTCATATCAAATATATACATATTCATATATTTATTTATTAGTGTATGATTATATTTCAAATCATTTTTAAAAGTTATGTAAGTATAATTTATACATATACGATATTTAAGTTTAATAAAAAGATTTAATGTTCCATCTTTTAAAAATACTTATGAACTCAGTTGTAAATATATTTAAGTTTAAAACATAAAAACACAATAGATAAGTTAATAAAAAAATATTAAAATAAGAAACTATAGCACATAGATTTAACTAATTAATGAAAATGCAACTTAAGGATTTAAAAACAAATCATTTACATTTGTGACATTTGTAAATTTATTAAATCATGTAATAACAAATGCAAGCCTTTCTCATAATAATCAAACAAGTGTTGGTTAGTTAAACAAGTGGCAAGAAGTATTTGTTTTTCTTTTTAAATTTATTAAGTTAACATCAAGGGAAGAAACCAGGCTTCTCAAAATCTTTCCATCTCTCTTTCAATTATTTTCAAATCTGAAAACAACATGAGCAAACAATCTGGAATCAAGCGACAACCTCTCAAACCTAAAAATCCATAAACCAGAAAATTAAAGAAAAACTTGTTTAAATTCAAAACCTAAAAACTAAGCAGATCAGAAAGCAAACAAACTCAGATCAAAAGGAAAATTCAAATTTAAGAATCAAACTACCATCTTCAAATCTGAACAAGATCAACTCAAGATAAATCAAGCGACAAATTCAACATCAAAGAATCTTAAACATAGAAGCTTTCTGAAATCTAATCAACATCAGATTACAAGTTTCAAGTTCAAATTCATTTCCAGGCCCTCTTTTCTTCACTGACAGGTGAGAAAACTTCCTTGACCTTGTTATTTTTCTTAGTGTTTGAATTTGTATTTGAAATACTGTATGAATGTGTATATATATCAGCAAGTATATATGTGTTTATATGTGTGAATTGAGGTGTGCATGTATGTGTATGCAGCTCTCTATTGTTCAACACGCAAATATTCTTCAAGAAAAAAAAAATTATATCTCGAAATCTAAAGAGATTTAGGTAATGATCTTTAAAGGAAAAGTATTTGTACCTACTGGATTCAAATTTTAAGTATGGTTTCAAAAATTTATATTAAATAATTAATTCAAAAATAGGAAAATACAGTGGAGAAATCAATATAAGTTGAAATTGTTGATCACAATTTCGATTTTGGATTTTACCATCAGATCCGTTGTGAAAAATTATGAATTTTAGTATCAAATTCAAGATTTTTTAGATATTAATAAGAGAGGAATTTCGAGTTGGTCTGAATCGGGTTTTTTTTATTAATTCTCGAAGATCGGAGACGAAATGATCGTCGGGGTTGATGTTGGAGGTGGTCAGGGGTCTTGTGATCGTGAGAAAAATCCTAATTGGATTTATTAATGATTGAGGCAGCGAAAAGACAATAAACTAGGGTTTACGAGCCAAATTTCGGTCATCTGGTTTGGGTGATATTTGCGAAGTCGTCGATGCATCGAGGTGGACCAGACCGGATGGAATCGAGACGGGGTGAGTGGAGAGGCTTTGGACGCGAAGGTGGGTTGACCAGAGGTCAGAGTCATCATGACGAAGTGGCTTTTGGCGACTGGATTCGTTCCAGGTTGGAGGTGCTCAAGCTCCATTTCGATTTCGAGCTCAAACATGGTCTGGGTGGTCGGAATTGACAGAGGAGGTCAACGATGATCTGTGGGTGGCAGAGGCAATGGTCGGAGGTTGATCGTGTTGGGGATGCAGATTAAGGATCTTAAGGCAGAAATAACACTAGGGGGGTGAATAGTGTTTTAAAGAATATATGAACTATATGACTAAATTAAAACTTTCAACACAAATCTAAATAGAATTCTAACACAGAGTGATCAGAACATATAACAAATGCAAATAGTAAAGTAAAGCAAGTAAAAGGAAAGAACACACCGGATTTTATACTGGTTCGGAATCCCCCTACATCCAGTCCTGCACCAAGGCAATATCCTTGTACAGATTTTTATAAGCCAATATCCAAATTACAACCCTCAATTTGTAAGGCCTTGAGGAACCCTCCTATCTCCGAGTCTGGGGTAAACTCTCTTGATTTACGGGACACAAGATCACCCTAATACTTTCTAATAACAATCATTTTGAATGGATAGACTCTATGGACTTTTTTTAATACAAATTAATCCTATAACTCTGAATAGCACTTTGATCTTTAGTAGAATGATGGAGAATCAAATAGAGAGAGTATCTAAATGATTTCCTATTGAGAATTTGGCAGAATGATGGCACGATCTTGAAAATATGAAGTTTTATGGATATGGAATGGTGGAGAAGAAAGAGTGAAGAAAAATAAGAAAGTAGTTGTTAAAAAATTCGTTTTGGAAGCCTTTATATAGATGCACGACAGTCATAACCATTGGCGAAAGGTTTTTGAACGAATGGACACTTCTTTTGAAATTTGAATTTTGAATCCAACTGTCACCATGTCGACATGGGGTATCCCCATATGTCGACATCCCTCAGTTCAAAATTGTAGAGATGTTGTTTTGTAAAAGCAATTGAATTTAAAACAAGTTGAAACTTCTCTGAAGCAAAATAAAGTGTTTAAACAATATTTTGAGATAAAGAATGAATATGAAACATTATTTTAAATATATATATATATATAATTGATATAGACCGTCAATTATATAAGTAATATTTAAAATCAGAATAAGTTTTGATGTTTTAAAATGGAAGTTTTTAAAATCAGAATGGAGGAATATTTCAAGGCTAAAACAAAGTTTGAAAACATTTTTGAAAACATGATTTCGAAAGCTAAAACATTTTGAAAAGCAGATTTAAAAACATTTTGAAAAATCTATTCAAACTGAAATTGCAAGAACCTTCCTACAGAGCTCCTCCATAGGACTCGATAACTTGTACAAAGTAGTTTAAATGATTTTGATTTTCGTGGGTTTGTAAGCCACTTGTCGTAGGTTTGTAAGCTACTTGTCGTGGGTTTGTAAGCCACTGGTTTCGATAGAAATTGGGTTCCATCCCAAAAGAAAATTGGAAGAAAGATGAGAGTGCTATTATGAAGTTTTAACAAAATACTAGACACTTATCTTGAGATCTTGAAATCTTGATTCTCTAGAGTCTTGAATCTTGAATCTCTAATCTTCATCTTGATGCTTGAGTCTTTATACTGATCAGCCTTCGATGATACCTGCATATACTTCCTATACACACACACACACACACACACACACACATATATATATCTATATGGAAATGTTAGTATATATTTTATAAAGTAAAGTATAATAACTATATAAGGTTGTTGTCATCAAAACATCATCAATTCAGTTCCTAACAATCTCCCCCTTTTTGATGATGACAACCTTTATTTATAAAATATTCTTACCATACCATAACTCCCCCTTACTCCGTGATTTCTTCTTAAAATTATTACTCCCCCTTACACTAAGCACATATATTTTTAAAACTTTCTCCCCCTTTGTCATCAACAAAAACTATTAACTATTTAAGAATTCAAGAATGATTAGTATGAACAAATAATATGTATAGAACAAGCATGAAACAATGAGTATAAGTGAACACATTTTAGTTATTACGACATATATAAGAACATACATAAACACGAACAAACAGAACGATGTAAAACAAAGAATAAAAAAGAAAGTACGCTTTAATGGCGATCCTTAACTATAGGAGACTTATGAATCGAACAATTGGGGTAGTGTAGACAAAAGTTTCCACATTGTTCAATTATGTTTCCATTAGTATCAACAAGGATCTCACCAACGCAAATAACGCTCTCGTCCTCATTTATAGGGACTTCGGGTTGAGGAAAAAGTTGATCTTCCTCTTGGTCTTCTTGTGGCTCTTCCATAGGTTCTTCTTCCTCTGATTCCACGGCTTGTGAAGAGTCTTCAATATTAATAGGATTTGTACGGTTATCCATAAGGAATTTTTGTACATTCCTAATAATATTCCCTTGCCTTTGTTGTTCTCTAGTCATCCTAAGTTGACTTACTTGAATTTCAGTCAACAATTGAAGGATATCTTTCATCTTCTCTTGCAATTTGATCACTCGAGCTTGCGTAGATCGTTGAAATGGACCAGAATGAGGAGATGTGGGTGAAGTGGGTTCATTAGTAGAAGAGGAGCCCATTATTTTATTGTTTCAGAAGTTATTTACAGAGAATATAGTGAAGAAAGAGGAGAGAAAACGAAATAAATAGATAAATAACCAAATAACTAACTTTGGAGGGAAATTCTATTTTCAAATTTTTGTTGGGTATGTCGACATCAGGGGATGGGGCATGTCGACATGTCTTTCAGAAAAAAGTGTAATATTTATTTTGAATTTTTATTGATTATATTTTATATTTCAGATTTTGAACAAATACCTAATTCTCTTCTAAATTTAGTAAAATTATGTTCGGTTAACGGTTTAGTTAATATATCAGCAATTTGTTTTTCAGTATTTATATAATCTAGAGTTATAATTTCTTTAGTTATATTATCTCTAAGAAAATGATGTCTTATATCAATATGTTTAGTTCTAGCATGATGAGTTGGATTTTTAGATAGATTTATTACACTAGTATTATCACAATATATTTGTGATTTACTTATGTTAATTCCAAAATCTTTTAAATTTTGTTGCATATATATGACTTGTGAACAGGCCAGAGCAGCAGATATATATTCTGCTTCAGTTGTCGACAAGGAAACAGTATTTTGTTTCTTGCTGAACCAGGAAACCAGTGAATGTCCTAGAAAGTGACAAGTTCCAATTGTACTCTTTCAGTCTGATTTACAACCAGCATAATCAGCATCACAATATGATATTAAATCAAAAGTATTATTTTTAGGATAAAATAAACCATAATCTAAAGTGTATTTTACATATCTTAAAATTCTTTTAACAGCTTTTAAGTGAGTTTCTTTAGGTTGTGATTGGTATCTTGCACAAAGACAAACACTATGCATAATATCAGGATGACTCGCTGTTATATAGAGTAGCGAACCAATCATTCCCCTATATAAAGTTTGATCAATATCTTTTGATTTATCTTCTTTACATAAACCTACATTTGTTGAAATTGGAGTTGGTTTCCCACTAGAGGTACTTAAACCAAATTTATTGATTAAGTCTTTAGCATATTTTTCTTGACTTATGAAGATTCCACTTTCTAGTTGTTTAATTTGAAGCCCTAAGAAGAAACTTAATTCTCCCATGTGACTCATTTCAAATTTTTTAGTCATTATATCTGAAAATTCTTTATTCATTATGTTATTAGTTGATCCAAAGATTATATCATCTACATATATTTGAACCAGTTGAATATCTTGATCATTTCTTTTAATAAAAAGTGTTGTATCTACTTTACCAATTTCAAAACCAGATTGAAGTAAATAAGATCTTAGTCTTTCATACCAGGCTCTAGGAGCTTTCTTTAGACCATATAGAGCTTTCTTTAACTTGTATACATGGTTTGGAAATTTATTATCTTCAAAAAGTGGAGGTTGTTCAACATCGACATCTTCTTTTACAAAACCATTTAGAAAAGCACTTTTAACATCCATTTGATATAATTTGAAATTATTATAATTAGCGTAAGCAAGTAGAATTCTTACAGCTTCTAATCTTGCTACGGGGGCAAAGGTTTCATCATAGTCAATTCCTTCTTCTTGACAATAACCTTGCGCGACTAAACGAGCTTTATTTCTTACGACCTCACCGTGTTGATTCATTTTATTTTTATAAACCCATTTAGTTCCAATTATACTTTTATCCTCAGGTTTAGGAACAAGTTCCCATACATCATTTCTGGTAAATTGATTCAATTCTTCTTGCATAGCAAGAATCCATGAATCATCAGACGATGCTTCCTTTGGATTTCTGGGTTCAATTGTTGATATAAAAGCTACATTACTCATACTACTTAATTTATTTCTAGTTCTTACTACAGATTCAATATTTCCTAAAACATTTTCTATAGGATGATCTTTTGATATTTTATATCTCTTATTAGGTTGATTTATTTCACTAATAGTTTCATTAGATTGATTTAAATTTATAAAATCTTCTTCATCATCTATTTGTACAATATCTTTAAGATTTTCATCAAAAGATACATGCATAGTTTCTTCAATAGTATTAGTTTTTAAATTAATAACTCTAAATGCATTGCTTCTATTAGAATAACCAATAAAGAATCCTTTATCATCTTTTGGTTCAAATTTATCTAAATTATCTTTTGTATTAAGTATAAAACATTTACTCCCAAAAACTTTGAAATAAGCAACTATAGGTTTCTTATTATAAAGTAATTCATATGGAGTTTTATTTGTTAATGGTCTAACTAAAATTCTATTTAATATATAACAAGCTGTAGCAACTGCTTCAGCCCAAAAATATTTAGGTAAATTACTATCAGAAAGCATTGTACGAGCACACTCTTGAATCGTTTTATTCTTACGTTCTACTACTCCTTTTTGTTGTGGAGTTCTTGGAGATGAAAAGTTGTGAGTAATTCCCTTCTGAGTACAGAAATTCTAAAAATTTTCATTTTCAAATTCTACCATGATCACTTCGAATAGTTTTAATTTTGAAAGAATGTTGTTTTTGAATTCATTTAGAAAAGTTTTTAAATATTTCAAAAGCATCACTTTTATGTTTTAAAAAGGTTGCCCAAGTATATCTTGAATAATCATCTACTATAACAAAAACATATTTACTATGGTTAATTGATTGAACTTGAGATGGACCAAATAAATCTAAATGAAGTAATTCTAGAGGACTAGAGGTAGAAATAGCATCTTTTAATTTAAATGAACTTTTCTTAAGTTTTCCTAATTGACAAGCATCAAAAATACTATCTATTTTAAAGTTTAACTTGGGTAGACCTCTAACTAAGTCAAGTTTTGATAGCCTAGATAATAATTTGAAACTCAAATGGCCAAATCTTTTATGCCAAATCCAAGGTTCACTTGTATTAGCCAAAAGACATAGGTTATCATTTGAAATTTTCATACTAAGGATATAAATATGTTTCTTCCTAATACCTTCAAAAATTATATTAGACTTATCATCTTCAATGTGACATTTATCTTTTTCAAATTGAATTTTAAAACCTTTATCGCAAAGTTGACTTATACTAAGCAGATTATGTTTTAAGTTCCTAACTAATAAAACATCAGAAATAAGTAAAGTTTTAGAGTTACCGACATTGCCGATGCCAACCACATATCCTTTACAGTTGTCACCAAAATTGACTAATCCACCATCTTGATAAGTAATGTCCTTGAGTATCTCGGGATTTCCAGTCATGTGCCTCGAACAGCCACTATCAAGTATCCATTTATCTTTCTCAATTTGCACAGTTTGTACATTGGGTGTTGATTCGTCAAAAGCCATATAACATGTTTGTTCCTGCATAACACACCAATTCAGTAGATAACTTGATTTTCCAAAATAACTATATGCAAACTTATGAAACTTTGATGAAATGCATATATACAAAACAGTTTTAAATTTTTTTTTCCAAAAATTCCATTTTTATATTTTTCAAGTTTCAGATTATGAAAACAATGAAAACCGATGCTCTAATGCCAATTGTTGGGGATGCGGATTAAGGATCTTAAGGCAGAAATAACACTAGAGGGGGGGGTGAATAATGTTTTAAAGAATATATGAACTATATGACTAAATTAAAACTTTCAACACAAATCTAAACAGAATTCTAACACAGTGTGATCACAGAACATATAACAAATGCAAATAGTAAAGTAAAGCAAGTAAAAGGAAAGAACACACCGGATTTTATACTGGTTCGGAATCCTCCTACATCCAGTCCTGCACCAAGGCAATATCCTTGTACAGATTTTTATAAGCCAATATCCAAATTACAACCCTCAATTTCTAAGGCCTTGAGGAACCCTCCTATCTCCGAGTCTGGGGTAAACTCTCTTGATTTACGGGACACAAGATCACCCAAATACTTTCTAATAACAATCCTTTTGAATGGATAGACTATATGGACTTTTTTTAATACAAATTAATCCTATAACTCTGAATAGCACTTTGATCTTTAGTAGAATGACGGAGAATCAAATAGAGAGAGTATCTAAATGATTTTCTATTGAGAATTTGGCAGAATGATGGCACGACCTTGAAAATATGAAGTTTTATGGATATGGAATGGTGGAGAAGAAGGAGTGAAGAAAAATAAGAAAGTAGTTGTTAAAAAATTCGTTTTGGAAGCCTTTATATAGATGCACAACAGTCATAACCATTGGCGAAAGGTTTTTGAACGAATGGGCACTTCTTTTGAAATTTGAATTTTTAATCCAACTGTCACCATGTCGACATGGGGTATCCCCATATGTCGACATCCCTCAGTTCAAAATTGTAGAGATGTTGTTTTGTAAAAGCAATTGAATTTAAAACAAGTTGAAACTTCTCTGAAGCAAAATAAAGTATTTAAACAATATTTTGAGATAGAGAATGAATATAAAACATTATTTTAAATATAAATATAATTGATATAGACCGTCAATTATATAAGTAATATTTAAAATCAGAATAAGTTTTGATGTTTTAAAAATAGAAGTATTTAAAATCAGAATGGAGGAATATTTCAAGGCTAAAACAAAGTTTGAAAACATTTTTGAAAACATGATTTTGAAAGCTAAAACATTTTGAAAAGCATATTTAAAAACATTTTGAAAAATCTATTCAAACTGAAATTGCAAGAACCTTCCTACAGAGCTCCTCCATAGGACTCGAGAACTTGTACAAAGTAGTTTAAATGATTTTGATTTTCGTGGGTTTGTAAGCCACTTGTTGTAGGTTTGTAAGCTACTTGTCATGGGTTTGTAAGCCACTAGTTTTGATAGAAATTGGGTTCCATCCCAAAAGAAAATTGGAAGAAAGATGAGAGTGCTATTATGAAGTTTTAACAAAATACTAGACACTTATCTTGAGGTCTTGAAATCTTGATTCTCTAGAGTCTTGAATCTTGAATCTCTAATCTTCATCTTGATGCTTGAGTCTTTATACTGATCAGTCTTCGATGATACCTGCATATACTTCCTATATACATATATATATATATATGGAAATGTTAGTATATATTTTATAAAGTAAAGTATAATAACTATATAGGGTTGTTATCATCAAAACATCATCAACTCAGTTCCTAACAGATCGGTTGACCTTGCACGTGAACGCGTGGCTGGTTGTATCTGTGTTGTTTGAAAGTTGAAGACGAGAGGTGTTCTCGAGGCAAACTCGAAGAAATTTATTGTTTTGCTCAGGAAAAAAGGATGTGGGAAGACTCGATGCTGGGATCGGGAATACTGAACATTTGCTTGAGTTATTTGTTGTACAACAGGTTTTTAAAAAAATATTAAAGTGAAGAAATTAACAAAGTTTGAAACAATGTAATATTTAAATCCAGTTTTAATGAACAAGAGAAGGTGAACAAAGGTTAAAATTGAAATGGTAAATTTGATCAAGTTTCAAATAAGGTTTCAAAGTTAATTTTTAAGTTAAATGTTTTAAAATTTGATTTATTTTTAAAGTAATATAATTTATTCCTAAATGTTTTCCAATGAAGTTTAATGATTAACTACCTAACTGAGGTAATTAATTATTGTGATTATTTAAGGAGTAATTACTTAATGAAGTTAATTGAGGATAATTATTTAGTGTAATTAATAAACGATTGTTACTTAATGTAATTAAGGCATAATTACTTTGTGTAATTATAATAAAGGATAATTAATTAATTAAGATTAATTAATGAAAGTAATTAAAGGTAATTAATTACTTAAAGATAATTGCTTAATTAAAAATAATTATTTAATGATTAAAGTTATTTAATCAAGTGATTAAAAGATAATTACTCGATGTAATTAATTTGTGATTTATTAATATAGGTGATTAGGATAATCACTTATTGTAATTAATTAAGGATACTTAATTAAAGAGTAATTAATTAAGGTAATTAATTTAAAGATAATTAATTAATTAAAGGTTAATCAATTTATGAAAGTAATTAAGGGGTGATTTACTAATTAAAGGTTAATTAATTAGCATAATTAATTAAGTATAATTAGGTAAGGAATAATTAACGGTTCATTATTTAATGATTAAAGGTTAATTTATTATTTATTATTTATTAAGATTGATTAATTAATAATTAAAGGTAAATTAATTTATTATTAAAGGTCAATTAATGATTAAGGATAATTGATTAAAATGGTTTGTAATTAATTAATGTTAATTAGCCAGAATTAGAAATTTATTCATAAGTAATTAATCTGATTTAAATTAATTAGATGATTAACTGATCTTACTTATGAATGTTTGGATTGTATTGAATGTTTGAATTATATAATGTCCCTGATGTGATGCTTTGTGATATGAATTATTTTGATTTGAGCTATGATGAATGTAATTTATTTATCTGTGATGAATTTGTATTATTTATCTGTGAATTTGTGAATAAAGATAAGCGTTATAGGATTATATTGCTTATCAATATTGATGTGCTTGAATCTGCAATGATTGATGATGTTGCACTATTGTGTAAATCCCTTGGACTACACTGTACACACACTTATATGGATTTCGTGAGGATTCGGTTAAGTCACAGATATTTGAATTTAGTATTATTTTATGCAAAAATAATGAAATGGTTTTAAAGTTGAATTTTGAATCCAAAATGGATTGGAGATGTAATTGGGTTAAATATGAAAACTTTTGAAAAGAATGTTTTGAAAATTTCTTTAAATATAATATAACTTGTTAAAGTTTTTAAATTTAAATGGTTTGATTTGAATTTGAATTCAAGATTTGAAATTGAGTTCTATGGATATATGTTTGAAAATTATAGCTTAAAGAAGCTATACAAGTTTTATAACGTATTTATATGGGTTTTAAACCACTTTAAAGGTATTATTTTGGGAATTTGAATTTAACCTAAATTTATATTTGAAGGGTTTTAACCTGAGCAAACGTAATCGGAATTTCTCGAAAACTCTTTGTTCTCAAATGATAATGGATTTTATATAAAGGAAAGAACTTTCGGTTTTGTTGAAAGGGTTTTCCAAGTTATGAATGAATCTTTGGAAATGGTTTGGAAACTATGAATTGAGTCTTTGATTTAAAGATTGGATGAGTTAATCCAATTTGAAAGGGAAATTGTTTTGAAATTTATAAATGAATCTTTGTGAAAGATTGGTGAACCCTGGTTTAAAATTTAGGTGGATTTTAAAAGGGTGAATCTTTTGTTTAAAAGATTTGGAAATGAAACTTTTTTTAAAACCATTTGAATGAAGGGTTTTGGGCTTTAAGTTGTGACTTATCTAAAATCTCATATATCCATATGTTTTCAAAATTTGCGCTCATTATTCGGTTTGGCCGGGAGAGAACTTTATGTCATATAACCCATTCCCAATAATGATACGACGAAATTGATAGCATTTGAAGACCGGATATTTTCGAAAGCGAAAGGATTACCTGTCGAATGTCTCTACACCGAATGACCCCGATATAGAGATTTGATCACTCTTTGTGATGAGGAGTCCGGACATGATTAGGAATTATCCGGATTGCAAGGGCTTCTTTTGAAGTGCATTCGGTTCTATTCAAACCTAGAACAGACTTGTATGGATTTATGTCTGACGTTACAATTTGAGATGTAGAGCTGGCTTCTATCAAATATATTTCTTTTTGGTGGCCGAGAATTTAATCTCTTAGCTTAACACCCTTCTCTGAGACGTACAAGCACAGAGGTTATGTAGTTGATGGTTACTAGTGATACATTCCCGATTTGGTTATGTGGCATACGAAGTGCTGCTGATCATTTGTTGATCGAAGCATGACTTTTGTGAAAAGCGTAGCTTTGTGGACATGGCCTCGGCGAACCTCACAACCCTAAATGGTCGAAACAGGAAGGATGCGGCAAGGTTATCGGGGTTCGTGCCCCTTTGGGTATGTCCATTTTCTTCTGGATAAAAGGTGTTATCATGGTATGGAGCCCAGATATTTAACCTATGTGGTTGTTGTAAATTTATTGCGATTTGTTGGTGTTGAGAGCTCTTGGATAAAGGTCGGTAGCGATCGGGGAGTGGCATACTCATGTAGTAGTTACCTAGTTATAGAGGTAACTTGGCCTTGTGTTAGCAGAGATCCAGTTAGGTTCTCGGGGCGTCCCTCCAAAGGCGTACCCATGTGGCCAAGGAAGTTCCTTAGCCAGACCATTTGTTGGAAATCCAATCATTAATACGCGCCTTGTACGGTTTAAGCCGTGGAACCTGCCCTCCAATATGGTAGCTATACTAGGGATACTATAATTGTACGTATACTGGCTAAGCTTAATATTATACTTGCAAATGTTTTCTGCACTATGCACTAATAATAATATCAAATGGTATTCGCGTAACAAGCATTCTTGACTGTCATAAGGAGAAATCTCCTCCAAGTGTGCGCTTGCATTGTGTGTGTGGCGAGAGGCCTTGTGGTAGTTTCATTTCCCAAAAAGCATTGCGAATTTGTTTAAAATTCTTTTGTTTGTTTTGTTCAAATAAACTGTTTTCGTTTGCTCACACCAGTCCCATGACTGACCTGGAGTTTATTGTTCCCTTTCTAAACTTTGGGTGCCCACAATTTCCCACACAGGCAGCCTAGAGTCATATTTTCAGATAGTCAGCTAGCAGATATAGAGTCAACAGCTTCAGCCTTTGGATTTTGGCATTCACATTGTGGATCTAGTTTGCTTAACTTCAGCATAGAGCTTGTTAGTTTGGGAGTTTCTTTAAGCTTTGGTTTTGACTATAAAAGTCTTTAGAACTTTGGAGTGATGATGCATTGTGTTGGTTTCACTCTCTCTTAAAGACCATATTGGTGATGTTGTTCCGTTGCCATCGCTATTCACTTTTCCGCTGTTGCTTCTATGTCTGAAATATGTATTGATATTCATTTGTATCAGAAGGTTGTATCATTTGTGTATCAATAAAGTTATTCGATTTTTCTTCTGCTGTGTTGTTGTACTTAATGTGTTATAAGCTCCGGCGTAAATCAGATGGTTGTATCATTTGTGTATCAATAAAGTTATTCGATTTTTCTTCTGCTGTATTGTTGTACTTAATGTGTTATAAGCTCCGGCGTGAATCGAGTTTTAATGTTTGAATCTGCAGCATTCGTATACGAGTAAAGTATGGATGTCGATTTTCGAAGGCTGAAATTCAGGTTGGATTAATTACTTATTGTAATTAATTAGAATAATTATTAATTAATGTTAGTAATTAAAGGATAGTTAATTACTGAATGAGATTAATTAACGTTGATTATTGTATGTGATTAATTAAAGATTAATTACCAAATGTAATTAATTTGAAGAGTAATTTATAAATGGAAGTAATTAGAGGATCATTAATTAATGTAATTAATGAGAATAATTAAAGGGTTAGCTAATTAATGAATGTGATTAATTAAAATATAATTAATCAATGTAAGTGATTATAGTATAATTAATTTATATAATTAATTAAGGTTAATTAATTTGTGTAATTAATTAAAGGCTAATTACTTAATGAAATTAAAGGATAATTAATCAAGGATTGTTAGTTAAGATAATAATTAAAGGATGATTAGTCAATTGAATTGTAATTAATTGATGTTAAGTAAGCAGGATTTAAAAGTAATTAAAGTAATCAATTTAATTCATTGGCGGTTAATTAAATTAATTAGAGATGGAGTGACAATTAATCTTGCTTAAGGATGGTTGAACGACGTTGAATGCCTTGGATTATGTGATATGTACTGCTTTGTGATATGAGATGCTTTGGTTGAATTGTGATCATATGGATTATCTATCTGTGATAATAAATTATCTATCTGCGTGGATATGTTATTCTAAATAATAAAGTGAATTGTTAAAACTTAATACAACTTGGCCTTAAAAGACGATGTTTTGGACTATGATGAGACCAGGAGAAAATTCCCAAATTGGAATATCTGAAAACCACATCGATCCAAATTTAACGATAGGTCGTGAAATCTCAAGTGAAGTCTAAGATGAAGACTCGAAGAGTAAGGGCTATTTATCGTTAAAACTCTGAGGGTTATTCCAAAACCAGTATAATGGAGATAGTTCTTTCAGTTTCGAGATGAAGATTCATATTGCAATGGCCATTGTCGCTAACTCTAAGGGTGATTCCTAATCGAGTGTAGCGAGATAGTGCCTTTGGTTTCGTTTGAACCCCCATGGACTTGTATGGATGAATGCTTTTAGAACATTGTCATTGAAGGATGATGAGCATTCCAAGATATGTATTCTAAAAAGGTAATCATAGCATCAAGCCTCATCAATCGGGAATGGCTAAAACAGAGGAGGTGCAGCAAGGCTAAGTGAGTAGTAGCACCCAAGTAGGATAAGATTTCCCCTGTCAAGAGGTTCCTTTTATTCGGTTGTGTGGGCAGTTGGTCACGAACAACTGAGGGGTTGTCTTAATCGGGATTATCCAGTAAGGGATGGTTCTGGCCTTGTGTTGTAGGGGATCAAGGTGGATCCTCGGTCTGGTCATCTAGGCCACGTACTGTGATGGGCGGTACCCCAATAGCCATGGCATTGTATGGAATCCAATCTCCAATAAATGTCGTACGTTTTGATTGTGCCCAACTATGTTGGAACGTGAGATGTAAGCATTCTAGCAATTTCTGTATTTTACTTGAAAACCCTAGACACTATTATAATATCATTGGATTTCCTATCATATGTTTTGGTTATCTAAGGAAAAACCCGGCATGTTCGTTTGTGGCATGGTCTTATGAGATACCCTTTGTTTTCAAATGATTTTCAAAGTTAAACAACTTTAACCCGTTTACTCACACCAGACCCATGTCTCACCCAGAGTTTATTTTCTGTTTTCATAAACTCTTGGGTACTCAAATTTTTACGAGTAGCCAAGGGATTTAGGTTTTCTTTGACAAATTCTGGAGGAGATATGGAGCAGGAGTCTTAAGCGTATATAGATATGGTGGTTCTGTTGTGTTAGTCTCTGTGTTGTATTTTGAGATGTATGATAGACAGGTCTTTATAACTGTCTAATGTGCTGTGATTTAAAGTTAAGTAACTCTGTTAGATGTTGTATATTAGGTAATAACTATGTGATTAATATATTTTATTTGTTCCGCTGTGAGATTATGGTATTGTTTAGTTCTTTCTTTCCTATCTTTTCTCTTTTCTATCCCTTTTTTCTTATTAATGATGCATCTTTCTATGGAATGAAAGGCGGGTCGTTATATTGTGGTATCAGAGTGCTAGGTTGAGAGAATACCTAGGCTTTGGAGTGATATTTATCTTGAGAGAGCGTACTTGTATTTTTTATTATATATCTATATATCTATCTGATTTTTGGGTTACCTGTCCCGGTTACCCACATGAGTTAGGCTGGTAGCTTGATTTCTAGAGTAGAAGGGGAAGTGGTGTGTGTAGCACGACTACCACAAATGGAAGAAGTCCGAGTGTTGAAGGCAGAAGAGTATCTGACGAGGCGGTATTGGGCATCTCGAGTAAGTTTGCAGCATGATGTAAGGATTTCACCAATCTATGAAGGATAGCCTTTTAAAGGTTTAGAGTCGATCTTTGAACTACTAGTTTGGATGAGCGGATTTTCAAGAGTTTGGATTTGTCGATTAATCAGAAACGAGTAATGGTATCTTAGCAACTTCGGGAAGGAGCAGCTATAGGGTGGGACGCAATAACCATGGATGTTCTCGAAGATGTTTTCTTTTGGAGAAAGCTTTTGAGGAGCAGTTTTACCTACAGCAGGGAAGACCCAACTGTATAGAAATTTTCTGGATCTCGAGCAAGAGAGTTTGTCTGTATCGGAGTATGAGGCTCAGTGTGTAGAGATGTTTGTGCTTGATTTGAGGCCCGAGTTTCTTGAGAGATGATTGTCGTCTCAAAGGTTCTTTTATGGAAATGGTTGATATGGCTTTGAGGTTCGAAGAGCTTATGGATAAGAAGATTTGGCATCTATGGCAGCACAAAGTGGGAATTTTTCCAATTAGGAGGCACAGTGCAGCTCGGAAGTGTTTTATGTGCCAGCAGGAAGGTCATATGGCTAAGAAGTATCCTAGAGGTGGAATTCAGAAGCAACAGAGTGGACCATCAGTTTCTTCTAATAGGAAAAGTCGTTCTTGAAGGGTTTGACCTTATTTTGGAATTTCGGTGGATTGGTTAGATGCGCGCTAAGTTGTTCTAGTTTGTGAAGAGGGAACAATATCTTTGGAAATTGACTGGGTAGGATCGAAAAAGTGACTTGCGATAGTTTGAGCATTCTCTCGGGAAATATTTTGCTTGGAATTGAGGCATCTCTAGAGGAAGTAGGAGTTATCGAAGATGTAGGAGGTTTTCCAGATGTTTTTGGAGAAATCAAAGGTTTACTCGTAGCAGCAGTTGGATAAGGTGTCCATTAGAATAGTATCCCTTGCCTCGTAGTGGTGATCTTTTTGATCTTCCTCTTGGTGCTTCTATGTCTTCTCTGTTAGATCTAGTTTTGGATTTTTATCTAGCTAAGGGTAGCTGAAGACAATACCCTTGATTGCATTTAGAGGGCCCAACTGTTTCTTGAGTGGTTGGTTACGTCTTTCTGGAATTAACCAACGCTCCAACTTGTTGTGGATCTGTTAAACCGTGTCTTCTGGGATGTATTCAACAAGTTTATGCTCGTATTCATCAACGACATTCTCATCTACTCTAAATCAGAGTTATGCAACGGTAGCAAGGCATCAGCTATTCTAGAGTGGAAGCAACCGCAGACTCTTATAGAGATTCACATTTGTTTTTTATTAGAGGGTTGCTACCAGAAGTTCATTCGGGATCTGAAGGCTATGTTGTCTAGTGCACCTGTTCGGGCTATTCTGGATGAGAGAAGTTAGTACGATGTCTACTAATGTTTGTGGGGTATAGCTTGTGTTTTGGATTTTGGCGGATTATGGGAGAACCATGCTGTTGGGTTGGATCTGGAGATCATCTTACTCTTGGTCTAGATTTGTTTCGAGAGGCATGTGCGTAGGTTGAGCTGTTCAAGGAAGGATGAAGACAGCCCAGATCGTCAAAAGAGTTATGTGGATTAGAGACAAGGAAATTGGAACTCAAAGTTGGAGACTTTGTTTTTAATTAAAGGTTTTCTCCAGTCAAAGAAGCAATAAGATTTGGTAAGACTAGAAAGCTAGCTCCGAGATATATTGGATTTCTTTCCGTGTTCTCGAAAGGATAAGTTCTTTGGCCTACAAGATTGAAGTGCTAGTCTGGATGGCTGGGATTCGCAATGTATTTCACGTATCTCTAAGGGAGTACGTGTATGATCCATCACTTGTTTTAGTACCAGCAGTTCAGGAGGATTTGGAATGTTGAGCCGGATTGACTGTGGTCAGACATCCTGCTCAGTTTATTGATCTAGATGAGAGGAGCTCGGGATCAGAGTAGTGTAGCTAGTTAGCGTTCAGTAGGGCGAGGATCCCAGTAATTGTACATGGGAAACTCTAGATAGTATTAGGAAGTCATATCGTGAATTTTGTCCAGATAGTTAGATTTGTTTGTTTGGATGAATTGGTTACTATGATTATTAACATATGGTTGATGTATGCTTTGATGTTTATAAATAAAACCTTTGTGGGATTATTAAATTATCTTTTCTATTTAATTTCGAGGATGAAATTCTTTTAAGGGGGGAGGAATGTGATGTCTCAGAATTTTGAGCAATATTCATTTGATAATCTTCATTTATAATTATTTAATTTGACAAAATTTATCTTTTCAAAACTAATAAAAATGTTTTCTAATTATAATGTATATATCTATATATACATTTTGAATAGAAGGCTTTCGTTTGAATTTAATAAAAATGTTTTCAAATTTTAATATATATATATATATATATATATATATTATGATTTGGAAGTTAGGTAATAAATTCAATATAATTGTTTTTTAGCATAGCTAGCGAGGTTGGCTGGTCCCCTACCAGATTTTATTTCAAAGAAAAGGTAAAACTACTCAAAGCATGCCTTGAGTAGGAGAATACAATAGAGAAAACAAAAGGCAGGGCAAAGAAAACAAACAAAAAAATAAGAACAAATACACGAGGGAGAACGAAATTAGCACGGAGTTGACTACAAGAACGAGGCAGGAAATATCAAGATCAACCCGAGGCAAGAAATAGGGAAGACTGGGGCGGCGACTCGAAGAAAAAGGAGAGACAACCCGAAGTGAACCCCAAAGCCAACAAGATGACCTACCAATCCCAAAGCAGGGGAATTAGAGAGGGCTTGTGATCTTGATGCTCGTTCATGATGGTTTGTTTCAACACAATCCACAACTGCAAATGGGATCGTTCCATACTGTTAAAACTTCTCTGATTTCTCTCCCTCCAACTAAGTTGGATTTATTTCTTAAGACAAAAGCAAAGTAAATCGCCTGCATCATACCTCCTTCTTGTGGACGTAAGAATTAGGTCCCATCAAATGATTACCGAGTAGGCACACAAGTCCTTCCAAGAATGTCCATCAACCTCCCCCAAATATGATGCAGATAACTGCATTCAAAGAACATGTGCTTTCCACTATCAGTTTCACTTTTGCAGAACACACACAAGTGATCAGAAACAATCACAAACCCAAACATCCTGTCTTTAGTCATTATAGCATTATTTAGCACTCTCCACGGCATGAGATTATCAAAGGGAGTGGATAGTTTATTCCAAACAATCTTGTGCCATGGAAACTTTGGCTTACGTCGAGTTGTAGATATTATATGGTAAACATGCTTTATTGAGAGTGGCTTACAATCCTAGAGAAGCTCATCAGCATTTGGAAAGGAGTTGTTAAAGTCACTAATACTAGCCCAGAAGTCTCTCAAATTTTGATTACTTGTATAAAGGAGGGCTAGCTTATTATCCACAATGAAGTTAATAGTGCATTAGAGTTTATTCCTGATTGATATATTTGTTGATGTATTAAGATAGAAGATAGGATAAGACCATTTCTTATCCAAGGATCATTCCAAAATTGCTTATTGCTTTGACGAGAGAGAGAGAATATCTGAGATAAGGCAGGAAAGTGGTACGCATTGACAGGATCTTTCGCCAAATCTAGCAGCAGCCAGAAGGGGGTTCCATATTCCAAAAGCTTTTGTGTTTTAAGTTGTGAGTGATGGTCCATTGAACCCAAAGGCTCTTTTTATTTGAAAGTAACGAGTTAAGATGATGACTGACAACAGTCATATTCCATCTCTCAATGTTAAGGATTCCCAAGCCCCCATGAGAAAGAGGTTGTTCGGTGGTTTCAAAGGAACGAGGAATGGGCTTCCTGTTGTGAATGCTGCTAGTCCAGAAGAACCGCAACATAGCACGTCTGACAAGACGAAGTAGTTTTTAAGAAGGAGATAGGTTCTAGCCCAGTAGACCATAATGGAGAAGCATACTGATTCAATCAAGATGAGTCTGCCGGCCTGAGAGAGAAATCGGTTGGCCCAGTTATCAAGCATTTTAGTAATTTTATTATAGGGCGGAAGGCAGTTGGAAAATGTGACTCTAGAAGAGCAGAGAGGGATGCCTAGGTAAACTATATCACCTTGCATGGATTGAAAACCAGAAGAGATAGTCAACTCAGAGGATAATGAGGGAGGAATTCCAGTAAACAGAATAGAGGATTTGGAGAAGTTAAGCTTGAGACCCAAGCAAGAGTAAAATATGTCAAGGGTAATCTTTATATTGGCTATGGAGTCACGATCAGGGGAAGTGAAGATCATAATGTCATCAGCGAAGAGGTGGGAAGTGATCATAGGTTGTTTGCATTGTGGATGGAGTTTAATCTCTTTGGAGCGAAATTTGGCATTAAACATACTTGTCAGATGCTCCATAGCTAAGAGTAATATGTAAGAAGAAAGTGGATCACCTTGGCGAATGCCTTGTTTTTCTCTTAAAATACCCAGTAACTTTTCCATTATATTTAAGAGAGAAAGTTGGAGAGGATATGCAAATGAAAATCTAGGCAACCAAAGGCTTCGAGAAACCCATCATAGCCGTGATCCTTATGATAGTAGTCCATTGAACACTGTCGTAGGCCTTAGAGAGATCAAGTTTCAACATAGTACTCGGAGTAGTGTGAGCGCGACCATACCCCTTGAGAAGCTCATGCGCTAACATCACATTATCCAGGGAGTTTCTTTTAGGGAGGAAGGCAGCCTGATTAGATGAAATAAGTTTAGGCGGAACAGTTTTAAGTCTTGTAGCTATAATCTTGGCAATGCACGTATATATCACGTTGCAGCAAGAAATGGGTCTAAATGAGGAAACATCTAAAGCAGGAAGGGATTTGGGAATGAGGACCAGATTTGTTGCATTGACTTCATTTAAGAACTTGAATTTAGAAAAGAAATTGTGGATGGCAAGGCAAAAGTCAGATTTAACGACATCCCAATTGTGTGTGAAGAATTGCACATTAAATCCATCAGGACCACCAGTAGATTTTCTATTCATACTGAAGAGAGTGAATTTAATTTCACCATCAGTGACAACAGAGATAAGTTGGTCAGCTTGGGTAGGATTTATGGAAGGGAGGTCAATGTTGTCAATAAGCTGAAGGTTAGGTTCACAGTTCACAGAGTTACTAAGAAGGCAAGAAAAGTATTTAACCAGACCATTGTCTATATCAAGAGGAGAGGTGAGCAGAACTCCATTACCGTCCTGAATGCGGTATACTTGCTCATGAGCTTGCTTAGCTTTAATTGCAGCATGGAAATAAGCTGTGTTACTGTCTTCGTCTATGATCCATTCTATATTAAGTTGTTTTCTCCTCATAGAGCTTTCCACCTTTAAGGCATCAGACAGATCTAAAAAGAGAGTACTCTCATGAGCCGCAATGTCATCATCATTAGGACTATTATGCATTTTTACTTGAACTTCTTCCAGTTGCTTCCTGATGGTCTCTGATTTCAAAGTACCCTTTCCAAAGTTGCACTTGGACCAACCTCTTAGTGCACGTTTTACCTGCTTCAGTTTCCTGCAAAATTTAAAAGTGGGATTACCGTAAAAAGCGGTGGACCAGGCTTCTTTTATTATATTATTATATTGTGGTTCATTAGACCAGATATTATAGTATTTAAAGCTTCTTTTCTCAAGCATGGCAGGGGGCCAGTGGATAGAATGATGGGGGAGTGGTCAGCAGAATTGGAAGAGGAAAGTGAGCAGAAAATGAGGGCCATGTTGAAAAATATTTTAAGTTACAAAAGGAGTGATCAATAGTGGTCAGAATTCTACGCCCAATTCAACTACGATTACTCCAAGAAACCTTGGATCCTGATTTATTTATTGTCATCAGATTAGCATCATGGATGGTAGTATTAGTAGGTTGAATGTCTTTTGGAGCAAGTGGCAAACCACCAAGTTTGTCGTCAAGGTTTAAGCAGCTGTTAAAATCACCAAGAATAAGCCATGGGTGGGATTCTTATCGGAAAGCAGGAATTTGTTGAAGGAAGGACTGTCTGATAGATGGGGAGTCTGAAGCATATAATATGGTGAGGTAGAAAGAAGTAGAGTCAGCGATGAAAGAAGCATGGAAGTGGATAAATTGAGGGGAGACAAGGATAGGAGACATGGAGTAGTTTACAGGGTTGAATATCACCATAATTCTCCCATAAGGAGCTTCAAGGAGATTGTGATGCAAAGCCCAGTTACTATTGACGTAATTGCAAGCAGATAGGGTTCGAGAGAGATCAAGCTTGGTTTCAAGAATTGCAACTAAGTCAAGACTGTGAGATTGAATAAGCATTTTGATGTGATCCATTTTTTCCATGTAATGTCCTCCTTTTATGTTCCAGGAAGCTAATTGATGTGAAATCATGAGGGTTTTAATGAAATATGAACCGTTCCTTTCTTGCTTTTTGTTAAAGGAGAGCCTTTAGATAGTCTTTCAACAATTAAACTAGGACCAATAAACGTGAATGAGGGATTAGTATTATCAGTGTTCGGGGGACTAGAAGGGAGGATAGGAACTGATCGGGATGATGATTTATTTTTCCAACCAAGAATTTTTCCAACTTAAACATAAGGAGATGGAATGGGATGAGAAGAATCAAGGGATGGGCCAGATTGAAGACTGTTGGTAGGGTGACTGGATGAGGAAGGAGAATAATTGTTTTAGATGGGATGAGGATTGGGAGGGATTAATGGTGAAATAGAGGAGTTAGAAGTTATGTCATGCACAAGGGGACTGTGCATATGCACACTGAATAGAGAGGAAGACTGCAAATTTTTTGCTTCATTGTTATGCCCAATAGGATTGATCGAATTCAAGACTGGAAAAGAAAGAGCATTCCCACATTCAAGTAAATTTTCACTTGCCAGCTTTTCACAACCCAAATTGTTGCCTTCATTTAAAATTTCCAGTATGCCTTTTAATTGTTCATCAGACTGATTATTTTTTTCATTCTCAATCTTGCAACTAACCTCGTTTGCATTATTCTCCTCAATTACATCAAATATTTCATTACTGCTAGGCTTTTATGCCTTCCAACTGAATCACCGTCAATGGAAGGGAAGTTAACACTGTCAATTGCCTTATTACCATGACTACTCGGAACAATTTCTCCTTCCTCAATAGTTGTCTGACTAAACATAACGTCGCCTACTACGTTAGCTTAATCATTCTACATAGACAGAATGGAAAACTTATTTCTAGTCTCAGTTGCTACCCAATTAGGCTTTGGCTGATGTCCCATAAAAGAGTGAGTCAAATTATTGCTAACACTATTATTTGCACTTTGTTTAGTACCAGAAGTACGCTGCTTCTCATTATTTTCTTTCGCTTTTGAAATCTTAACTTTTTGCCATCCCCTCCTCTGGGTTGCTACAACCTTTAGTTTGTCATTCTATGCCGGAAGTTTACTTTTATTAGCAAGGTCATTGCAAGTTTTTGCGTTTGACACATTATCTTCAAGCTTCTCCCTCGAGCACATATCAATATTGTGACCAAACTCCTTACAGTAAGAGCATATTGAAGGCTTTCAGAGATGACTAACCTTAACATATTGGATACCTCCATCAAGCATACAAACTGGGAATTCATCCGGAAGGCTATGCTTAGGAGATATTTCAACCATGCATTTAGCATAACCAATTCGTAGCATTTTTTCTGTTGATTCATCAAGGTATAGAAATTTTCCAATTCTGGAACAAAGCCAGTTAATTCTCGTGTGAAACCAAGCAAAAATGGGGATGTTAGATAATTTCAACCAAATAGGGACTGCCTTAATAAAGCTACAGCTATTTCCAATCATCGGATCCCATGGCTTCACAATTAACAACTTGTTCCTGATTATCAAAGGGTTTGCTTCAATAATTTTCCTTCTATCATACGCAGCTGATAGATTGAAAAGGAACAAGTTGTCGTCTGACTTTACGGTGATGGATCCTTTGAGTTTCCATACTCTCCTTAAATGCATGATGACAGTGGTATATGACAATGGATTGTCAAGAAAGAACCCCACTAAATGCTCACTCCATACCGCATTTCCAGCTTGTATGACTTCAGGAGAACGAATAAGAATATCACCCTCAAAAGTCACAGGAAGGTGGGAAGGAATGTAAGAGCCGACATTTTGTGGTTTAGTTTTGAAGAGAGAGTTCCACAGCAGAGGGGAACTGGATGATGTTGAGGGCAATGATAGAGAAGGAGGAATAATAGGATGATCAGGAGGCACCGATGGGGGAGGATCAGGACCAGGCGGTAGCAGGGGATGGGCCTCAGTCAACAGGATAGGAATAGAGGAAGGTATGGGGGGAGGTAAGGAAGGAGAAAGGGTCATTGGACAAGGTTCGGCTGCCATGCTTGAAAAATGAAATCCTTTAATATAAAGTTAATTCTATATTTTAAAAACCAATATTTATATAATAAAATAATATTTTAGCTTAAGTTTAAATAAGATTTAATAAAAGTATTATTTTGCTTTCTTTTATAATTTTTACATGGTTTGTAAATATAAATAGTTTAAAAAAAGTAATTAATTTAATAAAGGATTTAGTATTCTTTCTCTTAAAATTAATCATAAATAAGTGTAGTTGTAAATAAACATAAATTAATAAAGACACGAACACATTACATGATTTATAAAACATGAGTATTAAGAAAAATATTTAATAAAGATTTAAAAATTTGTAAACATAAGTAATTAATAAAAAGAGAGATTATACATTTGTAATTCTCGTAATATTGTTTTACGGCATTTGTATAATAATAACAGCGTGCAAATTACATTTGTAAACATAATATAACTTGAAATAACAAGTGGCAAGCATTGATTTTTCTTAATTGAAATTATATATGAATTGTTTTTAAGGCAAGGCTATATACAGGTTAAACACTTTCTTCTTCCTCAACTCTTTCTTTCTAAAAAAACCAAAAGAAGATTTAAATCAAACAAACAACTGTAACTTCAACTTGGTTCATGGAGCCGTTTCAAAAATTCAATAAGAAAAGATTTTAAATTCAACTTAAAACAAGTAAATTCAACACCAAGATTAGTGCAAATAAAATGCAACAAATTTCCAGAACAATGATAACCCGTTCTCTGCTTCTTTAAGTTTCTGGTGAGTAAACATTTTTCTGCAAAAGCTAAAATCTTTTGGTACTAATGCATGTGATATATCTGTGTAGTGATGACGTATATAGGTTGGAATGGATGTTTTCTACTTGAATATAGTTGAATTATGCTATATATTGTAAGCATGTCTATATATACACACACACACATGTCTTTGTTGAATCTCAAACTCAAGAACAACTTTAAAAAAATTATATCTTTCCAAAGAATCACTATTAGTTTTTCATCATTAAAAAAAATGATTTTAACAATGTAATCTTATTTTTAAAAATAATTTTAAGTGTTTATATTTATTAAATATTATAGAAATTGAAGAATACAGTAATAATCAAAAATAAGTTGAAAATCAATGTATACAATTTCATCTTTGGATTTCATAATCTGATTTGTATAAGAGAATCATGAATTTTGATATAAATTTCATGCTTTTTAATTTGGTATGGGTCGTGAATTAGTGAGTTGATCGGTTTTTTCTTTATCGTCAAATTTCGATGGACGACGAAGCGGTGAGCGACCTGTTCATTGCTGGAGGAGGATGAAGTGCTAGGGATCTCAAGAAAATTGGAAGAGGGACTTTTAGAGGACTCTGGTGGTCAAGGGACGATGAACTAGGGTTAGTTAACCAGTTTTGTCAGGGTTGTTTTCGAGGAAAATCTTGACATCGTTGGTGCATCGGTCAGATCGCAAGGAAAGGGATCGACGCAACGGTTTGTGTGGCAACTCTGGTGAGGTCGGCGATGCCTCAGTAGACCGTGGGCGGCGGTGCAAGATGATCTTCTAGTGATTGAGTTCGGGTTCGATCATTTTGATAGCTCAATTTTTGTTTTCGGTCGAGACAAGTGGAACTGGGTAGTCAGTTCGTCAAAGGAGGAGGTCGTCGATTTGAGGAAGGTCACATCATTGATCGTTGGTGGCCGGATCATCTGTGCACATGCACGAGCATCGGTTGTGTTTGGGTTTTGTTTTAGCTTTGGGAAGAAGTTGAGTTGCTCGGGTATGGGCTCGAAGATTTCCGTGGTTAGCTCGAAGACGAGTGTGGACGCGAGTGGAGTCGAGGTTTAAACGGGGGAAGAATCGAAGCTGACTCAGGATTGTTGGCCAACCTGTTTTTTTGAAGAAAGTTAAGTATAAAAAATTTTATTTAAAGCAAAGAATACAAAGTTTCAAGCATAAGAAAAAGGGTATAAGTTAAAAGTTAAACCAAAAACAAGTTTTCTAAGTAAAAGTATTTATTTAGTTTCCAAGTATAATGTTTAAATAATTTTTAAAGTTTTAAAAATAAATGAAGGAGATGTATAAGTTTTAAAAAGGAATGTAAACCAAGGTTCCAAAGTAATTTATTTAAACAAGTTTTTGTATAAGTTTTCAAAGATAAAATTTTAAAGTTAATTTGCTTTAAAATTTGTTTGGTATAATTAAATACTAGTTAATTTTGTAATTATTTCCTAAAAGTTTTTTTAAATGAAGTTAATGATGTAATCATGTATTTAATTAATTAAAGATAATTAATTAGTGAAATTAATTAAAAGTTAATTACTTAATGTAATTAATAATGGTAAATTAATATATGTTAATAATCCAAAGTATAATTACTTGATGGAAGTAGTTAATGGATAGTTAATAAGAGCAATTAATTAAAGGATCATTAATTAGTGATTAAAGAGATAATTAATTAATGTAATTATTTAAGATAATTGGTTTAATTAATTAAAGGATAGTTAATTTCTTGATTAATTGAGGGTTAATTAATCTTAGTAATTAAAGGTAAATTAATTAAAGAGTAATTAATTAATGGAAGTAATTAAAGAGATTAATTACTCAATGTAATTAATTAAATAAATTAATGTAATTAATTTAAGATAATTAATTAATTAAGGATAATCACATATGAAATTGATTAAGTATAATTACTTAATTAATAAAGTATAATTACTTGTGTAAGTAATTAATGGATAATTATTAAGTGTAATTAATAAAAGAGAAAGTACTTAATTGAGGTAATTAAGTGAAGAAATTAATGGATAATTACTTAGTGTAATTAAATAAAAGGGTAATTACTTAGTGAAAGTAATTAAGGATTAATTACTTAGTGTAATTAATTAAAGGATTATTTAATATAATTAATCCGAAGAATAATTAATTAATGTAAGTAATTAAAGGATAGTTAATTACTAAATGAGATTAATTAAGGTTGATTATTGAATGTGATTAATTAAAGATTAATTACTAAATGTATTTATTAGAAGAATAATTAATAAATGGAAGTAATTAGAGGATCATTAATTAATGTAATTAATGAGAATAATTAAAGGGTTAGCTAATTAATGAATGTGATTAATTAAAAGATAATTAATCAATGTGAGTGATTATAGTATAATTAATTAATATAATTAATTAAGGATAATTAATTTTTGTAATTAATTAAAGGCTAGTTACTTAAAGGAATTAAAGGATAATTAATTTAGATAATAACTAAAGGATGATTAATTAATTGGGTTGTAATTAATTAATGTTAAGTAAGCGGGATTTAAAAGTAATTAAAGTAATTAATTTAATTCATTGGTGGTTAATTAAATTAATTAGAGATGGTGTGACAATTAATCTTGCTTTTGGATGGTTGAATGATGTTGAATGCCTTGGATTATGTGATATGTACTGCTTTGTGATATGAGATGCTTTGGTTGAATTGTGATCATACAGATTATCTATCTGTGGTAATAAATTATCTGTCTGTGTGGATATGTTATTCTAAATAATAAATTGAGTTGTTAAAACTTAATACAACTTGGCCTTAGAATACGGCGTTTTGGATTTCGATGAGACCGTGATCGGATTTCCAAATTGGAATATCCGAAAACCACATCGATCCTAATTTAACGATAGGTTATGAAATCTCAAGTGAAGTCCAAGATGAAGACTCGAAGAGTAAGGGCTATTTATCGTTAAAACTCTAAGGGTGATTCTAAAACGAGTTTAATGGAGATAGTGCTTTCAGTATCGAGATGAAGATTCAGAGTGCAAGGGCTATTGTCGTTAATTCTGAGGGTGATTCCAAAATGAGTGTAGCGAGATAGTGCCTTCAGTTTCGTTCGAACTCAGAACGGACTTTTATGGATGAATGCTTTCAGAATATCATCGTTAAAGGACGATGAGCATTCTAAGATATGTGTTCTAAAAAGGTAATCGTAGCCTCAAGCCTCATCAACCGAGAATTGCTAAAACAGGTGAAGTGCAGCAAGGCTAAGTGGGTAGCACCCAAGCAGGAAAAATTTCCCCTGTCTAGAGGTTCCTTTATTTCGGTTGTGTGGGCAGTTGGTCATGAGAAACTGTGGAGTTGTCTTATTCGGGATTATCCAGTAAGGGATTGTTCCGGACTTTTGTTGCAGGGGATCAGGGTGGATCCCCGGTATGGTGATCTAGGCCACGTACTATGACGGGCGGTACCCCAATAGACCTGCCATTATATGGAATCCAATCTCCAATAAGTGTTGTATGTGTTTATTGTGCCCAACTATGTTGGAACGTGAAGTGTAAGCATTCCAGCTATTTCTGTATTTTACTTGAAAATCCTAGACACTATTATAATATCACTGGATTTCCTATCAAATGTTTTGGTTATCATAAGATAAAAACATGGCATGTTTATTTGTGGCATGGTCTTACGAGGTACCCTTTGTTTCAAATGATTTTCAAAGTTAAACAACTTTAACCCGTTTACTCACACCAGACCCATGTCTGACCCAGGGTTTATTTTCTGTTTTCTTAAACTCTTGCTACTCAAATTTTTACGAGTAGCCAAGGTATTCAGGTTTGCTTTGACGAATTCTGGTGGAGATATGGAGCAGGAGGCTTCAGCGTATATAGATATGGTGGTTCTGTTGTGTTAATCTTTGTGTTGTATTTTGAGATGTATGATAGACATGTCTTTATAACTGTCTAATTTGTTACGATATAAAGTTATTTAACTCTGTTAGATGTTGTATATTATGTAATAATTATGTGACAAATATATTTTATTCGTTCCACTGTGAGATTCTGATATTGTTTAGTTATTTCTTTTCTATCTTTTCTCTTTTCTATCCCTTTCTTTCTTATTAATGATGCGTCTTTCAATGGAATGAAAGGCAGGTCGTTACAACATTTTAATATATACTATTTTAATATAAACTATTTAATATACTAACTATTTTATTATAAACTATTTTAACTTATAACTACTTTATATAAACTATTTTATTTTATAAACTATTTTATTTTATACACTATTTTAATATCTAAACCGGTTAAGTGGGAAGTGTTGTGGTTTTCCAAAGTATTATGATTTCTAAATTATGATTTCCAAAGTGTTATGATTTCCAAATATTATGATTTCTAAAGAATGATTTCTAAAGTGTTATGATTTCCAAAGTATTACGATTTCTAAATTATGATTTCCAAAGTATTATGATTTCCGAAGTATTATGATTTCTAAGTTATGATTTCTAAAGTGTTATGGTTTTAGAAGCTTTATAATTTCGAAAGTGTTATAACTTTGAAGTGCTATGATTTTTGGAAATGGATATATTTGAAGTGAAAAATGATATAGTATTGATATGGTTTTGAAATGATAATCATATTTTGGTTTTAAAGTATAAACTATTTTGAAATGACCGCGGTGTTATAATAATGTTTGGTTGTTAAAGAGACATGGAAGGGATATTATCATACTCTCTGCCAATAACGAAAACCACTTTAACAACCATGTACGCGGTGGAGATTCCAGAATGAAGTAGGATGGTGGCGACGATCCTATATGAGGTATATACATGGACCCGACTCCCGTGAGTTGGCATAAGGTGGCTAAAACAGGAGCAATCGATGGACCAAGTGTGGTCATTCTTTCGATCGGGCGCATTCCTTCAAAACTATATTCTGACTTTGTGATTGATTTGGTGGCCACCCTTGATTTTGATTTGGGAGTGTGTTCCGAGGTGGACGATGGTAGCGGCTATGCATTACCACCAGCCCAGAAGTGTAATTGGTATATTTAACCTGGCATTGCCTAGTTGTGTCAAGTCACCTACCATATCGAGACCACTATGAGTTTGTTTTATGTCGTACCTATGAAGTATCCTTTGGTAGCTTCCCGATCATGAGGTATTACTGTACTGTATAGACTATTGGCACTATAAAGTGTGTTAAGGGGGAAGAGGTAACGCCTTAATGCTATTTTAATAGTTTACCTTACTGTAGACATTATTATAACAGAGTATATTGGAACATAGTAGATAGTTTAACGGATCTTTAGAGGATGCTTATCCCAAACATCCTTTAAGTTAATTGTATGTTAGTTGTTATTTTACTTGAGTTGGGTTTATTGATTTAAGAATCTTAATCCTAACTCGAGTGTTTTGTGTTTTTTATGCTCCGGTAAGACTGAGTGTCACAGCATTTGAGACTCACCTTTAGAGTTTGGAGCTTCGTTTGGAGATCCATCTTTCTATTCAGCTTTCAGCAATTCAGTTGATCCCATTGATATATTCAGATTTTTGTTTTTTGACTATTGTATTGAGACTTCTATGTATTCGAGACTTCTGATGTGTCTTGTTTTAACTATGTTACATATACATATATACATATATATATATATAGTAGCTTCATGAACTACTATTCTTTTGTTCCTGCTGCTTAATGTTGTACTACTCCGTGTCTGTGATTCTGTGATTATTTATTTACTATATATGATGAGTTTTGCCAAATATAAATTTACAATCTGATATTTTTAGCAATTCAAGTACAACATGTGTGGATACAAATAGTTGAAAATACCGGGATGTTACAAATAAATTAAGATTTGGTAGGTAATCTATCGACCTTTGTTGGCAAGCAATAGGTTAATAAAGGTGAATCATTAATGTATAATAATTGATTCATATCATCTTGATATTTAATCCGCTTTAAAATTAATTATAAATCAATTAGACTTAATCTAATTAAATATTGCATTTAATACGAGTTAAGTTGAAATTGTAGAATATGAATGCACTAAAATGTAAACTAATGTTAATTATATTCATAAGATAGTGTTGATTGAATAATAAGATGTAAATCAAAATAAATAAATTTATTGGAATTTAAATTATAATTAATGAATTTATTGCAATTTCCATTTAGCGCTGTAATTAGTGCAATATTTAATCTTGGATTTGACATGGAAATTTATTTTAAGAAGATTATAAATTTATATGTAATCAAGAATGATGAAAATGGTTGCCTTTTAAATTTGAATTTAAAGGTGATTAAATTAATCTAATAATAATTTATTTAATTTACTTGAAAATAGCCATTTTGGTCATTGTCTCGGATTTCGACGAAACCCATTTCATCGGATCCGTAATAGTGAATTATTATAGGATTTCAAGTTTCGTAACGATCAGACTTATCATTTGATTGTGCGGGCACGAAACACGTAGTGATCAATTTAATGAACTCAATAAATATAATTGGAGTTTGAAAGCCAACTTCTATGTACAATGGATTTTGGGTTTGAAACTTGTTCCATTGAATCTAAAAATATCGAAAACCTATATTTTGATGTATTGGATTATTCAATTTCATTTCGAAAACAGAACGGGCTTTCTACGTTCGCGTTATTAACATTTCGACCGCTTCGATCTGTCCGTTCATTCTTATCAATCCTTATCCATATAAATAAATTTTGTTTCTCTAACCTAGCAGCCTTTCTTTTTTCTATACATATCAGTCTATTCAATCTATCTGTCGTTTCCTCCGTCCCAATGGCTGCAAATCCAAAACTATTAAATTCAATTTCAATTTCAAATCAAAAATCAAAATCTTCAATACCATAGCAAATTATATATCTGTTACGACCCAGTTTTTTGACCTTCGAAGATCGACATCAATACGTCCACTGTATTAAATTCCAAACAATCGAATTGTGGAAATATCAGACCATAAGGGAAAGAAGGAAGATATAGAAGAAGAAAATAGAAATAACAACACAGAATCTCACAGTCGCAGTGGAACAGTATATGATAGATAACAACTGACCTGTATGGAGAAAGAAACTATACTGTTTCTATACCTTACATCATCAGAGCACAATACATCAATAGCACAATACTTGCTAGTTATAATAACTTCTCCTCACAAAAACTGACTATACAGCTTACACTGCACAGCGGAATATACATCAAGTACGTATGATACGTCTCGCCATCCACCTCATCTCCTGAGCTCCATAGCATCCTATCCTGTATCTGCAATACTCGATCTGACCCAAGCATTATAATAAAAAAACACCCGAGTCAGTCTGGAAAACCTGCATGACAAAACACAATTAATTGAATTATTAAAGTTTTCAAAATCCTTTGAAATCAAAAGTATCTCGTAAGCTCACGCCACAAATAAACATGTCGGGTTTTTACCTTACAACAACAAAAACATTTTGTATCAAAATCCCCTGATATTATAATAGTGTCTAAGTACAAATACTTATTCAAGTAGCTGAAATGCTTGCATCTCACGTTCCAGCATAGTTGGGCACAATCAAAATCGTACGGCGCTTATTGGAGATTGGATTTCATACAATGCCAGGGTTGCTGGGGTATCGCCCGTCTTAGTACCTAGTCTAGATCAGCATACCGAGGACCACCCCCGACCCCCTACAACACAAGACCAGACTACCCCTAACTTGCATAGCTCGAATAAGATCACCCAGCAGTTGGGATCAGCAACCGCCCACACAACCGAAATAAAGGGACTCTAGACGGGGAAACCTTACCCGACTTGGGTGCTACCCCTTAGCGTTGCTGCACCTCCCCTGTTTCAGCCATTCCCGGTTGATGAGGCTTGAGGCTACGATTACCTTTTTAGCACACATTCACTTAGAATGCTCACCGTCCTCCAATGACGATGGTCCAATAGCATTCGTCCATATAAGTCCGAATGGAACCAAAGGCATTATTCCTGCTACATCCATTTTGGAATCACCCAGCATTAGTAGCTATTAGCCCTTGCACTTCACTACTCCATCTTCGACTCGAAGCTCTTGTCTTCCTTGCGAAAAATACTCGTTGGATCGAAGTGGTTTTTGGATCACAAATCCAATCCCAGTCTCCTCGAAACAACATTCGCTATTTCTGGTAAACTCAACCCTAGTTCTTTAGAAAATAAACAGATGAAAATAAGATCCGAGTTCACCTCCTAACTGTTTCTATGGACGGATTTCCTTATAAACGTCCTAGAAGAACAAACGAGTTTATACGTACAGTATAGCACCTCGAACGGTAACTATACCATATAATTCTCGTACTTCTTCTAGATATTTCCAAAGTTATATTCGGGTCCAGATTTGATAGTCGGTTACTTAACTACCAAAATAAACAATCAATTCAACGAAATATCTGTTTTCCACTGAAAATACTTAAATCTCCTTTAAATTGAATTTCAAACACACAAATCTCTTTATCCAAAAATATACACTTCAAAAACATTTAAAATAAAGTTACATGAATCTCAACATTCAATTAATACTTATGAAATTCTATAGTAATTCTCCAAGTAAAAACATTAGCCAAAAACTACATTTAAAATAAAAGTTTTACAATAAAATATAAATATTTAATAATTTCCCTTTTAAAATCATAATACCAATTTAATCATTAAAAATAATTAACTACTATAATTAACTTAACTAATATTTACTTTAAAAATTTTAAAATAATTAAATATTAAATTTTGCTAAAACATTCTTTTAAAACACTTTTAAAACTTCAAATTTATACTCAAAAATCTTTCTTTGAAAATAAATTTTGCTTTATAGGAAAATACACTTTCCACTCCAATAAAACCGTTCTTGTCATTTATAAATCCTCCTCGATTTATCTCCAGTATAAATTTACGTTCCAACTCCATAAATCTCCTTTCCTACATTTTTAAAAATAAAACCACAATTTATTTTTAAAACACATTGCCATCTCCTTATTAATTCCCATCATGGATTTATAATTTCAAATTAACCACTGATAAATATTTCACCTTATTTATAAACCTAGTTTATAAATTCCATAATCTCATTTTCCTTTTAATCACTATTTCGAGACACTTGGTCGATTTTCAAATCGATTTTCAAAATTAACTCCATTTTAAAATAAATTTCCCCATACATTCCAAAGTCCACTAAATTCATATCTTACTTCCTTTCTATGATTTAAAAATCTTTATTTAAGTCTAAAACATTAATTCCACATTTTATTTCTCAAATTCCCTCTTTATTTTCCTCAAATCTATTTTAAATCTCATATTTTAAAATAAATACTTTTATATTTAAACCAATCACTTAAGCCCCATTATTATATCCTTTTATTCAATATCCCAAAATTTATATCTTTCCATATTTAGAAATTATCAAGTACAAAATTTAAAATCAAACCATTCATTTTTCTCTTAAATTCGTTACTTTTAAATTTAACCAACTTTACTATAAATCTCTCACTTTAAAATTCCCCATTTTTTATTTCCCTTTTAGAAAGTATTTATATTTCTAAAATTCCAAAAATATATCCAGCAATACCATAGCATCCAATAAATTAAATTTTCAAACAGAATCTATCATAGTTTATTCAATATTTCATATATCACTGAAATGAAATAAATTCAACATTTTTTAGGAATACAGTTGGATCCCTCCAACCTGTTTCCTTACATCCATAGAAGTTAGCATAATATAAAAATACCAACCCCGGTTCAAGAGGGAAATCGCAGTATATAGGGTCATCCGCTATTATACGGGGCGCATATGGTCTCATCCGCTATATAATGGGTGAATATCAATCACTCTAATATATATACTACTATATATATAATACCACATCTAAACTGATAATAATTATCAGTTTCAATAAATCATCCAATACTTCAATTTTAACTATTTAAATTAACCAGTAATCCAAATTGAGTGAGATTAACTCACATTCGCTTTTATTGCATCGATTCCAGCAGCGAACCAACCCGGCTGGTCTCCTTTGATTCTGTACCTCGTATAAATGAATTTTTCAAATTTATTAGCATTTTCCATGATTTTAAACTACCATCAATATTATCATTTTTAAATTTAAATCTATTGGGTACTTTACTGTTAAATTTTATAAACAAATTAAATTAAGATGTTATAAAATTAAATTTACCTTAAGATATTTTTTCTTTCCAAATTCAACAGTAAGTGAAAATGTGTATACATACATATATATACATATAATATAATTTCCTTTCCAATTTCAATAAATAACAAATAAATAAATAAATAAAATGTTACCTTACTGTTAATTTTTTTCTTTCTTTTTAACTGAATGTACAATTATATTCAAATTTAGAAAATACCTCCCACTAAAATCGCAGATGAACAACCCGCTTTCCTAACAACTTTCCCACCCATGGCAGCGTGCACACTAGGATCGTGTCTCACCCCATCATCATGGTGCTCGCTTCAATCCTAGGCCACCGCCACACTATTTCCCTCCTCCGAGCCTCACGAACACGATTGCCATACACACTGCGCGCCAATCCTAATTGCCTACAATGCGCCCTAACCCAAATTAAGTCGCCTCCATAGCGCGACTTATAGTCGATCGCTCCGCCCTTCCCTCATCGTTCGTGATATAGTTTATTATATTATTATTTTCGTGGTCCCCGATCTAAGAAATGAAGGAGGGACTCGTGTTTGTATAAGGAAGGGGATTCACAATTTTGAACTTCGAAATACAGTTGGTTGTGAACATGATTTGAACGCGATTTCTTTTCTGATGTTTTTTTCTGTTCGAAGGAGATGAGAAGCAACTCTTTTAAAAGGAAGGTTGCGTGAAAAAATGTTTTGTGTGTTGGTATATATTTGCTACAGTGATTTGAATTGACGGAAATGGCTGATGTGATTTGTTCTTGACTGGTCACATAAATATATATTATTTAAATTTTAAACGTATTGAAATCATTGCCTAAAATTTTGACATCCTATGGAGGCATGCCACTAGGCGTTCGTAATGTTATAACCCAATTCCGAACGTAATGGAAAAGTTTTCGAGTGCTAATTCGATCGTATGGAAAAGATAGCTTTTTGAACCCAGTTATTGTATTGAATATGAATTTCAGTGCATTTATACACCGTACGACCAAACGATAAATCCTAACGTTACAAATTTTAAATCTGATAATAATACGCTATTACAGATCCAATAGAACTGATTTTGTCGAATTCTAAGACTGTGCCTCGAAAGGCTATTTTTAAATATCAATTTAAACGATATATTTTCAAAACTGAACAAATCACCTTTAAATTCAATTTTAAAGGTTATATTATCCTCAGTATTATAAATAGAATTTTTGTATACCCTTTAAATTTATTTTTAGCAAGCTTAAAAACCAAGATTGAATATTTTACCCAATCTCCAATCATTAAATTCAATAATTAAATTATCCAATAAATAGTGATGTTTGAAATTCAAGTTAAAATTTAACTTTTAAATATTTAAAATAGATTAAATATTCCAGTTTCAAATATTCAAATTGTGAGTCCTTACAATATCAAATCCAAACTATGTTTGGCTTGTGGCAGCGGCTAGGCAATAAGGAGGCAGCTGCCATGTCAGATCGAGGTGAAACGCCTTATGGCAGCGGCGAATTGCAGTCAAAGGCGGCGACTAATGTATGTGTGGTCGATATTGTCGCATGAGAGAGAGAAAGAGCAGATGGAACGACGTGGTAAACTCTGTTTGGCTTTGTTTATTTAATTATTTAATTTAAATTTAAAATTTCGAACATCAATAAATTGTGCATACGAGCTCGGTTTCGGACGTGGTTTTCTCCATTGTGATTATACCAAAATTTCGAACGATATGGAACTAGTTAGATTGCATTATGAGAATGTTTAATTTTTTGACCTAATTTGGATTTTAAATCGATTGGAAATCAAAGACAGTTATTTAGCCCACTCACAACAACTAAATCATCATATGTTAGTTAAATTAAATTTATGATTTGATTAGAACTTTATCGGTTGTTATTTAGTATTTCAAATTGTCATTTAATTTTAATTTTAATTTATATTGAATTTAATTGCCATTTTCAATTAATTTTGGAATTTTGAATTGTTTGTTAAATATTTGATTGATAACCAGTCAATTGTTATGATTGATTATTCGATTTGAATGATGATTGTGATGGATATTAATTTTTTGATATTTGGATGATTGGATATTATATTTATTTTATATGTTGTGATCACACTACAAGTTCCCTTAGTTTTCTATTAAGAAAATCACTATAGGCTGTAATGGTACATACCTGAATGGACTTATGGACTAGGGAAAACTCGTTATGGGTTGAAATGATAAATTCAAGCATTTTTATGGATTTTGAATTTTACTCAGGATTGCGGGTTGAAATGATATATGCCCGTTTAATTCAAATTATTGTGGTTTGAAATGATATTTATCCATATCACTTGACCGTAGGGTAGAAAATTATATACAGACATCGGATTGGTTATATTAAATGATTTTTAAATCATTAATTTTTAATCCAGTTAAATGATATTATGAAATAAAATTTGATTTATATGAACTGAATTATTTCCAAATCCAAGTTTTTAAAATGTTAAAATTGAAATTTTTTCAAATGAATTGTTTAAAGAATTTAAATTGAAATTTTAAAGTTGAATTGTGAACTATAAATGAAATTTATCAAAATTCAGTTATTGTAAACGTTTGTATGTTTAAACTTCGAAATCTATTAAATTTGAAGTAGTCTAAAATTTGTAATTCAAACATGGATTTGAAATCGATATAGATTGAAATGGTTTTTAATGAGAATTTGAATTGAAAGATTAGAATTGAGTTTTGTTGATTTGAAATCTGGATATGGTCCCGATTGGATGTAACGGAAGAAATAGTCTAATTTGATGTTATTTTCAAATTTATTTTTTAAGATAAACTGTTAAAAATTCTATTATTTTGAAATTTAGATTATTTGGATTTTCAACTATTTACTATATAAACCATTCCAATAATCAGACCCTTCTGTACTAAACTATTATTAACTGCTTTAAAATCCTTAAACTATTAAACTATTTTCAACTAATGTAATTGTTTTTAACTATTGTAACTATTATAAACTATTTGAATACATTAACTATTTTAATATATAAACTATTTCTAATATATAAACTATTTTTATCTATAATCTATTTTTAAAATATAACTATTTTTAGTGTATAACTATTCCAATATATAAATTACTTTCAATATTCAAACTATTATGTTGGAACTATTATGATTCAGATTTAATTGCTGAAGTGCGAATATTTTGATATGATGGTTTAACCTATTTTGTGGTTATGATTTCGAAAGTGATAGATTTTGGAGTGAATATGATATTTTGATATCAAAAATGAATTGTTTTTTGGTAATGTAAAAGAACCAACCGGTGTGAAATATGCGTTTGGTTGTTAAAGAGACCGGGATCAGATATTGTCATACTCTCTGCTATTACTAAAAACCACTTTAACAACTGTGTATATGGTGGATTATCCAAAATGAAGTAGAATGGCTTGGCGAACGTTACTACATGATGTATGAACGCGGCCCTGACCCCCTCAGGCTAGCTTAATATGACTAAAATAGGAGCCACACCGGGCCAAGTTAGGTCTCACCTCCGATCGCACATGCTTCTACGATACCATATTTATTACTTTATAATTGATTTGGTGGCCATCCCTCGATTTTGATTATGGGAGTGTGTTTCGAGGTGGGCAGTCTACCACCAGTCCGGATCAACAAAACGGTAGTATCCTACCCGAGGCATTGCCTTGCGTGAGTTGTCATATTCCTTATCGAGCCCACTACGAGTTTGGTTTGTACCGTACCTATGGAGTGCTCCCTGAATAACCCCCAGTTTGGTGGAGCTTACATTATCTGTATAGATTACAGGAATGATATAAAAACGCGTTAATAAAAATGCGTTAAAGGGGATATGGGTAACGCTTTAATGCTATTTCTATACTTTACTTTGCTGTAGACATATTATAATAACGTATTGTATTATATATGTAGATAGGTTAACAGATCCTTAGGACATGGAATCCCAGACTTCTCTTAGATTATTGCACACACGTTACACACTGGATAGGAGATGTAAAACCCCATAAACATCTCTGAAGCCGTTACACTCATATTTACTTGGTATGATTTAACTTTCTTAAGATCTTTTTTTTCCTGACTCGAGTGTTTTGTTTTCATTACGCTCGAGACAGTCTGAGCTTATCAGTGCATTGAAGACCTTATTTCTGAAGCACGAAAACGAAGATTTAATATATTATTACTATTTATTATATTTATTCCACTATATCATATTGTTTTGATGCATTATTTATCTACTCCTGCTGTATGTATAACTCTGATCTGTATTGTTAAAGTGTAATCAAATGTTATTTATAAATAGCTTCATGAACTGTTTATTTGATTATTATATTTTGTCATTCCGCTATGAGATTATGTGTTTTGTTTTCCCTTTCTTTTTTCTTATTTTATTATTTACCCCATTAACAATTCTCACTTTTGAATGGTTTGAGTTGACATGTGTGGTTTATTGTTGATTTAAACTGTCTAAAAAGGTGGGTCGTTACATTTGGTATCAGAGCCAGGTTTAGCGATAACCTTAGCTTTGTGGGGTCTGACTCATTAGAGATAGGGTAGTAATATCATAGAATGAGTTCGTCTGTTTGTGTATATATGAGAGAGCATATTTGTTAGTGTTATAAAAATGTTTTACATCACGTTAGTTTGTTCTTTTTAGTATTTGTAAATTCTGGTCAGTGCATAGGACGCTGTGGCATCGATAGGAATTTCTAAACACTTAATAGGGCAGAACGACACAATATTATTTTCCAAATATAGGTAAAAGAATTTTTTCTACCTAGTATTATATTTTGAATATAATTTTTTTTTAAAATAGGTATAGTTGTGTTTGATATGTTTGTTTGTTAGGAAATGGAATTTTATAAATATTTATTGCGAAATAGAATTGACAAATAATGTGAATATAAATTGGAAATTTGAGAACTTAAGTTTTGAGTTATAAAATTGGTTTTCAAAAGATTTTGGAATATAATATTAGTACTATTTAGAAGTAATTTTATATATAAATTTATTCAATCTGATTTGAAAGGAATGATTTAAAAGAATTTTAAAGGAAATAAGTCATGTACTCCCCTCTTCTATCGCTAGAAATAATTTCGATGATGGTGGTTTCATCATCGACATTCATTTTCGAGTTTCATAGTGAGAAGATTACTATAGTAGTTCTACTACACATTTGTTTTGATAACCAAATCTTAATTCTAAATTTCTAAATATGATTGGATATATAAAAGCTCTGTGTGTGTGTTATTTTAAATGATTTGAAATGGAACCCAATGTTTAGTTCTTAAGTTTCTATAAATTAGGGATTTCAATTACTGTAATGAAATGAGATCTTAACTATTTTAATAACTGTAAACTTCTAAAAATGAAAAATAAGAAATTTAATGCTAAGGGATTAATGAAATATATAAAAAATTGGAAAGTTGTGACTTGTAAATCAAAAGATATGAAAATTTAGAAGATATAATTATTGAACATTTTGTTAACTAAAATGAATAAGATAACTTGTGTAACATTCAGTTACATTCTTAAAAAAATATATATAACTTACCAGAAATGCTTAAAAAGTTGTAATGTTAAATAGGAATATGTAATAGAATAATATACAAGTAAAACTTACGTAATGAAAGTGTTCAAACAGAATTATTTGTATAAACAAGAACTTTGATGTTAGCAAAACGTTATAAACTTAAGTTCATAATTTGAAATGCTAGTAATTAAAGTTAATAGAAAAAGTGGATACTGTAAGTAAATGATTACAAACTAAAGTTAATGAATGAAGCCATTTATAATGAAAAGCGAATAGTAAAAGTGAATACTATATTAAGTAAATGACTATAACTTTAGAAAATGTTGAAATGATTCAGAAATAGATTTAATATTCAATAATACTATGAAAGAAATAATGAGAAAAAGAAAACGAGTTAAAAAATATAAGTATGAGTTAATTCACAAATTAATATTGATATAAAAAGGAAATTAAAGTAAATAATAATGGTGAATTAATTTGCAAAGAAACTTATATAATACTTTAAGAATTGATTGATGGATGATCTAAATAATTGAATGGAAATAAGTTATGTAAGTAAATGAATGTAAATAAATGAAAGATGCTGTATGAGTGAAAGAGAATTTAAAATAATTGAAAAGTGAATAATGTAAGAAGAAACCAATAGAATAAACTTAAATAAAATATAAAATTTCTTCGTTGTTTGGCTTATGAGATGTTTGGGAAAGGAAACTTCTAATTGTTTAAGGTTTATGAATAATCTATTAAAAAATTATCTAAGGCTGTTGAGCATAGGATACACTTGATAGTTTATTTTATCTTCTTGTATGATTAAAAGTTTTTGAACCTAAGAAAATCATTAGTTTGGTTGCTATGGGTGTATGATTGATTTCTTTGTGCATATGATGGTTCTACTGTTTTATTTACATATGTTTTGTGTTAATTTACTTTTGTTACTAACTGAAATAACTAGACATTTCTCTTGTATATAATTCTTACAATTTTGGAATTATATAAGTGAAATACAGGTTTATGAAAGGAATAGCTACTGCACTTGCTTTCATAAATAAAGTTGTTCGCCCGACAAATTAGTACGGTTCGGATTGCGGTTTTATAACGATATATTATTGTTTATCCCGTGGTTTGGGATTTTTTTTTGAAATATGATATATATATATATATATATATTTAAATTATTAATATCATTGTTCTCCTGGACCTATCCGTACAAAGGAGACTCTGACGAATTTTTTCATGAATTTAAGACCTAGAATTATATTGGGAAAGTTGAGTTATTTTCAAATTCTAATTAAACTAGATTATGTAAATTAATTGTTTATAAATTGATTATTTTGAAAAAAAAATTAGTTTCTTACTTCCTTCTCATTCATTTTCGAGGACGATAAGTTTTGAGTGGGGGAGAGTGCAATGACCTGTATTTTCCGATAATCAAAAATATTAAATTAAATATGATTTTGAAATTTAATATTATGAGAAATTAAAACTTTCTGATTTTTTAATGAGAAAACAATTAGAATGTAATTTACTAATGTTGATCAATGTAATTGATAACTATTTTAAAGTAATTTCAATCAACTGAAATTATTGTAAAGTTAATTTGGTGATAATGATAAATAAGGAAATAAATTTAAATACTGTATTAAATGGTGAGATTGTACATAAGTAATTGAAATAGGTTAATATTTGGTAAGTGATTTATCAAACTTTGTCGGTAAACAATAGGTTAATAAAGGTGAATTATTAATGTATAACAATTGATTCATTATCATCTTAATATTTAATCCATTTGAAATTAATTCTAAATCAATTGGAATTAATCTAATTAAATATTGCATTTAATATGAGTTAAGATGGAATTTTAAAATATGAATGTAATAAAATAAAACCATTGTTAATTATATTCATAAGGTAGTGTTGATTGAATAATAATATGCAAATCAAAATAAATGAATTTATTGGAATTCAAATTATAATTAATGGATTTATTGCAATTGCCATTTAACGTTGTAATTAGTGCAATATTTAATATCGGATTTGATGTGGAAAATTTATTTTAAAAAAATTACAAATTTATATGTAATCAAGAATGATGAATATGGTTGCCTTTTAAATTTGAATTTATGGCAACTAAATTAATTTAATAATAATTTATTTAATTAACGTGAAAATAGCCATTTTGGCCACTATCTCAGATTTCGACGAAACTAGTTCCATCGGATCCGTAACAGCGAATTATTATAGGTTTCAAGTTTCGTAGAGATCAGAGTTATCGTATGATCATGTGGGCCCGAGATGTGTAGTAATCAATTTAATGAATTCAATAAATATAATTCAATTTTGAAAGCTAACTTTTTTATACAATGGAAATTGGGTTTGAAACTTGTTCCATTGAATTTAAAATTGTCGAAAACCTATATTTCGATATCTTGGATGACCCACTTTTGTTTCGAAAATGGAACGGCCTTTTCAGGTTTGCGTTATTATTGTTTCGACCACTTCGATTTGTCCGTTCATTACTATCTATCCTTGTCCATATTAATAGATTTTGTTTCTCTAACCCTAGCAGCCTTTTTTTATTTATTTACATACCTGTCTATTCAATCTATCTGTTGTTTCTTCCTTCCGAAATGGCTTCAAATCCAAAACCCTAAAATTCAATTTCAAATTCAAATCAAAAATCAAAGTCCTCAAAACCATAGCAAATTATATATCATTGGAAAGTTCTCGACACACGCAATCTATAGTAGCAATACGTTTTTCGATTCGATGCATCATTTGACCTGAAATCAATGAAGAACCTTGGGTATCCATTTCTGGGGTTTTCGATCCAACGGTGGATCGTCGATTTTACGACGATCGAGAGGTGCGGTGTTATAGAGATTGTCGAGCATCACTCATATATGGGTTTCATTGTCGTCAGAGGTGCTTAGATTTGCCGGAATCGCGTGGGAAGTGGTGAAGTTCATCATGGAGGCTGGAGTTTTGGGTGGTGCCAAGGGTTGCAATGACTTCATGAGAGGCGCGGCTTGGCTATATGGGGCGGCGGTCATGTCGGATCGAGTTGAAGCACCTTGTGGCACCACCGAATTGCAATCAAAGGCGGCGGCTAATGTTTGCGTGGTAGATGTTGTTGTGTGAGAGAAAGAGAGTAGATGGGACGATATTGTAAACTCTGTTTGGCTTTGCTTATTTTAGTTTTTAATTTAAAATTTAAAATGTTCTAACATCAATAACTTGTGCATTCGAGCTCGGTTTTGGACTTGGTTTCCTACATTGCGATCATATCGATATTTCAGACGATATGGAACTGGTTAGGCTGCATTTCGAGACTGTTGAATTTTTGGACATAATTTTGATTTTACATCGATTTGAGACCAAGGGTGAGTGATTTAATCCACTAACAACTACTAAATCATCCTATGTTAGTTAAATTAAATTTATTATGTGATTAGAAATTTATCGATTGATGTTTGGTATTTTAAATTGTCATTTGAATTTATGTTGAATTTAATTGCCGTTTTAAATTAATTTTGGAATTTTAAATTATTTGTTAAGTACTTGATTGATAACCAGTCAATTGTATTGATTGATTGTTTGATTTGAATGATGATTGTGATGGATGTTTAATTTTTGATATTTGGATGATTAGATATTTTATTTATTCTATATGTTGTTATCACACTACAAGTTCCCTAGTTTGCTGTTTGGAAAATCAGTATGGGTTGAAATGATGCATACCCAAATGGTCTTATAGATTAGAGAAAAATCGTTATGCGTTGAAATGATAAACTCAAGCGATTTTATGGATTTTGAATTTTACTCAGGATTGCGGGTTGAAATGATATATACCCGTAAATTCAAATTATTATGGGTTGAAATGATATATATCCTTATCACTTGACAATAGCATAGAAAATTATATAAGGACACCGGATTGGTTAAACTAAATGATTTTTAAATCTTTAATTTTTGAATCCAGTTAAATGATATGATAAAATAAATTTTGATTTATATGAACTGAATTATTTCCAAATCAACGCTTTTAAAATGTTGGATTTGAAATTTGTTTAAATGAATTGTTTAAAGAATTTAAATTGAAATTTTAAAGTTGAATTTTGAAATATAAATGAAATTTGTCAACATTAAGTTACTGTAATAAGTTTGAATATTTAAACTTTGAAATCTATTATATTTGAAGTGGTTTAAAATGTATAGTTAGAACATGGAAATCAATATAGATTAAAATGGTTTTTAATGAGAATTTGAATTGAAAGATTAGAATTGATTTTTGTTGATTTGAAATCCGTATATGGTCCCGATTTGTTGAAATGGAAGAAATAGTTTAATTTGATATTATTTCCAAATTCATTATTTTAATATAAACTGTTTAAAAATCTATTATTTTAAAATTTAGATTATTTAGATTTTCAACTATTTACTATATAAACCATTCCAATAATCATAGCCTTTTGTACTAAACTATTTCTAACTGTTTTATAATCCTTACACTATTTTAACTATTAAACTGTTTTAAACTAATACAATATTTCTTAAAACTATTTTTAACTATTGTAACTTTTATAAACTATTTTAATACATCAACTATTTTAATATATAACCTATTTTATTATATAAACTATTTCTCATATATAAACCACTTTTATCTATAATCTATTTTTAAAATATAAACTATTTTTAATGTATAACTATTTTAATATATAAAATACTTTCAGTATTCGAACTTTTAAGTTGGAACAATTATTATTCAAATTTAATTGCTTTAAATGCGAATGTTTTGATATGATGGTTTAATATGTTTTGTGATTATGATTTCAAAAGTGAATATGATTTCGAAAGTGATATGATTTTGAAGTGAATATGATATTTTGATGTCAAATATGAATCGATTTTGGAAATGTAAAAGAACCAACGGTGTGAAACAAGCGTTTGGTTGTCAAAGAGACCAAAACCGAATATTGTCATACTCTCTACCAATACCCAAAACCACTTTAACAACAGTGCACGTGGTGGAGAATCCAAGATGAAGTAGGATGGTTTGGCGAACGTTGCTGTATGAGGTATGAGTGCAGCCCTAACCCCTTCGGGCCAGCTTGATATGACTAAAACAGGAGCCACCCCGAGCTAAGTGAGATCACACCTCCGGTCGAACATGCTTCTTTGATACCATATTTATTACTTTGTGATTGAGTTGGTGGTCATCCCTCGATTTTGATTATGGGAGTGTGTTCCGAGGTGGGCGGTAGTTGCTGCTATGCACAACCACAAGTCTAGATCCACAAAACGGTACTGTCATACCCTGGGCATTGCCTCGCATGCCTTGTCATATTTATTATGGAGCCCACTACGAGTTTGGTTTATACCATACCTATAGAGTGCTCCTTGAGTATCCCACCGGTTTGGTGGAGCTTACAGTATCTGTATATACTACGGGAATTATATAAAAATGTGTTAAGTGGGATATAGGTAACGCCTTAACGCTATTTTAATACTTTACTTTATTATATATGTAGATAGTTTAACGGATCCTTAGAAGATGGAATCTCAAACATCTCTTAAGTTATTGCACACATGTTAGACACTAGATAGGAGATGTAAAACCTCATAAACATCTTTAAAGTCGTTATACTCATATTTACTTAATTTGATTTAACTTTCATAAGATCTTTTAGCTTTGACTCGAATGTTTTGTTTTTCATTATGCTTGGGCCAGTCTGAGCTTTTCAATGTATTGAAGACCTTATTTTTAGAGGATGAAGATGAAGATTTTAGTATATTATTTTGATTTATTATATTTATTCCACTGCTTCATATTGTTCCACTACATTATTTATTTATTCCTACTTATGTATAACTCTGATCTATATTGTTAAAGTCTAATCAAATGTTATTTATAAACAACTTCATGAACTATTTATTTGATTATTATATTTTGTCATTCCGCTGTGAGATTCTATTTTTGTTTTACCCTTCATTTCACTTATTTTCTTATTTACCCCATTAATAGTCTTCCCTTTTGAATGGTTTGAGTTGACATATGTGGTTTATTGTCGATTTAAACCATCCAAAAAGGTGGGTCGTTACATTTGGTATCAGAGCCAGTTTTAGCAATAACCTTAGCTTTGTGTGGTCTGACTCATTAGAGATAGGGTATTCTAGAATGAGTCTTTCTGTGTGTATATATATGAGAGAGCATATTTGTTAGTGTTATAAAAATGTTTTATATTGTGTTAATTTGTTCTGTTTAGTATTTATAAATTCTGATCAGTATATAGGACGCTATGGCATCGTTAGGAATTTCTAAACACTTAATAGGGCAGACCGGCACAATATTGTTTTGAAATATAGGTAAATGAAATAATTTTAACTAGAATTATATTTTGTATATAAAAGAATTAATTTTATAAATGGATATAGTTGTATTTGATATGTTTGTTTGTTAGGAAGTGGAATTTTATAAATATAGATTATAAATAGAATTGACAAAAAATGCGAATATAATTTGTTAATTTGAGAACTTAAGTTTCAGGTCTTAAAATTTATTTTCAAAAGATTTTGGAATATAATATTTGTATTATTTGGAAGAATTTTTAGATATAAATATTTTCAGTGTGATTTGAAAGGAATGTTTTAAAAGGATTTTGAAAGGAAATAAGTCCTATACTGTAACGATCCCGTTTTTAAGCCAAATTTAATTTAGTAATTAATATTATTTTTAGAATTTATTTGTGAACTGATTTGTATTTTTGTACAAAACAAAAAAGATATGTGTTTGTTTTATGTATATGTATAAATAGATTGTAAATAGAATTATAATTTGAAATTCAAAAATAAATATCTTAAAAACAAATTGGATTTTAAAACTCTACATTTTAAAAACTAATATATATATATATATATATATATATATATATATGTGTGTGTGTGTTCATTTATTAATGTATAACTAGATTTTGAACCATTTTCTTTAAAGTTATATAAATATAAATAAAATGAAAAGCTTAAAATAAAAACATAAAAAATATGTAAATATAAAACTAAATATAATATAATATAAAAGACATATTAAAACATAAATACATGCAAATTAACAAGTGTAAGTTTAGTGACATGCAAATTTAGCAAATGTCAATTTATTTATTTTCTTTTCATTTTTAAAAATAATAAAACATTCCTATATAAATCTCCACTCTACTCTTTCATTCTTTCTTCATCTTTCTTCTTTCTGAAACCAAAACCAGAGAAGATAAATAATAAAACTAAATCAACCTCTTGCAAATTTCAACTGAAGCTAGCTAAGAAAATCAAGTCTTCAGATCACCACAACTAAAAACAAGCAGATCAAAATCAAGTTCAAATACAATTACCAGTTTTCAAATTCAAGAGCAAAGCAAATTTCCAGCTTCTCTGTTCAACCAAAACAGTGAGTAAACAACTTTTATAAAGGATTAAATCTGTTAAGTCTTGGTTTGCATGTGATAAGTATTTGAAGTATGTTGTGAAAAGTGTTTGTATGGTTGTATAATATGCCTGCATTTATATATATATATATATATATATATATATATATATATAGATTTTGTGTATGCATGTCTGTGTACAGGCATATATACCCATTTCAAATTTACACACTAGATTAAGTTTAAAATTTAATTTCTCTTCCTCTTATCTCTTTTAGCTGATGATGTTTAAATAAAAAGTGTATAAATTAAATAGATCTTAATTTTAAAAATATTTCTAAATACTATTGGTTTGAGTTTCTCTGGAGAAATCAGAAAATAAAGTAGAACTTAAAGCATGTCAAAATTCGAACACCATGATTTCCAGTCTCTCTTACATCACTAAATTCATTTTTGTAAACCATGAATTTTAATAGAAGAATCGTGATTTTTAGTTTTGATTTGAGGTAGGATTTTTGGGTTGAACGAGAAAGGGATTTTTGGCATTTCCTGGCGATCGACGAGGAGTGGGAGGTCGGGATCGTGGCTGAAGCTTACTTGGAGGTCGATGATCTCGAAAAAAATGATCGGAGAATTTTTCGATCATCGTAGCGGCGGCATAACGTCGTTGTAGTGTTTTAGCAGCAGGCTTGGTGGACGTGAGTTTCGAAGCGAGTTCATCATCGTCAAAGCAATGGACTCGACCGGAGTAAGGGGAATAGGTGCGTTGTTGGTCGACGAAGCTATGGTCGGAGTTTCGAAGTATCTGGTGATCGTAGGCGGCGGGTCGAGGTTGTTCTTGGATGATATGTTTTGTTCCAAGGGCTTTGTGTGTGCTCGATTTCAAGTTTGTGATTGATACGGGATTCTGGGTGGTCGGAATCTTAGGCGAGGTGATCGGCGACGTGTTGGAGGTGGTGGCGATGAACGGAGCTACGGCGCTTGTCTGTGCACGTGCATCTTTGTCAGTAGTGTATTTGGAGTTGTTTGGTTGTTTTAGGTTTTTAGAAGATGCGCTGGTCTCGGGTTTATACTCGGGGATTTGTCTTGTTGGCTCGAGCATGTTTTCGGGTTGGGTTTTATCATGTTATAACAGTTTAAAAAACATAACAGGTTTTCTTTTAAAAAAGAGAGGAGTTTCTCGGGTTTGAGCAAGGGGAGTACACGGGTTAGTCTCGGGTATTTGAATAACAGTTTTAAATTTTAAGTAAAATAAGTTTTAAATAATTTCTCAATTAATTCTTTTAAATAATAATTTTTTTATTTAAGTTTGAAACTAGTTAAAAGGTTTTAAAGTAAATTATTTTAAATTAATTAAGTTTAAATTATTTAATTATGTGACCATTATTTATAATTAATTCTGTAAGTTATTTAAAAAAATTAAATAGTATAATTAAGAAGTTAATTAAGAAGATAAAGATGTTTTTAATTGTTAATTAACTTAAAGGTCTAAGTTAATTTATAGGTTAATGATAAATTAATTCCAAAGGTTTATTAAACAAAATTTAATAATGATAATTAAGTTAATAAATAAGATAAATGGTTTATCTTAAATTAATTAAGGTCTTAGGTAATTAAAGATTAATTAATTAATGAACTTAATTAAAGAATAGTTAGTTAATTAATTAATAATTAAAGGATAATTTATTATTAATTAAAGGATTAATTAATTAGTAATTAAATGTTATTTAATTAGTAATTAAAGGTTAATTAATTTGTAATTAAAGGATTAATTAATTAGTAATTAAAGGATTAATTAATTAGTAATTAAAGGTTAATTAATTTGTAATTAAAGGATTAATTAATTAGTAATTAAAGGATTAATTAATTAGTAATTAAAGGTTAATTAATTAATGATTAACGGTTAATTAATTAATAACTAAAGGTTAATTAATTAACAATTAAAGGTTAAATAATTAATAATTAAAGGGTAATTAGTAATTATAGGATAATTAATTAATGTAAGTAATTAAGGATGATTAATTAATTTTATTAAAACAATAACAAATGGTTTGTAATTAATGTTAATTAAGCAGGGTTAGGAAATAAATTCATAAGTAATTAATTTATTTGGTTTAAATTAAATTAATTTTAAATTATGTAATTAATCTTACTTATGGATTATTGATTATATTGAATGCTTGGATTGATTTATATCTCTAGTATGTTAATCTGTAATATTATGTGATTTGAATTGCTTTAGATTTTTTTTTTTTTTTTTTTTTTTTTTTTTTTTTTGGCAAAGCCAGCGGGGTTAACTGGGCCCCTACCAGTTTTATTGCAACTACAATAAAATAGATTACAGAGAAAAAACATAGAAAAGAAATGGAAAAAAAGAAAAAAAGAAAAAAACATAGAAGAATATTTTACAACAGATTCACGCCCACTTTTGAACAAGATACAGTGGGAATGCACTGTTCTTCAAAAGCTTGTATATGCAGCTCTTCATTTCATTCCATAAATCATTCTCATTTCTTCTAGTATTTTCAAAAACTCTGATGTTTCTTTCTCGCCAAATTACAGCCATGTAAACCTTCAAACAGACAGTAATGATTCTACTAGCATCTGTTTTCCACTTTGTTGCTTTATAGATAATTCTCCACTGGATGATGTTTGTATGACCAGAGAGAGTAGAACCAGAGATCCTACCTAACTTGGAAAGCAAAACATGCAAGGCAGGACATTCAAAAAATATGTGTTCAGGTGTTTCATCCTCAATTTCACAAAACAAACACCACGTGGGACAGTTCATCCCATACTTATGCAACAGTTTTCTTGTAAGCAAGGCACTGTTAATCACTTTCCACATCATAAGATTATACTGTGGGACAGAATCAGAATTCCAAATTACTTCATGCCAATCAGCAGCAGGAAGAGAATCACTAACAACAAGGGATTTATAAACAACTTTGACAGTATGAACTGTACTGTTCCAATGCACTGTGCTAGCTTGCAAAGCACTGAAGTTAGTGTGATGGATTTTTGACCAAGTTTGCTGAATAAAATTGTTACTGGAATATGGCAACTGAATTTTCCCATTAATAAAGTAGGAATTGACATTGGCAGAAAGGGGAATGCCAGATTGCACAATTTGAGAGTAGGAAAACAATGTAGATAAAATTAAGCCTTTACTAACCCAAGGTTCATTCCAGAAATTAACTGTATTACTAGTGTTCACTGAATATTGAATAAGAGGCAGAAACACTTTCCTACACTTCAGAATGCTTCTCCAAGTCCAACTACTCAGCTGAGGAATCTCCATTATCCAGAAGTTCCTGTTCTTGATATTATGTTGCCATGTCCATTCAACCCATAAGCTTTTCCTTCTTTTTATAATAGCATTAAACTGTTTGCTAATAGCTGCTATGTTCCACTTCCTTATATCTAAAATTCCAAGCCCACCAGTTTTGAAAGGAACTTCAAATTTTGAAAAAGCACAAGGCACAATTTTCCTGTTATGAATACTTCCTGTCCAAAAGAATCTACTCACAGCAGAACGGATTAATTGTAATAACTTGACTGGAAGAATCATAGCGCGAGCCCAATAAACAACAGATGAGAAGACAACTGTTTTAATGAGAACTAACCTGCCACTTTGTGTTAATTTCCTGTTTTCCCATGCTGTCATTAAAGAAGTTATTTTATGGTATAATGGGTAACAGTCATTCTTCGTAATTCTTTTAGTTATTAGAGGTATACCGAGATATTTCATGTCGTTTTCCATACTTGAAAACCCAGACTGATGATGGAGCATAACACATGCTTCATGACTGATTCCAGATACAAGCATAGATGATTTGCTTTGATTTATGGATAGGCCAGTCATTTTGTAAAAGTTTTGCAAAGCTTCATTTATTCCTTTCAGAGAGGGCAACTCTGGCTTAGTGAACACCATGACATCATCCGCAAACATGATGGATGTTATTTGTTGTTGGTTGCACTTAGGATGATACTTTATTATTTTGTTATTATAACTGGTTCGAAGAGTTACTGTAAGAACTTCCATAACTATAAGAAACAAGTAAGATGATAGGGGGTCCCCTTGTCTTATTCCTTTACTTCCTCTAAAACTGCCAACTGGTCTACCATTAATCACAACAGAGTAGGATGGAGTGGATATACAAACATATATCCACGACACAAAAGTTTTAGGGAATCCCATAACAGCCATGATCCTAACAATGGAATCCCAATGTATAGAGTCGTAAGCTTTAGTTATGTCAATTTTCAATGCAGCAGCAGGGGGGCCATAACTTCTACCATAGCTTTTGAGGAGTTCCTGTGCCAAGAGCACATTATCAATAATATCCCTATTAGGCAAGAAAGCTGATTGGTTGGTAGATACAACAGTAGGAAGCACTGAGACCAATCTAGCAGCTAGGATTTTTGATATGCACTTATACACAACATTACAACAGGAAATAGGCCTATATGAACTAACAGTGGAAGCAGGGGAGCACTTGGGAATTAATGCAATATTTGTGCAGTTGATTTCACCAAGAATCTTGCATTTGTTAAAGAAGTTGTGAATAGCCTTGCAAAATTCACTGCCAAGGATATTCCATGTGTTTATAAAAAACACCACATTCAAGCCATCAGGGCCTCCAGTTGATTGTTTGTTCATAGAGAAAAGGGTGGACTTGATTTCATCATCAGTAACTGGTCTAACAAGAAAAGAGGCTTCCAAGTTAGTGATATGTGGAAGAACAGTTTCAGATATTAAGCTCAGACTAGGAATAAAACCTTCTTGATTACCATACTGTTTAGTGAAATATTGTATAAATGCATGATCAACTGAATCAGGGGTAGAATGTAACAATCCCTGGTCATCAGTAATACAATGTATGTTTTCTCTGGCCTGCTTTACTTTGATAGAATCATGATAAAACTTAGTGTTTTTATCCCCTTCATCATGCCATTTTTTGTTAAGTTGCTGTCTCTTCATGTTGGCTTCTAGTTTTAGAGCAGAATTTACTTCCAAAAAAAGTTGCCTTTCTTCATCAGCTGCTTGTACGTCAAGTGGATGTTCCATCATAAAGTCCTGCTTTATTTTGAGTTGCTGGGCAAGAGTAGCAGATAGCAGACCACCACTACCAAAGGTTGCAGTAGCCCACTGTTTGATAGCATGCTTGATGGACTTGAGCTTCCTGCAAAACTTAAACATGGGGTTACCAAAGCATTTAAATTCTGCATTAACATGTGATACCAGTACAAGAAAATGTTCATGCTTTGCCCAAGCATTAAAAAATTTGAAACTTCTCTTATCTCTTCGCAAATGGTTTCCAAGGGACAGAATTTGTGGGGAGTGGTCTGATAGAATAGGATGTGGAAGGTATACTGAGAGATTTGGCCAAAGAGAAAGGGCTTGGAAATTGCAAAAAGAATGATCAATTGTGGTAAAAGTACGAACTCCACTTCTGCTTCGATTATTCCATGAGTACTTGGCACCAGATTTATTAACCAAAAGTAACTCAGAGTCAATAACAGATTGATTCAAGGGATCAAGATCACGTGGTGTTAGGGGGATGCCACCAAACTTGTCATTATAATCAAAACAAGAGTTGAAATCACCCATAACCAGCCATGGATGAGATGCTTGTCTTAAAGGAGGCAGAGTTTTAAGGAAAGTATTCCTAGAATTATTTGAATTGTCAGCATACACTATTGTTAAGTAGAAAGAGGTTTGTTTTTGGGTGAGAAGAATGTGATAGTGAATAGATTGTCTGCACATAAGAATGGGGGAAAGAGTTATTTCAGAGGGATTATACATAACAAGTATTCTACCATACGCAGCAACATCGTGGTTATGATGGAATGACCAGGACGGATTAATATAGTTTACTGCTTTTTGAGAAAGGGGAAAAGAAAGCTTAGTTTCAAGGAGGCCAATAAGGCAGAGGTTATTGTCAGAGATATATTTCTTCACTTGGTCAAGTTTCAAATTGGAATGAGCCCCTCTAATATTCCAAGTTGCAATTTTTGTTTGCATGAAAAACTATTGAGAAGAGGGGGGGATTTTTCTTCTCTGTTCAGACAGAGAACTGGATCTTGTTTGTATCTTCCTTTTTGCAGGGGGGGTGGGAGGCAGTGTTGGTGAATCAGGAAATTGTTTGGATGTAGGCCAACCGGGGATTGGGATAGAAAATTGGTAATGGGAAGGAGAAGAAGGTGGGGAAAGTTCATTTTGCTTGGTGGTTACTATTTGTTTTATGAGAGTTTCAAAAGAATTGCTCCATAAGTTGTCAAATTCTGTTGTTGTTATTCCAGATGAAACACTGACAAGAGCTAATTCAGTGTTATATTGCTTGTTACTTTCTCTTGTCTTTTTTGCTTTCATATTTGGTGCTTGATTTTCTTTTGGTTCCAATTGTACTTGTAATTCAGAGGTAACTGGATTATCAGAGTTGTTGGTTCTTTCAGTCAAAACTGTATGTAGCTCTGCACATTTAATTTGTTCAGTTATTTCACCTTCTTCTGTCTCTTGTACTTCATATGTTTCTTGATTTTCAACTTCTGCTTGCAGTAAAGCAAAAGTATTGCTTGTACTTATTGCACAAACGTGCACATCAGTTTTCTCAGTAGTTTTAGATTGTTGCTCTGCGTTTTTTAACTGTTCAAAATTTTTTCCATCCTCCTTTTCTTGCACATCACTTAAATCTTGTTCCTCCATAACAGTGTGTTGCAATGTGCACATGTTACTAGTAGTATCAGTAGTGACATGCACAGCTCCCTGATTAGCATAGTCTTTTCCTATCACACTGCTTCTTATTCCAGTACTGTCTTCACTGCTTTTTTGTTTTGCACCTTGGTTCATCAAGTCCACTTCTTCATTATTTACACAACTGTTGTTACTGTTACTTTTGTTCTTGATAACTTTTTGCCATATTTGTTTGATATTGCTTTGTTTATCACTGTTTTGCCCTTTTTTCATAATATTCCTTCCATCATTTTCTTTCTTTTGTTTCTCAGCCATCATTTCTTTTTCCACATTCTTCCCATTTTCTACATGCTTGCAATTACTCATCTGGTGACCAAATTCCTTGCACACTGTACAAATTTGTGGTTTCCATAAGTACGTTACATTTACCACTTGCACCGATCCATTTTGCAATTGAACAGTAAAACTATCTGGCAGTTCTTGATTTGGATTAACTTCAACTAAACATTTTGCAAAAGATATGCGCTCAAATTTTTCAGTTGAAATATCCAAACAAAGAAGCTTTCCCACTCTAGAAGCTAGCCAATTTATACCCAGCGTTGACCAAGCAAACAAAGGAATGTTGGATAACTTTATCCAAACAGGTACTGTTTTAATGCTACTACAGTTATTACCAATGTTAGCATCCCACGGCTTCACAATGAATAATTTATTCCTCATTACAACAGGGTCAGCTTCTGAAATTCTAATTCTATCTTCTTCATTAGTGAATTTGAATAGAAAAAGAAATCCATCTGATTTGACAGAGATTGACCCTTTGAGTTTCCATACTCTTTTAAGGTAGTATAAAACAGTAGCGTAAGGCAAAGGAGTATCTAAAAAGAAACCAACAAGGTACTCACTCCACATATCATAACCAGCTTGAACTACATCTGCTGGCGGGACAATTGCATCACCACTGAATTCCAGCTGTATTTCACGAGGGACAAACTTCCCTGCATTAATGGGTTTGGATTTGAATAGGGAGTTCCACGAACGAGGTGGTAAAGGTACTGTATTTGGTTCGGAGCTTGGTTGGAAGGTTTGAGAAGAAGGTAGGGGATTGGACAGCACGGGGGAACAAAGCAACGGAGTAGGAAGGGTTAGATCAGGTGGAGGAGGGATGGTTGGTTCAGACAAGGGGATGGCAGAGGCTGGCGGTACAAGTAAAGGAGAGGAAGGACAGGGCTGATTTGAAAGGGATCGATATGACTGGTTAGCGGGAATGGGGGGAGGGGATGGAACGGTCCCCATTTTTGAAGAGATGCCTTTTTCTTTAGAAGAATTGCTTTAGATTGAGCTGTGGTAAATGTAAGTTATTTATCTATGATGGATTGATGTGTGAATATAATGTTCTGCATTGAATAATAAAAGATGGATCTTTTGTTTAAGAGATCTAAAAATAGAAATCTGTTTAAACCATTCAAAAGGAAAGGTTTTAGGAAATAAGGGCTAAAAAGTTGTGACTTAACTAAGATCCGAATGTATCCATATGTTTTAAATAAACGCTCATTATTCGAAAAGGCCGGGGAAGAGCAATAAATTGAAAACCCATTCCGAATAATGATACGACGAAATGGAATTGCATTCGAAGATGGTGGTTGAAGACATGGTGTTAACGCTTAAATTTGAACGCTAACACCCCGGTGTGCGATGTGTAGTCGTGAAAGCACCACCCGTTGGTACGGGAACGAGATACAAGTAGAGAAATTGTAGAAAAGCAGTAAAAGGCAACAGTTTTATAGTGGTTCGGCCTAAAATCGAGCCTACGTCCACTTTGATCTCTTTATTGCTGAAACAAGTACAACTTATACAACTTTCTTCAATTACAATCCACTCTAGTCTGTTAGTACAAACTTTGACGGAGAATTATCTTTCAAACTCATGATGAATGATGTAGATTCTCTCTCTTGGAATTTGATGTAATATCTTCGATGTTTGGAGTGCTTGAAGTGTTGCTTGAGTCGAGAAAATGGCAGAGTTTTGGCGCTTTGAGAATGAACCAAAAGTCCCCTTCATGTTGGAGGTAGGTTGGTATTTATAGGCAAAGATCTTGGACCTAAGCTAAGTCGTAACCGGTTCTGAATCGCCCCCGACCCAGCTAAGTCGTGGCCGACTTATGGGAGCACCACTATGATCTAGCTGAGTTGATCTTTCTTCGCTGAATTTGCACAAGTCCAAAGTCGTCACCGGGTCAAGCCAGGTCGTAGGTCGTTCCCTCTCTCTGATGCATGGCCTCCGACTTAAATGGGAAGTGCATGCTCAAATAGGTCGTTGCCGATTTAATGAATTGACGAGCTAAACGTGAACTAACTCCCTTGCCCAGGTCGCGCACATCCTAGCACAGACCATGAGTCGGTCACGACACAAGTGTAAGTCGTGAACTTGTTCCACTCAGTTAGGTCGGTAAACATGTTAAGTCCTTAAGTCGGATCGAATTAGGTCGGCAACTCCATTAGGCAGTTAGGTCGGCACCATGTTAAGTCGGATCCTTTGTTAAGCAGTTAGGTCGGCAACTCCATTAGGCAGTTAGGTCGGCACCATGTTAAGTCGGATCCTTTGTTAAGCCGTTAGGTCGGCAACTCCATTAGGCAGTTAGGTCGGCACCATGTTAAGTCGGATCCTTTGTTAAGCAGTTAGGTCGGCAACTCCATTAGGCAGTTAGGTCGGCACCATGTTAAGTCGGATCCTTTGTTAAGCAGTTAGGTCGGCTATCCCTTTAAGTCCTGAGTCGGCGCCATCTCCACATACTGGACCACTGAGTCGTAACCGAGGCAGGGTTAACATTTGCCCCTCGAAGTATACGCCTTGGGATTAAGTCGTGTGCTTCGATACCTTTTAACTCGGTCACTCTTAGGTCGGTAAGTCGTGAACGACTTATCAGCTAACTCGTGTATGATGACCCGTATCATTTCACTTCAGAATATAAGCCGGCCTCCTTCAACCTTCTTCGTCACTTATTCATTCACTCAATTTCGATTCTGCCATTAAAATTCTCCTGAGTTCTTTAAGGCGATTCCATCCTACCTGATCACCAGTAATTCCTACTATTCATTGCGTAAGTGATTCTACTCCTCCCTTGATTGTAGATTACCTTCGGTTCTCAAACTTTATCGCTTGAATTCGAACGGCCTCCTTGCATGATGCTTCATCACGAATTCTATCATATTTGCCGTTGATGAAACTCAGGTTGCTCGATTAAAAGTTCGATGAAATAATGAAAGTGGCTCGTCGTCTTAGGCTAATCGTTTGAGATTACCATGCGACAAATTTATGATAACTTCGAACTGATTTAGTGGACGGTCTGGCAGCAGGTAATGGTATGAATGGAATAGGGGTTTTTGCTGGTGGAGGAGCGGTTAGCGGGCTAATGGGTTGAGTGGAGTGAGGTATTGGTTTAGACGCGACCCAGTGATTTTAGGTGACTCATCTTTTGGCCGATTCAAATCATAAATCATGACCGTATTAGTGCTTGAGTGAGACCCACCGACCTACCATTCTGTCGATCTAAGCTTTAAACCGTGGCCGAGATAATGCCAGAAAGAAGCTTACCGATATAAGCTTTAAAGCTTGAATCGTAACCGAGCTAACACTTGAGAAATTCCTGCCTTTTGAACCAGAGCTTGCGACCTAGGGGAACGAGTTGCCAAGTTAAACTATTTAGACCTTGTCCTGCTACCGACTTAGCTTTATCTTGCAAAAGAATTTTAAACCGTAGCCGAGTTAGTACTTGAGCTTCAGACATGTTATCATTTAGGAGCATGGGCCTACTTTGAGCATTTGCCTTGAGCTAAAGAACTAAATTGTCTGAATTTTTGAACTTTAAACTTGCCTGAATCTCCTTGTATTATGCCGCATTAACTTATAAGCTGCTAACCTGCTAAAAATAACAAACAAAGAGAACCAAGGCGAAAATACTGCCATTGACTGCCCACGTCAGATGTCAGATTAGTCAAGACAAAACAAACAACTTAATTATATTGCATGAAATGTTTGCGAATCAATCAATTAGGGTTAAGCATTAGTGCAAAGTATCAACAATCTGAACTGATTTGTCTGCACCAACATCTTACTTGCATATTTAGGCTTAAAACAATAATCCCTGAATTTCATAACTAACAAATGTTTGCTAGTTTTTATTCCAGTTATATTTGTTTACCGCTTGATTGATTCTACACAACACTTCACACACTTTAGGAAACGTGCACCTTCATGTTTGAATACCCAGTTGTTTATGTAGAATGACTTCCCATCGAGAAGAAGAAGTGGTAACTCAAGAAGAAGAAACTTTCCCGACAACAGTTCCGATAGAGAATCCTCCGGAAAGAACTTCGACTATTCTATCTTTGAGAACATTTATTCAGCTGCGCACTCAATTTGGCTTTGCTGAAAATGATGTCCTATTCCCTGGGTCAAATGATACTGCTGATAATCCTCCCTATGGTTTCGTTGCAGTCAACCGCCACATGTGCTTAAGTGGGGCGATTCCTCCTTTTAATGACTTCCTTCGAACTCTTCTTCTTCGGTTGACAATCTCTCCATTTCAACTTCATCCTAATGGTTATGCCATCTTGATGGGGTTGTGTGTTTTGTTTAGAAGAACTCTTGATCGCCTACCGAGTTTTGAAGAAATTCGTTATCTGTGCTCGTTTACAAAGAGTAAAGATCATCCTTCACTCATTATTGTGAGAAGTGCTAGAAACCGCAAGCTCCTTTCCGATCTCACTGAAAGTGTTCATGGATTTTTGAACCAGTTTTTCTTTGCTCGCTGTCCTCCAGGGTTTTATGCCATCTGGAGAATAGGAAGTAAGACTAGTGTTTCCATTTTTTCGTTTTTGAGACTTTTTTTGAGATCCGAACTTTCAGTTGCTAACTTCATTCTTTGCTCTTTTCAGCACTTCCTCTCCCTTCTAGAGATCCGATTCATAAACAAGTTTTTGAGAGGTTGAGTGCCGTGGCTGCGGAAGAAAGGAGCATAAAATTTCTGCTGAAGGATGAATTTTTACATCAATACGGGCTTCTACACGCTTCTCGTTCTACGCATGCTCATGAAGTTCCAACAGAAGTTCCCGATTCTCCGATGAAAACTCCTGACGCCTCGGTTACTGTCGAACAACTCACATCAAAAGAGTCTAATATTGAAGCTTCATTGGTGAAGTGTTCCACTCCTACCGACATTATGGGGTCATCTAGTAAGACGGTGCTTGCCCCGATCGAGGAAGAAGAAGAACCTTCACGGCCTCTCGGGGGATTAGCTGATGTAGGAATTGAGAAAACAAGTCCCACCAAGCATGATGGTGACGATGTTTATGAGGGGTTGAGCGACATAATAGTGACTTCGCAGGAGCTTTTTAGAGATGACGTATCTAAAACTATCTCTCCTGTAATTGAGGCGACGTCTCTTCTTCGACAAACACCAACACAAACATCAACTCCTCATACCCAAGCTATCATCACCTCTGCACCAAAGAGTGGTTTGTAGCTTAATGCGTGTAGCTTGCACATCACACAACACTTAGGATTTTCCAGCACATTTATGCACTTATCTTCTTATACTTTAAAGATTTCTAAAGCTTATCTTTTCTTATTTCAGATTCTTCAATGACACGCGGCGGATCATATTATCAGGATTTCCAACGCTACGGGGGGCGTGGTCAATATGATTATCGGCGTTACTTCCCCTCCTATAGAGAGTCTGACGAAGAGAGGGCTGCTCGAAAAGCTCGTGAAAGGAGGGATGCAGAAGAGCGTTATGACAGAAGGGATAGGGATGAGCACCATGATTCCCTGCAGAGAAGTGACGACTCTTACAAAAGGAAATCTCACGACGACCGAGGAAAGGGTCATGCAGCTGAAGATTCAGGCAAACGAGCCCGATATGGTGAGAGACATGCTTCCACTATTCCCGAAAAGCCTACTGCCCCCGCCCCTCTCGACATTACTTCCGACTCTCCTGCTCTCGGGAAGGAGGACATCCAGACAATAATAAGCAGGCCTAAATTTCAAGTGGGACCTGGCCCAGCCACTTTACAAAGTCGTTTTCCACAATGGTGCTTAAAGGGTGTGAGATTCGACCTAGACTTGGTCCCCATCGACAAGTCTGCTATGTTGCGCAATCTTGATGCAGTCAAGCTCGATATCGAGAGGATGTCAAACTGGCAGAAGCTTGTTGATGAGCTTCAAAGAGTTAACCGTGCCAACTTAGAGGCCATGCTCACCATGGAAAATGATAAGGCTGAGTGGCAAAAGGTCCTTGAGCAGCACGACACCGAAATGAGGAGCATTACTTCCTACAACGAGGAGCTCGAAGCAAAGGTTGAGAAGTTGAAAGATGAGCTTGCTGCTTCCTCTACTTCATACTCTCAAAAAGAAGAAGTGCTTCTCAGACAAGTTAGAGATGCTCATGCCAGTCAGAGGGACGCTGAGGACAGGCTTGAAGCACAAAAAAGAATCAGTGACGGCTATGTCTCTGATATTGCTGAGCTTCAAAAGAAAAACAACTCCCAGGAGGCGGAGATACAGATGCTTAAGCTTCAGCTTGCCAAAACTGAAAGGGAGCACGATGAGGCTGTCGCCGGCAAAATCGCAGCCGAAGAATCTCATGAGGCGACCAAAAACAGCTTCGGCTCAACATTATTCGACTTCTACTTGCATAGCGTCTTGGGGCGTGGAAGCCTCGCCTTTCTTGGTCCCAAGTGTGGGAGGCCGCCCTCGATATGCTTGGTGCTGAAGGTGCTGGTTATGACGAGTCAGCCCTGGAAAGGCATTATTTTGATGAAGACGCTCGCGCTGCTCTCGCCAGGGGAAAGGAACAACTTGCCAAACTAAGAACCGAAGTGACGGAAGGGGACCAGCTGGGGAAAACCACTTCAACTACTCTAGTCCAGCCACCTTCTTCGTCTGAAGTCGACATTATTGGTTCCAGTTCCCATCTCGCATCTTCCACCAAAGTTACCGCTGATATTACAAGCACACAAGGCGGAGACGAGGGTGAAGAGAGCGCTGATGCGCAAGCTTATGAAGTCGATATCAGGAAACCAGCTTCTCCAGGTAACTTCACTGTTAATCTCGCTATTGTCAATTCTGCTCAAGCGGGTTACTCGTTTATTTCGCATGAGTTTCACGAGCTCCTTGGCTATTTTCTCAACCTTGACGAGCCTTCATCTCCTCTCTTTACTGACTTCATTGGTGAACCTTCATCTCCTCTTTTTACTGACTTTAACCTTTTTTCTTCTGTAGAGAAAGTACCAAGCACTGCTCAAACTTCTACTCCTCCGGTCATCCTTCCTTCATCTCTTCAGGCGGTGCCTCCTTCTGCCTCGCAACCTGGATCACAGGAGGAACAAATAGAGGCTCTTTACGGCTTGGATAATCCCATCGCTTCGCAAGAGCAGAAAGATGAGAGACCTGAGGAAGGTGACATATCCCCGGAACGGACTCCTTCTGACGACATTGTTCTATCAAAACTTGTCACTCCGGGGAGTGAGCCTTCCTCACAAAGGAGAGAGAAGCGTGGGACATCAAAGAGGAGGGGGAAGAAAATCACCGCCACTGAAGAGGAGCCGGAAGTTGAACCGGTTACACCTACCTCTCCTACTTCCCTTATACCCACTGGCCGACCTGGAAAGCTGGTCATTCGACCGGGTAAAGGGTCCAAAGGAGGGAAGAAGAAGTGAAGATTTTAGCTTTTTGTCTTTTATATGAACTGGCCGAGATGAACTGGCCGAGAGTTGTGCGGGTATCGGCCCCCGCTTTTATTTTGAAAACCTGTATCTGCATTATAGTTGAATAAAATGATTCTTCGTTTGTACAAACTTCTGTTTGAATTTGAGAATGCATTTACTATTTATTTTTGCACAAGTTTATTTATATGATATTGCAGCGGGCTTATGGTATGTTGTTTGAGTATTACTTTACTGATGCAGCTATACTACTATACCATGTTGCCCCCATACCTTAAGCTTGTTGCAATATTTTATACTTCGAGGGGACTTGCACTCTTATTTGTTAAAGAATAATTATTTTATTCTTTAAAGAAAATTTTTATAGAGTACAACTCCCTTCGTATAAGTTTTTACGCTTTGTCGTTCGAAGAAATCACTTTTTTCTTTTGCTTATGTGCATATTTTACCAAGTGAATTCCTCTATGTGGTAAAGCAGACCTCTGAAGGGTACTTTAACTTCTTTTCTTTTTACGATCATTTTCCATTCGAAAGTTAAAGTACGCTTTTGATGAGGATTTTTTTTATACAAAATTGTACCTCTGAGGAGGGATTTTTCACGTTTCAACACTTGGAAATTTTATTTCAATCTCGGTGAAACGTGTATCCCCAAAGAGTTGTGCCTTCGAAGAAAGCCTTTTCACGTTTCAACACTTGGAAGTTTTATTTCAATCTCGGTGAAACGTGTGCTTCCAAAGAGGTCTTTTTTCTTGATTGTGTCCCCGGGGGGGTCGTACCTCTAAGGAGGGATTTTTTACGTTTCAACACTTGGAAGTTTTATTTCAATCTCGGTGAAACGTGTACCCCCAAAGAGTTGTGCCTTCGAAGAAAGCCTTTTCACGTTTCAACACTTGGAAGTTTTATTTCAATCTCGGTGAAACGTGGGCTTTCAAGAAGGTCTTTGTTTTTGCATTTCAACTTTGGTGAAGTGAAATTCCGAAGAGCGGTTGCTACACTTCAACTCCTGGCGAAATGTGCCTCCGAAGAGGGCTTTTATTTTGTTTACATTTCAACTCTGGTGAAGTGAAATTCCGAAGAGCGGTTATAACACTTCAACTCCTGGTGAAATGGGCCTCCGAAGAGGGCTTTTATTTTGTTTACATCTCAACTCTGGTGAAGTGAAATCCCGAAGAGCGGTTATAACACTTCAACTCCTGGTGAAATGGGCCTCCGAAGAGGGCTTTTATTTTGTTTGCATTTCAACTCTGGTGAAGTGAAATTCTGAAGAGCGGTTATAACACTTCAACTCCTGGTGAAATGTGCCTCAGAGAGGGTTTTCATCGCCTGGAAGTTACTCTCTCATGGTTGGAGGGTCATGACTCCTCCAATCTTTTTTGTTGAGTAGAGAACTTTCTTTTTTGTGGCGTATGACCCATTAGAGGTCTTTTATCCTCCGAAGAGTTGCGCCTCCGAAGAGGACTTGTGCCGCTGATGGTAGCTTTGGTTGTTCCTCTGTTCACTTGCTTATGCCTTTTCAGCGATCCTCTTTTTTTTCTTTTCAAGTTTTCATTCCCCTTTCTCTCACAAGTGGCTTGTTTAATCCAAGGAAGTGTACTTCATTGCCAGGCAAGTTCGTGAGAACGGGCACTAGCTTCCTAATTGGATGTTTGTTTGTTCAAACAATCTCAATTTATCAGCAAGGGCTCGTTTCTATCGAAATCATTAGCCGTTCAATTGAAGTATTTCCTATCTAGGATTTGAATTCGGGGTCTTTGTGACTTGAAATTTGTTTGTTGAATGATGGTGAGAATCGCTCGGTCTTATTATGCGCAAGTTTTATTTCCATTGTCTGCAAAAATTTAAATCGATATTTCAGCAATACATTTTATGTATTTTTATATCGAAAATAAAGCAAACATGTAATAAAAATAAGGAACACAAGATTTATAGTGGTTCAGCCAAGAATTTGGGCCTACATCCACTTTATATTCTTTCATTAATCACTTGCATCGGTTTTACAATTGCTTTCAATTACAAGAATCATACGTTCACAATCCTTTTTTACAATATTTCAACAAAATTTTCAAGTAAAGTATGGACGCAAGTGATTGCTGTTCCATGCCCTTGGAATTTGATCTCCTTCAACAGTAGTGAGTTTGAATGTGCCGTCAAGAAGCTTCTGACCTATCACATATGGTCCTTCCCAATTGGGCCCAAACACACCTGTCGCGGTCATAATTCTTTTCAGGACTAGATCTCCAATTTCAAAGCTGCGTTGTCGAACTTTGGAATTGAAATGTCTGGCTATCCTTTGCTGATGAGCTGCAACTCTGAGATTAGCTTCATCTCTTTTTTCATCAAGGAGATCCAGCGCTTCAAGTTGTAGCTTTTCATTTTCTGCTTGATTGAAATGGATTCTTCTGTGTGAAGGGACCTCTGTTTCAACCGGGATCATTGCCTCCGATCCGTATGCTAACGAAAAAGGAGTATGCCCAGTCGCAGTTTTATGAGTAGTTCTGTATGCCCATAGTGCAAGTGGTAGTTTATCGACCCAACCACCTTTTGCTCTTTCGAGTTGCTTTTTGATGGTTGATTTGATGATCTTGTTCACTGCTTCCACTTGCCCGTTTGCCTGCGGATGAGCTACTGCCGAAAAGCTTTTCTGGATTTTGAATCGTTTGCAAAAATCCTGGAATTCCTCGCTTTCAAACTGAGTACCATTGTCTGTGATTATTTTCTGAGGCACCCCGTATCTGCAAATGATATTCTTGGTCACAAAGCTTATCATTTTCTTTGAAGTGATCGTAGCCAATGGTTCAGCTTCAGCCCACTTAGTAAAATAATCAACTGCAACAATAGCATATTTAATCCCTGATTTAGCAGTTGGTAGCGGCCCAATGAGATCCATTCCCCAAATTGCAAATGGCCATGGGCTGACCATCTGTGTGAGTTCGGTAGAAGGTGCTCTAGGAATTTTGGCATATCTTTGGCATTTGTCACATTTTCGGGAGTAATCTGCAGCATCCCGAGTAATTTCTGGCCAAAAATATCCGTATCGGAGAATTTTCTTTGCTAATGTTTGACCACCTGAATGATCACCGCATTCTCCTCCATGCACTTCTGCTAGGATTGTTTTGGACTCTTCCCGAGATACACATCGAAGCAATGGCATTGAGAATCCCCGTCTGTACAATCGGCCATCCTGAATCACATAGCGGGAGGCCTTCCTTAGTAGCTTTCGTCTTTCTATCGAGTTTTCTGGCAGAGAACCTCTGAGTAGGTAATCCAGTATTGGAGTCATCCACGACTCTTGTTCTTGAGATACATCCATGATCCAGTCTATATCCATCTCGTCTATACTTGGTGCTGAGAGGACTTCTACGGGAACCAACCCCAATAGTTGAGCTTCACCAGAACTTGAATACTTTGCGAGGGAATCTGCCTTCGTATTCTCTTCTCGGGGAATATGGCTTATTGAATAATGATCGAGTTCACATAGGAGTTCCCAAGCCTTTGACAAGTAGGAGGGCAAGTTTCCACCTTTTGTTTGAAATTCCTTCTTGACTTGGCATACAATAAGCTGAGAATCACTGAAGATCTGTAATGCTCGAATGTTTAGCTCTTTAGCGATTTTCAGACCTGCAATAAGAGCTTCATATTCTGCTTCATTGTTTGTTGAAGGAAATTCCAGTCTTAGTGCATAACATAATGATCGACCTTCAGGAGTTTCAAGTACCACTCCGGCTCCAGAACAATAGTCATTTCTTGCACCATCCACATACATCTTCCACTGGATTGGGGAATCATCGACCGCTTTTTCCTCACCATTATCTTTCTCTGTGAATTCTGCAATGAAATCAGCTAAAGCTTGTCCGTTGATTGCTTTTCGGGGATGATAAGTGATGTCATATTGACTGAGTTCAATGTTCCATTTTAGAAGGCGACCCGAAGTTTCTGGGCGAAATAGGACTTGCTTTAGAGGTTGATCAGTGAGTACTTTGATAGGATGAGCTTGGAAATATTGCCTCAGTTTCCTCGATGCAACTAGTAGGCAATAGGCGAGTTTTTCCAACTTGGAGTAATTCAGCTCTGCCCCAGTGAGTCTTTTGCTGATATAGTAAACTGGATGTTGAATCCTTTTATCTTCCCGTATCAGCGCTGCACTTAGAGCATGAGATGATACTGCCAAGTATATAAGAAGATCCTCACCATTGCCTGGTCTAGAAAGTATCGGAGGCGTTTCCATATGACGGATCAACTCTTCAAAAGCTTTTTGGCATTCGGGAGTCCATTCAAAATTCTTCTTTCCTTTTTTCAGGGCATCGAAGAATGGGATGCATTTATCAGTAGCTTTGGAAATGAACCGACTCAAAGCGGCGATCTTTCCGTTGAGACTCTGCAATTCCTTCTTTGTTCTAGGAGCTTTAACTTCTTTCAAGGCAGTAATTTGAGCTGGACTAGCCTCAATGCCCCTAGCACTGACGATAAAACCTAAGAACTTTCCGGATTCGACCCCAAATGTACATTTCAGGGGGTTAAGCTTCATTCTGTATTTCCGGAGGACTGCGAACATTTCTGCTAAGTGTTCAATGTGATCCGCTGCTTTCCTAGACTTCACTAACATGTCGTCGACATAGACTTCCATAGTTTTGCCCAATTGCGGTTTGAACATAGCATTAACAAGTCTTTGGTAGGTTGCCCCTGCGTTTTTCAATCCGAAGGGCATAACTCTGTAGCAATAAAGTCCAACATCTGTAATAAAGCTTGTATCCTCCTGATCCGGCTCATGCATCATGATTTGGTTATAACCGGAGTAGGCATCCATGAAGGATAACAATTCATGTCCCGCAGTTCCATCTACCAGTTGATCGATCCTGGGTAATGGGAAGCAATCTTTGGGGCAAGCCTTGTTTAGATCAGAAAAATCGATGCACACTCTCCATTTCCCATTAGCTTTCTTGACCAACACAGGATTTGAAACCCAATTCGGATATGTAGATTCTTTGATGAAGTTATTTTCCATGAGTCGATCAACTTCTTCTTTTAATGCTGCTGACCTTTCTGGACCTTGGGTTCTTCTTTTCTGTTTAACTGGCGTAAACTTTGGGTCAATATTCAGAGCGTGTACCGCAACTTCCGGGGATATTCCACACATATCGGCATGAGTCCAAGCAAAGACATCCAAATTCGCCTTCAGGAAAGATATCAAGATATTCTGAATTGAAACATTAAGCTGCGAACCCACATTCAACACCTTATTTGGGTCCTTTGGGTCAACAGGTACCGGAACTGTTGTTTCCACCGGTACTACTCTATTCTCCCCTGTACTGGCTTTTCTGGGATCCATTTCTTTCCGTGCCCCGCTGTGCTCGCCAGTGCAGGGTCCGCCCTGTAATTGCTACAAGGCTAGTTCCTTGATGCGGACTGGGGTTGCCGCACCCTTTCCCATTTCTCTTTTTCTTGACTCTCGCAGCTCTGTCAAGTAACATTCTCGCGCAGCATTTTGATCCCCTTTTATAACTCCTACTCCATTGTCAGTAGGGAATTTAATAGTGAGGCACCACGGGGCTAGGATAGCTTTGAATGCTGCGAGTGTTGGACGGCCAAGAAAAGCATTATAAGCAGAAAACTCATCGACAATCACAAATGTTTGCTTTCGGACCACTTTCCTTTCTGCTTCTCCAAGTTCTACAAGCAGATCGATGGTCCCAATTGGTTGTTTTGGCTCCCCAGTGAAGCCAGCGATCTTCTGTGATGAGGCTTGCACATCGATCATAGGGATTTTCATCTGGTCAAACGTCTTTTTGAAGAGGATATTACATGATGCTCCGCAGTCAATGAGGACTCTTCTGACAATGGCTGGTCCAATACCAGCCGAGATGACCAAGGGATCTAAAGTAGGAGCTTCAATACCTGTAGAATCTCTGGCTCTGAAAATAATATCATCACTGAAAGTTTTCTGTTGTTTAAGGGGCGTAGTGTCTTCTAGAACAAAGACGTCTTCTTCGGCTGGAGCATATTTCAAAGCCCTGGAATATCTCTCCATCTCACCCCAACTCTTGCCAGCTGGGTGAGGTCCTCCTGAAATGACATTGATAACGGGCCTTCAAGATTCATGCCCCGTAGCTTTCTCACCTGCCCCAGGCTGATGAACAGGAGCCCGCTGCCCCTGACTCGACGATGCAGGATTGTTGCTATTCTTTTTCACGAATTGCTGCAACTTGTTTTCTCTTAGCAACTCTTCAATCAGATTTTTCAGCTGGCGGCATTCATCAGTTTCATGACCTGGTTGATTGTGGAAGCGGCAGAATTTCCCACTTTGTATGGCTTTTCTCCCGGTTCTCAAAGGGATAGGTTTAGGGAAATCGACGGAATCTTTAGTGGCCAGGTAGATGTGCTCCGGTGTATGTGATAATGGAGTATATTCTGATGGCTTGAAGGATCGGGGCTTCTTCAGATTACCCTGTTTCTTTCCATTATTATTCTCCCTTTTCTGCCCCACCGACTCATTCTTGCGTGGAGCGACGGTGTTGTCTTCAGCTTTTTCCAACACTGCCTTTACTGGCAAAGGACGACTTTCCAAGCGAATAAATTCGTCTGCTTTTTTGTAGAACTTCTCCAGAGAGGTTGGCTCTTTCATATTTAACCATTTCCCAAATTCGCTTGACTTATCAATAGCCCTCATTAGATAAGTCAAGATCATTCGTGGTTCAGCATTATCCACTTCCGCCAGCGCTATATTAAAGCGGTTCAAGAAAGATCTGATGGACTCACCAGGATTTTGCTCTAAACTGGACAATGACATGATATCCTTGGCCTTTGAAGCATAAAGTCTAAACTGCTCCTTGAATTTTCTGGTCAAGTCTGAAAACTGATCTATAGATCGGACTGGCAGCTTGGTAAACCATAGTAGAGCCACCCCTTCAAGGTATACGGGGAAATATCGGCACTTTATTTCGTCAGAAGCTCTGGCACCTGTCATGTGCCAATCATATTTATACAAAAATTCGTTTGGATCACTTGTCCCTTTGTAAGCTGGGATGGTCGGAGGGACAAACTTCCTTGGAAATTCCGCCTTTAAGATTCTTTCAGTAAACGGAGTTTTGCTTGGAGCGAAACCCCATTCCTTCTCATCTTCAACCCTTTGCATACTTTCTTTCATGATCTGCCGGACCATTCCAGAAAGATATTCTTCATCATGCCGAGTTCTAGATCCACCGGCCTCAGGTACCGCCTGCTCAAAGGGACTAGTAGGCCTTTCAGGAGCATTCCTTTCATTAACATCATGAACGTTGCCAGCATAGTTCCTCTCATTACCAGCCGGTTGATTGTTTGCCCCAAGTAAATCGTTCAACTTATTCAGAATTAGAGCATTCTGGGCACTTTGAGCCTCTAGTTGTGCATTTTGGGCGTTTATCTGCCGGTTTAACCCTAGAATCACAGCATCCAACTCCGCTTTCGTAACTCCAACAGATGGAGTGGGTTGATTAGGTACAGGGGAAGCGGAGGTTCCCTCTTGAATGTTTCCAGATCTGACAGATCTACTTTTCCTTCCAGGAGCCATAATCTCAGATATACTCCTGGTTTTTAAGGAAATTCTTTCTTCAAATCTCTGCGAAGCAATGATGACAGCTGCCCTGAGTTCAATTCTCAGTGAAAGCACCAAAAATGTTAACGCTTAAATTTGAACGCTAACACCCCGGTGTGCGATGTGTAGTCGTGAAAGCACCACCCGTTGGTACGGGAACGAGATACAAGTAGAGAAATTGTAGAAAAGCAGTAAAAGGCAACAGTTTTATAGTGGTTCGGCCTAAAATCGAGCCTACGTCCACTTTGATCTCTTTATTGCTGAAACAAGTACAACTTATACAACTTTCTTCAATTACAATCCACTCTAGTCTGTTAGTACAAACTTTGACGGAGAATTATCTTTCAAACTCATGATGAATGATGTAGATTCTCTCTCTTGGAATTTGATGTAATATCTTCGATGTTTGGAGTGCTTGAAGTGTTGCTTGAGTCGAGAAAATGGCAGAGTTTTGGCGCTTTGAGAATGAACCAAAAGTCCCCTTCATGTTGGAGGTAGGTTGGTATTTATAGGCAAAGATCTTGGACCTAAGCTAAGTCGTAACCGGTTCTGAATCGCCCCCGACCCAGCTAAGTCGTGGCCGACTTATGGGAGCACCACTATGATCTAGCTGAGTTGATCTTTCTTCGCTGAATTTGCACAAGTCCAAAGTCGTCACCGGGTCAAGCCAGGTCGTAGGTCGTTCCCTCTCTCTGATGCATGGCCTCCGACTTAAATGGGAAGTGCATGCTCAAATAGGTCGTTGCCGATTTAATGAATTGACGAGCTAAACGTGAACTAACTCCCTTGCCCAGGTCGCGCACATCCTAGCACAGACCATGAGTCGGTCACGACACAAGTGTAAGTCGTGAACTTGTTCCACTCAGTTAGGTCGGTAAACATGTTAAGTCCTTAAGTCGGATCGAATTAGGTCGGCAACTCCATTAGGCAGTTAGGTCGGCACCATGTTAAGTCGGATCCTTTGTTAAGCAGTTAGGTCGGCAACTCCATTAGGCAGTTAGGTCGGCACCATGTTAAGTCGGATCCTTTGTTAAGCAGTTAGGTCGGCAACTCCATTAGGCAGTTAGGTCGGCACCATGTTAAGTCGGATCCTTTGTTAAGCAGTTAGGTCGGCAACTCCATTAGGCAGTTAGGTCGGCACCATGTTAAGTCGGATCCTTTGTTAAGCAGTTAGGTCGGCTATCCCTTTAAGTCCTGAGTCGGCGCCATCTCCACATACTGGACCACTGAGTCGTAACCGAGGCAGGGTTAACACATGGTATTTTCAAAAACGAAAGGATTGCATGTTGATTGTCTCTACACCAAGTTGCTCCCGTATAGGGATTACCCTATGTGATGGGGAATCTGAACGAGATTGGGGATATCCAGATTTGCAAGGACTTCTTTCCTTAATTGGACGGAGTGCCTTCGGTTCCATTAAGACCCAGGATGGACTTGTATGGATGTATGTTTGGCATTACACTTTGAGATATAAAGTTGGTTTTTATCAAATACATTTCTGTTTGGTGGTGGAGAATTTATTCTCTTTGCTTAACACCCTTCTCTGAGACGTACGAGCTCAGAGGTTATGTAGTTGATAGTTATTAGTGATATATACTCAATTTGGTAATGTGGCATGTGAAGTACTAAGCATTGGTTGATCGAAGCATGGCTTTTATGTAAAGCGTAGCTTTGTGGGAAGGGACTTCATCGAACCTCACTTCCCGGGAAATGGTCGAAACAGGAATGATGCAGCAAGGTTATGGGGTTCGCGACCCTAAGGGTATGTGCATTTCTTTCTGGACAAAAGTGGTATTATGTTATGGAGCCCGGATATTTTACTTATGTGGTTGTTGGAATTTGAGGTGCCTCGATAAAGGTCGATTATGACCGAGGGATGGCGTACTCGTGATGGTTAGTTAGCTAGTTACAGAGGCAACCGGCCTTGTGTTGGCAGAGATCCGGTTAGGTTCTCAGGATGTCCTTCCAGAGGCGTAACCATTCGGATAAAGGAAGTTCCTTAGCCTTGGACATTTGTTGGAAATCCAAATGAAACAATACGAGCCTTTACGATTTCAGTTGTAGAACCTGCCATTTAATATCGTAGCTATAGTAGGATACTATAATGGTACGTATGCTGGCTAAGATTAATATTATACTAGCAAAATATTTTTCTACACTATGCACTAAAATTAATATGAAAAGGATTTTCGCGTATTAAGCATGTTTGACTACTATAAGGAGAAACCTCCTCCATGTGTGTGATTGCATTTGAGTGTGTGGCAGAAGACCTTATGGTAGTTTCATTTTCGAAAAGCATGAACGGATTTCTTTTTGTACAAATACTTGTTTTTGTGTTTCTCACACTAGTCCCATGACTGACTCGGTGTTTATTGCTCCCTTTGCTAAAATCTGGGTGCCCCTAATTTTCTACGCATGTAGCCTAGAGTCAGGTTATCAGTAGGTTCTAGAGCCAAGTAAGGAAGTAGATGTGGATTTAGAAGTCATTGAAGCTTTTGGTTTTGAGCTTTTTGGTCTGGACATTGAGCTTTGCAAATGAAGATGTAGTATGTTGGACTCTCTCTTGGAAGACCATGTTGATGTATTTTTCCGCTGGTATGTTGTATTCCGCTGTTGTGTAATATATATAGGTCTCCGATGATGATGGTCACTTGCTGTAAGAATGTTGTAATCCCTATAGCAAATAAATGGAAGTTATTTTGTTTCATTATGTTGTTATCAGCTAATGTGTTATGACTCCAGCGATCCAGAATCCAATGTTTGAATCTACAGCATTTGAATACAGGTGATGTATTGGATACTGATTTTCAAAGGTTGAAATTCAGGCTCGTCATATGTACTCCCCTATTTTGTCGCTAGAAAATATTGTAAAACCTCGCATTTTTAGATAATTAAACAATCAATAATTATTAAACAATGAAAATAAGAATTTTTGGAATTGTCAAAATATGGCCTCAAAACTTATACAATTGTGTTCATGCGATTTTCTGATCAATTTCCATATATAACTTGTCGAAATCCGAGTTAATATGAAGAAGTTACAAGAGAAATAAGAAACCAGAATTATATACATTAAAAGAAAATAAGAAGTAAGACCTTACGGGTTATGACGACTCGGAATTTTTGGATGTTTGAAATTGGAATATTTAATTGATTTTAAATATTTAAAAGTTAATTTTTAACTTGAATTCAAATATTTTTATTATTTAGAAATTAAGTTATTGGATTTAATAAACTGAATTTGGGTAAATTAATGAATCTTTAGTTTTAAGCCTGTTACAAATAATTTAAGGGTTTGTAAAATTTATATCGATAGTACTGAAGATAATAAAAATGTTGAAATTGAATTTGGGAGTGTTTTATTAAGTTTTGAAATTTTATCGTTTAAATCGATATTTAAAAATAGCCTTCCGAGGCACAGTCTCGGAATTCGACGAAACTGGTTCCATTGGATCCGTAATATTATATTAATATCGGATTCCAATTTTCGTAGTGTTTGGAGTTGTTGTGTGAGCGTACGATATGTAAACGCGCTGAATTTAAATCGAAAATTTAATATAATAACTGGATCCAAAAAGCTATCTTCTCCATACGATCGAATTAGAACTCGGAACCTTTTCCATTGCGTTTGAAATAGGGGTATAACATTATAAACGCCTAGCGGCATGCCTCGATAGGAGGTCAAATTTTTAAGTTTCATTTATCGAAACTGTTTGAATTTGAATTTAAATTGAATATTTATACTAGTCAACTGCAGTTGAAATTATCTCAGATCAACCCTTTTTCAGTCCTCTCAAATATCACTGTAACTCCTTGTTGCACACAACCTCCTTTTCTAATCACGCTGTCTCCTTTCATATCTTGTCTCCTTTCAACCCTTTTTCAGTCCTCTCAAATATCACTGAAATTATTTATTATTTGATGGTTGTTTGTGAATGTTAATTGATAGTTAAATAACCGGCTATCAATATTGGCCAATGCGCTGATCATTTCGAAGAGACTGGGATCGGGATTATTTTCTCGAAAACCACTTCGATCCGGTTTGTACGTTTTTGTGAGGAAGAAGAGTTTGGATTCGAAGATGGAGTAATGAAGTGCAAGGGATAGTCGCTATTAATCCTGAGGTGATTCCAAAATAGATGTAGTAGGAATAGTGCCTTCGGTTCCGTTCGAACCCAGGACGGACTTGTATGGATGAATGCTTTCAAAACATCGTCAGGTGGACGATGAGCATTCTAAGTGAAACGTTCTAAAAAGGTAACGCTTAGCCTCAAGCCTCATCAACTGGGAATGACTGAAAATCAGGGGTTATGCAGCAAGGCAAGGTGGGTAGCGCCCATTAGGGTGAAGTCATCCCTGTCTAGATGTCTCTTTTTATTCGGGTTAGTGGTGCGGTTGCTGATCCCAACCGTGGGGTGATCTTACTCGGGATTATCTAGTAAGGGGTAGTCCCAGTCTTGTGTTGCAGGGGGTCGGGAGTGATCCTCGGTATGCTGATCTAGACCAGGTAACGTGACAGGTGGTACCCCAGTGCCTAGTCATTAGTTGGAAATCCATTTTCCCTACGCGCCCGTACGTTTTTGATTGTGCCCAACTATTGCTGAAATGTGAGATGTAAGCATTTCAGCTAGATTCTATTTTACTTTCTATAGACATTATTATAATATCAGAGAATTTTGATAAAAAGTGTTTTAGCTATCGTAAGGTAAAACCTGACATGTTTATTTGTGGCATGGTCTTACGAGATGCTTTTGTTTCCAAATGAATTTTGAAACTTTAAAAAATCAGTTTGAGTGTGGTTTTCTCACGCTGGTATTCCAGACTGACTCGGATGTTATTTAACTGTAATGCTCGGGTCAGACCGAGTATTATAGGATACAGGAAAGGATGCTGTGGAGCTCAGGGGACGAGCTGGATGGCGATACGTACTTCCGCACTTGATTATTGTTCCGCTGTGTATTCAGTTTTGAGAATAAGTTTATATGACTGTCCGGTTGTATGTTATTGATGTTGTTGAGCTCTGATGATGTATTTTGATGATGTATATATATAAAACAGATATAGTTTTCTTTTGTGTAAAGATCCGTTATTATCTATTATAATTTATTCAGCTGTGATGGTTAGATTCTATTGTTGTTTCCTATTTTCTTCTTCTACCTCTTCTTCTTTAACCCTCATGGTTCTGTTTTTCGAGCATCGAAAAATCGGGTCGTGACACGGGTCGACCCATCGGTCGACCCCCGCAAAACACGAGGGTCGACCCATGTGTAGCCCTAGACGAGAAATCGTCTATGACGTGCCGAAGTCTTATAATCTGATTTTTTTTACGATCTAAGGCATGTTTTCAGGATCCAACGATTCACAGCGAGCTTGTGACATGGTGGCACCAAATTCAATCCGAAAATCCATTGGGCTGATATCCCCTAACTCCACTATAAATAGAACCCTAGGCCTAGCTATTTTCTCACAACAAAATTTTCTCCCAATTGGGTTCATTGCCTGAGACTGAAACCTAAATAGATAATATTTCTAGGAAGAATATCTTTTTATTAAAAATCTTGTACGCCTTAGAAGGGGATCCAAGAAGGCCAAGGAGTAAAGCTAAGGATGACAGTTGAGTGGATTTAAATTATATCTATTTTATGTTTATGATATATAATATCTTAAATTCAAATTAAATATTTAATTCTGCATTTGTTTTTGTAATTAGTTGTGCTAATAAGTTATGTTGAAATTGTAAATTTTATAAGAGAAGTGTACATATATTTAAATGTTAAAAGAAAGGAATCCAATTAAATATAAGTAATATTAGGCTTAAAAGTTGTGGAGAAAGGCTTAAGGCTAAAAGCGAGAAATTTGCAGTAAATTATGTTAAAATAGGTGAAATGAATTAAAAAGGAGAAAATCTAATAACTTGATTTGAAAGTTAGTGATAAATTAGTTGGTCGATTTGGAAAAGAAAATATATTTCCATATTTCAATATTGTAAGAATAACGATAAACATAATAGCAAAATAAAAGCAAGAAAAATGGGATTGTGAAAAATAGAGACATTACTTATTTTTCATTACCCAACAATTAAAGAAACAATAAAAGAAATATCTTGCGGTTACGAGTTATTGTTTATAGTATTATATAGTATTAAAACATGAAAATGGATTTTTAGCACAGTTTTTGCAACCAACTAAATAGAATAGAACTACTTCCCAGAATAGAAGAGAATAATGTGAAGTGTTAAAGAAATTAAAGAAGAGGAAATAATCAAGTTAATTATTCTACAAGACTAGATATAATAAAAAAAATGTGACTAGATCTGCATTTATTGCGCAGATAATATAGTAAAAAGCAAAGCAGTTATTATGATAAGTAATTTATGGCGGTTGGACATAGTCCAAAGCTAAGACTGTCATATAATATAAGAGAACTAAAGAGAATTTAGTATCATAATAAAAGAAGAAAAGCTAGAATAGAAAAGAGACACATGCAATTACATTTATAATATGTAGGTTATAAAAGAAAGAAAAGAATAAAAAAAGTGACAATTGCAAGTATAATTGCAACACCTATGTTATAATTAAAAAGAAAGAAATAGAAGAGGCTTATTTTATCAAACTTAGATCTTGGATTAAGTTAATAATCAGAATAATAGAAGTGGCCCATACCGACAGTATTCCCTATTAGGTCTAGGACTGATGGTCTCGCACAAGCGTGGGGCTGGGCATGCTGATCAGGGTAAATAAGCAGCCAACATGCAACGACCTGCTATTTTGAACCATTCAAATCGATAACCATCAACATATGTCAGACTTGAATTGTTCAAAACAACAGATTTTTAATTTATATTTGGCAAAACTTGGCATATACAGTAAATAAATCAATCACAAAATCATACACAGAGTAATACATTAATAAGTAGTGGAACAAATAAATTGTAATTCACGAAGCTACTACAGAAACATCAGAGTGTGAAATCAAATAATACAGAAATCTCAAATACAAAGAAGTATCGAATACAAAATCAACTGAAAAGTCTGAATATAAACAACTGGAAATAATAGAAATAACTAAAGCTGAACATATGGAAGATAGATCTCTGAGCAAGCTCGAGGTTGCTAAGGTGAGTTTCAAATGTCGTGACACTCAGTCTGACCCGAGCATAAAGCAAAACACAAAACGCTCGAGTCAGGATTAACATTCTTATACTAGTAAATCAACTCAGATGAAATGTCCAAGTGAAACACAAATAACTTAAAGGATGTTTGGGATTACACCCTTTAAGGATCTGTTAAACTATCTACATACATAGTACAGTACGCTACATAGATAATGTCTATAGTAAAGTAAACTATAAAAATAGCATTAAAGCGTTACCACATCCTTCTTAACACTTTTTTATATATTCCCATCTCTATACAATACCGTAATTCCTCCGTAAACTGGAGGGCTATCAGAGGGCACTCCATAGATACGGTACAAACTAAACTCGTAGAAGGCGATAGGGCATATGACAAGGCACATGAGGCAATATCGGGGTAGGGTTCTACCATTTGCACTCCCGGATGGGTGGTAATGCATAGCAGCTACTACTGCCCACCTCGAGACACACTCCCAAAATCAAAGGTGCACCCAATCAAATCACAAAGTATTAGAATGGTATCGAAGAAGCATGCTCGATTGGAGGTGCGACCTCACTTGGCCTGGTATAGCTTTTTTTTTAGCCACATCAAGCTGACCCGCGGGAGTTAGGGCTGCGTTAACACCTCATACAGAGTCATCGCCAAACCATCCTACTTCGTTTTGGAATCTCGACCACGTCCACAGTTGTTAAAGTGGCTTTCGGTATTGGTAGGGAGTATGACAATATCCGATCCTGATCTCTTTAACAACCAAACACTTATTTCACACCGTGATCATTTTATAAAATCACTTTTATAATCATTTCAAACAGTTCGTACCTCATATCAAAACATCATATTCATTTCCAAATCACATCACTTTTGAAATTATTCCACTTTCGAAATCATATTTACTTTCGAAATCATATTCATTCCAAATCATAGCCACAAAATAGTTTAAACCATCATATCAAAATATTCACATTTAAATCCATTAAATCTAAACCATAACTGTTCCAACTTAAACAGCTTAAATATTGAAAATAGTTTATATATATGTTGAAATAATTAAAAATAGTTTATATATTTAAAAATAAGTTATAGATTACAAGAGTTTATATATTAAAATAGAATACATATTCAATTAGAGTATATATTGAAAATAATTTCAAATTGGAATCGTCACTTCAAGTTTCACAAATCAACCCAAACTAACTTTAGTTCCAAAATTCAGTTTAAATCAATCTTAATTCAACGACTCCAATTAAAAGGGTCAAGGTACAGTTCAAATTCTCATTAAACAATTTTTAGTTTATATCGATTTCATATACAGATTTGAACGACAAATTTAAATCATTTCAATTTCAATAGGTTTCAAAGCTTAAATATTCAAACATATACAATAACTCAATTTGATAAATTTCATTTATATTTCAAATTCAACTTTAGTTTTATTTTAATTTTGAAATATTCACTTAATCATTTTAGTAACCATTTAAATAAAATTCCCATTACAAATTTAAATCAAAATTAAATATTTGATTACAATTTATTTAAATTTGAAATATACATTTAATCAACTTTAGTCAAACATTAAATAAAGTCTCAAATTAGAAATTTAAATAAAAACTAAGTATTCAAATTCGATTTTATTTAAATTTAATAATATTCATTAAGTCCTCTTTAATCAAAATCAAGTTATCAAGTTATAAAAACATATCTTTAAAATCTCAAAATCAATAAGTTTGAATCAAACCTTATTTAAATTCAATTCTAAACAAATTTAATTATAAATCAATTCTTATTTAAATTCAATTCATAACAAATTAATTTGCAAATCTATTCTAATTTAATTTATCTTTCCAATCTCCATTTACTTAAAGTTATTACAAAAATCTAATCTAAATAAATACATAGCATAATATATATATATATATATATATATATATATTAGTTAAATTTAAGCCTTAATAAATTTATTATATTAGTTATTATTAAATTTAACCTTATTATTATTTTTAAATCTATTTTAAATCTTATTCATATACTTTAAAAATAATAAAGTTATAAGTAAAATTTTATAATTTACATTTTAAAACATAACTTATAATTTTGAAATGTCCAAAACACATAAATTTAAAATCTAAAATTTACACATATTAAAATAAATATTTAGATTATAATTTAAAAATCATTATTTATCAAAACGCATATATTTTCCTTTCAAAATTTCGAAAATCATTTAAAATAGACCAATGATGTCCGTATATAGTTTTCTAATCTGTGGCTAAGTGATACGGATATATTTTACGGGTATATATCATTACAATCCGCAATCCCAAAATTCAAAGTTAATAAATGTAACGACCTGGATTTTTCGACATTGGGTTTGGAATATTTAAATGGTTTTAAATATTGAATTCAAATTATAACTTAATTTTAGTATGAAAAGTCTGACCTTAATTTATAAAATAAATGCAGAATTTAAAAAATATAGTGGGTTATCGGATAATTGAATTTAATAACAAAGAATTTGTTAAACTATTTAATCTTGAATTTAAAGCTTTTTAAAAATATTTTAAAGGCTTGTAAAATTTATATTGATGACAATAAAGATAATAAAAGTTTTAAAATTGAATTTGGAAGTGATTTGTTTAGTTTTAAAAATATATCGTTTAATTTGATAGTTCCGAGTCATAGTCTTGGAATTTGGTGAAACCAGTTTCATTGGATTCATAATATTGTATTATTATCGGATTTCAAGTTTCGTAATGCTCGGAATTATCGTGTGGCCGTACGATAGATAAACGCGCTGACATTATGTCAAATATTTAATATAATAATTAGATCCAAAAAGCTATCATCTCTATACGATCGAATTAGGACTCGAAACCTTGTCTATTGCGTTCGGAATAGGGGTATAACATTTTAAACATCTAGCGGCACATGCCGATAGGAGACGAGTTTTTAAGTTACGATTTCAAGATGATTAAATTTAAATAAAATATATATAAGTAATTGACTGACTTTTTAATTCACATAAGCCTACTTTCTTTTACGGTCTGAACTTTTCCTCTTCTTTTCTATCACTGTAGCTAACCTTCTCCAATACACCACCCTCAACTTTATTTCACGTCCATCCGCTTTTAAAATTCACAACCTCTCCCTTCTTCAATCACGCCCGCTTCTCATTTTCTTCAGCTATTTTTAAAAAAAAATGGTCGAATTCATTCAAACGAAAAAAGGGATCAAACGAGATATCCACTCCAGTATTCATTCCTGAGATCGAACTCGAGCAGAGATAAATTGAATTTCGTTCAATTATAAAAGAGAGAGGTGATCAACAGCACTTTGGCAGGAGCGGGACGAGCTGTGCCTTGTAGAGGGACAGCGTGCAAGGGGATTGCATGATTGTATCATGCTCGCGTGGGGGTGCGCAGGTGTGGTGGATTGTCGCGATTGACTCGTGATTGTGGAAGCTCGCTGTGAGAAATGTAGGAGGTTGATCGATCCATGAGACCGCTTCGACTTGAGCTTGTTGGTGATTCCCAGCGTTGATGGAAGGAGACGGCATGGAGATCATGATTCGATTTTTATGGCCGCGTTGTAGTGGTGGCGCGTACGTATTGGCCGAAGGTATGATCAATGCTGGGAACATGACAACGAGGTATATATGCAGTTTTTTTAAATTTATATATACCTATATATACGCACACATATACAGAAAACAAAATAATTATAATAATAACAGTAAGGTTTATAAAACAATTTATTTCCTTCAATTTATAGATATATATATATATATATAGTAAAGTAAATTACTGTTGTTATTTACAGAAAATAGAGAAGAAGAAGAAATACATATTTTACAGTAAGATATATATAAAACAATCCTGTTTTAATATATATAGGTGAAAGGAAATTACTGGTTTTTTTAAATATATAAACAGAGAAGAATATAAAAATAAATACACACACATATATTTCAATTTAAAGATATATAGGCCAAAAGTATATATGTATAAGATTTTGGGAAAAATATAGGAATTTTAAAATGTTACAGAGTTTATATAAAAATTAGATTTTTAAAATGTATATAGGTTATTTTAGGAATATAGTAGTTCAAAGGGAAAATAAATAAATGTACAATTTTTAAATCTACTAGTTTATTTTCAAAATATGTATTTAGGGTGATTAGTTTGTTTAATCAACTTATTTAGTTATTTTAGTTACTAGAAATTATTTAGTATAGGAAAATTAGTTTAAGTTAATTAATTAATTTATTAAATGGTAAATTATTTGTAGATTATTTCAAATGTTAATAAACTGTGAATGTTTGTACAAGGTCAAAAATCGTGAATCAAACCGAGATGGAAGTGGGTTGCAAAAAAAAAATAAAGGTAAGATTTTCTCACTCATTTGGATTACCTTTTTTAAAATTAAATGTTAAATTTAAATTATTGGATGCCTGACTTGATTGATAAATTTATAATTTATTTGTTGGATGATATTATATATATAGCAGTATATATATTGGAGTGAATGATATTCCGGTATTTTATAGCGGATGAGACCCTATGCGCCTCGCATAATAGCGGATGGCCCTATATACCGTGATATTTCCCTTGAAGTGGGATTGGTATTTTATTTGTTGACTAATATCTGTGGATGCAGGAAAGGAAACAGGTTGGAGGGATCCAACTAGATTTCTCAAAAACATTTATTGTTCCTATATATATTGATATATGATATGATGGATAAATTGCAATGATTTCTGGGTGTTTTCAATTTATTAAAAACTATAACAGCATGAAAATTGAATTTGGTATTTTTAAATACCATAAATAATCATTTTGAAGCAAATAAAAAGGAGATTTTAAATGAAAAATGTTTAAACTGGAAATTGGATCGTTTTGTAAAGAAAATTAAGTGGAACGAGAAATATATAAATTAACTGGTTATATTTAACTATTTGCAAATTGGGTTAAATAGATATTTTAAATAAAATTATATATTAAGGATATTTGGAAGATTTGGAAGACATATTGGAATCGGTAAATAGATTTGAAATAAAATGGAATTTTATTAAGGGAAGATTATAAATGGAATTAAATAGAATTCGTTTGCAAATAAATGGAAAACTCAAAGGAATTTATAAATTTATAAACGGGTTTTTAAATAAGATGAAATGACATTAGTGCATATATAAACATAAGTTGATGGTGCAATCTTATATAGGGCAATGGGAATTGTTTTGGAAAGAAATAGTGGAATATATTTCGAATGTGGGAAATGGTGATATGGTCGATGTGATACGAATCGAGAGAAATTTATAAAGTGAATTGGCGAATATTGAAATTTCTTATAAATATATTTTTGTCAAGTGAATTTAATTTTTTTTAAGTTACCATACTATACAACTTTGAAAACTATTATCTTGATTTAGAATATTTCAAAATTAGTTATTTTAATACTTAATATTTATTGAAATAAATTCTAATGTTATAAATCAGCTTGTAAATTTATTAGTAACTGGATATGAATTTTTATGTTGATATTTTGTTTTACCTAAAACCATATTTTGAAAATAAACAATTATTCTTATTTTATATATATATATATTTTGAATGTTTAAAAATTCATTAAAAATCCTCTCGAGATGGGAAGCGAAGTTTATTTAAAATGGAAAATATTTTAGAGGAAAGATCTTATAGTGATATTATGGAAACTTAAATAAAATTCTAAAGCATAAGATAAGTGGACTCCGAAAGGTGAAATAAAATTTAAAAGGGAAGTAGAAGTGAAACAGGAATTTTAAATAAGTATAAATGGCTTTGGAAATATTAAAGGAAATTAACCAAGGAATTCTGGGATTTATAAAACCCGTGTGAAACGACGTGGGAATTTACAAATAAAATTATAAATGATTTTGAGAGAAGAAAAAGGAAATAAGTGAATATTTTCCATGTGTTGAGTAACTACTGAAGTGGGGAAAATATTCTAAGTATTGGGCAAAGGTAGAAATGTATTCGATGAGAATAAAAAGGGATTTGGAAACTACTTTTCAAAGTGTTGATATATGGAATTAATATCTTGTGAAGTAATATGAAATAAATAATTTGGATAATTATTTAAGGCCCGATGGTTACATGTGGATGTTATTAGATAGTTAAATAACCACTATCCATATTGGCCAATGCGTTGATTATTTTGAAGAAACCGGGATTAGAATAAATTATCCGAAAATCACTTTGATCGATTTAAACGTTGAGAATGAAGACCGCGACAATGATGAAGACAGCGATTCAGTTTGTCTAGACCAAGGGCAACTTGTATGGACAAATGCTATTGGACCAGCGTCATTGGAGGGCGATGAGCATTCTTAGTGAATGTGTTCTAAAAAGGTAACGCTTAGCCTCAAGCCTCATCAACTGGGAATGGCTAAAACAGGGGAGGTGTAGCAAGGCTAAGTGGGTAGCACCCAATTAGGGTAATATTTTCCCTGTCTAGATGTCCCTTTATTCGGCTGCGTGGGCGGTTGCTGATCCCAGCCTCGGGATGATCTTATTCTGACTATCCAGTAAAAAGGTAGCTCTGGGGTGTTGTCGGGGATCGAGAGTTGTCCTCGATACTCTGATCTAGGCCAGGTACTGTGACTGGAATCCATTCTCCAATAAGCGTCCGTATGGTTTTGATTGTGCCCAACTATGCTGGAACATGAGATGCAAGCATTTCAGCTAGATTCTATTTTACATTCTATAGACACTATTAATAAAATTGTTGAATATGCGATTATATGATTTTGTTTGATGATAATAAACATATATATATATATATATATATTCATGTAAATGTATTTGTTAATGTACTATTTTATTTTTCATAGACTAAATAAATATTTGCTGAATAAAAATAAATAACACAGAATTTGAATTCGAAAGGAAATTTTATTCAAACAAATATTTATTACACTTATGAATAGTACAAATTCAAGCTCTCACTATACATATACAACATTGATTACAATACAAATTCAATTACATCACAATTTCGCATTTACAGTTGTCCTCACTACATATCGCTCATTCACTCATAATTTATCTTCAACTTCATTCCAATATGAATCCAACATCTGAGAAATCTGCAAAAATAAATATTGACGCAGTAAAATTGAAAAGGAAATATTTTTGCAGTATAAAACAAAATGTGAATTTTGAAAATAATATTTGCCTCAGTTATTTGGGTTGTTCGTCATCATTTAATTTTCAATTCATCATACACGAACAGCTTGTGACATACACAATGTATCACTGTATATGCCATAAGGCTCTGCACACCGATATGTAAACTTGATAGATTTACAGGGACAGGTGAGCACAGGTCAAACCCAAAATACCGGATTCAACTCAAGTGTTTTTCAATTTGAAAAAAAACACACTACGGCAATACATGGAGTTCAAGACAGCCATAACATCAATTAACAACAACATGATGAAGTTCCAAATCAACATAACTTGGCTAGCTAACTGAACCACAGACCCAACATTTCAACTGACACATATATGTAAGCAAAGATTACATGTGCAGCAGGCTCAACTGGAAACTGAAAGTGCACACATGAAGTTTAAGGTGAACTAGATCAATAGCAATACAGTGAACAGTGAAGGCAACTATGCTTGAAGACAAATGCACAGCATACATATGAACCAAGTTCATATATACTACAACACAAATGTAGCAACCAAAACAATAGTGCATCATGGACCATACTGTACTTGGTTCAAGACGAAACCAAACACAAATGCACAAAATGCAAACTGCAAATACAAGCGCAATGACAACATAAAATGATGACCAGGCAACAAGCATATACAACAAAGATGAACATCAAAATTGCACCAGTACAATGTCTATGAACAAACAAGCCCAAGTGCAAAACCAAATAATAAACACAACAGTATGTTGAAGCAACTCGAGCTCCAGAAGATAATGGCACAATCCAGTGAAATACAAGATGAACCAGACTAGAGCAATCAAGCTAAAGCATGGCATGAGCAAGTTGAATCAGAGACCTAAAAACCACGACCATGCTACAGCGCAGACAAATATACACAGTGAAGTACAACATCAAGCTCAATGAAACAGACTACACAAAATCAAGACCGAAGTCAAATGAAAATCAAGCCGTAATGAACAAGGAGTTCGAACAGTTCAAAAATCATCAAAGTCGTGTTTTATAAATAAGGCAACAAGTATAGTTACAACCAAGAACAAGGCATAGTACAGAAGCACCAGTCACTAACATATAAAACTGGAAACCGATGCAAACTACCGAATTCCAATGATGAACAGCGATCAATCGTACAGGTCAATGAAGTTTCAAGTCAAGGCCGAAGCCAAATTCACAGAAAATGAAGAATATGATGAACAAGTCGAAATCGTGGTAGCCAAGAAAATTGACCGAGTCATAAATCAAAACTGTGAATGTCAAGTATCAATTTATACAAAATTGAAAAAGTCAGGTCAATCTCAAGCATCCAAACGAAATCAAATGGCCGAAGCATAATATTGAAAATATTAGACAAACGCAAATAAAGAAGATCGAACTCCTATATAAACCACAACATCATCGACGAAATTGACCATTCGAGTTAAAGTAACAACAGAGCATAATCATATAACTCGAATCATCAATCGAGTTCAAGCATTCAATCAGAAAGTAAAAAGAGCAAAAAATTACATACCGAAGCCATCTCGAACTCGATCAAATTCGAAGCAGTCGAAGCAAAAAGGGAAACCATCGATTGACAGAAAAGGAACGTCGAATCAATTATTCAATCGGTCATTCAAAGATGCTTCTTCGAATTACACGAAAACCCTGATTTTAATCATGGAGGAACGAACGAAGAAAGCCTAATTTTGAACGAACAGAGCCGCCATTATCTCAATTAAGGAACGGCCACAAAAGTTATAAAAAGAGAAAAAGGCCCGGCCTTTTATTTTATAAGGGTTATAGTTTTTAAATTAGGGTTTATTTGTTTTTAAATTGTTTTAATTTTGTATTTCAATCTTAAACCGTTGTAATTTCTAGTCGTGTGACTAGGGGACAAACTACGTGGCGTAGTTTGAGAATTCGCAACTCAGTGGCTGAGTTGTGGCAGGGTTTTGAGCGTAGAGTTTGGTTAGTCAGTAACGGGTGTTGCGAGTTTACGTGTGTAAGCGTGTGACTACTTAATTACTAGTAGAAACCTTGGGGGCAGCACGTAGGTAGGTTTTTGCCGAAGCTGGGTAAATTTTGTGTCGTTCTATTTCTGCATTTATTATTCTGCTATTATTTGTGCTGCTATTATTCTGTGATCTGTGTTGAAATTATTTTATAATCTTCCGCAATTAACTTTTATAATTGATAGCATCACCCTATCCACCCCTTCTCTAGGGTGAAATCGATCCTGCAAGTTGTATCAGAGCTAGGTGCAAAAGTCGTTTTTGTTTTTAAAAAAGTTTGATTTTTCAAAAACCAATTTTTGTTTTAAAAATTTGAATTTTTAAAATGGCTAATTTTGCTAAGGGTCGTTCCAATATTATTCCTCCTATTTTTGATGGAACAGATTTTTTGAATTGGAAATTGAAAATGGAATTTTATTTAAAATCTGTTATTATTAAATGTTGGAATATTATTGAAAATGGGTGTGATATAAATGATGAGAAAATTATCTCGATTAATGCTCTTTCTATGCATATATTATATTCTCATATTAATCAAGATAATTTTAATTTCATCTCCCATTGTGAAAATGCACAGGAAATCTGGAATACTTTGGATGCAATATATGGTGCAAAAGTCAACAGCAATGAGAAATCCTCCACAACCGACTCAATTAAAGAAATGTGCTTGACAGGATTTGTAAAAAGCAGTTGTGATGAGGATGATGATGATGGAGCAACTGAGCTGGCATTACTAATGAAGAAATTCAAAAAGTGGAACAACAAATACGGAAATCCAGCTCTAAATCAACAATTGAAAAGCAGAATAATCAAAGCACTAAACAACTCAAAAGAACACGGGATCATTAGCAACAAACACGGTGATATCAAGCCCAATTATCCTCAAAATCAATGCGACTTCAAAATGAAATCAAAATGGAGAAGTTTTGCAGCCACGTGGAATACAAATGATGAAGATAATCAAAGTTCTAGCAGTGAGAGTGGGAAAGCAGATATGTGCCTTCATGGAAATATAACTGATAGCGACCATGACGAGCCAAGTGAGGTATCAAAACTCACACACTTTGAATTACTTATTTATTTCCACGAAGTAAATGGCTGTTTTGAACCACTTAAGGTGAAGTATTCCAAACTTGAATCACAAAAAGATACTTTGATAGAATTAAATGAACAACTTGACCAATTAGTTGAAAACTACCAAAGTTGGATCCCTAAGTGTGATAAGTGTCCAACATTCAAAGAAGAAATTAAAAAATCAGAAATCAATATAAAATCACTTGAAAATGAAATTCTGATTTTGAAAAAGAGTGAAAATACTAAGGGAGTGAATTCTATTAAAAAGTGCACACAATTGTTAAAAGAAAATGAATCTTTCAAAACACAAGTCCAACAATTGTCAACGACTTTAGGTAAATTTTAAAAAAGTGAAAAATCGTTGAATATGCTATTAAGGAAGCAAACTGTTAATACAGTTAGGCAAGGACTTGGATATAATCAATCTGAAAATGTTGAAAACAAGATTAATCAAGAAAATTCAATGTGCACGATTTGTAGAAAATATGGACATAATCACAATATTTGTTGGTATAGATCCAAACATGTGAAAATATACCGATTTGGGTTCCAAAAGGCACAAATATAAAATCTCTCAAAGTTAAACAAATTTGGGTGTCGAAGGGAACAGTTATAAATAGTTTTGGGTGTCCACAAATTTATTTTTCTAAATATTCTACCACTAACAACCATGGACCTATAAAAACAAATAGGTCGCAAAAATCTTTCATCATGTAGGTGTGGTGGCAGGCTGAGGAACAACAATAGTGCCACTTGGATTCTGGCTGTTCCAAGGGCACACCGGGTGATAAAGCAAAGTTCCTTAGCCTAATATAAAGGTGAAAAAATCACAATGGGCAACAAAGAAGAATATCTTAAAGGTAAAACAGGTAATGGTATATTTATTCGAACGATGTATTAAATGTGTTAATCTACACTGTAATCTAAGTTAAATCAGCCAATAATGAGATGATGAAAAAATGATGATTTTTATTCTGACTTATACAAAATTGTTGGCCAATTATATTCTTATGCCAAAAACACTATAAAATCTCTAGATTCTTTGAATTACTTCATATACATTAGTTTGGATTAAAAATAGTGTTTTGTTGGATGATAATACATTTGTTATAATACGGCTAACTCTATATTCACGGTTTTTGATTATTAACACGGCTTCAATTCAAATTCAAGAGTATGTCATTTAAATTGCTGTTAAAATTGAGTGCACACTTCATGGTCTATCAAATTCAATTAAGGATAATTTTGAGTGAAAGATAAATTCAGATGTAAATTACACTAGTAATCCAGTTGATAGAACAATTACTAGAGGAACGTGATTTTTTTGTTGAGACATTTAGTAAGTGCATCGTTTTTCAAAGAAAATATCTGCATATTTTCATTTCAAATAATTTTCAAATAGCAGAAATTTTTCTTATAAAACCCCTTCTAGAAAATCATTTTTGACCATGCTTTTAAATCAGTCATTTTGAAAAATTGATTTTTTTTTAATTATTTTTGAATTTAATTTCAAATGACTACTTTGACTAATCTGACTCCCTAATAATTATCGAAAAGATAAATAGTGATTGAAAAAGTGATGAGTGTTGATATTTATCATATATTATGACTCGAGGCGGTATAATTAGTAAATTTCTTTAGAAATTTAAACAAGAGTTGTAAAACTCTTTGTTGGTAAAAATTCCATGACCATCTCTATTTCTATCATATTTCTAACAACCATCACTCATCAAAATTCAATATAGTTTGTCAATATGTGGTACTTTAAACAGGAATCATTCGTTTTCATTTTACAAATTTTTTAATAAAAAAAATAATGAATAAAAATAATAAAAATAAAATCCAAAGTATTCACTCTCATTTAATCGTCCTTATGGTTATGCATGGGTGACTTACTTGGAATTTGTTATGTGCTTCCATGCTCATTTAAAAGTCCTCATGGTTATGCATGTATGGAATGCATATCAAAAATTGATTTTTAAAATAAACAAGCTGATTCTAATCCCATTTAAAAGTCCTCACGGTTATGCGTGGTTAGAAGATATTTGAATTCATTTTAAAAAAAATTGGAATACTACTAATCTCGTTTAAAAGTCCTAACAGTTATGCATGGTTAGTAGATATTCAGATTCCTCATATGAATATACCACAAATAGACACAACTGTATTGTTTTATATGATGACATCATTCCCATCACTCTAAAAGTGAAATATGCGCCTAACAAAGTATTTATGATTTTTTTTGATTTTTTTATTGAAATTTAATATTTATATTCAATTGAGTTTTATTGTTGGATTAGTATCGATCACTTTATCTCTATTTTCTCTAACGCTGTTACTCTCTTGCTGATAACAAAAGGGGGAGAGAAAAGTTAAAATTTTTCAAAAAAATCAAGCAAAGGTCAAATATTTTCCATTTGCATCTAGGCTCATTTGCATATTTTTATTTGTATGCATATATGTAGGGGGAGCTTTGTGTAGAGAGGAAGCATTTAAATAGGGGGAGCAATTAGAGTATATCTATGATCAAATACATTTAACATATTCAAAATCTTAAATATATGTTTGTTATCTTCAAAAGGGGGAGATTGTTGAATATGCGATTATATGATTTTTGTTTGATGATAATAAACATATATATTCGTGTAAATGTATTTGTTAATGTACTATTTTATTTTTCATAGACTAAATAAATATTTGCTGAATAAAAATAAATAACACAGAATTTGAATTCAAAAAGAAATTTTATTCAAACAAATATTTATTACAATTTTGAATAGTACAAATTCAAGCTCTCACTATACATATACAACTTTGGTTACAATACAAATTCAGTTACATCACAATTTCACATTTACAGTTGTCCACACTACATATCGCTCATTCACTCATAATTTATCTTCAACTTCATTCCAATATGAATCCAGCATCTGAGAAATCTGCGAAAACAAATATTGACGCAGTAAAATTGAAAAGGAAATAGTTTTGCAGTATAAAACAAAATGTGAATGTTGAAAATAATATTTTCCTCAGTTATTTGGGTTGTTCGTCATCATTTAATTTTCAATTCAGCATACACGAACAACTTGTGACATACACAGTGTATCACTGTATGTGCCATAAGGCTCTGCACACCGATATGTAAACTTGATAGATTTACAGGGACAGGTGAGCACAGGTCAAACCCAAAATACCGAATTCAACTCAAGTGTTTTTCAATTTGAAAAAAAACACACTACGGCAATACATGGAGTTCAAGACAGCCATAACATCAATTAACAACAACATGATGAAGTTCCAAATCAAAATAACTCGGCTAGCTAACTGAACCACAGACCCAACATTTCAACTGACACATATATGCAAGCAAAGATTACATGTGCAGCAGGCTCAATTGGCAACTGAAAGTGCACAGATGAAGTTCAAGGTGAACTAGATCAATAGCAATACAGTGAACAGTGAAGGCAACTATACTTGAAGACAAATGCACAGCATACATATGAACCAAGTTCATATATACTACAACACAAATGCAACAACCAAAACAATAGTGAATCATGGACCATACTGTACTTGGTTCAAGACGAAACCAAACAAAAATGCACAAAATGCGAACTGCAAATACAAGGGCAGTGACAAAATAAAATGATGAACAGGCAGCAAGCATATATAAAACAAAGATGAACATCAAAATTGCACCAGTACAGTGTCTATGAACAAACAAGCCCAAGTGCAAAACCAAATAATAAACACAGCAGTATGTTGAAGCAACTCGAGCTCCAGAAGATAATGACACAATCCAGTGAAATACAAGATGAACCAGACCAGAGCAATCAAGCTAAAGCATGGCATGACCAAGTTGAATCAAAGACCTAAAAACCATGACCATGCTACAGTGCAGACAAATATACATAGTGAAGTACAACATCAAGCTCAATGAAACAGACTACACAAAATCAAGACCGAAGTCAAATGAAACTCAAGCCGTAATGAACAAGGAGTTCGAACAATTCAAAATCATCAAAGCCGTGTTTTATTAATAAGGCAACAAGTCCAGTTACAGCCAAGAACAAGGCGCAGTACAGAAACACCAGTCACTAATATAAAACTGGAAACCAATGCAAACTACCGAATTCCAATGATGAACAATGATCAAGCTTACAGGTCAATGAAGTTTCAAGTCAAGGCCAAAGCCAAATTCACAGAAAACAAAGAATATGATGAATAAATCGAAATCGTGGTAGCCAAGAAAATTGACCGCGTCATAAATCAAAACCGTGAATGTCAAGTATCAATTTATACGAAATTGAAAAAGTCAGGTCAATCTCAAGCATCCAAACGAAATCAAATGGACGAAGTATAATATTGAAAATATCAGACGAACGCAAATAAAGGAGATCGAACTCCTATATAAACCACAACATCATCGGCAAAATTGAGCATTCGAGTTCAAGTAACAACAGAGCATAATCATACAACTCCAATCATCAATCGAGTTCAAGCATTCAATCAGAAAGTAAAAAAAGCAAAAAATTACATACCGAAGCCATCTCGAACTCGATCAAATTCGAAGCAGTCAAAGCAAAAAGGGAAACCATTGATTGACAGAAAAGGAACGCCGAATCAATTATTCAATTGAGCATTCAAAGACGCTTCTTCGAATTACACGAAAACCCTAATTTTAATCAGGGAGGAACGAACGAAGAAAGCCCTATTTTTGAACGAACAGAGCCGCCATTATCTCAATTAAGGAACGGGCCACAAAAGTTATAAAAGGAGAAAAAGGGCCGGCCTTTTATTTTATAAGGGTTATAGTTTTTAAATTAGGGTTTATTTGTTTTTAAATTGTTTTAATTTTGTATTTCAATTTTAAACCATTGTAATTTCTAGTCGTGTGACTAGGGGACAAACTACGTGGCGTAGTTTGAGAATTCGCAACTCAGTGACTGAGTTGAGGCAGGGTTTTGAGCATAGATGTAATGACCCTGGATTTTGGCCCTATTTATTTTAATAAATATTTAATCAAATTAAATAAAGTGTAAAATGATCATATTAAAATGAATATGATTTTGGGAATAAATTGCTATTTGTTTATAATGGATTTGTATTTTGAAAGGAAATGGATTTGAAAATTTAAAATAAATCTCTTAAGAATATTTAAAATAAAATCTATCTGGTATAATTGAATTAAAATACTTTATCTTGTTAACATTTGGAAAAGATAAAATATAAAATAAATAGATGATAATGTTCAATATAAAATATTAATATTATTGTAAGACAAAAACATAAATATAAATAAATAAGTAAACTTATGAATCTATGTTAAATATTGATAGTCAAAGTTAAAATACAAATAAAAATAAAAAAATAAAAATAAATAGAATTAAGTGTTAGTGTATGCTTGCAACATAAAACTGGAAAATTTTAAAATATAGTATAACAGATAAACTATTCAAGCTAGAAATAATGAAACAAATTATTTTCACAAGCAAGCCAAAAGTATAAAAATGAATCTGACACACATATGTGAAATATTCAATTGGAAGCTAATAACAAAACAAATATCTAAAAAAATAATTAGCTTCATATACAAGACCTAGTGTTGCCTGTAAAGTATAAATAAGCATAAGGTATAAAAAGTTAAACCAGTCAAATATTTATATCCAGATCTTCTTCATATGCAAGACCATAGTAAAGTAAAATCTGACAAATATGTTTATAAATTATTTAAGCTCGAAGCAGTACCAGATAGAAACAAACATATGTTTGTAAACTATTCAAATTTAAAATATCTTCATTCATAAGCTATGTCTACCTACAAATATATATTTTTATACAAATGTCTTTTCACGGCAAATCATAATTATAAGATGTAGACATATTAAGAAACAAAGCATGTACTGGATATCAACTCAGCTAATATTATTGTTCAAAAGCAAACATTGAAAATCTTTACTTTTCAGTAATGAAAGGCCTGGTCAGTACAAAACAAATGTTTTTATTCAAAGTACCTTCATTCACAAGTCAAATGCCAAGTGTAAGTTTTTAAACAAAATATCTATACAAAGTAAACATTTTAATAAGTATGCAAACTAATCAAGGAACAAGACAAATATTTATCTATAAATTATCTTCACATACAACATCATAGTCCACCTGCAAAATGGAAATAAGTCAAGTATAAAGTATAGAATAATAAAACAAATATTTCCAAAGGAAATAATCCTCATTCACAAGTTTACCTGTAAAGTATAAAAGTAAACCTGACAAACACAAGTATATTGAAATACAAGCAAGAAGACAAATTTTTATAAACAAAGTATTTTCATAGCAAAGCAATAAAATAACATGTCTTCCTATACAAGCCATAAGCCTACCTGCTGAAGTACATATCCTCATACAAATAAATATACAAATGTCTTTATACATAGCACAACATAATTATAATTATGTAAACTAAGTTAGGAACCAAAACATTAATTACCATCAACTTAGCAAACATTTGGTCGAATTCAAAGATCATCTCAGCCCCATTTGAAAATCTTGCCTGATAAAACAAAAATAAGGAACAACCTAACTAGTTACTACCGTCCTTCACACACCTATTATCTTTTATGTATATATGTGAGACCATCTTCTATTTTCCAGTTCGTTCTGTAACTCATTAAAAAAAGTGAAATCAAATTGAATTCAAACTCAAATATATTTAACTCAAATAAGAACAGATAGGACCCTGCAGTTTCAATTCTTCAGGTTTTCCAGAACATCAAATATGCACTGTTCAACAGTATTTTTCTGTGAGTAAACATAAAATTTCAAGCTTTAGTTTAATTAAAAACAGTAGGATGATTTATGGATTACATGGTGATGTATGTGTTTTATGTTGGTATAAATCTGTGTTACATACAGGCTGTTCTTTGAATAGTGAATATGTTGTTCATTTCTGCTAAGTGATTACAGGGTTGAAAACTATTTAATCTTGAATTATTTTCATTTTATCATGGTAAAGTTTTAAATTTTCCAACGAAACAATATGCTTGAATTTCAAACAGGAATTTAAATTTGTTTTAAAACATATTAAGAAGCTATGCACTGGAAATCAAGATTTTACAGGCAACAAGGATTATGTTGATAAATTCAACTGTTATAAAATATAAATTCAAGTTGATAACTTGGATCTTCAATGAAAAATAGGATTTTTAAATCAGAAATGGGAATTTTTAGTCTAGAATTGAAAAAGCAGTTCATGGTTTATCAAGAGTGGCATTTTTACCAATTACAGATTATTGATCCAATAATAAATGTTCAAATTTGTATTGAAGCAAGTATAAACATTGGTGATCTCGTAAAAATTATCAAATAATGTTCCTATTGAGTGAAACTAGAGGACGAGATCATATTAGGGTTTTAGGATGGTGTTCATGTTCATCTTTGTAACGAGACGTGTTCATCGGCCATGGATGATCAAATGCCTCGAACGTTTAGGGAATGGAAGGGAGGCGTGTTGTCGAGGTGCGGCCAAAGGTTGAGGGCTTCCGGTGGTCTCGGCGGCGGTGGCGTGGTTGTTTTGTCTTTTGGTTAAGCTACAAAATTTTGATCTGCATTCTTAATTTCGTTTTGATAGTTTGAAACGAGATTCGAGTTTGGTTTTAGTTTGTACGTGAATTTGGAGACTTGTCGACGATGTGGGTGATCGCCGGAGGACTGTGGTGCCGCCATGCACGTGCACGGCGTAGATGATGGGACGGCGTCGTGTCAGTGATGTTTCTCGAGTCGTACTCGAGTGTATAGGTAGATTGCTTCGGGGTTTAGCTTGTGTGCGTGAGGGAAACTGATGTTAATTATTGCTTGCATAAAACTTAACTACATAAAAGAAAAAAAAAGAGGGGAGAGAAGAATAAGTTCGTGTACAGGGAGGGTGACTCGGGAAATAGCGTGGTTTACTCGGAGTTACACACGAGTTTTTGCGGGAATGGCTCGAGTTTCCTTCAAACTGCAGCAATGCAATTTTATGTAGGAGATAAGTAAATTTGATTTCCTCAAATTTTTAAGCACTGTGAACATAATGAATGTTTAACAAGTTTTAATTAAGATTTTGATTCAAGTTATAATGATTTTTGGTTAATACTTAATGATGTTTTAAAAACGTTGAATTATTATCTAATCCAGTAATTATTTTAATTAAGTATGAAGTTAATTAACAAATAAGTTGTAGTTAGTTAACATAATTTATTTCCAGAGTTAATGAAGGCTTTTAAAAATGTTAGTTAAGCTGAATAATTAATATTAATTGATGATTGCAGAAAGTAAATAAAAAATAATTACTTTTTAATTTTAATTAAAGATGGATTATAAGTAATAAATAAATTAACTACTTAAGTAAATTAATGAATGATTAATAGTTAATTAATTAAGTAATTTAATTAAGAATTAATAACATGATAAATTAAGTTATTAGTAGTCAGTAAATGGATAATTAAGTTTTATTAAGGTTATTAATTAATGATTAAAAAATACTTAATTAAGTAATTAAGGAATTAATTACTTATTTTGATTAATGAAGTTAAATATGAATTGTTTAAGTTAACTGATTTAAATAATTAATTGATGACGTGATAAGTATAATCACTTAGGGAGGTAATTAAAGATAATTACTTGATGCAATTGACTGAGGATGATTTAATAATGAAAGTAATTTGAGTATAATTACTTTGTGCAATTAATCAAGGGATTAATTTAAAGAAAATTTATTGAGGTGTAATTAATTGATTTGACAGAGTAATTAAAGGTGGTTAATTACCGAATAGTATTAATCAGGGGTGATTAAATAATGTGTTTTAATTAAAGATTTAATTACTTAAGGTAATTAATTTAATACAGGATAATGAAATTAAAATGCAATTAGTAATCATTAATAAATATAAGTAATAATAAGAGATTAAAGAGTAATTAATTAGTGTAATTAAGAAAAAAATGTAACGTTAATAATTTAAGGTTAATTTCTATGTTTAGTTAAGATAATTTATTTGTGGAAATAAGTTAGAGGATAATACTTGAATATAATTAAAGTAAATTATACAAGGATGACCAATTAAATTGAATAATTGGATGATGATAAATTAATTGATTGATAATTGATTAATAGCTATATAAGCAAGACTTATAATAGTAAAGCAATTAATTTAATTTACTTTAAATTAATTAGAGATGCAAATAATTAATTTAATTCATTTTAAATTAATTATAGCTGATATGATTGCTTATGTATGGATGGATGATATTGTTTACCTTGAATGGTTTGGAATCTCAAACATGAGATAAATGATGTTGTATGAAATGTATGATTTGATTGAAGTATGATAATAATATGGATTATCTATTGTGATGATAATATTGATTATCTGTTTATGATGGTAATGTTCATTATCTATCGGGATATTGTGAATTATCTATCTGTGTGTATATGGATAATAGAATTGAATCATTTTAAACTTAAAACAACTTGGCCCTAAAAGATACGTTTTGGATTTCGATGAGACCGGGTTTCCATATTTGGACATCCGAAAACCACATCGATCCAAATTAACAATAGGTCGTGAATCTGAAGTGGAGATGAAGATTCAGAATGTAAGGGTTATCGTCGTTAACTCTGAGGGTGATTCCAAAATGAGTGTAACGAGATAATGCCTTCGGTTTCGTTCGAACCCGGAACGAACTTGCATGGATTGAATGCTTTCAGCACATCGTCAGGCGGGCGATGAGCATTCTAAGGAATATGTTCTGTAAAGGTAATCGTAGCCTCAAGCCTCATCAACCGGGAATGGCTAAAACAGGGGAGGTGCAGCAAGGTTAGGTGGGTCATACCCAAGGAGGACAAGATTTTCCCCTGTCTAGATGTCCCTTTCTATTCGGCTTAGTGAGCGGTTTGTCACGCCAACTGCGGGGTTATCTTGTTCGAGACTGTTCAGTAAGGAATGGTTCCGGCCTTGTGTTGTAGGGGGTCGGCAATGATCCTCGGTACAGTGATCTAAGCCCCGTACTGTAACGGGCGGTACCCTAGTAGCCCTGCCATTGTATGGAACCCATTTTCCAAAAAGCGCCCTCGGATTTGATTGTATTACCCACTTTGTGGCTAGTAGCTGGAATTTAAACATGTAATAATTTCGGCTATTTTATATTTACTTGAAAACACTAGACACTATTATAATATGACTGAATTTCCTATGAAATGTTTTGGTTAGCGTAAGGTAAAAACTTACCCGTATTTATGTATGGGGAGTCTTACGTGGTACCTTTCTTTTCCAATGTTTTTCAAAGTTAAACAATTTTAAACCGTTTACTGATACCAGACCCATGTCTGACCCGGAGTTTATATTTTGTGTTTTTCATAAACTCTTGGGTACTCAAATTTTTTACGAGTATCCAAGTGATAGGTTCTTGGATTGTTGAGTTCTGGAGGAGCTTGGAGCAAGAGCCCAGACGTATGTAGATATCTATCTAGTTCCGCTGTGTTAGTTAGAGTGTGCTGTATTTTGGGATGTATGTAGTGACAGATGTATATATGATTGTCATGTGTATGATATTGTATAACTCTGATATATGTAAACAGTGTAATTGTTATGTGATATATTATATTTTGTTCCGTTTCCGCTATGAGATTCTATTGTTGTTGTTCTTTATTTCTTTTCTTTTCTATTTCTACCCCTTTCTTTCCTAATGATGATACGTCTTTCTGGGAGTAGAAGGGCGGGTCATCACAATAGAGTTAGGTTAGTTAGTAGCGGGTGTCGCGAGTTTATGTGTGTAAGCGTGTAACTACTTAATTGCTAGTAGAAACCTTGGGGGCAACACGTAGGCAGGGTTTTGCCGAAGCTAGGTAAATTCTGCGTCGTTCTATTTCTGCATTTATTATTCTGCTATTATCTATGCTGCTATTATTCTACGATCTGTGTTGAAATTATTTTATGAGCTTCCACAATTAACTTTTATAATTAATAGCATCACCCTATTCACCCCCTCCCTCTGGGGTGAAATCGATCCTACAAAAAATGTTTAGGTTATCGTAAGGTAAAAACCCGACATGTTTATTTGTGGCGTGGTCTTACGAGATACCTTTGTTTTCAAAGGACTTTTGAAAATATTAATAATCCAAGTGAGGGTGTTTTCTCATGTTGGTTTTACATACTGACTTGGGCGTTGTTTATTAAGATGCTCGAGTCAGACCGGGTTGAACAGATTCTGGACAGGATGCTAAGGAGCTCAAGGGACGAGATGGTTGTCAAAGCGTACATCCATATTTGTTATGAATTCCGCTGTGTAAGGACAAGCTACTAAATTGTCCATATTGACTATTGGTTAATGTACTCTGATGATTTTAAGTATATATGACGGTACAGATTTCTTTGTATTTAAGGCTATTATTATATATTATATTTTTTCCACTATGATTGTGAGATTCTGATGTTGTTTTTATCCTCTTCTTCTACCTCTTTCTTCATTTACCCTAATGACCTAGTATTTCCTGCACTTGAATATTCATAAGTTCATATAATGAACGTATAAATGTCGATTTTTGAGAGTCAAAAATTCTTGGGTGTTACAATAAAAATTGCTTGGGTTTATCATTTCAACCCATAATGATTTTTCCTTATTTTAAAATATCATTTGGGTATGTATCATTTCAACCCATAGGGAATTATTAGACTAACAAGGAACTTGCAGGGTGAGAACAATGGCATAATAATAAAAATAACATACACACCAATGACAAATATGATCATAATTAATAGTTTAAACAATATATACACACACAACATGTTATTGGTGTTATAGGTCGATATAGGTAAACCAATGTAAATTATAACATATCTTACTTAACACTTAAATTTTAAACCAATTCAAAATTTAACAACATATTTCAATCTCCATTACATGTGAATTAAATTTACTAAATATAAGGATGTTAACTGTGAGTGGTTTCTCACCTTTCGAGGCTAAAGAACAACGTGAATAAGGAGCAAACGGACACGGATAAGCACGTAACGAACAAGCGGGACAACGACAAAGCTAGAAAATTACTACCACATTGGTCAGGATAGCAGCGTAACAAATCAAAACACAGCTTGATATAAATGGAAACAAAATATATATATGTATTTTCTTTTTTTCCTTAAAATCAATATTCAATTTAAAACACATATATAAAATATATATATATATATATATATATATATATAAATTATGTTTAGAAATCAATATCTATTAAAACTCATATATTAAAATCAAAATATCCATTTGAAGCTTATAAAACTAAAAGTAAAAAACAAAATCATAAACATCACCCTTTAAGAATACCTGGAAAGGTAGAAAGAAAAAGAAATATAAAAGTTGGCAGGAGCAGGTTTCGGCCAAAGCAAAATATAATCATACTTCCTAGGATACATCTATACAAATTATAAATATGTTATTACTATTATATATATATATACATATATATATATATATATATATATATTATATGTGTATGTATAACATAAAAATTGAATACACTTTATATATAGAACTGTAAAACAAAAGAAATCATGAACTTACAATTTTTTTATAAGAAGATAATGCTAGCAGAGATAGTTCGAAACAAAATATGAATGTAGCCTATATATACAAACCTTATATATACAAAAGGTAAATTGATAAGTAGGTGCAGGTAAAAAGTATATGTGTGTGTATATAGAAATTAACTTTATATATAAGCAAGTAAAAAAAAGTATACATACATACAAACTTTATATATAAGCAGGTAAATTGTATACATCTATACAAACTTTATATATTAGCAGGTAAAAAGGTATACATACATATGAACTTTATACATTTCATTGCGAGGACAGAAGCAGGCAACTGATAGAAAGAGAGGGGTGTGAGGACCCCCAAATCCGTACTCCTTGAATATACACTAATCTCCGTAGATTAATTCAAGATGAACAGAAATACGAATTCTCAATGTTTAAGAAAAAGAAAAAGGAAGAAGAAGAGAGAAGAAGATAGAAAATAGAGGGAAAAGAAAATAGAAAGAACGGAAAGAAAACAACAGAACAATAACAGAATCTCACAATTCGCAGCGGAACAACATATAATAATAAATGAATAATCTTTAAACAAAGAACTATATCAGTTATTACATTACATCACGTTACATCATCATCAGAGTGTACAACAACAAACAACAACAAACAACGGAAAAGAAATACTATATACTAATAATACGCCATGCCATCCAGCTTGCATCCTGCAACTCCTGAATATCCAGAATATCCTGATAAATCTTAACTCTTGACTGGCCGTGTGGAAATTGGTGGGCACCCAGAGTTTAGAAAGGAAAACAATAAACTCCGAGTCAGTCATGTGACTGGTGTGGGAACTCAAAACAGTTTATTTATCTTTGAAATCAAAATAGAGGAATATTTTTAAGTCAATTCGCAATGCTTTTAAAAATGAGACTACCATAAGGCCTCCCGCACACACACACAATGCAAACGCAGAATCGGAGGAGATTTCTCCTTATGATAGTCAAAGATGCTTGATACGTATTAAAAAGAACATTTGATATTACTATTAGTGCATAGTGTAGGAAAAATTCATTTCGAAAGTAGAATATAAATCCTAGCCAACATACGACCATTATCGTATGCCTACTATGGCTAACTATGTTCAATAGCAGGTTACCGCCACATTCCATAGCAGGTTATACAACTAAAACCGTACAAGTCTCGTATTGTTTCTTTGGATTTCCAACGAATGGTCAGGCCAAGGAACTTCCCATTGCCACATGAGAACGCCTCTGGATGGACGTCCCCGAGAACCAAACCGGATCTCCACCAACACAAGGCCGGGTTACCCCTGACTGAGTAAAAACTGACCGAGTATGCCATCCCCCGGTCCTTTGGGACCTTTAACCGAGCGCTCATCACCATCATCACACAATCATAACAAAGTGTTTCAACATGAGTAAGTATCTGGGCTCCATACCATGATACCACCCTTTTCCAGAAGGAAATGCACATACCCTAAAGGGCGCTACCCCTAATAACCTTGCTGCATCTTTCCTGTTTTGACCATTCCCGGGGTGTGAGGCTCGACGAAGTCTCGTCCACAAAAACATACTTTATACAAAAGCCATGCTTTGGGTCAACAAATGATCATAGAAATGATCACCAGGATAGACGATCAAATAAATGATCCTATCACAAATAATCAACACAATGATCATTTCACAGCAACACTCAGCATGTCACATTACCAAATTGGGAATATATCGCTGATAACCTTCAACTACATAACCTCTGAGCTCGTACGTCTCAGAGAAGGGTGTTAAGCAAAGAAAATAAATTCTCCGCCACCAACAGAAATATATTTGAAAGAAATCGGCTTTATATCTCAATTTATAACGTCAGACATACAATCCATACAAGTCTGTTCCGGGATCGAACAGAACCGAAGGCACTTACAAAGAAGTCCTTGCAATCCGGATATCCACAATCCTGATCGGATTTCCCATCACTTAGGGAGTCTCTATACCGTTGCAACTCAGTGCAGAGACAATCGATAGGTCATCCTATCGCTCTCACAAATATCCGGTCTTCAACACCGGTCATCAATGCTATCCATTACGTCGTATCACTATTCGGAAAGGGTAATCCGAATAACGAGTGCAATAATTTAAAAATAAGTGTGCATTCAATTTCAAGAAAATCACAACAAATACCTTTCAAAGGTAAATATTGATAGTCGGTTATTGAACTATCAATGGATATGCACAACATCACCAGATTCCAAATAATTTTCCAAATTATTTATTTCCCAAAAATATCTTTACAAGATATATAATTTCAATACTTCAAAAATAAATCAATATTTATTTTTTTAAACAAACTCCACTTTCTTTTATAAATTCCATTGTGAATTTATATTCCAAAATATCTATGAATATATGATTTCAATTATTCGTTTTCAATTTATCTTCAAAAAGATAAATTCTCTAGGCTTTTCATTTTGCATTGGAAAAACATTTCCATGCTTATTTATTAATAAGTAATTCACAATCCATTTATTTTCAACACTTGGAAAATATTCAATATACTTAAATCGAAACTTAGTATATATTTCATTCTTTAAGGAAATCATTCTCTTATCCATATTTGTTTGGGCCAAAACGAATGTTGCGTAAAACATCGTTACGACGTCCCAAAATCACTAGTATAGGGATTCGAATTTAAGACAGATATATAAATCCCAATACTATACAAAACAATTCCTTTCGGAAATCATTTACTATAACAACAGTGTTATAGTCCACCATTTCCTTCTATTTCTCGAAAACGTCTATTTCAACAATAAATGTTGAAATCTAGGGTTTCGAATCTCAACACATTTTTAAACATCATTAGATTGTTTTAATTCTATTTAAAATATCACATTCTAAACATTTTCTTTAACGTATTATTCACTATTCAAAAACGTGAATATACTTCGTTAACAAATTTCATCCTTCTATACATTTTATCTTAAAGGATTATTCACTGTCTATAACGTGAATATAACTCCATAAATAAGTTACAACAATTTACTTATCAAAATAAGTCGTTGCGAATTCATAAAACAATGTTTATAAATTCTATTTCTATTTATTTTATATCAACTCCTTTTATAAATTCCTTTATTAACCTATCTCAATTCATATCTCAATGATATACTAAAGATTCATATTATAAGTTAAACACTTATAATTTATTTGTTTACAAGAATCGTTCTTTTAAACATCCCAATTTATAAATCTTATAACTTATAAGATTCATTTATTTATCAAAAAATCCATTCTTCAAATAACTTTTCAAATTTTATAAACCTACTGCTTATAAAATTCCATTTATAACTTCACTGTTTATAATTCTATAAATTTCATTCATTTATGAAATTCATTCACAATTCATTCTAACACTTATAAAAACTCGTTTTTATAATTCAAATATTTTGATTTACAAATTATCAATTTATAAATCTCTTATATAAATCAGTTTATATTATTCTTTTAAAACGTCTTTAATCTCCTTTATAATTTCACCATTTTGATTTATAAAATAATTAAATTTTATAAATCCTATTTTTAAACCTTTTTATAATAAATTCAAAATCCCAATTTAATCTATTTTCTAAAATCATTAACTCCATATTTTCAAAAATCAGTTTTTAACTATATTTCTCAAAAATATAATTTTTATAACATTAAAAATTATATCGTTTATTTATTTAAAATGAATCAATTCCAAACATATAGTATATTTTCAAAAATCACTTAAAAATCATTTTAAAATTCCAAAATTTGGTCCAATGATGCTACACACCAAATAGTCAATCACGACAACAACGACATCATATATCGATATGATAATCCATCAAATATCAAAATATCTGAAATCAAATAAATACTGTTGAGGAATCCAGTTGGATCCCTCCAACATGTTTTCCGGCATCCACAAACATTAGCACATTACCAATTCCGCTCCAGTACAGAATTATCGCGGTATATGGGATTTAAAATATTATCCGCTTAATAACGGCGCAATAGGCTCTCATCCGCTATACAATGCGGGAAATCAATAACTGCAATATATACATATGCCAGTATATATATATATTGCTATTATATATAATACCAATTTCATTGTTTATGAAATATTCGCGGTATATGTTTTTAATAAATAACATCCGCTTACTAACGACGCATAATGTCTATTTTAACAATCAATAGATAACAATCATCATTCAAACATGCATTCAAATATTTTAAATCTAACTATTTAAAATAAAATCGAAACTGATTCGTTTGAGTGAGAAGTTCTCACCGTGATTTTAATTTCGTTTTAGCGATTTATTTCAAATAAAATTAAACGGACGTTTAATTTTACCCGAAATTCTCACTAACTCCAAACGACTCCAATCCAATTGCATCGCGTAGTGCTCGTCCATACGATTCCAACGCAACTGGTTTCGCGCGTTTTCGACCTCGTATGAAAAGGATATGATTTTTCAAAATTTTACGAATTTATATGTATATAATTTACAACATTATTTTAAATTTTTAAACCTAAGTCTTTACTGGCCGTTGGATCTAGTTGAATGCATCAGGGCCGTGCAACATCTTCTTCCATCTCTTCGTTCACGCGCGTGAATTCCTGAAGCAAGGCCGAACCCATACAAAAAAAAATTAGGGTTAATAACTACGGCCTCCACGCTTGATGAAAATTCAATCAGGGAGTTCCATTTTGAAGAGCACGACAAGTACAATACTCGGCCAAGATGGCATGGAGCTCGGTCATCACGTTTTCATGCAACACGAGGCCGAACGCGCGACCTTCATCTCCTTTTTCCCGTTGATTCGTAGCTCCAATCTCGATCTCCACCGTTGAACACGAAGATCCTAGTGTGCTTGACATTTTCTTAGTTGAAAGTTTTCGAAACATTGAGTGGATTGGGAGATAATTGGAGGAGAAAGTAGGTGGTTTTCGGCCATAGGTTTCTGGTGGAGGCGGCTGTAGAATTAGGGTTAGGTTTATTTTTTTTTCTTTTTCTTGTGAAGGTGGGCTATTTATAGGAAAACGAACGACACTATTCATTCCGGAATTTCCAAACTCCGATTCATGGGCCGTAACCAGCGTTCCTAGGGTTTACCCCGCGTTCCGTACATAATGGAACAGGTTTCGGAAGCTAATTCGGTCATCTGTGCGAGTTATGGCAATAAACGTTCAATTTGAATTAAACCGATTTAAACGATTTTCTAGGCGTTTTAATTTGTTCCGGACAAACGGTAAATCCGATTGACACGAAATTTTAAACCTTACAATAATATCACATTACGGTTCCAATGAAATTGGTTTCGTCGAAATCCGAGACTTTTTGAAAAATGGCTATTTTAACTCGCCAAATTAATATTAAAAACAATTCGATGCGTTTCGAGCTGCCACGATCAAACGATAACTCCGATTGCTACGAAATTTAAAATCCGGTAATAACTAACTATTACGGATCCAATGGAACTAGTTTCGTCCAATTCTGAAACTGTTCAAAAATTGACTAATTTCACTAGTCGATTAAATATTAAAATATTCAATTTTCACAAATAAACTTTTAATTCGATTTTAAAAGTTCTAAAATATCATTCTAACTTCAACATGATAAAATAAAATTTTACAAATCATTTTCAACATATTTAACTCAATTTTCAATTATTTCTGGAATTTAACTTATTAAATTATTGATTTAATTATGCAATTAAATCCAATTATTCAAAATAAAATTTATTCGACTTATAAATTCACTTATTAATATTTAAAATTAATTAAATATTCAAATTTTAATTACTTAAAATTCTGGGTCGTTACAATCTTCCCCCCCTAAAAGAATTTCGTCCTCGAAATTACCAAGTAAGAAAAGTTACATAATCTATTAACTTTCCCAAAATTCATAGTTAAACTTCTTACAATAACTTTACTAAGTTTTCAAATCATACTTAGTTATCTTTTCAAAAACAACTACTATTGTTTAACTTTCAATTCCAAATCAAAGTCTAAGTTTTCAAAATTTTCCCAATTTTCTCAAATTTTTCTAACGCCTTAAATTTCCGGAAAAATTCGCCATAGTCTCCTTTGCGCGGCTCGATCCGAAAAAAAATGACAGTATATATATCACAAATATACATCTCATCAAGTAATGAGGCATCCCGCAGGGAAAAAATGTAAAAGTACGATATTTAATCCGAGATATGTACCTTATATTTTATTAGCGAGCATATACGGCTAATATAGCGCGAAAGCGAGCTCCAAATGCGAAGCAAACGCGATCCGCACCTACTAATCACTCAACAAACAACATGAGAAACATGTATATAGACAATAGTATCGATATACAACATATAGCAACATAATAACTATATATGCCAACATAGCAAATGCAGTAAAAGCAATATATTCAACCATCAACCAACTAGCATTCATAACCAATAAATATTCATTCATATTCTCATTAATATTCAATGAAATAGATTTTCAATTCAATCACATTTGATTCATTAACAGTGGATGTTTTTACTAACATTCATTTTCAATTAGTTTATATTCACTAATTTATATTCAAGTTGGTTCACTTCCAATCAAATTCAATTCTATTCAAGATTCACTTAACTTCCAATTGGATTTTAATTACTTTAGCTTCCAATTTCATTTATTCAATTTCATTAATACTTAATGAATTATATACAATCAACCAACAATCAAATAACAACCAATGTTTATTAATTGCAACCAAATTCCTTTGCTTATATTCATTTTGGTTTAACACCATCACTTTCAATTGGTTTAATTAAATTGATTTTCATTCAATTATTCAACTTCTAATAACATTAGATTTTAATGAATTAACATTTATATTCATTACTTCATATCAATTATTCACATTTAATTGATTAACATCAATTCATTAATTCAATTCAATTCAATTCAATTGCAAAAGTTGAATTTCATTTACATAACTTAAGTTCATATCCATTACTTAACTTTATTAATTTACTTTGATACCGAAATCAACTTCATTCAACATCACTTAAGTTAAATTCCATTTTATAAACATCACTTGGTTTTACTTAACTTAAGTTTCCACTTATAAATCAATTCAGCTTCCAAATTCTAAAGTAAATTTCCATTTAACTTTAAATTCATTTTTTATTTATAACTTATATTCATAAATATATTCATATAGTTTCACTTCTTATATATATAAGTTTATTTCACAATTGTAAATCACATTAATTATAATTTCAATTCTTATAATTCATTTGCTTATACAATTATTCTTTTATTTAGATTATTCAAACAACTAAACAATCAACTTATATACACTTTAATAATTCTGAAAAATTATTCCTTTATATATAAAATATAATTAAGGTAAAATTATTTCATTTACCCAATTTAAAACAATATCGTGTCGAATTGTTCTGTACAAGTGTTTAGAAACCCATTCGGCATAGTTTTGCAGACCGCGCTGACGAAAGTTCATATGCCACTCAACAAACCAATCATCACAATATAAAACAATTTTATATATTCACTAACAAATACGCTCTCATAGCTATTATTACTCTCAAACTCATTCTAGAGTACTACTGACTCTATCTCTAATGAGCAATACCCAACAGAACCATGGTTGTCGCTTAACCATATGCTCTGATACCACCTGTGAGGACCCGCAAATCCGTACTCCTTGAATATACACTAATCTCCGTAGATTAATTCAAGATGAACAGAAATACGAATTCTCAATGTTTAAGAAAAAGAAAAAGGAAGAAGAAGAGAGAAGAAGATAGAAAATAGAGGGAAACGAAAATAGAAAGAACGGAAAGAAAACAACAGAACAATAACATAATCTCACAATTCACAGCGGAACAACAAATAATAATAAATGAATAATCTTTAAACAAAGAACTATATCAGTTATTACATGACATCACATTACATCATCATCAGAGTGTACAACAACAAACAACAACAAACAACGAAAAAGAAATACTATATACTAATAATACGCCATGCCATCCAGCTTGCCTTCTGCAACTCCTGAATATCAGAATATCCTGATAAACCTTAACTCTTGACTGCCCGTGTGGAAATTGGTGGGCACCCAGAGTTTAGAAAGGAAAACAATAAACTCCGAGTCAGTCATGTGACTAGTGTGGGAACTCAAAACAGTTTATTTATCTTTGAAATCAAAATAGAGGAATATTTTTAAGTCAATTCGCAATGCTTTTAAAAATGAGACTACCATAAGGCCTCCCGCACACACACACAATGCAAACGCAGAATCGGAGGAGATTTCTCCTTATGATAGTCAAAGATGCTTGATACGTATTAAAAAGAACATTTGATATTATTATTAGTGCATAGTGTAGGAAAAATTCATTTCTAAAGTAGAATATAAATCTTAGCCAACATACGACCATTATCGTATGCCTACTATAGCTAACTATGTTCAACAGCAGGTTACCGCCACATTCCATAGCAGGTTATACAACTAAAACCGTACAAGTCTCGTATTGTTTCTTTGGATTTCCAACGAATGGTCAGGCCAAGGAACTTCCCATTGCCACATGAGAACGCCTCTGGATGGACGTCCCCGAGAACCAAACCGGATCTCTACCAACACAAGGCCGGGTTACCCCTAACTGAGTAACAACTGACCGAGTATGCCATCCCCCGGTCCTTTGGGACCTTTAACCGAGCGCTCGTCACCATCATCACACAATCATAACAAAGTGTTTCAACATGAGTAAGTATTTGGGCTCCATACCATGATACCACCCTTTTCCAGAAGGAAATGCACATACCCTAAAGGGCGCTACCCCTAATAACCTTGCTGCATCTTTCCTGTTTTGACCATTCCCGGGGTGTGAGGCTCGACGAAGTCTCGTCCACAAAAACATACTTTATACAAAAGCCATGCTTTGGGTCAACAAATGATCATTGAAATGATCACCAGGATAGACGATCAAATAAATGATCCTATCACAAATAATCAACGCAATGATCATTTCACAGCAACACTCAGCATGTCACATTACCAAATTGGGAATATATCGCTGATAACCTTCAACTACATAACGTTTGAGCTCGTACGTCTCAAAGAAGGGTGTTAAGCTAAGAGAATAAATTCTCCGCCACCAATAGAAATATATTTGAAAGAAATCGGCTTTATATCTCAATTTATAATGTTAGACATACAATCCATACAAGTCTGTTCCGGGATCGAACAGAATCGAAGGCACTTACAAAGAAGTCCTTGCAATCCGGATATCCACAATCCTGACCGAATTTCCCATCACTTAGGGAGTCTCTATACCGTTGCAACTCAATGCAGAGACAATCGATAGGTCATCCTATCGCTCTCACAAATATCCGGTCTTCAACACCGGTCATCAATGCTATCCATTACGTCGTATCACTATTCAGAATGGGTAATCCGAATAACGAGCGCAATAATTTAAAAATAAGTGTGCATTCAATTTCAAGCAAATCACAACAAATACCTTTCAAAGGTAAATATTGATAGTCGGTTATTGAACTATCAATGGATATGCACAACATCACCAGATTCCAAATAATTTTCCAAATTATTTATTTCCCAAAAATATCTTTACAAGATATATAATTTCAATACTTCAAAAATAAATCAATATTTATCTTTTTAAACAAACTCCACTTTCTTTTATAAATTCCATAGTGAATTTATATTCCAAAATATCTATGAATATACGATTTCAATTATTCATTTTCAATTTATCTTCAAAAAGATAAATTCTCTAGGCTTTTCATTTTGCATTGGGAAAACATTTCCATACTTATTTATTAATAAGTAATTCACAATCCATTTATTTTCAATACTTGGAAAATATTCAATATACTTAAATCGAAACTTAGTATATATTTCATTCTTTAAGGAAATCATTCTCTTATCCATATTTGTTTGGGCCAAAATGAATGTTGCGTAAAACATCGTTACGACGTCCCAAAATCACTAGTATAGGGATTCGAATTTAAGATAGATATATAAATCGCAATACTATACAAAACATTTCCTTACGGAAATCATTTACTATAACAACAGTGTTATAGTCCACCATTTCCTTTTATTTCTCGAAAACGTCTATTTCAACAATAAATGTTGAAATCTAGGGTTTCGAATCTCAACACATTTTTAAACATCATTAGATTGTTTTAATTCTATTTAAAATATCACATTCTAAACATTTTCTTTAACATATTATTCACTATTCAAAAACGTGAATATACTTCGTTAACAAATTTCATCCTTCTATACATTTTATCTTAAAGGATTATTCACTGTCTATAACGTGAATATAACTCCATAAATAAGTTACAACAATTTACTTATCAAAATAAGTCGTTGCGAATTCATAAAACAATGTTTATAAATTCTATTCCTATTTATTTTATATCAACTCCTTTTATAAATTCCTTTATTAACCTATCTCAATGCATATCTCAATGATATACTAAAGATTCATATTATAAGTTAAACACTTATAATTTATTTGTTTACAAGAATCGTTCTTTTAAACATCCCAATTTATAAATCTTATAACTTATAAGATTCATTTATTTATCAAAAAATCCATTCTTCAAATAACTTTTCAAATTTTATAAACCTACTGCTTATAAAATACCATTTATAACTTCACTGTTTATAATTCTATAAATTTCATTCATTTATGAAATTCATTCACAATTCATTCTAACACTTATAAAAACTCGTTTTTATAATTCAAATATTTTGATTTACAAATTATCAATTTATAAATCTCTTATATAAATCAGTTTATATTATTCTTTTAAAACGTCTTTAATCTCCTTTATAATTTCACCATTTTGATTTATAAAATAATTAAATTTTATAAATCCTATTTTTAAACCTTTTTATAATAAATTCAAAATCCCAATTTAATCTATTTTCTAAAATCATTAACTCCATATTTTCAAAAATCAGTTTTTAACTATATTTCTCAAAAATATAATTTTTATAACATTAAAAATTATATCGTTTATTTATTTAAAATGAATCAATTCCAAACATATAGTATATTTTCAAAAATCACTTAAAAAATCATTTTAAAATTCCAAAATTTGGTCCAATGATGCTACACACCAAATAGTCAATCACGACAACAACGACATCATATATCGATATGATAATCCATCAAATATCAAAATATCTGAAATCAAATAAATACTGTTGAGGAATCCAGTTGGATCCCTCCAACATGTTTTCCGGCATCCACAAACATTAGCACATTACCAATTCCGCTCCAGTACAGAATTATCGCGGTATATGGGATTTAAAATATTATCCGCTTAATAACGGCGCAATAGGCTCTCATCCGCTATACAATGCGGGAAATCAATAACTGCAATATATACATATGCCAGTATATATATATTGCTATTATATATAATACCAATTTCATTGTTTATGAAATATTCGCGGTATATGTTTTTAATAAATAACATCCGCTTACTAACGACGCATAATGTCTATTTTAACAATCAATAGATAACAATCATCATTCAAACATGCATTCAAATATTTTAAATCTAACTATTTAAAATAAAATCGAAACTGATTCGTTTGAGTGAGAAGTTCTCACCGTGATTTTAATTTCGTTTTAGCGATTTATTTCAAATAAAATTAAACGGACGTTTAATTTTACCCGAAATTCTCACTAACTCCAAACGACTCCAATCCAATTGCATCGCGTAGTGCTCGTCCATACGATTCCAACGCAACTGGTTTCGCGACCTCGTATGAAAAGGATATGATTTTTCAAAATTTTACGAATTTATATGTATATAATTTACAACATTATTTTAAATTTTTAAACCTAAGTCTTTACTGGCCGTTGGATCTAGTTGAATGCATCAGGGCCGTGCAACATCTTCTTCCATCTCTTCGTTCACGCGCGTGAACTCCTGAAGCAAGGCCGAACCCATACAACAAAAAATTAGGGTTAATAACTACGGCCTCCACGCTTGATGAAAATTCAATCAGGGAGTTCCATTTTGAAGAGCACGACAAGTACAATACTCGGCCAAGATGGCATGGAGCTCGGTCATCACGTTTTCATGCAACACGAGGCCGAACGCGCGACCTTCATCTCCTTTTTCCCGTTGATTCGTAGCTCCAATCTCGATCTCCACCGTTGAACACGAAGATCCTAGTGTGCTTGACATTTTCTTAGTTGAAAGTTTTCGAAACATTGAGTGGATTGGGAGATAATTGGAGGAGAAAGTAGGTGGTTTTCGGCCATAGGTTTCTGGTGGAGGCGGCTGTAGAATTAGGGTTAGGTTTATTTTTTTTTCTTTTTCTTGTGAAGGTGGGCTATTTATAGGAAAACGAACGACACTATTCATTCCGGAATTTCCAAACTCCGATTCATGGGCCGTAACCAGCGTTCCTAGGGTTTACCCCGCGTTCCGGACATAATGGAACAGGTTTCGGAAGCTAATTCGGTCATCTGTGCGAGTTATGGCAATAAACGTTCAATTTGAATTAAACCGATTTAAACGATTTTCTAGGCGTTTTAATTTGTTCCGGACAAACGGTAAATCCGATTGACACGAAATTTTAAACCTTACAATAATATCACATTACGGTTCCGATGAAACTGGTTTCGTCGAAATCCGAGACTTTTTGAAAAATGGCTATTTTAACTCGCCAAATTAATATTAAAAACAATTCGATGTGTTTCGAGCTGCCACGATCAAACGATAACTCCGATTGCTACGAAATTTAAAATCCGGTAATAACTAACTATTACGGATCCAATGGAACTAGTTTCGTCCAATTCTGAAACTGTTCAAAAATTGACTAATTTCACTAGTCGATTAAATATTAAAATATTCAATTTTCACAAATAAACTTTTAATTCGATTTTAAAAGTTCTAAAATATCATTCTAACTTCAACATGATAAAATAAAATTTTACAAATCATTTTCAATCATATTTAACTCAATTTTCAATTATTTCTGGAATTTAACTTATTAAATAATTGGATTTAATTATTCAATTAAATCCAATTATTCAAAATAAAATTTATTCGACTTATAAATTCAATTATTAATATTTAAAATTAATTAAATATTCAAATTTTAATTACTTAAAATTCTGGGTCGTTACAAGGGGCATGGGTGGAAGTTGATCTACGGCCAAGGCTTGAGGTAGATGGCCGATGATGGAAAAAAGGAGGGGCGATAAATGAAGGTGCGTGCGGATCTGATGGGTTGCGGGCTTGGGCTTCAGTTGGACTTGGAGGTGGAGGGAGGTTGAGTTGAAGGGGAAAGGCATTCAAGTGGGTTTTCTAGACGGTGGCTGCCGTGTTTGAGGTGGAGGCATCATGAGGCGAGGTTGGTTGAGTGAGGGAAGCAAGGGCAAGGTGGGTTGTTCGGGTTTTGGCAGCGGGAAAGGAGATGCATGGTAGAGGCATTCGGGTTTGTCGAGTGCCTAAGGTGGATCTATAGTGGAAAGCTTTGGCGGCTGGGAAGTTTTGGTTTGTAGCGAGGGGAGGAGGTGATGGATGGGTTCGAAAATGAAGGAGCGAGCGGATTTCTTAGATGTGGGAAAAAAACGAACAATTCTAGCATGCAAACTTAGTTTACCTTAACAATATTTTTTTAAATGGCAGAGTATAGAACGAACAAAGAGAAAGAGAAATGAACCGAAAAAACTGAAACAACACAGATTATATTGGAAATAGGGAATAGTAATAGCCAATATTTTGAATTATTTATAGCAAGTGGCTATTGGTTTTTAACCGGTTAGTAAATGAATGGCATAGGTAAATCAAAAGGCTCAAACATGTAGCGATACGGCTAAACTTTTCTTAGATTTTCTGCGTATGGGACATAGAAATACAGAATTGAATATACTATGGAGATCAGCACGAAGAGACGAACAGAATGGTACACAGATATCAATGATACGGGCATCCTATCAAAAGTCTATATCCACTGCCAAAATGCTGCTAAAACGTCGAAAATAAGATAAAACGAGGCTATAGCAGTCCGAATTTGGCGAAACGAATTACGATGTCTCACTTATAAAATGTTTTACAATTTTATTATGCAAAAATATTCAGATTTCAAAAAAAGTTTATTTCCATCAAATTAACTGATTTAATTTGAAATTGAAAATCACACAACAGAACCAACTTTCATATTTTCCAACGAATATCTGACACTTGCTACGTTTAAATAGGCATATTAAAAATATCAAATTTTCATTGTCAAATTTTAATTATTTATTTTCATGAAAAACTTAGTTAATTGCGTTATAAAAATCGTTATAATTCTCAGGTCGTTACATTCTCCTCCACTCAAAACTTTTCGTCCTCGAAAAGGAACAAGATAAGAGAATATAAGCAATAGAAAAGAAAGATGGATTTGAAATACTTAGCACCTGGTAAAATATTTAATTCAGAACCATATAAATTTCATTTATTCTATTTCATTCACATAGTATATTTCCTTTAATGTCAATATCACTTATATAACCCTTCGACAAATTATTTAAGCTTAGTATTAACATTCCATATTCATTCACTTAACATATTTTGCAACATATATTAAATATATAAACATATATTATAACTACTCAATTATTATTTTAAAAAAATACCCCTGGCAAAATTTCATTTCTGGAAATCTTATTACCTAGATTTATTTTGTATAATATCCAATTACATATTCTCAATAATATTTTAACTTTTTAAATATTTCAGGTAAGTTATATATGTTTTAGACTGCAGATGAATATTATGCAAATAAATTTTATCTAGGTTCAACTATTTCAAGTTTTTTAAATTCCATTTCTCATTTTAGACACTCCACTTATTCAAAAATTATGCTTCATTTTAATGACTGAAAATCATTACTTAACATAAAACTTGAGAGTTAAATTTTCGGTTTCGCTTCAAACAATTTTGAAATAAATACACAGACTCACACACACACACACACACACACACACACATATATATATATCTGTGTGTGTGTATATATATATATATTTGTCCATCAAGTCATACTCAAAGAATTCAATCAAATCTATTTTCCAAAACAAAAGTGCAGTAAAGCCATTAAGTGGTCTCTCCACTCCGAGACTCGAAAATGAATGTCGATGATGCTACAGTCATCATCAAAATTATTTTCCAGCACAAAAGAGAAGAGTACTGACATAGTTCATTTAAAATTATTTGGAAATAATTTACATTCGAAAATACTTTCAAATAATATATATTTCCCAAAACTTTGAAAACCAAATTTGAAAAGCACCGGAAATTAAATTCTTAAATCCTTAATTTTAAATTCATTTCATTTGCAAAATAGATTTATAAACCAAGTTTTAAAATTTCGTCTTCTTATAACACACCACAATAGTTGATGGTTTAGAAATGTTGACAAAATAACAAATGAAAATCTAGTAGTATCATTTCTATCAACCAATTCATTTAATTATCAAAATTCAGAAAATTATACTTTTATATATAAAATATAACCATACATAAAACTATTTCATTTACCAATTTCGAAAACAGTATTGTGTCTGTTTTCATTCAAGTATTTTGGAATTCCTATCGATAGCATTGGCCAGATGAATCGATCAGAACCCAAAATTCGAACTTAACAACTCAAACAACACAATATAAAACATTTTAATATTAATTACAAATACATTCTCTTATATGATGATTCAAGAATGGTTTTTAGAACAACGATAGAGCTTCAAATTTAGAGGGTCCTTAATCAAAGAGAATCCTAACTATGAAGATAGGCTTGAATGGAAGATAAGATAATTAGATTGTAAAAGACAAAGATGGATAGTCTTACATTAGTCGCGGCGACCTTAACCGGGTCAACCGAGACTTCGAAAAGATGAGAATATCATTAGCAAAAATAGGGACAAACTTGCTGAGAACATCACGGCAAAGGCGATTCATGAGATCGCCAAAGAAGGCGGGTGCATTGGTTAATCCAAAGGCATGACATACCATTTATAGAATCCATTCTCTGGGAAGGGGGCCAACATTTCAAGCTCCAGGAATAAGATCGATGCAAAATTCAATTTCCCATTTAGGAGGTAGAGAAGTGACTTCACCAAAACATCATGATAATCCCTGGCTACCGGGGAAGTCATAATCACTAGGCTGAGAATCAAGCGAGTGGACAAAACTGCTTGCATAAATCCGAGGCAATCGAAATTCGATCATAAGAGAATTACCCTTGTCGTTTACTAAAGAAATGGTTCAGCCTTTTGCAAAAGGTAACGATATCAAAATCGAGGACATAGAAATCTCCAGTTAATCGACACCTGTTGTAAAGGAGTTTCACCCCTTTACAAACCATACAAAGGTTGGCGGGACCGCCGATGGAATTAATCACACATAAGGATGTAGTTGCCATTCTAGGTCATAGGATGTGCTCAAATTTATTATAGAGATCAACAGAATTAGAGCTATGGGATGTTGTAGTATCAAGAAGAAAATGAACTGAAAAAGATAAGATTGGATTTCAAAATGAAGAGAATGTTCAAAAATTCAAAAGATATCGAAATCAAAGAGGATCCTAATGAAGAATTTCAAGCCTGAATGAATATAATTCTGTAATTAATTTCACTCATTCTAGGGTATTACTACTCTATCTCTAATGAGTTTTACTCCATATGCTAGGTTTTTCCTAAATCAGAGCTCTGATACCAATTGTAACGACCCTCTATTTCGAACCATTCGAACTGACAATCATCCACACATGTCAGACTTCAATTACTCAAAACAATAGATTATTAATTTATATTTGAAAAAACTTAGCATATATAGTAAATAAATCAACCACAGAATCACAGGCATAGAGTAATACATTAATAAGATGTGGAATAAATAAATAGTAGTTCATGAAGCTACTATATACACACCAGAGTGAAAAAAATACTACATAAATCTCAAATACAAAGAAGTTTCGAATACAAAATCAACTAACAAGTCTGAATATAAACAACTGGTAATAACTGAAATTACTGAAGCTGAACAGATAGAAAATAGATCTCCGAGCAAAGCTCCAAAGGTATGTCTCAAAAGCCATGACACTCAATCTGACCCGAGCATAAAGCAAACACAAAACACTCGAGTCAAGATTAACATTCTTATACCAGTAAATCAACTCAAGTGAAATGTCCAAGTGAAACACAAATAACTTAAAGGATGTTCGGGATTCCACCCTTTATGGATCTGTTAAAATATCTACCTACATAGTACAATACGCTACATAGATAATGTCTATTGTAAAGTAAACAATTAAAATAGCGTTAACGCATTACCCATACCCCTCTTAACACATTTTTATATATTCCCGTAGTCTATACAATACCGTAATTCCTCCGTACCAAAGGGCTATCAGAGAGCACTCCATAGGTATGGTACAAACCAAACACATAGAAGGTGCGATAAGGCATGTGACAAGGCACGCGAGGTAATTCTAGTATAGAATTCTTCCGTTTGCACTACCGGACAGGTGGTAACACATAGCAGCTGCAACCGCCCACCTCCAGACACACTCTCATAATCAAAGCTGCACCCAATCAAATCACAAAATAATAGAATCGTATCGAAGAAGCATGCTTGATCGGAGGTGCGACCTCACTTGGCCCAGTATAGCTCCTGTTTTAGCCACATCAAGCTGACTCGCGGGACTCAGGGCTGCATTAATACCTCATACAAAATCGTCGCCAAACCATCCTACTTCGTTCTGGAATCTCCACCACGTACACATTTGTCAAAGTGGTTTACGGTATTGGCAGAGACTATGACAATATCTGATCTCGGTTTCTTTAACAACCAAACACTTATTTCACACCGTAGTCTTTTTATAAAATCACTTTTATAATCGTTTCAAACAGTTCATACTTCATATCAAAACATCATATTCATTTCCCAATCACATCAATTTCGAAATCATATTTACTTTCGAAATCATATTCATTCCAAAATCATGACCACAAAATAGTTTAAACCATCATGTCAAAATATTTGCATTTAAATCCATTAAATTTAAACCATAACAGTTCCAACTTAAACAGTTTAAATATCGAAAATAGTTTATATATATTGAAATAATTAAAAATAGGTTTATGTATTTAAAAATATGTTATAGATGAAAATAGTTTATATATTAAAAAAAATATACATTCAATTAGAGTTTATGTCGAAAATAGTATCAAATTGGAATTGTTTCTTCCACTTTCAAAAATCAACCCAAACCAACTTTAGTTCAAAAATTCAATTTAAATCGATCTTAATTGAACAATTCAAATTAAAAGGGTAAAGGTTCAGTTCAATTCTCATTAAACCATTGTAGTTTGTATCGATTTCAAATACAGATTTGAACTACTAATTTAAATCATTCCTATTTCAATAGGTTTCAAAGTTTAAATATTCAAATATTTATAATAACTTAGTTTCATAAATTTCATTTATATTTCAAATTCAACTTTAATTTTATTTTAATTTTGAAATATTCACTTAATTATTTTAATAACCATTTAAATAAAATTCTCGATTACAAATTTAAATCAAAATTAAATATTAGATCACAATTTATTTAAATTTGAAATATTCATTTAATCAACTTTAGTTAAACATTAAATAATGTCTCAAATTACAAATTTAAATCAAAATTAAGTACTCAAATTCAATTTTATTTAAATCTAAAAATATTCATTAAGTCCTCTTTAATCAAAATCAAGTTATCAAGTTATAAAAACATATCTTTAAAATCTCAAAATCAATAAGCTCGAATCAAATGTTATTTAAATTCAATTCTAAACAAAGTTAATTATAAACCAATTCTTATTTAAATTCAATTCTTAACAAATTTGAAATCAGTTTTACATCTTTTCGTCCTCTCATGTCCTCTCCCACAGTCCCTCATGACCTTATCCCTCTCGTCAACTCAGTTGTACCAACACTCACCATCACTGACAACCCTATTCCTCCCCAAACAACCGCTGCCGTGTCTGACTTGCCTCCTAGCTCCTCTTCTCCAATGCCTTTGACACCCATTACTGTCCCTTCGATCACCAACAATGACCATAACCAGCCATACCTTCTCCCCTCTGCACTTCCTCCTCCCCCAGTTCCCCCCCTCCCTGTTCCCCCTGACCCTTTCCCTCCTCAACCTCCTTCCACTTCTCCACTACCCCAACGGAAATGGACTTCACTCTTTAGGCATAAACCAAAAAATGCTGGGAAGTACATCCCCGTTGTCCTGAATCCAGTGTATGAAAATGATGTTTTAGTTCCAAACCAAGCCGTTCTTGAAGCTGGAGATGATATCTGGAAGGAAACGCTGGCTGGCTTTTTCTTAGATAAGCCTTTGTCATATACTGCAGTTATAACTAAACTTAAAAAGATATGGAGATTGAATGGCACTGTCTCAGTTAAGTCAGATGGTTTCATTTTCTTATTTAACTTCACGTGTTCTGAAGACAGAGGTAAAATTCTACAAAGTGACCCAATTATAATGAACAATAAGTTGTTCATTGTCAAACCATACGATGCAGCTATAAGTAATGTATCTGGTTCAATTAGTGCTGTTCCAGTTTGGGTTCAGATGTACAACCTACCAATATATGCTTGGTCACCGCTTGGGATCAACTGGCTTAGTAGTCACTTGGGTAGGATGTTGTGTATGGATGAAATGACGGAAAAACAAGAAAGACTGAGCTTTGCCAAGTGTTTAGTTGAAGTTAAACCTGATAAGGAGCTTCCTGATGAGTTTATGGTAAACTAGTGGAAGGTGGACATCAAAAAATTTATGTGCAGTATTTGTGGAAACCAGATATATGTTTTCTATGTAAAAAATTTGGGCATTCAACAGACGGCTGTGATAGAACAGAAAAGAATATAAATGAGGAAAACAAGGAAGCAAGAAGAAATGCTAATAAAACAAGCAAGGATGAGACAACTGTGTTGGACCGTGATAATAGAAACGTCAAGACATTCAAAAAGCGAAATATCAGAATATGGCAGCGTGTGAGCAAGGAAAAGGTAGAGAATGATGTTAAGAAAAATAAAACGATTCAAAGTAGAGGAAGTAATGATGAAAACAAGAATGACAAAGAATGGAAGAGTGAAAGGCGTAATAATGAACTATGTGGTGAAAAGGAAGATAATGTTGAAGGTATGGAAGAAGGTGATGCTGCCAACAAACGAATATTAGAAGATGATGTGATTAAGGATAAAAGTTATGAAAAGGAGGGGATAAATGATGATAAAGATGTACCAGTAAAACTCTTAGTATATAACAAATTTGATGCTCTCCTCAATCTGGAAGAGGAGGAAAATACGTCTGAACTGCTAGAAGATAATATGAAAGATGGAATGCAAGGCCAAACAGTTAATGAAAGTAATGAGGCAGAAGTAGGTGAGATTCACTTAATGCAACAAAAAATGGTGGAAAGAAGAATACAACACAAAGGAAATGCACGGTGGAACGAATGGTAAATGAGTTACAGAGTCCTGTTTCTAGTGGTGTAGAGAACAGTTATGATGAATTAAATGGTGATAGTAAAACAGGAGAAGAAACAAACTCAAGTGGCAGAAAAAACATAAAGAAAGGTAACAAATTTTCCATGCACAGAAGTAATGCGCGAAAGTCAAAAAACATGCTCAGTGAACATGACACATGTACAGCGTATCAAACCGAAACCCAAACTTCCGATCACGCGCCGATTAACCCCAGCCTATCTGCTCAACATATTTATTCCAAAATCATTCCACCATCAGCTTATAAAGCACCACCTCCTTTGGCTTCGAACGCTATGCAATCCAATCCCCTGGATCCATTACATGCTACTCAGAACACCTCCCCTATGCTTAAGGAAACTTCAAACCACGAAATCACTCCACTTTCAACTGCAATTCCTAACTACCTGTCCTCGAATCAGGAAGTGACTAGGCGAATGAAGATTGAGATTCTCAATGCTCGTGTTATCCAATGATGACAAGCATTGGAGCATTGAACAAACGAGGTGGACACCATGTTATCAAGCAACATCAGTGTATCCAGCTTATCAAAACTCACCACCTTTCAGCCTTAGAGATTCTTGAAACAAAGCTAAACCTTTCAATGACTATCAAAGCAGCGGCTTATATTAACCCAAACTGGAGTTATACATTTGAGTGCCCATACATCAAGCAAATATGGTTTAATGTTATGGCTAGGCTACATCGAGCTGATGTGTCTACTGATAACCTGTTGGAGTAGGAACGATTCCTTGCGGCCACTGGTATTAATAAGGTACGCTACAGATTTTATAACTCGGTGTTGAAGAGCTTCGTTAGCTCAGTTTGGAGAGAACGTAACATGAGATTGTTCGATGCTCCCAACGCAAAATCGGATGAAGCCATTAAGCAGTGGATAATTTATGAAATCAGGAATGCAAGTAGTCTTCTCTCTTTCTCTTTAGAGCCGGGGATATTTGCCGTATTTCAGAATAACTGACTGTGTTTGCTTTCCTTTTTTTTTCTTCCTGTTTTGTTTCTCCTGTTCTTGTTGCATCATGTCTTCCCTTGTATTCTTTGTGTTGTAGTTTGTGTAAAGTTCTGATTGGTGCAGCAATAAAATTGTCGGGGTCCATTTAACCCCATCGGCCTTGCCAAAAAAAATTCTTAACAAATTAATTTACAAATCAAATCTTATTTGAATTAAATTCTTAATAAATTTCATTATATTAGTTATTATTAAATTAAATCTTATTATTATTATTAAATCTATTTTTAATCTTATTTTATATATTTAAAGAAATAAAGTTATAAGTAAAATTTTATAATTTACATTTTAAAACTTAACTTATAATTTTAAAGTTTCCAAAACATATAAATTTAAAATCTAAATTTTACACATATTAAAATAAACATTTATATTATTATTGAAAAATCAATATTTATCATAACCATATATTTTCCTTTCAAAATTTCAGAAACTATCTAAAATAGACCAACGGTGTCTGTATATAGTTTTCTAACCTATGGTCAAATGATGCAGATATTTATCATTTCAGTCCGCAATTTAAATTTAATATTTTACCGGTATATATCATTTCTACCCGCAATTCCAAAATTCAAAGTCAATAAAAATCGCATGGGTTTATCATTTCAACCCATAATGAATTTTCCTTATTCTAAAATATCGTTCGGGTATGTATCATTTCAACCCATAGGGAATTATTAAACTAACAGAGAACTTGCAGGATGAGAACAATAGCATAATAATACAAATAATATACATATCAATGACAAATATGATCGTAATTAATAGTTTAAATAATATATACACACAACATGTTATTGGTGTCATATGTCGATACAGGTGAACAAATGTAAATTATGATATATCATACTTAACACTTAAATTTTTAACCAATTCAAAATTTGACAACATATTTCAATCGTCATTTCATGTGAATAAAATTTACTAAATATAAGGATGTTAAACGTGAGTGATTGCTCACCTTTCGAGGCTAGAGAGCAACAGGAATAAGTAGCAAATAGACACGGATAAGCATGTAACGAACAAGAAGGATAGCGACAAAGCTAGAAATCTGGAGCGACATTGGTCGAGACAGTAGAGAAAAATCACAAAATCAGCTTAATATAAATGGAAACAAAATATATATATATATATATATATATATATATATATATATATATATTATATCTTTTTTACAAAAATCAATATTCAATTTAAAACACATATTTAAAATAAAAACTATATATATACATTATATTTGGAAATCAATATCTATTAAAACTCATATATTAAAATCAAAATATCCACTTGAAGCTTATACAACTGAAAATATAAGAAAAATCATAAAACTCACCGTTTAAGAATAGCTGGAAAGGTAGAAAGCAAAAAAAGAAAGAATATAAAAGTTAGGCAGGAGCAGGTTTCGGCCAAAGCAAAATAAAATCATGCTTCTCAGGATACATATAATTATATATATATATATATATATATATATATATATATATATATATATATATACACACACACACACACACACACACACAGATATATATATTATATGTTATATATAGAATTGTTAAACAAAAGAAATCATGAACTTGCATTTTTTTTATAAGAAGAGAATGCTAAAGAGACATATCGAAACAAAATATGAATGTAGCCTATATATACAAACTTTATAAATATAAAAGGTAAATTGATAAGCAGGTGCAGGTAAAAAGTGTGTGTGTGTATATAGAAATTAACTTTGTATATATAAGCGGGTTGAAAAAAGTATATGTACATACAAACTTTATATATAAGCAGGTAAATTACATACATCTATACAAACTTTATATATTAGCAGGTAAAAAGGTATACATACATACAAACTTTATACATTTCATTATTAGGACAAAACGCAAGCAACAGATATAGAGAGGGCAACGGGTGGAAGTTAATCTGAGGCCAAGGCTTAAGGTAGGTGGCGGATGAAGGAAAAAAAGGAGGGGCGGTAAATGAAGGTGGGTGCAGATCTGATGGGTTGCATGCTTGGGCTGCAATCGCGCTCGTAGACGAAGGGAGGTTGAGTTGAAGGGGAAAGGCATTCGAGTGGGTTTTCTGGGCGGTGGCTGCCGTGTTTGAGGTGGAGGCATCACGAGGCGAGGTTGGTTACATGAGGGAAACAAGGGCAAGGTAGGTTGTTTGGGTTCTGGTAGCGGGAAAGGAGATGCAAGGCAGAGGCGTTTAGGTTTTTCGAGTGGCTGAGGCGGATCTACAGTTTAAAGATTTCGCGGCTGGGAAGGTTCGGTTTGCAGCAAGGGGAGGAGTTGATGGATGGGTTCAAAAATGAAGGGGAGAGCGGATTTCTTGGATGAGGGAAGAAAATTAACAGTTCCAGCATGCAAACTTAGTTTAGCTCAACTATTTTTTTTAAATGGCAGAGTACACAACGAACATAGAGAAAGAGAAATTAACTGGAAAAACTGAAACAACGCAAATTTTGTTGGAAATAGGGAATAGTAATAGCCAACTTATTGAATTACTTATGGCAAGTGGCTATTGGGTTTTCAACCGGTTAATAAATGAATGGCACGGGTAAATCAAAAGGCTCAAACATGTGCCGATATGGCTAATCGTTTCTTAGATTTCGCTGTGTATGGGACATAGAAATATATAAGTGAATATACTGTGGAGATCAGCACAAAGAGACGAACAGAACGGTACACGGATATCAATGATACGACCATCCTATCAAAAGTAGATATTCGTTGCCAAAATGCTGCTAAAACACCGAAAATAAGATAAACGAGGCTAAAGCAGTCCGAATTTGACGAAATGAAATACGATGTCTCACCTAGAAAATGTTTTACATTTATGTAAAAATATTCAGATTTTAAAAACATTTTTTGGTCATCAAATTAACACATTTAAATTGAAATTGGAAATTACATAACAAAACCAACTTTTATATTTTCCGATCAAAATCTGAAACTTTCTACGTTTAAATAGACGTATAACAAATATTAAATTTTCATTATTAAATTTTAACTATTTATTTTCATGAAAAATTTAGCTAACTACGTTATAAAAAACGTTAAAATTCTTGGGTCGTTACACAACAAAATAGGAAAAGTAAACTAAACGCATAGTAAAAGATTAAACGTAGGGTCTAATAAAATGGTAAGGTGCATTTGGAGTAGCCTAGAGAGTCTAGATAAAGAGCCTAACAGAGTAGTTCATCGTAGATTTTTAGTACAGAAAGTGCACGTCCAACTTATTTAGCTTGGGCCAGAAGGAAGTATGAGGCTTCAACGGGACGTGAGCATTCTCTAGGATGGCCCTCTAGGGTAGGCCTAATGAAGCTGCGCCCTCGGAGGTAGGTCTGTAGGTGTTCTATCAAGAGAGTATGCCTTTTTCATTATAGGCCTAGTGAAGTGGACCTTTGTACGCAGTCAAAAGGTTGATGATGGGGTAGGATATTCGTATGATACAGTACAATTATAACGACCCGTATTTTTAACTATTTTAAATTATTAAATTTAATATAATTATTGAATAAAAATGGTTAAAAATAAAAATTTAATGATTTTGAATGCAATTATTGGATATGAACTTGAATAAAAATTTTGAAACAAACAAATTTGAAAGATTTAAGTAATAACAAGTATTGATAGGCAATGCTATGTATTGAATGTGTTTACAATCAATAATTGGATAAAATAAAAAATGTTGAATTCATTAGATGTAAAAAAGTAATTGATTGATAACTAATTCATTTAAAATCCAATATTGAAATTTGTTTGAATATCGAACAATTAAATTGTTTCGATGTAATACAGGAAATTATTTGAATAATTGAATTCTGAATTTAATATGATTGAAATTGATTTTGGAAGTTGATGTAAATTTTATTTAAACAACAATGAAGATTGTCAACATGTAAATTTGGATTTTAAAGTGAATAATTAGAAATTGAAAATTTTATATTATAATCGAGACATTAAAATAGTGATCCGGCGCACAGTCTCGGATTTCAATGAAACCAGTTCCATTGGGTCCATAATAGTGTCTTATTATTGGATTTTAAATTTTGTAGCATTTGGAGTAACCGTTTGGTCATACGGTATAGAAATGCGTTGAATTAATTATCGAAAATTTAATATTTTAATTGGGTTAAAAAAGCTATTTTCTCCATACGATCGAATTAGGCCCCGAATATGTTCACTTGTGTTCAAAATAGGGGTAAAACATTATAAATACATGGCGGCATGCTTCGTTTGGAGTTCGTCTGGAAATATAAGAAAAATCCAAATAATATTAAGATATTATATATTTCCCTATATATAATCGTACACTGTAACCCTAGACTCCTATTGAGCCGCAGCGGTTTGTTCAGTTCAGTGGCTGAAATCGTCCCTTAGGCTTCCTCGTTGATCTCTTAATCTAAGCCGTATTTTCAAAACTTTGTTCATGAAAGTCATAGAGCTTGTCGAACTCTACGAGGTGAAAGGTGGAGATCGTCGATAATGGCCTAGATTTGCCAGAACCTGCTCGTGAAGGTGCGACATTCATACACGATTTTCGAGTTCATAGGGGGCCATGCTTCTTGCGGTCATGGCCTACGGTAGAGCTCGCTAAGGGCTTCGGAGTGAAGGTCTCTGATCATGTTCTAAGGAGACGTGGAGGGAGCGGCCAGAAATTGATGAAGGCGTGCGTGGTTTCCTTGACCTGGAGGTTGCGTATGCGATAGAGAGGAAGAAGAAGTGAACGTGTAGCCCTGATGTGGTGAAGGCAGGTTGAATGGCTGAGTTCCATCTAGGTGGTTAATGTAATGTAAATTGGTAAATTAATTATATTTAGAATCGTATAACCTTGTAAATATCATAACTTTCATATACGTGGTCCGATTAAGACGAAACAAGTGGCAATGGAAACGTGGTGACAAGCACTACATTCTAGTACTGATTTGGAGTCGTTTGGAGCTTGTTAAAATTTTAGGTTAAATTGAACGTTGTTCGATTTGAGTTAAAAAACTCAAAGTGAGTGTTTTATAATGCTCACAGCGTACTAGAATATTTTTATCATAGGTAAATCTGAATTATGAAGTGATATTAATTTATTGATCGCTATTTGATAAATTTTATTGTCATCTAAATTGTCATTTGAATTAACTGTTAAAAATTAAAATTGACAGTTAAATTTGAAATTGAAATTGAATTGCCAGTAAAACACCGATATAAATAACTATGAAATTTTTTGTAACAGATGTGATTTTGTCGGGATTCGAAGGTCGGCATTCTTACGTCCACTGTATCAAATGCCGCGCAATCGAATGCTGGAAAAACGAACTGTTATGGTTAAAAAGAAGAGGTATAAGAAAAAGATAGAACATAAACAATATCAGAATCTCACAACCGTAGCGGAACAACATATAATAGAAAAATGTATAATCTTTAAAAACAAAGAACTATCTCAGTTATTACATTACATCACATCATCATCAGAGTGTACAACAACAATATACAACACAATAAACAATAGACAGTTATACAAACATGCCCTTACAGGAGAATTCTACGGCGGAAAGATAATATCATATACAAGTAATCCGCATCGTCATCCAGCTCGCCACTTGAGCTCCATAGCACTTCTGAATCCAGAATAACCTGATAACCTAACTCTAGGCTGTCCGTGTGGAAAATTTTGGGCACCTGGTGTTTAGGAAGAGAACAATAAACTCTAGGTCAGTCATGGGACTGGTGTGAGAACTCAAAACAGTTATTTATTTTTAAAACAACAACAACAAGAGAAGTGAAAAATATCCACAACGCTTTTGGAAAATGAAACTACCATAAGGCCTCCCCGCACGCACACAATGCAAACGCAGAATTGGAGGAGATTTCTCCTTATGATAGTCAAAGATGCTTACTACGCAAAATAATCATTTTTGATATTATTGTTAGTGCATAGTGATGAAAACATTTGGAAAATAAAATATAAATCTTAACCAGCATAGACATTCCGAACTATGCCTACTATAGCTACCATCCAAACAGTGGGGCGCCACCATAAGTGAATGGCAGGTAATACAACTAAAACCATACAAGGCTCGTATTGTTTCTTTGGATTTTCCAACAAATGGTCAGGCTAAGGAACTTCCTACTGCCACATGGGATCGCTTCTGGCGGGACGTCCCGAGAACCTAACCCGATCTCAGCCAACAAAAGGCCGGGTTACCTCTATAACTACGTAACTACTACTCGAGTATGCCACTCCCCGGTCCTTTGGGACCTTTATCTGAGGGCCCTCTATCACCAAGTAACAACCAAAAAGAAAATGAGATTGGAGCAACCACATAGGTTAAGCATCAGGACTACATACCTCACACCACCCTTTTCCAGAAGGAAATGACATACCCTAAAGGGAGCGACCCTCATAACCTTGCCGCATATTCCTGTTTTGACCATTTCCGAGGTGTGAGGTATGACGAAGTCTCGTTCACAAAGCTACGCTTTTTCACAAAGCCATGCTTTGATCAACAAATGATCAATAAATAATCATCACACAGCAATACTCAGCATGCCACATTACCAAATTGGGAGTATATTACTGATAACCTTCAACTACATAACCTCTGAGCTCGTACGTCTCAGAGAAGGGTGCTAAGCTAAGAGAATAAATCCTCCGCCACCAACAGAGATGTATTTGAAAGAAATCTGCTTTATATCTCAAAATGTAATGTCAGACACGTAACCATACAAGTCTTTTCTGGACTCGAACAGAACCGAAGGCACTTCAAAAGAAGCCCTTGCAATCCGGGTATTCACAATCCCGACCGAATTTCCCATCACAAAGGAAATCTCCATACCGTAGCTAACGGTGCAGAGACAATCGATAGGTCATCCTATCGTTTTCACAAATACCCGATCTTCACCACCGGTCTTCAATGCTATCCATTACGTCGTATCACTATTCGGAATGGGTAATCCGAATAACGAGCGCAATAATTTAAAAATAATTGTAGCATTCAATCTCAACTAATTCACAACAAATAGCCATTTAAGGGTCAATATTGATAGTCGGTTATTTAACTATCAATCAATATTCATAACATAACCCAATTCCAAATTATTTATTTTCAAAAATATCTCTACAAGATATAATTTCCACACTTTAACCATTTGAAAACAAATTTCAAATTATTTTTCATCTTTACAACTTTCATTTCAAAATGGTTCATTTAAACCAATCAAATAAATCCTTACCGATTTATTAAATTTATGTTCCAAATCCGTAAATTTATTTCCACACTTTTAAAAATAAATCAATGTTTATTTTTAAAACAAATTACCCTTATAAATTTCCATTGTGAATTTACATTTCCAAATATTCACTTTTTATACGATTTTTCAAATCGATTTCAATTACTCACTTTCAATTTATCTTTAAAAGATAAAATCTCAAAACATTCACTTCATATTGGAAAACATTTCCATACTTATTCAATAATAAGTAATTCACCAATCTATTTATTTTCAATATTTGGAAAATATTCGGTATACTTAAGTCACAATTAAGTATATATTTTATTCTTTAAGGAAAACATTCTCTTAAACACATTTATTTGGGTCAAAATGAATGTTACGTAAAACATCGTTACGACAACCCAAAATCACTAGTATAGGGATTCGAAATTAAGATAGATATATAAACCCCAATACTATACAAAACTTTTCCTTTCGGAAATCATTTACTGTAACAACAGTGTTATAGTCTACCATTTTCTTCTATTTCTCGAAAACGTCTATTTCAACAATGAATGTTGAAATCTATGGTTTCGATACTTAATACATTTTAAAATATTTTTGAATCGTTTTAATTCTATTTAAAATATCACTTTCCTAAGATATTTCTTAATATATTATTCACCGTCCAAAATCGTGAATATACTTCATTTACCAAATTCAATTTCTACATATTTTATTTAAAGGATTATCCACTGTCCCAAAATAGTGGATATATCTCCTTTAATAAGCTATAACAATTAAACTTATTAAAATAAGTCGATTTCGGATTTATAAAACAACGTTTATAAATTCCATTTATACTTTATAACAACTTCAACTTATAAAACCACTTTATTAACAAATTCTATCCATATCCCATTTACATGCCAAAATCCAGTTTATAAGTTAATTACTTATAAATCTTTTATTTTACAAAATCTATTCATTTTATAACTTCACAATTTATAAATCTATAGATTTCATCCACTTACGAAATCCATTTATATTTCATTTTAACACTTATAAAAACTCGTTTTATAATTCCAATATTTTAATTTATAAATATCAATTTTTATAAATCTTTTATATAAATCATTTATAATAATTCAAAAATCCCAATTTAAACCATTTTATAAATTAATCAACTACTTGTTTCAAAAATCACATTTTGGTTATATTTCACAAAAATCATAATTTTTATAACACAAAAATTTCAACGTTATTTATTTAAATTGAATCAATTCCAAAATTTAATTTTATTATGAATTCTCAACTTAAATTTTCAAAAATCAAATTTTATTTATCTTCGGCATCTAATGATACGAAAAATATATTCGGCTAAAATTTAGCCTTTAACGATTTCAACCATAAAGATAATCACGCAGATTATAAATAGATCAACACACAACATTGAAACTAATTCAATCATTTGAGGAATCCAGTTGGATCCGTCCAACCTGTGTCCCTGCATGCAAAGATGTTAGCACAATACGAATTCCGCTTCATGAAGGAATATCGCGGTATATGGGATTTATAAAATACTATCATCCAATCACACAATCAAGTAATTTTAAATCTAACTATTTAAAATTTAAATCAAAGCAATTTGATTGAGTGAGAAGTTCTCAAATTGAGTTTCCAATAACAATCGACTCCAAACCAGTTCCATTGCGTAGTGCTCGACCATACGATTGCAATGCAATTCGTTTCACGCAATTCCGACCTCGTATGAACAAGTTATTGATTTTTAAAGTTCATACGAATTTAAATTATAAATAATTTACACAATTATACAAATTTCTTACCCTAAACACATCAAGACCGTTGATTTCAAGTCAGGAGTTCCAGGCCACACATCTTGCTTTCTTCCCCAACGTGATATCCAGGTTTCGAACGCAACTATGAACCCACGGCCGCCTCTAACCCTAAATTAAGGTGACAAATTTGAATGCCGAGAACAAGAACAAACACCACCACTCCGACCCCCCACGCGAGCTTCATCCACGGCCCATTTATCTCGAAGCTCGGTCTCCACTTGACCAGGAAAAACGCACGCGAACTGTAAACTTACTCGAGCAGTTTTCTCCTTCGAACGACGTCAATTCGAGATTTCCACCGTTGGATTGAAGTATCCCGAGATGCTCCACAAGTTACTAGTTGGTAGTTTCTCCTAATAGTTTTCAGATTGGAAGATAATTGGAGGAGAAGGAAGTGAATTTTTGGCCATTCACACGTTTCTGGCGGCTAGGGTTTCTTCTAGGGTTTTGTTTGCAAAATGAAATGATGAAGGTCCTTTTATAAAAAACCGACGAACACTATTCATCTCCAATTTTTTGAACTCCAAATCTCGCGCGGTGATCGGCGTTTCTAGGGTTTAACCCGCGTTCCGGACACAATGGAATAGATTTCGGAGGATAATTCGATCATATGTGTGAATTATTGAAATATACGATCAAATTTAAATTAAATCGATTAAACTAATTTCTATGCGTTTTGGCTTGCCCCGGACAAACGGTAAATCCGATTGACACGAAATTTGAAACCTTACAATAATTTGACATTACGGATCCGATGAAACTGGTTTTGTCAAAATCTGAGACTGTTTGAAAAATGACTATTTTCACTCGTCGATTAAATATTAAAATATTCAATTTTCATAAATTAACTTTTAGTTCAATTTTAAGGTTCACAAACATTGTTCTAACTCCAATATGATTTAATACAACTTAATAAATCATTTTTAATCACATTAAACCAAAATTCCAAATTTTTCTATAATTTCAAATATTAAATTACCGATTTAATTATCCAATTAAATCTAAATATTCGAAAAATAAATTATTCGACTTACAAATTTCACTTGTTGATACTTAAAATCAATTAAATATCTGAATTTCAAATGACAGAAATTATGGGTCGTTACATTTTTGTGAATTATATTGACTGTTTGGATGATTGATTGCGATGGTTGCTATTAGGTCATATTTTGGATGATTTGGACGTTTATTCATTCTGATATACCTATTATCACCCTATGTATAATTTATAGTATATAAACTATAAGTTGAATTATTTTGAATATATTATGAAATAGGTTGAAATGATATATATCTATGACACTATGATTTGGATTAAAATGATATATATCCATCCATGAAATTAAATTGAAATAACTGATCACTTGACCATAGGATAGAAAATTATATACTGACACTGGATTGATTAAATTAAGTAATTTTTTTAAAAATCTTTGATTTAAAATTATTTAAATGGTTTCTATTTAAAAGAAACAAAAATCAATTTATAGAAATCAAATTAATCATGGATTCGATTTTGAAATGTTGATATAAATTTTTGTTAAAAGAAATTGCTAAGTAATTTAAGTTGAGATTTTGAAGTTAAAATTGGAATATGATTGAATTTCATAAATTGATTTGTTTTTAAAAGATTGAACTTTTATTTGAACTTTAAATATTACTAAGTAAAAGTGATATAAAAACGATATTTCGAAATTGAGCTCGGAATTGTATTATATTGAAGATTGGGACTTTAAACTGAATACTGAAGGATAATTTGATTTAAATGTTTTGAATCGATATTTTGAAAATCGAGCTCGAAATTGTTATAAATTGAAATCTAAATTGAAGCAATTGGATTTGAAAATGGAATTGAATTAATTTGAAATCGAAGTCGAAATTGATTTGAATTGAAATTGAATCGGCTGAATGAAAATTGGAATTGATTTGAATTGAGAAGTTGGAATTGGATCGGTTTGTCTTTGAAACCATTTTTCAAACAAATTATTTAATGTGAAACTTTTTAAAAGCAATCTTCTTTAATATACAAATTATTTTGGTTTTCCAGATTATTTTGCTATATAAACCATTTTAATACTTAAACTATTTTATACTTAACTACTTTAACCATTTAAACCATTTTTAACTATTTTAATTACTTAAACTATCTTAAAGCTATTCAAACTATTTAAAAAAAATCAAACTGGTCATGGGGTAATGATTATTTTTAAATCATTGATTTAAATACGAATTGGGTAGAATGAAGTTATAACCCAAATTGAAAATTCAGAAAAAAATTGGAATCGAAATTGTGATATTAAGACGAGCATGATTTTGAGCTACATTACTATATTTTGAGTAAATATGATGATTTGAAATGGATATGATATTTTGATATTAAGTATGAATTGTTTTCAAAATGTAAAGTACCAACCGGTGTGTAAAACGACATTTGGTTGTTAAAGAGACCGGAGCCGGATATGGGCATACTCTTTGTCGAAACCGGAACCACTTTAACAACTATGTATGTGGAGCGATAATCCAGAACAAAGTGTGTAACAACCCGCATATTTATCGATTTTATATTTAAATATTTTATTTAAATATTTTGTCGTTAATTGGATATTGGTCCGAAAAGCTACTTTTTGCGAACGGTCAAATTAGGACTCGAGACCACTTCCATTGAGTTTGAAATGCCATTTACAACTTTTTTTAAGTATAAACATTGATAGGTTTGGAGTTAGTGGAAATTCACTTACTTTTCCCGCTTTGGACTTTGGGTTAGATTAGCCATTATAACTCAAACCCACTTCTCTCTTTCTCCTCACTCTTCATAAATTTCCTAACAACCAAGCTTTAGCATTAATGGTGAGAGGAATGAGAAATTAAAATTCCAAGCTCAAATTCTCTTGCAAATCCAACATTCATTTCCAAATTCAAGAAGAAGACATTGGATTCAAGCTTGTGATTACTTCTCCATTGCTTTCAAGCTTTTCTTCATAAATTTTGTGAAAAGGTGAGATTTTTATCTCACAATTCTAGCCTATAACTATATTGGACTGTTGGGAATGATTCCCTATCATTTTTGCATGCATATTAGCAATTGGTTTGGATTGGATTGGCGAAAACTCCAATTTTTAGCGTTTTGGTGAATTTTCTGCACTTAGGTCGTTCTGGCCATTTTTCTGTGTTCGGAGTTAGGTCGCTCGCGACCTAACCCTTAGGTCGCTCGCGTGTTATCGCGCTAGGTCGCACTTCTTGAATTAACGTCCTCGGAATTAAGTCGTTGGGTTTTAAGTCGTAGGTCGCTCGGCCTTGTTGTAGTGGTTAGGTCGTTGGACGATAGGTTGCTCGCGTGTTAAACCTCTTAGGTCGCTCAACCTTATAAACCGTTAACTCGTTAGGTCGTAGGTCGCATCGGTACGTTAGGTCGCGTGACCTTAGGTCGTTCCCCTTTAGGTCGTATGACCATGAGTCGTTCGCATGGTTTAAGCCTTTAAGTCGTTAGGTCGTAGGTCGCAAGGCCGTAGGTCGCGCAATCCCCTTAACTCGTTCGGCCTTGTCATTTTTAGGTCGCGAGTCTTGCTAGGTCGCCCCTTGTGTCATCTCGTTCGGCCTTTATCACGTTGGGTCGTTCCCCTTTTAGGTCGCGTGGCACTTTAGGTTGCGTGGCACCATAAGACGCATGACCTCAACCCACATAGGTCGCTCGACCTTTGTTCCATTAAGTCACGTACCCCCTTAAGTCGCTCGGCCTTTGTTCCATTAAGTCGCGTACCCCTTTAAGTCGCTCGACCTTTGTTCCATTAGGTCGCGTACCCCCTTAAGTCGCTTGGCCTTTGTTCCATTACGTCGCGTACCACCTTAAGTCGCTCAGCCTTTGTTCCATTAGGTCGCATACCCCCTTAAGTCGTTCGGCCTTTGTTCCATTAGATCGCGTACCCCCTTAAGTCGCTCAGCCTTTGTTCCATCCTTAGGCCTTCACTAGGTCGTACCGTTTTGGTCGGGGCACTGCCCCGCACCCCCCCGGTGGCGCTGCCCCCTGGACCCCCGTGACCTGACCGGGCAGGTCGAACCCCGTAGCAGGGGCGTTGCCCCCGCACCCCCACCTAGGGGGGTTGCCACCCCCCCGGACCCCCCTCCGTAGGGGATCTTATTTGAAAAACATTCAACAGAACTTGTTTGTTGAGATGCTGAGTTGACCATTCTTCGAGACAAACTATCTTGGGCTTCTCGGTCGATTGTACGGATTTTTGAATATCTATTTTGATGGATTCTTTATCGATTTCTTTGGAATTTATTCATGTCTTCGTATGTGAATTTTGATGATCGATTGTTCTACAATCATCTTTGTGATTTGTCACTTTAAAATATACAAAGGTTTCAATACTAGTAGTAAATATCAAAACTCTTTCAACAAAATGATTTCAACTCTATTTTCAATAACAAAGCTCTTTTCTTAAAACCATTTTCCAATCTACTAGTATATACAAACCTTTACCTCACTCGTATGAGAAATTGAATTTAAACGGCTTAGTAAAACAAGTGGTATGAAACGCTTGCGTTTGCTTCGTCGGTTAACTCTTGGACTTGTTCGATTGAACCTTTTTGTGACAATTTTCTAGTGAAGATCTACAGTTTGTTCGTAAATATTTGAGTTAAGCAAGTGGTTATGGGACGTGAAGCTAAACTTTTATATTTACTAGCTTAGTGTAATTGACACTTCTCGTTGATCATGACGATCATTTTGTGATTTAGGCTAGCAATTGTGCGATGTCTCTTTGTTTGCTTCCTGGTTAGGCTAGACACCATTTGTGTGATTCCATTCACACATACCTTTTTACTTTTTGGTTAGCCTAGACACCATTTGTGTTATTCCACTCACAAATACCTTTTTGTTGCGAGGTCAGGCTAGACACCATTTGTGTGATTCCATTCACACATACCTTTTTGCTTTTTGGTTAGCCTAGACGTCATCTGGGTGATTCCGACTCACCCATTTAGGTAGCTCCCCATGGTCTTCGGACCGTCATGTGATAGGCCTCTTTCACTTTTTACTGTGATTTCTGGATTTCTTGTGTTGATTTCTGGAATTTATGTCATTGACTTGTTATGAGTACAAGTTTAAGGTATGATGCCCTCTTTGGATCTTTGAGAAGATTCTTGTGATATCAATTTATCTCTTATTGATTGATCTTCTGTTGATCATCATTTGCATACTTACAGTAGTATGTCAGTATGGATATTTTATGTTTATGTCGTATCTTTTATTTTATACCATGTCATCTGATATTTATAGCTAGACTGATCCGTTTATTATTTTCTTAAATAATACTCGGGTCAGACCGAGTTGTTACAGGTGCTTCTGCTTGACTTCTTCCTGGGATTTGCTACTCTGTCTTTTGGCTAACTATTTAGATTAGCAGTTTTAGTTGTATACACTTGAGATATAGAATCATAGTTGTATTCTTTTGTATAACACATGTTGCTATTCTTTTGTATTATTGTGGATCTTTTCGACCACTACTCTGATGTACACTTTCATGTGTTAGTTATATATTCATATCTTCTTCCGCCTTTGTGATATGGATGTCTGTGACTGATTTATGTTATGCTTATTTCTATGTTTGTTTCCGAAGATTATTTATAGCCACCGTGTGATAAGCAATCACATGGATGGTCGCTCCTCAACATCCTTATTCTCCGTGCTAGTTGACAGCACTACACCGTAGTGTTCTTGGCTAGCATGGGTATAGAGGTGGGGCATCATAAAGTGGTTGGATTTGGCATCATTTTCTGGGTTTGATGAAAGAGAACGATGATGGATTAGCCTAGCACTTGTGCCAATTTGAAATGACTAAAACATGAGCCGTAACCGCCAAGTGGGCTAGCTATCTCGAGCGGATGCACTTCTTCATATTACCATCATTTACATTGTGATTGATTGGTGCACACCCTCCGAATTGTGGGAGTGTTGGACGTGGTGGGTGATTATGGCTATGATGCATTACCACCAACCGGGAAGGGTAAACTGGTAGTATCCTACCTTGGGCATTGCCTCACGTGCCTTATCATACCTTTATCCCTAAACGAGACCATAAGATTTTGGTTTAGTATTGTCGTATCATGGCGCATCCCTGACTACCGACGTTCTACTGGTGGTGTCAAATGCAAAACGCATTAAAGGGGACTAATGTAAAGCCTTAACGCTAAGAAAAATATTTATTTTATCGATTAGACATTATATATGTAACATATTCTACTACATATAAATATTTTGATGGATCTTTAGTAGATGGAAAATCTTGTAACATCTCTTGAGTTATTGCACGCAAGTCCTATACTAGATAGGAGATGTGAAAACCCGTAAGCATCTCTAACACCATGCAATCTTGTTACATGTGATACCGATTTGACTTACATATGGATATTTTAGTCCTGACTTCAGTTTTTTGTTCTTTTCATTATGCTCGGGTCAGCCCTGAGTTTTTCAGCTTCTGAAGATTATGAAGACGAAGATTTGGTATACTACCACTATTATTATTCCTACATCATGTTGTCTGCTGCATTACTGTATTTATTCCCAATGTATTTCTAACTCTGATAAATGTTGTATTGAATATAATCAAAAATATTGTATAAACAGCTTCATGAACTTTTTATTTGATTATTATATTTTATCGTTCCACTGTGCGATTCTATGTTTGTTCCCTTCTTCCTTTTCCCTTATTTTCTAATTAACCCCATTGATTATCCATATTCCGGATTGTTTAAGTTAGACATGTGTGAATCATTGTCAATTTAAACCCTCCTAATTATGGGTCGTTACAGTTGGTATCAAAGCTTTGGTTTAGCGATAACCTTAGCTTTGTGGGGTATCTCATTAGAGATAGGGTCAGTAGTACCGTAGAATGAGTTTGAGTGTATTAATAGATATGAGCGCGTATTTGTTAGTGATATAAAAATATTTTATATTGTGTTGGTTAATTTGTTGAGTGGCTTATGGATTCTGATCAATATGAGTAATTAACGTCATTAATAGGGATCTCCAAACAATCGAATAGAACAATTGGACATAGTATTGTTTTGAAATGGGGTAAATGAAATAATTTTACCCTAATTATTTTTATACATAGAGAAATAATTTTTCAAGAATTATTATAGTATATATAAAGTGTTTGGTTGTTAGGAATGATAATATCGATTATTATCATTAATTAGTTGTTCTCCCTTAAAAAAGGTGTTTATTACGTAATAAACAATGATAAAGCACTGTGAATTGTTTTAAGAAAGTAAAATTTTGTAAGAATAGTTTATTAATGTGACTTATAAATTAAAATGGATTTAAATTGAGAAGTTTTGAATTTAAGATCTAGGGATTTTGAAAATGGATTTTAAAGCTTTGAAGAAAAATATATAGTGATATTAGTTGAAAAATATTTATGGAAAATATTTTGAAAGGATTTCCAAGAGGAATGAATTCAGTGCTCCCCTCTTCTATCATTGGAAAATAATTTCGACGATGACTGCGCAACATCACCAATGTTCATTTTCGAGTCTCAAAGTGGGGGAGACTTCTGAGAAGCTTTGCTATGAAATTGTTCTAACAATCAGATTTTGGTTTAAACTCCAAAAGTATGATTTGATATATAAAAAGGTAGGTATATGTGCTTATTTCAAATGATTTGAAATGAACCCAGTGCTCAAAATTTTTAAGTTCTGTTAATTAATAATCTTCAAATTATTTGAAGGAAATGAAATATATGAATAATTAAAATAAGAGAATTAAGAAATCCAAGCAAAATGGGTAAGGAACATTAGAATTAAATTGAAAGCAAAAAAATTAAACAAGTTAAAATTGTGAGCACTCTAATTAAGTAAAATGAATCTAAAAAATTTGTATAGTACCAAATTGCAATCTAAAAACATATTATAAGACTTATCAGATGTTGAAAGTTAAAAATGCTTGGATATGTAATGGGATATTATACAGGTAAACAAACTGAAAATTAATTAAAATGTACATAAATGGAAATTTGGTTGTGATAATAAATGTTGTATAATTAATTAGTATATTATGAAATGATTAATGACTAAATGGAATAAGTAAGTGAACTTAAGAAAGTAGACAAACGAAATAAATAATATCCTTATAAATTGGTTATAGAATATAAATTTGCAAAGAAATTTTGAAATTGAATTTGGTAACTTTTGAGATAATTGGTATTGGAAAATACTAAGAAATCAACTAATGTGTATCATAAATTTGAATGACAGTTGTGAATAATTGAATCGAAATGAAGTAAATGTAAAAAAAAGAATTTGGTGTAACTGAGAACCACTTGGAATCAATATGTAAGTTGTACGTATATTATTTTATTCGCATAATGATTTTAACCAGATTCGAGTATAGAATTTCAAGATAATTTATATTGATTCGAGTTAGAATTTTTCGCTTGATTCTCGACGGCAAACACTGGACATGGATTTTTGATTGATTTAGAAATTCTCTATCATAGTATATGGCTATGCAAGGAGAATAAAGGTTTCTGATCAAGGAGCCAGATCTGAGTCCGCACTTGAAAGGCATGTAACGATACTAGTTCGGAAGCGAAATTGTGTGATCGAATAAGCGATCACATTCGACATTGAGTATGGATGATATATATATACACACACACACACACACACATCGTATGGGCTTAAATAAAGCTAATATTGGAAATTGAAAATGCAAAATATAAATTGATTTTATATTATATGATTGGATATCTTTGGTAAATAGGATACAGGTATTTAAAATCAAGAAAAATTTGGATGGCCCGACAAAAAGGTATATGTTATTTTATTGAATTTGATGGTTTTATGATTGAGCCACTTGGCTTTTGTTTTCCTTTGTTAGTTTGGGGCCCACAGTGGCATTTGTAGATGTTTTGATTGAGCTGCGCAAAGAAGACTCTACCGAAATTTTTTGAAAATTTAAGGTGAAGAAATTTTTTAAAGTTTTAAAATTTTTATAACTTATTTCTGTAACAACCACCAAATCCGTACCCCTTGCGTCGACAATATTCTCCATCAGATCAACTAAAAGTGGATGAAAATACAAACCATTAGGGTTAAAGAAGAAGGAGGTAGAAGAAGAGAAAACAAAACAACAACAGAATCTCACAATCGCAGCGGAACAATATATAATAGATGATAATAACCGAGCTTTATACAAAAGAACTATATATGTTAATATATTACATCATCAGAGTACAACACCTCAATAGCAAAATACTAGACAATTACATTAACTTGTCCCTACAAAAGCTGACTACACAGCGTAACAAACACAGCAGAAATAAGACAGATACATGCGATACATCTCGCTATCCGGCACATCCCCTGAGCTCCATAACAGTCGATCCAGAATCTGCACTCTATAATACTCGGTCTGACCCGAGAATTACAGCAAAATAACACCCGAGTCAGTTTGGAATACTAGCGTAAGAAAACACGCTCAATTGGATTGTTAAAGTTTTCAAAATCCTTTGAAATCAAAGGTATCTCCTAAGACCACGCCACAAATAAACATGCCGCGTTTTTACATTACGATAACCAAAACACTTTTTATCAAATCCGTCTGATATTATAATAGTGTCTATTGAAAGTAAACTAGAATCTAGCTAAAATGCATGCATCTCACGTTCCAGCAATAGTTGGGCACAATCAAAACCGTACAAGCGCTTATTGGAGATTGGATTCTATACAATGGTAGGGCAACTGTGGTACCGCCCGTCACATTATCTGGTCTAGATCAGCGTATTGAGGATCCACCCTGATTCCCTGTAGCACAAGGACGGAGCTACCCCTTACTGGATAGTCCGAATAAGATCACCCCGCGGTTGGGATCAACAACCGCCCACACAGTCGAATAAAAAAGGATATCTAGACAGAGATGACCTTACCCTAATTGGTTGCTAACCACTTTTCCTTGCCGCACCTCCCCTGTTTTAGCCATTCCAGGTTGATGAGGCTTGAGGCTATGTGTTACCTTTTTATCACACATACACATAGAATGCTCATCGTCCCCCTGATGATTTTCTGATAGCATTTGTCCATACAAGTCCGTTCCTGATTCGAACGGAACCGAAGGCATTACTCCTACTACATCCATTTTAGAATCACCCTTAGGATTAGTAGCGATTGGCCCTTGCACTTCACTACTCCATCTTCGACTCCAAGCTCTTGTCTTCCTCACGAAAACGATCAAACCGGATCGAAGTGGTTTTCGGGATATTAATCCCGATCCCGGTCTCTTCGAAACGATCAGCGCATGGGCCAATATTGATAGTCGGTTATTTAACTATCATATAACATCCACAAACAACCATCAGGCTTTAAGAATTTTGCAAATTATTTATTTCAAAATATCTTCACAAGATATTTTTCCACACTTCAACCCTTTGAAAATAGTTTTCAAATCACCTTCTCTCTCGTGGAATAAATTTCTACCCAATTGTTTTATTTCCACCGAAAATCACCAAATCTTAATACTTTGTATTTTTGAATAATTTAAATCACTTTATCCAAAAGTATATACTTTAAAACACTTAAAATAAAACTACCTAAAACACTTTATTTAAAATAATAGTTATGAAATTTTATAATAATTTCTCATGTAAAACTTAAGCCACAACTAATTTTAAAATAAAAGTTATTCTATAAGGTATAAATATAAAATTATTATCTTTTAAATCATAATACTAGTTAAACCATTAAAATAATTTACTTATATAACTAACTTAATAAATATTTACTTTTAAAAAATTTAAAAGTACTAAATAATAATTTCTTTCTAAAATATTCTATTAAAACCACTTTAAAACCTCAACTTATACTTGGAAATCTTTCTTTGAAAATATACTTGGCTTTTCAGGGAAATATACTTTGCATTTAAATATAGCCATCTAATCATTTATAAATCCTGATCGATTTATCAAATTTAATTTACGTCCCCATCTCGTAAATTTCTTTTCCACACTTTTAAAACAAAACCACATTTTTTTATTTTTAAAATAAATTACCATCTCCTTATAAATTCCCACCGTGAATTTACACTTTTAAATTTATCCACTGATGAATGCCTCACTTTATTTATAAACCCAGTTTATAATTTCCATACCCTCATTTCCCTTTAAATCATAGTTTTCAAACACTTAATCGATTCCCTAATTGATTCCTTGAATTACTTCCATTTAAAATTTATTTTTGATTTACCAAGTTTAATCCAAAATTCGTTCATTTCGTATTTAGACCTTATTATGATTTTAAATCCCATTTAAATCTGGAATATTAATTTCATACTAAATTTCTAAATTCTCCTTTTATTTCTTCAAAACTATTTTAAATCCTGAATTTAAAATAAATTCTTCAATTTTTAAACAATAAAACTTAAGTTCTCAAAACTCATTTATCCCCATTTATTCAAAAATCTATTTTCCATACTTGGAATTATTTGATAGGATTTTAAATCAACTTTTATTCTTTTCCAAATTCATTCTTTTAATTTATCCAAATTCACTAAAATTATTTTACTTGGAAATACTCTCTTTAATTTCCTTCAAAAATTCCATCTTTTTATTTTTGATATCTCAATGTACCCAAAATATATTCAGTCAAAACATAACATTAAATATTTTCATTTCCCAATAAAATTCATATAAACTATCACAAATTATCAAATAAAACAAATCACCGAATATGAAAATAAATTCCAACATTTTGAGGAATACTGTTGGATCCCTCCAACCTGTTTCCTTGCATCCACAGATGTTAGCACAATATAATAATACCAATCCCACTTTGAGGGAATGTCGCGGTATAAAGGGTCATCTGCTATTATGCGGGGCGCATAGGGTCTCATCCACTATATAATGCGGGAATATCAATCACTCCAATATATATATTTATATTCTACTATATTTAATATATCTCATCCAGACTGATAATGAACCATCAACTCAAACAATCAACAAATAATCGAAATTTAACTATTTAAATTAACCGATAATCCAGATGTGAGTGAGATTAATTCACCTTTGATCTTTGATTTGCAATATGATACAAACCCGACTTGTTTTCCTCACGGTTTTAGACCTTGTATAACATTACATGATTTATTAACACCTGAGATGATATAAATAATTTACCATTTAATAAATTAAATTGACCAATAATTTAATTTAAACTAATTATTTGGTTTTAAACTAATAAAATGATTTTAAACTAAATTCCTTTAATAAATTATCTTTAGTAACTTAAATAATAAAATAAGTTAACTTAACCATTTATTCACCAAATCCATTGTCTTAAAATTAAACGGTACGCTAAAATATGTATATGTATATTTTAATTTGTTAAAGCTACATATACTTATATACAAAATGTTTTACTAAGTCTAAGCTTAAGAAATGGTTTCGTATAAAATTTGTAAATATATATATCTTTCTATCTACATATTCTTAGATGAAAATAGGTATGTTTAAATGTGTGTGTGTGTATATATATCTATACTTGTATTCAACTTTCCTTTACTGTATACTCCTATACATATACATATATATATATATATATATATAAAACTGCAATATCTCACTATTTAATTCTCTTCCGTTTCAATAGTTTATAACAAAGGAATATATATATATATATACACACTTTAAGCTTGGAGAAATTAAAATCTGAATGTAAACATCTATTTAATTAAACTTCAAAAATCCATACCCAAGAACAAGCTCGGCTCCGGGAACTTCTTCCCAAATTGCGTTCGAACTCCCGCTGTCTCCATTCAACATTGACGCACCTCCCCGTGGACCGATGACACCACCACCACACCCGTGCGCACTTGCCTTTGCTAACCTTCCATCACCCCGATGACTTCGAGCGCCACCAAGAAACATGTGAACACTTGGCTCGCGACCCGAGCTGATGCTCAAACCCTTCACCTTATGCTCACGATCGCAACCACATCGCCTGCATGCGATCTTCGATCAATCCTCACTCCATCCTCCTCTCGAGCTCGATTCCCTTATAGCTCGGCCGCCAAAATTATAAAGAATTTCGATCAATTATTTCACGAATTGGAACAGGAAGAAGGTGTAAAAGGAAAATAGCAATTTGAAAAAGGGGATTTGCAGTAGAACGAGAAAGAAAGAGGGCAGTTGCCAATTTCTCCAATTTAAATATGGTTCCATATTTTATTTTATTTTTCTTTTATGCCTGTGTGAATCTTTTTTTAGGATTGAAAAGCAAAGAGTGGCCCTTAATTTTATTTCATACTTTAGAAAGATCTGTTTCACGTTTGAAAGGTATAAAGAAATAAGAAAATACACGTTTTAGAAGATGCAAAAAACGTGTCTACAGCTAATCGAAGGGAACACATATATATTATATTTACATTTAATTTAAATTGTCTCGATTTCACAACTTACAATCTCGATCTCCTGTCGGGGCATGCCACTAGGCGTTTATAATGTCATACCCCTATTATCAACGCAATGAAAAAGGTTTTGAATCCTAATTCGATCGTATGGAGAAGATAGCTTTTTGGATTCAGTTATTATATTGAATTTTCGATATAGATTTCAGCCCGTTTATCTGCCGTACGATCACATGATAACTCCAAATGCTACGAAAATTGAAATTCGATAATAGTACACTATTACGGATCCAATGGAACTGGTTTCGTCGAAATCCGAGACTATTCCTCAGAAGGCTATTTTTAAATATCAATTTAAACGATATATTTTTAAAACTGAACAAAACACTTTCAGACTCAAATTTAAAAATTCTATTACCATCAGTATTATCAACATAACTTTTATAAGCCTTTAAAATATTTTTAGCAAGCTTGAAACTCCAAATTCCCTATTTTACCCAATTTCCAATAATTAAATCCAATAATTTAATTATTCAATAAATATTGAATATTTGAAATTCAAGTTGAAAATTACTTTTAATATTTAATCAATTAAATATTCCAATTTTAAATATCCAAAATCTCAGGTCGTTACATTCCTCCCACCTTAAAAGAATTTCGTCCCCGAAATTACTAGTTAAGAAGAATGTTCCACAACCTGTTAACTTTTTCCCAAAACCAATAAGTTTCAAATAACTTTCCAAAATAATCTTTTCATTAAAGATACATTATTACTCTTATTAACTTCCCAAACTCGACCAAAGCTCCCGAAAACATTACTTACTCAACCATTCAAATTATAAATTAAAATCGAATATAAATTGTCAAAATTTAAAATAAAAATTCCAACTCTCTAAATTTTCAAAATTTTTTGCCAGCGTCTCCTTTGCACGGCCAGATCGGTACAACTATAAAATGCCACTACGGGCCCCAAATTTCAAAAGAAAATAAAAGGCCAGGTGGCTAGATCAGAAAATCATCAAATTTCATATACAGTTGTAAATACAAACCTTTTGTCGAGCAATTCAATTTATCTTCTGAAATCAAAAATCCCAATTTATCCTTTACCTTTAGATACCTGTACCTTATCCACCGATAGTGTTCACTAATACAGTTCAAATTTATTTTACTCATCTCTTTTCCAAATTTTCAATATTTTCTTTACATAAGCCGTACGATGCACATATATCATTCGTACACAATATCAAATCTGATCGCTCACTTGATCACACAACTTCACTTCTGAACTAGTATCGTCCACCCGACTTCCTAGTGCAGACCCAGATCTGGTTTCTTGATCAGAAACCGTCATTCTCCTTGCATAGCCATAACTATGATAGAGAATTTCCAAAATCAATCAAAAATCCATGTCCAGAGTTCGCCCTCGAAATTGAGTGAAAAATCCCAACTCGGATCGATATAACTATCTCGTAATTCTGTGCTCGAATTGGGATCAAATCGTTACGTGAATAAAATAATATACGTACATCCTACGTATTTAACTCCATTGATTATTAGCCATATCAATTCTTTGTTTATTCACATTTATTTTGATTGCCGTCACCTATTCACAATTATCCCATCTCATAACTACCAGTTTAATCTTCATTAACTTACTATATTTCTCAATTCCAAATTTACCTTAGAATTTTCACCATCCGTTTCTTAAGTTCAATTTTAGTATTTTATATACTTCTTATATTTATTTTCACTTCACCACTGAAGTTTATCTATCTTTATTCAAATTGGATCTCCCATTTCTATTTGCCTTTCATTTTCAAATATCGAATTTTATTTGCCTCATCTTAAACATATTTAATTAACCATTTCTTCAATTAGTTTCACTTACAAATTTATTTTAAATCTCAAATAAAAAAATTATTTTCAAACTTTATTTATTTTAGTTCCTTCAAAAAATTCAACTTTAATTTACTTAACCCAATTCAAATTGAATTTCAAATATTCAGTTTAAGTTCCATTAACTTACAATTTAAATTAGTTTGTTCGATTCATAAATTTATTTCAAACTTAATAAATTTTTATTTCAATGGCCACCTTACGTAGTCTTCTTAGATTTTTCTTTAAATTCACTTTTATTTTACTTGATCCAAGTTAAATTCCGCTTCAATTCAAATTTTAAACTTCTATAAGTTTCCCAACTTACTTACATTCCATTTACTAATCTCCTTAATTCACTTCATTTAATTGGTTTACTTACCCATATATTTATTGTCACACTTTCCTTTACTTAACTCTTTCCAGATTAAATTTGATTCTAACAAGTTTCAAATTTTATAAGTTATCAAACTCATATTTTACTTCACAAACATTTTTAAATAGGATTCCAGAGTTCAGTCCATTACTTAAACATTCAAAATCAATTTTGAAAACATATATATCCAAATCAAACCCAATTTGCAAAAAAACTCGAATTTAAAACATTTAGGCAGTAATTCCTCCTTTGGAAACTCGAAAATGAACATTGATGATGTTGTAGTCATCACCGAAATTATTTTCCAATGACTGAAGTGAGTTCAATGCTTTCACTCTTTCTAAAAAAACCTTTTCAGATATTTTTAAATTCCCAATCTCACCAGATTTCATATCCAATTCCAAAAATATTTTCGAAATAATTTCACTACTATTTCTCCACAATCTTTGAAAAATCATTTTCAAACCCGAAGGAAATTAAATTTCCCAAAATTTCAAATTTCAAACCCTTCCAATCTATATTCAAACATTACTCTGGAATTTTATCCCATTTCAATCATATTCACATTTATAATTCACATTTACAAATCTCATTATGTTATATAAATTATTCCTTAACTTTGGTTATAACATTGTTCCCTTATTTCAATTTCCAAACAGAAATGATAATAATTCAATATCATCACTTCCTAACAACCAAGTAACCATATATAGCTGTAATAATTTTTGAAATTTTTTTCCTTTCAGATATGAAAATAATGCGGGAAAAATTATTTCGTTTACCCTATTTAAAACAATACCATGTCGAATTGTTCTATTCAAGTGTTTAGAGATCCCTATCAATAACGTTAATTACTCGTATTGACCAAAATCAATAAACTACTCCATAAACCAGTCAACACTATATAAAACAATTTTATATTCACTAACAAATACGCGCTCATATCTACTAATACACTCAAACTCATTCTAGAGTACTACGGGGTCTATTTTTAATGAGTAATCCCTACCAGAGCCGAGGCTAACGCTTAACCTCGCTCTGATACCAAGTGTAACAGCCCGCAAATCTGTATCCCTTGAGTTGACTATATTCTCCATCAAATCAACTCAAAGTGGACCAAAATACGAACCATTAGGGTTAAATAAGAAGGAGGAAGAAGAAGAGAAAGCAAAACAACAGCAATATCACACAATCGCAGCGGAACAACATATAATAGATAATAACTAAGCTTTATACAAAAGAACAATATCTGCTTAATACATTACATCATCAGAGTACAACACCATCAATAGCAAAATACTGGACAGTTATATTAACCTTACCCCACAAAAGCTGACTACGCAGCATACCAAAAATAGCAGAAATAAGAAAGATACGTGTGATACATTTCGCCATCCAGCACATCCCCTGAGCTCCATAGCAGTCCATCCAGAGTCTGTGCTCTATAATACTCGGTCCGAGTCGAACATTATAGCGAAATAATACCCAAGTCAGTCTGGAATACCAGCGTGAGAAAACACGCTCAATTGGATTATTAAAGTTTTCAAATTCCTTTGAAATCAAAGGTACTCGTAAGACCACTCCACAAATAAACATGCCGGGTTTTTACCATACGATAACCAGACACTTTTTATCAAATCCGTCTGATATTATAATAGTGTTTATTGAAAGTAAAATAGAATCTAGCTGAAATGCTTGCATATCACGTTCCAACAATAGTTGGGTGCAATCAAAACCGTACAGGCGCTTATTGGAGATTGAATTCCATACAATGGCAGGGCTACTGTGGTTCCGCCCGTCACAGTACCTGGGCTTGATCGGCGTACCGAGTACCGAGGATCCCCCTTGATCACCTACAACACAAGACTGGACCTACCCCTTACTGGATAGTCTGAATAACATTAACCCACGGTTGGGATCAGCAACCGCTCACGTAGCGAATAAAAAAGGACATCTAGACAGGGACGACCTTACCCTAATTGGTTGCTAGCCACTTAGACTTGCTGCACCTCCCCTGTTTTATCCATTCTCGGTTGATGTGGCTTGAGGCTATACATTATCTTTTTAGCACACATACACTTAGAATGCTCATTGTCCCCTTGAGATGTTCAGATAGCATTCGTCCATACAAGTCAGTTCCCGGTTTGAACAGAACCGAAGGCACTACTCCTACTACATCCATTTTGGAATCACCCTCAGGATTAGTAGCAATTAGCCCTTATAATTCACTACTCCATCTTCGACTCCAAGCTCTTGTCCTCCTCACGAAAACGTTCAAACCAGATCGAAGTGGTTTTCGAGAAATTAATCCCGATCCCAGTCTCTTCAAAACGATCAGCGCATGGGCCAATATTGATAGTCGATTATTTAACTATCATATAACATCCACAAACAACCATCAGGCTTTAATAATTTTCCAAGTTATTTATTTCAAAATATCTTCGCAAGATATTTTTCCACACTTCGACCCTTTGAAAATAGTTTTCAAATCACTTTTTCTCTCGCGGAATAAATTTCCACCCAATTGTTTTATTTCCACTACAAGTCTAAATACTTTAGATTTTTAAATAATTTAAATCACTTTATCCAAAATTATATACTTTAAACACTTAAAATAAAAAAAATACTTAAAACACTTTATTTAAAATACTAGTTATGAAATTTTATAATAATTTCTCATGTAAAACTTAAGCCATTACTAATTTTAAAATAAAATTATTCTATAAGGTACAAATATTAAATAATTTTCTTTTAAATCATAATACTAGTTAAACCTTTAAAATAATTTACTTATATAACTAATTTAACAAATATTTACTTTTAAAAATTTTCAAACCACTAAATAATAATTTCTTTCTAGAACATTCTTTTAAAACCACTTTAAAACCTCAACTTATACTTGGAAATCTTTCTTTGAAATTATACTTGGCTTTTCAGGGAAATACACTTTCCAATTAAATATAGCCATCTAATCATTTATATATCCTGCTCTATTTATCATAATTTAATTTACATCCCCATCTCGTATATTTCTTTCCACACTTTTAAAATAAAACCCACTTTTTTATTTTTAAAACAGATTACTATCTCCTTATAAATTCCCACCGTGAATTTATACTTTCAAATTCATTCACTGATAAATATCTCTCTTTATTTATAAACCTAGTTTATAAATTTCCATACCCTCGTTTCCCTTTAAGTCACAGTTTTCAAACACTTAATCGATTCCCCAATCGATTCCCTGAATTACTTCCATTTAAAAACTTATCTTTGATTTAACCAATTTTATCCAAAATCCATTTATTCCGTATTCACACCTTATAATGATTTTAAATCCCATTTAAATCTGGAATACTAATTTCATACTAAATTTGAAAATTCTCCCTTTATTTCTCCCAAACCATTTAGAATCCTGAATTTGAAATAAATTCTTCAATTTTTAAACAATAAAACTTAAGTTCTCAAAATTCATTTATCCCCATTTATTCAAAAATCTTTTTCCCATACTCGGAATTAATTGATAGGATTTTCAATCAACTTTTACCCTTTTCCAAATTCATTCTTTTAATTTATCCAAATTCACTAAAATTATTTTACTTAGAAATCCTCTCTTTAATTTCCTTAAAAAATCCGATCTTTATATTTTTGATGTCTCAATATACCCAAAATATATTCAGTCAAAACATAACATTCAATATTTTCAATTCCTAATATAATCCATATAATCTATCACAGATTATAAAATAAAACATATCACCGAATATGAAAATAAATTCCAACATTTTGAGGAATCTAGTTGGATCCCTCCAACTAGTTTCCCTACATCCACAGATGTTAGCACAATATAATAATACTAATCCCACTTCGAGGGGGATATCGCGGTATAAGGGGTCATCCGCTATTATGCGGGACGCATAGGGCCTCATCCGCTATATAATGCGAGAATATCAATCACTCTAATAAATATATATATTATACTATATATAATATATCTCATCCATACTGATAATAAACCATCAACTCGAACAATCAACCAATAATCTAAATTTAACTATTTAAATAAACCAATAATCCAGATGTGAGTGAGATTAACTCACCTTTGATCTTTGATTTGCAATCTAATCCAAACCCGACTTGTTTTCTTCACAGTTTTAGACCTTGTATAACATTATATGATTTATTAATATTTGAGATAATATAAATAATTTACCATTTAATAAATTAAATTGACCAATAATTTAATTTAAACTAATCATTTGGTTTTAAACTAATAAATTGATTTTAAACTAAATTCCTTTAATAAATTATCTTTAGTAACTTAAATGACTAAATAAATTAACATAACAATTTATTCACCAAATCCATTATTTTAAAATTAGACGGTACGTTAAAATATGTATATGTATATTTTACTTTATTAAAGCTACGTGTACTTATATACAAAATGTTTTACCAAGTCTGAGCTTAAGAAATGGTTTCATATAAAATCTGTAAGTATATACATATATAGATATATATATCTGTCTATCTATATATTCTTAGATGAAAATAGGTATGTGTAAATGTGTATGTATGTATATATATATATATATATATATATATATCTCTATACTTGTATTCAACTTTACCTTTACTGTATACTCCTATATATATATTAAAACTACAATACCTCACTGTTTAATTCTCTTCTATTTAAACAGTTTATAACAAAGGAATATATATATATATATATATATATATATATATATTTCTATGTGTGTGTGTGTACTTTTGAGCTTGGAGAAAACTAAAAACTAAATCTAAACATCTATTTAATTAAACTTCAAAAATCCATACCCAAGAACAAGCTCGACTCCGGGAACTTGTTCACCAATTGCGTTCGAGCCCCCGCTGTCTCCAGTCTACACTGATGCACCTCTCCGTCGACCGATGTTGCCACTATAACACCCGTGCGCAATCGCCTCTACTAGCCTTCCATCACCATGACAACTTCGAGTGCCACCGAGCAACATGTGAACACTTGCCTCGTGAATCGAGCTGATGCTCGAACCCTCCACCTTGCGCTCACGGTCGTGACCACGTCGCCTGAATGCGAGCTTCGATCAATCCACACTCCATCCTTCTTTCGAGCTCGATTCCCTTATAGCTCAGCTGCCAATATTATAAAGAATTTTGATCGATTGTTTCACGAATTGGAACTGGAAGAAGTTGAAAAGGCATACTAGCGATTTGAAAAGGAGGATTTGCAGTAGAACGAGAAAGAAAGAGGGAAATTGGCAATTCCCCAATTTAAATCTGATTCCATATTTTATTTCTTTTTCTTTTACGCCTGTGCGAATCTTTGTTTAGGATTCAATAGGAAAGACGGGCCTTATTTTTATTTCATGCTTTAACAAGATCTATTTTACCTTCAAAAAAGTGTAACGGAAACAAGAAAAATGCATGTGTTAGAAGATGCAGGAAACATGTTCTCAGAGTGGAGAAGTTTTGGATGTGTCTACAACGAATTGAAGGGAAAACATATATATTATATTTAAATTAAATTTAAATCGTCTCGATTTCACAACTCACAATCTCGATCTCCTATCAAGGAGTTCATAATGTTATACCCCTATTACGAACGTATTGGAAAATGTTTCGAGTCCTGCTTCGATCGTATGGAGAAGATAGCCTTTTGGACTCAATTATTATACTGAATTTTTGATATAGATTTCTGGGCGTTTATCTACCATACGATCACATGACAACTCCAAATGCTACAAAAATTGAAATCCGATAATAATACACTATTCCGGATGCAATGGAACCGATTTCGTCGAAATCCGAGACTATGCCTCGGAAGGCTATTTTTAAATATTAATTTAAACGATATATTTTTAAAACCGAACAAAACACTTTCAAACTCAAACTTAAAACTTCTTCTATCATCAATATTATCAATATAACTTATAACAACCGTGATTTTAATACCGTGAAAATAAAAAATTTAAAATGAAAATTTTAATTTGAGATTTTTAAAAAAAAATAAAGTTGCAAAGTCAGTTGTTTAATATCTAAGCTATGTTGAAATTCTTTCAATTGGCATTTACGTGATTAATGAATGGTCCATTTTAAAAGCAAAGTGAACATCTTGCTGCCACAAAGTTTTGTAAAGAAAAATTGATTATGCAGCCATCATCATTTAGTACAATTGTGTCCTTCATTTCCACTAGTGCACGTTTGCAATTCAATGCATTTGTACCCAAAATACATCCCAGCACTTCATTTTTGACTTATACAGATTTTAAAGGAGAAAAGTAGCTACATCATTTTTGGTTGCTTCATTTTGCCTGTAAGCTCGGTAGAAGAATATTAATGGCAGCTCCAAAATTCTAGCTCCTCTTGGATCGTAGTTGCTTTTTAGTTTTGAAACGAATTAAAGGTGAGTTTAAAACTCACATCTCTAATTTATTCACTGCGTTATTTATGTGTATTCATGTTATACGAAAGCTGGAGCCATCATTTAAATTTTTTTTCTTTGTACATAGGCATAAGTTCAGAGTAAAAGCCATTTTGTTTTGGGTTACTTCTGTACGTGCATGTAAATTGTGTTCCGAGACAATTATTTTTATTTTCTTCAAGTTGCGTGCATATATATATATATATATATATATATATATATATATCAAGTTCCAGGTAATTTGTATTTTTTTTAAATCTTGCACGTATGCCAAGTCCAGAACCATATTTTATTTCGTGCGTGAAATTAAATTTTGTGTGCGTGAAGAAAATTTTCGCTGCCCAGGCCTTCATCAGTTCATTTTCATATTTTGTGGTTATAAATGTGTGTCAAATGAAGGTAATCCATACTATATATCCTGCTGCGTGCGTGTAAAAATAATTGTGGAAATATAGTGTGCGTGCAATGTGAAGCACAAAATCATTTTTGGGCAAAATGTGTTGAACTTTGTATTCTGTGTCACAGTGTAGTATACGTGCATGGAATGCACGAGGCGAAATCTTTGAAAAAAAATGTTTAAACTCTGTAGTGTGTGTAAATATGTAAAGTTTTATTTCACAAAAAAATATGAGTTCCAGGCATTTTGTCATCTCATTCTTCGTGTATGCATGTTAACAGTCTAGACCATTATGTGCCATTTGAGTGCATGCATGCCGTGTTTTTTTGGTGCACGAAAACATTATTTTTGTTTACATCAATTTTGCGTGCATTCATTTGCATATACTCCAATGTGCATTGCCAGGTCATACGTGCATTAAGTTTTGAGTATACTCCAATGTGTATTCATTTACGTCCAAATTCATGCGTGCATTAAATTTTGAGTATACTCCAAAGTGTATTCTACACATGCACGCAAGAATGATATTGCAAAGTGCGTACAGGTCATTTTGTATTGAGTCCAATTTATATTTTTGTTTATAATCATTGTACGTGCATACCTATTGTAATATTGCCAGTTCCTTGTATTTTGTAATTCATTTATTTTTGGGTCTTTTATTTTACATTTTGTAGTGCATACAAGCTAGGATAGTGCAAGTGTAGTATATTGTAGTATTGCCCAGGTTAAAAATTTTAATGCATCATTTGTGTAAAAATTATAGTACACATGCATTTGTTCAAGCAAATTAAATTGCCTATTTCATTTGAGTGTGTATGTGTATATTGCAAGGCAGTGCAATATTTTTGTTGAATATAGTAGTGCAGTCCAATGTTTAATTTATTTTGAATCGGCGTTTCGTTTTGGAACGAATTTTGTTGCCATTATTTTTATAACGGAATTTTTACTCCGGTGTTATATTTTTAAAGCGTGTTGTTTTGATGAGATTTTTGACGAATAAAAATTACTGTTGTCTTTACTTAAGTAACCTTCAATTTAAAGTGAATTTTCCAGCGGCTATCCCGCAACGCGGATTTGATATCCGTTTTTACGGTGTTTTGTGAAGCACAATTTCTTTGTTGAAATTGCTATAGATGCTGCCGTTTTAATCACGTGTTTTTAAAATTGTTTCCAAATTTTTTACAGTTTACGCTTTCAAAAGAACGAGGAATCGATTTAAATGCTTCAGCAAAATTAAGGACTATGAACCCTTACTGATTTGATTAATTATGGACTTGTCCATTTGAGAACGTAAAATGTTATTTATATAAAACACACAATTTTCACTTTCAAGGAAACGATGAAGAGAATTAAACGATCTAGCTAAAGTGCAGAGTATGGAACCACACTTTTACTATTTCGATTAATTCCGGACTCGTTAATTGAAATATTTGTTATGGATTTGTTGTTTGATGATTTTGATGATTTGTTGGGCTTTCAAGCCACTATGCTGGACCTTCGGATCATATGTTGGACCTTCGGGTCAATTACAAGTACTGGACCTTCGGATCATATGTTGGACCTTCGGGTCATTTGATGGGCGCCAAAATTATGATGACAGTACTTGGTAGGCTTCGGCCATATGATGATGCACGTGCGGCGTAGGTTAGACTCGCCATCTGCTGGGATCGATCCACTTTTATGTTATTTTCTAGTTATCTTATTTTGATTTCTAGATTTTGTGAATGCTGATTTGTCTAGTTATCTTATTCTGATTTTTGTGAATGCCGATTTATCTAGTTTTCTTATTTGGATCTCTAGATTTTGTGAATTGCTGTTTCAAATTCAATTATGAATTTGGAAGTTGATTTTGATGAAGTTTTAATGAGATTTCTTCATTTAAACTATGTTGATTATTTATGCTGAATAGTCTCATTCGAGACTATTATTATTTTCTCAAGTGTTATTTATCATACAATTATTTCTGAAGTTTAAATTAGACTGATCCATTTATTATATTCTTTTAAATAATACTCGGGTCAGACCGAGTTATTTCAGGATAATCGCTATCTTTGATTTAGTTGCTGCTTTAACTTTTGGGATTTCAATTCATCTTTTTCTAGACCTCGAGGAGTACTTTTGGTATATTTACTCTCGTCTCATGTATGTTGATGTAACGTTTACGGTTTTTCATCGCTCGAAAATCGACATCAGTACATACACTGTATCAACTGCCGAGCAATCGAATGCCGAAAACCGAACCGTTATGGTTTAAGAAGAAGAAAAAGATAGAAGAGGAAAGAGAAAGATAGAACAGAACAGAAAGAACAACAGAACAATATCAGAATCTCACAATCGCAGCGGAACAACATATAATAAATAAATGAATATCATTAAAACAAAGAACTATACATTTTCTACATTACATCATTATCAGAGTTTACAACAACAATAGACAACAGAGTCAATACATCAATGGACAGTTATATAAACTTGTCCTCATACAGAATACACATCGGAATAATACATAGTATAATATAATATACAAGTGGTACATCTCGATATGCAGCTCGTCTCCTGAGCTCCATAGCACTCCTAAATCCAGAATAACCTGATAGCCAAACTCTAGACTGCCCGTGTGGAAATTGGTGGGCACACAGAGTTTAGGAAGGAAACAATAAACTCCGAGTCAGTCATGTGACTGGTGTGAGAACATAAAACAGTTATTTATCTTTAAAACAAAGAATAGGAGAAATTTTCAAAGTTAATTCGAAATGTTATTAAAAATGAAACTACCATAAGGCCTCCCGCCACACACACAATGCAAACGCAGAATTGGAGGAGATTTCTACTTATGATAGTCAAAGATGCTTGATACGCATTAAAAAGAAACATTTGATATTATTACTAGTGCATAATGTAGAAAACAATTTCGAAAGTAGAATATAAATCTTAGCCAGCATAGTTACCGTTATAGTATGCCTACTATAGCTACCATATTAAATGGCAGGTTCTACAACTGAAACCGTACAAGGCACGTATTGTTTTGTTCCGATTTCCAACAAATGGTCGGGCAAAGGAACTTCCCAAGTAAAATAGAACGCCTCTGGAGAAACGTTCCCAGATCTAACGTTACGGTTAGATCTCTGCTAGACAAGGCCGGGTTACCTTTCAAACTAGGTAACAACTGACACGAGTATGTCATCCCCCGGTCCTTTGGAACCTTAAACCGAGGCTCGATAACCAACATCACACAGTAATAAATATAGTGTGTCCACAAAGTAAGTATCTGGGCTCCATACCATGATACCACTTATAATCCAGATAGGACATGACATAACCTATGGAGGAGCGACCCCCAAATAACCTTGCTGCCACGATTCCTGTTTCGACCATAACCGGTCTGTAAGGCTTGACGAAGTCTCGTTCACAAAGCAAGGCTTTATATAAAAGCTGTGCTTTAATTCGCAAATGCTCAATAGCACTTATATGCCACATTACCAACTTGGGAATGTATCACTAGTAACCATCAACTACATAACCTCTGAGCTCGTATGTCTCAGAGAAGGGTGTTAAGCTAAGAGAATAAATTCTCCGCCACCAACAGAAATATATTTGATAGAAACCAGATTTACATCTCAAACTGTAATGTCAGACACACATCCATACAAGTACATTCCGAGATCGAATGTAACCGAAGGCACTTCCAAAGAAGTCCTTGCAATCCGGGTATTCACAAACCCGATCGAATTCCCATCACAAAGGAAATCTCCATACCGTAGCTAACGGTGCGGAAACAATCGATAGGTCATTCTATCGTTTTCACAAATACCCGGTCTTCAACACCGGTCTTCAAATGCAATCCATAACGACGTATCACATATTCGGAATGGGTTATACGACCCAAAGGTCCTTTCGCGGCTAACCCGAATAGCGAGCGCTTATTTTAAAAATAAGTGTGGCATCCAATTCAAGCAATTCACAACAAATACCTATTTAAAGGTAAATATTGATAGTCGGATATTTAACTATCAATAGAGATGCGCAACATCATCAGATTCCAAATAATTTCCCAAATTATTTACTTTCCAAAATATCTTTACTAGATATATAATTTCCATACTTTAACCATTTGAAAACAAATTTTCAAATCACTTTTCAATCCTTTATCACTTTTGAAAACAAATTTCAATCATTTCCTTACTCGAAAATACTTTCATTTCAAAATGGTTCATTTAAACCAATTAAATAAATCCTTACCGATTTACTTTATATTTACGTTCCAAATCCGTAAATTTATTCCCATACTTTAAAAATAAATCAGCGTTTATTTTTAAACAAATTCCCCTTTTCCTTTATAAATTCCATAGTGAATTTACATTCCAAAATATTTATGAATATACGATTTCAAATCGACTTCTAATATTCATTTTCAATTTATCTTTTAAAAAGATAAATTCTCAAAAACGTTTCATTTCATATTGGAAAAACATTTCCATACTTATTCTAATAATAAGTATTTCACAAACCCATTTATTTTCAACATTTGAAAATATTTGATATACTTAAACCATAGTTAAGTATATATTCCATTCTTTTAAGGAAATCATTCTCTTAACACATTTATTTGGGTCAAAAACGAATGTTGCGTAAAACATCGTTACGACGATCCAAAATCACTAGTATAGGGATTCAAAGTTTAAATAGATATATAAATCCCAATACTATACAAAATATTTCCTTTCGGAAATCATTTACTATAACAATAGAGTTATAGTCCACCATTTCCTTTTATTTCTCGAAAACGTCTATTTCAACAATAAATGTTGAAATCTATGATTTCGATATTCAACACATTTTAAAACATCTTTAAAATGATTAACTTCATTTTATAATATCACTTTCCCAAAACATAACCATTTTATTCAATAATATATTCACTGTCCAAAATCGTGAATATACTTCACTAACCCAATTTCAATATTTACAACACGTTTTATTTTCAAGAATTTATTCGCTATCCAAAATCGCGAATAAATTACCTTTCATAAACTTCTGTATTCAATTTATCAAATTCAATTGATCTCGAATTTATAAACAATGTTTATAAATTCCTTTTCTATTTATAAGCTTCGATTTATAAATCTATCAATTCCGTTCACTTATGAAATCCATTTTTATTTCATTTTTAACACTTATAAAAACTCGTTTTAATATTCCAATATTTTTAATTTATAAAATATCAATTTTATAAGTCTTTTATATACATCGTTTTTTAATAACTTAAAAATCGTTATTTAAAGGTTATATATTTCAAAATCATACTTAAGCATTATTTTCCAAAAATCATAACTTTTATGAAAATAAAATTTTAACGTTCATTTATTTTAACAATTCAAAATTTAATAAAACGTATACTTTTGAAAATCACTTTAAAAATTCTTTTAAAAACCAAAATCATTAGTTTAAAATTTCAGAAATGGATCCGATGATGCAACAGCACCAAATAGTCAATCACAACATCCAAATATCATATATCGATATGATAATCAACAAATAATCACAATATCTGTAAGTAAATCAATACAGTTGAAGAATCCAGTTGGATCCCTCCAACCTGTTTCCCTGCATCCAAAGACGTTAGCACAATACCAATTGCGCTCCAGTACGGAATTATCGCGGTATATGAGATTCATAAAATATTATCCGCTTAATAGACGGCGCAATAGGGACTCATCCGCTATACAATGCGGGAAATCAATTCCAATATATACATATGCCAATATATATATATATATATATATATATATTGTTATATATAGATATATCCTATTATATCTAATATCACAATCAAACAGTAATCAATAACTGCAATCATCATTCACATACATTCAAGCAATTTTAAATATAACTAACCGATTCGATTGAGTGAGAAGTTCTCACCTTGATTTCAATTTCGTTTCAACCTTTATTTCGAATAAAATTAAACGGACATTTAATTTTACCCAAAATTCTCACTAGCTCCAAACGACTCCAATCCAATTCCATAGCGTAGTGCTCGTCCATACGATTCCAACGCAACTGGTTTCGCGCGTTTTTGACCTCGTATGAAAAAGATACAAATTTTTGAAGTTTACACAAATTTATATTTACCAATTTACACGTTTTCTTTATAATTTTAACCTCCAACAGATCGTGGCCGTTGATTCCATCCATATGAGATCAGGGCCGCACCTACTTTCTTCCCCAACTTCACGCGCATCTCCATCTACAGACAACCTACACACACACTAACCCACTAACTCCATATTAGGGTTCGATTTTTCAATCACCACGCTTGATTATAATTCGATCAGGTTACTCCATTGGAAAGCTCACGACAAGAGCTACTCACGGCCATAACCCTGATGAACTCGGCCACCCACAGCACCTCAAATTTCATGTGCAACTAGTAACTGTCGGCCCCCTGTATCTCCCCCTCTGATGCTCCAAACACGATCATCAACTTATGGATCGGATCGTAAGCTCTCGTCGAGCTCTTCGACTTTCGTGTTGAACACTTCGCGTAATTCCTTGTAGATTGAGAGTGATTGAGGGGAGAAGGATATTAATTTCTGGCCTTAGAATAGGAAAGTGGCGGCTGGACATTTTTAGGGTTAGGGTTTGATATCTTTGCAAAAAATGAAATCTATATGTCCTTATATAGGAAATTCGCGCGACACTATTCATCCCGGATTTTCCGAACTCCAAACGAAGCATGACGGTTGGCGTTTCGATGGTTTACCCCACGTTTCGAACATAATGGAACGTGTTTCGGGAGCTAATTCGGTGATCTGTGCGAGTTATGGCAATAAACGTTCAATTTAAAATTAAACCGATTAAACGATTTTCTAGGCGTTTTAGCTTGCACCGGACAAACGGTAAATTCGATTGACATGAAATTTGAAACCATACAATAATATCACATTACGGATCCGATGAAACTAGTTTCGTCGAAATCCGTGACTGTTTGAAAAATGGCTATTTTAACTCGCCAAATAAATATTAAAACAATTTTGATGCGTTTCGAGCTGCCACGGTCAAACGATAACTTCGATTGCTACGAAAATTGAAATCCGATAATAATAAATTATTACGGATCCAATGGAACTAGTTTCGTCCAATTCTGAGACTGTTCGAAAATTGGCTATTTTACATTCGATAATTAAATATTAAAATATTCGATTTTCCAAGATTAACTCTTAATTCGATTTTATAAGTTCTAAAACATCAATCTAACTCTAATATGATATAATAAATTTTTCCAAATCATTTTCAATCATATTAAACCCAATTTACAATTATTTCTGTAAATTCAACTATTAAATTATCGATTTAATTATCAAATTTAAATCCAATATTCGAAAAATAAATTATTCGACTTATGAATTTCACTTATTAATATTTAAAATTAATTAAATATTCAAATTTTAATTAATAAAAATTCTGGGTCGTTACAGTTGATGACATGTATACATACATTTGGTTCATGTGAACTATCAATTGTTGTAGCATGTATCCAGACTTATCTTCTGCTATATGTCTGATATTTCTGTTCTGATGTGATTATGCTTATCTGTGTTATTGCTATTATGAGTTGTTCTGAATTTTTCTTAAGCCACTGTTGTTTCGTTTTAGATTTGGATTGAATATATATCTTTGGGAGTAATTTACACAACTCCTATCGATGTAATCAATACTCGTCTAAGGCATAATATACAGATGGTCGATTCTAACAAGCCTTATTCTTGGCGATAGCAGACGTTATTCCTTATAATAATCTTTGTTATTGTGAGCATAGAGGTGTGGCGTCACAGCTTGGTATCAGAGCTGAGATTCAGAACAAATTATAATAAACACAGAACAGAAGCAGAATGGAACATGGGTTACAACTAGTCGAGGGTTTTACTCGTGCCTTTCTAATCTATTCCTTCGTTGTTTTAAACTTTTATCCTCTCTAACAAGATGGAATATGTCTAGGAATATGTCTTATATTTCCGTAGTATTTGATTTTTTAAATTTCGTATCGATCTTGTATTATTTAACTGCTTCTAAGGGTTTCAAATCTGGGAAGCTTAATGTTGCTTAAGCTTCTGGTGATTCTTCCCAGCCCAAAGGTTATACTCCTTCTGTTTTGGAAGGTGTTATTTTATTTCATGGTCGTTCTATTAGAGTTCTTTTCAATACGGTTGCATCGCATTCATTCGTGTCAAAGGAGCTTGTTGATGTTATTCCTTTGGATGTTATTAGTCATTGCGACCCTTTAAAGATTGTGAATCCTATTAGTGGATCCACTACTCTTGGTTTTCTGTTTGTTGATGTTAAGATTATTCTATGTGGTTTTCCTTTTATGCGAATCTATATGTTATGGGTCATCTTGATTTTGATATGATATTGGGTATGGATTGGCTCGTCCATTATGAAGTTCAAATCCTATGTCCCGAAAGAACTTTATATCTCAAGCATCCCGATGCTATTGAGAAATTATCTATTATATTTTGAAGCATGGTTCATACTTCGAATGCTCTCATTTCTTCCTTCGAATCGGAGGATGTCATAGATAATATTCCGGTTGTTTGTTATTTTTCTGATGTTTTTGAGCCTATTTCATGTCTGTCGCCGAAGAGGGCAATTGAGTTTCGTATTGATCTTATCTCTGGTGATCATCCTGTCGGTCGTCCTCCCACGAGAATGTTTGCTAAGAAAAATGAGGAACTCAAGCAACAATTATCTGAATTGCAAGCCAAGCGATTTATTTGTCCTAGCTCATCTCTTTGAGGCCGCTGTTATCTTTGTTAAGAAGCCAGATGGTACACTTAGGCTTTGCATTGATTATCGCAAGCTTAACGAGGTTACTATCAAAAATAGGTATCCATTACCTAGGATCGACGACATGTTCGATCAGTTACGTGGCGCTAAGCTCTTCTCGCAACTCGATCTTGCTACCGGTTTTCATCAGTTACGAGTTGCGGAAGATAGCATTCCTCTTACCGCATTCCGTACTCGCTATGGCTCTTACGAATGGCTTGTTATGCCGTTCGGTTTGACGAACGCTCTGGCGTATTTTGTGGATCTTATGAATCAGATATTCCAAGAATATCTCGATAAGTTCGTCTTGGTTTTCATTGATGATATTCTTATTTATTCCAAATCTGAAGCCGATCATATCAGCATTTGGAGATTGTTTTGAGCACTCTTCATCAGCATCAGCTTTATGCCAAATTCTCCAATTGTCACTTCTGGGAGAATAAGGTGAAGTTTCTTGGTCATATTATTTCTTCCGATGGTATCTCTGTCGATCCTTCCAAGATCAAATCTGTTCAGAATTGGAAGAGGCCCGAGACCGTTACTGAGATCCGTAGTTTTCTTGGATTAGCGGGTTATTATCACCGGTTCATTAAGATCTTTTCTCGTATTGCTTTACCGCTTACCACTCTCACGAGAAAAGTTGTTCCTTTTATTTGGTCCGATAGCTATGAGACTTCTTTCATGAAGTTAAAAGATCTCCTTACTCATGCTCCTATTTTAGTGGTTCTCGAGGGGAATCATGATCTGGTTGTTTATACCGATGCCAGTGGTTATGGACTCGGTGCTGTTGTCATGCAAAAGGATAGAGTAGTTGCCTATGCTTCTAGACAACTAAAGCCTAACGAGATTCGTTATGCTACCCATGATTTGGAGTTAGCCGCTATAGTGTTTGCTTCAAAGATTTGGCGACATTATGTATTGGGCGAGCATTTTATATGAGGCAACGGTGTTGGCTCAAATTTCTTGCTTCATATGATTTTGATATTCAGTATACCCCTGGTAAGGGTAATCGAGTTGCTGATGCGCTTAGTCGCAAGCAGCAAGTTGTTGTTTCCATGATGCTAGCAGAGTGGAATATGTTGGAAGCTTTATCTCTTTGTGATATTAGAGACCGTCCTTTAGTTTCTAATTCTCACGTGCTTTTTTTTGGCATGGAAGCTCATCCTAATTTATTGGATCGTGTTGCCGATGCCCAGAAATAAGATCCAGATCTTTCTTATCTTATTCAGAGTTGTAAACCGGAATCCCGAAGTGATGATCTAAAGGATTTGGATATTGATATTCATGGTTGTATTCGAAAGAAGGGAAGGTTAGTCATGCCAAGTTTCTAATCTTAGAAGTGACATTCTTGAGGACTGTCATCGTTCTAAGTATATTATCCATCCAGGCAGTAGTAAGTTGTATGCTGATATGAAATGCTTATACTTTTGGAAGGGTATGAAGCGTGATATTGTAAGTTATGTAAGTCGTTACATGACTTGTCAACTTATTAAAGCAGAATACCAGCATCCTAGTGGTCTTTTGCGGCCTCTTGAGATTCCATTATGGTAATGGGATCAGATTTCTGTGGACTTCATTGATGGTCTACCTCGTTCGAGGTCGGGCCATACTAGTGTCTGGGAGATTGTTAACAGATTGACCAAATCAGCCCATTTTATTCCTATCAAGTCCAATTGGGCTACTCATTTGTTGGCTAAGCTTTTTATTAAAGAAGTCGTTCGACTTCATGGAGTTGCTAGTTCTATTGTTAGTGACAGAGATCCGCTTTTTACTAGTGGTTTCTGGCAGAGTCTTCAGAAAGCTTTGGGCACTAAGCTCAATCTCAGTACAGCTTATCATTCATAGTCTGACGGTCAGACTGAAAGGGTGAATCAAGTCTTAGAAGATCTCCTTCGAGCTTGTATTTTTGATTTTGGTGGTAGTTGGGAAGACCACTTATCTCTTCTTGAATTTTCTTATAACAACAGTTTCCAATGCAGTATCGGTATGGCTCCTTTCGAAGCCCTTTACGGAAGGCCGTGTCGATGACCATCTTGTTGGTTGGAACCTAAGGAAAAGTTAGTTCTCGGCCCCGATTATATTCATGAATCTTCTGAGAAGATTGATATTATTAGACAGAGAATGAAAGAGGCTCATAATAAGCAGAAATCTTATGCCGATCATCGTAGGAAGCCTTTGGAATTTTCTATTGGCGATCGTGTATTCATTCGTGTATCTCCGATGAAGGGTGTGGTGCGTTTTAGTAGCTCCAGGAAATTGGCTCCTCGATATATTGGACCGCTTCCCATTACGGAACGCATTGGCCCTATTGCTTATCGTGTATCGCTACCTATTCAGTTTTCGGGAATTCGTGACGTATTTCATGCATCCCAGCTTCGTCGATGCCTTAGAGATTCAGATTCTATTATTGATCCTCATATGTTGCAAGATCTTGAGATCTCACCCGACTTGTCTATTTTGCAGAATCCTATTCGTGTGCTAGCTTTGGTAGTTAAATGCCTTCGGAACAAATAAGCCCCTCTTGTGAAAATTCAATGGTCCGCAAACCACAAAGATTGCACTTAGGAAACAAAATAACTCATCGAGCATTCTTATCCCAGTTTTCTCTCCTCTTTTGGTGGGGGTGAGCATTCTTAATCTATCTTTTCTATTTTAATCTTTGTTGTGAATTAATTTGTGTTATAAACAACTTCTAGTATGAAAATTGTGGGGATGCAATTCTTATAAGGGGAGTTTGTAACAACCATGATTTTATTACCATCGAAATAAAAATTTTAAAATGGAAATTTTAATTTGAGATTTCTAATAATAATAATAATAAAGTTGCAAAGTCAGTTGATTAATATCTAAGCTATGTTGAAATTCTTTCAGTTGGCCTTTACGTGATTAATGAATGGTCCATTTTAAAAGCAAAGTGAACACCTTGCTGCCACAAAGTTTTGCAAAGAAAAATTGAATGTGCAGCCATCATCATTTAGTACAATTGTGTCCTTTTCTACTAGTGCACGTTTGCAATTCAACGCATTTGTACCCAAAAGACATCCCAACACTTCATTTTTAACTTATACACATTTTAAAGGAGAAAAGTAGCTTCATCATTTTTGGTTGCTTCATTTTGCCTGTAAGCTCATGTGACGCCCCACCTCTATTCTCACAATAACAAAGAGTATTAAAAGAAATACTGTCCGTTATTACGAAGAATAAGGCTGGATAGGAGCGGCCATCCGTAGTTAGGACTTACACTAGTATTGGTTATCTCGACAGGAGTAGTATAGATTTTTAATTTTCTTCTCTTATTTATTTACTCCCATCGACATACCCAATTCCAATATAAAACGAACTACGATGGTTCATAATAGTTTAGGACAATAAATATAATAATAACTCAGATCATATAAATGCGGAACACAGATAAAACAAAAATGTCTCATATATATATAATAATTGATGTCAGTTACAATAGATGTGATACAATACATATGATAGAACCACAGTTGTCGACTCAGGAAGTTACATATACAAGTACATTATCGTGAATAATATACATGAATATACAACATCCTATACTAAGACTACGCCTACTCCAAAAAGTATGAAAAGACTTCATAGCTCTAGCAGCAACCCAAAGCAAGATATCTACAACCTGTAATAACTCCGTCTTACCCGAGTATTAAATTCAAAAGAAAATAATACACGGGCCACTCTAATTCAAACTCAGTTATTAATGCACAGAAGCAATAATAATTAAAAAGCAATTAGACGACAGTCAAAATAAATCTCGTCTATCCGATCCTAAATATAGAAATCGGATAACGATAAATATAACACGTAATAGTGTTAAACAACAAATCAGCAAATTCAAATCATCAACAAAGATAAGTGAAAAGAATATCGATGAAGATAATTTAAAAACATCAGAATTGCCTAAACGAAAATTAACAACAAAATCATCAAATTAAACCAAAACAAAATACGGTTCAAAATATATTGAATTGAATAAATGAAACAGTTCAAACAATTGAAATATCAATTAAAATAACAATGGGGGTAGGGCTACAGTACACGCACGCGTGCACTGCCTCGCCACTACAGCATATGGAATACGCAAAAGATCAATAAATCAAAACAAAATAGAATATCATAAAAGTCATACCGTGTGGCTGCAGTTCACGCTTGCGTGCACTGCCTTGCCACTACGGTGATGATGTACACAAAAGCTCAATAGAACCGTGTGGCTGCAGTTCACGCTTGTGTGCACTGCCTTGCCACTACAGTGATGATGTACACAAACGGGCACAAGGTCAAATCCGAAATATCGGATTTAACTCAAGTGTCTTCGAAAATAAATCAAAATGCAATGGTCAAGTCACTGCTATCATGACTCAACTCAATGCAATAATTTAGAGGAATACACTCGGCAAAGCTCAAGGACCAATACACAAGAATTAACAGTGCAAACTAATGCACTAAGCAAAGCTAGGTAGAGGACCAGTAAATGAAGCAAATGCCACAGGTTAGCATATGGACGTACAGGCACACTATTATTCATATATACAAACCAGCAAGATGGTGCTAATTATGGGAATGGCCAAACCGTCAAGCATAGAAGGTAGTAAAACACACAAAATACCATAACAGGCATGTGCATCAAGTCAGGCATGGACACACAAAGAATTGTACACATGAAATCGGGTGTAGTAATGGGAAGCCTAACAAGGTCCATCTCTCTACATCAAATAATCTATAGAAGTCAAGATATCATCCGAGGTCTCGAATTCATAACAGCTCAACTCATCAGTAGTAATTGACTCAGACAAAGGTTCAATACATAACCAGATACACAGTGAACGATCAAGTATGCAACTACATGATGACTGGAAACTGGAACAGGCTGCGACAGTGAATCACAATCCAAAATGTAGAGTTAACTCCAAAGTGCAATAATAGGTAGATGTATTTATATACATACACACATGTTAACATAGCTAGGCAGCACACTGTAAGGGTCAACTCAGGCATCAAGCAAGGTGGAAAAATACTATCATAAAGTACAAATTAGACTCAAGTCAATGGCCGCATCACTACAGGCTCCAGGTTAGAGAGACAACAGCAGGAAGCTCCATAAAGTCAAGTGGATCACCAATGCAATTAACAGTAGTCGTACTAAAACAAATGCAACCATATCTCGAAGCAGTAATTACCAAATCAAAGTAAAATATGCTACAGCAATAATTTCACTCAAATTCGAAGTCAACATCGAACAAAGTCAAAGCAGAGTTCGACAATGTCAAATTATATGTCAAACTCAAAATATTTTCACAAATCAAGTTTTCAAACCAAGTCAAAGATACTGCAGTTTCAAATCAAGCCATGCCGAAGTCACAGTCATGGAAATCACGTAATTGGAAGTTCAAAATCAAGCCGAGAAACCATTGCCCTGAAATTCAAGCCATTCGAAAATACACGAAATTAACCAAGTCAGATAAATCTCGAGTATCCAAACAACATCAATCGGCCAGAGAAATCGATTGACAATGTAACATCCCGCCTTTTCGCACACTTTAAACCGACACACGTGCCAATTAAAAGCATACGCAAGGGCGGATTGTTATGGGGTAAATAAGAAAAACAGATAAGAAAAAAAACAAAATAGAATCTCACAGCGGAAGGATAAAATATAATAATAAATATACAGTTCATAAATGGTTTACAAAACACTTGTTATTCTTTACACAATAAATATCAGAGTTACACATACCAATACAATCAATGCAGCGGAACAGTATGAGTGTGGTGCAGTACTATAAATAATAATAATACGGATTCTTTGTCTTCGTCCTCCAAAGCTAAAGTCTTCGATCCTGAAACGCTCGGACTGACCCGAACGAATTTGAAAGGACAAAAACACTCGAGTCAGACTAAAAGATCTTATGTGAGTTAAATTAACAGAAATAAATATGAGTACAGTAACTCAAAAGATGTTCGGGATTTACATCTCTTAAGGATCCGTTAAACTATTTACTATGTAGTATATTGCACTATTATAATAATGTATATTTATAAAATAAACTTACTTTTTAATAGCGTTAAGGGGTTACCCATATAGCCCTTAACACAAATAATGCCAATAGTCTATACAGTACCGTAATACCTCCTGATCGGGAAGCTACCAGAGGATACTCCATAGGTACGACACAAATAGAAACTCGTAGTAAAGGCTCGGTATGGTAGGTGACACGGCACAACTAGGCAATGCCAGGGTAGATATACCAATTGCTATCCAGGCTGGTGGAAACGCGTAGCCGCAGTTACCGCCCACCTCGGACTAACTCCCCAAAATCAAAATATAGAAGTGGCCACTGAATCAATCCAAGTCAAAGTATAATATCGAAGAGGAGGGTCCGATCAGAGGAATGACCTCATTGGCCTGAGAATCGCTCCTGTTTTAGCCACCTTATGCCAACTCACGGGAGTCGGGTCCACGTATTTACCTTACAGGAGACGTCGCCACCACCTACTTCATTCTGGAATCTCCACCGCGTACACGGTTAGTCAAAGTGGTTTTCGGTATCGACAAAGAGTATGTCCATATCCGATCCCGGTCTCTTTGCCAACCCATCGTTATTATAACACCGCGGTCATTTAAAAATAGCTCATACTTTAAAACCAGAATAAACATTTCCATTTTAAAATTATGAATACGATATCATTTTAAAACCCAAAACCATATTATATCATTTATCCCAAATATAATTCTTTTCCAAAATCATAATGCTTTAAACTTCATAACGTCTGAAAATCAAATATTTTTCAAAGCATAATATTTTGAAATTCATAATTTAAAACCATAACTTCTAAAAAAAACTTGAATGGTTTGGACATTCAACGGTATATGAATTAAAAGGTTTAACTTAAATGTTACTTTGTAAAGAAAATAGTTCTCATGGCTTTACAAATACATTTCTTTATTAAAGTCTAAACCAAAATTTATATTATCCCTCTCAAGTTCCAAAACCACTTCAATTTATTTATATATACGTATATCCATTTTGAGTAACAATATTTCAAACTAAAATTGGATTTTATTCTTTCAACAGATCAATTGTTCTATTAATTAGTCTTGAATATTCACATAAAATCCATAAATAATAAGACTTCAATTTCTAGTAATAAAATATATATATTTCCCAATTCAAATTATACTAGAATATCCATTTCAATTTATTTTGGGAAAAATCCAATTATAAATATCATATCTTAAAATTTCCAAACATAAAATTTAAACATATGATATAAATTATTAAACTCCATTTTCTTAATTTTCTTCCATTTTTAATAAAGATTTTTATACACCTTTTAATTTCAAAATTTTCAACTTCATATGTATATATATATGGAAGAAAAATATTTATACAATATAAAATTTAAGATTATTATAAACCGTATTCCATCCAAACCATAGAAATCACATTTAAATAGTTATATATATATACCGCGGTGCCTGTATATAATTTTCTATCCTATGGTCAAGTGATACGGATATTTATCATTTCAACCCGCAATTTAAAAGATATAAAATTTTGCGGTTATATATCATTTCAAACCACAATCCCGAATGAAATGAAATATGCATGATAATTTTCAATTTAATGATATACAATTCAACATCACCCATCATCCAATCACAATCATCAAGCAATATCAATCAATAACAATTTATATTTGATAATATATAACAGGTAATAACTGGCAATTTTATTCAGATTAAATTTGACAACTATTAATCTAACAGTTTATTATTCAGTAATAATCTATATAACTGTTAACTAGCAGTTTATAGGCAAACAAATAAATTCTAACTATCAATTAATACGCAATAAATAAATTAAAATAACAGTTAAATTTAATCTATGCAATTCAACAAATATGAGTGAAATAAACATGCCAAATACTCATAAATAAATTTCTATTCATTTCTAAAACTAATTTAACAAACATAAAAGCTTCTAGTAGTTGTGAGTGGGTTTAAACACTCACCTTTTGAATTTAAATCGAATTTAAATTCGATTTAACCCAAAAATTCGCCCGTCTCGGAATTCGTCCAAACCTGCGTCATCAAGTCCGGAATTAAATTACGATCCTAACAAAAGAAATCGCACGAGAAATGGAGTTCGTATGAGAAAGATATGTCGAAAAATGTAATTGAATAAATTTAAAAATATAAAAGAAAGGTGGAACACATTATCAATTTGCCACCTCATCACGTTACGTCTCTCCTTCCCCACAGTGAAACGCGCTTCCCTCCCTACAGCATTCATGAAAACACGTCTGCATCCATCTACACGCACAGGCCTCCACTTTGACCAACGCTGCCGCCCACCTCGGCCGTCCCTGTGCCTTGCCGCCGCACCACCTGACTTCGCCATCTCCTCCTCCTTGCTTCCCCAGAGGTCCGGTCCCCTTATACGCCGCAGGCCGCCAGTTAAAACTAGGGTTTCGAAACCCTAACTGAAATTCTGCGACGATCCAACCATCAACTCGCCTCAATACCCATATGGATGCGATCCCCATCGTCCACTCTACAATACCCAGAAACCGTTTGACAATCTGACGAAGTTTGTTACGGCGCTGATGAATGGCCACGAACTGTTTGAATTTATTCTGAGCAAATGATGACTCCATTCGAAAAACGAATTACACCATGGGATTACGTTTTCCGAGAACATTGACATATATTTTTGGGGAATTTTTCTGGAGATTTTGAATTTTCATTTTGTTTTTGAACTGACTAGATCTAGGGTTAACCCCCATTGAAGAAGAAGAGAAGCTTGAAGAAAATACGCGCAGATAAATGTAATTAGGCGGAGGCTAGGGCTGAATAGCTGGGTTTATATAGAGGGTTAGAGGTAGCGTAGATAGACCGTAGAATGAACGTGCGGAACAAACTATTGCCCAAAAAGCCCGCTATGTCTCCGGAACGAAATTTCGTAAATCTATATATCCAAATAGGTAATTTAAAATATTCTGAACGCGATGGAAAAAGTTTCACGTCCAAATTTGATCGTATGAAGAAGTTATGCTGAAAACAAAATTTCCAAATTGATTTCAAATTGATTTTATTAAAATTTATTTCAAGGCGTTTCACGCCCGTACGATCAAACGATAAGTCCGATCGATACGAAACTTGAAACCCTATAATAATTCACCGATACGGATCCGATGAAACTGGTTTCGTCGAAATCCGAGTCCGTGGCCAAAATGGCTATTTTTAATATTCATTAAATAAATTATAAAAATCCAAATTTTATATTAAATTCTAAAATTGGCCAAATTTTATTTCTTATATGATTCGTAATCAATTGCAAAGATTTATCAGGCTTAGCTGTGAATTAAAAGTTGACAGTATATTAATTGCAATGTTAATTTCTACACTTTCTTATATTTAAGAATTTTATAAATTATATTCTCAAAACCCATACTTTAGATTTTTAAATCTTTATATTCTCAACTTTCACCTAAAATAAAGATGCCATAAACATTAGTTCCTAATTCACATCATTATTCTTTAAGTCTAATTTAAATCTCAATAACGTAGTATTTAACGTTAGAATCCATTTTATTATGCATAAATTCCAAATTTTACTGACCCAAATTTTCTTCTTTTCATTCCATATCAATTGTCAATCCGATGAGAAAAATTAACATTAGGTTCATACTTATTACAAATAACTCCAATTTCTTCCAAATAATAATTACATAACTATTAAATATTAAATCCATTTAATTGCAATAAATTTAATTGATTGCAATTAATTTCCAAATAAATTTGGATCTTTATTTGGTTATACAAAAAAAAAATCCGTTATCACTTACCTAACAAAGTTATTATTACTTAAGATCTCATTGCATCCACATTTTCACATTTTTATTTCCTGGTTTCTTTACTTTATTCTACATAAATTATTATAAATGGGATTTTTCTTGGTTACATCTTATTTTTATTTAACATTACTCATTCACCAATTCATTTCACTTTAACTGCGGTAAATTGGCGGATAAATTGAATTTGATTCCCAAAATTTAAATTAACAACCAACAAGAATAGGTAACACACAATAGTCGTTATGCTAAATTCTAGTCACCTAAATAAGCTTTTATTACTTTACAAAATGGAATAACTTTTAAACTCATAAATGTAATACCAAAACCGTTATAAATCCAATAAATTTCCAAATCGAAGTTTGTACACATTTTACACAACTATTATGATTTCTCACAGAACGTTGAATTTATTAAATGACCATTTATTATAATTTAATTCCCTTAATTGAATCAAATGCTTATAATTTTTACATTCTTACCATTCCTTCCCATTATAAATTCATTAACGGATTTACAAATCTCTATCTTCCAAATATTAAATAACCAAACTGATTACAACCACTGTTCTTATCAAATTTTCATAAATTTGTTCAAATCTATACTCTTTTTCCATATAAATAAATTTTATGTTACTACTAGATTTTTTTTATCCACTACAGCCATTAAATTTTTACTATCTACACTTATTACATCTTTGTATTAATGAATCCCATTCAAGTTAATATTTATATTAATATTCACAAATTCAACATTTATATGTTTCTTAAAATTAACTTTCAACCAAATGTGCCAATTTACATTTCATTTCTATTCAATGTATATTCATTTTATTCCGTTCATTCGGGTACTACATTGAAATATATTTATTCTCTAATACTAACGTTATTATCATTAAATTATGATTGGATTCCAAGTTTTTATTCAATACCTTGAACAATAACTTACATATTAACCAAGTCCTTCTTCTACTTAATTCAAATTGGATTATGTTCCAATTCCTATAACCTAGGTCTTGAGTCACCATTTACATAATTAAATTTATCGTTTATTTCAATCTTCGTTTATAATTTAAAGTTCTACTAAACTAAATTACAAAACTTATGAACTTTAACAAATTTAATCCACCAATTAAATTTTTCTGATGTTTATATATTGCAATTCAATTCAGTTATTATTTCATTAATACCATTTTAATCAACTAATTATGACTTATAACCACAACACAAATCTTCGTTATTCTACCTATTGCCATATAACATTTCAATTGTTAAATCTTTAATCTCAGTTACTATATCCAACTCCTACATTTATTATAAATTAGATTAAAAATTATATTAAGTTAATCCATTTAATATTATCAAATTTAACGGGTCGTTACAATCTCCCCCACTCAAAACTTTTCGTCCCCGAAAAGGAAAAAGAAGGGAGAAGGAAGAGTAAAACAGTACATCTTATTTCAAACATTAACTTATTGACAATATTACTAAATTAATTCCCTTATATAAAATATACCAGTTTTATAATCATTATATTCTTTTGTACTTAAATTATTAAAGTTGGGAAAATATTTTCACAAAATTCTAAGTTTAAAATTTACGGAAAATTTGAGGATAGTCTCCTTTGTACGGAGAGACTCTCGAGAAAATATAATATCAAAATATACAAATATATTATCAAAATATTATATCCCAACACGGGAAAATTATATAAAATAGCGCTAAAACATAATCCGGAAACGTACCTATTTGTCGGGCAATATACGCTTATTATTTTGGAACCAAAAGCAGTAGCAGTTGCTTCCATCACCTGTATTCACTTATATAATCTAAAAGGTTAAATATTTATATGAAAGTGAAATGTTTAGGTGGTTTCGACCATTAATCAACCAATCAAATGCAACAACCATAGATTTTTAACAAACAGCACACACCACAAACAAGCAACCATTAATCCATCAACCAATTTGTTGTTTGGGTTCAAACTTGAAATTTGTATGAAATGAAATTAACTATCAAGTGCATCCTTTACTCAATAGTCTTAGATGGAACAAGGATAGATTATTTATTCATCCAACAACTTCAAATTCCTTACCCAACAAACATAAATCAACAATAACAATTCAAACCAACAACCAAATTAACTTATTATACATTTATTTCATGCTTCAGTGGGTTGATTTTCTTTCTTTCATTCATGGAGGGATTTCTTTGTTTCTTACAATTTTATTTTCCATTTATTACAAAATTCATTATATTTGTATTCCAATTTATTGACTAAAGTATATATCATCTATTTATACTACTTACCTTTACTTATATAGTAAAATTTCCAATTTATCTTAAGCTTATACAATTAATTCTCATTAACAATAGCAAATTAATAGAATACCTTTATTACCTCAAGCTTCACTTGTAAGATTTCTCCTTTCATTTTCTTAATAGCATTGCAACTTTTATTATATGGTAAGTTATGTATGTTTTAAGAATGTAAGTGAAAATTTACAAGTTTCTTCTCAATTCCATTTTATTAATTTTAAACTAGTAGCTTTCATACCGTACTGAAGTTTATAACCCTCCACATCAATCCTTATTTAATAAAGAATTTCATTTTATCTACTTAAGTTCATATCACCTATTTATATTACTTATCTTTAACTTGAGATTTCAATTATAACTTAAGTTTATACCAATAATTTCTCATTTATAACAACGATTTATTGAATACTTCACTATTTCCAAAATTTCTACTTGTATAATATTCTAATCCAATTTCTTAATTAACATTTCAACTTTTATATTTGGTAAGTTATTTATGTCAAAGAAAAATGCAATTAAACTTATACAAGCTTTATCTCATCTTTTAATTAAATTTAATGTTAATCGATATTACTCTTTGTAACAATTTCAAATTTCTCTTTATAACTTTTCATTAATTCTCTTACCTACATTAGAGGTTTCAATTAATTACTTACCTTTTATTTCACTAAAATAATTTAAAACAATTAATTAATGGAAATTTAAGAATTAAATACCGGGTCAAACCTCAAAATTACTTTAAGAATAATAGATAACTAATTTCTTACAACTTTTATATCTCTAATTATCTTTTAAAACAATAAAAAATTTAAATAATTTCAAAACAAATCTGCAGTAGAATTTACTACAGTGGCCTTTCCCCTTCGAAACTCGAAAATGAAAGTCGATGATGCGGCCGCCATCACCGAAATTATTTTCTAGCGACAGAGAGGAAAGTACAAAATTTAAATTCTCCAAAATCTTCTTTAAAATAATTTTTACGAATTATACTAAATATTTATATAAGAAAATACTTATAAACCAAATCCCTATATCCCATATATCCATTGAAACAGATTTTCAAAATCCCGGACTTAAGTTCTAAAATCTCCAATTTGATTTATTATAATTTCAACTTAGCTTCAATTGTTATAAATATTTTATTTCCTAACACCCAATCTATAGCAACCAAATATATATATATATCTTTATAAAAATATTTTTATATATAGAAAATATAATAGGCAAAATTATTTCATTCACCTATATAAAAACAAATATTATGTCGGTCTGTCCTATTAAGTGTTTAGAAATCCCTATTGATGACATAGCGTCCCATTCATCAACCAGAATTTATAAATACAAAGTGGAACAGATGAACACAATATCAAAATCTTTTTATAAAACTAACAAATACGCTCTCTCATATATATACTCTCAGCGACTCCCATAGGGTATTACTAACCTATTAACAAAGAGTCAAACCCCACAAAACCAAGGTTTATCGCTAAACCAAAGCTCTGATACCAACTGTAACATCCCGCCTTTTCGCACACTTTAAACCGACACACGTGCCAATTAAAAGCATACGCAAGGGCGGATTGTTATGGGGTAAATAAGAAAAACAGAGAAGAAAAAAAACAAAATAGAATCTCACAGCGGAAGGATAAAATATAATAATAAATATACAGTTCATAAATGGTTTACAAAACACTTGTTATTCTTTACACAATAAATATCAGAGTTACACATACCAATACAATCAATGCAGCGGAACAGTATGAGTGTGGTGCAGTACTATAAATAATAATAATACGGATTCTTCGTCTTCGTCCTCCAAAGCTAAAGTCTTCGATCCTGAAACGCTCGGACTGACCCGAACGAATTTGAAAGGACAAAAACACTCGAGTCAGACTAAAAGATCTTATGTGAGTTAAATTAACAAAAATAAATATGAGTACAGTAACTCAAAAGATGTTCGGGATTTACATCTCTTAAGGATCCGCTAAACTATTTACTATGTAGTATATTGCGCTATTATAATAATGTCTATTTATAAAATAAACTTACTTTTTAATAGCGTTAAGGGGTTACCCATATAGCCCTTAACACAAATAATGCCAATAGTCTATACAGTACCGTAATACCTCCTGATCGGGAAGCTACCAGAGGATACTCCATAGGTACGACACAAATAGAAACTCGTAGTAAAGGCTCGGTATGGTAGGTGACACGGCACAACTAGGCAATGCCAGGGTAGATATACCAATTGCTATCCAGGCTGGTGGAAACGCGTAGCCGCAGTTACCGCCCACCTCGGACTAACTCCCCAAAATCAAAATATAGAAGTGGCCACTGAATCAATCCAAGTCAAAGTATAATATCGAAGAGGAGGGTCCGATCAGAGGAATGACCTCATTGGCCTGAGAATCGCTCCTGTTTTAGCCACCTTATGCCAACTCACGGGAGTCGGGTCCACGTATTTACCTTACAGGAGACGTCGCCACCACCTACTTCATTCTGGAATCTCCACCGCGTACACGGTTAGTCAAAGTGGTTTTCGGTATCGACAAAGAGTATGTCCATATCCGATCCCGGTCTCTTTGCCAACCCATCGTTATTATAACACCGCGGTCATTTAAAAATAGCTCATACTTTAAAACCAGAATAAACATTTCCATTTTAAAATTATGAATACGATATCATTTTAAAACCCAAAACCATATTATATCATTTATCCCAAATATAATTCTTTTCCAAAATCATAATGCTTTAAACTTCATAACGTCTGAAAATCAAATATTTTTCAAAGCATAATATTTTGAAATTCATAATTTAAAACCATAACTTCTAAAAAAAACTTGAATGGTTTGGACATTCAACGGTATATGAATTAAATGGTTTAACTTAAATGTTACTTTGTAAAGAAAATAGTTCTCATGGCTTTACAAATACATTTCTTTATTAAAGTCTAAACCAAAATTTATATTATCTCTCTCAAGTTCCAAAACCACTTCAATTTATTTATATATACGTATATCCATTTTGAGTAACAATATTTCAAACTAAAATTGGATTTTATTCTTTCAACAGATCAATTGTTCTATTAATTAGTCTTGAATATTCACATAAAATCCATAAATAATAAGACTTCAATTTCTAGTAATAAAATATATATATTTTTCCCAATTCAAATTATACTAGAATATTCATTTCAATTTATTTTGGAAAAAATCCAATTATAAATATCATATCTTAAAATTTCCAAACTTAACATTTAAACATATGATATAAATTATCAAACTCCATTTTCTTAATTTTCTTCCATTTTTAATAAAGATTTTTATACACCTTTTAATTTCAAAATTTTCAACTTCATATGTATATATATATGGAAGAAAAATATTTATACAATATAAAATTTAAGATTATTATAAACCGTATTCCATCCAAACCATAGAAATCACATTTAAATAGTTATATATATATACCGCGGTGCCTGTATATAATTTTCTATCCTATGGTCAAGTGATACGGATATTTATCATTTCAATTCGCAATTTAAAAGATATAAAATTTTGCGGTTATATATCATTTCAAACCACAATCCCGAATGAAATGAAGTATGCATGATAATTTGCAATTTAATGATATACAATTCAACATCACCCATCATCCAATCACAATCATCAAGCAATATCAATCAATAACAATTTATATTTGATAATATATAACAGGTAATAACTGGCAATTTTATTCAGATTAAATTTAACAATTATTAATCTAACAGTTTATTATTCAGTAATAATCTATATAACTGTTAACTAGCAGTTTATAGGCAAACAAATAAATTCTAACTATCAATTAATACGCAATAAATAAATTAAAATAACAGTTAAATTTAATCTATGCAATTCAACAAATATGAGTGAAATAAACATGCCAAATACTCATAAATAAATTTCTATTCATTTCTAAAATTAATTTAACAAACATAAAAGCTTCTAGTAGTTGTGAGTGGGTTTAAACACTCACCTTTTGAATTTAAATCGAATTTAAATTCGATTTAAACCCAAAAATTCGCCCGTCTTGGAATTCGTCCAAACCAGTGTCATCAAGTCCGGAATTAAATTATGATCCTAACAAAAGAAATCGAAAAATGTAATTGAATAAATTTAAAAATATAAAAGAAAGGTGGAACACATTATCAATTTGCCACCTCATCACGTTACTTCTCTCCTTCCCCACAGTGAAACGCGCTTCCCTCCCTACAGCATTCACGAAAACACGTCTGCATCCATCTACACGCACAGGCCTCCACTTTGACCAACGCTGCCGCCCACCTCGGCCGTCCCTGTGCCTTGCCGCCGCACCACCTGACTTTGCCATCTCCTATTCCTTGCTTCCCCAGAGGTCCGGTCCCCTTATACGCCGCAGGCCGCCAATTAAAACTAGGGTTTCGAAACCCTAACTGAAATTCTACGATGATCCAACCATCAACTCGCCTCAATACCCATATGGATGTGATCCCCATCGTCCACTCTACAATACCCAGAAACTGTTTGACGATCTGACGAAGTTTATTACGGCGCTGATGAATGACCACGAACTGCTTGAATTTATTCTGAGCAAACGATGACTCCATTCGAAAAACGAATTACACCATGAGATTATGTTTTCCGAGAACATTGACATATATTTTTGGGGAATTTTTCTGGAGATTTTGAATTTTCATTTTGTTTTTGAACTGACTGGATCTAGGGTTAACCCCCATTGAAGAAGAAGATAGGCTTGAAGAAAATACGCGCAGATAAATGTAATTAGGTGGAGGTTAGGGCTGAATAGCTGGGTTTATATAGAGGGTTAGAGGTAGCGTAGATAGACCGTAGAATGAACGTGCGGAACAAACTATGGCCCAAAAAGCCCGCTATGTCTCCGGAACGAAATTTCGTAAATCTATATATCCAAATAGGTAATTTAAAATATTCTGAACGCGATGGAAAAAGTTTCACGTCCAAATTTGATCGTATGAAGAAGTTATGCTGAAAACAAAATTTCCAAATTGATTTCAAATTGATTTTATTAAAATTTATTTCAAGGCGTTTCACGCCCGTACGATCAAACGACAAGTCCGATCGATACGAAACTTGAATCCCTATAATAATTCACCGATACGGATCCGATGAAACTGGTTTCGTCGAAATCCGAGTCCGTGGCCAAAATGGCTATTTTTAATATTCATTAAATAAATTAAATAAATTATAAAAATCCAAATTTTATATTAAATTCTAAAATTGGCCAAATTTTATTTCTTATATGATTCGTAATCAATTGCAAAGATTTAACAGGCTTAGCTGTGAATTAAAAGTTGACAGTGTATTAATTGCAATGGTAATTTCTACACTTTCTTATATTTAAGAATTTTATAAATTATATTCTCAAAACCCATACTTTAGATTTTTAAATCTTTATATTCTCAACTTTCACCTAAAATAAAGATGCCATAAACATTAGTTCCTAATTCACATCATTATTCTTTAAGTCTAATTTAAATCTCAATAACGTAGTATTTAACGTTAGAATCCATTTTATTATGCATAAATTCCAAATTTTACTGACCCAAATTTTCTTCTTTTCATTCCATATCAATTGTCAATCCTATGAGAAAAATTAACAATAGGTTCATACTTATTACAAATAACTCCAATTTCTTCCAAATAATAATTACATAACTATTAAATATTAAATCCATTTAATTGCAATAAATTCAATTGATTGCAATTAATTTCCAAATAAATTTGGATCTTTATTTGGTTATACAAAAAAAAATCCGTTATCACTTACCTAACAAAGTTATTATTACTTAAGATCTCATTGCATCCACATTTTCACATTTTCATTTCCTGGTTTCTTTACTTTATTTTACATAAATTATTATAAATGGGATTTTTCTTGGTTACATCTTATTTGTATTTAACATTACTCATTCACCAATTCATTTCACTTTAACTGCGGTAAATTGGCGGATAAATTGAATTTGATTCCCAAAATTTAAATTAACAACCAACAAGAATAGGTAACACACAATAGTCGTTACGCTAAATTCTAGTCACCTAAATAAGCTTTTATTACTTTACAAAATGGAATAACTTTTAAACTCATAAATGTAATACCAAAACCGTTATAAATCCAATAAATTTCCAAATCGAAGTTTGTACACATTTTACACAACTATTATGATTTCTCACAGAACGTTGAATTTATTAAATGACCATTTATTATAATTTAATTCCCTTAATTGAATCAAATGCTTATAATTTTTACATTCTTACCATTCCTTCCCATTATAAATTCATTAACGGATTTACAAATCTCTATCTTCCAAATATTAAATAACCAAACTGATTACAACCACTGTTCTTATCAAATTTTCATAAATTTGTTCAAATCTATACTCTTTTTCCATATAAATAAATTTTATGTTACTACTAGATTTTTTTATCCACTACAGCCATTAAATTTTTACTTTCTACACTTGTTACATCTTTGTATTAATGAATCCCATTCAAGTTAATATTTATATTAATATTCACAAATTCAACATTTATATGTTTCTTAAAATTAACTTTCAACCAAATGTGCCAATTTACATTTCATTTCTATTCAATATATATTCATTTTATTCCATTCATTCGGGTACTGCATTGAAATATATTTATTCTCTAATACTAACGTTATTATCATTAAATTATGATTGGATTCCAAGTTTTTATTCAATACCTTGAGCAATAACTTACATATTAACCAAGTCCTTCTTCTACTTAATTCAAATTGGATTATGTTCCAATTCCTATAACCCAGGTCTTGAGTCACCATTTACATAATTAAATTTATCGTTTATTTCAATCTTCGTTTATAATTTAAAGTTCTACTAAACTAAATTACAAAACTTATGAACTTTAACAAATTTAATCCACCAATTAAATTTTTCTGATGTTTATATATTGCAATTCAATTCAGTTATTATTTCATTAATACCATTTTAATCAACTAATTATGACTTATAACCACAACACAAATCTTCGTTATTCTACCTATTGTCATATAACATTTCAATTGTTAAATCTTTAATCTCAGTTACTATATCTAACTCCTACATTTATTATAAATTAGATTAAAAATTATATTAAGTTAATCCATTTAATATTATCAAATTTAACGGGTCGTTACAGATAAATTCAACATATATACACGAACGAGAAAACAGGGATTCAAACACTATATAAACAAAGTCCTGACAGAAAATCATCACAGCCGTGTAAACAAGAAGACGAACCAAGACAGAAAAAAAATCACCAACATCGACACAAAACTCGAACGACTGAAGAATGGAAATAGATGTGAGTGCTAATTCACTCACCTTGTTTCCCCTAGCGCGAATCAAGCAAGAGTCGGAGCCGAGGCCAAACAATGAACTGAGCGCGAAGCCAAAAGCCCTAGCCGCCATTTATTTCGTTCATGATTTTTAATTTGTAGGTTTAGGGTTTTTTTTTTTGAAACGTGAGAATGAAGGGTCGGGTTTTCTTCACTATAAACGACATCAAGTCTAATGAAAGGAGTGTGGGCCAAGATAAAAATTTTTAAAGCCCAACAACACTTGATTAAATTTTCAAACGAATTCAACCGATTTAAAAACTCCAATTAACAACAGCTAGCAAAATCAGTCGTCTAATGACGATTATAAATTGGGCAAAACCCCGGGTTGTTACAGACTCCCCTCCTTATAAAAATTGCGTCCCTGCAATTTTCACAATTAAAGACGTCAATAACAATTATTTTTCTAACCTAAACTGGTTAAGCTAGAAAAATAAAAGTCAGGAATACAAATGCCAAAGAAATCTTTTAATTTCATAAAAGAAATTCACAAATTCTCAACAAAATCTAACTATCAATTAGATAATCAGAAAACAACAAAGCTGAATAAATGCAATTATCAGCAATTATTCAATTATCAATTAGATAATTAGAATATAGAAATCACAAACAACAATATCTAATTATTGATACGACAATAAGAAAACAGCAATTCAATATAACCAACATAATCTAGAATCAATTAGAGACTAGAAAATCTTATAATCGACAAAATTAGCAATTATCTAATTATCAAAAACGATAATCAGAAAACTCAAATCAACAAATATTCGATTATAAAAAACGATAATCAAATCTCAAATATCTAATTATCAAAAACGATAATCAAATCAACAAATATTCGATTATCAAAAACGATAATCAAATCAAGAAATATTCAATTATCAAAAACGATAATAAAATCAACAAATATTCGATTATCAAAAACGATAATCAAATCAACAAATATTCGATTATCAAAAACGATAATCAAATCTCAAATATTCAATTATCAAAAACGATAATCAAATCAACAAATATTCGATTATCAAAAACGATAATCAAATCTCAAATATTCGATTATCAAAAACGATAATCAAATCAACAAATATTCGATTATCAAAAACGATAATCAAATCAACAAATATTAGATTATCAAAAACGATAATCAAATCAACAAATATTCGATTATCAAAAACGATAATCAAATCTCAAATATTCGATTATCAAAAACGATAATCAAATCTCAAATCAACAAATATTCGATTATCAAAAACGATAATCAAATCAACAAATATTCGATTATCAAAAACGATAATCAAATCAACAAATATTCGATTATCAAAAACGATAATCAAGTCAACAAATATTCGATTATCAAAAACGATAATCAAATCTCAAATATCTAATTATCAAAGACGATAATTAGAACTCATATCAACAAATATTTAATTATCACAAGCGATATCAACAAATATCCAATTACCTGCAGATAATTGAAAACAACAAATATCTAGAAATCAATTAAGATACTCTAGAAAATCAAACATAAAAGGTTGGATCGATCCCATCAGATGGTGATTTTTTAAGCTACGCCGCACGTGCATCTCAGAGTGGCCGAAGCCTACCAAGTACTATAAATTTTTAGCGCCCATCAGATTGACCCGAAGGTCCGTAGAGTGACTCGAAGGTCTAGTACTGGTATTTGACCCGAAGATCCGCAAAGTGGCCCGAAAGGACAACAAATGACCCGAAGGTCCATCATATGACCCGAAGGTCCAGCAAATGACCCGAAGGTCCATCAGAGTGGCTTGAAATCCAAATAGAATCATCAGAATCATCAAACAGCAAATATTTCAATTAACGAGTCCGGAATTAACCAAAATAGCAAACGCACATGTCCCATAACCACGAGTTGTACTAAATTGTTTAAATCTCTTCATCGTTTCCTTGAAAGTGCAAAATTGTGTATTCCAAAAATAACATTTCACATTCTCAAACGGACAAGTCCGGAATTAAGCGAATCAGTAAAAGAAAGGAGTCATAGTCCTCGATTTTGCTGAAACATTTAAATCGCTTCCTCATTCTTTTGAAAACGCAACTGCAAAACTTCTGAAAACAATTTCATTTATTTTATAAAAATAATAATTTACATTCTCAAATGAACAAGTCCGGAATTAAGCGAATCAGTAAAAGAAAGGGTTCATAGTCCTCGATTTTGCTGAAATGTTTAAATCGCTTCCTCATTGTTTTGAAAACGAAAACTGAAAATTTTTGAAAAACAATTTTATTTTTAAAATGATTTGCGAATTCGTGATAAAAACAGCAACATTAGTGATAATTAAGACAAGGAAATTGCACTTCTCAAAACACCGTAGAAACGGATCTCAAAATCAGCATTGCGGGATAACCGCTTGAAAATCCACTTTAAAATTTGACGGTTACTGAAGTCAATTCGACAGTGATTTTTTTAAACTTCAAAATCTCATCAAAATAATTCACATCAAAATATAACGCGAGTGAGTTCCCATTCATAAAAAAATATCCACAAAACACCGTGCTTCAAAAATCTAGCACCGGTGTGAAAATCCCGTTATAAAATAACGACAACGAAATACGTTTCATAACCAAGCATTGGTTCAACGTAAAATTAATGTAGTCACGTGCAACTCATGTTTGCACGCACACTACCAAATAAACAAAGAAAGCATTCTATTATATCTTCAATTAAAATATTTTAAAACAGCAAAAATCTAATCAGATATGATTAGCACCAAAGAAAACCAGCAAGAATTTCAACAAATCAAACCACTGGTTAAACAGCATAATGAAATTAAATTCATTTTCATATTTCGATTTTTAAAGCAAAATAATTATCAGCTGTACACAGCGAAGCAGTCTCACTGTTTTCGTTGCGCACTCTGATAAACAAAACACAATTCACTTTTATTTTTAAATACAGATATTTAAAAATTTCATCAAAATTTCAAAACTTTAGTTTTTGACTCAAAGCACAATAAAATATCGACTGATAGTTGTAACACATGTTCCATCTAAGTTATGTTTAATATTATGTCCATAAACCCTAAGCTCTTATACCAACTGTGACGCCCCACCTCTATGATCACAATAACAAAGAGTATTAAAAGAAATACTGTCCGTTATTACGAAGAATAAGGCTGGATAGGAGCGGCCATCCGTAGTTAGGACTTACACTAGTATTGGTTATCTCGATAGGAGTAGTATATATTTTTAATTTTCTTCTCTTATTTATTTACTCCCATCGAAATACCCAATTCCAATATAAAATGAACTACGATGGTTCATAATAGTTTAGGACAATAAATATAATAATAACTCAGATCAAATAAATGCGGAACATAGATAAAACAAAAATGTCTCATATATATAATAACTGATGTCAGTTACAATAGATGTGATACAATACACATGATACAACTACAGTTGTCGACTCAGGAGGTTACATATACAAGTACATTATCGTGAATAATATACATGAATATACAACATCCTATATTAAGACTACGCCTACTCCAAAAAGTATGAAAAGACTTCATAGCTCTAGCAGCAACCCAAAGCAAGATATCTACAACCTGTAATAACTCGGTCTGACCCGAGTATTGAATTCAAGAGAAAATAATACACGGGTCAGACTAATTCAAACTCAGTTATTAATGCACAGAAGCAATAATAATTAAATAGCAATTAGACGACAGTCAAAATAAATCTCGTCTATCCGATCCTAAATATAGAAATCGGATAACGATAAATATAACACGTAATAGTGTTAAACAATAAATCAGCAAATTCATCAACAAAGATAAGTGAAAAGAATATCGATGAAGATAATTTAAAAACATCAGAATTGCCTAAACGGCAATTAACAACAAAATCATCAAATTAAACCAAATCAAAATATGATTCAAAATATATTGAATTGAATAAACGAAACAGTTCAAACAATTGAAATATCAATTAAAATAACAATGCGGGTAGGGCTACAGTACACGCACGCGTGCACTGCCTCGCCACTACAGCATATGGAATACGCAAAAGATCAATAAATCAAAACAAAATAGAATATCATAAAAGTCATACCGTGTGGCTGCAGTTCACGCTTGCGTGCACTGCCTTGCCACTACGGTGATGATATACAAAAAAGATCAATAGAACCGTGTGGCTGCAGTTCATGCTTGCGTGCACTGCCTTGCCACTACAGTGATGATGTACACAAACGGGCACAAGGTCAAATCCGAAATATCGGATTCAACTCAAGTGACTTTGAAAATAAATCAAAATGCAAAGGTCAAGTCACTGCTGTCATGACTCGACTCAATGCAATAATTTAAAGAAATACACTCGGCAAAGCTCAAGGACCAATACACAAGAATTAACAGTTCAAACTAATGCACTAAGCAAAGCTAGGTAGAGGACCGGTATCAAAATGAAGCAAATGCCACAGGCTCGCATATGGACGTACAGGCACACTATTATACATATATACAAACCAGCAAGATGGTGCTAATTATGGGAATGGCCAAACTGTCAAGCAAAGAAGGTAGTAAAACACACAAAATACCATAACAGGCATGTGCATCAAGTCAGGCGTGGACACACAAAGAATTGTACACATGAAATCGGGTGCAGTAATGGGAAGCCTAACAAGGTCCATCTCTCTACATCAAATAATCTATAGAAGTCAAGATATCATCCGAGGTCTCGAATTCATAGCAGCTCAACTCATCGGTAGTCATTGACTCAGACAAAGGTTCAATACATAACCAGATACACAATGAACGATCAAGTATGCAACTTCATGATGACTGGAAACTGGAGCAGGCTGCGACAGTGAATCACAATCCAAAATGCAAAGTGAACTCCAAAGTGCAATACTGGGTAGATGTATTTATATACATACACACATGTTAACATAGCTAGGCAGCACACTGTAAGGGTCAACTCAGGCATCAAGCAAGGTGGAAAAATACTATCATAAAGTACAAATCAGACTCAAGTCAATGGCCACATCACTACAGGCTCCAGGTCAGAGAGACAACAGCAGGAAGCTCCACAAAGTCAAGTGGATAACCAATGCAATTAACAGCAGTCGTACTAAAACAAATGCAACCATGTCTCGAAGCAGTAATTACCAAATCAAAGTCAAATATGCTACAACAATAATTTCACTCAAATTCGAAGTCAACATCGAACAAAGTCAAAGAAGAGTTCGACAATGTCAAATTATATGTCAACTCAAAATATTTTCACAAATCAAGTTTTCAAACCAAGTCAAAGACACTACAGTTTCAAATCAAGCCATGCCGAAGTCACAGTCATGGAAATCACGAAATTGGAAGTTCAAAATCAAGCCGAGAAACCATTGCCCTAAAATTCAAGCAGTTTGAAAATACACGAAATTAACCAAGTCAGATAAATCTCGAGCATCCAAACAACATTAATCGGCCAGAGAAATCGATTGACAAATTCAACATATATACACGAATGAGAAAACAGGGATTCAAACCCTATATAAAAAAAGTCATGACAGAAAATCATCACAGCCGTGAAAATAAGAAGACGAACCAAGACAGGAAAAAAATACCAACATCGACACAAAACTCGAACGACTGAAGAATGGAAATAGATGTGGGTGCTAATTCACTCACCTTGTTTCCCCTAGCGCGAATCAAGCAAGAGTCGGACCCGAGGCCAACAATGAACCGAGCGCGAAGCCAAAAGCCCTAGCCGCCATTAATTTCGTTCGTGAGTTTTAATTTTTAGGTTTAGGGTTTTTTTTTTGAAACGTGAGAATGAAGGGTCGGGTTTTCTTCACTATAAACGGCATCAAGTCTAATGAAAGGAGTGTGGGCCAAGATAAATTTTTTTAAATCCCAACAACACTTAATTAAATTTTCAAACGAATTCAACCGATTTAAAAACCCCAATTAACAACAGCTAGCAAAATCAGTCGTCTAATGACGATTATAAATTGGGCAAAACCCCGGGTTGTTGCAGCTCAGTAGAAGAATATTAATGGCAGCTCCAAAATTCATGCTCCTCTTGGATCTTAGTTGCTTTTTGGTTTTGAAACGAATTAAAAGTGAGTTTAAAACTCACATCTCTAATTTATTCACTGCTTTATTTATGTGTATTCATGTTATACGAAAGCTGGAGCCATCATTTAAAATTTTATTCTCTGTACATAGGCATAAGTTCAGAGTAATAGCCATTTTGTTTTTTATTACTTTTGTACGTGCATGTAAATTGTGTTCCGAGACAATTTTTTTATTTTCTTCAAGTTGCGTGCATATATATATCAAGTTCCAGGAAATTTGTATTTTTTTTAAAATCTTGCACATATGCCAAGTCCAGACACCATATTTTATTTCGTGCGTGAAATTAAATTTTGTGTGCGTGAAGAAAATTTTCGTTGCCCAGTCCTTCATCAGTTTGTTTTCATATTTTTGGTTACAAATGTGTGTCAAATGAAGGTAATCCATGCTACATATCCAGCTACGTGCGTGTAAAAATAATTGTGGAAATATAGTGTGCATGCAATGTGAAGCACAAAATCATTTTTGGGCAAAATGTGTTGAACTTTGTATTTTGTGTCAGAGTGTAGTATACGTGCATGGAATGCACGAGGCAAAATCTTTGAAAAAAAAGTTTAAACTCTGTAGTGTGTGTAAATATGTAAAGTTGTATTTCACAAACAAACATGAGTTCCAGGCATTTTGTCGTCTCATTCTTCGTGTATGCATGTTTACAGTCCAGATCATTATGTGCCATTTGAATGCATGTATGCTGTGTTTTTTCTGGTGCACGAAAACATTATTTTTGTTTAAATCAATTTTGCGCCCATTCATATGCGTATACTCCAATGTGCATTGCCAGGTCATATGTGCATTAAGTTTTGAGTATACTCCAATGTGTATTCATTTACGTCCAAATTCATGCGTGCATTAAATTTTGAGTATACTCCAAAGTGTATTCTACAGATGCATGCAAGAATGATATTGCAAAGTGCGTACATGTCATTTTGTATTGAGTCCAATTTATACTTTTGTCTATAATCATTGTACGTGCATACCTATTGTAATATTGCCAGCTCTCTTGTATTTTGTAATTCATTTATTTTTGGGTCTTTTCTTTTACATTTTGTAGTGCGTACGAGCTAGGTTAGTGCAAGTGTAGTCTATTGTAGTATTGCCCAGGTTAAAATATTTAATGCACCATTTGCGTAAAAATTATTGTACACATGCATTTTCTCAAGCAAATTAAATTGCCTATTTCATTTGAGTGTGTGCGTGTATATTGCAAGGCAGTGCAATATATTTGTTGAATATAATATTGCAGTCCAATGTTTAATTTATTTTGAACCGGCGTTTCGTTTTGGAACGAATTTTGTTGACGTTATTTTTATAACGGAAATTTTACTCCGGTGTTATATTTTTAAAGCATGTTATTTGGTGAGATTTTTGACGAATAAAAATTACTGTTGTCTTTACTTCAGTAACCGTCAATTTGAAGTGAATTTTCAAGCGGCTATCCCGCAATGCTGATTTGATATCCGTTTTTGTGGTGTTTTGTAAAGCATAATTTTTTTGTCGAAATTGCTATAGATAGTGCCGTTTTAATCATGTGTTTTTAAAATTGTTTTAAAATAAAATTGTTTGCAAAAATTTTACAGTTTACGCTTTCAAAACAATGAGGAATCGATTTAAATGCTTCAGCAAAATTAAGGACTATGAACCCTTGCTTTTACTGATTCAATTAATTCCAGACTTTTCAATTTGACAACGTAAAATGTTATTTATATAAAATACACAATTTGCACTTTCAAGGAAATGATGAAGAGAATTAAACGATTTAGCAAAGTGCGGAGTATGGAACCACACTTTTACTATTTTGATTGATTCCGGACTTGTTAATTGAAATATTTGTTGTGGATTTGTTGTTTGATGATTTTGATGATTTGTTGGGCTTTCGAGCCATTATGCTGGACTTTCGGGTCATATGTTGGACCTTCGGGTCAATTACCAGTACTAGACCTTCGGGTCATCTGTTGGACCTCCGGGTCATTTGTTGGGGGCCAAAATTATGATGACAGTACTTGGTAGGCTTCGGCCATATGATGATGCACGTGCAGCGTAGCTTAGACTCGCCATCTGCTGGGACTGATCCACTTTTATGTTGATTTTCTAGTTATCTTATTTTGATTTCTAGATTTTGTGAATGCTGATTTATCTAGTTATCTTGTTTTGATTTCTAGATTTTGTAAATGCTGATTTATCTAGTTTTCTTATTTGGATCTCTAGATTTGGTGAATTGCTGTTTTGAATTCAATTATGAATTTGGAGTTGATTTTGATGAAGTTTTAATGAGATTTCTTCATTTAAACTATGTTGATTATTTATGCTGAATAGTCTCATTCGAGACTATAATTATTTGCTTAAGTGTTGTTTATCATACACTTATTTCTGAAGTTTACATTAAACTGATCTGTTTACTATGTTCTTTTAAATAATAGTCGGGTCAGACCGAGTTTTTTCAGGATAATCGCTATCTCTGTTTCAGTTGCTGCTTCAGCTTTTGGGATTTCACTTCATCTTTTGTCTAGACCTCGAGGCGTACTTTTGGTATATTGACTCTCGTCTCATGTATGTTGATGACATGTATATGTACATTTGGTTCATGTGAACTATCAATTGTTGTAGCATGTATCCAGACTTATCTTCCGCTATATGTCTGATATTTCTGTTCTGATGTGATTATACTTATCTGTGTTATTGTTATTATGAGTTGTTCTGAATTTTTCTTAAGCCACTGTAGTTCCATTTTAGATTTGGATTGAATATATATCTTTGGGAGTAATTTACACAACTCCTATCGATGTAATCAATACTCGTCTAAGGCATAACATACGGATGGTCGCTTCTAACAAGCCTTATTCTTCGCAATAGGAGACGTTATTCCTTATAATAACCTTTGTTATTATGAGCATAGAGGTGGGGTGTCACATAACTTTTATAAGCCTTTAAAATATTTTTAACAAGCTTGAAACTCCAGATTCCCTATTTTGCCCAATTTCCAATAATTAAATCCAATAATTTAATTATTAAACAAATATTGAATATTTGAAATTCAAGTTGAAAATTACTTTTAAATATTTAAAATCAATTAAATATTCCAATTTTAAATATAAAAAATTTCAGGTTGTTACAGTTTCGATAATTAATTTGTAAATTCTGAAAGCCGATCAGAGCGACATGGCGAAAGCGTAGCAAAAATTTTCTAAGGGATTTGATGTTATATAAGTTGATTATATTCTAAATATATGAAATGATAAATTCTATACTTAGTTACTTTTCGAGGACGAAAAGTTTTGAGTAGGTGAGATTGTAACGACTCGTATTTTTAAATTATTCTAAATTATTAAATTTAATGTAATAATTAAACAAAAATGGTTGAAAATAAAAATTTATGGTTTCGAATGCAAGTATTGGATATGAATTTGAATAAAATTTTTGAAATAAACAAATTTCAAAGTTTTAAGTGATAACCAGTATTGATAGGCAACGCCATGTATTGAGTGCGTTTACACTCAATAGTTGGATAAAATAATAAACGTTGAATTCATTAGATGTAAATAAGGTAATTGATTTATGACTAAAATTCATTTAATATCCAACAATGAAATTTGTTTTAATATTGAAATATTAAATTGTTTTGATTTAATATTTGAAATTATTTGAATAAATGAATTCTGAATTTAATGCGGTTTAAATTGATATCGGAAGTTGATGTAAATTTTATTTAAACAACAATGAAGATTTTCAACTTTTAAATTTGGATTTTAAAGTGAATAATTAGAAATTGGAAATTTTATATTATAATCGAGACGTTAAAATAGCGATCCAGGGCATAGTCTTGGATTTTAACGAAACCTGATCCATTGGGTCCGTAATAGTGTGTTATTATCGGATTTCAAATTTCGTAGCATTTGGAGTTACCGTTTGGTCGTACCTCAGAAACACGTTGAATTGAAAATAAAAAATTTAATATTTTGATTAGGTTCAAAAAGCTTTTTTCTCCATATGATCGAATTAGGCCCCGAAACATGTTCCATTGTGTCCAAAATAGGGGTAAAACATTATAAATACCTGGCAGCACGCTTCGTTTAGGAGTTCATCTGAAAATATGAGAAAAGTCTAAATAATATTAAAATATTATATATTTCCCTACATATAATCGTATACAGTAACCCTAGAGTACTATTGAGCCGTCGTCGTTTGTTTATTTTAATAGCCGAAATTGTCCCTTATTCTTCGTCACTGATTTCTTGATCCAAGCCATATTTTCGAAAAATTTCTTTATGAATGTCATAAGCTCGTTGAGCTCTACAAGGTGAACGGTGGATATCGTCGACAGTAGCCTAGATTCACCAGAATCTGCTCGTGAAGGTGCAACATTCACACACGATTTTCAATTTTACGGGGAGGTCGTGCTTCCTGTGGTCACGGCCTATGGTAGAGCTCGCGACGGGCTTCAGAGTAAAGGACTCCAATCATGTTCTATGGCGACGTGGAGGGAGCAGCCAGAAATTGATGAAGGCATGCGTGGGTTCCTCGACCTGGAGGTTGCGTATGTAATGGAGAGGAAGAAGAAGTGCGTGCGTGCGGCCTTGATGTGATGAAGGCGAGTTGAACGGCTGAGATTCATCTAGGTGTTAATGTAATGTAAATTTGTTTAATTATATTAAAAATCGTATAAAGTTGTAAATATCATAACTTTCATATACGAGGTCCGATTGAGGCGAAAGAAGCGATGATGGAAAAGTGGTGATGAGCACTACATTCCAGAACTAATTTGGAGTCATTTGGAGCTTGTTGAAATTTTAGGTTAAATCAAACGTTCTTCGATTTGATTTAAAATTGAAAACTCAAGGTGAGTGTTTTGTAACGCTCACAATGTACTAGAATATTTTTACGATAGTTAAATTTTAATTATGAAGTGATATTAATTTATTGGTCGCTGTTTGATAAATTTTATTGTTATCTAAATTGTAGGTTGAATTAACTGTTAAAAATTAAAATTGATAATTAAATTTGAACTTTGAATTGAATTGCAAGTAAAACACCGATATAAATAACTATAAAATTGTTGTGAATTATATTGACTTTTTGGATGATTGATTGCGATGGGTGTTATTGGGTGATACTTTGGATGATTTGGATGTTTATTTATTCTGATATATCCTATTACCACCCTGTGTATTATTTACAGTATATAAACTGTAAATTGAATTATTTTTCATAAATTAAAATATAGGTTGAAATGATATATACCTATGACACTGTGATTTGGATTGAAGTGATATATATCCATCCCTAAATTAAATTGAAATAATTGATCACTTGACCATAGGATAGAAAATTATATAGGACACCAGATCGGTTAAATCAAATAATTTTTTTTACAATCTTTGATGTGAAATTATTTAAATGGTTTTGATTTAAAAGAAATAAAAATCAATTTATATAAATCGAATTACTCACCAATTCGAGTTTGAAATGTTGAAATAAATTTTTGGTTAAAAGAAATTGTTAAATTGTTGAAGCTAAGATTCTAAAGTTAAAATTGGAATAAGATTTAATTTCATAAATTGATTTGTTTTTAAAAGATTGAACTTTTATTTGAACTTTGAATATTACTAAGTAAAAGTGATATAAAAACGATATTTCGAAATTGAGCTGGGAATTGAATTATGTTGAAGATTGGGATTTTAAACCGAATATTGAAGGATAATTTGACTTAAATGTTTTGAATTGATATTTTGAAAATCGAGCTCAAAATTGTTATAAATTGAGATCACAAATGAAGTAATTGGATTTGAAAATGGAATTGGATTAATTTGAAATCAAAGTCGAAATTGATTAGGATTTAACTAAAAATTGAATCGACTGAATGTTAATTGAAATTGATTTGAATTGGGAAGTTGTAGTTGGATTGGTTTGACTTTGAAAAACCATTTTTCAAAAAAAAAATTAATGTAAAACTATTTAAAAGCAAACTTCTTTAATATACAAATTATTTTGGTTTTCTAGATTATTTTGCTATATAAACCATTTTAATACTTGAACTATTTGATACTAAACCATTTAAACCAATTAAATTATTTTAATACTTAAACTACCTTAAAGCTATTCAAACTATTAAAAAAAATTCAAACTGGTCAAGGGGGGAATGCTTATTTTTAAATCATTGATTTAAGTACGAATTGGGTAGAATGAAGTTATAACTCAAATTGAAATTCGAAACAGTTTTGGAGTCAAAGCCGAGATATTAAGACGAATATGATTTTGAACTGGATTAGTATATTTTGGGTAAATACGAAGATTTGGAAATGGATTTGATTTTGAAGCGAATATGATATTTTGATATCAAGTATGCACTATTTTTGAAATGTTAAACTACCAACCGGTGTGTAAAACGACGTTTGGTTTTTAAAGAGACAGGGTCCGGATATGGGCATATTCTCTATCAATACCGGAACCACTTTAACAACTATGTACGTGGAGTGATGATCCAGAACGAAGTGGTTGCATTTCGTTTCGTTTTTTGGGTTTGAAGAATGATGTTGGATTAGCCTAGCACTTGTGCCAATTTAAAATGACTAAAAGAGAAGCTGTACCGGCCAAGTGGGCTAGCTACCCCGAGCGAATGCACTTCTTCGTATTACCATCATTTACATTGTGATTGATTGGTGCACACCTTCCGAATTATGGGAGTGTTGGGCGCGGTGGGCGATCATTGCAATGACGCGTTACCAATAGCCGGGAAGGGTAAACTGGTAGTATCCTACCTTGGGCATTGCCTCACATGCGCTGTCATACTTTTATCCCTTAACGAGACCCATAAGATTTTGATTTAGTTTTGTCGTATCATGGCGCATCCCTGACTAAAGATGTTCTACTGGTCGTGTCAAATGCAAAATGTACGGCAATGCTTAAAAACGCGTTAAGGGAGATTAATGTAAAGCCTTAATGCTAAGAAAATATTTATTTTATTGATTAGACATTATATATGTAGAGTACTACTACATATAAATATTTTAATGGATCCTTAGGAAATGGAAAATCCCGTAACATCTCTTGAGTTGTTGCATGCACGTCCTACAGTTGGTAGGTGATGTGAAAACTTGTAAGCATCTCTGACCATAAAACTCATGCTATATGCGATATCGGTTTGACTTACATAAGGATATTTTAGTCCAGACCCGAATGTTTTGTTCATTTCATTACGATCAGGTCAGCCCTGAGTTTTTCAACTTTTTAAATATTTATTCTGGAGGATGAAGACGAAGATTTGGTATACTACTACTATTATTATTCCTGCATCATGTTGTCTACTGCATTACTGTATTTATTCCTGATGTATTTATAACTCTGAAAAATGTTGTATTGAATATAATCAAATGTATTATATAAATAGCCTCATGAACTATTTATTTGATTATTATATTTTATCATTCCGTTGTGAGATTTTGTGTTCGTTTTCTTCTTCCTTATTTCTTATTTTCTTATTAGCCCATTGATTAGCCATATTCTGGATTGTTTAAATTAGACATGTGTGGATTATTGTCAATTTAAACCCTTCGAAATGTGCTTCAACACAACAATAGTTTGCGAGTAGGTTATAGTAGGCAGGACCCAAAAGGATAGTCACATGCGGAGGTCAGCCATTATCAGTCGGAGAAAGTTCGGGAAAGACTAGATCTAAGCTAACAGGCCAATGATTCTTTCACAATCAACGCATTATATGAGGGGTTTAACCAATTGGATGTTTAGATTGTTTGCAGTAGGGCTCAACCACTTCGCTCTTGAAAGGTCTTTCGATTAGTTGAGGGGGGGCTGTGTGGGGCCATAACCACGATGAGAAAAAAGACAGACCAAATAGAATATCTGTATTGTAGGCCTAACGAAGCAGACCTTTACAGATATAGAAATTCCCAACTGATTTCCATACAAGGAAGACCTTTTTGGCGGAATTAGGGAGTGGACAGAATGATCACGTGTAGTCCTCAAGGTACATACTGGGTGGTACACTGTGGATGTCTGAGCACTAGTATAGGGTAGTACGGATGCCGTTTCACGTTTTCATAGTAGACGACGGAACATCTGTATTGTAGGCCTCATGAAGCCGTCCTTTACAGATGTAGTTATAGTACGCTCTAGTAGTGAGACGATGGAGTCCTTTCGAGGACGACACGGAAGGTACTATGGGCAGTACCTAGGATCGAAGCGGTCTTTTGGCATGTAGCTACATATGCATTGGTTATTAGTTCTTAATCTACTAGGAAGTAGATGGGTACGATTCACGCACAGAGGAGAGAGTATTATAAATCCAATAAACAAAATATAACAGAAAATGAAAATGGAAATGGAATGGTATTTGTAGAATTATGCTTAGAAGTGTATAATTAGTCCATTCACCAGAACTTTAGTTCTGACCCCCTCCTCATATCATGCCACGAGTTAGATAGATGGCAGAGATTTTCCAACTTTGAGATACTTGTTTAGAAAGTATTATTACCTTGGTGAGTATTTACTCACTATCATATCATCCCATGAGTTATTTCCGCTGTGAAATATTTATTCGAGCTTTGATATATTTACCTTTGCCTATTTGCAGGATACCCGATACCCAACTCGAGCTTCAATGGGCTTGGATTTTTGCATTTTTGTGAAAAATCTGGACCTACTGGAATTCAGGTTGTTACAAATAATTTCGATGATGACGGCTGCATCATTGACATTCATTTTCAAGTTTCAAAGTGGGAACGCCACTGTGGTAGTTCCACTACACATTTGTTTTGATAACCAAATATGTATGTGTGTGTATAATTTTAAATGATTTGAAATGGAACTCGGTACTTAGTTCTTAAGTGTCTTGAATTAGGGATTTCAATTATTGTATTAAAATGGGATCTTAACTATTTTAATAATTGGAAACTTCTAAAAATGAAAAATAAGAAATTTTATGCTAAGCGATTAAAAAATTGGAAATTTGTAACTTGTAAATCAAAATATATGAAAATTTAGAAGACATAATTATTGAACATTTTGTTAACTAAAATGAATAAGATAACCTGTGTAACATTTAGTTACATTCTTAGAAATATATTTATAACTTACTATAAATGCTTAAAAAGTTGTAATGTTAAATAGGAATATGTAATAGAATATTATACAAGTTAAACTTAAGTAATGAAAGTGTTCAAACAGAATTATTTCTATAAATAAAAACTTTGATATTACAATATTTATATAAGTTTAAGTTAATAATTTGATATGCTAGTAATTAATTTAATAGAAAAATGAATACTGTAAGTAAATGATTATAAACTTAAGTTAATGATTGAAGCCATTTATAATTAAAAGCGAATAGTAAAAGTGAATAGTATATTAAGTAAATGATATAACTTCAGAAAATGTTGAAATGATTCAGAAATAGATTTAATGTTCAATAATACTATATATGAAGAAAAAAATGTGAAAAAGAAAACGAGTCAAAAAAATATAAGTATGAGTTGATTCACAAATGAATATTGATATAAAAAAAATCAAAGTAAATAATAATGGTGAATTAATTTACAAAGAAACTTATACAATACTTTAAGAATTGATTAATGGATGATCTAAACAATTGAATGGAAATAACTTATATAAGTAAATGAATGTAAATAAATGAAGGATTATTCGGTATGAGTGAAAGAGAATTTAAAATAAATGAAAAGCGAACAATGTAAGAAGAACCAATAGAATAAACTTAAATAAAATATAAAATTTCTTGGTTGTTTGGCTTATGAGATGTTTGGGAAAGGATACTTCTAGCTGTTTAAGGTTGTATGAATGATCTATTAAGAAATTATCTAAGGCTGTTGAACGTAGAGTACACTTGATAGTTTATTTATCACCTTGTATGATTAAAAGTTTTTGAACCTGAACAAATCATTAGTTTGGTTGCTACGAATGTATGGTTGATTTCTTTGTGCATATGATGGTTGTACTATTTTGTTTACATGTGTTTTGTGCTGATTTTATTTTGTTACTAATTGAAATAACTAGATATTTCTCTTGTACCTAATTCTTACTATTTTGGATTATGTAAGTGAGATATAGGTTTATGGAAGCAATAACCACTGCTTTTGGTTTCACAAATAAAGTTGTTTGGCCGACTAATAGGTATGTTTTGCATTACAATGTTATAACGATATTTTATTGTTTATCCCATGGTTTGGGATGTTTTATTTTATTTTTTGAAATATGATATATATATAATGAAACTGTTGATATTATTGTTTTCCCAGACCTATCCGTACAAATGAGATATACCGAAATTTTTTGTGAATTTAAAACTTAGAATTTTTTTGGGAAGTTGAGTTATTTTCTAATTCTTATTAAACTAGATTACTTAAATAAATTGTACATAAATTGATTATTTTGATAAAAAATAATATATATATATATATATATATATATATATTATTTTCTTACTTCCTTCTTGTTTCTTTTCGAGTACGAAAAGTTTTGTATGGAGGAGAGTGTAATGACCTGTATTTTTCGATAATTAAAAATATTAAAATAAATAAGATTTTGAAATTTCAGATTATGAGAAATTAAAATTTATTATTTATTAATGAGAAAACAATTAGAATGTCATTTAATAATGTTGATTTAATGAAATCGACAACTATTTAAATTTAATTTTATTCAGTTCAAATTATTGTAAAGTTAATTTGGTGATAATTATAAATAAGGAAATAAATTTAAATATTATATTAAATGGTGGGATTGTACGTAATAAATTGAAATAGGTTAATAATTGGTAGGTAATTTATCAACCTTTATTGGTAAACAATAGGTTAATAGAGGTGAATAATTAATGTATAACAATTGATTCATTATCATCATGATATTTAATCCATTTGAAATTAATTGTAAATCAATTGGAATTAATCTAATTAAATATTGCGATAAATATGAGTTAAGATTAAATTGTAGAATATGAATGCAATTAAATGTAAACTAATGTTAATTATATTCATAAGGTACTGTTGATTGAATAATAAGATGTAAAAAAATAAATGAATTCACTGGAATTTAAATTATAATTAATGAATTTATTGCAATTGCCATTTAATGCTGTAATTGGTGCAACATTTAATATTGGATTTGACGTGGAAAAATTATTTTAAAAAGATTATAAATATATATATAATCAAGAATGATGAAAATGGTTGACTTTTAAATTTGAATTTAAAGGTGATTAAATTAATTTAATAATAATTTATTTAATTAACGTGAAAATAGCCATTTTGGTCACTGTCTTGGGTTTCGATGAAACAAGTTTCTTCGGATCCGTGACAGTGAAGTATTATATGATTACAAGTTTCGTAGTGATCGGACTTACCATTTGATCGTGCGAGCTCGAAACGCATACTCATCAATTAATGAATTCAATGAATATAATTCGATTTTGAAAGCTAACTTCTGTATACAATGGAATTTGGGTTTGAAACTTGTTCCACTGAATTTAAAATTCTCGAGAACCTATATTTTGAAATATTGGATGACCCACTTTCATTTCGAAAACGGAACGGGCTTTTTGGGTTCGCGTTATTATTGTGTCGACTACTTCAATCTGTCAGTTCATTCTTATCTGTCCTTATCCATATAAATAGATTTTTTCTCTCTAACCCTAGGAGCCTTTCTTATTTCTGTACGTATCTGTCTATTCAATCTATCTGTTGTTTCCTCCTTCCCAATGGCTACAAATCCAAAACCCTGAAATTCAAATTCAAATCAAAAATCAAACTCCTCAAAACCATAGCAAATTATATATCGTTAGAAAGCTCTCGAGGAGCGCAATCAATAGAAGCAATTATTTTTTTGATTTGATACGTCGTTTGACTAGAAATTGATGAAGAACCTCAGCCATCCATTTTTAGGGTTTTCGATTCAACGGTGGATCGTCGATTTTACGACGATCGAGAGGTGCAATGTTGTAGAGATCGTCGAGCAGCACTCACCAATGGGTTTCGCTGCCATCAGAGGTGCTTGGAGTTGCCGGAATTGGCGTTAGAAATGGCGACATTCATCACGGCGACTGGAGTTTTGGGCAGCGCCAGGTGTTGCGGCAACATCATGGGAGGCGCAGCCAGGATATAGGGTGGGGCGGTCATTTTGGATCGAGGTGAAATACCTTATGGCAGCGGCGAATTGCAGTCAAAGGGAGGAGCTGATGTATGCATGGTCTATATTGTCATGTAAGAGAGAGAGAGCATATGGGACGATGTGGTAAACTTTGTTTGGCTTTGTTTATTTTATTTTTTATTTTTTGATTTAAAATGTTCTAACATCAGTAACTTGTGCATACAAGCTAAGTTTCAGATGCAGTATTCTCCATTGCGATTGTATCGAAATTTAAGATGACATGGAACTATTTCGGCTGTATTCTGATACTATTGAATTTTTCGGAAATAATTTGGATTTATATCGATTTGAAACCAAAGGTGAGTGATTTAACCCACTCACAACTACAAAATCATCCTCTGTTAGTTAAATTAAATTTATGATGTGATTAGAAATTTATCGATTGATGTTTGGCATTTTAAATTGTAATTTAAATTTAATTTGAATTTATATTGAATTTAATTGCCATTTTAAATTTATTTTGGAATTTTAAATTATTTGTTAAATAACTAATAGATAACCAGTCAATTGTTGTGATTAATTATTTGATTTGAATGATGATTGCGATGGATGTTTAATTTTTGATATTTTGATGATTGGATTGTAACGATCTCGGTTTTGAGCCAAATTTAATTCAATAATTATTATTAATTTGTGAGATTAAATTGTGAATTAATTTGAATTTTTCCCAAATTTAATAAGATATGTATTTGTGTGTATATGTATATATGTGTAGATTGTAATTTGAAATTTGAGTTTGAAATTCAAATATAAATATCTTAAAAATAATTGAATTTGAATACTTTATATTATAAAGTTTAATTTGAATTTGTTTTCTAATTTAAAATATATACATATATGTATATCTATTATGATTTAGAAGTTATATTTTGAATTTAATATAATAATTTTCAAAAGATATTCAAAGTTAAAAATTCTATATTTTAAAAAGCTTATATATAATATACATGTGTTGTTTATTTATGTATAACTAGTTTTAAAATCATTTTTCTCAAGGTTATACAAATAGTTATAAAGGTAATTGTATATAGATCATATATTTTTACTTAAAATAAGATTAATGAAAAGGATTGTATTTAAAAGTATCTAACATTTAAAATATAATAAGTATAAATTTGAAAATATAATACATTTGTAAATAATTTATATATAAAACACAAATACTTAATTAAACATGGGTACAACATAAAATAATATTGCATATGACATTTGTAAACTTAAGAAAACATGTTTCAACAAGTGTAAATATTTTAAAAATGTTTTAAAACATTTGTTAGCCATGTAACTTGAAATTTACAAGTGTAAACTTATGATAACAAGTGACGTCTCACAAATTTCTTTTAATTTGAAAATCTTATAAACATGTATAAGAAAGAAACCAGGCTTCTTCATTTTCTTATCTACATTTGTCTTCATCTTTCATCTTCAAAAACAAAGAAATAAAATCTAAAACTGGGAAAGAAATCAAAATAAAATCAAAAACCTGGAAACTAAGGCAAGGAGTAGATTTAAGTTCAGATCAAAATACATCAAGCAAATCTGAAATCAAGCTTCAGATTCAAGATAAAAAAAAATCAAAATCCTGAAGCAAGTTTCAAATTCAAAACAAGTCCCAGTTTTTTTCAAAAATATATTCACTTCAACCTGTTTTAACCTAAAGATCAAGCAATTAAAACTAAGATCAAGATCAAAGATCAACAAAACAAATTCAAGTTCAGATCATAAAAGAAATCTGTTCCTCTATTCAAATTCCTGGCGAGCAAACTACCCTCTTTAAATATCAAACCTGTTTAAATTTTTATTCTGTGTAATAAATATCCTGATGCTTTTGATTGGAATCATGATATGAAGTATGTTTGTATGAATGTAAATTATCATTGCATGTCTGTATATATGGAAATGTCTAAGTGTATATGTCTGTATATATAAAATAGGGCTCTGTTCTTAGTTGCAGGCTTTTAAATCAAGTTCAAAATTTAAAACCTCTTTCCTTGATTTTTTTAAGTGATGATCTCTAAATAAAAAGTGATTATAACTATGTGGTACAAATTTTAAAAATGGTTTTAAGTATTTATATTGGGTAATCATTTCAAAATATAGAATTTATAGTGATAATCTGAAATAGGTCAAGAATCGATCATTTTAATTTTAGGTTTCAATCATAGGAACAGATTCGTGTTGGATAATAATGAATTTTTATAATAAATTTATGATTTTTAAGTTTGTAAAAAAGGAGGAATTTTAGTTGATCGATTCGTATTTTCGTCAATTGCCGATTATCGATGAGGTTATATTGGTCAGACTTGAGGGTGGAGGTAGTTAGAGGTCCGGTGGTCACGAGAAAAATAATCGTAGAAGTTTCAGATCATCGTGGAGGGGGTGCGACAGCGAAATAGGGTTTTCGACACTATTTTGGTCGTCGATATATTTGTGGGTCTGTGGCATCGTCGAGGCATCGGAAGCGATCGCACAAGGGGGATTTGACACGTAGGATCGTGACAAAGCTTTGAACGTGGTGGCGAGGTTGGTGGTGATTGGATCATCGTAGGTGAGGTGTTTTTCTTGATCGGGTTTGGGTACAGTATGGAGTCGAATTGCTTGTTTTTGATTTCCCTCGAATTTGACCATCTGTGTTTAGATTATGATGAAGGAGACGATCAGCAATGTGTGGGTGGTCATGGCTCTGGTCGGAGGTGACCAAAATTGGTGTACACATGCACGATGATGGGTTGTGTCAGTAGGTTTGTGTTTGGGAAGTGAGGGTGATTATCTTGAGTTTTCTTCGGGAAAGTCTAGATTTCGCTTGAGATAGCACACGGGTAATATACAAGTGTTTAATGGCATCAGGTCTTTAAAAGTCTAAAACCAAAACATAATAGAAAATGGCAAGGAGAAGAAGTAGCTCGGGGGTTTACTCGGGTAAAGTACATGATAGCTCGGGTCTTACTCGAGTTGATCCCAGGTTCATGTTTTAAAAACTTTGAAAATTTAAATTAAACAGGTTTTTTTAGTTTAAAATAAAACTAAGTTTTAAACTATATTCTTAAATCATTTCTTTAAAACAATAAATGCTTATCTAAACTTTGGGTTAGTTAAAATTTTTAATAAATTATTTTAGAATGAATTCGTAATTTATTTAAATAAGTCTAAATGTTTTAAACGTATATCCTTATTTTTAAAAAGGAATTCTTAAGTTTATTTAAAATGAATTAAATGATCATTAAGTAATTGATTAAAAAAATGAAATGATTTTGATTATTAAGTAACTTAAAGAGTTTTAAGTTAAATTCTAATGTTAATGATAATTAATTTTCCAAGGTTTATTTAATAAGGATATAAATGATAATTAAGAAATAAATTAAGATAATGATTTATCTTTGATTATTTAAGGTTAATTAATTAGTGTAAGTAATAAAGGGATAATTGCTTCATTGAAATTAATTAAGGATAATTAATTAATTAAGATAACGTAAGTAATTAGAGGTAATTAATTACTTAAAGTCAATTACTTAATTAAAAGTAATTAATTAATGATTTAAAGTTGATTAATCAAGTGAATAAAGGATAATTAATCAATGTAATTAATTTATGATTTACTAATATAAGTGATTAGAGATAATCACTTATTGTAATTAATTAAGGATAACTAATTAAATGATAATTAATTAAGGGATGATTAATTAATGAAATTAATTAAGGATAATTAATTAAAGAAAAAATAAATAATTAAAGGTTAATTATTTAATGATTAAAGGTTAATTAACTTATTAATTAAAATGGTTTGTAATTAATCAATGTTAATTAACCAGGATTAGTAATTTATTCATAAGTAATTAATCTGGTTTAAATTAATTATAATCATATGATTAATTTATCTCACTTATGGATGATTGAATACTATCGAATGCTTTAAATTGTTTGATATCCCTGATTTCTGATGTTTTGTGATATGATTGTTGTTGAATTGAGCTATGAACTGTGGTGATTTATTTATCTGTGATAAATTTATATATTTATCTATAAATTTGTGAATGAATGATATGCGTTATAGGATTGTACGGCTTATTGATATTGTTGTGCTTGAATTGATGATGGTTGTGATATGTTATGTTATGTGTAAAACCCCTAGACCACACCGCACACACACAAATATGGATTTCATGAGGAATTGGTTAAGTCGGAGATATTTAAATTTAAATATTATTTTTTATAAAAGTTAAATGTTTGAATCCAATTAGTTTGGAGGTGAAATTGAGTTAAATTTAAAAAGCTTTTGGAAAGGAAATTTGAAATTGAAAATTTGTTTGAATATAATGTATCTTGTTTAAGTTTTAAAATTATTTTGGAAATTATGGTTTGAAAGGGTTATATAAGTTATACAATATATATATATATATATATATATATATATATATATATATATATGGATTGAAAAACTTTTTTAAATGAATTGTTCTGGGAATTTGAATTTAATTAAAATAGAACTTGCCGAGAATACGGCAGTTCGCCGATTTTTCAATGTATATTTAAATGGCTATAACTTGTGCAAATTTAATCAGATTTTCCCAAAATGAAAAGCATTTGTTTTCAAATGATAATGGCTTTCATATAACTAAAGGATTTCCAGTTCTTGTTGAAAAGATTTCAAGTTATGTTTAAATCATGTTTGAAATTGAATTGGTTTGAAATCGATGAATGAATCTTTACGAAAGATTGGTGAACTTTGTTTTAAATTTAAAAGTGATCTTAAAGGGTGAATATTTTGTTTAAAAGATTAAAAGTGGAAAATTGGTTAAACCATTCAAAATGAAAGATTTGGGAAACAAGCATTGAAAGTTATGACTTAACTAAGATCCTAATATATCCATATGCTTTTTAAAATAAGCGCTCATTATTCGGCTTAGCCGGGAGAGGACTTCATGTCATAAAACCCATCTCGAATAATGATACGATGTAGTAGGAGTGCATTTGAAGACGGCGGTGAAGACTTGGTATTTTCAAAAATGAAAGGATTACCCGTAGAATGTCTCTGCACTGAGTCATGCCAGTATAGAGATCTCTATATGTGATGGGGAGTCCGATCGAGATTGTGAATACCCAGATTTGAAAGGGCTTCTTTTGATATGCCTTAGTTCCGTTCGAACCCAGAACGAACTGGTATGGATGTATGTCTGATGTTACACTTTGAGATGTAAAGCTGGTTTCTATCAAATAAATTTCTGTTTGGTGGCGGAGAATTTATTCTCTTACCTTAGCACCCTCCTTTAAGACGTACGAGCTCAGAGGATATGTAGTTGATATTTACTAGTAATATATTCCTAAATGGTAATGTGGCATGCTAAGTGTTGCTGATCATTTATTGATCAAAGCATGGCTTTTGTGAAAGGCGTAACGTTGTGGACGAGACCTCGTCCCACCTCATACCTCGAAAATGGTCGAAATAGGAAGGATGTAGCAAGGTTATGAGGGTCGCGCCCTTTAGGGCATGTCCATTTCCTTCTGGATAAAAAGTGATATGATGGTATGGACCCCAGATATTTAACTTATGTGGTTGTTGCTATTTGTTGGTGAATCTCGGGATAAAGGTCGGTGACGACCGGGGGAACCCATACTCGTGACAGTTAGTCACCTAGTTACAAAGGTAACCCGACCTTGTGTTGGCAGAGATCCGGTTAGGTTCTTGGGGCGTCCCTCCAAAGGCTTACCCATGTGGTGGGGAAGTTCCTTAGCCTTACCATTTGTTGGAAATCCAATCAACCAATACTCGTCCTGTACGGTTTTAGTTGTAGAACCTGCCATCTAATATGGTAGCTATAGTAGGCATACTATAATGGTACGTATGCTGGCTAAGATTAATATTATACTTGCAAATGTTTTCTGCGCTATGCACCCATAATAATATCAAAAGGATTTTCGCGTATTAAGCATGTTTGACTATCATAAGGAGAAATCTCCTACAAGTGTGCGCTTGTATTGTGTGTGTGCGGGGAGGCTTTATGGTAGTTTCATTTTCCAAAAAGCACTGTGGATTTCTTTTTATTTCGTTTCGTTTTGTTTTGTTTTTGTTTGCTCACTCTAGTCCCATGTATGACCTGGAGTTTATTGTTCCCTTTCTAAACTCTGGGTGCCTACAATTTTCTACGCGGGAAGCCTAGAGTCAGGTTTTCAGATAATCAATAGTAGATGTAACTTTTGGCAATCTTCGAAGTCTTTGGTTTGGCTATCGCATTGGGATCGCATTTATGTTTCATTATAGCATGATGGTGGTTTGAGCTTTTGGATTGGAATCTTTGGAGCTTTGACAATTGGAGATGTTGTTTTCCACTACTGTTGCGGTCTTCTTATTTCTGTTGTTGTATCTATCTCTGATATATGTTGATCATTTCATTTGTACCACTGTTGTATCAAATGTTGTGTATTAATAAAATTGTTCTTCTGTTTCCACTGTTTTGTTATTACCTAATGTTGTTATAGGCTCCGACGAATCGAATTTCGACGTTTGAATCAGCGGCATTCGAATATGGGTGAAGTATGAATGTCGATTTTCGAGCGTTGAAATTCGGATCGTCACATGGATATTATATTTATTTTGTATGGTCTTATCACACGACAAGTTCCTTTAGTATGTTGTTTGAAAAATCACTATGGGTTGAAATGATACATATCTAAATGGTCTTATAGATTAGGGAAAAATTGTTATGGGTTGGAATGATAAACTCGAGTGATTATATGGATTTTGAATTTTACTCGAAATTGCGGGTTGAAATGATATATACCGGTAAGTTCAAATTATTGTGGGTTGAAATGATATATATCTGTATCACTTGACCATGGGGTAGAAAATTATATACGGACATTGGATTGGTTAAATTAAATGATTTTTAAATCCTTAATTTTTGAATCCAGTTAAATGATATTATTAAATAAAATTTGATTTATATAAACTGAATTATTTCCAAATTCAAGCTTTTAAAATGTTGGAAATGAATTTTGTTTAAATGAATTGTTTAAAGAATTGAAATTGAAATTTTGAAGTTTAATTTTGAAATACAAATGAAGTTTATCAAAATTGAGTTTTTGTAAATGTATGAATATTTAAACTTTGAAATCTATTAAATTCGAAGTGGTTTAAAATTTGTAGTTCGAACATGGATTTGAAATCTATATAGATTGAAATGGTTTTTAACGAGAATTTGAATTGAAAGATTAGAATTGAGTTTTGTTGATTTGAAACCTGGATATGGTCCTGATTTGTTGAAATGGAAGAAATAGTTTAATTTGATATTATTTTCAAATTCATTATTTTAATATAAACTGTTTAAAAATATATTATTTTAAAATTTAGATTATTTAGATTTTCAACTATTTAGTATATAAACCATTCCAATAATCAAACCCTTTTGTACTAAACTATTTTTAACTGTTTTAAGATCCGTAAACGATTAAACTATTTTAAACTAATACAACTATTTTTTTAAACTATTTTTAACTATTGTAACTATTATAAACTATTTTAATATATAACCATTTTTGATATATACACTATTTCTTATATATAAACCATTTTTATCTATAATCTATTTTTAAAATATAAATTATTTTTAATGTATAACTATGCCAATATATAAAATATTTTCAATATCCAAACTGTTAAGTTGGAACTGTTAGATTGGGATTTAATTTTTTTAAATGTGAATATTTTGATATGATTGCTTAAAATATTCTGTGGTTATGATTTTGAAAGCGAATATGATTTAAAAGTGATACGATCTTAAAGTAAATAAGATATTTTTATATCAAATATGAATCGGTTTTTGGAAATGTAAAAGAACCAACCGGTGTGAAATAAGTGTTTGGTTGTTAAAGAGACCGGGATCGGTTATTGTCATACACTCTGCCAATTCTGAAATCCAATTTAACAACCGTGCACGTGGTGAAGAATCCAAAATGAGGTAGGTTGGTTTGGCGAACATAACTATTTGAGGTATGAACGCAGCCCTGACCCCCGCGGGTCAGCTTGATATGACTAAAACAGGAGACATACTGGGTCAAGTGAGGTCGCACCTCCGATCGGACATACTTCTTTGATACCATATTTATTACTTTGTGATTGATTTGGTAGCCACCCTTCGACATTGATTATGAAAGTGTGTTCCGAGATGTGCTGTAGTAGCTGCTATGCGTTACCACCAGTCCAAGTCTGCAAAATAGTAGTATCCTGCCCTGGGCATTAACTCGTGTGCCTTGTTATATCCTTATCGAGCCCACTATGAGTTTGGTTTGTGCCATACCTATGGTGTGCTCCCTGAGTATCCCACCGGTTTGGTGGAGCATACAGTATCTGTATGGACTACGGGAATTATATAAAAATGTGTTAGAGGGGGTATAGGTAATGTCTTAGTGCTATTTTAATAGTTTACTTTACTATAGATGTATTATAATAGCGTATTGTATTATGTATGTAGATACTTTAACATATCCTTAGGACATGGAATCCCGAACATTTCTTAAGTTATTGCACATGTTAGACACTGAATAGGAGATGTAAAACCCTATAAACATCTCTGAAGCTGTTATACTCATATTTATTTACTTTGATTTAACTTTCATAAGATCTTTTAGTTCTGACTCGAATGTTTTGTTTTTCATTACGCTCAGATCAGTCTGAGCTTTCAGTGTATTGAAGATCTTATTTCTGGATGACGAAGATGAAGATTCACTATATTATTACTATTTATTATATTTATTCCACTGCATCAATTGTTCCACTGCATTATTTATTTATTTCTACTGTATGTATAACATTGATCTATATTGTTAAAGTGTAATCAAATGTTATTTGTAAACAGCTTCATGAACTGTTTATTTGATTATTATATTTTGCCATTCCGATGTGAGATTCTATCTTTTGTTTTCCCTTTCTTTTCTCTTATTTTCTTATTTACCCCATTAACCTCCATTTTGATTGGTTTAAGTTGACATGTGTGTTTTATTGTCGATTTAAACTGCCCAAAAAGGTGGCTCGTTAAAAAAACAAATTGTCTAGTGTCAGTTATAAATTAAAAGAAGGTTATTAAATATACACAAATTAAACGATAAAATTTTCGGGTCGTTACAAAATATATATTAGACAATCTCATATGGTATGAAATCTAAAATTACAAATATTGAGTTGGTTTTAACTAAAGAACTGTTTCAAAAATCTATTACTCAAGCTCTATCTTATGAATTCATATTAGAGCAACACATGCATTTTTTATATATAAATTGCAATCTATGTTTTAGATTTAAAAAAATTATTTATATATAAATATTTGTTGATTAAAAAGAAATATACATATTAGAATATAAAGTTAAAAATTAAATTAAGCTTTTAGTTCAGAAGGGAAATACATAAAAGACTTTAAATTTGAAAAGAAATAAATGATATAGAATTCACACAAAAGCACATTTATAAATTTTTGATTAAAAGGAAATTAAAAAACAATGACAAAAATAGACATATTCAAAATATTAACCATTAATTGAAAGAATTAATTTTCAAGGTGAAAGTTAATTTATTAACATGAATGTATGTAAATATTATAAAATTCTAAAATTCTAAAATAAATCGCAATCAAAATTAGTTTTTTTATTAACTAAATTTCAAAGCAATAGAAACGGAATTGGATGAGTTAGGCGTATGTAAATTTGTGAAAATAACATAAAAATCTAAACAATACAAAAGAAATCAACAAATTAACAAAGGAGAATGAGGGACTAAATCATATCAATTATAATTAACATAACTGAGATGAGATAGAGATAAAAAAATAGTTGTGAATAAACCAAAATAATTAATATACTTTCAAACAGAGATTGAGATAAAAGGGTTTGACTTACTTCTTCTAGACAAACAAAAAACAACAGATGTATCATAATGAATCCAAACACACGGGTAACAATAATAAATTGTAACATTCCGAAAAAATATGAACAATTTATATCTAAATAGGGATTATTTAAACAATTGAATTATGAATTTAATATTAATTAAATGGATTTAATAGCATTATTAAACTCCTTCTAATTAATAAGTAATAGTGGTAAACTCATTTCGTAATTTTTTTTACATAAATAAATAGTTTGGTAAAAAATGAAAACGTGATCGAAAGAGTTTTTGGGATTTTTGACTTTTATCAAACGAAAGTTAATGAAATATTGTTTGAGACACACACAAATACTTGCATACATATTCATATAGCAGATAAAAATAGGCTAATAGTAAATGGTAATTGGTGGGTAATAAAGTAAAATCAGTTAAGCGATGTGACTTTTGCTCTTTTTAAGTAAAGTAAGAAGACTTTGACACATGGATTTAAGTGCTTTTGTGTGTCATCATTATGGAAATACTTTATCGCATGGAGTAGGATATGGGGGTATACTTTTAGGAGGTAAAAAGGTAATTTGGCGTAAGGGTATGTGTGGTAATTTGCAATGTTTTTGACTTCTATGAAAAAGCACCCTTATGCCTTCATTCGTTCCCACATTTTCTTTTCTACTATAGCTCTTCTTCTATTCCATCTCTCCACAAAACTTTTTTAAGTAAACCATATACAAACACACTCATTTCTCCTTAAAATAAGGCCTCCCGGCACACACACAATGCAATCAAATACTTGGGGGAGATTTCTCATAATGGTAGTCAAACATGCTTGATACGCGAAAATCCTTTTGATATTATTATTAGTGCATGGCGTGGAAAACATTTTGAAAGTATAATACTAATCTTAGCCAGCATACGTACCATTATAGTATGCCTACTATAGCTACCATGTTAGATGGTATGTTCTACAACTAAAACCGTATAGGGCTCGTATTGTTTTGTTTGGATTTCAAAAAAATGGTCAGGCTAAGGAACTTTCCCACCACATGGGTACGCCTCTGGAGGGACGCCTCGAGAATCTAACTAGCACTCTGCCAACACAAGGTCGGGTTACCTCTGTAACTAGGTAACTACTGACACGAGTATGCCATCCCCCGGTCGTCACCGACCTTTATCCAAGGATCCTTAAAACCAACAAATTCCAACAACCATATAGGTTAAATATCTAGGCTCCATACCATGATACCACCTTTTATCCAGAAGGAAATACACATACCCTAAAGGGCGCGACCCTCATAACCCTGCCGCATTCTCCCTGTTTCGACGATTTTCGGGTTGTGAGGTTCGATGAAGTCTCATCCATAAAGCTATGCTTTTCAAAAAAGCCATGCTTTGATCAACAAATGATCAGAAGCACTTAGAATGCCACATTACCAAATTGAGAGTATATCACTGGTGACCATCAACTACATAACCTCTGAGCTTGTACGTCTCAGAGAAGGGTGTTAAGCTAAGAGGATAAATTCTTCGCCACTAAGCAGAAATGTATTTGATAGAAACTAGCTTTATATCTCAAAGTGTAATGTCAGACATACGTCCATACAAGTCTGTTCCGGGTTCGAACAGAACCGAAGGCACTTCAAAGAAGTCCTTGCAGCTCCGGATATTCCCTAATCACGTCCGGACTCCCTATCATTTTGGAATCTCTATACCGGGGACATTCGGTGCAGAGACAATAAACAGGTAATCCTTTCATGTTCAAAAAAACCCCGTCTTTACCACCGTCTTCAAATGTAATCCATTACGTCGTATCATTATTCGAAATGGGTTCTATGACATAAATTCCTCTTCCGGCTAAACCGAATAATAAGCGCATGTTTTTAAAAACCATATGGATACATTCGAATCATAGTTAAGTCACAAACCATATTTCCCAAAACCGTTCCTTTTGAATGGTTTAAACAAATTTCCACTTTTAATCTTTTAAACAAAAGATTCACCTTTAAAATCCTCTTCAAATTGAAAACAAGGTTCCCTAAATATTTAACAAAGATTCATTCATAATATTTAAACAAAAGATCTATCTTTGAGATCCTCTTTAGTTTAAAACAAAGTTTATCAAATCTTTAACGAAGATTCACTCATAGCCTTCAAAACCATTTCCAGTTCAAATTTGAATTTTCCATAACTTGGAAAACCCTTTCAACAGAAACTGGAAAATTCTTCTTTTATATGAAAGTTATTATTGTTTGAAAAGAAAGGTTTCCATTTTGGAACAATCCGATTAAATTTTTCTCAAGTTGTGGCCTTTTAAATATAGATTGGAAAATCAGCGAACCTGCTGTAGTCTAGGCAGATTCTATTTGAGTTAAATTTGAATCCCTAAAATAGTTCTTTCAAAAATACTTTGAAAATAGTTTAAAATCTATATATATATATATATATACACTATACAACTTGTATAATTATTTTCAACCCATAGTTTCCAATGTTTAAAATTAATTATCTCTAATAATTACTTTAAATAATTATTTCACAAAATTCCACTTTTGAGTCCCAAACTTTTAAAATCAATTTCAACTATATATAAGAGTATTGGAAGAAATTTCCAATTTAAAACTTAATTCCACATGGAATTCAATTTCGATTTGAATTCAAATTCAAATTAAACTTTAAATTTTAACAAACCATATTTTATTTAAAATGATTTAATTTCAAAAACTTACTTTTTCAAAAGTTTTTCATATTAAAACCAATTTCACTTTCAAATCAGTTTGGAATTCAAAATTAAATTTTCAAAATTTCAACATTTCAAAATTTCCTTGACTTAACTAATATCCTGTAATATCGATATTTATGTGTGTATTTGTAGTCCAAGGGTTTTACAACAATAGTGCAATATCATCAACCATTACAAAATTCTGCACAACAATATTGATAAGTGCTATAATCCTATAACGCTTACCTTCCATTCACAGATAAATATGTAAATTCATCATGGATAAATAAATTACATTCAACATGGCTCAACAATTCACATCATAGAATATCACAGATTAGATGTAACATCAATTCAAGACATTCAATACAATCCAAACATCCATAAGCAAGATTATTGATTATTTAATCCTTAATTAATTCAATCTAATATCCAAAAAATTAATTACCTATGAATTAGTTACCCAATCCTGATTAATTAATTACAAATCATTTGATATTAATTAATGAAATGAATTAATTAATCCTTAATTATCCATCTTAATTAATTACCTTTAATTAATTAATTATCCCTTAATTAAATTTCATAAATTAATTAACCTAAAGTTAATTATCCAATTAATCAACCCTTAATTGATTACCTTTAGTAATTATCTTTCAATCATAAATTAATTAACCATTAACCATTAATTAATTCACCTTTAGGTAATAACTTAATTATCCTTTAAATACTTAATTAATTAACCTTAAATTAATAAGTAATTAATCTTTGATTACCAATAAACTAATAAACCCTTAATTAATTCATTAGGTAATTATCTTTTAAATTACTTCCATTAAGTAATTATCTTTTTGTTACTTTCATTAATTTCCAACTCTTTAATTAATCGTATTGATTAAGCCTTTAATTAATTATAATAAGTAATTAATCTTTTAATTAATTTCATTGAATAATTATCCGATCAAAACTATTTAACTACAAAAATTCTTATACTTATAATTATACATTTTTGAAAACTTATTTGAAAACTCGATCTAAATAAATTTAATTTTGGAACTTGGCCATTTTTTTCTTTTGAAAAACTTATCTATACTTTAAAATTTGATTTTAAAAGCTTGCTTTATTTTAAAAACTTGAATATTTTCTTTTATATTTGAACACCTTTTAGCTAATAAAAGAAAACCCGAGCTACAGCACAAGATTCCCAATCATATACCCGAGACACTCGCGACCTTCATTTACTCCGAGATAACCTTGCAATGACTTCGAGTCGAACCCGAGAGCATCCCTTCTACCTTTATTCACAAACTATAACATTCCTGTTTTTGAATCAAATTCAAATCGGTATTAATTTAATTTCTGAAATTAAATTGTGAAGTAATTTGGTATTTTCCAAATTAAATAGATATTTGCTTATTAATATTAATATATATAAATGTGATTTAAATAGAATTTCTAATTTGGAAATTCAAAAAATAAATATTTTGAATAATATTTTAATTATAAATTTATTTGTGGATTAATTTGAAGATTTTAATAAATATATATCAAAAGATTGTAAATAAAGGAATTGATTTGAAAATTCCATAAATTGATTTTTTTTATTGAATTTTGATTTGGAATTCAAAAGTAAATATTTTATAAATAGCTTATAATTTGGAATTTGAAATTCAAATACATATGTGTTGAAAATAAATATTTGGAAAATATTTATAGATTAGGAATGAATAAAATATTTATATTTATAAAAGATATGTTTATTATATTTATAAATTTATTTTAAATTGAATCTTGGAGTTGAAATTTAAAAATTTAAAATGTTATAAATATATATGGTTTCTTATTGATGTATAAATTGATTTCAAAATTAAATTGTATACTTAGTTAATAAAAAGATAAAAACATAATACTTAGAAATTTATATGAACATGTAAATATAAGATGAAAGGGGTTTAAAACGAATTGTATAAAATTAATTAAAAAGAGGGATTTAAACATAAAATTTTGGTGTTTTAACATTTCTAAGCCATGAAATTTCAAAAATAACAAGTGTAAGCATAATTTAGTTTGTAAATATAAGTGGCATATCTATTTCGTAAGAAAGTAAAAAATATATTAAAAGAAAAGACAAAATTCAATTCTTCTCATCTAAAGCTTGGAAATTAAGAACTCAAAAACAAACCAGTTCAGCATTTCTTAAATCCACACCTTCAAATCTGAAGAAAGCAAACTAGGAAAACAAATCAAAGTTAACTCAGTTTAAAAAAAATCAGAAGCCTGGGAATCCAGAGCAAAATGAAAATCTAGCCAAACAACAAACCAGAAAGCAAAATCATTTCAACTCAAAAGCAAAGTTTTCGAAACCTGAGGAACTCAAAGATAAATCAATTCAATAACATCTTCAACAAATTCAACTCAGTTTCAAATCAGTAACTAAGTAGCAGATCAACTCAGATCAAAGCAAAGCACAAATGAATTTTGCCTGGAAAAGCAAGAACAAAAAGCTGAGTCAAAATTCTTCAATCTGGAACAAGGGTCAAGATCAAGCAGGATTTCAGATTAAAAACAAAACCAAGCTTCAGATTAGAGAAATAAATTTCCAAATGCTTCAAAGACCTATCTCTGCTTTTCGGAAAAAAGGGGGTGAGCAAACCTTATTTTAAAACTTGGTCTGCATGATTTTGCATGCTTTTGATGATGACTTGAAATATGTTTGGCATGAATGTTATTTTTTATGAAAAATAGATTGACACCTCTGTGTAGTATGAACATGCATGTATATAGTTCTCTGTTGATATTACAGGCTCCTATTTCATCAAATAAAAACCATAGCTTCCTATATAAACATATTCAAGCTATAATTTTTAAAAGAAAAATGATCGTAACTTAGTAATATCATTTTTAAAATAAATTCAGGTGGATTTAGTGAATAACTATTTCAAAAACCAGAATTTACAATGATAACTTAATTTAAGTCAAAAATTAATGATTTTGATTTCATGTTTTGGCTTTACAAACAGATTCGTATTACAAAATCATAAATTTAGATAATCGATTCATGATTTTTGAACTTGCAATTGTTGGGAAAACCGGAGTTGACTGGGAAGCAAGTTTTTGTCAAAATATGGCGATCAAGAGGATTTTGGATCATGGGGTTCCGATCAGAGGGAGATGAAGAGATGCGGGACAAGGAAAAAATGGAGCTATATTTTTCTGATCGTTATGGTGGCCTGGCGATGTCGATATTGGGTTTTAGTTATTGATTTGAACGTGGTGGTTGTTAAGACGTTTGCGGCGACATTTGTGCATCGGGATCGATGAGACTAGGGGGATTAGAAGCATAGGAAAGTATCGCGACTATGGATGCGAGGGCACGGTCACCAGTGTCAGAGTTAGGCTGCGCGTGGAGGTTTGGGTGATCAGATTTTTTCCTGATGGATTGCGACTTGCTTGTTTTTCGATCTCACGATCGTCTTGCTTTTTTGGATGGTCAAATGGTTAGAGATGGTCGTAGTCGACTCGCCAGTGATGGAAGTGATGACATGAGCGGCGGCAAACTCGGGTGCACGTGTACAAGTATCAGTGTTGTCAGGGGATGGAGTTTGGGAAGAAGAAGAAAAGTTTCTCTTGGGTTAAAGCACGAAATATTGCAGGGTCGACTCGAAGTAGATGAAAGGGGTGGGTTGCTCGAAGTTAGGCTCGGGCAAAGTAGGGATTGTCTCGGGTTTGTAATGTTGTAGTTTGAAAATTTTAAAAATAAGCAAGTTCTTCCAAATTAAATCAAATTTAAACCCCTTTTTCTTGATTTATCTTTATAAGATAATAGTTGTCATAAGTTTAAGATTTTACAATATTTGAATTAAACTTGAGATGTTATAACCCTTTATTTATTCTTAAATTTATTTTTTAAATATAATGGTGTAATTAAGACTTTAATTAAGAAGCTTAAATATTTGTTTTCTTAAAATTTTTAAGTTAAATTAGGTTATAATGATAATTTATCTCAAAGGGTTATTTAAAATAAAATTTAAAAGATGACCTTGTAATTAAATAATTCATCTTTTAAAAAATCAATTAAGGTCTTGAGTAATTTAGTAATGAAATTTAAAGGATAATATTATTTATTTAATGAGATTAATAAATAGATGATTGATTGATGTGATTAATTAAAGGTAGATTTATAAATTTATTTTTCTACTTAATTAAAGAATGATTAACTAATAGTAAGTAATTAAAGATTATTTACTTAATGGAATTAATTATGTATAATTATTTAAGGCAATTAATTACTTAATGTGATTGAGTTAAAGTTTGATTTACTAATGTGGGTAATCAAGGATAATTAATTTCCTAAAGATAATTACTTAATTTAAAGTAATTAATTAATGATTTAGATTGATTAATCAAGTAATTAAAGGGTAATTATTTAATGTAATTACTTTGTGATTAATTAATGGAAGTGATTAAGGTAGTCACTTATTTTAATTAATTAAGGACAATTAATTAAATTATAATCAATTAAGGGTTAATTAATTTTGTAATTAACCTAAAGGTTAATTTTAATAAGTGTGATTAATTAAGGACTACTTAATTAAGGGTAATTAATTAAGATGGATAATTAAGGATTAATTTATTAATTAATTTATTAATACCAAATTATTTGTAATTAATTAATCAGGATTTAGTAATCAATTCATGAGTAATTAAATAAAAATAAAAATATTATTAAATTGAATTAATTTAGGATTAAATAATTAATTAATCCTGCTTATAAATGATTACGGTATGCTTGGATTGCTTATGAATGTTTGTATTGTATGAAATGCCTTGAATTGATTGTTATCTCTGGATTGTAATATTTTGTTCTGTGAATTGAGCTGTGTGTAATTTATTTATTTATTCATTTTATCTGTGATACATTTATCTGTGAATCTGTGAATAAAAGGAAGCATTATAGGAATATACCGCTTACCGATATTGATATGATTGAATCTGTGATGATTAATGTTGTCACACTATTGGGTAAAACCCCTGGACTACACCTTACACACAAAAATGTGGATTAAACGAGGAAATTGGTTTAGTCATAGATTTTTAAAATGGTCTTAAAAATTGAATTTTGAATCCAAAAAGTTTTGGAAATGCAATTGAATTAAATGTGAAAAGCTTTTGAAAAGTTGTTTTGAAGTTAAAGTTATTTTGAATTAGTTGCTAAGGTTTTGAATTTCAAATAGTTTGATTTAGATTTGAATTCAAGATTTGAAAATTGAATTCCATGTTTGGAAATTATGGTTTAGGAGATTATACGAGTTATAAATGTGTTTATATGAGTTTCAAACCAATTTAAAAGTATTGTTTTGGGAATTTGAATTTAACCCAAGGACTTTAACTTGTATACATAAATCGGATTTTTCCAAAATGAAAACTATTTGTTTTCAAATAATAAAGCTTTTGTATGAGGAAAGAATTTCCTATTTGTGTTGGAAGGATTTCAACTTGAAATGAAAATGGTTTTCCAAGTTATGAATGCATCTTTTGGAAACGATTTTGAAAACTATGAATTAAATCTTTGATTTAAAGATTGGATGAGTAAATCCAATTTGAAATTGAAATTGTTTTGAAATCTGTGAATGAATCTTTGTGAAAGAATTGTGAACTTAGTTTCCAAATTGAAGTGAATCTTGAGGGCATGTCTTTATATAAAAAGATAAGGAATTGTAAATAGTTTTGAAACTATGAATTAACCTTTATGGAAGATTGGTGAACTTTGTGAAGTGAATCTTTTTGTTTAAAAAGAATTAAAATGGTAATTTGTTTAAACCATTTGTTTTGGGTAATAAATTGTGACTTAACTGAAATCCCATATCCATATTTTTTAAATATTGCGCTCATTATTCGGTTTAGCCGGGAGAGGACCTTGTGTCATATAACCTATTTCGAATAATGATACGACGTTATGGATACCATTTGAAGACCGGTGGTGAAGACCGGGTATTTTCGAGAATGAAAGGATAAATTGTCGAATGTCTCTGCACTGATTTGCGCCGGTATAGAGATCTCCATATGTGATGGGGAGTCTGATCGGGATTGTGAATACCCGGATTGCAAGGGCTTCTTTGTAAGTGACTTCAGTTCTGTTTGAACCCGGAACAGACTTGTATGGATATGTGTCTGACATTACACTTTGAGATGTAAAGCTGGTTTCTATCAAATATACTTCGATCTAGTGGCGGAGATTTATTCTCTTAGTTTAACACCCTTCTTCGAGACATACGAGCTCAGAGATTATGTAATTGATGGTTATTAGCGATACATTCCCAATTTGGTAATGTGGCATACGAAGTGCTACTGATCATTTGTTGATCGAAGCATGGCTTTGTGAAAAAGCGTAGCTTTGTGGACGAGACGACATCAGGACCTCACACCCCGGAAACGGTCGAAATAGGAAAGATGCGGCAAGGTTGCAGGGGTTGCGCCCCAAGAGTATGTCCATTCCTTCTGGAAACGGGTGGTATCATGATATGGAGCCCAGATACTTAACTCATGTGGATACTGTATATTTATTACTGTGTGATGTTTCTTTGTGGTTGAGGATCCTCGGATAAAGGTCGCAAACGACCGGGGGTGGCATATCTTAGGTTTTACACCTGGGAAGGGAGTAAGCCGGCCTTTTGTTGGCAGAGAACTGGGTAAGTTCTCGAGGCGTCCCTCCAGAGGCATACCTATGTGGCAATGGGAAGTTCCTTGGCCTGGCCATTTTTTGGGAAATCCAAAGAAACAATACGCACCCTGTAGGTTTTAGTTGTATAACCAGCCATGGAATGTGGCGGTAACCTGCTATTGAACATGGTAGCTATAGTAGGCATATAATAATGGTTGTATGCTGGCTAAGACTAATATTATACTTTCAAAATGTTTGCTACACTATGCACTAATAATAATATCAAACGGTTTTCGCGTATCAAGCATTTTTGACTATCATAATGAGAAATCTCCTCCAATTCTGCGTTTGCATGGTGTATGCGGTGGGAGGCCTTATGGTAGTTTCATTTTTCAAAAAGCATTGCGGATTGCAAATTTTAAAATCTTTTGTTATTTCTTTTAAAGATAAACTAGTTTTGTTTGCTCACACTAGTCCCATGACCGACCCGGAGTTTATTGTTCCCTTCCTAAACTCTGGGTGCCCACAATTTTCCGTGCGGACAGTCTAGAGTTGGGTTTTTCAGATAATCAAATAATAGGTGTAGATTCGATAGCATTCAATCTCTGGATATTGGCAATCACATTTGGATCGAGTTTCTTCACTTCGTATTGGCGGCGATTCGAGCTTATTAGATTGGAGTCTACGTAGCTTTTGGGATGAGCTTTTGGTTTGGTGTTGCAAATTTTGGATTCATTTTTTTATCGAAGATCATATTCAAGATATCTCTTCAGTTGTTATCATATTCCACTCGGTATATTTGTCTCGATATTGTTGTATCATATTGTATCAAGTACTGTATTCATTGTTGTATCTATGATATATTATTCATTTCTTCTGCTATGTTGTTGTACTTAATGTGTTATAAGCTCCGACGAACCAGATTCGGCGTTTGAATCTGCGGCATTCAAGTACAAGTGAAGCACGGGTGCCGATTTTCGAAGGTCGAGTCAAGGTTGTTAGAATTGGTATTAGAGCTGAAGGTTGAAACTTGAGCTCAGTAGTATAACACATTAGGTAACTCATTAGAGATAGGATAAAGTATACCCTAGAATGAGTATATCCCTAAGATATCCATCCGAGTGCCTCGGTAAATTTTCTTGCGATCCACTGATAGTAACTATGAGTGCAAGAAGAGGGCGAGATAGGGGACAGGGGAGTACCACTACTAATGGTCGATACCCTGAAACAACAACGGAAAAAACTTTTTCTATCCATTTCTTTGATTCATCATCCAATTTCAAATTCTTCGATGGCTTCGTGGCAGCTCTAGAAAGAAGTTTTGATGTGATGGTGGCCCTGCGAATCGGGTAGATAAGTTCCTATCTCGTATTCTCGTTATCAGCTTATCATTTCAACTTTAATGAGATTGAAATTTTATTGGAGTAAATTGGTAAATTAAATGTGAAGTTAAATATGAAGATTTGTATTGATAAAATGATTTTGATTAAAACTAAATTTGAAATTCTATTGTAATTTCTTGTGAGAATCAAAGTCCGAAGAGGGACAAGCGGGAGTACGCTTTAGGGTATCTTGACCTGAGTTTGGAATCCATACCTAGTGTTTGAGGATTATGGAAGATTAAATTCATTTATTTATTGTTTGGGGTCCAATATATTCTACGAATGGTTAGTTACCCCTTCGAACTAACCAATGCCCTTGCATACTTCATAGATTCGGGTAACCCCGAGTATTCCATAAAGTATTGGATAGAATTGTTCTCATATCTATCGTTAATATTCTGATTTGGTAAGCCAAATGCAAAATAGATATGCAGCTTGATCTGGTAATTCGTCCCTCTATCTTTCAATATTCTTTTGTTATCTCCCTGTCTTTCAAATTTCGAGGACGAAATTTTCTTAAGAGGGGAATCTATAACATTCATGTTTTTAAGTCAAACAAATTGCTATTAATTTAATTTTTGAAATTGAATTATGACGTAATTTGGTATTTTCCCAATTAAATAGATATTTGTTTATTAATATTAATATATATAAATGGGATTTTAAATAGAATTTCTAATTTGGGAATTCTAAAAATAAATATTTTGAATAATATTTTAATTACAAATTTATTTGAGGATTAATTTGAAGATTTGAATAAATATATATCAAAAGATTGTAAATAAAGGAATTGATTTGAAAATTCAATAAATTGATTTTTTATAGAATTTTGATTTGGAATTCAAAAGTAAATATTTTACATATAGATTATAATTTGGAATTTGAATTTGAAATTCAAATACATATGTGTTGAAAATAAATATTTGGAAAATATTTATAGATTGGGAATGAATAAAATATTTAAATTTATAAAAGACATGTTTTGTTATACTTATAAATTTAATTTAAATTGAATCTTGGAGTTTTAAAAATTTATAAATATATATGGTTTCTTATTGATGTATAAATTGATTTCAAAATTAAATTGTATACTTAGTTAATAAAAAGATAAAAACATAATACTTAAAAATTTATATGAAAATGTAAATATAAGATTAAAGGGGTTTAAAACAAATTATTTAAAATTAATTAAAAAGAAGGGTTTAAACATAAAATTTAGGTATTTTAACATTTGTAAGCCTTGAAATTTCAAAATTAACAAGTGTTAGCATATCTTTATTTGTAAATACAAGTGGCATATCTATTTCCTAAGAAAGAAAGAAATATATTAAAAGAAAAGACAAAATTCAATTCTTCTCATCTAAAGCTTGAAAATTAAGAACTAAAAAAAAAAACCAGTTCAGCATTTCTCAAATCCTCACTTTCAAATCTGAAGAAAGCAAACTAGGAAAGCAAATCAACGTTAACTCAGTTTGAAAAAAACCAAAAGCCTAGGAATCCAGAGCAAAATGAAAATCTGGGAAAACAACAAACCAGAAAACGAAATCATCTCAACTCAAAAGAAAAGTTTTAAAAACCTGAGCAACTCAAAGATAAATCAATTCAACAACATCTTCAACAAATTCAGCTTAGTTTCAAACCAGTAACTAAGTAGCAGATCAACTCAGATCAACGCAAAGCACAAATGAATTCAGCATGGAAAAGCAAGAACAAAAGGCCGAGTCAAAATTCTTCAATCTGGAACAAGGTCAAGATCAAGCAGCATTTTAGATTAAAAACAAAACTATGCTTCGGATTAAAGAAATAAATTTCCAGATGCTTCAAAGACCTGTCTGCTTTCTGGAAAAAAAGGGTGAGCAAGCCTTATTTTAAAACCTGATCTGCGTGATTTTGCATGCTTGTGATGACGACTTGAAATATGTTTGGACTGAATGTTTGTTTTTCTGAAAAATAGATGGACACCTCTGTGTAGTATGAACATGCCTGTATATAGTTCTCTGTTGATACTACAGGCTCCTATTTCATCAAATAAAAATCATAGCTTCCTATATAAACATGTTCAAGCTATAATTTTTAAAAGTAAAATGATTGTAACTTAGTAATATAATTTCTAAAATTAAATTCAGGTGGATTTAGTGAATAATTATTTCAAAAATCAGAGTTTGCAGTGATAGCTTAATTTAAGTCAAAAATTAATGATTTTGATTTCATGTTTTTGCTTTACAAACAGATTCGTATTCCAAAATCATAAATTTTGACAATAGATTCATGATTTTTAAACTTATAATTGTTGGGAAATTTGGAGTTGACTAGGAAGCAAATTTTTGCCAAAATATGGCGATCAAGAGGATTTTGGATCACGGGGTTCTGACCAGAGGGAGATGAAGAGATGGGGGACAAGGAAAAAAATGGAGCTATATTTTCTGATCGTTGTGGTGGCTTGGCGGTGTAGATATAGCGTTTAAGTTATCTGTTTGAACGTGGTGGTTATTAAGACGTTTGCGGCGACATTTGTGCATCGGGATTGATGAGACTAGGGGGATTAGAAGCATAGGCAAGTGTCGCGACTATGGATGCGTGGGCATGGTCACCAGTGGTCGGAGTTAGGTGGTGCATGGAGGTTTGGGTGATCAGGTTTTGTCCTGATGGGTTGCGACATGCTCGTTTTTCGATTTCACGATCATTTTAATTTTTTGGATGGTCAAATGGTTAGAGATGGTCATAGTCGACTCGCGGGTGATGGCAGTGATGACCTGAGCAGCATTGAACTCAGGTGCACGTGTACAAGTAGCAGTGTTGTCAGAGGATGGAGTTTGGGAAGAAGAAGTAAAGTTTCTCTCAGGTTAAAGCATGAAATAATGCATGGTCGACTCAAAGTAGATGAAAGGGGTGGGTTGCCTGAACTAAGGCTCGAGTAAAGTAGAGATTGTCTCGGGTTTGTAATGTTGTGGTTTGAAAATTTTAAAATAAGCAAGTTTTTCGAAATTAAATCAAATTTAAACCACTTTTTCTTGATTTACCTTTATAAGATAATAGTTGTCTATCTTTAATCTTGAATAAGTTTAAGGTTTTATAATATTTGAATTAAACTTGAAATGTCATAACCCTTTATTTATTCCTAAATTTATTTTAAATAAACATAATGGTATAATTAAGAATTTAATTAAGAAGCTTAAATATATTTTTAAAAAAAAATTAAGTTAAATTAGGTTATAATGATAATTTATCTCAAAGGGTATTTAGAATGAAATTTAAAAGATAACCTTGTAATTAATAAAGATAAATAGTTTGTCTTTTAAAAAATCAAATAAGGCCTTGAGTAATTTATTAATGAAATTTAAAGGATAATATTATTTATTTAATGAGATTAATCAATGGTTGATTAATTGATGTGATTGATTAAAGGTAGATTTATAAATTGATTTTTCTACTTAATTAAAGAATAATCAACCAATAGTAAGTAATTAAAGGTTATTTACTTAATGGAATTAATTAAGTATAATCATTTAAGGTAATTAATTACTTAATGTGATAATTAAAAGTTGATTCACTAATGTGGATAATCAAGGATAATTAATTTCCTATAGATAATTACTTAATTAAAAGTAATAAATTAGTGATTTAAATTGATTACTCAAGTAATTAAAGGGTAATTATTTAATGTAACTAATTTGAGATTAATTAATGGAAGTGATTATGATAGTCACTTATTTTAGTTAATTAAGGATAGTTAATTAAATTATAATTAATTAAGGGTTAATTAATTTTGTAATTAACCTAAAGGTTAATTTTAATTAATGTGATTAATTAAGGACTAATTAATTAATTAAGGGTAATTAATTAAGATGGATAATTAAGGATTAATTAATTAATTAATTAATTAATTAATACTAAATGATTTGTAATTAATTAATCTGGATTTAGTAATTAATTCATGAGTAATTAAATAAAAATATATTAAATTGAATTAATTTAGGATTAAATAATTAATTAATCTTGCTTATAAATGATTATGGTATGATTGGATTGCTAATGAATGTTTGTAATGTATGAAATGCCTTGAATTGATTGTTATCTCTGGATCGTAATATTCTATTCTGTGAATTGAGCTGTGTGTAATTTATTTATTTATTCATTTTAGTGTGATACATTTATCTGTGAATCTGTGAATAAAGGTAAGTGTTATAGGAATATACCCCTTATCGATATTGATATGATTGAATCTGTAATGATTAATGTTGTTGCACTATTGGGTAAAACCCATGTACTACACCTTACACACACAAATATGGATTGTACGAGGAAATTGGTTAAGTTACAAATTTTTGAAATGGTTTTAAATTGTATTTTGAATCCAAAAAGTTTTGGAAATGGAATTGGATTAAATGTGAGAAGCTTTTGAAAAGTTGTTTTGAAGTTAAAGTTATTTTGAATAACTTGATAAAGTTTTCAATTTTAAATAGTTTGATTTAGATTTGAATTCAAGATTTGAAAATTAAATTCCATAGTTGGAAATTATGGTTTAGGAGACTATACGAGTTATATACGTGTTTATATGAGTTTTAAACCAATTTAAAGTATTGTTTTATGAATTTGAATTTAACCCAAGGACTTTAGCTTGTATAAATAAAATTGGATTTTTCAGAAATGAAAACTATCTACTTTCAAATAATAAAGCTTTTATATAAGGAAAGAATTTCCTATTTGTGTTGAAAGGATTTCATCTTGAAATGAAAATGGTTTTCTAAGTTATGAATGAATCTTTTGAAACGATTTTGAAAACTATGAATTAAAATTATTGATTTAAAGATTGGATGTGTAAATCCAATCTGAAGTGGTAATTGTTTTGAAATCTTTGAATGAATCTTTGTGATAGAATTGTGAACTTTGTTCCCAAATTGAAGAGAATCTTGGGGGCGTATCTTTATATAAAAAGATAATGAATTGCAAATAGTTTTGAAAACTATGAATTAACCTTTGTGGAAGATTGGTGAACTTTGTGAAGTGAATCTTTCTGTTTAAAAAGATTTAAAATGGTAATTTCTTTAAACTATTTTTTTGGGCAATAATTTATGACTTAACTGAAATCCCATATCCATATGTTTTCAAATATTGCACTCATTATTCGGTTTAGCCGGGAGAGGACCTTGTGTCATATAACCCATTTCGAATAATGACACAACGTTATGGATAGCATTTGAAGACCGGTGGTGAAGACCGGGTATTTTGAAGAATGAAAGGATAACCCGTCGAATGTCTCTGCACTGAGTCGCGCCGGTATAGAGATCTCCATATGTGATGGGGAGTCCGATCGGGATTGTGAAAACCCAGATTGCAAGGGATTCTTTGAAAGTTCCTTCAGTTTTGTTCGAACCCGGAACAGACTTGTATGGATGTGTGTCTGACATTATACTTTGAGATGTAAAGATGGTTTCTATTAAATACATTTCTGTTCGGTGGCAGAGATTTATTCTCTTAGCTTAACGCCCTTCTCTGAGACATACAAGCTCAGAGGTTATATAGTTGATGTTTACTAGCGATACATTCCTAATTCGGTAATGTGGCATACGAAGTGTTGCTAATCATTTGTTGACCGAATCATGGCTTTGTGAAAAAGCTAGCTTTGTGGACGAGACTGCATCAGGACCTCACACCCCGGAAATGGTCGAAACAGGAAAGATGCGGCAAGGTTGCAGGGGTCGCGCCCCTAGGGTATGTCCATTCCTTCTGGAAAAGGGTGGTATCATGGTATGGAGCCCAGATACTTAACTCCTGTGGACACTATATATTTATTACTGTGTGATGTTTCTTTGTGGTAGAGGATCCTCGGATAAAGGTCGCAAACGACTAGGGGTGGCATATCTTAGGTTGTACTCCCAGGAAGGGAGTAAACCGGCCTTGTGTTGGCAGAGAGCTGGGTAAGTTCTCGCGGCGTCCCTCCAAAGGCGCACCCATGTGGCAATGGGAAGTTCCTTGGCCTGACCATTGTTGGAAAATCCAAAGAAACAATACGCGCCTTATACGGTTTTAGTTGTATAACCTGCCATGGAATGTGGTGGTAACCTCCTACTGAATATGGCAGCTATAGTAGGCATACAATAATGGTTGTATGCTGGCTAAGGTTAATATTATACTTTCAAAATGTTTTTTTTGCACTATGCACTAATAATGATATCAAATGGTTTTGATGTATCAAGCATTTTTGACAATCATAAGGAGAAATCTCCTCCAATTCAACGTTTGCATGGTGTGTGCGGTGGGAGGCTTCATAGTAGTTTCATTTTCCAAAAAGCATTGCGGATTCAAATTTTAAAATCTTTTGTTGTTTGTTTTAAAGTTGAACTGTTTTTGTTTGCTCATACCAGTCCCATGACTGATTCGGAGTTTATTGTTTCCTTTCTAAACTCTGGGCGCCCACAATTTTCCACACGGGTAGTTTAGAGTTGAGTTTTTCAGATAATCAAATAATAGATGTAGATTTGTTAACATTCAATCTCTGGATATTGGCAATCGCATTTGGATCAAGTTGCTTCACCTCAGTATTGGTGGCGATTCGAGCTTATTAGATTGGAGTCTTCGTAGCTTTTGGGATGTGCTTTTGGTTTGGTGTTGCATATTTTGGATTCACTTTTTATCGAAGATCATATTCGAGTTATCTCTTCCGTTGTTATCATATTCCGCTAGGTATATTTGTCTCTGATATTGTTGTATCATATTGTATCAGATATTGTATTCATTGTTGTATCAATGATATATTATTCATTTTTCGATTTGTTGTGTTGTTGTAGTTAATGTGTTATAAGCTCCGGCGAATCAGATTCGGCGTTTTAATCTGCGGCATTCGAGTACAAGTGAAGTACGGGTGTCGATTTTCGAAGGTCGAGTCAAGGTCGTTAGAAAAACAAACCCAGATACTCTTATTCACGCATGCACGTGTACATCCCCTCCGATCACCTCCGATCGCTGCCCTGACCTCCAACATATCATCGACATCATCATCGACTAACCTGGCCACCCCGATCGACGGCGTCGCTTGAGAATAAAAATTGAGCTACACAAAACATTGGAACCCAAACTGTTGATCAACTAAACAGCTCGCACCTCCACCCACGTTCACCAGAGATTACGCCGCTCCACCCAGAACCATGTCACGACATGCCACGTCAAATCCCCTCGGTGCGATCGATTTTAGTCCACCATCGACGTCGATTAAAACATGCCTTAAACCCTATTACGATGCCGACCAACCACCACGGTGGTCGAGAATTTCATCCTACATTTTTCCGATGATCTCTACATCCTTAGCCTCCTTCATCCTTAATCACAACGATCCTACCTTCTCCGATCATCGGAATTTGATGAATTCCCATTTAAATTTCATCTCTAGGATTCTACCCCAATCGAAGCTAAAAATCATGATTTCATTTTTAAAATTCATAGTTTTATAATGCGAATCTGATCCTATAATCCAAACTTAAAATCCCAACATTTGATTTTTGACTTATTTTAAATCATTACTGTTGTTTTTCAATTTTGAAATAAATACTCAACTTAAATTCTTGATATTATTTTTAAAAATAGTGTTGCCTTGTTTCAAATAATTTTTCTTCAGAAATCATAGTATAAAATTGTCTATATGGGAAGCAATTGATTTTTTTACTTAAGTGGGTTTTAGCCTGTAGGAAAACATGGTTATGCACAGACCAATTTACATATACACACACACACACACATGCAAACATATTGTATATTTATTTAAACATACATCACCACATACTTCAAACCTTAATCACAACCTTAAGTTATATAAGAAAATTCAAGTTATAAAATAAAAGTTTGCTCACCTGAACTAGGAAACAGAGGTCAGGTTGCTTAAAAACCTGGAACTTGTATTTGAATCTGATTTGTCATTGATTTTTTTTTGATCTGGAGATGATCTTGATGTTGAATCTTTGCTTTTTTTAAGAGTTGAATCTTGAAATTTAGTTTTGATGATTTAAACCAGGTTTAAGCTGAGAACTGTTTGATTCAAGTTTTGATTGCTTTTGGTTGGGTTGGTTTTGATTCAGCTTTTGTTTTATTTTGTTTTCTCTTCCTCTTGATCTGATTTTGTTTTTGGTTTGATATATTATTTTTTTCCTTTTTAGTTTGAAGAAGAAAGAAGAGAAGTTTGAACTGAAATGAATTAACGGGGATTTTTTTCTAATACATGTTATTTGCAATTCAAATGAGATTTTAAGTATGCCACTTGTATTGTTGAATTAACACATGCAAATTAAGCAAATACTTGTTATATATATGTTCTTATTGTTTTACAAATGTTAAAAGTATCAAATTTACGTTTAAGTCCTTATTTTAAATTAATTTATAAATTGTGTTTTAAAACTTTTCATTTTATAAATTGTGAACTAAATTATCTCTTATGTTTTAATGGTTTATATATAAGTTCAATTTATCTCATGTGTATTTTAAAATTTTAAAATTAAGTTAAAATATCATTATTTATGTACAAACCATTTTTATTCCAAAAGGTATATATGTATGTTAAAGCTTAAACTTATTCTTGTCTTACATTTGCATCCATACATTATATTTTATACTTTTATAATTTTTAAAATAACCTTAAGAAAAAAAAATTGAAATCAAATTATACACTTAATAAATAATCATACATATATATACATTAGTTTCTAAAGATTTTTTTCTTTTTTATTTTAAAATCCACTTTTATTTGTGAGATATTGATTCTTTAATTTCGAATCCAATCCTATTTATAATAAACACATTTTTTTTATCTTCGAAAATTTTCAAATTAATTTACAAATAAATCCAAAAATTTATATTAATTATCAAACTAAGTTTACTCAAAAAACGGGAATGTTACAAAAACAAGAGAGAACAGGAAAATTAGAATCTCATGGTGGAATCGACAACACAAAACATAACAACGACAGTAAAAACTATTACTCCAAAATACAAAGTACATCGGAGTTAAAAATAGACTTTATTAGATGGACAGTTACAAAATTCTGACTTATAATTGCCGAAAGGTATACAATATAGTATAGCAGAAAATAAAACACTATGATAGGTGATCATCTAGCGGTTCTCCAATAAATTCATATCACCAAAGCCAACTTGGGAAAACTCGGTCTGACCCGAGCATTATAATAAAATAACGGGTTAGTCAAAAAACAAGCATGAGAAAACTCAATTGATATAATGAAAATATAGAAACACTATGAGACCACACCACTAACACGGAATAAGTTTTACCACATAAGAAATACATCTATAGATGAAGACATGGGAAATAAATCAAAACAACAACCCAATCATAAAAGAACGGAAATATGCAACAGAAACAATCCAAAGATAAAGGTGGGTAGTAGTAAGAACAAATCCCATACTGAATGAATGGGCATAAACAATATCAAATTCTAGACTTGAAAGAATGGTAACAAATAATTGAAAATATAGAAGAGCACAAGGCAATTCTCCATGGGATTAAGGAAATAATTAAAAAGATTCAAATTAATAGCAAGGGAAAAGGAAGTTTTTCCAACAATGACTAGGAGGGTGCGCCTCGCTTACCGAAAGTTTACCTCTAAAATATACATGAGAACTCCGATGGCTCTCCAAAACCTCCAAGCCGGACCATGCCCACTGTTACCGAGTATCCGAGTATTTAACATTTCATTGCGCAACACCACATCCAATCTAGAGTGGAAGTGAAAATACCCTAATGAGAGCAACCCCACATAGCTTGGCCCCCACTTGCTCTTTAGGTTTAGTCATTTACAACAAAGGATAACAAGGCTCAAATGGGCAATACATCGTCTTAGAGTGATGAAATATAAAGAAGAGAGAAGAATCAAAGTCTATAGTTGATAAATCAACTATCGGGAATGATAATATGGTGGTTTTCACTCGCGCTTGATTTTCAATCACAATACTTTTAAAGATACATTAAAAACGCTCGTTAAAAAAAATATTCTTTTAAAGGGGAAAATTAAAATTTCTAAGTGTATTAAAACCAAGGTCAAAACAAATGTCAAAACTGTGACAACCCGGATTTTTAACGTCTGTTAATTGGGTAATTAACTAGTATAAATCATTGAAACGTTAATTTTATTAGTCAAACAAAAAAAAATCTGATAATTAAAAATATCTAGATACAAATATAAATTGATTTGAAAAACATAACAAATGTTGAGTTATAAAATCTCTGGAAATGTTAAGTCTAATAGTAAATAAATAGATAATGCATTTCACCATTTAAAATTCAAAGAATAAGATATCCATAATAATATAAATGGATATATACAAGCTATAGAGTATATAGGTATATAAATGCGCATTGTATTTATGCCCATATGAATAAAATATAAGAGAATATTGTATAAATTGTATAAATATAAATATATATATATGGAATCAAGGATATTCAAGCTTATGACGTTCAATAAGTATGTATATAAATATATATATATATGTAAATATATGTATATATATGTAAATATATATATGTGTGTAAACATACACCCTTATCTACATACTTACAATATAATTTTTAATTAATTAAATATTTGGCAGATATATATATATAGTAATTAAAATATTTATGACTTGAGTTTGAAATAAAATAAGAATAAAATAAAAGGGTTATAATATTAAGAGAACATAGTTAATAAAAATATAAATATAAATAAAAAGAAATGCGTAAATAAAAATATAAAACATAATATAAAAACATAAGTAAATATAAAATACATTCATAAAGGCATGTGTAAGCTAGAAAATGTCACGCAAATTCACAAGTTTACAAGTGTCAAGTTTATTTGTTTTGTTCAAAAAAATAATAAATAAAATGATTAATTAAAGAAACAAGACTGTACAATGTATATACTTATACATATATCTCAAATCTTTTCATTCTTTCATCTTTCAAATCTTTAAAAATAAAAAAAATAAAAAAGAAAAACCAAATAACTCCTTCAAGTTTCAAACTGAAGCAAGCTAGATTCAAAATTCATACTCAAGTTGCAGTTTCAAAATCAACTATCAAGTCAAAGAAATCTGTTGCAATTTTCCAAACCTTTGTTTCCTATATTCAAAACTATGCAAGTGAGTAAACCTATCTTCTTAAAAACTAAATCTACTTTATAACTGTATGCATGTAAGATTGGATGGTAGAAATTTCTTACATGAATGAAAAAGAAGTGTTGCTTGGTTATATAAGTTTAGATTGTTGTATTAATATAAATGCATGTCTCTGTTGTTCTATTAGTCTTAAAACATAGAAAAAATTGTTTCTTTGCACACAAACAACTATAGGTTATGAGGTCTAAAGAAGATTTATTTGTATTCATGAAATCCTATTTTTTTAAATGATTTCATGTAATGTTATTAGGTATCTATCGGGAAAAAAATTAATTTTACAGCAAGAAGAAAACCATATAAGAAAATCGAATATCATAGTTTCAAGTTTCTTTTATATAATCAAATTCGTTTTTGAAGTTGGGATATTTGGTGGTAATTTCATAATTTTTAAGTTGGAATTTGGAGAGTAATTGAGAGTAGAATGGGAAATTCTTTTTTGCGAAATCCCGGTGGCACGGCGATGGATAAGATGTGGCATTGGGTTGGGAGGATGTCCGGGGTTTGAGGAACTTAGGAAAAATGGCGATCGATTTTTTATATGGTGATGTGCCTGGTCGATGTCGAACTAGGGTTTTTGAGGGATTGTTTTGAGTCCCTGTTTCCTCGACCATGGCGAGGTGACAGTGAAGCGAGGGGAGTGCGCTAGAGGGGGACTCAAAGGATGAGAGAGTGGTGGAGCTCTGACTGAAGTCTTATTGCTGATGGTTGGATGTAGTGGCGGGGCAAGACGATTTTGTGGAACGAAAATTTGTTCCAGGATTCTGTTTTTGATGAACATGTTTGATTTTTGAACAGGGCTTTTCGTCGTGGTTCCGGTTGATGATCGGCAGCATGGGGTCAAGAGGGACTTGGGTGGATAGTCGTTGGCACGAGTTTGTGGCTAAAAACGTCGTGCGCGTGCACATATATGTGCACGATTTCTCTTTGCATAAGTATAAGTAGGAAAGGGAAGTCTGGAAGAAGAAAAGAGTGGGTAGAAAAGAATAGTGGGCCAGGAATCGTTGGGCCGGGAAGAATAAAAGAAGAGAGTAAAATAAATAGGAAGATGAAATAATAAAAAGAAAAAAGGGGGAGTACCGTATCTGGATAGTGGGCCGATTGGGCCTGCTTTACGAAAAATATAAATGCAAATTCTCAAGTAAATTTTCAAACTGAATTATTTTAAAGTTGAATGCTTTTAAAAACTTAAATTTCCAAATATGAATAAAGAAATTTTAAACCTTAATTTGACTTAAAACTTTAGTATAATGGCTAGTATTAAATTAAATAGGTTAAGCTTAAATTAATTAAGCTTAAGATAGCTATATATATATATATATTTGTGTGTGTGTGTGTGTGTGTGTGTGTGTGTTAATTATCTATTAATTACTGAAGTTTATTAAAGTAAAATAATAGTTGTAATTAAGTAATGGTTAGAGAAAAATAATAAAGTTTTAAACTTTTTAATTAATTAAAAGTATTAAGTAATAATAAATGATTATTATTAATTAATTCCAAACATTTAATTAAGGTAAAATAAAATAAATAGTATGTAATTTGTTTAAAAATAATTAAACAGGATTTGTAAGTAATTAATAAATCCTCTTTTTAATTGGATGATGGTGCGTCTAGTTAATCTAGCATATGAATGTTTAAAATTGATTAAATATTTGGATTTGCTTTAATATCTCTATTACATTAATTTGTGATATTCAGTGATATGAGATACCGGGATTGAACTGTTGATAATGTGAGTCATTTATTTAATAGATATTTGTGATGGCGTTGGATTCGAAGAGATCGGAGTCGGATATCAGTGATATTCCGAACCACTTCGATTAGAAATATATAATTCTTTATAGATTTGATTATAAAATCAAATAGGCTGAAATGGAATAAATTAGGTAAACTTGGCCATTTAAACTGAGCAACGGTACTTAGATATTATTTTGTGAAATATGTGTTTGGCTATAGCGAGATAAGAATTCGTAGTGATGAACAAGTTACCTAGATATTCGAACAAGTTTTTAACCTTAATATTTCATATTAAACGGGTTTACTCATGTTGGTTTCCAGCCTGAATCGGGTGTGATTTTAATGTAATGCTTAGGTCAGACCGAGTATTACAGATTTTCGAGTTAGGATGTCCTGGAGCTCAGGAGGCGAGCTGGATGGTAGAGACGTATTGATTATTCCGTTGTGTAGTTGTATTTAGGAACAAATTAATTATAACTGTCCAGTTTATTTGTGAATCATTGTACTCTAATATAAATTGACATTTACAGCTTTCTTTATGTAAGTGCTGCTATTTGTATATTATATTTTGTTCCGCTGCGATTGTGAGATTCTATGCTGTTGTTTTCTGTTTCTTCTTCTACCTCTTTTTCTTCTTTTCCCTAATAATCTAGAATTTTCAGCGTTCGATTGCTCGGCACTTCTATAGTGAACGTATTAGTGTCGAATTTTCGAGGTCGAAAATCTCGGGTCATTACATTTGGTATTAGAGCTGAAGGTTAAGCGAGAACCTTGGCTCTGACGAGTTACTCATTGGAGATAGGGTCAGTAGTACCCTAGAATGAGTTGAGAGTATTATATGAGGGCGTATTTGTTATTTTCTTATACAATGATTTTAAAAACAGTTTTAGTTTTTATATAAGCTTATATTTTGATATTTAAAGCAATAATTTTTCTAATCGTTATATATATATTAAGATAATTGGTTGTTGATTATTGAAATTTAATATAATAATAAGAATTAAGTGGTAATATATATACAAACAAATAGAAATTTGGGTAAGGAATTAAATATGCAAATACGTTGAGCTAAAAATGGATTCAAAACTGAATTTAAATCCTAGAAATTCAAAAGAATTTTAAAGTATTGAAATAAGTCACCATGATTTGATTTTCCAGCAAATGATTATGAGATATATGTACGATTTCTAGATATGATAATTATCATAAATTGGGTGTTGTATCTTTATAAAGGGGTGTTTATTTTTCTAAAATAAACAATAATAAAGTAGAATGAAATGTATTATGGAAATTTAGGTAAGTATAACTTATAAATTGAAAAGGATTTATATTGTGAAGTTTTAAAACCTATGTCCAAAAAATTTGAAATTTGTTTCAAAGTGTTAAAAGATATAATAAATAATATTATTTAGAATATTTTTGAATGTAGGAATCTTATTTTAAAACAAGAGTTGTTTTAAAAAATTAAAGGAATTTGCTTTGAACTAAAACCAAGGATGGTTTAAAATTGAAAGTATGACTTGGTGTGCAAATGAAATATATATGTATATATATGTGGGATATACAATGTTGACTTGAAATAAATACTAAGTGTTGAATTCTAATTCCCTTGAAATTGAGACGTAAAAACCCACAGAGAAATAAGTTTTTGAACTTATAAGTGGGAAAGGATATTGATAATTAGTTTAAATTTGAAATGGAGAATTCAAATTGAGTAAGGCTGACTAGATTAAATGAATTTAATTTAACTTACAGAAGTTAAAGGGGTCGAATTGAAAGGGAGTTGTGTGTGATCTCAAAACAGGTTTGAGTTCTGGAAATTGGTAATGGGTGCTATTGTTGGATGTTTTGGATTAATTGGATGTTTATTGCTTGGACATATCCTGCTATTATCCTGTGTTATAGGAAGTGTGTATATGAAACTGTAAATTGGACTGTATTGAATGAATTAAGAAGTGGATTGAGATAATATATATCCATACTGAAATTAAATGGAAATTATGAAATGAAATTGGAATTATGAAATTGGAATCACTTTGAACTTAAGATTTAAATGTTAAAAATAAACTTGTCAAATTGTTTAGAATTGGGTTTTTAAAAAAAATTGAAGTATAATTGGATAATCAATAGATTTTCGAAGATTAAATTGTTTAAAATGATTTGAAATCTTACTCGAATCTTGAAATAAGTTAAGTAAAGATAATTTAAATGAATGTTAAAAATTTAGACTCGGAATAAAAATTTTAAAAACTTAGGTTGTTAAATTAAAGGTAAAGGTTAATTTGATTTAAGGTATTAAATCAACATTTAAAAATTTAACTCGAATTTATATAATTCAAGATGGTTTAAAGTTGAGATTGGAATTGAAATTAGTTCAAATTAGAATTTGACTTAAACTAATTGGGAGTATAATTGAAGTTGAATAAGTTCAAATTCAAATGGGAATTGATTTGCACTTGGAGTGGAAGAGGAAATTGGAAATTGATTGGAAGTGAAGATTGAGAAATTAAACCAGTTTGACTCTGAAACTATTTTCGAATAAATTATTTTAAAATAAACTATCTTATATTTATTTTTACAACTATTGTGAAACTATTAACTCTTTTACTACAATTTTACAACTATTTTACAAACTAATTGCAATTCTATGATTATTTTATAATTACTTAACTATATACAACTATTTTACAACTAATTGCTATTTTGCAACTACTTATCCATTTTAAACTTTTCAAGCTATTTTCTAAATTCAAGCTGGCCAGAGTGCAAACTGTTTATAATTAAATACCAATTGAGATAAGAATTGAAGTGATGACCCAAATGGAAATTGAAGAAATTGTTAATAAGTGAACAGAAATCAAAATGAATGTGAATAAAAAGACAATGATTTAGTTAATTATCAATGAACATAAATACGTAGGATGTACGTATATTATTCTATTCGCATAACGATTTGATCCAGATTCGAGCACCAAATTTCGAGATAGTATATCGATCCAAGTTGTGATTTTTCACTCGATTTTCGACGGCGAACCCTGGATATGGATTTTGATTGGTTTGGAAAATTCTCTATCACAGTTATGGCTATGCAAGGATAACGACGGTTTTTGATCAAGAAACCAGATCTGAGTCCGCATGTGGAAGTCGGGTGAACGATGCTAGTTCGGAAGTGAAATTTTGTGATCGAGTGAGCGATCGGATTTAATATTGCGTACGGATGATATATGTACGTCATACGTGTGAATGAAATGGATATTGAAAATTTTGAAAATAAGTGTGCAAATGATTTTTGAAAATGGAAAAGTATATTTTGAGAAATATATGATGAATAATAGTGGAAACTGGATATCACAATAACTGAAACACATTTTATAAAAAAGTAAGTAATGTGGAAATTAAATTTATAAAAGAAATCAAACTTGAATATTTGATTTGGCATAAATGAAGTATGTATATATATTTGTTATATATGATAAACTACCCTTATTGGAATTATAACAAGATGAAGTGATCTTTGAAAAATATTTGTAGTATAAAAAGGGAATTTATATAAGTATGAAGTGATCCAAATATTTTTCAAGTTGGAAGGAATAAACTTATATATATATATGTATGATATAATATATATATGTAAATGATTTTATGAGAATGGAACTGAAAAAGTTTTTGGAACCCATTGACTTTGAAAGGCTTTTGATTTTTGGAAAAAATCAATTTTGGGAAATTGGAAAGCCAAGTTTGGCAACTATCGATTTTGAGATACCGATTTTGTGTAAATGGGATTTATATGCGATACCTATAAGAATATGATCTGAAAGATACTATATGTGTATAGTATAAATGTTTTGAGAATGCTGTGGGGGAAAAGGCACTCCCATTTAGAATTAAAACTTGTAGTAGGTGATCCACGGGGTGGTTCTGCCTTGAGCCCAAAGGGGGGTTCTAAATTTTGATCTCAGAGGATATTCGGACTAAAATGTAGTTCCTGAGGATTGCGGTTAGGGTAGAAAAAGCCGAGGGCGCTGATGCCTACAATGACATTAGGGTTATGTTGTAACGATAGTGTAACTCGATGTAACTACGATCTACTGCACTCCATAGCAAAAGTCGAGGGGCAATGATTGCCTAAAGTCTACGTTTAATTTCACTGGGAGAGCGACGTAACATCCGTAGACTGTGATTTATGAAGACAAAACGAAAGACATGTGGCAGTGAGTGCCTACAGGCTACATTGGGACTCGACTGATGTAGTCTGCGATTTATATGGTCTGTGTGGTGAAGTTTTATTTGGCAGTGAAATTCGAGGGCGCTGATGCCTACAGTTACATAGTTTTTGCCGTGACACGTAACCCTGGGTGTATTTGCGACCTGTGGCGGTTCCATGGTGTAATCGAGGGCCGTGGATGCCTACCGTTTCCTACGGATTTCGCCGGGATGGCGATGTAATCATCGGGCTAACTACGACCATGGAGGGGGTGATGATTTCCAGAGCAATCCCACCAAAAAAGTTTTCTGCATTTTCACAAAATGTTTTCTAAGTATTTTCACTGGGTGTTGAAAATGGATCAATTAAGTACTTATAGATTTTCATTCCTATGCCAGATTAGTGTATGACCGAATTTCTATGAGAACAAGGATGGACTTGTTGAGACATCGAGTTACAAAAACTATTTTTATTTTGATAATATTATGTAGATTTTTAAAGTGTTTTAAAAATTTATTAAAAAGAGTTAAAAATGTTTAAAGAGAAATTTAACTGATAATAAACATTGTAATTAAAATTCTTGCTTCGTTCCTTTTCGAGGACGAAAAGTTTTAAAGGGTGGAGGAACGTGACAACCTGGATTTTTAACGTCTGTTAATTGGGTAATTAACTAGTTTAAATCATTGAAACTTTAATTTTATTAGTCAAACAAATGAATTATGATAATTAAAATATATGGATAGAAATATAAATTGATTTGAAAACCATAAGAAATGTTGAATTATAAAATTTCTAGAAATGTTAAATCTTATAGTAAATAAATAGATAATGTATTTCACCATTTAAAATTCAAAGAATAAGATATTCATAATTATATAAATGGATATATACAAGCTACATAGTACATATAAGTATATAAAAGTGCATGTATGTATTTATGCCTATATGAATAAAATATAAGATAATATTGTATAAATTATATATATATATATATATATATATATATATATATAAGGAATCAAGGATATACAAGCTTATGATGTTCAATAAGTATGTATATAAATATATGTATGTATGTATGTATGTATGTATGTATGTATATATGTAAATATATGTATGTGTAAACATACACCCTTATCTACATACTTCTAATATAATTTTTAATTAACTAAATATTTGGCAGATATATATATTTAGTAATTAAAATATTGATGACTTAAATTTGAAATAAAATAGAATAAAATAAAAGGGTTATAATATTAAGAGAACATAGTTAATAAAAATAAAAACAAAAATAAAAATAAATGTGTAAATAAAAATATAAACATAATATAAAAACATAAGTAAATATAAAATACATGCATAAAGGCATGTGTAAGCTGGAAATTGTCATGCAAATTCACAAGTTTACAAGTGTTAAGTTTATTTGTATTCTTCAAAAAAAATGATAGTTAAAGAAACAATGTTGTGCAATGCATATACTTATATATATATATATATATATATATCTCAAATCTTTTCATTCTTTCTGTTTGCACAAAAAATGGACAAACACCTCCAAGTCGTATGAATTAGTTGATTTTATGTTGTTTCTAGCGATTTGGGTGATTTACGCAAATATATAAAAAGCAGGGGCTAAACTGTAAAAGACACACAGATTTATAGTGGTTCGGCCAGAACGTGCCTACGTCCACTTTATATGTTATTCTCCTTTTCCCTTCAGATTACAAGTACAAAGCTTTGCTTACAAGTAATTGAAAGTTGTTTGAAAGTTCTATACGTGCTTGAGCTCTCAAACTTGTCTGCCATTGTTGTACCCCTGCCCCTTTATTTATAGAGTGAGGTTGGGGTAGGGGTCCTTGATGTATATAGCTGCTGATGGGCCTGGGCTGAAACGATCTGGCATGGCAATGTTGGTTCGGTGTAGGTTGGATAGGTGGTCCAGTTAGGATGGTTCGGTGGTAGGAGATAAGTGGACCGGTTAGGATGGTTCGGTGGTAGGAGATAAGTGGACCGGTTGGGATGGTTCGGCAGGAGCTTGGAGGAGGTTGGTTCGGCAGGAGCTTGGAGGAGGTTGGTTCGGCGGTGGGTTTGGACCGGTGGCAGGTTGGTTCGGTAGTGTGATTCGGCCGTGCTCAGTAGGTGGGTGGTTCGGTAGGAATGATGTGGAATGTGACGCCCCACCTCTATACCCACGCTAGCCAAGAACACTCCGGAGAAGTGACGTCAACTAGCACGGAGAATAAGGCTGTTGAGGAGCGACCATCCATGTAATTGCTTATCACACGGTGGCTATAAATAATCTTCGGAAACAAACATAGAAATAATCATATCACAAATCAGTCACAGATATCCATATCACAAAGGCGGAAGAAGATATGAATATATAACTAACACATGAAAGTGTACATCAGAGTAGTGGTCAATAAGATCCACGATAATACAAAAGAATAGCAACACGTGCTATACAAAAGAATACAACTATGAGTCTATATCTCAAGTGTATACAACAAAAACTGCTAATCTAAACAGTTAGCCAAAAGTCAGAGTGATGAATCCCTGGGAAGAAGTCAAGCAGAAGCACCTGTAACATCTCGGTCTGATCCGAGTATTATTTAAGAAAATAATAAACGGATCAGTCTAGCTATAAATATCAGATGACATGATATAACATAAAAGATATGGCATAAACATAAACATCCATAACGACATACCACTATAAGTATGTAAATAATGATCAACAGAAGATCAATCAATAAGAGATAATCAATATCACAAGAATCTTCTCAAAGATTCAAAGGGGGCATCATACCCTAAACTTGTACTCATAACAAGTCAATGACATAAATTCCAGAAATCAACACGAGAAATCCAAAAATCATAAAAAGGAAAAGAGGCCTATCACATGACAGTCCGAAGACCATGGGGAGCTACCCCACATGTGTGAGTGGAATCACACAGAATGAGGTCAAGACTAACCAAAAAGCAGAAAGGTATGTGTGAATGGAATCACACAAGTGGTGTCTAGTCTAACCTTGCAATGAAAGAGACATCGCGCAATTGCTAGTCTAATTCATAAAGCGATCATCTAGATCAACGAGAAGTGTCAATTACACTAAGCTAGTAAATATAGAAGTTTAGCTTCATGTCCCATAACCACTTGCTTAACTTAAATATTTACGAACAAACTGTAAATCTTCACTAATAAAATTGTCATAAGAGGTTCAATCGAACAAGTCCAAGAATTAACCGATGAAGTGAACGCAAGCGTTTCATACCACTTGTTTTACTAAGTCGTTTAATTAGATTTCTCATCCGAGTGAGGTAAAGGCTTGTATATACTAATAGATTGGAAAACGGTTTAAGAAAAGAGCTTTGTTATTAAAAATAGAGTTGAAATTGTTTGTTAAAAGAGTTTTGATATTTACTACTAGTATTGAAACCTTTATATTATAAAGTGACAAAACACATAAGAAAGTGTAGAAACAATCAGTCACAAAGATCGCATACGGAGATGCGAATAAAATCCAAGGAAATCAGCTCAATATTTTTCAGATAAGATCCCCTACGGAGGGGGGGTCCAGAGGGGGTGGCAACCCCCCAAGGTGGGGGTGCGGGGGCAACGCCACCGCTTACGGGGTTCGACCTGCCCGGTCAGGTCGCGGGGGTCCAGGGGGCAGCGCCCCGTCCAAAACGGTACGACCTAAGTGAAGACAAGCGGCCTACGACCTAAAGCAAAATGAGGTCTAACGACCTAAGGGTTCACGCGGCCTAACACAATGGTCGAGCGACCTAACTGGAGTTAAGGGAGGCAAGCGACTTAAGGTCCAACGACCTACGACTCAAGCAAGCCGAGCGACCTAGTGTGGGGGGGGGTCGAGCGACTTAAGGAAGGCGAACGACCTAAGGTCTAACGACCTATGACTTAACAGAGTCGAGCGACCTAAGGTAAATGGTCCAACGACCTAACTCGAACGACTTATCTGGAGCTTAGGTCGGAGACGACCTACGAGATAAACCAGGCCGACTTAGTGGACGAGCGACCTAAGGTAAATGGTCCAACGACCTAACTCGAACGACTTATCAGGAGCTTAGGTCGGAGACAACCTACGAGATAAAGCAGGCCGACTTAACGTTTGCCTGGAGATTATAGGTCGGAAACGACCTAAGACTTAAAGCTTAACTCGCGAGCGACCTACGGCTTAAGGCCTAACTCGTGAGCGACCTACGACTTAAGGCTTAACTCGCGAGCGACCTAACTCCGAAGTGCCAATACTTCCAGAATGACCTAAAGCCCTGCGACCTATGGTACTAACTCGCGAGCGACCTAACGACTTAACTCATGAACGACCTAATTCCGAAGTGCCAATTCTCCCAGAACGACCTAAAGTTAACTCGTGAACGACTCACGACCCATGGACGAACTACTTAACTCCGAACGACCTAAAAATGGCCAGAACGACCTAGGGGTTAACTCGTACGCGACCTACGACCTAAGGTCCACACGACCTAACTCCGAGCGAGCTAAAAACGGCCAGAACGACCTAAATGCAGAAATTTCTCCCAAACACCAAAAATCGGAGTTTTTCGCCAATCCAATCCAAACCAAAAGCAAATATGCATGCTAAAGTGATAGGGAATCATTCCCAACAGTCCAATATAGTTATAGACTAGAATTGTGAGATAAAAATCTCACCTTTGCACTAAAATTTTATGAAGATGAAGCTTGAAAGCAAGGAGAAGCAATCCAAAGCTTGAATCCAATATCTTCTACTTGAATTTGGAGTTGAATGATGGAGTTGCAATTGAATTTGAGCTTGGAGTTTTAATTTCCCATTCTCTTCACCATTAATGCTAAAGCTTGAGTTAGTTAGGAAATTTATGAAGAGTGAGGAGAAGAGGGTTGGAACTTGGGCTTAATAGGCTAAACTAACCCAAAGTCCAAAGCGGGAAAAGTTAGTGAAATTTCACTAACTCCAAACCTATCGATGTTTATACTTAAAAAGTTGTAAACGACATTTCGAACTCAATGGAAGTGGTCTCGAGTCCTAATTTGACCGTTTGCAAAAAGTAGTTTTTCGGACCAAAATCCGATTAACGATTTAATATTTAAATAAAAATATTTAAATGTAAACTCGATAAATATGCGGGTTGTTACAGACTCCCCTCCTTAAAGAAATTGCGTCCTCGCAATATATATATATATAAGGTGGAAATAAAAAGTAACAACCATAAAAGCATATTAACACAAGAGAAATTTGAAATAAGAAGTTCACCTCAAAGGGCAGGAGTAAGCAAGTCCGGATGTGTACGCTCGATGAATTCTCTGGATTCCCAAGAACAATCCTTAGGATTTGAGGACCATTGAACCTTTACAAGTGGAACATCTTTATTTCGAAGTCGTTTAACCTCAGAAGCTATAATTCGAATAGGATGCTGCTCATAAGTTAAATTCGGCGAAACTTCAATTTCTTCCACAACAGCAGGCTCAAGAATAGAATCGGAATCCCGAAGGCATTTCCGTAATTGAGAAACGTGAAATACATCATGTATAGCAGAAAACTGAGCCGGCAATGCAAGGCGATAAGCCATGGAACCAATACGTTCAGTGATAGGAAATGGCCCAATATATCGAGGCGCTAACTTCCCCGATCGACTGAAACGTACAACACCCTTCATAGGTGAAACACGAATAAAAACAGGATCCCCAACAGAAAATTCTAATTTCCTTCTTCGATTATCGGCATAGGATTTTTGTCTACTCTGGGCTTCTTTCATCCTATGTCGAATAAGTTCAATCTTTTCCGTGGAATCACGAATAAAGTCTGGACCTAAAACCAGCTTCTCACCGGCCTCAAGCCAACAAGAAGGAGATCGGCATGGCCTTCCGTAGAGTGCCTCGAAAGGTGCCATACCAATACTAGATTGGAAGCTATTATTATAGGAAAATTCAACAAGTGAAATATGATCTTCCCAACTTCCACCAAAATCAAGCACACAAGCACGAAGAAGATCTTCAAGAGTTTGATTCACACGCTCGGTTTGTCCATCGGACTGAGGGTGATAAGCGGTGCTAAAATTAAGCTTCGTTCCTAAAGCTTTTTGAAGACTCTTCCAAAATCCACTAGTAAACAATGGATCACGATCGCTAACAATAGAAGTAGGAACTCCATGCAATTTTACAATTTCCTTGACAAATAGTTTGGCCAAAAGAGGAACGGTTCGGTTAGACCGAACCGGAATAAAATGGGCGGATTTAGTAAGTCTATCAACAATCACCCATAAGCTATCATGACCCGAACGAGAACGGGGAAGGCCATCTATAAAGTCCATGGAAATTTGATCCCACTTCCAAATTGGAATTTCTAAAGGTTGCAATAACCCACCAGGCCTTTGATGTTCGGCCTTGACAAGTTGGCAAGCCATGCAACACTTAACAAAGTTAGCAATATCAGATTTCATTCCCTCCCAATAATAAAGTCGCTTCATATCAGCGTACATTTTACTACTACCGGGATGAATGGTGAATTTAGAACAATGGGAATCTTCTAAAATATCTTTACGAAGATCTCCAATATTTGGTACGATAAGTCTACCAAATTTTCGAATGCCGCCACGAGAGTCAATATCATAGTCTTTCAAACCTTCAATATCAATTTTATCCTTAACATTTTTGCCAAGAAGAGCCAATTCAGAATCTAGCCCTTGAGCTTCAAGAATGCGGTCTAAAAGAGAAGGATGAGCCTCAAGGCTACATAAAACAAGCGATGAGCATAAATCGGATACGCGCTCTCGAATCTCACAAGTGGATAAGATCTCGAGATCGTTCCATTCGGATATCATCATAGAAACAACTGCTTGTTGCTTACGGCTAAGAGCATCGGCGACACGATTACCCTTACCGGGGGTATAAAGAATATCAAGATCATAAGGTGCAAGGAACTCGAGCCAACGCTGTTGACATAAATTATGTTCTTTTTGAGAAAATAAATATTTCAAAGACTTATGATCCGTGTAAAGAATAAATTTCTCTCCCAATAGATAATGACGCCACATTCGAAGGGCGAAAACAATAGCCGCGAGCTCTAGATCATGTGTGGCATATCTAGTCTTGGCCGGCTTCAATTGCCTAGAAGCATAAGCAACAACACGTTCTTTTTGCATAAGAACGGCACCCAAACCAACGTGACTAGCATCGGTATAAACAACAAAATCTTGATTCCCCTCGGGAATAACAAGAATAGGAGCATCGGAAAGGAGTTCTTTCAATTTCTGAAAAGAGGCTTCACATTTGTCCGACCAAATGTATTTAACTCCCTTCTTAGTCAAGCCAGTAAGAGGCACGGCAATCTTAGAAAAGTCTTTAATAAAACGACGGTAATAGCCCGCCAATCCGAGAAAACTACGAATCTCTGTCACACTCTCCGGTCTCTTCCAATCTTGAATCGCTTCAATCTTTGAAGGATCCACAGATATCCCGGATTCGGAAATAATATGACCGAGAAACTTCACACGAGATTGCCAAAAGTGGCATTTAGAAAATTTCGCCTTTAATTGATTACTCCTAAGTGTTTCCAATACAATCCGAAGATGTTTCTCATGTTCCTCCTCGGTTTTTGAATACACAAGAATATCATCAATGAATATGAGAACAAACCGATCGAGGAAATCTTTGAAAACTCGATTCATGAGGTCAACGAAATAAGCTGGAGCATTCGTTAACCCAAATGGCATAACAAGCCATTCATAAGATCCATATCGAGTACGGAATGATGTCAACGGAATGCTATCCTCAGCGATACGAAGCTGATGGAAACCGGTAGCCAAGTCCAATTGTGAAAAGACCTTAGCACCACTAAGCTGATCGAATAGATCATCAATCCGAGGTAAAGGATATTTATTTTTAATAGTAAGATCGTTAAGCTTGCGATAATCAACGCAGAGCCTCAGAGTACCATCGGATTTCTTTACGAAAATAGCCGAAGCTCCCCAAGGCGAGGAACTAGAGCGAATAAATTGCCTCGTCTCCAACTCAGATAATTGTTTACGCATCTCCTCATTTTCCTTATTGGACATGCGATAAGGAGGACGAGTAATAGGTTGAGCTCCAGAAACAAGATTAATTCTGAACTCAATTGCTCGTTTAGGTGGTAAACCTAAAACGGGCTCGAATATGTCGGAAAATTCACGAACGACATGAATACAAGAAATAATATCATCTTCATCATCATCATCGTTATCACGAGGATTTAAAGAATATAAAGATGCCACCAAACATGATTCTGAATCTTTAAGATTAACAGAAATATGTTTAACAGATTGTGGATGTCGGAGATGAATAGTCCGCTCAGGACATAAGATATGGGCTTGATAACGGTTAAGCCAATCCATTCCCAAAATTATTCCAAAGCCTAAGTAACGCATGACATGCAAATCGGCTAGGAAAGAAAAATCACATAAAATAATCTCCACATCTTTACAAAGCAAACTAAGAGTTGCGGATCCACCAACAGGATTCGCAATTTTTAAAGAAGTCATCAATGCAGTAACACTTAAGGAAAAAGTGTCTACCAGTTCCTTTGATATAAAGGAATGGGATGCACCCGTATCAAAGAGAACTCTAATAGGTTGATCATGAAATAAAATAATACCATCAAGAATGGAATGAGAAATACCTTGGCCACGAGATGTGTTGCCAGGGGCTTGAGCCACATTTAACTTTCCCTCATTCCTGCTTTTACGTTTGAGGCATTGATGTATAAAGTGATCTGGGCTCTTACAATAGCGACAAGATTTGGGCTTAGAGCACTTATTCGCATAATGATCTCCAGACCCACAGTTGAAGCAACTCGCACCACTAGGAGAAGGATACTTTGCCACAGGGGTTGCCTGCTTACCCTTTTTGTTGGGATAAGGACCCTTGAATTTGTTTGGCCTCTTCTTGTTGTTGAAGTTTGGTTTAGCGCCTTCCACTTCAACATCACTCTCTCTATCAGCCTCTTCAAGACGAAGAGCGATATCGACGAGTTGATCAAATGCGACTTCTAGTTTTAGGAGCAGTGGCTTCTTAAGACTCTTATTTAAGCCATAAACGAACCTCTGGTTCTTCTTCAATGGGGTGTTGATGTATTCAACCCCATATTTGGAAAGCGACTCGAAGGCTGCGACGTAATCAGTCACAGAGGATTGACCTTGAACAAGGTCTATAAAACGTCGAGCCAAGCTTACTTTCCCAGCTTCTGGTACAAACTTTAACTCGAAGCATCCCTGAAATTGCTCCCAGGTGAGATCCGCTTCATTAATTTCTGAAATAAGGAGTTCGTACCAGTCCAATGCTCTCTCTTGGAGCATGCTGGAAGCCACCTGAACGCGGTGGAGATCGATAAGATTCATGCGAGAAAAGATTCGATCGCATGATTTTAACCAAGCCTGGACCTCGATGATATTTTCCGAACCTTTGAAGGGCTTCCCACCCAAGTTGGTGTAATCGCTGCACAAGCGTGCAAATCCCGACTTTGGGTGAGTAGGTTCCGGGTTAGCTCCAGCTGCTTGAGCATTAGTTACTAAATCAAGAAGCTGTTGAGCGGTCATAAAAACTCCATCCGGAGGAGCAGCACCAGATGATCCAGTTCTGGGACGGGCTGGTCTAGACATTCTCTTCCTTAAAGAAAGAAAGAAGAGAAGGAAGAAGGTTATTTACCAATGAACATCAAGCAATCTTGATAGATAAAACAAGGAATCATAAAGGAAATAGGATGAGTCGGTACGAAGACTCAAATTAATCCTATGGTATGACTCCTAAGATAGACCTAGGACGATGATCCTTGTTAAGTTATTCTACATTGTTCCGAAGTTTGGCTCTGATACCAAGCTGTGACGCCCCACCTCTATACCCACGCTAGCCAAGAACACTCCGGAGAAGTGCTGTCAACTAGCACGGAGAATAAGGCTGTTGAGGAGCGACCATCCATGTAATTGCTTATCACACGGTGGCTATAAATAATCTTCGGAAACAAACATAGAAATAATCATATCACAAATCAGTCACAGATATCCATATCACAAAGGCGGAAGAAGATATGAATATATAACTAACACATGAAAGTGTACATCAGAGTAGTGGTCAATAAGATCCACGATAATACAAAGGAATAGCAACACGTGCTATACAAAAGAATACAACTATGAGTCTATATCTCAAGTGTATACAACAAAAACTGCTAATCTAAACAGTTAGCCAAAAGTCAGAGTGATGAATCCCTGGGAAGAAGTCAAGCAGAAGCACCTGTAACATCTCGGTCTGATCCGAGTATTATTTAAGAAAATAATAAACAGATCAGTCTAGCTATAAATATCAGATGACATGATATAACATAAAAGATATGGCATAAACATAAACATCCATAACGACATACCACTATAAGTATGTAAATAATGATCAACAGAAGATCAATCAATAAGAGATAATCAATATCACAAGAATCTTCTCAAAGATTCGAAGGGGGCATCATACCCTAAACTTGTACTCATAACAAGTCAATGACATAAATTCCAGAAATCAACACGAGAAATCCAGAAATCATAAAAAGGGAAAGAGGCCTATCACATGACGGTCCGAAGACCATGGGGAGCTACCCCACATGTGTGAGTGGAATCACACAGAATGAGGTCAAGACTAACCAAAAAGCAGAAAGGTATGTGTGAATGGAATCACACAAGTGGTGTCTAGTCTAACCTTGCAATGAAAGAGACATCGCGCAATTGCTAGTCTAATTCATAAAGCGATCATCAAGATCAACGAGAAGTGTCAATTACACTAAGCTAGTAAATATAGAAGTTTAGCTTCATGTCCCATAACCACTTGCTTAACTTAAATATTTACGAACAAACTGTAAATCTTCACTAATAAAATTGTCATAAGAGGTTCAATCGAACAAGTCCAAGAATTAACCGACGAAGTGAACGCAAGCGTTTCATACCACTTGTTTTACTAAGTCGTTTAATTAGATTTCTCATCCGAGTGAGGTAAAGGCTTGTATATACTAATAGATTGGAAAACGGTTTAAGAAAAGAGCTTTGTTATTAAAAATAGAGTTGAAATTGTTTGTTAAAAGAGTTTTGATATTTACTACTAGTATTGAAACCTTTATATTATAAAGTGACAAAACACATAAGCAAGTGTAGAAACAATCAGTCACAAAGATCGCATACGGAGATGCGAATAAAATCCAAGGAAATCAGCTCAATATTTTTCAGATAAGATCCCCTACGGAGGGGGGGTCCAGAGGGGGTGGCAACCCCCCAAGGTGGGGGTGCGGGGGCAACGCCACCGCTTACGGGGTTCGACCTGCCCGGTCAGGTCGCGGGGGTCCGGGGGGCAGCGCCCCGTCCAAAACGGTACGACCTAAGTGAAGACAAGCGGCCTACGACCTAAAGCAAAATGAGGTCTAACGACCTAAGGGTTCACGCGGCCTAACACAATGGCCGAGCGACCTAACTGGAGTTAAGGGAGGCAAGCGACTTAAGGTCCAACGACCTACGACTCAAGCAAGCCGAGCGACCTAGTGTGGGGGGGGGGGGGGGTCGAGCAACTTAAGGAAGGCGAACGACCTAAGGTCTAACGACCTACGACTTAACAGAGTCGAGCGACCTAAGGTAAATGGTCCAACGACCTAACTCGAACGACTTATCTGGAGCTTAGGTCGGAGACGACCTACGAGATAAACCAGGCCGACTTAGTGGACGAGCGACCTAAGGTAAATGGTCCAACGACCTAACTCGAACGACTTATCTGGAGCTTAGGCCGGAGACGACCTACGAGATAAACCAGGCCGACTTAGTGGACGAGCGACCTAAGGTAAATGGTCCAACGACCTAACTCGAATGACTTATCAGGAGCTTAGGTCGGAGACGACCTACGAGATAAAGCAGGCCGACTTAACGTTTTCCTGGAGATTATAGGTCGGAAACGACCTAAGACTTAAAGCTTAACTCGCGAGCGACCTACGGCTTAAGGCCTAACTCGTGAGCGACCTACGACTTAAGGCTTAACTCGCGAGCGACCTAACTCCGAAGTGCCAATACTTCCAGAATGACCTAAAGCCCTGCGACCTATGGTACTAACTCGCGAGCGACCTAACGACTTAACTCGTGAGCGACCTAATTCCGAAGTGCCAATTCTCCCAGAACGACCTAAAGTTAACCCGTGAACGACTCACGACCCATGGACGAACGACTTAACTCCGAACGACCTAAAAATGGCCAGAACGACCTAGGGGTTAACTCGTACGCGACCTACGACCTAAGGTCCACACGACCTAACTCCGAGCGAGCTAAAAACGGCCAGAACGACCTAAATGCAGAAATTTCTCCCAAACACCAAAAATCGGAGTTTTTCGCCAATCCAATCCAAACCAAAAGCAAATATGCATGCTAAAGTGATAGGGAATCATTCCCAACAGTCCAATATAGTTATAGACTAGAATTGTGAGATAAAAATCTCACCTTTGCACTAAAATTTTATGAAGATGAAGCTTGAAAGCAAGGAGAATCAATCCAAAGCTTGAATCCAATATCTTCTACTTGAATTTGGAGTTGAATGATGGAGTTGCAATTGAATTTGAGCTTGGAGTTTTAATTTCCCATTCTCTTCACCATTAATGCTAAAGCTTGAGTTAGTTAGAAAATTTATGAAGAGTGAGGAGAAGAGGGTTGGAACTTGGGCTTAATAGGCTAAACTAACCCAAAGTCCAAAGCGGGAAAAGTTAGTGAAATTTCACTAACTCCAAACCTATCGATGTTTATACTTAAAAAGTTGTAAACGACATTTCGAACTCAATGGAAGTGGTCTCGAGTCCTAATTTGACCGTTTGCAAAAAGTAGTTTTTCGGACCAAAATCCGATTAACGATTTAATATTTAAATAAAAATATTTAAATGTAAACTCGATAAATATGCGGGTTGTTACATGGAACCGGTCCAGTGGTGCTTCCAGGGCTTTGATTCGGTGATGGGGGCTTAGAGATTGGATCTGGTCCGGTCGTGCCCTTGGTTTGGTGGTGGTGAAAACGCCCCCAACATTTGTCCCCCAAAGTGGGGTATATGTCAGCATATGCCGCGCTTTGTTTTCCTGCAGCTGAGATAGCTTCGTTCGGTCCTGGGTATGCCGAACCAGTTGGTCCGGTCGATGAGTTGCGCCTATAAATAGGGGCTTCAGGTTACTGTTATCCTTTATCGTTTTGAGATAGCCGAATCAAACTCCTATTCGTGCCGAATCAAACGCTTATCTTCGCCGAACCAGGTGAGACCCTATTCTGCCGGATGAAATTTCTCATTTTCGAACTGCCGAATGAAACTTATACTTAAATTACCAGATGAACCCTGAGACTCTGAATACCGAATGAACTTTCGGCCTTGAATTCCCGAATGTCCATGGGGAATATGATTGCCGAATGAGATTGGGAGTTTAAATGCCGAATGAACATTATGCCTTTGACCACCGAATGGGTTTGAGGAGCATCAGCGCCGGATGAACCTTCGGTTTTGAACTATTGATTGAACTTTGGGACCCTGAATGCTTGACGAATCTCTAGCCTTTCATGTTTCGACATACGGACGAAACTCTAGATTGTACATACTTGCTTTTTTTATATTTTCATACTCCTTGTTCTAACAATATGTTCTTCTGGTGTTGTAGATAAATGTCTCACAAAGTACAAACTCGATCAGATAAAAGGAAGTCCAAGGACAGAGAAGAGTCCTCCACAATGCCCCCAGTTCGGGCCGAACGTCATGGGCCTGCTCCGAGATATCTAGTAGATGGGTATGGCCCCCAGGAGCTCTTGAATTCTCCGCCTGACTGTTTTCCTAGCTCCCTCAAAGAGGAGCAGCTTGATGTTATATCCCGTTCCTTTGGGATCGATAGAGCGCGCATGCTATGGCCGGGGGAAGGAGTGATGCCGTATGACCCCCCTGAAGGCTACTTTGCTTACAGCAGATATCATTGCATGTGTGGTGCTATCCCGCCTCTCAACGCCTGGATAGTTAGCTTCATCACATATCTGAAGGTGGCTCCATTCCAGCTTCAGCCTAACTCCTATGCCATTCTGGTGAGTCTTTTCGTCATCTTTCAGAGGAGATACGGGCGTCCTCCTTCCAACCAGGAGATCCGGTATCTGTATAATCTGAGGGGCTACAAGAAGGGGTCTCCATATATCAGCTTGGAATCGGTCGTATCCTTCAAGCCCGTCCTGGACTTGTATTCGAAGTACATCATGTTTAAGAAGGAATGGTTTTTCGTCAAGGACGATTCCGTTTCTATCCGTCGCTTCACCTTCGGATGTAAGTCAAGTCTTTATTTATAATTTCTGTTGTGGTTGCAATGCTTCTTCTTATGTGTTTTTATTTGCTAGCGACATGTGGTTTTGCAGTCGTGGAGAATGATCGTCTGGTTCAGACGGCAGCGGAAATAGAAGCTATTTCGGGAAGAGATAGATCAGCTGCTTACTTGACCAGGAACGCTACACTTTTGGGGCTCAACCTGATCCTGCCACATCAGTCCGTGGTCAAGCAGAGGGATGCGGCGGAAGAGAGGGCTGCTCAAGCTAAAGGAGGAGCCTCGACGAAGAGTGGCAAGAGGAAGCCTTTCACAAAACCTCCAGTTGTCGGAGGTAAGAAGCTCAAGAAGTCTGACGGCCCTTCCCCTAGCACGTTCCCAATTACTCTGGGGGAGGAAGACGTGGAGGAGGATAGAGGTGAGGGCGAAGGAGACGATGTAGGAGGAGAGGAAGAGAGTGGAGACGACAGAGAAGGTGATGGTGGTAACGGTGGCGAAGGGCAGAGTAGTAGTGGCGCTGGTGCCTTGACTTCTGGGCAAGCGGGTGAGATTCAAGAGTGGACTGATGATGCCTTCCGTCAAGCCTTCGAGGGGTTGGGGGAAGGGCCGACCTTGGTGGAGAAATCGAAGAAGTCTGATAAGGCCGGGACGGGTGCCAGTCTATCTTCTGAGGGTATTTCAGCTATGGCAACTCCAGCGGTTCAAGGTGAATTCTTAACTTTCGCAGACTCCCTTTATGATAAGGACTTAGTAATATTTCATGGCCAACTCCCTTCCTCGAATGAGATTCAGGACTTATCGCAGTATCCCTCTCCCCCTCAGGGTTTGTAAAATAAGCGTGTTTTCCTACTCCTTTTAACTTAACATATTTCCCGGATCATAGTTTCATGCATGCTTGTAACACTTGGTTTTTATCCTAGGAACGGGTAAGGTGGCCAAGACATCAAATATTCGACATCGCCTTGAACAATATAAGCTACTCAAAGCTTCTGCTAAGCCGAAGCCGTCAACTAGCTGTCCCGGAGATGTGGTTAGCTATCGCCCTCTTCTCGGAGTTATTGAAGAAGATATGCAAAAGAGGAAGAGGGGCCGTTCTCTGTTTGAACCTTCACCTGGCCCTCAGCCTCCAGTCCAGCCTATCCATGACATTACTTAGGAAGATACTGAGTTTATGCCTTCCCTAATCCATCCGAAAACCCAACCGTCACCCCGATAGACCATCCTAGTTTGGTTCGCAACCCATTTGCAGGCCACCCGGATCTGGACACAAGTTTTCAGGACATCTCTTTTGACGAGGCCACGGGTGAGCATATTTTTCCCCGCAACCCCATGGTACGGGTGCTTGATGAGGCTATGTCCTTAGATCTCGATTTGCTTACTACTCGGATTGTGACCATGGGGAATGAGGCCAAGGCAAACATCGATCGGGTGGCCGAGGAGACCAAGAGGCTAATGGAGCATCATGCTCGACTGGCCAAGGCTGGGGAGAAAATCGAAAGTGCTAACATTCGGTTGCGGCTAAAGGTTTCTAATCAGGCCAAACAGCTTGCCGATCAGGCTATCCAGATATCCTAGCATGAAGCAGCCTCCAGACGACTGAAGAAAACCATGGAAGAGGCTTGCAAGGCTGAGTTGCGAAAAATGGAGCCTGTTTGCAAAGAGCGAATTGACATGGCCATCACAACAGTGGACGAGGTTCGGAGAGTGGATCTTGAGCAGGTAGAGGAGTTATCTGGGAGGCTTGAGGCCGCAGAGCTTGCTCAGGCCAAGCTGAAGGAGGAGGTGGAAGTGATGCGGAAGTCCCTTCAGGCTGACTGCTCGAGATACCGATTGGAGAGAGATGCTGATGTTGCACGACTGTCGGCTTCTGAGGCCCGGATGAAAGAGTTTGAGGAGAACGAGGGGATGATGGACGAGATGCTCCAGGACATGTATTTCCGCACTTGGAGGCAGGGCAACCTGTCCTGGATGGACGATTATCCCCGGGTTATGACTAGGATATATCTCCGAGCTTTGGAGGAAGCCAAGGCTGAAGCGGATAAAGAGGGTGGTACTGCCTTCAGAATGGATGTGGTTACCGCACAGTTCACCAAGGAGGAGAAGGCGACGGTGAAGGAAGGCATGAGGCTGCTCGCCACCGAGGAAGTGGGTGTGCAACTGGAGGATGACGACCAGGGAGCAGACGCTGGTAAGTCTTCCCTTTTTAATCTTTTCATGATTTGATTGCTTATCTTTCGTGATTATTGATGGACTCTCTTTTGAATTGGGCAGGCGGGACCTCTGGAGTACATGCGGGGAGTTCTGATCCTACAGTTAAGTAGATTCGGAGGGCTAGCGGGATGGAGGCGAAGCCTCGATTCTTTGACTTGACTTGTACATATTTTTATTGCTGTCTATGTTAGTCCGAAACATTAATGTAACTTGTAATTATATTATTTGTAAAAAATGACTTTATGTAATTTTATAACATAAGCTGATTCTGTCATGTTTGAATGCTATTGTCATTTTGATATGTTGCATAAGAAATACAGCTGCGTGTTTATGCATGTGATTCAATCGTATTTGATGCTAAGTTTCTGCTTAAAATATTATTTCATGTCTTGTAATGCCAATATGACGTGTGAATAAATTAAAGCTACATATTTGTATACAAGAGAAGAAAGTACCAGCCTTCGTGTTTTAGTTGTAGAGGGTTGCTTTGAATGTCTTGCGTGACTGAGTATGGAATGTAGCCGAGTGTTCCGTCATTCGGATGTGAGCTCATATTTCCACAAGTGAGAGTTCCCCTATTTTGTGACCTGTACTTTAGGGACTGTTGTATAGGATAGGAGAAAAGTTTTTAAATGAAATGGAAATATGAGAAACAGTAAAACTTCCAATCATGGAAGGCCGTCGATATGCTTAAGTTCGTGGAAAACGGGTTTTGTAGTCACTTTCCCTAGCTGTGGGTCTTGGAGACATTTTTCATCCATCTTACGCCTCCACGGGGAGTTTATCTTTTTTACCACAGCCGCACTTAAGACATATCGAAGCCGAGATCGCGCACAGTAACTACGCGAGCCATTATGGCCCGTAATCGTGGGTATTATTCGATTTACTGTGGCCGGCTAGCGTGGGTGCCGATCGTCAACCGTGAACTACCCCTGGCTGGCCACACCTTATGTTGGGGCTTAAAGTAGGTTCACAGTTGCCGGCGAGCCAAACGCCGTAATGAGCTGCCATCGGCTATAGTCGGCCTTCTTGATGGCTTATAATCGGCTCATTACAGTTGGCTTTGAGGGCAGTCGCGAGCAATGAGTTAACCCGCAGCAGAGGGATGCTGGAGCAAAAGTGTCTCATTGGCGAGTGCATAGATTCGCATAGTACCTGTTGGGTCTTGTCCAGGTGAGGTTGCGCTGTGAAGTGTCTTGAATGGGGATGCCATTACACAGGATTTTGTTCAACAGAAAAGGATACAGTTAACAAGCAGCCAGGATATAAAGGAACAAGTTAAAAAGAGACAAGTTTTTTAAAGTGGTTCGGCACGAAAATGCCTACGTCCACTGATTCTCTCTGTTAATTCACTTTATATGGGCAGTACAAGTTAGGAGAAGTATCGACGAAGGTGTTGGATGTTCCATGCCCTCTGGAACACCTCTCCGTCCACTGTTGACAAAATATAAGCTCCGTTGTGGAGATCTTTATGAATTACATAGGGTCCGTCCCAGATTGGATCTAGCGCTCCGGGGCGCGGGAAGATCCGCTTGAGGGCAAGATCTTCTTCTTGTAAGCTGCGGTGCTTGACTTTGGAGTTGTATTGTGCTGCCACTTTTTGCTTGTGAGCTGCCGCTTTGAGTGCTGCACCATTTCTTCTCTCCTCAATTAGATCCAAAGACATGTGGAGGAGTCCTTTGTTCTCTTCTGGGTTGCAGTGAATCCTACGGTGGGAAGGCACTACAGTTTCAACTGGGAGCATGGCCTCCGATCCGTATGCTAAAGAGAAAGGAGCATGCCCTGTTGATGTTCTGTAAAGATATGCGGTAGGCCCAAAGTGCCGTAGGAAGTTCATCCACCCAAGCGCCTTTTGACTTTTCAAGTTTCTTCTTGATTAGAGTTTTGAGAATTTTGTTGACAGCTTCGACTTGTCCGTTTGCCTGGGGATAAGCTACAGATGAGAAGCTTTTGTGAATTCCGTGCTCTTGGCACCAGTCGGTGAATTCCTCGCTGTCAAATTGAAGTCCATTGTCCGATATGATTTTGAGTGGAACCCCGTACCTGCATAAAACATTTTTGATCAAGAAGTTAATAACTTTTGCCGAAGATATTTTATTTAGAGGCTCCGCTTCCACCCATTTGGTGAAATAGTCAACTGCCACTATGGCATATTTGGCCCCGCCTCGGCAAATTGGCAGTTCGCCAATCAAGTTAATTCCCCATATTGCAAAGGGCCAAGGGCTGGTCATCTGAGTAATCTCATTTGTTGGTAGTCGAGGGATCTTAGCAAATTTCTAACATCTGTCGCATTTTTTGACGAGGTCTAAGGCGTCTTTGTTTAAGGTGGGCCAAAAATATCCATATCGGAGTATCTTCTTTGCCAGAGTCTGCCCTCCAGTGTGGTCTTTATTGGGGGCATGCATAGGAATCTGGTTATATCCTGAGTATGCGTCCATAAAGGATAAGAGTTCATGTCCGGCTGCGCTGTCCACGAGTTGATCGATTCGGGGGAGTGGGAAGCAATCCTTCGGGCAAGCGTCATTTAAGTTGGAGAAGTCAATGCATGTTCGCCATATCCCGTTTGCCTTCTTTACTAGTACCGAGTTAGCGATCCACTCTGGGTAGATGGCTTCTCGTATGAAGTTATTGGCAAGTAGGTTCTTTACTTCTTTCCCGAAGGCTGCTGATCGTTCTGCCCCCATACTTCTCTTTTTCTGCTTTACTGGTACTTTGGTAGGATCGACGTTCAGTACGTCGAATGCTACGCCTGGGGAGATTCCAGTCATATCAGCGTGCCTCCATGCAAATACATCCAAGTTATGGCGGAGAAAATCAATGAGTTGATCCTTTAATTCCGCTTTTAGTTGAGATCCGATTTTCAATAGTCTACTCGAGTCATGTTTGTCTACAGATACAAACTCTATAGCCTCTACGGGCTCGGTGGTGGCCTTCTCCTCTTTGTCCCTGGGGTCTAATTCATTGAAAGGATCACTGGTATATCAAAGAGGAGGGGCTTTCTTTAGTTCCTATGCTTTCAAGCTTTTCATGCAGAGAGTAGTCTCTGCATTTTTCCCTTTATTTTTTCTGCGGTTATTGCGAAGTTCAGTTACATAGTAGTCTCGAGCAGCTTCTTGATCTCCCTCTATTTCTCCTATTCCGTTATCTGTTGGAAATTTCATCTTCAGGCACCATGGGGATAGGACAATTTTGAAGTCAGACAAGGCTGGTCTTCCCCAAAAGGCGTTGTAGGCCGAGTGGTTCTCTATTAGTACAAACGTTTGTTTTCGCACAGCGGAGCGGGGATGACTTCCTATTTCGACAAAGAGATCCAGTTGCCCGAGGGGCATCTTCGCATCTCTAGTGAAACCATGTAGTGGTCTGTTGCAGGGAGACACATCCTTCATTGACAGCTTCATTTTGTCGAAAGCATGCTTGAATAGGATATTTACTGAGCTTCCGATGTCTACTAAAATTCGGAAAACTTTGGCTGGACCGAACCAGGCAGAGATGACCATAGGATCCATATGTGGGTACTGTCTTCCCTCTAGGTCACGCCTACTGAATGTGATGTTGTCATTCTCTTTCCGTTTCGGGTGGCGTTCTTCCATAACAGAATTAACGTAGCCTTTGTCGTTTCTAAGTGACTTACCGTATCTTTCCATCTCTGCCCAGCTTCTGTCGGCAATGTGTGGCCCTCCTGATATGGTATGGACCACTATCTTTTCTTGACTAGAGCCGCTGGTGTTGTGATTTCCTCCGCCTACTTCTGGGAGGGGTAGCCCTGGGTTTTCATTGGCGGGAGCTGGAGTCCTGTTCTGGCTTTTTACATAGCGTTCCAGTCTCTTCTTTCTGATGTGTTCTTCAATCAAGTCCCGGAGATGGTGGCATTCATTGGTGTCATGTCCATGGGATTCGTGGAAGCGGCAGAACTTTCCAGACTTGAGTGCGTTATCTGACTCCTTCTTGTGCGAGGGGCATTTGTACCTAACTTCGTCTTGAGTGGCTAGGAAGATGTTTTCGATTGTTTCATTCAAAGGATTGTAGGAGTCAAATCTTGGTCCTGGTCGGTATAGGCGCTTTTCTCCCTTCTTGCCCCCAACATTGTCTCTAGAGTCACTTCTCCGAACATCCATTGCTGCAGTGGGAACTCTGTCTGGAGCTGTCCTAGCCTGTTGTCCTGACTGCCTCTCAGTGGCAGCGTCTTCAAGTCTCATATACTTTCCAGCTTCATGGAAGAAATCAGGTAAAGTAGATGGTTTTTCCTTGGTTAGTCTTCTAGCAAATTTAGTATCTGGATGTACACCACTACAGAGGGCCATTAGGATAAGTTTCTCGTCGACATCTCGGACTTCGGCCGCTACGGCGTTGAATCGGGTTAGATATTGTTGCACTGTCTCCCCGGCTTTCTGTTTGATATTAGACAAGGAATAAGCATCCTTGGGTTGTTCCACATGAATGAGGAACTGGCTGATGAATTTTTCTTTCAACATTTCCCATGAGCTGATGGACCCCTGGGGTAGGTGGCAGAACCAGGAGGTAGCTAGATCTGCCAAGAATAGTAGGAAGCATTTACACAACACTCCCTCCGTTGCTCCGCTCATGAGCATATGCTGGGTGTATCTCTGTAAGTGTACGATGGGGTCAGAGGTTACCTTATAAGGTTCCATCGTGGGCATTTCCCATTCCCGGGGGTGATGGCAGTTTCGATATTACGGGTGAAGGGGCTGGTTACCCTAGCACCTATCCCCCAATCTCTTTGCTCCCGTTGGACGCACTCTCTGAACAATCGCGCCATCCCTTCATCAGAACTTGGAGTGGATAGAAATGAGTTTGGTTCTTCCCTGCGGGACCGATTCCGTCCAGACGACTTGTAGGGATGGTATCGTCTGTCACTCCTAACATTCTCCAATGGCTGCCTCTGGTCTTCTTGGGGCATGCTGGGGTGATCCACAGTAGGCCCTTGCCTTGATCTCCCCCTGCTAGGTTCCGTTCTCAGCACTTCCTCGGGTCCAACTTCGGGCTGGACTCCTGTTACTGGTGTTTCCATGGTTAGGTAGCATGACAGGCTCAGCTACATCCACCCTCTGCCTGGTACCTCCCCTGTTGGGTTCGGTTCCAAGTGTTTCCTCAGGTCGGAATTCGGGCTGAGTCCGGGCTCGGCTCCTACCATTGTTGTTTCCGTTGTTGACCTCTTCGAAGAAGTAAGACCTTTGTCGTCTCTCAGATCCTCCGGACCAGGACTCACCCCATGATTCAGTGTTGCGATTGGATTCCGCAGCATCCCTTAAGCGTGACATGAGTTGGTCCACCAAGGCTTCTTGTTGAGATGCGAAGCGGTTAGTTACTTCAGCCACAATCTGGTCTAGATCCGTCCTTGTAATTGGTTGTCCCGTAGCAGGGGCTGCCGGATTTGCCTGATTTTCGTTTGCTGTTGGAACCGGACGATTGTCTTGATCTCTGATCGTTGGATTTGGGATACTTCCAGTTGCGATGTTCTTTCCTTTGTTAGCATCTTTCCTCCGTCCGGGAGGCATGTTTTCCAAGCAATGAATGATGCTGATAGAAAAAGGGTTGAGTGGGAGAAGCTGAAGCTTCGAGCTCTTTTTTCTCAGTGAAAGCACAAAAAATGTTTGCACAAAAAATGGACAAACACCTCCAAGTCGTATGAATTAGTTGATTTTATGTTGTTACTAGTGATTTGGGTGATTTACGCAAATATATAAAAAGCAGGGGCTAAACTGTAAAAGACACACAGATTTATAGTGGTTCGGCCAGAACGTGCCTACGTCCACTTTATATGTTATTCTCCTTTTCCCTTCAGATTACAAGTACAAAGCTTTGCTTATAAGTAATTGAAAATTGTTTGAAAGTTCTATCCGTGCTTGAGCTCTCAAACTTGTCTGTCATTGTTGTACCCCTGCCCCTCTATTTATAGAGTGAGGTTGGGGGCAGGGGTCTTGGATGTATATAGCTGCTGATGGGCCTGGGCTGAAACGATCTGGCCTGGCAATGTTGGTTCGGTGTAGGTTGGATAGGTGGTCCGGTTAGGATGGTTCGGTGTAGGAGATAAGTGGACCGGTTAGGATGGTTCGGTGGTAGGAGATAAGTGGACCGGTTGGGATGGTTCGGAAGGAGCTTGGAGGAGGTTGGTTCGGCAGGAGCTTGGAGGAGATTGGTTCGGTGGTGGGTTTGGACCGATGGCAGGTTGGTTCGGTAGTGTGATTCGGCCGTGCTCAGTAGGTGGGTGGTTCGACAGGAATGATGTGGTGCCGTTCCGGTGGTGCTTCCAGGGCTTTGATTCGGTGATGGGAGCTTGGAGATTGGATCTGGTCCGGTCGTGCCCTTGGTTCGGTGGTGGTGAAAACGCCCCCAACACTTTCATCTTTCAAATTTTTAAAACTAAAAAAATATAAGAGAAAAACCGAACAACTCCTTCAAGTTTCAAACTGAAGCTAGCTAGATTCAAATTCATATTCAAGTTGCAGTTTCAAAATCAACTATCAGATCAAAGAAATCAGTTGCAATTTTCCAAACCATTGTTTCCTCTGTTCAAAACTGTACAAGTGAGTAAACCTATCTTCTTAAAAACCAAATCAAATTTATAACTATATGCGTGTAAGATTGGATGGTAGAAATGTCTAAATTATTTCTTGCATGAATAAAAAAGAAGTGTTGCCTAGTTATATAAGTTTAGATTGCTGTGTGAATATAAATGCATGTCTCTTTTGTTCTATAAGGCTCAAAAACATTCAAAAATTCATTTCTCTACACACAAACAACTATAGGTTATGAGGTATAAAGAAGATTTGTTTTTATTGATGAAATCCTATTTTTTTAAAAATTTCCAGTAATGTTATTAGGTATTTGTCAGAAAAAAATGAATTTTACAACAAGACGAAAACCATATAAGAAAATCGACTATCATAATTCAAGTTTCTTTTATATAATCAAATTCGTTTTTGAAAGTTAAGATTTTTGGTGGTAATTTCATAATTTTTAATTTAGAATTTGGAGAGTAATTGAAATTTGAATGGGAATTGCTTTTTTGTGAAATCCTGGTGGCACGACGATGGATAAGGTGTGGCGTTGGTCGGAAGGAAGTCCTAGAGTTAAGGAACTTGGGAAAAATGGCGATCGATTTTCTTATACGGTGATGTGCCTGGTCCATGGCGAACTAGGGTTTAAGAGGGGTTGTTTTGAGTCTCGGTTTCCTAGGCCATGGCGAGATGACAGTGAAGCGAGGGCCGTGCGCTATGGGGCAATCGGAAGATAAGAGAGTGATGGAGCTCTGACTGAAGTCTTATGGCTGATGGTTGGATGTAGCGGCGGGGCAATTTGTTGGAAAGAAATTTTGTCCCAGGATTCTATTTTTGATGAACATGTTCGATTTTCGAACAGGGCTTTTCGTCATAGTTCCAGTTGATGACCGGGAGCATGGGGTCGAGGATGACTAGGGTGGATGGTTGTCGGCAGGAGTTTGTGGCCAAGAACGTCGTGCACGTGCACGGTTTCTCTGTCCATAAGCATAGATAGGAAAGGGAAGTCTGGAAGAAGAAAAGAGGAGGGGGGAGAGAAGAAGAGTAGGCCAAGAATCGTTGGGCTGGGAAGAATAAAAGAAGAGAGTAAAATAAATAGGAAGATGAAATAATAAAGAGAAAGAAAGGGGGAGTATCAGATCTGGATAGTGGGCCGATTGGGTCTGCTATATGAAAATATAAATGCAAATTATTAAGTAAATTTTCAAATGAATTATTTTAAAGTTGAATGCTTTTAAAAACTTAAATTACCTAATATGAATAAAGAAATTTTAAACCTTAATTTGACTTAAAACTTTAGGGCAATGGCTAGTGTTAAATTAAATGGGTCAAGCTTAAACTATTTAAGCTTAAGATAACTATATATATATATATATATATATATATATATATATATATATATATATATATGTTGATTATCTATTAATCACTGAAGTTTATTTAAGTAAAATAATCGTTGTAACTAAGTAATTGTTAGAGAAAAATAATAATGTTTTAAACTTTTAATTAATTAAAAGTCAAAAGTAAAAATAAATGATTAATATTAATTAATTTCATACATTTAATTAAGATAAAATAAATTAAATAGGTTGTAATTCGTTTAATAATAATTAAACAGGATATGTAAGAAATTAATAAATCCTATTTTTAATTGGATGATGGTATGCCTAGTTAATCTAGCATATGAATGTTTTAAATTGATTAAATATTTGGATTTGCTTTTATATCTCTAGTACATTAATTCGTGATATTCTATGATATGAGATACCGGGATTGTACAATTGATAATATGAGCCGTTTATTTAATAGATATTTGCGATGGTTTCGGATTCGAAGGGATCGGAGTCGGATATGAGCGACATCTGGAACCACTTCGATTAGAAATCTATAATTCTTTATAGAATTGATTATAGAATCAAATAGGCTGGAATGGAATAAATTAGATAAATTTGACTATTTAAACTGAGTAATGAGACTTAGATATTATTTTGTGAAATATGTGTTTGGCTATAGCAAGATAAGAACTCGTAGTGATGAATGAATTACCTGGATATTCAAAGAAGTTTTTAACCTTAATATTTCATATTAAACATGTTTACTCATGCTGGTTTCCAGCCTGACTCGTGTGTTACTTTAATGTAATGCTTGGTTCTGACCGAGTATTACAGATTTTTAGATTAGGATATTCTGGAGCTCATGCGGCAAGCTGGATGGCAGAGACGTATTGATTATTCCGCTGTGTAGTCTGTGTTTAGAGACAAGATAATTATAACTGTCCAGTTTATTTGTGAAGGATTGTATTCTAATATATTGTATAAATTGACATTTACTGCTTTCTTTGTGCAAATGTTGCAATTTGTATATTATATTTTGCTCCGCTGTGATTGTGAGATACTGTGCTATTGTTTTCTGTTTCTTCTTCTACCTCTTTTACTTATTTTCCCTAACAATCTGGAATTTCCGACGTTCGATTGCTCGGCCCTTCTACAATGAACGTATTAGTGTCGAATTTTCGGGGTCAAAAATCTCGGGTCGTTACAAAAACACTGTTTATTATGAACCTAAATTTTTTTACACTTAGTTGTATTTCAAAACAACTCCTTTTAAAAAGATCTTTTTATTTATAACCATTATTTATAAAATTAAAATGATATTCATTATTCCCAAAGATAATAAATGAATTAAATTACTTTTATAAATTTTAAATCAAAGGTTAATCATCCCGAAGGATAACTTATATTACTTTTCTATATCTTTAAAACCACGTATTATTTTCCCTAGAAGAGAATAAATCAGATTCAAAATCTTTTTATAAATTTAAAGCAATATTAGTTATCCTGAAAGATAGATAATCGCATTTATAACCTTTTATAAATTTAAAACAATATTAATTAACCCAAAATAAAATTAATCAAATTTACAATCTTTTTAAAAAGTTAGTCAGTTGTCTTTATTTAAACAGTTAATTATTTCTAAAGCACTTTTGTTAAATGAGTATATTAATTTTAAAACCTTTATTAAATCATATAATTAACTTTGAAACGCTGATTTAGTTAATTTACTTTAAAACATTTTCGTTACATTTGTTAATTTACTTTAAATAGCTTTTATTAAATCTATTAATTAACTTAAACAACTTTTCTAATTAACTTTAAATATCATTTTTTTAAATGATTAATCTGTAACAACCCGCCTTTCATTCCATAGAAAGACGCATCATTAAGAAGAAAGAAATGGATAGAAAAGAGAAAAGAAAGGAAAGAAACAGACAACATCAGAATCTCACAGCGGAATGAATAAATTATATTATATCACATAAACTTTACATAGTATCATATACATCAGAGTTTTACAGCTAATACAACACAAACTAGACAGTTATAAACATCTGTCTAGCAATTACAATTCAAGTACGTCAGAGAAAAACAGATACAACTGAAACACAACAGAACCACTATATATATCTACACGCTGAAGCCTCCTGCTCCATTATCTCCTCCAGAACTCGTCAAAGCAATCCTGAAATACTTGACTACTCATACATAATATGAGTACCCAAGAGTTAAACAAAACAGAAAATAAACACTCAGGTCAGACAGGGGTCTGGTGTGAGTAAACGGGGTAAAAATTGCTTAACTTTAGAAAATCCTTTGAAGAGAAAAGGTATCACGTAAGACTTCCCACACATAAACATGGAAAAGTTTTACCTTACGCTAACCAAAACATTTGATAGGAAATCCAGTGATATTATAATAATGTCTAGGGTTTTCAAAATAAAATACAGAAATAGATGGAATGCTTTCATCTCACGTTCCAACATAGTTGGGCACAATCAAAACCGTACAGGCACTTATTGGATTATGGATTCCATCAATGGCAGGGGTACTGCAGTACTTCCCGTCACAGTATGTGGCCTAGATCATCGTACCGAGGAGTACGCCCGCTCCCCTACAACACTGTAACGACCCGTATTTTTACAGATCGAAGAATCGTAGAACTGTTGTCATTAGGTCGTTAGTGTTGTTAAGTCGTTTAGAATTTAAGTTGTTTGGAGCTTAAGTCGTTCAGAGATGAGTCGTCTAGGGTTAGGTCGTGTCGTAGCATAAGTCGGTGGAGCGGCTTAGAGGATGGAGCGACTTAAGGTAGGTGACCGACCTATAGGAGTGAGTGACTTAGGGGTTTGGCCGACCTAAGGGAACTAACGACTTAAGGGTTAACGGCTTAAGTTAGTAAGCAACTTAAGGTATTCTCGTGTTGAGGCTTAGGTCGTGTGTTGGATTAGATCGTGAACGAGTTAAGGTTAGGACGGCTATGTCGTGTTATATTTAGGTCGTTCGAGCGACTTAAGGCAATAGGTTGAGTCGTGTCCTGTGTTGAGTCGTTGAGTCGTCTCCTGTGTTGAGTCGTTAGGCCGTGTTTGTGTTAGGCCGCGTAGAGGCTTGAGTCGGTAGGCCGTGGGGTTGATGAGTCGTAAGTCGTGGAGCCTTGATGAGTCATGACCGACTTAAGGGGGGGCGAACGACTCATAGGTTTGGCCTATAAATAGAAGTGCCTATCTCACTTTTTGGGATCCGGATTTTGAAGCGACGAAGTGCTGCTATTTTGAGAGCTCGATTACAACACTTCTTCACTTCTTTTCTCCTCTCTAACCTAGTGCTTCCTTCCATCCAAGATTGAAGATCAAATCGAAGATCCAAGAGCCAAAGTTGAAGATCTTCATCCATCGAAGAGAGTTTTCATCGTTTGAGGGGAAATCTTGTCGGATCAAGCTAGATCCTTTGCTGTCCAGATCTGGAGTTAGTTGCTTTTGAAGTGTTTAGGTGATTCGGTGAGTGGTGGTTATCTCTCACATGGACCCAAAGGAGTATATTGGATCGGTGGCTTGTTTATGTGTTAAAGATAGTGATTTCATGCATTTTCCTTAAGTCTGCATGTAGATCCATCGTTCATAAAGTTTTGATATCCATTTTACTACATGTTAACATATGCTAGTTCATTCATCAAGATATTACTTAGAATTCATGCTTGTTAGATTTGGACTCTTTATTTACGAAATTGCCATTATTATTATAACTGTTTATTTAGATCTTGTTTGAATGATTGATTACTTTGATTAATGATTGATCTGATTGATTGTTATAAATTAGTTGATTGATGATTTGATTTGGACAAGTATGGTCGAAGATGATTCAAAAGCTAAGTGGAAAGTCTCTTGAATAAGGAAAGCTGCTTGTGGCATATGAAGCGGATGATAAAGCTCATATGGATAGATTTGATGATGATGTTGAGATGGGACTTTGCTACGATGCGATGAGGCAAAGCATGATGTTGAGATGGGACTTTGTTATGATGCGATGAAGCAAAGCATGATGTGAGATAGCCTTGGTTTAATCCAGACGGGATCATCCCAATCATGTAGATAACTCGGTGATATGGTTCGAGTTTGTTGATAATGGTTGGCTCAAGAGGCGCTTGAGCTAGTATGAGAATAGTCGTCGAGGAGGATGACTAGAAGGCTGAGATTTCATCGTTATTGAAGGTTCTAGCAGAATCAAAGCAAGAGTACGTTGGGCAGATTCGATAGTCCCAAGACTAATAGTTGATGGTCTAGTACTCTGGGCAGATTCGATAGTCCTCGGCACGGGTCATGACGACGTGTGGAGTTCTGTCTAGAACCGGGGTTGCCATTAGCCCTTGACGGACGGATGAAAGAATGAGCCGGTCATTCAATTAACGGCGATATCGAAGCAATGATAACAGTGATAGCCAGAGTAATGGATGTTTGGATGCTTTGGTTGTATCGTCACTCGGTCTCAAGAGCGATGTTTTGTGGGTGCTTATCTGATCTTGGTTTAGGCCTTGGGGGTTTGTGCTTGGAAAACATCGACCTTGACTCGAGTGATAATTGTTTTACTTTAAATGTCTGCTTTGCTATGTTTATTTCTGCTTAGTGGGTCTGGGGGCTATCACTGTAGAAAGAGGTGGAGTGGGATGGTTGGGTTCCTATTCCTTTTTCCTTTATGCTCTTTTGGTATGTTTGATAGTTGATTTACCGCTCACTAGGACTTTTGTCTGACTCAAGGTTTTATGTTCAACTCTTATTACCTTGGGCTGTTCATCCGTTTTGGGATGGGCAGACTAGGTAGCAGGTGACAAGTGTTGTTCTTAGTGACCAACGATGTTGATGACGAAGACGAGCTAGAGGCTTTTGCATATTGTTTTTCTTACTATATGTACTGGATATTCTGCTGTTTGTATGATTCTCTGAGTGATATGTAGTGAGGCTTACTATATTGACTTTTCAGATTGTTGTACCAAACTATTATGAGTTTATATGATGGGATTCTGCTCTATGGAGCTTCACTATGTATACTTTTCTATTGTATTTTATCCATGCGCTGTGAGTAATATGATAGACTATTCTGCGTTTACCTTACCTTGATGATTGTCCATGGCGGCCTGGCACACTTTTCAGTGCACTATTTCCTTGGTTAAGTGCAGGAGTCACGGGCGGTCGTCACAAACACAAAGCTGGAACCATTCCTTACTGAACAGTTCCGAACAAGACCACCCCACAGGTTGGCCGTCGCCAACTGCCACATAGCCGAAATATAAAGGGACCTTTAGATAGGGGTAAATCTTGCTCTTCGGTGGGGGCTACACACGAAGCCTTGCTGCACCTCCCCTGTTTTAGCCATTCCCGATTGATGAGGCTTGAGGCTACGATTACCTTTATAGGACATATCAAACTTAGAATGCTCATCGTCCACCTGACGATGTTCTGAAAGCATTCAATCCATACAAGTTCGTTCCGGGTTCGAATGAAACCGAAGGCACTATCTCGTTGCACTCATTTTGGAATCACCCTCAGAGTCAACGACCATAGCCCTTGCACTCTAAATCTCCATCTCGAACCTATAAGTACTATTCCGCCAAACTCATTACGGAATCACCCACAGAGATATACAGACGTATAGTCCTTACACCTCGAGTCTTCACTTTCTCTACTTGGATTAACGACCTAACGTTTAATTGTAATCGATGTGGTTTTCGGATATCCAAATATGGAACCTGATCCCAGTCTCACCGAAACCAAACGCCATCTTAATGTCCAAGTTGTACTTAAGGGTTTTAAACAAATAACTCATTTCATTATACTCATTTCACACAGATAGATAAACTACATATCACAATAGATAATCACATTCTTATCATAAACAGATAATCTGTATCATCATCACAAACAGATAATCATCACAACCAGATAATCCATCACAAACCATCATACTTTAACCAAACATCCATATCGTACAGATACAACTCATCTCATTACTGAGATCACAACCATTCGATCAATAACATCCATAAGCAATGATTTATTAACCACCAATTATAATTAATTTAAAATGAATTAAATTAATTGCATCAATCTCTAATTAATTTAAAATAGATTAAATTAATTACCACATCTATAAATCCTGCTTAATATCCATAAATTAATTAACTTAGTTAATTAATCATTCACTAAGTATTCAACTTGACTAAACACCTTGATTAATCATTTACTAATTACAATAAGTAATTAGTTTTTAATTAATTTTACAAAATTAATTAACCTTAATCATAAGTAATTAACATTTAATTACTTGATTAATTAACTATAATTAATTACATTTATCCTTGATTAATTACATTAATTAACCACTTAATTAATTGTTACTTAATTAAACAATCATTAATTACATCATTAATTATATTAATTAATGATCTCTAATATTTAAATAAATTACTTAATTAAAATTAATTTCATTTAGTAATTAATCTAATTATTAATCACCTTGATTAATATTCAATTCAGTAATTAACTATCTTTAATTACTCATTAACAAATTAATTATCCAATAATTAATTATCTTTATTAATTAATCTTTGATTAATTACAAAGTAATTATCCAAATTACTTAATTAAAATAAATCACCTTTTACTAATTACATTCCAGTAATTTATCATTCATTACTTCTCTAAGTAATCCTGCTCCATTAATTACGTTTAGTAATTACTCTCATAAAATCATCAAATGACTTACTTAAATTAATTAAACTAAATTAATTAGCTTAAATAAATCACAATATCAAAACTAATTACAATAAGTAATTAATTCCTTAATTACCTTTATCAAGTAATTATATTTAACAAATCACAATTGATTGTCTTCAATTAATTAATCTAATTAATTATCAAAATTAATCACATTAATTAATTATTTAATTATCCTAAGATAATTATTTTTATTTAATTAACAACATTTGATTAATTACTTACTTAAGGGATTTATCTTAGATTAATTATCAATTAATCATCTCTAATTAAAAATTTATTTAAACCATTATTTAAAAAACCAAATAAATAAGAAAATTCTTAATTTTCTTAATTATTTTCAAAATAATTCATTTACTTATTAATGACTTCATTTACATTTAAAAATGTATTTAAATAATACATTTCTAAAATTAAATTCGAATTTCATTTTAAAATTTAAAGATTCAAAATGTTTAACCATTTAAACATTATCTAAAATTTAAATAAACTCGTAAACCTTGAAATAATAATAAATGTTAAAGAACATTCATTACATAAATATATAAGAAAAGTTTAAAAACCAAATTACTTAATTTTATTAAAGAAACAAGTTTTAAAATGTTTTTTTAAACTTTCAATTTAGAGTTAAACAATTCATATCTTTAATTCAATTATTAAAGGAAATAAATTCTTTTAAGTTTAAACCTTATTTGAAATCAAATTCATTTTTAAATCTTCTTTTTAAAACATTTTAAAACTTGTTCAATCTTTTAAATTTACAAAAAAACTGCTTGAATTAAATCTGGTGTAACATCCTTGATTTTGGCGATTACCTATAAATATTAAATTATAATGGTAGTTATAATTTAATATTGTGAATTAAGAATAAATTGGAGATTTAAATTGTTTATTTGAAAAAAATGGATTTTGGAAATAAAATGTAAAAAATAAAGTTTTACAAACTTTTTGATGGTTTTTGTGAGAAATGTGAGTGAAATATGATTTTATTTAGAGAAAATGCAATAATTCTTGTAATTATTGTCAAGTATTTCTGTTATTGATTCTTAAAAGAAGTATGTTGTTTTAATATGTGTTTGTAATAAATAAAAAGATGAAATTTGGTTTAAAAAATAAGTTTGGACATAAAAATGATGCTAGAATGATTTATTGCATTTTATTATGCAAGAAAATAATTTTGTAAAAGTTATGTTGTTGAAAATAGCATTTTATGTAAATATTTGTGCAAATTGTGTATTTATTTCAAAAATAAGAATTTTTGTTAATAAAAATATTTTTATAACTAAATTATCTTTTTATTAGTTGTAAATGTTTTGTAAACATGAAAATATGTTTGTCTAAATTTAGTGTGTTGAAATTTTGAAAAAAAATATGTTGTTTTAATTTGTTTATCAATTGTATATATGTGATTTAGAGATAATTTGATTTTTTGGCTAATTAATTCTTTTGTTACTGGGTCAAGCCCATTTAGAGTCCAAGATTAAGAAAAGAGAAGCTTCTCCTTCTCATTTTGGGTACGTACAGTTCATTACAGCAAACAAAAGAGAAACTGCAAAAGCTTCTTCCTCTTTTAAACCTAATACCTAAAATATCCAATTTCTTCAAATATTTGCTGGAAATAATCAAATTGAAAGCACTAAAAATAGATTTTTACAGCTGAATCGGAGGCAAAGCTTCCATCTTTCTTCAAATTTCCATGAGTTTGCTCTTCAAAATTTCTAAGGTGAGTTGCAAACTCACATATCTATCTCTATAAAGTATTAATTCTTTGAATTGAGTGATATATATCAATAAATAGTTGAATGGTTTGAGTAATTGGATTGAATTATTGATATTTGCGAAGTGGTTGCTGAATTATTATTTTTATGAACATTGCTGCAGTAAAACAGCAATATCTCAGTGTAGAATGATCTGAATTCGTTCATTCTTTTTGTGGTAGAAAGATATTTAAATAAGCTATAAGTTCTATTTCAATCATTTTTCGAAATCCTATGTTTAAGTTTGAAACTGATGTTATAGCACAACCATTTGAAATTTTCGAGTTGATATCTGACAGTAAAATGCCCATAACTTCTAAGCCATAAACCAAAATTATGCATACTTCTTTTTGTTAGAAAGCTAAGACATAAAGGAACAACTTTCATGCTGTAAGTTTCTACAAATTCTATGATCTATAGGGTCGAAATTTAGTTTGAAACTGATGTACACAGCTCTGCTCTGTGCAATTTTTTGTTGATACCTGATCTTAAAATCACCATAACTTTTGAATGGTAAATATGAATTGAGTGAGACTTTTTCCAGTTGGAAGATATATTTATATGGAACAACTTTCATGTATTTTGTTTTCTGTAATTTAGAGGTTTGCTATGTCAAAATCCAACTTTTTTACTGTTGTCCCGAGAGCAAAAGCAATATTTGCTCTATGCTTAAGGCTGAAACTAAATTGGCCATAACTTCTTCGTTTTTCACCCGATTTTGATAACTTTAGATAGTTCGGAAAGCACAAATCATATTCTATAACTTTCATTTATTGTTTTTTCTGTAATTTAGAGGTTTGCTACGTCAAAATCCAATTTTTCTACTGTTATCCCGAGAGCAAAAGCAATATTTGCTCTATGCTTAAGGCTGAAACTAAATTTGCCATAACTTCTTCGTTTTTGATCCGATTTTGATAATATCAAATGTTTCGGAAAGCGTAAATCATATACTACAGCTTTCATGTATTGAATTTTCTGTAATGTCGAGGTTTGATATGTCAAAATCCAATTTTTCTACTGTTGTCCCGAGAGCAAAAGCAATATTTGCTTTGTGCTTAAGGCTATAACAAAATTGGCCATAACTTCTACGTTTCTTATCCGATTTTGATATTTTTAGATGTTTCGAAAAGCTTAAATTATGTGCTACAAGATTTGTTCATTGTGCTTTTTGGAATTTTGAAGTTTTCTTGGTCGAAATTATGGTTATAAGTTGCTGTCCTGAGAACAAGATGACAACAACAACAAACATTGGGCTTAAATTGTATTAGCTCATTTTTACTCTTATTCTCTTCCGTTTTTGATGATGTTTTTGAGATTTTTGAGAGCTATGATGCCTATCTATAGGCTAGCTATATTTGAAAATTTTGTAATTCAAATTAAAATAGAATTCGGATTGATTTTTAGTTAAATTTGAATTGAATTCGTATTGAACTCAAGTTATCGGTCTTGAGTTATCTTTCTTGTTTTTCATTGTTTTCGAGTATAGTTTTCACTAAACAATTTTTGAAGTAATTTTTGAAATAAATGGACATTTCAAATTATTATGATATAGTATTTTAAAATTATTTTTCTAATATAAAAAAAACCTATTTATTCCCTATAATAAAAGAATTTCAAATATGGGTTTTATTAATCTTTTCGGGAAAAAGTTTTAAAAGCTTGTTTTTTCGAGTAAACTATTTTTAATATAAAACACACACTTTTGTACTATTCGAACGTATAAGAAAGAGAATTAAACGATTTAGTAAAACACGTGGTATGGGACATGTGCGTTTACTATTTCGGTTAATTCCGGACTTGTACGATCGAAGCTATTTGAGTTTAATATTTCTGAGATGTTTTGCCATTTTATGGCGTATTTTGAGTTTTATAATTCCTATTTATTGGAATTATTTAAGATGGCCAATATTTGGCAAGTATTATGGTTTGAGATCTCCTATGTAGGAGTTTGATCGATGAGAACCATCACGATGTTTTATTTACTTGCCAATGACATAAGGCAAGTCTTGAGTTTATGATTTCATATTTTGAGATTTATGATTTATGAGAAACCATCATGATGTTTTTCACTTGTCGATGAGATGAGACAAGTTATGATGCCATTTAATACTTATCGATGAGATGAGACAAGTATGTATCACTCGCCAACGAGACTAGGCGAGATATAATTTTTTGAGTTTTATGATGTTTTTAGTGTGGCATCAACTAATGGCTAGTAAACCGCTAAGTGCGAATGTGTGGTATGGGACATACGTTAATACTTTTCGGGTTCCTATCCGTGAGTTTGTGACACATTCGCGATGTTTACCTAACAGAACTGCGTTGAGAGGTGTCAGCGACCTTGTCATGAGGATGAATTGCTTTGGAGGTGTTAGCAACCTTGTTAGGGATGACAAAATGGCTTGGAAATGTGTCGGTGACCTTGTCATGTGGACGAACTGCTTTGGAAAGGTGTGAGCGACCTTGTCATCAGGACGAACTGCTTTGGAAAGGTGTCAGCGACCTTGTCATCAGGACGAACTGCTTTGGAAGGTGTTAGCGACCTTGTCTAAGGCTTCGGCCATCTGAGTTTAGCACGTGCAGCATTGCTTCAGTATTGTAGTCAGGGATATGGCCAATCCGGGTTTTCTGAGTTTTGAATTCGCCGTTTTTGGCGCATTAGTGTTAAGATTTTTTGAGTTTTGGACATGCATCGAATTCTTTATTGAGTTTGTATTCGTATCGAGTTCCATGATTTTTTATGATTGAGATGTATTTGTGAGATTTAGCCGCCTTGGCCTACTTATGAGTTTGAGATCTCACATTCTTATGGAGTTGTCTTGTGTTGCTTTCATGACTTCTATTTGTGATTGAGATGAGTTTTCTCCTTTTTGGAGTAATGGTTCATCGAACCATTTGAGTTTTGCTTGAGTTTTATATGAATTGATTTGAGTTCATTATGGGTTATCGCTAATGATATGAGGCACTTGTGTTTTATTAGAGTATTGAGTTTGAGTTACCTCTTTAAAGTTATTTAGTCACTTAGGTAGCATTTGTTACTTAAGTATTGAGCTATGAGTTATCTAATCCTTCTCCTCATTCGAGAAGAAGTATCATTATATCCATTCTGCTTCATTTTATCGATATTGACTGATTTGTGTAGCCAGACTGACCCGTGTATTTATACTCGGGTCAGACCGAGTTGTTTCAGGTATCATCTATTGGACTTAGCTTGAAGTTGGTGTTGGATATCATCTCTTCTTTTGCTTGAGTAGTTTATTTCTTCCGCATACTTTGATTTTTTTTACATTTGATTTGATGTATATGGTATGGTCGAGTACCACCTTTATTGTATTCTTATTGTATTATACTAAACATGTATCAGTGTATATGTATATATATGATGTCGATTACTGTTCTGTGATGTGCTTTACATTTAGTTATTGTATTTTGTTCTGATAGATCCGTCAACCACCTATAGTTTTGTATTAAACATTTACTGTGTATGTCGATCCATTGAGATAGAAAAGAAAAAAATTATATTGCATTTATTGACGTATTCAGTAGACGTTTAAGACAAAGTTATAGATGGTCGCCCTTAACCAGCCCTATTCTCCGCTTTAGTAGACGGAATTACTCGTTAATTCTCTTTACTAAGGTGGATCTCGGGGTGGGGCGTTACATTTGGTTTCAAAATAACCCTGAAAACTAGATTTAGTTTTGATTTCAAACTAAATTTAGGCCTTACCTAAATTTAAATTCTTTACTTTTAAAACTTGAATTCAAAAGCTCACTTGAATTAAAATCTAAACCTTGTACTTAGAATCCTGATATCAATCCTGCATTTAAATTTCAAATTTCATTTGAATTTGAGAAACTGCATATATACAGGTTATAAGAACCTGAAGCAAACAACCCGAGTCCGTCCAAAATTACTTTGGGTTAACAACCCACTAGCTTTGAGGCAGAATCAAAAACACCCGAGACCATCTTCTGGCTAAAAACCCTGCACATTCCCCAATGAGTTCACCAAAACTTCAAAATGCACGGTGCATATGCACCAGTGCTCAGATCAACTCCAGCCACCCTAGACCACCTCAACACGACGCTGATCAATCCCATACCTAATCACGACCACTAGAAACATCTCTGCAGATCGAAAACAAAAATCCAGTAATTACAACAACCTGTAAACACCACTGTACCCAACTACCCAAACCTGTCAACACCGAGGGATCCCACCTCCGACCACCATCGTCGACGCGACTTTGGCCATAGCTCCATCTACATCCCCTCTGCAACCTCCCAAAACCCTACCTCACTCGATGCATCAAAGAAAATCAATAAGCTACTAAAACCCGACCACTCCAAATTAGGGCTAGAACTTGGAAACCACACTTGCCATCGCCACCACCCACTGAAATAAACTTCTGACAATTTTCCCCTACCACCCCATCTATATTCCACCTCCAGAAAGACCCAAAGCCTCCATAATCCACTAGATCATCAAACAAACCCAAAAGCCTCAATTCTGTTCAAAATAGAAATGCTAACTCCACAATCATTTTAAAAATGTGAAATTTGTTTTAAAATTAATGATTTCTAACATACATTCCTGTTATAAACTTTTTTAAATAATTAATGATGTTTGATATTCTTGTGTATTGAAAATGTTTGCTGCAGTATTTGTTTCAGAGGTAACAGATTTTTCAATACAACTAAATTATGATTTAAGAACATAATTTCTTACTAAACAAACATTATTTGTTTACACATATTAATTTCTAACTGAAATCAAACAAGTGAATAAAGTTTTTCTATTAAACTTAGTTTAAAACAGGAAACAATTAATCAGGTTTCCTGTAATCACACACATATATATATTTATATATATTCACACACAATATTCATCACAAATAAAATCATACAAGCATACACATTCCTATATATTCACATGCAGCAGATAATTTAAACTTTTTGCATTGAAGTTCTCACTTCCAAAAATAACAAAGCAATTTTCATCAACTAGATTTTAATTTATGCGAATTAATACTTGAATTCAAGAAATTTTATTTAGCTTTGATTTAAAGAAAAAAAAACTGTTTTTAAAATAAGAAGTTTACTCACATTATTATGAAGGAGAAGAAAACAATCCCAGATGCATTCATATCCTGAAACTGCAAATTGAACTTGCATGTTGAATTTCCTAGTACCTGATTACTAGTTGAAGTTGCTTTTACTTGATGATGTAAATTGTTTGAACATGCATGCAGACTCGTATGCTCATTGCTCAGATTTTAAATTGGACTTCACTTGCTTGATTTTGAGGTTGAAGATTACTTTCAGATTGCAAATTTGGGTTTTGCCTATTTAATTTTGCAGATTTATAAACATGCATTGTTTGGGTTTTTGCAAATATGAATTTGGGTTGTAGATTTGGGTTTTGAATTTGCAGATTTTAGATGGTTTTGGTAGGATTTGTTTTTGAAATTTTCTTTTAAATCTTATTTTCAGATTTCAATTGAAGATAATGTTTTAACAAAATGCATTGTTACATTTCTTATCTAAAAGAATAAATTTTAAAAATAAACAAGCATTGCCACTTGTTGTATTAAGTTTGTAATGTGATTACAAGTGTCTACTCTTGTGCACAAATGTCTTACATATGTTTATCTTTATATTAAAGAAATTTCTTTAATTTATGAATGTGTTTTAAAACCTTTTCTAATTTAATAAAAAATGTTTCAAATATTTATTAACATTTAGTCTTTAAATATATACATATAAACTTCCTTATAACATATACATTTTAATGTTTGTTTGAATATTTTAAAATAATATTTTAAAACAAATTTTCAAGAGAATTTTTTTGAAAAAAAGAATAAGAATGTTAAATTCAATTTTATTCAAAAGTTTTCAAATGAAAATATTATACTTTAACATAAATAAACTAAATCTTATTTCAAAAGAAAAACAATTCTTAAAATAAAACAAAATAAAATTTTATTATAAAATACTATTTAAACTATTATATTTATAAACAAAACAAATACTTACTTATATTTCTTTGAAGGTATAAGAAAGACTTTTAAATTTAGCATTGAAAAGTTTTCAATACCAATTTTAAATCAAATTAACCAATTTACAATTTATACATTTATACATATATAATAATTTGAAAATATTCTTATTAAATTTAAATTTAAATTTAAATCAAATCCTCTATTTACAATGTATAAACATTTATACATTATAAATAAAATATCTTTAAATAAGCTTAGAAAAACAATTTTATTACTTAATTATTTTTAACATTTGAAAATAATAAGATTTTCAAATATAAATTATCATTATTATAAATTTTGAAAAGAATATCATTTATCAAACTAAATAATTATAAATTTTCAAAAGATAGATTCTGTTTGAATTAGATTATTAAATCAATATTTCACATTTTAAAATAATTATCAATGAAATTATTAAATAAATATTTCCTAAATTTCCGGGACATCACAAAATCAAATTCAATTATCTTTAAAATAGATTTAATTATATTCAAATATCATTAAAACAATCAATTAAATCCAAATAACAATAATTAAAATAATTTATTAGATTCAAATAATCATTAATTAAAATGATTAATTAAATTCAATTATCTTTAATTAAAATGATTAATTAGATTCAAAACATCATTAGTAAAAATGATTCATTAACTTAAAACATCATTACTTAAAGTGGTTAAATATTATTAATTAAAATAATTAAGGGATTTAAATATCTATTTTACGAAAATACAAGCTCAAGATAACACATACAGAGGGTTTAGGAGATGATATTCAACAGATGACAATATAGCGAAAATTGCTTTAACAACACTTAAGCAATTCAAAAAGAATATCACGATTAACTTCAACTAAACATCAATATAGGAAGCATAAAGAAATAAGTAATTATAATTGGCAAGAAACCCCTTGGGGTCTCTCTATAGATATTACCTGCAAAAAATGGTTAAGGAATATATGTATATATATATATATATATCTGTGTGTGTGTGTTTAGTCATATGGGTTCACATCAATTAAATTAATACTTCATTCATTTTCCAAAATGGGATTTCAACCAAACGAGCAATCAAACAACAACAATATCTAAACTATCAACTAAGCATTCAACAATAAATTTACAGCATCTGTAATATTATATAGTTAATTTAAAGGTGAGTAAAGTCACCTTGATTCTAGTTATTGCCGAAGTGTTCGATTTTTCTAAACTCGGATAGCGTTCGATTTTTTTGCATTAAATTCCATAAGCTCCAAATTCTACCGAACTGATTCTATTGCAAAGATTTCATTGATACTAGTTTAACGCGACTGACCGCATTAGTTTTGGACCTTGTATGAACAAGTTATGAGTATAATAGGATTTAAAAATTAAAGAACATACTTAATATTAATTAAATCACTCGATTACCCTAATTAAACTAATCCTCCTTCCTAATCCAAACTTCGGTTGCCCAAAATCAAATTCGACGTCGCCGTATTTTTCAGTCCTTCCCGCCTCCATACCTTACACGAACCTGCCGCACTACACCCATGTGAAGCCCCGGCCAAGCCCTACCCATCGACAACAAACTCGACTCCCCAATCGCCTCCACTGCTATGAAATCATGAACCCAAGCTGCTGTCATTGCACTAGATTTTCAACGGCCACCGCTAGCCAATCCCACCGTAGGATCCCCTTGTCTCCTTTGCCGCACACTTTCCTAGTTGAGGACATCACTACAAAATGCCTTTAGAGACTCCGATCGATATGGGCTATTAGAGGATGGAGATATAACAAACGATGGATAGGGTTTGAGCTAAATGATAGGGTATGGGTACTTATATAGGATTTCTAACTAGCATTATTCATGCTCTAAAATTCATGAGCTCCAATCGAGGCGTGCTCACTAGCATTCCTAGCTAATTACCCCTATTCTGAGTTAATGGAACTATTTTCGAGAGTCATTTCTACCATATATAGAAGTTAGCTTTTTAAATCAAATTATAATATTTTAATTTTCTAAAATTAATCACTATGAGTTTCGAGCTTGCTCGATCACACGATACGTCCGATTATCACGAAACTCGTCTGCGTACAATGTGATGACCCACCTTTCCAACCCTTAAGAATGACACTTAATACATCCTCAGTTCTCGTGGGCCATTGCTCAAGCATAAGAAAGGAGAATTGACGTGGGGTGAATTAAAGGACAAAATAGAAAACCTCACAACAAAACTGTTAAATATAATATAACAGTAGATAGTACATCAAGTTACTCCTTAACAGGGAGTTATCAAAGTTACACAAAAGTACTACAAAAATAGCTTAGGTAGTTATAACATCCTGCCTTTACAAATGCTAAAACAAAGTACACTTACACAAACTAAATAGTACAACGGAATAGATAAATAAGAAGATGAAGAGCCTCCTGCTTTGACGCTGTCTTCAAAAGAGCTCAACAAAGACCTACTAATCTCGGACTACTCAAATAAAATGAGTACCTAAGAGTTTATGGAAACAAATAACTCAGGTCAGACGATACGTTTGGTATGAGTAAAACTTTAAACAAAGGTATGTAATAAAACAAGAACATGTGAGACCACGCCGTTGATCATGAAACGGGTTTACTCTCACATAAATCAATATCCAATTGTGAAGAATGGATAAATTGTTAGTTCCTAAGATGATGGTTTTGACGACAACGTTAGGACTTGTTATAAAATATAAATACTAATATCCTTATCTAGATATATCTGTATATGCACGGTATATACGCATATACTGAGAATGAAGACTATACAGCAAAGAGATTTAAGACCGACGAACTCAAGATTAAAGAAATAAAGATTGAAGACTCATGAGTATCAAGAATTTAAGAGTTCAAGATATCATGATAAGTAATAGAGTCTAGAGTTATGTTAAAACTTCATAATAGCACTAAAATCTTTATTCGAATTTAAATATGGAATGGAATCCACATTCTCGCTTTAATAGTGGGATGGAACCCACGACCTCTTTAGTGTGATGGAACCTAAGACCTTCTCTAGTGGAATAGAATCCACGAAATTTTCAAAATGATTTATTTTTTTAAAATTATCCTTTCAAAGTCATCTCTATCAAATTAAATATTTTAGCATTAATTCAAAAACTATTTTTAATCATATTAATCTTAAAATCATCTCTTATTTTTTAAACTATCTCTTGATTTTAATATTTTAGCTTTAATATATTTTAAGGAAATCTATACTTAGTTTTTAATATTACTTTTATATTGTAGATTATATATTTTAAGATTAATTTCTAAAACTCTTTTATAAGTTTAAACAATATTCAAAATGTCTTAAAAGTTTAAAATTTGTTCTAACAAGTTTTAGAATAGAATCATTTTAAACCAAAATCTATTTTCAAAAATATCATTGCATGTCGACATCCCTCATCCCCCTATGTCGACATGGTAGCCGTAGAATTCAAATTTGATATTTTCTAAAGAAGTGTCTATTCATCATAACCATTCATGAATGGACATGACCGTTGTTCTCATATAAATACCAGTGGTTTTCAATGAACTTCAAGTTAGTTTTTCTTTATTTCTTCACTCCTTCTTCTCCACTCAAATGTTCTCTTATATTTCAAATGCTTTGACGAAACTCTACCAAAATTCTAAGTGAATCAACTCGAACATATCTAGTTTGATTCTTCGCCACTCTTTCTCAAAGACCTCATTGGTATTAAGAGTTATAGGATCATTTATAATCAGAGAAATGTATTAGGTCTCTCTCTATCAAAGTGTGATTGGAAATGGTGTTATTGCGGTCCGTAAATCAATTGGGTGTGAATATATCCCGTAAATCAATTAGGTGATCTTGTAGCCTGGTTAAATCAAGAGAGTTTGCCCAGGACTAGGAGGGTGTATCTCATGACCTTGAAATCGAGGTTGTAATACCGACATTATATTTGAAAACAAATCTGCACAATAAATTATGTGGGACTGGATGTAAAGTAACTCCGAACCAGTATAAAATTTTGGTGTGTCCTTTCCTTTACTGTTTTCATTTGCTATTTTCATTTGTTCCTGATTCTGTGATTTTCTCTATGTTTGTGAAAATTACGTCTGTATGTGTTTAATTTGAAAAGATTTCAAAAATTCGATAAAATCCATTAAATACTATTCACCCCTAGTGTTAATCCAGCCTTAAGATCCATAATCCGCATCTCCTACATTAGTTATTAGAGCATTGGTTTCCAAAGTTTTCATAATCGGATTTTTGAAAAGTTTTCAAATAGCTACCAACATTGTAATGTAAGCACTATCACTAGTTCATTTATAGAGGGTCGGTCCACTACCAGGCCACCACCTTTTAATGGTAGTAACTATGCATATTGGACATGTTGGATGAAAATCTATTTACAATCGATAGGATTAGACACTTGGAATATTACACAAACTGGGCACATTGAGCCCACAACTGATTTTTCACATTGGACAACTGAGTAAAAGACTATTGCACAAAACAATTCCAAAGCGATGGATATTATATTCTGTTCACTTGATAGGAATGAGTTTAAAAGAGTGTGTGTCTGTAAGTCTGCATACGAGATCTAGAAAAAATTTCAAGTTACTCATGAAGCAACAAGCAAAGTAAAACAGACCAAAATATCTATCTTAACCAATTAGTTTCAATTATTCAAGATGAATCCAAATTAGTCCGCTTTAGACATGTACAGTAGGTTACAAGACATTGTGCACTCACAAATTGCATTAGGAAGAAACTTTTTCGAAGAAGATCAAGTTAGAAAAATTCCGAATTCACTCACTCTGAAATGGGATCAGCAGACTCTAGCAATTGAAGAGGCTAATGATATTAGTACTCTAAAAGTTGAAGAATTTATTGGGAATTAGATGCCGTTTGAAATACAAATGCAAGGGAGAAGAGAAAGCAAGGCCTTGGAAAAGAAGTCAATAGCGTTCAATGCAGTAACAGATGGTTCAGACTCAAACAGTGACGACGATGAAGAAATAGCCTTGATGACAAGGAATTTTAGAATGTTTCTGAAATACAGAAAGATGAACAATTACAAGAGAAATGATCACATGAATTTTAGAAATAATAATGAAACTCAAAACAATGGCAGATGCTACAATTGTGATGAGCCAAGAAATTTAAAAAGTGATTGTCCGCATCCATGTAAACAGAACAATTTTCTCCAAGTAATGATTCGTCGAAGAAAACAAAGGGAGCATATAATGCTACATTGGACGATCCAGACTCAAACACTAGTGATGAAGACCAAGAGATGGAAAATTCAAACATGTGCTTTACAGTTATTCACTATTCTAATGATCTCGGAAATATGGATCTAAAAATAGATATGCATTTAAATTATATTGATTAAAATTGCTTGTTTGATTATTTGCATGTTTTGAAATTGCTTGTTGTTTGAATTTTCAAAATAATATTATTTTAATAATATTAAAATATTAATATTAAAGTGTTATTTTATTTAATATTATTTTAGATAAAATATAAATTAGATTATAGGATATATATAGATATTAAATAAAATAAGAAAAATAAGTCACATGATTTAAGGGACCCATGTCGACATGACCCTACCCCCATGTCAACGTCCCTCCAGAAATTTGAAATCCAAATTTGAATTTAAAACATTGAATTTCTCTCCACCTTTTCACCAATTCCAAAGATCTGAAATGGTATCTCTTGACCGGAGAATATAGCTCTTAGATATCTACTTATCTCCTTAACTTTATCCTATTTTTTCACTTTCATTTTAAAATTCAAACTCTCCTTCAAATTCGCAAGCACTCTACTTTCTTCATAAATGGCTTCATCAAGCATTCCATCCACAATGAGACTATCCAAGGCCACCAAAGAGGTCCACTATAATGATTTGGAAGTTATCAAAGCTTACATTAGTTATGTAAACTTTTTAAAGGTCCATATGGGAAAATTTGCTATCTTTAATGATTTTCCTTCAAATGGGGTCAATGTTCTTTTCGAAGAGAATCAAATTCTTAGCTTAATTGATGATTCTCAAAATGATTTTTTTTATTATCCAAACCTTGTCAAAATGTTTTATGCAAATTTGAATCATGGTTTTTATGAAGGAAATGAAGGGGAAATGTGGAGTAGCATTAAAGGAACGTGTTGCGTTTTAAATAGTGCGATTTTGGGTAACATTATTGGTTGTAAGACTACGAGAATGGATCTTTTAGATTTTAAAATTTATGAACATGAACATGAGACGTTTCATCACATTTTTCAAGCGGTGGATAACTTTGAGTTTGTAAATCGAAATTTCCATCCTATGCTAGAATTGTAAACCTTCTTTTGCAACATACCATAACTCTAAGATCGGGAAATTTCAATCATCCGTCCTTAAAAGTTTGTAAGGCTCCTTTTGCTATTTTTGGGCACTATGACATTAATTAGGCGCAAGTGATTTTGGATGAGCTTCGCCCCAAAATTTTAACTTTAGGTGAAAACACTTTGTACCATGGAATTTACCTCACTCGGATTTTCAACTACTTTGGTGTTGATTCTAATAGAGAGGAGTTCATTTCTAGAAAAGTGTTTAACCAAGCTAACATGTCTTTAATTCCGCTTATGTTTCAACCATATGAAACACTTGACGAAAAGGATGAGAGATTGGCTCATGAAGAGAGGGAAGAAGAAGAATTAGAGGAGGAAAAATGGGAGGAGATTGAAATTGAAGAAGAAGGAAAGGAGGAGGAAGAGACTTCATTGGAAAGCATCGAATACCCTATCACTCCTACCAATCCATCTAACAAAACCTTCTCAAAAACCAAAAGATTATCGTGGAAAACCAATGTATTCTCGAAAGATCCGTTAGTAAAAAGTTGGATGAGATTTCCACTAAAATGAATAAGTTCTTTAGGAAAATGAGTCACAAACTTGGATTATCATCATCTTCATCGTCCTTTAGCTAATATTAGTTTCATTTCATGTTGTATTAGTTTGTATCTCTCTTTAGTTAATGTTATGTATCATTTACGTAATGTGAACTAAATTTATCAACGAAAATCTTTTATTTCTATTTATTAGCTCTAAAATATCTCTAGAATGCTTGTTATTATAACGACCCAAATTTTTTGATCTCAAAAATTTCAGATAGTTATGAAAAAGAAGAAAGAGATAAAAGAATAAGAAGAATAGACATCTCACATTCGCAACGGATAAAATAAAATAACAAATAATAACAGTTGTACAAAGGAAAACTGTACTTGTCAAATTCCACTTTAATACATCAGAGTTACACATATATACAGATATTGGACATACACAATCATCATGTCTCAGATATACAATAATATAATACAGCGGAACACTCCATACGTTCTTGCCATCCAGCTCGTCTTCTGAGCTCCAGAACATCCTTACTTGAAAATCTATAATACTCGGTCTGACCCGAGCATTAGATCAAAGTAACATCCGGGTCAGGCTGGAAACCAGCGTGAGTAAACCCATCTAACATGGAATACAAAGCATACAACCTATATAAAACCCGGGGTAACTCGTATCAATTTACAAATTCATTATTTGTTATAGACATCACTTATTTCTCACATCAATTTTCTAAGTACCAAAACTTAGATTAAGTAGTCTAATTTACTTAAATCATTTCATTCCAGCCTATTGATTTCACATATCAATCTATAAAAATTCGAAGTGGTTTCAGGTATTTTCTAATACCCGACCCTGGTCTCTTCGAGTCTCACGTTATCCTAACCCAAGTTATCCAAATGAAATACACTTCAAACTTTAAATACAAGATGTCACTTTACTCAACGATTCATCATTGATAGATAACCACCATATCCTGTCCGTCCAAACATATGTTACCACAAAATATTTCATATCAGAGATACCATCTCATTCAAGGCATCCAATACCATTCAATCATCCATAAGCAAAGCTTGATCACTTCCACATTAATTTCATTAATTCTAATTGAATTACTAACCTCAATCACTTAGATTCTTTCACTTAACATTAATTAATTTCAAATCAATTGATTAATCATCCCTTAATTATCCATCTTAATTAATCATCCTGGATTAATTATCCTTCAATTACATTCAAGTAAATATCTTTAATTAATTACACAAATTAATTATTCTTAACCAAAAACACTAATTAATCTTTGATTACTTCACAAATTAATTAACTATAATTAATTACATTAATCCTTAATTGCTTATATTAATTAATTTTTCATAAATCACTTATTATTGATTAACTAATCTTAATTCATCAACCTTTAATTACATCATTAATTATATAAATTAATGATTTCTAATTACATTTTAATTTATCCTAATCTAAATTAATCACATTAAGTAATTAATCATTAATTAAACCACAAATATTAATCACTCTTGATTAATCTCAACTAGAAATTAACTACCTATTTATTTAATTCATTAAATAAATTAATTACTCATTTTATAAAGAAGTTTAAAGAAATTTAAAACCAAATACATTTTTAAATTCAAATCAATTTAAAAATGCACTTTAACATTCAAGTTGTTAAAATAATTTAAATTTAAAAACTTTATTTGTTTCAAAACTGAGATTCACTAACTTGAATTCCAGATTTAACTTTGGTTTAAATCTTGTTTTAAATCTCTACTTTACAATTTAACTTCATTTTTTTTTTAAAATCACTTTTATTTCTTTCCAATTCATTCTTATTTTTTTTCTATAATTATTTCACTTCCAAAATTCACTCTTATATTTCTTTTCAAAAATCCAATACTATATATTTTGATAACTCGGGGTACCGGAATATATTCAAGCAAGCTATTGCATTCAATATTCCAATTATCAATATAATTCATCATAGAATATCAAATATTCATAATACATAATATTAAATAATCTAAATAATTTTGAGCAATCTAGCTGGATCCCTCCAACCTATTTCCCTGCATCCACAAATGTTAGCACAATACCAATTCCACTTCGAGGTGGAATATCGCGGTATATGGGATTTATGTAATATCATCCGCTATTATGCGACGCATAGGGTCTCATCCGCTATATAATGCGGGAAATCAATCACTCTGATATATACTATATACTACTATATATAATATTGCACATCAAAATAATTCAATCATTCAACCAATTATTTAAATTTAACCATTTAAATTTAAATAAAACCCAGATAAGTGAGGTTAACTCACCTATGCCCCCCCTTAAATTTGCAAATCCACTTCATTCTCGATTTGATTCCACGATTATTAACCTTGTATAAATATTTATACAATTTATTAATATTTGAATTGATCGAACAGTTAATTACCACTTACTTATTTAACTTAAACTAATAATTTGGTTTTAAACAAATAATTTAATTTAACAAATTAATCACCTAAATAAATTATTTGAAATAAACCAGTCAATGAAAATATGTATATTTATTTTCTTTGAAACTACACCTATAAAAATAATCTATATGGGTTAAAAATCTGATTTTTATATAACTTTCAACATTTTAAAATCCCTATTTTTTTTAAATCTTATATAAGCTTTTCTGCTTTACTGCATACCCATATATCTCTACATATATTATTAAATTTCGAAATATGTAAACTATGTATACATATACTTTGTTGGAGTTTATTATGTATATTTTTAAATCTGTATAGATATATATACAATTAAAAACTAATATAAATTCAAACCTTACTTTAAATTCAATATTGTGTTATATTTACTAAATCAAAACAGAACTATTTCACACCTTCAGTCGATATATTTTTTTCTGTATATGTATATAAATTGGAACAAAGGAATTTATACCTCACTAGTATGAGCTAAAAGCAGAAAATCCTAATTCGAGCGCCATCGATCGCCTGCCAGAGTTTGCCTTGCCATCGCAACCTCCAATCGATCGCGACCTACCGTCGAATCCACCTCAACGTCGAGCGCATCTTCCAGCTTCTCCACTCTCAATGCCATAATACCACACTCGAAAACCAACCCCAAAGGAGACTCGCGCATGACAAATCAAAGTCCACACGTTGATCCTTACGACACAATCGTGCTCGAGTCGAACTCGTTCTCCAAGCTTGGTCACGAAGCTAGCGTTCGCTCTTTCCCTAACGAAAAGAAATCTCATGACTTTCTCACACTCGAGTTTGAATTCGAATCGAATTCATAATGTGGAAAGGGACGAGGAAATTAGGAGGGTGGCTTCGAACTGGGTGGAGAGGATATCGAATTTGAAGAAGGGTGAAAAAAATAGATTCGCCGGCATCCGGATTCCAAAAGAGGGAAAAGTAGATTAAATAAAAATGCTCGGCCATTGATTCTTTTTTTTTTAAATCAACTGAGAGGATAAGGAGAGGCGACATAATTTTAAAGAAAAGGGAAGAGGTGATCCCTTGTGTGTTAGAATTGGCTATCGTACTGTGAGATGACCTAACTGCTGCTGATGGTGAAAGAAAGTGGGCTGATATAGAAATATATATAATATTTTTATTTAAATTTCCAAATCGTCCGGATATCACAAGTAAAAATCTCGAATCCCTACCAAAACTTGCCGCTAGGCGTTCGTAATGATATACCCCTATCCCGAATGCAATGGAAAAGGTTTGGAGCCCTAATTCGATCCTATGGAGAAGATAGCCTTTTGAACCCAGTTATTATATTAAATTTCATTTAATTATCAGCTCATTTACTTATCGTACGCTCCCACAACAACTCCAAACACTATGAAAACTGAAATCCGATAATAATACAATATTACAGATCAAATGGAACTGGTTTCGTCGAATTCCGAGACTACGCCTCGGAGGGCTAATTTTAAATATCGATTTAAAAGATAAAATTTCAAAACTGAACAAATCGCTGTTAAATTCAATTTTAAAACATCTATTATCCTCAGCGCTATCAATATAAATTTTACAAGCCTTCAAATTATTTTTAACAGGCTTAAAACTCCAGATTCAACATTTTACCTAACTTCAAATTATTTAGTTCAATAATTTAATTATCAAATAAATGGTGATATTTGAATTCAAGTTAAAAATTAACTTTTAAATATCTAAAATCAATTAAATATTCCGATTTCAAACATTCAGAAATTCCGGGTCATCACGGTTATTATATTATATAACTTTATATGTATACTTGTATATAATATAAAGAAACAAAGAAAATTGCCAAAATTAATAGGGGCATGTCGACATCCCTACCCCCCATGTCGACATCTAACAGCCTGAAAATGGTTTTTGTTTTGAAATTGAAATTGACATAACTGCCTTATGTCCTCTCATTTCAAACGACTTTCTAACTCTTTAAATACCTCTTTCTTCTAGAAAAATGCATACTTTCAATTCTTTTTATTTTCTATTGAATTTCTTCATATTTTATCAAAAAATGGCCTCTCCTATTCATAATCTAAGTGAGAATCTTGAAGAAACTCTCAAATCCTTCAAGAACATACTTAATTTTATCCTTCGTAATCAATATCACTTAGAATTAAGCCAAATACAGATGGTAAAAGAACAAGAAAGGCATTTCGATGCCATTCGATAGATGATCTCAGCCCTCAACAAAAAAAAACTTGAAGTGAATCCAAAAGGAACTCTAAACAATGATAATGAAGAATAAGAGGCTATAAATGCAGATCCTATCTTTGATGAAGAAGGATGGGTTCAAGTTCCAAAAAATGTTTGATTTGACATATATGGTTTGATTTACTTTGATTTGGTTCGGTTTGTTTGGTTTGATTTGGTTTAGAATAGTATGATTTGGATTGATTTGAATATGGTGTGAAATATATGATTGAACATGTTGTGGTTTGATAAGAACATGATGTATATGTTGACTGATTATGTTTTAAATTTTCACATCTCTCACATTTACCTTACTATATTTTACCCATATAATTATTTGTCTCATTTACATTCTATTACACTATGTTATTATCATATACGATGCTATAGTATAAGATTTAGGGGGAGTTATGTTGTTTAGGATTAGTTTTTGTTGATAATAAAGGGGGAGAAATATAAAATAGGTTAGATAGGCTTAAATTAAGGGGGAGTTATGAGATTAAGGGAGAGTTGTTGGAATAAGGGTGAGTCGGAGTAGAATCTGTAACGCCCCACGCCGAGACCCACCTTAGCAAAGAGAATTAAAAAGTAATTCTATCTACTAAAGCAGAGAATACGGCTGGTAAAGGGCGACCATCTATAATTTTGTCTTAAACATCTATTGAATACGTCGATAAATGCAATATAATTTTTTTTTTCAACTCAAGTTGATCGACATACCCAGTAAATGCTTAATCCAAAACTATAGGTGGCTAACGGATCTATCTGAACAAAATACAATAATTGAATGTGAATCACATCACAGAACAATAACCAACATCATATATATACATATACACTGATACATGTTCAGTACAATACAATGTGAATACAATAAAGGTGGTACACGACCACACCATATACATCAAATCAAATGTTAAAACATCAGAGTATGCGGAAGAAATAAACTACTTAAGTGAAAGAAGAGCTAATATCCAACATCAACTTCAAGTTAAGTCCAATAGATGATATATGAAACAACTCGGTCTGACCTGAGTGGAAACACACGGGTCAGGCTAGCTAAAATCATCAGTTAAACAGAATAATTGATAAGGATAAGTAGGTGAAAGCTATGGTATCCTTTTTCTTAAAGGGTGTCATGCCCTATCAGGGTTTCAACATCATAAGAAAGGACAACATCTCTTCTTGTCAAGTAGAAGAGATAATGATGATAAACTCATACTAAAGTGGAAAAACTGACACTTAAGAAAATGGAACACAGACGAGCAAAGTTTAAAAGATAAGATTCAATAAACGTCGCTTTCTCCACATATCATCGGCGGTGTAAAGAAATATGGATAATGACTTCAAATGATTCGACTATCTTCTTAGAAGTGGTTGTCAATATAAAAATACATCAAAGGTACATATCCTTCATACATAGAATAAAATGAATATGGATGTGTCGCATCTTATTGGCACATCCCAGGATCATTCAAGGAAATATAAAACCCAATCATAAAAGAAGCATTATACTTATTCATACCTCATCTCATCGGTATGAATATAGATACATCTCAAATCCATCACTAAAACGCATCATAATAGATTCTTCATAATCATTTATACCTCATCTCATTGGTATAAATTTATAAATACACATCAACTCCATCTTAACATCAAGTAGTCTATCAAATCATCAAATCATCAATCCATAATGCAAATAACTCAATCAAAGAGTAACAAATGATTTCACCATATATGTCTACATCTCATCTAGCACTACGCTATCAATATAATAATCATCTAAAGACAGTGAAGTATAAAACATCAAAACTCAAAGAAATCCCGGATTGGCCAAATCCTCGATAGCATGCCGAAGCAATGCTATGCGCGCTTCATCGTGACTAGCACTACTATTTGGTACCATAAACATCGTGATGACTGGAGTCAAATAACATCATAACATCTGAACATCGTGAATGACTATAGTCTATAACATCATAATGACTCTCAGTCACAAAGACCCGAGTTAATAACATCGTGATGATCGGAGTAGCAACTACATCGTGATGACTCCAATCGAGTACTCGTTGTCTGTAGTACTAGTAAACATCGTGAATGTGTCTCAACTTCTCGGATAGGAACCCAATAGGTGTTAACGTGCGTCCTATACCATACGTTCGCCCCTAATGGTTTACTAGCCGTTAGTTGGTACCACACTAGTAAAACATCATAAACATCAAGAAAATATACCCGACCTCGTCTCATTGGCAAGTAAATACAATACTATGCCCATCTCCTCTCATTGACGAGTACTAGGGCCACGTGACTTGTCTCTTCTCATCGACAAGTAAAAACCATCATAATACATCTCCACGTCGTAAAATCATCATAAAGAAGCTTACCTTATCTCATTGGCAAGTAAAAATAACATCTAGATGGTTATTTATAACCATAATTCCAAATATGAATTTCTAGCTCTTAATTTATCTCATTTCATCGGCGATTAAGAAACACATCATAAAATGGTCCTTCATCGAATATACTCCTAAATTGGAGTTCTCGGACCATATAATCTAGCCAAAATTTAATAACATCTTAAATCATCTCAAATAGTTCATCGAGAGGGTTTCGATTGTGTAAGTTCGATATTAAGCAACAAAGAAAATCCATGTGTCCCATACCACATGTTATACTTTACTGTTTATCTGTCCTTCTTACACATCCGAAATTCATAAAAATAAGCAATTTTATTTATAAAATAAGTTTATTACAGAAATAGAAATTTAAAACGATTATTAAAACCAATATTTGAAATTCCATTATTATAGGAAATAAATCAATCTTTAAAGTAAATAAAAAATACTACGTAATAATAATTTGAAATGTCCATTTATTTTAAAAATATTTTAGTGAAAACCGTTCTCAAAAGCAATGAAAACTAAGAGGGATATCTCAAAACCGATAACTTGAATTCAATACGACTTCAATTCAAATTTAACCCAAATTCTATTCAAATTCCATTTAAATTTGAATTTCAAATTCTCCAAATATAGTTAGCCTACTGGTAGGCATCATAGCTCTCAAAATATCACAAAAACATCATCAAAACCGAAGTGAATGAGAGCAAAAGCGAGCTAATACAATCTAAGGTCAACGATTGTTGTTGCTGTCATTTTGCTCTCGGGGCAGCAAAATACAACCATAATTATGACCAAGAAAACTTCAAAATTCTAGAAAATAAAATGAATAAACATGTAGCACATGACCTAAGCTTTTCGAAACATCGAAAATTATCAAATTTGGTTAAGAAACAAAGAAGTTATGGTCAAATTCGTTTCGGTTTCAAACAGAGCAAATGTTGATTTTGCTCTCGGGTTAGCAATAGAAAAATTAGGTTTTGACATAGCTAACCTAAAAATTACAGAAAAAACAAAACATGAAAGTTTTAACACATGATTTTTCTTTCCAAAACATATAAAATTATCAAAATCTGTTAAGAAACGAAAAAGTTATGGCCAATTTCGTTTCAGCTTCGAGGACAAACTAAATATTGGTTTTGCTCTCGGGTTAGCAGTAGAAAAATTAGATTTTGGCATGCCTAACTTCAAAATTACAAAAACTTAGACATAAAAATTATAGCCTAAATCATAAGGTTTCCAGAACTTCAAAAATTTCTAAATTCCGATAGGTAACAAGTAAGTTATGATCAAATTACTTTCCAGGTTAATATATAAACACTCTCTATCAATGAATCGACAATCACAAAGATATGGCTTTTTCACCATATAAACATAAAAAATACTCAAAACTCAAAACATCAAAGTTATAGTCTAAATCGTAAGGTTCCAAAACTTTTCTAAATTCTGAAAGGTAACAAGAAAATTATGGCCAAAACAATGTGGCGACAGAAAACAGAAAATAACAAAGACGAAACATAACCTTATTAACACGAAAATTCAACTCAAAACTTTGATTTTGGCTAGCATTTGTCAGCTTTTACACTTACGTTTTGATTTGCCGTGAATAAGCGAGGATTTGCAAGCAAGATTGAACCTTTAGCACAAAATTGGAGCCCTAAACATTTTAAAATAGGAAAATACAGTACATGCAAAGAAGCAATTGATCAAAACAAAATTTATAGAAAACCATTCTAGAGTTTACATAGATTCTAAGATAGATTAGACTGGAGATTACCTTTCTCTTATCCCTCTATTTGATTGATTTAACTCCTTAATTTACAAAGATTTTGAGTGAAATTGATTTATAAGAAGGAAGCCAATGATTTTCTCTTTTTATGGAGACCATTGATTAGAATATTGAATTTTTAGAAGAAAGAGTTTAAATGACAAAATAGTCAGAGAGAAATGAATGTATATCTCTTTGAACATTCAAGAAATTGGGTTGGTGGACACAAGATAACACTATGAGCCCAATTCTCACGCTTAGAAAACATTTTTAGTAAATATGCATATGTGTTTTAGCAATTTACACATAACTTTTGCATAAAATTTCCAAATCACATGAAATAAGTTGCGTTGTTCATGTTTTAATAAAGAGAACATGTTAGTGACATCAAAATTTTAATTTTCCAATTAAAATATTATTCTCCCCATATTAAAAAAATTTAACAATATTTACCAATATTTCCATTTTTGTGAAAAATCACTGTTTTCATCCATCTCAACCAAATAAAATTTATTTTTAAGTCTAGTGAAGTGTATTAAAATGTTTTAACATTTTTATAACATTAATACATCGTTCCAAGCCCAATTACACTTTTAAATTTTATTTTCTTCATATTATTCCTTATATTTCACAATAGAAGGCTAAGAATAAATTTTCAATATCACTTATTAACTAAAATTAAACCATCACAATTATTTAATTTCAATCCAAATCCACAAATAAAGTTTTTCAAACTTTATTTCATTCATTTACACTTTTTTTCAACAATCAAACGTTGAAACAGGCTTCAAATAAAATAATATTTTAAAATTTCAAATCCCAAATTATATTCATCAAGATATTATTTACATAAAATAAAAAATATAATCCCTCGTTTTATTATCCAATTAATTTTTAAACACAATATTAAATTATAATTTTCATTACAATTTAATATTAACAGTAATCTCCAAAATCTCGGGTTGTTACAAACTCCTCTCCTTAACAAAATTGCGTCCTCGCAATTTCTAGTGGAAAAAGGCTGTAAATCGCACAAAAATTCAATCGATAAAGGATAAATAACAAGCTCGAAGCTCAAACCATTCATACTCTCAGCATAGAATGGTAAATAGAAACAAGGAAAATTTCACTTATTTAATCCAATGGCCAATCAAATGCTAATATAGTGATTAGCAAACCATCGAATTTTCTAGGTAACTCAAAAGAATTTCGAAGATATCGCGTCTTCGAATCAAAACTCAATATCAACAATTAATCATTCAAAAATGATTGATTTCACAAAACTCTATGAATAGAGTCTGGATCAAACTCAATTAAATGCAAACTCTATGCAATAAATAAGATCATCAATAAGATTTTCCGCTTAAATATACGGAAAGAACATCCTCACAACAGGGTAGACACAATAGATAAGATTAATAAATCATAAGATGACTTCTCCCAAGGCCACCAACTCGAACGACCATGAAAAATGCATGTCATTAATAATAGCTCAAAGATAAAATATACTCAAGAACAAGGATATAAGCTTGAATTATCCTTTAATCCAAGATATTTAGAATTTTTAAATCTCAACGTGTTTAAAATTTTAAATCTCAATTTTCAACATTGGAAAATTTTCAAACTTTTTACTATATTACTTCGTAAGTTATTTAAAACTCAAATTAAAAGTCCAAATTTTATCTCTTACTTCAAAATTAAATTCTAAAGAAATTTGTAAATCCATAATAATATTCCTCAGAATAAATTATGGGTTTAAATTCTCTTTACTCTTTTTATTAAACCACTTTAATAGTTTAAAAACAATCTTCAAATTCTCTTATAACTCTTCTCTTAAAAAATCCGATGTATATAATATAGATTCTAAAATCTCAAAATATGCTTCTAATAAAGCACAGATCAAAAATAATCTCATTTATATTCTCATCTTTATAATTTAAAAATAAATAAATGGCATTGCCTTGCCATTGAGTCCCTAATAAATAAATATATCTGTTGGCTGCAGAGTTGACCGAACGATCGAAACTGCTTTGCCACTCTATTACTCATCTCTAAAATCAGTGGTTGTAATTACCAATAAAAAATAAATTTAATATTAAATCTCCAAATATTATTTTCAAAATCTCAATCTTTAAAACAAAAATCATCGTGTCTGATTGCCTCATCATAGCATTTAGGAGATTTCTATCGATAACGTTGGTCAGGCGTATCGACCAGAACTCTTAACTACTCGATGGGTAACCCAACACTCTCAAATTATTTCTATAAAAGAATACTACTCATGTAAATATATTCTCAAAACATTCTTTGATTTTTAAAATATATCAAAACTCCAATTTCTCTTTTTAAAACTCATATATATATATATATGTGTATGTATATAATATATATAAATATATATATATAGCTTCAAACCTCATACCAAAGAACGTTAAAAGAATGCATCGAGATATTCCCAGAATACTCGATTCTTAAAATCAATAGAATGAGATAGAGTGTTCCTCAATCTTACGATGTCACAAGCCACTCCCAAAAATCATCAAGATACATGATAAGTAAGATATTCTTCTCGAAGGAGAAGAAGCACAAAAACAACAAATCATTACCTCAAACAAAGTAATGCTATGATGAATAACATCGATTGAGTATCCGAAAAGGATAACTCAATGAAAATGAATGATAAACTAAATCAAACTCGAACAATATAGAAACTCACCCATTCCTTAGTGGATATCCTCGTGGAAGGATAACTGAGGAGCCAAGAGCCAGAAATAAGGTTACCTCACCACTTGATTGCCCGATTGGATGTCAAATCCAAACGGACTCAAAAAACTCAACAAAGTCACCATGACTGGAATTTGAGATATATAATCAACATATAAATACTCAAGAGTAAAACAGAAACTTTGAAATCATCATTAACATTCCAAAGTGACAGAAATAATAAACCAATCAAAATAGGAAACCTAAATATACAATAGGATCTATAAAACAAAAGATTGGACTTAATATCAAATAAGTCAATCCATCTCAAATCAAATGCATCTCAAAATTATGAGTGACAAACAAATACTCACAAAAGCAACATCAAATAAAAATCTCAGAATGCTTACAACCAGCCAATGTTGTAGATCCCTTCAATAGAAGTCACAACTCTCAAAGGAATGCAACAAGAATGCTCAAAGAAATCAATTAGCTCCATCAATACAAACTCACTCGTATCAACAAAAATAAGAATAGAATAATCCCAAATAAGATTTTATATAAGATAAGATGACATCAAACTCTAGTACTACGGAATACAATATATCTATATTCCTAGACATAGTCCATCTTAACAATCCCAAAACTCAAAAAGAATCAAGGCTCGATTCAAAAACAAGCTTGAATAAAGGACAATGATTCACCCGTATTGTACTTCGATGTATTATGATATACGTACTGTTCTGTGTTTATTCTACTTTGTTCTGACCATAGCTCTAATACCAAGCTGTAACACCCCGCCCCGAGACCCACCTTTGCAAAGAGAATTAAAAAGTAATTCTATATACTAAAGCAGAGAATACGGCTGGTTAAGGGCGACCATCTATAATTTTGTCTTAAACATCTATTGAATACGTCGATAAATGCAATATAATTTTTTTTCAACTCAAGTGGATCGACATACCCAGTAAATGCTTAATCCAAAACTATAGGTGGCTAACGGATCTATCTAAACAAAATACAATAACTGAATGTAAATGACAACATAGAACAGTAACCAACACCACATATATACATATACTATAATACATGTTCAGTACAATACAATATGAATACAATAAAGGTGGTACAATACCACACCATATACATCTAATCAAATGTTAAAACATCAGAGTATGTGGAAGATTAAACTGCTCAAGAAAAAGAAGAGCTGATATCCAACATCAACTTCAAGCAAAGTCCAATAGATGATACCTGAAACAGCTCGGTCTGACCCGAGTGAAAACACATGGTTCAGGCTAGGTAAAATCATCAGTTAAATAGAAAAATCAATAAGTATAAGTAGGTGAAAGCTGTGGTATCCTTTTTCTTAAAGGATGCCGTGCCCTAAACAGGGTTTCAACATCATAAGAAAGGACAACATCTCTTCTTGGCAAGTAGAATAGATAATGATGATAAAGTCATAATGAAGTGGCATAACTGACACTTAAGCAAATGGAACATAGATGAGCAAAGTTTTAAAGATAAGATTCAATAAACATCGCTTTCTCCACATATCATTGGTGGTATAAAGGAATATGGATAATGACTTCAAATGGTTCAACTATCTTCTTAGAAGTGGTTGTCAATATAAAAATACATCAAATGTACATATCCTTCATACATAAAATAAAACGCATATGGATGTGCCTCATCTCATTGGCACGTCCCAAGGATCATTCAAGGAAATATAAAACTCAATCATAAAAGAAGCATTATACTTATTCATACCTCATCTCATCGGTATGAGTATAGATACATCTCAAATCCATCACTAAAACTCATCATAAAAGATTCTTCATAATCGTTTATACCTTATCTCATTGGTATAAATTTGTCAATACATCTCAACTCCATCTTAACATCAAGTAGTCTATAAAATCATAAAATCATCGATCCATAATGCAAATAACTCAATCAAAGAGTGACATCATAAATGATTTCACCATATATGTATACATCTCATCTAGCACTAGGCTATCAATATAATAATCATCTAAAGATGGTGAAGTCTAAAACATCAAAACTCAAAGAAATCCCGGATTGGCCAAATCCTCGATTGCATACCGAAGCAATGCTACGCGTGCTTCATTGTGACTTGTACTACTATTTGGTATCTGTGATAAACCATATTTTGGAACCTCTGTTAATTAGATAATTAACTGATTTTATACTATTGAGATACTAATTTTATTTGATTAAAAAAATAAAATTCGATAATTAAAGATGTCTAGATATGTATATAAGTAGATTTGAAATCTATAATAATAAAAATAATGAATATTTTAGCAAATTTTTGATTATATAAATTGTCGTGTGAAAAACTCTATAATAATGAATATCTTAAGTGTGTATATATATATATATATATATATATATATATATATATATATATATAAATTCATTGTGGAAATATAATCCTAGTAAACATATTAATATAATCTTTTAAATGGGTGAATTTCATCTTTTCAAAAACAAATAGATTATGTGTTATGTGTAGATGGCAAATAAAGGTTGTATTTAAAATTCAAATATTTTAGAATAAGTCAGTTCTAAAAAATCTATATTTTAGAAGCTAGTGTGTATATAGATACGTATATAATTATGTATGGTTAAAAGGGGATTTTATTCCATTTTATTTTAGGTAATATACATAAATAAATAAAAAGAAAAATTTAAATAAAGACATAAGTATACACATATATTAAGTTATAGATATTATTTAAATATATATAACCTATTAGTACATTATAATTACACTTGTAAATTAGTATTAGCATCTTTATGACAAATGTAAGTAATTCAACACGTGTCCCTTATAATTTTACTTTATTTTATCAAATTTTTAAACCTATGAAAACATTGGTTCTTTACCTTCCTTTCTTTATCTATCTTCTTAAAAAAAATCATAAACCATAAATCCTTTCTTAAACCTGGAAGGTAATCAAAAATAAAAAAAATTGTAACCCTGTTCAAATTAAAACATGGATCTTTTCAAAAGCAAACTCAAGAAGCAAAGCCTGAAGCAATGAATCTGAGCAACAGCGGGAAAAACTTTGAGTAAAACATTCACTCTTTGATCAAATCAGCTTACTGAAAAATGCATGTGGTAAATTCTTGAAATATTGATTGTGAAATGTTTTCCAAAATGTATGAATATATATATATATATAAGTACTGAGTATCTGTAACATGTCTCTGTTTGAAAATTTAAATAGATCAAACATACTCTAAATTTAATACCACTTCATATAAGCTAGATCTGATTATGGTGTTCAAAGAGAAGTCGTATGAATTAACCTAATTTTGTTTTTAAAAATGTTCATAAGGTTCATTAGAAGGTAATTGACTGGAAATAGGAATTTTCAGAGAAATAATGATCCAAGTCAAAAATTTAATTGTCAAATTCTCAAGTTAGGATTATATATTTGGATTGGTGTTTCAAAACCATGATTTTTAGTATAAATTTCATGATTTCAAATTTTGGGAATATTGAGAATTTCTTAGTTAATCGGAAATTGCTTTTTGTTCAACCTCTGGCGAATGGTAGTTCTGGTGAGGATGGGGTTTACGCTGGAGGTAGCTCGTGTATCGTGGATGGTGGGAAAAATAGTCAGAGATTTTTTTCTAGTCGCCAAAGTGTCTTAGCGAGGTTGAACTAGGGTTTCGGTGTGTTTTTATCGTGGTTACTGCCGAGGCAAATGGCGTAGGCTAGGGAGGATCGAAGATGATCGTGACAGGGGGAAATCGACGCTGGAGATCAAGGCGAGGCTGTGGTCGAGGCGGCATGGTTCTAGGTGGATAAGATCATCGGTGGTTATTAGTTTTCTGATGATGTTTTGGGTCCAGTTGACCTTGAGTGCTCGAATTTGATTTGGGTGTGGGGTGGACGTCTCGGTGGTCGGAATGGAGGGTATAGGTCATCGTCGACCTATTGAAGGCAGTCTCGGTGATCGGAGCATTACTGTGGAGTGGTGCACGTGCACGATTGCATGATGTATCATTGATATTGTTGGTCGTGGCTCACGCGTTCGAGTGGAATTGAGGATGGTCTCGAGTTACACTCGAGTTGGTCGTTTTTGTTAGTGTGTCAATTGTTTCGCCGTTCGTTTTTTCTTCTTCTTGTACTGGAGATGGTATGGGTGGAATTCAGCGTGATTTAGGGAGAGGAAGGAGAGTGGGTTTGGTTGCGTTGGACATTGTGGGCTTCAGCCCATTTTAATTTAATGCTATTTTCATAATTAAGGTTGGTTCATTTAACCTTAATTTCAAAGTAAAACAAATTTACTTTAAGTAATCAAGTTTAACCAATTTTAAGGATTTATTCCCTTATATAGTAGTGTTATTAATTTTTGTTTAGGAAATTGTATAATGGGTTTTACTTAAATAAGTTATATAAACTTAATTAAAGTTTGTAATTAAGAAGTTAATTTGAATAATAAATTTCTTTGGTTAACAAGGGTTAAGTGATTAATGGAGATAAATAGGTTACCTTAAGTTAATCAAGGACCTTGGTGATTAAAGATTAATTAATTAATCATTGATTAAGGGCTAATGAATTAATAATTAAGGATTATAATGAATCCATTTGAGATTTATTAATTTGTAATTGGTGATAAACGAATAGATGTAATTTAAGGGTGAATTTATTTGGGGTTAACTAGTTTAAGTATGGATTAAAGGTCTAATTAATTCCTGATTAGAGGATAATTGATTAAGGAAAATTAACCAATAGAATGCTTACTTGATGAAGGAAATTTAGGGAAAATTACTTTATGGAAGTAATTAAGAATTTATTTCTTAAGTGTAATTGATTAAAAGATGAATTAATTAAGGAAGTTATTTAAGGGTTAGTTAATTAACGAGTGTGATTAATTAAAAGGGTAATTAATCAATGTAAATGATTTTGGAAAATTAATTTAAATAATTAATTATGAATAAATGTAATAAAAGAAGTGTAATTACTTAGTGAAGTAATTAATGGATATTACAGGATGTAATTAATGAATGGGTAAATTACTTGGTGAGAGTAATTTAAGCATAATTACTCAGTAGAAGGAATTAGGTGATAATTACTCAATGAAATTTAAGGATTAATTAATATAATTAATCGAGGAGTTGGTTTAATTGATGGAGTAATTTAGGAAAGTTAATTTCTGTTAGTGATTAATCAAGGTTGATTAATGAATGTAATTAAAATAAAGGTTAATTATTAAATGAAATTTAAGAATAATTAACTAATGGAAGTAATTAGAGGATCGTTTGTTCATGAAATTAATGGAAATGATCAAATCTTGCTTATTTATGACTGAATAATGATGAGTTCTTTGAATTGGTTGGTATCTCTGATATGAATTACTTGTGATAGGATATGTTGGGTGGATGGTGATATTGTCATTATCTATCAAGTATGAATTGCTGTGTAAAAGTATTATCCGGTAATTAAATTTAAACTGTATACAATTGGATAACTGGGGTTTGAATGACATTAGATTCGAAGAGACCGGAGTCGGGTATTAGTAAATACCCGAAACCAATTCGATTCTTTATAGATTGGTATATGAAATCAATAGGCTGGAATGAAATGATTTAAGTGAATTAGACCCTTTAATCTGAGTTTAGGGTACTTAGAAATTGATATGTGAAATAAGAAATGTGTATATAAATTTGTAAATTGATATGAGTTACCCGGATTTATTTAACATTTATGCTTTTATATCCCATGTTAGACGGGTTTACTCACGCTGGTTTCCAGCCTGACCCGGGTGTTACTTTGATGTAATACTCGGGTCAGACCGAGTATTACAGATTTTCAGGTAAGGAAGTTCTGGAGCTCAGAAGGCGAGCTGGAGGGCAGGAACGTATGGAGTGTTTTCCGTTGTGATATGTTTGGTATAACTAGGACGTGCTGTTTTAAATTGTCCAGTGATTAGTAATGATTGTAACTCTGATGTATAAAAATATAAGTATACTGATACAGTTCTTCTTTGTAAAACTATTATTTATGTGATATTATATTTCGATCCGCTGCGAATGTGAGGTTTCTGTGTTTTGGTGTTTCTGTTTCTTCTATTACTTCTATCTCTTCCTCTCTTTCATACTGGAATTTTCACAATCGAAAATTTCGGGTCGTTACATTTGGTATCAGAGTAGAAGGTTAAGCGAGAACCTTGGCTCTAGTGCGAATTGCTCATTAAGGAGAGGGTCAATGATACCCTAGAATGAGTTGAGTATATATATATGAGAGCGTACTTGTTATTTTCTTATATAAAGATTTTAAATGATTTTATAAGAATATATGTTGGTCTATATAGCCATATTTCTTTCTAATAAATATTAAGGTAATTGGTTGTTAAATTATTGGAATTAAATTAAGTGGCAATAGAAATACAACCAAATTGAAATTAAACTAAAGATAAGTTTGAAATGGATTCAAACTGAAATTTAATCTTGAAGTTGGGGAAGAATTTCAAAATAAGATGAATTAGAATTAGTTTCAAACCAGAGAAATAGAATGGTTATTGTGTTTAATAATGGGATGATTGTTTTCCAGTAAATAATAAAATGATTTAAGGATGTAAATTGAAGTGGGTTTTAAACCTTGAAGTTCTGAATTCTAAATTTAAACATTTGAATTGGTTTCGAAATGATAAAGGAAATAATATTATTCAGATTATTTTGAATGTAATCTTATTCTAGATTAAGAAGTTGTTTGTAAATTTAAAAGAATTTGTTTGAATTAAAACGAAGGGAGGTATAAAATTTAAGGCTTGGTGGGCCAAGAAGTAAATATGTAAATATGTGTGGATATACATTTGGATTGAAATAAGTTCTAAATATTTAGTTTTAAATCTGGAATGAGATATGATACCCAAGTGATAAGTTTTTGAACTTAATAAGTCGAAAGATTATATATGAGAAGTTTAAAATTTGAAATGGAAGTTCAAATTGGGTAAGGTTGATTGGATTAAGTGAATTGAGTTTAACCTGGGAAAAAGTTAAATAAGTTGGAATGATCAACCGGATTTGGAAATTTGAAGATGAAATTAAGATTTAACTTGGGAAGTAAAATGGTTGATTGGAATTGAGAGTTTGAGTGATCTCAAATTGGGTTTGAGATCCAAAAATTGGAAATGGATGGATGATTTAAAATAATTTGAATGATACCATCCTGTTGTTATTATTAATCTTTAAACTGTGAATTTGATTTGTTTAAAGAAATGGGGTGTGTTAATATATCCATTATTAAGGTAAAATGGAATCATTTTGGACTTAAGATTTGAATGTTTAAGATAAAACTTCAAATGTTTGGTTTCAAAATTGAGATTTGATGATAAATTGAATTTCAAAGATTTAGCTGTTTAAAAAGGGATTTGAATTATTAAATAGGTTAAAATGGAATTTGGATTCAAAATTTAATGGTTTTAAAGATATAAGTTGATTTGATTTAAAGGATTAAATTTACCTTTAAAAATTTAACTCAAACTTATATAATTCGGGATGGTTTAAATTTGAAATTTGAATTGAATTAGTTCAAATTAAATTTGATTTGTATTAAGTAGAATTGTGATTGAAGATGAATAAGTTTAAAAATTCAAATGGAGAATTTGAATTGGATTGATTTGAAATGAAATTGTAGTTGAATAAGTTCAAATTCAAATGGGAATTGGGATTTATTCAAACAGGAATTGAGATGGTTTGAAATTGAAGTGGGTTCAATTTGAAGTTAGTCCAAATTGATTTGAATAATTTGGAATTGTAATTAAAGTTGAATAGGTTTAAAATCAAATGGAATTTGATTTGAATTTGGAAAGAAATTGAGATTAATTCAACTTGAATTGGGGATAAATCAAGTTGAAGGGAAATTGAGGTTACTAAAATTGGAATTAAGTCAATTTAAATGAATGTGGAAATTTAAGTTGAATTGATGGGAATGGAGATTGGAAATTAAACTGTTTGGCTTTGGTCTTTTTTTAAATAAATTATTTTAATATAAACTGTTTTAAATCTATTTTCTTAACCATTTACTATACAACTTTTCTTGTTAAAACCCAAGACTATTTATACTTATTTTACAATTATTTTTGAAGCCATTTAATTATTTTACAACTTTTTTATGAACTAATTACTATTTCTCAACTACTTTATAACTAATTACTATTTTACAAACTATTTTACTATTATTTAAAAATTCTATAACTATTTGACTATTTCCAACTATTTTACAATTACTTAACTATTTTACAATATTTTACAAACTAATTTTCAACTACTAATCTATTTTTAACCTTTCAAGCTATTTTCTAAAATTAAGTTGGACAGAGTTTAAACTGTTTATGATTGAATATCCATTTGAGATAAGAATTGTGGTGATAATCCAAATGAGGATTTAAGCAATTTTGGATAAGTGGATAGAAATAAAAAGTAAATGTGAAAAGAAAAGGGGATTGATTTGGTTAATAATCAATAAAGATAAATACATAGGATTTGAGTATATTATTCTATTCGCATAATGATTTGATCCAGATTCGAGCACAGAATTTCGAGATAGCATATCGATCCGAGTTGGGATTTTTCACTCGATTTTTGACAGCGAACCTGGATATGGATTGTTGATTGGTTCTGGATATTCTTTATCATAGTTATGGCTATGCAAGGAGAATGATGGTTTCTGATCAAGAAACCCGATCTGAATCCGCACTAGAAAGTCGGGTGGACGATATTAGTTCGGAATGGAAATTGCGTGATCGAGCAAGCGATCGGATTGATATTGCATACGGATGATATGTGTACATCGTACATATTGGAATGAAATTTATATTGAAGTTTGTGGATAAGAAATGTGAAATGGTTTTTGAAGTGAAAATATATTTTGTGAAATATATGACGAAATAAAATAGAAATTGGATATTTCTATGGTAGAAATTTAATTTATGAAAATAATTAATGTGGTTAATGACTTTATAGAGTAATCAAATTTGAATATTTGATTTGGGATAAACAAAGTTATGTATGTTTGTTATATATAAGATAAATCTTCTCTTGTTGAATCTATTGCAAGAAGAAAATGGTTTTTTGGAAATAATTGAAGTATAAAAGGAGTTTTATACAAGTTTGGAATGATCCAAAGTTTTAAAAATTATTTATATCTATATATATATATATATATATAAAGGATCTTATGAAGATTTGTAAAGGTTTTGGGAACCTTTGGATTTGAAAAGGTTTTGATTTTTCGGGTAAAATCAATATTGAAATTTGGAAAGCCTAGTTTGAGAATTATCGATTTTGGGATAATCGATTTTGTGTAAAGGAGTTTTGTATGAGATCATACTAGGCGTATGATTGAAAGATACTATATGTATATAGTATAAAGTGTTTTGATGATGGCTCTGGGGAAAAAGGCGGTCCCTTGAAATGAACTTCTCAGGAGTGCCACCGGGTGGTGCTACCTTGAGCCCCATGGGGGGGGGGGGGGGGTTCTAAAGTTGATCCTGTGAGGAGTTCGGAAAAAACTTGTTCCTAGGGATTATGAGTAGTGTACCATAGTGAAAGTCGTGTGCGCCACTGAGAGCCAACAGTCTGCGTTTGATTTTATATCGGTAGACTGTGACCTATGGTAACATAGCGAAAGTCGTGTGTGTGGCTGAGAGCCAACAGTCTGCGTTTGATTTTATATCAGTAGACTGCGACCTATGTAGGAGTGGAGAGGTTTCATTTTAACAGCGAAAATCGTCTGTGCCGTTGAGAGCCAACAGTTACATGGACTTTTGCTGCGATGGCAACGCAACCCTAGAATGTAACTGTGATCTGTTGTGGGTTCCATAGTGTAATCAAGGGGCGCGGAGTGCCTACAGTTACATGGACTTTTGCTGCGATGGCAATGTAACCCAGGATGTAACTGCGACCATAGATGAGGGTGATGATTTCCAGAGCATTCTCACCAAGGATATTTCCTCTGTTTTCAAGAATATTTTCTATATTTTCAATAAAATTATTTTCCAAGTATTTTCACTGGGTGTTGAAAATGGGTCTGCTAAGTACTTATTGATTTTCAGTCTTACGCCTGATCAACGTATGACCGAATTTCGGTGAGAACGAGGACGGACTTATTGAAACATCGAGTTATAAAAAGTATTTTTATAAAAACTATTTTATAATATTATGTAAATTTTACAGGTGTTTTAAAAATGATCAAAGAATAATTTTCTGATAATAAACATTTTAAAATTCTGGCTTCGTTTCTTTTCGAGGACGAAAAGATTCAAAGGGGGGAGGAATGTGATAAACCATATTTTGGAACCTCTGTTAATTAGATAATTAACTGATCTTATACTATTGAGATACTAATTTTATTTGATTAAAAAAATAAAATTCGATAATTAAAGATGTCTAGATGTGTATATAAGTAGATTTGAAATCTATAATAATAGTTGAATAAAAGTAATGAATATTTTAGCAAATTCTGATCTTTGTTCGCACGACTCTCTAGTGCGGACTCAGACCTGGTTCCTTGGTCAGAAACCGTCATTCTCCTTGCATAGCTATATAATAGATAGAGAATTCTAGAATGAACCAAAAATCCGTATCCAGGATTCGTCGTCGAAAATCGAGTGAAAAATCCTAACTCGAATTAATATAAATTTTTCTCAAAATTTTGTGCTTGAATCTGGATCAAACTGTCATGCGAATAAAATAATATACGTACAACTTACGTGTTAATTTCTAATTAATTTCTTAGCTGCACCAATTCTTTAATCCACATCTATTTCATTTATAATCAATTACCAACATTCACTTATTAGTTGATATATTTTCAAATACCAATTATCTCTTAAGAATTTTTCTCATCAATTTTCTTAAGTCAATTATAAACATTTCATACAAACTTCTTAGGATTATTACCACTTCACAACTAAATTCCTTACCCATTTTAATCAAATCCAATTTTAACTTTATAATTTTAACATTCAATTTTATCCCTCCGCATTCCAAACCTTATTTAACCCACTAATTAAATTAGTTAGCTTAATCAGCCTATTTCATTAATCAATCTCAATCAATTCCATTTTAGATCAAGTCCAATTTTGTTTAAGTCAAATCCATTTTTAAATTTCAATATTTCAACCATACGCCAAAATAATATTCACTTACTAATTTATTAAATTAGTTCTCATTTCCAAAAATTTATTTTATTTAACCTAACTTGGGCTAAATTTTCAGAATTCACTATATTAGTTCAATTCAATTCGTTTAATTGGTTCATTTTATTAATTTATTCTACTACCACAATCACTTTCATTTAACTTTCATAAGTTAACTTTAATATCTTATCCTAATTTCACAATTTCTATTCTTATATATATATATATATATATATATATATATATATATATATATCATTTCTCAAATTTGTAAGTTCGAAAGTTATCTTTATTCATTTCAAAAAAAATTAGATAGAAAATTTCAAAATCTAAACACCAGATTTAATTTCGAATCAATTTGAAATCATATATACATATATACATATCTCACTTTTATATCAAATCAAAATTTTAAATTTCTTAAAATTAAAAACTTGTTTATCAAAACAAGACTCTAATAGCAAATCATTAACGTAGAAATCCATCACTTACAAACTCGAAAATGAACACCAATGATGTCGTGATCATCATAGGAATTATTTTTCAGCAGCCAAAGTGAGTTCAGTGCTTTTATTTCTTGTTAAAAACCATTTTTAAATATTTTTATTCAAAAATACTTCCATAATAATACTATCATTCTTATTTTTCCAAAACACTTTGAAACACATTTCAAAATTTCTAGGACATAGATTCAAAACTTCTCAATTTAAATTCGTTTTAATTTATAAGTCACATTTATAAATTATACTTACATAATTTCACATCCTCAAAACATTTCACAAATGTTTAATCATTGTTTATTATATAATAAACATCTTTTATTAAGGCACAACATCCAATTGATCATAATAATCAATATTATCATTCCTAACAACCAAACACATAGTATATACCATAATAATTTCTGAAAATTATTCCTTTATCTATAAAATATAATTAGGGTAAAATTATTGCATTTACCAATTTCAAAACAATACTATGTCGAATTGTCCTACTTAAGTGTTTGGAGATCCCTATCAATAACCTTAATTACTTATATTGACCAGAATCCATAAGTCGCTAAAAAATCAACAAACAAAATATAAAACATTTTTTATATTCGCTTACAAATACGTGCTCATATATATTCACTCAAACTCATTCTAGGGTACTACCGACCCTTTCTCTAATGAGTTACCGCATCAAAGCCAAGGTTATCGCCAAACCAAAGCTCTGATACCAACTATGAGGACCTATATTTTGGAAGGTTTAAATCAACAATAATCCACACATGTCCGACTTAAACAATCCGAACATAGATGATCAATGGGGTTTATTAAGAAAATTAAGAAAAGAAGAAGAAAACAACATAGAATCTCACAGCGGAACGATAAAATGTAATGATCAAATAAACAGTTCATGAAGCTGTTTATACTATACATTTGATTACAATCTATACAACATTTATCAGAGTTATATATATACATCAAGGATAAATAAATAATGCAGCAGACAACAAGATGCAGGAATACTAATAGTAATAATTTACAAAATCTTCGTCTTCGTCCTCTAGAATAAATCTTCAATAAGCTGAAAACTCAGGGCTGGCCCGAGTCTAATGAAAAAAACACTCGAGTCAGGACTAAAATATCCTTATGTAAGTTCAATAAATATCGGATATGACTTGAGTGTAATAGCGTCAGAAATATTTACAGGATTTTACAACTCCTATTCGATGTATAACATGTGTGCAATAACTTGGAACAGCCTACACCCCTTAATATACCCAAAATGACACACTAAAAGGCGTGATGTGTTGTAGGTATAACTGAAACTAACAGAAACTAATATTCACAAGAAAAATATAGGTAAAAACAACGGAAACCAAAATAATAACTTATTTTTAAAAAAACTTCATATTTGCTTCATAAACCAAATAAGTAAAATACCTAATACAACATACATGCCTTAAAAACCAATAAATCTCATGAAATAACAACTCATAGTCTCAACAAAAATCAGAGTATAAATATCCTTGTTAAGTGCTTGTACAAAGAAAGAAAAACGAAAATAAAAGTAGGGAAATTCATTTCAAAATCTTCTCCAAGAAGCCTTCGAGCAACTGCAATCTACTTCCCTCTCCCTTGATTGTCTAGGGGAAAAAACGGAAAATAGAGGAGTGGGTTAGACTAAAAGTCTGGTGATTGATATTAACTACTAGAATCTTTAAGAATGGTAAAAGTAATAGACCCTTCAATAGTTCTAGTATGTACAAAAGGAAACAAAGGAAATAGGAAAGAGATAAATTGGAAAATACAATTAAACTATTACTCAATTAATAAGATAGGTTTACTTTGATTGTTTGCACTTGTCTTTGATAGCTGTTTGAGTAGGCTGAATTCGTAATCCTATAATTAGGCTGAAATCCTAATTCTACCCTTTGATCGGCCTACTACTCCGTAGAACTTACTACGGACTAGATGCTACTCCATTAGCATCCATTAGCAAACACTTGCAATCACTAGCAAACATCATTCGCAACATGTTCTATTAACATGTTTACATCAAATCCTACCATCCATAGGTAAAATCCTAAGTTGTACCCTCCCAAAGGATAATAAAGGAAAGAACCTATTCAAAACTAAAGATGAAAATAGGAAATTCGAAATGTACTATCAAAGAGAGATGTGAATAAGAAGTACGCATTTTCCCCTAATCAATTTAATCTTCTTCGAAGTTTTTTAACCTATAAGACTCTATCCAACACGAAAGCAACTTGCACGGTCTTCCATAAAGAGCTTCGAAAGGTGTCATTCCAATGCTAGCTTCAGAACTACTATCTTATGCGAACCACTGAAGAAAGATGACTTTCCCAAGTTCTTGCAAAATAAGGAATATCCATTCTCAACGATGTATGTCTTACAATTTTACTAACTCCATTTTCCTGTTCTTCTTAAGTTTGCTCACATGAATCAACATTCCTAGGTTCTCATTAGGGTCCTATACACTCTACGGAAACTCTATTATTACTTCTAAAAGTATTTAGTATTGTATCCTTTGTAGTCTTACCCCATATTCGTTATTCTTATGAAATGATTCCTATCTACTTCACATTAGGAGTTTGGTTCGTGTTTATAGTTCCATTTTAAAAATTAATGTTTCTAAATTTTTAAAACATCAAATCAAAAAATCTTTGTCTTTAAAAAGTGTTATTTTTGAGTTTCTATTAAATTCAAAAATACTTGGTTACTTAACATTATTTCCCAACTTAGAGGGGAAAACTTTCAAATTCTAAGTCCAAAACTTGCTCCTCGTTTTCTTTTAAAGACCTTTTCAGTTTCTATAAAAAAATTGAATTTTCAAATTCTACTTTTATTATGTTTTTCATTTCCAAAAACTTATTTTCTTTTTCACCAAACCATTTTCTTTTAAAATATCTTTAAACTATTTTTATGTGTTTCCAAAACATCTTCTTACTATACTTTACGGTCTCATACCTTAATATATTCGAACTACTTTCTCAAATGAGAAATTATTAAAGCTAAAATCTTCTATGAACCTTTTAAAGGAGAATTTCATGTATATGTGAAATTACAAGGAGCTTATTTTATATTTTTTTGGAATATGCTATACGAAATATAGTGCTTTTCATACCTTGTATATCTCTTTCATGTATTCCTCGTAACTTGCACAAAACTTTTTCATTGGTTTCATAGAAAATCATACCATTATTCTTTTCATTCCAATAAATTAAAATATGTTTAATTTATATTCTTCCATGATAAATATTCTCTAATATCTAACTTACAAATTTCCTTTTAGAAAAACTCATCTTCAAAACTGTGTTAATATTCCCATAACTGCAAAAACACTTCCTTATATTCATTAAAAATAATAAGTGTACTTTACAAACCATTTTGTTTCTATACTTAGAAATTACCTTTTAAAATACCTTTTTATTTGGGTTAAAATGGATGTTTCGTAAAACATCGTTACTACAACCCCAAAAAATACCAGAGTATGGATTCAATTAAATAAGTACCAATCAATCTCATATACCTATGTAAAAATATTTCTCTTGGGAGCCGCTTACTATAACAATAGCGTTATGGCCTATGCTCCACTTATTTTTCACAAAAACGTTTATTACAACAATAAAAGTTGTCATCTACATTTTTGATACTCGATACACTCTAGCCTTTTATGTTTAAAATCTTTGTTTACTTACAACGAAACTAGTGAGTTATATATATATGTATGTATGTATGTATATGTATACACTATATAATTCTTCAAAAAGAATTCCAACTTTTCATTATTTAAAAACCAACTTAAATTTCATACCATTCTTCAAAAACCCTATATTTATTTTCTAAAAGAAAATAATAACAATGAAAATTTTCAATTCTAGCAATTACATTTTTTTTCAAAAATTTCATTTTATTGGGCTTGGCATAAGGTGGATTTTGTCCTAACTAACATAGTACTTCTCTTAAACCTTGGAAATCCCATTTCCTTACTAAAGTCTTTCATTAGATTTATTCCAAGGTACTACTGTTAAATCCACTTATACTAAATAATTATAATTTCTGTAATTATCTACACATGGGTTTTGTAACGACCCGCTATTTTGGACTATTCGCATCCGCACACGTCGGACTTGAATAATTCAAAATACCGTATTGTTAATTTAAATTTGGCAAAACTCAGATATGCAGTAAACAAATAATCACAGAATCACAGACACAGAGTAATAATATGCAGCGGAAGTAAAAGAGATAGTAGTTCATGAAGCTACTATATATATATAAGATACATTAGAGTTTACAACAGAAGAGAAATATGATACATCAAGTACAAATCAGAATACATCACTGGAATCATCGAATACTGAAAGCAGAATAGATGGCTGGATCTTCAAGCAAAGCTCCAACTCCAAAGATGAGTCTCGAAAGCTGATCAACCACTCAGTCTGACCAAAGCGTAAAGCAAAACACAAAACACTCGAGTCAGGATTAATATTCTCATATCAATAAATCCAACTCAAGTGAAATAGCAATCGAAATACAAGTAACTCAAAAGATGTTGGAATCACCATCCTCTAAGGATCCATTAAACTATCTACTATGTAGTAGTGTACGCTAAATAGATAATGTCTATCAGTAATATAAAGTATCAAAATAGTGTTAAGGCGTTACCATTTTCCCCCTTAACACATTTTATAAATGTCATAGTCTATACAGCACTGTAAACTCCACCGTAAACTGATGGGCTATCAGGGCGCACTGCATAGGTATAACACAAAACAAATTTGTAGTGGTCGCGTATATAGGGATACAAGTATGACAAGGCACATAAGGCAATACCCAAGGTAGTGAAACTACCGTTCGCCTGATCCGGACTGGTGAGAACGCATCGCCGCAGCGATCACAACACCGCGAAACAACACTCCTGAAAAGTACGAGGGTGCACCAATCGATAACATATAATGAGTAGTAGTTACGAAGAAGTGAGTTCGCTCGAGGTAGCTAACCCCATTTGGCCCGGCACGGCTCCTGATTTTAGTCATTTCCAATTTGACACAAGTGTCAAGGCTATCCATTATCGTTCTCTTTCTTCAGTCATCACGTACATCATTCCAACCACTTCATTCTGGATCTTCACTCCGCGTATAGTTATTAAAGGGTTTTCGGTTTAGATAGAGAGTATATCCATAACCGATTCCGGTCTCTTTAATAACTTTCATAATTTATTACACCGATTGGTCATTTAAATAAATTTCAAAAACCAAATCAAATTTCAATTTCAATTTCAATTAAGATTCGTAAACCATCTTTCATTTGTCTTTCAAAATCAATTTCCAAAATCTATGTTTCAAAACTCCCAAATTACCATTTCAAAGTCTTACAATTCAGTTTCAGTTTTACGTAAACAATTCAAATATTGATTCAAGTTCATATATAAGTTTTATTCCGAAAATCATTTAAATTAATTTAATTTAACATTCAAACCAATTTAAATTCATTTATCGATTTCATTCAATTTCCGTTAAGTTTATTTATCATTCAAACAGTTTCCATTTAATTCCAATTCATTAAATCAATTACTTAAGTTCAACTTCATTATATCAACTTACAAATTTAATTAAATTAGATTCGTCAAATCAAATCCTTAAATTCCAAGTCTTATGTTTATTTCAATAAATCGCAATTTATTTCTTGTTAAAGAAATTCAACTTCAATTATTTATTTACTTTCTTAGTTACAAATTTCAACTCAAATGATAAAGAAACTAAATTTCACATATTCAAAAAGTTCAATTTCACTTATTAATTTATTTAAGTAAATTTTTCCAAAAATTTAATAAAGAAACCCAATTTCATTATTTAATGAAGTTCAAAGTCACTTAATCAAAAGTTCAATTTCTCTTATCAAAGAATTCAATTTTTATTCAATTATCAAATAATTCAATCTTGTTCAATTATTAAATAATTTCAATCTTAATTATTAATAATTTCAAAACTTAATCATTTCAAACTTAATTATAAATTCAACCTTAATTATTAAATCATTTCAAGCTTAATTCAATGAATTATTCCAAATTTAGTTGTTAACCAATTCATTTCAAAACAACGTCCTTTCATCAGTTATTACATTAATAACTTGTTTCAGATTCCAATATTAACATTTTCCTTTATCAAAATTTACATTCCAATTTTATTTCAAAACTTCATTATTCAGATAAAATCTTTATTTTATTTCAAATCAAATTATTGACCAATCGGGTTTATTTAATTCTCTATCCTAAGTCAAGTTCATTTCGGGTATTTATCATTTCAACCCGATTCCAATTCCAATTCAAAAATCAAAACATAACAAAGGGAACTTGCAATGTGATAACTGGGATGGAGTCAAAGTAAATAAACAAGCAATAACAACAATCAATAACAATCTAATAATTCATTCAAATAATCCCGAAATAATCGTATTAATTCTAGAATCTACACTATCATTTCATGTAGATTAAAGATTACTACATTACGGTTTTTCACTTGTCGTTCAATTTCAATTCTACAACAATCTATCCAATATACGTTCAAGCTTCAAAGTGTAATTTATCAAATTCCACATGTCGATTAACTTAACAATTAAAAGGGGTCAGATTATTCAAATTAACTAGTCAAATTCAACACATATGTCGATTCACATTTTTAAACTATCTACGTCAAATTCAATTGCATAATATTTATCACTTTATACATTACAATTTACATCCAATATAAACAACAATCAATCAATCAATTATCAACCAAACTGGATTATTATCGCATTAATAATTAACAGATAATGGTGTCAGATGTCATAGGTGAACAAATGCAGGTAATAACATATATAACAGTGTAAATAACTAACAGCAACATATTACAATTGTCGTTTCACTTGAAATCAAAATTAATAAATAAAAGAACATTAATCGTGAGTGATTGCTCACCTTTCGAGGCTAGAGAGATGAATAGACAACGAAGTTGAGTCACGGATCGTAAGCACGACTTTCGGAATAACTAGATTGGCACGAATCGACTAGCAAAGCTGTTAAATATGAATCGTCGAAATCAAATCAGAATAAGCGATGAAAGTAAATGGTATTAGTGGACATATATACATAACTATATTCGAAAATTAAACACATAAAATATATAATTAAAAAATCAATTTTAACCATATATTTTTGAAACAATATTTAATTTAACACAGATAAAATTCCATAGATATGCATTTCTAACGCCATCTTACAATTAAATCACATATATTTAAATTCAAGCATATTATCATTTATTTATTATTATTATTATTTTATTAACAACAATATCCAAAATCATCTTTCTTAAATACAACATTTAAAAGAAATCAAATCAAAACATTCAACGCAGCAATAATTACAAAACATGTCCTGCGTCAAAGTTTAACAATATAACTCTATGTGCTACCGAGATCGAAATGGTCTGAAATTTGGTATGCATAAAAATCAAAACTTGTATTTCAAACTGCAAAAGAATCACTTGATTTGGACAAGAGACGAGAAAAGTTACGATGTCACGAACATAGACTCAGGCCACGTTGCGACTGTCAAATATTCAGGTCTGAAAACCTCTCTGGGTCTGACTTTCAGGTAAAAAACAGAGGACTGAACCACCTCGTATGAAGCTAAAATTTTATAAACAGAAAGTAGAGAACTTTATCTTTTGAACAAAAAGGGAATCACTGTATTCCGACGTAAGACGGAAGAGATACGATGCGTCAAACATGAACACAGGTCATGTTTGCAGCAGGGTAAAATAATTCCAAGTACAAAAGAACAGCTGCCTGGGTCAAACTTCTAGATCCTCGACCACTGATCAAACGATATCAGATTTTTCTAAAATTTGACATGCATAAACTAGGTAACTTCGACTATTTTTTAAAAATAGAATCAACCCATTCCGATAAAACATGAGTGAGATATGATATCGTGAACGTGAAGTCTAACTGCTGTTCAGAAAAAAATAAATAAACAAATATCACCTTTATTATAACTTATTCAAACCTATACATATAAAATTTTATACAAACAAATCTTATACAAACCTATACATATAAATCTTTATACGAACAAATCTTTATGCAACTAGTATAAAAATAAACTGTAACCCATATGATTATAACTATAACATCCTTACATATAAAATATAATATATCTAACTCAACAGATACGGTAAGAAAAAAGTAATTTTTTTTTAACAGCATAAAATGATAACGCAATATACTTAAAAAAAAATTTTAAACAACATACTAAAATTTATATAAACGTGTACATATACTAAAATCAATATTATAAAACACAGCACCACTTACATATATATACACATGCAAAGAAGTAGGCCGAGAAACAGCTGTTCACGTCCAAGGTGGAGCAAGGGAGGGCGGGATTGGTGATTGCCGAACATGGTGGAGAGGTGCCATTCCTAGCAAGCAACAGAGAGAGAGGCGGACAGGGAAAGCTGAGGTAGGCTGGTGGGCGAAGGCTGGGAGAACGGCTGATGTGTCAAAGCTAGGTGAAAGAAGAAGGGCATGGTGGGGTGGAGGGAATTGACGTGATGGCTGTGAAGATGATCGTGGCACGGTGTGCGGCAGAGGACTGGAGGTGGTGGGCTTTGCTTGTGCGTGGCAGGGTGGATCGGTTGTGATGCACGGTGGCTTGGGTTCTTGAGTGTGAGAAGTGCAGTGGCTGCTGACGTGGCTCGCATGGTCGCCAAAATGTCGAAGGCGAAGCAGTGGCCATGCGGCAGGCCAGGGTGGTGAGAGGTGATGGTTGAAAGAAAAGAGAAAGTTGTTTCTCAGGCACAGTGGAGTAGGAATAAGTATTTGCTAGAAGATGGGAGGGATGCAAGCAATTTCTTAAAATAAAATCTAAGTAAACATTGTATAATTTACAGTTTCTCACAAATGAATATGCTTCAGGTTAAACAAAGAGTAACAGGTCAGGAGAAATAAAAGGAAGGTAACTGGAATGATGAGGCTATAGAAATAAACACGTATACACTTTATTAATGAACAGATCAAAAATCAAAAAAAAAATGAAACAACATTTGTATTGAAAATTTGAGATAGTGGAATATCAGTGGTCATAGAATATTAGAGGTTTAATAACGGATGGCTTATTTATCTTTAGCCGTTTGAAAATTAGATGGGCATAGAAACCGGTATCGCTGCTACCGTTTTCACAGATTCCGCAGCGAACTGGACTTCAAAACACATAGTTGAAAATACCGTAGAGATCAGCACAACGAGACGATCGAAACGGTATATAGACGTCAGTGGCACGATCGAATTACAAAAATTCGAAATTTTATACTACGGAAAATGCATAAAAATCGCAGAAAAATAAGATCGACGGAGCCAAAGATGTTCGAATTTGGAAAAATGACGAACTGACAACTTGCTCAAAAGATTGTTTAGAATTTTTCTATGTAAAAATATTTTGGTTTTGAAAACGGTTTATTTTCATCGCTTTTTAACTTATTAAATTGAAGTAAATTCACGCACGAAATAAACTTTCATATCTTTGGACGAAAATTTACCAGCTGCTATATTTAACTAGACGCATTACAAATATCAAATTTAAATTTCAAAATTACGTCGTATAAAATTCCACGAAATTTCAAATAATAACGTTAATAAAACCGGTTAAATTTACGGGTCGTTACACTCTCCCTCACTCAAAACTTTTCGTCGTCGAAAAGGAAGGAGGTAGGAGAATAGAATCAACCAGAAAGAAAATAGATTTGAATTTCAAAATTGTTATCCCATTTTAGGTCAAAACTGGAATATCAATATTGTGTGCATTTCCATCACGACCGAACCAAGAAGAAGCAGCCAGCAAGCGTATATAACTCTGGGATTTCACTCATGATTCAAGTATAAAAGTCCATTCGGTATCAAAGGTTTAAAGTTTCATTCGGCAATGTAGAGCGAAATCTCATTCGGCATTCAAGATGCCTTGGTTCATCCGGCATTCCCAATACAAGAGCTCATTCGGCACTCCCAAATATAGAAGTTCATTCGGCATTCCCAACTCACTGCCGAACCATGTACACCTCTTCAATACCGAACCAACTCGTCTCCCCCGTCCTGCCAAACCAACTGCCACCGAACCACAACTCCAACAACCCACTACCGGACGAGAACCAACACCGGACCACCCTATACCGAACCAGGTGACCGCCGAACCAAAGCTTCTCCATCCTTCTCTCCAAGCACGGCCGAACCAAGGAACGCCGAACCAGATGTGCCAGGCCAGATTGTTTCAGCCCAGGCCCACCAGCAGCTATAAACATCCAAGACCCCTGCCTCCAACCTCACTCTATAAATAGAGGGGCATGGCTACAACAATGGCAGACAAGTTTGAGAGCTCAAGCACGGAAGGAACTTTCAAACAACTTTCATATACTTGTAACCAAAGCTTTGTAATTGTAATCTGAAGAGAAAGAGGAGAATAACATATAAAGTGGATGTAGGCACGTTCTGGCCGAACCACTATAAATCTGTGTGTCTTTTACAGTTTAGTCCCTGCTTTTTACATATTTGCATAAATCACCCAAATCGCTAAGAACAACATATAATCAACTAAATCGTACGACTTTGAGGTGTTTGCCCATTTTTTTGCGCAAACATTTTTGGTGCTTTCACTGAGAATTGAACTCAAGGATTCTACCGCTTGGAATTTGAATATGAGAGTTTAGAGATTCAGATTGGAAGAGTCATGGCGAGACAATCAAGCAGAAGGCCAAGGCCAGAGAGATGTGAACATGAAGGAAAATCAAGAGGCTTCTTCAGAAGCTAATCAGGCATCGATCCTGCATGGGGGCACCACACTTGGAGCATGTTGATCCAATCCCAGAGAGAGAGATAAGGGCCTCTGAGCAACCTGGTAAGGAATGAACGCTGATCCAGGGGGCAGGTAAAATTCCCTCCTGAACTCGGGGGGGGGGGGGGGGGGGGGCAGGTCGAAAGAGATGAACAAGTCGCAAACCTCTCACTAACACGGTTAGATCATTTATACATGTAAGCGATCGCGCACGATCCATAGGCATGCTCTGAATGACTACTGACCGCACCATAGTAAGAGTTTACACTTTGACATCCTCGTCTTTCTCTTGCTTTGATCTTGACTTGAACATTCCTGTTGTGGAATTCGTATGATTATTGCTTTGATATTTGCAAATTTACTTGTATGCCCGTTGGATCGCGAACGGTCCACAAGCACCTCTTGTATGGCGATGAACCGCCAAAGTATTTGATTCAAAAACTTCCCCGAACATGAAATCTGGCAAACGATCCAGGGACCCACTCGAACGTGAACCTGGTATCAATCGTACCAAGCCCCTACGGGCACACTTATTCACCTCCAACAGGCACATAAACGATCCAGGAACTCACCCGAACGTGACCCTGGCATCGATAATACCAAGCCCTCCCGGGCACACTTTCTTTCCTCGAACGGCACCCGACCGCGAACGGTCACAACACGCCTCGAACGGCACCCGACCTCGAACGGTCACAATTCGCCTCGAACGGCACCCGACCTCGAACGGTCACAATTCGCCTCGAACGGCACCCGACTTCGAACGGTCACAAACTCGCCTCGAACAGCACAACTCATCTCGCCACAAATGGCTCGATCGCGAAAGGTCGCCATTTGAGGTCCACCCCCTGACCGCCAACAGTCGCACCTTACCACGAATGGCTCGATCTCGAACGATCGTCATCCGAAGTAAGGCGCTTGACCGCGAACGGTCCCATTTCATCTTTTGCCGCGAACGGCACCGGCCGTGAACGGTCACATTTCACCCCAAGTGGCTTGATCGCAAACGTTCGCCATTTGAGGTCCGCCCTCTGACCAGGCTCGGTCACACTTTACCTCGAATGGCTCGATCCCGAACGGTCGTCATTTGAAGTAAAGCGCTTGACTGTGAACGATCACGTTCCACTGCAAATGACTCGATCTCGAACGATCGTCGCATGAATTTAGACGCTTGACCGCGAACGGTCGCACTTCACCTCAAATGACTCGATCGCGAACGGTCGTCAATTGAAGTTAGGCGCTTGACCATGAACGGCTGCGCTTCATCCCAAATAGCTCGATCCCGAACGGTCGTCATTTGGGGCCATATAAAATATCAAGCTCTTTACTGGTTGTCAACAGGATATGAACATCCAGCTCATGGCATTACAAAACACGCCTTCCTACCGCAAGGACATCAACAGGATATGAACATCCATCTCATGGCATTACAAAACACGCCTTCCTATCGCAAGGCATGTTTTGGGGGGCAAAGTGTTATCCCATTTTTGGTCAAAACTAGAATATCAATGTTGTGTGCATTTCCACCACGACCGAACCAAGAAGAAACAGCCAGCAAGCGTATATAAGTCTGGGATTTCACTCATGATTCAAGTATAAAAGTCCATTCGGTATCAAAGGTTTAAAGTTTCATTAAGCAATGTAGAGCGAAATCTCATTCGGCATTCAAGATGCCTTGGTTCATCCAGCATTCCCAATAAAAGAGCTCATTCGGCACTCCCAAATATAGTTCATTCGGCATTCCCAACTCACTGCCGAACCAAGTACACCCCTTCAATACCGAACCAACTCGTCTCCCCCGTCCTGCCAAACCAACTGCCACCGAACCACAACTCCAACAACCCACTACCGGACGAGAACCAACACCGGACCACCCTACACCAAACCAGTTGACCGCCGAACCAAAGCTTCTCCATCCTTCTCTCCAAGGAAGGCCGAACCAAGGAACGCCGAACCAGATGTGCCAGGCCAGATTGTTTCAGCCTAGGCCCACCAGCAGCTATAAACATCCAAGACCCCTGCCCCCAACCTCACTCTATAAATAGAGGGGCAGGGGTACAACAATGGCAGACAAGTTTGAGAGCTCAAGCACGGAAGGAACTTTCAAACAACATTCATATACTTGTAACCAAAGCTTTGTACTTGTAATCTGAAGAGAAAGAGGAGAATAACATATAAAGTGGATGTAGGCACGTTCTGACCGAACCACTATAAATCTGTGTGTTTTTTACAGTTTAGTCCCTGCTTTTTACATATTTGCATAAATCACCTAAATCGCTAAGAACAACATATAATCAACTAAATCGTACGACTTTGAGGTGTTTGCCCATTTTTTGCGCAAACATTTTTGGTGCTTTCACTGAGAATTGAACTCAAGGATTCTACCGCTTGGAATTTGAATATGAGAGTTTAGAGATTCAGATTGGAAGAGTCATGGCGAGACAATCAAGCAGAAGGACAAGGCCGGAGAGATGTGAACATGAAGGAAAATCAAGAGGCTTCTTCAGAAGCTAATCAGGCATCGATCCTGCATGGGGGCACCACACTTGGAGCATGTTGATCCAATCCCAGAGAGAGAGATAAGGGCCTCTGAGCAACCTGGTAAGGAATGAACGCTGATCCAGGGGGCAAGTAAAATTCCCTCCTGAACTCGGGGGGGGGGGGGGGGGGCAGGTCGAAAGAGATGAACAAGTCGCAAACCTCTCACTAACACGGTTAGATCATTTACACATGTAAGCGATCACGCACGATCCATAGGCATGCTCTGAATGACTACTGACCGCACCATAGTAAGAGTTTACACTTTGACATCCTCGTCTTTCTCTTGCTTTGATCTTGACTTGAACATTCCTGTTGTGGAATTCGTATGATTATTGCTTTGATATTTGCATATTTACTTGTATGCCCGTTGGATCGCGAACGGTCCACAAGCATCTCTTGTATGGCGATGAACCGCCAAAGTATTTGATTCAGAAACTCCCCCGAACATGAAATCTGGCAAACGATCCAGGGACCCACTCGAACGTGAACCTGGTATCAACAATACCAAGCCCCTACGGGCACACTTATTCGCCTCCAAATGCACATAAACGATCCAGGAACTCACCCGAACGTGACCCTGGCATCGATAATACCAAGCCCTCCCGGGCACACTTTCTTGCCTCGAACGGCACCCGACCGCGAACGGTCACAACTCGCCTCGAACGGCACCCGACCTCGAACGGTCATAATTCGCCTCGAACGGCACCCGACCTCGAACGGTCACAACTCGCCTCGAATGGAACCCGACTTCGAACAGTCACAAACTCGCCTCGAACGGCACAACTCATCTCGCCACAAATGGCTCGATCGCGAAAGGTCTCCATTTGAGGTCCACCGCCTGACCGCCAACAGTCGCACCTTACCACGAATGGCTCGATCTCGAACGATCGTCATCCGAAGTAAGGCGCTTGACCGCGAACGGTCCCATTTCATCTTTTGCCGCGAACGGCACCGACCGTGAACGATCACATTTCACCCCAAGTGGCTTGATCGCGAACGGTCGCCATTTGAGGTCCGCCCTCTGACCGGGCTCGGTCGCACTTTACCTCGAATGGCTCGATCCCGAACGGTCGTCATTTGAAGTAAAGAGCTTGACCGTGAACGATCACAATCCACCGCAAATGACTCGATCTCGAACGATCGTCGCATGAATTTAGACGCTTGACCGTGAACGGTCGCACTTCACCTCAAATGACTCGATCGCGAACGGTCGTCAATTGAAGTTAGGCGCTTGACCATGAACGGCCGCGCTTCATCCCAAATAGCTCGATCCCGAACGTTCGTCATTTGGGGCCATATAAAATTTCAAGCTCTTTACAGGTTGTCAACAGGATATGAACATCCAGCTCATGGCATTACAAAACATGCCTTCCTACCGCAAGGACATCAATAGGATATGAACATCCAGCTAATGGCATTACAAAACACGCCTTCCTATCGCAAGGCATGTTTTGGGGGGCAAAGTGTTATCCCATTTTTGTTCAAAACTGGAATATCAATGTTGTGTGCATTTCCACCACGACCGAACCAAGAAGAAGCAGCCAGCAAGCGTATATAAGTCTGGGATTTCACTCATGATTCAAGTATAAAAGTCTATTCGGTATCAAAGGTTTAAAGTTTCATTCGGCAATGTAGAGCGAAATCTCATTCGGCATTCAAGATGCCTTGGTTCATCCGGCATTCCCAATACAAGAGCTCATTCGGCACTCCCAAATATAGAAGTTCATTCGGCATTCCCAACTCACTGCCGAACCAAGTACACCCCTTCAATACCGAACCAACTCGTCTCCCCCGTCCTGCCAAACCAACTGCCACCGAACCACAACTCCAACAACCCACTACCGGACGAGAACCAACACCGGACCACCCTACACCGAACCAGGTGATCGCCGAACCAAAGCTTCTCCATCCTTCTCTCCAAGCACGGCCGAACCAAGGAACGCCGAACCAGATGTGCCAGGCCAGATTGTTTCAGCCCAGGCCCACCAACAGCTATAAACATCCAAGACCCCTGCCCCCAACCTCACTCTATAAATAGAGGGGCAGGGGTACAACAATGGAAGACAAGTTTGAGAGCTCAAGCACAGAAGGAACTTTCAAACAACTTTCATATACTTGTAACCAAAGCTTTGTACTTGTAATCTGAAGAGAAAGAGGAGAATAACATATAAAGTGGATGTAGGCACGTTCTGGGCGAACCACTATAAATCTGTTTACAAATTTTAGTGAATAACATTTATTATACGCACTCACATTTTATATATAAAGACAATTTATATTATATTTTATCCAATTATCTTAAATTAACAATTTCAAAGATCATAAATTTGAATAGTCATCTATTGTAATCATATTTTATTCAACAAATTTAATTCTTCTTCATTCCAAATTATTATTAAATTTATTCTACTTAATATATCATATCACATATATATTAAGTATATTTACATTTAGTATAACTACTAGAACTATTTATGAATTCCATCGTTATCATTTTATATTGTATAATATTCAATTACATAATTTACTTTTGAAAATTTAGGTAAGTTATACATAACGCAATTGAGCATTATGCCAGTAAAATTTCTAATTTAATTATTCAGGCTTAAATTTTATTCAAAATTTCGATTCCATTTTATAATTGAAATTATCCTTTAACATAAATTTAAGAATTAAATTTCGAGTAACCTCAAATTTATTTAGAGATAAATAAATATATATATAATATATCAAATCTGATTTAATCTGTATATCAATATATATTACCAATCAAATCATACTTTAAGAAATTCAAATCAATTTACTTTTCAAAACAAACTGTAGCAAAGCTACAAAATAGCCTCTCCACTTCGAAACTCGAAAATGAATGTCGATGATGCGGCCGTCATCACCGAAATTATTTTCCAGTGACAAAAGAGAAGAGCACCGATATAATCATTTAAAAATTCTTTGAAAACCATTTCTATTCGAAAATACTTTGGATAATACATTTAAAACCTTTAAACAAAAGTTTTGGAACCACCGGAAATTCAATTCTCAAATTCTTGTTTTAAATTCATTACAAACTCCTAATCAATTTATAACCAAATTTTATACATTCATTTATTTATGTTACAAAATAGTCAATGGTTTACAACAATAATCAAACTTTTTATTTTCAACAATCAATTCATTAACTATTTAATTTTGGAAAATTTATACTTATATATAATAAAATCATTCAACACTATTTTATTCACCAAATTCGAAAATACTATTGTGTCAGTTTGCTCTGTTCAAGTGTTTTGGAAATCCTATCGATAGCGTTGATTAGACGAATCGATCGAAAACCCGAATCAACATCAACAACTCAAACAACACAATATATATAACATTTTTATATTAATTAACCAATACACTTTCTCGCTTGACGATACAAGAATGGATTTCAAAACAAGGATAGGGTTTCGAATTTTGATGGACTCAAATTAAAGAGAATTCTGATTCGAATTCAAGTTCGAAAGAAAAGATAAGATGATTCAATTAACAGAATCAGGAGATGGATAAGCTTATATTAATTTTCGGCAACCTTAACCGGGTCGACCGTAACTTCAAGAATAAGATTGATGCTGAATTCCGAGGAAAATCAACATTCGATCTCAAGAGATGGAACTCAGGTATAGCAGGGAATAGATAGTATCGTAAACCGAGGATACAGAAATCTTCGGTAAATCGATGTCTATTGTAAAGGTGTTTCACTATTACAAATAAATTTGGGATTGTTGAGACCACCGACTCACTATAAAGATCATTCGAAGAGGAGTTAGGGGTTACTCCAGAATAAAAAGAAAAAAAAATAGTGAGGAATATGAATGAATTTCGGAACCGAGGGAACGTTCCAAAATTCAAAAGAATTGAGTTAAAAGGAAGGGACTGAAACTCGAATGAGAGTGATTTTGTAATTACATTTACCCCATATGCTAAGTTTTGCCTAGAGCTACCAAAAGCTCTGATAGCAACTGTAACGACCCGCTATTTTGGACTATTCGCATCCGCACACGTCGGACTTGAATAATTCAAAATACCGAATTGTTAATTTAAATTTGGCAAAACTCAGATATACAGTAAACAAATAATCACAGAATCACAGACACAGAGTAATAATATGCAGCGGAAGTAAAAGAGATAGTAGTTCATGAAGCTACTATATATATATATAAGATACATCAGAGTTTACAACAGAAGAGAAATATGATACATCAAGTACAAATCAGAATACATCACTAGAATCATCGAATACTGAAAGCAGAATAGATGGCTGGATCTTCAAGCAAAGCTCCAACTCCAAAGATGAGTCTCGAAAGCTGATCAATCACTCAGTCTGACCCGAGCGTAAAGCAAAACACAAAACACTCGAGTCAGGATTAATATTCTCATATCAATAAATCCAACTCAAGTGAAATAGCAATCGAAATACAAGTAACTCAAAGGATGTTGGAATCACCATCCTCTAAGGATCCGTTAAACTATCTACTACGTAGTAGTGTACGCTAAATAGATAATGTCTATCAGTAATATAAAGTATCAAAATAGTGTTAAGGCGTTACCATTATCCCCCTTAACACATTTTATAAATGTCATAGTCTATACAGCACTGTAAACTCCACCGTAAACTGATGGGCTATCAGGGAGTACTCCATAGGTATAACACAAAACAAATTCGTAGTGGTCGCGTATATAGGGATACAAGTATGACAAGGCATATGAGGCAATACCCAAGGTAGTGAAACTACCGTTCGCCTGATCCGGACTGGTGAGAACGCATCGCCGCAGCGATCGCAACACCACGAAACAACACTCCTGAAAAGTACGAGGGTGCACCAATCGATAACATATAATGAGTAGGAGTTACGAAGAAGTGAGTTCGCTCGAGGTGGCTAACCCCATTTGGCCCGGCACGGCTCCTGATTTTAGTCATTTCCAATTTGACACAAGTGTCAAGGCTATCCATTATCGTTCTCTTTCTTCAGTCATCACGTACATCATTCCAACCACTTCATTCTCGATCTTCACTCCGCGTATAGTTATTAAATGGTTTTCGGTTTAGATAGAGAGTATATCCATAACCGATTCCGGTCTCTTTAATAACTTTCGTAATTTATTACACCGATTGGTCGTTTAAATAAATTTCAAAAACCAAATCAAATTTCAATTTCAATTTCAATTAAAATTCGTAAACCATCTTTCATTTGTCTTTCAAAATCAATTTCCAAAATCTACGTTGCAAAACTCCAAATTACCATTTCAAAGTCGTACAATTCAGTTTCAGTTTTATTTAAACAATTCAAATATTGATTCAAGTTCATATATAAGTTTTATTTCGAAAATCATTTAAATTAATTTAATTTAACATTCAAACCAATTTAAATTCATTTATCGATTTCATTCAATATTCGTTAAGTTTATTTATCATTCAAACAGTTTCCATTTAAATTCCAATTCATTAAATCAATTACTTAAGTTCAACTTCATTATATCAACTTACAAATTTAATTAAATTAGATTCGTCAAATCAAATCCTTAAATTCCAAGTCTTACGTTTATTTCAATAAATCGCAATTTATTTCTTGTTAAAGAAATTCAACTTCAATTATTTATTTACTTTCTTAGTTACAAATTTCAACTCAAATGATAAAGAAACTAAATTTCACATATTCAAAAAGTTCAATTTCACTTATTAATTTATTTAAGTAAATTTTTCCAAAAATTTAATAAAGAAACCCAATTTCATTATTTAACGAAGTTCAAAGTCACTTAATCAAAAGTTCAATTTCTCTTATCAAAGATTTCAATTTTTATTCAATTATCAAATAATTCAATCTTGTTCAATTATTAAATAATTTCAATCTTAATTATTAATAATTTCAAAACTTAATCATTTCAAACTTAATTATAAATTCAACCTTAATTATTAAATCATTTCAAGCTTAATTCAATGAATTATTCCAAATTTAGTTGTTAACTAATTCATTTCAAAACAACGTCCTTTCATCAGTTATTACATTAATAACTTGTTTCAGATTCCAATATTAACATTTTCCTTTATCAAAATTTACGTTTCAATTTTATTTTAAAACTTCATTATTCAGATAAAATCTTTATTTTATTTCAAATCAAATTATTGACCAATCGGGTTTATTTAATTCTCTATCCTAAGTCAAGTTCATTTTGGGTATTTATCATTTCAACCCGATTCCAATTCCAATTCAAAAATCAAAACATAACAAAGGGAACTTGCAGTGTGATAACTGGGATGGAGTCAAAGTAAATAAACAAGCAATAACAACAATCAATAACAATCTAATAATTCATTCAAATAATCCCGAAATAATCGTATTAATTCTAGAATCTACACTATCATTTCATGTAGATTAAAGATTACTACATTACGGTTTTTCACTTGTCGTTCAATTTCAATTCTACAACAATCTATCCAATATACGTTCAAGCTTCAAAGTGTAATTTATCAAATTCCACATGTCGATTAACTTAACAATTAAAAGGGGTCAGATTATTCAAATTAACTAATCAAATTCAACAAATATGTCGATTCACATTTTTAAACTATCCTACGTCAAATTCAATTGCATAATATTTATCACTTTATACATTACAATTTTCATCCAATATAAACAACAATCAATCAATCAATTATCAACCAAACTGGATTATTATCGCATAAATAATTAACAGATAATGGTGTCAGATGTAATAGGTGAACAAATGCAGGTAATAACATATATAACAGTGTAAATAACTAACAGCAACATATTACAATTGTCGTTTCACTTGAAATCAAAATTAATAAATAAAAGAACATTAATCGTGAGTGATTTCTCACCTTTCGAGACTAGAGAGATGAATAGACAACGAAGTTGAGTCACGGATCGTAAGCATGACTTTCGGAATAACTAGATTGGCACGAATCGACTAGCAAAGCTGTTAAATATGAATCGTCGAAATCAAATCAGAATAGGAGCGATGAAAGTAAATGGTATCAGTGGACATATATACATAACTATATTCTAAAATTAAACACATAAAATATATAATTAAAAAATCAATTTTAACCATATATTTTCAAAACGATATTTAATTTAACACAGATAAAATTCCATAGATATGCATTTCTAACGCCATCTTACAATTAAATCACATATATTTAAATTCAAGCATATTATCATTTATTTATTATTATTATTATTTTATTAACAATAATATCCAAAATCATCTTTCTTAAATACAACATTTAAAAGAAATCAAATCAAAACATTCAACGTAACAATAATTACAAAACATGTCCTGCGTCAAAGTTTAACAATATAATTTTATGTGCTACCGAGATCGAAATGGTCTGAAATTTGTTATGCGTAAAGATCAAAACTTGTATTTCAAACTGCAAAGAATCACTTGATTTGGACAAGAGACGAGAAAAGTTACGATGTCACGAACATAGACTCAGGCCATGTTGCGACTGTCAAATGTTCAGGTCTGAAAACCTCTCTGGGTCTGACTTTCAGGTAAAAAACAGAGGACTGAACCACCTCGTATGAAGCTAAAATTTTATATACAGAAAGTAGAAAACTTTATCTTTTGAACAAAAAGGGAATCACTGTATTCCGACGTAAGACGGAAGAGATACGATGCGTCAAACATGAACACAGGTCATGTTTGCAGCAGGGTAAAATAATTCCAAGTACAAAAGAACAGCTGCCTGGGTCAAACTTCTAGATCCTCGACCACTAATCAAACGATGTCGGATTTTGCTGAAATTTGACATGCATAAACTAGGTAACTTCGACTCTTTTTTAAAAATAGAATCAACCCATTCCGATAAAACATGAGTGAGATATGATATCGTGAACATGAAGTCTAACTGCTGTTCAGAAAAATAAAAATAAACAAATATCACCTTTATTATAACTTATTCAAACCTATACATATAAAATTTTATACAAACAAATCTTATACAAACCTATACATATAAATCTTTATACGAACAAATCTTTATGCAACTAGTATAAAAATAAACTGTAACCCATATGATTATAACTATAACATCCTTACATATAAAATATAATATATCTAACTCAACAGATACGGTACTGTACTTTATAATACATCTACTGAATAAAGAAAATATGCCGCCACAGCCTAAACACTTTATAACTTCTATATTAAACAGAGCCTTTCATCTTGTAAAACTTATATGCGAACATAACAAAGTAATTAAAATATATATATAACCTATATAAACATTATATATAAAAAAAAGTAATTTTTTTTTAACAGCATAAATGATAACGCAATATACTGAAAAAAAACTTTTAAACAACATACTAAAATTTATATAAATGTGTACATATACTAAAACCAATATTATAAAACACAGCACCACTTACATATATATACGCATGCAAAGAAGTATGCCGAGAAACAGCTGTTCACGTCCAAGGTGGAGCAAAGGAGAGCGGGATTGGTGATTGCCGAACATGGTGGAGAGGTGCCATTCCTAACAAGCAACAGAGAGAGAGGCGGACAGGGAAAGCTGAGGTAGGATGGTGGGCGAAGGCTGGGAGAACGGCTGATGTGTCAAAGCTAGGTGAAAGAAGAAGGGCATGGTGGGGTGGAGGGAATTGACGTGATGGCTGTGAAGATGATCGTGGCACGGTGTGCGGCAGAGGACTGGAGGTGGTGGGCTTTTCTCGTGCGTGGCAGGGTGGATCGGTTGTGATGCACGGTGGCTTGGGTTCTTGAGTGTGAGAAGTGCAGTGGCTGCTGATGTGGCTCGCATAGTGGCCAAAATGTCGAAGGCGAAGCAGTGGCCATGCGGCAAGCCAAGGTGGTGATAGGTGATGGTTGAAAGAAAAGAGAAAGTTGTTTCTCAGGCACAGTGGAGAAGGAATAAGTATTTGCTAGAAGATGAGAGGGATGCAAGCAATTTCTTAAAATAAAACCTAAGTAAACATTGTATAATTTACAGTTTCTCACAAATGAATATGCTTCAGGTTAAACAAAGAGTAGCAGGTCAGGAGAAATAAAAGGAAGGCAACTGGAATGATGAGGCTACAGAAATAAACGCGTATACACTTTATTAATGAACAGATCAAAAATCAACAAAAATGAAACAACATTTGTATTGGAAATTTGAGATAGTGGAATATCAGTGGTCATAGAATATTAGAGGTTTAATAACGGATGGCTTATTTATCTTTAGCCGTCTGAAAATTAGATGGGCATAGAAACCGGTATCGCGGTTACCGTTTTCACAGATTCCGCAGCGAACTGGACTTCAAAACACAGAGTTGAAAATACCGTAGAGATCAGCACAACGAGACGATCGAAACGATATATAGACGTCAGTGGCACGATCGAATTACAAAAATTCGAAATTTTATATTACGGAAAATGCATAAAAATCGCAGAAAAATAAGATCGACGGAGCCAAAGATGTCCGAATTTGGAAAAATGACGAACTGACAATTTGCTCAAAAGATGATTTAGAATTTTTCTATGCAAAAATATTTTGGTTTTAAAACGGTTTATTGTCATCGCTTTTTAACTGATTAAATTGAAGTAAATTCACGCACGAAATAAACTTTCATATTTTTGGACGAAAATTTACCAGCTGCTATATTTAACTAGACGCATTTCAAATATCAAATTTATATTTCAAAATTTCGTCGTATAAAATTACACGAAATTTCAAATAATAACGTTAATAAAACAGGTTAAATTTACGGGTCGTTACAGGTTTTCATCTTTTCTTATTAACTGAACCTATTGTACATCCTCCAGCCTTTGTCTACCTCCCTCTGGGTTCCCACTGTCTGGTCCTAAATGTACAAAACCATTTCTTGAATCCCTATTATGTGTATACATTCTTTATGCCCCAATAAACGCACTTCAAAAGTAATATTGCAAGAACTCCATCTTCAGCTAATGAATGCGAAGCGTATGAAGAACCTCCTTTAGATGAATAACATGCTCTTCCATACTTCTTGGAAAACACCAAAATGTCGACCACGAATACCACCACCAACTTTATTTTAGGACATTTCTAAAAACATGGTTCGTCAAATCTATAGACTAGGGCATGACATTGGTAATCCCAAAAAACATAACTAGTCACTCAAAGAATTCGTCGGGTGTTCTAAATGTAGTCTTAACAATGCTGTCATCAACTACCCTAAGCTGATGAAATCCAATGGTTAGACCTAGCTGAGGAAATATTAAAGAGCCAACTAACTGGTCGAAAAGATCATCTATCTTAAGGAGTGGATAACGATTCTTCTTTTTTAGCTTATTCAATACTCTATAGTCAATGCAAAGTCGAAGAGAACCACTTGCTTTGGTAGTAAAGATGATTGGTGCTCCAAATTTCAATATGTTTCTTCTTATGAAACATTTCTCAAAAGCTCACGGATCTGCTTGCTCAATCCCTTCCTTCCCCTAGGCGCCATATGCTCTATGGTTAATGCTACTTGCTAGCAAAATGAATCCTAAAGTCAATATCTCTCTTAGGAGGGTAGTCCCTTAAACTCCTCAAAGATGTCTGGAAAATCTCTGACGACGGGAACCGGACCTAACTCTAATGATAATGAATTAAGGGAATGAAGTAAGCTCAACATAACTGACCTTTGCGGGTCGCAAGAAATCTCGAGAGTCCTACTGATGCGTGTCTCAAATCTAACGGCTCTCCTCTTGTAGTCTAATATAGCTACATATATATATATATATATATATATATATATATATATATATATAGCCAATCCATACCCAAAATCATTCCATACCCCGAGAATCCCAAAACATAGGCGTCGTAGTAGAATTCTACGCGTAGGATATAAAACACTTACTAACCATAGACAGGAGTGTCGATCCTCCTATGTGGTTTGAAACAAAGATGGGGTCTACTGCTAAAGAAATGTCTAAGTACAAACAATCCACATGAGAACTAGAGATAAAAGAGTATGATGCCCTAGAATCGAAAAGAGTCCAAATGGGAAAGTCGAAAATAGAAATCAATTTTTCTTACCTAGATTTGGTCTGCTACTGGAAGGTGATGTATCCAAAGTTTGAATCTATGCTACTGGTACACCCGCACCATGCCCCGTCCGCTAGGTGAAAATCCTATTCCAGTGACCAGGTTTCCCGCAATTATAACACCTCCCCCTCAACTTCTCTTTCTTGCAATCCTTGCGTAATAATCAATCATTATGGAACTTCACTTTTTTCTTGACTTGCTTCTAAAGGCCTTCTCATTTCCTCTTATCCTTCTTACCCTTTCACCGTGGCTTCTTAGAGCTTATAGGAACCTCCTTAAGCTCTTCTTCTAGCAGCCAAGATATTCGTTGAACACTTTGTCGGTCCTCCAAACCTAATTGCCTAAACCTTTACTCCATATTCTTAAAACTAACTCGCGTCTCCTCGGAATCCTTCGTGCTAGAAAACACACTAGTACAAAACAGATCAGTTGCTTCGCCTCATTTGTGTCGGTTGTCCATAAAACCGACACAAATAGTGTAATTTGTGTCGGTTGTTCATTAACAACCGAAACTATTGACTTAGGGGGCAAGAAGAAAATGTTAAAAATGTAATTTGCATCTGTTGTTCTTAAGAAACCGACACAATTGAAGGGAAACAATAGATCTATTTGTGTCGGTTGTTTGAACAACCGACACAACTAAATAAAATAGCATCGGTTGTCCAAAAACCGACACAATAGGCACACTACTTTTCCCCCAAATCCATTTCAGTCGCCCCCTCTTTTCCCGCGAACGCTAAATTTTAGAGGGAAAATTTGCCCCCCCATCTTCTTCGTTATTTCACTGCCGCCCCATCTTCATCCTTATTTTTTTCCTTCTCTCTACCCATAATAGTGCCGTTCTCTCTACCTTAGTGCCAAATTTTTAAAAACTCAAGTTACTGCTCAATAGTTCATCCTGCGTGATTCTTCGGTAAGTGAATATTTTATTTTATCATTATATATGATAAATAGATTAATTATTTATTTATTCATCTGCGTGTTTCTTCGGTAGTAATTAATTATTTATCATTAACAGTTTATAAACAGCAAGAAAAATTGATCCGTTCCTTTATGCTTTCCATTGGGGATCATGGATTTTATTTTGTATGCTCTTTTAAGAAATTTAATATAATCCTCTTTTAAGAAACTTTAGCATATTATCGCATTAATTCTCGTATAAGGGATGAATAGTACGACCACTATTACTAAGATTGAATCTTCAGTCTCGTTCACTTAATAATGAACTTACTCAATATGTTGAGTATATGAGACAACATAAGAATATGGATATCATTCCATATTCAATTACATACGATAGCTGTATTGTGAAATGTCTTATTCCGCAAGATATGAGAGTTCAAAGAAATTGTTTCATTTGAATATAGAGAAGGGCTGCAGGAAATGGAATTTTCCAATTTATTTGTAGATGCTTTAAGAGAAATGAAGAGATTCCATTTCTAATTTTTTTTATTATAGAGAATTGTCTCCGTATGAATTCTACTTACTTGACTGGTTGTGGGAAAACATAGACCTAGGCATTGGATTACTAGAAGAGATATTTCAACATTTTAACATGATTTTTTTGGACTGGGAAGGAGGGGCAATGGTCAGTAACCATGAAAAGTCAGGATCTCAAAACGTTGGCCAATCGAAAAAGTTTGAATAAGCAAAAGAGGAGCTAAGGAAAGTGATGCAGTTGTATTGCTTGATGAAACGGTGCTAAGACCCATTACTGGGTATGCTTCCGATGAACCATCACCTAACCTGCCTCATCTCGACCCATCGGTTTGCTGCTTAGGTCAATTAGAATTGACCACTGTGGTGATGGATCCTGACACTGAGGCTAAAGCGATGGAATCTCTGAAGTGCTTTGATACCGTAAAGAGTTTTATGATGCTGGATGATCGGGTCAAGGAAAATGACTCCAATGGTGACATTTTTGTCAATGTGTCAACGTAGCATGACATGAAGGTGCATTGGGTGTTGCTGCTGAATGTATCGATTTTGTAACTATAGTAGATGCTGTCGGATATACTGATACGGCTGCAGGTGAGGCTGGCATTGTGAAAAATGATGGGGATGTTACTATTCATGAAGAGGATGCGGGTGGATGTTATGTAATGTAGATAGGAGACACGACTGAAGCTAATTTCAGGAAACTCGATGGTATGTTGGGAACTATCTACAGAAGTAGGTAAAAACATTTGGTGGTAGGGCTGTACTCATATATTTGATTCAATATAAATTAGGTGAATTTTGGATTAGTTACTATAGAGCACCATTTTGATTATGAAGCCTCGGTTCTTGGTGGAACAATCAAGATTATTAGTTAGGCATATATATCTCCACTATCACAAAGTAGAAATATTAAAAACTACTTTTCAAAACAATTATTATACTAATCCTAGAATTAATACTGTAACAGTTGCGACAGTAAGGAAGAAAAAGAAATTATTGCATCTAAAAGTAATGAAAAGCATGCAATGATAGTGACAATGATAAATGAACTTTAATGTTAAAAGAGGGTAAAAGAAACTTTCATACATTATATAAAACAATTATCCACAAGCATTCAACAGTTGATGATATGTAACAGGAGGAAGTAGGCAATGTGTTTAATAGCAGTATTTTTTTTGAATGAAGTTGCAAGAAATGTATGTTGGAGGAAGTCAAGGCAAGGCACAGCAGGATATATGTTTTGTTGAACGAAGTGGCAGCTTGGAAGTAGATGTGCACACTAAAATGTGCACAGAGTTGTGCAGGCAAATTTGAGAAGGTGGTAAGTGGTGTGTGTAATGGTGTCTGCTCTGTTGGATGTGGTGAGGCTTTGGAGGCAGTTAGGTGGTTGCGATGGTCAAGGGGAACTGTGGTTTCGTGTAGCAGTGGCAAGTTGTTTTGACAGTGTTGGTCTGGAGTGTGGAATGGTTGATGGGAAGTTGTAGTTGCTTGGATGGTTGTTGAAATTTAGTGTTTGAGGTTGGCAATGCAGTGTGTAGAAGGCAAAAGTTAGAGGGGTGATGCACTGTGTTGTGGCACGGTATTTAGTGTAGGGTTTGTGACAGTGAAGAAATGAGGTGAGGATCAGAGGAGAATATGCCAGAAGGGTTTCGCTAGTGAAGGCAGGGGGTTGTGCAGTTGAATTTCAGAGCGGAGATGAGGCAGGTTGGAGTTGCAAACCAGTGGCACAATTGGATGAAATGATAAGCAGGCAGGCAATGTATAGGGAGGATGTGTCCTAGTTCACTGTGAAACCGGAGCTGTTTGTGGCACTGTTATGTGCACAGGATATGGCCAGAAATGGTATTTGATGGTGATGCAGCTGTAATGTGGAGGAGAGGATGATGAAGTAGGTCTACAAGGGAGATATGACAACGTGCAGGGGGTGGATGTTGAGCAGAACAGTGGAGTGTATAGGGTGGATATGCAGGTGAAGTGAATGAAGGGGAATGGTGATAGTGTGGTGGAGCAATTTGCAGTGAGCAGTGTATGGTGAGTGGGTTGTTTTGGTGGAGCAATTTGCAGTGAGCAGTACGTAGCACTACAGGAATCTTCATTTTCTGGATTTGTCGAGTCTTTAAGTCGAGCATCGTCCTCTATTGTTGCCTCAACTATTGCACGCTGCCCGTCCTCGATACTGTCACAGAATCACGCTGTCTATTGAAATGCCTAGTAAAGTGTACTCTCAAGACAGACCTTTTTCTGAACTTTCAGTTACTCGGTCTGTCCATATCTTGAGCATTGGACCATCCAATATCTAGAGATACCTTAAAGGGATTAATACATACACAAGTGATTTTTTAGTTTGAACTTTCAAAGTAATTCTTTATTAATTAGTTGAATGTCTTAGTTTACGGGTACTGCTAAATATACATGCTGCATGCAGCACAATATGCTTTAAAAACAAGTGGAACTGTTATAAGCTTTATTTTCAAATGAATCAATGAATTTAAATATATGAGCTTATTGTGAGCTTTATCCAGTAACGGTATATGATCTCATACAATGGTAATCAAAGATGTTAGTTTAAGTAAACTTTGTTGTAATAATATATCAACCTCTGAAAGTTGTGAGACACGGTGCTCGGGTCCTAAGGCAAGAGATTTGATATTTTGCCATTTGCGCACAAGGGTTTCAGCAAATCTGGCTTCCATTTTAGGCATGTCGTGCTCCATGGTTTCTTCTGTTGGCAAATCTGAATTCAAGCAAGGAATGAACATGTTACATTTGCGCTGTCTACAAAGAAATGCAGAATGAAGGGAAGAGATGTTAGTTCAGTTAACATTTCATATCAGTGAATGGCACTTATAAAAGAGTTTTGAATTAAGCCAAGAACTAGCAAAGAAAAAAAAGGATCCATTATTTGTAAATGTTTCCGAATTCCAATTAACTGCACATTCATCATAGTGAGACTTTTGAATGGATCAAATGTTTTACCAACTTATTTTTATCAACAATATAAGAATTTATAAACTAGCTAGGACACCCAAAACTAATGGAAAGAACTACAACATTTGAATATGTAGGGAAAACATTCACAAAAATGGTCAGTTGACAATTATAACTTCTACGAGATTGTAGTGACCAACCCAATTTTAACTCATCATGGTTGCCTATATTTTCGTAATATTCAGATGTCCTTGAAACTCAGGGTGTCAAATTGATTAGAAATGTTCAAGAACAAACAAAATATGAGAATAAAGTCCAAATGTAATTATCGAGTAAAGAAAACCTCATAGATATTAGCATACTTTAAATATACCAAGTTGGATGCAGAAAAGTATTGTGATTTTTTTTTTTGCTTATGCAGTGCGTCTCTAGCAATTTCACATGGATCGTAATTGGATGTATAACGTGAAACGTAGTGATGATGAGTTCTTGAACAAAATGGAAGGATTCATCAAGTGTGCGTTGAATGATCAATTAACAAGAAGAGAAGAAACAATTTTTTGCCCTTGTAGACGTTGTCAGAATAGGAGGAGATTTCGTAACATAGATCAGATCAGGGATCACATAATTCGGTATGGGTTCAAGCAAAATTATACACAGTGGATATGGCATGGTGAAAGCATACTTAGTACACCTAGTTCTAGTAATCATTACACTTATGAGGATGACCAGGAAGGTACCGTGAATAACGAGGTAAATGATGAGACCGATGAGATCGACAATGTTAATGAGATGTTTGATGATGTTCAAGAACATTTGATGGAAGAGCCAAAATTGTACGAAAAAATATTACTTGATGCTGAGAAGCCTTTGTATTCTGGTTGTGCTAAGTTTACAATATTGTCTGCTGTGCTCAAGCTTTTCAATTTAAAAGCAAAACACGGGTGGAGTGATATAAGTTTTACATCATTGTTGAAACTTTTAAAAGACATGCTACCGGAAGGTAACGAGCTTCCTACTTCTAATTACGAGGCAAAGAAAATTATGTGTCCAATTGGCATAGGATACAAAAAGATACATGCATGTCCAAATGATTGTATATTGTATCGAAATGAATATGAGAGCTTGCATGAGTGTCCTAAGTGTGGATTATCCCGTTACAAGTCACGAGAAAATGTTCATGACGACCCAGATAAGAAATGGCCTCCAGCAAAGGTTTTATGGTATTTGCCCATTATACCAAGGTTTAAACGTTTATTTGCAAATAAAGAAAATGCAAAAAACTTAAGATGGCATGCAGATGTGAGGAAGGATGATGGATTACTAAGGCATCCAGCCGATTCTCCGCAGTGGAGAAATATCGATACCATGTATTCTAGTTTCGGCGAAGAAATAAGAAATCTCAGACTTGGTCTTTGCACAGATGGCATAAATCCATTTGGCAATCTTAGCAGTCAACATAGTACTTGGCCGGTTCTTTTGGTGATTTACAATCTTCCACCTTACTTGAGTATGAAGCGCAAGTACATTATGTTGTCTCTTATGATTTCGGGACCACGACAACCAGGAAATGACATCGATGTTTATCTAGCTCCTCTTATTGATGATCTAAAACTTTTGTGGGATAAAGGTGTGCGCGTATTTGATGCATATAGTAGAAGTGAATTTACATTACGCGCCATGCTTTTTTGTACCATAAATGATTTTCCCGCATATGGTAACTTGTCTGGATATAGTACAAAAGGTGCTAGAGCATGCCCAATTTGTCAAGACGACATGGCTGTTGAGCGCTTGCATTTTTGCAAGAAAAATGTGTATATGCATCATCGTAGATTTCTCCCTCTCAATCATCCTTATCGTAAAAAGAAGAAACCTTTCAATGGGGAGATAGAAAGCGGAGTTGCTCGTTTGCCACCAACAGGAGATGATGTATATGAACGGATCAAGGATATTGAAAATGTATTTGGCAAAGCCTTTCCTCTTCAAGAAGGCATGTGGAAGAAAAAATCTATATTTTGGGAACTTCCATACTGGAAACATTTACAAGTTAGGCATTGTCTAGATGTAATGCATATAGAAAAAAATGTTTGTGACAGTATCATTGGAACACTCTTGAATATACCTGGTAAGACAAAAGATGGTGAGAAAGCTAGACAAGATATGTTGAAAATGGGTATTCGAAAGGAGTTAGCACCAGTGGAGAAAGGTAAACATATCTATTTGCCTCCTGCATGTTATACATTGTCCAAAAAAGAGAAAATTAGTTTATGCGAGTGTCTTCGTGGTGTCAAGGTTCCATCAGGTTATTCTTCAAACATTAGTAGTCGTGTATCAATGAAGGATTTGAAATTGACGGGAATGAAGTCTCATGACTGTCATGTGTTAATGCAACATTTGTTGCCTGTTGCTATTCGAGGTATATTGCCTAAACATGTTAGACATGTTATTACAAAGCTTTGTATTTTTTTAATGCAATTTGTAGTAAGGTGATTTATCCTGATATGTTGGATGATCAACAAGCCGATGTTATTGTTACCTTGTGTCAATTTGAGATGTATTTTCCCCCTTCATTTTTTGATGTTATGGTGCATTTGGTTGTACATTTGGTAAGAGAAATCAAGATTTGCGGTCCTGATTTTATGAGGTATATGTATCCGTTCGAAATGCACATGGGAACTTTAAAAAGAAAAACAAAGAATAGATATAGACCTGAAGCTAGTATCGTAGAAGGTACTGTAGCCGAGGAAGTTATTGAATTTGTCACTCAATACCTAACTGACGTTGAACCTATTGGACTTTGCAAGTCTAGACATGAAGGGCGACTTGACGGTCAAGGCATAATTGGGTTTAAATTGATGTCAATTGGTGATGATATGTTTCACAAAGCTCACCTACTTGTTTTACAGCACCTTAGTGAGGTTCATCCTTACTTGGAAGAGCACATGACAATTCTAAAGTCTCAAAATCCTTCAAAGAACGAAAGATGGTTGACAAATGAACATAACCGCTCATTCGTCATATGGTTTAAAGATAGGGTAATGTCTCAATTGTCTCAAACAAATCATAATGTTTCCGATATAATAAAATGGTTGGCGTATGGGCCTAAATTTCAAGTTAGCTCTTATGAAGTATACGCTATTAATGGGTATGTCTTTCATACGAAGCGTCAGGATGAAAAGAGCAAAATGCAAAATAGTGGAGTAAGTGTCGTAGCATCTTCAAGAGAATTTGCTAGTGTTAAAGATAACAAACCAATAAATGCGACAATGTCATATTACGGAGTAATTGAGAATATTTGGGAACTTGAATATAGGGACTTCACGATTCCTCTATTTCAATGTAAATGGGCCGATAACCATCGTGCTGTACAAGTGGATGAACATGGATTCACACTTGTTGACTTTGATCGAGTGAGTCATGATAACGATCCACTCATCCTGGCATCTCAAGTGAAACAAGTTTTTTATGTCACCGACCCAGCTGATCATAAGTGGTCTGTTGTCCTTCCTGGAAAAAGACGCATTGTTGGGATCGACGACGTGGTAGATGAAGAAGAGTATAATCAATTTGACGAGAATCCACCTTTTTCCATTGGCGTAAGTCTATCAGAAGAAGAAGTTGATTTAAATGCAAATTATGCACGTACTGATCACGATGAAGGGGTTTGGATAGCGGGGTAATTTTTTAACCTTCTAATACTGTCACCATTTAATTTGTTCATATGTGTACATTTATCAATCTATTTATAAAAGTCCTGTGCAGCACTAAATTTGTATTATTTATGCACGTACTAAATTTGTATTATTTGTGATTTCTGTTGATGTTACTTCATAGTTCATTGTGTGTTCTATAGTATGCACATCTATTTGTACCTAGTCACTATCCACGTTGGATAGAGACTTGGTGCATTCAAGCTCAATCACTGTATTGTTCTGTGGTGTTACAAACTTATGAATATCAATTACACTGTTCTTTGTGATACCTCCATTACTTTGCAAAACTGAGACGGCGTTATGTTGTTTTTGGATTGAAAATTTTTGTTATTTAAAAGTTAAAACCATTAGCTCGTGCAATGTTTCATATATAGAGAGAAGATTTCATATCCCAATTATTCTTGACCGCTGTCCTATGATATATGCATACAGGTTATATAAGTTGTGATTAAAATTGTTAGTAAAAATGGACATCGCAAAATATTGTACAATTCATTCTTACGTATTATGCAGCACTGGATTTTAACATCTGTCTATTATAAATTGTTCAAATCAGGATGCATATATATTAAAAAAATTGATCTTCAATATCAGTGGTTGAGTAATATGTCAGAGAAGTGGTTTTAAGAAAACTGCTGACAATGCCACATAGTTTATAATAACTGATTAACGAAATGGTCGAACTAAATTATAAATTTGGCACCATATTGCCAAAATAGAATGCATGTAAAATACACATGGTGATATTTAAGTTATTATTCGTTCGTTGAAATATTTTATAACTTTTGGGTGCACATCTATGATACAGGAATAATGGAAATGCAACTATATGAACACACTGAAGAGCAAAACACTTCCGCTACCGCTTCAGAACCGTCATCTAAGAGGAGGCAAAGAGGTCCATCAACCGGAAAGAAATACAGAACATCCGAGCCAAAGTTCGTTGAGTGGTGTGATAATGGCAAACCTACTGGAAAATGGGTGAAGTCTTTTAAGGCGTACGTAGGCGATACAGCTAGATCTAGAATTGATATCAATATCAAGAATTGGGCTAGCGTTAGTCAAGGGCTTAAGGATACCATCTGGGAAGACATTAAGGTATTATAAATTCATTTGTTCGCTTATTAAATTGTCAATTGGATCCTTTGTGTTTGGAGTCATGAACCGCTTTCATTGTTTATCAAATTCATTTTTACTACTTTGACGTTGTTTATTTTTTTTATTACCTCAGACCGAGTATCACATCGACGAAAAAATGAAAAATAATGTGTTAAAAAATGTTTGTGGAGCATGGAAGGGTTTCAAAACAAAATTGGTTAGTGGTTGGATTACGAAGACTAGAGAGCTTCCAGCAAACCATAAAGAGCCATACGAATGTTATGATGGGGTTACAAAAACACAATGGGAAACATTTAAGAAGTATTGTGAAACCGAGGAGTTTACATCTCAACCAAACAAGGAGTTTACATCTCAACCAAACAATGGAAAATTTTTGAATTAGGTGCTTACATCTCAACCAAACAAGGATTTGTTTGAAAATGGTAATGACAAGGTCGTGAATACAATGTCAGATGAGTCTGCAAAATGCAAATCAATCGTGGATGAAGAGATTCTCAAAACTTTAACGAGCGAGTGCAGATATTTCCATGACCTAATACTTCAAATGTTATCCAATGATAGTGCCATCAATGCAATTTAAGTGAATAAGGATTTATTCACATACGATGAGGACTTTGAAATTCATATCACGATGGACGACATTATCCAATTCCTTAGTATGACATGGTTGAATGCATCATGGTTGCAACTTTACATCATATGAGTATTTTTTCCTTAGCAATTTTTTTATATATAACCATCTTAGTTTTTTGATGAATAATCAATTTTTAAAAAACTAGCAATATATGTTTAAATTTGTTTAGGTGGTTAAATCATATGTGCATTGATCTCAAAGTGGAGACCATTGGGTTTATGTGTCCCAAAAAGCTTTCCCAAGTGCGAAAACATCCAGATGCGACAAATACATATTTGTCGAACACATGGAAAGCATTGCAATCTAAAAGCTTACTTTTAGCCCCACAGTACGAAGGGTATGAACATTAAACTTTTAGTAACTAGTTTACAAATTTGATGCCAATTTTAACTTACTATAAATCTTGTAACGCAGGAAACATTGTATACTGCTTGTTTTCCGTGTAGAAATGAATGAGATTTATGTTTTTGATCCTCAGGCCGAACGCAAACATAAACTTGAAATTAAACCGCAAGTGAGCACGTAAGTTGTATATATTTGCTCTCTTATATGAAGTTAGTATATGTGGTAAAATTAAAATTTTATACATGAAATTAGTGTATGTAAATGCGGGTGCCAGAGTAGTTATTATTTAACATTTTCTTGCATGTGTAGGGCCTTCAAAATTTACAAGGCATTCGGTGGCAAGTCTCGAGGAAGTACCTTGAAATGGAAGCATGTTAAGGTGATTTGATTTTCAAACAAAAAATAAAATAAATACTATATATTGTTTGGCATATGAATTCATTTTAAACTAACTATTAAGTTATCTTGTAATATTGCTGTAGTGTCCTCAACAATTAGGAGCAACTGACTGTGTATATTATGTGATGAGGTATATGCATCACATAGTGAAAAACCACAATCAAAGCATCGATTTACAAAAGGTACTACTTTAGTTTTTTTCCTTCATATTATACATTAGCTACATTATAGGTATATTTCGATCAAATCATTGCTGCAATGCTAGTTAAATGCCATGTCTTTACTTACTGTTCAGTTCATGTATTTGAAGAAAAAAAATAAACCGAGAAAATGTGTAGTGATGCACCAAGTCGTTGTTTTAGTTTGACCCGTCATATTAGAAGTTAAACTTATAACAATGAATTTTCATATTACTTGTTACAGCAGCAGGTTTCACCTCTACAATGTTAATGTTTCATCTCAATATAATATTGTTTAATTGTTTATTATTTTATGACACCATGACGTTATGACTAGTCAAATACCAGAAGGTTTTTAACGTTAGATGGACAAGGATTTGATATGTATTGATGAGGCCACAAATTTACAATTTACTCATAACTCTCAACAAATCTTCCTCTTGTTGAGGCATATTTTGCACTATTCAGTATGTATGACATGTATACCAGGTGGTCCAACTTGTTCAAATTTCATTCATAAATGGGTTAACAATTTTTTGCTTTGCGTATGGACCTCAAGTTGTGTGCAATGGTTGTGAGGTTCAAGTTGTGGAGAATGGTGAGTAGAAGTTCTGTGTAGTTGTTATTGTGGTCTAAGGCGGGGTTGCTGCTGTTGAATGTTTGTAGCCGAGTGTAGTCGAGTAGAGGGTGGTTGATGATGGTTTTGATGTGGTCGGTAATGGTGGCAGTATGCTATGTTGAGTGCTTTGGTATAGCTGCTGTGTGTGGTGACAGTAGGACTTGTTGGTGAAGGGATGTTCAGTTAGCAAATGGTAGATAGAAAAATGTGAATAGTGCTTTGACAGTGCTATTGGAGGGATGATGTTGGAGCTTGAGTGATCAGTTGTTTGAGGTGGTGGTGAATTGTGAAATGTTGAAGACAGTGGTGATATGGTATGTTGAAAGTGTGGGGAGTATCAGTTGTGAGTGCAGTTATGAAGTGGGTGGAGCGATGTTGCATGGTTGTTTATCATAGAGTTTAGAGAAGTGTAGCAACGATGTTTTGGGGATGATTTAGGCAATTGATTGAGTAGGCTGCTGTTGATGTAAGTGGCAGTGATTTGTAAACTATTTGCAAATGAAAACAAAGTTAAACAACTAACTAAATAATTAAAATGATCAAAGGCAAAGGCAAAGAAATTTGTGTCTTTTTTTTAAAACAAAACTAAAAAGCCCACAAACCCGACCTTGTAAATAACCTCCAACTACAAGTTGCCGTTGAACTCCAAAATGAAACAAAATCATGACTTCAAATGAAATAAGCTTCAATAAAACAAAAAAAAATCGCCACATCAAAACAGTGATGGTTGCAGAGGGGTTTCAGGTAAGGTTGAAGTGAATGTATGATATGCACAACAGTGATGTATATTGCCAGCAGTGAGTGTTGTACAGAGTTGGGCAGAAGAAGGTGAGATGATCGTTTAGAGATGCTACTGCAAGTTGAAGTGCTGTCGTTAGAAGTTTGCAAGTTGAAGTGCTGCAAGTTGACGAGTATGGGATGGTAATGGGGTACAGTTCCATGATGCGTATTATGATCATTATTTAATATATGAAATCATAAGCCTGGGTCTATTTGCCAAAAAATGATATAAAAAAACTCCTAATATAAAAGTATATCCTAGTCGAACCTTGTAACGACCCAGAAGTTTTAGAAATTAAAATTTGAATATTTAATTTATTTTAAATATAAATGAGTGAATTTATAAGTCAAATAAATTTTTATTTGAATTATTGGATTTAATTGAATAATTTAATCGATAATTTAATATGTGAAATTATGGAAATAATTGAAAATAGGGTCAAATATGATTGAAAATGATTTGTAAAATTTTATTTTATCATATTGAAGTTCGAACGATATTTTAGAACTTTTAAAATCGAATTAAAAGTTTATTTGTGAAAATTGAATATTTTAATATTAAAATCGACTAGTAAAAATAGTCAATTTTTGAACAGTCTCAGAATTGAACGAAACCAGTTCCATTGGATCCGTAATAGTTAGTTATTACCGAATTTCAAATTTCGTGTCAATCGGAGCTATCGTTTGAGCGTGGCAGCTCGAAACGCATCGATTTATTTTTAATTTTAATTTAGCGAGTTAAAATAGCCATTTTTCAAAAAGTCTCGGATTTCGACAAAACCAGTTTCATCGGATCCGTAATGTGATATTATTGTAAGGTTTCAAATTTCAAGCCAATTGGATTTACCGTTTGTCCGGTACAAATTAAAACGCCTAGAAAATCGCTTAAATCGGTTTAATTTAAATTGAGCGTTTGTAGCCATAACTCGCACATACTTCCGAATTAGCTTCCGAAACCTGTTCCATTGTGTCCGGAACGCGGGGTAAACCTTAGAAACGCTGGTTACGGCGCGTAAATCGGAGTTCGGAATTTCCGGATGAATAGTGTCGATCGATTTTCCTATAAATACACCCCCTACCCTTCATAAATTAAAAAAAAAAAATATAAAACCCTAAATTTTAACCCTAGCCGCCACCCACATAACCCACGGCCAGAAACACGCGACATTCATCCCTCAATCTCTCTCAATCCAGCAAGAATTAGCCAAAGTTGTTAACTACAACGTTGAAGAGCATGAAGAGAGCTTTCAATCCATACGGATATGATCGGAAATGGAGCATCGTAGAGGGAGATAAATGGGGCCGTTCATGGCCAGTCACGCACGCGTTTCCCAAGGAGGGAGGGGGCCGAGCTCCACAGGCTTCTGGCCGAGCATGGTTGTGGTCGAGAGCTTCCTATTGCAAGTTGTTGATCGAAGTATCATTGAGTATTGAAGGTGCATAATTAAACCCTAGTTAGGTTGTAATGGGTTTAGGAACACGGCTATTACCTGTAGCCAAGACGTGGGGAAGATGTTAGGGGGGACGGCCAGGATGCAAGGGGAAGGAATCAAGTGGTTGTGATGAAGTTAGGTTATAAGTTTTATAAATTATGTTATAAATCTATGTATATAAATTCGAGTAAAATTTGAAAAATCATAACTTTTTCATACGAGGTCGAAAACGCGCGAAACCAGTTGCGTTGGAATCGTATGGACGAGCACTACGCGATGGAGTTGGTTTGGAGTCGTTTGGAGTTAGTGAGAATTTTGGGTAAAATTAAACGTCCGTTTAATTTTATTCGAAATAAATCGCTAAAACGGAAAATAAAATCAAGGTGAGAACTTCTCACTCAATCGAATCAGTTTCGATTTTATTTTAAATAGTTAGACTTAAAATATTTGAATGCATGTTTGAATGTTGATTGATATCTATTGATTGTTAAAATAGACATTATACGCCGTTAGTAAGCGGATGTTATTTATTAAAAACATATACCGCGAATATTTCATAAACAGTGAAATTGGTATTATATATAATATCAATATATATATATTGGCATATGTATATATTGCAGTTGATGGATTTCCCGTATTTTTTAGCGGATGAGACCCTATTACGCCGTTATTAAGCGGATAATATTTAATAAGAACATGTACCGCGATAATTTCGTACTGGAGCGAAATTGGTATTGTGCTAATGTTTTTGGATGCAGGAAAACAGGTTGGAGGGATCCAACTGGATTCCTCAACAGTATTTATTTGATTTCAGATATTTTGATATTTGATGGATTTTCATATTGATATATGATATCGTTGTAGTCGTGATTGACTATTTGGTGTAGCATCATTGGACCAAGTTTTGGAATTTTAAAATGATTTTTTAAGTGATTTTTGAGAATATACTATATTTTGGAATTGATCCATTTTATATAAATAAACGTTATAATTTTTAAAGTTATAAAAATTATGATTTTTAAGAAATATAGTTAAAAGCTGATTTTTGAAAATAAGGAATTAATGACTTTATAAAATAGTTAAATTGGGATTTCTGAAATAATTGTGAAAAGTTTAAACATAGGATTTATCAAATTTGATTATTTTATAAATCAAAATGATGAAATTATAAAGGAGTTTAAAGACGTTTTTAAAATATTAATATGAATTGATTTATATAAGAGATTTATAAATGGATATTTATAAATTGAGATATTGAAATTATAAAACGAGTTTTTATAAGTGTTTGAATAAATTGAAAATGAATTTCATTAAAGTATGAAATTTATAGAATTATAAACGGTGAAGTTATAAATGAAATTTATAAATAGTAAGATTTATAAATTTTGTGGAGTTATTAAAGAATATATTTGGATGAATAATTGAATCTTATAAGTTATAAGATTTATAATTATGAAGTTCAAAGGAACGATTGTGCAAACGAATAAATTTATAAGTATTTAACTTATAATATGAACTTTTAGTTTATAATTGAGTTATAAACTGGAATAGGTTAATAAAAGAATTTATAAAAAGGAAGTTTTTATAAATAAATAGAAATGGAATTTATAAACGTTGTTTTATAAATTCGCAAATGACTTATTTTGACAAGAAAATTTGTTGAAACCTATAAATGGAGTTATATTCACATTTTTGAATAGTGAGTAATCCTTTGAATTAAAATGAATAGAAGTGATGAAATTTATTAACGTAGTATATTCACGTTTTTGAATAGTGAATAATATGTTAAAGAAATTGTTTTGAATGTGATATTTGAAATTGAATTAAAACGATCTAACGATGTTTTAAAATGTGTTGAGATTCGAAACCATAGATTTCGACATTTATTGTTGAAATAGACGTTTTCGAGAAATAGAAGGAAATAGTAGACTATAACACTGTTGTTATAGTAAATGATTTCCGAAAGGAACTGTTTTGTATAGTATTGGGATTTATATATATATTTTAATTTCGAATCCCTATACTAGTGATTTTGGGTTGTTGTAACGATGTTTTACGCAACATTCGTTTTGGCCCAAATAAATATGTTTAAGAGAATGATTTCCTTAAAGAATGAAATATATACTTATTTTTAACGGAAGTATATTGAATATTTTCCAAGTGTTGAAAATAAAAAAAAAATTTGTGAATTACTTATGAATAAATAAGTATGGAAATGTTTTTCCAATATAAAGTGAATATTAGGGAATTTATCTTTTTGAATATAAATTGAAAACGAATATTATAAATCGAATTGAAGTCGTATATTCATTAATACTTTGGAATGTAAATTCACCATTGAATTTATAAAAGAAAGTGGAATTGGTTTAAAAATAAATATTGATTTATTTTTTTGAAGTATGAAATTATATATCTAGTGAAGATATTTTGGAAAATAAATAATTTGGAAAATTATTTGGAAACTGGTGATGTGTGCATATCAATTGATAGTTCAATAACCGACTATCAATATTTCCCTTTGAATGGGTAATAGATGTGATTTGTTTGAATGTGAATGCTACACTTATTTTTGAATAAGCGCTCACTATTCGGGTTAACCGGGAAAGGACCATGGGGTCGTATAACCCATTCCGAATATGTGATACGTCGTTGTGAATTGCATTGAAGATCGGTGTTGAAGACCCGGTATTTGCGAGAGCGATAGGATGACCTGTCGATTGTCTCTGCACCGAGTTGCAACGGTATAGAGACTCCCTAAGTGATGGGAAATCCGATCAGGATTGTGAATATCCGGATTGCAAGGACTCCTTTGTAAGTGCCTTCGGTTTTGTTCGAGCCCGGAACAGACTTGTATGGATTGTATGTCTGACATTACAAGTTGAGATATAAAGCCGATTTCTTTCAAATATATTTCTGTTGGTGGCGAAGAATTTATTCTTTTAGCTTAACACCCTTCTCTGAGACGTACGAGCTCAGAGGTTATATAGTTGAAGTTATCAGCGATATATTCCCAATTTGGTAATGTGACATGCTGAGTGTTGCTGTAAATGATCATTGTGTTGATTATTGTGATAGGATCATTTATTTGATCGTCTATCTTGGTGATCATTGTGTTGATCATTTGTTGACCCAAAGCATGGCTTTTGTATAAAGTATGTTTTTGTGGACGTGACTTCGTCGAACCTCACACCCCGGAAATGGTCAAAACAGGAAAGATGCGGCAAGGTTATGAGGGGTAGCACCCTTTAGGGTATGTACATTTCCTTCTGGATAGAGGTGGTATCATGGTATGGAGCCCAGATATTTAACCTATGTGGTTACTACGAATTTATTACTTTGTGGTTGTTGGCTTTCGGGATCCCGTGAGAAAGGTCGTTTACGATCGGGGAATGGCGTGCTCGTGTCAGTAGTTACCCAGTTAGGGGTAACTCGGCCTTGTGTTGGCAGAGTTCCGGTTTGGTTCTCGGGGATGTCTTTCCAGAGGCATTCTCATGTGGCAATGGGAAGTTCCTTGGCCTGACCATTTGTTGGAAATCCAAAGAAACAATACGTGACTTGTACGGTTTTAGTTGTATAACCTGCTATGGAATGTGGCGGTAACCTGCTATTGAACATAGTTAGCTATAGTAGGCATAGTTCGAAATGTCTATGTTGGCTAAGATTTATATTCTACTTTCGAAATGAATTTTTCCCCTACACTATGCACTAGTAATAATATCAAATGTTATTTTTAAATGCGTATCAAGCATCTTTGACTATCATAAGGAGAAATCTCCTCCGATTCTGCGTTTGCATTGTGTGTGTGTGCGGGAGGCCTTATGGTAGTCTCATTTTTAAAAGCATTGCGAATTGAAATAAAAATATCTCTCTATTTTGATTTTAGAGATAAATAAACTGTTTTGAGTTCTCACACCAGTCACATGACTGACTTGGAGTTTATTGTTTTCCTTCCTAAACTCTGGGTGCCCACCAATTTTCACACGGGCAGTTAAGAGTTAGGTTTATCAGGATATTCTGGATATTCTGGAGTTGCTGGAGGCAAGCTGGATGGCATGGCGTATTACTAGTTTATATAGTATTTCTTTTTCCGCTGCATTGTTGTTGTTGTTGTTGTTGTACACTCTGATGATATGATGTAATGAAATGTAATGTAATAACTGATATAGTTCTTTGTTTAAAGATTATTCATTTATTATTATATGTTGTTCCGCTGCGAATTGTGAGATTCTGATGTATGTTCTGTTTTGTTTCTTCTGTCCCGTTCTATTTTCTCTTTCTGTTCTATCTTCTATGTTCTGTTTCCTCCCTATTCTCTTTTTCTTTCTATTTTAAAATTTTCTATCTTCTTTTCCCTATCTAAATTTTCTATCTTTCTCCTTCTCTTTTCTTCTTTTCTTTTTCTTAAACCCATAACTATTCGGTTTTTCGGCAACGTTACATTATCGTTACATTTGGTATCAGAACATAGAAGATATTTTTCGTTGTCGAAAAACCGAATAGTTATGGGTTTAAGAAAAAGAAAAGAAGAAAAGAGAAGGAGAAAGATAGAAAATTTAGATAGGGAAAAGAAGATAGAAAATTTTAAAATAGAAAGAAAAAGAGAATAGGGAGGAAACAGAACATAGAAGATAGAACAGAAAGAGAAAATAGAACGGGATAGAAGAAACAAAACAGAACATACATCAGAATCTCACAATTCGCAGCGGAACAACATATAATAATAAATGAATAATCTTTAAACAAAGAACTATATCAGTTATTACATTACATTTCATTACATCATATCATCAGAGTGTACAACATCAACAACAACAACAATGCAGCGGAAAAAGAAATACTATATAAACTAGTAATACGCCATGCCATCCAGCTTGCCTCCAGCAACTCCAGAATATCCAGAATATCCTGATAAACCTAACTCTTAACTGCCCGTGTGAAAATTGGTGGGCACCCAGAGTTTAGGAAGGAAAACAATAAACTCCAAGTCAGTCATGTGACTGGTGTGAGAACTCAAAACAGTTTATTTATCTTTAAAATCAAAATAGAGAGATATTTTTATTTCAATTCACAATGCTTTTAAAAATGAGACTACCATAAGGCCTCCCGCACACACACACAATGCAAACGCAGAATCGGAGGAGATTTCTCCTTATGATAGTCAAAGATGCTTGATACGCATTTAAAAATAACATTTGATATTATTACTAGTGCATAGTGTAGGGAAAAATTCATTTCGAAAGTAGAATATAAATCTTAGCCAACATAGACATTTCGAACTATGCCTACTATAGCTAACTATGTTCAATAGCAGGTTACCGCCACATTCCATAGCAGGTTATACAACTAAAACCGTACAAGTCACGTATTGTTTCTTTGGATTTCCAACAAATGGTCAGGCCAAGGAACTTCCCATTGCCACATGAGAATGCCTCTGGAAAGACATCCCCGAGAACCAAACCGGAACTCTGCCAACACAAGGCCGGGTTACCCCTAACTGGGTAACTACTGACACGAGCACGCCATTCCCCGATCGTAAACGACCTTTCTCACAGGATCCCGAAAGCCAACAACCACAAAGTAATAAATTCGTAGTAACCACATAGGTTAAATATCTGGGCTCCATACCATGATACCACCTCTATCCAGAAGGAAATGTACATACCCTAAAGGGTGCTACCCCTCATAACCTTGCCGCATCTTTCCTGTTTTGACCATTTCCGGGGTGTGAGGTTCGACGAAGTCACGTCCACAAAAACATACTTTATACAAAAGCCATGCTTTGGGTCAACAAATGATCAACACAATGATCACCAAGATAGACGATCAAATAAATGATCCTATCACAATAATCAACACAATGATCATTTACAGTAACACTCAGCATGTCACATTACCAAATTGGGAATATATCGCTGATAACTTCAACTATATAACCTCTGAGCTCGTACGTCTCAGAGAAGGGTGTTAAGCTAAAAGAATAAATTCTTCGCCACCAACAGAAATATATTTGAAGGAAATCGGCTTTATATCTCAACTTGTAATGTCAGACATACAATCTATACAAGTCTGTTCCGGGCTCGAACAAAACCGAAGGCACTTACAAAGGAGTCCTTGCAATCCGGATATTCACAATCCTGATCGGATTTCCCATCACTTAGGGAGTCTCTATACCGTTGCAACTCGGTGCAGAGACAATCGACAGGTCATCCTATCGCTCTCGCAAATACCGGTTCTTCAACACCGATCTTCAGTGCAATTCACAACGACGTATCACATATTCGGAATGGGTTATACGACCCCATGGTCCTTTCCCGGTTAACCCGAATAGTGAGCGCTTATTCAAAAATAAGTGTAGCATTCACATTCAAACAAATCACATCTATTACCCATTCAAAGGGAAATATTGATAGTCGGTTATTGAACTATCAATTGATATGCACACATCACCAGTTTCCAAATAATTTTCCAAATTATTTATTTTCCAAAATATCTTCACTAGATATATAATTTCATACTTCAAAAAAATAAATCAATATTTATTTTTAAACCAATTCCACTTTCTTTTATAAATTCAATGGTGAATTTACATTCCAAAGTATTAATGAATATACGACTTCAATTCGATTTATAATATTCGTTTTCAATTTATATTCAAAAAGATAAATTCCCTAATATTCACTTTATATTGGAAAAACATTTCCATACTTATTTATTCATAAGTAATTCACAAATTTTTTTTTTATTTTCAACACTTGGAAAATATTCAATATACTTCCGTTAAAAATAAGTATATATTTCATTCTTTAAGGAAATCATTCTCTTAAACATATTTATTTGGGCCAAAACGAATGTTGCGTAAAACATCGTTACAACAACCCAAAATCACTAGTATAGGGATTCGAAATTAAAATATATATATAAATCCCAATACTATACAAAACATTTCCTTTCGGAAATCATTTACTATAACAACAGTGTTATAGTCTACTATTTCCTTCTATTTCTCGAAAACGTCTATTTCAACAATAAATGTCGAAATCTATGGTTTCGAATCTCAACACATTTTAAAACATCGTTAGATCGTTTTAATTCAATTTCAAATATCACATTCAAAACAATTTCTTTAACATATTATTCACTATTCAAAAACGTGAATATACTACGTTAATAAATTTCATCACTTCTATTCATTTTAATTCAAAGGATTACTCACTATTCAAAAATGTGAATATAACTCCATTTATAGGTTTCAACAAATTTTCTTGTCAAAATAAGTCATTTGCGAATTTATAAAACAACGTTTATAAATTCCATTTCTATTTATTTATAAAAACTTCCTTTTTATAAATTCTTTTATTAACCTATTCCAGTTTATAACTCAATTATAAACTAAAAGTTCATATTATAAGTTAAATACTTATAAATTTATTCGTTTGCACAATCGTTCCTTTGAACTTCATAATTATAAATCTTATAACTTATAAGATTCAATTATTCATCCAAATATATTCTTTAATAACTCCACAAAATTTATAAATCTTACTATTTATAAATTTCATTTATAACTTCACCGTTTATAATTCTATAAATTTCATACTTTAATGAAATTCATTTTCAATTTATTCAAACACTTATAAAAACTCGTTTTATAATTTCAATATCTCAATTTATAAATATCCATTTATAAATCTCTTATATAAATCAATTCATATTAATATTTTAAAAACGTCTTTAAACTCCTTTATAATTTCATCATTTTGATTTATAAAATAATCAAATTTGATAAATCCTATGTTTAAACTTTTCACAATTATTTCAGAAATCCCAATTTAACTATTTTATAAAGTCATTAATTCCTTATTTTCAAAAATCAGCTTTTAACTATATTTCTTAAAAATCATAATTTTTATAACTTTAAAAATTATAACGTTTATTTATATAAAATGGATCAATTCCAAAATATAGTATATTCTCAAAAATCACTTAAAAAATCATTTTAAAATTCCAAAACTTGGTCCAATGATGCTACACCAAATAGTCAATCACGACTACAACGATATCATATATCAATATGAAAATCCATCAAATATCAAAATATCTGAAATCAAATAAATACTGTTGAGGAATCCAGTTGGATCCCTCCAACCTGTTTTCCTGCATCCAAAAACATTAGCACAATACCAATTTCGCTCCAGTACGAAATTATCGCGGTACATGTTCTTATTAAATATTATCCGCTTAATAACGGCGTAATAGGGTCTCATCCGCTAAAAAATACGGGAAATCCATCAACTGCAATATATACATATGCCAATATATATATATTGATATTATATATAATACCAATTTCACTGTTTATGAAATATTCGCGGTATATGTTTTTAATAAATAACATCCGCTTACTAACGGCGTATAATGTCTATTTTAACAATCAATAGATATCAATCAACATTCAAACATGCATTCAAATATTTTAATTCTAACTATTTAAAATAAAATCGAAACTGATTAGATTGAGTGAGAAGTTCTCACCTTGATTTTATTTTCCGTTTTAGCGATTTATTTCGAATAAAATTAAACGGACGTTTAATTTTACCCAAAATTCCCACTAACTACAAACGACTCCAAACCAACTCCATCGCGTAGTGCTCGTCCATACGATTCCAACGCAACTGGTTTCGCGCGTTTTCGACCTTGTATGAAAAAGTTATGATTTTTCAAAGTTTACTCGAATTTATATACATAGATTTATAACATAATTTATAAAACTTATAACCTAACTTCATCACAGCCACTTGATTCCTTCCCCTTGAATCCTGGCCGTCCCCCCCTATCATCTTCCCCATGTCTTGGCTACAGGTAATAGCCGTGCTCCTAAACCCATTACAACCTAACTAGGGTTTAATTATGCACCTTCAATACTCAATGATACTTCGATCAACAACTTGCAATAGGAAGCTCTCGACCACAACCATGCTCGGCCAGAAGCCTGTGGAGCTCGGCCCCCTCCCTCCTTGGGAAACGCGTGCGTGACTGGCCATGAACGGCCCCATTTATCTCCCTCTACGATGCTCCATTTCCGATCATATCCGTATGGATTGAAAGCTCTCTTCATGCTCTTCAACGTTGTAGTTAACAACTTTGGCTAATTCTTGCTGGATTGAGAGAGATTGAGGGATGAATGTCGCGTGTTTCTGGCCGTGGGTTATGTGGGTGGCGGCTAGGGTTAAAATTTAGGGTTTTATATTTTTTTTTTAATTTATGAAGGGTAGGGGGTGTATTTATAGGAAAATCGATCGACACTATTCATCCGGAAATTCCGAACTCCGATTTACGCGCCGTAACCAGCGTTTCTAAGGTTTACCCCACGTTCCGGACACAATGGAACAGGTTTCGGAAGCTAATTCGGAAGTATGTGCGAGTTATGGCTACAAACGCTCAATTTAAATTAAACCGATTTAAGCGATTTTATAGGCGTTTTAATTTGTACCGGACAAACGGTAAATCCAATTGGCTTGAAATTTGAAACCTTACAATAATATCACATTACGGATCCGATGAAACTGGTTTCGTCGAAATCCGAGACTTTTTGAAAAATGGCTATTTTAACTCGCTAAATTAAAATTAAAAATAAATCGATGCGTTTCGAGCTGCCACGCTAAAACGATAGCTCCGATTGACACAAAATTTGAAATCCGGTAATAACTAACTATTACGGATCCAATGGAACTGGTTTCGTTCAATTCTGAGACTGTTCAAAAATTGACTATTTTTACTAGTCGATTTTAATATTAAAATATTCAATTTTCACAAATAAACTTTTAATTCGATTTTAAAAGTTCTAAAATATCGTTCTAACTTCAATATGATAAAATAAAATTTTACAAATCATTTTCAATCATATTTGACCCTATTTTCAATTATTTCCATAATTTCACATATTAAATTATCGATTAAATTATTCAATTAAATCCAATAATTCAAATAAAAATTTATTTGACTTATAAATTCACTCATTTATATTTAAAATAAATTAAATATTCAAATTTTAATTTCTAAAAATTCTGGGTCGTTACAAACCTTCTATATAACAAGATGATGATAAATTATAAAAAGCAACTCAAGACATGAACAATAAAATGTTATATATGTGTCATGTGCCTTTGAATGATGAGACTATTGGCTCCTTTCTATCTGCCATTGATGGGCTGCTCTATAACCCTACAACCAACTTAACCATCCATTCACCCATCTTCATCATTTTACCTTTCCAGTACATCACCACAATGAACATATGTTTTCAAAGACTGAGCCAGTTTTGCATAATTTGACACAGTATCAAAATTTGCATCTGCCTAAACAAAGATGAATTTCCCATCAAACATAACATTAAGAAGCAGTGGCGGAGGATGTGTGATGATAGTGGGAGTATTGCAGTAAGGTAGGAATATTTGAATGTTTGTGAGGGATTAGGTAGGAGGAGCAGTGGCGGAGGTTGATAAAGTGATTTTAGAATAGGGAATGTTTTTAACAGAGAAGACAGAGAATAGTATAATGTAAAATGAAATGTAATACAAAACAGATGATAAGCAAATGCAATAGTCTGTGAATGAGATGTTATTTTATTGATGAAGGTTTTGAAGTAGTGTCAGTGGTTTTTGGTTCTAGTACAACAGAGGTAGGTGGATGGTATGCGAATTTTCAAGCGATGATGTTGTAATTGTGGGGGATGTGGGTAGATGTAGGTGAACAGAAGTGGATGTTGTTGACAGCGGGTGTGCTTTTGAAGATGGGTGATTGCAGATGTGTCTGCAGTTAGATGGATGTTGTAGTTGGCTGCTGGGGATGGTGGCAGAGAGTTTTTGTAACAATAGTGAATGTGGATGACTGTGAATGACTGTGAATGAGAGTGGATAACAGTGGGAACAGTCAAGTATTGGAGAAGCTTAGTTAATGGTTTAATATTTGTTTGTTTTCTTATGGGAAAAAAGCAGAAATTTGATAATTAGATGCAAAATTTTCAAGCTCAGACATCTATGGGGCAAAAATTTCCATCTATCCTGTTATGAACTGCTTTAATCGCAGCGACTCGGGCAGCGGTGGCTGCCCTATCTGCAGCGGTAACTGCTTTGTTTACTTGGTCTTCTACTTGTGGTGCTTTAATAGCAATTTCCGAAGCTTTTCTGGCAGCCTACAGTGAGAGATATTAAGAAAAATGTCACAAGATTTACTGTTTATAGAAGGATTGCTAATACTGATATTCCACTAAGTTTGTTTAGTGCCTGCTGTTAGCATTGAATAACTCTAACTTATATATATATATATATATATATATATATATATATATATATATATATAGACACACTCAAACTGAAATGTCACAAACTTCTTGATTTACCCATACATAAGTTAAAAGCAGCTACATCCTACATCAAAAGATTTAGAACATATTTGCATCTTCTAGAGTATGCAATTCAATTGAATTTGAGCTCATAAAGTTACCAAGGGTGCAGTAGAAAATTGGGTTAATCATATAAGAATGAAAAGTAAAAAAAATTAAGAAGAAGACAGTGATGTACCTTCGTGTCATTTTAAGAACGAAATGCTTTTTTAATAATAATCCAGGATAAAAAAAACACCTACCTCTCTGCTATAATCACTGAGAATGTATCCGATGAGCTATCATTTAATTTGTTTGCTATAATCACTGAGAATGTATTCGATGAGCTATCATTTAATTTGTTTCCAATATTCAGCTTATGCATGGTTCAACCTGTGTTTGAATTACATTCCTCTCAGACTGATCTTTTATATATATTGCAGAGTATTCATGACTTAATTATTGTCTTTTTGTATAACAATTCTCTTAATTGCAGGACTTTGTACGAGACGGTTCTTATAACCAACAAGAGATAGACGAGGTTCGAGAGAATTTAGCTAGTTATATCATGTATAATTGGATGTAGTTGGTTGTGTACGCTGATCTTTTGTAACCTACGTTGGTATTTTGTTATGTACGTTATGTTTGTGATAGATTATATTCTATTTTGGTCTGTAAACATAAATTATGTTGATGGATAATATAATTATATTTTTTGTTCAATCAGTTCATAGTAACGTTGGTTTATAAAAAATTAAAATTCAATTTCATACTGTTTCTATAATCTTAAACGGTGATAATATTATTATTTTTTTGCTTTAGATATTACTTGTGTCGGTTGTTACTTCAAAGGGAACCGATACAACTTTATATCAATTGTGTCGGTTGAAAAAACAAACATAACCGACACAAATATCAATCATTTGTGTCGGTTGTTATTAAAGAACCGAAACAAAACTATGAACAGCTGTGTCGGTTTTTATAAAAGGACCGACACAATAAATTGCGGTGTGCTTCACTATACAAGCTGATTTGTGTCGGTCCTTTTATAAAAACCGACACAGTTGTTCATAGTTTTGTGTCGGTTCTTTAATAACAACCGACACAAATGATTGATATTTGTGTCGGTCGTACAACCGACACAACAGAAAAATGTCTTTTGTGTCGTCTTCATATGAGTCGGTTGTAAAACCGACACAACAGGGGTTACACAACCGACACAAATGACAAGTTTTGTACTAGTGACATTCTACCCCCTATACTAGCGAAGTCCTTGCATAGCTTAGAAAAGGGGGATGATGTGGGTGGATTAAAGGGATTTCCACCTACCAGAATTGTATTGGGCACATTCCCTTGCACCTCTGGTACCATAGCTCTACGGAACCAATCAACCATTCAAAGCAAAGAGAATTTAGGCTCGAAATAATCGGAAGAAGATTGCGCTGGACTTGAAGGGGATTTTTACAAAAACTCTTTTATACTTAAAAATTATTTCTAAGAGTTCTTTTATCAGAAGGAATCCTGCAACATTAGGCTCTGATACCAAGTGAAACACCCCACACCACTTAATATACCCAAAATGACACAATAAAAGACATGGTGCATTGTAGGTATAAATAAAACTAACAAAGACTAAGATTCACAAGACAAAATATAGGTAAAACCTGCGGAAACTAAAATAATAACTTATTCAAAACAATAACTTCATAATTGCTTCATAAACAAATAAGTCAAATACAAAATACAACATACATGTCTTAAAATCCAATATGTCTCATGAAATAAAAACTCATAGTCTCAACAAAAATCAAAGTATAAATATCCATCTCAAGTGCCAGTACAAAGAAAGAAAAATGGAAATTAAAGTTGGGAAATGCATAGCAGAATCTTCTCCAAGAAGCCTTCAAGCAACTGCAATCTACTGCCCTCTCTCTTGATTGCCTACGGGAAAAAAGGGAAAAGTAGAGGAGTGGGTCAGACTAAAATTTTGGTGACTGATAGTATCTACTAGAATTTTTAAGCAAAGTAAAAGTAATAGACCCTTCAATAGTTCTAGTATGTACAAAAGGAAACAAAGGAAATAGGAAAGAGATAAACTAGAAAATACGATAAACTGTTGCTCAATTAATAAAATAGGTTTACTTTGATTGTTTGCACTTGTCTTTGGTAGCTGCTTGATCAGGCTGAATTCCTAATCCTATAATTAGGCTAAATCCTAAGTCTACCCTTTGATCGGCCTGCTACTCCATAGAACTTACTGCGGAGTAGAGGCTACATAACTCCTACACGGTGGAAAATGGTAACTATGAAAGATATACAAAGCACCCACTATGGACTAGACGATACATAGCTCCCTATGTAGAAGGCAATGGTGTTTACGAAAGACACACATACTAAGCGCTTGGAACTCATAGCGATTACTTAGCATCGAAACGGAAGTCGCACGCGTAACTGCCACCATGCCCACGCTACCTGTTGCTCCCTCTTTCGACCTTTTATTTACACTAGCCAGCATAAGCATACCCCTCGCCTCACTTCAGGATTATGTAAAGCACCTCGTCTCACCTTAGGGTTGTGTGAAAGATTGTGTCCATAGAAAAATAAAGGAAATGTTGTCAGTACCGGTTCCTATCAAAGAATAATGTCGTTGCGCCCCTTGTTTCAAATCCCCTTGATTTGAACTACCATAGATTGACCATTTACCACCACTATAAGCATAAGCGTAACCCTCAGCTCACTTTAGGATTATGTGAAGAACCTCATCTCACTTCAGAATTATGTGAAACACAGTAACCATAGAAATATTAAGGGAATGCTATTTGGTACAGGTCCTGCTCTAATCTTTGCTTATTAACTTAGATAAATTATTTAAATAAACCTTTATTTTTATCAATTAGTATTATTGCTTATCGATTTATCCTAAGTCTTAAAATAAGCACCATAGTTTATCAATTTATAACTTATGTTATAATCATGCTTATTACTTAACCCAAGGTCTATGTGCGAAAATAAGCTTCTTTCTTCTTTTATTCTTTTAAGTTATAATTCTAAGCTATAACTAGGCCAATCTTCTTAATTTGGTCCAACTAATATCATATTTAGGCATAATTTTAGTCCAATTACATTTATATTACAGTTTTTATAATTTACATCTTATATTCCATTTTTAGGTTTCTTATAATTTAATCTAATTTCACGTTAATTATATTCTAATCCATACGCGAAGAAGAAGAAGTAGGAATAAAAGAAAACAAAAAATAGAAGGAAATCCAAGGCGTAAGAAGAAGATGTAAATAACGCATAAATAATAGTAAATATCTTAAAATACTGTAAATAAACTATAAATAAATGGAAAATTTAGAAATAAACTTAAATTAATTGAAAAGAATAGCTAGAAGAAATAGACTGAAAATCATTCTAAAAACTATAAATAAATTACTAAAAAAGTTACTCAAAAAAATTGTAGTAAAACTACAACTATTGGAAACCCTATTATTTTAAATTACTTAAAGAAATTTAAAATAATTACGATAACTCACCTCTGTTCCTTCACTCTTCCCTTTAGGCCTTCACGGGTCCACTTGGGGTTTTTAAATATTATTATTTAAAATGATTTTCGCCTTGGAAAATTATTTCGCTTAAGGTCCTTCTTGAATAGGTGAACCCAATAGGGGAAAATCTTAGAATGAGAAAAAGTGTTAGGCTTAGGGTTCTATTTATAGGGATAGAAGTGGAACTCAGACCGTCGGATTTTGGGATTGAATAGGATGCAACCACGTTATAGGCGGAATAGGGGCCATCAAATGCCGAAATGAAGGACCAGATCGAGTTGAAGAGTGCAAAATATGTCACTAACGTTCGAACGATTGAATGTCGTTCGTTTGCTTAAAAACATGGCGGGTCGACCGAGCGGCCGATCGCCCTTGTGCCCAGGTCGATCGGCCGACAGGCCTGGCTATATATACATATATATTCATGTCTCGTTCATTTTAGCTCGGATTCTGACGTTCTATATATGGAAATTGTCCATAACATTTCCATAGACACAATTGTCTAATTTTGGTGGCTCAATTCAGATAATTTCACAAAGTTATTTTAATAATTAGTTAATTAACTAATTAATTATTACGGGTTAAATTTTGGTTTGTTACATTACTCAAAAGATGTTATGGGATTTTCTATCTCTTAAGGATCAGCCAAAATATGACACCACCAGTAGCACAGACACAATATGTTTTTAAGCATTGTCATAGAGTTTGCATTTGACACCACCAGTAGCACGTCAGTAGTTAGTGATGCGCCGTGATATGACAACACTAAACCAAAATCTTAGGGGTCTCGTATAGGGATAAAAGTCTGACAAGGCACGTGAGGCAATGCCCAAGGTAGGATACAACTAGTTTACCCTTCCCAATTGGTGGTAACCCCTAACGGCCTATCGCGTCCAACACTCCTAAAATCCGAAGGTGCGCACCAAAAAATCACAATGTAAATGATGGAAATAGGAAGAATTGTGTCGACTAAAGGTTGCTAGCCTCATTGACCGGTACGACTCCTGTTTTAGTCACTTCAAATTGACACAAGTATCAGGCCAATCCATCATCGCTCTCTTTCTTCAAATCCAGCAAACGATGCCAAATCCAACTACTTCGTTCTGGAGTCTCCACCATGTACACAGTTGTTAAAGTGGTTCTAATATTAACTTAGAGTAAGCCGATAAGAGGCGCCGGTCTCTTTAACAATCAAACGTCATTTTACACACCGGTTGGTATTTTTACACTTCGAAAATGATTATATTTGATATCAAAATATCATATTCGCTTCAAAATCATCATATTCACTTCACAAATCATATTTTAGTTCAAAATGTCAATTCAGTTCGATATATTGATTTTGCTGAAAAATTTCGTTTCAAGTTACAATTTAGGTTATAACTTCACTTTAACCGAATTCGCATTTAATTCCAAGATTTAAATATAAACATTTCACCTTTTTGACCAGTTTGAATTTTTAGAAAATAGTTTAAATAATTTAATAGTCAAATAGTTAAAATATTTTCATAGAAAATAGTTTGAGTATTAAAAATGGTTTATATAGTAAAATAGTGTGGAGAATCAATTTAATATGAATATTTAAATAAGATAGATTATAATCCGTTTATACTAAAATGATTCATTTTGAAAATAGTTTCAAAGCCAAACCTATTCAATTCCAAATTCCCAATTCAAATTAATCCCATTTTCCATTTCGGTTTAATCGATTCAATTCCGAATTCAAGTTGAATTTTACTTCGATTCCAAATCAATTCCAATTCCAATTACAATTTAATTTCAATTACAATTCCAAATTAGTTTCAATTCCAAAATTAAACCATTTCGATTTATATCAATTCCATGTTCGATTTTCAAAATATCAATTCAAAAGACTTAAATCAAATTTACCTTCAATATCCAATTTAAAATCCAAACCTTCAAATATAATTCAATTTTGAAATATCTTTTTATACCACTTTTATTAAGGAATATTCAAAGTTCGAATAAAAGTCCAATCCTTTAAATCAAAACAATTTCTAAAATGTAAATCATATTTCGATTATAACTTAAAAAATCTCAACTTCAATTATTTAAAACATTTTGTTTACCAAATTTAACTTTCAACATTTCGAGCTCCAGCTCGAAAATAATTCGATTTCCATAAATTCGATTTTCATTTTCTTAAAATAAAATCATTTAAATAAATTTCAAATCAAAAATTTTAAAATCATTTAATTTAACCAAACCATTGTTCGTATATAATTTTCTACCCTATGGCCAAGTGAATCCATTATTTCAATTTAATTTCAGGGATGGATATATATCAATTCAGTAAAAAATAAATGTCGTAGATATATATATCATTTCAACCAATTTCTTAATTTATTCAAAATAATTCGATTTATAGTTTTTATATACTGTAAATAATATACAGGATGATAGCAGGATATATCAAAATAAATAAACACCCAAATCATCTAAAACATCAATCAATAGCATCCATCACCATCAACATCCAAATCGGCCAATAATTCACAATAATTTCATTATTATCAATATTAGGTAATTTACTGGCAATTACATTCCAATTACAAATTTAACTCTCAATTTTAATACCTACAGTCAATTCATATGTCAATTTCATTTTCAAATAACAGTCAATTAAATTAGATAACTTCCCGATTTCATTCAATGAATATAAAAATGTTATAGTACATCGTGAGCGTTAAAAACACTCACCTTTTATTTTTGTTATCGCTTTCACACTCTAATTCCAATTCAATTCAAACGCGTTCGAATTTAACTGAAAATTTCACAAGCTCTAAATTCAGCCAATTCGATTACATAGCAAAGATTTCGTTAATACGAACCTAACGCGACTGACCGCGTTGGATTTGGACCTAAAACGAACGAATTATGAAATTTATAAGAATTTGAATTTATTAAAATAGTTATCACTTAATCACAAATTTAATTTTTTGTTTCCCAGCCCATTAAAGCCCAAGCCCGCTTCCATTCTTCTTCCTCCTTTTTCTTCTTTTGCCTGCGTCCATCATCCTTGTGTGCAACCTTGCACGTACACGACCCTCACATACCATCAGCGACCAGCCCGAAAGAATCCACACGTCCGCCTCATCGATCTTCACTCGCCCATCACCTTCACGCCTCACCGAAACCTCAAAACTGAAATGCAACAATCAACTGCTCCCTCATCGACCTGTTGTAGGTCGCAACGACTATCTTGACACCGCACACCACGAAATCCATCCCTCTGAAGCTTCTCGACCTTCTATGTCCAATTCTGACATCCAATTTCTGATCGGCCACTCTCCTCTCCAAAAACTCAAACCCTAGGAAAAAACTATGCTCAACTATCCCTTGCTGATCCCCCAAGATGATGTCGCAACCTCTAGAAAATCATCCACCTAAAGGCCTCTTAGAAACAGGAATTTTAAACTTCGTTTGGTAATTTTTCACGAAGTATTTAATAAGATATTGCTTTTTAAACTTTGCTTCATCTTTTTATCTCCTTGTTGTGTTATTTAAAAGAAGAGAAGTGTATTAAAGAAGAGATAGGTAGGAACGTGATATAGGATTGTTGGATTTGAAAAATAAGGCAGCTGAAATGAAGAAATGGAGGCTGATGTGAATATATAGTCAAGTAAACATATATATATATATATATATATATATATATATATATATATATATATATATATTAAATTTGAAAATAACTAGCTATAATTTCCGTATCCCAATCAAGACATGCCGCCAGGCATTCATAATATTATATCCCAATTCCGAATGCAATGAAACAAGTTTTGAGACCTAATTCAATCGTATTAAGAAGATAACTTTTTGAACCCAATTATACTATTAAATTTTGATATTAATTTCGACGTGTTTCTATCTCATATGACCAAACGGTAACTCTAAATACTATGAAATTTGAAATTCGATAATAATACAGTATCACGGATCCAATGGAACTGCTTTCGTCGAATTCCGAGACTGTGTCCCAAAAGGCTATTTTTATATGTTAATTAAAAGGAGATGTTTTTAAAATTGAGTAAATCACCTTCAAATTCAAATTAAAAGTTCTATTACCTTCATTCTTATGAATATAAATTTAATAAGACTTTAAACTATTTTTTCCAAATAAAAATCCAAGATTTAAATTATTTTAACGAATTCAATTATCTGATTCAATTATCTAATTCAATAATTAAATTATCAATAAATCGTTATATTTGAAATTCAACCCATTAAATCTATAAATTAACTTTTCAACATTTAAAATCAATTAAATATTCCAATTTAAAATGAATAAAATTCTTTGTCCTTACAAGTCATAACAAAAACATTTTGTAAAATCACTTTAAAAATATTCCTTTCAAACGTTCTAAAATAACAACATTTCATCAATGTTTTTTTTCAAACAATGTTCTTATTATTTCTTTTACAATTTCTTTCGAAACTTTTTATTTTCCAAAAGCACCGGGATTTAATCCTAATAACAACAACTTTTGTTTATAAATTCAAACTTCATGAACTATGTATATAAATCATACAACCAACCAAGGTTAATCAAACTCCGCAAAGGAATAAGCTAACACTATCAATCAATCAAATTTCATAAAGGAAAAATCTAACACGTAACATTAATTAAAATATCAAATGACAACAACCAAATTTAGAATTTTTCTTAGGTTCACAGATTTTCTTAAGTCACATACTAAGTATACAATTATACCTAAGCCCGTATGATATACATAAATCATCTGTACGCTATATTTGAAATGCTTACTTGCTGGGATGCACGGACTCCTACTTCCTAATTAGTATTGTTCACTCGACCTCTCTATGGCAGACTCCGATCAGATTTCTCGATTGGAAACTTTTGTTCTTCTTGCATAGCCATAAACTATGATAGATTACTTTGGCATTATATCGAGAATCTGAATCAAGCATTCGCTAATAAGAGTCAAGTGAGAAATCCTTTTTAGAACTGGTGTGAATCATCCTGAAGCTATGTATTCGAATCCCAGATCAAGAACCGTGCGAATAAAATGATCTACATATAACCTACGTACTTAGTTCGCTTGGTTTCTTAATAATACCAATCTCTTTCTAAATCACTCATATTTTCTATTTAGTGTTCATTCGACACTAAAATTAGATTACTACATATATTTTTCGCCTAAGTTTATAAATATTTACAAAGATCATTCTTTAGAAAATAATAAATAAAAGCTCACTCTGGTTTATTAACTTGTATAATACCCTTCCAGATCCTAAGAGTATATGTAAAACACAATTTTATTTTTATTTATTTGTAATTTACATTTATTTTTATCAAAATTTAATTGGAAGTCCAAACATAATATAGGTCATTTAAAACCAAGTCAACCCGTCGACCTCTTTATCTTGGAGTGCTTCAAGGAAAAAAATTCATGGGTTGGCTCAATATCACTATATAATTAACACAGCTTATATGATTAACAAAAACTATGGTTTTAATTAAATAAGTTTACCAAAACCTTTCAATCTAATTTAAACCATCCAAAACTTAACTTAAATTATTTCTTTTCTATCCAAGAGTTTTAAAATTTTCATTTTTCAAATTATTATTCAAAATAACATTGATTTTAAATTGGTTTCCTTCAAGGAAACTTAAGACTAATTACCCATTTTTTTAAGTTCATAACCCTTTTTGAAATCATACTACTTATATTTCTTTATGAAATAAGTTCAAAAAAAATTATTTACTAAAAATCACTTTGGGTTTATCCCGATTTTTGACTCAACTCGACTACACAATGGTAAAGAGATTAATTTACTAAGTAAGTACTCAGCAACGTTTTCGAAAGTAACATTCGATCGTCACTTAGAAGATTAACCAAATTACCACAAGCATATCGGAATGTCCCAAAGAAGATACATTTCATTTGAAGTTTCACTTCTAAAATATATTTTATTTATAAATACTTCCAGGTAATAATTTTCTCTAAATGTTTTGAAATTACTTTCAAACAAATCCAGGATTTAAAATTCAAAATTCCTTTTTAGAACAAATTTTTTAAACTAAATTCATATAAAATTTCTTTTATATAAAATCATTTCATATTACAATAATTCTTCTTTATTATAACAAAAGTTTCTCAAATATTTATTCTTTAAATATTTTATTCTACCATTTAGATTATTTTAAACAACCTTTATTAAAAAATTACTTTAACTTAACATTTACTTTTAACACCTTATAGTCAAATTGTGAAACCTAATTTATAAAGGGTTCGTTTAATGCACTCACAATTATCAAAAATTATATGCTCATAAATTAGTTGAGCATTGTTAACAATCAACAAACAATAGTCAATGCTCCTAAATTATCTGAACACGACAAATCAAACAATAATGATGATAAATAAGTATTATCATTAACAAACAAACACTAGAAATGATTATATATATTTGAAAATTATTCCTATATATAAAAAATATAGGTAAAATATTTCATTTATCAAATTTTTCAAAAATCAATATCATGTTCGTTCGTCTTGTTTAAGTGTTTAGAAATCCCTATCGATACCGTGGCGTCCATGTCTCAACCAAAATTCATAAACAACTCAATAAGACAATAACCATAATATGTTTTTATAGCAACAGAAAATATGCTCTTGTAATATATAATACTCGCACTCTAGGGTATCACTAACCCTATCTCTAGTGAGCCATACGCTATCAAAGTGAAGGTTCTCACCTAACCTTCAGCCCTGATACCAAATTGTAACGGTCCGCCTTTTCAACCATCGAAAGTCGACATCGAATACAACTATGGTATTCAAATGCCAAACATCTACTCATCGGAAATGCAGCTTGTTAGGTTAAAATAAACCAGAGAGCAGGACAATTAGAATCTCATAGTAGAATAGACAACATATAATATAGTAAAGACGGTAAAAACTTGTAACGACCCAGAATTTCAGTCATTCAAATTTAGAATATTTAATTTACTTTAAATAATGTAAAGTTATTTTTATAAGTTAAATAACATGGATTTCAAATATAATGATTTATTTTATAATTAAATTGTTGAATTTAACATTCAAAATTGTTTAAATAATTTGTAATACCCCAAGATTGTGTAAAAAATTATTTTGATGAGATAATTCAGTTCTGAAATATTTATTAAATTATGATGGGATTTCTGGATTGAATGATGTGCAAGAGTGTGTGTGCACATGCACAATGGAAATGGCACTGGAAAGAATCCAAATTCCTTAGAAAAAAAGCATTTCAAATATGATTTTGAAATGTGAATTAATAACCAAATTAAATATATTTTCTATAAATATTGAAATTAAATATTTTCTATAAAATTGAATATATATATATATATATACAAATTGAAATTAAATATGTATATTGAAATTAGATATGAACATTTTTTTTGCGAAGCAAGGAAAATTAAATAAATGCATAAATCTGTACATAAGTATATATTTTCTTTAAGTAGAAATATGTTGGAACTAAGCAAGAAAAAGCAACATCAAAATGACATGAAATACAGCATAAGTAAGTATGTATGTGTAGGTAAAAATAGCAAAGAGGATTTTCAAAAATGAATAATAATATAAAATGACCAAGTCACATTTTTACCATGACTTGAATAAGTGTGTGGTAGTCAAAAATAGCCGTTTTTCTAAAAAGTAAAAGGAGGGAAGTACTGCCTATAATTAACTAATGCAGACGGGGTATTAAGGATGAAAATGTGAAAATGCAAAATGCAAAATGCGTGATGTTAGGAAGGACAAAAATGGAATTTTGTCTTGATAAAACCCTTGTGAAAATATGCATATAAATAAGTAGTTATAGCCAGGAAAATCATTTTACCCAAGATACATAAGAATAAGAAGGGAAGAAAATATTTTAGAGGAAGGGAAGAACATTCAGGGATTTTCTGGATCAATTAGAAGGAAATATTTGGGTGAGTAATCTCACTATATTCATGGCAGTAAGTCCTGATATGAGGCCGCCAATCTTTTATATTTTTATTTGCATATTTCTGGTTTTGTTGAAAACGGTTTTATTAAATATCTTATGGGAGTTTTTGAATGGTTTTTGATCTGATATAATGATTGTTATAGGTGTGCATGCTAATTTTTCATTATATTTTGAAATGTTAAAGCATTAAACCTAGAAATCATGGAAGAATACTTACAACCAACATGGAATTATGACATGAAAATTTCAATAGAGAAAATGAAGTAAGCTGCATTATACATAGTATAAGTGGTGAGGCTTAAGAAAAAAGTATTGGGGATGCAATAGAGATTTCTATGTGCTGAGTCCCTAATCAAATAGTAAAAACCCACAAGTCAAAAATTGTGATTCAGCTAGATCTTGAATCTGGCTCAATCATAATCACTTACAAATCATAATAACTTAACATGCTATATCTCTATTCTCAGTTGTAAATATCCTTGTATTTGATTTAAAGACAAGATACCTGTTAACAATATTCTTGATAGTAATTATCTGTTTGCCTTTGAAAAATATGATTGCAAGATGTATGGGGTGTTTTAGAAACACAGTGACATGTTCACGAGGCTATCTGAAGATAGGATTAAATAAATACCCTTAGAAAGTTAAGTAGAAATGGTGAGCCAAGAAGGCTGCTGGAATGCTTGTCATATTTGAAGTATGCAAGTTGGCACATGGCTTGTTTAAGCCCTGAGATTTTTGTGCAATGGTGTGAATTAGTTCTTTGCAATGTGTCCCAGTGATTCCTTGATAGCAGATGAGGCCAGAATATACACACACACACACACACACACGTATGTATGTATGTATATGCAACCATTAAATGATGAAATAGGTATATGAGTATCTTCTAGATTTATTGGAGTGGAACCATGGTTGTTCCAACGCATCTATGTGTTACTGATTAATGTGAATGTTTGCATAATTATGTATGTTATTAATGGTTGATTTATGAAGTTATTATACTTGCACAACAATTTCTCTAAAACATAGTAATATAGTAATTTGAGAAATTGCTTAAGCAATAGGCCAGCACTCATGTATTATTTATTTGCTTAATGTCATGAATTTATTAATGTTTCTCATATTAGATCATAGATTTGACCCTTGTTTCCTCATGGCATATGGGGGTGTCTCATTTTAAAATGAGGCAGTCACTAATGCTCTTTCAGGAAATGCAGGACTTAAGTAGGAAAGGAAAGTTATGGCTAATGAGAAAGGATGAATAAGCATGCTTGTTAGTTTTTTTTATAAGAGCATAGATTGATTTATCTGCATGTACTCATCACAATTTATGTTTTAAATTTTTTGTTATGTAATGAACTTACTATGTTTGATTGAACTAATTGTTTTCTGTTGAATTTTGTTATGTATTAAGGTTCGAGAATTGAAAGATTATCTGAATTGTGAACAAGAGAATAGGCTTAAAGCATTATCTGCGAAAATCTGGGGAAAGAAATGTATTTATATCTGAGCAATTTTTATACAAAACTCATATTATGAAATGGTCGGGCTTGAATCATTTAAAAGCAGTTTTGAAGTAAAAGCTGGTTTTAATTTGGAGTATTTTGTAGGTATTTAGTTACTCTTCTTTGAAATATTTTGTGAAAAGATTCAAGTCCATTAATGACCTGTATTGTGAAGTATACGCATACCTTAAAAAAAGGGCTTCAAGTATTTTATAAATGCAAGGCATTTTAAACTGACCTGATAGGAGCTCTAGATGACAAAGACACAAAGGTTAACCAACTTCAAAAGAATGGAGTTTTGGCTAATCATATTGATCTGTAATTTGGTGGTGAAATGCATTTCAAAATACTTTGTCTATTTAGCAATTGTTCCACCAAAACTCTCTTTCAAACACTATTGACAAATATGTATTTTTTCTGGTTAGTATTATCAACCCAGGAAGCATTTTTGCATTCAAGACTTGGTTCACCCTAAAACATAGCGATTTCACACTATTAAAACATTTTCAAGTCAAGTACTTTAGTCATAGAAAACTCAGAAACAATTAATCAAATGATCAATACATGGTGTGTCATATAGATTAAGTTAAGAACAAGAGAGACTCAAAGAAAACATGAATTGAAAATGAAAAATAAAGATATCATTTTCTGTCCTTAATCAAGTATGAAGCATTTTAACTAAACTATGAAAAGACCACATATTCTGAGATTGTCCTGTCTAAATAAATCACTAGTAAATCATAATTAATATGATCAAAGTTATTATGAATAAATATGAGTAGGATCTACACATATATTACAAATATAAAAAATATGGGAAATAAATATGGGAAGATTGATTCAAATTCAAGCCAAACAGAATAAGCTCTCATTTATACTAACTCCGATTTAAACAAGAGAGACACATGCATCTTGATATGTATGTGCATATCTTATGAATACACTGATATATTTATATTGGTAAAAATTTGGATCCTGGATAATATGTAAAATAAAAAAAATCCTTTGAAAATTAAGGTAAAATTGTGAGGGTCATTTCATTTGGTATCAGAGCAAATGGTTGCATTGATTGTTGAATACTATAGAAATATATTATATCTGTTTGTTTTGGCTAAAATAATTTAAATAGGAAAATATTAATTATAGAAAATATTCACAATATACTAATCCCATCTGCCCATAACCTAGTTATCAGACCATGGTAGGAAGGGGATCTCATCACCATGTAGTCACAAGTGTACCATAGATGCTTGATATGCAGGAATTTGTGAGGGTTTTAAGGGATGGAATTGGGCATAGGCCTGAGAATCCACATGAGGAACTTTCAAAAGTATTAAAGGCTTATACAAACTTGGGAGGCAAGAGTTTTGAAGGGACTAAGAATGCGATGTAAATTCAAGCGTGGTTGAGAACCCTGGATAAGATTTTCAATGACATGCAGCTTGATGATCAAAGGAAGAGGCAAGTGGCTTCAAGACAGCTGAAAGGAGTAGCTTTAAGCTGGTGGGAGGTGATTTTAGCTTGGAGAATTGAAAATGAAATCACTTGGAATCAATTCAAGGAGATGTTGGAGGCAAGGTTTGTACCAGCATCAGCTAAAACCACGTTACTTGAAGAGTTTATTAGACTCAGGCAAGGAACTTTGAATGTCACGGAGTATACTCAAAAATTTGAGGGATCATCCAAATATGAAGCAATGCTAGTGGCTGATGAAGCATCCAAAAATGATAGGTATATTAAAGGTTTGAACCCAGGACTTAGCAGGGCCATGTTACCTTATGTTGATAGGACTTTTGATCAAGTAATAGATCTGGCTTTGAAATTTGAGCAGCATGACAAGGAAAGAGAGAAGTATAGAAATTTTAAGAAAAACAATAATAAGAAGAATAAGGGAAGATACCACCCTTATGACAAGAAGAAGGAGGAAACAGATAACAAAAAGGCCATTGACACCGAGGCCAGTGGTACTAAGAAGAAATTGGTTTGCCATCATTGTGGAAAGGAGGGACACATCAAACCAAGGTGCCAAGAATTAAAACGAGGAGCCTTCAAGTGCTACCTATGTGCGAAAGAGGGGCATATGAAGAGAAATTGTCTTGAGAACAAACAGCAAGGGAAATTGGCAAATCTGGAAGGCAAAAGCAAATCCACAGTGGAGACTAGTGTTGAAAATCATGGTCAAGTGGAAGGTACATTACTTATTTGCACCATACCCATAGCAGTAGTATATGATACTGCGGCAATTCACTCTCTAATTTCTTATGAAATAGTTAAGATGCTAAAACTGAACTTCATATTAGTTGAAACCCCATTGTTTGTAGAAAGTCCACTACGGAGTTCTAGTGTTTTAAACATGATTTGTGAGGATGTGGAATTAAACATAAGAGGAAATATTTTTATTTCCAATTTATATGTTTTAAACTACCCAAATATAGGTGTTATATTGGGGGTAGACTGGTTAAGGAAATTTAAAGCCATAATTAATTTAGACTCATCCCATATCATTGCAAAATCTTAGAGGCCAGAGAATCACAATTTTATGTGAAGTAGCTAAAGAAAGAAAATTGTATCATTTAATTGACTTGGAAATGGATCTCAGTGAACCTTCCATTGAAGAAATTCCCATAGTCAATGAATATTTGGATGTGTTTGGGGAAGTTAAGGGTGTTCCACACCATAGACCAGCGGAGTTTCAAATTAACCTCATTCCAAGAGCAAGCCCAATAATTAAGAAACCCACCAGAATGGGGCCAAGTGAACTGAAAGAGTTAAAAAAACCAGCTAGAGGAATTAGAAAGTAAAGGGTTTATAAGGCCAAGCAACTCATGCTGGGGTGCTCCAGTAGTGTTTGTAAGGAAGCATGATGGTACTTTGAGGATGTGCACAGATTACAAGGAGTTAAATAAGGTTACCATCAAAAATAAATACCCATTGCCTTGGATTGATGATCTTTTTGATCAACTCAATGGAGATAAAATATTCTCTAGATTAGACATAGCATCTGGGTTCTATCAGATGAAAGTTGAGGACTCAAGTGTTAGGTACACTGCATTCAACACTAGATATTGTTTATATGAGTTTATGGTTATGCCATTTGGGTTGACAAATGCCCCCTCATATTTTGTAGATTTAATGTATAGAATATTTAGAGATTATCTGGATAAATTTGTGCTAATTTTTATTGATGATATTTTGATTTATTCCAAAACAGTAGAAGAGCATGAAAATCATTTGTATCTGGTTTTGTCTAGATTGAGGGAAAAAGATTTAAAGGCAAAATTTTCAAAGTGTGCATTTTGGAAGGAGGAAGTACATTTTCTTGGTCATGGTATTTCTGCCAAAGGAATTTCTGTGAACCCTAACAAAGTTGTAGCTATCCAAGTATGGAAGAGGCCTAGCACAGTGAGTGAAGTTAGATCATTCATGGGGATGGAAGGATATTATAGGAGATTCATAAAAGATTTTTCCAAAATGTCATCACCACTCACTAATCTTACCAGAAAGAATCAAACATTTGCATGGACTGAAAAATGTGAACAAGCTTTTATCAAGATAAAAGAAGCTTTGGTTAATGCACCAGTATTAAGAGTACTTGAAGGAAATGAGGATTTAATTGTGTACACTGATGCAAGTAGTTCTGGGCTAGGAGCTGTATTGATGCAACAAGATTAAGTAATAGCCTATGCATCCAGACAATTAAAACCACACAAAACCAGATATGCTACCCATGATCTTAAACTAGCAGCAGTGGTGTATGCATTGAAGCTTTGGAGACATTACTTATTAGGTGCCAAATTTAATTTGTACACAGATCATAAGGCACTGAAATATCTTTTCTCACAAAAAGATTTGAACATGAGGCAACATAGATGGGTGGAGTTTCTAGCTGCCTATGACTTAGATATACTTTATACACCAGGTAAAGCAAACAAAGTTGCAGATGCCTTGAGTAGACAATATGCTAAAGTAGCTATGTTGATGATGGAAGAATTTAAGGATCTATCTATACTTGCTGATTTAGAAATTGAAGCAAGCAGTGAGATACATATGGTGACAAATGAAGAAGATGAGAATAAGGGAAATTGAGTTCAATAACCTTACAATCAGATTTAATTTTGAAGGTAGGAAAAATGCAAGAACAAGACCCAGACTTATTGGAGAAGAAAATGCTCATATCAAAAGGGGAAGAAGTGATAAATTACCATGTTGATAAAAATGGTTATATAAGGAACAAAAATAGAATATGTGTTCCAGAAAACATGAAGTTGAAGGAGGAAGTATTGAATGAATGCCATAGGAGTAAGTATTCCATACACCCAGGCAGTACAAAGATGTATCAAAATTTAAAAAGAAATTATTGGTGGAAGGGAATGAAGTCAGATGTAACTAAATATGTTGCAAAGTGCATGACCTGCCAACAAGTCAAAGCAGAGACACAAAGACCATCAGGATTATTACAAACTCTTAGCATACAACAGTGGAAATGGGAGGATATATCTATGGATTTCATAGATGGTCTGCCTAGATTCAAAAGAGGAAACACTAGTATATGGGTAATAGTAAATAGGTTAACTAAAGTGACACACTTTATCCCAGTGAATTCAGAAAGAAATGCACCAAAATTGGCCCAAGTGGTAAGATTGCATGGCATTCCCAAAACTATTGTGAGTGATAGGGATACCATATTCACATCAATATTTTGGAAAAGTTTTCAAGAGGCCATGGGAAGTGAATTATGCTTAAGCACTACATACCATCCACAATCATATGGACAAACTGAGGTGGTGAACAAAATTTTAGAAGACTTATTGAGGGCATGTGCACTGGATTTTGGAGGCAACTGGGAGGACCATCTCCATTTAGCTGAATCTACGTATAATAATAGTTATCGAAGCACTATAGGGATGGCACCATTTGAAGCCTTATATGGCAAGCCATGTTTATCACCTATATGCTGGGTGGAGACGGGAGAGAGAACTGTCTTAGGACCTGAGTATATAAAAGAAACTACAGAGAAAATTGAGCTAGTAAGGAAAAGAATTGCAGCAGCTCAAGACAGGCAGAATAAGTTTGCAGACATGAAAAGGAAATAGGTGGAATATGAAGTAGATGACTTTGTTTTCATCAAGGTTTCACCTATGAAAAAGGTCTTGAGATTTGGCAAGCAAGGAAAGCTCACACTAAGGTATGTTGGACCCTATAAAATTCTAGAAAGAGTAGGCTCATTAGCATACAAATTGGAACTGCCAAAAGAAATGAAAGCAATGCGCAATGTATTCCATGTGTCACAACTTAGAAGATGGGTACATGATAAGGAAGAAATTCTAGAAAAGCCTACCCAAGTATAGATCAACCCTAATTTGGTTTATGAGAAAGAACCAGTAGGGATTTTAGCTAAAGAAGAAAAGAAATTGAGAAGCAAAACTATGAAACTGGTGAAGATCCAGTGGAGTCTTGATCAGAATGATTGTACATGGGAGTTAGAGGACACGATTAGGAAGGATTATCCTAAGCTTTTTGCAAATTAGAGGTAATTCTAAATTTTCTGAAATTTAGTAAGTATAATTGCCATGGTGAATTTATTTGCTTATGCATGTGTTTGATAAAAAAATTTAGAACCAGTTAAATACTTGCTATAAGAATTAGAAATTGTGAGGACACAATTCCTAAAAGGAGGGGTGAATGTAATACCCCAAGATTGTGTGAAAAATTATTTTGATGAGATAATTCAGTTCTGAAATATTTATTAAATTATGATGGGATTTCTGGATTGAATGATGTGCAAGAGTGTGTATACACATGCACACTGGAAATGGCACAAGAAAGAATCCAAATTCCTTTAAAAAAAAAAGAAAGCATTTCAAATGTGATTTTGAAATGTGAATTAATAACCAAATTAAATATATTTTTCTGTACATATCGAAATTAAATATTTTCTGTATTTTACAAATGCAAGGCATTTTAAACTGACCTGGTAGGAGTTTTGGATGACATAGACACAAAGGTTAACCAGCTTCAAAAGAATGGAGTTTTGGCTGATCATATTGATCTGTAATTTGGTGGTGGTGAAATGCGTTTCAATATCCTTTGTCTATTTAGCAAATGTTCCACCAAAACTCTCTTTCAAACACTATTGACCAATATGTATTTTGTCTGGTTAGTATTATCAATCCAGGAAGCATTTTTGCATTCAAGACTTGGCTCACCCTAAAACATAGTGATTGCACACTTTTAAAACATTTTCAAGTCAAGTACTTTAGTCGTAGAAAACTCAGAAACAAGTAATCAAATGATCAATACATGGTGTATCATATAGATTAAGTTAAGAACATGAGAGACTCAAAGAAAACCATGAATTGAAAATGATAAATAAAGATATCATTTTCTATCCTTAATCAAGCATCAAGCATTTTAACTAAACTATGAAAAGGCCACATATTCTGAGATTGTCCTGTCTAAATAAATCACTAGTAAATCATAATTAATATGATCAAAGTTATTACGAATAAATATGAGTAGGATCTACACATATATTACAAATATCAAAAATATGGGAAATAACTATGGGAAGATTGATTCAAATTCAAGCCAAACAGAATAAGCTCTCATTTATACTAACTCTGATTTAAACAAGAGAGACGCATGCGTCCTCATATGTTTGTGCATATCTTATGAATACACTGATATATTTATATTGGTAACAATTTGGATCCTGGATAATATGTAAAATAAAAAAATCCTTTGAAAATTAAGGTAAAATTATGAGGTTCATTTCAAAATTGAACCTAGAATTTAATATGAATAACAACAATTTCAAAAGTTGAATTAATTTCTATTTGAACAAGAATGAAGATAGTAAACTTTTAAATTGTATTTAAAAGCGATTAAAGAGATTTTGGAATTATTCGTTTTAAATAATGTTTAAAATAACCTTCTAGGGCACTGTCTCGGATTTCGATGAAACCAGTTTCATTGGATCGGTAATAGTGAATTATAATACGTCGTCCAATTTCATGGGGATCAGATGTATCATTTGGTCATGCGAGTTCGAAATGCATAGAAATTAATCAAAGGAATTTAAATAAAAATAATTTGATTTTGGAAACCTATCTTCTGAATATGATGGAATTGGATTTCGGTATATATTCCATTGTGTTCGGAATAGGGGTGTAACATACAGAACGCTAGACGGCACGCTTCGTTTGGAGTTTGAAATTTTAACGGATGAATAATACTTTGGAAAATATTCTGTAAAAAACCCTCAACTTTCTTCCATTTGCAAACGCTAACCCTAAATTTATTTTCCCGCCATAAAAAACCTAGAAATCAACGGTCGACGTTGATCAGAGCCTCTAGGGGCCGAATTAGCCTTCGGCTTCAACTTCGGAAACATAGAGCGCGAACATACGAGCTTAACCAACTGTTGGATCATCTATCGAAAAGCCAAGGCGGTGGCCAATGCCCTCTGTTCGAGTGCAGCAAATGGAAGAAAGTTGAGGGCTATGTTGGGCAGGCGGCTGTGCAATAAGGGAGCGCAGTAGTGGCGCACGAGCATGGGTTGGAGGCCGGCGTTCATGGATGGTGGAGCGATGATCGAACGTGAAAAAAAAAAGGTGCATGGGCATGGAGCATGAAACGTTAAGAGGTAAGAAGGTTAAAATGCTTATAACTTATTTAATTTTAGTTAATTAAATTTTAATTATATTGCATAATAATAAATCCGTAACTTTCTCGTGCGATGTTCGTTTTGAGCACGACAAGTTACATTTTGATTGTATCGACAAACGCTGTGGTTTGGAGTTGGATTGGACGAATTCGGAGCTAGTTGAAATTTTGGGTTAAATTGTGAGATAGTTCAATTTTAATCCAAACCAGAATGCTCGGCGATTATTAGAATCAATGTGAGTTATTCTCACTTTTTTGGTTAACCAGGCATATTTTTTGTTGACAAAATTATCTATTGAATGTTTGGATATTTATTATTGATAGTTATTCGCTATAGGGATAATTTACTTATGATTATTAGATGGATTGGATATATTTCCGCCTGGAGTGCATGAGACCCTATTACGTTCTCGTGTAAGAGCGGATAACCCTTTGTATACAAATCTCGCCTCGAAGCGGTTGATTTATATTTTTATGATTTTATACTGTATGTGATGCAGGGTGGATGGATTGAAGGTATCCAATGGGATTCCTCACACTGTTGATTTTATTTTCATATATATGGTGATATATGATATGTTGGATTCCAAATTGATGACAATGATATGGTTTGCTAAATTAGTTCTTTAGCAGCACTGGGCCTCCTTTTTGGTATTTTAAAATACTATAAAATAGTGATTTGATTTAAAAAAAAAAGATTTCAAAAAGATTTTGAAAACGATATATGCTTAAACAATTTATCTTGAATTATTTAAAGGAGTAATTTATTTTAAAATCAAAGGTATGGTTTTTGGAGTAAGTGTTAACTTGCCTTTTGGCAAGGCCGTGACACCAAGAAATTAATTGAGAACCAAGGATAGTTCATCCTGAAGATCGGTTATATAAAGGTTCATTATGGATGCTGGAAAATTTTGTCCAAGTCCAGATTGAGCTACAATCGATACAGTATGACAAGCAAAGTTATGAAATCCAGTATCCCAAATTTCGAATCAATCGGAGTTTGTATGCTAGAGATATTGATCGATCAAAATAAAGGAAGACGGCTATAATTCATATCCATCATAATAAACAGTTGTGCGTATACATGACAACAGCACTTCATTCATATCCATGGAGGAAGGCCTCATTCGTATCCACCTCACTTCTCTGTTTCGTATCCAACACATGTACTCTACTTCGTATCCATAAACTAATGCCACTACGTATCTATCACGTCTATATAGTTCGTATCGGTCAACCAACAGCCGATGCGAATGGGTCACCTAATAAGCGATACAAGATAACACCTCCTACCGATAAAAATAGGGTTGAGGGAAACGATACGAATGGGACAACTTAAAACAATAAGAATAAGGTTGCCTTGCATCGATATGAAGAGCAAAGAAGTATCTTATTACGAAGTATATGGATTCGTATAGACACAGAGCAGTTACAGTCCCTCGATACGAATAAGAAACGTTCAAGAGAAAGACTTGGTCACTCGGGATGAAAAGTGGATCGATCCTAGAAGATAGCGCCATGTCATCTAGCAAACATGTGCAAAATTATGGATACGTACGGAAGTGATATGAACGAATCGATACGAGCTCGGTTGCACATTGGAAACACAAATTTGTATCGATCATAACTCAAAATCTACAAGTCCAATGCCACCAAATTTTCACAAAAGCTTGCATACAACCTCAAGAATGTCCATGATCGATCTCAACCCAAAAGGAGCAATTTTGGATCGATATGAATTTTATACGTATCGATCATTGATCGAGTCGAAATGTCCAGGGATCAATCACGTGGGCCCACCCACGTGAGAGAAGGGGTCTACCGAGATCTGAGCGGGATATTTGCAGCCTACACCTATAAGTAGCATTCCAAGGCCATCATAAAATGGACTCTTGGATCTTGGAACGCTGATACTTTGCTGAAATCATTGTTGTATCTCGATTGTACTATTGTAAACATATGTAACCAGCAAGTAATATCAATAAAACATCAACTTTCCCTAGTGGACATAGGATACAACACCTAACCACTCAAAATCGTTGTGTTTCTATATTTCTTTCTGTCTGTTTTTGGTCTCTTTGTTAGGTTAGCCTCATTTATAATTAATATTCTTTATTTAATCTCTTCAAACTCGCCCAAAGAGTGCTGTGCTTAATTTTGACACAAACACTTTAGTGCTTTCATTGAGAGAACCCAGCTTTTCTCCAGCTCTTTAGATCTATTACCATCGTTGGATTGCAAGAATCTAAGGAGAAGATAAAGATCCCACATTCAGAAGTTCTTCCATTCCTATTCAGATTTGCATCAAGTCTAGGAGAGAGCTTCACCCTTCACCATGGTTACTACAAGGACTACCTCAACCGTGATAGATTGCGAAGGAAGAGATAGACCGAATCCCGCGCAGCTACCTGCCATAGGCCAGAACTCAATGGGACCTTCAGATCCACAAGGCCCCGTCACTAGGGAGGAATTCGAGATTTTGATGCAAGAACCGACCCAAAGTCGCCAGCTTCTTAACCAGTAGATCTATGCCAGCATGGAATTAACCAATCGATTGAATCAGGAAAGATGAAGGAGATTCAGAAGGGATCAAGCTTCCTACTCATCTACTTAGAGCTCTACTTCTTCCGATTACCATCACAAATTCACATATCCCTGACTAGATGGAAGCTACGTGCAAGCTCTCGGGCATTAGCGCACTCTGAATCTTTGTAACGACCCGCTATTTTGGACCATTCAAATCGACACTAAAACCGTACATGTCCGACTTGAAAAATTCAAAATACCGAATTGTTAATTTAATTTGGCAAAACTTAAAATATACAGTAAATAAATCAAACACAGATCACAGACACAGAGTAATATAATGCAGCGGAATAGAAAAAAGATAGTAGTTCATGAAGCTACTATACACATCAGAGTTTAAAATAAAATACATCAGAATCTCTTGAATACAGAAAAGTCTTCAGTATGAGCCGATGACTTCTCTGAACCAGTCAATCTAGAAAACTGAAAGCTGAAACGATAGTTGGATCTCCAAATGAAGCTCCAATCTCCAAAGGTGAGTCTCTAATGCTGTATTACTCGGTCTGACCCGAGCGTAAAGCAAAACACAAAACACTCGAGTCAGGATTAACATTCTTATATCAATAAATCCAACTCAAGTGAAATATCAACTGAAATACAAATAACTTAAAGGATGTTTGGGATGACCATCCTCTAAGGGTCCATAGAACTATCTACAGGGTAGAAATATACACTATTACATCGTGGTCATTCACTTAATTTATACTTCAAACCCAAATGTCAAATTCACTTCGAATAATTATATTTCCCAAATAGTATTTATATATATTAAATGCTGTATATGGTAAAGCACTTGCAATTTCCTTAACTTAACAAATCGTTCACATCAACCTGACCTTTCCATTTAAATTAAATTCAATCTCAATTATAAATCTCAAATCTGGATTTGATATCCTAATTACCCTTTCCATTTCAATATGTTTCCATACTTTAAGTATTTAATATTTCCCCTAAATTTCCCAATCTAGTTTTCTAAATACAAATTTCCAGATTTCGTTCAACCTCAATTTCCATTAAATTCAATTAGTTATCTACATAACAAATTCAACTATCTTGGTCCCAAATACATATCAAATTTTAAACCATTTAATTACAATACAGTTCATGGCTTAAATACTTAGATGTTAAATTTAACAGTTTCATATAGATTCTTGGTTTTTACATCATTATTATTTAGTTTGAACCTTCCCTTATTCAATACCATTTTAGTGACTTTAAATTACATCTTTCTCAAGATTTCTCAAATTTTATTAAACGTGAAATATCTCATTCGATAAATTTCAAATTGATTTAAATAAATAAATCCTTATCTAAACATCATTTTACAATAACCCAAATTTATCTCCCAATCTTAATTGTTCAATATTATTGCAAAATTTTTTCCGAATAAAATTTACATAGATATTTATCATGATTTATGTATTAAATCAAATCTTCGATTAAACTAGACATAATTCTCTATCTTTATCATTACCCTTTATACATGTATTTAAGAATTTACATTAAATAAGACCATATATTTCTTATCACATAGTCAAGTGTTACAGATATTATCATTTCAATCCGTACACTGAATGTATAGGGTGGATAGCATTTCAACCCGTAATTCCGAATTCAATTAAATGGAAACTACTTGGGTCTATCTTTTCAACCCATTTCAATTCAAAACAAACATAACAAAGGGAACTTGCAGTGATGACAGGGATGGTGTCAAAGTAAATAAACAGGCAATAACAACAATCAATAACAATTCAATAAATAAATCAAATAACCCCGAAATAATCGTATTAATTCGCATTGCTATTTGTATGATTACTTCTAGAATCTACATTATCATTTCATGTAGATTAAAGATTATTACATTACAGTTTTTCACTTGTCGTTCCTTTTTAAATTTCAGTTTTAAACTACAACAATTAATCCAAACTACGTTCAAAAGATTTAAAGTATAAAATTTTCTATTTCTACGACAATTAAAGGGTCAAATTTAACTAATCAAATTTACATATGTCGGGGTCAGGTTTTAATAAATTAAGGTCCATCATATATAATCCGTTTAATTTGTAAACTATACTACTCAAATTAAACTAGCAACTAGTTATCACTTAACAATAAAAATTAACATCCAATTTAAACAACAATCAATCAAACAATCAATTATTAACCAATCTGTATTAGTATCACATAAATAATTAACTGATAATGGTGTCAGGTGTCATAGGTGAACAGATACAGACAAAAGTAGTCATAACAGTAAAAAAACTAACAGCAGCATATTTCAATTGTCGTTTCAATTGCAATCAAATTTAATAAATAAAAGAACGTTAATCGTGAGTGATTGCTCACCTTTCGAGGCTAGAGAGATGGACAACGAAGCTGATTTGAGTTACGAATCAAACGAAGAAGATCGGCACGAATCCGACGATCAGGGCTGATAACGAGAAACGATGAAAAAAAATCAGAATTTGGTCGACAATGATACATTCGAACGAATAGTATATTATTTTAACCCATATCTCAACCCAATATCCAAACACAATTAAAATTTTGGATCTTTATAAGAGTATTCTTTTATATAGTATTAAAATCTATATTCATTTATCATCATAAAATTTCTGTTCAATATGTAAGGGTAATGTATGGGTTTCATATATGCTTATCTTTATATTTAATAATATGCAGACTGCAAAACCAATGCAGACCCAATACTATAAATAAATGTATTGAAATAAGATGAAGCTTTAATACATGTGTATCAATAACTATGCAGACAATTTATAACAATTTACTAAGCTAAAATACGCAGCTATATTTATAAGCAGTATATACAAAAATAAAATAATATATATGGGAAAAATTTAACATAAAAGGTGCGTATACCATTATAGCCTATCACTCTATAAGCCTATTTGTCTAACAACATATATCTACACGTTATACTATACTTTGGACTAGCATAAGTATAACAACGTGACATATGCAGGCAACAACCAAACGTACAGGTTCTCCTTAACTAAAATATGCGAACCACTACTGATTTAGCAACAATGAACGTGATAACTAACCCAAAACAAGACTCTCGAAAATATGATCTGTAAACGTACGAAATAAATATACTTGTTAAAACATATACATACGTACTCTTCAGTATAAGTTATCATACCTTATGCACACAACTTCATAATCACATACATTACTCAGTAATACTATATATAACCATATAGACACTTTAGCCATATAAATGTGTTGTAAAACATAATTGAGGCCTCTTCTAAAATACAATATATTATAAACAAATATATAACATCATACTGTAACCAACACAAAAAAAATGGTAATATAAATATAACTGGTTTATAAAACTTAAGTAATCAACAAAAATATGGTTTGTAAAATTATAGATATATAGCACTTACTGCATAAATACAATAGACAGATCAATAGCTTTATAACTGCAATATATCAACATATATATTATCACTAACATAAAGGAAACTGTTGTATATATACATACCAGAAAAAAAAGAAAAAAATAACTCACGAAATTTACAATCTATACAAACAGACACCTATAAGCTATATTTGAAAATATAGTATTTGAAATGTATTTATAAAACAAACTATTTAACAACTTATAATATATGTAAGCAATCATATAACTATATGCAGACCAAACATATGTCAAATAGCCAACCATTTCATTTAAACACCACACTTATGAACCAGCGAAACTATTTATATAATAACCCATATTAAAGTAACCAGTATATTTAAAGCCTAACTGGCAGACACACAATTATTATTTTTTATTTTTTTAAACAACAAACCTTTATAATATATAACAGTATAATTTATACTATGTATATACTAACCGAAAATATGGGCTTTAAGCGGACCCGGGAAGAAAAACGAGCATGGGTAGGAGCTTGGCAAGGCTCGAACAGTGGTGGACAGAGGCTGCTCAGGGAAGTCGAAGCAAGGATGAGGGGAGGAGGTAGGCTGTGGTTCGGTGAATGGTTTGTGGGCCTCGGCTATCGGCATGGGAGTGGGGTACGGCTGTAGCGGAGACGGGTGATGAGGGGTCGGTGGAGACGATGGCCGAAGTGGCGTGGTGGGCCTTGGCTGCAGTGGAGGAGGCGGACGCAGGCTCCGCTGGGTGGAGAAGACGTAGAGAAGGGGGGAAAGAAGATTGAGCAAAGTGGGAAGGTCTGGGAAAATGTTTGAAAGTCATGAAGATGTGAGGGGAGCAAGAGACATGTAGCTACAGGAAGAAGGAAAGCCAAACGAATGTATATAACAGTGATAATATGAGTGGTGAAAAGACAAGCAGCAACTGACCGTTTGGAATAAATAAATGTAACGTAAATAAATTTACACGATGGGATGGAATGGCTACAGGCATGAATAAAAGAAGAAGAAAAATAAATATACAAGGGAAAGGAGAACAAGTAACAACAACCAGTGAGCTAGAAGGACACGTTTTCATATATAATAATAATGTAGAGATGTCTCTAACAAAAGTTACAGATAGAAGAAAGGCAAGTGAATATATATTTAAAACGTACACAATGCGATCAGTCATCCTAAAATTTAGCTGAAGAGTTACGGCAATAAATCTTGTAAGATGGGAAATAAATAGAGAAGGAGAAGAGTCCGCGTGCTCTGATTTTGCTAAAATAAATTTCAATGTTTAAAATAATAGATGTTGGAATTTTTTTCAAAAGCAATAGTAGGACCCTAGATTGATGGACATATAATTAAAGCAATTTATTATATTGCTTGGGATTCACGTTCAGATTTGAAAAGGCAAAGCAAAAACTAACTGTCACAAATTTATGGTACCGATACAACGTACCGTTTTATGGTTTCTGTTTCGTACCGGATACCAAAATACAGAAATAAATATACTATTGAGATTAGCACGACGAGACGATCTCAACGGTGTACAGATATCAGTGGTATGATCATCCGATCAAAAGTCGATTATCGGTACCAAAATGCTGCTAATTTGTCAGGAATAAGGTAAACGGAGCAGTAGACGTCCGAATTTGGAAAAACGACGAACTGACATCTTGCTTAGAAGATGGTTTAGAATTTTTCTATTTAAAAAGATTTTTGGTTTTGAAACGTTTTATTTTCGTCACTTTTTAACTGATTTAATTGAAGTAAATTTACGCGCGAAATAAACTTCCATATTTTTGGACGAAAATTTACAGTTTGCTATGTTTACTCAGACGCATTCCGAATATTAACTTTTTATTTGCCATTTAATTTATTTAAATTTTTGCCAAAGTCAAATTAAATACGTAAATAAAACAATAAAATTTATTGAAATCTTACAGGTCGTTACACTCTCCCCCACTCAAAACTTTTCGTCCCCGAAAAGGAAGGAGGTAGGAGAATAGAACAACCAGGAATAAAGTAAATTGAAAGTCAAGGTTATATAATTTATTTAAACTATATAAATTTACTTGAACTATTCATTTGAAGCTTCATTTGCAATTATATTTTCTTTAATATTTAATACTTTTGAACTCCTTTTGAAAACAATTATTGACATTATTACTTATTTTTACAAGGACTATTGAAAATATTAAATCCAAAATTTATGAAATTTTAATTTATCTCAAGATACCTTCCAAATATTATCAATAAATTAATAATCTTTTTTTTTTTTTTTATGTTTTATTTAATTTAATAACTTCAAAAATATTTATACACTAGAATTTTATATTAAACAAAGTAGTATATAATTAGCCCAATTTTTTTTAAAGGATAAATCCAACAGGTAAGGGAGGTAGATTTGAAAACAGAATCAAGGTGAATAAAAGCTGAGCAGATAAGGTAGGTTCAAAAGAAAGAATCGGGCACGAATTGCTAATTTACCAAAGGAATTTAAATTCCAAAGATTAATACATAATTTCTTTGTTGGGAAAATACCTTTTATAATAATACCTTTATAACAAGATACTGTTATATCAAAATAAATTTTCCTTTCGAAAATACTTTTATAACTCGATGTTTCAACAAGTTTATCCTAGTTCTTGCAGACTCTGGCCATGCGTTGATCAGGCGCAAAGCTAGAATTCTTCAAGTACTTAGTAGACTTGTTTCAACAACCAGTGAAAATACTTGAAAAATCTTTTAAAATCAGATATGGAAAGTACGATCCAAACAAACAATCAAACCAAAAACTTTTGTCCGATCATGGTTCGCAGATACACAATGGTTACGCCTGGTTCCCCCAGGAAACAATCCGTATCCGTAAGCTTTCACAGCCCTGCGAGTTACGCCATGATGACTAGTAGGGTGCAGGATACACAATGGTTACGCCTGGTTCCCCCAGGAAACAATCCGTACCCCCAGGCAAGACTCAGCCAGGCACTTGCGCTACTATTCGCGACCTACACAGATTGCAGGATACACAATGGTTACGCCTGGTTCCCCCAGGAAACAATCCGTACCCCCAGGCAAGACTCAGCCAGGCAATTTCGCTGTGCATTCACGAGAGAAAAAGAAACCGTGGGTTACGTCACGGTGGGAACACTCGAGTATTACATCCGGAAAACCGAAAATCAGAGAGAATAATATCGATAGAATGAATCCACGATGTGGCCACAAAGCGGATATCAAGCAGAAGGCACTTTCCATATCTTTACTTGGAAAATATATATCATATAGTACCTTTTTAAATCCCTTTCAAATATCGTACTTATATAAAGTCCATAATATATAGGATTCCTTTCTAAACGAATACTTTCCAAATCAATAGTAGATCAAATCATACTTATATAGACTTTGATTATATAAATTTCTCTTTCCAAATTGAGTACCTTTCCAATCAGTAGATTTCAAATCACTTCCATACTTATACAAATCCATTTTATATAAGTCCGACCACTCCCAAATCAAGTGCTTAATTATATAAGGTTCTCAATTTCAAATCATTCAATATCACTTCAGTTTCAAAATCATATATGATTTCACCAATTTCTTCCAAATTAGATATCTTAATTTCACAGTTCCCAAAATAATAGGCTTATAAAATAATCCCAGTTTCCAAATTAAACTGATTCTAGTCAAACAAATTTATTTCCAACACCACCATATAAGTACTGGTTTTTTTTTTCTTTCAATTTAATTTCAAAGCCAAATATTTTTCAAAATCAATTTTACTCCAAAATGATTTCCAAATTTATAATTATCCCTTTGAAACCTTTTAAATTATTTATTTCTATTTGAAATATCCAATTTACCCTTTTGAAACCATTATTTAAAACTAAATTCCATATTAGTATAATTCAAAATAGTCATATTCATTTACTTAACAAAAGGTTTCAAACTTAAACATACAAAACTCAACTTATATGCTTTATCCAATATTTTATACTTTTCGAAATTTCTTAGCTTTAAACCTTTAAACCTTGATTTGGAAGTGCTCGAACCTTCAAAATAGTCGGTGAAATCACATTTCAAATCCAAGGTTGGAAATCCATTTTTTTATAAATGGGTCATTCTAAGTCAAATCGAAAACTCGAGGACTGAACACCGGTCTCATTTTATATTGTTTCAAATATATACATACATCTTTCGAAAATATCAAATTATACTTCGGAATTTGAAATCAAAACGGTTTTCCAAAATCACTCACATAGCGAAGCTATTAAAGTGGCCTCTCCCCCACTCTGAAACTCGAAAATCAATGTCGATGATGCGTGCACTCATCACCGAAATTATTTTCCAGCGACATAAGTGAGTTCTGGACTTCTATTTTCTTGAAAACTTCTTTGAAATTTCTTCAAATTTATTGGAATTCATTTGAACTTATTTCAAACATTTCTTATTCGGAAAATACTTTTAAATCGTATTATTTATATATGTTTTCCAAATCTTAAAACCAATTTCGAAATACCGGAATTTAATTCTCGAATTTCAAATTTAACACTTCAGTTATAAATCGTTTTTATATAATCAATTTCTTATAATTTTGTAATTCCTTTGAAAACTTTTTTTTTTATATATAGAATGACATTTCTTTTTATATGTATGTATATAATCCTTATCAAAAATAATTTGTTTTATATATAGAATAAAATCATAGTTATCGGAATAATAATTTTGATATATAAAACAATTTCAAGAATGCAAACATACCCGATTTTCAAAGGATAACTTTGAGAATGGATCCCAAAACAGAGATAGAGATTTGAATTAGAGGAACTGTACACAATAGAATCCTGATTCGAAGATAGGCTCAAACCCAGATGAGAAAAACAAATTACAAAATAGAATATGGATATTCTTCTATAAATCGCGGGCGACCTTAACCGGTCAACCGTGACTTCAGGGATATGATCGATGCGGAATTCCCAAAGCAAATCAGCATTCGAACGCCAGAGATAGAATTCAGCATACCAAGATAAAACAGCATTGTAAACCGAGGGTACAACGATCTTCGGTGAATCAATGCCAATGGAAAAAGGAGTTTCATCCCTTTTTACTAATTTATTTAGTGGAGCTATGGGATACTCCAGAATCGAACGAATATAAATGGGAAGAGACAAGCATGAATTTCAGAACCGAGGGGACATTCCAAAATTCAAAGGAAGACGAATCAAAAAGGAGGAGATTCAACTCGAATGAAAGTGATTCTGTAAATAAATTTACCATATATGATAAGCTTTGCCTAGAGCCAAAGCTCTGATACCAGCTGTAACGACCCGCTATTTTGGACCATTCAAATCGACACTAAAACCGTACATGTCCGACTTGAAAAATTCAAAATACCGAATTGTTAATTTAATTTGGCAAAACTTAAAATATACAGTAAATAAATCAAACACAGATCACAGACACAGAGTAATATAATGCAGCGGAATAGAAAAAAGATAGTAGTTCATGAAGCTACTATACACATCAGAGTTTAAAATAAAATACATCAGAATCTCTTGAATACAGAAAAGTCTTCAGTACGAGCCGATGACTTCTCTGAACCAGTCAATCTAGAAAACTGAAAGCTGAAACGATAGTTGGATCTCCAAATGAAGCTCCAATCTCCAAAGGTGAGTCTCTAATGCTGTATTACTCGGTCTGACCCGAGCGTAAAGCAAAACACAAAACACTCGAGTCAGGATTAACATTCTTATATCAATAAATCCAACTCAAGTGAAATATCAACTGAAATACAAATAACTTAAAGGATGTTTGGGATGACCATCCTCTAAGGGTCCATAGAACTATCTACAGGGTAGAAATATACACTATTACATCGTGGTCATTCACTTAATTTATACTTCAAACCCAAATGTCAAATTCACTTCGAATAATTATATTTCCCAAATAGTATTTATATATATTAAATGCTGTATATGGTAAAGCACTTGCAATTTCCTTAACTTAACAAATCGTTCACATCAACCTGACCTTTCCATTTAAATTAAATTCAATCTCAATTATAAATCTCAAATCTGGATTTGATATCCTAATTACCCTTTCCATTTCAATATGTTTCCATACTTTAAGTATTTAATATTTCCCCTAAATTTCCCAATCTAGTTTTCTAAATACAAATTTCCAGATTTCGTTCAACCTCAATTTCCATTAAATTCAATTAGTTATCTACATAACAAATTCAACTATCTTGGTCCCAAATACATATCAAATTTCTAAACCATTTAATTACAATACAGTTCATGGCTTAAATACTTAGATGTTAAATTTAACAGTTTCATATAGATTCTTGGTTTTTACATCATTATTATTTAGTTTGAACCTTCCCTTATTCAATACCATTTTAGTGACTTTAAATTACATCTTTCTCAAGATTTCTCAAATTTTATTAAACGTGAAATATCTCATTCGATAAATTTCAAATTGATTTAAATAAATAAATCCTTATCTAAACATCATTTTACAATAACCCAAATTTATCTCCCAATCTTAATTGTTCAATATTATTGCAAATTTTTTCCGAATAAAATTTACATAGATATTTATCATGATTTATGTATTAAATCAAATCTTCGATTAAACTAGACATAATTCTCTATCTTTATCATTACCCTTTATACATGTATTTAAGAATTTACATTAAATAAGACCATATATTTCTTATCACATAGTCAAGTGTTACAGATATTATCATTTCAATCCGTACACTGAATGTATAGGGTGGATAGCATTTCAACCCGTAATTCCGAATTCAATTAAATGGAAACTACTTGGGTCTATCTTTTCAACCCATTTCAATTCAAAACAAACATAACAAAGGGAACTTGCAGTGATGACAGGGATGGTGTCAAAGTAAATAAACAGGCAATAACAACAATCAATAACAATTCAATAAATAAATCAAATAACCCCGAAATAATCGTATTAATTCGCATTGCTATTTGTATGATTACTTCTAGAATCTACATTATCATTTCATGTAGATTAAAGATTATTACATTACAGTTTTTCACTTGTCGTTCCTTTTTAAATTTCAGTTTTAAACTACAACAATTAATCCAAACTACGTTCAAAAGATTTAAAGTATAAAATTTTCTATTTCTACGACAATTAAAGGGTCAAATTTAACTAATCAAATTTACATATGTCGGGGTCAGGTTTTAATAAATTAAGGTCCATCATATATAATCCGTTTAATTTGTAAACTATACTACTCAAATTAAACTAGCAACTAGTTATCACTTAACAATAAAAATTAACATCCAATTTAAACAACAATCAATCAAACAATCAATTATTAACCAATCTGTATTAGTATCACATAAATAATTAACTGATAATGGTGTCAGGTGTCATAGGTGAACAGATACAGACAAAAGTAGTCATAACAGTAAAACAACTAACAGCAGCATATTTCAATTGTCGTTTCAATTGCAATCAAATTTAATAAATAAAAGAACGTTAATCGTGAGTGATTGCTCACCTTTCGAGGCTAGAGAGATGGACAACGAAGCTGATTTGAGTTACGAATCAAACGAAGAAGATCGGCACGAATCCGACGATCAGGGCTGATAACGAGAAACGATGAAAAAAAATCAGAATTTGGTCGACGATGATACATTCGAACGAATAGTATATTATTTTAACCCATATCTCAACCCAATATCCAAACACAATTAAAATTTTGGATCTTTATAAGAGTATTCTTTTATATAGTATTAAAATCTATATTCATTTATCATCATAAAATTTCTGTTCAATATGTAAGGGTAATGTATGGGTTTCATATATGCTTATCTTTATATTTAATAATATGCAGACTGCAAAACCAATGCAGACCCAATACTATAAATAAATGTATTGAAATAAGATGAAGCTTTAATACATGTGTATCAATAACTATGCAGACAATTTATAACAATTTACTAAGCTAAAATACGCAGCTATATTTATAAGCAGTATATACAAAAATAAAATAATATATATGGGAAAAATTTAACATAAAAGGTGCGTATACCATTATAGCCTATCACTCTATAAGCCTATTTGTCTAACAACATATATCTACACGTTATACTATACTTTGGACTAGCATAAGTATAACAACGTGACATATGCAGGCAACAACCAAACGTACAGGTTCTCCTTAACTAAAATATGCGAACCACTACTGATTTAGCAACAATGAACGTGATAACTAACCCAAAACAAGACTCTCGAAAATATGATCTGTAAACGTACGAAATAAATATACTTGTTAAAACATATACATACGTACTCTTCAGTATAAGTTATCATACCTTATGCACACAACTTCATAATCACATACATTACTCAGTAATACTATATATAACCATATAGACACTTTAGCCATATAAATGTGTTGTAAAACATAATTGAGGCCTCTTCTAAAATACAATATATTATAAACAAATATATAACATCATACTGTAACCAACACAAAAAAAATGGTAATATAAATATAACTGGTTTATAAAACTTAAGTAATCAACAAAAATATGGTTTGTAAAATTATAGATATATAGCACTTACTGCATAAATACAATAGACAGATCAATAGCTTTATAACTGCAATATATCAACATATATATTATCACTAACATAACGGAAACTGTTGTATATATACATACCAGAAAAAAAAGAAAAAAATAACTCACGAAATTTACAATCTATACAAACAGACACCTATAAGCTATATTTGAAAATATAGTATTTGAAATGTATTTATAAAACAAACTATTTAACAACTTATAATATATGTAAGCAATCATATAACTATATGCAGACCAAACATATGTCAAATAGCCAACCATTTCATTTAAACACCACACTTATGAACCAGCGAAACTATTTATATAATAACCCATATTAAAGTAACCAGTATATTTAAAGCCTAACTGGCAGACACACAATTATTTTTTTTTTTTTTTTAAACAACAAACCTTTATAATATATAACAGTATAATTTATACTATGTATATACTAACCGAAAATATGGGCTTTAAGCGGACCCGGGAAGAAAAACGAGCATGGGTAGGAGCTTGGCAAGGCTCGAACAGTGGTGGACAGAGGCTGCTCAGGGAAGTCGAAGCAAGGATGAGGGGAGGAGGTAGGCTGTGGTTCGGTGAATGGTTTGTGGGCCTCGGCTATCGGCATGGGAGTGGGGTACGGCTGTAGCGGAGACGGGTGATGAGGGGTCGGTGGAGACGATGGCCGAAGTGGCGTGGTGGGCCTTGGCTGCAGTGGAGGAGGCGGACGCAGGCTCCGCTGGGTGGAGAAGACGTAGAGAAGGGGGGAAAGAAGATTGAGCAAAGTGGGAAGGTCTGGGAAAATGTTTGAAAGTCATGAAGATGTGAGGGGAGCAAGAGACATGTAGCTACAGGAAGAAGGAAAGCCAAACGAATGTATATAACAGTGATAATATGAGTGGTGAAAAGACAAGCAGCAACTGACCGTTTGGAATAAATAAATGTAACGTAAATAAATTTACACGATGGGATGGAATGGCTACAGGCATGAATAAAAGAAGAAGAAAAATAAATATACAAGGGAAAGGAGAACAAGTAACAACAACCAGTGAGCTAGAAGGACACGTTTTCATATATAATAATAATGTAGAGATGTCTCTAACAAAAGTTACAGATAGAAGAAAGGCAAGTGAATATATATTTAAAACGTACACAATGCGATCAGTCATCCTAAAATTTAGCTGAAGAGTTACGGCAATAAATCTTGTAAGATGGGAAATAAATAGAGAAGGAGAAGAGTCCGCGTGCTCTGATTTTGCTAAAATAAATTTCAATGTTTAAAATAATAGATGTTGGAATTTTTTTCAAAAGCAATAGTAGGACCCTAGATTGATGGACATATAATTAAAGCAATTTATTATATTGCTTGGGATTCACGTTCAGATTTGAAAAGGCAAAGCAAAAACTAACTGTCACAAATTTATGGTACCGATACAACGTACCGTTTTATGGTTTCTGTTTCGTACCGGATACCAAAATACAGAAATAAATATACTATTGAGATTAGCACGACGAGACGATCTCAACGGTGTACAGATATCAGTGGTATGATCATCCGATCAAAAGTCGATTATCGGTACCAAAATGCTGCTAATTTGTCAGGAATAAGGTAAACGGAGCAGTAGACGTCCGAATTTGGAAAAACGACGAACTGGCATCTTGCTTAGAAGATGGTTTAGAATTTTTCTATTTAAAAAGATTTTTGGTTTTGAAACGTTTTATTTTCGTCACTTTTTAACTGATTTAATTGAAGTAAATTTACGCGCGAAATAAACTTCCATATTTTTGGACGAAAATTTACAGTTTGCTATGTTTACTCAGACGCATTCCGAATATTAACTTTTTATTTGCCATTTAATTTATTTAAATTTTTGCCAAAGTCAAATTAAATACGTAAATAAAACAATAAAATTTATTGAAATCTTACAGGTCGTTACAATCTTGGACGAGCAGGACCTGGTCTGCCTACCGGTCACCAGCCAAGCCCTCCTCCCGAGGAGTGACAACTCCTTATCACATCACTGATAACCATGTTGTTGCTGCCGCTATGACATGGAAGATGGCATTCGAGACCGAATTGATCCGAACCTTCGTCAACGATCGTACTCGTGGACCTTATGTGCCCGAAGACCTAGACCCTAGGAGGCGAGGTATGGACCATCAGCCGTGCCCATGCCATTCGCATTATGGAAGTCGACCACACCTTTGCCCAGCGTGTCTAGAATGTCTAGATACCAAACATCATGACCATGATTCGTTAAATAATTGGTGAAAGTCAGAACCTCTCCAATGACGACTAGGGAATCTCCCGGAGTCATACACGCTTCAATGATGACGTCCTTTATGCTGAACCGCCTCGTCGATTTAGAATGCCAACTTTACCTGTTTACGAAGGCAGTTTGGACCATAACTAGCATATTTTGAAGTATGAATGCTGCACGAGATGACGATGTGGTCAAATGCGAATGCTATTGGGATCTCAACGGATATCGTGAGCTATGCATTGAATATTGACCTGCAGCATGTCTCGGTCAAGTAGAAGAGGAACGGTATGGATCCAGAGAGATCTGTCACCCTGAAAGAAGAGGTAGATAAACTCAAGACGAATGGGTTTGTCCGAGATGCGTTATATCTAGAATGGGTATCCAACCTAGTGCTTGTCAGAAAACCAAATGGGAAATGGAGAACTTGTGCGGACCACTCAGAACTTCTGCTTCCCAAAATTAATCTGCTTGTAGATTCAACGGCCGAACATGAGCTCTTGTCTTTTATGGATGCGTATTCTGGTTACAATCAGATACTGATGTACCTACTCGATCAAGACCATACCATCTTTGTCACGGATCTCGGATTTATGTTACAATGTGATGTCATTCAGGCTTAAGAACGCTGGGGCGACCTATCAAAGACTTGTCAATCGAATGTTTGCCTGCTAGACTGGGAAAAATATGGAGATGTACATGGACGATATGCTTGTAAAGTCGCGATTGTCCATTAATCACGTCAAAGACCTGGAAATAATGTTCAACGTCCTTTGAGAATACCGAATGAAGCTCAACCCATTGAAGTGTCACTTTGGAGTCGTCTTCGGAAAGTTCCTTGGATTCATTGTCAATGCTCGTGGAATCGAACCAATCCCGAGAAGATCTGGACGATTTGAAATCTCATAACTCCTAGAATTATAAAGCAAGTACAAAGCCTCAACGGGTGGATTGCCGCATAAAGCAGGTCATCTCCAAATCCATGGACAAATGTATTCCCTTCTTCGACCTGATTAGGAAAGGAAAGCGGAATTTGAATGGACTAAGGAGTGTGAGGGAGAATTCCGATCACTGGTTCAATACCTATCTACGCCACATATTCTGTCAAAGCTGATTGATCATGAGAAACTATATACCTATCTGGCAGTGTCATAGAATGCAATCGGTGCTATATTAATTCGAGAGGAGGATTGGATACGATGATCGGTCTATTACATTAGCAAATGATTGACTATAGCAAAGAGAAACTATCCGAAATTGGAAAGGTTGGCCTACTATCTCGTCATTGCCTCGAGAAAGCTTCGTCCCTACTTTCAGGCTCATCCTATCACAGTCTACACATACCATCCATTGCGACAGGTCCTTATGCGGCCTGAGGTGTCTAGCAGGTTATTAAAGTGGAACATCGAGTTGAGTCAGTTTGATATTTCTTACACACAAAGGCGGGCTATTCAAGGACAAGTTCTTGTGGATTTCATTCTTCAGTTTACTATAGCGAAGGACTTGCCCAAAACCAGTGAATCTTCCAAATACATATGGAAGCTATAAACAGATGGTGCATCGAACAACCGTTGCTCAGGCGCTGGATTTGTACTTAAAACCCTAAAAGGTCGACCCGTATGTTATGCTTTGAAGTTTGATTTCCGTGTAGCCAAAAACGAGGCCGAATATGAAGCTTTTCTTGCTGAACTCGAACCCGCCAGAGACTTGAAAATTATTGCTGTGGGAATTTACTACAGTTCGTAATTGGTCGTATGTCAAGTTAGGGGAGAATACCAAGCAAGAGACCGGAGGCTGGCTGCTTATCTTGCTCGGGTCTAGGAAGTATTGAATCAGTTCGATTATTTTGCCATCTGTTACATACCCCGAGATCCTAACCAGAAGGCCCATTCTTTACAAAAACTAGCCAGCACCTGTAAAACACAGCAAATAGGACTTGCCCCTGTTCAAACACTTACCTCTTCGAGTATCGATCAAATGGAGACAGATTGGATTCATGAAGTCATACTTGAGAAAGAGTCATGGATGACCCCGTTTAGAAACTATCTCGAGCATGGAACTTTGGCCGAGCGCAGAAGTGAGAAAAGACAAGTTCTTCGAAAAGCTTCACAATTCATTATCTAGAATGGAGTCATGTGTAAAAGAGGATACTCTATTCCTTTACTCCGGTGTATCGTCCATGATGAAATCAAACGAGTATTACATGATGTGCATGAGGGAAAATGTGGCGATCACACTAGGGTGCAAGCCTTGCTAAAAAGATACTCTGATGTGGTTATTATTGGCCGACCATGAATCGAGATGCATTAGATTATGCCAATGAAGTGTGACAGACATCAAAAACTTGCTCGGATACCAAGAGCCCCTTCTACTGAAATCACTCAAATGGTATGTCCATGGCCATTCTCTATATGGGGAATCTATATAATTGGGTCTTTACCGCTGGCTAAAGGAGGTGCGAAGTATGTCATAGTTGCAGTTGATTACTTTACCAAATGGGCGGAAGCTGAGCCCCTTCCTACTATCACGAAGAAGAAAGCAATCAACTTTGTTGTCTGCAACATCATCTGTCATTTTTTCCACCCACATATCATTATCACCGACAATATAGCCCAATTCGATAATGTTGAGTTCAAGAACTTTGGTCAATGTTTCCAAATTCAGAAAAATTCTCGAGAGTTGCTCATCCTCAGGCAAATGGATAGGTTGAAGCTGTTAAAAAAGTTATCAAATCCAATCTGAAAAAGCGACTGGAAAAGGCCGGAGGCAAATCGGTCGATGAGCTTCCCATGGCCCTATGGGCATACCGAACCACCCACAAGTCCATGGCTGGCCACTCTCCATTTTCACTTTATTACGGTTCGGAAGACGTCATTCCAGTCGAATTGGAAGTACCTTCTCATCATGTGACTTACTATGATCCAAAGACAAATGCTATATTACTTGTCGAATCTCTTGACTTATTGGATGAGAAGCGTGAAGAGGCCGATTTTAGGGCAGCCGCGCACTGAAATCGAGTCACCCGATTGTATAAGGCTAAGGTCCGACCCGAACCTTTAGGCTTGGCGATCTTGTGCTCAAGAGAATTTATCCGATCCCTTCGCATATGAAGCCAATGTGGGAAGGACCGTATGTTATTGAACGAAGACTTGGAGATGAGACATTCAAATTATCAACCGTCGATGGTCTCACTTTGCCGAGAGCTTGGAACAGCGAAAGTCTTCGTCGCAACTAAACATAACAGACTTTGTTTATTCATTTAGTCTACTTTTCATTTACAATTTGTTTATGCATTTCGAAATTTTAATTTGTAATGAGGCAATTGACTTTGCTGTACTATCTTATTTCAGCGATAAAGTGCAATCTCTTCGAGCCAGGGTAGTTATTCTTGAATGTATCATGCGACCATCGCAATGCATGGAGAGCTAAGTTCCACCCTACGGTGGAACTAATTCAAATAGCGAGGGGCTGTGATATAGTCGGTCAATCACTAAGTGAAACCCATGCTCAAGGGTAAACTACCACACTGAAGCCATAAATGATTAATACACGATAATCTTCTAACTAACTCTGGCTCCCAGAGTGCGAGCTGGAGTAAACTTACAAACATGGGCTTGAGGATGGTGAATCCGTCAACCCATGACTTCGCCTATGTACAACCAAAGCTCGAGGAGGGTGGACCCGTCCATCTAACAACCTCGCTTTCCACATCCACAAGCTCGAGGAGGGTGGATCCATCCACGTACGACTTTGCTTGTTTACTCAGGGTGGATGTGACACGACCATCGATGATCTTGATCAATTTATCGTTCCTAGAGAGCGAACGATATCTCAAAAAACTTAAAACATATATGATCGACTGTCTATTAGCTAACTTCATATTCCCAAAGCATGGACTGGAGTATAAACATCATTTTGGCGTGAATTGACTACCCATAATTCAATCTAAGTCCATAGAGTGTGAACACTATTCTGATTATTAAAATGGGTGTGACTGACCTCCCAAAAAACAACTCAAGTCCCCTAGCATGGACATATACTGAAGCATCAAGCATGCATGATCAACCGCCCGCATGAGAGTTCAATCCCTAGAGCGTGGATGCGATTGTCAATACATAAACGAGTGTGATCCGACCACTCGAACTCATCTCACAACAATTTAGTTCTGACTGAGTAAAAATAAAAGTGTCAAGGGTGAAAAGAAATCATCATCTGACCACTTTACTTCATCCCCGGGGCTAGGGGCATAACTCCGGCACCAACTACTGATTGGGACAATACAACATTGAGAATCGACTTAACGTTTAGTTATGGCCCAAATCCATGACTCCAAGACATAACAACCAAACACAAGTACAACCCAGACAATAAAGCTTCGCAAATATATTAAACGGAAATTTGAGTGCTGAAACACTTGGACAAATTAACTTAGAGTTATACTAAAAAACAAAAGGAGATTTTATTCCATCTATTCTTTGGAAGAAAAAGTGAGCACAAAACGAAGTCTATTTTAAAAATTCCTACTAGCAGGGGCCGAATCTGCATTTGTACACGGCCTACAGGAACCAAAAAAGTAATTCCTACTTGCCTACCAAAAAAGGGCAACACCAAGACACATGCCTACTACTTAGGCTTCTTCGTTTTCTTCTTCTCCTTTGTCGCTGACCCACTTGAATTGCTACTGTAGTGCCGTTTTGAGCTCTTGCCTTTGTCTGGCTTATCCCTAGTCGGGGGAAGAATTGTAATATCCTCCTCCAAACTCATGGATATTGGAACAATTTCGGAGCGCATGGTCAAAGGGAAAGGGCGCTTTCTACATGAGTAGACACGGGGGTACCCCGGTGACGATGATTGTACCATCGGACGAGACCATGCGTAAAGAAGCCGGGCCAGGACCTACCATACCACCTCCTATACTACCACCCAATGCGGCACTTTCCATTCAGTAGTGATCTCCACCATTATTGCCCCATCATGGCGTGCCTGAGTGTTTGGAGGGATGTTGGCAGTTAGGACCGAAGAGCTGGCTGCAAACATGCCTTCACTCGTGACAAAAGGAAAATCTGTAAGTGGATCATTCTGATGACTGAGGAGTTCTTCAATCATCTATTCATTGAAGATAAAAGAGCTCACATGAACTTCCTCGTTTGATGCGGTAGTCGTCGACTCCGTCATGATAGCCTCTTTCTATTGATGCTGCATTTGGGCGGGGGCACGGCCGGAGCAGCTCCTATCACTGGATGAAGATAAGAAAAAATATTAATGACTTCTTCTGGTAATACTCCAGACTTAGAATGAATTCAAGAATTGTTCAAAATACCTTCCTTAGGTTGGCTCGCTGGTGGGGCTAAGGCTCCTTCAGAGATGTGCTCACGAATCGGAGATAATTGTGGTTGATCGGGATTGTAGGCAGGCATAGGTGGAGGATCAACTACATGGGTTGATTCAGACTGGGTTGGCATAGGAATTTCATAACTTGTGTCATGATGCTGAACACCAGAACCCTCTCCGTCCTGCAGATGCTAAGTGGTGAGTTTCTATTTTTCAAATATGATAAAGGCATCATGGAGAACTCTTCTCTCGTCCTCAGTCAGCACCCTGTTCTCTAATTCGAATTCATCAAGGATTCAGTATGATGCTTTACCTTTACATCCCCAACTAAACGGCACTAGTCATTGTGCTAATGGGTCGGGTAATTGTCAAGCTAGCTCAAACCGCAGTATCTAAGGACGTTGGTGTTATATGTGATTAAAAGATCTTACATATCGCCTTCTAATCTCGCTTCGGCTGCACCGACTTTGGTTTAGATCTTAGCCTCGGCCTTTTGAACCTTTAGCACCGCTGCATCCCATTCACCTTTGAGCTCCACAATTTGGTTACTTGCCTCCTGAGCGGCCTTGTTTGGCTCATCCTTTTCTTTAACGACTTCGTCATACCTTGCTCGGTGCTCATTAAGCTCTTTAAGCGCATTCTCTCTTTCAGCTGTGATGATGGCATACCTATGGCCCACACCGTCGACCAATTTCAAGTGCTCCTGCCTCATCCACATCATTTCCTTGTGGGCCTCATCAACTTACTTCTGAGCATCTATTTAAGAATTCCTCAAAGTTTCATTTTTAGTAGTGAGAACCATGACTATTTGTCATGACCCGAACTCGATGTCCGACAAACAACATCAAATTCGTATCGCGAGAGCTTGCAACACCCATTAGATGATAAATAACACGGCGGGAAATAAAAGATGATATCATTGACACAACATGAATACAATATCCGATACATCAATTTGATACAATGATAATCATCAATATCAAAGGATATACAACACAGAATATAGCAGAACACGATAGAATACGAGATAAGTCTTCACAGATCCAGTACTACAACTCTGATCCAAAAGCTCCAAAGACAATGCTACGAAACTCCTAGATCAATCCACCATCAAGGTTGCACCAAGACAAGCATGGTCAGTCGGCCGCGGACTGAACTAGCTCCATATAAACTATAAACCTGACTATCTGAAAAACCAAACTCTAGACTTCCCGTGTGGAAAATTATGCGCACCCAGAGTTTAGGACGGAACAATAAACACCATGTCAGTCATGGGACTGGTATGAGCAAACAAAAACATTTGGTCTTTTAAACAATCAAAAGATTTTAAAATTTAAGATCTGCAATGCTTTTGGAAAAAGAAACTACAATAAGGCCTCCCGCCACACGCACCATGCAAACACAGAATTGGAGGAGATTTCTCCTTATGATAGTCAAAAATGCTTGATACGCGAAAATCATTTTCTTGATATTATTATTAGTGCATAGTGAAAAACATTTCAAAAATATAATATTGATCTTAGCCAGCATAGGTACCATTATATTATGCCAGCTATAGCTGCCATTTTAAATGACAGGTTCTACAACTAAAACTGTACAAGGCGCGTATTGTTTTTATTGGTTTTCTAACAAATGGTCAGGCTAACGAACTTCCTATTGCCACATGCGAATGCCTCTAGCGGGACGCCTCGAGAACCTACCCGGCTCCCTGCCAACAAGGCCGGCTACCACCTTCCCAGGAAGTAAGAAACCTGAGATATGCCAGCCCCGTTCCTTTGGACCTTTATATGAGATACCTCTACACCAACAACATCACACAGTAATAAATATACTACAACGCCCACACGAGTAAGTATCTGGGCTCCATACCATGATACTACCCTTTTCCAGAAGGAATGGTCACACCCTAAGGGAGCTACCCATGAAACCTTGCTGCATCATTCCTGTTTCGACCATTACAGGTTTGTGAGGCTCGATGAGGTTTCTTCCACAAAAGCTACGCTTTTCATCAAAGCCATGCTTTGATCACAAATGATCAACGAATGATCATCAACACACAGCAGCACTCAGCATGCCACACTACCAAATTGGGAGTATATCGTCGATAACCTTCAACTACGTAACCTCTGAACTCGTACATCTCAGAGAAGGGTGTTAAGCTAAGAGAATAAATTCTCCGCCACCAACAGATATGTATTTGAAAGAAATCTGCTCAATATCTCAAAGTGTAGTGTTAGACAAACAACCATACAAGTCTGTCCCGGGTTCGAACGGAACCGAAGGCACTTCCGAAGAAGCCCTTGCAATCCGGTTATTCACAATCCCGATTGGACTTCCCATCACTTAGGAAATCTCTATACCATAGCTTCTCAATGCAGAAACAATCAATAGGTCATCCTATCGTTCTCACAAATACCCGGTCTTCACCACTATCCATAACGACGTATCATTATTCGAAATGTGTTATATGACACAAAGTTCCTCTCCCGGCTAAACCGAATAATGAGCGCAATATTTTAAAAACATATGGATATTGGGATTTCAATTAAGTCACAACTTTAAAATCCAGAACTTTCTTTCAAATGGTTTAAACCAATTACCATTTCAAATCTTTTAAACCAAAAAGATTTTTTTCACAAAGTTCACCCAGTTTCACAAAGATCCATTTACGGGTTTCAAAACAATTTCCATTTCAATTGGATCAATTCATCAAATATTTAAATCAAAGATTTGTCTCATAGCTTTCAAAACTTGTTTCCAAAGATTCACTCCTAATTGGGAAAATCATTTTCAATTCAAACTTGAAATCCCTTTTATACAAATTTGAAGTACATTATTCATATGAAAGCTTTTATTGTTTGAAAAAAAACTATTTTTATTTCAGAAAATCCGATTTATTTATACAAGTTAATATTTTTGGGTTAATTCAAATCCCCACAACAATACTTTAAAAATGGTTTGAAACCCATATAAGCTTGTATACCGTTTTTAAATTATAAATACCAAATCTAGAATTCAATTCCAGGTATTAAATTCCAGTTTAAACAGATTATTCAAATTTCAAATCTTTATTAAGTTACTCAAAATAACTTTCATTTTAAAACACTTATTTCAAAAGCCTTTAACTTTAAACCCAATCCATTTCCAAAACCATTTGAATTTAAAATTCAAATTCAAAACTATTTAAAAATCTGTGACTTAGCCGATTTCCACGTGTCCATATTTGTGTATATACAAGTGTAGTCCAGGGGTTTTACCCAATAGTGCACAACATCAATAATCACAGATTCAATCGATAAGCGGTATAACCCATAACGCTTATCTTCCTTAATAGATTCACAGATAAAGTAAATTTATCGATCATAAAGATTACTATGACAATTCGATGTGGGGTTCGGATAACTAGCCGGAATCCGACTCCCTGTCGCATCGAAATTCAAATGCCGGTTTAAGGGCGAAGGGGTTTTCACATACATAAAGAAACTAGTCACACTCATAGTTCAGCAAAAGGCAATCTACATCACACAGTATTACAATCGTGAACAGAAATATCAATTCAATACACAACATCTGATGATAGTCAATCGTTTTCAATTTAAGGTAAAGGTGATTTTAAAAGAATTTACCACATAACTATTTTTATTGATTTATTTAAATCAATGATTAACTATTCTTAATAATAAATTAATTAAATTTTCAATTGATTATGCTTTAATCAATTATGACTACTAATCATAAATTAATCAACTTTAAATCATCTAATTAACAATTCTTCATTACAAATCAATTAAATACTTAATTTTAAATTAACCACATCTTTAGTTTCAAATTGACAAATCTCTAGTCACTTAGTTAATTACAATTTTAAAATTAATTATCCATTCTTAACTACCATTTTTAAATAATTAATAAATAATAATTTATCTTAATTAACATTTAAAAATCTTCTTTAAACTTTGAAAACAAATTATATTAATTATAAAAACATTAATGTTAATTAACTTTAACATTTAACTTAAATTATTTACTTAATTAAAACATTAATTTAGAATTTAAAAACATTCTAACGTATTCACTTGGTTAATTTAAATTTGAAACAAATTCTTAACTCAAAGTAATCAAACATTTATTACCTTGTTAACACTAAAACTTGTTGAACATTTTTATCTTTAAATTTGTAAGGCTTAAACCCATTTACAACAAACCCGAGATTTACCCGGTTTCACTCGAGAAATGCTTTGAGTTTCCTTCCATCATCCACGAGTCATCCCCATCTCCCTCTTGCGTTCGTTCGTTCTTCTTTTTTTTCTTTCTTTTTCCAGTTGAGTAAGTTTAAACGTAAACTTCATAAGCAGGAACGCTGTAGGACTTACGCGAGCAAGTAGAAAATTTGCTCGAGAGAATAACCTTTTTCCCCGAGTAAACTCTCGAGAACCCAACACCTGCTCAACGTCCAATGTGCTCACGACCCACCGTGCACGTGCAAGGCATTGCGCCGCCGCTACGGCGAGTTCCAAATTCTTCGGCAAGTCACAAATCATTGCAGCACTCAAAATTGAAGTTAAATTCAAAGCCAAACCTACTGAATCAAAATTTAGCATTTCGTTTGAATCTTGGAACTCGACCACAACCCAAAAATTGCTTCGCCTCAGTCGCCCCCACCACTGGAATCGCCATGGCTTCGGCCATGCCTTCTTCCATATCTCAAGAACATTCTCTCCAAATTTGGCTATTCTCGACGCATTGATCAGCATGCACGAGCTCGAAACCCAAATGCCACTCTACACAGTTCTTAAACCCTAGTTTCACTTCGTCTTATCAATTCTTGCAACAAATAATTTTGTTTTCATTTTTCCTGAAGTCATTAGCCAACCAGCTAACTTCAAATTAAAATCCAACATCTGAAATTTGTTTGATCGTTAGAAATTGATTAAAAAGCGTATTTTGATCAGCTCTAAACTGCTCCTAGTTTGAGCAACTAAAAATCACCAAATTGTTTTTAAAAATCCTATCTTTGTATGCTTATTCAAATTATATAATCAAATCAACGATTTAAAACGCTAGAATTTATCACATGGTTTCATTGTTTTACTGTAAACCAAGCTTACAGAGTCAAGTTCATTCTTTTTCAAGCAAAACTTCTGGAACATGGTTTAAGTATAAATATACTTGTTTTGTATAAAAATCTCAAATTAAAAAAAAAATATATAAAGGTTTTTTAGATTTTTTTCTTTCCAATCTGCTTTGCTCTGAACTGGAAATGAAGAAGAGCATACCATATAAAAAGTTGCAGTACAACAGAAAATACCAGAGCTTCTTCTTTACAATGTACAACAACATAAGTAATTCATAAATCAACATATAAATTTAAAATCTAAAAACAGTTTGTCTACTCACCTCAAATTAATGAACAGAGAACCCTTGTTATTTGAAAACTGCAGTATTGATTCTCCCTTAAATCATGTTTTTGCTTTGAACTGGAATGCTGTTAAGTTCCCCTTCTTTTTATTTTCTTTCACATGGTTTGCTTAATCTCTTTACTGAACAACTGGAATAGGATGAATACATACATACATACATACATACATACATATATATATATATATATAGAGAGAGAGAGAGAGAGAAAATAACAGTTTGTATATAAGAAGGTATTATCTGGTTAGGCCTCATTTGGTTTGAATGGTATTTTTTTCTTTCGTTTGACAAAAGATATTTTGAAATGAAGTTTAAATTTCGGCTGAAAGGATTTATTTTGTGCTGACAAGATGTGACACTTAAATGCATGCTTCTATATTTGGTTACAAACTTATCTTATTTAATTATGTATGCACTTATAGGTTTGTTTTGTCACATTTTTTTCTGTTTATTTGTTTGTTTATCTTCTTGTGCAAGCTTCATTACATAGATACATTTTCTTGTTTTATTATTTTCTTGCTTGCCTTTTGTTTTATTTGCATTTCATTTGTTATTATTTTATCACATAGATGTTTATTGGTATGTAGACATTATTTCTTCTTTGTTTACTGAAATGACTCTTGAACTTGCTTGCCTAATTCATGTATCATATACATGTATTAATTTGTAGTTTGATTTTATTTTATGTTTTATAACCATAAAATTCTATTACTAACATAAATTCTTGAATTTTATTTCTATTTAAAGCTTAACTTTCAAATATTAATTTATATCCTCATATTTGTATACTTATATTAATTATTGATAAGATAAATTTTATTCTAAACATTAGTGTCTATATTGCATTCAATAGTTAATCATACATATAATACTTTTTTCCAAAGTGTGGTATTTAAATTCAATTCATTTAAATACATTTTTTTATTTCCAATCAAAATTTATTTCTAACTTAATTCAATTGAAGACATTTATTTTGAGCTTCAATCCCAATTTATAAAAAAAAAATTAGTATATACATTTTATTAAATTTGAAAAAAAATCAAACCAATCCACAATTTAACCCAAAATTTAATTTAATTACAAATTTAAATTCATCTTTAAGACCAGGATCGTTATAGATTCCCCCTTAAGAAATTTCATCCCCGAAATTTGCCAAGGAGACAACAAGATAGATGAAAGATAGAGAAATATCTTTACAAACCAAATCGAGTATCAATTTTCATTTGGCTTACCAAATCAGAACATCAATAATAGATATGAGAACAAACTCAATTAATTACGAAATAATTGGGTTATCCGATCTACGAAGTATACAGAGGAATTGGTTAGTTCGAAGGGATAACTAACCATTCATAGATTTTATCGAAACCCAATAAAATAGACAAAAATAGATTCGATTACGATCTCAGATTCAAGATTTAACTCATTCACGATTTGCTGGGAAATAAAACTAAGGATAGTTCTCATGTCGAACAAAACTCGAACAATTTAATCATAAATGAGATAGTTACCTTATAAAATTTCTTTTCCTTAATTAGCTTTTGAGGTTGAAGAATCATCTCTGGTTGCATACACTTTCTTTCCTAGAGTTTGCTTCTTTACCGGACAGTTGATGATCCTATGTCCTAGCTTGCGGCGGTAATAACATCCCGTAGATTCCTAATCTGGCCTCATAAATGGCTCTCTCAATCCTGGCTTCCAAGAATTCTTGCACTTATCCGAGTAGTGACCTTTCTCCAAACAATAGAGACAAGTAACATTCTTCACCTTTTTCTTCTGTATATTCTTCTTTCCTTTATCTTTCCTCTGCCAAACTTCCTTTTCCTCTAATTTAGATTACTTGTATCTCTATTCTCCTCCGGATCTTTTTTCTTATCCAGAGTATGGTATCGATAGCCCATATCAATTAATTCAGAAAAAGATTCCTTCACGTGAGCAGTCATCCTTTCCTGAAATTCTTTGTTCATTCCCCGAATAAACTTTTCATTTTTCTTTAACAGGGTATTCACCAATTCTAGAACCAAATCGAGATAATACATTGAATTTGTTTAAGTACTCCTCAAATGATAAACTTCCCTGCTTCAAATCTACGAATTCCTGATACATTCTAGAGATATCAGCAAACGGCATGTATCGCTGCTCGAACACTTCCTTGAAACGATTCCAAGTAAACTCATCCACCGGCTCATCCAATGTAACTGTTTCCCACCAAACTAAAGCCTCTTCCTGGAGTTGCCAAGAAGCTATCAATCGCATTTGATCATCTTCTAATTTTATTCCTTTGAAAATCTTTTTACACGATCGAATCCAGGCTTGTGCTTCGATAACGGTTTCCATGCCAGTGAATGGTTTTCCACCAAGTCTAGAAAAACTTCGATATAAATAAGCCAGATTTGATTTAGGTTGAATGAGAATATCTGTCATTGTAGGGCTTTGACCAGCTGAAGTGGTACTTCCCTGCCTCATATCTCATCATCTTCTTCCACTCATTCTTATTATCTGTAAATAGTAAGAAAACCAATTCAGGCATTCGGACGAAATATCTCAGAGAATAACAACAGATAAAAATAATGGATTGAAAAATTTGGATTTTGGTTCCACTGGTTGTACTCATTCAAGGGTATACTTCACCCTATCTCTACTGAGCCATCTAATGTGTTACACTCCATAGCTAAAGTTCTTACTCAACCTTTAGCTCTAATACCAATTTGTCACGACCCGAACTCGATGTCCGACAAACAATATCAAATTCGTATCGCGGTAGCTTGCAACACCCATTAGATAATAAATAACACAGCAGGAAATAAAAGATGATATCATTGATACAACATGAATACAATATCTGATACATTAATTTGATACAATGATAATCATCAATATCAGAGAATATTAAACACAGAATACATCGGAACACGATACAATACGAGATAAGTCTTCACAGATCCAACACTGCAACTCTGATCCAAATGCTCCAAAGACAAAGCTCCAAAACTCCTAGATCGATCCACCATCAAGGTTGCACCAAGACAAGCAAGGTCAGTCGTCCACGGACTGAACTAGCTCCAGATAAACTATAAACCTGACTATCTGAAAACCAAACTCTAGACTGCCCGTGTGGAATATTATGGGCACCTAGAGTTTAGGACGGAACAATAAACTCCAGTCAGTCATGGGAATGGTATGAGCAAACAAAAACATTTGGTCTTTTAAACAATCAAAAGATTTTAAAATTTAAGATCCGCTATGCATTTGGAAAAAGAAACTACCATAAGGCTTCCCGCCACACGCACCATGCAAACGCAGAATTGGAGGAGATTTCTCCTTATGATAGTCAAAAATGCCTGATACGCGAAAATCATTCTCTTGATATTATTATTAGTGCATAGTGGAAAACATTTCAAAAATATAATATTGATCTTAGCCACCATAGGTACCATTATATTATGCCAGCTATAGCTGCCATTTTAAATGACAGGTTCTACAACTAAAATTGTACAAGGCGCGTATTGTTTTGATTGGATTTCCAACAAATGGTCGGGCTAAGGAACTTTCTATTACCACATGGGAACGTCTCTGGTGGGACGCCCCGAGAACCTACCCGGCTCTCTACCAACAAGGCCGACTACCCCCTTCCCAGGAAGTAAGAAACCTGAGATATGCCACCCCCGGTACTTTGGGACCTTTATACGAGGTACCTCTACACCAACAACATCACGTAGTAATAAATATACAACAGTGCCCACACGAGTAAGTATCTGGGCTCCATACCATGATACTACCCTTTTCCAGAAGGAATGGTCACACCCTAGGGGAGCTACCCCTGAAACCTTGCCGCATCATTCATGTTTCGACCATTACCGGTTTGTGAGGCTCGATGAGGTTTCGTCCACAAAGCTACACTTTTCATCAAAGCCATGTTTTGATCACAAATGATCAACGAATGACCATCAACACACAGCAGCACTCAGCATGCCACACTACCAAATTGGGAGTATATCGTTGATAACCTTCAACTACATAACCTCTGAGCTCGTACGTCTCAGAGAAGGGTGTTAAGCTAAGAGAATAAATTCTCTGCCACCAACAGATATGTATTTGAAAGAAATCTGCTCTATATCTCAAAGTGTAGTATCAGACATACAACCATACAAGTCTGTCCCGGGTTCGAACAGAACCGAAGGCACTTCCGAAGAAGCCCTTGCAATCCGGGTATTCACAATCCCGATCGGACTTCCCATCACTTAGGAAATCTCTATACCGTAGCTACTCAGTGTAGAGACAATTGATAGGTCATCCTATCGTTCTCACAAATACCCGGTCTTCACCACCGGTCTTCAATGCTATCCATAACGACGTATCATTATTCGTAATGTGTTATATGACACAAAGGTCCTCTCCCGGCTAAACCGAATAGTGAGCGCAATATTTTAAAAACATATGGATATTGGGATTTCAATTAAGTCACAACTTTAAAATTCAAAACTTTCTTTCAAATGGTTTAAACCAATTACCATTTCAAATCTTTTAAACCAAAAAGATTTGTTTCACAAAGTTCACTCAGTTTCAGAAAGATCCATTTACGGGTTTCAAAACAATTTCCATTTCAGTTGGATTAATTCATTAAATCTTTAAATCAAAGATTTGTCTCATAGCTTTCAAAACTCGTTTCCAAAGATTCACTCCTAACTGGGAAAATCATTTTCAATTCAAACTTGAAATCACTTTAATATAAATTGGAAGTACATTATTCATATGAAAGCTTTTATTGTTTGAAAACAAACTGTTTTTATTTCGAAAAATCCAATTTTATTTATGCAAGTTAACATTTTAGGGTTAATTCAAATCGCCACAACAATACTTTAAAAATGGTTTGAAATCCATATAAGCTTGTATACCGTTTTTAAATTATAAATACCAAATCTAGAATTCAATTCCAGATATTGAATTCCAATTTAAATCAGATTATTCAAGTTTCAAATCTTTATTAAGTTACTCAAAATAACTTTCATTTTAAAACACTTATTTTAAAAGCCTTTCACTTTAAACCCAATCCATTTCCAAAACCATTTGAATTTAAAATTCAAATTCAAAAATATTAAAAATCTGTGACTTAACCGATTTCCACGTGCATTCCATGTTTGTATGTGTACAAGTGTAGTCCATGGGTTTTACCCAATAGTGCACAACATCAATCAACATAGATTCAATCGATAAGCGGTATAACCCATAATGCTTATCTCCCTTCATAGATTCACAGATAAAGTAAATTTATCGATCACAAAGATTACTATGACAATTCGATGTGGGGTTCGGGTAACCAACCGGAATTCCACTCCCTGTCACATCGAAATTCAAATGCTGGTTTACGGGCAAAGGGGTTTTCATATACATACAGAAACACGTCACACTAATAGTTCAGCAAAAGGCAATCTACATCACACAGTATTACAATCACGAACAGAAATATCAATTCAATACACAACATCTGATGATAGTCAATCGTTTTCTATTTAAGGTAAAAGTGATTTAAAAGAAATTACCACATAACTATTTTTATTGATTTATTTAAATCAATGATGAACTATTCTTAATAATAAATTAATTAAATTTTCAATTGATTATGCTTTAATCAATTATGACTACTAATCATAATCAACTTTAAATCATCTAATTAACAATTCTTCATTACAAATCAATTAAATACTTAATTTTAAATTAACCAAATCTTTAATTTCAAATTGACAAATCTCTAGTCACTTAGTTAATTACGATTTTAAAATTAATTGTCCATTCTTAATTACCCTTTTTAAACAATTAATAAATAATAATTTGTCTAAATTAACATTTAAAAATCTTCTTCAAACTTTGGAAACAAATTATTATTAATTATAAAAACTTTAATGTTAATTAACTTTAACATTTAACTTAAATTATTTACTTAATTAAAACATTAATTTAGATTTTAAAAACATTCTAACGTATTCACTTGGTTAATTTAAATTTGAAACAAATTCTTGACTCAAAGTAATCAAACATTTACTACCTTGTTAACATTAAAACTTGTTGAACATTTTTATCTTTAAATCTGTAAGGCTTAAACCCATTTACAACAAACCCGAGATTTACTCGGTTTCACTCGAGAAATGCTTCGAGTTTCCTTCCATCATCCCCGCGTCACCCCCCTCACCCTCTCGCTTTCGTTCTTCTTCTTCTTCTTTTTCTTTCTTTTTCCAGTTGAGTAAGTTTAAACGTAAACTTCATAAGATGGTACGCTGTAGGACTTATGCGAGCAAGTAGAAAATTTGCTCGAGAGAATCACCTTCTTCCTCGAGTAAACTCTCGAGAACCCAACACCTGCCCAGCCTCCAACATGCTCACGACCCACCGTGCATGTGCACGGCATTGCGCCGCTGCTACGGCGAGTTCTAAATTCTTCGGCAAGTCGCAAATCATCGCAACACTCAAAATTGAAGTAAAATTCAAAGTCAAACCTACTGAATCAAAATTTAGCATTTCGTTTGAATCTTGGAACTCGATCACAACCCAAAAATTGCTTCGCCTCAGTCGCCCCTACCACCGGAATCGCTACGGCTTCGGTCATGCCTTCGTCTATATCTCAAGAACATTCTCTCCAAATTTGGCTATGCTCGACGCATTGAAAAGCGTGCACGAGCTCGAAACCCAAATGCCACTCTATACAGTTCTTAAACCCTAGTTTCACTTCATCTTATCAATTCTTGCAACAAATAATTTTGTTTCATTTTTCCTGAAGTCATTGTTCAACCAGCTAACTTCAAATTAATATCCAACATTTGAAATTTGTTTGATCGTTAGAAATTGATTAAAAAGCATATTTTGATCAACTCTAAACTGCTCCTAGTTTGAGCAACTAAAAATCACCAAATTGGTTTTAAAAATCTTATCTTTGTATGCTTATTCAAATTATATAATTGAATCAACGATTTAAAACACTAGAATTTATCATATGATTTCTTTGTTTTACTGTAAACCAAGTTTACAGAGTCAAGTTCATTCTTTTTCAAGCAAAACTTCTGGAACATGGTTTAAGTTTAAATATACTTGTTTTGTATAAAAATCTCAAATTAAAAAAAAATTATATAAAGATTTTTTAGATTTGTTTTCTTTCCAATCTGCTTTGCTCTGAACTAGAAATGAAGAAGAGCGGACCATATAAAAAGTTGCAGTACAACAGAAAATACTAGAGCTTCTTCTTTACAATGTACAGAAACATAAGTAATTCATAAATCAACATATAAATTTAAAATTTAAAAACAGTTTGTCTACTCACCTCAAACTGAAGAACAGAGTACCCTTGTTATTTGAAAACTGCAGTATTGATTCTCCCTTGAATCCTGTTTTTACTTTGAACTGGAATGATGTTGAGTTACCCTTCTTCTTTTTTCTTTTCTCCTTGTTTGCTTAATCTCTTTACTGAACAACTAGAATTGGATGAATACATACATACATACATACATATACATATATATATATATATATAGAAAATAACAGTTTGTATATAAGCAGGTATTATCTGGTTAGGCCTCATTTGGTTTGAACGGTATTTTTTCTTTGGTTTGACTAAAGATATTTTGAAATGAAGTTTATATTTCGGCTGAAAGGACTTATTTTGTGCTGAGAAGATGTGATACTTAAATGCATGCTTCTATTTTTAGTTGCACACTTATCTTATTTAATTATGTATGTACTTACAGGTTTGTTTTGTAACCTTTTTTTTCTTCTGTTTATTTGTTTGTTTATCTTCTTGTGCAAGCTTCATTACATAGATACTGTTGGGCGAATTATCACCCAGAAGATCTAGGGACCAGGAAGTCACAATGTCACCCGGGCTTGCAGCCTCCACTTCGTTCGACAGCCAAGAAGCTCAATACTAACCTAGATGTCCATCCAACGTTCAACCATCACCTCATTCGGCTCCACCACATTCGGCTCCAACTCATTCGGCTCCACTTCATTCGGCTCCACCACATTCGGTCCCCACCTCGTTCGGCTCCACCTCATTCGGCGTCCTTTATACCACCAAACCACCGGACAAGACCCTTGCCGGTCCAAAGCCCACACCTCGCTACTGCCGAACCACAATCGCCACCGGACCAACCATACTACCGAACCACCACACCTCGCCACTGCCGAACCACAATCGCCACCGGACCAACCATACTACCGAACCACCACAACACCTACATGCCGAACTACCCAACACCGGTCCAAGCCTCCATATCCACGCAACACCGAATGAGCCTCGCCGAACCACATAGTTGCCAGTCCAGATCGCTTCAGCCCGGGCCCGCCAGCAGTTATATACTTCCAAGACCCCTGCCCCCTACCTCATTCTATAAATAGAGGGGCAGGGGTACAACAATGGCGGACAAGTTTGAGAGCTCAAGCAAGGAAGGAACTTTCAAACTACTTTCATACACTTGTATACAACGCATTGTACTTGTAACCTGAAAGAAAGAAGATAATAACATATAAAGTGGACGTAGGCACATTCTGGCCGAACCACTATAAATCTGTGTGTCTTTTACATTTCAGCCCCTACTTTTCTCATATTTACATACTCATCTAAAATCATTGAAAATTACATATAATCGACTAAATAACACGACTTGGAGGTGTTTGTCCATTTTTTGTGCAAACATTTTTGGTGCTTTCATTGAGAGCTGAACTCAGACTTCATCTTCAGAACTCAAGCTTCATCTTCTCCCACTCAACCTTCTTCCTAACAACATCACTCGTTGCTTAGAAATCATGCCTTCCAAACAGAGAAGGGATGTTAACAAAGGAAAGAACATCGCAACTAGCAGCCTTCCAGATCCAGCAATCACAGATCAGCCCACTTCAACAGCAGTACCAGATGAAAATCAGGAGAATCCAACTGGTCCCGCAACGGAACAACCAATCACTAGGGCAGATCTGGACAGGGTTGTGGCTGAAGTAACTAACCGCTTCACATCCCAACAAGAAACTTTGGTGGACCAACTCATGTCACGCTTAAGGGATGCTGAAGAGTCCAACCGCAACACGGAATCATGGGGTGAATCCCAATCTGGAGGATCCCGGAGGCAACAAAGGTCTTCACTCTTCGAACAAGCTACCAACAGGAAAAACGATGATAGGGGCCGCGCCCGGACTCAGTCCTAATTTCGACTCGAGGAAGCCCTGGGAACCGAACCTAGCGGGGGAGGCACCAGGCGAGGGTCGGATGTAGCTGAGCCAGTCATGCCACCTAATCATAGAAACCCCGCTGAACGGAGCCGAGCTAGAACCCAGCCCGGAGTTGACCCCATGGATGTGCTCGAAACAGAACCCCACAGGGGAAGATCAAGGCAGGGGGCAACTGTAGCTGGTCCTAGCGTGCATCCAAGCAGCCAAAGACAACCACTGGATAATGCTAGAGGTGATAGACTGTACCATCCCTACAGGGCATCTGGACGAGATAGATCCCGCAGGGAAGAACCGCGAAACAGAACCCCACAGGGGAAGATCAAGGCAGGGGGCAACTGTAGCTGGTCCTAGCGTGCATCCAAGCAGCCAAAGACAACCACTGGATAATGCTAGAGGTGATAGACTGTACCATCCCTACAGGGCATCTGGACGAGATAGATCCCGCAGGGAAGAACCGAGCTCATTTTTGTCCGCTCCAAGTTCTGACGAACGAATGGCACGATTATTCAGAGAATGTGTCCAACGGGAGCAAAGGGACCGGGGAATAGGCGCTAGGGTCACCAGTCCCTTTACCCGAAATATCGAAACTGCCATCACTCCCCGGGAATGGAAAATGCCAACCATGGAACCTTACAAAGGAACTTCCGACCCCATCGTACACCTGCAGAGGTACACCCAGCATATGCTCATGAGTGGAGCAACAGAAGGAGTATTATGTAAATGCTTTCCGCTATTCCTATCAGATCTAGCTACCTCCTGGTTCTGCCATCTACCCCAAGGATCCATCAGCTCATGGGAGATGTTAAAAGAAAGGTTTATTAGCCAGTTCCGCATCCATGTGGAACAACCCAAGGATGCTTATTCTCTATCCAATGTCAAACAGAAATCCGGAGAGACGCTGCAACAATATCTAACACGGTTCAACGCCGCAGCGGCAGCAGTTCAAGATGCCGATGAAAAACTCACTCTGATGGCCCTCTGTAGTGGTGTACATCCAGACACCAAGTTTGCCAGAAGGTTAACTAAGGAAAAACCAGCTACCTTGCCTGATTTCTTCCATGAAGCTGGAAAGTATATGAGACTTGAAGACGCTGCTACGGAGAGGCAGTCAGGGCAACAAGGCAAGATAGTTCAGGACAAGGTTCCCACTGCAGCTAAGGACGCTCGAAGAAATGAATCTAGAGACAATGCTGGGGGCAGAAAGGTTGAGAAGCGCCAATATCGACCAGGACCAAGATTTGACTCCTACACTCCTTTGAATGAAACAATCGAAAACATCTACCTAGCCACTCAAGGCGAACTCGGATACAAGCGCCCCCCGCACAAGAAAGAATCAGATAACGCACTCAAGTCCGGAAAGTTCTGTCGCTTCCACGAATCCCACGGACATGACACCAATGAATGCCACCATCTTCGGGACTTGATCGAAGAACACATTAGAAGAAGAAGACTAGAACGTTATGTGAAAGGTCAGAACAGGACTCCAACTCCTGCCAACGAGAACTCAAAGCAACCCCTCCCAGAAGTAGGCGGAGGGAATCGCAACAATCACAACACCAGTGGCTCTAGTCAAGAGAAGATAGTGGTCCTTACCATCTCAGGAGGACCACACATCGCCGACAGAAGTTGGGCAGAGATGGAAAGGTACGGCAAGTCGCTTAGAAATGCCGAAGGATATGTTAACTCCATTACGGAGGAACGCCACCCGAAACGAAAAGAAAACAATGACATTGTATTCAGTAGGCATGATTTGGAAGGAAGACAGTACCCACATATGGATCCCATGGTCATCTCTGCCTGGTTTGGTCCAGCTAAAGTTTTTCGGATTCTAATAGACACGGGAAGCTCCGTTAATATCCTGTTCAAACATGCTTTCGACAAAATGAAGTTATCAATGAAGGATGTATCCCCCTGTGACAAACCACTGCACGGTTTCACTGGAGATGCAAAGATGCCTCTCAGGCAACTTGACCTCTTCGTCGAAATAGGAAGTCATCCCCGCTCCGTTGTGCGAAAACAAACGTTCGTACTAATAGAAAACCACTCGGCTTACAACGCTTTCTTGGGAAGACCAGCCTTATCTGACTTTCAGATTGTATTAGCCCCCTGGTGCCTGAAAATGAAATTTCCAACAGACAACGGAGTAGGAGAAGTAGAAGGAGATCAAGATGCTGCCCGAGACTGCTACGTAACTGAACTTCGCAATAACCGCAGAAAGAATAAAGGAAAAGATGCAGAGACTACTCTCTGCATGAAAAGCTTGGAGGCATAGCAACTAAAGAAAGCCCCTCCTCTTCGATACACAAGCGATCCCTTCAATGAACTAGACCCCAGGGATAAAGAGGAGGAGGCTACCGCCGAGCCTGCAGAGGCTATGGAATTCGTATCGGTAGATAAGCATGATTCAAGTAGACTATTAAAAATCGGATCTCAGCTGAAAACGGGATTGAAGGATCAACTCATTGACTTCCTCCGCCACAACTTAGATGTATTTGCGTGGACCCATGCCGATATGACAGGAATCTCCCCAGACATAGCATGCCACATGTTGAACATCGATCCCACCAAGGTACCAGTAAAGCAGAAAAAGAGGAGCATGGGGGTAGAGCGATCAGCAGCCCTTGATGAGGAAGTAAAAAATCTACTTGCTAATGGCTTCGTACGGGAAGCCATCTACCCAGAATGGATCGCTAACCCGGTGCTAGTAAAAAAGGCCAATGGAAAGTGGCGAACATGTATTGACTTCTCCAATCTGAATGACGCTTGCCCGAAAGACTGCTTCCCACTTCCCCGAATTGACCAACTCGTAGACAGCACAGCTGGGCACGAACTCCTATCTTTTATGGATGCATACTCCGGATATAACCAGATCCCCATGCACGCTCCCGATCAGGACCACACTAGCTTCATCACCGACCGCGGATTATATTGTTACAAAGTCATGCCTTTTGGACTCAAAAATGCTGGAGCTACCTATCAACGCCTCGTCAACAAAATGTTCGCAGGACTGATAGGACGAACTATGGAAGTATATGTGGATGACATGTTGGTAAAGTCCAGGAAAGCCAACGACCATGTAAGCCATCTGGACGATATGTTTCAGGTACTTCGCCGGTATGGAATGAAGCTGAATCCTCTAAAGTGCTCCTTCGGAGTTTCATCGGGAAAATTCTTAGGATTCATCGTCCACGCCAGAGGAATCGAAGCAAACCCTGAACAAGTCCGGGCTTTAAAAGAAATAAGGATACCTTCCACTCGAAAAGAAATGCAGAGCCTAAACGGGAAGGTGGCCGCCCTAAGCAGATTCATTTCCAAGGCAACTGACAAGTGTGTCCCTTTCTTCGAAGCACTCAAGAAAGACAAAGGGAGGTTCGAGTGGACCGACGAATGCTTAAAAGCCTTCCTCAACCTAATCGAACACCTTCAGAGACCACCAGTACTCTCAACTCCAAATAAAGGTGAAGTGTTATACCTATACCTCGCTGTATCATCTCATGCTCTAAGCGCCGCCTTGGTAAGAGAAGAAGACCGCACACAACGCCCGGTTTACTTTGTAAGCAAGAGATTTACGGGGGCAGAAGCCAGATATCCTAAACTTGAGAAGTTAGCATATTGTTTATTGATCGCGTCATGGAAACTGCGACACTACTTCCAGTCTCACTCCATCAGGGTTCTAACCGATCAACCACTAAGACAAGTGCTCCATCGTCCTGACACTTCTGGGCGACTCCTCAAATGGTGCATCGAACTAAGTCAGTATGATATCACCTACCATCCCCGCACCGCTATCAAAGGACAAGCCATGGCTGATTTCATTGCCGAATTCACTACCAACGAAGGCAAGGAACAATCCGAAGTGGCAAAAAACATCAAGTGGAACCTCTTTGTAGACGGAGCATCGAACGAACAAGGCTCGGGGGCAGGTATTGTGATCGTCACCCCCAGGGGAAGAAAGTTGTACTATGCATTAAGATTGGAGTTCACGGCCACTAACAACGATGCTGAATATGAAGCAGTAATAGCGGGATTGGAACTGGCCCTAGAAATTGGGATCAATTCCTTATGTATTCATAGTGATTCTCAGCTTATCGTAAACCAGGTACTAGGAGAATTCCAGACTCGAGGAGAACGGCTCACAGCATACCTAAAGAAAACCAGACTGCTGCTCGATCGATTGGACCATTATCTAATCAAACACATTCCTCGAGAAGAAAACCAAGAGGCAGATGAACTTGCAAAGCAAGCTAGTATGAAGGACAGCACCATTCCCGGAGCACTAGCAATCTCAAGGCAGCTAGCCCCGAGTTTCGAACAAGCGAATTTGATAACTGCAATCGAAGAAGGAACCTGGATGACTCCTATCCGGAAATATTTGCAAGATGGCATACTACCCGACAGGCGTGACGAAGCCAAGAAGATCTTGAGGAAAGTTCCCCACTACACAATACAAGAAGGCATCCTCTACCGGCGTGGCTTCTCTAGCCCCCTATTAAGATGCGTCGCCGGAAGGGAAGCCAAGGAGATATTAACAAACATCCATCAGGGAGGATGCGGAGATCACACTGGAGGACAGACTTTGGCAAGAAAGATACTCCGATATGGATATTACTGGCCCACACTAAACAAAGATGCCCTAGACTTCGTTAAGAAATGCGACAGATGTCAGAAGTTCGCCAAGATCCCTCGACTACCCACAAACGAAATTACTCAAATGACCAGCCCTTGGCCCTTTGCTGTATGGGGAATTGACTTAATTGGCGAACTGCCAACGGGCCGAGGCGGAGCCAAATATGCTATAGTGGCAGTCGATTATTTCACCAAATGGGTGGAAGCGGAACCTTTAAATAAAATATCTTCAGCAAAAGTTATCAACTTCTTGATCAAAAACATTCTGTGCAGGTATGGAGTCCCCCTCAAGATCGTATCAGACAACGGACTCCAATTTGACAGCGAAGAATTTGCCGACTGGTACCAAGAGCATGGAATTCATAAAAGCTTCTCATCAGTAGCTTACCCTCAGGCAAACGGACAAGTTGAAGCTGTCAACAAAATTCTCAAAACCCTAATCAAGAAGAAACTTGAAAAGTCAAAAGGCGCTTGGGTGGACGAACTTCCTACGGCACTATGGGCATACCGCACATCTTTCAGAACATCAACGGGACATACTCCTTTCTCTTTGGCATATGGATCGGAGGCAATGCTCCCAGTTGAGACTATTGTGCCTTCCCACCGTAGGATCCACTACAACCCAGAAGAAAACGAAGAACTCCTCCTCATGTCTTTGGATCTGATTGAGGAAAGGAGAAACGATGCAGCACTCAAAGCAGCAGCTCACAAACAAAAAGTGGCAGCACTATACAATTCCAAAGTCAAGCATCGCAGCTTACAAGAAGGAGATCTTGTCCTCAGGCGAATCTTTCCGCGCCCCGGGGCACTGGACCCCATCTGGGACGGACCATATGTAATTCACAAAGATCTCCACAACGGAGCTTACATTTTGTCAACAGTGGACGGAGAGGTGTTCCAGAGGGCATGGAACATCCGACACCTCCGTCGATACTTTTCTTAACTTGTACTGCCCATATGAAGTGAATTAACAAAGAGAATCAGTGGACGTAGGCATTTTCGTGCCGAACCACTTTAAAAAATCTTGTCTCTTTTTAACTTGTTCCTTTATGTCTTGGCTACTTGTTAAGCGTTATCCCTTTCTGTTGAACAAAATTCTATGGCATCTCCACTCAAGACGCACCGCGGCCTCATCTGGACTAGGCCTAACAGGTACGCTACGATTCTATGCACTCGCCAATGAGACTCTTTTGCCCCAGCATCCCTCTGCTGCGGGTTAACTCATTACGCGCCTGCCCTCAAAGCCAACTGTAATGAGCCGATTATAAGTCATCATAAAGGCCGACTATAGCCGATGGCAGCTCATTACGGCGTTCGGCTCGTCGGTAACTGTGAACCTACTTTAAGCCCCAACATAAGGTGTGGCCAGCCAGGGGTAGTTCACGGCCAACGGCACCCACGCTAGCCGGCCACGGTAAATCGAATAATACCCACGATTACGGACCATAATGGTTCGGGTAGTTACCGTGCGCGATCTCGGCTCCGATGTGTCTTAAGTGCGGCTGTGGTAAAAAAGAAAACTCCCCGCGGAGGCGTAAGATGGGTGACAAATGTCTCCAAGACCCACAGCTAGGGAAAGTGACTACAAAACCCGTTTGCCACGAACTTAAGCACATCGACGGCCTTCCGTGACTGGAAGTTTTACTTTTACTATATTTCCATTTCATTTAAATATTTTTCTCCTATCCTGTATAACAAACTCTAAAGTACAGGAAACCAAATAGGAAGCATTCACTCATGAGGCTCTAAGCCTGCGTGCTGGGTAGCAGGGCGCTCGGCTATACCCGTGAACAGTTACACAAGACACTCAAAGCTACCGCCTGCGAATAAAACATAAAGGGCGGTACTCTCTTCTCTTGTACATAAATGCGTAACTATAACTTATTCATACACTGACATTGCAAAACGTGAAATTATATTTCAAGCAAAAACTTAACATCAAACACAAGTGGAATCACAGGCATATACATAATTATACTTCTCACACAGCACATAAAGATAGCAACAACATTTAAACATGACAAAATCAGCTTATATTATAAGATCACACGAAGTTATTCTTTGCAAATAATTTTATTACAGTTGCATATCAAAGACTAACATGAACAGTGATAAAAAAAGAAACAAAAAGATGGCAGATGCATCCACACTCCATCACCAACTCCCCCAGCCTACTTAGCCGCAGGATCGGAGCCCCCAGCTTGTGGATCTGAAGTCCCACCTGTCCAGATCAGAAGAGGAATTCATTAAACGAACGATCAAGTTATGAAAACACGAAAAGAAAAGAAAGGGAAAAGAATAACTCACCAGCATCCGCCGCTTGATCCTCATCATCCAACTGCACGCCCGCTTCCTCTGCAGCGAGTAGCCGCATCCCCTCCTTCACCGCCGCTTGCTCCTCCTTTGAGAACTGAGCAGTAACCGCACTCAAGTTGAAAGCCTCTCCGCCTTCCTTACCCGCATTCACCCTGGCCTCCTCTAAAGCCTGGAGATACACCTTGGCCATGACCCGAGGGTAATCGTCCATCCAAGACAAGCCGCCCTCCTTCCAAGTGTGGAAGTACATATCCTGCAACATCTCATCCATCATCCCCTCGTTTTCCTCAAACTCCCTCACCCGGGCCTCGGAAGCTTGCAACTTGGTGATGGCGACATCCCTCTCTGATTGGTATCTCAAGCAGTCAGCCTGGAGTGACCTCCTCATTTCCTCTTCCTTCAACTTGAGGGACCTCCTCATCTCCTCCATCTCCTCCTTCAACTCGGCCTGAGCCATCTCCGCAGCCTCGAGCCTCCCTGACAACTCCTCCACCCGCTCGAGATCCGCATTTCGAACCTCATCCACCGTTGCGATAGCTATGTTAATCCGTTCCCTGCAAGCGACCTCCATCTTCCGTAATTCCGCCCTACTGGCCTTCTCCATGGTCTCTTTCAGACGCTTGGAGGCTTCCTCATGCTGGGAAATCTGGATGGCTTGGTCGGCGAGTTGCTTGGCCTGATCGGCAACCTTTAACCTCAACCGAATGTTAGCACTCCCGATCTCTTCCCCGGCCTTGACCAACTTAGCATGATGCTCCATTAACTTCTTGGTCTCTGCGGCCACCCGGTCGATATTAGCCTTGGCCTCATCCCCCATGGTGACTACCCGTGTAGTAAGTAAATCAAGATCTAAAGATTTGGCCTCGTCCAGCACTCTTACCATGGGGTTGCGGGGAAGTAGGTGCTCGCCCGTGGTCTCATCGAATGAAATGTCCCGAAAACTTGGGTCTAAATCAGGATGGCCGGCAAAAGGGTCACGAGGCACGGGGCGAGGCACATCGGGACGCCTTATATGAATGACAGTAGAACTCTTGGAAGGAGGAGGAGGGGGGCAGGGCTCCGTGCTCTCCTCCGTAGTATCACGAGGAGGCTGAGTAGGGGGAGGCAGAGTAGGAAGCTGCGAAGCAGAAGAAGACTCAAATAAGGAACGGCTCCGCTTCCTTTTCTGAATGCCCTCTTCGATGACCCCAAGAAGAGGGCGGTACTTGACTACATCCCCAGTGCGATCAGTAGAAGGTTTCGCGGAAGCTCTCCTCGACTTAAATTGCTCAAGGCGGTGTCGAACATCCGACGTTTTACCCGCCTGGCCTGCCCCTGGAATAAAGAACAAGTGTTACGAACATACAATAATCCGCAATTCAAAAAAAAAGTGCTAAGTTAAAAAGAAAGAAAAGTGAGGAGACACATCTATTATACAAACCCGGCGGAGGAGTGGGATACTGCAATAAGTCCTGGATCTCATTCCAGGACGGAAGTGAACCGTAAAAAATTTCTAAGTCCTTATCGAAAATAGAATCGGCAGAAGACAAAAGTTCACCTTGCATCGCCGGAATCACCCTAGCTGAGGAACCCTTAGAGGATGGGTCAGTGCCAGCCACAGCTTTGCCGGTTTCCTTTGCCTTCTCCGTTCCCTTCTCCGTTTCCGACTCTCCCTCCGACTCCCCGAAGGCCCGACGGAGAGCCTCATCCAGTTCGAGGTCTTGTTCAGAGGTTAGAGCAGCAACACCACCACCACCTTGACCGTCGCCATCTCCTCCACCCTCCGACCCTTCTCCAACTTCGCCTCCTTCCTCCTCTTCTACACCTTCCTCCTCCGGGACAATCGGGCAAGTACTTGGAGAAGGGCCATCGGACTTCCTCAGTTTCTTCCCCCCGACCACGGGACGCTCTGCGAAAGGCTCCCTCTTACCGCTCTTTACCTTATCCCCCTCCTTAGCTTTAGCAGCCTTCTCCTCAGCCATGTCTCTTTGCTTAACCACGGACTGGTGCGGTAAAATCAAATTATACTCCAAGAGGGTTGCGTTCCTGATCAAGAAGGAGGCCGACCGGTCCCGTGCCGGAATAGCCTTTAGTTCAGCAGCCATTCGCACCAAGGAATCATCCTCCACAACTGCAATACCACCTGTCGCTAGCCAGAAATAGAAGCATGTCAGAAAAAACACTACAGTCAAAACATGGAAAATATAAATGAAATCCATCTTACAGCCAGAAGTGAAAAGGCGGAAAGAAACAGCATCGTCCTTGATGAAGAACCACTCTTTCTTGAACATGGTAAACTTGGAATATAAGTCCAGAACTGGTTTGAAGGGTACGGCCGCCTCCAGACTAATATACGGAGACCCCTTCTTATAGCCTCTCAGGTTGTACAAGTATCGGATTTCCCGGTTAGAAGGAGGACGCCCGTACCTCCTCTGGAAGATGACAAAGAGGCTCACCAGGATAGCATATGAGTTAGGCTGAAGCTGGAAGGGAGCCACCTTCAAATATGTGGTGAAGCTTACTATCCAAGCGTTGATAGGGGGGATAGCGCCGCACATGCAATGGTACCTGCTAAAAGCGAAGTAGCCCTCGGGAGGATTATATGGCATCACTCCATCTCCCGGCAGCAGCATAAGAGCCCTATCTATCCCGAAGGAACGGGATATGACGTCAAGTTGCTCCTCCTTTAGGGAGCTAGGAAAGCAATCCGGGGGAGAGACCAAAAGTTCCTGTGGACCATATCCGTCCACTAGAGACCTCGGAATAGGTCGGTGTTGCCCGGATCCTGGTTGGACTGGGGGCAAGGAAGAAGAAGGCTCTCCTGTGCCTCTAGACTTCTTTCTATCCGATCGTGTTTCCGCTTTGCGAGACATTTTCTGCAACACAAGGAAAGCAAGGCATTAGAACAGGGAACATAGAAAAGTAAACAAACAAGTGCGTGCAAGTGTGGGATTTCATTCGCAAACTCAAGTTCATTCGGTCATCGTGTTCATTCGGTTTCCATCTCATTCGGTCATCAAGTTCATTCGGTCATCATGTACATTCGGTTTTCCATCTCATTCGGTCATCATGTTCATTCGGTGGTACTGTATCAGGGGCATTCGGTACGCAAGGCATTCGGCCCCAAGGCCGTAATCTCATTCGGTGAAACGAAGACGTACGTGTGTATTCGGCAATAAGTGTATACCTGGTCCGGTATAAGGTTGGTTCGGCAAAACACTTGGTTCGGCAATAGATTGATTCGGCGCTTGCTGGTTCGGTGAAGAAAAACAAGGGGGGTACGGCCTCTATATATAGGCAAACTCACAACCACCGAACCAAACGACTCGCCCAACCGGACCAATAATACCGGACCACCAGAAGCCGAATGTGAATAGCCGGACCAACCAAAAACCGAATGAAATTCTCTCTCTACTGATCAAGACCAGGAACTAGTGGCGTGCAAAGCGCCTCCCTCAGATAAGTACCGAACCCCAGAACTAACTAATAAAATAAGATTAAGATAACGATGAATAAGTCGTAAAATCCTCACCGACGTGGATTAAATCGTTTACACGTGTACGCGACCTCGAATGGTCCATAGGCACGCTCTGAATGGTTGTTAACCCTACCATCGTGGGAATTTACACTTTGACACGCATTCTTAAGCCCATCGGTCATATGGATATTTGATAATTATTATGAAATGGCTAAGCTACTTACACATGTACGGGGTTGCGAACGATCCCTAGGCATGCTCTGAGCTGGCAATAAACCATCTTCACAAACATAAACCGGGCACCGACGATGCCAAGCCCCTTCGGGGCTCACTCTATCGTCCTTAACGGCACAGTCCACTTCAACTCGAATATTTCGATCATGAACAGTCGTTATTCGAAATCACGCTAAAACTGAAAATTTCTTTGCAGGACATTAACGGAATACGAACGTCCGATCACCGGCGTTACAAAGCCAATCTCCCCGCCACAAGAAAAACAAAGCGCGACACATGCAAGCACGTGCCCCACTTTGGGGGGCAAATGTTGGGCGAATTATCACCCAGAAGATCTAGGGACCAGGAAGTCACAATGTCACCCGGGCTTGCAGCCTCCACTTCGTTCGACAGCCAAGAAGCTCAATACTAACCTAGATGTCCATCCAACGTTCAACCATCACCTCATTCGGCTCCACCACATTCGGCTCCAACTCATTCGGCTCCACATCATTCGGCTCCACCACATTCGGTCCCCACCTCGTTCGGCTCCACCTCATTCGGCGTCCTTTATACCACCAAACCACCGGACAAGACCCTTGCCGGTCCAAAGCCCACACCTCGCTACTGCCGAACCACAATCGCCACCGGACCAACCATACTACCGAACCACCACACCTCGCCACTGCCGAACCACAATCGCCACCGGACCAACCATACTACCGAACCACCACAACCCCTACATGCCGAACTACCCAACACCGGTCCAAGCCTCCATATCCACGCAACACCGAATGAGCCTCGCCGAACCACATAGTTGCCAGTCCAGATCGCTTCAGCCCGGGCTCGCCAGCAGTTATATACTTCCAAGACCCCTGCCCCCTACCTCATTCTATAAATAGAGGGGCAGGGGTACAACAATGGCGGACAAGTTTGAGAGCTCAAGCAAGGAAGGAACTTTCAAACTACTTTCATACACTTGTATACAACGCATTGTACTTGTAACCTGAAAGAAAGAAGATAATAACATATAAAGTGGACGTAGGCACATTCTGGCCGAACCACTATAAATCTGTGTGTCTTTTACATTTCAGCCCCTACTTTTCTCATATTTACATACTCATCTAAAATCATTGAAAATTACATATAATCGACTAAATAACACGACTTGGAGGTGTTTGTCCATTTTTTGTGCAAACAGATACATTTTCTTGTTTTATTATTTTCTTGCTTGCCTTTTGTTTTATATGCATTTCATTTGTTATTATTTTATCACATAGATGTTTATTGGTATGTAGATATTATTTCTTCTTTGTTTACTGAAATGACTCTTGAACTTGCTTGCCTAATTCACGTATCATATACATGTATTATTTTGTAGTTTGATTTTGTTTTATGTTGCCTTATAACCATAAAGTTCTATTATTAACATAAATTCTTGAATTTTATTTCTATTTAAAGCTTAACTTTCAAACATTAATTTATATCCTTATATTTGTAAACTTATATTAATTATTGATAATATAAATTTTATTTTAAACCTTAGTGTCTATATTCCATTCAATTGTTAATCATACATATAATATATTTTTTCCAAAGTTTAATATTTAAATTCAATTCATTTAAATACATTTTTTTATTTCCAATCAAAATTTATTTCTAATTCAATTCAATTGAAGACATTTATTTTGAGCTTCAATTCTAATTTATAAAATAAATTAGTATATACATTTTATTAAATTTGAAAAAAATCAAACGAATCCACAATTTAACCCAAAATTTAATTTAATTACAAGTTGAAATTCATCTTTAAGACCGAGATCGTTACACTATTTGATCTTTCTTGGCAATAGTTCCTTGTAGCTCCTCAATTGTCTTTGCTCGCTCAAATGCCATAGTCGAGGCTTTCTCTATGGTTTTCTTTCACTCACGATATTGGCCAAAGGAATGATAAGCATGGTCGTGTAAAATTTTCTCTACTATATTTGGGAGCACCCTTAAATTTGGGAAGTGGAAGCCGTCAAAACAGATGCTAGGAAACTCTCTTCTCAATTGGGAAATTCGAGCAGCTCCCTCCCTTATGATATCTACATCTGTTGAAGTGGTAGCGGTAGAAGTGTTTTCCCCAGTTGTATGAAAATGTTCACCACGCCTTGGAACTTATGGAGGCACTGCCTGGCATAAGGATCCAACAGTTTGTGTTCTGTAGCTGAGGGTGCCAAGGAAACCCTGGGTGGAGGAGAGAGTGATCGAGAGTGGCACCTATCTCTTCTATCTCTTTCCCTCTCTCTTTCTCTCTCCCTTTCTCTGGCTCTTTCTCTACCATAGTAATCTTTGTCCAGGCTACAATGACGATAGTCATAGTCAGAATCATGCCTATGGGTCACCCTGTATGAACTAGATGATTGGCATGCAGTGCAGAGGCTACAAAGCATAGATGGTTGCTTCGACATTGAATCTACAGAGTGAAAAGAGAAACAAAGTTAGTTATTGCTGAAATTGAACAACTCATAGATTTCAGTTGTATGGTGTCGTAAAGTGTATGCATGCATGTATTAACCCCCTAACTAACCGCTTATTGTAGCTATGCTTGGAGAAGTTGGCTCTCCTAGATCTAAGGCACTTTTAATCCCTTCCAACCCGGTGTCTTATTGAAGAGAGACATCTCCCGGAATTAGGAAATCTGCAAGTCCTTCAAAAGGGCTCTCCATGTGCGAGGAGGGAGTCTTTTAAATTCCATACCCACTGCTGGTAAAGACATGACAACGGGCTTGCACCTCGGAGCTTTATGGGCAAAGACCTTGCCTTTCCTTATTCCCTCACAATGTTGATGGCTTTGTAAAGGCCCAGGTTACCTCTAGCAGACGTGTCCTCATCGTCACCTTGCTCGGTGATCACTATCCTAGGAACTCTCCTCCTAACATGCCTCGTCGAAACCACCCTAAGAGACCCTTCAAGCCCGATGCTTTAGTTTCTAACAATTAGCCCAATGGCTCTCAAGTTTTCTTATGCAAGAACTTTGTCAATTCCTCTATCCACAACAGGTACTCTTTGAAGAACCCTTACAATCTCTTTAAACTGGTCGCCTTCGGGTCGCAGAATCAAAGTTGTGAAGGAAAGGAAATATTAGATTCGACATCAAATAAGATTATCTAGTCAATCAGCATAAAAGCTGAAGTACTTACGCATGACATGCCACCGTCTGGTGATACCTAGTGGGCATCGGATGTAGAAACATTCAGTCTTGAAATAACTTAGCTTAGTCCATGCTCCGATCACGACCTGACAGTTCCTACCGGCCTTTAAGAAGGTGAAAGATGGATTATCCCCTCGGCTCTTTATATTGAATAGATATCGGACTTCATATGGTGTCGGCGGTCGAAAAAGATGCTCGCTCCATGAAGACAGTAAATAAGCTGTTCAGCGAAGCATATCCATTTGGGTGCATTTGTGATGGAGAAATCCTTAATAGGATAACACTTCCCAGATATATTGACTGAATGGAGTGTCCCAGGTGTGCGCGAGAATCTATTAAAGGTGGTATACCCTTTTAGGGGAGAGTGGGGTCTATCTTCTGCCCCTATATTAGGACGTCATCCCTCGACAATCTATGCCTTTTGCAAATCCTACCTAACATTTCCTTAGAGATATTAGATGGAACAGAGTCTTGTGGATTCTCGATGAAGGCTGCTCTTGGTAGCTCATCCGGAGTTAGACTTATAACTTCTACGATAGCCGGCATCTCTATTATGGGAAGTCATGGACTATGAGCTTCCTGGTGTTGCGGACTTCCAGTTTTCATAGTTAATCAATTCAACAAAAATCATCATTATATGACAATAAACCTATGTTTCCCCAGTCTGAAGTGCATGAATGTGTTATGCAATATAGCGTAGTATATTATCTATCAAATGCTACGAGATTTAAAGAGTGTTTGAACGACAAGACTTTAGAATTCAATTGGAGTGACCATCGTCGCTGACCATCATGACCGTGCCATCCAGACTTTGGAGTTCGATCAAAGTAAAAATTTGTTAAATTTTGTCAAGTTACAGTTCTATCGACGAGCTTCGAAAGGCAGTCAAATATGTAGTGAAATGATTAAGTCCAATTATGCAAAGTAGAAGCTCGTCTGAGTCAAGTGTTCAAGTATGCAAGGGATTTTGTATTGATCGAAATTCAACATAGATCGATCACCAAAAACATTCGTTTCATTTTGATCAGAGAGCCTTTACTTCGCGTCGGTAAGAAAACCTTCACCTGCATCGATCAGAGAGCCTTCACTTTGTGTTGATCAAAAGACCTTCACCTTGTATCAATTAGTGAACCATCACCTCATACTGATCCCCGAGTATCATCTCATATGGATCATCAAAGGCCATTTCATATCGATGCCATATCCCTTGCTTCATGCCAATCAACGTTAACACCTTCATATCGGTCATCATTTTGTATTAGTCGATCGATACATAGTTCCACTAGCAATCGATACGAAGCACGAGTTTCCGTCGATATGAAATCACACTACATCCTGGATCAATACGAGCTTCTTCCTTTAACCCATCATTTCCAGATCGAGGTGAACTCCACTCCCCTGGTCGACACGAGCACCCTCTTCGTGTGCTCACAATCCTTCTCCAAATCCAGTTAGACGTCATATCCTCCTTCCCCAAACCCATTCTGACCATCCGCTACCTCCACATCACCAGAATCGATCGTGAACACAGATAAATTAGCAATCGAATTCATGTCTCGTCATTCTTCACATAAGTTCGCTAATTAATTACCTAAATCAAAGTGCAGATTCATGGGATTAAAGAGTTGTGTTAATTTGGGCATGAAAGCATGTTATATTTCTTAATCTTTTAATCGATACGAAGTAAGGCAGATGAATGAAAAGCAAGGAAGGGAAATTGTCTAAGTACGAAAGCCTTTTATGCCTAGGAAGGTGTCTGTTCGTCTCCCAGTCACTATGACCGGTTGAAAAAGTTCCCCAACAGGCAACCGAGATGAAGCACAAAGCAAACGTCCATTTCCGTGTTTGTACCCATCGAACACCATGGATATGAAGCCAGTTTCGTATCAATCCATGACCCATCTGAAATAAAGCCCTTCGTATATATTGGTTTATCAATGTGAAATGCAAGATCATGGTTTGTTTGAGCTGTTCGAATCCAATAAAGATGCATCGATACGAATATTCTAGTTCGTATACGTCGACATAAAACCCACAAAGGCTTGTATCTGTCAATATAAAAAATGGTTCTTTCAACTTTTCACATCGATCAGGAGAGGATCGATATGAAAAGATACTCTGAAACAGCCATCAAATGCTGTTATAACTTGAATTTTACATTGATTCAAGAGAGGATCGATACAAAATTTGATACCAAAAAAATTGACAACGACTCATGAACGTACAAACATTAACGAGAGTCAGGTTAACATACATTTTGTATGCAACGAATTGACATTCAATTTTCAAACTTCGCAGGCACTTGAATGCTCACCTGGTAGCAATTGCAACGATGAACAACAGAATTTCAAACACTCAACACTAAGTTACAACGATACACTGTACAATCATTGACAGTCAACAATCCAGTATTTATATTACCAGGAACAATCAAAGATCACATCTTTTGGCGAAAAGACGACTACTCATCAACTCAGATAGAAATTTTCAGACAGCAGGTTGCAGCTTTTTCAAAGCATATCATGTTCACACAAGATGTACTTCGGGGGTCAAATGGTATCCCTTCTATTGGCATGGTCGTGACACCAAGAAATTAACTGGGAACCAAGGACAGTTCATTCCGAAGATCGGTTATACACTGGTTCATTATGGATCCCAGTAAATTTTGTCCAAGTTTGGATCGAGCTGCAATCGATGCAGTATGACAAGCAATGTTATGAAAGCCAGCATCCTAAATATCGAGTTAATCGAAGCTTTTATGCTTGAGATATTGATTAATCAAAATCAAGGAAGACAGCTACAATCTGTATCCATCATAGTAAATAGTGGTTCGTATCCATGACAAAAGCACCGCGTTTGTATCCATGGAGGATGGCCTCATTTGTATCCACCTCACTTCTCTATTTCATATCAATCAACAAAAGCCACTACGTATCGATCCCGTCTGTATAGTTCGTATCGGTCAACCAACGGTCGATACAAATGGGTTATCTAATGAGCGATGCGAGATAACACCTCCTACCGATACGAAATGGGGTTGAGGTAAACGATACGAATGGGACAACATAAAACGATACAAATAAGGTTGCCTTATATCAATACATAGTGCAAAGGAGTATCTCAATATGAAGTATATGGATTCTTATCGACATAGAGCAGTTACAGTCCCTCGATATGAAAAAGGAGCGTTCAAGAGGAAGACTCAGTCACTCGGCATGAAAAGTGGATCTATCCTAGAAGATAGCGCCATGTCATATTGCAAATACGTGCAAAATTATGGATGCAAACGGAAGCGATATGAACGTATCGATACGAGCTCGGCTAAACATTGAAAACAAAAATTTGCATCGATCATAGCTCAAAATCTACAAGTCCAAATGCCACCAAATTTTCACAGGAGCTTCCGTACAACCTCAAGAATGTCCATGATCGATCTCAACCAAAAAGGAGCAATTTCTAATAGTTACAAATTTGATACGTATCGATCATGGATCGAATCAAAATGTCCATGGATCGGTCATGTGGGCCCACCCATGTGAGAGAATGAGTCTTCTGAGATCGGAACGGGATATTTACAGCCTACACCTATAAATAGCAATCTACGGCCTTCAAAAAATGGACTTTTGAATGTTGAAACACCGATACTCTGTCGAAATTATTATTGTATCTCGATTGTACTATTGTAAACATTTGAAACAAGCGAGCAATATCAATAAAACAGCAACTTTCCATAGTGGACAACATCGAACCACTCTAAATCCATGTGTTTCTATACTTCTTTCTGTCTGTTTTTGGAATGTTTGTTAGGTTAGCCTCATTTTTAATTTATATTCTTCAATTTAATCTCTTCAAACACACCCGAAGAGTGTTGTGTCCAATTTTGACATAAATAGTAAGTTATTATTTTTATAAATACTATTAAATAGAGATATTCGAACTATAAATAAAGGTTTTAAATCTTAGAATAAGTACGACTTTTATAATAAAGGGATATGTTTTAAAGTAAAATATTAATATTTTGATATTAATATTTATTAACCATTTTATACAAAGTAATATATATATATGTACATATATGCATACGTATATGTGTAAATATACGAAATATTAATTACAAATGTGAGATTTTATAAGTTTGATAATTTATAAAAGTAATATTTTATGAATGAAGTAAAGATTTGTAAAATCGTATTTTGATAATAAAAAGTACAAATTTATAAATGGGTTTTATAAATTAAAGGAAACCATTATCATTTAATAAATTGGTGAATAAATCAAACGGTGGATTTATTATAATATTCAGAATGATATTTTAGAAATAGTTGACTCTATTTTAGGAATTGAAGGTGATAAATTAGGAATGTTAAATGATATTTTTATACATAGAAAGGAATTTATAAAAGGAATTTATCCTTAGGAAGTAATGTTAAAATGGATGGTGATTGTTTCTCTAAATAAGATTTATGAATAAGTGAGATTCATAAAGGAAATAAATTTATAAATGGAGTTCATAAATAAATGGGTTATATGAAAGGAAGTTTTACAAATAGAAAGAGATTCTAAACTTTAATTTTATGAAAATGGGAATGGTCGGGTTGAAGGTTTAAATATGGATTTTTACCAAGGAAATATACCATGTTTAAAATTGGTTATTCATGTTAATATTGCTTAAAGTTGTTTATGAATATTTAAATAGTTTTGAAAGGTTAATTATTTAAATTATTAATATGGTTTGAAATTAATAATAATGATTATTAATAATATTTTAGTAATTTGTCATTATTAATTGTATGGTAAAAAACTAACTATTATTTTATTCATAATGTTTCGAATTATTAATTATTATTATTGTGAGGTTAAAGTTAATAATAGTTATTCATTTATGATGTTTATTTATAATAAACATTATTATATAATAGTGTTTTACATAAAGTGATTAGGATATATTTATGATGTTTTTAAGATTTATGAATATAGTTTTATAGTCGGACTTGGATTTTTATAAGAGGAAGTTATAAAATGGTTTGAATATTTAAAGGAAGATTATTTACAAGGTAAAGAGGTATAAAAAGATGGATATTTATAAATGAATTTTAGAAATGGATTATAGATTTATAAAAAGAATTTATAAATAATTGCATGATCTTATAAGGGTTTAGAAATGACTTGAGAAATAATTTATAAATGGATTAAGAAGTTTATAATGGAGTTTATAAATAATTTTAGAATTTGGCATAAAGGAGATCTTTCTCAGTGTTTGGAAAATATGCTTATACCGTTGAGATAAGTATATGGGTATTTTCTAAGTATTGAAAATATAAGGGTTGTGAATATATCTTTATAATAGTATTTTGATACAAGCATTTACAATATGATTTTAATTAATGAAAAGATTAATTAAGGAGGCTTAATGTTGCTTGGTGCTTAACCAAATGTTGTTATTATTTGATGGTTAAATAACCGACTATCGAATTTGGACCCAAATGTAACTTTGGAAATATCTTGGAGAAACACGTGAGTTATGTAGTATAGTCATCTCTGAATATGTTGTAATGTGCATGTAAATCTTGTTTCGTTCTTCTAAGACAAATGATAAGGAAATCCGTCCACTAACGGTTAGGAGGTGATCTCCGATCTTATCTTTGATTGTTTATTTCCTAAAAAACCGGGGTTGAGTTTACTAGAAACTTTAAAATGTTGTTTGAAGAGACCGAGATTGGATATGTTATCAGAAAACCACTTCGATCCAACTCAAGCGTTCGAACTGAAGACATCTTGAAGATGAAGGAATTGGAGATGGAGTTCTCAAGCATTTCACTCAGTCTCAGAATGAACTTATATGGATGAATAATAGTATTGCATTGGTTGCATGGAGGGCAATATTAGCATTCCAAGATGGTTTGCTAGGAGGAAATGGTAAAAGCGTAGCCCACTTGAGCCTCACACCTAGGAAACGCATAAAGCAGGGACATGCGGCAGGGCTAAGTGGGTCGCACCTAAGTAGGGTATGATCATCCCAAGTTTAGAGCGATATTCATGTATGCTTGGGGATCTCATCGTGTGGTTGTTGATTGCAACCAAGGGGTAATCATATCCGGTGCTACTCGAGAAAGGGATAGCGCTGATCCTGGGTAGAAGAGGTGCACCATGTTGTAGCCTCTAGTGCATTTTATCTAGAGGTGTATGGATTCGGTGCGTCCCTCTTTCATAGTTGGAATATGTTCTCCAATACTAGCCTTCACTTTTGGTTGTAGAACCTAGTACGCTGGAATTTAAGTAATATAACAATTTCAGCTATGATTAATAAGCACTTTTATATTAGACACTGTCATAAATATTAGAGGATTTCATATGAAATGTTTTGGATTGTAAGGTAAACACCTGTCCGTGTTTATGTGCAGCATGGTCTTATGAGATACCTTTGTTTTCAAAGGTTTTATATCTCAAAAGTCTAGTTGGGGGTGTTTCCTCATGCTGGTTTTCTTAACTGACTCGGGTGTTATTTTATTATAATGCTCGGGTCAAACCGAGCATATTTATAGTTTGCTTTGGATGCATTGGAGCTCAGGAGATGATTTGGAGGTCTTCAAGTCGTATTCACATATATATTTGTTTTCTAGTGCTTTGTTATTGAAATTATCAGCAATTGTGAGGACATGATGTTATAACTGTCAAGGCTGATAATTGTGATTGTTGTTGTACTCTGATGGATATATGTATATAACAGTTTCTCTTTAATAAAGATCATTGATATTATATTATATGTTGTTTCAATGTGATTGTGAGATTTTGTGTTGTTTTTTGCGACGATCGAGATTTCTGACCCTTGAAAATCGACACTAATACATCCACTGTATTACATGTTGAGAAATCGAATGCCGAAAACCCTACTGTTAGGGAAAGAGAAAGAAGGAAGAAGATAAGAAGAAAACTAAACCATACAGAATCTCACGGCGGAACGAATAATCTATAATATACATCATATCTTTATACAAAACAATTGTAATATATGTATGTGCAAACGTTAGTCGGAGTATACTAACTCTTTCAGCCTGGATAGTCATAACTGCTTGTCCTTACAATTTGCTGAAAAATACAACCAATAAATACAGCGGAAAATAACCATATACATGCATACGTCTCTGGGCCTCCAATCATCTCTTGAAGCTCCAAAGCATCCAAACTAATCTGTAATATGCTCGGTCTTACCCGAGCATTATAATATAGCAACATCCGAGTTGGTCTGGAAAACCAACGTGAGAAAACACACCCAACTGTATTTTAAAGTTATAGAAAACCTTTGAAAATCAAGTTAGAAATAAAAAAATTAATGAATTATTTATGTAGTTTATTTGAATAGGAATTTAAATATAAATTTTGAAATAAAGAATTTCAAATTTTCTGGAAATAATAGGCATTGAAAATGAAATTTTATGTATTGAATGTGTTTATAGTCAATAACTGAAATAGAATAATAAATTTTTAATTATTTAAATGAAAATAAAATAATTGTCGGTAATTATAATTCATTTGAAATTCTATGAGTTATTAATGTAATTTATTGGATAATTAAATTGTTTAAACTAAATATTGGAATTATTTAAATAATTGAATTCTCGATTTAATATGAATGAAAATGATTTTAGAAGTGGGTTTAAATTTTATTTGAATATGAATTAAGATTGTTAAATTTTAAAATTTAATTTAGAGTGATAAAATTAATTTATGGAAATTACTAATTTTAATTAACTTGTGAAAATAGCAATTTTTGCCACTGTCTCGGATTTCGACGAAACCAATTTCATCGGATCTGTAATAGTGAGTTATTATAGGTTTTTAAGTTCCATAGCGATCGGACTTATCATTTGGTCGTGCGAGCTTGAAATGCATAGAATTTAATTTCAGAATTTAATTTAATTAATTTGATTTTAAAAGGCTATCTTCTGAACACGATCGAATTAGGTTTTGAAACTAGTTCCAATATGTTCGGAATAGGGGTAAAACATTATGAACGCCAAGCGGCGCTTCATTTGGAGTTCAGAATTTTGCGGACCAATCGGGCAAGATATTTTCCTATTTAAAAAATATATAATGAAGTCGACACTTAACATCAACCGAAATTTATCTTCCACCATAGTTTATTTAAATCAGTCAGACAAGAGAAGATAAAAAATCAAATCAATCAACAGAATTGCGATTTTTTCCTCTGCTCGTGCGTGACATGTAGTTGCGCTCGCGGAGGCGCGAGTTGCTCGCACGTGTAGGAGATGGCATCGCATTCATTTTATGGTGGGTATCGAATCGCTCATCCATGATGTTGGAAGATGCAACGGCGAATAATGCGACGAAGCTTGGTGTGTTGGTGGCTCCAGAGCTAGCGGTCGATGTGGTGGAGGCCGATCGTATTCTGGTGTCTCGAGTTTTGTCGCTCGCGTTTGGGTTCTTCTCATGCGATCTTGCATATGTAAGAGATAGGAGGAGAAGGTAACATTTATAATTATATTGGTTTATATTTTTAAATGTTAACTAGTGGGTGGCCCGCGCTACGCACACGGACAGTGTCGATAGTCAAATTGGTATTAAAAGCTATTGTAAACTGTAATGTGTCAGTGTAAATCGGTTTTATATAGTAGTGGAATGTAGATTTCAAGTATATAGTTATGTATAGGAGTAACTGCAATATACGTATGTACCTTCCGGTGTGATGGATATATATGCATTGAAAACTGTGTGGAAGTGGTAAAGGCTGCTAAAAAACTAAATTTCGTGGAGACACGATAGAGTTAAGCGATGACTGCTTAAGCGTGAGTAATTTGTGCGTGTATGGGGGGTGTGAATCTAAGCAATAAATTACTACAGATGGATAGTGAGATATGTTGTTGTAAAGAGGAAGAAATTGGTTTGTAGGGAAAAAGCTGTATTTAGCAACAGAATATGCTCGGTATATATTTAATAGGTTGATGCTAGATGAGCAGTTTTTTATGTTAAGATAAGAGGATGTTATTTTCCAAATGTGACGGGTTTGAACCTAACTGCACCGTACTGAACGGATAATAAAATTGATTTCTACCTTTTGCATTCTATGAAGTTTTTAGTTAAACTATATTTCATTGTCATCGGTTTGTGAAGACATAGAGAATGAACATACTACAGTCTTATTAAACAAACTTAGGGTGATATGAGTAATTAATGCTAAGAAAGTAAGCAGCAGATAGGCGATGAGTAAGCGGCAGATAAGCGATAGCAAGTGCTGTGAGACTTATATCGCCTTGCTTATATGTGTGTGTGTGTGTGTGTGTGTGTTTGGGTCATAGTTGAACAAATTTCGCGCTCACATACGTGCACGTACACATTTATATGTATATGTGTCTCTGAGTGTGTGTGTGTGTGTGTATAGATGTATGTTGTTTAATATAGTGGAATATGTAAGTAAATTGATGTATTTAATTTTTAACTGAAAAACCGTGTTTAGTGTAATGTAATAACCATGTAAAATAGTAACGGGTGAAAAGATGGAAACCAGAAATGCATGCTTCATTTTACACCTAGTGAAGGCAGGTTTTATATTTCATTTCATACACAACAACATGCCACTGATTGGAATAACATTGCAGTTAGACATTTACTTCTACGATACTAAAGTTGCAAGTTGAGTAGAAACAGGCTAAACATGTATGTCAGTAAGTAACAGTAAGTTGTTGCACTGTTTTCAATATTTTCTGTCATTGCCAATGAGATGGAAACGATTTTGTGGTGGAAGTCGAATCAGACAGGGTGTTAGAAGTGCAATGGTTCAAAGTAGCAAAGTCAGAAAGCATATCAGCAGGGGAATTGTAGAACATTATAAATTTCATGACAGAAAACTGATTCTTACTACACAGACGTCGGATAGTACCAGACCTCATTTAGTCATTATTTTAGTCAGGATTACTAAAATACCTTATCTAATGAACCCAACTGTATAACTGGCCGTAGTGAAGGTCAATTCCTTCAGTTGTTCATCTGATGAAAAGGTCGACTCCTTCAGTTGGTCAGCTGATGAATAAGAAGTATAAAATCTACCAAACAGTGAGACAGTGGGCAAGCAATCTCCTACAGTAGTAAAAATTACTTTTAGTTCATATAAATAAATTGAACATGGATCGAAGGAGAAGAAGTTAATATATCTGTCAAAATTGAAAGCTGACCGAATGGGTAGGTCGAACCTAGTGACAAATAATGGATTTATTATCTGTATACAGTACAAAGGGTGGACAGTTATGTTGGTTAAATATGTTGACTGAGATGCATACAGTTTTCACAGCTATGGATGGTAACCGCAACAAACTGGGATAGGTCAGTGTTAAACTGTCGCCTGTCACCATAAAATTAAGCTTTGAAAAAAAAAATACAAAGGAAGAAAATGCAGGCAGAACACGGTATATATGAAATGCCATTGTAATGGTGTAGCAACAGTTGAGTACAGAGAATCAACATAGTAAGAAATAAGTTGATAGAGGTTAAATTTTTTAACATGTACATCATGTCAAGTGAGTACGTCAATCTAACATTTTTCACCATTAGCGTTGAAAATGAACTGTTGAAAAGGAAGTCGGTAAGTGAAGTATATGTCATCTGTCTCATTTATCTTGCAGTCGAACCAAAGACCTGTTTTGACTTTAACATAATCTGGCGTTGTTGAATGGTTGAGGAGTTGTGATGAAGCCTGTGATAACATGAAGAAGAATAGAGCTCAAAGTAGGGTATTATATTTATGTGAATCTGCAATGATAGGTACAAATTGGAATATATAAATTTGCTCACATAGCATAAAATACAGTGCGTTGGACAACATAATAGTGTGATATTTATTACAACTGAACAGTGGTTGAAAAGAGAAGGGTACAAACAATAATACACAGGGTTTATCATACAGAAATTAAAGTACAGAAGTAGAGTAGCCTTTTCTTTACGGAGGGAGAGAACTAAGTACAACAATAAGTACAAAGAGGGAAAAATGGAAACATAACACACAACTAAGTGTAGGGGAATACAGAAGTAGGTTGGTGTTGTGGAAAGAAGTTGCTTCATCTTATGCTTATTCATGTGACTGACTACTTCTTTCTTTTCATGTCTGTTGCTCGTCCACATTTTCTTTGCATACCACCAATAAGAACATCACATTTAGGTTCAGTCTCATGTCCAAAAATGTCGTCTGTCTTGCTGGTGTTGTGTAAAAATTCGTCAGTCTCCTACATGAACGCGGAGTAGGTATGTCGGTTAATTTGTTTGTTATTTGGCAAACAATGTGGACCGTGCATTGCAATATACAACTTATTCAAAGCTAAAAACGTGGCATATTGAAAACTATGTTCATAATGACACTACCAATCTGGGAATGGTAATATAGTCAAACTGGTAAAGGTGGTTTGTAGGCAGGAACGGGAAGAAGATGATCATCATACTACAAATGAGAGTTAACTAATTACTTGTGCTAAACTATTTTTATGTTCATCGATTTCAATTCCAAAGAGAGGGGAAAATAAATCCTGATGATCCACTAATCGTCTTCAACAATCCTGGTTTAGCACTCTCTGGTGCATATTACCACCGAACATACGGTGGGGAAAAAATAATGCACAATATGCACATGACATCTCATTTTCGCTAATAGGATAGACATAAATGGAAAGGAAAGGTGGACATAAATAGTCTGCCTGGTTTGCAACTCATAATGCAGTTTAACAATAAGGTTGAACAGTCGAAGAGAAAAATAAACTTGAGTTAAAGTAATTTAGGAGTATTTACAGTTCAAACTCTCAATCGTGGTTTCTAAAACCTTAAAATTCAAAAATTGAAAATTATAATTAAATGGGATAAAATATATCTTCTATTTATGACTATTTAAATCACAGTTAAATTTGATGGTCGTCTATTTACGATCATTTTCCCCATCTTTAGTACATACGTTGATTCAAATCATTTAAAAAAGGTTCAATAAGTTAGGTAGTTGGATTTGATTATATTCTGGCAAAGGAATATCGGATTAGGCAATATTTTCTTTTACAAAACCAGCTATTTATATTTCAGGTATGTTGTTCCCTTATTGTATTTATCTAATATATATTTTTAGCTCACAAAAGTTATTACTACCTGGATAATTATATGTATACTTTGAGTTACGTAATGGAAGAAAAAGTAAAGAAGAAGAACCTGTGCATGCTACGTACTGTATGCTGAGTGTAGACTGTATTTTTATTGCAAACTCCAAAAAGTAATCCTGGGAAAAGAGTTTGGTGCATTATCTTTAGTCAAACCAACAGCGTGTATAAGAATGGTACAATCATAAAGTTGCATAAAGCTAAGCGCTACTCTATAGCTTTCACCACACCATAGATGGGTCACATAAGCTAGTGCCATGGTCAGAAGTACGAAGGTAAGTCGTAGCGTAGGCCAACAGCTGACTATCGTAAAGCATTCCATCACTTGCTCAAAAAATTTCCAAATATAAAAATATATGAAATCTCCGCACTTTAAAAATTGATATAACAAAATGTAGTGTAAATAGTGTAGTGAAAAAACATGTTTATGAAGAACTATTGTGACTACATCCACAGTTTCGAACTAATTAAAGCATCAAACTCATTCAAAATAAAATGTGTTTACCCCTCCTAATGAAGAAAAATCACCCCTTTCATACTTACCTAATCCATGGACAGTGAAACGTTAAGAAAGGGAAAACTAAAAACATATTATTTTAGAATACTGAAATAATGAACTTAGGAGTTCCAAAAGTCAGCACCAAATCAAATCAATGAGATGCAAGGTTAAACTGAAATGTATTTAAAAAAAGGAAAAAAAAGTGAGAAACAAAATAATAGTATTATCTTTGTCAGGAAAATTAGAGTATGGACACGATTTGTTCTTATGTTAACTAAAGAGTCATTTAAACCTTCTAACACTGTGCAATGAATTGGCCTAGTAGAATGAAGAGGGTAATGAAGAGTTTAGTTTATCAATCTCTTTAGCATATGAGATCACGACATTGTATGCATCATAACCCATTACATGCAGAACCACCTAATCAGTAGATTTAAACCTCAATGAGTATTTGAAGTTACCGATTATAATGGGAGTGTTTCTGCTGCTCTTTGTCCTCTGCATTACTCTGTGCATCATAAACAATGGAATGGGAGGACAGTGAAAGCTATCATACACAAAACTTAGGGAACTTGAACCTGAGGAGACCGTCAATGGCATGCCTATGTTCAAAGTGATAGTAGAAAACACCTACACTTGAAATCAGTCGGACATAAAAGGCAGTTGCATTACTCTACATAAGTTGATGAGAGTCGGCTTCCTTTAGTTAAAGAAATTGACAACACCAACAGCAATGTGAACGATGGATAGCGAATAAAAGAAGAAGATTTTGTCGTGTTTGTTTACATATGGGAAAAGATTACTTTGTCTATTTAAGTTATTGAATCTAAGACTTAATGTTGATGGAAATAATCATTCGCTAATTTTTTAATACAAAACCAGTACCTTGGCTAATAATCAGTACTGTTTGACATTTTTAGACTTTGTTGGATAATTCTGTTTTAAAAACACATTGAATTATGCTACTTCAGAAGGAGAGGAAAATGATACTGAGTAATCAAAGTAAGGAAGAACCAGTTGGCCGTTCATAAGTTTTCAAGTCTGTAAAATACAAATATGTGAATGACTATGGAAGTACTTCACTGTGCTTACATAATCTTTGAACTCCTAAATATTTGAAGTATCAAACTTTGGCTTGGACCACACAAAAGTGGGGTATGAGTACCCACCCATGTTCGTATTACTGATAGTAATTTAACACACTATCTATGTTGCAAGATATTCGAATACTCCAAAATCAACATGCATTTTCAATGATAAATTATGCTTGATTAAGTAAACCCACACACCAAATTGTCTGAAATGTGCAAATACACAAAAAAGATAGCATGTTAGGGTGAACTGTAGGTGGGATGTTAGGACACCACTGCTCTTCTGCCTAGGCCACCAAGGCTGGCAGTTGGTCCAAATTTTCAATATTGCTTTACTCCTCATTATTTTTATGTTGGATACAGAGGAATAATAGACAGTTGTAAGTCACCAAGCCATGGGAATAAATATTTTGTGCATCACCTGAAACGATGGTCTGGTGGTCCAATTTTTAGATGCAGAGGAAATCACCCACATGCCCAGTGGACAAAAAAGAGAACTGCTGAACAGGGACCAGTAAAAAAAACTTATCGTCCGTACCTAGCAGTCTTCGTAATTAGTCATGTAAACGCTGAAATGGACACAGTTCAACAAAAGAGTATATGCTTAGAATTCCTACGAATAACCATATAATTGCAGTTTCTGTCATCGACAGCAAGAGAAATAAATAACACTGGACTGAAAGACACCTACAGAACTTCAATTTATGAATTAATTTGTAGTATTGCCATATTCGTTTAAATAATCACACTTACAGCTGTAGAAAAAAGGACTGAATTGTAAACAGCAGATGCGTGTTTAATTGACAGTAGGCTGAATCATTTTGTTGTATACCCTCATATATACAGTAATAATGAAAAATGCAAACTATAGAAAGATTTAAATCACCATTGAAGACACTGTTATTGCATTCTGATGGAGCACCCTTTTTTTTGATCAAATAGAAAAGTACACCATATTGAGTAATCAAAATGACAGCAGCAGCAACTTATGTTGCTTCATATTGCTTCATACATTGTAGTTCCTAGCCATGTATGATCTATGCAACCTGTTGATACGGTCATGTCATAATTTTACCCTGGCAGGTTAGCGCTGTTAACATGTAAACAGAATATGCATTCAATCATAAGATGTAAACAGACCGATTACTCACAGTACGAAATCGATGCATCGCTAATCAGAAATAAGCATGCGAGTTCCGGATGACCCACTACATTGTTCAGTGATGAGGACATACGGTATGTTCAACTATGGAGTACTCAAAGTATTTGTATACGACTACCAATTTGTAAGCAAGCACCGTCACGGTATCATCTTACTGCAGTACTACAGTATAGTGATATCACGTCAACATACAACAGAGCTTCACTTCGTTATCCCAAAATGGCGTTCATAAAACACCACTGTACGGAGATTATTAAAATCCCATACATTGCTGACTGTTTGGTGTTCAACAATAAAACAAATTACATGTTTGACAAACACTGATTGTTTGTTTATGTAGGTAAGATTACTAGCCTTTGTTCGAAGTCAATGTATCTAATACTCGCATTATTTAGCAACTACTTCTACCACCCACTTTAACTATTCTACCATAAAGTCGTATATATATATGCTCCACCTTTTATACATATAAATCCTAAGTTGTACAGAAAATGATGTAATCTGCAACCTGATACCCTTTTCTCAAGTACACAGTCGTTCAAATTTTATACATTATGATTATATACCGATAGTTGTTCTAGCACAAAACAGAAGTTATACCTCAGATTACTTCTAGCAATTTACATGCTCCTCTTTGGATCAGGAAAGTATCTCCCATAGACAGATAGACAGTTGAGTTGGTTTAGAACCATCATGAGAAGGACCAGGCATGACAAAATGTTGGCGTACAAGGCAAAAAAGTACGTATTAGGGCTGAAAAAAATCATAAACTTAACGATATTAACATATGTAGACAAATATGCGGACGCAGTAAAACATATTTATGTGATCTAACCAAAAATGAAACTGGGGACAAAAATATAGCTAACAAAGAGTCAGTACTAACCGATCTCTCTAACAATATTGAAATTTGTTGGAACTTATTGTTCATGTACTGCTACCTAAGCTATTGTTTTTCTTTACATACTTAGTATAAGGTGCTATTCTTTTATTTCTGGGTTCATTATGATTCAAACTTCCCCCCATAACACCTGATTGTGTGATATCGTTCATTCATATACCTATACGGTATGCCGTCTGCTTGTAGCCGGGGTAAAAAATATAAAAAGAAATAAAAAACGTCAATTTAATAATGTTCTTGTCTACGCGGCAGTGGAGGAAGTCGAGAAAGATTCAATAAACATTGCATAATAGCTTATTACAGTTTGCCAAAAAGATGATAGCTAAAAGCTAGAGGTCAGTACCTAGCAGAGCAGCCATCACAAATCAGCGGGAGTTGGTTATATAAAATGAGCATTAACTTATAGTGGAACACATAGTGGTAAACAAAGGGGTTGTGATGAGTGATGGTAAATGGGTTGTAAGTAAGAGCTTGCACTGTTTCCAGTTCTCTTTATGAATAAAGTACTCGATTCAGAGGAAAACAAACGACATTCAGGGTGGAGATTCAATGGCAGATAAGGCATATAAATACCCAATTGAACTACAACCACTAATCAATTGTAGGGGAAGCGATTAAGGTCAGAGGAACAGGTAAGAAATCCCTATGTGATTAAATACGTAACTACGATGGTGCATAAAACCACAAATTACAGAAATGAATATGAAAAAAATTACTGACCTATTTGTCGATAAATTCACAAATCGAAGACAGAAATGAAGGAGCGTCAATGAATTTTCGTTGTGGACAGGTGTGGGGAGAAAGATTCGAGCGAAGACTAAATTTGGAAGAGAAGGAGAAGCAAGCGTCTGTGTGGAAGAAAAGGGGCGGGATTTGAAATGGAGTTGACAAACAATTAAAACTGATGCAGTTAGTAGACCTAAAAAGGACACGTGGCATCATTTAAATGATCTGGTTTTTCCTTTCCTATTTAAGTAATAGATTAAATTTTAGTTACCATTATACTAATTTATTAATAGCTTTTTTATTTGAGATATGATTCGAACGATACGAATCACGTTGGAATCGTATCGACGAAGGCTATGACTTGGAGTGGAAGTTGGATTTATTTGAAGCTAAAATATTTTCATTATTAAATAAAAGGTGAGTGTTTATTATGCTCACGATTGACTAAAATATTTTTATGTTGCTTAAATTGAAATTCTGAAGTGATTTAAATTATTGATTGTTGTTTGGTGGATTTAACTGACATAGATATCGATATAGAAATTTATATGTTACAAATTTGGAATTAACAGTTGATGGAAATTAGAATTTAACTCTTAGTAAAATTCCCAATAATTGATTAATTGTTGTGATTTATTGACTGTTTGTATGATGGATTGCAATGGATGCCAATGGGTTGAGATTTTGGATGATTGGATGTTTATTAATTTTTATATATCCTGTTTTCACCCTGTAAATTACCTTACAGTATATGAACTGTTGTTTGAATTAATTCAAATAAATTAATAAATAGGTTACTGTGATTTCGATTGAAATGATATACATCCATCCCTGAAATTAAAATCCAAATAATTGATTCACTTGGCGATAGAATAGAAAATTATATACGACACCGGATTGGCTAAATTAAATAATATAAAAGTCTTGGTTTTGAAATTATTTAAAATGATTTTGATTTAAAGAAATAAAAATCGAATTTATGAAGATTGAATTAATTACGAATTCGAGTTTGAAATGTTGTAAATTAAATTTAGTTAAAAGAAATTGTTTTAAAGAATTTAATTGGAATTTGAAGTCATGATGGAAATATCATTCGAATTATCAAAATTGATTTGTTTAAAAGGATTTGAATTTTACTTGAATTTCGAAGTTATTTAAGTAAAGGTAATTTAAATCGCTATTTCAAATTTGAGCTCAGAATCGAATTGTTCTAAAGATTTGAATCTAAAATACCTTGAAGTTTAATTTCAATTAAATGATTTAAATCGAAAATTTTAAATTGAACTCGAAATTGATATAAATTAAAATGGTTGAAAATTGAGAATTGAATTTATTTCAAATTAGAATTGAAATTAATTGGAACTGAAAGCGAAGTTGAATTAATTTGAAATTGAATTTGAAATTGATTTGAATTGAAATCAATGTTAATTCGGATTGAAATCGGAATTAAATTGATTTAAAATGGAAATGGGAATTGAAATAGATTTGTATTAGAAGACTTGGAATTGAATCAGTTTGACTTTGAAACTATTTTAAATAAATAATTTTATTATAAAATATCGAAAACATATCGTTTAAATATTCAAATTATTTTGATTTTCTAAACTATTTTATTTTATAAAACATTTTTAAATACTTAAATCATTTTAGATCAAACTATTTCAACTATTCAAACTATTTTTTATAAACAATTTAAAAAAAATTCTGAACTATTCTCTAAAATTCAAACTGGTCAAAGGCTGGAATGTTAATATTTAAACCATGGATTCAAATGCCAATTCGGTTAAAATGAAGTTATAACCTAAATTGAAATTCAAACAATTTTGGGAGCGAAATCGAGATACTGAAGCGAAAATGATTTTGAAGTGAAACAGTATATTTTGAGTGAGTATGATGATTTCGAACTAAAAAAATATTTTGGAAGTGAATATGATATTTTGATATCAAGTATGAATCATATCGAAGTGTAAAAAGTACCAATCGGTGTGTAAATAATGTTTGGTTGTTAAAGAGACCTGGGCATCTTATCAGCATACTCTCTGTTAATATTGGAACCAGTTTAATAACTGTTTACGTGGAGGAGGCTCTAGAATGAAGTGGTTGGATTTGGCTTCATTTGCTTGGTTTGAAGAAAGAAAACGATGATGGATAGACTCTGGCACTTATGCCAATTTGAAATGACTAAAACAAGACGGCTTGACAAGGCTAAGTAGGCTAATTACCCGTAGCGGACATCCGTTCTTCAATTTTCTTGGAGTCGGTCCATATTACTACTCTTCTTGTTGGTTTCGATCGGTCCACCTTGATTTGGGATAGCCTCCCTTTGACTCGATATAGGATGGATGGACGCGATTGGCGGTCGTGGCTATGATGCGTTACCACCAATCCTGCAATTTACTGGTAGTATCCAACCTTGGGCATTGCCTTACGTGCCTTGTCATACTTTTATTCCTATACGAGATCCTATGATTTTGGTTTAGTGTTGTTGTGTCACTGTGCATCCCTATCCCCCGACGTTCTACTTGTGCGTTATATGAAAACTGTACGACAATGCTTAAAAATGCGTTAAGGGGAATTAATGTAAAGCCTTAACGCTAAGAAAAATATTTATTTTACTGATTAGACATTATATATGTAGCGTATTCTGCTACCTATAAATATTTTGATGGATCGTTAAGAGGTGGAAAATCCTGTAACATCTCTTGAGTTATTGCACGCACGTTATACACTAGATAGGAGATGTGAAACCCCGTAAACATCTCTGACGCTATTACACTCATATTATGTGATATCGATTTGACTCACATAAGGATATTTTAGTCCCGACTCGAATGTTTTGTCTTTTCATTACGCTCGAGTCAGCCCTGAGTTTTTCAACGCATCGTTGATCATTACCTGAAGGACGAAGATGAGATTTGGATACTATTACTTTATTATTCCTGCATCATGTTATCTGCAGCATTATTTTACTTATTCATGTTGTATATGTAACTTTGATAAATGTCGTATAAATTATAATCAAATGTATGATATAAAAGGCTTCATGAATTATTTATTTGATTATTATATGTTATCATTCCAAGGTTCTATTTTTGTTTTCTTCTCATTTTTTTATTTTTCTTAGTTAACCCCATTGATTATCTATGTTTTGGATTGTTTAATTTGGACATGTGTGGATTATTGTCGATTTAAACCTTTCAAAATGTGGATCATCATAAAAATTGTTACATTAATTAAATTCCAGCACAATAGGTATGCAACTAAAACCGTAAAAGCTCGTATTGGAGAATGGATTCCATAAAATGACTGGGCTACCAGGGAACCGCCTGTCATGGTGCATTTTCTAGATAAAATAACACCAAGGACCTCGCCTGAATCTCCTACCAACACAGAACCAGCCTACCTTTTACTGGATAGTACCGAATATGATCACTCCTCCGTTAATGGGCCCCGAAGCATACAAATAAGATATAATACTGACTATAAATAAGGGTGCTCATACCCTACCTAGAAGCGACCCACTTAGCCCTGTTGCATCTCCCCTATTTTAGTCATTCTCGGTTGATGAGGCTTCATGCTACGTTTTACCTTTTATATAGCACTTGAAACTTGGAATACTAATATTTCCTTTTAGGCAATAATACAATACCAGCATTAATCCATACAAGTTCGTTCTAGGACTGAATGAAACACTTGATAGCATCGTCTCCAATTCCATCATCTTCAAGATGTCTTCACTTTGAAACCCATTCGTTGGATCAAAGTGGTTTTTGGATAACATACCCGATCTCGGTCTCTTCGAAACACCTTTTTGATAATTCTTGGTAAACTCAATCTTAGTTCTTTAGGAATAAATAGTCAAAGATATGATCGAAGATCGCCTCCTAACCGTTAGTGGATAGATTTCCTTATCATTTTTTCTACGAGAATGAAAAGATATTTATACGCATAGTACATCATCATCGGAGATGACTGTGCCACATAACTCTCGTGTTTCTCCTAGATATTTCCAAAGTTACGTTTTGGGTCCAATTTCAATAATCGGTTATTTAATAATCAAATAAAAAACATTCAATCAGGGATTTATTCCGTAAGGAAAAACCAACATTTGTTAACCACCAAGCAACACTAGGCCTCCTTAACAAATTATTCCATTAACTCAAATCACTTTGTAAATATCTTTACCAAAATACTTTTGCAAAGATTCATTCACACACCCTTATATTTGCCATACTTAGAAAATATCCATATACTGACAAATGAGAAAGATTCCATTTTTATTCGATTCAAAAATCATTCATAAACTCCTTTTAATTCTATAAAACCATTTTATAAAACTTCTAGAACCACTTATAAAACTTCTGTTATAATTCTATAAACCCGTTTCTTAAGTCCGTTTATAAATATCTAAGCATTTATGAAACTCTTCACCTTGTATATAATCTTCCTTACGTGTAACAACCCTGTATTGACGCTATAACATTAAACTAATTTAATAAAAATAGACGTGTTTGAATTTAATTTTTTTTTATACTTATTTTTTTTGGAATCAAATTATTGTCCAATTAAAATTTTATTTAATAATAGATATTTTTTTAAAAATTTGAATTAAGTAATGAATCCTTTTTAGGAAATATATCAAACTGGATATGGTGTTATAGTTAGATATAAAAAATTAAAGCGTAAATAAATTTATACATTAGAAATAGATAAAAAGAAATGTTATTTGTTATTCAATAAAATCAATAAATCGATGAGGATGATACTTCTTAAATTTAAATATTTGGTGAAATATATGGTATATCAATAAATTAGAAATGAATTTATACTTCAATTGTAGAATTATTCATATGTGAATAAAGGGATTGCAATTTGCAATATGAAACAATAAAATGGAAATTAATTTATAGAAGGATTAATTAAGAATAACATTGGTTATATTTTTAATTCATTCCATCTCTCCACTTTACCACTACAAAGCCTAAGCCCATGCAAATTCAAATTCATTCCCTCAATTAAACCTAAAACTGGTATCTCTTTCTTTTTGGAAAATCCTGTTCTCTTATCCCCAAATCAAAAATCCCTAAATCCATCATTCATGGGAAAAAAGAAATGAAGAGACACGCTATGCTTGATGATATTAGGGAGATCGTCGGTGACCTTGACGAAGTCAGGAAAATCCACGATGAAGCACTTCATCGTCGGCGTTGTTGAGGGAACTTGGATGATCGATGGAGCTTGGACTTAGGGCTTCTAGAGTGTGGGGTTTAGGCAGAGAAGCGGAATAATAGGTGAGGCATTCGCTTGGGTTAACCATGATGCAGTACTTGTAATAACCAAAATCCCAGTGAGTTTGGATTTTTCGCAAAAATGCTAAAATCCAAGCCCACTGAAACCCGAGCTGGGTATCAGGTATTCTGCAAAATAGGCAAAGATAAATATATCAAAACTCAGATAAATATCTCATAGTGGAACTGACTAAAATATAATAGTAACTAATACTCACCAATAAATAACACTTTCTAAACAAGTGTCCCAAAGCTAGAAAGTCTCTGCCATCTACCTAACCTATAGGATGTTATGAGGAGGGGTCAGAGCTAAAGTTCTAGTGAATGGACAAATTATAAACTTCTGAGCTTAATTCTACATGTACCGTTTTATTTCCATTTACTGTTATATTAAGTTTATTAGTTTTATAAAACTTGCGCCTCAGTGCATGAATCATGCCCACCTACTCCGTAGTAGATTAAAACCTAATAACTGACATATATATATATATATATATATATATATATATATATATATATATATATATATATATAGCATATGCCCCTTGACCGCATCGGTCCTAGAAACTATCTATAGTACCTTCCATATCCACCTCGCAAAGGACTCCGTCATCTTGCTACTGTGGTGTTCTGAGACTACATTATAAAGGACTGCCTCATAAGGCCTACAATACAGATGTTCTGTCATCTACTACGAAAATGTAAAACGGAGTCTGTACTAGTCTATATTAATGCTTGGACATCCACAATGCACCATCCAGTGCATACCTAGAGGACTATATGTAATCGTTCTGTGTACTCCCTGCATCCTGCTTAACAAGATCTACCTTGTACGGAACTCGTCCAGGGGTTTTCTACTTCAGTAAAGGACTAGCCTGTTAGGCCTACAATACAGAGATTCTATTTGGTCTGCCTCTTTTCTTGTCGTGGCCATGGCCCAATGTAGCCATCCCTCAACTAATCCTCTAAAGAGCAAAGTGGTTGTGCCCTAATGCAAACAATCTAAATATCCAATTGACTGCTCCCCTCATCCAATGTCTTGACAGTGAAAGGTTCATTGGACTGTTGGTTTAACTCTAGTCTTTCCCGAACTCGCTTCTTGGCTTAGATGCTAGCCCGATATTCGCATATGACTATCCTTTTAGGTCGTGCCCACTAAAACTAACTTACAAGTACTGGGACAAACGAATATCCAACTCCAAACATCAACCCCTTTTGACTGCCTACAATGGTCTGGCCATGCAAAAAGCAGTCAAGGCATATTCTTTTGATGGAACACCTACAGACCTGCCTTCGGGGGACTACTTCATTATGCCTATCCCAAAGGGCTATCCAAGAGTACCCTCATGTCCCATCGAAGTCTTGAACTTCCTCTAGCCCAAAATATCTAAGTTGGTCGTGATCCTTTTGTGCTGAAATCTGTGATGAATTGCTTCTTAGACTCTTCATCCTTTGAGCTACTTCAGACGCATCTCACTCTTTTATTAGACCCTAAGTCTAATCTTTTATTTTGCGTTTTGTTTACTTTTCTTATTCTGTTGGCTACTTATTTACCCTAATTAGCATAATCTTGTCCCAGCCTCACCGAACTATTGTGAGACCATCAGTTCCTGACTGAAAGGGAATGTTGTTGGTATGGGCCACTTCTATTATCTTTCTTATTAACTTAATTTAAGTCTTAAGTTTATTAAAATGAGCCTCTTCTATTATTTATGCTCTATTTGCTTATTAACTTAATTATAACCTATACTATAATTTTACTCGTAATAGTCACTTTTAATTTATTTTATAATCTGTACATTATACATATAATTACAAGCATCTCTTGTCTGTTCTAGTCTGTCTTCTTTTATTATAATAAAGAACTCTCATTAATTCTCTTATATTATATGGCAATCTTAGCTTGGGACTACGTCTGATTGTCACAAATTTACTTATCAAAATAATTGCTTTGCCTTTATTCTATTATCTATGCAGTAATTGCACATCAAGGTATATTCCTTTAAATTGCTTCCAGTCTTGTCTAATAACTAACTAGATTTCTTCTTTACTTCCTGCAATTCTTCACTTCATTTTCTTATATTCTAGGAAGTAGTTCCATTCTATTTGGATGGTTACAAAAATTGTGCTACAATTCTGTTTCCATGTTTTAATACTAAATAGTGTTATAAACAATAATCCATAACTATATGATATTTTCTTTTATTATTTCTTTTACTTTTTAGATAGTGCAAAATACAGCAGTTTCTCTATTTTACACTAATTTACTTTTTCTTTCTTTTATTCTTGCAATTATATGTATCATTATCTTTTAAATACTAAACTATGGATATGTATTCTCTTTTCTAAGTCAACAAACTAATTTATCACTTACTTCCCTATCAAGTTTTTAAATTTTCCATTTTAATTTAATTTTTCCTATTTTGGCATAGTTTACTACAAAGTTCTATTTTTCTCTTTTTATTTCAGCTTTTCTTATTTACATCTAATTCCTGTAAATCTAGTGTTCTTCTATTTTAGTCTATATTTGTGATTTCTTCTCTTTACTATTTTATTTGCGTAAAAAGGAACAAAAAGAAGCTAACATTTACAAGCTAAATTTCAACTTTAAAATAGATGTAAATAATTGTAAATTACTTATTTTTTTTGGCTTATGCCTTTCTCTACTGTTAAGCCTATGTTTATTGGTATTTAATTTGATTACTATTTTCCATATAAATAATAATTACATATAAGCTCTCTTATACAATTATTTTCTTTTTTTCAGTTATTTTCTATCTCTCATTTCTCCCGTAACTTCTTCATATTGACACGGATTTTGACAAGTTATATATGGAAATTGATCAGAAAATCGTCAAGGACACAATGATATAAGTTTCGAGGCCATATTCTGACAATTCCAAAAATGTTTATTTTCACTATTCATCGTTATTTGATTATTTAATTATTAAAAATGCGGGGTGTTACATTCTCCCACCCATTAGGAAATTTCGTCCTGAAAATTCAGTAAGGGTAAAATTATGTAATTCCTCGAATCAATCACATCCATTTTGTGTACATCCAATCCTATGGCCATCCATGCACTTGTGCAATGTGTCATTCAACATTAGGTATATGCATGAACATGAATTCCTAAGCGGTACCTCCTATATGAATGCTTTTCTTCTTTAAAAATTTATTTTAAAACATGATGCGCACATCCTAAATGTACTTGCAATTTCTATATGAATGCAATCTTTTTAAGAACTCACAACATTTTTCATCCAATTTTTCCCACACACCTACTGAATATGGGTATAGTTCAACGAATTTTTCATCCAAATTCTACCACACAACTTTCAATATTTGAATTTCAGAAAATTCTCGTTTTCTGAACATGATATCTTCTGTCTGAAAGAAGGTAAAAAATGGAAAAACTGCACATTTCTCCATTTTACTTTTGCATACCTCTCACTCCATACTTGGAACTTATGCCGATATCCTATAAAAACTCTTTTTTTCCCAAGCGCAGTTTACAAAAGAAAGAATTTAGTTTTCAAACTTTTCCCAAGCTTAATTTATGGAAAAGATGTATTTTTATTTTGAAATTATCATTTATTTCTATTGACGTTTCTATTGCTTTCTTTAGATCTTACTATTTTTCTTTTAGTTACCTTTTATCTACTTTTACTTTTGTTTTAATATAGCAACTAAACACAGCTATCATTTAGGGCTAGGAGGTTTAGGACCATGTCCACTTTGACACAGAATAGTCCTGTTCTAGGAATCCAAGTAACTCATATGCTCCTTCTATCGCCTATTACTTGTTACCAACTTATGTTGTGCCACTCATGACGAATAAGATTTATCCGTCTCTTCTATTTCATGCCCAAAAAGGAATAACTAAGTCTCATTTTCTACAATGGATAAGGTATCAATGCAGTCTCTATCTAAAAAAGCAACTAAGCTTGGGTAAATTTTCTCTTTACCTTTCATTTTTCCCTAACTAAGGTCTACTTTTCCCAGCTTTGTGTGTCTTACTATCTAACTAATAGCGCTTCATTATTCTTTTATAGTCTACACATATGAAGCATCGTTTCTAGGCTTCCACTAATGTCATATACACCATTAGGGAACTTTTATTATTACTACTAGAAGTAATTACTACCATAGCCTTACGCTTTTCCCATTACAGCGGGGAAATGATTCCTATCTATTCCCTATTTAAAAGTCTAGTTTGGTTTGGTATTTATCATTTTACTTCAAAAATTGAAGCTTCTAAATTTTTGAAACATCAAATACCAAAATTCTTTCCTTTGTAAGTATTATTTTGAAATTTTATGTTAAATTCAAAGGTACTTGGTTACTTAAAATTTTATCTTTCCAAAAACTTATTTACTTTTTCACCAGACCATTTTTCTTTAAAAACACGTCTTGCTTGTTCTAAAAAAAATTCTATTTTTCTTGACTTCAAAAAAAAATTCTCACATGTTTTCAAAATATCTTATTTTCATAGATTTTCATATTTACTAAAACTAGAGTAGATAAGAACAATTATTTTATCAAAAATCGTTTAACTTTTCTACTCTACCAATTACTTAACCTCGGAAGAGTTTTTTTTTAGTTTACTACACCTAATGGTTTCATACCTTAATGTATTGGAATTACTTTCTCTTATGAGAAACTATTAATGCTAAAACCTTCTATGGATCCCTTAAATGAGGATTTCATGTTTATGCCATATTATAAGGAATTTATTTTATATTTTATCAAAATAGGCTACACAAAATATGGTGCTTTCCATACCTTGTAGATCTCTTTCACGTCTTCCTTATAACTTGCACAAAACATCTTTATCTGTGATTCATAGAAAATTATATCATTATTCTTCTCATTCCAATACATTAAAGTATGTTTACTCTATGTTCACTTACAAAAGATATTTCCTACTAAATTCATTAATTTAATGTACATTATTTTTCAAAAGAACTCATTTTTTCAAAACTGTTTTAATATTTTCATAATTAGAAAATACTCTCATATACTTATTTAAATAATAAGTGTACATACATACTAATTTAGAAATCATCTTCAAAACTCATTTGGGTCAAAATAGATGTGGCGTAAAACACCGTTACTACAACCCAATAATGCTAGTTTATGGATTTAATTAAAATAAATATTAATAAATCTCATATGTTATGCAAAAACATTTCCTTGGGAGTAACTTACTATATCAATAGTGTCATAGTCTATGCTTCCTTTGTTTTTACCGAAAACATCTATTACAACAATAAATGTGGTAACCTACTTTTTGGATACTTAACACACTTTATGTTTTTATATTTAAAATCTTTGTTTACCTATAAAGAAAACATTGAGCTATACGTGCTCTATAATTCTTCAAAAAGAATTTCACTTTTAACAAAATTTACACCGTATAAAAACCAATTTAAATTTCGTACGAGTTAATTTTTTTTCAAAAACCCAATATTTACTTCCTTAAATATATTAACAATTATATTTTTCAACTTTTCGATTCCACGAGTTTCATTTTATTAGGCTAGACATAAAATGGGTTTACTTCTTACTAACGCCTATTATTCCTTCCAAAATAAAAACACTGTCCATACTATCCCTAGCGAACTTCCCCACTTCCTATAACATATGGATACCAATCTTCTCTCAAAACATGGCCTGTTATACACTATAAATCGGTAATAACATAGGACTCGATATACTTGGGTCATCCCAAACCCAACTATCAAACTATGCACAAATATACTTCTTAAAAACTTTCCATATGTTAAAATCTATAATTGGGGACTATTTGGATTTTAGTACTTAATATGTTTATATTTTATTCAAAAATACAAATAAGTTCAATCACTATCTACCCAAGAATCACAAACCTGGGCTCTTATAACAAATATAACAACCCGCGTCACAGTGAGTCTGGATTTTTTGCAAAAATGCTAAAATCCAAGCCCACTGAAACCCGGGTTGGGTATTTGGTATCCTACAAAATAGGCAATGATAGATACATCAGAGCTTAGATAAATATCTCACAGCGGAACTGACTAAAAATATAATAGTAACTAAATACTCACCGATAAAATAACACTTTCTAAACAAGTGTCTCAAAGCAGGAAAGTCTCTTCCATCTACCTAACCTATAGGATGTTATGAGGAGGGGGACAAAACTAAAGTTCTGGTGAATGGACAAATTATACACTTCTAAGCTTAATTCTCATATACCATTTTATTTTCATTTTCTATTATATTAGGTCTATAAAACTTTCGCTTTAGTGCATGAATCGTGCCCGTCTACTCCCTAATAGATTAAAACCCAATAATTGATATATATGTAGCTATATGTTCCTTGACCGCATCGGTCCTAAATACTACGCATAGTACCTTTCGTATCCTTCTCGCAAAGGACTTCATCATCTTGCTACTATGGCGTTCCGTGATTACATTTATAAAGGACTGCCTCATAAGGCCTACAATACAAATGTTCCGCCGTCTACTATGAAAAATCTGCGTCCGCACTAGTCTATACTAATGCTTGAACATCCATAATGTACCACCCAGTGCGTATCTTGAGGACTATACATAATCATTCCATTTACTCCCTGAATCCCGCTTAACAAGGTCTACCTTGTACGGAACTCAGTTGAGGAATTTTATTTCTGTAAAGGACTTCCATGTTGGGCCTACAACATAGATATTCTATTTGGTCTGTCTCTTTTCTTATCAAGGCTATGGCGCCATATAGCCAACCCTCAACTAATCGAAAGACCTCTAAAGAGCTAAGTGGTTGTGTCCTACAACAAACAATCTAAACATCCAATTGGCTGCACCTCGCATCTAATATCTTGATAGCGAAAGGTTCATTGGACTATTGGTTCAACTATAGTCTTTCCCAAACTTGCTTCTTGGTTTTGTTGCTAGCCCGATGTCTACAAGCGACTATCCTTTTGGGTCCTGCCCACTAAAAATTATTTGCAAGTACTGGGACACATGAATATCCTACTCAAAACATCAACCCCTTTTGACTTCCTACAATGGTCCTGCCATGAAAAAGGCAGTCAAGGTATACTCTTTTGATGGAACACCTACTGACCTGCCTCCGGAGGTTTGCTCCATTATGCCTACCCCAGAGGGCCATCCTAGAGTACCTTCACGTCCCGTTGAAGTCTCGTACTTCCTCTAGCCCGAAATATCTAAGTTGGATGTGCTCCTTCTATGCTGAAATCTATGATGAACTGCTTCGTTAGGCTCTTCATCTTTTGGGTTGCTTCAAATGCATCCCACTCTTTTATCAGACACTAAGTCTAAGCTTTTATTTTGCGTTTAGTTTACTCTTCTTATTTTGTTGGCTACTTATTTACCCTAATTAGCATAATCTTGTCCAAGCCTCACCTAACTATTGAGAGACCATCAGTTCCTGACTGAAAGAGATGTTGTTGGTACGGGCCACTTCTATTATCTTGCTTATTAACTTAATTTAAGTCTTAAGTTTATTAAAATGAGCCTCTTCTATTATTTCTGCTCTATTTTCTTATTAACTTAATTATAACCTATGTTATAATTTTAGTTGTAATTGTCACTTTTATTTTCTTTTATAATCTGTACATTATAAATATAATTACAAGCGTCTCTTGTATACTCTAGTCTGTCTTCTTTTGTTATGACATTGAATTCTCTTTAATTCTCTTATATTATACGACAATCTTGGTATGGACTACGTCTGATTGTCACAAATTTACTTATCATATAACTGCTTTGCCTTTATTCTATTATCTACGCAGTAATTTCACATCTAGGTATACTTCTTTTATTTGCTTCTAGTCTTGTCTAATAACTAACTTGATTTCTTCTTTACTTCATGTAATTCTTCACTTTATTTTCTTATATTCGAGGAAGTAAATCTATTCTATTTGTTTGGTTACAAAAACTGTGCTAATATTTCATTTCCATGTTTTAATACAAAACAATGCTATAAACAATAATCCGTAACTACAAGGTATTTCTTTTATTATTTCTTTTACTTTTTGGATGGTGCAAAATATAGTAGTTTCTCTATTTTACACTAATTCCCTTTTTATTTCTTTTATTTTTGCAATTACGTTTATCGTTATCTTTTAAATATTAAACTATGGATATGTATTCCCTTTTCTGAGCCAACCAACTAATATATCACTTACTTCCCTATCATGTTATTAAATTTTTCCTTTTAATTTATTTTCCCCCATTTTTGCACAATTTACTACAAATTTCTATTTCTCTTTTTACTTTAGCTTTTCTTATTTACATCTAATTTCTCTAAATCTATTATTCTTCTATTTTAGTCCGTATTTGTGAATTCTTCTCTTTACTATTTTATTCGTGTGAAAAGGAATAAAAAGAAACTAACATTTACAGGATAAATTTCAACTTTTAAAATAGATGTAAACAACTGTAAATTTCTCACTTTTTTAGGCTTAGGTCTTTCTCTAACAGTCAAGCCTAATGTTATTCATATTTAATTTGATTACTGTTTTCCATACAAATAATAATTACATATAAGCTCTCTTATACAATTTACAGTCTCAGCATAACTAATTAACAGAATTAATTACTGAATAAATACTAAAATTAATTAATGGAAATATAATGATAATATATCATAAACGTAAAAGATATATAATTAAATCCACTCACATGTCGTCCGTAGCTTTGCTTGTGCTTAGCTTGGCTCCATGGTCTTTCATGATCCCCTTCTAAGGTGTTTAATATTTTTATTGAGAAGATCTTTTCCCTAGAAATATTTTCATTTTAGGGTCCAGCCGTAGGCAATGAATCCATTTGGAAGAAAATCTGATTGTGAGAAAATAGCTAGGCTAGGGTTCTATTTATAGTGGTGTTTTGGGGATCTCAGACCGTTGGATTTTTGGATTGAATCTGAAGCCACCACATCACAGGGTAGTTCGGAGCCATCAGATAAATCAACGTATGGCTCAGATTGCGGAAAAAATGAATTTTAATTAGTTCAGCACATACCTGGACGAAATTACGTCCATGTAGTAACGCGGGTCAACATGTGCTTCCCTTGGGTTGATTTTTGGGTCGACCCATATTTGTTTCTTTCGATTATTTCCCGTCACTCGTTTCTCCCGTAACTTCTTCATATTGGCTCAGATTTTGACAAGTTATATATGGAAATTGATTAGAAAATCGCCACAGGCACAAAAGTATAAGTTTCGAGGCCATATTCTAACAATTCCAAAAATGTTTATTTTCACTATTCATCGTTATTTGATTATTTAATTATTAAAAATGCGAGGTGCTACAGTACTATGACTGTACATGTGTACGCTATAGGTTGCGGCTCTATTCATATCGCAAGTGGGAGGGCGTGTGAGTTATAGCTGAAAGCTGAGGACCAGTGGTCAACGATAATGTTCGACGCATGGCAAATGGGGACAGTAATCGATCCAAACTTCAGATGACCAACAGTGGAGGTTTCGCTTGCAATTTGGAGCATAGCGGAGACATTTTCCAATGGCAGCTGGTAGTGGGTTTCTTTGCAGCGTTAGGTGAGTTGTTAAACCCACGAATTCTATTACTAATTATTTGAATTCTTATTTCATTCCTTGCTTTAAATTATAAATTGCATAAATGTTTGGTAGTGGTTGAATGATAGGATTAAAATAAAATTTCATGCTATGATTTCAATTGGATTGATCTTTGAATTGGTTAACTTATGTGTTTAAAATATTGGATTTTAATTGATAACTGAAAATGAATCAATGATTGAAATAAGGTGCATGTTAAAATTTTACCGTTCATTTAAAATTTGGACTGATGATTGAAATTACATACATTGTTTGTATGATCGGAGTTGTTGGAAAGCAACTCGGATTACTAAATAATTCCATGTATGGAATTACATTTTCAAAGTGATGTTGGATCTATGTATTGAATTTTCAAGCGGTTTATTGTTTGAATGTTTTAAAAGGATTCCAATAATTTAATTTTATTCATTCTGATCCTTATTGGAATTTTATTAAAAAAATATAGTTAAATTATATTATATTTTTAACTTATTTCTTAATTCTAAAATTTCTATTTAAAGTTTTATTTTAAGATGAGAAATATTTATTTATAAATCCTTTTAAATTTTATTATTATAAGCATATAAAAATTTTGAAATGTTTTTAAAGTAAAAGATAAAATGTAGTATTATTTTATAAAAGTTATTACGAAAGTAACAATTTCAGTTTCAACTGATTTAGTTAGAAAAGTGGTTTAAATTATTTTTGAAAGAGTTCAAAAGCTTTTGTAAATAAGTAAATCTTCTTTAAAATGAGTTATGAATTTTAAAATGAGAAGTTTGAAAGTAAGTATATATAAATTAATTTAGAAACTAATTCCTATATGGTAAATTCTTATTATTTGCTTTCAAACTATAAAACCTTACTGGCTTTAATTGTGTTTAGCCTTTGATTAGTTATATACCAGTTTGTTATCTCTTTGATGACTTTTGGAAACATTTATTTCGAACAATTAATGTTTTCACTTGTGTTACTATTTAATTTCATGCTTTTCTATGAAATAAAGAATTTTAATCAACGATTGAATTGTCGGATGGTATGGGACACATTGTACAATTCTTTCGCTTATTATTATAGTTTGTTAAATAGAGTTTGAGCGAAAATTACTAGCTTTTAGTAATTACTTGAATTTACTATCTGGTATGGGACGGTTACTTAAATTCTTGTGATTACCAGAGTGCGGTAATTAATACTTTAGAGTTGTAATATCTTAGGGTGTTCGGATTTCAGACCGATAGATCCCCGAGAGAAGATAACTCATTTTTCACAGATCTGAGAATCGATACATTTTTATATTTGGGTAAGTAGACCTATATCTTGGGGTTAGATCTATTTTGGTATAACACGGCTATCTTTTTTGTTGTTTGGATGGGTGTTATATTGCAGCCTTATCAGTTTATTTCACAGTTGGACAATGTTTACCTATTTATTTTTGTTAGGTAAATTCACGTAGTTTTGTCATAAACATGGCTACCTATTTCTTTTTATTAGATTTTACTTATAGTCTATTTCTTTTTGTTAGACTATTGCGCTATGTGGCAGAGTTTATTTATTTTAGTCAGGCCTTGTGTCGCACTGTATCACACTAATAGTTGACTACCATTATTATTTTATTAGTAATGATTACTTCGTCAGAGGCTTTGGGATAGATATTTAGTACCTTTTTTGTTTTAGTAAATTTTGAATTGATTATCATCGTATTTTGAGAAGGTAGTCCATTAGATACTTGATATGAATTTATGAAATGGTGATTTTGATCAATATGCCTTATTATGATTATTTGGATTTTAGTTATATTTGAGATGACTTATTTTAAAGTTAAGTCATTTTTAATTAATTAATATGCCTTATTATGATTGTTTGTTCGGCATATTTAATATGGCTTATTATTTTGAGTCATAAAGTTATGATATTTGTATCTCACGTTTTATTTAGATATAGTCTGACCCGTTTATTATTTTAATACTCGGGTCAGGTCGAGACTCTACAGGTACAGGACTAGTTGGCTTTGGATTTCAGGCAAGCATTGAAGTAGACTATTTTGATCGGTTTAGTTTACTTCGTAATTGTATATATTGACGTTAGGAGTTTATATCATATATATTATTTAGTAGTGACATTGTACTTGATACAAGATTTTGGATATGATGTATATTTATGTAGGTCTAGTACTCATATTTTGTAGACTCACATTCTATTATGTATATGATGATGTATATTATTTCATTGTGATCTGTGACTCTGATTTTGATTTATCTGTATTATGTACTATTCTGAATATTTTTATTCGATGTGTTTATTACTTTGTAATAAAACTGTACACGTCTAAATTTCAGTTTAGATCCTCAAAAAGGTAAATACGACATTTCACTGTTAGTATGAAGATATATTCACATTCGATCGCCCTTAACCAGCTGTATTCACTGGATGAGCAGGAGACATTACTTGAAATGTTCTTTGCTAAATTGGACATAGCGGTGGGGTCGAAACAGCTTAGTACCAGAGCTGGATTCAAACATTATAGAATATAATTTGCATAGTGTCCAGATCTAAACTTAGATGACCTAGAGTCCCATCCTTTGGGTGTGTAATAGTTTGTAATTTAATTAACTATGTAATAACAGGAGTATAAATGATTATTAGGAATAATTATTGGGACGTATTTGAAAAGTTTTTTGATAAACTATATAACTTATTGTTATGAAAGTTTACAAAATTTGGAACTCACTTCCGTAAAAAGTGGTATTTAATGGATATTATAAATAACGGATGACTTAGAATTAAATTTTTATGTCCTGATATGTTATTGATCAGAGTTGCATAGCGGAAATAGGTGGACTATTTTCGCTGAAAATATTAATTAATTTGTTATGATATAAATGTTTGTTTGATTAAAATGTATGTTATTTGCATCAGTGTTTGTTTTGTTTAAACTTAGTTAAAATGTGGAATTGAATTAAAAGTTATAATTCAAAGAATTTATAAACCTGATTATTAATAAAAGCCAACATTTAATTTTTGAACCGTTAGGGAATGATAAAAATGTTTAAGAAATTAATAGTTATAATATATAGAATAATAAATTATATATATCTAATTATATTTGGGATTGGAAAATATACTTAATAAATAAAATAAGTTATAATAAAATTTATATGGTTACTTGCTATTGTGAATAATTGAAAATGGTATGGTGCGTTGCTTTGAATGCAAATGGTTGATAATGGATGTGCATAAATATGAAACATCATAAGTTAATATAACCAAGCAAAGGATTTGAGAAAATACAAATATTATTTTCTAAAGTGATTGAAAAATATTATTAGTTAATTCCGTGTTAATTTGTCCATTGAGTTGTTTATGAATTCTGGTCGATATAAGTGGCTAATGTATTCGACAGGAATTTATAAACGCTTAGACAAGGCAGAATCAACAAATATTTTGGAAATGCAATAAGAAATTTTCGCTTGAAATTTATATTGTTTTATACAATAATATGGTAATTTAGAAAAACTAAAAACAATAATGTCCACCAAACGTAAATCTTTTTTAACAACGCTTACAGCCATGAGATTAGTGTGAAGTTGAGATAATGGAGAGATAGTGTTGTCCTAAAATTTATATTGTCAACATTGCAGCCAATTGACGAGGCGAATCACTTAAAGCTCGTGGCACAACAACATTTTATGTCTTAAAACTAAGCTAAATTTTAGGATTTGGATGTAAATATTGTTATACGTCTAGTATACCAAAATAGAGACTAATCAACAATAAACTTGCCTAACAAGTTTATAACTTAGATTTCCACTACTTTGGAATCTGTATTAGTTATTTTAACAATAAGTATGTTGTAAATAATTACAACAACAAACTAATAACATAATAATAATAGCAATAGATGAAACGTTATACTATTTAAAGAAATAGTCCAACGTAGAAACGAAAATGATACATATACATATATATATATATATATATATACACAGATATATAAATCAATAATAAATCTAACCGGTTGAAGAAGGAAATTCCGTCTGAGGCTTGTCGTAACAATTTCCTTAAGACTTTATTTAAAGTCTCCCAAGATACAACAGACGTAATATGCACGAGATTGTAAAAAGCATGTCAACTCTGTGATTTTTGTATAAAGCAATAGAGAAGAAGAAGCAGAAGAAATTAGAATTGGAATAGAGTGAGAATGTGATCGGTATTCTCTTCTATTTATAATTTCGTCCGCGCCCCTTCGAACAGTCGCGTCCGCCTGATGGGTTGCACCCGTTGCATTTAATTGCTGCTGTTAGTTAACGGGCCACACCCATTCGCTACTTGCTCTGTGTTCGCACCCGCTACTGCCATAAGTCGCACCCGCTCGCGTCTAACGGGTTGCACCCACTTCTGTCTGCTAATGGATATATCTGTTCGCCAAAAAACCCACGCTCGCTTCAGAAGTCGCAACTCCTCAGTCAGTCCGCATCCGCTTCTGAATAGATTCGCACCTGTTCGTACAGCTTACGACTATCAGAAATCCTGGCCCAGTTTTGCAGTAAAAATAGGATCATCGTAACGACCCGTAAATCCGTACCCCTTGAGTCAACACTATTCAACGTCAAATCAACTCAAGATGTACAGAAAAACGAACCATCTGGGTTAAAGAAGAAGAGGTAGAAGAAGAAATAGAAAACAACATCAGAATCTAACCATCGCAGCGGAATAAAATATAATATATAATAACAGATCTTTACGCAAAAACAAATACATATCTGTTTTATACATACATCATCATCAGAGTACATCATCAGAGTACATCAAGAACAATAACATAAAACTGGGTACACAGCTACTCAACACAGCGGGATATATATATATATATATATATATATATATATATATATATATATATAAACAAGTACGAAAGTACGTATCGTCATCCAGCTCATCTCCTGAGCTCCACAGAATTCATTCCTGTATCCTATAATACTCGGTCTGACCCGAGCATTACAGTTAAATAACACCCGAGTCAGTCTGGAATACCAGCGTGAGAAAATCACACTTAATTGATTATTAAAGTTTTAGAAATCCTTTGAAAAGAAAAGCATCTCGTAAGGCCACGCCATAAATAAACATATCGGGTTTTTACCTTACGATAGCTAAAACAATTTTTATAGAAATCCTCTGATATTATAATAGGGTCTATTTACAAATACTTATAAAATAGCCGAAATTGTTACATGATTAAATTCCAGCTACTAGCCACAGAGTGGGTAATACAAACAAAACTCATACAAGGCTCGTATGGAGAATGGATTTCCAACTAATGACTAGCACTGTGGTGCCACCTGTCACAGTACGTGGCCTAGATCATAGTACCGAGGAGTACGCCCGCTCCCCTACAACACAAGACCGGGACTACCCCTTACTGGATAATCCCGAGTGAGATCACCACATGGTTGGGATCAGCAACCGCCCACTAAGCCGAATAAAAAGGGACATCTAAACAGGGATAACCTCACCCTGCTTGGGTGCTACCCACCTAGCCTTGCTGCATAACCCCTGATTTTCAGTCATTCCCGGTTGATGAGGCTTGAGGCTAAGCGTTGCCTTTTTAGAACATATCCCTTAGAATGCCCATCGTCCACTTGACGATGTCCCGAAAGCATTCATCCATACAAGTCCGTCCTTGGTTCGAACGGAACCGAAGGCACAATTCCTACTGCATCCATTTTGGAAATATCCTCAGGATTAGTAGCGACTAGCCCTTGCACTTCACTGCTCCATCTTCGAATCCAAACTCGTTTTCCAGGAAAACGAACAAACCGGATCGAAATGTTTTTCGAGAAATAAATCCTGATCCCGGTCTCTTCGAAACAATCAACGCATTTGTCCAATATTGATAGTCAGTGATTTAACTATCAATTAATGTTCACAACATCCATCACACAATAAATAATTTCCCAAATTACTTATTAACCTCAAAAATATCTTCACAAGATTTATTTCTATTTTCAACCCTTTGAAAACAGTTTCAAACCATCTTTCTTTTCAGAATAAACTTTGCCAAATATTTTCTATCTCCACTGAATTCACCCAGCCCAAAACTAGACTTTTAAAATAATTTAAAACACTTTACGTTGAAATATACTTTAAAACATTTATTTTAAACTACTTCAATAATTTGTTAAAAATACCTACTACATGAATATTTGGAAATAAGGTTACTTAATAAAATATAAACTAGATTTATACTTTTAAAAACAAAATACTAAGTCACTCTTTAAATAATTATTGCTATAATAAATTAAAAGAAAATACTTACTTTAGAATTTAAATATCTAGAAATAATAAGCTTTTCAAACCATTATTTTTTAAACATCTTTAAAACTTTTAACTTACATTTAAAAATTTACTTTGAAAACGTACTTGGTTATTCAGGGAGAATTTCCAATCTCAATCACTTAAATCAATTTTCCAAATTGATTCGCAATTTATTCCATTTGAAATAAATTTCTTTACTTATCAGTTCATTTCAAAATTCATTAGTTATGGACTTATTATTAATGTTATTATTTCCCGTTTGATTTTAAATCTTTTAACTGAAATAAACAAATTTTAGCTTTTTTTCCCAATTTCTTCTTCATTCTTTACAATAATTTAAATCTTAAAATTTAAATAAATGTTATGTTCTTTTAAAGTAATAATACTGAAGTTTAAAATTCTTTAATCTTCTGAATATTCAAAATTTCCCTTCCTATACTCAGGATTTATTTATTCGAATTTTAAAGTCGCTTTATTTCTTTTCCAATCCATTCTTAAATTTATTCAAATTTCTATAATTATTTTACTTACAAATTCACTTCTTTTATTTTCTTTCCAAAATCCAATTTATATATTTTTGGTAATTCATTATACCCAATTATATCCAATCGAACCATAGCATTCAATATTCCAATATAATTCATCATAGAATATCGAATAATCACAATAGAGGGTATTAAATAATTTAAATAAATGTTGATGGATCTAGTTGGATCCTTCCAACATGTTTTCCCTGCATCCACAGACGTTAGCACAATATAAAATACCAATTCTACTTCAATGTGGAATATCACGATATATAGGTTTTAAATATAAAATCATCCGCTATTTAACGCGGAAAATCAAACATTCCAAGATATGCTATATACTATAATATGGCACATCAATCATTTCAACCAATTATTTTAAATTTAGCCATTTAAATTTAAATTTAGCTAAGTGAGATTGACTCACCTATGCTTTTATCTGTAATCCACTTCTTTATTGCCTTGGTTTTTCCCATTTTTGACCTAGAATAAACAATTCATATGATTTATTGAAAAATCAATTTCCTTTCAGTAGATTTAATTAATTAACACCTATAATTTGAACCAGTCTAATGATCATTTTCCTATTAGATAGATTTAATTAGCCAGATAATTCTATCAACTAATTTACTTATAATAAATAAAATTTTACGTTACAAAAATAATTAATTAAGCTAAACACCCTAATGCACTATTTTTAAAATAATCAAGTAAATTTAAGATGTATATTTATTTTTCTCTTTAAACCTATACACACACACACACATATACCGATAAAAATGTTCTGTATAGGTTTTTAAAACTGATTTTTATATAAACTTTTCAAATCAAGTTGTTTAAAATTCCTGTTTCATATCCTATCCCTACATTATCTTGTCACGGTTAAACAAAGTAAACTTTCCTACCTTACTATAAATTTTTCTTTGTTTCTACCCTATATCAAATTTAAATTAAAAGATAATTCTCTTATACCTTGCAGCAAAAACGTGAACCTAGGCTAGCCGCTCACCCCTTCATCGTGAACCATCATGCCCATGCTGCAGCAACGCCATCGCCTTCATCCAACAAGGCTCGTGAACCCTAATCGAGCTCGACTCCCTGCGAAGCCCTATCCCACTCGAAACGAGTTCGAGCGTCGAGCCAAACCCTAGTCGAACTGCAACATCCCCACTTCCCTCGAGCAATTCGTGCGCACGCCCTAGCCCTTGGCCAAACTGCCCCTCTCTGCCACATGCACACCCCAATTAGCGACATCGCCTCTGCCCTCTCGACCCTTCCAAGCCCATCGCCAAGTCGTTCGAGCATCGCGATGGAACGAGGTCGCCCCCTCGATTGCAAGGCCGACCAGATTTTTGTTCGAGATTGTCGTGCGTCTTTTTTTTTAGATTGAATGATTTCAATTTAACTGAAAAGAGGGAAAGAGATCGGGGCTTAAAAGAAATGAGGGGGAAGAATTTGCTTTCATCTGATGTTCACTGAAAGGAAAGGGAAGAGATATATGCTCGGTTTGCACTGAAAGGACGAAAAAGATAACGTGATTTGGTTTCAGCTTTTAACGACAAGAAGGACAGAAGACGCGTGATTTAAGGAGTGTAGCGTGCTGAAACGAGAAGGGGGAGACAACTAGGTCGACGAAAATCAGATGCTAGGGTGGCTACTGATTTAATTTTCTTTTTATATAAAAATCTTGATTAAATTTTCAACGCGTTTACTTAACGTATAAGCACACAACAACTTCGATCAATACGAAATTTGAAATCCGATAATAATTCAATATTCCGGACCCAATGGAACTAGTTTCATCGAATTCCGAGACCTTGCCTCGGAAGGCTATTTTTAAATTCAATTTAAATGATACAAATTTCAAAACTGAACAAATCGGTGTTAAATTCAATTTTACAACTTCTATTATCCTCGGTATTATTAATATAACCTTTATAAGCCTTCAAATTATTTTTAAGATGCTTAAAACTCCAGATTCAACAATTTATCCAACTTCAAATTATTTAATTTAATTATTTAATCATCAAATAAATTGTGATATTCGTAACTCAAGTTAAAATTACTCTATTGAATATTTAAACTCAATTAAATATTTCGATTTCAAATGCTTAAAAATTCCGGGTTGTTACATTCCTCCCCCCTTAAATGAATTTCGTCCCCGAAATTACTAGTTAGGAAGAATGGTCCAATACCCGTTTACTTATCCCCAAAACCAAACAATCCAACATCTAACCAACTATCTTTTATAAAAGACCTATTATCATTCTTATTAACTTCTCAACTCTCCCATAGTTTCAAACTATACTATTTGTTTAACCATTCAAGTTTCAGTTTAAAACCAAATTTTGAATTATCAAAATTTTCTCAAAATTTTTCTAACTCCCTAAATTCCCAAAAAATTTCGCCAACGTCTCCTTTGCACGGCTAGCTCGGTACAACTACAAAAGGCCTCTACGGGCTCTCAAATCCCAAAAGAAAACAAAACGCCAAGTTGCTAGATCCAAATACCCAATCAAATTTCATATATAAATTTAAACACATACATTTTTGTCGAGCAATTCAAATTTATCTTCTGAAATCAAAATCAAATTTCTTTTTCCTTTATATTAACTGCATATCCTGCTTAGCACTAATACCCAATCACAACTTTCAACACATATTATTGACTTCCTTACCAATGTTATCTATTCATCCAAATATTTCTTAGAATATATTTGTAATATCAATTTCCAATTAAGAATGCACCATTCCTTACTTAAGTTTAGTATAAGCATTTAATATGCTTCTTTATTTATTTTCAATTTACCACTTTAGTTTATATCTATTCTATTCAAACTGGTTCTTTCATTTCTATCTGAATTCAATTTATCTTCAACTCAGTATATTTAATTTTATCTTCCATTTATAACTGATTCATATCATTATTTTAAACTAGATTCATTCACTAATTAATTTCAATTTCCAGTTTGAAATCGTTTTGTCGTTAATAAAAAAAAATTCTACAAAAATTTCAAAAAAAATTCTAACTCTCAAAATTTTCAAAATTTTTTTGTAGAGTCTCCTTTGTACGGAGGAGCTTTTGCAATTTGACAAGAGATATAAATATATATACATCGACCCACACGGTCGAAAAAACCAAAAACATTTCATGTTTCCTATTTTTATTGCGTAGGCGTACCTTATTTAGCATTTTTAAGCAAGCAGCTTGTTTATTTAGCAGTTAGCGTGCCCAAAATCCAGCCACACGGCTTCCCGGTACCTGTACTAACTCAGTTTAAACATATAAGTGCCAAATATATGAAATTTAACAATATTTCACATAATTGCAATAGTTAAACACATGAATTCTAAAAGAAATGTACACCAAACACTTTCCGTAAGCAATTTATATAGTTTTCATACCAATTCAGCTGTTTCAATTAATTTATAAACCGTTTTCATTATATTTGAATGGTTTACAATCCATTCGTATACAATTTCATCAATTTGAATGGTTTAAAATCCAATCGCTTACATTCAATTCATTTTAATTTTAAATAAACCCATATTATTCCAATTGATTTAAAAATCAATTTTATTTACTTGCAATAATTCATAGAATTTTATTTTCTTCTATTTTCGTCCAACGAGCAATTTTCTCCTGCAAATTGGTAATTTTCATCCAAGTAAATAACCACTTAAGCCGATGACCATTTTAAATTGATTCCAATTTATTATTAATTCTATCCCATTCTACATTACTCCCAACCCATACACTTGTATTTTCATTCCATATCCATCTTTGTTTACCACAAACTATTTTATTTAGCTTGAAACCAATCTTGGCTAATCCGTTCAATAATTATTTCAATTCTATTCACGATCCATTCATTTGCGATACATTTCTTATCCGCATTCATTTAAATCCATTCTTTTAACTTGAAAACATTCTATTTTTCTCATTGTCACTAAGTTATTTCAATTCCTTAACAATTTAAATGGTATACAATTATTTATTTAAGAATATCATTCCATTAAATATTATCAGTAACTCACTGAATTTTATTTCGATAAAAATTATTTTCACTTGATTTAAATCCAATTCAATAATATTAAACTTAGTTTTAAGTTAAATTCAATTCAAATTCCCACCTATTTAGCTTAAGTTAATTTACTTCAATTTATTCAAATTTTATACTTAAGCGCATTTTCATTTTACAAGTAAATTTTTCTCTTTTCTATTCAACTTAACTCTATCACAATCAAATCTCATTTCAATCTACAATTTCTTTTGATTAGTTATTATACAATTTAACTTTCAGATTCATCTTGTTCAATTGATTACAAGGCCATTTCAATTTATTTCCACATATTTGGATTTTATTCGCAATACAAACCATTACTATTTTAATCCAATTTCATTTTCCTTTATTCGACACATTTCCAAGTATATTTAATTTGTTAACATTTCAAGTCAAATTTTAATTAATAACTCAAGTTCTGATTCCACCATTCACTTTTAATTTACCATGCAATTTTATTAACTCATAATTCAACTTCATTCTCAATTCATTTAATTAATTGCAAGGCCACTTTCAATTATATTTTCTTCACTAATGATTCAAGTCGAATTTTATTTATAGCTTGAGTTTTATTTCTAAACTTCAATATTAACTCACCAATTCAGCTTCTATTTTGCTACATTAGGTTCCATTTACATATTTTATTAACTAATTTATTACCTAATTAGTTCTCCCCTATTTATAGTTCAATGCTTGATTTTTAATCTCAAAATCTCTTCATTAAATTTTCTTAAGTTCAAATTTAGTTCATAATTCAAGTTTGGATTTTTATTTTATTATCCAAAACATCAAACAATATTTATCTTGGATTTCTATTCCACTTTCAAATTTTATAAGTCACAACTTATTATTTACACAATCCCATTCAATCAAGGCTTAAATATATTCATCTTTTATTTTTAATTCGAGTTTTACATTTATGTGAAATCCAAGCACATTTTATTCTATTGATTTTTAATTATGATTCGTTTATAAATTATTCTTATTTATTTATTCCAATTCCAATCCTTATCCAACTTATTTTCCATTTATTCAGGTAAGAATCTAATTCCATTCAATAATTCAGTTGAATTCTTATTCCAATTCAATTTTATTTTTAACTCAAATTTATTTAACTCAATTCGATTTCAACTTAATTCGAATACAACTGGATATTATTTTCAGCCTATCCAATTAATTTCAATCCAGTTAATTTTTTTTTCCCCCAATCCAAGTTTATTTAATTTTTAACTTTTCACCTTGAATTTAAATTTCCAACATTCAAAGATTATATTTCCTTCCTGATTTGAAAATCATCTCAATTTATAAGCTTACCACCTATCTCTTCAGGATTTTTAAACACCCGGCTTTGGTTTCAAATCATTTCGAAATCTCCGACATTACAAATCACACTTCTCAAAAGTCAAACCAATCCTGGTTTATTCCCAAAAATTTCCTTTGAGATTTTCGAAACAACTAGCTTTTCTGAACAAACAATTTTTGGCAGCAATCCGTCACTTAGAAATTCGAAAATGAATACTGATGATGCGGCCATCATCATCAGAATTATTTTCCAATAATCCAAGTGATTTCAATGCTATATCACTTTCAAAATCCCGTTAAAACAATTTCCTTTCAGAAATACCTCTAAAACAATAATGCTATTATTTATCTCCAAACACTTCGACAAACACTTCCAAAGTCTTCGGGATTTTAAATTTCCAAATCCTACTTAAATCAATTTTAACTATAATTCATTTGCATAGCTAATGCTCATAAAAATTCTTATTTGATTATATTTCAATTTATAAATTACATTTATAATTCATATTTATAAATTTCATTTTATAATGAATTTATTCCCTTAAACTTTGGTTATATTTTCAATTTCCAGTTAAATTTCCACTCAACAATGATAGTAATTTAATAATATTTTTTTTTAACATCCAATCAACCATATATTAGCTAAAACAGTTTACAAAAACTTTTCTTTATATCAAAATATATTTTTGGGTAAACTTTTTGCATTCACCCACATTTAAAACAATACCGTGTCAATTGTTCTATTCAAGTGTTTAGAAACCCCTTCAATACAGTTGTGCAGACTGTGTCGACGAAGGTTCATATGGCACTCAATAAATCAATCAACGCAATATCAAAACAATTTATATTCACTAACAAATACGCGCTCATATCTATTTATACGCTCAAACTCATCCTAGAGTACTACGGACTCTAATTTGAGTAATTTCCCACCAGAGCCAACGCTATCACCAACCTAAGCTCTAATACCAAGTGTAACGACCCGCAAATCTACATCCCTTAGGTCAACACTATTCTACGTCAAATCAACTCAAGATATACAGATATACGAACCATTTGGGTTAAAGAAGAAGAGGTAGAAGAAGAAATAGAAAACAACATCAGAATCTAACCATCGCAGCGGAATAAAATATAATATATAATAATAGATCTTTACACAAAAACAAATATATATCTGTTTTATACATACATCATCATCAGAGTACGTCATCAGAGTTCATCAACAACAATAACATACAACTAGATACACAGCTACTCAACACAGCGGGATATATATATATATATATATATATATAAACAAGTACGAAAGTACGTATCATCATCCAGCTCGTCTCCTGAGCTACACATAATCCATTCCTGTATCCTATAATATTCGGTCTGACCCGAGCATTACACTTAAATAACTCTCGAGTCAGTCTGGAATACCAGCGTGAGAAAATCACACTCAATTGATTATTAAAGTTTTAAAAATCCTTTGAAAACAAAAGCATCTCGTAAGACCACGCCCCAAATAAACATGTCGGGTTTTTACCTTACGATAGCTAAAACAATTTTTATAGAAATCCTTTGATATTATAATAGGGTCTATTTACAAATACTTATAAAATAGCCGAAATTGTTACATGATTAAATTCCAACTACTAGCCACAGAGTGGGTAATACAAAAAAAATCGTACAAGGCTCGTAGGGAGAATGGATTTCCAACTAATGACTAGGCACTGGGGTACCACCTGTCACAGTACGTGGCCTAGATCACAGTACCGAGGAGAATGCCCGCTCCCCTGCAACACAAGACCGGGACTACCCCTTACTGGATAATCCCGAGTGAGATCATGTGACGCCCCACCTCTATACCCACGCTAGCCAAGAACACTACGGTGTAATGCTATCAACTAGCACGGAGAATAAGGCTGTTGAGGAGCGACCATCCGTGCAATTGCTTTGCGCGAGCACCGATATGTCAGATAGTATAACATGCATTTTATTTCAAGAGGAAATCCGACATACCGACACAAACACAAAGCTACTACACAGTGGCTATAATAATCTTCGGAAACAAATATAGAAATAAGAATAACACAAATCAGTCATAGATAATTCATATCACAAAGGCGGAAGAAGATATGAATATATAACTAACACATGAAAGTGTACATCAGAGTAGTGGTCAAAAAGATCCACAATAATACAAAAGAGTAGCAACATGTGCTATACAAAAGAATACATCTATGAGTCCATATCTCAAGAGTATACAACAAAATAAACTACTAATCTAAGTAGTTAGCCAAAAGTCAGAGTAATAAATCCCTGGGGAGAAGTCAAGCAGAAGCACCTGTAACATCTCGGTCTGACCTGAGTATTATTTAATAAGAAAATAATAAACGGGTCAGTCTAGCTATAAATATCAGATGAAATGATATAGAATAAGAAACATGACTAAACGCAAAATAATCGCAATGCCAAGCTGTGATAAATAAATAATTGAAAAATCAATAAGAGATTAATCAATATCGCAAAGATCTTCTCAAAGATAAAAATGAATGTCATACTCCTAATTTCATTCACCAAGCCACAATAAATGACATACATATCAATGCCAACTGAGAAAGGTGGTGAAACATAAATTCCAGAAATCATCAAATAGAAATCCAGAAATCACAATAAAAGGATGGCCAATCCCATAAACTGGACATCGACGCACCTAGAAAGACACGCCCCATGCACAGTCGAACATCGACGCACCTAGAAAGATACGCCCCATGCTCTAGATTGACGCACCTAGAAAGATAAGCCCCATGCATAAATAAACATCGATGCACCTAGAAAGATACATCCCATGCATAAATAAACATCGATGCATCTAGAAAGATACACCCCATGTAATGTCTAACATCGATGCACCTAGAAAGATACACCCCATGCTAAGTCGAACATCGACGCACCTAGAAAGACACGCCCCATGCATAGACGAACATCGACGCACCTAGAAAGATACGCCCCATGTCCCGACTTATTGAGCCGATTGCTCCACGAAGTAAATAAACATCGATGCACCTATAAAGGTACACCCCATGCATAAATAAACATTGACGCACCTAAAAAGTACGACCCATGTGAAATCAAACATCGACGCACCTAGATAGGTACGACCCATCCAAGAAATGAGACGAAGCTCAATAAAATGAGGAACAGTCCTCCACATAGACAAAGAGACATCGCACATTGCTAGTCTAAACCATAAAATGATCATCATGATCACCGAGAAGTGTCAATTACAGTAAGCTAGTAAATATATGAGCTTAGCTTCATGTCCCATAACCACTAGCTTAACTTAAATATTTACGAACAAATTGTAAATCTCCACTAGAGAATTGTCACAAGAGATTCAATCGAACAAATCCAAGAATTAACCGACGAAATAAACGCAAGCATTTCATACCACTCGTTTTACTAAGTCGTTTAATTAGATTTCTCATACGAGTGTGGTAAAGGCTTGTATATACTAATAGATTGGAAAACAGTTTAAGAAAACGAGCTTTGTGATAAAATAGTGTTGAAATCATTTGAAGAAAGAGTTTTGACATTTACTACTAGTATAGAAAACCTTTATATTTTTAAAGTGACAAATCACAAAGAAGATTGTTGTAACAATCAATCAATAAATTCACATTTGAAGACGTGAATAGAATCCAAAGAAATCGATACCGAATCCATCGAAATGGATATTACAAGAATTCTCGAAGAAAATAAGTCATCAAAGTCAATAACAAATGATAACAACAAATAGGGAAATACACAAATCGATTAAAGTTGGAAATTCAGACAACTAGGCAAAACAAGCATAGTTGGTAAATAGCAGCAGGTCGGTCAACCGGACTACCTGAGTCGGCTGACCGAACAGGGGTTGGAAGTGCTCGGGGCACCAGGTCGGTCGACCGGCCCAGGGGCTTGGTCGGCCGAAGCCTGTACCCAGCACTTCCAAACAGAGGCAGGAAGTGCCTGGGCTATAGGTCGGTCGACCGGCCCAGGGGCTCGGTCGGCCGAACCTGTTGCCAGCACTCCCATGCCCTATTTCAAATGAGGTGCAAATCTCGATCAAATTGCATTCGCTCGAGCAACGGCGCTAAGGGTTTATGCCAATCGACTACCCGGCCCTATAAGCTCTTCGATGCACAATCAAAAACACATTCAAACATCAAAGCTATGATTTTTAAAGAATTGAACCCAAAACACCAAAAATTGGAATATTCACCAAATCAATCCAAACCAAAAGTAATTGCACACGAATAAGTGTTAGGAATTCATACCTTACAATCGAAGATAATTATATACTAAGATGTGAGATAAAAATCTCACCTTTGAACCCAAATCAATGAAGGAGAAGCTTTAAAAACAAGCTTAGATCAATTCTTCTTCAATAACAGCTCAAGAAGCTTCAATCTAAGCTTAAAAGAGAAACATTTTCTAAATTAGGTTTAGGAATTTTCTGAAATCAAAGAGAGAATGAGTTGGAGAAGAAGAAGAGAGGGCTTACCAATGGGTTCACTTGAGTTTGGAGCTAGAAATTGATTTGCAAATGGAAACTAGGGTTTTGGATTTCTATTTCCCATTCTCTTCCACCATTAATCTCTATAGAACTGAAAGTAGAGGAAGAGGGAGTGAATGAAGAGGGGGTTTCAGTTTGAGGTATTAAGTTAGAACATTGGGCTGAACCCAACCTAAACCCAAAGCCCTAAGTGAAAAGTAGCAAAATTCTACTATCTCCAAACATATCGAAGTTTATACTCAAAAGGGTCGCAAACGTCATTTTGAACTCAATGGGGGTGGTCTCGAGTCCCAATTCGACTGTTTGCAAAAAGTAGCTTTTCGAACCAAAATCCGACGAACAATAAAATATTTAAATATAAAATCGATAAATATGCAGGTTGTTACAGATCACCTCGTGGTTGGGATCAGCAACCGCCCACTAAGTCGAATAAAAGGGACATCTAGACAGGGATGACCTCACCCTGCTTGGGTGCTACCAACCTAGCCTTGCTGCATAGCCCCTGATTTTCAGTCATTCCCGGTTGATGAGGCTTGAGGCTAAGCGTTACCTTTTTAGAACATATCCCTTAGAATGCCCTTCATCCACTTGACGATGTCCCAAAAGCATTCGTCCATACAAGTCCGTCCCGGGTTCGAACGAAACCGAAGGCACTATTCCTACTACATCCATTTTGGAAATATCCTCAGGATTAGCAGCGACTAGCCTTTACACTTCACTGCTCCATCTTCGAATCCAAACTCGTTTTCCACGAAAACGTACAAACCAGATCGAAGTGGTTTTTGAGAAATAAATCCCGATCCTGGTCTCTTCGAAACGATCAACGCATTTGTCCAATATTGATAGTCGGTGATTTAACTATTGATTAATGTTCACAACATCCATCACACAATAAATAATTTCCTAAATTATTTATTAACCTCAAAAATATCTTCACAGGATATATTTCTATTTTCAACCCATTGAAAACAGTTTCAAACCATCTTTCTTTTCAGAATAAACTCTCCCAAATATTTTCTATCTCCACTGAATTCACCCAGCCCAAAAATAGACTTTTAAAATAATTTAAAACACTTTACGTTGAAATATACTTTAAAACATTTATTTTAAACTACTTCAATAATTTGTTAAAAATACCTACTACATTAATATTTGGATATAAGGTTACTTAATAAAATATAAAACTAGATTTATACTTTTAAAAACAAAATACTAAGTCACTCTTTAAATAATTATTGTTATAGTAAATTAAAAGAAAATACTTACTTTAGAATTTAAATATTTAGAAATAATAAGCTTTTCAAACCATGCTTTTTTAAACAACTTTAAAACTTTTAACTTATATTTAGAAAATTTACTTTGAAAACATACTTGCTTATTCAGGGAGAATTTCCAATCTCGATCACTTAAATCAATTTTCCAAATTGATTCCCAATTTATTCCATTTGAAATAAATTTCTTTACTTATCAGTTCATTTCAAAATTCATTAGATATGGACTTATTATTAATTTTATAATTTCCCGTTTGATTTTAAATCTTTTAACTGAAATAAACAAATTTTAGTTTTTTTCCCAATTTCTTCTTCATTCTTTACAATAATTTAAATCTTAAGATTTAAATGAATGTTCTGTTCTTTTAAAGTAATAATACTAAAGTTTAAAATTCATTAATCTTCTGATTATTCAAAATTTCCCTTCCTATACTCAGGATTTATTTATTGGAATTTTAAAGTCACTTTATTTCTTTTCCAATCCATTCTTAAATTTATTCAAATTTCTATAATTATTTTACTTACAAATTCACTTCTTTTATTTTCTTTCCAAAATCCAATTTATATATTTTTGGTAATTCATTATACCCAATTATATCCAATCGAACCATAACATTCAATATTCCAATATAATTCATCATAGAATATCAAAAAATCACAACAGAGTGTATTAAATAATTAAATAAATGTTGAGGGATCCAGTTGGATCCTTCCAACCTGTTTTCCCTGCATCCACAGACGTTAGCACAATATAAAATACCAATTCCACTTCAATGTGGAATATCATGGTATATAGGTTTTAAATATAAAATCATCCGCTATTTAATGCGGAAAGTCAAACGTTCCAAGATATGCTATACACTATAATATGGCACATCAATCATTTCAACCAATTATTTTAAATTTAGACATTTAAATTTAAATTTAAATTCAGCTGAGTGAGATTAACTCACCTTTTCTTTTATTTGTAATCCACTTCTTTATTGCCTTGGTTTTTCCCATATTTGACCTAGAATAAAAAATTCATACGATTTATCGAAAAATCAATTTCCTTTCAATAGATTTAATTAATTTACACCTATAATTTGAACCAGTTTAATGATCATTTTCCTATTAGATAGATTTAATTGGCCACATAATTCTATCAACTAATTTTCCTCATAATAAATAAAATTTTACGTTACAAAAATAATTAATTAAGCTAAACTCCCTAATGCACTATTTTTAAAATAATCATGTAAATTTAAGATGTATATTTATTTTTCTCTTTAAAATTATATATATAAATATATATATATATATATAAACATATACCGATAAAAATATTCTGTATAGGTTTTTAAAACTGATTTTTATATAAACTTTTCAAATCAAGCTGTTTAAAATTCCTGTTTCAAATCCTATCCCTACATTAACTTGTCACAGTTAAACAAAGTAAACTTTCCTACCTTACTGTAATTTTTTCTTTGTTTCTACCCTATATCAAATTTAAATTAAAAGATAATTCTCTTATACCTTGCAGCAAAAACGTGAACCTAGGCTAGCCGCTCACCCCTTCATCGCGACCCATCATGACCATACTGCAGCAACACCATCGCCTTTATCCAACAAGACACGCGAACCCTAATCGAGAACGACTCCCTGCGAAGCCCTATCCCACTCGAAACGAGTTCGAGCGTCGAGCCAAACCCTAGTCGAACTGCAACATTCCCACTTCCCTCGAGCGATTCGTGCGCGCGCCCTAGCTCTTGGCCAAACTGCCCCTCTCTGCCATACGCACACCCCCAATTCGCGACATCGCCTCTGCCCTCTCGACCCTTCCAAGCCCATCACCAAGTCGTTCGAGCATTGCGATGGAACGAGATCGCCCCCTCGATTGCAAGGCCGACCAGATTTATGTTCGAGATTGTCGTGAGTCTTCTTTTTTTTAGATTGAATGATTTCAATTTAACTGAAAAGAGGGAAAGAGATTGGCGCTTAAAAGAAATGAGGGAGAAGAATTTGCTTTCATCTGATGTTCACTGAAAGGTAAGGGAAGAGATATATGCTCAGTTTGCACTGATAGGATGAAAAATATAACGTGATTTGGTTTCAGCTTTTAACGACAAGAAGGACAGAAGACGCATGATTTAAGGAGAGTAGCGTGCTGAAACGATAAGGGGAGACAACTAGGTCGACGAAAATCAGATGCTAGGGTGGCTACTGATTTAATATTTTTTTATTTATATAAAAATCTCGATTAAATTTTCAATGCGTTTACTTAACGTATAAGCACACAACAACTCCGATCAATACGAAATTTGAAATCCGATAATAATTCAATATTCTGAACCCAATGTAACTAGTTTCTTCGAATTCCGAATTCCAAATTATTTAAAATCCGTATTTTTAAAAATAAATTCTTCACCTTTTGAATAATATTACTTGAAATCCATTTATTAACCTTTTTCCCATATTTGTAATTATATTCAATAGGATTTCACTATAGATTTACTACTTAAATTTAAAAAATCCAATTTTATTTATTTCTGGCATCCTAAGATACCAAAAATATCATTCGGCTAAATTTTAACCTTCAACGATTTCAATCATACTATAATCACACACAGATTTTAAATACTCAATATACAATATTGAAAAAAATTAAATTATTTGAGGAATCCAGTTGGATCCCTCCAACCTGTTCATTTAAATGTTGAGTAATTATAATGTTGTTATTGATAATAAACGTTACTTTAATAATTATTAATACAGTGACGGAAGTGTGAATGTAAATTAATAGAAGCATAAATTTATTTTAAGTAATAATTGGTGGATTGGGAAATAAGTTCAAATTATGTTAATTGCGAAATTAATACGGGAAGTATGTAAAGTAATAACTAAGAAAGTAATACGTTATAAATTGAATATAACCTAAACTTAAGTGTAAGTTAAAGGGTTAAAATTGAGTCTAAACCGTTTATTTGGAAACTTTTTAAATAAAATTGGATTCAATTTATAATAATAATGGGAATTTATATGAAATGAAGCATGCATTTTGAAATGTATTATGATTCAATGTTATTTATACCCATAAAATGTCTATTTATGAATAGCAAGATTTGAAATAAGTAAACGGTTTTATTAAGATCTCTATTGATAATTAATGTAGTTAATGTGAAATCAATTGCCATTAATTGTCCTATTTGTGCAGTTAGGGTAGATTTCATTCGTCATTGAAGATAGTTAATTCTATAAGATGTAATAAATATTAATTTTATTTATAATATGAAGACTGGTTGATTTAAGGAGTGAAAACCAAGATTTATTAATTTATTTATAATTTGAAATCTAATAAGTGGATTTATTTGCAAATAAGTGGAATATAATATTAAATTTTTACACAAATGAGGATTTAGATGAAAATTGAGAATGTTAATATAATGGATTTTGATTCCAATATTATTTCATCTGTTGTAATAATGAATTTTAATAATATGAATGAAAATTTAATTCAAAGGAATTATTGAAATTTTAATTTTTAAATTTCTAAATTTAACGAAATTGGAATTTAACGCTGAAATTGATGATTGAATCAACATGTAAGTAACATATAAATTTGTTTAAATCATTGTAAATGTTGAGAAATCATAAGTGACGGAATTTGGCAAATTTTCGAATTGAAATTGAAAAGTTGATTTAAATAACTAATTTTAATTTATTTAATTGATGGAAAAATAGCCATTTTGGCCACTGACTTAGATTTCGACATAACCGGTTTCATCGGATCCGTAACGGTGAATTATTATATGATTTCAAGTTTCGTATCGATCGGACTTGTCGTTTGACCGTACGGGCTTGAAACGCCCTGGAATAAATGAAATTGAAATCAATTTGGAAATTTGAATTTAGCATAACTTCTCCATACGATGGAATTTGGACGTGAAACCTTTTTCATTGCGTTTAAAATATTTTAAAATACCTATTTTAATACATGGGTTGACCCAATTTCGTTCCGGGGTCAGAACGGGCTTTTTGGGCCACTTTGTCGTTAGCGCGTATTCAACCCGATCCATTTATTCTATTCCAACTTTCTCTATAAATATCCCACTATAAACCCTAGCCTCCCTAAATTCTTATTTGTCTGTATGTAAATTTATTCTATTCCTCCTCCTCCTCAATGGCAGACAAAGCTCTATATTTACAGATCCAATTTCAAATCAAATCCCAAAGCATAAATTTCAAAGTCCTTAGAAAAATATGGAAAAATTATATGTTGAAGCTCTCGATTGGAAAAATTCTCATAGTGTAATTCGTTTTTCGATTGGAGTCATCGTTCGTTTTGGAAATTTCAATTGATTCTCGGCCGTACATGGTATAGCGTCGCGTTCAACGGTGGATCTTGATTCTTGCGTCGATCGGAGGGCAGGTACTCGTAGAGGTCGTCGAAGGGTGGAATCGATGCGGTTAGTCTAGGTTGTAGGCGACGAAATTGGCCGTGTTTGGCGTGTGAACGTGGGTAGTGGCGGTTTGCTGGGGGGACGTTGGGCGTGCGCGTGGGATCCATGGGGTCGTCCGGTGCTGGGGGCCACGACTATGGTCATTGATCGCGACCTAGTCGTCTCTGGCGATGGCAAAATTGGGTAGAAGTTGGCGTGGGGTGGCGGCTGCAAGAAGGTAGTCGTGATTTTTTACGTTTAAGGTTCTAGGCGTGTGAGGATGCAAAGTGACATGGCGGCTTTTGGTGAGTCAACGTTAATTTTTGTATTTTTATTTTTAATTTTGATTTCAAACGTGTTAACTCGAATAACTTTCACATACGAGCTCCGTTTCACGTGCGAATTTTTTTGTTAGGATTGTAATAAAATTCCGGAAATTTTGGCGCTGGTTTGGATGAATTTAGAGACTGTCATATTTTTAGGGTTAAATTGAATTTAAGTTCGATTTAAATTCAAAAGGTGAGTGTTTTAACCCACTCACAACTTCTAAGATTTCTTATGTTTGTTAAATAGATATATGATGTGATTTAAAATTTATTTATGTTTGTTTGGCATATTTTTAGTCATTATCTCAGTTAATTGCATTGATTTAATTAAATTGTTATTTATTTATTTATTGCATATAAACTGCCAGTGAAATTGTTAATTAATTATTCATTATTGCATATTAACCGCTAGTTAAATTGTTATTTATTTTATTACATATAAACTGCCAGTTAAACAGTTATAATTTATTTTTGCATATAAACTGATAGTTGATACCTGTTATTATCACATGTTATATATTGATGTATTGTTTGAATTTGGATAATGATTGTGATAAAAGGTTGATGGTTGATTTTTGGATGAATGGATGTTATACTTATATTGTTATAAACAGCAAGTTATTATGCATTTTCATTTCATTCGGGATTGCGGTTTGAAATGATATATAACCGTAATTTTTATTTTAAATTACGGATTGAAATGATAAATATCTGTATCACTTGACCATAGGATAGAAAATTTTATACATGCACCGCGGAGTGTGTGTGTGTGTCTATATATATATATATATATATATATATATATATATATATATATATATATATATATATATATATATATATATTGAAATGATTTTCTATGGTTGGAAAGAATGTGGTTTAATGAGTATTGGTTTTTGATATTTTAAATATTATTTTTATATATAGTTAAACGCTTGAATTTAAGCTATGTATAAATTTGGTTTAAAGAATAAAAGAAGTTTAAAAATAAAAGTTCAATTTTATTTAGATATAATACGGTTAAGTATTTATTTAAATTTATTGATGGAGTTTATAATGTCTTAAATAAAATAAATGTTGGAAGATAAATACGAATGTGCTTTGAAATAAGGTATTTAAGAATTATCCTCGAATAAAATTTATTTGAAATTTTAATTAATTTGGGGTTTTAAAAGGTATGATCTTTATCACTTGATTTTGGTTTAGAGGACTTAAATGAATATCAAGTCGATTTAAATGAATATTATCAAGTTAATTAAATTGAGAGAATATCCTGTTATTTGAAGTTTAAAGGTTTTACTTAAATGATATTTGATTTATTAAGTAAACATTTCAAATCTAAATAATAGGAATTGAATTTGATATATATGAAATTATCAAAAAATATGTTTTGAAATGGTGGAATAATTAAAGCTTTGAAATATATGGAAATTGAAATGGTTTATTTGGGAATTTAAACCTATATTTGGAAATTATTTGTGAAATTTAAAAAGCTATTTTGTTATGCAAAGCGGTTTAATTCTTAAACCATTTAAGTATTATAAATTTTGCTTCAAAGCTATTGGGTTTAAGATATATATATTTGAAAATATTATGATTTTGGGGAAAAGGGATATTTATAAAATAAAAATGATATAATATTGATTTGGGGTTTTAAAAATATAACTGATATCGTATTTATATGGTTTTGGAAGGGATATTATATTCTGGTTTTAAAGTATAAATTATTTTGAAAAGACCGCGGTGTTACAATAACGTTTGGCTATTCAAGAGACCGGGATCGGAAGTTGTCATACTCTCTGCCCACCCCGAAAACCACTTCAACAACCGTGTACGCGGTGGAGATTCCAGAATGAAGTAGGATGGTGGTGGCATTTCCTTTGAGGTAATACGTGGACCCAACTCCTATGAGTTGGCATAAGGTGGCTAAAATAGTAGCGATCGACGGGTTAATTGAGGTAGCACCTTTGATCGGAGACATCCTTTTGATATTCTACTCTGACTTTGGTTTTATTCGGTGGCCACTTTTGATTTCTTTGATTTGGGGGTGTGGCTCGAGGTGGGCGGTAGCTGCGGCTACACGTTACCACCGAACCGGAAACGTAATTGGTATATCTACCCTGGCATTGCCTAGTTGTGCCGTGTCACCTCCCCTATCGCGCCTTGTACGAGTTTAGTTTTCTCCCGTAGCCCATGTGGTATCCTATGGTGGCTTTACGATCAGGAGGGACTATGATATTGGATGGACTACTGGGACTATTACGTGTTAAGGGCTATATGGGTAACCCCTTAATGCTAAGAAAAAAGTAGGTTTATTTTACAATTAGACACTATTATATTAGCGAAATATACTACATAGTAAATAGTTTAACGGATCCTTAAGAGATGTGAATCCCGAGCATCTTTTAAGTTACTGCACTCATATTTATTCCTGTTGATTTAACTTACATAAGATCTTTTAGTTTTGACTCGAGTGTTTTGTTTTTCAATTCGCTCGAGTCAGTCCGAGCGTTTCAGGATTTGAAGATTTTATTCTGGAGGACGGAGACGAAGATTTGTAGTACTATTATTATTATATTATATTCCACTACACTGTATTCCTCTGCATTGGTAATTATTGGTATGTGAACTCTGATATTTATTGTATAAAGAAGAATCAAATGTATTGTAAACAGTTTTATGAAATGTATATTGATTATTATATTTTATCCTTTCGTTGTGAGATTCTATTTTGTTTTATTTCTTTCTTGTTTCTCTTATTTACCCCATAACAATCCGCCCTTCCATATGGTTTGAATTGGCACATGTGTCGATTTAAAGCGTGCAAAAAGGCGGGACGTTACAATATGGTATCAGAGCTTTGGTTTAGCGGTAAACCTTAGCTTTGTGAGGGCTGACTCTTTATTAATAGGGTAGTAAGACCCTATGGGAATCGCTGAGTGTATATATGAGAGAGCGTATTTGTTAGTGTTATAAAAAGGTTTTAATATTGTGTTAATCTGTTCCAGTTGTATTTATAAATTCTGGTTGGTGCATGGGACGCTATGACATCAATAGGGATTTCTAAACACTTAATAGGACAGACCGACACAATATTTGTTTTAATATAGGTGAATGAAATAATTTTGCCTATTATATTTTCTATATATATATAATAAGTTTTATAAATGATATATATATTTGGTTGCAATATATTGGTTGTTAGGTAATGAAATTTTAAATAATAATGGAAATAAGATTGAAAATAATAAAGAAAATGAAAATTGGAAATTTAGAACTTAAGTTCCGGGGGTTTTGGAAATTTCTTTCAAATTGATTTTGGAATATAATAATAATATTTTAGAAGTATTTTCTGATATAAATATTACAATATAATTTGAAAGAAATGTTTTAAAAGAAATTTTGGAAAGATAAAGTTGTACTCCCCTCTCTATCGCTGGAAAATAATTTTGGTGATGAGTGCACGCATCATCGACATTCATTTTCGAGTTTCGAAGTGGGAAGGCCACTGTAGTAGTTTTACTGCAGATTTATTTTGATAAACAAATATAAATTTTAAACTGTTTTAAATATAATTGGATATATAAAGTGTAAGTATGTACATTTATCTGTTATTTTAAAAATGATTTTGAATAAAACCGGTATTTAATCCTTAAGTTTCCGTTGATAAATAGTTTCAATTACTGTAGTGAATTGGAACGTAGGTAATTAATAAATTGAAACCTCTAAAGGAAATAAGAGGTTTAATGCTAGGTTATAAATGGTATTAAATGAAATTTGAAATTGTAACCTATGAAATAAAGGATTTAATTATTGAACATTAAATTAATTAGAAGAAATAGAATAAATTTGTATAACTTTCAAATTACATCCTTAAAAACATATATATAACTTACCGAATATTAAAAGTTGAAATGTTTAATAAGAAAATGTAATGGAAGTGGTACAAGTAAAAGTATATAATGAAGTGTTCAATAAAATTTCTTTTATTCTTAAGAATTGATGTTGTAATTGTTATAAACCTAAGTTAAAATGGAAATCTTACTATAATGAAATATGATAGAAGTCAAATATTGTAAGTAAGTAATTATAGACTTAAGTAAAGGTTGAAGTCAATTATTTTCATAAACAGAAAGCTGAATACCGTAAATAATGAAATTAAGTAGTAAATAAATGAAGTAATATGCAAAGGAATCGAACTAAAAATGAAAATTTGCAAGAAATAATGTAAAACTAAAAGATAAATCAGAATATGGATAAAAAGGAAATCAAACAACAATAGTTTGAAATGCAATTTACAAAAAATTAACTTGATTTATTGTTTGGAATTTGTAGTTGTTTGGTCTATGGTTGTTTGGGTAAGGATACTTTAAAATTGTTTGGATGAATGAATAATCTATTTAGGTTCACCTAAGACTATTGAGTGAAGGGTACACTTAGTAGTTATTTTTCATTCCGTACAATTTAAAGTTTGAACCCGAACAACTATTTGCTTTGTTTGATATGAATGAATGATTGATGTGTGTTGATTTATGTGATGGTTGTTTGATTATTGCAAATGATGGTTGGTATGTTGATTGTTGTTTGTTATTGATTGAAACAAGTTAAACATTTCATTTTATATAATTATTTACTCTTTTGGAGTATTTAAGTGAAATACAGGTTATGGAAGCAATTGCTACTGCTTTTGGTTTCATAATTAAGCGTAAATTGCCCGACAAATAGGTGCGTTTGGATTTCGGTTTATACCGTTATTATTTTGCTTTCTCGGGTCGGGATTTATATTATTTTGGAAAATATATGTATATTTGATATTATATTTTCTACCAAGCCTCCCCGTACAAAGGAGACTCTGCCAAAATTTTCCGTAAATTTTGGACTTAGAAATATTTTGAAGAAAAAGAACGTTTTCCAAACTTTATAAATTTAAGTATAAAAAGATTTAATGATTATAAACTGACATATTTTATCTAAATTAATTAATGTTGTAAATTTAATTGTTTTTAAAATTAATTTTTTGAATAAGAAATATTGATTTCTTATTTCTTCTTTTCCCTTCTTTTTCCTTTTCGGGGACAAAAAGTTTTGAGTGGGGGAGAGTGTAACGACCCGTAAACTTTGTTAAATAAAATTGGTTAAATTAATTAGATTTTCGAAATTAAGTTAGAAAGGAATAAAAATTTATAATGTATATTGAGATAAATATTAATAATGAATTGTAGAAACGGTTATTAAACCTAATTTTTGAAAATTTAAGTGAAACCTCAATAAAGAAATAGTGTTAATTGTTGCACTTGGATAAAATTTGAGATAAGTAACTAAAGAAAAGAATTTAATTTACCTATGTATTAATATATTGATAAAACTATAACTGTATGTGAATTAAGGTAGTGATGTAAATGACAGTTGATGAATAACCAATTTAAAGCAATTCAAATGTGATTGAAACGACTGTTTAGGTTATAATGGAGTGTAAATAGAAACAGTGGAAAACATTATAATTTGATAATTAAATATGATTATGTAATTAATACTGAAATAAATAAAATTGGAAATAGTATTAATGAAATAATAACTAAAATGAATTGCAACTGTATAAATGGAAGTAAATTGTTAATAAATGGATGTAAATATTAATTAATTAATGGAAATAAAATCTAAATGTATGTTTGGATAGAACATAAGTGAATGCAATTAGGTAGTATGTTATTTGGAAATAAATCTAAGGGTAGGATAGCAACTATTATAAATTACCTAATTAATTGGTCAATGAATTTATTGGAAATAAAGTTCATTTAAATGTTGAGTAGTTATAATGTTGTTACTGATAATAAACATTACTTTAATAATTTTTAATATAGTGACGGAAGTGTGAATGTAAATTAATAGAAGCGTAAACTTATTTTAAGTAGTAATTGGTGGAATGGGAAATAAGTTCAAATTATGTTAATTGAGAAATTAATACGGGAAGTATGTAAAGTAATAACTAAGAAAGTAATACGTTATAAATTGAATATAACCTAAACTTAAGCGTAAGTTAAAGGGTTAAAATTGAATCTAATACGTTTATTTGGAAATCTATTAAATAAATTGGATTCAATTTATAATAATAATGGGAATTTATATGAAATGAAGCATGCATTATGAAATGTATTATGATTCAATGTTATTTATACCCATAAAATGTCTATTTATGAATAGCAAGATTTTAAATAAATAAACGATTTTATTAAGATCTCTATTGATAATTAATGTAGTTAATGTGAAATCAATTGCCATTAATTGTCCTAATTTGTGCAGTTAGGGTAGATTTGATTTGTCATTGAAGACGGTTAATTCTATAAGATGTAATAAATGTCAATTTTATTTATAATATGAAAATTGGTTGATTTAAGGAGTGAAAACAAATATTTATTAATTTATTTATAATTTGAAATCTAATAAGTGGATTTATTTGCAAATAAGTGGAATATAATATTAAATTTTTACATAAATGAGGATTTAGATGAAAATTGAGAATGTTAATATAAGGGATTTTGATTCCAATATTATTTCATCTATTGTAATAATGAATTTGAATAATATGAATGAAAATTTAATTCAAAGGAATTATTGAAATTTTAATTTCTAAATTTCTAAATTTAACGAAATCGGAATTTAACGCTGAAATTGATGATTGAATCAACATGTAAGTAACATACAAATTTGTTTAAATCATTATATGATAAATCATAAGTGACGAATTTGGCAAATTTTCGAATTGAAATTGAAAAGGTGATTTAATTAATTAATTTTAATTTATTTAATTAATGAAAAAATAGCCATTTTGGCCACTGACTCGGATTTCAAAGAAACCGGTTTCATCAGATCCGTAACGGTGAATTATTGTAGGATTTCAAGTTTCGTATCGATCGGACTTGTCGTTTGATCGTACGGGCTTGAAACGCCTTGGAATAAATGAAATTGAAATCAATTTGAAAATTTGAATTTAGCATAACTTCTCCATAGGATGGAATTTGGACGTGAAACTTTTTCCATTGCGTTTAAAATATTTTAAATACCTATTTTGATACATGGGTTGACCCAATTTCGTTTCGGGGTCAGAACGGGCTTTTTGGGCCACTTTGTCGTTAGCGCGTATTCAACCCGATCCATTTATTCTATTCCAACTTTCTATATAAATATCCTGCTATGAACCCTAGCCTCCCTAAATTCTCATTTGTCTGTACGTAAATTCATCCTATTCCTTCTCATCCTCAATGGCAGACAAACCACTATATATACAGATCCAATTTCAAATCAAATCCCAAAGCATAAATTTCAAAGTCCTCGGAAAAATCGGGAAAAATTATATGTTGAAGCTCTCGACGAGCGTAATTCAATGGTGTAATTCGTTTTTCGATTGGAGTCATCGTTCGTCCTAGAAATTGCAATTGATTCTCGATCGTACATGGTATAGCATCGCGTTCAACGGTGGATCTTGATTCTTGCGTCGATCCGAGGGCAGGTACTTGTAGAGGTCGTCGAAGGGTGGAGATCTATGCGGGTAGTCTGGGTTGTGGGCGACGAAATTGGCCGTGTTTGGCGTGTGAACGCGGGCGGTGGTGGTTCGCTGGGGGGGCCGTTGGGCGTGCGCATTGGAACCATGGGGTCGTCCAGTGATGGGGGTCACGGCTATGGTCATTGATCACAACCTAGTCGTCTCTGGCGACGAAAAAATTGGGTAGAAGTTGGCGTGGGGTGGCAGCTGCAAATAAATGTCACATTTTTTTCATTTAGGGTTCTCGGCGCGTGAGGATGCAGAGTGACGTGGCGGCTTTTGGTGAGTCAACGTTAATTTTTATGTTTTTATTTTTAATTTTGATTTCGAACGTGTTAACTCGAATAACGTTCACATACGAGCTCCGTTTCATGCGTGAATTTTTTTGTTAGGATCATAATAAAATTCTGGACATTTTGGCACTGGTTTGGACGAATTTGGAGACTGTCAAATTTTTGGGTTTAAATTGAATCTAAATTCGATTTACATTCAAAAGGTGAGTGTTTTAACCCACTCACAACTTCTAAGATTTCTTATGTTTGTTAAATTGATATATGATGTGATTTAAAAAATTTATGTTTGTTTGGCATATTTTTAGTCATCATCTCAGTTAATTGTGTTGATTTAATTAAATTGTTATTTATTTATTTATTGCATATAAACTGCCGGTTAAATTGTTAATTAATTATTCATTATTGCATATTAACTACCAGTTAAATTTTTATTTAATTTATTGCATATAAACTGCCGGTTAAACAGTTATAATTTATTTTTGAATATAAACTGATAGTTGATACCTGTTATTATCACATGTTATATATTGATGTATTGTTTGAATTTGGATGATGATTGTGATAAATGGTTGATGGTTGATTTTTGGATGAATGGATGTTGTACTTATATTGTTATCAACTGCAAGTTATTATGCATTTTCATTTCATTCGGGATTGTGGTTTGAAATGATATATAACCGTAATTTTTATTTTAAATTATGGACTGAAATGATAAATATCCGTATTACTTGACCATAGGATAGAAAATTTTATACAGGCACCGCGGTATGTGTGTGTGTGTGTATATATATGTGTGTGTGTGTGTGTGTGTGTGTGAAATGATTTTCTATGGTTGGAAAGAATATGGTTTAATGAGTATTGATTTTTGATATTTTAAATATTATTTTTATATATAGTTAAACGCTTGAATTTAAGCTATGTATAAATTTGGTTTAAAGAATAAAAGAAGTTTCAAAATAAAAGTTCAATTTTATTTAGATATAAAATGGTTAAGTATTTATTTAAATTTATTGATGGAGTTTATAATGTCTTAAATAAAATAAATGTTGGAAGATAAATATGAATGTGCTTTGAAATAAGGTATTTAAGAATTGTCCTCGAATAAAATTTACTTGAAATTTTAATTAATTTGGGGTTTCAAAAGGTATGATCTTTATAACTTGATTTTGGTTTAGAGGACATAAATGAGTATCAAGTCGATTTAAATGAATATTATTAAGTTAATTAAATTGAGAGAATATCCTGTTATTTAAAGTTTAAAGGTTTTACTTAAATGATATTTGATTTATTAAGTAAACATTTCAAATCTAAATAATAGTAATTGAATTTAATATATATGAAATTATCAAAAAATAAGTTTTGAAATGGTGGAATAATTAATGCTTTGAAATATATGGAAATTGAAATGGTTTATTTGGGAATTTAAACCTATGTTTGGAATTTATTTGTGAAATTTAAAAAGCTATTTGTTATGCAAAGCGGTCTAATACTTAAACCATTTAAGTATTATAAATTTTGTTTCAAAGCTATTGGGTTTAAGATATATATATTTGAAAATATTATGATTTTGGGGAAAAGGTATATTTATAAAATAAAAATGATATCATATTGATTTGGGGTTTTAAAAATATAAATGATATTGTATTTATATGGTTTTGTAAGGGATATTATATTCCGGTTTTAAAGTATAAATTACTTTGAAAAGACCGCGGTGTTATAATAAAGTTTGGTTGTTGAAGAGACCGGGATCGGAAGTTGTCATACTCTCTGCCAACCCCGAAAACCACTTCAACAAACCGTGTACGCGGTGGAGATTCCAGAATGAAGTAGGATGGTGGCGGCATTTCCTTTGAGGTAAATACGTTATGCCAACTCCCATGAGTTGGCATAAGGTGGCTAAAACAGGAGCGATCGACGGGTTAATTGAGGTAGCACCTTTAATGGACACATCCCTTCAATATTCTACTCTGACATTGGTTTTATTTGGTGGCCACTTTTGATTTCTTTGATTTGGGGGTGTGGCTCGAGTAGGGCGGTAGCTGCGGCTATGCGTTACCACTGACCCGGAAGCGTAATTGGTATATCTACCCTGGCATTGCCTAGTTGTGCCGTGTCACCAACACTATCGCGCCTTGTACGAGTTTGGTTTTCTCCCGTAGCCCATGTGGTATCCTCTGGTGGCTTCCCGATCAGGAGAGACTATGATATTGGATGGACTACTGGGACTATTACGTGTTAAGGGCTATATGGGTAACCCCTTAATCCTAAGAAAAAGTAAGTTTATTTTACAATTAAACACTATTATAATAACGAAATATACTACATAGTAAATAGTTTAACGGATCCTTAAAAGATGTGAATCCTGAGCGTCTTTTAAGTTACTGCACTCATATTTATTCCTGTTGATTTAACTTACATAAGATCTTTTAGTTTTGACTCAAGTGTTTTGTTTTTCAATTCGCTCGGGTCAGTCCGAGCGTTTCAGTATTTGAAGATTTTATTCTAGAGGACGGAGACGAAGATTTGTAGTACTACTACTATTATTATATTATATTCCACTACACTGTATTCCGCCGCATTGGTAATTATTGGTATGTGAACTCTGATATTTATTGTATAAAGAAGAATCAAATGTATTGTAAACAGTTTTATGAACCGTATATTGATTATTATATTTTATCCTTCCACTGTGAGATTCTATTTTTTTTTATTTCTTTCTTGTTTCTCTTATTTACCCCATAACAATCCGCCCTTCCATATGGTTTGAATTGGCACATGTGTCGATTTAAAGCATGCGGAAAGGCGGGGCGTTACAATATTCCATTCTAAATATTTTTATTCGGTGTGTTTATTACTTTGTAATAATGATGTACGCGTATAATTTCTGTTCAGATCCTCAAAAAGGTATATAAAATGTGTCAGTGTTAGTATAAAGATATATTCACATTCGATCGTTCTTAACCAGTCATATTCATCGGATTAGAAGATGACATAAATTGAAATGTTCTTTGCTAAACTGGGCATAGTGGTGTGGTCGTTACATTACGTCTCCACACCATTTTATAAGTTCCTTTATAAGGTCACGGTGTTTTTTAAACAAACAAAGATCATTTACTTCTAAAACAGTATTATCTAAAAATAATTATTAAGATTAAACACTATGAATAAGTAAATAATTATTATTAATCTTAAACATCTTAAAACAATAATTAATCATTTAAAAAAAATTAATTCTTTACCTTTATTGTAAATGGTAATAATTTATTTCCAAAACCTTATTAATAATCCTTATTATTAATTTCGAACCATATTTATTCTTGAAATAATTAACCTTCCAATTTATTAACCTTTTGATAAATTCTTTAAAACATATTAATTATAAACAAATAACTTTAAATCAATATTAATATAATCAAACAACCTTAAAATAATAATTATTATTAAATAACCTTAAAACAATATTAATATAATTAAATAGCTTTAAAACAATATTAATATAATTAACAACTTATAACAATATTAATATAATTAAATTACTTAAAACAATATACTTTCGAAACCCAATTTCAGTTTTAAAAATCGTTTCCTATCCCAAAAACCAATTCTAACTCAATAGAAATTTATAGTATTTTTAAAAATATTAATTTGAGGCCAATAACTGTCAAACGCTCAACCAATATCGCTATTGATTTTCTATAATCACTAGTATTTTGATTTTAAACATAAAACAATGTTATAACCATGGTGTCCACAATCAGGTTCATTGTTCAGTAATCCGTATAAAAGGAATATTATCGAAACAATTCGACAATAGCGAGGAATCTTGTTGGATCCCTCGAACCTGTTACCCTGCATCACAATAGTATATAATCATAAAATATAAATCAACTGCTTCGAGTTGGGATTCGTATATAAAGGGTCATCCTCTCTTACACAGGAACGCAAGAGGGTCTCATCCGCTTCATTAGGCAGAAATATTCAGTCCAACTAATACAAATATAGTAATTCATTCAAACAATTATCCAATAATTTTTATCAAATATATATCATATTAGTTAACCAAAAAGGTGAGTTTAACTCAGCGAAATTTCTGCTGTCGCTAACGCATTCCAGTAAGAATCAAAATTGAATAGGTTTTCAATTTTAACCTAAATCCCTACTAGCTCCAATCTCTACAAAACCAATTTCATATTGTAGTATTTGCTGATATGATCGCAACGCAGCTGGTCGCGTTCAATTTGGACTTAAAACGAATTAGATATTTAACAACTAATATTTTATCAATATTTTACGGTAGTTTGTTATATTCATTAGTACAAATCTAACGTCAAAAAATGCTGGTAAAATGGATTTTGTATGGATAGGGAATTCCATTTTAAAGTCTAAAACATATTTTAACCTAACTATTTATTTAAACTAACTAAATAAATAGGCACACTTATCCATCCCATATTGCAATAGCCCAATACTTATTTCAAAATCCAAAAGCCTGTGCTTTCCCTTGAATCGTTTTAAACTAATTAATCTAGTTTAAACTAACCAAATTTCTAAACAATTTAATAAACTAAATTTATTAACTCAAATTTAAATCGTATCTATTTCAATTTGCAAGCCCGACACAACATAGATGAAAACAAACCCGCACCAATTAAAATAGTGGCTCCTTCCTCAATTTCAAATTCGTGCTCACCTGCTTCCCTTTATTTCAAAATTGATGACATTCAATTCAACGATGCCCCCACCTCTGACCATCACGATTCAAGCCACCGTCATTGTTGGTACCCCTATACCTGCCGCTACCACCAGCCAGAGCGTTACCCCACTCGATGCCGCCTGCCACCTTCACGAGGTCCAAAACTGAGAGTTACCCAAAACATGCCATTAAAACACTAATCGAGCACGTCCACCTAACTCCGGCCACTGAAGTTCATGTGAGCACTACCACAACTTCGCCTCATCTCCATGCTCCTCCTGGTGCCCTCTTTTGTTCGCCTCCACAAGTGGTTCGTCGGAAAACTCGAGATGATTGAAAAAGGATAAATGATCAACCATGTCTATCCTAGGCCACTGGACAAACTGCGAACACTCTTAAAAATCATGAATCAACATGCCGAACGCAGCCGTGTCCTCCAATCTCCAATCCGCGTTCGTCAAATTCGCATGAATATAAAACATTCAAGAAGAATGACAACCCTAACCAACACACTTAACCGAATGACGGGCAACAATTTTAAAAAATACTAGACTCGAAAACAAACAAGTTTACAGTTGGAAGTTTTGGGTAAAAGCTAATGGTTTGAGAGAGGTTGATTATTTGTAACGACCCGCTATTTTGGACTATTTGCATCCATACATGTCGGACTTGAATAATTCAAAATACCGAATTGTTAGTTTTAAATTTGGCAAAACTCAGATATACAATAAATAAATAATCACATAATCACAGACACAGAGTAATAATATGCAGCGGAAGTAAAAGAGATAGTAGTTCATGAAGCTACTATATAAATATATAAAATACATCAGAATTTACAACAGACGAGTAACACGATACATCAGATACAAATCAAGATACATCACTGAAATCATTGAATACTGGAAGCAGAATAGATGGCTGGATCTTCAAGCAAAGCTCCAACTCCAAAGGTGAGTCTCGAAAGCTGAACCACTCAGTCTGACCCGAGCGTAAAGCAAAACACAAAACACTCGAGTCAGGATTAATATTCTTATATCAATAAATCCAACTCAAGTGAAATAGCAATCGGAAACAAGTAACTCAAAGGATGTTGGAATCATCATCCTCTAAGGATCCGTTAAACTATCTACTATGTAGTAGTGTACGCTAAATAGATAATGTCTATCAATAATATAAAGTATCAAAATAGTGTTAAGGCGTTACCATTATCCCCCTTAACACATTTTATAAGCATCATAGTCTATACAGCACTGTAAACTCCACCGTAAGCTGGTGGGATATCAGGGAGTACTCCATAGGTATAACACAAAACAAATTCATAGTGGTTGCGTATATAGGGATACAAGTATGACAAGGCACATGAGGCAATACCCAAGGTAGTGAAACTACCGTTCGCCTGATCCGGACTGGTGAGAACGCATCACCGCAGCGACCGCAACACCGCGAAACAACACTCCTGAAAAGTACGAGGGTGCACCAATCGATAACATACAATGAGTAGTAGTTACGAAGAAGTGTGTTCGCTCGAGGTGGCTAACCCCATTTGGCCCGGCATGGCTCCTGTTTTAGTCATTTCCAATTTGACACAAGTGTCAAGTCTATCCATTATCGTTCTCTTTCTTCAGTCATCCGGTACATCATTCCAACCACTTCATTCTGGATCATCACTCCGCGTATAGTTATTAAAGTGGTTTTCGGTTTAGATAGAGAGTATATCCATAACTGATTCCGGTCTCTTTAATAACTTTCGTGATTATTACACCGATTGATCGTTTAACAAATTTCAAATCCAAATCAAATTCAATTTCAATTTCAGTTCATAAACCAACATTTCATTTGTCTTTCACTATTAATTTCCAAAGTTTACGTTTCAAAACTTCCGAATTACCAATTCAAATCTTACAATTCAATTTCAACTTTTATTTATACAATTCAAATATTGATTCAAGTTCGTATATAAGTTTCATTTTGAAATCATTTAAATTGTTTAATTTTCATTCAAATAAATTCAAATTTATTTATCGATTTCATTCAATATTCGCTAAGCTAATCTACCATTCAAAACAACTTCTATTTAAATTCCAATTCATTTAAATCAATTACTTACGTTCAACTTCATTATATCAAAATTTCAAATTTAATTAGATTAAATTCGTCAAATCAAATTCTTTAAATTCCAAATCTTTCATTAACTTCAATAAATCGCAATTTATTTCTTGTTAAAGAAATTCGACTTAAATTATTTATTTACTTAGTTTCAAATTTCAAAACTCAATTAATAAAGAACTAAATTTCACATATTCAAGAAATTAAGTTCCACTTATTAACTTGCTTACAAAACTTAATTGATAAAGAAACCAATTTCATTTATTAACGAAGTTCAAATTCACTTAATCAAAAGTTCAATTTCTCTTATCAAAGAATTCAATTTTTATTCAATTATCAAATAATTCAATCTTATTCAATTATTAAAAATTTCAATCTTAATTATTAATAATTTCACAACTTAATACTTACAAACTTGATTATAAATTCAAACCCAATTGTTAAATCATTTCCATTTAATTATGAATTCAAATTTGATTATCAAATCATTTCAACTTAATTATAAATTCAACTTAATAATTTCGAACTTAATTATAATTCTAAACTTAATTATAATTTCTAATTTAATTATTAAATGATTTCAAACTTAATAATTTCAAAACTCAATTATTACTAATTTCAAATTTATTTATTAATAATTCCAAATTTAATTATTAGATAATCAAATTTCAAACAACGTTCTTTCATCAATTACTACGTTAATATTTGTTTCAGATTTCAATCTTTTACATTTTCCTTTCAAAAATTCAAATTCCAACTTCATTTGAAACTTATTCTTTACTCGAATAAAATCATTATTTTATTTTAAAATCAAATTATTGACCAATCGGATTTTATTTAATTTTCTATCCTTGGTCAAATTCATTTTGGGTATTTATCATTTCAACCCGATTTCAATTCCAATTCACAAATCAAAACATAGCAAAGGGAACTTGCAGTGTGATAACTGGGATGGTGCCAAAGTAAATAAACAAGCAATATCAACATCAATAACAATCCAATAAATTAATTCAAATAATCCCGAAATAATCGTATTAATTCGCATTGTTATTTGTGCAAATTAATATAATTATTTCTAGAATCTACACTATCATTTCATGTAGATTAAAGATTATTACATTACGGTTTTTTCACTTGTCGTTAATTTTCAATTTCATACATCATCAATTTAAACAACATACATTTAGTGATTCAAGGTGTAATCTACCAAATCCTATGTGACAATTAATTTTACATTTAAAGGGGTTATATTGAATAAATGTCATTTAATCAATTTACACATATGTCGTTTTCAAATTTTTAACTATCATACGTCAAATTAAATTGCATAATATTTATCACTTTATACATTTCAATTTACATCCGATATAAACAACAAACAATAAATCAATCATCAACCAAACTGAATTATTATTGCATGCATAACAGATAATGGTGTCAGATGTCGAAGGTGAATTGATACATAAATAATAATGTAATAAATAACAGCAGCATATTTCAATTGTCGTTTCAATTGAAATTCAAGTTAATAAATAAAAGAACATTAGTCGTGAGTGATTGCTCACCTTTCGAAGCTAGAGAAAATAGAAGATGGCACGGATACGCACACTGATACGGACACTGAAATGGAGTTACAAATCCAAGCATGATTCTCAGAGCAAGGTAAGATTGGCACGAATCGACGAGCAAAACTGTTAAATAGGAATTTCCGAAATCAAATCAAAACATTCAACATGGCAACAATTACAAAACATGTCCTACGTCAAAGTTTAACAATATAATTCTATGTGCTACCGAGATCGAAATGGTCTGAAATTTGGTATGAATAAAGATCAAAACTTGTATTTCAAAACTGCAAAGAATCACTTGATTCTGACGTAAGACGGAGGAGATACGATGCGTCAAACATGAACTCAGGTCGTGTTTGCAGCAGTGTAAAATAATTTTAAGTACAAAAGAACATCTGCCTGGGTCAAACTTCTAGATCCTCGACCACTAATTAACCGATGTCGGATTTTGCTGAAATTTGACATGCATAAACTAGGTAACTTCGACTCTTTTTTTTAAAATAGAATCAATCCATTCCGATAAAACATGAGTGAGATATGATATCGTGAACATGAAGTCTAACTGCTGTTCATAAAAAAATAAACATGCAAACATATTCAAATACACAACCTATATTTTAAAATCAATCTTTAATTTATACATGAACGTACTTTATCATATGATACTGTTATATAACTTATATATCATATTCAATAAACATATGCAGACTTAAATTATAACGTAGTAATATAGGAGTAGCCTAGAACTTACAGTACTAACATACAACTATATGAAATTTCCATTTCTGTTTACTATATTGACACAGTTTTCCAAACCCAAAATTTATATGTAACCAAATATAATTATTTAGATACATGCTAAATTGTTAAACTGTATATATATATAATACTTACTAAAACTAGTATACCATATAAACAAAACATGTAACAAAGTCAATGCCCAGATTTTTGTCACTGATACATATACATTCTACAAAAAGAACACATACCCAACAGAAATGAATTATGCTATCCAATTTACATCAACTTAAATGCTTTTATAATTAAAATATAAAATTTTCTTCCACTTCATATTGTACTGTAAGCAAAATATATAGTGTAAACCTTTTTACTAAATTCATATAAAAGCTACATAGATGAATACTTTTACTTTATAATACACACTTTTACACACACAGTCTCTTTTATAATATAAAATAGTCTACATATAACAGTATCAGATTCAATAAAAAAAAAAAAAAAAATTTTACTTCATATTTAAAATCCATATATACCTATACAACAATATACAATATCACGGCACTATATACATCTGAAACTATGCTATATCAACACGTTTAATAGCCAAAATAATATATAACTAACAAATATATTTATACTAACCTGCAAGTTAAAAAAAATATACACGCACGCACGGAGGAAGAACAAGGCGAGAGCCGGGCAGATGAAGGCACGGTGGTGAGCGAAGGTTGTGGGGAGGGCGGCTGCTATTGATTTCGGCTATGGTGGTCATTGGGTTTGTGCCGCAGCTCGGTGATGGGACAGGCGACCAGGAAGAGGAGAGGGAATGAAGGCGGGTCTGGTGACTGGAGGGTAGCTAGGTTGCGGCGTGGGGTTTGCCGCCCGCTGCTTGGGTCGGAGGGTGGCAGTGTTTGGAAAAGTGGCATCGGTTGGAGGTAGCATATAGATGAGGTGGAGGAGCGGGAATGAAGGAGTGGGACCGGTTTGCTTGACTGGGCGGCGGTGGAGATGAGTTGAAGCGGAAGAGTAGAAGAGTGATGCATGATGCTTGAGGTGCTTGGCTTCGCGGGGATGTGTGGTGAAGAAAAAGAAAAGAGAGAGGAGTGGTAAGAGGAAGTGGCTGAGAGAACGTGGGCACTGGGAGTAGGAGACTAGGAAAGGTGATGAGCATGTTTTGTATTGCTCATTCTAGTTCTTTTGAAAAGAATGTACAGAGAGCAGAGAAGGTGAAACAGAAGTGAATAAGGAACGGTGAGAAATTAATGCAGGGAGTTGTAAATTTTCAATATGCTTGAATTCAAGAAAATTAAGTGCTAGTGTCATTGAAATTTACTCAGTGACAAACGAATAGACAAAGAATTCAAAAGGGATGAAACGGTACCGATACAATAAATCGGCTCAACCGATTTCGTCGTGCATCGGATGTCAAAACACAGAAATGAGTATACCGTAGAGATCAGTACGATGAGACGATCCAAACGGTATACTGTTATCAGTGGTTCGATCGAATTATAAAAATTCGAATTTTCTACCAGCGGAAAATGCGTAAAAATCGCAGAAAAATAAGATCGACGGAGCCAAAGATGTCCGAATTTGGAAAAACGACAAACTGACAACTTGCTCAAAAGATGTTTTAGAATTTTTCTATGTAAAAATATTTTGGTTTTGAAAACGTTTTATTTTCATCGCTTTTTAACTGATTAAATTGAAGTAAATTTATGCGTGAAATAAACTTTCATATTTTCGGACGAAAATTTACCAGTTGCCATGTTCAACTAGACGCATTCCAAATATCAAATTTATATTCAAATTTTTATCGTTTATATTATTTTTATTTTTCACACAAAAACGGTTAACTAAATTAAATAAAATCATTAAAATATCCGGGTTGTTACATTATTGAAGTTGAGAAGGTGGTTTATTCTTGAAATATAGAGGAAGGGAAGAATATACAAGGGTGTATGTGCATATTAACGTGATTGCCCATTGTGTGCGTGTATGCATGAATCTATATCTAGGCAATAATGACTAAGGGAATAAGGAAAACAAATGAAAATGCAGGGGACAAGTTGAGGGAACAAGAAATAGGAAAGAAAATGGTGGAGGGAGTTGAAGTGAGAGCGTAAACAAAAAAATCATCTCGTTTTTCTTGCAATTTAGGGTTTTCTTCTGCCATGGGAGAAAACAATCCCCCTCTCAATTCCAAATTCAATCCTTCCCTCTCTCGTCCTAATCCTCAAGACAGGCCACCTGAATCTCAAATCAAAAAGCCGAATAACATCATCATCGACAATGAGGGCTTCCAATTGGTTCAGCCAAGATCGGAAAGAAAAATTCAGTCAAGATATAATCAGATTCGGTCTCAATCCAATGATATACAGAGAAAGAAGGATGATCAAAAGACCAACTCCTTCCAGGATAGGACCAAACTGATACAAATCAGTAAACCACCAACAAAGTTCTCTTTGAATAAAGAACTAGGGCAGAAAACTTGGGCTGATATTGTCTCTGAGCAATCAAAGGAACCAAAGGATGAAGAATGCAGTCTTGTAACCATCGCACCCATTCGAATCAATAACAAGAAATACGGTGTTGTTAAGGAGGCTGTATGTAAAAGAGCCACATAGTGCTGGAATAACTCCATTTTGGTTTATGTGGTTAGCAGTAAACCCTATTTCTTGTTTTTCAAGGAATATATTAAAATAGTTTGGAAACCAAATGGTGATTTTGAAATACTTTCGAGAGAAAATGGGTTTTTTCTAATCAAGTTTAATGATTCACAAGACTGCAATTCTATCATTCAGAATGATCCTTACTTCTACAACGGCAAACTCATCATCATGAGATGGTGGACTGAGTCAAGTTGGACAAATATCTTCTGTCAACTATGCCGATATGGGTATGATTACCCAGTGTAAACCTTAAACTATGGGACAGAGAGGCATTTAGCATCATGGCAAGTATAATCGAAAAACCCATAAAGATGGATGTAGCAACTACCATGAAGTCGAGATTGAATTATGCTCGACTTCTTGTAGAAGTCTCTGCAACTGATGAACTCCCAAATGAAATTTCTCTAAATCTTTGTAATGGTGAAATCATTACACAAAAGGTTGAATACGAATGGGTTCCACCAAAGTGTAGTATCTGTAAGTGTTTCGGTCATAATAAAGAATAGTGCAACCCGAAACAAATGTAAATCCCCAAAAAGAATGATAAAGATACAACAGTTATTCAAGAAAATATTTCTGAAGTTTTTCAAGAAACAAGAAACAGTGAAGGCACAAAAATCCAATCAAGTTTCAAGGAGGATAAAGATCGAATCTATCAAGAAGATATCATTTTCGATCAAGAAAACAATAATAGAGAGCTCACTAACCAAAATGATCAGATCATGGCAATGGAAGTTCATCAGTTAAAAGAAAGTGTAGAAATCTCAAATGTTCTAACTCCGACAAGTATAGAAGAGGGTAAAAAATACAGTTCTTTAACTTTGAAACACCCCATATTTCAGAGCCATGTTTAAATATAGACCAGAATATTACAAAAATAGTCAAAAATATTCAACAGCCTTCAAATCCGAATGAGGAAACTATAATAGAGAAGGGACCTTCCTCTACGCTTGCTGCAGATGCTGAGAGAATTAAAAGTAGCTCAGCATTGCCTCGCAATGGTGATCCACCTCTAGAGCAGGCTGCAGTGATTGACTGCAATGAGCCAGTCATGCCTCGCACGGCTTCTTTTGATATTTCCTTAATCAAGATTCCAGAATCTGCACAAATGGAGGAAGATAAATCAGAGAAAGGGGATATCATAAACGAATTTGACTTATCAGAGTTACATATTGCTAGAACAAAATCATATGGTAAGGTAAAAGGTAACAAAGAGAAAAGCCTTTAAGCAAAAATATATCTCAATCAATCCAGAATGGGATCAAATGTCTACCAGTTTAAAAGCTAAAGGGGCTGAGAAAAAGAGGAGAGGTAAAAGCACTATGGTGTCAGGTACTGTTTAAAATCCACATTTTATAATCATATATATATGTCTATATTTTCTTGGAATGTTAGGGGGATGAATACCCCAGCTAAACAGTCTGATATCCTCTCTATGATTAATGTTTATAAACCATCTATTGTTGCTTTAATTGAAAATAAAATGAATGATGAGAATTTTGAAAGATTTTGTCTTAAACTGTCCAAAAATTGGAAAGCAATTCATAACAATGATTGTGGCTGTAAAGGTAGAATCATTGTTATTTGGGATTCTAATATCTAGACAAATACTAATATAAACAAGGATAGCCAATTTATTGATTGTAGTTTTGAAAACACTGGTGGTTTTTATTTGCAAGTTACTAGTGTTTATGGAAGTAATTTTGAATTAGAAAGGAATGCATTGTGGCGAAAACTTAAATCTTTAAATTCTATTTATGATTTCCCCTGGATTTTATTAGGTGATTTTAATACTGTTTTTCATGCTAATGAGAAGTTTGGGGGATTAAAATCCCTCAAAATAAATTGGATAGAGTCAACAAATTCCTATTAGTATCTGGCCTAATTGAACCTGTTATCAGTGGTAATAAATATACATGGAAGTCTGGTTTAGCTAAAAATATTCACTGCAAGTTAGATAGAATTCTGTATAATAAAGACTTTCTAAAAGTTTTCCAAATAGTATTTGTTCTACATTGGAACAAAATTTAAGTGATCATACTCCTCTCTTGGTAAATCTTTTTATGAATAGTGATTTTAATACTAAAGCTCCTCCTTTTCGATTCAAAAATAGCTGGGTGATGGAAGAAGACTATAAATCCTTAATGGAAAACTGCTATAACTTTTCTTGTAGTGGTTCTAAACAATATCAGTTTTATAGTTTTCTGAAATTCACTAAAAATAATCTCAAAAACTGGAATAAGAGCAACTATTTAAATAAAAATAAAATAGTCAGCTTGAAAAAAGAGGGCAAGCTTTTACAAATGAATGCAGATAACAATCCTGATGATATCAATGATATAAATAATTTTTTTCTAAATCAAAAGGAACTGTCTAATGAAATGTATAAAGAGTCTGTCAATGCTAGTCAAAAGGCAAAGGTTGATTGGCTCACTTTAGGAGATGACTGCACCAAATTTTCTATGCTAAAATGAGTAATAGAAGCACACAAATATCATAGGTTGCATTATAGATAAAGAGGGAAATTTAGCTAATGCTCATGATAAAGTTTCTGAGGATGCTACAAATTTCTATAAGGAGATGTATTTTTCTACAAATTATGAAAAGATATTTCCTTATATAACTTGTAAAAACATTTTAAATCATAATGCCTCTGAAATCCTGTTAGCTCCAGTGAGCCTTGATGAAATTAAATTTATTGTCTTTAATGCTGGAGATAACAAAAGCCCTGGCCTTGATGGTTTTAATGCAAAATTTTATAAAAATAATTGGGATTATATTAGACAACAAGTTTTGGATGTTGTTAATGAGTTTATGGATAATGGTAAAATTCTTAAAAGTTTAATCATATTTTTATTACCCTTATTCCAAAAAATAAAAATCCCAGTGGCATTGGTGATTATAGGCCAATTTCTTGCTGCAACTTTATTTATAAGATTATTGCTAGTGTCCTTAGTAACAGAATAAAAGTGTTCTTGCCTTTTCTTGTTTCAGAAATCAGAGTGCATTTGTTCCTAGTAGGCTCATCTATGAAAACTCTCTATTAGCTCATGAGATGGTAAGGAAATTTAACACTAAACAAGGTGACAATGTATGTATTAAAATTGACTTACAGAAAGCATATGATAAGGTAAACAGACAATTTATTCATCATATCTGAAATGTATGGGTTTTCCTATAAAGTTTTGTGATTTGGTGTTTGAATGTATAAATACTCCTACCTTTTCAATTCTAATTCAAGGTAAAGCAGAAGGGCTTATTAAATCTAATAGGCGGTTAAGACAGGGAGACCCCATATCACCTTATCTTTTTGCTATTGTTATGGAATACTTTTCTATTCTTATGGAAATAGAGAGTATTAAAGGTACTGTGCAGCCTATAAAAAGAATCCAACCATGTGTTAATCATTTGATATATGCCGATGATCTTATGGTGTTTGTTAAAGCTAATAAAGAAAATGCAGACTCTATTAAATCTATTTTTGATAATTTAAAAAAATTATGCTGGTCTTCAACTTAATGTGAATAAATGTAAAGCATATTTCAGTAAATCTTGTAAGTTTAAAAGAGAATTTTTAAATGTTTTACAAATAGAAGAGGGATTTCTCTCTATCAAATATTTAGGTCTGCCTCTTTCTACATATATGATTAAGGACTCTGACTGTTCTATCCTTATTGAAAAAAATCAGAATAGAATGGAGACTTGGTCATGTAAGTTACTGTCGATTGCTAGTAGACTTGAACTAATAAAGACAGTGATTATGTTATTATTCTTTACTGGCTACAAACTTTTCAAATCCCAGCTGCATCTATTAAAATATTGGAAAGTAGATGCGCTGATTTTTTATGGAAAGGTAAATATCACAAAATTAGTTGGGAAAATGTATGCAGGCCTAAAAATGAAGGGGGCCTTGGCATTAGAAATATTAAGGATCTCTATACAACTTGCCATTTAAAATTATTTTGGAGATTCTTAAATTCTGATTCTCTGTGGGCTAGATGGATGAGATCAAAATATTTGAAACAAAATAATTTCTGGACTACTGTTCACAATAGTAATCATTCAAACACTTGGAAACAAATATTAAACAGTAGATAAATTGGCAAATCAATGATTGAAAGAAAATTTAAAAATAGCCAAGATACTAGTTTATGGTTTGATCCTTGGTTTAAGAATGAGGCATTTATAAATAAAGTAGGGTGGAATAGCCTTGTTATCTGTGGTGGTTCAAATAATAAAGTTTCAGATATCATTATTAATAATAAATGGCAACCACAAATCCATCCTATTACTAATCCTCATAAAGATGAAATATGCAAAATACAACTTGATGCTTTTGCAGAGAATGACTACTGGGAATGGAAAGCTAACAGCATAGGGAAGTATTCCTTTAAAGCAACTTGGAATTTTATTAGAAGCAAATACCTAACAGAAGAGTGGTATCATTGCATATGGAATAGAGTGAATTGTCCCAAGATGGCATTTTGTACGTATTTTGCAGTTAAGAACAGATTGCCAACTTGGGACAGATTAAACAAATGGGGAAATAATTTAAATTCACTTTGCTCCCTATGCAAAATATGTAATGAAAATACTAATCATATATTTTTTGAATGCAGCTAATCTTTTTATATTTGGAATCATATCAAAGCTACTCTGAACATAGAAGACAACATGTGTGACGCCCCACCTCTATACCCACGCTAGCCAAGAACACTACGGTGTAGTGCTGTCAACTAGCGCGGAGAATAGGGCTGTTGAGGAGCGACCATCCATGTAATTTCTTATCACACGGTGGCTATAAAATAATCTTTGGAAACAAATATAGAAGTAAGCATAACATGCGAATCAATCACAGATATCCATATCACAAAGCCAGAAAGAGATATGAATATATATCACATAAAAGTGTACATCAGAGTAGTGGTCTAAAAAGATCCACGATAATACAAAAGAATAGCAACGCATGCCATACAAAAGAATACAACTATGAGTCTATATCTCAAGTGTAAACAACAAAAGATGCTAATCTAAACAAGTAGCCAAAAGTCTGAGTAGTGAATCACTGGGGGAGGAGTCAAGCAGTAGCACCTGTAACATCTCGGTCTGACCCGAGTATTATTTATAAGAAAATAATAAATGGATCAGTCTAGCTATAAATATCAGATGACATGATATAAAATAAAAGATATGGCATAAACATAAAATATCCATACTGACATACTACTATAAGTATGCAAATAATGATCAACAGGAGATCAACCGATAAGAGATAAATCAATATCACAAGAATCTTCTCAAAGATCCAAAGAGGGCATCATACCCTAAACTTGTACTCATGACAAGTCAAAGAGATAAATTCCAGAAATCAACACAAGAAATCCAGAAATCATAAAAAGAGAAAGAGGCCTATCACATGACGGTCCGAAGACCAAGGGGAGCTACCCCGCATGTGTGAATGGAATCACACAGATTGAGGTCAAGACTAACCAAAAAGCAGAAAGGTATGTGTGAATGGAATCACACAAGTGGTGTCTAGTCTAACCTTGCAATGAAAGAGACATCGCGCAATTGCTAGTCTAATTCATAAAGCGATCATCAAGATCAACGAGAAGTGTCAACTACACTAAGCTAGTAAATATAGAAGTTTAGCCTCATGTCCCATAACCACTTGCTTAACTTAAATATTTACGAACAAACTGTAAATCTTCACTAATAAAATTGTCACAAGAGGTTCAATCGAACAAGTCCAAGAATTAACCGACGAAGTGAACGCAAGCGTTTCATACCACTTGTTTTACTAAGTCGTTTAATTAGATTTCTCATCCGAGTGAGGTAAAGGCTTGTATATACTAATAGATTGGAAAACGGTTTAAGAAAAGAGCTTTGTTATTAAAAATAGAGTTGAAATCATTTTGTTGAAAGAGTTTTGATATTTACTACTAGTATTGAAACCTTTATATTGTAAAGTGACAAAACACAGAAGCAATTGTAGAAACAATCATTCACAAAAATCACATACGGAGATGTGAATAAAATCCAAGGAAATCAGCTCAATGTTTTTCAGATAAGATCCCCTACGGAGGGGGGGTCCAGGGGGGGTGGCAACCCCCCTAGGTGGGGGTGCGGGGGCAACGCCACCGCTTACGGGGTTCGACCAAAACGGTACGACTTAGTGAAGACAAAATGAGGTCTAACGACCTAAGAGGGATAGAGTCGAGCGACCTAATGGTTGCGACCTAGGGGTCTAAGGGGCACGACCTAGTGGTCCAGCGACCTAAAGGGATAAAGGTCATGCGAACTAAAATGGGTTCGCGACCTAACGGTCTAAGGGGCACGACCTAGTGGTCCAACGACCTAAAGGGTAAAGGTCATGCGACCTAAAATGGGTTCGCGACCTAACGGAGACGAGGTCATGCGACCTAAAGGAAATAGGGTCCAACGACCTAAGGAAAACAAGGTCCAACGACCTAAAGGGATGGGAGTCATGCGACTTAAAGGAGTATGCGACCTAAAGAAGTGCGCGAGCTAAATGAAGGCGGAACAACTCAGGGTCTAACGACCTAGGGGGGCGACCTAAGGTCTAACGACCTAAGACCGAGGAGACGTTTCCAACAGAGGGAACGACTTAACGACCTAAGCCTAACGACCTACGACCTAAGGTCCCACGACCTAATGAGACAGGCAAGGCCGAACGACCTATACGCGAACGACCTAAAGTCCAACGACCTACGACCTAAATCCGAGGCGACCTAAATTCGAGGCGAACGAAATATGCAGGCCTTGACTTTTCCACACGCGCGAGCTAATGATTCCGAGCGACCTATACCTGGGCAGAGCGACCTAAGCTCAGGAAGTTCACCAAACAACTAAAAATTGGAGTTTTTCGCCAATCCAATCCAAACCAAATGCAAATATACATGCTAAAGTGATGGGGAATCATTCCCAACAGTCCAATATAGTTATAGACTAGAATTGTGAGATAAAAATCTCACCTTTGCTCCAAAACCCAATGAAAATGAAGAACAAAGCTTGAAGGCAAATGGAGAAGCAACCATAAGCTTGAATCCGATGTCTTCTTCTTGAATTTGGAGTTGAATGTTGGAGTTGCAATAAAACAAAGACTTTGGAGTTTTAAGTTCTCATTCCATTCACCATTTTTGTTGAAGCTTTAGTGTTAGGAAATGAAATGAAGCAATGAAGAAGAAGGGGGGTGGCACTTGGGCCTAATGGGCTAAAAGTCCAAACCAAAGGCTCGAGTGAAAAAGTGGTGAAATTCCACTAACCCCAAACATATCAATGTTTATACTTAGAAGATTGCAAACGACGTTTCGAACTCAATGGAAGTGGTCTCGAGTCCTAATTTGACCGTTTGCAAAAAGTAGCTTCGGACCAAAATCCGATTAACGATAAAATATTTAAATAAAATATTTAAATATAAAAATCGATAAATATGCGGGTTGTTATAACATGCATATGGATCTTATGAATATTATAAAGTTAATCAACAACAACTTCAAATCTAAATCCAAAATATCGAACCCTAGTGTTTACCGTGTTAACAACGGCGATTGGGAGAAGAGAATGTCAGATCTAGGTCGCAGTGATGCTAGATCTAACACTACTTCTCTCGTAACCAACAGATTCAACAGTTTCAGCTACTCAAGTTACTTGAGCTACTCGAGCAACTGTATTAGGAGTAGAGGCATGAGAGGTGATATGAATGAGGATTTATCATACCAGGAACGAGGAGAAACGAGCGGAGTAAAGAATGGAGAGGAGATTCTTTCGATTTTCTAAAATCGCCTCCGCCATTGTTTGTTATTTTGTTTGTTGAGATGCTTTGTGTCGGCTCTCTAGGGTTAGGGTTCGTTTCTGAGTGTTTTGATGAGTTCGGGTAGTTTGTTTGTTACCCGATTATATTTTGTATTTGTTGGGCTGGGCCCTTTTAACTTCTCTTCAAAAAAAGAAGTGAGAGCGTATGTGCAAAGGTATCGTGAAGTGATAGTGTTGTGTACCTGAATGTGTCCATGCATGTTAAACTTATAATCTATGAAAAAAAAGTCTTATAGCAAGGACACATGTGCAAAGGTGATGGGCAAAGCAAAAAGGAATGGTGTTGTGCGTTAATGCATGAATATGTACCTGTATATTTTGTTTCTCAAAAGCTAGATTTACGGTACCCCTCTATACAATAGTACAGCTCGCGTACGAATCACAAACAACAGATATAAAATTACGATTGTGCATAGCAATGTATTACAGAATAAAAATAAAATAGACAAGTTAACTTATTCTGTTAAGTTTCAAAAGTGTCGACTTTTGCTGCAAAAAGCATCAAACGAAAATTTAATTATTTTCCAAATTAAAAATTATGGAAAAAAGACTATAAATTAAATTAAAAATATGTCATAAAAAAAAAATCAGGTCTTAAATTGAAATATAGATTTTATTATAATTTCAAATCTGAATATTTAAACAAATTAAATATTCAAATTTGAAGACCTAAAAATACGTGTCTTTACATTTTTAGTTTATTTTCTCTTCTTTTTCTCTTCTTCTTTCTTTCTCTTAACTATCCATCTTTCTGTTGATTTAGGTTAAGCATGTGTGTTTATTGTCAGCTTGAATTATGCAAGTTGGCGGGTTGTTACAAGTGGTATCAGAGCTTAGGTTGAGCGAACACCTAGGCTTTGGTGGGAATTTACTCGGTTAAGATAGGGTAACCGAGACCCTAGGATGAGTTTGAGTGTATATATATCAACATGTATTTGTTAGTGATTATAATAATATTTTATATTGTGTTAATTTATTCGTTGAGTGGCTTATGAATTTTGGTTCGTACGTGGGACGCCACGATATAGATAGGGGTTTCTAAACACTTAAACAATGCAAACCGACACGATATTGTTTTGTGAATTAGTAAGTGAAATAATTTTACCAAAAATTATATTTTATATATAAAGAATAACTTTTTCAAAAATTATTATAGTTATATATGGAGTGTTTGGTGAATGATAATATTTAATTATTATCATTTGATGTTTGACGTTTGTTGTTTTAATAAAAGTTGTTATTAACATAATCTAAACAAGGATAAACATTTGTGAATTGAGTTATATAAATAAATTTATAAATATGAATTATAGAGAATTGATTATGATTAAAACGATCAACAATTGTGAAATGAATTACATAAGAAGTGATATATTATAAATATGATTTATAAACGTGATTTATAAATGAAATTTAATGGAAATTGCTTAAGTATATTTATAAATCTGATGTGTTAACAAAATTGGATTTAAAACAAGAAATTTGAGATTATAAATCTCATTAATTTTGGAAATTGCTTTTCGAGAGGTTTATGAAAAATAATAATAGCAATATTTTGGAAATATTTTGAAATAGGATTTAAAGGGAATAGAAAGCACTGGACTCACTTCAGTCGTGAGAAAATAATTCTGATGATGACTGCAGCATCATCGGCGTTAAATTTCAAGTTTCTAAATAAGGCATTGGGACCTGAGTAATTTACCATTGGGTTTTGTTTCAATAAAACAAATTTATTTTAGATTCCAGAGGTGTAATTTGATAAATAAAGGTGTTATGTACACACACACACACATATATGTGTATATATATATATATGATTTCAAAATGATTTGAAGTAAAATACATGTTTAAAAAAACCAGAAATTTTATCTAAATATTTTAAGAAATCTTAAGACAATAAGTTTTTGAACTTATAATTTGAAAATAGTGTAACGATCCTAGTTTTAAGTTAACTTTAATTTGGTAATTAATATAAAATTTTGGATTAAAGTGTGAATTAAATTGAATTTTTCAAAATTAAATAAGATACGTGCCTGTTTTTTCATATAAATAGATTTAAATTTGAAATATTGAATTTGAAAATTTCCAAATTCAATAATGTATGTTGTTTATTTATATATATGTATATAAGTTGATTTTTAATTTAATTTTGCAATTGAAATTCAAAACTAAATATTTTGAGCAATAATTTGAATTTGAGAAACACTATATTTTAAATTAATAGAATTTTTTTTTCTAATATGTAATATATATTTAGGAAATTATGATTTAAATTTAATATGGTAGATTTCCAAAAGCTATTTAAAAGGATAGATTCTAATATATATTATATACATGTATATGTATAATTAAATTTTAAAATCATTTTCTTTAAAAGGTTATATAAATGTTAATAAAGGAAGATGTGTTTATTTAAATAGAAAATATAATATAAAGTTATAGTTAAATATTATTATTATGAAAATTTCAAGTGTTAAAAGTATAAACATAAGTACTTAAGGGTTTAAAATATAATTTAAAAATTAATTAAAGTAAGGGTTTAAACATAATTTAATCACATATGACATTTTTACATTTATAATATTATGAATAAACAAGTGTAAGCATAATATTACTTAAGATTACAAGTGTAATCATTTTAACAAAGGAATTTAACAAGTGTTAAGTAAATTTTATTATGTGATAAAAAGTGTCTTTTGTTTCTTCAATTTTCAAAAATAATAAATAAAAATGTAAACAAGTTATATATATATATATATATATATATATATATATATATATATATATTTCTACCTCTCCTTCCTTTTCATTTTTCTTAAATATGATTCAAAACCAAAAAACCAATAAAATAAAATTCAAAGCAAATAAAATCGAAATATACAAACCTGAAAGAAAATCAGAAAGCATGTAAGTTCAAACAATAATCAAACAAGCAAAGTACATATTCAACAAGATCGGTTCAAAATCAAAGTGAACAAAGCCTGGAAATCAAAAACAAACCTGAGAGTTAAAACGAGAATCAAAGGAAAGCGTATAAACTTCAAAAAAAATTTGAAGCAAACCGCAAACTCAGATGAATCAAAGCAAAGAATCAACTCAAAGTAGCAGATCATCTCAATGATCGCATCAAGCTTCAACATAAAAATCTAGATCAGACTTTCAAACTCAAGAACATTTTCCAGGCAAAGCTTGTTCTTGCTTTATTGATATCCAGATGAGCAAACTCACATGATTTTGCCTCTATACTTTGATGTGTGTTTGACACTTGATGTATGATGAAAAAGAAATTGTTTGATTAATTGATAAATATGCCTGCATGGTTGTGTTTAGATGTAAATATATGTGGGTATGCCTGTATATGTATATAGATGTTCCTCTGTTAGTTACATGCCAACAAAATTAAAGAAAAAAAATTCATATCTCAAAATCAAAAATGATTTAGGTAATGATCTTTAAAAGAAAAGTATTTATATTTACCTGATTTAAATTTTAAAAATGGTTTCAAATGTTTATATGAAGTATCTATTTCTAAAATGTTAAATGACAGTAAGAATCAAACATAAGTCGAAATTCGAAATTCATCGTTTCGTGTTTGGATTCCATAATATGATTCTTGATAGGAAATGATGATTTTTGATAAGGCTCTCATGATTTTTAACATCGTAGATGACGAGATATCTCGAGATGATCGATTAGGGTATTTTCGTTGGTTGTCGTTGATCGATGGCGAATGGTGCATCGTAGTTGGAACTGAAGGAGGATGTAAGGTAGGGGAACTTAGGAAAAATGGTTTGGAATTTTTCTGATGGCCGTGGCGACATCACGTCGTCGAACTAGGGTTCGACTAGCCATTTTTGTCGACTAAGTTTGAGTGGCTTCTGCATTGTCATCGAGGCTCTTAGGGTGAACGGGCCGGGGGAAACAGAAGAAGGGAGCTCTGACGAACATTTGGGCGAAAGGGCGAAGTTGCAGATGGTCGGAGGTGATGGTGGTTGGCGTTTTAGTTGATCGGTTTCATTCTTATAAAATTCAATGTTTCTCGATTTTGGGTTTTAGCGAAATTGGTGTTTCTGGGTGATCGGAAGGCTAGGGCAAGTCATCGTCGACGTGTCGAAGTAGGCGAGGTTAGTCGGAGTGACTCCGAAGATCTGTACATGTCCACATGTGTATGATTATGTCAGTAATAAAAGAAGAAGAAGGTAGGAAGCTCGAAGTTGAACACGGGAAGTTTGGACTATGGCTCGGGTAGTTTTAATTAGCTAGGTTTTAAAGTCAGAAAGAAGAGGAAAAAAAAGATTGCTTGGGGGTTTACTCGGGTAAACCTACATCTGGCTCCGGTTTTACTCGAGATTTTCTCGGGTACTTGTTTTATCAATTTTGAAATATAAATTAAGTTTTCTTTTAAACTTTAAACTATTGTCTCTATATAATAATTGTTTTAAAGGTTTGGTTAAAGAAAAGTTGTATAATTTATCAACTTAAAATAATCAAGTTAATTTATATGATGATAAAATGTTTTACTCATTTTGTTAATAACAATTATTAAAACAAGTTCCCAAAATGTACGTATGGAACAAATTTTCAAGAAATTTCAAAGGTTGAAATTTTAATGTTTTTAACTTTGTTTGATTTAAAATAATTTTTATATTAATTGTTTAGATCCCTGAGTGTTTTTTAAAATAAAATTTAATGATGTAATTGAAAATAATAATTAAGATAAATGGTTTACCTTAAGTTAATTGAGATTTTAATTTAATTAAAAGATTATGATGAATTTATTAGAGGATAAATTACTTAATATAATTACTTAAAAGATAATTTATAATTAAGAGTTAATTGATTAAAGGTTAGTTAATTAACAACTGAAGATTAATTATTAGATAATTAAAGAACAATTAATTAATTTAAGGTGATTAATTACTTAAAGATAATTACTTAATGAAAGTAATTAAGTATAATTAATTGGTGATTAATGATTGATTAATCAAGTGATTAAAGGATAATTACTCAATGTAATTAATTTGTGATTTATTAATATAAGTGATTAGGGACAATCACCTATAGTAATTAATTAAGGACAATTAATTAAGTGGAAGTAATTCAGGGTTGATTAATGTAATTAATTAAGGATAATTAATTAAAGAATAATTAAATAATTAGGGGTTAATTATTTAATTGTAACAACTTGATTTTTCGACTTACGAAAGCCGACATCAGTACGTCCACTATATCAAATGCCGCACAGTCAAATGCCGGAAAACCGAAGCGTTAGGGTTAAAGAAGAAGAAGAAACAAAAATAATAACAGAATCTCACATTTCGCAGCGGAACAATATATAATAGATAAATGAATATCTCCAAAACAAAGAACCATGTCTGTTATTACAATACATCATCAGAGTTTACAACAACATGATATAACACTTACGACAACTAATCCATATGTAAACTGAACTTGCAGCAAAAGAAATCCCAACGCAGTGGATAATACATAGTATAATGATATGCCTCGCCATCCAGCTTGAACTCCAGATCTCCATAGCACATCTTTTCGTCTACGCTCCAGAATAACTGATAACCTGATTCTAGGCTGCCCGTGTGGAAAATTATGGGCATCCAGAGTTTACAAAGGGAACAATAAACTCCAAGTCAGTCGTGGGACTGGTGTGAGATCTTAAAAACAGTTATTTTCACAAAGAAAATAAAAAGAAATCTGCTATGCTTTTGGAAAATGAAACTACCATAAGGCCTTCCGCCACACACACAATGCAAACACAGAATTGGAGGAGATTTCTCCTTCTGATAGTCAAACATGCTTGATACGCAAAATCCTTTTTAATATTATCATTATTAGTGCATAGTGTGGAAAACAATTCGAAAGTATAATATTAATCTTAGCCAGCATAGGCATTTCGCACTTATCCTACTATAGCTACAATGTTCAATAGCAGGTTACCGCCACATTCCATGGCAGGTTATACAACTAAAACCGTACAGGACGTGTATTGTTTCTTTGGATTTCAAAAAATGGTCAGGCTAAGAAACTTCCTACTGCTACATGGGTATGCCTCTGGAGGGACGCCCTGAGAACTTAACCAGCTCTCTGCCAACACAAGGCCGGGTTACCTCTGTAACTAGGTAACTACTACACGAATATGCCATCCCCCGGTTGTTTGTGACCTTTATCCAAGGATCCTCAACCATAAAGCAACAACCACAAAGAGTAATAGATTTGCAGCAACCACATAGGTTAAGTATCTGGGCTCCATAACATGATACCTGCCTTTTCCAGAAGGAAATGACATACCCTAAAGGTAGCGACCCTCAAAACCTTGCCGCATCTTTCCTGTTTCGACCATTTCCGGGGTGTGAGGTCCGACGAAGTCTCGTCCACAAAGCTACACTTTTCACAAAGTAATGCTTTGATCAATAAATGATCAACAACACTTCGTATGCTATGTTACCAATTTGGAAATGTATCACTAGTAACCATCGACTACACAACCTCTGAGCTCGTACGTCTCAGAGAAGGGTGTTAAGCGAAGAGAATAAGTTCTCCGCCACCAACAGAAATGTATTTAATAGAAACCAGCTTTACATCTCAAAGTGTAACATCAGACACACATCCATACAAGTCCGTTCCTGGATCGAACGGAACCGAAGGCACTTCAAAAGAATCCCTTGCAAATTCGGATATTTACTAATCACGTACGGAATCTCCATCACAAAGGGTGATAGAATCTCTATACCAGAGCTATCCGGTGCAGAGACATTCGACAGGTAATCCTTTCATTTTCGAAAATACCCGGTCTTCAACACCATCTTCAAATGCAATCCCATTTCATTGTATCATTATTCGGAATGGGTTTTATGACACAATGTCCTCTCCCGGCTAATCCGAATAGTGAGCGCTTATTTTTAAAAATAATTGTTCAATCAGATTTCAACAAATCACAACAATTTCCACGTTGATCTTTTAAATAAAAGATCTATCACAATCATAAAGTTTCGACGTGGTTTACGGATAACCGTTTGGAATCCGATCCCCGGTCGCATTGAAATTCAAATGTGGTTTAAAGGCAAACATCGATAGTCAGTTATTTAACCATCAATCAACATTCACAACAATTACGAGATTTAAATAATTTTGCCAATTATTTATTTTCAAAATATCTTCGCAAGGTATATTTTCACACTTCAACCATTTGAAAACAAATTTCAAATCACTTTTCACTCGCTGAATAAGATTTCCGATATTATTTATTTCCACCGAAACTCTGTCGGGTTCAAATACTTTAAAATACTTTAAATCACTTATTCAAAATATATACTTGGAAACATTTAGATAAATCTATTTTAAAATATTTATTTAAATATTAGTTATGGAATATTGTACTAATATCACATATAACTTTAAGTCCAAACTAATTTTAAAAATAAAATTACTAGATAGAGTACAATTATTCCAATAACCTTTTTCCTAAAATAATTATTAATTAAATCTTTAAATAATCACTTCTATAATTAATTAAATTAATCTTTACTCTAAAGATTTTCAAAGTAACTTAAGGAAATAAATTTTCCAAATTATTCTTTTTAAAACCATCTCTAGAACTTTTAATTAATACCTTAAAAGCTACTTTGAAAATGTACTCGGCTTTCCAAAGGAAATACACTTTCATTTCAAAATGGTCCATTTAAACCAATTAATAAATCCTTCTTGATTTATTTCAACTTACATTTCAAATTCATAAATTCCTCACTTTTAAAAACAAACCAATATTTATTTTTAAAATAAATTTCCCTTTCCTTTATAAAATTTCCATTGTGAATTTTAAATTTTCAAATATCCACAGATATACGATTTTCAAATCAATTCCCAAATATTCACTTTCATCACCAAAACAATTTTCAAATTGACTTCAAATTTTATTTTAAACAGAAAATTAATTTCCAAATTGATTTTTGAATTTATTTCAACACCAATTCAATTTTCAATCAAACACCAAATCAATTTTTTACATGGATTTCCCAAGGATTTTTTTTTGAACACCAAATCAATTTCCGAATTTATTTTTAAAATAAATTCCTATATCCTTTCCAAATTTTTTAAAATCCGTATTTTTAAAAATAAATTCTTCACCTTTTGAATAATATTACTTGAAATCCATTTATTAACCTTTTTCCTATATTTGAAATTTTACTCAATAGGATTTCATTATAGATTTACTACTTAAATTTAAAAAATCCAATTTTATTTATTTCTGGTATCCTATGTTACCAAAAATATTATTCGGCTAAATTCTAGCCTTCAACGATTTCAATCACAATATAATCACACAGATTTTAAATAATCAACATACAATATTGAAACATACTCAATTATTTAAGGAATCCAGTTGGATCCCTCCAACCTCTTTTCCTGCATCCATAGACATTAGCACAATAATTAAATACCAATTCCACTTCGAGGTGGAATATCGCGGTATATGGGTTTAAATATAATATCATCCGCTATTATGCAGCGTATAAGGTCTATTTCAATGCAGCTGATAATAAATTATCATCCAAGCACACAATCAACAATTTAAATTTAACTATCACAATTCAACAATCAATCAATAACTGGAATTTTCAATTATTAAAATTTGAGTGAGAAGATCTCACCTTGCTTTTATTTTGCAATGCATTCTCATTCCAACTTGATTTCACGGTTTTGACCTCAAAGCTAAATAGTCCACGAGCCTGCACTCAAATGCCAACATGCCTCACACTTGCTCGAACCCACACCGTGCATGCCAGCCGCGTCCCCACTATGACTTCCCACTATACGAACCCCAACATCGGCGCTACTTCCAGGTTGAACAATGCATACGCGACTTTGTTTCACCCTCCATGACGTCGACTTTGCAATTCCCTGATGCGAAGGAACTCGAGATCCAACTTTGTCTCAATTTCGTTCCTAGAAATATTGAATTGAACTAGAAGCAAAAGTCACTAAGCAATTGAACGATACGTTCATATGGAGGAGAACTCGTGTATAATTCCCGCTCGTCCTTGATTTTTTTTCCGAGCAAACTTGAATCGCTGATTGAGCAAAGAAGAAGGACGGAAATAGGGGGTCGATCGATTTTCAATTTTTGTTTTCTAAGAGGATAGCCTAATCAAAAAATTTCGAAGAGGACGCCATGATTTTAGAAAGAGGAGCTCAGCCATCGTTTTCCTGATTTTTACAAGATTTTTTTAAAGTAATGAATCCAGTAGCGTGATATACGGGAAGAGGGGCAAGATGTGATGTTGAAAAGGAGTTCGCGTGCTTAAGAGAAGCTGCAGTGATTTCAGAGGAGACAAAGGCTGCCCAGGAGAAAAAGTTTGATGTGCTATAAATTCAACTGAATTTGACCAGGATAAAATATAATTTAAACTTAAATTCTAATTGTCTCGATTAACGCAGCTTAAAGTCGCGAACCCTTATCGAGGTATGCCGCCAGGCGTCTATAATATTTTACCCATATTCCGAACACAATGGAACTTTTCGGAGCCTAATTCAGTCATATGTGGAAGATAGCTTTTTGGACTCAATTATTATATTGAATTTTCGATTTAAATTCTTAGCGCGTTTGCTTATCGTACGTCCAAACGACAACTCCAAACATTACGAAAATTGAAATCCAATAATAAAATAATATTACGGATCCTATAGGACTGGTTTCGTCGAATTCTGACACTGTGCCTCGGAAGGCTATTTTTAAATATCGATTTAAACAATATAAATTCAAAATTAAACAAAACATTTCCAAATTAAATTCTGAAGCTTCCATTATCTTCAGTATTATCAATATAAATTTTCTAAGCCATCAAATTATTTTTAACAAGCTAAAAATTGAAAATTCAAATTTTTACCCATCATTAATAAATCAAATTCAATAATTTAATTGCCATATTCATATTTATATTTGAAATTCAAGTTAAACTAACCTCCAAATATTTAAAAACAACTAAATATTCCATTTCAAATGTTAAAAATTTCCGGGTCGTCACATCCTTCCTCCTTAAAAGAATTCCGTCCCGAAATTACTGGTTAAGAAGAATGATCCTTGACCCATTTATTATTTTTCCCAATCCAAATGGTTTTATCATCTTACCAAAACAAATCTTTTTATTTAAGACCCATCATTTCTTCAACTAACTCTCCAAATTCAATCATAAGTTTCCAAACAAGCTTGTTTACTTTAACAATTTAAATTTAAATTTAAATTCAAATTTTAAATTATCAAAAAAAATTCTCAAAATTTTTTAACTCCCTAAATTTTCGAAAAATTTCGCCAGCGTCTCCTTTGCGCGGCTAGCTCGGTACGACTACAAAAATGGCACCGCGACCCCCAGATTTCAAAAAAACTGAAAAGCCAAGTGGCTGGACAAGAAAATCAACAAATTTCATACTGAAATTTAAATACATAACTTTTTGTCGAGCAATTTAAATTATCTTGAAAATCAAATCCCAATTCCTTTTTTTCCTTTTCCTGTAACATACCTGTATATTCTACTAGCCATAATATTCAATTACAACATTCATATATCATTTTGCATATTTCATTACAAAAGTTTAAATACTTACTTCTTATACCATCTTTACTTCATTATTGAAGTTATATATTCATTTTCATTCTATCTTGCACTTTCACTTTCATTTGAATTCAATTTACAATTTCAATTTATTTGGATTCAGCTTAACTTCTGAATATTGAATTTTATCAATCATCTTTCATTCCCAACTGATTCATTTCATTATTTTAAATCAGTTTCATTTACTAATTCATTCCAATTCATTTTATCTCAACCCCTTTTTTCACCTTTATTATCTTTAGCTCACTTCAAACTAATTTTACAACTTCATTTGATTTCACACAATTCAAATTGGTTTTTAATATTCAGTTTCAATTCCAGTTTTAATCTTTTGTTCATTCCCAAACACAATTCAATTTCAATTCACCATTTTGGTTTTCAACCACTTATATTTAAACCGGATTTCAAATTCCATATGAATTTAATTCATCTCAGACCATAATTTGTTTCACTTACTAATTTTATTTTAATACTTCGCTTTGTTTATCACAAATCAAATTCAATTCCAATTCTAATCCTATTTGCTTATGAAATGAATCTCAACTTTAAATTTCACTTTCATTTACTTGCAATTGTAAATTTATTTATTCATTCACAACCTAATTTTCCACCTTAACAAATTTTATTCCAATTATTTAGTCTATAAGACCTCTCAAATTCACCTTTATTCAAATTAACTCAAGTTAATTTCAGTTTAAATCTGAATTTTCCAAGTTTTCAAACTTATTACTCTATAACTATTTTTTTAAGATTCCAGAATCTTTTCAACATTTCAAAACCATTTTTGAAATCAATTCAAATTATCCCTTTAAATTTCTAAAACCAACCCAGTTTTCAAACAATTTCCATTTAAAATAATTTGACAGCAATTCTTCTCTTGGAAACTCGAAAATGAACACCGATGATGTCGCAATCATTATTGAAATTACTTTCCAGTGACCGAAAAGAGTTTAGAGCTTTCATCCCTTTAAAACACTTTTCCAAAAACTTTGAAAATCATCTTCAAAATCAAAAGGGATTTAAACTTTCCAAATCTCCAAAAATTTCAAATTCTTTTCAAAACATTTCCCAATACTTCTTTGGAATTCCGTTTCAAATTATAAATCACATTTACAATTTATATTCTCCAATTCCATTTGTATGTGAATTTATTTCTTAACTTTGGAGTTACTATTTCAATTTCCTATTCAAATGATAATAATATTATCACTTACTAACTATCAAGCAACCATATACTATAACAATTTACAAAGATTATTTCCTTTATCTACGAAAATAGTTTTGGGTAAAATTATTTCATTTACCCTATTTTAAAACAACATCACGTCGAATTGTTCTGTACGAGTGTTTAGAGATCCCTATAAATCACATTTAGAATTTATATTCTCCAATTCCATTTGTATGTGAATTTATTTCTTAACTTTGGAGTTACTATTTCAATTTCCTATTCAAATGATAATAATATTATCACTTACTAACTATCAAGCAACCATATACTATAACAATTTACAAAGATTATTTCCTTTATCTACGAAAATAGTTTTGGGTAAAATTATTTCATTTACCCTACTTTAAAACAACATCATGTCGAATTGTTCTGTACGAGTGTTTAGAGATCCCTATAGATAGAGTTGTACGGACTATACCGACCAGAATCTATATGCCACTCAATAAACCAATCATCACAATATAAAACAATTTTGTATTCACTAACAAATACGCGCTCATATCTATTAATACACTCAAACTCATGCTAGAGTACTACTGACTCTATCTCTAATGAGTAACACCCAACAAAGACAAGGTTGTCGCTTAACCAAATGCTCTGATACCACATTTGTAACAACCCGATTTTTCGACTTCCAAAAGTCGACATCAATACGTCCACTGTATCAAATGCCGCACAGTCGAATGCCGAAAAACTGAACCGTTAGGGTTAAAGAAGAAGAAGATAGAAGAAGAAACAGAAAAAATGACAGAATCTCACATTTCGCAGCGGAACAATATATAATAGATAAATGAATATCTCTAAAACAAAGAACCATGTCTGTTATTACCATACATCATCAGAGTTTACAACAATAAGATATAACACTTACGACAACTAATCCATATGTAAACTGAACTTGCAGCAAAAGCAATCCCAACGCAGCGGATAATACATAGCATAATGATACGCCTCGCCATGCAGCTTAAACTCCAGATCTCCGCAGCACATCTTTTCGTCTTCTCTCCAGAATAACTGATAACCTGATTTTAGGCTGCCTTTGTGGAAAATTTTGGACACCCAGAGTTTAGAAAGGGAACAATAAACTCCAGGTCAGTCGTGGGACTGGTGTGAGATCTTAAAACAGTTATTTTCACAAAGAAAATAAAAAGAAATCCACTATACTTTTGAAAAATGAAACTACCATAAGTCCTTCCGCCGCACACACAATGCAAACGCAGAATTGGAGGAGATTTCTCCTTATGATAGTCAAACATGCTTGATATGCAAAATCCTTTTTAATATTATCATTATTAGTGCATAGTGTGGAAAACATTTCGAAAGTATAATATTAATCTTAGCTAGCATAGGCATTTCGCACTTATGCCTACTATAGCTACCATGTTCAATAGCAGGTTACCGCCACATTCCATGGCAGGTTATACAACAAAAACCGTACAGGACGTGTATTGTTTCTTTGGATTTCAAACAAATGGCCAGGCTAAGGAACTTCCTACTGCCACATGGGTACACCTTTGGAGGGACGCCCCGAGAACTTAACCAGCTCTCTGCTAACACACGGCCGGGTTACCTCTGTAATTAGGTAACTACTATACGAATATGCCATCCCCCGGTCGTTTGCGACCTTTATCCAAGGATCCTTAACCATAAAGCGACAACCACAAAGAGTAATAGATTTGCAGCAACCACATAGGTTAAGTATCTGGGCTCCATACCATGATACCACCCTTTCCCAGAAGGAAATGACATACCCTAAAGGGCACAACCCTCATAACCTTGCTGCATCTTTCCTGTTTCGACCATTTCCGGGGTGTGAGGTCTGACGAAGTCTCGTCCACAAAGCAACACTTTTCACAAAGTCATGCTTTGATCAACAAATGATCAACAGCACTTCGTATGCCTCATTACCAATTTGGGAATGTATCACTAGTAACCATCAACTACACAACCTCTGAGCTCGTACGTCTCAGAGAAGGGTGTTAAGCTAAGAGAATAAATTCTCCGCCACCAACAGAAATGTATTTGATAGAAACCATCTTTACATCTCAAAGTGTAACGTCAGACACACATCCATACAAGTCCGTTCCTGGATCGAGCAGAACCGAAGGCACTTCAAAAGAACCCTTGCAAATACATGTTTTTACTAATCACGTTAGGAATACCCACAACAAAGGGTGATAGAATCTCTATACCGGAGCAACCCGGTGCAGAGACATTCGACAGGTAATCCTTTCATTTTCGAAAATACCCAATCTTCAACACCATCTTCAAATGCAATCCCATTTCGTCGTATCATTCTTCGGAATGGGTTTTATGACACAAGGTCCTCTCCCGGCCAATCCGAATAATGAGCGCTTACTTTTAAAAATAAGTGTTCAATCATATTTCAACAAATCACAACAATTTCCACGTTGATCTTTTAAATAAAAGATCTATCACAATCACAAAGTTTCGATGTGGTTTTCGGATAACCGTTTGGAATCCGATCCCCGGTCGCATCGAAATTCAAATGTCGTTTAATGGCAAATATCGATAGTCGGTTATTTAACTATCAATCAACATTCACAACAATTACCAGATTTAAATAATTTTCCCAATTATTTATTTTCAAAATATCTTCGCAAGGTATATTTTCACATTTCAACCATTTGAAAACAAATTTCAAATCACTTTTCACCCGCTGAATAAGATTTCCGATATTATTTATTTCCACTGAAAGTCTGCCGAGTTCAAATACTTTTAAACACTTTAAATCACTTATTCAAAATATATACTTTGAAACATTTATATAAAACTATTTTAAAACATTTATTTAAATATTAGTTATGGAAATATTGTACTAATATCACATATAACTTTAAGTCCAAATTAATTTTAAAAATAAAATTAGTAGATAGAGTACAATTATTCAAATAACCTTTTTCCTAAAACAATTATCAATTAAATCTTTAAATAATCACTTCTATAATTAATTAAATAAATCTTTACTCTAAAGATTTTCAAAATAACTTAAGAAAATAAATTTTCCAAAATATTCTTTTTAAAACCATCTCTAGAACTTTTAATTTATACCTTAAAAGCTACTTTGAAAATGTACTCGGCTTGCCAAAGAAAATACACTTTCATTTCAAAATGGTCCATTTAAACCAATTAATAAATCCTTCTTGATTTATTTCAACTTACATTCCAAATTCGTAAATTCCTCCCTTTTAAAAAAAAACAATATTTATTTTTAAAACAAATTTCCCTTTCCTTTATAAAATTCCCATTGTGAATTTTAAATTTTCAAATATCCACATATATACGATTTTCAAATCGATTCCCAAATATTCACTTTCGACACCAAATCAATTTTCAAATTGATTTCAAATTTTATTTTAAACACCAAATTAAATTCCAAATTGATTTCTGAATTTATTTCAACACCAATTCGATTTTCAATCAAACGCGAAATCAAAATTTTATATGGATTTCCCAAGGATTTATTCTTTTTACACCCTTCATCCTTTCCAAATTATTTAAAATCCATATTTTTAAAAATAAATTCTTCACCTTTTGAATAATATTACTTGAAATCCATTTATTAACCTTTTTCCGATATTTGTAATTTTATTCAATAGGATTTCACTATAGATTTACTACTTAAATTTAAAAAATCCAATTTTATTTATTTCTGGCATCCTATGATACCAAAAATATTATTCGGCTAAATTTTAGCCTTCAACGATTTCAATCACAATATAATCACACACAGATTTTAAATAATCAACATACAATATTGAAACAAATTCAATTATTTGAGGAATCCAGTTGGATCCCTCCAACCTGTTTCCCTGCATCCACCGACATTGGCACAATAATTAAATACCGATTCCACCTCGAGGTGGAATATCGCGGTATATGGGTTTAAATATAATATCATCCGCTATTATGCGGCGTATAGGGTCTATTTCAATACAACTGACAATAAATTATCATCCAAGCACACAGTCAACAATTTAAATTTAACTATCACAATTCAACAATCAATCAATAACTGAAATTATCAATTATAAAAATTTGAGTGAGAAGATCTCACTTTTCTTTTATTTTGCAATATATTCTCATTCCGACTTGATTCCACGTTTTTGACCTCACGGCTAAATAGTCCACGAGCCTGCACTCAAATGCCAACATGCCTCGCACTTGCTCGAACCTACACCATGCATGCCGGCCGCGTCCCCACTATGACTTCCCACTATACGAACCCCAACATCGATGCTACTTCCAGGTTGAACAATGCATACGCGACTTTGCTTCACCCTCCATGATGTCGGCTTTGCAATTCTAGGATGCGAAGGAACTCGAGATCCAACTTCGTCTCAATTTCGTTCCTAGAAATATTGATTTGAACTATAAGGAAAAGTCACTAAGCAATTGAACGATTCGTTCGGCTGGAGGAGAACTCGTGTATAATTCCTGCTCGTCCTTGATTTTTTTTTGAGCAATCTTGAATCGCCGGTTGAGCAAAGAAGAAGGATGGAAATAGTGGGTCGATCGATTTTTGATTTTTGTTTCTTAAGAGGATAGCCTAGTCAAAAAATTTCGAAGAGGATGCGATGATTTTAGAAAGAGGAGCTCGGCCATCGTTTTCCTAATTTTTATGAGATTTTTTTTAAAGTAATGAATCCAGCAGTGTGATATACGGGAAGAGGGTGCAAGATGCGATGTTGAAAAGGAGTTCGCGTGCTTAAGAGAAGTTGCAATGATTTCAGAGGAGACAAAGGCTACTGAGGAGAAAAAGTTTGATGTGCTATAAATTCAACTGAATTTGACCAGGATAAAATGTAGTTTAAACTTAAATTCAAATTCAAATTGTCTCGATTAACGCAGCTTAAAATCGCGAACCCCTATCGAGGTATGCCGCCAGGCGTCTATAATGATTTACCCATATTCCAAACACAATGGAACGTGTTTCGGAGCCTAATTCAGTCATATGTGGAAGATAGCTTTTTGGATCCAATTATTATATTGAATTTTCGATTTAAATTCTTAGCGCGTTTGCTTATCGTACGGCCAAACGACAACTCCAAACATTACGAAAATTGAAATCCGATAATAAAACAATATTACGGATCCAATGGAACTGGTTTTGTCGAATTTCGAGACTGTGCCTCAGAAGGCTATTTTTAAATATCGATTTAAACAATACAAATTCAAAATTAAACAAAACATTTTCAAATTAATTCTAAAGCTTCCATTATCTTCAGTATTATCAATATAAATTTTCTAAGCCATCAAATTATTTTTAACAAGCTAAAAATTAAAAATTCAAATTTTTACCTATCATTAATAAATCAAATTCAATAATTTAATTGCCAAATTCATATTTATATTCGAAATTCAAGTTAAACTACCTCCAAATATTTAAAAACAACGAAATATTCCATTTCAAATGTTAAAAATTTCCGGGTCGTCACATTAATGGTTAAACGTTGATTTATTTATTAATTAAGATTGATTAATTAAAGATTAATTTATTATTAAAGGTTAATTAATAAACGATTGAAGAATGATTAATCAAAATGGCTTGTAATCTATTAATGTTAATTAACCAGGATTAGTAAACTATTCATAATTAATTAATCTGCTTTAAATTAATCAAATGACTAATTGATCTTACTTATGGATGTTTGGATTGTATGGAATGCTTTGAATTGTTTGATATCCCTGATGTGTGCTGCTTTGTGATATGACTTATTTTAATTTGAGCTGTGATGAATGTAATTTATTTATCTATAATGAATTTATATTATTTATCTTCAAATCTTTGAATGAAGATAAGCGTTATAGGATTATACCGCTTATCGATATTGCTGTGCTTGGATTTGTGACGATTGATGATATTGTATTGTTGTGTGTAAAACCCCTGGATTACGCCACACACACACAAATATGGATTTGATGAAGTATTGGTTAAGTCACAGATATTTGAATTTAATATTATGAAATTGTTTTGAAAGATTGAATTTTGAATCCAAAATGATTTGACAATTGAATTGAGTCGAATATGAAAAGCTTTTGGAAAGGGAGTTTGAAATTGAAATTTAGTTTGAATAAAATATATCTTGTTTAAGTTTTGCAATTATTTTGGAAACTAGGGTTTGAAAGAGTATACAAGTTATACAATAATATATATGGATTTTAAACCATTTTAAAAGTATTAATTAGGGAATTTAACCCAAGTTTATATTTTAAAAGCTATAATGTGCATATTTGATCGGACTTTTTTCCAAAACGAAAAGCATTTGTTTTCAAATGATAACGGCTTTCATATAATGCAAGAATTCCCAGTTTTGTTAAAAGGATTTCAAGTTTTTGAAATGGAAGTTGTTTTTAATGTTATGAATGAATCTTTGATAAAGATTGGTGAATTTTGTTTTCAAATCAAAGAAGATCTTAAAGATGCATTTTTTGTATAAAAGATTTGAAACAAAAATTATTTTGAAAGTTATGAATGAATCTTTGTGAAAGATTAGTGATCCTTGGTCTCAAGTTGAAATGGATTTTAAAAAGGTGAATCTTTTGTTTTGAAAGATTAAAGTGGAAATTTATTTAAACCATTTGAAGAAAAGGTTTTGTGCTAAAAATGTGACTTAACTAAGATTCCAATATCCGTATTTTTTTAAAAATTAAGTGCTTATTATTCAGTTTAGCCAGGAGAGGACTTTATGTCATAAAACACATTCCGAATAATGATATGATGAAATTGATAGCATTTGAAGACCGATGGTAAAGGCCGCGTATTTTCGAGAACGAAAGGATTACCCGTCGAATGTCTCTGCACTAAGTTGCGCCGGTAAAGAGATCTCTATATGTGATGGGGAGTCCGATCGGGATTTTGAATAACCGGATTGCAAAAGCATCTTTGTGAAGTGCCTTTGGTTCTGTTCGAACCCAGGATGGACTTGTATAGATGTATGTCTGACATTACACTTTGATATGTAAAGCTTGTTTCTATCAAATACATTTCTGTTTGGTGGCGGGGAATTTATTCTCTCAGCTTAACACCCTTCTCTGAGACGTATGAGCTCAGAGGTTATGTAGTTGATTTTCACCAATGATAAATTCCCAACTTGGTAATGTGGCATGCTGAGTGTTGCTGATCATCTGTTGATCAAAGCATGGCTTTTGTGAAAAGCGAAGCTTTGTGGACGAGACCTCATCAGCACCTCACAACCCGGAAATGGTCGAAACAGGAATGATGCGGCAAGGTTATGAGGGTTGAGCCCTTTAGGGTATGTCCATTTCCTTCTGGATAAAAGTGGTATTATCGTATGAAGCCCAGATACTTAACTTATGTAGTTGCTGCAAATTTATTACTTTGTGGTTGTTGGTGTAGAGGTACCTCAGATAAAGATCGATGACGGCCAGGGGATGGCATACTCGTGTAGTAGTTACCTAGTTACAAAGGTAACCCGACCTTGTGTTGGCAGAGAGCTGGTTATGTTCTCGGGGAGTCCCTTCATGGCGAACCCATATATGGCATAGGAAGTTCCTTAGCCTGACCGTTTATTAGAAATCCAAAGAAACAATACGCGACCTGTGCGGTTTAAGTTGTATAACCTGCCCTTTACTTAAGGTGGTGACCTGCCGTTTAATTGGTAGCTATAGTAGGTATACCATAATGGTGGTATGTTGGCTAAGATTAATATTATACTTTCAATGGGTTTTCTGCACTATGCACTAATAATAATATCAAAAGGTTTTTGCGTATCAAGCATGTTTACTATCATAAGGTGAAATCTCCTCTAATTGTGCGCTTGCATTGTGTGTGTGGCGGGAGGCCTTATGGTAGTTTCATTTTCTAAAAAGCATTACGAATTTCTTTTAATTTCTTTTATTTGTTTTAAAATAAACTATTTTTATTTTCTCACACCAGTCTTATGACCGACCTAGAGTTTATTATTCCCTTTCTAAACTCTGGGTGTCCACAATTTTCCACACGAGCAGCCTAGATTCATATTTTTAGATAATCAGCTAGTAGATATAGATTGGGTAGCCTTCGGCTTTCTATTTGGAAATCTTTGAAGTCTTTGGTCTTTGAAGCCATTTGGTAGCTTTTGGAAATCTTCGAAGCTGTTTGGATTTGGCAATCGCATTGTGTTTCATTCTGCACTGATCTTGCTTAGTTCAACATGACGGTGGTTCGAACTTTTGGAGTTTGGAGTTTTAGCATTGAAGACATTATCTTTCCGCTGTTGTTGTTTCCGCTATTGTATCTATCTCTGATATGTTGATATTCATTTGTATCAGATGTTGTATCTATTGTGTATCAATAAAATTATTCATTCTGTTTCCGCTGTGTTGTTATACTTAATGTGTTATAAGCTCCGGCGAACCAGACTTGATGTTTGAATCTACGGCATTCGAATACGGGTGAAGTATTTGGATGTCGATTTTCGAAGGTCGAGTCAGGGTCATTAGAAATAGTGTAGATAAGAAAAGAAGTTTGGAATCAAGATATGAAATTAAAATTTAACTTAGGTTAAGTTAAATAAATTAAGTAAAGGGTTAAAGGAAATTGAAATGGATTTGAAATGAATTGGATAAAATAATGAAATGAATATACGCTTAAGTCGTAAAGTGATTATATAATCCTAAATTGTAGAGATAGTATGTGAATAACCTTGAGTCAAATAAATTTCATGAAACTTTAAGTAAATAAGTTTGTATAACTTATTGATTTGATAAACATTGAGCTAAAGATGAATTTTAAAATTTTCAAATATAAATGTTAAGAAAGGTAAATTTAAAATTGAATTATGAAATTTAACTTAATTTAAATAAGATGATTTTTGAAATGAAATTTAACTAATGCAAAGCTAAATGAAATTTGAAATTGAATTCGATTTGTAATGAATTAAAGAAATGGGCTAATAAAATAAGAAATTAACTTGAGTTATAAAATGAAATTCAACTTTAGTTGTAAAATAAATTGAATTGATCTAATCAAATGAATTAGTGAATTGAATATGGTTAAAAAAATTGTTTGATAGAATTGAGTATGAACTTAAGTTATGAAGTGAGAATAAATTTTAGAAGTGTTATATAAAAACGTTTATAATGAACTTAACTAAAAAATTGATGGAATGGTTGTTAAGTGTTGTTATTATTAAATAAAACATACTAAATGAATTGAATATGGAATGAAATGTTGTTAAACACAATGTGAATAATTGGATGTGAACTAATGAATCTAAATGGATCGAGCGTAAATAAAGTAAATGTAAAAGATTGAATGTAACTGAATGATAGTAAATTGAAATAAATACATAAGTTATACGTATATTATTTTATTCGCATAACTGTTTGATCCAGATTCGAGTATATGATTTCAAGGTGATTTATACTGATCTGACTCGGGATTTTCCACTCGATTCTTGATGGCGAACACTAGATATGGATTTTTGATTGATTCTGATATTCTGTATCAAAGTATACGGCTATGCAAGGAGAATGATGGTTTCTAGTTATGGAATCGAATATGAATCCGCACTAAAGTGGTCGTGTGAAGGATTCTAGTTCGGAAGTGAATTTGTGTGATCGATGGAGCAATCAGGTATAGCTTTGCATACAAGTGATATATGTACATCGTATGGGAACCATAATATAATATTGATATTGGAAAATGTAAATTTATATGGTTATAAATAAATTTGCGGGACATTATTTTTGGGTTGGTTTCTCGTGTTGCAATTGTTACATTTTCATATAGTTAATGATGTTCTATACGTTATATATTGATATTACTTTCCATATACATGTTCTCATTGGTATTTGAGTGTTTAGTAGGTGCGGATGGCGTATGCTTCGCATTTGGAGCTCGCTTTCGCATTATATTGATTGTATATGCTTGCTAATACTAAAATAAAGTACACATCAAAGATTACATACCGTATTTTTATATTTTTTTCTTACGGTATACCTCATCGTCGAATATGAGATGTATATTTCTGATTATATATACATTGTAAAAAAATTACAATCGAACCACGCAAAGGAGACGCCGGCAAAATATTTTGTAAATATAAGCCGTAGAAAACTTTTGAGAATTTTGAGAAAATTTTGATAACTAAAATTCAGATTTTGGTTTTATAAATTCGAATGGTATTAAGTAGTAACTATTATTGAATTTGAATACTTAGAGAATTTTTTATAAGAAGATAAACAACTTAGAAGAATTTAGTAATCCATTTTAACTAAAATTTTTTGAAAAGCTAATGGGTTTGGGGCATTTTCCTTACTTGGTAATTTCAAGGACGAAATGTGTGATAACCCACCTTTTTGGACTGTTTAAATCGACAATAACCCGCACATATCTAACTCAAACCATTCAAAAGAGAGAATTGTCAATGGGATTTTATAAGAAAATAAGAGAAAAGAAAGGAAAACAATACATAAAATCTCGTAGTGGAATGACAAAATATAATAATCAATTAAACAGTTCATGAAGCTATTTTACAATATACATTTGATTACACAATTTTTCAACATAATCAGAGTACAATCAACAACATACAAATAATGTTGTAGTGGAAAATTTCTAATAACATAATATACCAAACTTCATCTTCATCCTCCAAAAATAAAGTTTTCAAACACTGAAATACTCAAACTGACCAGAGATAATGAAAAGACAAAACACTCGAGTCAGAACTAAAATTTCTTATGTAAGTAAAATAAAAAAACAAGTAAATATGATTTTAATAGCTTTAGAGTTATTTACGGGATTCCACGTCTTCTATCTTGTGTATAACGTATGTGCAATAACTTAAGAGATGTTACGGGATTTTCCACCTCTTCAGGATCCCTTAAACTATCTATTTGTAGTAAAATACACTATATATGTAATGTCTATCACTAATGTAAAGTATTAAAATACGCTCGAAAACCGACATCAATACGTCCACTGTATCAACTGCCGAGCAATCGAATGCCGAAAAACCGTACTGTTAGGGTTAAAGAAGAAGAAAAGATAGAAGAAGAGAGAAAGAAAAAGAAAACAACAGAACAATATAAGAATCTCACAATCGCAGCGGAACAACATATAATAAATAAATGAATAATCTTTAAACAAAGAACTATATCAGTTATTACATTACATCACTTTACATTACATCATCAGAGTGTACAACAACAAACAGCGGAAAAGAAATACTATATACTAGTGAATACCCATGCACTCCAGCTTGCCTCCAGCAACTCCTGAATTCTAGAATATCCTGATAAACCTGACTCTTGACTGCCCGTGTGGAAATTGGTTGGCACCCAGAGTTTAGGAAGGAAACCAATAAACTCTGAGTCGGTCGTGGGACTGGTGTGAGAACTAAAACAGTTTACCTTTAAAACAAAGTACAGGATAATTTTAAAGTCAATTCGCAATGCTTTTGGAAAATGAGACTACCATAAGACCTCCCGCCACACAAACAATGCAAATGCAGAATTGGAGGAGATTTCTTCTTATGATAGTCAAAGATGCTTGATACACATTAAAAAGAAACATTTGATATTATTACTAGTGCATAGTGTAGGAAAAAATCATTTCGAAAGTAAAGATATAAATCTTAGCCAACATACGACCATTATCGTATGCCTACTATAGCTACCATGTTCAATAGCAGGTTACCGCCACATTCCATGGCAGGTTATACAACTAAAACCGTACAAGATCGTATTGTTTCTTTGGATTTCCAACAAATGGTCAGGCCAAGGAACTTCCCATTGCCACATGGGTACGCCTCTGGAAAGACGACCCGAGAACCAAACCGGATCTCTGCCAACACAAGGCCGGGTTAACCCTAACTGGGTAACTACTGACACGAATATGTCATCCCCCGATCGTAATCGATCTATCCGAGGATCCTCGATTTCCAACAACCACAAAGCAATAAATTTGCAGCAACAACATAGGTTAAGTATCTGGGCTCCATACCATGATACTACCTCTATCCAGAAGGAATGACATACACTAAAGGGGCGCTACCCCCTAATAACCTTGCCGCATCCTTCCTGTTTTGACCATTTCCGGGGTGTGAGGTCCGACGAAGTCTCGTCCACAAAGCCACGCTTTATACAAAAGCTATGCTTTGGGTCAACAAATGATCAAAGTAATGATCACCAAGATAAATGATCAAACAAATGATCATATCACAAATGATCAAACAATGATCATTTCACAGCAACACTCAGCATGCCACACTACCAAATTAGGAGTATATCACCAATAACCTTCAACAACATAACCTCTGAGCTCGTACGTCTCAGAGATGGGTGTCAAGCTAAGAGAATAAATTCTCCGCCACCAACAGAAATATATTTGAAAGAAATCAGCTTTATATCTCAACTTGTAATGTCAGACATACAATCCATACAAGTCTGTTCCGGGCTCGAACAGAACCGAAGGCACTTACAAAGAAGTCCTTGCATTCCGGATAATTTCTAATCACGTCCGGACTTCCCGTCACTAAGGGTGATGAAACCTCTATATCGGAGATCAGCCGATGCAGAGAAACTCAACGGTAATCCTTCCGTTTTCAAAAATATCCGGTCTTCAACACCGGTCATCGAATGCAATCCATTACGACGTATCACATATTCGGAATGGGTTATACGATCCCAAGGTCGTTTCCCGGCTAATCCCAATAGTGAGCGCTTATTCAAGAATAAGTGTGGCATTCAAATTAAAGCAAATCACAACAAATACCTATTTAAAGGTAAATACTGATAGTCGGTTATTTAACTATCAATTGGCGTGTTCAACATCACCAAATCCAAATAATTTCCCAAATTATTTACTTTCCAAAATATCTTTACTAGATATATAATTTCCACACTTCAAAAATAAATCAACGTTTAATTTTAAACAAATTCCCCTTTTCATTTATAAATTCCATAGTGAATTTACAATTCCAAAATATCTATGAATATACAATTTCCAAATTGATTTCTAATATTCATTTTCCATTATCTTTAAGAGATAAAATCTCAAAATATTCACTTCATATTGGAAAAAACTTCCATACTTGTTTAATAATAAGTAATTCACAAATCCATTTATTTTCAACACTTGGAAAACATTCAATATACTTAAATCGAAATTAAGTATATATTTCATTCTTTAAGGAAAACATTCACCTAAACACATTTATTTGGGCCAAAACGAATGTTGCGTAAAACATCGTTACGACAACCCAAAATCACTAGTATAGGGATTCGAAATTTAGATAGATATATAAATCCCAATACTATATAAAACCTTTCCTTTCGGAAACCATTTACTATAACAACAGTGTTATAGTCCATCATTTCCTTCTATTTCTCGAAAACGTCTATTTCAACAATAAATGTTGAAATCTATGGTTTCGTTTCATAATATATTTTAAAACATCTTTAAATCGTTTTAATTCTATTTAAAGCATCACTTCCCAAAATAAATCCATTTTATTTAATAATATATTCACTGTCCAAAATCGTGAATATGCTTCCTTTAATAAGCTATAATAATTAACTTATCAAAATAAGTCGTTTTCGGATTTATAAACAATGTCTATAAATTCCATTTCTATATTTTATAACAACTTCGTTTTATAAATCTCCTTTATTAACCAATTCTATTTATATTCCATTTACATGTCGAAATCCGGTTTATAAGTAAATTACTTATAATTCATTTATTCACAAATCCATTCTTTTATATCAACAATAATTTATAAATCAAAAAATTCTTATTTACTTATGAATCTAGGTCAAACTTTATTTTAACTCTTATAAAAGCTCATTTTATCATTTCTATATTTTAATTTATAAATATTGTAACAATCTCGAATTTTAATTTATTTTAAATTGATAATTAAATTAAATTTTAAACAAAATTATGAAATTAATTGATAAATTGGTTTGAGTTTCCCCCAAATTCCAGTTAAATATGTATTAAATCATTTAAATTGAGTTTTAAGTAAATGGTTTAAAGATAATTTGATTTTATAATATAAATAGGAAAATAAATAAATATCTTAAAATTTTAGTTATGTAAACTATAAAATAAATTCAAACGATATGTTAGTTTTTGAACTTCCTTTATACTATAAAGTAACAAGACAAAAGAAAAAAATCAATTAGACAAATTCAAACAATATATAAAATAAACTATGTAAAATATAAAAAGAATGCACTAGCTAAATTTAAACAATACAGTAACTATAGAGAGTCATTTGAATTACAAAAAAAAAATAAAAAAAGAAATAATAAAAGTATATTCAAGTATTAACAAATAACATTGGATAAGTATGAATAAGCATTAGCTTATGATACAAGAAACAACAATTAATGCAATATCATCTCAGCCCACAAAAGCAAGATTACAGCCAACAAAATCTCTGATTAAATACAAACCAAAACACTTGAACCAGCAAAGCAAAACATAAAATAAGAATCAGGCAAGTAAGTAACTATACAGAGGCAATTATAACTATGTACACCTGCAAAAGAAGATAATACATATATTCAGGTACAGACAAAATTAAATTTGTTAAGTAAGAACAAGTAATATATATATATATATATGTTTGTACAAACAAATAAAGTAAGTATGTAGGCTTGACAACAGGTATGTACACTTGAACTGGGAATAAGACAAAGAAAAGAAAAAAAAATGAAACAAAAAGATGATAAATATAAGCTTCCAATACAAGCCAAAGTTAATAAATGTTAGCACATCAATTGTGTATGTCAACCACCATATATGAAAGTTTGTACATGGTAATTAATACTAGCATATCAAAGCCAGATATCAGCCGAGTTTAATTAGCATAGGCATTTAATAAATATCCATTAGCTGCAAATGAAGACATAAGACATATATGTAGGCTTGCAAAAGAAGTTATACAAATAAATATATCAAAGTGTGAATCAAGACAAAGTTAATTAATACAAAGAAAATCTTAGTACACAAAATATAATCTAGCTCACGACTAAAATTTGCTTTCAGCCGAAATTATGTTTAATCAAATGAAAGAAGAAAAAAATATCTCTGACCAGTATACAATACACTCAAACAAAAATTAAATTTAAACTTCAACAACTATATGAATTAATCAAAACCAGAGGGTTAACCAAGATGATATAAAGGAAAATCAAGTTCAAGAGTAAAGTCTGTAGCCTGGAAATAAAGCAAAATTTGAAACTTTAAAACAAATTCAAACTGTAAATTCAAAGCTATAGGCAGCTAGACTCTCTGACCAACTTCCAGTTCTCAAAAATATCAAGTTCTTTGTCTCTGCTGCAAATCAAAGGTGAGTAACTCCAAAATCTAAATGGTTTGAATATATTTAATTGTTGCTTGTTCGGTCTGAGATTTGGGATTTCTTATTTATACATATACAAGCATATATCTTCTCTGTGTATAAATATTGGAAGTGTACAGACCTGTTTATGTGAAAACTTCCCTGTTCTTTAGTTTCAGAGCATTTAGTTTGGAAAAAAAAATCACAGTGAGAAAACACCTCATTTAAACTTAAGTAAGATCAGTGCTCGTGATTCATGGACGGTATGATGTTTTCATGAGTATGTTAGATTAGTAGCTCTGTGTAAAATATATGTTGGATCTGTGTGTATTGAGCATGAATGCTCTTCTCTGTTTAGTTACAGGGTCGGAAAATAAAATCAAAAGAAAAAAACTCAATACGTGTACATCTAGTCACTGATGGACTTAGAGTTTAAAACAAAATAAATTGATATAAACATCATTCAGGTTTGCAAACAGGTTTAAATATTCTTGGATTGTAAAATACTGTAAACCAAGTAAATACAGTAAGATGTTGAAAGGAAGTGATAAAATCAACTACTTTGTTTTATGGATTCAGGCATATAGTTCGAATAAATTCTGGGAAACTCGATTTTTGAAATTAAAATCACGAGTTTTAGATTAGTTTTGGGTTTGCAATTTGGGTTTGATTAGTTTTGGGTTTCGAGTAAATGCCGGTGACCAGAGAATCTTTGGTGGTCGGGGTTTCGTTTGGAGGGGGTCTGATGATCAAGGATGATGGGAAAAATGGTGGTGGGTCGTAGTGACCACCGTGGTAGCGGCGGAAGGCTGAACTAGGTTTTTAACCTAGTTTTTGTTTAGTGTAGAATGGTGGTCGTGGCGGCGTCCCCAGTTGATCGAGTGGCACTGGATTTTGAGGAACGCTGGCAAAGGAAGTCGGCAGGGTGTGGCAGGAGGCTCGGACGTCCAGGTAGTCGGAGGCGTGGAGTCGAGGAGGATCTTGGTGATGGGGTTTTGGGTTTGGGTCGACTGAGTTGCTCGAATTGACTCAGTAGCTTATGTTAGTATTTTGGTGATTGGAGTTGGTTGCATTGGTGAAGGTCGATGTGCCGGAGGGTTCACCGGAGGCCGAAGGTGGTTCTGACACCGGTGCATATGCACGGTGTTGCTTTGTGTCAGTGGAAACAAAAATGAAGAAGGTGGGAACTCGGGTAAAAGTGTTATCAGGTAGCAGGCATCAAAGTATAAAAGAGGAAATGTGTTTCAGGGTTAAAAACAAAGTCAAAGGAAAATTTGATTTATAAGTAAGTTGTTTGTGAGTGTAAATTAACTTTAAAAAAACCTGAATTTAAAGGCATGTTGAAAATCAATGTTTTCAATATAATTGTGAGTGTAAATTAAATCATTTATAAAAATGAGTTTTACTTTTAAGTAAACAAAGATTGAATGATTTGAAATTCATTAACTATTTAGTTAAGTAGAAATTGACAGTTAATCATTAGTATTAATTAACTTAGTAATTACAAGAAATTTATCAAAGTTATTAAAGAAATTTTTATCGTTAATGAAGGTTATTAACTAAGATTATTTAAATAATTAATTAATATGATTTAATTGTAACAATCAGTTGGATTAATTAACTAATGATAATCATTTATGAACTTGTGTAAGTAGAATTAATATATGGAAGTGATTAAATAATTAATTTGTTATTGTAATTAATTAAGAACAGTTAATTAAGTATTAATAATTAATTAAGGATTAATTAATGATTTATTAAAGGATAATTCAGTAAAGAATGTTTAAAATCAATTGATTATAAATTTACCGTAACTAGCAAATTTATTCATAGAAATAAATCTGATTAAATAAATCAGATAAATTGAATTAATCCTATCTATGGATGCTTGGATTATATTGGATGTTAAACTGTTTGATATCCCTGATATATCATGCTTTATGATTATCCTGATTTGTGTTGTGATCTCGGATGCAATTTATTATCTGTGATATAGTTTATTATCTGTGATGTATATATCTGCGAATTTATGTATGAAAGATAAGTGTTATACTTTATATCGCTTATCAACTATATCTCAATGTTTTAATTTGTGATGATTGAATAATGTTGCACTATTGTGTTAAACCCCTGGACCCCACTTGTACACACACAAATGTGGATTTCACGAGGAAATCGATTAAGTCACAGATTTTGAAATGATTTTCAAAGTTGAATATTTAAAATTCAAATGTTTTGGAAATGGATTGGGTTTAAAGTGAAAAGGTTTTGAAATAGAATTTCAAAGATGAAATATATTTTTGAATAACTCGATTGAGTTTTGATATTTAAATATTTTGATTTAAATTTGAATTCAATATTTGAAATTGAATACTGTGATCTGGGAACTAGGGACTAAAGATGTTATACCAGTTTATATGGGTCAACTATTTTAAAGGTATTGATTTGGAAATTTGAATTAAACCAAAGATTGTGACTTGCATAAATGGAATCGGGTTTTTTCGAAATAAAACTATTGTTTCTAAGTGATAATGAACTTCCAATTTATATTAAAGGGATTTCAAGTTTGAATTGAAAATGATTTTCCAAGTTATGGACGAATCTTTGAAAACAAGTTTTGAAATCTATGAGATAAATCTTTGATTTAAAGATTTAATGAATTAATCCAATTAAAATGGGAATTGATTTGAAATCCGTAAATGGATCTTTGTGAAAATGGGTGAACTTAGCGAAATAAATCTTTTTGTTTAAACCTTTGAAAATGGTAATTTGTTTGAACCATTTGAAAGAAAGTTTTGAATTATTAAGTTGTGACTTAATTGAAATCCCATATCCATATGTTTTAAATGTTGCGCTCACTATTCGGTTTAGCCGGGAGAGGACCTTTGTATCGTATAACCCATTCCGAATATGTGATACGTCGTTATGGATAGCATGTGAAGACCGGTGGTGAAGACCGGGTATTTGTGAGAACGATAGGATGACCTATCGATTGTCTCTGCACTGAGTTGCTCCGGTATAGAGATTCCCTAAGTGGTGGGAAGTCCGATCGGGATTGTGAATACCCGGATTGCAAGGGCTTCTTTGGAAGTGCCTTCGGTTCTGTTCGAACCCGGAACAGACTTGTATGGTTACATGTCTGACACTACACTTTGAGATATAAAGCAGATTTCTTTCAAATACATTTTTGTTGGTGGCGGAGAATTTATTCTCTTAGCTTAACACCCTTCTCTGAGACGTATGAGCTCAGAGGTTATGTAGTTAAAGGTTATCAGCGATATACTCCCAATTTGGTAGTGTGGCATGCTGAGTGCTGCTGTGTGTTGATGATCATTTGTTGATCATTTGTGATCAGAGCATGGCTTTTGTATAAAGCGTAGCTTTGTGGACAAGACTGCATCAAGACCTCACACCCCGAAAATGGTCAAAACAAGAAAGATGCGGCAAGGTTATGAGGGTCGCGCCCTTTAGGGTGTGTCATTCCCTTCTGGTAAAGAATGGTATTAGGTATGGAGCCCTGATATTTAACCTATGTGGTTGCTCCAATCTCATTTACTATGTGGTTGTTGCTTAGAGGTACCTCGGATAAAGGTCCCAAAGGATCAGAGAGTGGCATGCTCGAGTAGTAGTTACCTAGTTGCAGAGGTAACCTGGCCTTGTGTTGGCAGAGATCCGGATAGGTTCTCGGGACGTCCCGCCAGAGGCGATCCCATGTGGCAGTAGGAAGTTCCTTAGCCTGACCATTTGTTGGAAATCCATTCATCCAATACGAAACCCTGTACGGTTTTAGTTGTAGAACCTGCCATTCACTTATGGTGGTCACCACTGTTTGGATGGTAGCTATAGTAGGCATAGTTCGAAATGTCTACGCTGGCTAAGATTAATATTCTACTTTCGAAATGTTTTCTACACTGTGCACGTATAATAATAATATCAAAGAAATTTTCTGCGTATTAAGCATGTTTGACTATCATAAGAAGAAATCTCCTCCAAATCTGCGTTTGCATTGTGTGTGTGGCGGGAGGTCTTATGGTAGTTTCATTTTCTAGAAAATCATATCGGATTTTCTTTTATAAATCTTGTTTATTTAAAGGATAAACTGTTTTTGTTACTCACACCAGTCCCATGACTGACCCGGAGTTTATTGTTCCTTTCCTAAACTCTGGGTGCTCACTATTTTCCACACGAGCAGTCTAGAGTTGGGTTTTTCAGATAGTTAGGTTTGGTGGATTATCTGGAGCTAGTTCAGTCTTTGGATATGACTGACCTTGCTTAGCTTAGTGCATTGTTATTGGGAGTTCGAGCTATTTCTAGATTGGTTCTTGGAGATGGAGCTGCAGTTTTGGAGTTCTTTCTTGAAGACTATGTTGAGTTATTTGTTCCGCAGCTAGGGTTATCTATTTTTCCTTTCCGCTGCTATTATATTGTATCATATCTCTGATGTATATCGATATCTATTGTATCATCCGTTGTATCAGGATGTTGTATCAGATGTTGTATATGGATATTCATTATTTCTTCCGCTGTGTTGTTTCCTTAATTGTGTTATAAGCTCCGGCGAATCGGATCTGAACGGTCGAAACTGCGGCATTCGAGTACGATGTAAAGTGTGGATGTCGATTTTCGAACGGGCAAAAATCGCATTCGTTACAAATATCAATTTTATACAACTTTTATATAAATTGTTTATAATAATTCAAAACTCCCAATTTAAACTATTTTATAATTTATCAACTACTTATTTCAAAAATCACATTCAGTTATATTTTGCAAAAATCATAATTTTAAAATATTAAAATTTTAACGTTTATTTTATTTAAGATGAATCAATCCAAAATCTGAATAAAACGTATAATTTCAAAAATCACTTTAAAAATCCATTTAAAACCAAAATCGTTATTTTTAAACTTTAAAAATGGATCTGATGATGCAACAGCACCAAATAGTCAATCACGACATCCAAATATCATATATCAATATGATAATCAACTATCACAATATCTGTAAATAAATCAATATAGTTGAGGAATCCAGTTGGATCCCTCCAACCAGTTTTCCTACATCCATAAACATTAGCACAATACCAATTCCGTTCCAGTATGGAATTATCGCGGTATATGGGATTTAAAAAAATATTATCCACTTAATAGACGGCGCAATAGGGTCTCATCCACTATATAATGCGGGAAATCAACTCCAAGTACATAAATAATACCAATTTCACTGTACTGTGAAATATTCGCGGTATATGTTTTTAATAAACAACATTCGCTTACTAACGGCGCATAGTGTCTATTTTAACAATCAATAGATAACAATCATCATTCAACATACAATCAATAATTTTAAATCTAACTGTTTAAAATTAAAATCGAAACCGATTCGATTGAGTGAGAAGTTCTCACCTTGATTTTAATTCTGTTCCAGCCCTTTTATTTCGAATAACGTTTAATTTTACCCGAAATTTTCACTGACTCCAATCGCTTCCAATCCAGCTCCATTGCGTAGTGCTCGACAAAACGAAGCCAACGCAAAAAGTTTCGTCGAATTCCGACCTCGTATGGACAAGATATAATAGTTTAAAGTTTACACAGATTTTAAAATAAATTAATTTTACATTTTCTATTTTATTTTCAAACCCCACTTGATATCTACCGTCCATTTCCAGAGATGAAATCTAGGCCACGCATAGATGTATCTTCCCTCCAGGCAAATGTCGCACGGCCGAACCCAACATATCACGTTCGAATTTGAACGTCGCTCCACCATCGCTCGACCGGAATTTGATCGGAGACTACGAACACGAGCGCCGCCGCCTACTCCCCCTTCGCCGGCCGACCGGACCCCCCTAGAGCCACCACCGCTTTGAAAAACGTGACCAAAGCCGGCCCCTTCATACACAAATTCACGTCGATTCATAGCTTGAAATCACATCTCAACCGTATGGATTTAAAGCCCTTGCGAAGCTCTACAAGTTTGTAGTAGAAAGTATTACAAATTGGTGTGTGGATTTGAACGAATTAGAGGAAGAAGAAGATGTTATTTCGGCCATTGATGTTTTTAGGAGGCGGCTGAAGCTTAAACTCAGCTAGGGTTTTATTCTTGTTGCAAATGTGAAGACTTAAGGTCCTTTTATAGAAAATTGCCCAATTTACTATTCATCGAAATTTTCCGAACTCTAAATCTCGCGCGGTGACCGGCGTTTCTAAGTTTTACCCCGCGTTCCGAACACAATGGAATAGGTTTCGAAAGCTAATTCGATCATCTGTGCGAGATACGGCAATAAACGATCGATTTTAAATTAAACCGATTAAACTAATTTCTAGGCGTTTTGGCTTGCACCGGACAAATGGTAAATCCGATTGACACGAAATTTGAAACCATACAATAATACGATGAAACTGGTTTCATCGAAATCCGAGGCTGTTTCGAAAATGGCTATTTTAACTCGCCAAATTAATATTAAAACAATTTCGATGCGTTTCGAGCTGCCACGGTCAAACAAAAACTCCAATTGCTACGAAAATTGAAATCCGATAATAACAAACTATTATGGATCCAATGGAACTAGTTTCGTCAAATTCTGAGACTGTTCGAAAATTGGCTATTTTTCAGTCGATAATTAAATATTAAAATATTCAATTTTCACAAATAAAATTTAAATTCAATTTTAAAAGTTCTATAATGTTATTCTAACTTCAATATGATAAAATAAAAATTTACAAATCATTTTCAATCATATTTAACCCAATTTTCAATTATTTCTGTATTTTCACATATTAAATTATCGACTTAATTATCCAATTAAATCCAATTATTTGAAATAAACTATTTGACTTATAAATTTAACTTATTAATATTTAAAATCAATTAAATATAAAAAATTTAATTAATAGAAATTCTGGGTCGTTACAAGTAACGTCGGTAGCCAGGAAGACGCCGTGATAAGACAACAGTAAAAAAAATCGTAGTGGGCACGAATAATGATAAAAGTATGACAAGACATGTGAGGCAACGCCCAAGGTAGGATTCTACTAGTTTACCCTTTCTGGTTGATGGTAACACATCGTAGTTATGACTGTCCACCGAGTCCACCACCTTCAAAATCAAATCAAGATGCACCAATCGAGTCCAAAATCAATATAATAATATGAAGGGGTGATGGCCTCTAAAGGTTAAGAACCCTTTGACCAAACATAGGCTCCTGTTTTATTCATTTCCAATTGACACAAGTGTCGGGGTCATCTATCATCGTTCTCTTTCTTCAAATTCAACAAACGCCTCCAATTCAACCGTCTAGATAACATCCACTACGCACACAATCGTTAAAGTGGTTCCAATATTGACAGAGAGTATGCCAATAAGAGGTATTAGCCTCTTTAACAACCAAACGTTATTTTTCACATCTATTTGTTTTTTTACATTTCAAAACCTATTCATATTTGATATCAAAATAGAATATTCACTTCAAAATATCCTTCATTTCAAAATCATCATATTTACTCAAAATATGTCATTTTCACTTGAAAATATCATTTCAAAATCTAACTTAGGTTATAACCTCATTTAACCACATTCACATTCAAATCAATGATTTAAATATAATCTTTCCAACTTTGCACATTTTGAAATTTTAGGAATTAGTTTGAATAGTTATGAATAGTTTAAAAAAGCTTAAATAGTTTAAAAAGTATAAAGATTTAAAATGGTCGATATAAAATAGGTTGAGTATTGAAAGTGGTTTATATAGTACAATTTTTTGGAAAATCTAAATAATTAGAATACTAAAAGATATATTTTAAACAGCTTATATTAAAATAAATTATTTCGAAAATAATATCAAATCAAACTAATTCTTCCATTTTAACAAATCTGGATGTCTAGATTTCAAATCCCCAAAGCTCACTTTTCAATCTTTCAATTCAATTGACTCGATTTCGATTTAGTTTCAAATCAACTTGATTCAATTTCAATTCGAATTAACTTCACTTTTCGAAACGTTCGTTTTTAACTTCAAATTTGATTCTACAATCTAAATCAATGATTTAAATTTAAATTCACTTCTCATTTTAAACCATTTTAATTTATATTAATTTCATGTCCAATTTCGGTTTACATATTTAAATCGCATAAATCAAATTAAACATCATTGTTCAATTTTATGTCCAAATCTTAAAATAATTCAATTTCCAAAATTAAAGTCACATATCAAAATTTCACATTCAATTTTAGTTTTTAAAACAATTCCCTTTAACTAATTTCAATTTCAATATTTCAAGCTTGAACTAGAAATAATTCAACTCATAAAAAACCTAATTTATTTCCTTTAAAACAATATCATTTAATTACAATCCAAATTCAAGATTTTAAAACCATTTAATTTAACTAAGCTGGTGTCCGTATATAATTTTCTACCCTATGGCCAAGTGGTCAGTTATTTAAATTTCAATTATTTTAGGGATGGATATATGTCATTTCAATCCAAATCAATGTGTCATAGGTATATATATAAATATATCATTTCAACGTGTTTCTTAATTTACTCAGAATAATTCAAATAACAGTTTATATGCTTTCAATTAATATACAGGGTAATAGTAGGGATATATATAAATAAATAAACATCCAATCATCCAAAATGTCAACAAATAGACATTCATCATAGTCAACATCCAAATCATCCAATCACACAACAACTAACTTGTTGTTAATATCTAGTATTTAACTGGAAATTCAATTTTAGTATTAATTAAAATGGCAATTTAATTCGATAAATTTCAATTTCAATCAAAATGTCAAATTAATCTACCAAACAACAATCAATAAAATTCTTAGTACATCATAAATTTAATTTAACTAACATAAGAAGGTTTAGTATTGTGTCAGTAGGTTAAATCACTCACCTTTGATTTATAGCCAATTAAAACCAATAAAGGACTAAAATTTGAATAGTCTCCAAATTCAACCAAGCCAGTTCCATATTGTCCTGAATTTCAATACGATTCCAACAGAAGAAACCGCACATCGAGTTGAATTCTATGAAAAAGTTACGACAACTAGAAGTTTTAAAATTAAAAATTAAATAAAAATAAAATAATGGCATTTTTGTAATCAACTTACGTCTACTAACCCTAACATCAGGCAACCTCGACAACCCAGAACACAGCGCGGCCGCCACCAAACCCTACTGCCGCAGTCTCCTACAAGCGCTGATGGCCAGATCGGAGACCACCAACGAGCAATACTGGCCGAGGCGGCCTCCATCATGCCCGTGTGCGCGACTCTGTTCGTTCCCCCTTTCTCCTCCACAGCCGTGTGTTCTCTGCCGATCATGGTGAAATCGTGCACAGTTTACGTGTACGAACCATATAAATGCACTCTACATCTCTACCAAATGCAACTCCCCGATCGTCGAATGGTCGACGATCCACAGTTGATCACGAAAGCCTAATTTCAATGGACGAAAATGTTTCATCAATTTCTGGCCAAAACTAAACTCAATTGCAAAAACGAATAGCATATGTAGATTATGTTCATCGAGGGCTTCACAATGATATATTATATGATAGGGTTTGAGGAGTCTGAATTTTGAAGTTTGATTTGGAATTGGGAATCAGGGTTTTGAAATGTCTGTAATTGAGAAGGAACGGATAGGTAGGAATTGTACGTATAGAAAATGAAAATAAGAGGCCGTTAAGGTTTATAAAAACCTGTATATAGACAGAGATGGATGAGAATGGATGGAACATATTGAATTGGACTGAAGCGATAACAAAGACACGAAAAGTCCATTTCGTCCCCGTAACGAAAATAGGTCATCCCATATATTGAAATATAGGCTTTCAATATTTTTAAACTTAGTGGAACTAGTTTAAAATCCTAATTCCATTGTATATAGATATTTTCTTTCAAAATCAAATTATTTTAATTGAATTCATTTAATTGATTTCTACGCGTTTCGGCTTGCACGATCAAACGGTAAGTCCGATCGCTACGAAACTTGAAACCCTACAATAATTCGCTGTTGCGGATCCAATAAAACTCATTTTGTCGAAATTCAAGATAGTGCCCAAAAAGCTAATTTTATATGTCAATCAATTAAATTATTATTAAATTGATGTAATCACTTTTAAACTATAATTTAGTAATTAAAAAAATTCATCATTCTTGATTACACAGAATTTATAATCTTTTGAAATGAAATTTTCCATGTAAAATCCAATATTTAAATATTACATCAATTCCATCGTTCTATTACAACTGTAATAAAATCCTAGTTTGTTATAATTTAAATTCCAACGATTTATTTTATTTTGATTTACACTCTTATTATTAAATCAACCAATACCTTAAGAATTTATTTACATAAGTTTCCATCTTATTTCCCTTAACTCTAACAAATTAATTGCAATATTTCAATTACACAAAATTTCAACATTTGATTTCCAAATTAATTTCAAATGGATTTAATAATAAGATGATAAATTAAGCGGTATTTACATTTAAGTACGTTACACACACTTATATATTTTATTGTTTACTAACAAAAACTATGTATAAAATACATTGTTTCTATTACATGCTAAAACCAACCAAAACAACTAACATTGATTTCTCTTTTTAATACACCTTTAATTTTCTTCCTTATTAACTTCCATTATTACCGTTAATTGGAATTTCATTAAAAAATTGTCAATTTCATTCAATCAACACTGCTAATTTATATTCTAATCATTATTCCCCATTTATAAATCATAATTTTAATTTCATAGAATAATAAATTCCAAAAAGCTTAATAAATTGAATATTTTAAGTTATCAAAAATATGAGTCGTTACAATCTCATCCATTCAAAACTTTTCGTACCTGAAAAGGAACGATAAAGAATCAAGAGGTTTGATATATTTTTTATTCAAAATAGTCAATTATAACCAATTAAATTTACATATTTAATTTAATAATTTTTTTAAAATAACTCAACTTCCATCAAAAAAAAATTAAGTCTTAAATTTACAAATTTTTTTGACAAAGTCTCTTTACGCGGTTAGGTTCGGAAAAATAACAATATCAGTAATTTTAATATATATATTCATATTTCAACAATAAAATATCCCAAACCAAGGGTAAAAAATAAAATGTCATTCCATAAACCTATATTTCACTTATATAATCCAAAAGGGTTAAAACTATGTAAAAGAGAGTAATATATTAGTTGTTTCAATTAATAGTACAAGAAACATACAATATATAATAATCGTATGCAAATAAAAAGAAGTACAACCATTATATGCAACAAATGAATCCATGACACATCCATAGCAACAAAAATAATTGTTTGTTCAAGTTTAGAAACTTTTCATCATACGAAGGTGATAAACAAACTACCAAGTGTACCTTACACTTATCAACCTTAGATAATTACTTAATAGATTATTCATACAACCTTAAACAATTTTAAGTATCACTTCCCAAACTTCCCATAAGCCAAACAACAAAGAATTAAATACTATTTAAATTTGCACGATGTAGATAAATCTTTTATACACAGTATCAATTCTAATCGCTTGCTTGAATACACGCATTTCACTTTCGAAGTAGTATTGTTAACCCGAGCACATAGTGCGGACTCTGATCCGATTACTTGATTAGAAATTTCCGTTTTCCTTGCATAACAATAAACTATGATAGAAAACTTCAAAATTATCAAAAATTCGTATCAAATGTTCGTCGTCAAGAATCGAGTGAAAAAATAAATCCAAATTCAAACTGGTGAGAATTACCACAAATCATGTATTCAAATTTGGATCAGACCGTTATGCGAATAAAATGTTCTAAGCCCAACTTACATACATACATACATACATATATTACTAGTTTCTTTCACATCATTTACTTTTCATTTATTTTCATTCATTCGTACAATGTCATCTTTTGTTATTTTTTTCATTCATTTACTACACAGCTTATTTCCCATTCAATATTTGAAACCATCAATGAACCCATTATTGAGGTATTACATACATTTCATTTAAGTTTAATTCACATTTATTATTTACTTATACACTTGGTTTCCATTTAATATTAACATTCATTAATGAATCATTTCATACTTTAGTTTCTTAACCTTTTAATTCACATTCATTCCTTCATATATAGTACCATTTAATATTAAATATATTTACGAATCATTTCAACAATTTCTTAAGTTTATAATCATCTATTTAAATAGGATTCACTTTTTACTATTCATGTAACATCCCGCAAATCCGTGCCCCTTGAGTCAACACTATTCTACCTAAATCAACTCAAGTTGCACAGAATTACAAACCATTTTGGTTAAAGAAGAAGAGGTAGAAGAAGAGAGAACAAAAAACAACATCAGAATCTAACCATCGTAGCGAAATAAAATATAATAGGCAGTAAATAATCTTTACTCGAAATCAAATATATCTGTTTGCATATATTACATCATCAGAGTACATCAGTCACAGCTCACATCAATAACATACAATGAATACACAACAACTCAAACAGCGGAATATATATATAACAAGTACGACTATACGTATCGTCATCCAGCTCGTCTCCTGAGCTCCACAGCATCATATCCTATATTCTATAATACTCGGTCTGACCCGAGCATTATAGTTAAATAACACCCGAGTCAGTCTGGAATACCAGCGTGAGAAAATCACACCCAATTGATTATTAAAGTTTTAAAAATCCTTTGAAAACAAAAGCATCTCGTAAGACCACGCCACAAATAAACATGTTGGGTTTTTACCTTACGATAGCTAAAACAATATTTATAGAAATCCTCTGATATTATAATAGGGTCTATATACAAATACTTATAAAATAGCCGAAATTGTTACATCTATTAAATTCCAGCTACTAGCCACAAAAGTGGGTAATACAAACTAAATTCGTACAAGGCTCGTAGGGAAGAATGGATTTCCAACTAATGACTAGGCACTGGGGTACCACCTGTCATAGTACGGGGCCTAGATCACCGTACCGAGGATTACTCCCTTCATCCCCTACAGCACAAGGCCAGAACCATTCCTTACTGAATAGTCCCGAGCAAGATAAACCCCGTGGTTGGCGCGACCGACCACCCACTAAGCCGAAATATATAAGGGACATCTAGACAGGGGAATTATCTTGTCCTGCTTGGGCATGACCCACCTAACCTTGCTGCATATCCCCTGATTTTCAGTCATTCCCGGTTGATGAGGCTTGAGGCTAAGCGTTACCTTTTAAGAACGTTTCACTTAGAATGCCCATCGTCCACCTAACGGTGGTTCGCAAGCATTCGTCCATACAAGTCCGTCCCGGGTTTGAACGGAAACGAAGGCACTACTCCTACTACATCCATTTTGGAAATATCCTCAGGATTAGTAGTTCACTGCTCCATCTTCGAATCCAAAATCGTTTACACGAAGCGTACAAACCGGATCGAAGTGGTTTTCGAGAAATAAATCTCGATCCCGGTCTCTTCGAAACGATCAACGTATTTGTCCAATATTGTCGGTGATTTAACTATCAATTAATATTCACAAACAACCATCAACCAATAAATAATTTTCCATTATTTATTACCTAAAAAATATCTTCACAAGATATATTTCTATTTCCAAACTTTTGAAAACAGTTTCAAAACCCTCATTCTTTTCAGAATCAACTTTCCCAAATATTTTCTATCTCCTCTGAAATCACCAAGCACAAAACTAGATTTTTAAAATAATTTAAATCACTTTACTTTGAAATATGTATATATATATCCTTTAAAACATTTAAGTAAAAACTACTTTGATAATTTGTTAAAACCACATACTATATAAATATTTGAAAATAAAGTTACTTAATAAAATATAAAACTAGATTTCCACTTTTGAAACAAAATACCAAGCCACTTTTTAAAATAATTACTACTATAATAGATTTGAGGAAATACGTACTTTAGAATTTAAATATTAGAAATAATAAATTTTCAAAACATACTTTTTAAAACAAAATTTAAAACTATTAACTTGTATTTAAAAATTTACTTGAAGATGTACTTAGTTATCCAGGGAGAATTCCAACTTCAACCACTTAAATCAATTTTCCAAATTGATTCCCAATTTATTTCCTTTGAAATAAATTTCTTTGCTAATCAGTTCATTTCGAAATTCCTTTAATTATGGACTTTATTACTATTTCAGTTTGATTTTTAAATCCTTTAGCTGAAATATACAAATTTCAGGTTATTCCCAATTCCTTCTTTATTTTTCTTAAATAATTTAAATCCTAAATTTAAAATAATGATTTTATTCTTTAAACAGTAACTTTGAAGTTTGAGTTTTTCTTAGCTTTCTGTTTATTCATAAATTTCTTTCCACACACATAATTTATTAATTAGCGTTTTGAAAACACTAATATTCTTATCCAATTTATTTTAGTTTATTCACATTCTTTATAATTATTTTCTTAAAAATTTACTCTTTTTATTTTATTTTTCTTTCCAAAAATCCAATGCTATATAATTTGATAACTCAGAGTCTAGAATATATCCAAGCAACTATAGCATTCAATATAACAATATAATTCATCACAGAATATCCACAAAGCATAACAGAGAATAAATAATCAATATATATATATGATGAGGGACCCAGTTGGATCCCTCCAACCTGTTTTTTCCTGCATCCACAAACGTCAGCACAATATAATATACCAATTCCAAAATATCATACTATATCTCATTAATTCTTTCAACCATTCAAACAATTGTTTAAAATTTAAATTTAATTTTAAACTGAGTGAGATTAACTCACCTTTGCATTTGTTTTGCAGTCCATTCCTGAACAGCTTGTTTTCTTTTCAGTTTTCAAACCTTGAACAAATATTATGTGATTTTATTAATATGTGAATTAATCATTATTTAACAAATTTAACTTACTAATAATTTAATTTTGTTTCAGCTTTAACTTTATAAACATATATTTCAACCTGTATATATATATGTATTAAATTTAAAATTTAAAAATACACAGCCTATATACTTTACTGTTTATCTACCTATTTATTTCCTTTAAACTAAGACAGAAATTTTATAACTTATTGTAAACATCAAACAATACTTCTCCTTACTGAAATGATCATATTAAAATAGTTTTTTTTTCTCTTTTTCTTTCCACTGACTGTCTATATTGCTTAATTGTTAATTTCCTAGCTTATTCAAATTAGAATATATTTTTACACAAATTTCTATTTCCAATTATATGCAATTCACGATTTAAAAACAAAAAACTAAAGATAATTACCTCACCGAACAACCCGAAGAAAACTTCAACCTCCAACTCGCATCGAACCAGCAAAACCCAAATTGCTCAAACTCCAATTGATGGCAACCAACGCGAGCTGTCGCGCAAACTCCAGCGACCTTCCAATCTTTCCTGTCCTTGCCTCCACGCGCGTGAGTTCGAGAGCTATCCCCAGTATCGCCGTTCATGTCGCATCGCGACCTTCTGACCTGCGGCTACCCAAAACGCAAACCTTCCTCCCCTCCCAGATGCGATGGAACCGAGCATGGACTCGAGTTCGATACGAGTTCGCCCTTCACCTGATGTTGATCGGCCATTTATTGTGATTTTCATTATTATTATTATTTTTTACTGATCGAATCGAATGTAAAGGTTCGGCCCCATTTGTCTTTTTTTTTAGATCTGAATGTCGAAGTGAATATAGGGGAAGAAGTGGTGTGAGAAATTTAGAACGCTCGGCTAGAAATAGGCGTACACAGGAAGATTTGTTTCTAGAACGAAGAAAAACTATCTACCCCTTATTAATAATTAAACGAAGAAGCGTATTAGAGAAGCTTGACCATTTAAATTAAATATCATTGGATTTTGTTCAATAAATTCTCAGCGCGTTTATATATCGTATACTCACACACTAGCATCGATCAACACGAAATTCGAAATCCGATAATAATACAATATTGCGAATCCAATGAAACTGTTTCCATCGAATTCCGAGACTGTGCCTCGGAAGGTTATTTTTAAAATTCAATTCAAACAATGAAATTTCAAAACTGAACAAATCACTGTTAAATTCAAATTTTAAAACTTCTATTATCTTCAGTACTATCAATATAAATTTTACAAGCCTTCAAATTATTTTTAATAGGCTTAAAACTCCAGATTCCATATTTTATTCAATTCAAATTAGTTAATTCAATAATTTAATTGTCAAATAATTTGTGATATCCGTAATTCAAGTTAAAATTGCACTATTGAATATTTAAAATCGATTTAATATTCCGATTTAAATTGCTTAAAAATTCTGGGTCGTCACATTCCTCTCCCCTTAAAAGAATTTCGTCCCCGAAATTACTAGTTACGAAGAATAGTTCAATACCCATTACTTTTCCTCAAAACCAAACAATTCAACATCCAACCAACTATCTTCTATAAAAGACTATTATCATTCTTATTAACTTTCTAATCCTTTCCCTAGTTTGCAGACCATCTTATTCGCTCAATCATTCAAGTTTTATTCTTAAAACCAGTTTTGAATTATAAAAATTTCTCAAAAATTTTCTAACTCTCTAAATTTCCGAAAAATTTCGCCAGCGTCCCCTTTGCGCGGCTGACTCGGTACAACTACAAAATGGCTCTACGGCCTCCCAAATCCAGAAAGAAAACAAAATGCCAAGTGGCTCAATCCAAAACCCAATCAAATTTCATACCAAATTTAAATACATACCTTTTTGTCGAGCATTTCAAAGTTTATCTTTTGAAATCAATCCAACTTTTCTTTTTTTTCCCTTTATATTACCTGCATATCCTGCTTAGTACTAACATTCAATCACAATATCCCAAAACATTTCATCGATTTCCTCACCAAATGACAATATCTATTCATTCGAATATTGTTTTAAATTATATTTGTAATGTCAATTTTTCATTTAAGAATTTACCATCCCTTTCTCAAGTTTAGTTTAAGTATTTTATACGCTTTTTATATTCATTTTCATCTTTCACCTTACCATTTTAGTTTATATCTATCCTATTCAAATTGATACTTTCATTTGCATATAAATTCAATTTATCTTTAACTCTGCATATATAAATTTTATTTGTCATTTATTACTAATTCATGTCATCACTTTAAATTAGTTTCATTTACTAACTTATTTTAGTTTCCAATTTGAATTTGTTTGTTGTTAACAAAATTTTCCAAAAATTCAGAAAAAATTCTAACTCCCAAAATTTCTGAAAATTTTTGGCAGAGTCCCCTTTGTACGGAGGAGCTTTTGCAATTTGACAAAAGAGATAAATATATATACATCGACCCACCCGGTCGGAAAAATCAAAAACAGTTCATATTTCCTATTTTAATTGCGTAGGCGTACCTTATTTAGCATTTTAAGCAAGCAGCTTATTATTTTTAGCAGATAGCACAACCAAATCCAGCCTCACGGCTTCTAGGTACCTGTACTTACTCAATTTAAACATATAAGTGCCGAATATATGAAGTTTAACAGTATATCACTTATTCACACTAGTTAAAACATATGAATTTTAAAAGAAAATTCACCAAACATTTTCCGTAAGCAATTTTTACAACTTTCATAGTAATTCAACTATTTCAATTAATTTACAAACCATTTTCATGCAATTTGAATGGTTTTCAATCCATTCGTACACAACTTCATCAATTCGAATGGTTTAAAACTCAATTGCTTACATTTAATTTATTCTTAAGCAAACTGAACTCATAGTTAATTCAATTGCTTTCAAAATCAATTTATTTCACTCCTATTAATTCATAGAATTTTAATTACCTCCATTTACATCCAATGATATTTATTCTTTGCAATTTGACAAGATCTATGTGAATAAATAAGTACTTGATTTTTATAATCAATTTAAATGGATTTTAACTCAATTTATTCTTAATTCTATTCCATTAGAAAATTTATTCACAATCCATATATTCTCAGTTCCATTGCATTTCAATCTTTTTAACCAAATTTGTTCATTCAAAAAAAACATTAACAACTTAGGTTCCTCCTCCCTTACCAATTAAATTTCCTTTTTATTTTAATCCATTCACAATCATTTATTTAGCTCGACACATTCCATTTAAATTTCATTTACCATCCATTTATTTACATTTCATTCCATGTTAGTTTATTCCAAACTATTTTATTTAGCTCGAAGACAATCCAAGCTATTTCATTCAATAACCATTTCTCAACTTATTTAAACCACATTTCATTTGATACTTATTTATTCCATCCATTTATTTATTCAATAAAATTAATTTATCCACATTCACTTAAACCATTCTAATAAACTTGAAACGTTCTATTTTCCTTATTGTCTCAAGTTATTTCAATTCCTTAATAATTTTTAAATGGTTTACAATTATTTATTCTGGAATTCCATTCCATTAATATTATTTAATACTCATCGAATTTTATTTCGATTAACAATTTATTTTCACTTGATTTAAAACCAATCCAATATTATTAAACTTAATTTTAAGTTGAATTCAATTCAACCCCTTTCCATCTTTTAGCTTAAGTTTATTCACTCTAATTTATACTTAACCTCATTCCCTTTTTGCAAATAAATTTCTCTTTTCAATTTAATTTGATTCTATCTCAATCCAATCTCATTTCAAACTACAAATTTATTTGATTAGTTATTATAAAATTTAACTTTCCAGATTTAACTCATTCAATTATTACAATGCCATTTCCAATTTATTTCCACTTATTCGGATTTTTTTTTTTTGCAATCCATACCATTACTGATTTAATCCATTTCTTTTTTTATTCAATACATTCCCAATTATATTTAATTTGTTAACACTTTAAGTTAATTTTTAAATTAATAACTCTAGTTCTGATTCTACCATTCACTTTTAAATTACCATCCAATTTTATTAACCACAATATAATTACATTTACATCACTATCGATCCAAAGTGAATGTGATTTATAACTTGAGTTTTATTTCCCAACTTCATTAATAGCTTATAATTCAACTTCTATTTAACTACATTGAACTCCATTCACACATTTCATTAACTAATTTATTATCAATTAGTTCTTCCCTTATTTATAATCCAACTCTTGAACATTAATTCCAAATATCACTGCATTAAATTTTCTTAGTTCAATTTAGTTTATAATTCAAGTTTGGCTACCTTTTTTTTTCATTTTCCAATTCATCAAAAATATTTACTTTGGGTTTTCTATCCCACTTTTCAAATTTTATAAGTCACAACTTATTATTTACACAATCCCATTCATTATAGGCTTGAATATATTCTTCTTTTATTTTAACTCAAGCCTTCTATCTTTTTATAGCCCAAGCATATTTTATTTCCATGGAGTTTAATTCCTTTATAAGTTATTCTAACTTATTTACTTCAATTCAGTCCTTACCCAATTTAATTTCCATTTATTCAGGTAGGAATCTAATTCCATTCTATATCTTAATTGAATTCCTATTCCAATTCAATTTAATTTTAACTCAGATTTATTTAATCCAATTCGATTTCAACTTAATTCGAATACACTGGATATTATTTTCAACTTATTCAATCAATCTCAATCCAATCAAATCTTTATTTCCAAATCCAAGTTAATTCCATTTTTAACTTTTCTTTTAAATTTAAATTCCAACATTCAAAGCTTATTTATCCTTCTTGATTTAAAAGAATATCCTAACTTATAAGCTTATAACCCACCTTATCAGGATTTTTAAAATACCGGCTTTTAGTTTCAAAACATTTTGAAATCTCCAACATCTCAAATCACACTTCTCAAAATTTAAACCAATCCTGGTTTTATTCCCAGCAAATTTCCATAGAAATTTTCAAAAACAACTAGCTTTCTGAACAAGTCAATTTGGTAGCAATCCGTCACTTAGGAATTCGAAAATAAATACTGATGATGCGGCCGTCATCATCAGAATTATTTTCCAATAATCCAAGTGATTTCAATGCTATTTCACTTCCAAAATCCATTTTAAAACAATTTTCCTTTCGGAAGTATCTCCAAAACAATTGTGTTATTATTCGTCTTCAAATACTTTGACAAACACTTCCAAATTTTTGGGATTTAAATTTCCAAATCCTGCTTTAAATCAATTTTACTATAATTTTATTTGCATAGCTTATGCTCATACAAATTCTTATTTGGTTATATTTTAATTTATAATGCACATTTACAACTTATATTCATAAATTTCATTTTATAATGAATTTATTTACTTAACCCTTTTTGGTTGTATTTTCATAAGTCAAATTTTCACTCAACAATGATAATAATTCTGTACTATTCTTTCTAACATCCAAACAACCATATATTTGATAAATAGTTCAAGAAAACTTTTTCTTATATCAAAATATATTTTTGGGCAAAATTATTTCATTCACCCACATTTAAAACAATATCGTGTCGATTATTCTATTCAAGTGTTTAGAAACCCCTTGGATACAGTTGCGCAGACTGTGTCGACGAAGGTTCATATGCCACTCAATAAATCAACCAACACAATATTAAAACAATTTATATTCACTAAAAAATACGCGCTCATATCTATTAATACGCTCAAACTCATATAGAATACCACGGACTCTAATTTATGAGTAATTCCCACCAGAGCCAAGGTTATCACCAATCTAGGTCTGATACCAAATGTAACAGCCCACAAATTCGTACCCCTTGAGTCAACACTATTCTACCTAAATCAACTCAAGTTGCACAGAAATACGAACCATTTTGGTTAAAGAAGAAGAGGTAGAAGAAGAGAGAACCAAAAACAACATCAGAATCTAACCATCGCAGCGAAATAAAATATAATAGGTAGTAAATAATCTTTACTCAAAATCAAATATATCGGTTTGCATATATTACATCATCAGAGTACATCAGTCACAGCTCACATCAATAACATACAATGAATACACAACGACTCAAACAGCGGAATATATATATAACAAGTACGACTATACGTATCGTCATCCAGCTCGTCTCCTGAGCTCCACAGCATCATATCCTGTATTCTATAATACTCGGTCTGACCCAAGCATTATAGTTAAATAACACCCGAGTCAGTCTGGAATACCAGCGTGAGAAAATCACACCCAATTGATTATTAAAGTTTTAAAAATCCTTTGAAAACAAAAGCATCTCGTAAGACCACGCCACAAATAAACATGTCGGGTTTTTACCTTACGATAGCTAAAACAATTTTTATAGAAATCCTCTGATATTATAATAGGGTCTATATACAAATACTTATAAAATAGCCGAAATTGTTGCATCTATTAAATTCCAGCTACTAGCCACAAAAGTGGGTAATACAAACAAAATTCGTACAAGGCTCGTAGGGAAGAATGGATTTCCAACTAATGACTGGGCACTGGGGTACCACCTGTCACAGTATGGGGCCTAGATCACCGTACCGAGGATTACTCCCTTCATCCCCTGCAACACAAGGCCGGAACCATTCCTTACTGAACAGTCTCGAACAAGATAAACCCCGTGGTTGGCGCGACCAACCACCCACTAAGCCGAAATATATAAGGGACATCTAGACAGGGGAATAATCTTGTCCTGCTTGGGCATGACCCACCTAACCTTGCTGCATATCCCCTGATTTTCAGTCATTCCCGGTTGATGAGGCTTGAGGCTAAGCGTTACCTTTTAAGAACGTTTCACTTAGAATGCCCATCGTCCACCTGACGATGTTTCGCAAGCATTCGTCCATACAAGTCCGTCCCGGGTTCGAACGGAAACGAAGGCACTACTCCTACTACATCCATTTTGGAAATATCCTCAGGATTAGTAGTGACTAGCCCTTGCACTTCACTGCTCCATCTTCGAATACAAAATCGTTTACATGAAACGTATAAACCGGATCGAAGTGGTTTTCGAGAAATAAATCTCGATCCCGGTCTCTTCGAAACGATCAACGTATTTGTCCAATATTGATAGTCGGTGATTTAACTATCAATTAATATTCACAAACAACCATCAACCAATAAATAATTTTCCATTATTTATTACCTCAAAAATATCTTCACAAGATATATTTCTATTTCCAAACTTTTGAAAACAGTTTCAAAACCCTCATTCTTTTCAGAATCAACTTTCCCAAATATTTTCTATCTCCTCTGAAATCACCAAGCACAAAACTAGATTTTTAAAATAATTTAAATCACCTTACTTTGAAATATATATATATATATATATCCTTTAAAACATTTAAGTAAAAACTACTTTGATAATTTGTTAAAACCACATACTATATAAATATTTGAAAATAAAGTTACTTAATAAAATATAAAACTAGATTTCCACTTTTGAAACAAAATACCAAGCCACTTTTTAAAATAATTACTACTATATTAGATTTGAGGAAATACCTACTTTAGAATTTAAATATTAGAAATAATAAATTTTCAAAACATACTTTTTAAAACAAATTTTAAAACTATTAACTTGTATTTAAAAATTTACTTGAAGATGTACTTAGTTATCCAGGGAGAATTCCAACTTCAACCACTTAAATCAATTTTCCAAATTGATTCCCAATTTATTTCCTTTGAAATAAATTTCTTTCCTAATTAGTTCATTTCGAAATTCCATTAATTATGGACTTTATTATTATTTCAGTTTGATTTAGAAATCCTTTAGCTGAAATATACAAATTTCAGGTTATTCCCAATTCCTTCTTTATTTTTCTTAAATAATTTAAATCCTAAATTTAAAATAATGATTTTATTCTTTAAACAGTAACTTTGAAGTTTGAGTTTTTCTTAACTTTCTGTTTATTCATAAATTTCTTTCCACACACATAATTTATTAATTAGCGTTTTGAAAACACTAATATTCTTATCCAATTTACTTTAGTTTATTCACATTCTTTATAATTATTTTCTTAAAAATTTACTCTTTTTATTTTTTTTTTCTTTCCAAAAATCCAATGCTATATAATTTGATAACTCAGAGTCTAGAATATATCCAAGCAACTATAGCATTCAATATAACAATATAATTCATCACATAATATCCACAAAGCATAACAGAGAATAAATAATCAATATATATATATATGATGAGGGACCCAGTTGGATCCCTCCAACCTGTTTTTTCCTGCATCCACAAACGTCAGCACAATATAATATACCAATTCCCAAATATCATACTATATCTCATTAATTCTTTCAACCATTCAAACAGTTGTTTAAAATTTAAATTTAATTTTAAACTGAGTGAGATTAACTCACCTTTGCATTTGTTTTGCAGTCCATTCCTGAACAGCTTGTTTTCTTTTCAGTTTTCAAACCTTGAACAAATATTATGTGATTTTATTAATATGTGAATTAATCGTTATTTAACAAATTTAACTTACTAATAATTTAATTTTGTTTCAGCTTTAACTTTATAAACATATATTTCAACCTGTATATATATATATATATATATATATATCTATGTATTAAATTTAAAATTTAAAAATACACAGCCTATATACTTTACTGTTTATCTACCTATTTATTTCCTTTAAACTAAGACAGAAATTTTATAACTTACTGTAAACATCAAACAATATTTCTCCTTACTGAAATGATCATATTAAAATAGTTTTTTTTTCTCTTTTTCTTTCCACTGACTGTCTATATTGCTTAATTGTTAATTTCCTAGCTTATTCAAATTAGAAATATATTTTTACACAAATTTCTATTTCCAATTATATGCAATTCACGATTTAAAAACAAAAAAACTAAAGATAATTACCTCACCGAACAACCCGAAGAAAACTTCAACCTCCAACTCGCATCGAACCAGCAAAACCCAAATTGCTCAAACTCCAATCGACGGCAACCATCGCGAGCTTTCGTGCAAACTCCGGCGACCTTCCAATCTTTCCTGTCCTTGCCTCCACGCGCGTGAGTTCGAGAGCTATCCCCAGTATCGCCGTTCATGTCGCATCGCGACCCTCTGACCTGCGGCTACCCAAAACGCAAACCTTCCTCCCCTCCTAGATGCGATGGAACCGAGCATGGACTCGAGTTCGATACGAGTTCGCCCTTCACCTGATGTTGATCGGTCATTTATTGTGATTTTCATTATTATTATTATTTTTTACTGATCGAATCGAATGCAAAGGTTCGGCCCCATTTGTCTTCTTTTTTTTTAGATCTGAATGTCGAAGTGAATATAGGGGAAGAAGTGGTGTGAGATATTTAGAAGGCTCTGCTAGAAATAGGCGTACACAGGAAGATTTGTTTCCAGAACGAAGAAAAACTATCTACCCCTTATTAATAATTAAACGAAGAAGCGTATTAGAGAAGCTTGACCATTTAAATTAAATATCATTGGATTTTGTTCAATAAATTCTCAGCGCGTTTATATATCGTATACTCACACACTAGCTTCGATCAACACGAAATTCGAAATCCGATAATAATACAATATTGCGGATCCAATGGAACTGTTTTCATCGAATTCCGAGACTGTGCCTCGGAAGGTTATTTTTAAAATTCAATTCAAACAATGAAATTTCAAAACTGAACAAATCACCGTTAAATTCGAATTTTAAAACTTCTATTATCTTCAGTACTATCAATATAAATTTTACAAGCCTTCAAATTATTTTTAATAGGCTTAAAACTCCAGATTCCATATTTTATTCAATTCAAATTAGTTAATTCAACAATTTAATTGTCAAATAATTTGTGATATCTGTAATTCAAGTTAAAATTACACTATTGAATATTTAAAATCGATTTAATATTCCGATTTAAATTGCTTAAAAATTCCGGGTCGTCACAATTCAATTTAATTATTAGCATTCCAAAACATTAAATTATGTTTATAACATTTCTTGTGCATCTTAGTTTTCATTTATTTATAAACATATGTTCCTTTTGAAGCATTTTTGTTACTGAGCTTTTATTTGTATAATATTCTATTACATATTCATATTTAACATTTCAACTTTTTGAATATTTCTGGTAAGTTTTTTATATGTTTTTAAAATGCAGTTGAGTGTTATACAAATTTATCTTATTCATATTAGTTAACAAAAATGTTCTATAGTTTACATCTTCTTAATTTTCATTATCTTTTAATTTAAAAGTGACAAATCTCCAATTTCTTTACGGTTTCACCAAGCACTTAACTTCTTATTTCTTATTTCTCATTTTAGAAGTTTCCATCTATTAAATTTTCACTTCATTCCTACACCGAAAGTCATTAATTAACAAGAACTTAAGAATTAAAATACCAGGTTCATTTAAATCATTTTAAAACAATATACACTTATATCTTTTAATATATCAAATCATATTGAGGAAACTTAAAACAAAACTTTTTTATCAAAAAAATGTGTAGCAAAGCTATTACATTGGTCTTCCCACTTTGAAACACGAAAAGAAAGGTCGATGATGTCGCGCGGTCATTACCGAAATTATTTTCCAATGGCTGAAGAGGGGAGTACGGAATTTGTTTCCTTTTAAAAATTCTTTTAATTTTTTTCCTCCAAGTACCCTTTAGAAACATTTTGAGACATTTATATTTCAAATACTTCCAAATAATAATATATTTTTATCAAGTCTTTGAAAACCTAATTTCAACACTGGAATTTAAATTCTTAAATTTTCAATTTAAATTCATTTTATATGCGAATCATAATTTTATAACCATATTTATAAAATTACACTTCTTATAACATACAATAGTTAATCGGTGTTAAGAACCATGATCAACCAATAATAAATGATAAAAATCAAATATTATCATTTCCTAACAAATAGCATAACAAAAATCAATTTATGAATATTTTTTATATTATATATATACATTGTTATATATAAAAAATATAATTATAGGTAAAATTATTTCATTTATTAATTTCAAAATAATATTCTGTCGATTTACCCTATTCAAATGTTTAGAAATCCCTATCGATACGTCCGACGTATCGACCAGAATTTATAAATACTCAGCAGAACAAATTAGCACAATAGAAAATATTTTTATAGCACTATAAAATATGCTCTCTCATATATATATACACACACTCAGGCTCATTCTAGGATACTACTAACCCTATCTCTAACGAGTTAACCCCAAACAGGCTATGGTATCTCTAAACCAAAACTCTAATACCAACTATGATGACCTACCTTTTTGGACGGTTTAAATTGATAATAAATCACACATGACTAACTAAAACCATTCAAAAGAGAGGATTGTCAATAGGATTTAATAAGCAAATAAGAGAAAAGAAGGAAAACAAAACAAAATATCTCGCAGCAAAATGATAAAATATAATAATAAATTAAACAATTCATGAAGCTATTTTATAATATACATTTGATTACACAATTTTTACGACATAACTAGAGTACAATGAACAACATACCAATAATGATGCAGCGGAAAAATTCCAATAATATAATATACCAAACTTCGTCTTCGTCCTCTAGAAATAAAGTCTTCAAAGATTGAAATACTCAGGTTGACCCGAGTGTAATGAAATTGTAACGACCTGTAATTTTTTATAATTAAAAATAGTTAATTTAATAAGATTTTTGTGATTTAATGTTGGAACGAATAAAAAATTATGATTTAATAATAAAGAATATAATTGGAATGAAATGTAATAGTATAAATTTAAGGTAATTGATGATTGCTTTAACTGTAATTCCAATTTAATTGAAATGATTAAAAGTTTATAATTGGTTTTAGATTGTAGATTTACTGTAATAATGTGTATTAATTGATAATTGGATTAAAAGAGTAATTGATAATTTAAAGGTTGTATTAATTAATGAAATAATGTGTAATAAATTGTAATTGGATAGAATAGTACTGTGTAAGTTGTTATAACATTTAGTTACAAATAATAAACTTATAAATGTGATTATTAGTTAATGGCAACAAATTATTATATGTTACCTATTTACTTAGTTTATTAAATTAAATTGAAAACCAATTGCAATCAAATGAAATTAAATGTTAGTAAAATGAGTTAAGACGATAACTGTAAAAGGTGAATGCAATAATATGTATAGAAATGTTAGTTATATCTACAAGGCTAGATGTAATAAAAAGAGTGAAACAAAGATATATTAATTTATTGGGATTTTAAATTATAATAAAATTGACAAAAATTCAATATAATTGAAATATAGTAGTTAATAGAAATAAAAGATAGAAATTATAGCATATTAGCGTAAGAAGATATAAATAAAAGTTGACTATGTCTATAGAGTAATAATTGATTTAATAAAAAGATTGAAATCAAATTAAATTCATTTGTTGAAATTAAATGATATTTAATTAGATTTAATTTTAGTTGAAATTGAACACTGTAACACCTGTAATAGTTAACACTGAATTGATATGTAAATTTGTTTTAAATTATTGTAAATGTCTATGCAATCAAAAATGATAAAATTAATTATTTATTAAAAGTGGAGTAAAAGAGGTGATTTAATCAATTTAATAATAATTTATTTAATAAATGTGAAAATAGCCATTTTGGCCATTGTCTCGGATTTCGATGAAACTAGTTTCATCGGATCCGTAACAGTGAATTATTATAAGATTTCAAGTTTCATAGTGATCGGGCTTGTCGTTTGATCGTACGGACTCGAAACGTGTAGAAATCAATTTAATTGAAATCAATTTGAAATAAGCTGATTTTAACTGTAACTTCTTTGTACGATGGTATTAAGACTTGAAACCGGTTACGTCGAATTTTAAAACATCGAAAACATCTATTTTGATATATGGGACGTCCTATTTTCGTTTCAGGAACGAAACATGCTTTTCGGGTCATTTATCGTTTCAATCCAAATCGATTTGATCCATTCTTTCTATTTTTCAGCCTTACCTACATATAGCTATTATGAACCCTAAGTTGTTTCTTATTCTATTATTCTATACGTACATTTCCTTCTCATCTCCTATTTCCAATGGCAGACAAACCAAACCAAATTCCAAATGTAAACTGCAAAGCAAAATCAAATCCAAAAATCAAACTCCTCCAAAATATATCAAGTTCTATATCATTGGAAATCTCTCGACGAGGGTAATCCAATGCAGCAATTTGTTCCTCAATTCGACGCACCATTTTTCCAGAAATCGAGGATGGACCTCGGCTGTCCATTCTACATTTTGGATTATCCAACGATGGATTTTCCTCCGATCGACAATTGGGAGGTGATGTTAGGAAGATGGCATCGAGTAACACGCATCCATGTATTCATTTGTGAATGAAGTGCCTTGATTTCACCACAATCGATCAAACATGGTGGCGGCGACGCTGACATTTTCTAGTGATGGGGGAGGGTCGCACGACCATCTCAGGCGCGGCCAGGCGTGAGGCTTCCCATGGCGCTCTCTGATCGAGGTATGGATGAACCAGGCAACGTTGAAAATTGCTTGATGGTGGCGGTTGTGGGTTTCGATCAGGGGACGTACGTGATGTTGAGTTAGGGCTTCTATTTTTTTTGGTGACGTGGCCCATGGAAGAGATTGTGTGGTAATTCTTTTGTTTATTTTATTTTTGTTTAATTTTATTTATTGAATGTTCCAACGATCATAACTTTTGAATACGAGATCAGATTTAGATGCGGTTTGTTTCACTGCAATCATATTAAAATTTTGAACATTATAGAACTAGTTTGGACGAATTCTGAGAACGTTGAATTTTGGACATTTATTTCGATTTCAGTTCGATTTGAAATCGAAGGTGAGTGTTTTGACCCACTCACAACTACTTGATTATCTTATGTTAGTTAAATTAAAGTTATGATGTGATTAGAAATTAATTGATCAATGTTTGGTATGTTTAAATTATCATTCTAATTAAATTTGACTTTTATTGCATTTAATTACCGTTTAATTTAATATTGAATTTAATTATTAAGTTAATACCTGTTGATGATAATCAGTTACCTATTGATGTTTATTGGTTGATTTGGATGATGATTGTGGTGGACATTTGATTATTGATATTGGATGACTAGATGTTGTATTTTTATACTGTTATAACACTACAAGTTCACTATGGGTTGAAATGGTACATATCCGAATGATCTATAGATTAGGAAAAAAATCTTTATGGGTTGAAATGATGGACTCGAGCGATTTTATGGATTTTATTTAATTCGGAATTACGGCTTGAAATGATATATAACCGTAAAATTATAAGTTGAAATTTCGGATTGAAATAATAAATATCCGTATCACTTGACCATAGGGTAGAAAATTATATACGGATAGTGGATTGGTTAAATTAAATGGTTTTTAATTCTTTAAATTTTAAATTCCGTTAATTGGCATTTTTACATAGAAATTGATTTATACAAACTAAATTATTTTTGATAATCCGAGCATTAATGCTGAAACTGGAATTGATTTAATGAATTATTCAAATGAATTAAATTGGAACTTCAAAGTTGAAGCGTCAAATATAAATGAATTTATCGAAATTGAGTTATTCAAATGTTTGGATATAACTTTGGAATATATTTTAAACTAATTTAAACCATTTTATTTAATGCAAACTATTTTGATCAATTTAAACTATTTTAATTTATTTTAATCTATTATAACTTACTTAATCCAATTTAATCTATCCTACCTAATTTAAACTAATTAAATTTATTTAATCCATTTAATATAATTTAAATGTATTTAATTTATTTTAAATTTATTTAATTTATTTTAAATTTATTTAGTCTATTTAGCACCTATTTAGGATAATTTGAATCTATTTAATTACCTTAAATCTATTTAAATAATTTTAAAATCTAGTTAAATCAAATTTAAATCTATTTAAACTATTATACTATTTTAATATATTTAAAAATTATTTTCAAATTATTAAAACTATCCATGACTATCCAAACTATTTTCTAGAGTTTCAGACTATGTTAAGATGAAGTATTTATATTTAAATCCTTGATGATGATAAAACCTAAGTTGGAATTTGGAATTGATACCTTTTTGGTGAAATAATGTACTTGAATAAATATGATGATTTTGGAACTAGGATTTAATTAACCTATCTTATCAATAAATTAAAAAGTGAATATGATTTTTGAAGGTGAATATGATTTTGGAAGTGAATGTGATTTTGGACGTGAATATGATTTGAAAATGATATGGTTTTGAGAATATGATATTTTGATATCAATTGTGAATTGACTATTTGAAATGTAAAAGAACCATCTGGCGTGAAATAAACGTTTAGTTGTTAAAAAGACCGGGATCGGATATTGTCATATCTCTGCCAATACCAAAAACCACTTTAATAACTATGTACGCGGCGGAAATTCCGGGAATGAAGTAGGATGGTTTGGCAAACGATTTTGTATGAGGTATTTACGTGACCCTGACTCCCGTGAATCTGCTAAGATGTGACTAAAACAGGAGCTATACCTGGGCCAAGTGAGGTCATTCCTCCGATCGAACATGCTTCTTTGATATCATATTATTATTACTTTATGATGATTTGGTGGCCATCCCTCAATTTTGATTATGGGAGTGTGCTCCAAGGTGGACGGCAATAGCTGCTATGCGTTACCACCAGCATGGTTTTGCAAAACGGTAGAGTCCTACCCTGGCATTGCCTCGAGTGTCGTGTTGACATGTTGTAACGCCCCACCTCGAGACCCATCTTAGTAAAGAGAACTAACGAGTAATTATGTCTACTAAAGTGGAGAATAGGGCTGGTAAAGGGCGATGATCTATAATTTTGTCTTAAACATCTACTGAATGTGTCGATAAATGCAATATGATTTTTCTTCTATCTCAAGTGGATCGACATATCCAGTAAATGCTTAATTCAAAACAATAGGTGACTAACGGATCTATCAGAACAAAATACAATAATTAAATTAAAGCACATCATAGAACAGTAATCAATCTCATATATATATATACACACACACACATATACATTAATACATGTTTAGTACAATACAATATGGATACAATAAAGGTGGTACACGACCAAACCATATACATCAAATCAAATGTAAAAAAATCATAGTATATGGAAGAAATAAACTACTTAAGCGAAAGAAGAGCTGATATCCAACATCAACTTCAAGCTAAGTCCAATAGATGATACCAGAAAAAATTAGGTCTGACCCGAGTGAAAACACATGGGTCAGGCTAGCAAAAATCATCAGTTAAACAGAATAATCGATAAGGATGAGTAGGTGAAAGCTATGGTATCCTTTTTCTTAAAGGATGCCATGCCCTAAACAGGGTTTCAATATCATAAGAAAGGACAACATCTCTTCTTGGCAAGTAGAAGACATAATGATAAGGAAGTCATACTTAAGTGGCATAACTAACACATAAGCAAATGGAACATCGGTGAGCAAAGTTTTAAAGATAAGACTCAATAAACATCGCTTTCGCCTCATATCATTGGTAGTATAAAGGAATATGGATAATGACTTCAAATGATTCAACTATCTTCTTAGAAGTGGTTATCAATACAACAATACAACAATACATCAAATTTACATATCCTTCATACATAGAATAAAACGCATATGGATGTGCCTCATCTCATTGGCACATCACAAGGATCATTCAAGGAAATATAAAACCCAATCATAAAAGAAGCATTATACTTATTCATACCTCATCTCATCGGTATGAATATAGATACATCTCATATCCATCACTAAAAATCATCATAAAAGATTCTTCATAATCATTTATACCTCATCTCATCGGTATAAATATATAAATACATTTCAACTCCATCTTAACATCAAGTAGTCTATAAAATCATCAAGTCATCAACCCATAACACAAATAACTCAATCTAAGAGTAACATCGTAAATGATTTCACCATATATGTATACGTCTCATCTGGCACTAGGCTATCAATGTAATGATCATCTAAAGACGGTGAAGTCTAAAACATGAAAACTCAAAGAAATCCCGGATTGGCCAGATCCTCGATTGCATGCCGAAGCAATGCTACGTGCGATACATCATGACTAGTACTACTACTTGGTACCATAAACATCGTGATGACTTGAGTCTAATAACATCTTAACATCGTGAACATCGTGAATGACTATAGTCTATAACGTCATAATGACTCCCAGTCACAAAGACCCGAGTTAATAACATCATGATGATCGGATTAGCAACTACATCGTAATGACTCCAATCGAGTACTCGTGTTCTGTAATACTAGTGAATATCGTGAATGTGTCTCAACTTCTCGGATAGGAACCCAACAGGTGTTAATGTATGCCCTATACCATACGTTCGCATCTAACGGTTTACTAGCCATTAGTTGGTACCACACTAGTAAAACATCATAAACATCATGAAAATATACTCAGCCTCATCACATTGGCGAGTAAATACAATATATGCTCGCCTCATCTCATTAACGAGTACTAGTGACATCGTGACTTGTTTCATCTCATCGACAAGTAAAAATTTTCATAATACATCTCAACATCATAAAATCATCATAAAGAAGCTTAGATCATCTCATCGGCAAGTCAAAATAACATCTTGATGGTTATTTATAACCATAATTCCAATTAGGAATTCCTAGCTCTTAATTCACCTCATTTCAGCGGCGATTAAGAAACACTTATTAAAATGATCCTTCATCGAATGTACTTCTAAATTGGAGTTCTTGGACCATATAACCTACCCAAAATTTAATAACATCTTAAATCATCTCAAACAGTTCATCGAAAGGGTTTCAATCGTATAAGTCCGAAATTAAGCGATCAAGCAAATCCATATGTCCCATACCACATGTTTTACTTTACCATTCAATTGTCTTTCTTATACGTCCGAAATTCATAAAAATAAGTAATTTTATTTGAGAAAACAGAAATTTAAAACGATTTTTCGAAAACGATCATTAAAGCCAATATTGAAATTCTTTTATTATAGAAAATAAATCTATCTTTATTTAGAAAAATAATTTAAAAATACTATGTAATAATAATTTGAAATGTCCATGTATTTCAAAAATGGTTTAGTGAAAACCGTTCTCGAAAGCAATGAAAACTAAGAGGGATAACTCAAAACCGATAACTTGAATTCAATATGAATTCAATTCAAATTTAACCCAAAATCAAATTTCAAATTCTCCAAGCATAGCTAGCCTACTGATAAGCATCATAGCTCTCAAAATATCTCAAAACATCATAAAAATCGAAGAGAATGAGAGCAAAAACGAGCTAATACAATTCTAAGGTCCACGACTGTTGTTGCTGTCATTTTGCTCTCAGGACAGCAGCATACAACCATAATTTTGATCATGAAAACTTCAAAATTCTAGAAAATACAATGAATAAAACTTGTAGCACACGACCTAAGCTTTTCAGAACATCCATAATTATCAAATTCAGTTAAGAAACGAAGAAGTTACGGTCAAATTCGTTGTGGTTTCAAACACAGAGCAAATATTGGTTTTGCTCTCGGGTTGGTAGTAGAAAAATTAGATTTTGACATAGCTAACCTCAAAATTACAGAAAACTCATTGAGCTAAAATTGTGGAACATGAATCATTCTTTCCAAAACATTAAGAATTAAGGAATTTCGATCAAAAACGAGAAAGATATAGCTCAAACAATATCAGATTCAAACTCATGAAATTCTGTCAAAGACATAACTATACTTCTGCTTTCAAATCTGTTTTAGGTCAACCAAATTGTAAAATATTGAAATGTAACCTGAGGTTAAATTATTCGTTATTGAATGTAGTTTTCAACAAAAAAAATTTGACCTAAATCGGATAAGAAACGAATAAAATAGGCTAAAACACTTCTCTGACCTGTGATTGTTATTGCTGTCAATTTGCTCTCGGGATTGCAACAAACAAGCATGATTTTGATCAAAAAAATTCAAAATTTTAGAAAAATCAAAACATAACACTTATAGATCTATGTCTGCGATTTCCAGAACATCCAAGATTATTGAATTTGGTTAAGAAATGAAAGAGTTATGGCCAAAACAAAGTGGCTAACAGAAATCAGGAAACAAAGAGAATAAGAACCAGAAAGAATAACATATGCAGTAAACAATTTTACAAATTTTCTCGTAGGAACTTTAATTTTTATCTAATAATCGTGAGCTTGTACTCACCTCAGCGATTTAGCAAATATTTTGCAGCAAACTTTGGAGGAGAATTGGAGCTTCAAAACCTATAAAAGCTAAAAAAAAAAGACATGCACATCCAAAAGAAATTGGTTACAGGCAATTCATACCTAATTCTAAGATTTTTGATGAAATCTTTGGCTATTGTTGGAGATTACCTTCTCTAATCTCTCTATTTGATTGATTTAATTATTTAATTTGCAGAGATTTTGAGTGAAAATTGATTTATAAGAAGGAAGCCATTGATTTTCTCTTTTTATGGAGGCCATTATTTAGAATATTGAAGTTTTTAGAAGAAAAGTGTTTTACTGAAAAAAATAGTCAGAGAGAAATGAATGTATATTTCTTTGAACATTCTAGAAATTGGGTTTGTGGGAAAAAAATAACCTTATAAGCCCAATTCTCACACTTAGAAAATATTTAGGGTAAACATGAATACAGGAAAATAGACACAAGGAAGAAGTTGCAAAAAAAATTAGTTTTAGAGACAGCAAGTTTGTTTTTTAGTCTGAAGGACATTTTTTAGTGTAAACTGAAAATGATAGTTACAACTATCATTCTGTGTTTTACACTAAAAAGTGTCATTTAGCCTAAAAAACAAACTTCTTGTCCCTACAATTAAATTTTTCTCTAACTTTTTCCTTGAGCCTAAAAACCCCATATGAATATGTGTTTTAGTAATTTACACATAACTTTTGCATAAAAATTCCAAATCACATGAAACAAGTTGCATTGTTCATGTTTTAATAAAGGAAACATGTTAGTGACATCAAAAATTTAATTTTCCAATTAAAAATATTATTTTTCCATTAAAAATATTATTTTTCCAATATAACACAAATTTTTAACAATATTTACCAATATTACCATTTTTAGTAAAAAGTCACTATTTTCATCCATTTCAACCAAATAAAATTTATTTTTAAGTCTAATGAAGTGCATTAAAATATTTTAACATTTTTATAACATTAATACATCATTGCAAACCTAATTGCACTTCTAGATTTTATTTTCTTCATATTATTCCTTTTAAAGGCTAACATTAGAATACATTTCCAATATTACTAATTAACTAAAATTAAACCATCACAATTATTTATTTTCAATCCAAATCCATAAAGAAAGTTTTTTAAACTTTATTTCATTCATTTGCACTATTTTCAACCCTCAAATGTTGAAATAAGCTTCAAATAAAATAATATGACTTATTTAAATTTCAAATCCCAAATTATATTCATCAAGATATTGTTTATATAAAATAAACAATATAATCCCTCATTTTGGTACCCAATTCATTTTTAAACACAATATCAAATTATAATTTGCATTATAACTTAATATTAACAGTAATCTCCAAAATCCCAGATTGTTACAGAATCACCAAATTTCGTCCTTGCAATTTCTAGTGGAAAAAGGTTGTAAACAACACAAAAATTCAATCGACAAAGGATAAAAGACAAGCTCAAAACTCAAACCATTCATACTCTCAACATAGAATGGTAGAGAGAAATAAGACAAAACTCCCTTGGTTAATCCAATGGTCCATCATATGCTAAAATAGTGATTAGGAAACCATCGATTTTTCCAAGCAACTTGGAAGAATTTCGAAGATATCCCGTCTTCGTATCAAAACTCAATAAGATGATCACAATTAATCAATTGAAATTGATTAGTTTCACAAAACTCTACGAACAGAGTCAGGAACAAACTCACTTAAACCAAAACTCTAAGAAATAAAGTAGATCTTCAATGAGATTTTCCACATAAATATACCGAAAGAACATCCTCACAACAAGGTAGGCACAATAGATAAGATTGATAAATTACAAGATGGCTTCTCACAAGGCCACCAACTCGAACGACCGTGAAAAATGCACGTCATTAATAATAGCTCAAAGATAGAATGTACTCAAGAACAAGGATATAAGCTAGGAATATCTTTTAATCTAAGATATTTAGAATTTTTAAGTCTTAACATCTTTTAAATTTTAAATATCAATTTTCAACATTTGAAAATTTTCAAACTTTTTACTATATTACTTAGTAATTTATTTAAAACACAAACTAAAAGTCCAAATTTCTTCTCTTACTTCAAAATTAATTTCCAAAGAAATTTGTAAATCCATAACAATATTCCTCAAAATAAATTAAGGGTTTAAATTCTCTTTACTCTTTTTATTAAACCACTTAAATAGTTTAAAAAAAAATTCAAATTCTCTTATAACTCTTCTCTTAAACATCCACTGTATATAATATAGATTCTAAAACCTCAAAATATTCACATCTTAAGCACCGCACAATAATAATCTCATTTATATTCACATCTTTATAATTTAAAAATAAATAAATGGCATTTCCTCGCCATTGAGTCTCTAATAAATAAATATATCTATTGGCTGTAGAGTTGATCGAACGATCAAAACTGCCTCGCCACTCTATTACTCGTCTCTAAAATCAATGGCTGCAATTACCATTCAAAAATAAATTTAATATTTAATCTCAAAATATTATTTTCAAACTCTTAATTTTTAAAACACAAACCATCGTGTCTCATTGCCTCGTCATAGCATTTAGGAGATTCCTATCGATAATGTTGATCAGGCATATCGACCAGAACTCTTAACTACTGGATGGACAACCCAACACTCTCAAATTATTTCTATAAAGAAAATACTACTCATGTAAATATATTCTCAAAATATTCTTTGATTTTTTTAAATATCTCAAAGTTAAAATTTCTCTCCGAAACTCATATTTATATAGCTTCAAAACTCAAACCAAAGAACATTAAGAGAATGCATCGAGATATTCCCAGAATACTCGGTTCTCAAAATCAACAGAAGGAGATAGAGTGTTTGTCAATCTTACGATGTCACGAGCCACTCCCAAAAATCATCAACATACAGGATAAGCAAGATATTATTCTCGAAGGAGAAGTAGCACACAAACAACAAATTATTACCGCAAACAAAGTAATGCTATAAAGAATAACACCGATTGAGCATCCGAAAAGGATAACTCAATGAAACTGAATGATAAACTCAATCAAACTCAAACAATCCAGAAACTCACACATTCCTTAGTGGAAGTCCTCATGGAAGGATAGCCGAAGGCTAACAGCTAGGAATAAGGTTACCTCGACACTCGATTGCTTGATTGGATGTCAAATCCAAACGGACTTGAAAAACTCAACAAAGTCACCATGAGTCGAATTTGAGATAGATCATCATCATATCGATACTCAAGAGTGAATTCAAAAAGTTTGGAATCATCATCAACATTCCAAAGTGACAGAAATAATAAACCAATCAAAATAGGAAACCTAAATATACAATAGGATCTATAAAACAAAGGATTAGACTAATATCAAATAAGTCAATCCATCTCAAATCAAATAAATCTCAAGATTGTGAGTAAAAAAAATACTCAAAAAAGAAACATCAAATAAAAATCTCAGAATGCCCACAATGAGCTAATCGTTGTGAATCCCTTTATTCACGGCTCTCAAAGGAATGCAACAAGAATGCTCAAAGAAATCAATCAACTCCATCGATACAAAACTCACTCGTATCGACAAAAAAAAGAATAGAATAATCCTAAGTAAGATTTTATATAAGATAAGATGACATCAAACACAATTATGGAATACTATGGAAGACAATATATCTATATTCCTAGACACATCCCATCTCAACAATCCCAAAACTCGAAAAAGAATCAAAGCTCGATTCGAGAGCAAGCTCGAATAAAGGACAATGATTCACCCGTAATGTACTTCGATGTATCATGATATACGTACTGTTCTGTGTTTATTCTACTTTGTTCTGACCACAGCTTTGAAACCAAGTCGTGACGCCCTACCCCGAGGCCCACCTTAGTAAAAAGAACTAACGAGTAATTCTGTCTACTAAAGTGGAGAATAGGGTTGGTTAAGGGCGACCATACATAATTTTGTCTTAAGCATCTACTGAATGTGTCGATCTATGTCTACGATTTTAGAAAACTCAAAAAATGAAACTTGTAGATCTACGTCTACGATTTCCAGAACATCTAAGATTATTGAATTTAGTTAAGAAATGAAAGAGTTATGGCCAAAACAAAGTGGCTAACAGAAATCGAAAACAAAGAGACAAAAAGAATAACATATACAGTAAACAATTTTACAAATTTTCTCGTAGGAACTTTAATTTTTAGCTCACAATCATGAACTTGTACTCACCTCAGCGATTTAGCAAAGATTTTGCAGTGAACTTTGGAGGAGAATTTGAGCTTCAAAACCTATAAAAGCTAAAAAAGACGTGCACATCCAAAAGAAATTAGTTACAGGCAATTCATTCCTAATTCTAAGATTTTTGATGAAATCTTTGGGTATTGTTGAAGATTACCTTCCCTAATCTCTTTATTTGATTGATTTATTTCCTCAATTTGCAGAGATTTTGAGTGAAAATTGATTTATAAGAAGGAAGCCATTTATTTTATCTTTTGATGGAAGCCATTATTTAGAATATCGAAGTTTTTAGAAGAAAAGTGTTTTACTAAAAAAACAGTTAGAGAGAAATGAATGTATATCTCTCTGAGCATTCTAAAAATTGGGTTTGTGGGCACAAAATAACCTTATAAGCCCAATTATCACACTTAGAAAATATTTAGGGTAAATATGCATATGTGTTTTAGTAATTTACACATAACTTTTGCATAAAATTTTCAAATCACATGAAACAAATTGCATTGTTCATTTTTTTAATAAAGGAAACATGTTAATGACATCAACGATTTAATTTTCCAATTTAAAATATTATTTTCCCATTAAAAATATTATTTTCCCAATGTAACACAAATTTTTAACAATATTTACCAATACTCCCATTTTTAGTGAAAAATCACTATTTTCATCCATTTCAACCAAATAAAATTTATTTTTAAGTCTAATGAAGTGTATTAAAATATTTTAACATTTTTATAACATTAATACATCATTCCAAGCCTAATTACACTTCTAAATTTTATTTTCTCCATATTATTCCTTTTATTTTACAATAAAAAACTAACATTAGAATAAATTTCTAATATTACAAATTAACTAAAATTAAACAATCACAATTATTTATTTTCAATCCAAATCCATAAAAAAGGTTTTTTTAAACATCATTTCATTCATTTACACTTTTTTCAACCCTTAAATATTGAAATTGGCTTCAAAAAAAATATGACTTATTTAAATTTCAAATCCCAAATTATATTCAAAAGATATTGTTTATACAAAATAAACAATATAATCCCTCATTTTATTATCCAATTCATTTTAGACACAATATCAAATTATAATTTGCATTATAATTTAATATTAACAGTAATCTCCAAAATCCCAAGTTGTTACACATGTCCTATCGTGCCTTCTACGAGTTTGGTTTGTACCATACCTATGGAGTGCCCTCTGATAGCCCTTTAGTTTACTTAGGATTACAGTACTCTATAGACTATGGAAATACCTAAAAATGTGTTAAAGGGGATACGGGTAACGCCTTAACGCTATTTTAATATTTTACTATAGACACTATTATAATAGTGTATTTTACTATGTATGTTGATAGTTTAACGAATCCTTAAGAAATGTAAATCCCGAACATCTCTTAAGTTATTGCACTCATGTTGACACTGGATAGGAGATGTCAAACCCTATAAACATCTCCGACGCCGCTACACTCATATTTATTTATTGTTGATTTAACTTACATAAGATCTCTTAGTTTTGACTCGAGTGTTTTGTCTTTTCAATTCACTCGGGTCAGACTGAGCTTTTCAGTTTATCGAAGACTGCTTTCTAAAGGATGAAGACGAAGATTTTGTACTATTTTATCTTATTATATTTATTCCACTGCATCATGTTGTTCCGCTGCATTTATTTATTATTTATTCTTGTCATATATAACTCTAATCTGCATTGTAAAAGTATAATCAAAGATTATTTGCAAGCAGCTTCAAGAACTATTTATTTGATTATTATATTTCGTCATTCCGCTACGAGATTTTGTATTTTCTTTCTTTCTTTCCATGCTTTTTCTTATTTACCCTATAACAATCTGCCTTTTAATAGTTAGTTAACATGTGTCGTTTATCATTGATTTAAACCGTCCAAAAAGGCATGTTGTTACAGTTGGTATCAGAGCTTTGGTTTAGCGATAACGTTAGCTTTGTTGGGTCTAACTCATATAGAATAGGGTAATAATATCCTAGAATGAGTCATTGAATGTGTGTATATATATATATATATGAGAGAGCGTATTTGTTAGTGTTATAAAAGGTTTTTGTGTTGTGTTAATTTGTTCTGTTTTGTATTTATAAATTCCTGTTGGCACATAGGATGCTATGGCATCGATAGGAATTTCTAAACACTTAACAGAAAAGACCGACACAATATTGTTTCAAAATATAGGTAAATGGAATAATTTTGGCTATTATATATTATGTATATAAAATAATAAATTTTATAAATGATATAATTGGATGTAATATGTTGTTTGTTAGCTAGAGAAATCTTATAAATATGCATCAAAAAATAGGATTTAAAAATAAAATGAACATAAATTGATAATTTAAGAACTTAATTTTTGGGATTTTTGAAATAGGTTTTCAAAAGATTTTGGAATATGATATTATTATTTGGAAGTATTTTCAGATATAAACATTTTAATATGATTTGAAAGAAATGTTTTGAAGGAATTTTGAAAGGAAATAAGTTTTGTACTTCCCTCTCTATCACTGGAAAATAATTTCGGTGATGAGTGTATGCATCATCGACGTTAATTTTCGAGTTTCAAAGTGGGAAGACTGTTGTACTAGTTTTACTACACATCTGTTTTGATCAATAAACCTTAATTCAGAATTTCTAAATATGATTTGATCTATAAAGGATATATATATGTGTGTGTATATATAATTTTCCAAGTGACTAAAATGAACTCGGAGTGTAGTTTATAAATTGTTCTGATAATTAGTATTTTTCGGTTAACGTAATAAAATGAAATCTTAACTATTTTAATATTTGGAAGCTGCTAAGATGTGAAATAAGAAATTAGATGTTAAGGGATGAATGAAATTAAAGAAATTGAAGGTTGTCATTTATAAATTAAGAAATGGAAATAAGAAAATGTAACTATTGAACAATTTGTTAATTAAATATGATAACTTGTGTTACTTTCTATTGCATTGAAAGAGGCATATATCTAACTTGCCAAAATGTAAAAATGTTGTAATGTCAAATAGGATATGTAATAGAATATTGTACAAGTAAACTTTTGTCAATGAAAGTGTTCAATAGAATTACTTTTATAAATAAGAATTCTGATATTATAATTTGTTACAAACTTAGGTTAATAGTTTGAAATGTTACTAATAACATGTAATAGAAAAGTGAATAATGTAAGAAAAATGATTATAAACTTAAGTAAACATTTTAAGCTATTTATGATCAGATTGAATTGTAAAAGGTGAATACTGTAAGTAAATTATCATAAACTTAAATTAAGGTTGAAGACATTTATAATTGAAATGAGTACTATATTAATTGAATGGTTATAACTTCAGAAAATATTGAAATGATTTAGAAATGCATTCAATATTCAATAATACTATACATGGAAGATTGAATGTGAAAAAAACATCCATCAATGTAAAGAGATTTACATAGTAAATAGTTTAATAATTGGAATAGGAATAACTTATGTAAGCGGTGAATGTAAAGTAATGAAAAGAAAAACGGTACTGCATAAATGAATGAAAAATGAATTTTGTAAGTAATAAATGTAAAGAAATTAAACAAGTATTGTATGAATAAACGAAAATGAACAGTGAATAATGTGAAAAAGAAAGAGTAGTAAGAATAAAACTTAAAATATTATTTGAAATTAGTGTTTGTTTGACTTATGGATTGATTGGGAAAGGATACTTCTATTGTGTAGGATGTATAAATAATCTATTGAGTTTTATCGAAAATTGTTGAGTGTATGGTATACTTAGTAGTTTATTTATCGTTTTATACGATTAAAAGTTTCTAAACTCGAACAAACCATTTGTTTTGGTTGAAATGGATGGATGATTGTTTTCTTTGTTGAAATGATGTTTGTAATGTTTGTTTGCAAGTGATTGCTGTTATGCTGTACTGATTTGTTTTGTTATTAATTTAAAACAACTTAAAATATTTCTCCTTTATATAATTATTAACTCTTTTGGATTATATAAGTGAAATACAGGTTTATGAAAGCAATAACTACTGCTTTTGGTTTCATAAAATAAGCGTTATTTTCCCGACAAATAGGTACATTCTCGGATTACAATTTTCTAGCAATATTATATTGCTTTTCCCGTGGTTCGGGATATTTTATTTTGAAAAATATGATATATATATATATATATATACATATATATCTTTTTATTATTATTACAATTATTTCTTCCAGACCTCTCCGTACAAAAGAGACTCTTCCGAAATTTTCCGTAAATTTTGGACTTAGAAATTTTTTGTGAAATGTTTTCCAAACTTTCATTAATTTGAATATAAAATATTTAATTGTTTATAAATTGATATATTTTATTTAAATTATTTACTTTTGTAAATTAATTGTTTATAAAGTTAATATTTTGAATAACATATATTAATTCCTTCTTTTCCCTTCTTTTCCCTTTTCGAGAGAGAAAAGTTTTGAGTGGGGAAGAGTGCATTGACCCGTAATTTTTGACAATTAAAAATAATTAATTTAATAAGATGTTTGTGATTTAATGTTGGACAAAAATTTATGATTTAATAATAAAGAATATAATTGGAATGAAATGTAACAGTATTAATTTAAGATAATTGATAATTGCTTTAAATGTACTTCCTATTTAACTGAAATGATTGAAAAGTTATAGTTGGTTTTAGATTGCAAATTTACTGTAATAATGTGCATTAATCGATAATTGGATTAAAAGAGTAATTGATAACTTAAAGGTTGTACTAATTAATGAAATAGTGTGTAATAAATTGTAATTGGATAGAATAGTATTGTGTAAGTTGTTGTAACATTTAGTTGTAAATAATAAAATTATAAATGTGATTAAAAGTTAACGGTGACAAATTATTTTATGTTACCTATTTATTTAGTTTGTTAAATTAAATTAGAAATCAACTGCAATGAAATTAAATATTACATAAAACTAGTTAAGATGATAACTGTAAAAGGTGAATGCAATAATATGTATAGAAATGTTAGTTATATTTACAAGGCCATAATTGATGTAATAACAAGTGTGTAATAAAGATAATTAATTTATTGGGATATTAAATTATAATAAAATTGACAAAAATTCAGTATAATGAAATATAACAGCTAGTACAAATAAAAGATAGAAATTGTAGCATTTTAGTATAAGAAGATATAAATAAATGTTGACTATGCCTATAGAGTAATAACTGATTTAATAAAAAGATTGAAATCAAATTAAATCAATTTATTGGAATTAAATGATATTTAATTGGATTTAATTTCAATTAAAGTTGAACATTGTAACTGGTGTAATAATTAACACTAAATTGGTATGTAAATTTGTTTTAAATTATTGTAAATGTCTAATTAATCAAAAATGATAAAATTTGTTAGTTATTAAAAGTGTGCTTAAAGAGCAATTTAATTATTTTAATAATAATTTATTTAATAAATGTGAAAATAGCTATTTTGGCCACTATCTTGGATTTCGACGAAACTAGTTTCATCGAATCCGTAATAGTGAATTATTATAAGGTTTTAAGTTTCATAGCGATCAGACTTGTCATTTGATTGTACGGACTCGAAACGCGTAGAAATCAATTTAACTAATTTAATTGAAATCAATTTGAAATAAGCTGATTTTAAAGCTAACTTCTTTATATGATGGAATTAGGACTTGAAACTTATTCCATTGAATTTAAAAATTTCGATAACATCTATTTTGATATATGGGATGACCCATTTTCATTTCGGAAACGAAATGGGCTTTTCGGGTCATTTATCGTTTCAATCCAAATCGATCCGGTCCATTCTTTCTATTTTTCAGCCTTGCCTACATTTATGCTATTATAAACCCTAAGTTGTTTCTTATTCTATTATTCTATACGTAGATTTCCTTCTCAATGCTTTTGAAGGCTATTATAAACCCTAAGTTGTTTGATATATGCCATATTGATATTTCTTTAGTAACTTCAAAACCATTGCTTTCGAGCAATTAATGCTTTCATTTATATTCTATTGAAATTCGTGCTTTCCTATGAAACAAAGAAATAAACCATTGAGTTTTCAGATTGATATGGAAATTTTCATACAATTTTTTAGTCTATTACTACAGTTTGTTAAATAGAGTTCGAGCGAAAATTACTAGCTTTTAGTAAGTACTTGAGTTTACTTTCTGGTATGAGACAGTTAGCTAAATTCTTGTAATTACGAGGGTGACAATAATTAACACTTGGAGTGGTATTATTTAGGGTGTTTAGATTTCAGACCAATAGATCCTAGAGAGAAGATGATTCATTTTTCATCGATCTGAGGATCGATACATTTTTAGATTTGGGTATGCAGATCTCCTTCAAAAGATCTGTTATGGTGTATACGGCTGTTTCTTTTGGAAGGCAGAATTTTACATGTATCATAGTCTATAGATACTATAACCTATCAATTTATTTTGTTTTATACAATTAGATTTTGTTTACCTCTTTTGGTGGGTAAATTTGCATATGATAGATTAGGTACACGACTGCTCTTTTCTATGAGCGGTGTTTCTAATCTATAGTCTCTTTCGATAGGCTTCCTTTTTATGTGGCGGGTTTCTTTCGGTAGACTGCGTGTCACTGTATTAAACTAATAGATAACTACCATTGTTATTCATAATTAATGATTATTTCTTCAGAGATTTTTAGTACGGCTATTCTGTATCCTTTGTGGCTCCGAGGAAATTTGAATTGGTTATCACCATATTTTTGAGATGACAGTCCATTGGAGACTTGATATGAATTTATGAAATGGTGATTTGTTAGATATTCCTTATTTGAGTATTTGTATTGGGCATATTTTATGTAACGATCCCATTTTTAAGCCAAATTTAATTTAGTTATTAATATAATTTTTAGAATTAATTTGTGAATTAATTTGAAATTTTCCAAAACAAATTGGATATGTGTTTATTTATAGACACACACACACACACATTTATATTGTAAATAAAATTTTGATTTGAAATTCAAAAATAAATATCTTAAAAATAGATTGGATTTAACATACTAGTATATATATATGATTATTAATTAATATAATTAGTTTTAAATCATTTTCTTTTAAGATTATATAAATATAAAAAAAGGAAAAGTTTAAAAATAAAAAACATAAAACACATATTAATAGAAAACTAAATTGAAAATATAATAAAAAATTTATATAAAAGCTTTTGCAAGCTAAAAATACATGCATACAACAATTGTAACTATTTTAACTTGCATAATAACAAGTGTCATGATTTTCTTTTATTTTTAAAAAATAAGTAAATAAGATTATATATACATCATTACCCTTCTCTTCCTATTTTTCTTTCATTCAAAAAAATTATTCAAAATAAAAAAAACCCGAGAAAAGAAAATAACAAACAACCTCTTTCAATCTAAAAATTTAAATCAAGCAAAGTCAAAATCAGTTCTAGTTGCAGGGATTCAAGAGCAAATCATTTTCGAGTTTTCAAGTCAAAGCGACCTCAAGTTTTCAAAGTTTCAAATTCAAAAGCAATATGTAGGCTTCTCTGTTTTTCAAATCTGTGGGTGAACTTTTAAAAAAAAAACTTAATCTGATCTATAACCAGATGCATGTGATGATCATTGAAGTTATGATGGGATATATACTTTGCATGTATGTATATAATGCTTGCATGTGTATATATATATATATATATAAAGATTATATGTATGCATGTCTGTACATATGAATATATTGCCTCTGTTCTAAGTATACATGTTACAAAACAATTTCAAAATTCAATTCCTCTTCCCCAAATCTCTTTAGCTGGTGATGTTTAAACAAAAAGTGTATCAATCAATAAGATTTTAATTTTAAAAATGGTTTCCAGTGTTTATATTAAGTAATTATTTCAAAAATAGGAAATTATAGTAATAATCAACACAGGTCAGAAAATCAAACATCTGGAAATCATGTTTTGATCGTACAACCTAATTCGTATTTAAAAATAATGAATTTTGATATAGATGTTATAATTTTTAAGTTTGGGGTTGTTGAGAATTCACGAGTTGATCGGTTTTGGAACTTTCATCGATTTTTGGCGATCGGCAAAGTGATGGATCTCAGGGTCGTTGCTAGAGCATGTTCAGAGGTCAGGACCTCGGCAAAAATGATCGGAGAATTTTCCGATCATCATGGTGGCGGCACAGTGTCTTTGTAGGGTTTAAACCTAGGTTTTGGTCGATGTCGGAATTTGGGTTGCTGCAGCGTTGTCAATGCACCAGACTTGATCGGTATGAGGGTAGTCGATGCATGGTTGATCGGGGAAGGGTTGGTAGGAGTTGCGAGATATCTGGTGACCTAAGGCAGTGGGTCGAGGTGAATTTGGATGATTCAGTTTTGTTCCAGTTGAACCCATGTTGCTTGAATTCGATTTTCGAATTTGTTCAAAGTAATGGTGGTCGGAATCGAAGGGGGAGGCTGTAGCTGACTTGTCGACGATGGCAGTGGTGATCGAAGCGCTGGCGATCCATCATGCATGTACATGGGTATCTGTGTGTCAGAGAGTTTGAGGAGAAGGTGAAGACTCAGGTTTGCATTCGAGGAGGTGAAGTTTTAGCTCGATTTTGATCTGGGCTGTTCGCAAGTGATTTTAATATGTTACACGGTTTTAAAACTTAAACCAAAAAAAAAGAAAGGGATGTGACTCGGGTTAGGCTTGGGTTTGGTACTAGTTTGACCCGGGTATTGGTGATGACAGTTTTAAATTTTTAATAAATCAGTTTTAAAATTTTAAATAAATCAAGTTTTTAACTATTTTATTTAATAAATTTCTTTTAAATAATAATTTTTTTAAAGGTTTGGATAGATAAAAGTTATATAATTTATTTCAACTTAAATTAATTAAGTAAATTCTTAAGTTTATTTAAAATAAATTAAATGGTAATTAAGTAGTTAATTAAGAAGATAAATGTTTTTTTAATTATTAATTAACTTAAAATCATAAGTTAGTTTATGGGTTAAAAATAAATTTATTTCAAAGGTTTATTAAATAAGATTTAACTCATAATTAAGTAATTAATTAAGATAAATGGTTTATCTTTAATTAATTAAATGATAATTAATCAATGTAATTAATTAAGGATAATTAATTAATAAAAGGATAATTGCTTAATGAAATTAATTAAAGGATAATTAATTAATGTAAGTAATAATGGATCATTAATTGATGTAAGTGATTAAAGGTTAATTAATTAATAATTAAGGTTAATTAATTAATAATTAAGGGTTAATTAATTAATAATTAAGGTTAATTAATTAATAATTAAAGGATTAATTAAATAATAATTAAAGGATAATTGATCGGTAATTAAATGATAATTAATTAATGAAAGTAACTATGTAAGTAATTAATTCAATAATTAATTAAAATGGTTTGTAATTACTTAATGTTAATTAAGCAGAGTTAGGTGATTAATTCATAGGTAAATAATTTATTTATTTTGAGTTAAATAAATTAATTTAGTTATGGGATTAATTAATCTTGCTTATGGATGATTATTGTATAGAATGTTTGGATTGATTAATATCTCTGGCATGTTGATCTGTGATGTTCTTTGGTGTGCAATGCTTTGGATTGAGCTGCGATAAATATTTATCTGTGATGAATTGCTGTGTGAATATAATGTTCTGCATTGAATTATAAAAGGTAGATCTTTTGTTTAAACGATCTAAAAATGGAAATTTGTTTAAACCATTCAGAAAGAAAGGTTTTGGGAAATAAGTTGTGACTTAACTAAGACCCAAATATATCCACATGTTTTAAAATAAGCGCTCATTATTCGAAAAGGCCGGGGGAGGACAATAAGTCGCAAAACCATTCCGAATAATGATATGACGGAATGGAATTTCATTTGAAGATGGTGGTTGAAGACCGGGTATTTTCGAGAACGAAAGGATTGCCTGTTGATTGTCTCCGCACTGAGTTGCTCCGGTATAGTGATTTCCCTATGTGATGGGGAGTCCGGTTGAGATTGGGATACCCGGATTTACGAGGACTTCTTTCTTTAATTGGACGAAGTGCCTTCGGTTCCATTCAGACCCAGGATGGACTTGTATGTATATATGTCTGACATTACACTTTGAGATATAAAGCTGGTTTCTATCAAATACATTTCTATTTGGTGGCGGAGAATTTATTCTCTTAGCTTAACACCCTTCTTTGAGACGTACGAGCTTAGAGGTTATGTAGTTGATGGTTACTAGTGATATATTCCCAATTTGGTAAAGTGGCATGCTAAGTTTTGACCATTGGTTGATCGAAGCATGGCTTTTGTGAAAAGCGTAGATTTGTGGGATGAGACTTCATCGAACCTGACACCCCGGGAAATGGTCGAAACAGGAAGGATGCGGCAATGTTATGGGGTTCGCGACCCTAAGGGTATGTGCATTTCCTTCTGGATAAAAAGTGGTATTCTTGTACAGAGTCCGGATATTTTACTTGTGTGGTTGTTTGAATTTATAGGGCCCTAGGTAAAGGTCGGTTACGACCGAGGGATGGCATACTCGTGACAGTTAGTTACCTAGTTACAGAGATAACCTGGCCTTGTGTTGGCAGAGATCAGGTTAGGTTCTCGGGACGTCCCTCCAGAGGCGTATCCATTCAGATAAAGGAAGTTCCTTAGCCTTGGCCATTTGTTGGAAATCCAAACAATCAATACGAGCCCTTTACGGTTTTAGTTGTAGAACCTACCATTTAACATGGTAGCTATAGTAGGCATACTATAATGGTAAGTATGTTGGCTAAGATTAATATTATACTTGCAAAATGTTTTCCACACCATGCACTAATAATAATATCAAAAGGATTTTTGCGTATCAAGCATGTTTAACTACTATAAGGAGAAACCTCACCCATCTGTGCGATTGCATTTAAGTGTGTGTTGAGAGACCTTATGGTAGTTTCATTTTCCAAAAGCATGAATGGATTTCATTTTGTAATTTCTTTTTTTACAAATAACTGTTTTTATGTTTCTCATACCAGTCCCATGACTAACACGGAGTTATTGTTCCCTTTTCTAAACTCTGGGTGCCCCTAATTTTTCACACGGGCAGCCTAGAGTCAGGTTATCTGTAGGTTTTGGAGCTCGTTCAGATAGTAGTTGTAGATTTGGAAGTCTTTGGTTTTGAAGCTTTGGAATGAAGATACAGTATGTTGGACTCGCTCTCTCTCTCTCTTCCTTCTCTGTTTGGAAGATCCATGTTCATGTTATCTTTTCCGCTGTTATGTGTATTCCGCTGTTGTGTTGTATATATTGGCTCTGATGTTTTTCGTCGCTGGTTGTAGAATGTTGTAATCCATGTTGTGTATAAGTAAAAGTTATTTTGTTTCCGCTATGTTTTTATCATCTAACGTGTTATAGCTCCAGCGAATTGGACTCAACTTTTGAATACCGGTGATATATTGGACGTCGATTTTCGAAGGTTGAAGCCTGGGTCGTCACATGTGGTATCAGAGCTAAAGGTTGAGTAAGAACTTTAGCTTTGGAGTATAACTCATTAGGTGACTCATTATAGATAGGGTTAGCAATGCCCTAGAATGAGTATATTCCCTAAGATATCTCGTTTGTATGCCTAAATCCATTTTCTTATTATTTACAGATAGTGAGAATGAGTGTAAGAAGAGGACGTGGTAGGGGAAGGGGGAGTACCACTACAAATGGTCGAGACCCTATAACAACAGCAATGGAAGGAGCAGCTCTTCCTATCCAACCCCAGCCAAATCTGGCAGAATTATATCAGAGTTTCTCAAGACTTGGAGGGAAACCATTCAAAGGCACGGAGACTATTATAGAAGCACAAGCTTGGATTCGATCTTGTGAGAGGATTTTTAAAGGATTGAAATTGGAGAATGATCAAAAGAGGTTGATGGCTTCCTGGCAGCTCTAGGAAGAAGCTTTGGCATAGTGGAAGACCATTACTTTGGCCGAATCGGAAGATGAGTTTACATGGGATAGATTCAAGCAAGTATTTGAGCAGCGATGCATGCCTTCCGCTGTTATTTCCAGGATGTATCAAGAATTTACTGATTTGAAGCAAGGAAATCTATCTTTTGAAGAATACTTAAATAAATTTAACGAGTTATCCCGATTTGGACCTGAATTGGTAAATACCCCTCTAAAGAAGAATGAGAGGTGTATTAAAGGGATGAACAAAAAATTTCATGAAAGCATGACAGGCCATGTGAAGGAGTCTTTCGTTGATTTGGTAGATATGGGATATAGATATGCCACCTTAGATAAACAAGAGATTCCAAAAGAGAAAGGAAGCGGAAGTAATCCAAATTGGAAGAAGATAATGTTTGGATGAAAGAAGCCCAGGCAAGGTAAAGAAAAGAAGGATACTCAGGAGAACATAGCAAAGAATGTCACATGTTTCAACTGTTGGAGAAAGGTCATTACTCAAGTAGTTGCAAGAAGCCCAAGAAGCAAGGGAAGAAGGATCAACCTAAGAAGTTAGGATAGGAAGTCAGGGAATGCTACTATTGCCACAAGCCAGGACACATAGTAAAGAATTCTCGACAATGAAGCAGACTCAGGTAGAAAAGGTATATGCAATCAAGGATGAACCTTCAACCTCAGGAGACGATAAAGGGAAAGGAGTTTTGGAAGGTAATCTTCGTGTTTATGATAAAATTGTTAGAGTTCTATTCGACACTGGAGCCACGCATAGTTTATTTCCCAACAAACCGTAGAAGAGTTAAATCTTGAACCCGAATTCGTAGACGAACCTATTTGTGTGAAGAACCCAGTAGGAGGCCCTACGAATCTTTATTTACATTTTAGAAAGGTTCCTATTTATATTCTCTTCATTAGTTTCCTATCAGCCTTTTTGTTCTTGACTTTAATGAATCTGAAATTTTGCTTGGAATGAATTGGTTAACAAAATATGAAGCTAAATTAGATTGTATCAATAGAATGATTTCGATCAAAGCCAAATTTGGGAATTTTTTTGTGATTTCTTGTGAGGATCCAAGTCCGAAGAGGGACAAGCTAATGTATACTTTAGGGTATCCCGGCTTGAGTTTGGAATCCATACCTATTGTTCGAGAATTTCCTGACGTATTCAAAGAAGTTAAGTCTTTACCTCCGCATAGGGAAATCAAATTTAGAATCGACTTGGTTCCCAATGCCCGTCCAGTTGTGCATGTAAGTCATCAGATGGCACTAAGGGAAAGAGTAGAGCTAGTTAAGCAAACCCAAGATTTACTGGAGAAAGGATTTATACAGCCTAGTCATTCCAGTTGGGGTTCAGCTGTGGTATTTGTAACTAAGTCCGATGGATCTTTGAGATCGTGCGTAGATTATCATGATCTTAATAAGTTAACCCTTAAGAATAAATTTCCTTTACCCAGAATTGACGACCTGTTCAATCAATTGCATGGTGCTCGATTCTTTTCCAAGATTGACCCAGCCTAAGGATTCCATCAGCTGAGAATTACGGAAGATTGTATTCATTTGACTGCTTTTAGAGTTCTCGATACATTCTACGAATGGTTAGGTATGCCCTTTGGACTAACCAATGTATGACCTGATGACTCGAGTATTTCATGAAGTATCGAATAAGTTCGTTCTCGTATTTATTGATGATATTCTGATTTATTCCAAAACTGAAGAAGAGCATGCCGAACACTTAAAAATATTTTCGGAAATATTGAGGAGGAATATTTTCTTTGCCAAGTTTTTAAAATGTCATTTTTGGGTTAAAGAAGTTAGATTTTTGGGACATATTGTAACAGAAGAAGGAATTTCTGTAGACCCTGGTATGGTTTCCGCTATCCTAGATTGGAAGCAACCCACAACTCCAAAGGAGCTTAGAAGGTTTTTGGGATTAGCTGGATATTACCGAAAATTTGTCCAGGATTTCTCTAAGCTAGCCAATCCATTAACTAAGCTGACTAAGAAGAATGCTAAATTTATTTGGACTCCAAAGTTTGAGGAAGCGTTCGAGGAATTGAAGAAAATGTTGACCACTACTCTCGTTCTTGCTATTATTAATGAAAATAAATATCTACCTGTTTACACTGATGCATGGTTGTGAAGGAGCAAGTGCTGCTCTAATGCAAGAGGGTAGAGTGATTGCCTACGCAAGTAGACAATTGCGACCACATGAGAAGAACTATCCGACACACGATCTTAAGCTTTTGGCAGTTATCTTTGCTTTGAAAATATGGCATCATTATCTTCTGGGTGAAAAATTTGAATTGTTCACTGACCATAAATCTTTCAAATACCTCTTTACCTAGAAGGATTCGAATCTAAGACAGCAATGTTAGTTGGAATTCCTAGTGTCATACGACCTGGATATTCAGTATACACCTGGTAAAGCCAACATGGTAGATGATGCTTTGAGTAGAAGACATGCTATTCTTGCTTATCTTGTTGTCACCCCTACTCTTCTTGAGAAGATTGCTAGTAAGCAAAAAGAAGGCAAGTTTCTTCAAGAAATTCAGGGAAGAATACGTCGAGGCGAAGATTTCAGCTTTGAAAATGATAATAGTGGAATTATAAGGTTGAAAGGGAAGATTTGTGTCCTAGACATCCCAGATCTAAAACGAGAAGTATTGGACGAATGTCATAGATCCAAGTTTAGTATCCATCCAGGAGTTAACAAAATGTATCGAGATATTAAGAGGACCTTATGGTGGAAAACGATGAAGAGAGATATATCCATTTATGTTAGTCATTGTGCAACTTGCCAACAATTAAAGAGTGATCAGATGAAGATGGCAGGATTACTCCAACCACTGGAAGTGCCCAAATGGAAATGGGACCAAGTGTATATGGATTTCATAGATGGTTTGCTACGAACTCGGAAGGGTAATGAGGCGATTTGGGTTATTCGAGATCGTCTGACCAAGACTGCCCACTTTATCCCAGTTAATCCACTTGAATGACAGCGAGTTTGGCAGAGTTATATGTGAAGTAGATTGTTCGACTCCATGGAATACCAAGTAATATAGTGAGTGATCGCGACCCGATCTTCACTAACAAATTTTGGGAGGAATTTCTAGCCGCACTAGGAACCAAGTTGAACTTCAGTACTGCTTACCACCCGCAGTCCGATGGGAAAACTAAGAGAGTAAATCGAATCTTGGAAGATCTTTTGCATGCTTGTATTCTTGATTTTGGAGGTTCATGGGAGGACTATTTGCATTTGGTTGAGTTTTCATATAATAATAGTTATCAGGCCAGTATTGGAATGGCTCCTTTCAAACCATTATATGGTCGTCCTTTTAGATCACCTGCATGTTGGATTAAGTTGGGTGCTAGGCTTGTTCATGGTTCGTACATGATAAGGGAAGCTTCTGAGAAGATTGATTTCATTCGGAAGAAGTTGAAAACTGCTCAAAGTCGACAGAAAAGTTACGCCGACCACAGGAGGAGAACTTTAGAATTCCAGGTTAGAGATTCAGTTTTCTTAAAGGTTTCTCCAATGCATGGAGTTTTAAGGTTTGGAAAGACTGGTAAGCTGGCACTGCGATATATAGGTCCTTTTCCTATACTTAAGAGGATTGATCCTTTGGCTTATCGATTACAGTTACCTAATTGGTTAGTTGGCATGCATAATGTGTTCCATGTTTCACACCTTCGGAAGTATGTGCACGACCCAGATCATATCATTGAGGAGGCCACTCAACAGGATTTGGAAATCACACCTAACTTGGCAGTGAAAAGAGAACCATTGAAGATTATTAGTCGAGATGAAAAGCAGTTAAGGAATAAAGTGGTGAAATTGATGAAAGTACAATGGAGGTGGAGATCCAAATGATTGCATTTGTGAAACGGAGGAAAGCATGCAGAAGTCCTATCCTAAGTGTAGAGTGGATATTTCGGATTGAGCTGGTAAGCCATTTCTCTATCTTTTTATGTGTTCATATGTACTTTATTTGTCTCCCTATCTATCAAATTTCAAGGATGAAATTTTCTTCAGGGGGAATTTATGATGATCCCGTTTTGAAGCCAAATTTAATTTAGTAATTAATATAATTTTTTGAATTAATTTGTGAATTAGTTTGAAATTTTTTAAAATAAATTGGATATGTGCTTGTTTATATATATATATATATATATATATATATATATATTGTAAACAAAATTTTGACTTGAAATTCAAAAATAAATATCTTAAAAATAAATTGGATTTAAAAAACTAGTGTATATATATGTGATTATTAATAATGTATAATTAGTTTGAAATCATTTTCTTTTAAGATTATATAAATATAAAAAAGGAAAAGTTTAAAAATAAAAAAATAAAACACAAATTAATATAAAATTAAAATGAAAATATAATATAAAAGTTATATAAAAACATTTTTAAGCTAAAAATACATGCATATAACAGGTGCAACTATTTTGTCATGCATAATAACAAGTGTTATGATTTTCTTTTATTTTTAAAAATAAGTAAACAAGAATATATATACATCGTTACCCTTCTCTTTCCATTTTTCTTTCATTCAAAAAAAATTTATTCAAAATAAAAAAAACCTGAGAAAAGAAAAAAACAACCTCTTTCAATCTAAAAATTTGAATCAAGCAAAGTTCAAAATCAATTCCAGTTGCAAGGATTCAAGAGCAAATTAATTTCCAGTTTTCAAGTCAAAGCAATCTCAAGTTTTCAAAGTTTTCAAATTCAAAAGCAATATCCAGGCTTCTCTATTTTTCAAATCTGTGAGTAAACTTCTTTAAAAAAACCTTAATCTGATCTATAACCTGATGCATGCGATGATCATTGAAGTTATGATGGGATATATACTTTGCATGAATGTATACAATGATTGCGTGTGTGTGTGTGTGTATATGAAGATTATATGTGTGCTTGTCTGTACATATGAATATATTGCCTCTGTTCTAAGAATACAAGGTACAAAACAATTTCAACATTCAATTCATCTTCCCCAAATCTCTTTTAGCTGATGTTGCTTAAATAAAAAGTGTATCAATCAACAAGATATTAATTTTAAAAATGGTTTCCAGTGTTTATATTAAGTAATTATTTCAAAAATAGGAGATTACAGTAATTGTCAACACAAGTCAGAAAATCAAATGTATGGAAATCATGTTTTGATTCTACAACCGGATTCGTATTTAAAAATGATGAATTTTGTTATAGATATTATAATTTTTAAGTTTGGGGTTCTTGAGAATTCGCGAGTTGATCGGTTTTGGGACTTTCGTTGATTTTTGGCGATCGGCAAAGTGATGGGTATCGGGGTCGTTGTTGGAGCATGCTTGGAGGTCAGGGACCTCGGCAAAAATGATCGGAGAATTTTTCGATCATCATGGTGGCGGAAAGTGTCTTTGTGGGGTTTAAACCCATTTTTTGGTCGATGTCGGAATTTGGGTTGCTGCAGCGTCCTCAATGCACCGGACTTGATCGGTATGGGGGAATCGATGCGTGGTTGATCGGCGAAGGGTTGGTCGGAGTTGCGAGATCTCTGATGACATGAGGCGGTGGGTCGAGGTGAATTTGGATGATGTAGTTTTGTTCCAGTTGAACCCATGTTGCTTGAATTCAATTTTCGAATTTGTTCAAAGTATTGGTGGTCGGAATCAAAGGAGGAGGCTGCAGCTGACTTGCCGACGATGGCAGTGGTGATCAGAGAGCTGGTGTTACCTGGAGGTTTGACCAGGCAACTAAGGACTCAGTAATCTCGTTCGGCACCTATGGTCGATCGGCATTGAAGGCCGTTCGGCATGACAAAATGGTTCGGCAGTCAAGAGCGTTCGGCATTAGAAGAACGCTCGGCATAAAGGAACGCGCGACATTTAGGAGCGTTCGGCACTAGAAAGTGCTCGGCTTCCAGAATCGTCTGGCACATATGATTCGTTCGGCATTAATGAACGCTCAGCATTTAGAACGTTCGGCATTAGAGAACGCTCAACATTCAGGAACGTTCGGCATGCGAGAGTGCTCGGCATGCGAGAGCGTTCGGTATTGAGAGACATTTGGTATTGAATATCGAATGGCATCTGTGGATGTTCGGCATGGCAGAGTCATTCGACACTCCATACTGTTCGGCGTCACTTCGTTCGGCATGGCAGAGTCATTCGGCACTTCATACTGTTCGGCATCACTTCGTTCGGCACAAACGCCTCATTCGGCATTCATGTTGTTCGGCATCACATCGTTCGGCACAAATGCCTCGTTCGGCATTCAGATTGTTCGGCATCACTTCGTTCGGCACAAATGTCTCGTTCGGCATTCAGGTTGTTCGGCATCACTTCGTTTGGCACAAATGCCTAGTTCGGCATTCAGGTTGTTCGGCATCACATCGTTCGGCATTTATGTCTTTCTCGGCATTTTGTCGTTCAGCCTCTCTGGGTCGGCACACAGAGATCACTCCTTTTGGGCCGAGATACTAAGCAACTAGGCCCACCAGGGAAGTCCAACCTACCTTTGTCTATAAATAGAGAGGCAGGGGCACAGTGAAATGGACCTTTTTTCGAGAACACCGGGGAGACTCTGCCGCATTCAAGACTCATTCAAGACTTAATATTTTTTGCTTAGCAATTGTATTTGAGTGATTGACATACAGATTGTATCTGTAATCGACTATTGAGAAAAGAATTAAAGATCTACCTTAAAGTGGGCGTAGGCAATTACGCCGAACCATCATAAATTTGGTGTTCACTGTTTCTGCATTTAAATTTACGTATTGTCTTCTGTTTAACTTTACTTTCTTCATTAATCTCTGTACACAATCTCTCTTAAGGGTGTTAGTGACCAATTCTGGTGTTAACATTTTGGTGCTTTCATTGAGAATCAAATTCTCAGGACGATAGGATCTACTTTGCAGCTATTGAATTGAAAAATCCCCTGAAGGAGATCCAAATCATTCACAAGACATCTGTAGATTTTACTCAGAGTTACAACCAACAACTCTACTATAGGGAGACCACGAACTAGATCGGCCTCTCACAACGCAGATGTCCATGAAACTGCTTGTGTACAACAGATGGGACCTAGCAACCAACCAGCAATTCAAGGCGCAGGAACCTCCACCCAGAACCAAGCGGAGGTCGTTTCCCGAACAGAGTTCAACGACTTGATAAGAGAACTCAGGGAAAGTAGAAGGAAACTTGCTGAACAGATTCAAGACAGCACTAATCTCATGACTCAGCTTGCCCAGCAGCAGCATCAGAATGTTGGAAGTAGTCCTGCTCCTTAATCTGAATCTGATAGCTCAACCTCAACTGATGAACCTCCTAGGCGTAGGCTCCGTAAGGATGAAGCTACACAAGCAGGTGCCACTGATCGATCCACCAGGAATCAGGCACATGATGAGACCAGACGCTCGGATCACCAAGACCCAAATCAAGCGAGATGCCAACCCGCACTGTCCCGTGGAACGGAACCAAACCTCCCACCCTCCATACAAACTCCGGACTTATCAGCCATGGTCAGGCAGTTGATGAGAGAGAACCAAGGCCTGGCCAACGAAGATTGGGGAGTGTCTAGAAGTCATGCTCCCTTCGCAGATGTTATCCTACGGGCTGAGTACCCCAAGAAATTCAATATGCCGACTATTTCAGCCTATGAAGGGAAGACTAACCCTAGGCAACACATGATGAGGTACGAATGGATGATGGATTCGTCAAGGTCAAATGACGCAATTAAGTGTAGGTGTTTCCCAATCACTCTGTCCGAAATTGCCACTATGTGGTTTACTCGGCTTCCTCCATGATCCATATCCAACGTCGACGAGTTGGCGAAGAAATTTGTTGAACAATTTAGGATACATGCTACCCGTCCAAAGGACGTTATGTCATTATCAAGCGCAATCCAAGCTCCAGGAGAGTCTTTGAAAGCATACTTACAGAGGTTTCATGTTGCCGCCACTGAAATTAGAAATCCTAACAACCACGCGATTTTGATGGCGGTAATGCGTGGTTTAGATCCAGACTCGGAGTTTGGAGATTGGTTGGCGGGAAAGCCCCCAGCTACGTTGGAACGATTCTATTCCAAAGCTCATCAGTTCATACGAAGCGAGGAGGCTCGATGGATGAGACGAGATATGGCACCAGGGCCTGTTCAGGAGACTGTGAAAAGTAACATCGCCGTGAAGCATTCCGGAGATAGTTCGGGAAAGGTTCAAGTCAACGTCCAGAACAAGCCTGGGCAGACCGAAGGATACGGAGGTGGAAATCCCAGAAAGAAAAGAGAAGCAGGGAAATGGAAGTCAAGGATTCCGACCTACAATGAATACACCCCGCTGAATACTTCTCTTGAAAACATTTACCTATCTACCTGTAACACCTTTGAATACAGAAAGCCATGCCCAAAGGAGTCCACTGAAGAATAGAAACGGACAGGGAAGTATTGTCGCTTCCATGAGACCCATGGGCACAACACTGAGAAGTGTAGACACCTCCATGACGCCATAGAAAAGTTAATCAGACAGAAAAAATTGCAGGAATTTGTCAAAAATCCGCAAGATGGAAGGCAAGGAACATCAGACCCCGGATGCGGGCCGGCTCCACGCCAACCAGAACAACCTGCTCGGACTATATGTAGATTGATTATAAACACTATTGTCAGAGGACCTCATCCTGCAGACAGGAATTGGCAGGAGGTGGAACGATATGCTACCTCCTTGAGGCATGCTGATTACGAATGTTGTTCGAATGTGGAAGATGGAACCCCATAAAGCAACAACGCATGATGACTGACGATATAGTGTTTTGGAGTCGAGACGCGGACAAGGTGGAGGCTCCTACTATCAACTCGATGGTTATATCTGCAACAATCAGGCCAGCTTACGTGAAAAGAGTCCTGATTGATTGTGGAAGGTCTGTTAACATCATCTTCAAGAAGGCTTATGACCAAATGAAGATGGAAACGAAAGATTTGAAACCATGCAAAGCCCGTATCCACGGCTTTAACGGTGCTGCAACCGACGCGATGGGGTATATAGAGCTACCAGTTGAACTGGGGGAAGGTGAGCGTAGGAGAGTGTGAGTCCTACCGTTCATAGTAATGGATGTTGACTCTCCATACAATGTCTTTTTGGGTCGTCCAGCCTTGGTAGAGTTTAGGGCTGCTTTGGTCCCATAGTGTTTAACATTAAAATTTCCGACAGACAAAGGAGTCAGTGTTGTACATGGTGATCAGGCGTCCGGTCGCGCATTTTATATGGCGGAATTGAGAGAAGCTCAACGGAGAGAGAAGGGAAAGGTTGCGGACAGCTCCATGTGCATCCTAAAGATTGATGATTACAAGTAGTGCCCGAGCCCTGGCTCGGGCAGCATTCTCGGATCCTTATGGACATACATCCGAGAGAAGATGATGGGGAACCCAGGGAAATGAATGCAGCACCGGCTGAGCTAACAACCGACATCCCAGTCAGCCGGAATGACCCATCACGAGTTCTTAAGATTGGATCACAACTCGACCCCTCGGTGGCCGAGGATCTTACTGATTTCCTCCGGACGAATCTGGACGTTTTCGTTTGGACACATTCTGATATGTGCGGGATTTCTCCAGCAATTGCGAGTCACATGTTGAACATAGACCCAAAACACATTTCCGTAAAACAGAAAAGGAGATGTATGGACCCGGAGAGGTCCGTGGCTCTCAAAGAGGAGGTGGACAGACTCAAAGCCAATGGGTTCGTCCGCGACATCCACTACCTTGAATGGGTATCTAACCAAGTGCTAGTGAAGAAAGCAGATGGAAAATGGAGAACTTGTGTTGATTACTCCGATCTGAATAAAGCATGCCCGAAGGATAGTTTCCCTTTACCTAGAATCGACCAGCTCGTCGACTCTACCGCCGGACATGAATTATTGTCATTTATGGACGCGTATTCAGGCTACAATCAGATCTCGATGCACATTCTAGACCAAGAGCACACCAGTTTTGTCATGAATATGGGGCTATATTGCTATGTAGTAATGCGCTTTGGATTGAAAAACGCAGGAGCAATTTATCATCATCTGGTGAATCGAATGTTTAAAGACCAAATCGGTAAGACGATGGAAGTCTATGTGGATGACATGCTCGTGAAGTCACGACAGTCAAACGACCACATTCGAGACTTGGCAGAAATGTTTGATATACTCACACATTATGGTATGAAGATCAACCCCTTGAAGTGATCTTTTGGTGTGGCATCAGGAAAGTTCTTGGGTTTCATTGTGAATGCACATGGAATTGAAGCTAACCCGGAAAAGATTCAGGCTATTTAGAACATACGAGTGCCCAGAACTATAAAGCAAGTACAAAGCTTGAATGGAAAGGTGGCAGTGTTGATCTGATTCATATCCAGAGCCATAGATAAATGCATTCCCTTCTTCGACGTGATTAAGAAAGGAAAAAGGAATTTCGAGTGGACATCCGACCGTGAGGAAGCATTTCGAGCTCTGGTAAGGCATTTGGAGAGCCGCCGGTGCTATCGAAACCAATCGACCATGAAATGCTGTATGTATACTTGGAAGTATCCCAGCACGCTATCAGTACGGCTCTGGTTCGCGAGGAGGACCGAGTTCAAAAGCCAGTATATTATGTCAGTAAACGCTTGATGTGGGTAGAAAGAAATTATCCCAAGATCGAGAAATTAGCTTATTGCTTAGTGATTTCATCACGCAAGCTTCGCCCATACTTCCAGGCACACTCAATCAATGTTTACACCGATCAACCCCTGCGACAGGTACTCTAACGACCGAAAACTTTTGAAAGGATGTTAAAATGGAATATCGAATTAAGTCAACTCGATATTACTTACTTACTACGAAAGGCAATACAGGGAAAAGCGCTAGCGGATTTCATCGCTGAATTCACCATGACAGACGAATCAAATGGCTGCAATGTCATACCTCCCGTCCGATGGAAGATGTACACCGATGGGGAATCTAACGACTGTTGTTCGGGGGTTTGCATAGTTCTGATAACTCCTGAAAACCGATCAGTTTGCTACGCTTTGAAGCTCGAATTCATAGCAACAAATAACGAAGCCGAGTATGAAGCGTTGATTGCTGGCTTAGGACTCGTCAAAGAACTGGGAATAAGATCGGTTGAAATCTTTTGCGACTCGCAACTGGTGGTGTATCAAGTGCGTGGAGACTACCAAGAAAGGGGGCAGAGACTTGCCCCATATTTGGCCCAAGTTCTGGAGCTGGTAGCGAATCTCGAATATTATGATATTTCACATGTTCCGCGCGAACAGAACAGGGCAGCTGATTCATTGGCAAAATTCGCAAGCACTGGTGATGCACAACAGATGGGATTTTTTCCTGTCGAAACCTTACATGTTCCGAGTATAAATATGATGGAGGTAGATTTCGTGTTAGAAACAGAAATCGAAAAGGAATCATGGATGACCCCATTCAAGCAGTACTTTTTACACGGGGCCATACCCAAAAGAAGGAGCGAAAGATGACAAGTCATTCGTAAGGCTTCTCGTTATGTAATGCAGGATGGAATAATGTATCGGAGGGGATTCTCAACCCTATTACTCCGATGCATTGCCCATGACGAGATAAAACGAGTCCTGAAGGAAGTCCATGAAGGTGAATGTGGCGACCATACCGGAGGGCAGACGTTAGCAAAGAAAATCCTCTACGGTGGATACTATTGGCCAACTGTAAATCGGGATGCCACAAACTACGTGAGAAGATGTGACAAATGTCAGAAGTATGCAAAAATCCCAACAGCTCCGCCGATGAAACTAGCACAAATGGTTAGTCCTTGGCCATTTGCAATATGAGGAATCGACATAGTCGGTTCCTTGCCTCTATCCAAAGGTGGTGCAAAATACGCGATTGTTGCGGTCGATTACTTTACCAAGTGGGCAGAAGCAGAACCTTTGGCCACTATCACCACCAAAAAGGTCATTAATTTCGTTGTACGGAATATTATATGCCGTTTTGGCCTTCCACGAACCATCGTCGCTGTAACAACCCGGAATTTTTGACATCATATTTTAAATAAATATTTAATCTAATTTAAATTAAATACAAGCTTCTCAAATTATAAACTAATGAGATCTTAATCATTTACCAGTTATATATGTGACTGTAAAGAAAATTTTGGATTTGAAAATATAAAATGCAATCTTTTAAAATTATTTATAACAGAATCTCTCTTATTCAATAAAAATCTAAGACTCTATATTTTTATTCTTTGATAATATACGTATGAATATAATTGTAGTTTTAAATGATAATGCTTAAAATTAAACAATCATATGAATATTAAACATGGAAATCTAAAACATAAGTATAAAACAATATGAAGGGTTATAAACATAATCATACAAAACAAGTATAAAACATAATTATAAACTATAAAATGTAACTAAAGAGATAAATATAAAAATACAAATTATAACTTGAAATATAAAAATACAAATATATGTTATGAATCAATGTTTGATAATTAAACTACAAATAGGATAAATTTAGAAATCATAACCATAATAATTATACATGAACAATATAAATAAAATAAAATTAATATACTAACAATGACTATGTTAAGTTTACTCAATATATATATAGGTAAGTTAGCCTAAAACATTAACCTGTGAAACCCATTTATACAATACAAATTTTTTAATAAAGATCATATCAAGTTGCCGTTGAAACTAGTGTGCAAAGGAGTCAAGTATACAAGTTACATGTAAAATATTTTTTATGCATAATTTGTATACACATATGTACAACAATCAAAATGTCTTTGTCCAGAAAAAAATATAAAATAAAAATAAAACTTATGTGCTGCTGTAAGTTAATTGGCATAAGAAAACAAAGTTTTTCACTTCAATATTATAAAAACAAATCTTTGTCTTGTTCAAAAATAAACAAGAATCAGTAAACATTAATTACATGTTATCATAAATGAAGCATAAGCATTAAATTAGCACAACTTCTTGTTTAAGCAAGTACAACAGCCGAAATTTCTGAGATGATTTCCTTCTGTAGTGTATAATACTTAGCCAATTAAAAAGCATGACAATACAAATAAAAATTTCCAAGATACAACCTATATTATTCAATTACTTCTATATATATCCATCATACTTTTATGTTCGTTTATAAAAACTTAACAAAAACCTAAAAGCAAACCTGAGAAACAAAGAAGGAAGGAAGATAAACATTATTGCTTTGCAAAATTAATTATAATTCAAAAACAAAAAAACAAAAGGAAGGCTTTCAGGAATAAAAACCTGCAGTGTTCTTCATCAACACCTTGCTTTCTGTTTAAGTTTTACCTGGTGAGTAAACATCTTAATCTTAAAGTTTAAATTGGGCAATTAGTTTTAAACTTTGTGTATGATGTATGATGTAAAGATATGGATCTAAAAGGCTCTCTGGAAAATATGTTCATGATGCTCTTTAATAGTTTAGTTCTGGACAAAGAATTTAAAGAATAATAAGACATTTTCTTATATAATATCCTAGGCTTGAATTGATAGATAAGGTAGGTTGATTAAAGCTTTAAATTTAAACCTGACATGAATCTTCAGGCATCACAGTGATTGATGAAACCTGTCTACATAGTTTTAAGTAAGAAGTAAAATTCAAAGCTAAAAATTCGAAAATTCTAATTTGTGAATTCGATAACATATTTTGATTTCATACTCAAAGTTAGGATTTTTAAAACGAAAACAATGATTTTTAATTTAAAATTGAAGGTGTTGTTCGAAAATGAGTCTAAAGTGAATTTTCATCAGTTCCTGGTGATTTAACATAAATTAGATGTTGAAATTATTATTGGAGCTAGCTTAGTGATTGTAGAATTCAGGAAAAATGCAAGAAGATTTTTCTATTGTGTATGTTGTTTAGTCGAATTCAAAATAGGGCTTAGTTCGAGTTTTCTGATGGGTATGTTTGCTCGATGATTTCATCATCATGGGACGATCGAGCTGGGAGTGTTTTTGAGGGATGAATGGGGATGACGTCAGCGAGGCGTGGCAGGAATCGCGACTCTAACGGTGGTCGACGCTAGGAGGAAGAAGCGTTTTCTCTTCAGTTGTTCGAGTTACAGTTCGTGCTTCAGGTCTTTTTTGGATTTTGAAGATTTCGTGCAAAGTTGCAGTTTGATTACGATTCTAGGGATGAATCGTGATTTGTAGGTGATAGCGTGGGTCGCCGGAGGCGAAGCGAACCACCGTGCACGTGCACGGTGGCGAGGAGATGTTTGTTGGTCTGATTGGGTTGGCGCGTGCTCGTACTCGTGATTTTTTGGATGTTGCTTCGGGATTGCCATCGAGTCGCTTGCGTGAGTTATGCGTTGCAGTTTCATTTATAACTTAAACTAAAAAAAAGAGAAAGAAAGAAGAAAAAGAACAGACAAAAGAAGAAGATGGGAAGAAGAGGGAGATGCAGGGAAAAGCACGGGGGAAAACTCGAGACTGTCTCGAGTAGAAGTGATGCTGACTCGGTCCACTTTCGTTGTTTCGTCTAATACCTTTTAGTATGTTTATTAACAAGTTCAACAGTAAATAAAATTAGTTAGTCTAAAGTAAATAATTGATTTAAAATTATTAAAAGTATGGTTTGTAAAGGGTAATTAATTGGTATAAAGTAATTAGAATGTAAATTAATTTATACATGAAATTAAATTAATAACTTTTAATTAAATCTGTAATTAGGAATTAATCTTGAGTTTTATCAGTTTAACTTAAGAAAATTTAATTAATTACTTAAGGTTAATTAATAAATGAATGGTAATTAACTTAAGTGATTAATTAAGGATTATAAATAAAATTGATAATAAATGATTAAGTAAATAATTTGTGATAATTAAATAAGTAATTAATTTTTAATAAGGAAGTTATTAATTAATAATTAAGAATAAATTAATTAACTGGGTAATTAAGTAATAAATAATTGAATAAAAGTTGAGTAATTGTATAATCAAATTAAAGATTAGATCATTAATAAATTAATAATTAATGATTAACTAAGTAATTAATTGATCATTAATAAGTTAATTAATCAGTAATTAATTAAGCAGAATAAAATAGTTTATTCTTAAGCAATCAATTAAGTTAAGTAAACCAAACTGTTTTGGTATGAATTGATAATCCCGTTTGATTGACTTTGATATCTGTTAAATGATATTCTATGATATGTTGTAATATATTCTGAATATATCTGTGATGACAATGTATGATTTATTTGTGATATCTTTTATGTGAATTCTTAATATTGAATTGAATTGTTAAGTTAAATAGACAACTTGGCCCTTAAAATGGCGTTTGGATTCCGATGAGATCGGGATCGGAAGAATCAGTTTTGATTCTCCAAAAACCACATCGATCCAAATTAAATGATAGGTCGTGACTTGTCAATTGGTGATCGAGATGGTATTTCAGAATGCAAGGGTTATCGTCGTTAACTCTGAGGGTGATTCCAAAATGAGTGTAACGAGATAATGCCTTCGGTTTCGTTCGAACCCGGAATGAATATGGATTGAATGCTTTCAACACATCGTCAGGCGGACGAGGAGCATTCTAAGAATAATGTTCAATAAAGGTAATCGTAGCCTCAAGCCTCATCAACCGGGAATGGCTAAAACAGGAGAGATGCAGCAAGGTTAGGTGGGTCATGCCCAAGCAGGATAAGATATTCCCCTGTCTAGATGTCCCTTTTTATTTCGGCTGTGTGAGCAGTTGTTGGCCACAACTGCGGGGTTATCTTGTTCAGGACTGTTCAGTAAGGAATGGTTCCGGCCTTGTATTATAGGAGGTCGGGAGTGATCCTCGGTACGGTGATCTATTCCCCGTACTGTGACGGGCGGTACCCCAGTAACCCTGCCATTGTTGGAAACCCATTTTTCCTTTGAGACCCTACGGTTTTGATTTGTGTTACCCACTTTCGTCGCTAGTAGCTGGAATTTAATGAATGAAACAATTTTGTCTATTTTCTATTTACTTGAAAACCCTAGACACTATTATAGTATCACCGAATTTCCTATATAATGTTTTGGTTAGCGTAAGGTAAAAACTTACCCGTATTTATGTGTAGGGAGTCTTACGTGATACCTTTATTTCAAATGATTTTCAAAGTTAAACAATTTTAAACCGTTTACTCACACCAGACCCATGTTTGACCCGGAGTTTATTTTTTGTTTTTCATAAACTCTTGGGTACTCAAATTTTTATGAGTAGCCAAGTGATAGGTATTGAAAGTGTTGATTTTATGGAGAAGCTCTTTTGGGAAAGAAGACCATACGTATGTACTTATATATGTAGTTCCGCTTTGTAGCTAGTGTATGCTGTATTTTGGATGTATGTATGGACATATATGTATATGACAGTCCTATTGTACGATATTGTATGACTCTGATGTATGTATAACTATGTAATAGTTATGTCATGTATTATATTTTGTTCCATTCCGTTGTGAGATTCTGATGTTGTTATTCTTTCTTTATATTCTTTTCTATTTCTATCCCTTTCTTTCTTAATGATGATACGTCTTTTTGGGGGTTAGAAAGTTGGGTCGTCACGGTTGGTATCAGAGCGCTAGGTCGAGCGAGTACCTAGGCTCTTGTGTTATATTTATCTTGAGAGTGCGTATTTGTATTTTGATATAATTATATATATCTATCTAAATTTGTTGAGTTACCTGTTCAGGTGACCGACATGAGTTCCGGAAGAAGAGGTAGAGTTAGGGCCAGTACTTCAACAGATGATGGACGGAGTCAAAATGCTGGTGAGGCTGTCAATCCAGTACCGCCTCAAGTTAGTTTTGCAGCTTTATGCAATGATTTCAAAAATCTCGGAGGCCAACCATTCAAAGGTTCAGAATCAATAATTGAAGTCCAAGCCTGGCTACACTCTTGCGAACGTATTTTCAAGAGCATGAAATTGTCTGATGAGCATAAAGACAAATGGCATCGTGGCAATTGCAGGGTGGTGCAGCAGCATGGTGGGATTCAACAATTGCAAATATTTCTATAGATGACATTTCATGGGACAGATTTAAGGAGTTGTTTGAAGGGAAGTTTATGCCGACGGCACGGAGGACCCAATTGTATCAGGATTTTCTGTATTTGAAGCAAGGTAGTATGTCTATTTCGGAGTATGAAACCAGATTCAACGAACTCTCTTGTTATGGACCAGGACTCATCGATACTCCTCTTAAAAAGAATGAGAAATTTGCGCAAGGATTGAGGCCTGAATTCCATGGAAAATTGACGGTGCTTTTGAAAGGACCTTTTTTGATTTGATTAATATGGCATTGAGATATGAAAGTTTGATGAGTAAGAAACCGGTGGCTCCAGTTGTAGCTTTAGGTGGGAATTTCACTAATCCGAATAAGCGAAAGTTCGATCCCAAATGGAGGAAGCCGAATAAGAAGAAACCTGGGAATAATAACTGACCCCGCAAATGCTATATTTGTCAACAGGAAGGACATTTGGCAAATAAATGTCCTAGAAAAGGATTCCAGCAGCAGCAACAGCAACCGCATCAGAGTGGCCCAGGATCATCTATGGTACAGAGATCATTGTGCTTTAATTGTCATCAACCAGGACACATGATCAAGAATTGTCCACTTCTACAAAGGGCACCTCAGAATAAAGTTTTTGCTTTGGAAGTCGGACCATCTTCTTCTTCGATGGGCAAAGGAGTATTAGAAGGTACTTTACTTTTAGATGGGAAATATATTAAAGTTTTGTTTGATTCGGGTGCTTCCTTGAGTTTTATTTCTTTGGACTCTGTTGAAAAGTTCTTTCTTACCCCTAGTTCTGTAGACAGTCCTATCTTGGTATCTAATCCTATAGGAGGGGTGACCAAATTAGACACTATCTGTAAGGACTTGAAGATCTCTTATCTATCCCACAGTTTTTCTTGTGAACCGTATGTATTGAATTTTAAGGGATTTGATCTTATTTTGGGAATGGATTAGCTGGATAAGTATAGAGCAATTTTGAATTGTGATGAAAGAACAGTTTCGTTGGAAACTGATCTGGGTAGAATTGCCAGAGTGTCATGTGATAATTCTGGGATTCACTTGAGCAGTCTTTTGCATGGAATTGAGACTTCTGAAGAGAAGATTGAAGACATCGATGTGGTTCAAGATTTTGCTGATGTATTTGAAGAAGTTAAGTGTCTTCCACCACATCGAGAAATAGAGTTCGGTATTGATTTGATTCCAGGAGCTGTGCCGGTGATTCGGCTCAGTAGGAGAATGGCTCCTAGGGAGAGAGAAGAGTTGATTAAGCAGACTCGGGATCTTTTAGAGAAGGGGTTGATTAGACCCAGTTTTTCTTGTTGGGGTTCGGCGGCAGTGTTTGTAACCAAATCGGATGGATCATTGAGGTTCTGTGTGGATTATAGAGAATTGAACAAAGTGACTATCCATAATAAATATCCTCTCCCTCGCATCGATGATCTTTTTGACCAGTTGCATGGTGCTTCTATCTTTTCTCAATTGGATCTAGCTTCAGGTTTCCATCAGTTGAGGGTAGCTGAAGACAGTGTTCCCTTGATTGCATTTAGGGGACCGAATTATTTCTATGAGTGGTTGGTTATGCCTTTAGGGTTAACCAACGCTCATGCCTACTTCGTTGACCTCATGAACCGAGTCTTTAGGGATGTGTTGAATAACTTCATGCTGGTATTCATTGATGATATCTTGGTCTACTCCAAATCCGAAGAAGAACACATGGAGCATTTAAGGATTATATTGGAGACTCTGAGGAAGCATGTGCTGAAGGCAAAGTTTTCAAAGTGCCATTTCTGGAAATCGGAGGTTAAATTTTTAGGGCACATTGTTTCTGGTGAAGACATTTCTGTAGACCCAGCGAAAGTTGAAACTATTCTGGAATGGAAACAGCCAGAGACACCGACGGAAGTTCGTAGTTTTCTGGGATTGGCTGGCTACTACAGGAAATTTATCAGGGATTATTCCAAGATTTCTTCACATTTGACTAAGCTGACTAGGAAAGGAGCGAAATTCAAATGGACACCCCAATGTGAAGAAGCTTTCTAGGAATTAAAGATAAGGTTAACTAGTGCACCAGTACTTGCTATTCCGGATGGGAAGAGCAAATTCGAGGCTTATACTGATGCTTGTATGGTGGGTTTGGGAGCAGTTCTGATGCAGAACGGAAGGGTTATCGCGTATGCTAGTAGGCAATTGAAGCCTCACGAGAAGTACTACGCTACGCACGATCTTGAACAGCTAGCCATTGTTTTTGCTTTGAAAATTTGGAGGCATTATGTTTTGGGAGAGAAATTCGAATTGTTCACGGATCACAAACCATTGAAATATCTTTTCTCTCAAAAAGATCTTAATCTGAGACAGCAGCGGTGGATTGAATTTCTTGCATCCTATGATTTGGATATTTTGTACACTCCGGGAAAAGTGAATGTCGTAGCTGATACTCTCAGTAGAAACGCGGTTCTATCTCTTTTGGAAGTAGTTCCATCTCTTATTGAAAGGATCTGAAGCAAGCAAGAATCTGATAAGATATTGAGGAGGATCATTAAAAGAGTCAGAAAAGGTCAGTGTCCCAGTTTTGAAATTGATGGCCAAGGAACATTAAGGATCAACGAGAGAATCTGTGTTCCAAATGATAGGAATCTAAGGCAGGAAGTGTTGTCTGAAAGTCACCGCTCCAAATTGAATATTCATCTGGGAATTTCGAAGATGTACAAAGATATGTGGAGAGTCTTTTGGTGGAAGGGCATGAAGGAAGATGTAGTTGCTTTTGTGAATAGTTGTGCCATCTGCCAACAAGTTAAAGGTGATCAACAGAAATCTGCCGGGTTATTGCAGCCTTTGGGAATTCCGAATTGGAAATGGGAGATGATCTCGATGGATTTTATCGATGGTTTGCCTAGAACCAGGAAAGGAAATAATGGTATATGGGTTATTGTGGATCGTTTAACTAAGGGTGCCCATTTTATACCAGTTAAGGCAACCCGTACTGCAGTTTCCCTTGCTGAAATTTTCTTAAACGAGATAGTTAGATTGCATGGTGTTCCAATCAGTATAGTAAGTGACTGTGATCCTATTTTCACTAGCAAATTCTGGGAAGCTCTGCAATCAGCAATGGGAACAAATTTGAGATTGAGTACAGCCTATCATCCTCAAACGGACGGACGGACGAAGAGGCTTAATCGTATTCTTGAGGATATGCTGTGGGGTTGTGTTTTAGATTTTGGAGGATCTTGGGAGGACCATCTTCATTTAGTAAAATTCTCTTATAATAATAGTTATCAAGCAAGTATTAAGATGGCTCCTTATGAAGCTTTATATGGAAGACCGTGTCGATCCCCATCTTGTTGGATTGAATCGAAGGATCGTCTTGTTCTCGGACTCAATCTTATTAGAGAAGCTTCTGCGAAGGTTGAGCTTATCAAGAAAAGGATGAAAGCTGCTCAAGATCGTCAGAAGAAATATGTTGATAGAAGACGAAGGCCATTGGAATTTGAGATCGGAGACTTGGTTTTTGTTAAAGTTTCCCCAAATAAAGGTGCTATAATATTCAGAATGACGGGAAAACTTGCTCTCAGGTACATTGGACCATTTCGAGTATTGGAAAGAATTGGAGCTGTAGCCTATTGGATTGAATTGCCAGAGCGGATGTCTGGGATTCATAATGTGTTTCATGTATCGCATTTGAGGAAATTTGTTCATGATCCATCACTGGTTGCAGAACCGGTAATTCAAGAAGATTTGGAAGTTGAACCCAGTTTAACTGTGGTCAGAAATCCAGTTTGGATTGTGGATCAAGACGAGAAGCAACTCAGGAACAAAGTGGTGAAACTCGTCAAGGTGCAGTGGAGTGAGGATCCTAGAGATTGTACTTGGGAAACTTTCGATAGTTTTAGGAATGCTTATCCGGATTTATGTTCGGATAACTAGTGATGTTTGTTAAAGTAAACTGTTTGACTGTTTGCTATTACATGAATGATATGTATGTTTGGATTGTTAATATAAAAAGCTTTTGAATTAACTGTTGTTTTAAATTTCGGGGACAAAATTCTATTAAAGGGGGAGGAATGTAACAACCCGGAATTTTTGACAGCATATTTTAAATAATTATTTAATCTAATTTAAATTAAATACAAGCTTCTCAAATTATAAACTAATGAGATCTTAATCATTTACCAGTTATATATGTGACTGTAAAGAAAATTTTGGATATGAAAATTTTAAATGCAATCTTTTAAAATTATTTATAACAGAATCTCTCTTATTCAATAAAAATCGAAGACTCTATATTTTTATTCTTTGATAATATACGTATGAATATAATTGTAGTTTTAAATGTAATGCTTAAATTAAACAATCATATGAATATTAAACATGGAAATCTAAAACATAAGTATAAAACAATATGAATGGTTATAAACATAAACATACAAAACAAGTGTAAAACTTAATTATAAACTTATGTGCTGCTGTAAGTTTATAGGCATAAGAAAACAAAGATTTTCACTTCAATATAATAAAAACAAATCTTTGTCTTGTTCAAAAATAAAAAAGAATCAGTAAACATTAATTATATGTTATCATAAATGAAGCATAAGCATTAAATTAGCACAACTTCTTGTTTAAGCAAGTACTGCAGCCGAAATTTCTGAGATGATTTCCTTCTGCAGTGTATAATACTTAGCCAATTAAAAAGCATGACAATACAAATAAAAACTGCCTATATACAACCTATATTATTCAGTTACTTCTATATATATCCATCATACTTTTATGTTCGTTTATAAAAACTTAACAAAAACCTAAAAGCAAACCTAAGAAACAAAGAAGGAGGGAAGATAAACATTATTGCTTTGCAAAATTAAATATAATTCAAAAACAGAAAAACAAAAGGAAGGCTTTCAGGAATAAAAACCTGTAGTGTACTTCATCAACACCTTGCTTTCTGTTTAAAGTTTACCTGGTGAGTAAACATCTTAATTTTAAAGTTTAAATTGGATAATTAGTTTTAAACTTTGTGTATGATGTATGATGTAAAGATATGGATCTGAAAGGCTCTCTAGAAAATATGTTCATGATGCTCTTTAATAGTTTAGTTATGGACAAAGAATTTAAAGAATAATAAGACATTTTCTTATATAATATCCTAGGCTTGAATTGATAGATAAGGTAGGTTGATTAAAGCTTTAAATTTAAACCTGGCATGAATCTTCAAGCATCACAGTGATTGATAAAAACTGTCTATACAGTTTTAAGCAAGAAGTAAAGTTCAAAGCTAAAAATTCGAAAATTCTAATTTGTGAATTCGATAACATATTTTGATTTCATACTCAAAGTTAGGATTTTTAAAACGAAAACAATGATTTTTAATTTAAAATTGAAGGTGCAGTTCGAAAATGAGTCTAAAGTGAATTTTCATCAATTCCTGGTGATTTAACATAAATTAGATGTTGAAATTATTACTCGAGCTAGCTTAGTGATTGTAGAATTCAAGAAAAATACAAGAAGATTTTTCTATTGTGTATGCTGTTTAGTCGAATTCAAAATAGGGTTTAGTTCGAGTTTTCTGATGGGTCTGTTTGCTTGATGATTTCATCATCATGGCACGATCGAGCTGGGAGTGTTTTTGAGGGATGAAGGGGGATGACGTCGGCGAGGCGTGGCAGGAATCGCGACTCTAACGGTGGTCGGCGCTAGGAGGAAGAGGCGTTTTCTCTTCAGTTGTTCGAGTTACAGTTCGTGCTTCAGGTCTTTTTTTGATTTTGAAGATTTCGTGCAAAGTTGCAGTTTGATTACGATTCTAGGGATGAATCGTGATTTGTAGGTGATAGCGTGGGTCGCCGGAGGCGAAGCGAACCACCGTGCACGTGCACGGTGGCGAGGAGATGTCTGTTGGTCTGATTGGGTTGGCGCTTGCTCGTACTCGTGATTTTTTGGATGTTGCTTCGGGATTGCCACCGAGTCGCTTGCGTGAGTTATGCGCTGCAGTTTCATTTATAACTTAAACTAAAAAAAAGAGAAAGAAAGGAGAAAAAGAACAGACAAAAGAAGAAGATGGGAAGAAGAGGGAAAAGCACGGGGGAAAACTCGAGACTGTCTTGAGTAGAAGTGGTGCTGACTCGGTCCACTTTCGTTGTTTCGCCTAATACCTTTTAGTATGTTTATTAACAAGTTCAACAGTAAATAAAATTAGTTAGTCTAAAGTAAATAATTGATTTAAAATTATTAAAAGTATGGTTTATAAAGGGTAATTAATTGGTATAAAGTAATTAGAATGTAAATTAATTTATACATGAAATTAAATTAATAACTTTTAATTAAATCTGTAATTAGGAATTAATCTTGAGTTTTATCAGTTTAACTTAAGAAAATTTAATTAATTACTTAAGGTTAATAAATAAATAAATGGTAATTAACTTAAGTGATTAATTAAGGATTATATATAAAATTGATAATAAATGATTAAGTAAATAATTTTTGATAATTAAATAAGTAATTAATTTTTAATAAGGAAGTTATTAATTAATAATTAATAATTAATTAATTAACTGGGTAATTAAGTGATAAATAATTGAATAAAAGTTGAGTAATTGTATAATCAAATTAAAGATTAGATGGTTAATAAATTAATAATTAATGATTAACTAAGTAATTAATTGATCATTAATAAGTTAATTAATCAGTAATTAATTACGCAGAATAAAATAGTTTATTCTTAAGCAATCAATTAAGTTAAGTAAACCAAACTATTTTGGTATGAATTGATAATCCTGTTTGATTGACTTTGATATCTGTTAGATGATATTCTATGATATGTTGTAATATATTCTGGATATATCTGTGATGACTATGTATGATTTATTTGTGATATCTGTTATGTGAATTCTTAATATTGAATTGAACTGTTAGGTTAAATAGACAACTTGGCCCTTAAAATGGCGTTTGGATTCCGATGAGACCGGGATCAGAAGAATCAGTTTTGATTATCCGAAAACCACATCGATCCAAATTAAACGATAGGTCGTGACTTGTCAATTGGTGATCAAGATGGTATTTTAGAATTCAAGGGTTATCGTCGTTAACTCTGAGGGTGATTCCAAAATGAGTGTAACGAGATAATGCCTTCGGTTTCGATCGAACCTGGAACAAACTTGTATGGATTGAATGCTTTCAACACATCGTCAGGCGGACGATGAGCATTCTAAGAATAATGTTCAATAAAGGTAATCGTAGCCTCAAGCCTCATCAACCGGGAATGGCTAAAACAGGGGAGATGCAGCAAGGTTAGGTGGGTCATGCCCAAGTAGGACAAGATATTCCCCTGTCTAGATGTCCCTTTTTATTTCGGTTGTGTGAGCAGTTGTTGGCCACAACTGCGGGGTTATCTTGTTCAGGACTATTCAGTAAGGAATGGTTTCGGCCTTGTGTTGTAGGGGGTCGGGAGTGATCCTCGGTGCGGTGATCTAGGCCCTGTACTGTGACGGGCGGTACCCCAGGAGCCCTGCCATTATTGGAAACCCAATTTTCCTACGAAACCCTACGGTTTTGATTTATATTACCCACTTTCGTGGCTAGTAGCTGAAATTTAATGAATGTAACAATTTCGGCTATTTTTTTTATTTACTTGAAAACCCTAGACACTATTATAATATCGCTGAATTTTCTATATAATGTTTTGGTTAGCGTAAGGTAAAAACTTACCTGTATTTATGTGTGGGGAGTCTTACGTGATACCTTTATTTCAAATGATTTCCAAAGTTAAACAATTTTAAACCGTTTACTCACACCAGACCCATGTCTGACCCGGAGTTTATATTTTTTTTTCATAAACTCTTGGGTACTCAAATTTTTATGAGTAGCCAAGTGATAGGTATTGAAAGTGTTGATTTTCTGGAGAAGCTCTTTTGGGAAAGAAGACCAGATGTATGTACTTATATATGTAGTTCCGCTGTGTACCTAGTGTATGCTGTATTTTGGATGTATGTATGGACATATATGTATATGACAGTCCTGTTGTACGATATTGTATGACTCTGATGTATGTATAACTATGTAATAGTTATGTGATGTATTTTTTTGTTCCATTCCGCTGTGAGATTCTGATGTTGTTATTCTTTCTTTATATTCTTTTCTATTTCTATGCCTTTCTTTCTTAATGATGATACGTCTTTCTAGGGGTTAAAAAGTCGGGTCGTCACAGTCACAGACAACGGAACTCAGTTTGAAAGCAAAGAGTTCAAAGAGTTTTGCCAAAAATATGGTATTGAGAAAAAGTTTGCAGCAGTTGCTCATCCGAAAGCTAATGGACAAGTGGAGGACGTAAACAAGAAAATCAAATCCATATTGAAAAAATGTTTGGAAAAGGCTAGAGGCAAGTGGGTGGATGAGCTTCTAACAGCACTTTGGGCTTACAGAACCACACATAAGTCCGCAACTAGCCACACTCCGTTCGCATTAGCATATGGCATGGAAGCTGTCATACCCGTGGAACTTGAAGTCCCATCACATCGGGTAACTTATTATGATCTAGAGTCAAAACAAGATCTCTTGCTAGATTCTTTGGAATTCATCGATGAAAAACGCGAAGAAGCTAATTTAAGAGTGGATGCTTACAGGCACCGAGTTGCTCGATATTATAATGAAAAAGTATGATCAAGAATCTTTGGAGTAGGTGATCTCGTTTTGAAACAAGTTTTCCCATTTTCGTCACACATGAATCCCAAATGGGAAGGTCCATACGTCATTTAACGAAAGCTTGGAGAAGGAACTTTCAAGCTAGCGACCGTTGATGGTGCGACGCTCACCCGAGCATGAAATAGTGAACATTTGTGGCACTATTACACTTAGTTCATTTCTATCACATTTTAGTTGCATTTATTTCCAGCAAGTTTTTATTCTTAGTTTACGGCATATGAAAAGACAATTTAGCATATTTACATTAATAAAGGCTTGAAGCCATTTCCTTTTCCCATGAGTTGTCGATGTTTCTGTGTATGATAACGCTGTAACAAATGACTAAGACATACATTACTTTGTCTAACGTACGAACGCGCATAAATAACTCGAAATCTCTAAGTCCCCGGGTGCGGACTGGAGTACTCTAAGTCCCCAGAGCGTGGACTCGAGTATAAACGATTCGAAACCTCCAAGTCCCTGGAGTGCGTACTGGAGTACTCTAAGTCCCTAGAGCACGGACTCGAGTATAAACGATTCAAAACCTCCAAGTCCTCGGAGTGCGGACTGGAGCACTCTGAGTGCCCAGAGCACGGACTCGAGTATAAACGATTCAAAACCGCCAAGTCCCCGAAGTGCGGACTGGAGTACTCTAAGTCCCCAGAGCGCGGACTCGAGCATAAATGACTCAAAACCTTCAAGTCCCCGGAGTGCGGACTGGAGTACTCTAAGTCCCCAGAGCGAGGACTCGAGTATAAATGATTCAAAACCTCCAAGTCCCCGGAGTGCGGACTGGAGTACTCTAAGTCCTAAAGCACGGACTCGAGTATAAACGATTCAAAACCTCCAAGTCCCCGGAGTGCGGACTGGACTACTCTAAGTCTCCAGAGCACGGACTCTAGTATAAACGACTCGAAACCTCCAAGTCCCCGGAGTGCGGACTGGAGTACTTTAAGTCCCCAGAGTGCGGACTCAAGAATAAATGACTCGAAACCTCCATGTCCCCGGAGTGCGGACTGGAGTACTCTAAGTCCCCAGAGCGCGGACTCGAGTATAAATGACTCGAAACCTCCAAGTCCTCGAAGTGCGGACTGGAGTACTCTAAGTCCCCAAAGCGCGGACTCGAGAATAAACGACTCAAAGCCTCCAAGTCCCCGGAGTGTGGACTGGAGTACTCTAAGTCCCCAGAGCACGGACCCGAGTATAAACGAATCAAAACCTCCAAGTCCCCGGAGTGCAGACTGGAGTACTCTAAGTCCCTAGAGTGCGGACTCGAGTATAAACGACTCGAAACCTCCAAGTCCTCGGAGTGCGGACTGGAGTACTCTAACTCCCCAGAGCGCGGACTCGATTATAAACAACTCAGAACCTCCAAGTCCCCGGAGTGCGGACTGGAGCACTCTAAGTCCCCAGAGCGCGAACTAGAATATAAACGATTTAAATGACCAAGTCCCCTGAAGGCGGACTGGATGTAAAGTGACTTGAAGTCATCAAGCCCTTGGAGTACAGACTGGAAAATATTCTAAATACCCAGAGTGTGGAATAAAAAAATGTGTAATGCCAAAAGATTATCAACTTATTTGAAGATGAATCGAGAAGCTGATGTAACTCGTAATAGCTTGGGTTCCGACCATGATTATACAGAAAATCGGATAATAGAAATCTTACGAAAGGCAAAAAGAACTAAGTTTTATTCATCAAAAATAAGTTTCTGCTACAACTCCTCCGAAGCTTGGAGTCAAAATTTTATTTACATATGTTAGCACCAAAAATGGTCCAAACCCCAATATCGTGAAAGCGCCCGTTTATGATCACAAATCAACAATATTCAACGCAAAACTCAGACCTAAGCAATATCAAGCACAGTAATTCAAAAATAACAATCAGAAACACAGGTTTATAGTGGTTCGTCGATCTTGCCTACGTCCACTCTGAAGCTTATGATTTTATTGATTCACTTGATGATTTCAATCAATTACAGCGAATTACAGTTGATAATAGCTCTGAAGTTTGATTACAACAGCGGTAATGAAGAGTAGATTTGAATCCGGCAGAGTCTAGACGTCGAATGGCTACAAGATCCCCTTTTTGTAGGCTTCAAGGTGCTATTTATAGGCGTAGGAGGCTCAGATCTTTCTCAAACTTCGGGAGACATTTTCTGGCACGTGAGTGGGCCCACGCGACCGACCCCACCAAGTTTCGACCCGATCTGAGATCGATACGAAGTGATTTCGTATCCTTCAAAAAATGATCCAATCGAGCTGAAACTTGGCAGGAACAATCTTTACCTTGTATTGAAGCTTCTGTGAAAATTTCATTGCATTTGGATCAGCGGTTTAGGAGATATGATCGATACGAGCTGACATGTTTCGGTTGGCTGTTTAGTTCGACTCGATCACTTCGAATCCATGTATTCGAATCAATGAATGCACATGCCTTCGAGACGACGTGGCGCACACATCTCGCGTAGATCCGCCTTTTGCTCCGAGTTGACTGCTTCGACTCCATGAGTTTTTCCTCGTTTGTATCGATGACCGTTGTATTGCTCGAATCCACCAATGATGTGTACTTCGCTTCGGTTCATAGCGTGCCCACTTCGTATCGATGGAGTTGGTCTTATTCGTATCGATGGAAGTTGTCTCCATTCGATCGATACGAACAAGCGTATTTGGGATGGATACGAAGTGAGAACAACTAATGGATACGAACCAAGGTTCTCTGATGGATTCGACCAAGTGCCTCTTTTATGGAACCGATACGAACTAAGGTTTATGGAAGGTGCATCGATGTATGCGAAGTGGTGTGGGTTGATCGATACGAACGTCATCGATTCAAACCTGGTGGATATGAATCTGATGGATTCGAATAGACCGATGCATTATTTCCTGATGGATGCGAACGATGGATTCAAATTGTTCTATACTTAATGGATACGAACATGCTGAGGCGATGCCTATTTTATCGATTCGAAACCGATCGATTCGAACTGACCGATATCACGTTACTGATCGATTCGAACTCGATCGATTCGAAGTATGTGTAAACTGATGGATTCAAACAAGACAAACATTGATGGATATGAATCCGATGGATTCAAAATGGGCATCTCCTCAACATTTCGATGGATACGAACAGCGTACTTTGGCTAACTTGCATCGATCATATCTCGTTCATACGAACTCCGATTAACCTTAAATTTGAAACACTGGCTTTTATGGCTTTGCTTGTCATGTCTTATCAGTTGTAGCCTGATCCAGGCTTGGACAAAATTCATCGATATCCATAGCGAAGCAATGCGTAACCAATCTTTGAGACAAACTGTCTTTTGTTATCGATCGATCTGTTGGTATCACGGCTTTGCCAAAAAGCGGGATAACATTTGCCCTCCAAAACATGCCTTGCGATAGGAAGGTGTGTTTTGTAATGCTTTGAGTTGGATGTTCATATCCTGTCAGCAACCTGTAAAGAACTTGATAGTTTCATATGTACTCAAATGACGATCGTTCGGGATCGTATGCCATTTGAGGTGAATCGGGACAGTTCGCGGTCGATGCCATTCGCGGCAAAGGATAGAATGGGAACGTTCGCGGTCGATGCTGTTCGCGGCAAATGATGAGACGGGACCATTCGCGGTCGGATGTCGTTCGTGGCAGATGTCGTTCGTTCGCGTTCGAGTATCAAACTAAGTGAATCGTGACCGTGCGCAGTCGGGTGCTGCTTGAGGCAAATTTTGATCGTTCGCGATCGTGTGCCGTTCGAGGCGAATTGTGATCGTTCGCGATCATGTGTCGTTCGAGGCGAATTGTGATCGTTCGCGGTCGTGTGTCGTTCGAGGCGAATTGTGATCGTTCGCGATCGTGTGTCGTTCGAAGCGAATTATGATCGTTCGCGATCGTATGCCATTCGAGACGAATCATGTGTGCCCGGGGGGACTTAGTATTATGGATGTTGGAGTTAATGTTCGGGGGAGTTTCTGAATCAAAGACTTTGGCGGTTCATTGCCATACAGAAGGTGCTCGTGTAACGTTCGTGATCCAACGGGCATACAAGTAAACTCTTTCACAGAATTGCAAATATCAAAGTAATGATCATACGAATCTCACACAGAAATGTCCAAACAAACAGAGTCTAAATGTCCAAATCAAAACGAAACAAAAGCAAAGCAAGGATGTCAAAGTGAAATTCTCACTATGGTGCGGTTAGTAGTCATTCAGAGCATGCCTATGGATCGTGCGCGCTCTCTTACATGTGTAAATGATTTAACCGTGTTAATGAGAGGTTTACGACTTGTTCATCATTATTTCAGTCAATTAATCAATTGATAATCAAACGTTGTCCCGGATCAGGGTCACCTCTAGCTGATGTAGACGGTGGTCGCTCTAGCTCCACCGCTGGAGTTCGCCTCCTCACAAACTAAAGTAGCATACCGTTCCTGACATGCCCTTCCACCTCATCCCTCAGATGTCTATAATCGTTAGTATTATGTCCGTTCAGTTCATGGAATATGCAATACTTATCTGATTTTCTCTCGTCGGAAGTTGGATCCCTTCGCATTAGTCTACGATATGGAACCTGCTCTTTGGTATCCTAATAGATTCGTTCCAAACTGTCATTCAGCTCTGAGTATGTGGTGACCCTTGGTTCCTTTCGTGGTCGCATTGATCTATTATAGCTACTCTCAGCCTTTCGTTTCCCCTTGCTAGTTTCTGTACCTTTCTTAGGGGGATTTCCATCTTTGGCCGTATGAACGTTGTATTCATCATTTTCTTCTCTTTCTGCACTCGCATCTTCCAATCGCAAGAACTTTTCTTCTTCGTAAAAGAACTCTCCTAGATCCAAAAGTGGATTTTTAGTCAATGAATTTTTGAAATCCGTGCCATCAGCTATTCCGGACACAGCGGCCATCATAATCATGGATGGATCTGGCCGATCCACCGATGATGCTGCCGCATTGAATCGCGTCAGGAAACTTCTCAAAGTCTCCCCAGCTTTCTGCTTCATAATTGCAAAACTCATCACATTCTTGGGTCTTGCAATATGAACCCTAAATTGTTTCATGAATCTCTCAGTTAAATCTACCCATGCTCCTATGGAGCCGCTCTCCAGTTGCCTAAACCATAATGCTGCAATATCCGTCAGATATAATGGAAAGCACCGGGCCATAACCTCCTGTGATGCCCCGAGCACTTCCATATGTCTCATGTACCTCGTCAGATGGACCGCGGGGTCCGTCCTCCCATTATACATCTCCACCGATGGTAACGTGAACTCTGGTGGGTTCCTAGCCATCCTAATTGCAGGAGAAAAGGGACTCATGTTCACGTCTTCAAGATCTTTGTTTATTAATCCGCCTCTTATGGCTCGCCTGACCATTTGCGCCAATCCATCATTGTCTCCAAGATGCAATCCTCGTTCATTACTTTTGACCTGCCCCCCGAGTTCACGAGGGAATTCTAGAATCTGCTCCCTTACTGAGCATTCATTCCTATGCTACCTTCAGGTTGCGCAGATGCTCCTCTCTCTCCCTCTGGTATTGGATCAACATGCTCCAGGTGTGCGCCTACTAATCCAGGTGCTACGCCGGATGTTCCTGCTCCGTTCTGAACTCCATCAGCTCCTCTGTTCTATGCTCCAAGTTGTCCAATTTGTTGAAACAAGCTCTGGATCAACTCTCCTACCTCTTCATCATCGTCTCCATCTCATCCCTGGTAATGAAAATCGACGCTTGATTCGCTCCTGAAGAAGCCTCTTGACTTCCCTCATGTTGACTTCTCTCTGGTCTTTGTCTTTTACTTGTTTGCCTTGTCATAGCTTTTAGATCTGAATCCTTAAATCTTCAAATTCAACTTCTCCTGAATCAGCTTTTCTTAGTGAAAGCACCAAAGTGTTAGCACCAAAAATGGTCCAAACCCCAATATCGTGAAAGCACCCGTTTATGAACACAAATCAACAATATTTAACGCAAAACTCAGATCTAAGCAATATCAAGCACAGCAATTCAACAATAACAATCAGAAACACAGGATTTATAGTGGTTCAGCGATCTTGCCTACATCAACTCTGAAGCTTATGATTTTATTGATTCACTTGATGATTTCAATCAATTACAGCGAATTACAGTTGATAATAGCTCTGAAGTTTGATTACAATAGCGGTAATGAAGAGTAGATTTGAATCCGGCAGAGTCTGAACGTTGAATGGCCAAAAATCCCATTTCTGTAGGCTTCACGGTGCTATTTATAGGCGTAGGAGGCTCAGATCTCGCTCAAACTTTGGGAGACTTTTTCTGACATGTGAGTGGGCCCACGCGACCGACCCAACCAAGTTTCGACTCGATCTGAGATCGATACGAAGTGATTTCACATCCATCAAAAAATGATCCAATCGAGCTGAAACTTGGCAGGAACAATCTTTACCTTGTATTGAAGCTTCTGTGAAAATTTCGTTGCATTTGGATCAGTGGTTTAGGAGATATGATCGATATGAGCTGATATGTTTCGGTTGGCTGTTTAGTTCGACTCGATCACTTCGAATCCATGTATTCAAATCGATGAATGCACGTGCCTTCGAGACAATGTGGCACACACATCTCGCATCGATCCGCCTTTTGCTCCGAGTTGACCGCTTCGACTCCATGAGTTTCGCCTCGTTTGTATCGATGACCGTTGTATTGCTCGAATCCACCAATGACGTGTACTTCTCATCGGTTCGTAGCGTGCCCACTTCGTATCGATGGAGGTGGTCTTATTCGTATCGATGGAAGTTGTCTCCATTCGATCGACACGAACAAGCGTATTTAGGATGGATACGAAGTGAGAACAACTGATGGATACGAACCAAGGTTCTCTGATGGATTCGACCAAGTGCCTCTTTTATGGAACCGATACGAAGTAAGGTTTATGGAAGGTGCATCGATGGATGCGAAGCGGTGTGGGTTGATCGATACGAACGTCGTCGATTTGAACCTGGTGGATACAAATCTGATGGATTCGAATAGACCGATGCATTATTTCCTGATGGATGCGAACGATGGATTCGAACTGTTCTATACTCAATGGATACGAACATGCTGAGGCGATGCCTATTTTATCGATTCGAAACCGATCGATTCGAACTGACCGATATCACGTAACTGATCAATTCGAAATCGATCGATTCGAAGTATGTGTAAACTGATGGATTCGAACAAGACAAACATTGATGGATACGAATCCGATGGATTCGAAATGGGCATCTCCTCAACATTTCGATGGATACGAACAGCGTACTTTGGCTAACTTGCATCGATCATATATCGTTCATACGAACTCCGATTAACCTGAAATTTTAAACACTGGCTTTTATGGCTTTGCTTGTCATGTCTTATCAGTTGTAGCCTGATCCAGACTTGGACAAAATTCATCGATATCCATAGCGAAGCAATGCGTAACCAATCATTGAGACAAATCATCTTTTGTTTTCGATCGATCTTTTGGCATCACGGCTTTGCCAAAAAGCGGGATAACAACATAAACTACGAAAACAAAAATAATTACATAATCTAAACTAGCTCTTATTGAACGAGAACGAAATCTACTTCTTTGACTTCTTCGACTTTTGGCCCGATGACTCCTCCCCGATACGTTTACCCTTGACGGTTTTCTTTGACGGGGAAGTGACAGCCGAAGAAGTATGAGGAACTTCCATGGGTTTGGACCTGCCCGGGAGAATGACCTTCAAAGGCTTGTTCAAAGGGTCGTCCAGGTCCACAGCTTGAGGTTCGACCTTGATCTTGATTGTCTTTTCCTTCTCTTTGTCAAGCTGCTCCTTCATGCTTAGTTTAGACGTGTGCTCGAAGACGCCTGCAATTTGAACTTCATAACTCCCATCGATGGGGGAGGAAGTCTCAGATTTGTCCTCGTCAAGCGCTCCGATCACTGAGCATCGGGATCAGGAGCCTCTCTTGCGTGAGTGGCTTCATTCGTTTTTCCCCTAACCTCCTTGGCGACATCGCTCCTCGGAGTGGGCTCAAGATCAGAACGGCCTGTATAAAATCACGAAAAACAAGTATTAGAATGCGATAGCTTCTAGTGGAAAGCGAAAAATCTTGGAATGTTAAAGCAAAAGAGTTGCCTACCAGGTTTCGGCTGGCTCTCAACCGTCAGGGGGGTCTCGCCCTCTGGAATAGGTGACAAAACATGAACTCCAAGGCCGGGGTCCTTCGGGTCATAGCCGATGTGCTATTCAAAAGGATCGAGTATCGGCCGACTGGTCGGTTGGGTAGGCACACGAGCTGGAGACTCAATCCCGAATGGACCGGCGATAACTTGTTTCCCTTTTGTTGAAGGGGAGCCTTTGTAATAAATAGCTTTAGCCGCTGATAGGTGCAAAGCCTCTTTTCCCTTGAGAAATTCTTTTATCAAGGCCCCCTCATCAACCTCCACGATACCATGTTCGACCTTCTTGATTTCAATTAAAGTCTCCCACGCCTCGGCCAAAGATTCGAGATAGCCCTCGCCCAGAAAAGTTAAGTCCCGGTGCATGAGAACGTGGGCATTGAATTCGACAATAAGCGGGTCGAACATGGTTTTGATTTCTTCTCTACCTTCTTCCTTGTCCGCCTCAAGATGGGTGTCGATTTCCACAGAGGCCATATTTTTGCCCTCTTTGCGGGCTTTATTCTTCAGCGCCTCAACTTTAGAAAGCTCGCCCTCAAGTTTCGCCTTTAGGAGTCGCGTTGCAACAATCTCGTCGCAATACCGTTGCGACTCTTCTTAGGGAGCAACCTTCTCCTATTGTTCTTTGCGGAGTCGCTCCTTAAGTTCTTTAACCCAAAGACAGAATGCATCCGTCTCTTTTTTCACCGAATATTTTCCAAAGGCAAAGCCCCACAGCGTTGTACTGCCTCATCGAATTCTTTTTGTGAGTCGATTCCAGACAAGTTACAGCTTCGAAGGTATCCTTGGCGCTCTGCTGGGCGGCCTCAAGTTCAGATTTATAAGTCGCAATCTCTTCATCCTGAGCTTTATTGATATATTTGTCGCGGATAGCCTCAAGCTTCGGGCTATCGATCTTATGTTGGCGCTCCATGGAGACTTCTGAAAGTTTTTCAGCCAAATGAACAAACGCGTCATGTTGAACATATGCGTCGTTGGTGCAGGCGATGGCGCTCTGTTTAACATCTCCAGGTATATGATGGATCGCGGGAGGAACTTTAGACCATCAAAGCAAATCTTCGAATAGCTTTAAGCTCGGCCAGTATCTCCGATACTGTTGGATCTGTTGCGGGAACAGGAGGAGATGGCTTTGAAAGTTCCGCTCTCCAGTGAGGATCCCGGGATTGTTGTGTGGAAAAGGAATCGGAGTGTTGATCTCGAGGGACATCGCATTGCGACCCCTTATAGCCGTGCTTATCTTTGCTTTATTTCGAGTGAGAATAGGGATGTTGGTGGTACATGGGTTGGTAATATGTTTTCTACCAAGATGATGAGTCCCGGGAATGATAATCCCTATCGCCATCATCGTCTCTGTCCCAACGTCTCCCGGAACCAGAGTCACGTCCAGAGTGATGGAAGACAGATGACCTGCGGAGGCGATCAATTCCATGTGTACGCCCCATGTCACCTACATAGAATTTAAATAACAAAAAATTAGCAGAGAGCAGTGTGACGATGGAAATTTAAGCGCAAGGTGAGGTGCACGTGTTTGTGTGTGTCCTAGTATTTCCCCCCAACGGACCAGTTTCTTTACTAATGAGAGTTTTTCTCCCATAGTTTGGGCTTGAACGCCTGCATCGCCTCTGGTGGGCGAGTGAAGTTTAAGCGCCTCCGGATCATCGAAATCATAATTAATTAGATCATCAGGTATCGAGAGGTTCGAGAGGCCCTTTAAAGAACTTTCTAAACGTTGTGAGGAGGCCTCTTTCTCTGTCGGAATAAGAGTTACTTTAGAGGTTGCACCAATTTTTTCCCTCCTTATCTTGTACGTCAGTTTCTTTTTCCTCTTCAAAGGGGTGGATGACGTTTCGATGTTATGAATTTCAACTAGTGGGTCCTGAGTAGGCCTAACGTTCCCATCTTATGCTTCGGGTGTTTCATTTTCTTTGATTTCTCCTTCTTCTAGTGCGCCAGGAGTGTTGTGTGCTGAAGACACGGCTTGTTTTTTCCCTCTACCGGAGGCAGGCCTGGGTATGGAAACGCCCTAAGGAAGACTTATCCAACGGCCTTCTGCTAGCAGTCCAAACCTCGAAAGTGACTCATTTGAAATGAGAGTTCGGATGTCCCATTCATCGGCAGGAAGGGCTCTAATGGCTTCGACGGCTTCGGAATACCCACGACCGCCCGGACGTGGATTGATACCTGAAAAGATGGAAAAAAGAATTAGAAGAGGCATGGCTTTGACCAAGCATGAATATCGATCCAAAGAAAAGACTTACCTGCTTCCACCCATCTCCTTGCGAAACCAGGAAGGCAACGCACGTAAAACCATTCATGTTTGTACAGGGCGAACTTGCTGCATGCCCCAGTTGAGATTTGGCATTTGTTGTACGGCTCGAGAAACATGAAAGAGGGGCTATCTCTCCATTTCTTGATCATATATATATATATATATATATATATATATATATATATATGATATCACCCGGGGTCGAAGGCCTAGAGAGGACAGCCATGAAGAGGACGTAGGTACCGTAGATGAAGGCGTGACCGTTTGGGTGCAATTGAGACGGGGAAATGTCAATGTATTGCAGCACGTCCCGAAGAAATAAATTAAACGGTGGCACACTGCCGACCCATCACATAAACTTATTACAAGCTGTATATCCGACTGGGGGCAGGTGTGGACGATCGTGCCCCGATGGGACTAATACATCATCGAAGGGGATTCCGTGGACGGAGCATATCCGATGGAGTGCACTTTCATTGATCTTCGAAGCTTGTGAATCGACTGGGTTGTCCAAGAAAATTGATGCCTCCAGGGCGTCGGGAGATAAGTTATGAGTAGGGGAAGACGACGGGTTAGAAGTATCTACGACCCCTTGTTTAGGAGACGGCCCAGGTCTATCTGAGATTGTGGCGGAGCTAGATTTCTTAGACATCTTTGATAGAAATTTAATCGAGTAGAGTACCTGTTTGAACCATACTTGAAAAACAGTCGACGTTAGACTTAACAACACAAGTATTCCCCCCGTGTGGTATGTGGAAAATAGTGTGATAATTCAAGAAAAAGCGCTGAAAAATTGAAAGTCACAGAGTTAATGGTATAAAGTTGAGCTTCGAATCGTCGCCTTCGAAGACTTTGACGTCCCGGAAATTTGGGCAATATTTATTTAATAATTTATTTAATAATTATTTAAAATGTGAAATATTGATTTAATAATTTAATTCAAACAGAAATTCTCTTTTGAAAATTTTTAATTATTTAGTTTGTAATGGTATTCTTTTCAAAGGTTAAAAATATTTAAGTAATAAATTTATCTTTCTATGCTGATTTAAAAATATTTTATCTATAATGTATAAATGTTTATACATTTTAAATAAAGTATTTGGTTTTAATTTTAATTTATATTAAATAAAGGATATTTTCTAATTATATAAATGTATAATTTGTAAATTGATTTAATTGATTTAAATTAGTATTTTAAACTTTTTAAAAGTTTGTTCTAAAAGATCTATCTTATAATTTTCATAGCAATGAAAGTAAGTATTTATTTGATTATAAGAATAAATATAGTTTAAATTTTGTTTTATAATAAAAGTTTGTTTTGTTATATTTTGAAATGGTTTCTCTTTGAAATAAGATTTAATTCATTCTTGTTTAAAGTATAACATTTGGTTTGAAAACTCTTGAATAAAATCTACTTCAACATTTCATTTTCTTCTATAAATCTTTTCTTTTGAAATTTAGTTTCATAAAGAATATTATTTTTAAAAATAGTTAAACAAACATTAAAATGTAAGTATATAATTTTATAAAGAAGTTTATATGTATTTATTTAAAAACTAGATGTTAATAAACATTTGAAAACATGCTAAAATAAAATAAATTAGAAATGGTTAAGATAAATTTAAATACATTTACAAATTTAGAATTCTCTTTTAATAATTGAATTGCATATGTGTTAGCTTTTTAAAACATTAAGTGAACACTTGTAAATTTATCTACACCTAAAGATAACAAGTGGCAAACTAATTTATTCTTGGATTTCATTCTTTTAAATAAACAAATGTTTTTCTTTGCTCAAACCTTTTTCTCAAATGAAACCTGAAATCAGATTTGAGCAAAATCAAAACTCAAAACAAATGTATATTTATAAATCTGCAAATCAAAATCTGCAAACCAATCTTCAATCAAATTCTCAAATCTGCATGCCATTTTTCAACTTCAAAACTGAAGCTCAACTGCAATATAAAATCTGTGCAATTGAAATTGGGTCTGCATGCATTCATTAACAAGATAAAAGCAATCTTCATCAACCAGAAAAGTAATTTCTGTAATCAAATGAAGCCAGGATCAACATACAGTTCAAAAACAGTTTACACCATCATCAACAAGCAACTTCAACTTCAGATTTGCATTTCTGGAAAATGAATCTGCATCTATTGCTTTTTGCATCTTCAATTTAAAGGTGAGTAAGCTTCTTATCTTTTAAAAACAGTTTTCTTTAGAAACCAAAATCAAACATAAATTAAAGAACTCATGTTTTTATTTACAGAAAGCAAACTGTTTTAAACAAAACTGTTCTGTTTTGTTTTAAAATGAAATAAGTAAACTCACATGCACAAAATTTGTGACATCTGAGTATATGAAGTGAAAGAAATAAAATGATATGGTGATTGTTTATTCATGAATGTTCTGTGTGTATTGGAATGAATATGTTTATATGTTCTGGATTTCTGGAATTTGCATATCTAGTTGGTTGTAAACTGAGATATTCTTAAATGGTAAAGCTTTATTATTTAAATCGTTGCTGTTAATAAATTTATGTGTAAACAAAGTATGGTTGTTTAGTATAAACTTGGGTTTTGTAAAAGCATGTTTATTTAATAAGTTAAAATCTAAAATATGTTACCTCTGGAATAATTACAGCAGTAAGTATTCCAATAAAACAAAAATATCAACATCTTTAATTATTTCAACAAGGTTATAACATGAGTGTATGTTATAAATCAGAAATTTTAAAACAAAACTCCACTTTTTTTTAAAATTGCTGTGGGATAAGCATTCTGTTTTGAACAGAGAAAATAAATTTTAGAAGCATCTGTTAGGCTAGTTAATGTCAGGTGTTAAGATACCTAATGTAGTGGAGTTTTGGATGTAAGAATGAAGGGGATTTTGGTGATATTTGATCAGAGAGAGGGAGAAGAGGGGGATTGAGTGTTTCCAGGTTTTCAAAACCCTGGTTTTAGGGGTTGCAGTGTTGAAGTTTTGAGGGTCTGCACATTCACTCTGTTGCATCGAGTAGGAGAGGAATTTGGGAGGTTGTAGAAGGGTTGTAGATGGAGCTATAGCCGGAGTTGTAAGTGGTCTGGTGATCGGTGATTTGATTGCAAGATGATTGACAGGTTTGGTATGGTGTTGTTGTGATATTGCAGGTGGCTGTGGATTTTCCAATTTTTGATCTCAAGTTGATGTGGGGGTTTTGGGTGGTCGTGATCGGGTAAGGAGATGGTCAGTGACTTGTGGAGGTAGGTTGGAGGGGCTGAAGTTCGCCAAGGTGAGGTGCATGTGCACCGTACATATGAAGATCCTGGTGAACTTATTTGGGTATGCAGGGTATTTTGTCTCAAAACAACCCTCGGGTTTATGTGCTTCTGACTCGAAGCAGGGGATTGATGAACTCGAAGCAAAATAGTGGTTTCTCGGGTAAACTTGGCTACAGATTTTTATCCAGAGAATTTTGCAGTTTTTAATTTAAATGAATTCAGATTTTTTTTTTAGATAGAATCTGATTCAAATGGAAGTTCAATCTAAATTCAAATAAAGATTGAAATTTAAAGTTTTAAAAAATGAAATTTTTAGATTTAAACAAGTTTTAAATTCTGTTTTAAATCAAGATTTAAAAACAGTTTCATGTTATAAAAACCTGAGATTTTGCAGTTTTGAATAAATTCATATTTTTTTTAAGTTGAAAACTTGATTCAAGTTAACTTGAATTTGAATTCAAATTTAGTTTTGAATTCAAAGTTTTTAAAACAAATGAAAATCTTAAATTTAAACAAGATTTAAATTTGGTTTTAAGTCAATATTTAAAACAGTTTCAGGTTAAAACCTGATTTTTGAATTAAAATAGTTTTTGTAAGTTTAAAATGTATGAACAGATTTAAATGTTTAAGCAAAACTTAAATTTTTTTTTGAATTCACAATTAAAAATTGTTCTCAAGTTCTTTGAAAACCAGTTTTGATTTCAAATAGTTTGTAAATTTAAAAATGAATGAACATATTCAAATGTTTAAAAGAAATTGATTTCAAATAAGATTTAAAACTTGAAAGAATTTAGTTTCCATTAGTATTGAATTAAAATATGAAGTGTTAATTTAAATTTGGAAATTTGAATAATCAATTTATTTTTCAAAAGCTTAATTTATTTTAATCAAGTAAATTTGTTTTAAAATCTTTCTTTATATTTAAGTAATGAATGTTCTTTAAACATTCATTTTATTTTAAGAATTTTACTTATTTTAATTTGGATCAATGTTTAAATAGTTAAACATTTTAAATATTAAATTTTTAAATGGAATTTGAATTTATTTAGAAAAGTATTGTTTTAATATATTTTGAATATAAATGAGTCATTTGATAAGTAATTTAATTATTTTGAAAAATATTTAAGATAATTAAGGATTTACTTAATTATTTGATTTTTAAATAATGATTTAGATTAATATAAATTAGAAATGATTTATTAATCTAATTTAAATTTCTTAAGTATATAATTAATGTAATGTTGTTAATTAATAATGGGTGATAATTATCTAAGGATAATTTAGTAATTAATTAATGTAATTAATTTTGATAATTAACTAGATTAATTAATTGAATATAATTAGTTGTAATTTGTTAAGTATAATTAATTGTTAAAGTTATTAAGGAATTAATTACTTATTGTAATTAATTTTGATATGTGATTTAATTAAGTTAATTAATTTAGTTTAATTAATTTAAATAAATCATGTGATGATTTTATAAGAGAGTAATTACTTAATGTAATTAGTGGAGCAGGATGACTTAGAAAAGTAAAAATGATAATTACTGAAATGTAATTAGTAATTTGGATAATTACTTTTGTAATTAATTAAGAAATTAATTAATGATTAATTATTGGTTAATTAATTTATAAATGAGTGATTAAAGATAGTTAATTACTAAATTGAATATTAATCAAGGTGATTAATAATTACATTAATTACTAAATGTAATTAATTTTAATTATGTAATTTATTTAAATATTAGAGATCATTAATTATTATAATTAATGATGTAATTAAGGATTGTTTGATTAAGTAATCATTAAATAAGTGATTAATTAATTGTAATTAATTAAGGATAAATATAATTAATTAATAAATGAGTAATTAAATGTTAATTACTTATGATTAAGGTTAATTAATTTGTGAAATTAATTAAGGACTAATTAATTATTGTAATTAGTCAATGATTAATCAAAGATGTTTAATCAAGTTAAATACTTAGTGAATAATTAATTAACTGGGTTAATTAATGGATGTTAAGTAGTTTAAATGTGGTAATTAATTTAATTTATTTTAAATTAATTAGAGATGGTTGTAATTAATTTAATTCATTTTAAATTAATTATAATTGATGGTTAATAAATCATTGCTTATGGATATTATTGGTTGAATGGTTGTGATCTCAGTAACGAGATTAGTTGTATTTGTATGATATGGATGATTGGTTTAAGTATATGGTTTGTGATGGATTATTTAGTTGAGATGATTATCTGTTTATGGATGATACAGATTATCTGTTTATGATATGAATGTGATTATCTATTGTGAGATGTAGTTTATCTATCTATGTGAATTAGATAACAATGAAATGAGTTAATTATTTAAAACCCTTAAGTACAACTTGGACATTAAAATGGTGTTTGGTTTCGATGAGACCGGGATCGGGTCTCCATATTTGGATATCCGAAAACCACATCGATTCCAATTAAACGTTAGGTCGTTAATCCAAGTGGAGCAAGTGAAGACTCGAGGTGTAAGGGCTATACGTCAGTATAACTCTGTGGGTGATTCCGTAATGAGTTTGACGGAATAGTGCTTATAGATTCGAGATGGAGATTTAGAGTGCAAGGGTTATTGTCGTTAACTCTGAGGGTGATTCCAATACGAGTGTAACGAGATAATGCCTTCGGTTTCGTTCGAACCCGGAACGAACTTGTATGGATTGAATGCTTTCAAAACATCGTCAGGTGGACGATGAGCATTCTAAAATTGATATGTCCTATAAAGGTAATCGTAACCTCAAGCCTCATCAACCGGGAATGGCTAAAACAGGGGAGGTGCAGCAAGCTTCGTGGGTAGCCCCCACTGGAGAGCAAGATTTACTCCTGTCTAGAGGTCCCTTTATATTTCGGCTGTGTGGCAGTTGGTGACGACCAATCTGCGGGGTGGTCTTGTTCGAAACTGTTCAGTAAGGAATGGTTCCAGCTTTGTGTTGCAGGGGAGTGGGAGTACTCCTCGGTACGGTGATCTAGGCCACGTACTGTGACGGGCGATACACCATTAGCCCTGCCATTGATGGAAACCCATTTTCCCTACGAGACCCTACGGTTTTGTTTGTATTACCCACTTTTGTGGCAAGTAGCTAGAATTTAATAGATGTAACAATTTTGGCTATTTCTTATTTACTTGAAAACCCTAGACACTATTATAATATCACTGGATTTCCTATCAAATGTTTTGGTTAGCGTAAGGTAAAAACTTTTCCATGTTTATGTGTGGGAAGTCTTACGTGATACCCTTTGTTTTCAAAGGATTTTCTAAAGTTAAGAAACTTTTATCCCCATTTACTCACACCAGACCCTTGTCTGACCTGAGTGTTTATTTCTGTTTTATTAAACTCTTGGGTACTCACATTACGTATGAGTAGTCAAGTGTTTCAGGATTGCTTTGACGAGTTTCTGGAGGAGATAATGGAGCAGGAGACTTCAGCGTGTAGATATAGTTAGTAGTTCTGCTGTGTTTGAGTTGTATTGGTTCTCTCTGATGTACTTGAATTGTAATAGCTAGGCAGATGTTTATAACTGTCTAGTTTGTGTTGTATTAGCTGTATAACTCTGATGTATATGATACTATGTAAAGTATTATGTGTTATATTATAATTTATTCGATTCCGCTATGAGATTCTGATGTTGTTTGTTCTTTCTTTCCTTTCTTTTCTCTTTTCTATCCCTTTCTTTCTTCTTAGCGATGCGACTTCCTGGAGTTTGGAAGTTGGGTCGCTACATTGTGGTATTAGAGCACTAGGTTGAGCGAATACCTAGACTCTGGAGTGGTATCCTTCTTGAGAGAGCGTATTTGTAATTTTGAATATATATATATATATATATATATATATATATATATATATATTTCTGCCTATTTGTTGGGTTACCTGTTCAGGTTTTCCAATATAATTAAGAAAGGTAGATAGGTTAGTGGTGTGTGTAACACAACTACCAATGGTTGGAGTTCAAGTGTTTGAGGTTGGAAGTGGTTTGCTAGGGCAGTTTTGGGCATCTTGAGTAGTTTGGCAGTTTGGTATGAAGGATTTTTCTGATCTCTGAAAGAAATCTTTTCAAGATTCGGAGTTCATCTTTGGATTGTAGGCTAGATTTCACTCGTGTGAGTGGATTCTCTTGAATTTGGATTAGTTGGGAGTGCTGAAGCCAAAGATGGTATCTTGGTAACCTTAGGGAGGAGTTCCGTCTATATTTGAGTTTGAGACTCAGTTTGGCAGAGTGTTTTGAGCTTGGTTTGGGAGCGAGTTTCCTGAGAGATATCTGTCTTTTGAAGGCTCTATTGTGAAGAGGCTGGTGAAGCTGGTTCGATGAGTTTTTGGATAAGGAAGTTTTGGCAGCAGTAGCAGCAATGAGTGGCCTGTTTCTTCGATGGTTCAGAAACCCCTGTGATTCTTCTGTCAGTAGTCCGGGCAGATGGTAGAGCTTGTCCATTTCTTCTGGAGCTCAGTTGGGTGTGATGTTTGTGGTTGGAGGTAAACCACTAGTTTCTTCTTTGATTTGAAGGCTTTAGCTGTTCTGTTTGTTGAAGTGAGAACGATTTCTTGTAATCTGAACTGAGTGGAATCGCAAAAGTGACTTGCGATGGTTCGAAAGTTCTCTGAGTGATCTTTGTTTGGATTGAAGCATCTCTAGTGGATGTTTGAGTTATCGAAGTGGTATTTTTTGGATATCTTCGAAGGAGTTAAGATTTGCATTCGCATCGAGAGTTTGAGTTCTGTTTCGACCTAGTTCTTGGAGTTTTACCGGTGGTTCAGCATTGTAGGAGATTCTTTGAGAATGAGATCTGTTTAAGTTGGCAGGATTTATTGGGTCCAGTTTTCTGGTTGAATTTTTGTTGTGTGTTGTGACCGAATCGGATAGGTCACTGAGATTTATGGAATTTGATGAACAATATTCCGAGATAAGTTGATCAAGTTTATACTTATGTTCATCAACAGCATTCTCGAATCAGAGTTGCGCAGTGGAAGCATGGTGGCAGCTATTACAGAATAGGAGCAACACCCGATTCTTTGGGAATTTGAGTTTTGTTTTGGATCAAAGGATTTTTACAGGAAATTCATTTTGGATCTGGAAAATTGATTGTTTTATATCTGTTTGTTTTCCAGATAGAGTAGTTTGTTGAAGTCTTCTGATGTTTGTGTAGCTGAGGGGGCCCAGGATCGATATGAGAGATTTGTGGATATGAGTATTGGATCTTTCTGTTTTCTCTTAAGTGTTAAGTGTTTGGTCTACAGGATTGAATTGCCAGTTTGGATAGCTGGGATTTGTTTTGTTTTCACGTATCTCTGAGGGAGTACATGTATGGTCTATCTCTGGTTTTAGACTCAGTAGCTCTGAGAGATTTGGGAGTTGATCAGGACTTGTCTGTAGTCTTGTATTCTGTTTAGATTTGTAGATCTAGAAATATAAGAGCTCTAGATCTGAGTGGTGTAGCTAGTTTAGATACTGTAGGGCGAGTGTCCCGGTGTTTATACCTAGGAAACTCTAGTGAATTTTATCCAGAATTTTTGTCTGGATAATTAGAATTGTTTGATTTGAATTGGTTGTTATGGCTGCTAGTATTTGGTTGATAGCATATGTTTGCTATTTTTAAAATTTAAAATCTGCATGGGATTATTAAATTACCTTTGCTTTTAAATTTTGGGGACGAAATTCTTTTAAGGGGGGAGGAATGTGATGTCCCAGAAATTTGGGCAATATTTATTTAATAATTTCTTTAATAATTATTTAAAATGTGAAATATTGATTTAATAATTTAATTCAAACAGAAATTCTCTTTTGAAATTTTTTAATTATTTAGTTTGTAATGGTATTCTTTTCAAAGGTTAAAAATATTTAAGTAATAAATTTATCTTTCTATGCTGATTTAAAAATATTTTATTTATAATGTATAAATGTTTATACATTGTAAATAAAGGATTTGGTTTTAATTTTAATTTGTATTAAATAAAGGATATTTTCTAATTATTATATAAATGTATAATTTGTAAATTGATTTAATTGATTTAAATTAGTATTGTAAACTTTTTAAAAGTTTGTTTTAAAAGATCTATCTTATAATTTTCATAGAAATGAAAGTAAGTATTTATTTGATTATAAGAATAAATATAGTTTAAATTTTGTTTTATAATAAAAGTTTGTTTTGTTTTATTTTGAAATTGTTTCTCTTTGAAATAAGATTTAATTCATTCTTGTTTAAAGTATAACATTTGGTTTGAAAACACTTGAATAAAATCTAATTCAACATTTCTTTTTCTTCTATAAATCTTTTCTTTTGAAATTTAGTTTCATAAAGAATATTGTTTTTAAAAATAATTAAATAACGTTAAAATGTAAGTATATAATTTTATAAAGAAGTTTATATGTATTTATTTAAAAACTAGATGTTAATAAACATTTGAAAACATGCTAAAATAAAATAAATTAGAAATGGTTAAGATAAATTTAAATACATTTACAAATTTAGAATTCTCTCTTAATAATTGAATTGCATATGTGTTAGCTTTTTAAAACATTAAGTGAACACTTGAAAATTTATCTACACCTAAAGATAACAAGTGGCAAACTAATTTATTCTTGGATTTCATTCTTTTAAATAAACAAATGTTTTTCTTTGCTCAAACCTTTTTCTCAAATGAAACCTGAAATCCGATTTGAGCAAAATCAAAACTCAAAACAAATGTATGTTTATAAATCTGCAAATCAAAATCTGCAAACCAATCTTCAATCAAATTCTCAAATCTGCATGCCATTTTTCAACTTCAAAACTGAAGCTCAACTGCAATATAAAATCTGTGCAATTGAAATTGGGTCTGCATGCATTCATTAACAAGATAAAAGCAATCTTCATCAACCAGAAAAGTAATTTCTGTAATCAAATGAAGCCAGGATCAACATACAGTTCAAAAACAGTTTACACCATCATCAACAAGCAACTTCAACTTCAGATTTGCATTTCTGGAAAATGAATCTGCATCTATTGCTTTCTGCATCTTCAATTTAAAGCTGAGTAAGCTTCTTATCTTTTAAAAACAGTTTTCTTTAGAAATCAAAATCAAACATAAATTAAAGAACTCATGTTTTTATTTACAGAAAGCAAACTGTTTTAAACAAAAGTGTTCTGTTTTGTTTTAAAATGAAATAAGTAAACTCACATGCACAAAATTTGTGACATCTGAGTATATGAAGTGAAAGAAATAAAATGATATGGTGATTGCTTATTCATGAATGCTCTGTGTGTATAGGAATGAATATGTTTATATGTTCTGGATTTCTGGAATTTTCATATCTAGTTGGTTGTAAACTGAGATATTCTTAAATGGTAAAGCTTTATTATTTAAATTGTTGCTGTTAATAAACTTATGTGTAAACAAAGTATGGTTGTTTAGTATAAACTTGGGTTTTGTAAAAGCATGTTTAGTTAATAAGTTAAAATCTAAATTTGTTACCTCTGGAATAATTACAGCAGTAAGTATTCCAATAAAACAAAAATATCAACACCTTTAATTATTTCAACAAGGTTATAACATGAGTGTATGTTATAAATCAGAAATTTTAAAACAAAACTCCACTTTTTTTTAAAATTGCTGTGGGATAAGCATTCTGTTTTGAACAGAGAAAATAAATTTTAGAAGCATCTGTTAGGCTAGTTAATGTCAGGTGTTAAGATACCTACTGTAGTGGAGTTTTGGATGTAAGAATGAAGGGGATTTTGGTGATATTTGATCAGAGAGAGGGAGAAGAGCGGGATTGAGTGTTTCCAGGTTTTCAAAACCCTAGTTTAAAGGGTTGCAGTGTTGAAGTTTTGAGGGTCTGCACATTCACTCTTTTGCATCGAGTAGGAGGGGAATTTGGGAGGTTGCAGAAGGGTTGTAGATGGAGCTATAGCCGGAGTTGTAAGTGGTCTGGTGATCGGTGATTTAATTGCAAGATGATTGACAGGTTTGGTATGGTGTTGTTGTGATATTGCAGGTGGCTGTGGATTTTCCAATTTTTGATCTCAAGTTGATGTGGGGGTTTTGGGTGGTCGTGATCGGGTAAGGAGATGGTCAGTGACTTGTGGAGGTAGGTTGGAGGGGCTGAAGTTCGCCAACGTGATGGTGCATGTGCACCGTACATATGAAGATTCTGGTGAACTTATTTGGGTATGCAGGATATTTGTCTCGAAGCAACCCTCGGGTTTATGTGCTTCTGACTCGAAGCAGGGGATTGATGAACTCGAAGCAAAATAGTGGTTTCTCGGGTAAACTTGGCTACAGATTTTCATCCAGAGAATTTTGCAGTTTTTAATTTAAATGAATTCAGATTTTTTTTTTTAGATAGAATCTGATTCAAATGGAAGTTGAATCTAAATTCAAATAAAGATTGAAATTTAAAATTTTTAAAAAATGAAATTTTTAGATTTAAACAAGTTTTAAATTCTATTTTAAATCAAGATTTAAAAAGAGTTTCAGGTTTTAAAAACCTGAGATTTTGCAGTATTGAATAAATTCATATTTTTTTTAAGTTGAAAACTTGATTCAAGTATAACTTGAATTTGAATTCAAATTTAGTTTTGAATTCAAAGTTTTTAAAAAAAATGAAAATCTTAAATTTAAACAAGATTTAAATTTGGTTTTAAATCAATATTTAAAACAGTTTCAGGTTAAAACCTGATTTTTGAATTAAAATAGTTTTTGTAAGTTTTAAATGTATGAACAGATTTAAATGTTTAAGCAAAACTTAATTTTTTTTGAATTCACAATTAAAAATTGTTCTCAAGTTCTTTGAAAACCAGTTTTGATTTCAAACAGTTTGTAAATTTAAAAATGAATGAACATATTCAAATGTTTAAAAGAAATTGATTTCAAATAAGATTTAAAACTTGAAAGAATTTAGTTTCCATTAGTATTGAATTAAAATATGAAGTGTTAATTTAAATTTTGAAATTTAAATAATCAATTTATTTTTCAAAAGCTTAATTTATTTTAATCATGTAAATTTGTTTTAAAATCTTTCTTTATATTTAAGTAATGAATGTTCTTTAAACATTCATTTTATTTTAAGAATTTTACTTATTTTAATTTGGATCAATGTTTAAATAGTTAAACATTTTAAATATTAAATTTTTAAATGGAATTTGAATTTATTTAGAAAAGTATTGTTTTAATATATTTTGAATATAAATGAGTCATTTGATAAGTAATTTAATTATTTTGAAAAATATTTAAGATAATTAAGGATTTACTTAATTATTTGATTTTTAAATAATGATTTAGATTAATATAAATTAGAAATGATTTATTAATCTAATTTAAATTTCTTAAGTATATAATTAATGTAATGTTGTTAATTAATAATGGGTGATAATTATCTAAGGATAATTTAGTAATTAATTAATGTTATTAATTTTGATAATTAACTAGATTAATTAATTGAATATAATTAATTGTAATTTGTTAAGTATAATTAATTGTTAAAGTAATTAAGGAATTAATTACTTATTGTAATTAATTTTGATATGTGATTTAATTAAGTTAATTAATTTAGTTTAATTAATTTAAATAAATCATGTGATGATTTTATAAGAGAGTAATTACTTAATGTAATTAGTGGAGCAGGATGACTTAGAAAAGTAAAAAGGATAATTACTGAAATGTAATTAGTAATTTGGATAATTACTTTTGTAATTAATTAAGAAATTAATTAAGATTAATTATTGGTTAATTAATTTATAAATGAGTAATTAAAGATAGTTAATTACTAAATTGAATATTAATCAAGGTGATTAATAATTACATTTCTTGATTAATAATTACATTAATTACTAAATGTAATTAATTTTAATTAAGTAATTTATTTAAATATTAGAGATCATTAATTATTATAATTAATGATGTAATTAAGGATTGTTTGATTAAGTAATCATTAAATAAGTGATTAATTAATTGTAATTAATTAAGGATAAATATAATTAATTATAATTAATTAATAAATGAGTAATTAAATGTTAATTACTTATGATTAAGGTTAATTAATTTGTGAAATTAATTAAGGACTAATTACTTATTGTAATTAGTAAATGATTAATCAAAGATGTTTAATCAAGTTAAATACTTAGTGAATAATTAATTAACTGGGTTAATTAATGGATGTTAAGCAGGATTTAAATGTGGTAATTAATTTAATTTATTTTAAATTAATTAGAGATGGTTGTAATTAATTTAATTCATTTAAATTAATTATAATTGATGGTTAATAAATCATTGCTTATGGATATTATTGGTTGAATGGTTGTGATCTCAGTAACAAGATTAGTTGTATTTGTATGATATGGATGATTGGTTTAAGTATGATGGTTTGTGATGGATTATTTAGTTGAGATGATTATCTATTTATGGATGATACAAATTATCTGTTTATGATATGAATGTGATTATCTATTGTGAGATGTAGTTTATCTATCTATGTGAATTAGATAACAATGAAATGAGTTAATTATTTAAAACCCTTAAGTACAACTTGGACATTAAAATGGCATTTGGTTTCGATGAGACCGGGATCGGGTCTCCATATTTGGATATCCGAAAACCACATCGATTCCAATTAAACGTTAGGTCGTTAATCCAAGTGGAGCAAGTGAAGACTCGAGGTGTAAGGACTATACGTCTGTATAACTCCATGGGTGATTCCGTAATGAGTTTGACGGAATAGTGCTTATAGATTCAAGATGGAGATTTAAAGTGCAAGGGTTATTGTCGTTAACTCTGAGGGTGATTCCAATACGAGTGTAACAAGATAATGCCTTCGGTTTCGTTCGAACCCGGAACGAACTTGTATGGATTGAATGCTTTCAGAACATCGTCAGGTGGACGATGAGCATTCTAAAATTGATATGTCCTATAAAGGTAATCGTAACCTCAAGCCTCATCAACCGGGAATGGCTAAAACAGGGGAGGTGCAGCAAAGCTTCGTGGGTAGCCCCCACTGGAGAGCAAGATTTACTCCTGTCTAGAGGTCCCTTTATATTTCGGCTGTGTGGCAGTTGGTGACGACCAATCTGCGGGGAGGTCTTGTTTGGGATTATTCAGTAAGGAATGGTTCCGGCTTTGTGTTGCAGGGGAGTGGGTGTACTCCTCGGTACGGTGATCTAGGCCACGTACTGTGACGGGTGGTACCCCAGTAGCCCTACCATTGATGGAAACCCATTTTCCCTACGAGAACCTACGGTTTTGTTTGTATTACCCACTTTTGTGGCTAGTAGCTGGAATTTAATAGATGTAACAATTTCGGCTATTTCTTATTTACTTGAAAACCCTAGACACTATTATAATATCACTGGATTTCCTATCAAATGTTTTGGTTAGCGTAAGGTAAAAACTTTTCCATGTTTATGTGTGGGAAGTCTTACGTGATACCCTTTGTTTTCAAAGGATTTTCTAAAGTTAAGCAACTTTTATCCCCGTTTACTCACACCAGACCCTTGTCTGACCTGAGTGTTTATTTTCTGTTTTATTAAACTCTTGGGTACTCATATTACATATGAGTAGTCAAGTGTTTCAGGATTGCTTTGACGAGTTTCTAGAGGAGATAATGGAGCAGGAGGCTTCAGCGTGTAGATATAGTTAGTAGTTCCGCTGTGTTTGAGTTGTATTGGTTCTCTCTGATGTACTTGAATTGTAATAGCTAGGCAGATGTTTATAACTGTCTAGTTTGTGTTGTATTAGCTGTATAACTCTGATGTATATGATACTATGTAAAGTATTATGTGTTATATTATAATTTATTCGATTCCACTGTGAGATTCTGATGTTGTCTGTTCTTTCTTTCCTTTCTTTTCTCTTTTCTATCCCTTTCTTTCTTCTTAGCGATGCGACTTCCTGGAGTTTGGAAGTTGGGTCGCTACAAAGACCGTCATCGCTGAACGTCTCCAAAAGCCTGCCCTATGGTGTTTTCAATTTCAAACTCAAACATTGGCGCTATATGTTAGAGGAGATTATCTATTTCCGTCGATTTAGGTTCAGGCTTGTGATTACTGAAACTAGGAAGTTATCAGTCCAGATTAGTTCGTTATGCTAGTTGGCTTAGGTCATTTTCCTTGTTTTTGTCATAGGATTCGGCAAAGTAATTTTCGTTTGGCCTAAATTTTGTTCGGCTTAGGTGTTGGTCGGCCAAACTATTGATCGGCCTGATAATCATTTGGCCTAAACCTTGGTCGGCCTAATTATCGTTCGGCCTAAACCTTGTTCGGCCTAACTATTGTTCGATATTCAGGACCGTTCGGCCTACGCGTTGTTCGGCCGTAACACCGTTCGGCATTCTGTCCATACCCCTCTTCCCTACAATTTTTCCACTCTAATTTCGGTCGGCACGGGGAGGTCATGTCGAACCATGGCCGTATCGACCTACACTAATAGGCCTGACCTCTAACTTCGTTTTCATGCTACCATAGGACTGCTCGGCATTGAAAGATCATGCCGAGCCGCTACAGTGCACCTTCCACCTTTCTCTTCTCCGATCCATCCACCTCGAAACCACCTAAGAGCGTACTAAGTTCCATCCCTAGAACACGATCGAGCCTCAATTCATCACCCCTACTCACTCGCTCCCTACTTTCTACGACCTATGAAAAATTTGTAAATTCGAGTAATATCTAGTGCCTCATAATTTGAGAGGGTAATCGAAAGCTTCTTACCGAAGAGTATGGAGAGAGCTCAGGGATCTATGAGTTTAGTATTGAAGGTTGTTAGAACCTAACTTAGGAAAGGCTTGATGGATTCCAGGGAGGTAAGTTGCGAGTTCTTGGAAGTAACGGAGGTAAAAAGTGAAAAGAGAAGAAGAAGGAAAACATTGACTTTTATAGGAGAAGAGGGGAAGTCGAAGAGACTATGACCGGTAGAACCGATCAAGACGGCATCGTTCGGCATACATGGAGCGTTCGGCTTCAGTTGTACCGTTCAGCACGCATTACCTCCACTAGTGATCAAGGGAAATCACCATCGAGGAAACTAAGCCACATCTCAAAGTAAAGCACGGTGGACACGTGATTCAAAGCGCACCATGTTCGACCACGTGATGCACTTTAGGGGGCAAGTGTTACCTGGAGGTTTGACCAGGCAACTAAGGACTCGGTAATCTCGTTCGGCACCTATGGTCGATTGGCATTGAAGGCCGTTCGTCATGACAAAATGGTTCGGCAGTCAAGAGCATTCGGCATTAGAAGAACGCTCGGCATAAAGGAACGCTCGGCATTTAGGAGCGTTCGGCATTAGAAAGTGCTCGGCTTCCAGAATCGTCCGACACATACGATTCGTTCGGCATTAGTGAACGCTCGGAATTTTGGAACGTTCGGCATTAGAGAACGCTCGACATTCAGGAAAGTTCGGCATGCGAGAGTGCTCGGCATGCGAGAGCGTTCGGTATTGAGAGACGTTCGGTATTGAATATCGATTGGCATCTGTGGATGTTCGGCATGGCAGAGTCAATTGGCACTCCATACTGTTCGGCGTCACTTCGTTCGGCATGGCAGAGTCATTCGGCACTCCATACTGTTCGGCATCACTTTGTTCGTGAGACAACCCGACTTTCTATCTCCAGAAAATCGCATCATCCTTAAGAAAGAAAGGGATAGAAAAGAGAAAAGACAGAGAAGAAGAAAGAAACAACATCAGAATCTAAACAGCGGAACGAATAAATTATATTAATCACATAATACTTTACATAGTATCATATACATCAGAGTTACACAGCTAAACAACACATACTAGACAGTTATAAACATCTGTCTAGTTATACAACTCAATACAACAACTCAGAGAACACACAGCGGAATACTCTATAGCTATACACAGAAGCCTCCTGCTCCATTTGCTCCTTCCGAATTCGTCAAGCCAACCTAAAACCTAACCTAAATCCCTTGGCTACTCGTAAAAATTTGAGTACCCAAGAGTTTAAGAAAACATAATAAACTCCAGGTCAGACATGGGTCTGGTGTGTGTAAACGGTTAAAGTTGCTTAACTTTAAAAACCTTTTGAAAGAAAAGATATCACGTAAGACTTCCCACACATAAACATGGAAAAGTTTTACCTTACGCTAACCAAAACATTTGATAGGAAATCCGATGATATTATAATAGTGTCTAGGGTTTTCAAATAAATATGAAATAGCCGAAATTGCTACATTCATTAAATTCCAGCTACTAGCCACAAAAGTGGGTAATACAATCAAAACCATTGGCACTTATTGGATTTTGGATTCCATACAATGGCAAGGCTACTGGGGTACCGCCCGTCACATTACGTGGCCTAGATCATCGTACCGAGGAGTACACGCGCTCCCCTGCAACACAAAGCTGGACCCATTCCTTACTGAACAGTTCCAAATAAGACAACCCCGGCGGATGTAGCTATTCAACCGCCCACACAGCCGAAATAAAAGGGCCCACACAGCCAAAGATCACTGACCTACCATGCTTCCTTCATCTAAGATTTCACCCAACACGATGCAGGGAAGAAAGTGCAGTAGCTCCATTTCCAGCAAGAACCCAAAACTAGGTTTAAAAAAATCAAATTTGAGCAAATCAAACTCCTCGGTGATTTAAAAATTCTTCAACAATTTTTGCGACACTCTCTGATACTTCACCTAGCTCCATCAACAAACTCAAGCCACCCAGATACACAGATCAACAGAATTGGGCAAAAATCCAATTTCCAGTAAATTCCCAAATACCCATTTAATACAATTTTAAAAATTGTGAATTTCTTTTCAAAATTCATAATTTTCAATGACATTTTAGTTTATATAATTGTTTTAACCAAATTAAATACTTGGTTCAAACATTGATGATAAATTTGTTACTACATAGTTAAATTACCAGGTACATATCAAAACCCAGAGACTAAATCTATTTTTGTTTTTAGTTTATACTGGAACTAAACTGTTTTAGTTTAAAACTATGACTTAACAATTTTTGCATAGAATTGATCCTTGTCTCAGATCCTACAGAAAAATACATAGAGAAAAAAATAAAAATCAACATGCACAGATTCAAGCCTTACAACAAAACTTGCAGGTTTGTCTACACAAATATAAACTCATATATATATATATAACAAACATCATCAGAAAATTATATGAAATCAGATAATTACTACTTTAATTTTTATAGTAAAAATGTTTACTCACCTTTATTAAGAAATGCAGAGGTTTGCAAATGAACTAGAAATTTCAAAAGATTATGAACTTGAACTTGAAACTTTGAAAAGCTTTTGAACACTTGAACTTCAAAACGGAAAAGCTTGATAAACAATGCTTCTGGTTTCTTGCTTACAGCTTTCTGGTTTGAAGCCTCTGGTTTGGAAAAACTTTGCTTGACAGGTTTGAACATTAAAGGTTTGAACTTATAAAAACAGAATGTTGTAGGCTTTGTTTTGAGGAGGTTGTTTCAGGTTTTTGAACATGGTTTGAATTGAAGAATTGATGCAGAATTGTTTTTTTAAAGATTGATCAGGTTTTTGTTTTGAGGAATTGTTTGAATATTTTCTGGTTTTGGATGAGTAAAAGTTTCATTGATGGTTTTAGTTTTCTTTTTAGAAATGAACAAAGAATTAAAGAAAATGAGGAAGAGTGTTTATATAATCAAGTTTCAGATTTATTAAAATTAAAAAGAAAATAGAAAAGCACATGTACACTTGTCTCAATCTCATGCATGTGCCAACACTTGTTAACAAAGTGTTTTAAAACAAAACATTTGTCATTTCTTATTAAATTTTATTCTAAAAGAAATTTAAAAGATTTTTTTTTATTATTTCCTAATGAACAAATAATGTTTTTTCTTAATTTGAAAAATGCTTTTCCAATTAAATATCTAATAAACAAATACATTTTTACATTTATAAATGTTTGCTAAATTTATATACAATCTTTTTAAAAAACATGAAACCAAATATAATTTAAATAAAATTATATACAACATTGCAAACTTATTTTAAAAATGCTATTTCAAAAGCCTTGCATTTATCCCTTAAATTCAAATTTATATTTAATTCAAAGTCAAATTTAAAAATCAAATCTAAAATAAATTTAAATAAATATAAACATCTATTTTTAAATAAGCTTATTATTATTTACAAATAATATATCCTATTTTAGAATCAATTTAAAATACACAGATATTAATATATTTAAACATACTTATAAATTTTGAAAATAATAAGTCAAATTAGAATTGATTTACACAATACAAAATAATTATGATATAAAACCAATCTATAACCAAAATTAAAACATTATATTATTATTACTTGGTTAATTATCTTTGAAAATAACAATTTTATCAATTTCAAATAATTTAAATAAGAGATTATCAACATTTTAAATTCCTGGAAATTTCGGGATATTACAGTTCGGCACAAATGCCTCGTTCGGCATTCAGGTTGTTCAGCATCACATCGTTCGGCACAAATGCCTCGTTCGGCATTCAGGTTGTTCGGCATCACTTCGTTCGGCACAAATGCCTCGTTCGGCATTCAGGTTGTTCGGCATTCAGGTTGTTCGGCATCACATCGTTCGGCATTTATGCCTTGCTCGGCATTTTGTCGTTCGGCTTCTCTAGGTCGACACACAGGTATCACTCTTTTTGGGCCGAGATACCAAGAAGCTAGGCCCACCAGGGAAGTCCAACCTACCTTCGTCTATAAATAGAGAGGCAGGGGCACAATGAAATGGACCTTTTTTCGAGAACACCGGAGAGACTCTGCCGCATTCAAGACTCATTCAAGACTTAATCTTTTTTGCTTAGCAATTGTATTTGAGTGATTGACATACAGATTGTATCTGTAATCGACTATCGAGAAAAGCAATAAAGATCTACCTCAAAGTGGACGTAGGCAATTACGCCGACTATAAATCTGGTGTTCGTTGTTTCTGCATTTAAATTCACATAATGTCTTCTGTTTAACTTTACTTTCTTCATTAATCTCTCTACACAATCTCTCTTAAGGGTGTTAGTGACCAATTCTGGTGCTAACAGCTGGCGATCGATTGTGCACATACACAGGTATCTATGTGCTAGAGAGTTTGAGGAGAAGATGGAGACTCGGGTTTGTATTCGAGGAGGTGAAGTTTTAGCTCGAGTTTGGTCTTGGGTTGTTCACAAGTGATTTTAATATGTTACACAGTTTTAAAACTTAAACCAAAAAAAATAAAAAATACAGAAAGGGAAGTGACTCGGGTTGGACTTGGGTTTGACCCGGGTATTGGTAATGACAGTTTTAAATTTTTAAATAAATCAGTTTTTAAAATTTAAATAAATCAAGTTTTAAACTATTTTCTTTAATAAATTTCTTTTAAATAATAAATTTTTATTTAATGGTTTGGATAGATAAAAGTTGTATAATTTATTTCAACTTGAATTAATTAAGTAAATTCTTAAGTTTATTTAAAATAAATTAAATGGTAATTAAGTAGTTAATTAAGAAGATAAATGTTTTTTAATTATTAATTAACCTAAAAGTCTTACTTTAGTATATGGGTTAATAATATATTTATTTCAAAGGTTTATTAAATAAGATTTAAATAATAATTAAGTAATTAATTAAGATAAATGGTTTATCTCTAATTAATTAAAGGATAATTAGTCAATGTAATTAATTAAGGATAATTAATTAATAAAGGGATAATTACTTAATGAAATTAATTAAAGGATAATTAATTAATGTAAGTAATAAAAAGATCATTAATTAATGTAAGTGATTAAAGGTTAATTAATAATTAAGGTTAATTAATTAATAATTAAGGTTAATTAATTAATAATTAAGGTTAATTAATTACTAATTAAGGTTAATTAAATAATAATTAAAGGATTAATTAATTAATAATTAAAGGATAGTTAATCAGTAATTAAAGGATAATTAATTATTGAAAGTAATAATGTGATTAATTAGTTCAATAATTAATTAAAAAGGTTTTTAATTACTTAATGTTAATTAAGTAGGGTTAGGTGATTAATTCATAAGTAATTAAATTATTTATTTTGAGTTAATTAAATTAATTTAATTATAGGATTAATTAATCTTGCTTATGGATGATTATTGTATAGAATGTTTGGATTGATTAATATCTCTAGTATGTTAATCTGTGATGTCCTATGGTGTGCATTTCCTTAGATTGAGCTATGATACATATTTATCTGTGAAGAATTGCTGTGTGAATATAATGTTGTACATTGAATTATAAAAGATAGATCTTTTTTTAAAAGATGTAAAAATGGGAATTTGTTTAAACCATTCAAAAAGAAAGGTTTTGGGAAATAAGTTGTGACTTGACTAAGACCAAAATGTATCCACATGTTTTAAAATAAACGCTCATTATTTGGAAAGGCCGAGGGAGGACATTAAGTCATAAAACCCATTCCGAATAATGATACGACGGAATGGAATTGCATTTGAAGATGGTGGTTGAAGACCGGATATTTTCAAGAATGAAAGGATTGCATGTTGGTTGTCTCTGCACCGAGTTGCTCCAGTATAGAGATTTCCCTATGTGATGGGGAGTCCGGTCGAGATTGGGGATACCCGGATTTGTAAGGACTTCTTCCCTTAATTGGATGAAGTGCCTTCGGTTCCATTCAAACCCAGGAAGGACTTGTATGGATGTATGTCTGACATTACACTTTGAGATATAAAGCTGGTTTCTATCAAATACATTTCTGTTTGGTGGCGGAGAATTTATTCTCTTAGCTTAACAACCTTCTCTGAGACGTACGAGTTCAGAGGTTAAGTAGTTGATGGTTGCTAGTGATATATTCCCAATTTGGTAATGTGGCATGCTAAGTGTTCATCATTGGTTGATCGAAGCATTGCTTTTGTGAAAAGCGTAGCTTTGTAGGATGAGACTTCATGACCTCACGCCGCGGAAATGGTCGAAACAGGAAGGATGCGGCAAGGTTATGGGGTTTGCGACCTTCAGGGTATGTGCATTTCCTTCTGGATAAAAAGTGGTATTCTGGTATGGGGTCCAGATATTTTACTTATGTGGTTGTTGGAATTCTTGGAGTCCCGGGTAAAGGTCGGTTACGACCAAAAGATGGCATACTCGTGACAATTAGTTACCTAGTTACAAAGGTAACCTGGCCTTGTGTTGGCAGAGATCTGGTTAGGTTCTTGGGACGCCCCTCCTGAGGCGTACCCATTCGAATAAAGGAATTTCCTTAGCTTTGGCCATTCGTTGAAAATCCAAACAATCAATACAATCCCTTTATATTTTTCGTTGTAGAACCTGCTATTTAACATGGTAGCTATAGTAGGCATATTGTAATGGTACGTACGCTGGCTAAGATTAATATTATACTTGCAAAATGTTTTCCACACTATGCACTAATAATAATATCAAAAGTACTTTCGCGTATCAAGCATGTTTGACTACTATAAGGAGAAACATCCCCCATGTGTGCGATTGCATTTGAGTGTGTTTCGAGAGACCTTATGGTAGTTTCATTTTCCAAAAGCATGAATGGATTTCTTTTTGTAATTTATTTTTTTTACAAATAATTGTTTTTATGTTTCTCACACCAGCCCAATGACTGATTCAGAGTTTATTGTTCCCTTTTCTAAACTCTGGGTGCCCCTAATTTTCCACATGGGCAGCCTAGAGTCAGGTTATCAGTAGGTTCTGGAGCTAGTTCAGATAGTAGATGTAGATTTGGAAGTCTTTGGTTTTGAAGCTTTTGGCTTTGAGATTTTTGGTTTGGACTTTAAAGCTTTGGAATGAAGATGCGGTATGTTGGACTCACTCTCTCTCTCTCTTTTGGAAGACCCATGTTGATGTTATCTTTTCCACTGTTATGTATATTCCGCTGTTGTGTTGTATATATTGGCTCTGATGTTGTGGGTCGCTTGTTGTAGAATGTTGTAATCCATGTTGTGTATCAATGAAAGTTATTTTGTTTCCGCCGTGTTGTTATCATCTAATGTGTTATAGCTCTAGCGAACCAGACTCCAACGCTTGGATCTCCGACATTTGAATACAGATGATGTATTGGATGCCGATTTTCAAAGGTTGAAGCCTGGGTCGTCGTATTTTATTTATGACTTATTTGGTTATTGTTAAGTCATAATTGTGATATCTGTATCTATTGGTTTGATATGCCTTTTATGGGTTTTTGGGTTTCTAGGCATATTTTGAGATAACTTATTTTAGAATTAAGTCATTTATGGATTTATGAAGAGGTGAATTTAATTAATGTGCCTTATTATGATTGTTTGTTCGACATATTTAATATGGCTTATTATTTTAAGTCATAAAGTTATTATATTAGTATCTCTACTTTTTATTTAGATATAGTCTGGCCCGTTTATTATTTTAATACTTGGGTGAGACCGAGACTTTACTGGTACAAGGACTCATTGACTCTTGGATTTTGAGTTATCTTGGGAGTAGACAAGTTTGATACTTTTAGTTTACTTCATCCGTATGTACATTGACATTTTGTAGTTATGTCATGTATATTATTCAGTAGTCATTTTGTACTTGATATAGAGTATGAGATATGATGTATATTAGAGTGAGTCTAGTATTGACATTTTGTAGACTCGTATCTTATTATGAAATATGTTGTATATTAGTCCGTCACGATCTATGTCTTTGATTCTATTTATCAGTATTATATACTGTTTTGAATATTTTTAATTGGTGTGTCTATTACTTTGTATTAATACTGCACATGTCAAATTTTCAGTTCAGATCCTCAAAAGTTAAATAAGACGTGTTAGTATTAATATAAAGATATATCCACATTCGATCGTCCTTAACCCACCGTATTCCCTGGATTAGCAGACGACATTACTTGTAATATTCTTTGCAAAACAGGGCATGGTAGTGGGGTTGTCACAACTTGGTATCAGAGCTGTGTTCAGAACATTATAGAATGTAAATAGTATAGAGTTGAGATCTAAACCTAGATGACCTAGAGTCTAGTCACTTGGATGTGTAGTTGTTAGTAATTTAATTAACTATTTAGGAATAGAAATATATATGATTATAGGGAATAATCATTGGGACATAATTGAAAAATCTTTTGATAATACTATATAACTTATTGTTATGAAAATATTGTAACTCACTTCTATAAAGAGTGAGGTTTAATGGATATTGTAAATAAGTAGATGACTTAGAATTAAATTGTTGTGTCCTAATTTGTTAGTGATCAGAGTGCGCGGCTGAAGCTGGAAAATAGCTTTCTGCTGAAGGCGATTATTTGTTTGTTTGATTGAAATGTTTGTTGTTTGCATCAATGGGTATTTGATTATTTTGAAAATTTTAAATAAATGTCGAATTAGTATTGAGTACGAATTTTCATCTGAAAATTTATAACATACTAGATATTAATTATTAACATTACGGTATCCTCATTAGTTGGTTACCGTAAAGGAAATTGAAAATGTTGTTTCATATAAAATGAAATTGTAATTATTGGTACACCAAATAAATACAAAGATGCATAGTATAATTAAATTTTTTTTAAGAATTATTTTATTTAAATTTTGAAATGGATAGAAAGAACTTTTGTAAAAGCAAATATTAAATTTGGAATTTGAAAATATAATTAATAAACAAAATAAGTAATGAGAAAAAAAATTGATTGGTTGATGGATACTTGGTTGTTATAAAATTGTAAGATATTGTGAAAAATTAATATTGAGTAGAAATTACTATTGAGAGTTGAAACTTGCACAATAATAACATAAAGAACTTGCGGTGACTTCAGAAGTGTAGTTACTGCAAGAAAGAGTGAAAATGTGACGATAGGAATTTTTGAGCATTTGAAAGCGGAATATTTAATAGATTTTAAATATTTAAAAGTTAATTTTTAACTTGAATTCAAATATCACTATTTATTTGATAATTAAATTATTAAATTAAATAATTTGAAGTTGGGTAAAATGTTGAATCTGGAGTTTTAAGCCTGTTAAAATAATTTGAAGGCTAATAAAATTTATATTGATAATACTGAAGGTAATAGAAGTGTTAAAATTGAATTTAACAGTGATTTGTTCAATTTTGAAATTTTTATCGTTTAAATTGAATTTAAAAATAGCCTTCCGAGGCATAGTCTCGGATTTTGACGAAGCCAGTTCCATTGGATCCGTAATATCGGATTTCAAATTTCGTAGTGATTGGAGTAGTTGTCTGAGCATACGATATATAAAAGCGCTGAAATTTTATATCGAAAATTCAATATAATAACCGGTCCAAAAAGCTATCTTCTTCATACGATCGAAATAGGACTCGAAACCTTTTCCATTGCGCTCGAAATAAGGGTATAACATTATAAATGCCTAGCGGCACGCTTTGATAGGATGTCAAAATTTTAAGATACGAATTCAAGTCGATTTAAGTTTAAATTTTAAATATAATCTACACTTGATTTGACAAATCAATGAACTTCACATTAGCTGTTATTCTCAAATCACTGTAGCTAGCCAATTTGTAGCGATCCTGACTCGACCTTCGAAAATCGGCACCGAATACGACACTCGAATTCAAATGCCGAAGATCCAAACGTCGAATCTGGTTCGCCGGAGCTTATAACACATCAAGTACAACACAGCAGAAGAAAATGAATAATACATTTGATATACAACATTTGATACAATATCTGATACAATGATGATACAATAGAATGATACAGTATATATCAATACTATCAGAGATATAAGAAATAGAAGCAGAAAGATAATGGCTTCAATAGAATACATCCCAAAAGAATCCAACTCCATAATGCAACTGCAACTCCATCTCCAAACTAAAGATAGCTCGAACAACCATCAAGTTGCACCAAGATAAGCAAGGTCAGCCGTGAAGGCTGAAGTGTAGCAAATGTGATCCACAGATCCAAAGGGCTTCGAAGGCTATCGAATCAGTTCCTACTATTCGACTATCTGAAAAACCCAACTCTGGACTGCCCGTGTGGAAAATTGTGGGCACCCAGAGTTTAGGAAGGGAACAATAAACTCCGGGTTAGTCATGAAACTGGTATGAGTAAACAAAACGGTTTTTATCTTTTAAAACAAATAAAAGAATTTAGATTGAAAACCGCAATGCTTTTTGGAAAATGAAACTACCATAAGGCCTCCCGCCACACACATAATGCAAGCGCAAACTTGGAGGAGATTTCTCCTTATGACAGTAAAAAATGCTTGATATGCGAAAACCATTTTGATATTATAATTATTATTAGTGCATAGTGGAAAACACTTCGAAAGTATAAATTAATCTTAGCCAGCATAGACATTTCGTACTATGCCTACTATAGCTACCATCTAAACAGTGGTGACCACCATAAGTAAATGGAAGGTTATACAACTAAAACCGTAAAGAGCTCGTATTGGATGATTGGATTTACAACAAATGGTCGAGCAAAGAAACTTCCCACATAAAATCGAATGCCTCTGGAGGGACGTCCTCAAGAACCTAACCGGATCTCTGCTACACATGGCCGGGTTACCTCTGTAACTAGGTAACAACTGACACGAGTATGCCATCCCCCGGTCGTTATCGACCTTTATTGTAAGGACCCGATTCTTCGACTTTCGAAAATCGACATCAATACGTCCACTGTATCAACTGCCAAGAAATCGAATGCCGAAAAACCGACACTTAGGGTTTAAGAAGAAGAAAGAGGTAAAACAAGAGAGAAAAAGATAGAACAGAACAGAAACAACAGAACAATATCAGAATCTCACAATCGCAGCGGAACAACATATAATAGATAAATGAATAATCTTTGAAACAAAGAACTATATCAGTTATTACATTACATCACATTACATTTCATCAACAGAGTGTACAACAAACAAATAGCGGAAAAGAAATAATATACTTAGTAATATGCTACGCCATCAAGCTTGCCTCCAGATTCTGTAGCAACTCCCCAATCCAGAATGACCTGATAACCTTAACTCTAGACTGCCCGTGTGGAAATTGGTGGGCACCCAGAGTTTAGGAAGGGAAACAATAAACTCCAGGTCAGTCATGTGACTGGTGTGAGAACTTAAAACAGTTATTTATCTTTAAAGCAAAGAACAGGAAATTTTTTAAAATAGATTCGCAATGCTTTTTAAAAAAATGAGACTACCATAAGGCCTCCCGCACACACACACGATGCAAACGTAGAATCGGAGGAGATTTCTCCTTATGATAGTCAAAGATGCTTGATACGCATTAAAAAGAAACATTTGATATTATTACTAGTGCATAGTGTATAAAACGATTTCGAAAGTAGAATATAAATCTTAGCCAGCATAGGCATTTCGCACTTATGCCTACTATAGCTACAATCCAAACAGTGGGGCGCCACCATAAGTGAATAATAGGTTCTACAACTAAAACCGTACAAGATCGTATTGTTTCTCTGGATTTCCAAAAAATGGTCAGGCCAAGGAACTTCCCATTGCCACATGGAAACGCCTCTGGAATGGCATCCCGAGAACCTAACCGGATCTCTGCCAACACAAGGTCGGGTTACCCCTATCTGGGTAACTACTGACACGAATATGTCATCCCCCGATCGTAACCGATCTATCCGAGGATCCTCGATTTTCAACAACCACAAAATTTGCAGCAACAACATAGGTTAAATATCTGGGCTCCATACCATGATACCACCTTTATCCAGAAGGAATGACATACACTAAAGGGGCGCTACCCCCTAATAACCTTGCCGCATCCTTCCTGTTTTGACCATTTCCGGGGTGTGAGGTCCGACGAAGTCTCGTCCATAAAGCCACGCTTTATACAAAAGTTGTGCTTTGGGTCAACAAATGATCAAAGTAATGATCATAAAGATAAATGATCAAACAAATGATCATATCACAGGTGATCAAACAATGATCATTTCACAGCAACACTCAGCATGTCACATTACCAAATTGGGAGTATATCACTAATAACCTTCAACTACATAACCTCTGAGCTCGTACGTCTCAGAGAAGGGTGTTAAGCTAAGAGAATAAATTCTCCGCCACCAACAGAAATATATTTGAAAGAAATTAGCTTTATATCTCAACTTGTAATGTCAGACATGCAATCCATACAAGTCTGTTCCGGGCTCGAACAGAACCGAAGGTACTTACAAAGAAGTCCTTGCATTCCGGATAATTTCTAATCACGTCCGGACTTCCCGTCACTAAGGGTGATAAAACCTCTATATCGGAGATCAGCCGATGCAGAGAAACTCAACGTTAATCCTTCCGTTTTCAAAAATATCCGGTCTTCAACACCGGTCATCAAATGCAATCCATTACGACGTATCACATATTCGGAATGGGTTATACGACCCCAAGGTCCTCTCCCGGCTAACCCGAATAGTAAGCGCTTATTCAAAAATAAGTGTGGCATTCAAATTCAAACAATCACAACAAATACCCATTTAAAGGTAAATATTGATAGTCGGTTATTTAACTATCAATAGGCGTGTTCAACATCACCAAATCCAAATAATTTCCCAATTTATTTACTTTCCAAAATATCTTGTAACAACCCGGTATTTGCATCAATTAATAATTGACATTTTGACGATTGATATTGACACAAACTTCTATTTGAAGTTTTTAAATTTTGAATTAAAATTGATTTATAAATTGTTAAAAGAAATTTAGGACTTTAAATAAATATTTTCTTTTTATTTTATTTGGCCTTATCCCCTCTTTATATTCAACCGGCTTCTTATCCCCCTTTCCTCCATCTTCATTTTCGTTCAACCCGGCCCCCCTCTCTCATTTTTCATTCAATTCGAAAACCCTAAAAACAAAACGCAAGCGAAATTAATGGCGCCCCTTTTTTTTTCATTTCTCGTTCATCCTCTTTTCGAGATTAGGGCTTTTGAAGCGCCGGCTTTAATTAGTCGATCGAGCGTCTCCTCGTTGCTCTCTTGCGGCTGCTTCATTCGCGACAAAGGTGAGTGATTTCTCACTCACTTCTAATTCAAATTCGAATGCTCCTTGGTTAATTGACCTCCATGTCTTTGATTTCGGTTTGAATTATTTTTCTCGGCCATGAATTTTTGATCGTATGACTTTGAAATTCCTGACTTGATCTTCATTCGATTATACTGCGATATATTTAACCTTCGATCAAACATACTGTTATATATTCACATATACGTTGTCCCGGTTTGGACAACTTCTGATTTCAAGTTTTACTTTCTGATTTTTGGCATGAACTTCTGTAGACTTGATTTCATTTTTGAATTTCTTTTGTTAATGTAGATCCGCTGCTTTGAGTCAATACAGTATGTACATGTATATGTATGCATATATACACATATATGGGATATGTGTACATGTCAATTTGATAGAATAGGGCGTGTGTGAAGAGCTTGCTACTGTGTTCCTTTGCTTTGATTATTGCCCGAGCATAAGTGCATTGAAGTCTATTACACCAATGTGCATATGTTTAAACCTGGTCTTGTGTACTGAACTGTTTCGACCCTCCTTGTGGTTCTTTGAATTCTTTTGGTGACACTGCTTGTCTTGTGAGAACTTGCATTGCCTTGTACCTGTGTATTTAAATCCACTACCTGTTCCTCTCCTTGCTGTTTCATCTCCACTTGGGATTGCTTGCAAACTGTCATCAGTTATGTGCATGTTGTATTTGCTGTGCCCCTTTTGTATATTTTGCCTGAGTTTGAGCATTTGCACATTTGTTCACCTGCACTTGTTACTTCTGTTCACCTGTTGTTTGCATTGCTTCACCACTGTTGCAAGCACTCACATTGATTTTGAATTTGTAGTACTCGAATCTTTCTTGATTCTCTGTTGCTACCTGGTTGTCATTGCGTACATGTTGCAGCGTGATTTTATAGTGTCACTGCGTGCATACATGTTGTATTTGTTATATTTTGAGACAGATCATATTCACAAGTGACTGTCCTGGGTTGCTTGATGCATTTTGGTGTAGAAGTTTCATTGTTGCATTCATGTGAACATCCCTTGTTGTTGTTCCACATGTTTGTTTCTCTGACCTGCTTTCTGACTTGTTCTTGTTGTTCAATTTTTACCTTGCCTTTATTTGTGCTTGCTGCATTTTAACTTTGGGTTCGACCCAGTTTTAAGGGTTCTGATCGAACTATCTTTGGCAATTGCCTATGCTAAGTGCTGTTTCAATTGGTGTAATATGTATGTGTATTCATACATATGCATGCATGCAACCATGTTGATTTCAATTTTCCTATGTGTTTTACTTGGACTTGCCTCTGTTGGGTACTGACTCTCTATGTTCTTTTGTGTTGTGTTGTGGTGCCATGTTTATGGTGCCCCCACCTTCATTTATGATGACTTTATGCAGTAACAGTGCCTTTGTGCACTTGTGTGTCTGGTCAGTAGCTTGTTCATGTGCATTTAAATGTTTCTTGATTTTGTTTTGGTGTACATGGCTTGCTACTTTGCTCATTGCCTTGTGTTGAGCCTAAAATTCATTGGGCTTGACCTCGCATTTCTCTCTGCAATTTAATCGACACTCGGCCTTATGAAATTCACGGCGATGCTTGTGAATCTTTATTGGGTACCTCATCACTATAGTGGCACGGCAGTGCACGCAAGCGTGAACTGCAGCCACACGGTATTGAGTTCTTGGGCACGACATCACTATAGTGGCAAGGCAGTGCACGCAAGCGTGAACTGCAGCCACACGGTATGGCGTGTATGATATTCTTTTTGTTTTGACTTATGGATCTTTTTGCGTATTCCATATTCCGTAGTGGCGAGGCAGTGCACGCGTGCGTGTACTGCAGCCCTACTTGAATTAATATTTAATTGATATTTCAATGGTTTGAACTGTTTTGTTCATTTCAATTCAATATTCTGAATTGCACTCTGATCTGGTTTAATTACTGTCGTCTATTCATTATTTAATTATTATTGCTTCTGTGCACTAATAACTGAGTTTGAATTAGACTGACCCGAGTATTATTTCCTTTAAATCTAATACTCGGGTCAGACCGAGTATTTCAGGTTGTAGATATTCTGCTTTGGGTTGCTGCTAGAGCTATGAAGTTCTTTCATATCTTTTGGAGTAGTCGTCGTCACTTATAGTAGTCTGTATAATTGTATAGGAAAATATGTATTCATGTATATTATATACGTTAATGTACTTGTATATGTAACTTCCTGAGTCGACTGTGGTAGTTGTATCATATGTACCGTGTCATATGTATTGTATCAAATGTATTGTAACTGACATCAGTTATTATATATATGAGACTTTCTATTTTATTTGTGTTCCGCATTATATTATCTGTGTAATATTTTATATTTACTGTTCTAAACTATTATGAACCATCGTAGTTCGTTTTATACTGGAATTGGGGTATTTTGATGGAAGAAAATAAATCAGAGATGGAAAATGAAAGAATATATATATTTACATGCCACTCCTATCGAGATAACCAATACTAGTGTAAGGCCTAACTATTGATGGCCGCTCCTCAACAGCCTTATTCTCCGTGCTAGTTGATAGCACTACACCGTAGTATTCTTGGCTAGCGTGGGTATAGAGGTGGGGCGTCACAGCTTGGTATCAAAGCCTGGGGTTTAGAACAAATATAAAACATAACTTAGATAGTACATGTGTTACAACTATTTGTCGACGTTTTATCTCTCATATTTGCATATGACTGTCTTTGAATTGTTAGGTATGAATTCCTAACGCTTATTCATATGCATTTGATTTTGAATTCTTGTGTTTTCGGCTTTGATTTGATTTAGCCGATGATTGATTTTGTTCGAATCTTAGCGATTCTAAACTTGATATTTTATGTTTTCCTCGGCTTGATTTCCATTCGACTTCGGTCACTTTGTTTTTGAGAAATTTCTAATTTTCTTGATTTCCAAGACTCTGACTTTGTTTGCCGTTGAATTCTTTGTTGATGATGTTGAATCGATTTGTATGGCCATTACTTGTTGACTTCGGCATTGACTTGATTTTCATTTTCGTTGAAGTCATTTATGCATTTATGCTCGTTCTGCTTTGTTTTTCCAAATTTAATCGATTCTTGTTAATTCCCCGATTTGTTGCTACCATTTATTGGCAACTTTGATAACATTTTCTTCGGGATTTTTGTGAACATTCCTTTTGATGGATACAGTATCGATTTCTTTGGATTCTATTCACATCTTTGTATGTGAATTCTTGTGCTTGATTGTTCCTACAATCATTTTTGTGATTTGTCACTTTAAAAATATAAAGGTTTTCTATACTAGTAGTAAATATCAAAACCCTTTTCTCCAAACGATTTCAAAACTATTTTACTAGAAAACTCTTTTTCTAAACCGTTTTCCAATCTATTAGTATATACTAACCATTACCTCACTCGTATGAGAAATCTAATTAAACGACTTAGTAAAACGAGTGGTATATAACGCTTGCGTTTACTTCGCCGGTTAATTCTTGGACTTATTCGATTGAATCTCTTGTGACAATTTTATTAGTGAAGATTTACAGTTTGTTCGTAAATATTTAAGTTAAGCAAGTGGTTATGGGACATGAAGCTAAACTTTTATATTTACTAGCTTAGTGTAATTGACACTTCTCATTGATCTTGACGATCGCTTTATGAACTAGACTAGCAATTGTGCTATGTCTTTTTATTTGCGAGGTTAGACTAGACACCACTTGTGTGATTCCATTCACACATACCTTTCCGCTTTTTGGTTAGTCTTGACCTCAATCTGTGTGATTCCATTCACACATGCTTAGTGTAATTCACACTCCTCGTTGATCATGATGATCGTTCTGATGGTCAGACTAGACACCACTTGTGTGATTCCATTCACACATACCTTTCTGCTTTTTGGTTAGTCTTGACCTCAATCTGTGTGATTCCATTCACATATGTGGGGTAGCTCCCCTTGGTCTTCGGACCGTCATGTGATAGGCCTCTTTCCCTTTTTCCGTGATTTCTAGATTCCTTATGTTGATTTCTGGAAATTTTATGCTTCACCTATTTTTGTGTATTGGTGAATTCATATGTTATTGATTTGTCATGAGTACAAATTTGGGGTATGATACCTCTTTGGATCTTTGAGAAGATTCTTGTGATATTGATTATCTCATCGGTTGATCTCCTGTTGATCATTATTTACATACTTATAGTAGTATGTTATTATGGATATTTTATGTTTTGCGTTGCACGTGTTGGTGATTTTCATGCTCACGTGTAGGTGAGATTCTGTGCTCCCGTTCTCGCTTTGCGTTGCACGTGTTGGTGATTTTCATGCTCACGTGTAGGTGAGATTCCATGCTCCCGTTCTCGCTTTGTGTTGCACGTGTTGGTGATTTTTCATGCTCATGTGTAGGTGAGTTTCCATACTCCCATTCGAGTTTTCATACTCCGGTTCGAGTTTTCATACTCCGGTTCGAGTTTTCATACTCCGTTCGAGTTTTCATACTCCGGTTCGAGTTTTCATACTCCGGTTCGAGTTTTCATACTCCGTTCGAGTTTTCATACTCCCGTTCGAGTTTTCATACTCCGGTTCGAGTTTTCATACTCCGTTCGAGTTTTCATACTCCGGTTCGAGTTTTCATACTCCGTTCGAGTTTTCATACTCCGGTTCGAGTTTTCATACTCTCATCTTGTGATTTCTGGATTTCTTGTGTAGATTCCTAGAATTTGTGCTTCACCAATTTTCGTGATCTCTATTGATAAGTTTTATCAATTTTTGTGCATTGGTGAATTCGTGTGATATTGACTTGTTATGAATACGAGTTTAGGGTATGATACCCCTTCCTATCTTTGAGAAGATTCTTGTGACATTTTTGATGAATGAAAATCCACTTATCGAAGTTGCTACTGATGTCGCTGTTTTAATCACGTGTTTTAAAAATTGTTTTCAAAATTTTTACGATTTGCGCTTTCGAAAGAATGAGGAAGCGAATTAAACGTTTCGGTAAAATCGAGGACTATGACCCCTTTCTTTTGCTGATTCGCTTAATTCCGGACTTGTTCGTTTGAGAATGTAAATTGTAATTTTATAAATAAAATGGTTTTCAAAATTTTTTTTTACAGTTTACGCTTTCAAAAGAATGAGGAAGCGATTTAAACGTTTCAGAAAAACCGAGGACTATGACCCCTTTCTTTTACTGATTCGCTTAATTCCGGACTTGTCCGTTTGAGAACGTAAAATGTTATTTATTTAAAATACACAATTTTGCACTTTTAAGGAAACGATGAAGTGAATTAAACGATTTAGTAAAACTCGTGGTTATGGGTCATGTGCGTTTGCTATTTCGGTTAATTTCGGACTCGTTAGTTGAAAAATTTTGTGATTTGAAATTTGATTACCGTTGTGGTAATTTCTGATTATCGTTTTGATAATTGGATGTTTATGATTTCTGATTTATCGTTTTTGATAATCAGATATTTATTGTTTCTAATTATCGTTTGTGATAATTAGATATTTGAGATTTAATTATCGTTTGTGATAATTAAACAATTGTGATTTGAGATTTGATTATCAATTGTGATAATTAAACATTTGTGATTTGAAATTTGATTATCAATTGTGATAATTAAATATTTGTGATTTGAAATTTGATTACCGTTGTGGTAATTTCTGATTATCGTTTTGATAATTGGATGTTTATGATTTCTGATTTATCGTTTTTGATAATCAGATATTTATTGTTTCTGATTATCGCCTGTGATAATTAGATATTTGAGATTTAATTATCATTTGTGATAATTAAGTATTTGTGATTTAAGATTGATTTTCGATTTTTATAATCGAATACTTGTTGATTTGATTATCGTTTTTGATAATCGAATATTTGTGATTTGAGATTTCTGAATTATCTATTGATAATTAGATTTTGTTGATAATTTGTGAATTTCTTTTATGAAATTAAAAGATTTCTTTGGTGTTTACATTGTACTACGCCGGAGTACCGGTTCAATTTTCTGTTATTCATGACGTTTCCTACGTCTTCTGGTTCCGGAAATGCCTTATGGATTTCCGATCCTTATTCTTGAGCAACCTTCTATTCACATCATTGCTTCAGAGGTTCAGCACCCTCGAAATAAAGATGTTTTTCTCGTGAAAGCTCAGTGGTTCTCAAATCCTATGGGTTTCACTTTGGAATCCAAGTTTATTCTTTCATGCTCTTGTGGTTGTTACCTTTTGTCCAGTTATTCCTTATGATTGCGAGGACGCAATTTCTTTAAGGAGGGGAGTCTGTAACAACCCGGTATTTGCATCAATTAATAATTGACATTTTGACGATTGATATTGACACAAACTTCTATTTGAAGTTTTTAAATTTTGAATTAAAATTGATTTATAAATTGTTAAAAGAAATTTAGGACTTTAAATAAATATTTTCTTTTTATTTTATTTGGCCTTATCCCCTCTTTATATTCAACCGGCTTCTTATCCCCCTTTCCTCCATCTTCATTTTCGTTCGACCCCCCTCTCTCATTTTTCATTCAATTCGAAAACCCTAAAAACAAAACGCAAGCGAAATTAATGGCGCCCCTTTTTTTTTCATTTCTCGTTCATCCTCTTTTCGAGATTAGGGCTTTTGAAGCGCCGGCTTTAATTAGTCGATCGAGCGTCTCCTCGTTGCTCTCTTGCGGCTGCTTCATTCGCGACAAAGGTGAGTGATTTCTCACTCACTTCTAATTCAAATTCGAATGCTCCTTGGTTAATTGACCTCCATGTCTTTGATTTCGGTTTGAATTATTTTTCTCGGCCATGAATTTTTGATCGTATGACTTTGAAATTCCTGACTTGATCTTCATTCGATTATACTGCGATATATTTAACCTTCGATCAAACATACTGTTATATATTCACATATACGTTGTCCCGGTTTGGACAACTTCTGATTTCAAGTTTTACTTTCTGATTTTTGGCATGAACTTCTGTAGACTTGATTTCATTTTTGAATTTCTTTTGTTAATGTAGATCCGCTGCTTTGAGTCAATACAGTATGTACATGTATATGTATGCATATATACACATATATGGGATATGTGTACATGTCAATTTGATAGAATAGGGCGTGTGTGAAGAGCTTGCTACTGTGTTCCTTTGCTTTGATTATTGCCCGAGCATAAGTGCATTGAAGTCTATTACACCAATGTGCATATGTTTAAACCTGGTCTTGTGTACTGAACTGTTTCGACCCTCCTTGTGGTTCTTTGAATTCTTTTGGTGACACTGCTTGTCTTGTGAGAACTTGCATTGCCTTGTACCTGTGTATTTAAATCCACTACCTGTTCCTCTCCTTGCTGTTTCATCTCCACTTGGGATTGCTTGCAAACTGTCATCAGTTATGTGCATGTTGTATTTGCTGTGCCCCTTTTGTATATTTTGCCTGAGTTTGAGCATTTGCACATTTGTTCACCTGCACTTGTTACTTCTGTTCACCTGTTGTTTGCATTGCTTCACCACTGTTGCAAGCACTCACATTGATTTTGAATTTGTAGTACTCGAATCTTTCTTGATTCTCTGTTGCTACCTGGTTGTCATTGCGTACATGTTGCAGCGTGATTTTATAGTGTCACTGCGTGCATACATGTTGTATTTGTTATATTTTGAGACAGATCATATTCACAAGTGACTGTCCTGGGTTGCTTGATGCATTTTGGTGTAGAAGTTTCATTGTTGCATTCATGTGAACATCCCTTGTTGTTGTTCCACATGTTTGTTTCTCTGACCTGCTTTCTGACTTGTTCTTGTTGTTCAATTTTTACCTTGCCTTTATTTGTGCTTGCTGCATTTTAACTTTGGGTTCGACCCAGTTTTAAGGGTTCTGATCGAACTATCTTTGGCAATTGCCTATGCTAAGTGCTGTTTCAATTGGTGTAATATGTATGTGTATTCATACATATGCATGCATGCAACCATGTTGATTTCAATTTTCCTATGTGTTTTAGTTGGACTTGCCTCTGTTGGGTACTAACTCTCTATGTTCTTTTATGTTGTGTTGTGGTGCCATGTTTATGGTGCCCCACCTTCATTTATGATGACTTTATGCAGTAACAGTGCCTTTGTGCACTTGTGTGTCTGGTCAGTAGCTTGTTCATGTGCATTTAAATGTTTCTTGATTTTGTTTTGGTGTACATGGCTTGCTACTTTGCTCATTGCCTTGTGTTGAGCCTAAAATTCATTGGGCTTGACCTCGCATTTCTCTCTGCAATTTAATCGACACTCGGCCTTATGAAATTCACGGCGATGCTTGTGAATCTTCATTGGGTACCTCATCACTATAGTGGCACGGCAGTGCACGCAAGCGTGAACTGCAGCCACACGGTATTGAGTTCTTGGGCACGACATCACTATAGTGGTAAGGCAGTGCACGCAAGCGTGAACTGCAGCCACACGGTATGGCGTGTATGATATTCTTTTTGTTTTGACTTATGGATCTTTTTGCGTATTCCATATTCCGTAGTGGCGAGGCAGTGCACGCGTGCGTGTACTGCAGCCCTACTTGAATTAATATTTAATTGATATTTCAATGGTTTGAACTGTTTTGTTCATTTCAATTCAATATTCTGAATTGCACTCTGATCTGGTTTAATTACTGTCGTCTATTCATTATTTAATTATTATTGCTTCTGTGCACTAATAACTGAGTTTGAATTAGACTGACCCGAGTATTATTTCCTTTAAATCTAATACTCGGGTCAGACCGAGTATTTCAGGTTGTAGATATTCTGCTTTGGGTTGCTGCTAGAGCTATGAAGTTCTTTCATATCTTTTGGAGTAGTCGTCGTCACTTATAGTATTCTGTATAATTGTATAGGAAAATATGTATTCATGTATATTATATACGTTAATGTACTTGTATATGTAACTTCCTGAGTTGACTGTGGTAGTTGTATTATATGTACTGTGTCATATGTATTGTATCAAATGTATTGTAACTGACATCAGTTATTATATATATGAGACTTTCTATTTTATTTGTGTTCCGCATTATATTATCTGTGTAATATTTTATATTTACTGTTCTAAACTATTATGAACCATCGTAGTTCGTTTTATACTGGAATTGGGGTATTTCGATGGGAGAAAATAAATCAGAGATGGAAAATGAAAGAATATATATATTTACATACCACTCCTATCGAGATAACCAATACTAGTGTAAGGCCTAACTATTGATGGCCGCTCCTCAACAGCCTTATTCTCCATGCTAGTTGACAGCACTACACCGTAGTGTTCTTGGCTAGCGTGGGTACAGAGGTGGGGCGTCACATATCTTTACTAGATGTATAATTTTCACACTTCAAAAATAAATCAACGTTTATTTTTAAACAAATTCCCCTTTTCATTTATAAATTCCATAGTGAATTTACATTCCAAAATATTTATGAATATATGATTCCCAAATCGATTTCTAATATTCATTTTTAATTTGTCTTCAAAAGGATAAATTCTCAAAACGTTCATTTCATATTGGAAAACATTTCCCTACTTATTTAATAATAAGTATTTCACAAATCTATTTATTTTCAACATTTGGAAAATATTCAATATACTTAAATCGAAATTAAGTATATACTTCATTCTTTAAGGAAAAAATTCACTTAACACATTTATTTGAGTCAAAACGAATGTTGCGTAAAACATCGTTACGACGACCCAAAATCACTAGTATAGGGATTCGAAATTTAGATAGATATATAAATCCCAATACTGTACAAAAACATTTCCTTTCGGAAATCATTTACTATAACAACATTGTTATAGTCCACCATTTCCTTATTTCTCGAAAACGTCTATTTCAACAATGAATGTTGAAATCTATGATTTTGAGTCATAATACATTTTAAAACATCTTTTAAAATAATTAACTTCATTTTACAATATCGCTTTCCCAAAAGATAACCATTTTATTCAATAATATATTCACTGTCCAAAATCGTGAATATACCTTATTTACCTAATTTCAATGTTTATTACACGTTTTATTTCAAGAATTATTCGCTATCCAAAATCGCGAATATATTTCCTTTTATAAACTTCTATATTCAATTTATCAAATTCAATTGATTTCGAATTTATAGACGTTGTCTATAAATTCCGTTTCTATTTATAAACTTCGGTTTAAAACCCAATTCAATTTATAACTCAATTATAAACCAAAAATCCATATTATAAGTTAATTACTTATAATCTTTTATTTTACCAAGAATCTATTCATTTTATAGCTTCACAATTTATAAATCTATAATTTCATTAACTTATGAAATCCATTTATACTTCATTTTAACCTTGTAAAAAACTCATTTTATAATTCCAATAATTTTAATTTATAAACATCAATTTTATAAATCTTTTATATAAATCGTTTATAATAATTCAAAAATCCCAGTTTAAATCCTTTTACAAAAATCTATAATTTTTATAACATAAAAATTTATAACGTTTTAATTATTTAAAATGAATCAATTCAAAATTTTAATAAAACATATACTTCAAAAATCTCTTTAAAAATCCTTTTAAATTCAAAATCATTACTTTAACATTTTTAAAACTTCAAAAATGGATCCGATGATGCAACATACCAAATAGTACATCACGACATCCAAACATCATATATCGGTATGATAATAAATCCAATATCACAATATCTGAAATAAATTAAATACTGGTGAGGAATCCAGTTGGATCCCTCCAACCTGTTTCTCTGCATCCACAGACATTAGCACAATACCAATTCCGCTTCAAGATGGAATATCGCGGTATATGGGATTTATAAATTATTATCCGCTTAATAGGCGGGGCAATAGGCTCTCATCCGCTATATAATGCGGGAAATCAACAACTCCAATATATACATTTGCCAATATATATATATATTGCTATATATATAGATATATCCTACTATATCTAATATCACAACCAAACAGCAATCAATAAATAACTGCAAATCCAACTTTAAATTTTTGAGTGAGAAATTCTCACCTTAGCTTTTATTTGCAATCCATTTCCATTTTAGCTCGTTTTCTTCATTTATAGACCTTGTATAAACAATTTATAAAATTTATTAATTTTCGAAATTGTCGAACAATCAATTTCTTTTCAATGGATTAAATTGATTAGCACTTTTAATTTGAACTAATCTAATAATTAATTTCCTATTAGATAAATTAAATTAGCCAAATTATTATATTAAACAATTTTTCTCTTACAAATTTATTTAATTAAATTAAATTCCCTTTTTTTTAAATATCTTTTAGTAACTAAAATAGTTAAATACGGAATTTAAAATAGTTTTTATCTTCAAATTCATTTATTTTAAAATTAAACTAGTAGATTAAAATATTCATTTCTTTCTTCTTTGAAGCTATTCATACCGGAATAACCTATATATATATTTTTGTAAAAATCTAATCTTTTTTTTTAAATTACATCTTACTGCTATTCTATTTATTTATAGAAAAATTTCATTATTCGAGGAATATAAAATAGAATTAGCTTAATAAAATCAAAGATGAATACTCACAGCATCAACCCAAACGACCCACCCGGTTGCCAACTACCATTGCCGCCTCCTAGAGATGCTCGGACCCCACTGCCTCGCCTACTCGCATTTTTCCGGAACTCTGTCGAAGGCGTTCTCCACCTCCCAAATAACCTCGCGAACCACAGCTTGCCACCACGACCCATTCGCGAGTGCCACCCCCAACTGATCGAACCATGTCGTTGCCTCGAATTCGAACTACCATCTCAATTTGTTGTTCGCTCCTTCGATCCATAAAGCCCCTGACTCGGTGCCTTCGCCTCGTCCCATCGAACCACTGCCTCAAACCTTGCTGAGTCGCCCACACCGTTGCTGCGATACCAAAATATGCCGCTTCCAGGCATGCCTCGATCGAACACGATCGTCGCGCCCCAAATCACGAACCTGGCCATTGCGACCCACGATTCCCTCTACCAAGTCGATCGCGACTGAAGTTGCTGCTTTGATTTGCTCGAACTCGAGCCCTCTCTTTTTTTTCTGAACGATTCGCTTGGCATATTACTTTCTTCGATTTGTATTTTCTTATCTCTCGTGAGTTTTGAACTGAAGGAGGAGAAGTATCGGCCCTTATAGAATAAAGAACGACGTGTAAGTTTGTACGAAGGCATGTTTTTTTTTTCTTTTTTCGCGTACAAAATAAGCATGGGTACAGTGTTTTGAAGGTGAAAGGAAAAAGTAGTGATGTGAATTATTTTAATCAGATTATAACTATATATTTAAGTCGAATTTAGATTTAAATTTAGCGCGTTTGTTTATCGTACGACCGCACGGCAACTCCAAACACTATCAAATTTGAAATCCGATAATAATTCAATATTACGGACCCAATGGAACTGGTTTCGTCGAATTCCGAGACTGTGCCTCGAAAGGCTATTTTTAAATATCGATTCAAACGATAAAATTTCCAAATTGAACAAATCACTTTCAAATTCAATTCTGAAGCTTCTATTATCTTCAGTATTATCAATATGAATTTTACAAGCCTTTGAAATATTTTTAATCAGCTTTAAAATTGAAGATTCAAATTTTTATTCAACTTTCAATAGATTAAATTTTATAATTTAATCGCCAAATTCATTTTGATAATTTGAAATTCAAGTCAAACCATCATTCAAATATTTAAAATTAATTAAATATTTCATTTTCAAATGATCAAAAATTCTGGGTCGTTACAATCTTCCCCCCTTAAAAGAATTTCGTCCCGAAATTACAAGTTAGGAAGAATGGTCCTTAACTCTTCTACTATTTTTTCATAATTCAAATAGTTTTATCAACTTACTAACCTAAATCTTTTTATTAGAGATTCATTATTATTCCAACTAACATTCCAACTTCAATTATAAGTTTCAAACAACATTGTTTCCTTAACAATTCAAATTTAAATTTCAAACTTTCAAAATTTTCTTAAAATTTTTCTAACACTCTAAATTTTCGAAAAATTTCGCCAGCGTCTCCTTTGCGCGGCTCGATCGGTACGACTACAAAATGGCACCACGGCCCCTCAGAATCAAAAAGAAAAGAGAAAGCCAAGTGGCTGGAGAAGAAAATCATCAAATTTCATACTGAAATTCAAATACGTACCTTTTTGTCGAGCAATTCAATTTTATCTTTGAAATCAAAATCCCAATTCCATTTCTTTTAATATACCTGTATATCCTGCTATCCATAATATCCAATTACAATATTCAAACCATTTTGCCAATTCCATTACAAAATTTTCAACATATGCTTCTTATACATTTTTACTTCACTATTGAAGTTACATATTCATTTTCATTCAATTTCATTTGGATTCAATTCACAATTTTAATTATATTTGAATTCCATTTAACTTATATTCTAAATATTGAATTTTATCAATCATCTTTTATTTACAACTGCACTATTTTAAATTAGTTCCCATTACTAATTCATTACAAGTTCTAATTCATTTCATCTTGCGCAATTCAAATTGGTTGTCAATATTCAGTTTTCAATTTCAGTTTATAACTACGTATATTTAAACTGGATTTCAAAGCCCATACGAATTTTAATTCATCTCTCATTTATAATTATTCAATTCAATTCTATTGCTTATAAATTCGAAATGAATCTCAACTTCCAATTCACTTTCATTTACTTGCAATTGCAAATTTATTTATTCATTCACAATTTATTTCCATAATTCTATACTCAATTCCAATTCATTTTAATTACTCCAAATTTATTTTCAACTTAATAAATTTCCATAAATATTTTTATATAGCATTCCAGAGTCTTTTGAACCTTTCAAAACCATTTCTTTGAAAACAATCCAAAAAATCAAACCCAAATTTTCCAAACAACTTTCATTTGAAACAATTTGGTAGCAATTCCTCTTTTGGAAACCCGAAAGTGAACACCGATGATGTCGCGATCACCATCGGAATTATTTTCCAGCGACCGAAAAGAGTTTAGAGCTTTTCATTTCTTCAAAACATTTTTCCAAAAACCTTTGAAAATCATTTTCAATCAAAAAGGAATTTAATTTCTAAAATTTCCAAATTCTTTCAAAAAAACATTTCTAAAAACTTCTCCAGAATTCTATTCCTAATTATAAATCACATTTATAATTTACATTCTTAAATTTCATTGGTATGTGGATTTTATTTCATAGCTTTTTGTTTATGATTCCAATTTCTTATTCAATTTCAATGATAATAATAAATATTATCAATTCCTAACATCCAAGCAACCATATACCATAATAATTCACAGAAAATCATTTCTTTTACATACAAAAATAGCTTTGGGTAAAATTATTTCATTTACCCTATTTTAAAAACAATACTGTGTCAGTTCATCTTGTTTAAGAGTTTAGAAACCCCTATCGATTTAGTTAGCTAAACTGCACTGACCAGAATCTATAAACAATCAACCGATAAGTCAACACAATATAAAACAATTTATATTCACTAACAATTACGCGCTTATATCTATTATTACACTCAAACTCATTCTAGAGTACTACTGACTCTATCTCTAATGAGAAATACCCAACAGAGCCATGGTTGTCGCTTAACCATATGCTTTGATACCACATTGTAAGGACCCGATTCTTCGACTTTCGAAAATCGACATCAATACGTCCACTGTATCAACTGCCGAGCAATCGAATGCCGGAAAACCGAACACTTAGGGTTTAAGAAGAAGAAAGAGGTAAAAGAAGAGAGAAAAAGATAGAATAGAACAGAAACAACAGAACAATATCAGAATCGCACAATCACAGCGGAACAACATATAATAGATAAATGGATAATCTTTAAACAAAGAACTATATCAGTTATTACATTACATCACATTACATTTCATCAACAGAGTGTACAACAAAAAAACAGCGGAAAAGAAATAATATACTTAGTAATATGCTACGCCATCAAGCTTGCCTCCAGATTCTGTAGCAACTCCCCAATCCAGAATGACCTAATAACCTTAACTCTAGACTGCCCGTGTGGAAATTGGTGGGCACCTAGAGTATAGGAAGGGAAACAATAAATTCCAGGTCAGTCATGTGACTGGTGTGAGAACTTAAAACAGTTATTTATCTTTAAAGCAAAGAATAGGATAATTTTAAAATAGATTCGCAATGCTTTTTAAAAAAATGAGACTACCATAAGGCCTCCCGCACACACACATGATGCAAACGCAGAGTCGGAGGAGATTTCTCCTTATGATAGTCAAAGATGCTTGATACACATTAAAAAGAAACATTTGGTATTATTACTAGTGCATAGTGTATAAAACGATTTCGAAAGTAGAATATAATCTTAGCCAGCATAGGCATTTCGCACTTATGCCTACTATAGCTACCATCCAAACAGTGGGGCGCCACCATAAGTGAATGATAGGTTCTACAACTAAAACCGTACAAGATCGTATTGTTTCTCTAGATTTCCAACAAATGGTCAGGCCAAGGAACTTCCCATTGCCACATGGAAACGCCTCTGGAATGACGTTCCGAGAACCTAACCGGATCTCTGCCAACACAAGGCCGGGTTACCCCTAACTGGGTAACTACTGACACGAATATGTCATCCCCCGATCGTAACCGATCTATCCGAGGATCCTCGATTTCCAACAACCACAAAATTTGCAGCAACAACATAGGTTAAATATCTGGGCTCCATACCATGATACCACCTCTATCCAGAAGGAATGACATACACTAAAGGGGAGCTACCCCCAAATAACCTTGCTGCATCCTTCCAGTTTTGACCATTTCCGGGGTGTGAGGTCCGACGAAGTCTCGTCCACAAAGCCACGCTTTATACAAAAGCTGTGCTTTGGGTGAACAAATGATCACCAAGATAAAGGATCAAACAAATGATCATATCACAAATGATCAAACAATGATCATTTCACAGCAACACTCAGCATGTCACATTACCAAATTGGGAGTATATCACTAATAACCTTCAACTACATAACCTCTGAGCTCGTACGTCTCAGAGAAGGGTGTTAAGCTAAGAGAATAAATTCTCCGCCACCAACAGAAATATATTTGAAAGAAATTAGCTTTATATCTCAACTTGTAATGTCAGACATGCAATCCATATAAGTCTGTTCCAGGCTCGAACAGAACCGAAGGTACTTACAAAGAAGTCCTTGCATTCCGGATAATTTCTAATCACGTCCGGACTTCCCGTCACTAAGGGTGATAAAACCTCTATATCGGAGATCAGCCGATGCAGAGCAACTCAACGGTAATCCTTCCGTTTTCAAAACTATCCGGTCTTCAACACCGGTCATCAAATGCAATCCATTACGACGTATCACATATTCGGAATGGGTTATACGACCCCAAGGTCCTTTCCCGGCTAACCCGTATAGTGAGCGCTTATTCAAAAATAAGTGTGGCATTCAAATTCAAACAATCACAACAAATACCCATTTAAAGGTAAATATTGATAGTCGGTTATTTAACTATCAATAGGCGTGTTCAACATCACCAAATCCAAATTATTTACTTTCCAAAATATCTTTACTAGATGTATAATTTTCACACTTCAAAAATAAATCAACGTTTATTTTTAAACAAATTCCCCTTTTCATTTATAAATTCCATAGTGAATTTACATTCCAAAATATTTATGAATATATGATTCCCAAATCGATTTCTAATATTCATTTTCAATTTGTCTTCAAAAAGATAAATTCTCAAAACGTTCATTTCATATTGGAAAACATTTCCCTACTTATTTAATAATAAGTATTTCACAAATCTATTTATTTTCAACATTTGGAAAATATTCAATATACTTAAATCGAAATTAAGTATATACTTCATTCTTTAAGGAAAACATTCACTTAACACATTTGAGTCAAAACGAATGTTGCGTAAAACATCGTTACGACGACCCAAAATCACTAGTATAGGGATTCAAAATTTAGATAGATATATAAATCCCAATACTGTACAAAAACATTTCCTCTCGGAAATCATTTACTATAACAACATTGTTATAGTCCACCATTTCCTTATTTCTCGAAAACGTCTATTTCAACAATGAATGTTGAAATCTATGGTTTTGAGTCATAATACATTTTAAAACATCTTTTAAAATAATTAACTTCATTTTATAATAACGCTTTCCCAAAACATAACCATTTTATTCAATAAAATATTCACTGTCCAAAATGTGAATATACCTTATTTACCCAATTTCAATGTTTACTACACGTTTTATTTCAAGAATTTATTCGCTATCCAAAATCGCGAATATATTTCCTTTTATAAACTTCTATATTCAATTTATCAAATTCAATCGATTTCGAATTTATAGACGTTGTCTATAAATTCCGTTTCTATTTATAAACTTCGGTTTAAAAATCTCGTCTATTAACCCAATTCAATTTATAACTCAATTATAAACCAAAAATCCATATTATAAGTTATTTACTTATAATCTTTTATTTTACCAAGAATCTATTCATTTTATAGCTTCACAATTTATAAATCTATAATTTCATTAACTTATGAAATCCATTTATACTTCATTTTAACCTTGTAAAAAACTCATTTTATAATTCCAATAATTTTAATTTATAAATATCAACTTTATAAATCTTTTATATAAATTGTTTATAATAATTCAAAAATCCCAGTTTAAATCCTTTTACAAAAATCTATAATTTTTATAACATAAAAATTTATAACGTTTTAATTATTTAAAATGAATCAATTCAAAAATTTAATAAAACATATACTTCAAAAATCTCTTTAAAAATCCTTTTAAATTCAAAATCATTACTTTAACATTTTTAAAACTTCAAAAATGGATCCGATGATGCAACACACCAAATAGTCCGTCGCGACATCCAAACATCATATATCGGTATGATAATAAATCCAATATCACAATATCTGAAATAAATTAAATACTGGTGAGGAATCCAGTTGGATCCCTCCAACCTGTTTCCCTGCATCCACAGACATTAGCACAATACCAATTCCGCTTCAAGATGGAATATCGCGGTATATGGGATTTATAAAATATTATCCGCTTAATAGGCGGCGCAATAGGGTCTCATCCGCTATATAATGCGGGAAATCAACAACTCCAATATATACATATGCGAATATATATATATTGCTATATATATATATATCCTACCATATCTAATATCACAACCAAACAGCAATCAATAAATAACTGCAAATCCAACTTTAAATTTTTGAGTGAGAAGTTCTCACCTTAGCTTTTATTTGCAATCCATTTCCATTTCAGCTCGTTTTCTTCATTTATAGACCTTATATAAACAATTTATAAAATTTATTAATTTTCGAAATTATCGAACAATCAATTTCTTTTCAATGGATTAAATTGATTAACACTTTTAATTTGAACTAGTCTAATAATTAATTTCCTATTAGATAAATTAAATTAGCCAAATTATTATATTAAATAATTTTTCTCTTACAAATTTATTTAATTAAATTAAATTCCCTTTTTTTTAAATATCTTTTAGTAACTAAAATAGTTAAATACGGAATTTAAAATAGTTTTTATCTTCAAATTCATTTATTTTAAAATTAAACTAGTAGATTAAAATATTCATTTCTTTCTTCTTTGAAGCTATTCATACCGGAATAACCTCTATATATATTTTTGTAAAAATCTAATCTTTTTTTTTAAATTACATCTTACTGCTATTCTATTTATTTATAGAAAAATTTCATTATTCGAGGAATATAAAATAGAATTAGCTTAATAAAACCAAAGATGAATACTCACAGCATCAACCCAAACGACCCACCCGGTTGCCAACTACCATTGCCGCCTCCTAGAGATGCTCGGACCCCACTGCCTCGCCTACTCGCATTTTTCCGGAACTCTGTCGAAGGCGTTCTCCACCTCCCAAATTACCTCGCGAACCACAGCTTGCCACCACGACCCATTCGCGAGTGCCGCCCCCGACTGATTGAACCATGTCGCTGCCTCGAATTCGAACTACCATCTCAATTTGTTGTTCGCTCCTTCGATCCATAACTCCCCTGACTCGGGGCCTTCGCCTCGTCCCATCGAACCACTGCCTCAAACCTTGCTGAGTCGCCCACACCGTTGTCGCGATGCCAAAATATGCCGCTTCCAGGCATGCCTCGATCGAACACGATCGCCGCGCCCCAAATCACGAACCTGGCCATTGCGACCCACGATTCCCTCTGCCAAGTCGATCGCGACTGAAGTTGCTGCTTTGATTTTCTCGAACTCGAGCCCTCTCTTTTGTTTCTGAACGATTCGCTTGGCATATTACTTTCTTCGATTTGTAGTTTCTTATCTCTCGTGAGTTTTGAACTGAAGGAGGAGAAGTATCGGCCCTTATAGAATAAAGAACGACGTGTAAGTTTGTACGAAGGCATGTTTTTTTCTTTTTTCGCGTACAAAATAAGCATGGGTACAGTGTTTTGAAGGTGAAAGGAAAAAGTAGTGATGTGAATTATTTTAATCAGATTATAACTATATATTTAACTCGAATTTAGATTTAAACTTAGCGCGTTTGTTTATCGTACGGCCGCACGGCAACTCCAAACACTATCAAATCTGAAATCCGATAATATTTCAATATTACGGACCCAATGGAACTGGTTTCGTCGAATTCCGAGACTATGCCTCGGAAGGCTATTTTTAAATATCGATTCAAACGATAAAATTTCCAAATTGAACAAATCACTTTCAAATTCTATTATGAAGCTTCTATTATCTTCAGTATTATCAATATGAATTTTACAAGCCTTTGAAATATTTTTAATCAGCTTTAAAATTGAAATTCAAATTTTTATTCAACTTTCAATAGATTAAATTTTATAATTTAATCGCCAAATTCATTTTGATAATTTGAAATTCAAGTCAAACCATCATTCAAATATTTAAAATTAATTAAATATTTCATTTTCAAATGTTCAAAAATTCTGGGCCGTTACATTTATCCGAGGGCCCTCAATCCAACAAACACTAAGTAAAGTATCTGGGCTCTATACCAAGATACCACTTTCAAAAATCAACATAAGTAAATATCTGGGCTCCATACCATGATATCACTTTTTATCCAGAAGGAAATGGTCATACCCTAAGGGGGAGCTACCCCTAAATAACCTTGCTGCCACGATTCCGGTTTCGAGCATTACCGGGTTGTGAGGCTCGACGAAGTCACGTCCACAAAGCTACGCTTTTTCACAAAGCCATGCTTCAATCACAAATGATCAACAAATGATCATTAACACACAGCAGCACTTAGCATGCCACATTACCAAATTGGGAATGTATCACCAGTAACCATCAACTATATAACCTCTGAGCTCGTACGTCTTAGAGAAGGGTGTTAAGCTAAGAGAATAAATCTCCGTCACCAACAGAAATGTATTTGATAGAAACCAGCTTTACATCTCAAACTGTAATATCAGACACACATCCATACAAGTCTGTTCCGGGTTCGAACAGAACCGAAGGCACTTCCGAAGAAGCCCTTGCAAATACGGGTATTCACAATCCCGATCGGACTTCCCATCACTAAGGGAATCTCTATACCGGCGCGACTTAGTGTAAAGACAATCGACGGGTTATCCTTTCGTTCTCGAAAATACCCGGTCTCCACCACCGTCTTCAAATGATATCCATATCGACGTATCATTATTCGGAATGGGTTACATGACACAAAGGTCCTCTCCCGGCTAAACCGAATAATGAGCGTATTTAAAAACATATGGATATGGGATTTCAGTTAAGTCACAACTTATTATCCAAAACTTTTCTTTCAAATGGTTTAAACAAATTACCATTTTAAATCTTTTAAATAAAAGATTCATTTCACAAAGCTCACCCAGTTTCACAAAGATCCATTCATGGATTTCAAAACAATTTCCATTTCAAATTGGATTAACTCATACAATCTTTCAGTTTTAAGATTTAATTCATAACTTTCAAACCTTTTCCAATTCCAATCTTTTATAAAAAAAGGTACACCATTAAAATCCTCTTCGATTTCAAAACAAGGTTTAATCATCTTCACAAAGGTTAATTCATAGGTTTTTCCAAACTATTCACAATTTCATTTCAAACTTGAAATCTTTCGATACAAATTGGAAATCCTTTCTTTTTATGAAAGCTATTATTATTTGAAACAAATAGTTCTCGTTTGGAGAAAAACTAATTACATTTACATAAGTTAGAGCCATTCAAGTATAAAACTTGGATTTAAATTTAAATTTCCAAAACCATACTTTTTAAATGGTTAAAACCCAGATAAACACCTTTATAACTTGTATAATCTTCTTAGACCATGATTTCCAAATCATTGAATTCAATTTCAAATATTGAATTCAAATTTAAATCAAATTATTTAAATTTTAAGTTTTATTAATTTATTTAAAACAACTTTTATTTTTGAAACTCATTTTCGAAAGCTTTCAATTTCAATTCCAAAACTATTTTGGATTCAAGAATTCAATCTTTAAAATTGTTGAAGATCTGTGACTTAGTCGATTTCCTCGTGCAATCCATATTTGTGTGTGTATGGTGTAGTCCAGGGGTTTTACACAATAGTGCAACATCATAAATCATCACATCACATATTTAAGCACATCAATATTGATAAGCGGTATAATCTATAACGCTTATCGTTCATTCATAGATTCAAAAATAAATAATATAAATTTATCACAGATAAATAAATTACATTCATCATATATCATACCGAAACAATTCATAGCATAAAGCATAACATATCAGAAATATCAAACAGTTCGACAATCAATAGAATTCAAACATCCATAAGTAAGCTCAATTAATTATCTGATTAATTTAAATCAGATAAGTCATCAATCATGGTTAATTAATATTAATTAATTTCAAATCATTTGATTAATTGTTCTTTAATCATTTATTAATTAAATTAATTTAATCAACCTTTAATTATTAAATAATTAACCTTTAATTATTAAATAATTAACCGTTAATTAATAGATTAATTAACTTTTAATTATCGTTCTTAAATCATTAAATGATTATTCTTTTATTAATTGTGCTTAATTAATTGCATTAATTAATTACTCCACAATTAACCAACCCATTAAATTTATTAATTTCTACTTAATTACTCACTTAATTAATTATTTCTTGATTATTAATCAATAATCTTAATTATTAATTAATAGAATGTAATTACAAATGAATTTAACGCCTATTATTAATACCAAACTTAATTACAAATTCATTTAATCTCAAGCTACTTAGTTAATTACAATTATAAATTAAATTCACATTCTTAATTACCTTCACTATAAATTCGTTATTAATCTTACATTTGAAAACTTCCCTTAATAATTTTTAAATCAAATCTTACTTAAAAATTTCCAACATTATTAACTTTACTTAATACTAAACTTTGTTTAACAAAACTATTCAAAAATTTATTAGGCTAATCCCTTGGAAATGAAACCCGAGAAAAATCCAGCTTTACTCGAGTTATAACCCGTGTCCTTCCCACCATTTCCCGAGTCATTCTTCTCCTCACATACGTTGCTTCCTCTTCTTCTCTTTTTTTTGTTAAGTTATAAACTGCTGTTATACGCAAGCATACTCACGCATCAGGATGTAACCCAAAGTAAACCAATCATATACTCGAGTAACAATTCAAGATTGCTCACCATCAACAACACTGACACCAAATCTCCCTCGTGTACATGCATCAGTGCCGGAGTCGCTACCCATCACCGATGATCTTTCCAACATATCGAACATCAACGCTGCAACCATCCCTAATCACCGGAACATTCTCACCTTCCTCGAATCAAAATCAAGCTACACAGTAAGAACTGGAACCAACAGCCATGGTCAAATCCACCTCGAAATGGCATTCCCGACCACCAGACGACGAGAAATGCCGGCCACTCCATCTCCATTCATCCATGAACTCACTTCCAAAACCTCATTAAACTCGATCACCCTGAGAAGTGGAAGTGATATTATTTTTCCAAACCAACCTAAATTAGGTTTAAAACCCAAATCACCTTACCGTCATTCAGTGCTTCCATCATTTTTTGCCATACTTACTGATGCTATCTCCACCTCCACTCAAGATCCCGATCACCATAGTCCTCGTGTTCATCAAATATCACCCAAAATCCAAATTCCATAAAATTCCCTAATTCTCATTCATTACTTCATTTAAAATTTTGATTTCGATTTTAAAAATCCTAACTTTTCAAATGGATTTAAGTTATAAATCTGAAACAATAAATTCAAGTAACTGAATTTATCATGTTTAAAAGAATTTCTTCCAAATTCCATTTCCCAGATCAGCTGCTAAAATATTTTTACTTAAATTTATTTTCAAAATTAAATTTAGGCCTAAACAAACATTTAATGTTTGAAGATCAAACTCTGTATGAAATCAGAGGAAGAGGAAGATGAGTTTTTAGTTTAAGTTTGAAAATCCTGTAACAATAATAGGATGAACAAAATGGCTCTAACCACCTCTGAGCACAATCATATATGCATAGATACTACTTTTATATACATATTCATGCAAAACATCATCATCATAGAATTTCACAAGTATCCATTATTAATCTACTTAAGTTTTAAATTAAATGTTTACTCACTGAGCAAATTTTGAATAGAGAGCAACTTTCTGGTCTTGATCAAAGAACACAGCCTGGATTTGCTCTTCCTTTCTTGCCCCTTTTTTTTCTTGTTGATTAGTTGCAGTTAAGTTTTAGTTGTAGAATTAATTTTTGGGTTGCAAAGTTGTGGTGAACGAATGGAACTAAAAGATGTATATATAAACACAAAGGTGTGTACAGGGTTTGGTTTACTGGTACAAATATTTCTTAAGCTTGGTCAGTGATTTTTTTTCTTATGAAGGCTGATACGATTTGAATACATTTCGAAATGACTCTCTTCTGTGCTAGTATTAATTATAATTGTCTTGTTTCATGTTTCATGTTTATTTTTTTTCTTTCTTCTTGCATACTTTTTTTCAGTTTTAACTTATGTTGTACACCCAAGAATCACTTATATAGTTTTATATCTATTTCTAGTATAAATACTTATTTTTATTTCTTTGTTTTAAAGTTTAACTATCAAACATTTAATTCATATTAATATATCTTTATGCTTTAAAACTAACCACCCATAAATCAATTTACATAAATAATATTTTTAAACCCAAATCATTTTTCCAAGTCATTTATTTAAATTTTAAATTCAAATACAAATTCTAAAGTCAAATTCAAATTTACTCATATATACATATACATATGTATTTCAAATTCAAATTAATTCCAAAATTTATTCCAAAATTTATATTAACTATTAATTTAAAGTAAATTCAAAATTGGGATCGTTACAGATTCCCCTTTAAAAAAATTCGTCTTTGAAATTTGCAGGCAGAGAAACAACAAAGATAGAGAAACAGTTTTCCAGGTCAAACTGAATATCTATTCTGTATTTGGCTTACCAAATCAGAATATCAACAATAGATACAAGAATTAATCTATTTAACACTTCATAAGATACTCGGATCATCAAATCTATGAAATATGCAAGGCACTGGTTAGTCCGAAGGACAACTAACCGTTCGTAGAATATATCAAGACCCAAACAATGGATAAATGGATTTAATCTTCCACAATTATTAAACACTAGATATGGATTCCAAACTCAAGTCGGAATACCCCAAAGTATATATAACTTGTCCCTCTTCGGACTTTGATATTCATAAGAAATTACAATAGAATTTCGAATTTGGTTTAAATCGAAATCGTTTCATCGATACAAATCTTCATATTCAACTTTATATTTAATTTACCAATTTATTTCAAATAGAATTTCAAATTCATTGAAGTTAAAAACGAAAAGCTGACAGAAACTTAACGAAGGGAATACGAAATAGAGACTCATCTACACAATTCGTAAGGGCCACCATTACACCGAAATTTCTCCCTCGGGCTGCCACGAAGCAATCAAAGAATTGAAATCGAATCAAAGGAGATTGACAGGGAAAGATTGTTTCTGTTGTTGCACCGTATTAACCATTCGCAGTGGTATTTCCTTGTCCCCTATCTCATCCTCTTCTTGCACTCATACTTACTATCTGTGAATAGTAAGAGAATTTACTGAGGCATTCAGACGGAAGTCTTAGGGATTACTCATTCTTGGGTATACTTCACCCTATCTCTAATGAGTTACCTAATGTGTTATACTCCTGAGCTAAAGTTTTAACCTTTAGCTCTGATACCAAATGCAACGGCCCTGACTCGACCTTCCAAAATCGGCACCGAATACGGCACTCGAATTCAAATGTCGTAGATCTGAACGTCGAATCTGGTTCGCCGGAGCTTATAACACATCAAGTACAACGCAGCGGAAGAAAATGAATAATACATTTGATATACAACATTTGATACAATATCTGATACAATGATGATACAATAGAATGATACAATAGATATCAATACTATCAGAGATATAAGAAATAGCAGCAGAAAGATAATGACTTCAATAGAATACATCCCAAAAGAATCCAACTCCATAATGCAACTTTAACTCCATCTCCAAACTAAAGATAGCTCAAACAACCATCAAGTTGCACCAAGATAAGCAAGGTCAGCCGTGAAAGCTGAAGTGTAGCAAATGTGATCCACTGATCCGAAGGGCATCGAAGGCAATCGAATCAGTTCCTACTATTCGACTATCTGAAAAACCCATCTCTAGACTGTCCGTGTGGAAAATTGTGGGCACCCAGAGTAGGAAAGGAATAATAAACTCCGGGTCCATGGGACTGGTATGAGTAAACAAAACGGTTTTTACCTTTTAAAACAAACAAAAGAATTTAGATTGAAAACCGCAATGCTTTTTGGAAAATGAAACTACCATAAGGTCTCCCGCCACACACATAATGCAAGCGCAAACTTGGACGAAATTTCTCCTTATGACAGTCAAAAATGCTTGATACGCGAAAACCATTTTGATATTATTATTATTATTAGTGCATTGTTGAAAACACTTCGAAAGTATAATATTAATCTTAGCCAGCATAGACATTTCGTACTATGCCTACTATAGCTACCATCTAAACAGTGGTGACCACGATAAGTAAATGGCAGGTTATACAACTAAACCGTAAAGAGCTCGTATTTGATGATTGGATTTCCAACAAATGGTCGGGCAAAGGAACTTCCCACATAAAATGGAACGCCTCTGGAGGGACGTCCTTGAGAACCTAACCGGATCTCTACTACACAAGGCCGGGTTACCTCTGTAACTAGGTAGCAACTGACATGAGTATGCCATCCCTCGGTCGTTACCGACCTTTATCCGAGGGCCTTCAATCCAACAACCACTAAGTAAAGTATCTGGGCTCCATACCATGATACCACTTTCAAAAATCAACATAAGTAAATATCTGGGATCCATATCATGATATCACTTTTTATTAGAAGGAAATGGTCATACCCTCAGGGGGAGCTAACCCCAAATAACCTTGCTGCCACGATTCCTGTTTCGACCATTACCGGGTTGTGAGGCTCGACGAAGTCACATCCACAAAGCTACGCTTTTTCACAAAGCCATGCTTCGATCACAAATGATCAACAAATGACCATCAACACACAGCAGCACTTAGCATGCCACATTACCAAATTGGGAATGTATCACTAGTACCCATCAACTACATAACCTCTGAGCTCGTACGTCTCAGAAAAGGGTGTTAAGCTAAGAGAATAAATCTCCGCCACCAACAGAAATGTATTTGATAGAAACCGGCTTTACATCTCAAACTGTAATATCAGACGCACATCCATACAAGTCCGTTCCGGGTTCGAACAGAACTGAAGGCACTTCCGAAGAAGCCCTTGCAATATTCACAATCCCGATCGGACTTCCCATCACTTAGGGAATCTCTATACCGGCGCGACTCAGTGCAGAGACAATCGACGGGTTATCCTTTCGTTCTCGAAAATACCCGGTCTTCACCACCGTCTTCAAATGCTATCCATATCGACGTATCATTATTCGGAATGGGTTATATGATACAAAGGTCCTCTCTCGGCTAAACCGAATAATGAGGGCAATATTTAAAAACATATGGATATGGGATTTCAGTTAAGTCACAACTTATTGTCCAAAACTTTTCTTTCAAATGATTTAAACAAATTACCATTTTAAATCTTTTAAATAAAAGATTCATTTCACAAAGTTCACCCAGTTTCACAAAGATCCTTTCATGGATTTCAAAACAATTTCCATTTCAAATTGGATTAGCTCATCCAATCTTTCAGTTTAAGATTTAATTCATAACTTTCAAACCTTTTCCAATTCAAATCTTTTATAAAAAAAAGGTGCACCATTAAAATCCTCTTCGATTTCAAAACAAGGTTTAATCATCTTCACAAAGGTTAATTCATAGGTTTTTCCAAACTATTCACAATTTCATTTCAAACTTGAAATCTTTCGATGCAAATTGGAAATCCTTTCTTTTTATGAAAAGTATTATTATTTGAAACAAATAGTTCTCGTTTGGGGAAAAACAAATTACATTTACATAAGTTAAAGCCGTTCAAGTATAAAACTTGGATTTAAATTTAAATTTCCAAAACCATACTTTTTAAATGGTTAAAACCCATATAAACACCTTTATAACTTGTATAATCTTCTTAGACCATAATTTCCAAATCATTAAATTCAAATTTAAATCAAATTATTTAAATTTCAAGTTTTATTAAGTTATTTAAAACAACTTTTATTTTTGAAACTCATTTTCAAAAGCGTTCAATTCCAATTCCAAAACTATTTTGGATTCAAGAATTCAATCTTTAAAATTGTTGAAGATCTGTGACATAGCCGATTTCCTCGTGCAATCCATATTTGTGTGTGTATGGTATAGTCCAGGGGTTTTACACAATAGTGCAACATCATAAATCATCACATCACATATTTAAGCACATCAATATTGATAAGCGGTATAATCTATAATGCTTATCATTCATTCACAGATTCACAGATAAATAAAATAAATTTATCATAGATAAATAAATTATATTCATCACATATCGTACCAAAACAATTCATAGCACAAAGCATAACATATCAGAAATATCAAACAGTTCGACAATCAATAGAATTCAAACATCCATAAGTAAGCTCAATTAATTATCTGATTAATTTAAATCAGATAAGTCATCAATCATGGTTAATTAATATTAATTAATTTCAAATCATTTGATTAATTGTTCTTTAATAATTTGTTAATTAAATTAATTTAATCAACTTTAATTATTAAATAATTAACCTTTAATTAATAGATTAATTAACTTTTAATTATCATTCTTAAATCATTAAATGATTATTCTTTTATTAATTGTGCTTAATTAATTACATTAATTAATTACTCCATAATTAATCAACCCATTAAATTTATTAATTTCTACTTAATTACTCACTTAATTAATTATTTCTTAATTATTAATCAATAACCTTAATATTAATTAATAGAATTTAATTACAAATGAATTTAACACCCAATTATTAATACCAAACTTAATTACAAATTTATTTAATCTCCAGCTAATTAGTTGATTACAATTATAAATTAAATTCACATTCTTAATTAACTTCAATACAAATTTATTATTAATCTTACATTTGAAAACTTCCCTTAAAATTTTTTAAATCAAATCTTACTTAAAAATTTCCAACATTATTAACTTTATTTCATACTAAACTTTGTTTAACCAAACTATTCAAAAATTTATTAGGCTAATCCCTTGGAAATGAAACCCGAGAAAAATCCGGTTTTACTCGAGTTACAACCCGTGTCCTTCCCACCATTTCCCGGAGTCATTCTTCTCCTCACATACGTTTCTTCCTCTTCTTCTCTTTTTTTTATTAAGTTATAAACTGTTGTTATACGCAATCATACTTACGCATCAGCATATAACCCGAAGTAAACTAATCATATACTCGAGTAACAACTCGAGATTGCTCACCATCAACAACACTGACACCAAATCACCCTCGTGTACATGCACCAGCGCCGATTTGCTACCCATCACCGATGCTCCTTCCAACATATCGAACATCAATGCTGCAACCATCCCTAATCACCGGAACATTCTCACCTGCCTCGAACCAAAATCGAGCTACACAGTAAAAACTGGAACCAACCGCCATGGTCAAATCCACCTCGAAGTGGCATCCCCGACCAACAAACGACGAGAAATTCCGACCACTCCATCTCCATTCACCCACGAACTCACCTCCAAAACCTCATTAAACTCTATCACCCTAAGAAGTGGTCGTGATCTTATTTTTCCAGACCAACCTAAATTAGGTTTGAAACCCAAATCACCTTACCGTCGTCGCCACGGCGATCATTCAGTGCTTCCACCATTTGTGTAACGATCCCGGTTTTGAATTAAATTTAAATTAATAGTTAATGTAAATTTTGAATAAATTTTGGAATTAATTTTGAATTTGAAATACGTATGTATATGTATATATGAGTAAATTTGAGTTTGACTTTAGAATTTAAATTTGAATATCGAATTTGTATTCGAATTTAAAATTCAAATAAATGACTTAGAAAATGAATTGGGTTTAGAAAATATTATTTATGTAAATAAATTAATAGGTAATTAGTTTTAATAGTATTTTCTTTTAAATAATGTGTATATAATAATGATTAAGAAGATGTATTTATAAATTAAGAAAAATGTGATATAAAATTTATTTAAAAGCTTTTGAATTGATGAGAAATACAAGTACTAAACATGTAACAAGAAATTAACAAGTATAGGCAAGATAATAAAACAAATAAAAATGCTAATTTTAACCAATGTAAGATAAATGAATCATGACATTAACAAAAGTATACAAGAATGAGAAAAAAAACAAAAAAAAATTACATACACAAGAATAAAATGAAGTGATGAGGCTGTAAATGAAATGGGAAATAAGACAATGATAATTAATGTAATATCTATTCTCAACACAAACAAATCTAAGTACATACAAAGCGGATAGGCTGTAACTACGAAAGGAAACAATTGCAATTATTTCCATCATCTCAGCCTCCATTTCCAAAAAAAATATCTTTAGTACCAGAAAATACCTTCCCCTATACAAACACCCTTCTTGACATATATACATCCATATTATCTCATTTCGTTCAGCCAAAAACTTAACATTCCAGAAAAAATAAGAGGCATCATCAATTCATTCAACTAAACAACAAATAGAAAAAAAGATGCACAGGAAAAAAAATCAAGCTGCAGCCTTCAAACAACAGCTGCTCTCTGTTCTTCAATTTGATGTGAGTAACATATCTTTTTTTTGAATTTAATCTCGTGCATATGTTTTATAAATCAATGTTGTGTTTGCTGTATATCTTTAAGTAAGGAACTCTGTACCTATATGATTGTGCTGTGAATTTCATATGTCTGTTCTTCTTAATCTCTGGTTACAGAGTAAAGTAAAGTAGAGAAAAAATTTATATATCTTCATACCACATTTTGAAGCTTAGAATTTCAAATTAAACAAGTTTGTTTAAACTTAAATCATGGCTTAGAATCTGTTTTAAGCTCAATATTGAAGTATTGTTTCTGCAAATTGAATTTCACAGTAAAAGTATGAACCTATACGATTTTTGAAACAAAAATGGGAATTTTTAATCGAGTATGCTTCGAGCAGTGTATAAATGAATCGAAAATGCTTTTTATCCAAATTCCAGCGATCAAAGGAAAATTGGATGTTGTAATCTTGCTTGAAGCTAGCTGAGACATTGATGATGTTAGGAAAATTGTCTAAAAAAATTTCTATTGTAAGGGATGATGGAACGAGGGTTTTATCACCTGATTTGTCGTGTGTGTTCAAATGGAATTTCGCGATGCCTCGTGGTGATCGGAGTTGATCGCCAATGGTGCTGTGGGTGCTGGAAGGTGCAGCGGAGCTTCGGTGACGGTGACGTGGTGTCACGAGGCATAGTTCGTCAGAGGTGGTTGGATTTTCTGTTGATGCTACGTTCCAGATTGGGTTTTGGGGTCGAAAACGATTCTCGATCAAATCGTGCTATCTGGGTGTTCGCGTAGAGTTGCCGTGGGTGTAGTCGACTGGTCGGAAGCTTGATCGTGGTTCGCCAACGATGGGCGGCGTTGTGCACGTGGACGTGCACGTTTTCGTGCAACTGGAATTTTTGGGTTGTGGTGACTTGAAGGGGAACTCGCGTTTTCCTTGGAGATGGCTCGAGTTTTCCTGTGTTGTCTGGTGATGTTTTAACTATTGTACTTAAAGTTAAACATAAGTGGGAAGAAGAAAGCTTGCTCGAGTTCTTGTTCGAAGTTTTAAAGCATTTGACTCGAAGTAATCTAACTCAGGCTTGTTAAATTGAAACATGTTACAGGTCTTTAAAATTTTGAAACTAAAATCTGTACCAGGTTTACGTTATAAATATCATACCAAGTTTAAAACTAAAGAAAGAACAATGCCTGGTTTTGGAAACCAAAGTATTAAAATAAGTTTGTAAACTTAAAAGATAAAAGCAAAAGTTTTTAGGTTGTGTTAAACAAGGTTTTTAAAACAAAGTGTTAACTAAATTTCCCAGTAAAAATTTTCCAAGTTTAACATGTTAATTTAAATGTTTTGAAATTCAAATTTGTTTTGATTTGGAAATTTTATCCCAAGGTGTTTTCAAAAATAAAATAAAGTGATTACTTAAAGCTTAATTACTTAATGAATGATTAATCAATTAAGAATAATTAATCAAGGGATTAATGTATAATTACTCGATGTAATTAAATTGTGATTTATTAAAATAAGTGTTAAAGTTAATTAACATTAAAGTTTTCAAATTAGTAAAAATTTGTTTTCAAGGTTTAAGGAAGTTTTTAAATGTTAATCAAGATAATTTTCATTATTAATTAATTATTTTGGAAAGTAATTAAGAATGATTTAATTTATAATGGTAAGTAAAGATTTGTCAATTTATTTATAATTGTAATTAATCAGGGGTTTATCAATTTGTAATTAATTAATTAGTAAATTGATAATTAAGTGTCTAATTTATTTGTAATTAAGAAGTGTTAATGATAATTAATTACAAAGATGGTTTTAAATAAGTTAAGGGACATTAATTAAAGGATTGAATAATTAAAGGTCAATTATTCAATAATTAAAGGTTGATTAATTTAAATAATAAATGATTAAAGGACAATTAATCAACTGATTTGAAATTAAATAAATGTTAATTAACCATGATTGATGATTTATCTGATTTAAATTAATCAAATAATTAATTAATTTACTTATGCATGTTTGAATTATACCGATTGTCGAACTGTTTGATATTTCTGATATGTTATGCTTTGTGCTATGAATTGTTTCGGTGTGATCTGTGATGAATGAATTTATTTATCTGTGGTAAATTTATATTACTTGTCTGTGAACGAACGATAAGCGTTATAGATTATACCGCTTATCAATATCGATGTGCTTAAATATGTGATGTGATGATTGAACGATGTTGCACTATTGTGTTAAACCCCTGGACTACACCATATACACACAAATATGGATTGCACGAGGAAATTGGCTAAGTCACAAATTTTTAACAATTGTAAAGATTGAAGTCTTGAATCCAAAATAGTTTTGGAATTGGAATTGAAAGTTTTGAAATGAGTTTTCAAAAATAAAAGTTATTTTAAATAATTTAATAAAACTTGAAATTTAAATAATTTGATTTAAATTTGAATTCGATATTTTTAAGTTGAATTCAATGATTTGGAAATTATGGCTAAAAAGATTATACAAGTTATCAAGGTATATATATGGGTTTTAACCATTTAAAAAGTATGGTTTTGGAAATTAAAATTTAAATCCAAGTTTTATACTTGAATGGCTTTAACTTGTAATTGTAATCAATCTTTCCCAAAAATGAAAACTATTTGTTTTAAATAATAATAGCTTTCATAGAAAGAAAGGATTTCCAATTTGTATCGAAAGATTACAAGTTTGAAATGAAACTGTAAATAGTTTGGGAAAAACTATGAATAAACCTTTGTGAAGATGATTAAATCTTGTTTTGAGATCGAAAAGGATTTTAAATGGTATATCTTCCATATACAAGATTTGAATTGGAATTGGTTTGAAAATTATGAATTAAATCTTTAATTGAAGGATTGAATGAATTAATCCAATTCGAAATGTATTTGTTTATAAAAACTGTGAATAAATCTTTGTGAAACTTGGTGAACTTTGTGAAATAAATCTTTTATTTAAGAAGATTTAAAATGGTAATTTGTTTAAACCATTTGAGAGGAAGGTTTTGGATTTTAAGTTGTGACTTAACTGAAATCCCATTATCCATATGTTTTTAATATTGCACTCATCATTCGGTTTAGCCGGGAGAGGACCTTGTGTCATATAACCCATTTCGAATAATGATACGTTGATATGGATAACATTTGAAGACCGATATAGTGAAGACCGGGTTTTTTCGAAAACGAAAGGATAACCCGTCAATTATCTCTGCACTGAGTCGTGCCGGTATAGAGATTTCCTAAGTGATGGGAAGTCCGATTGGGATTGTGAATACCCGGCTTGTAAGGGCTTCTTCCTTTATTGGACGAAGTGCCTTCGGTTCTGTTCGAACCCGGAACAGACTTGTATGGTTGTATGTCTGACACTACACTTTGAGATATAAAGCAGATTTCTTTCAAATACATATCTGTTGGTGGCGGAGAATTTATTCTCTTAGCTTAACACCCTTCTCTGAGACGTACGAGCTCAGAGGTTATGTAGTTGAAGGTTATCAGTGATGTAATCCCAATTTGGTAGTGTGGCATGCTGTGCTGCTGTGTGTGGATGATCATTTGTTGATCATTTGTGATCAAAGCATGGATTTAGTGTAAAACGTAGCTTTGTGGACGAGACTACATTAGGACCTCACACACCGGAAATGGTCGAAACAGGAAAGATGTGGCAAGGTTATGAGGGTCGTGCCCTTTAGGGTGTGTCATTCCCTTCTAGTAAAGGGTGGTATCATGGTATGTAGCCCAGATATTTACCTATGTGGTGGCTTCAATCTCATTTACTATGTGGTTGTTGCTTTGTGGTTTAGAGGCACCTCGGATAAAAGTCCTAAAGGACCGAGGGATGGCATGCTCGAGTAGTATTTACCTAGTTACAAAGGTTAACCCGGCCTTGTGTTGGCAAAGATCCGGTTAGGTTCTCGGGACGTCGCGCCAGAGGCGTACCCATGCACAGTAGGAAGTTCCTTAGCCTGACCATTTGTTGGAAATCCAAACAAAATAATACGCGCCCTGTATGGTTTTAGTTGTATAACCTTCCATGGAATGTGGCGGTAACCTGCTATTGAACATGGTAGCTATAATAGGCATAAGTGTGAAATGCCTATGCTGGCTAAGATTAGTATTATACTTCCGAAATGTTTTCCGCACTATGCACTAATAATAATAATAATATCAAAGAAATTTGCTCGTATCAAGCATATTTGACTATCATAAGGAGAAATCTCTTCCAATTCCGCGTTTGCATTGTGTGTGTGGCGGAAGGCCTTATGGTAGTTTCATTTTCTAAAAAGCATTGCGGATTTATTTTAAATTCTTTTGTTGTCTGTTTTTTAAAGATAAACTGTTTTTGTTTACTCACACCAGTCCCATGACTGACCTGGAGTTTATTATTCCTTTCCGAAACTCTGGTGCCCACAATTTTTCCACACGGGTAGTCTAGAGTTGGGGTTTTCAGATGGTCAGGTTTAGTAGATTGGAGTTAGTCCAGTCTTTGGAACGCGACTGTACTTGCTTATCTAGGTGAAGCGTGATGGGTTCGAGCTAGCTTTCGATTGGAGCATTGGATTTGGGGATGTATTCTATTGAAGATATTCTTTTCCGCTACTATTTCATGTATCTCTGATAGTACTGATATCTATTGTATCATTTTATTGTATCATCATTGTATCAGATATTGTATCAAATGTTGTATATCATATTATTCATTTTCTTCCACTGTGTTGTACTTGATGTGTTATAAGCTCCGGTGAACCAGATTCGACGTTTGGATCTGCGGCATTGGAATATGAGTGTCGTGTTCGGTGTCGATTTTTTGAAGGTCGAGTCAGGGCCGCTATAATTTTTGCCATACGTACTGATGCTATCTCCACCTCCACTCAAGATCTCGATCACCATAGTCCTCGTGATCATCAAATATCACCCAAAATCCCAATTCCATAAAATTCTCGAATTCTCATTCATTACTTTACTTAAAATTTCGATTTCGATTTTAAAAATCCTAACTTTTAAAATGGATTCAAGTTATAAATCTGAAACTGTAAATTCAAGTGACTAAATTTATCATGTTTAATAGAATTTCTTCCAAATTCCATTTCCCAGATCAGCTGCTAAAATATTTTTACTTAAATTTATTTTTAATATTAAATATAGGCCTAAACAAACATTTAATGTTTGAAGACCAAACTCTGTATGAAATCAGAGGAGGAGGAAGATGAAATTTTAGTTTAAGTTTGAAAATCCTGTAACAAGAACAAGATGAACAAAATGGCATTAACCACCTCTGAACACAATCATATAAACATTGATACTACTTTTATATACATATTCAAGCAAAACATCATCATCAAAGAATTTCACAAGCATCCATTATTAATCTACTTAAGTTTTAAATTAAATGTTTACTCACAGAGCAAATTTTGGACAGAGAGCAACTTTCTGGTCTTGATCAAAGAACACAGCCTGGATTTGCTCTTCCTTTCTTGCCCCCTCCTTTTTTGTTGACTAGTTGCAGTTAAGTTTTAGTTGTAGAATTAATTTCTGGGTTGCAATGTTGTGGTGAACGAATGGAACTAAAAGATGTATATATAAACACAAAGGTGTGTACAGGGTTTGGTTTACTGGTACAAATATTTCTTAAGCTTTGTCAGAGATTTTTTTTCTTATGGAGGCTGATATGATTTGAATATATTTTGAAATGACTCTCTTGTGTGCTAGTATTAATTACAATTGTCTTGTTTCATGTTTCATGTTTATTTTTTTTCTTTCTTCTTGCATACTTTTTTTCAGTTTTAACTTATGTTGTACACCCAAGGATCACTTATATATTTTTATATCTATTTCTAGTATAAATAATTATTTTTATTTCTTTATTTTATAGTTTAACTATCAAACATTTAATTCATATTAATATATCTTTATGCTTTAAAACTAACCACCCATAAATCAATTTACATAAATAATATTTTTAAACCTAAATCATTTTTCTAAGTCATTTATTTAAATTTTAAATTCAAATACAAATTCTAAAGTCAAATTCAAATTTACTCATATATGCAAATACATATGTATTTCAAATTCAAATTTATTCCAAAATTTATATTAACTATTAATTTCAATTAAATTCAAAATTGGGATCGTTACACAATTTCTACACGCAACAGATCTTGTCTTCCTTTTTCTTTTTATTCACACGCGATCGAACATATCAATTCAAAATCAAAGAAATACAATAATTTGAAAATTTTATATATAATTCTTATGCCTGCAATGATATCGCCGGCCCTTCCCCAAATTTACTTTTTCTTCCCAGTTGAAGAAAAAAATCCATGGCCGATGTCAAGCGATAAAAAAAAGGGACAATCAAACCGATTTAAATTCAAATAGAGTAGAGAGTAACGCCGCCTCGTTCCAGATTCAACATCGCGAGACAGTGGCTTGAATCGAGTTACGAGAGTGGCCTTTCCTTTTCGAATCGATTTCGTATCTAAGGGGACTGTGGTTTCGCGCGGTATCTTCAATTCGTTCGATCTGGAGGAGCGTGCAGCTTCATGCTCGCGCACGAGGGGTTGGAGGTTGTAGTTGAGTTCATGCCAAAGTTTGGCACCTCTGACTGAAATCTGAAAAGGGCATTACTTGTTTGGTTGTTACGACCTGCTTGTGGTCAGGGGCAAGAGGGATGGATCACGTTTTGCTTTGGGCCGTCGTGGGTTGCGCGCGATACCGAGATGCTCGACATCTTTGAGGAATTGTGGGTCGTTACAGTTGGTATCAGAGCTTAGGTTGGTGATAACCTTGGCTCTGGTGGGAATTACTCATAGAATAGAGTCTGTAGTACTCTAGAATGAGCTTGAGCATATTAATAGATATGAGCACGTATTTATTAGTGGATATAAAATTATTTTATATTGTGTTGACTTATCGGTTGAGTGTTTATGGATTCTAGTCGATGTGTGGGACGCTATATTATCGATAGGAGTTTCTAAACTCTTAAACAAGATAAACCGACACGGTATTGTTTTAAATAGGGTAAATGAAATAATTTTACACAAATTATTTTCATATATAAAGGCAATAATTTTTCATAAATTATTATATTTATATATGGATGCTTGGTTGTTAGGGATGATGATATTAAATTATTATCATTAATGTATAAAATTGAATAAGATATTTAAATCATAATTAAAAACTAAGAAACAAAATTCATATACGAATGAGATTTGTAAATGCAAACTATAAATGTGAATTATAGTGCGATTAATAATTAAAATAAGATAAAATTCCAAAGTAATGTTTGAATATAAATTTAAAGGATTTGGAAATTGAAGATTTGGAAATTTAAATTCCTTTGAATTTGAAACTGATTCTCAAAAAGTTGGGAAAAATAATATATATTTGAGAAATATTTTCGAATCGGATTTGAAATCTAGAGAGATTTGGAATTTAAAAATATTCGAAGGGATTCTAAAGTGATAAAAGCATTGAACTCTTTTCGGACGCTGGAAAATAATTTCGATGATGATCGCGACACCATCGGTGTTCATTTTCGAGTTTCCAAAAGGGGGAATTACTACCTGGATGTTTTGGATTAATGTTTGTTTGAGAAATTGAATTTGATTTTGGAAGTGAGAAGGAATAGTTTGGTTTAGACATACATGTTTTCAAAATTTAATTTTAGACATTTTAGTAATGGTTAAAACTCTGGAGTTGGTTTGAAATGTTTTGGTATGTTTAAGCAAAAACTCTGGAATCTTATTAAAAATGTTCTGGAGTAATGAACGAGTCTGGAAACTTACAAAATTTGAAGATTTGTTTAGAGTAGAAAATTTTAACTTGGAAAAAAGTTAAATTTTTTTTAGTAAGTAAGAAAACGAAAGTAAGTTTGAATGTAAGCCAAATAATTTAAGTGAATTAAAGAAAGTTAGCAACAGAAGGAAAGTAAATTGGAGAACTTATAGACACTTAAAATTTGAATTAAATTAGAATGTAACTAAACCAAGTTAAATAAAAAGTGAATGTTGAGGAAATAAATCTAAGCAAGCTGAATGAAATAAGTTAATGAAATAAATTTATTAGTTAGGAATGAATAAATGAGCTTAAATCTGTAAGCAAAAAGGGAATAAATAAGCTTCGGAAGCTTATAATAGAATTGAAAAGCATTGAAATAAATAAAAATATATATATAATCCCTAGTTAAAAGTAAAATGTGAATACGATTGACTGTAAATAGATGGAGAAGTATGAATATTAATAAGTGAGTAGCTTATAAAAATTTAAAAAGGGAATAAATAAGCCGAAATTAAAGTATTGGTATTCTGGAAATAGAAAAAAAATCCAAACTTGAGATATAAAGTAAGTTTGAACTCAAGAAAATTTAATAAAATGGTTTTGAAGATAAATGAAAAAAAAATCAAGTATGGGATTATAAATTGAAAGTGTGGTCGAATGAAATTGGATTGGATTAAAATAGATTTGGTGTGAGTTGTAAACAAATCCAATTCAAGCATAAATTGAATGACCTTATTATTAATAAATTCACTAATGAATTGCTAATGTGAATTAAAATTTAAAAATGGATAAAAGAATGAACTAATCGAATAAATTAGTAAAATGGTTGGGATTTGATCAAAGGAAAATCAAATCAAAGATTTAAATGGAAGTTGGTTGAATAAAATAAACTTAAGTTATTGGGTGGAATAGTTTGAAGAAAATAAATAACTAAAGTAAATTGTGAGATGGTTGTTTAATATATTGGTTTTTGAGTTTAATAAAATGGTTTGGAATCAAACTTTTTGGAAATGAAGTTAGAAAATGCAATGAAAAGGTTATGAATAAATTAAAATGGGATGGAATCAAGTGTAAATTGAGTTGTAATCAATTTTAAAATGGTTATAAAGCTTAAGTAATTGTTTATTCACATTAATATTGTCGAATTGTATAAGAAAATGGATCGTTCAATGTAAACGGGATTAGATCAAACTCTATGAGTTATTAGAAGTGAATTAGGATGATTTTGGAATCAATTGGAATGAATATGAGGTTTTTTGCTTATAAGGAATTAAATATAAGCGAGTAAGTTGTAAATCACTTAAAATGAATGGAATGGTTTGAGCATTGGTTGTAGGCAATTGTAATAAGTGTCGGAACCTTTTATGTGCTTACGAAAATTTTATAACATGTGTTATATGTGAAATTTATGTGCTAGCTATTGAAAGTAAGTGAAATGTTAATAAACTGCATATATTTAGTACTTATATGTTTGAATTGAGTAAATACAGGTGCTTGGAAGCCGTTTGGCTGGATTTGATCATGCAAAATGCTAAATAATAAGTCGCTTGCTTAAAAATGCTAAATAAAGGTACGCCTACGCAATAAAAATAGGAAATATGAACTGTTTTTGTTTTTCCGACCAGGTGGATCGATGTATATATATTTATATCGCTTGTCAAATTGCAAAAGCTCCTCCGTACAAAGGAGACTCTGCCAAAATTTTCCGAAAATTTAGGGAGTTAGAAATTTTTTTGAAAATTTTGGGAAAATTTTAGTTAGCGACAAAACGATTTCAAATTGGAAATGAAAATAAATTAGTGGATGAAACTAATTTAAAATAATGATATGAATCAATTATAAATGCAAGATAAAATTCAATATTCAGCATTGAAGATAAATTGAATTTATATGGAAATGGGAGAACCAATTTGAATAGATAAGTGGTGAAGTGAAAATAAATAAAAAGTAGCGTATAAAATACGTATATTGAAATTAAAACGAAATGGTAAAATTCTTAAGTATGGAAAATACATTGAATAAGCATTTGAGTGAAGATTTAATAAAAATATATGTACATCAAATGGCTTGAATGAATAGATAATGAACTTTAGTAAAGAAGTCAATAAAATGATTTTAAACAGCTATGATTAGGCATTATTGCTAAGTAGGATATGCAAGTATTATAAAGGAAAAGGAAAATTGTTTTGATTTCAGAAGATAAATTTGAATAGCTCGACATAAAGGTATGTGTTTAAATTTCTGCATGAAATTTGATTGGATTTTTGATCTAGCCACTTGGCTTTTTGTTTTCTTTTGGAATTTGGGAGCCCGTAGAGGCATTTTATAGTTGTACCGAGCTAGCCACGCAAAGGAGACGCTGGCGAAATTTTTCGGAAATTTAGGGAGTTAGAAAATTTTTGAGAAATTTTGAAAATTTAAAATTTGGTTTTAAATTGAAATTTGATTGGTTGGGTATATGATATTGGTGGGAACCTAATGGGAAAAGTTTGGAAAGTTAGGAACAATGGTAGGGTGTTCTTAATAAAAAATTGTTTTGGGGAAGTTGTTAGAAACTGTTTGGTTTTGGGAAAAAGGTAAACGAATATTGGACCATTCTTCCTAACTAATAATTTCGGGGACGAAATTATTTTAAAGGGGGAGGAATGTGACGGCCAGTAATTTTTGAGCATTTGAAAATGGAATATTTAATTTATTTTAAATATTTAAAAGTTAATTTTTAACTTGAATTCAAATATCACTATTTATTTGATAATTAAATTATTAAATTAAATAATTTGAAGTTGGGTAAAATGTTGAATCTAGAGTTTTAAGCCTGCTAAAAATAATTTAAAGGATTATAAAATTTATATTAATAATACTGAAGATAATAGAAGTGTTAAAATTGAATTTATAGTGATTTGTTTGGTTTTGAAATTTTATCGTTTAAATTGAATTTAAAAATAGCCTTCCGAGGCACAGTCTCGAATTTCGACGAAACCAGTTCCATTAGATCCGTAATATCGTATTATTATTGGATTTCAAATTTCATAGTGATTAGAGTAATTGTCTGAGAATACGATATATAAACACCCTGAAATTTTATACCGAAAATTAAATATAATAACCGGTCTAAAAACTATCTTCTTCATACGATCGAATTAGGACTCGAAACCTTTTCCATTGCGCTCGAAATAGGGGTATAACATTATAAATGCCTAGCGGCACGCTTTGATAGGATGTTAAGATTTTAAGATACGAATTCAAGTCGATTTAAATTTAAATTTTAAATATAATCTACACTTGGTTTGACAAATCAATGAACTTCACATCAGCTGTTATTCTCAAATCACCATAGCTAGTTAATTTCTACACACAACAGATCTTGTCTTCCTTTTTCCTTATACTCACACGCAATCGAACATATCAATTCAAAATTAAAGAAATATAATAATTTGGAAATTTTATATACAATTCTTATGCCTGCAATGATATCGTCGGCCCTTCCCTAAATTTCCTTTTTCTTCATAGTTGAAGAAAAAAATCCATGGCCGATGTCAGAGCGATAAGAAAAAGGGGACAATCAAATCGATTTAAATTCAGATAGAGTAGAGAGTAACGCCGCCTCGTTCCAGTTTCAACATCGCGAAGCAGTGGCTTGAGTCGAGTTACGAGAGCGGCCTTCCCTTTTCGAATCGATTTTGTATCTAAGGGGACCGTGGTTTCGCGTGGCATCTTTAATTCGTTCGATCTGGAGGAGAGTGCAGCTTCATGCTCGCGCACGAAGGGTTGGAGGTTGTAGTTGAGTTCATGGCAGAGTTTGGCACCTCTGACCGAAATTTGAAAAGGGCATTACTTGTTTGGTTGTTGCGACCTGCTGGTGGTCGGGGGCAAGAAGGATGGGTCGCTTTGTGCTTCGGGTCGTCGTGGGTTGCGCGCGCGATACCGAGATGCTCGGCATCTTTGAGGAACTGCGGGTCGTTACAGTAAATTTAAATATATATGAAATGTTAATTCATATGTGTGATTATAATTAAGATGAATTAAAAATTTGATGTTTGCTTGAGGTGTATATTGATGAATGTGCACGCTATGGAATTATTATCTATGAATTATTCTTATATGTAGGTATTATGATTGTTTGAAAGGACTTTATTAAAAGCAAGCATTGTTTAAACAAAAATCATTTTGATGGATATATGTATACATAGAATATGGTTATATTATTATAAACAAGTAAATATTTGAAAAAGACTAAAGTATTAAAAGAAATATGTATATTTTATAGAAAATAATTTTGTGTTAAATTGTCCGTTGAGTGCTTTAAGAATTCTAGTCAATGCGCATGATCAACGTTATCGATAGGAATTTCCTAAACACTAGGACGAGGCATTCATACATAGTGTTTTGGGAAATAAAATATTTTCAACATAATATTTAGCACTATATAATATTTTTGAAAATAAGATAGAATTTTGAAATGAGTTAAATATTTTGCAAGATGAATTGAATAGTTAAGAAAAGTTGTTAAGGAGGTAAAGTAATATTTATAGAAATATATAAGCTTTATTTTTTTAAAAGAGGGTATCCTGAGATACTTTGATAAATAGAATAAAATATTTAAAATGAGAATGTACATTATTTGGAAAAGTAGAGTATAATTTTTCTAAATATTTTAGTTGGAATTCAAGAATTATTTTTTAATCTGTAATTGATAAATAAGATTTTGTATGATACTTTTAGATGATTGTGTATATAATGTCGTGGTTGGAATAAATGTTAGGATTTATATTTTTGCTAAAGTAGAAAGTGAGCTTTAGTTTTCTTTTATAAAAACCAATATTTTGATATGTTTTGGTTACAACTCCATATTATGTTTGTGTAAATGATGTACTATCAAAACTGATGTTAGTCCTAAATTTGGCTAGTTTCTAATCAAGTAATGATATATGCAATTGACAAGCATCATTTTCCACCAGATATCACTTTATACAAAACTCATACTGCATTATATATTTATTGTAACGACCCGTAATTTTGCCACTTTGAAAGTGGAATGTTTAATATATTTAAATATTAAAATGTAGAATTTTCAAACTTAAACAATCAAGTTTTATATGATAAATAAGAATGGTAAACTTATTTTTGATATCGAATAAAGATTTTGGATTTCCAATGTAAAATCGACAAAAGTCGGATTCCAATAAAGTAGGATAAATATTCAAGAAATTTGTTTGAAGGATAATTAATTCCTTATATATATATATATATATATATATATAATAGATATCAAACTCATTTGATAATAAAAATAATTTAATTTATAATGGTTTGATAAATATATAAAACTTATTTTATAAAATTTGACAAATTTCGTGGCATATAGACAAATCAATGTCTTATTTTTATAAGTAGATTTGGATATTGTTTTATATTATTTTATAAGTCAAATATGCTTATTTTAATTATTTAAACATAATAAAAATCAATTTTTAAGTTTGGTTTACATAGAAAAAAGTTCAACAAAAAGGTCAAAATATGACCGTAAAACGTTTTGTCGAAAATCAATGTTTTGTTCAAAATAAATTGTCGCAACATCATTGCATCTTGGATAACATGTTTGAAACTCAAAAATGTACACATTTTAATGCTAATCAAATTTATTTTACTAAATAAGATTAGAAAACTTCTAGAAGTCATTAGTAAAAATAAGTAATAATTAACAAAAGTAAGAAAAATGAAACATCAAATCACATCAAATCAAAGTAGGCATAATTATGATATTCTTTAATTAATCTTTAAGTGATTAAGATATAAAGTAAGAATGTGAAAGATGATTTTAAGTATTGAAAAAGTAGAGATCGCTTTAGGTTGATGTTAGCATGGTAATTGGGAAAGATGTTATTTTAATAAATTTACCACTTCTTTCTTTTTCTATAAATACCCACCACCTTTTTAACATTCATTCACACTTCTTCTTCTTCTTTTCTCAAGCTTCTTCACCTTCTTCCTCTCCTCTTTAATTGCTTCCAAGCCATAGGAAAAAATTAGAAATAAATAATGTCAAAATATATCCAAAATATTCAAAAGAAATCAATGATCATTCTCTTCAAATCAAACTCCTCTTTTCTCCACATTTTACCTCCTCTTCTCTCGACCATAACTTCTTCATAATAGAACCAAAATGCAAGTTTATTTTTTCAGTTCATGTGTTTTCCTAGTGGCTACAATATTAATGCTGACCACTTTGTCACATTCTAAACGTAACCATGTCAAAAATCTACTTATTTCCAGTGCATTGTTTGGCCCAGTTTTTAAACCAAAGAATAGCCCATTTTTTCACCATAACTTGGTCGTAACTGACCCAAATTAAGAAATTATTTCTAAAAAAATTATATGAATTTCCAGTGGCTACAAATTTTATGTTGATCACTTATTCCAATTTTGAGATTTTCTATATCTGAAACTCAATTCTTTGAAGTGCATTTTCGGACTTCATTTTTGTCCATCCGACAATACCTCTTCTTCATTCTATCATATCTCCATCAAAACAACTTGGATTCAAATGATTCTTTTTCTCAAATTCAAAAGAATAGAATTTTCAACAACTTTCTAGTTAACAACTTTCCTGAATTTTGAGATTTAGAGGGCCTAAAATCAGATACAAGGTGACCTACTTTTTGGATCAAAATCTTGGGGATTCAAGTTCAAAGCACTAACGCTTTTTCTCTATACTTTCGGCCAACCTCCATCTCAAGCCTTGACCGAGCTATTGGAAGGAAGTGGATGTCAATCGCTAGTGTTTATATGGAGTATAGATTAATTATTGAAGTGTTGACTGATTAAAATATTGGTAGGAAGTTAATCGCTTTGGTAAGAAACTCTATTTAACATATATATATATATATACACACACACACACATGTTTAATGATGTGTTGTGATTTGTATGGATGCTTATATATGCTTTGATCATCGAGTGTTGATTGTTCAATATGATTGTTAAATTGTTTTTTCCAAGCCACGTTAATACATGTCGATAAGCACAAAGGAAATCACTTTCCTTTTGAAAATGAAATGGAGTATATGGAATGCTTAAACCTTTTGGAAATAGTTTTAAAATGAGTTAGAAATGTTTTATAAACATTCAAATATTTTTAAATAAATAAAGAAATAAAATCAAGATTTCGTCTTATATATTCTAAACAGGAAAATGGGCAGGAGGAAGTTTTTACTTCTCTTTTTGGGCCTACGGACGCAGATTATTTTTTTCCATTTGAAGGACGCGGGCTTTATTTTTTCGTTCTAAGGTCAAACTTATGTAAAATTTAAATTTTCGTCTTAAATTCTTCTCCACCTTCATTCTGATATTACTAATCTTAGTTTATCGATCTTCTCGATTCAATGACGCGTTTTGTATTCGATCTTCTCGATTGCCATCGATCTTCATCGTGTTTCTTTATCAAACAATTTCCTTACATTCAGGTATATTGCTTTTATTTGTTTCGATATTATTCTTATCTTCCTATGTTATAATATCGTTTCGATTATTAAGTATATTTTTGTTTTTGTAGGTTGCACAGTTTGTCATCTTCCAGATTTCAGTATCTATTTTGGATTTGTTTCAATGGCAACGTAAGATTTCATTCTGTATCATTCTGTTTCTTCAGCATAGTTTAAGGTTTTACAATTTTACCGTTCATCTACCATTTTGGTGAATTTCATATGTAGTTTGTTGCGTTATGCTATATTTATATAGCGTTCTTTGCTGTTGTATTTATATTTTGTTTTAATTTTATTGTGCTATGTTCATTTATTATATTCTTTTTAATTAATTTATATTTCTTTCATTTAGCTCTTAATTTGATTTTGATTTGTTATGCCATGTTAATTTAGCATTTTCTGTTGTTGATGTATTCATAAGATTAAGTAAGTTTGTTAATTGGTTTTTTAATTTATTTTGCAGTACTGATATCTATAATGATGAAACAAATAGTTTGCTAGTTATTTTTGAACATAATGAGAATTGTTATTCTACTCGACTCACCACGGGCTCTTCTTTGTTTGGTGTTAAGACTGAAATCTATGAAGTTTGGCCTCATCTTAATCCATTTTTCTTATGTTCTCAAGAATAAGAATATAATCATTGTTGATTCAGATTTGATTATTATTCTGTGTTTTCAAATTTTCAAGAAGAGTCAATATTTTAAGTTTACTATTAAGGAAAATGTTTGGGCTATGGAAGCTGATATTGCTAGCTATGGTTTAGGCAATGTAAGTGTTCAAAGCACTTCAATTGGTAGTAATTCTGGTTCAAATAGTGATTCACATGTTGATTCTTCTTATTATTTGAAAGCTATGTTGAAGAAAGGTTCTCAAAAAACAATTGTGGATTTCCTTGGCTTTTGTTTTGATGGAGCTGAGGATTTTCGGGAGTTTTTAATGGCATATCAAATAAAAATGGTTATGATTTGATTTTTGTAAGAAATTCTCCAGATAGAATTTCGGTTAATTGCTCTTGATTGAAGGATGGCTGTAAGTTTTATCTTAATGCTTCTTCGGATTCTGGTTTACTCTCTCAGTTTTTTATTAGAACTTACAGTTTTGATCATTCGTGTGGAGCCGGTCTTAGAGATGTTAATAAAGTTAATATTTCAAGTAGATTAATTAAATCTTTGATTGTTGATCAAATTCCAGATGCTCCTATGAAGAAGCCAAAAGATATTATGAAGGAATTTAGAAGAGAGTATAATTTTAATCTTTCATATTATTATGCTTATAGCGGAAAACAGTTGGCTTTGAAAGAAATATACGGGGATGATACTATGTCATATAATGATTTACATTGGTATTTAGAGGCGTTACAAAAGTATAATCCTGGTAGTTATGTGGCCATGGAAGTTAATGGTTCAACCAATCAGTTTGAGAGAGTTTGTATTGGTTTGGGTGCTTGTCTACTAGGATTTAAACACTGTCGGCCATTAATATTTTTAGATGCAGCTGCTTTGAAGGGAAGACCAGGTGTTTTGTTAGCTGCTACTTCTAAAAATGGTAAACAAGGTATGAGTTTCATTTTAGTTTTTTTTTATTTACTTATTTGTTTTTTTTTTGTAATGATATATTAAACTATCATTGTTCAAAGTTGTACATAATTATAATGCGGTCATGTTTACACAAGAATTGTTGGCTTTATTTTATTCAATGATTGACCTAGTTACACTAGAAATGTTTATGCTAGAAATGTTTACAAAAACAAGAACTAAAATTTTGTGCAGCAGTAATTAAAAGACTTTAAAATAACATATGCTATATTCATATATCATTTTGAGTCTACTTTAATTGTGTATAATAGAAATTATTAACATTTAATACAGGTTTTGATGTTTAATATAATTCATGTTTCTTAGTACAGAGCTGTCATTAATTATTTATTTTGTAGGTTTCTTTCCTCTTGTTATGGGTATTGTTTCACATGAAAATGAATTTAATTGGTCTTGGTTTTTATCCCATCTGAAAGGAATGCTTAATGAAGATCGGCCTTTATTTTTTATGTCTGATCGTCAATGGGGTCTCATTTTAGGTGTTTCCAAAATATTTCCTTCTTCATATCATAGCTATTATTTATTTCACATGGAACAGAATATTGGTACTATTGTCAAGGCGGCTAAAGGTGATTCATCTATTATGGAGTTGTTCAAACTTTGTACTAGAGCTTCTAATGTGTATGATTTTAAGCGATATCTTTCTAAATTTAAAGATATTGTGGGTACATTTGCAGAAATTTTTTTAAGAGATAAACCTTTTGACCATTGGGCAGATTTGTTTTTTCAAGGAAAGCGTTATGGTGAATATTCTTCAAATGTTGCAGAAAGTTTCAACTCATGGATTTTGGAAGATAGAGTTATGCCTACAACTTCTTGTTTGGATGGTATTCGAGTGAAAGTTATGGAGCAAATGGCGAGACAAAGAGAGGAATGTTGTCCGTGGACAACATATCTTTGTCATGTTATGGAGGAACGTTTGTCAAAGTTAGTAGATGATGGCTTTGGTTGGTATGTTTATAAGTCTTCGAAATTTGTGTTTGAAGTTAAATCTCCTAAGTCATAGATTGTTGATCTTAAAAATCGTTTATGCAGTTGTAATCAACGGAGCGTTATTAGTTTTCCATGTGCCCATACAATTAAGAGCATTAACAAGTGTAAATTATTAGTTTATGATTTTCTGGAGGACTATTTTACTGTTAATGCTTTCAGATCTTCGTATGCTATTGCTATCAATCCAATTCCAAATTTTGATAAGCCAATTACTGCTAAAAATGATGTTTTGATTAGGCCTCCTAAAGAAATTCGTGGTGCTGGAAGACCATCTACAAAGAGGCGTGGTGGATTTGGATATTCTCAAAGTAAAAGAAACAGATGCAGTCAATGTAATGAAGTTGGCCACAACAAAAGGAATTGTCTTCGTTCTTCAAAAAGTTAAGAAAATTTATGTGTTTTGTTAGTGTAATTGAGAAGTTTTTTAAGTGTAAAGATGCTAAAGCTCTTTGAAAAATGAAGTCAGACTTTGTGAAATCATTAGAAAATAAAATGTGAAATGTTTTGGTTATTTTGTTTTAATTTCTAATATCTATTGTTCCTCTACACTACGGTATCGATATTTCTATTCAATGTTATATGTAGTTATCATTTCAGTCGAATGCTAGTTGTAACTAGCATTTTATTACAATCAGTATGCATCTCTCTGTTATTGAAACCTATCATCTGTCATTGTATAGAACTGAGTAAGCTGTTGAGAAAGAATGAATGATTTGATGATGATGATGATGATATACTCTTTATATGATTAGCTGATGTGATTACTTAAGTGGTTTGGTAATGATTTTCCAGTATGATGATGTACTGTTTATATGATATGGGGAACATATGTTCCCATATTTCTTCTATACTGCAATGGAATATCTTCCATTATTGTTAGAAAGAGCAGTTAGCAAAAAGGATTAACACCAATTTGTAAATGGGATATCTTCATTTTGCAGACCGCATCTCTCCGTTTCAGAAAATAATAGAAAACAACATACACCGCTACACAACAAACAGTTCCTTCAACAACTGCTTCACTTACTGTGCAAACTAATCTCCTTACTTCAATCACAACTGTTCATACCAGTCATTCCCATACCAATCACTTCTTCCAACCTGCATACTTCATCACCACCCTAACATCATACCACCCTTTACTACTGTGACGACCGCCCATGACTCTTGCACCCAACAAGGAAATAATGCGCTGAAAAGTGTGCCAGGCCGCCATGGACGATCATCAGGGTAAGGTAAACACATAATAGTCTATCGTATTACTCACAGCGCATGGATAAAATACAATATAAAGTATACATAGTGAAGCTCTATAGAACAGAATCTCATCATATAAAAACTCATAATAGTTTGGTACAACAATCTGAAAAGTCAATACACCAAGCCTCACTACATAACACTCAGAGAATCATACAAACAGCGGAACATCCAGTACATATAGTAAGAAAACAATATGCAAAAGCCTCCAGCTCGTCTTCGTCATCAACAGCGTTGGTCACTAAGAACAGCACCTGTCACCTGCTACCTAGTCTGCCCATCCCAAAACGGATGAACAGCCCAAGGTAATAAGAATTGAACATAAAACCTTGAGTCAGACAAAAGTCCTAGTGAGCAGTAAATCAACTATCAAACATACCAAAAGAGCATAAAGGGTAAAAAAGGAATAGGAACTCGACCATCCCACTCCACCTCTTTCTACAGTGATAGCCCCCAGACACACAAAGCAGAAACAAACATAGCAAAGCAGACAATTAAAGTAAAGCAATTATCACTCGAGTCAAGGTCGATGTTTTCCAAGTACAAACCCCCAAGGCCTAAACCAAGATCAGATAAGCACCCAGAAAGCATCGCTCTTGAGACCAAATGATGCTTCAACCAACATCCAAACATCCATGACTCTGGCTATCACTGTTATCGTTGCCTCGATTTCACCGTTAATTGAATGACCGGCCCATTATTTCATCCGTCCGCCAAGGGCTAATGGTAACCCCGGTTCTAGACATAACTCCGCACGTCGTCGTGACCCGTGCCTAGGACTATCGAATCTGCCCAGAGTACAACACGTCATCGTGACCCGTGCCTGGGACGTCGTCGTGGCCCGTTCCAATGTACTCTTGCTTTGAGCATGCTAGAACCTTCAACAACGATGAAATCTCAGCCTTCTAGTCATCCTCCTCGACGACTATTCACATACTAGCTCAAGCGCCTCTCGAGCCAACCATTATCAACAAACTCGAACCATATCACCGAGTTATCAACATGCTTGGAATGATCCTGTCTGGATTAAACCAAGGCAATCTCATATCATGCTTTGCTTCATCGCATCATAGCAAAGTCCCATCTCAACATCATGCTTTGCCTCATCACATCATAGCAAAGTCCCATCTCAACATCATGATCAAATCTATCCATATGAGCTTTATCATCCGCTTCATATGCCACGAGCAGCTTTCCTTATTCAAGAGCCTTTCCACTTACCTTTGGAATCATCTTTGACCAACTTGTCCAAATTCAATCACTAATCAACTAATCAATCAAATCAATCATTAATCCAAGTAATCAAGCATTCAAACAAGATCTAAATAAACAGTTATAACAATGATGGCAATTTTGTGAATAAAGAGTCCAAATCTAACAAGCATGAATTCTAAGTAATATCTTAATGAATGAACTAGCATAGGTTAACATGTAGTAAAGTAGATACCAAAACTTCATGAACAGTAGATCTACATGCAGACTTGAGGAAAATGCATGAAATCACTATCTTTAACACACAAACAAGCCACCGATCCAATATACTCCATTGGGTCCGTGTGAGAGATAACCACCACTCACCGAATCACCTAAACACCTCAAAAACAACAAACTCCAGATCTGGACAGCAAAGGATCTAGCTTGATCCGACAAGGTTTCCCTTCAAATGATGAAATCTCTCTTCGATGGATGTAGATTTTCAACTTTGGCTCTTGGATCTTCGATTTGATCTTCAATCTTGGATGGAAGGAAGCACTAGATTAGAGTGGAGAAAAGAAGTGAAGAAGTGTTGTAGTTGAGCTCTCAAAATGGCAGCACTTCGTCGCTTCAAAATCCGGATCCCAAAAATGAAGATAGGCACTTCTATTTATAGGCTGGAAATCCCTTAACTCGTTCGCCCCTAAGTCGGTCACGACTCATCAAAACCCTACGACTCACGACCCAAAACACCACACGGCCTACCGACTCAACTACATAGCCGACCTAACTAGTATGCGGCTTAGCGACTTAAGTCTGCCTACGACCTAAGAATATACACGACTTACCGACCTAACCAAACACAGGGCCACCCGACTTAACCACCACGCGACCTAACACATAGCCGACTTAACACTTATGCGACCTAACTAGGTTCGTCCTAACTAGACACGGAATAGCCGACCTAACTCCATGCCGACCTAACTAGACATAGCGACTTATCACAGGTCGCTTACGACCTAACTCCCTAAGGTCGCTTCACCGGCCTATCTCCTATACCACTATCCCATTAAGTCGTCCAACCCTATAGGTCGGTCCAACTCGTTAACTCCTAAGTCGTCCACTATACTTAGGTCGGTCGAATCCCTAGGTCGGTTACTATCTTAAGCCGGCTAACTACTAGGTCGCTCCAAATTCTTAACTCGCCCACTGCCTAAGTCGCCCTACCTCCTTAACTCGGTCCACCCCTTAGGTCGTTAGCTTCCCTAATTCGCTCACACGACCTAACTCTAGATGACTCAAACAATACTAACGACCTAGTGTCAACTATTATACGATCTGTCGACACGTAAAATACAGGTCGTTACATTCTCTCCCCCTTAGGAATTTCGCCCCCGAAATTCCAAACAAACAAGAACAAACAAAACTATTCTGCATGCCTACCATCCATAGCACTCAACAAACCATGCATCCAATTACTAGCCTAGCATGCAGAATTCTAAGACTAGAACAAGTTACAAATTCATGAGATGTCACGACACCTTAGGGCCATACCTCGAAGAGTTCAGGATGAGCTGCCTTCATCCTCTCTTCCTCCTTCCATGTACAGTCGTTAACACATCACTCCATTGTACCTTGAGCAACCTGACTACCTTCCTCCTAAGCTGTTTCGTGTCAGTTCCCACAACACGAAGTGGCTTACGAGGTCTTCTAATAACTGGATCAATCTCAAAGTCTTCACAGCTATCAGCAGAAACCACTGTATTCGAGTCGTGCACATACTTCCGTAGATACGATATATGAAAAACATTGTGCACACTCGACATCTTTTCTGGTAAGTCCAATTTATAGGCGAGCTTTCCAATTCGCTCGATGATCGGGAATGGTCCAACAAATCTCGGAGTCAACTTTCCTTTCTTCCTGAATCGAATAACATTCTTCAGTGGAGAAACCTTCACGAAAACCATATTGCCTACGTCGAATTCCAAATCCTTACGACGCTTATCGGCATAACTTTTCTGACGATCTTGGGCTGCCTTCATTCGTCGCCGAATGATCTCTATGCAATCCGAAGTCTGTCGAATCATTTCGGGCCCAGGTATCAACTTTTCTCCAGTTTCCAACCAACATGTTGGAGAGTTACACGGTCTTCCATACAATGCCTCATATGGTGCCATACTGATACTTGACTGGTAACTGTTATTATATGAAAATTCCACTAAATGAAGACAATCTTCCCATGATCCTCCAAAGTCCAAAACACATGCTCTGAGAAGATCTTCCAAAACTCGGTTGACTCTCTCTGTCTGACCATCTGTTTGAGGGTGATAAGCTGTACTCAAACACAACTGGGTTCCCAAAACTTCCTGGAAGCTCTTCCAAAATCCACTAGTGAACAATGGGTCTCGATCGCTCACTATACTCTTCGGAATACCATGGAATCGAACTATCCACTTAACATACAACTCAGCCAATTTCGATGCAGTCCTAGTTGATCGAACTGGAATGAATCTTGCACTCTTAGTCAATCGATCTACGATGACCCAAATCCCTTCATTCCCTGCTCTGGTTCTAGGTAACCCATCGATAAAATCCATCGATATTTTCTCCCACTTCCATGTAGGAACTTCTAATAGGTGAAGCAATCCACTTGGCTTCTTCTTCTCGGCTTTTACCAACTGGCAATTCATGCACTTGGAAATAAAATTTCCAACATCCTTCTTCATACCTTCCCAGTAATAGGTTCTCTTCATATCCCGATACATCTTATTTCCACCTGGATGAATTTTCAACTTCGAGTGATGACTTTCCTTCAAAACTTCATTCCTCAATTCACCTATATCGGGAACAACCAGTCGTCCTTGTTTCCGAAGCCAACCCTCTCGATCGACTTCGAATCCTTTATCCTTCTCTGGGTCCAATCCAGATTCCAAATCACGGATAATCTTGACAAGCTTATCTTCTTGCTTTTGGCTCTTGCCAATTCTTTCCACAAGAGAAGGTCTTATCGATAAGTTTGCCAACATTTCAGGTTCCAATTCACATCTGGGCCTGAAGTCAAATCCAGCTAAATACTCGAGACCCTTCCATTCCGAAAACATGGCTCCCAATCCTGCATGTCTTCGACTTAACGCATCTGCCACTGCGTTACCTTTTCCCGGAGTATAGGCTATACCAAAATCATATGATGCTAAAAACTCTAACCATCGTTGCTGCCGAAGATTCAAATCCTTTTGGGAGAACAGATACTTCAATGACTTATGATCTGTAAACAACTCAAATCAAACTCCCAATAGATAATGTCTCCACATCTTCAGAGCAAATACAATCGCCGCTAACTCCAAATCATGAGTCGGATAATTCCTTTCATGCGGCTTCAGTTGTCGACTTGCATATGCAACAACTTTATCCTTTTGCATCAGCACTGCTCCAAGTCCAGTACCACATGCATTGGTGTAAACCACCATCTCATCATTCCCACTTGGAATAGTCAAAACAGGAGCACTTGTCAGTCACTCTTTCAGGATTCCGAAAGCTTGCTCACACTTAGCTTCCCATTTGAATACTTGATTCTTTTTCATCAATCCTGTTAACGGTGCAGCTATCTTGGAAAAGTCTTTGACAAACCGACGATAGTACCCTGCTAATCCAAGAAAACTTCTCACATCAGATGCATTCTTAGGTCTAACCCAATCCTGGATCGCTGCCACCTTGGCGGGATCAACCGTTATTCCACTTCCAGAGATAACATGGCCTAAGAACCTCACTTCACTCTTCCAGAAGTGACACTTCGAAAACTTAGCCCTCAGCTGTTGTTTTCGCAAGATCTCTAAAACAATACGCAAGTGCGTCTTGTGCTCTTCTTAAGTTCTGGAATGAATCAGAATATCATCCACGAACACAAATACAAACTTGTTCAACTGATCCCTGAACACTCTATTCATAAGATCCACAAAATATGCTGGTGCATTGGTCAATCCAAACGGCATTACCAGCCACTCATAGAAACCAGATGGTGTCCTAAAAGCAGTCTTCGGAACACTATCCTTAGCCACTCTTAACTGGTGAAATCCCGTTGCCAAATCCATCTGAGAAAACACCTTAGCTTCGTGAAGCTGATCAAACAAGTCATCTATTCTCGGCAATGGATACTTGTTCTTCTTAGTCACTTTATTCAACTCACGATAATCCACACACAACCTCAACGATCCATCCGCTTTGGTTGCAAACACAACTGGTGCACCCCATTCGGACACATTACGCCGAATTAATCCTTTCTGCAAAAGATCATCAATTTGCACCTTCAACTCTTGCTGTTCCCTAGGCGCCATCCGCCTAAGAGGCATCACAACAGGTCTGGCTCCTTCAACTAGATCGATACGAAACTCGATCTCTCTATGTGGCGGTAACCCTTTGACCTCGTCAAAGACATCCTCAAATCCATTAACAATAGGCACCGATGACAGTCCATCCCGTGGAACAACCAGCGAATACATGAAGCTCATGAGGACGCCTTCCTCATGCTTACATCGTATCACAACCTTTCGCCTCTCCACATTCTCGACTGTCACCTCAAGCTTCTCACAATCAACCTTTACCGCATACTTCCTAAGCCAGTCCATACCCAAAATAATTCCGAACCCCGCAAAGTTCAGAACAAAACAATCACAAACAAAAGAGCAATCGTGACTCGATACAACTAGACCACGGCATACCATACACAAACAAGACGAACCCCCAACTGGATTAGTCACAACCAATGGTCTATCAACAATATCCGGTTCCAAACCCAACCGGCCTACAAGTTCACTACAAACAAAGAAATGCGACGCCCCAGTATCAAATAACACTCTAACTGGAACACCGCAAATGGAAAGAGTACCTTGAACCACCACACTCTTTCCCTCCTCTTCAGTAGTAGGAGCCTTCAAAGATGATCGCACTGCCCCCAAAACATAAGCTTGCACAATCTGCTTGTCCTTCCTCGGTTCTGGACAATTCCTCTTGATATGACCCAGTTTGTCACAATTGTGGCACTTCACCGGCACTCTCGGATTCTTGCAATTTCTAGAGAGATGACCCTTCTACCGACAGTTGTAGCAGGTCACTTCACCCTTCGGCTTCTTCTGCCCATCCTTACCCTTCTGCTGCTGCTGCTTTCTCTTCTTGTTTCCACTTTGCTCCTTGGTCATAGCAACAACAGATCCTTCTTTAGGAAACAAATTCTCATGCCTGAGAGCTTTCTCCACAAGCTTCTCAAATGGGTCATCCAAATGATCCACCAACTGCCTCCCAAGGTAACTGTCCAAGCCTGTCACAAACTTCTCATTCTTCTGATAGGGAGATTCAATATTTGACCGAGCATACTTAGACAAAGCTTCAAACTCAGAAACATACTCAAGAACTGGTCTTCCACCTTGCTTGAGCTCCACAAACTTCTTAAACAGAATGGATTTCTGAGTTGTAGAAATGAACTTAGCTTCAAATCTGACTTGGAATTGCTCCCAAGTAATCTCTTCTTCCGGAGTATCAATGGTGATAGAGTTCCACCAATCAGAAGCTCTTCCCTGAAGCTGTCTTGATGCAAGCTTCCTCTTAGTTGCATCCTCCATTCCCAAATCACCAAAGATCCTTCTACAAGCATCTATCTATCTCTGGACTTCTATGGTTGACTCTGTCCCTAAGAAAACCTTTCCTCCAAGAGCAGTATAGTCTTTGCACAACTTAGCAAAATCCACTGGTTTTGGAGCTTGAACTTGAACCCCAACATCTACTGATGGCCCTGGAGTTGGCATCCTTCTCATGATCGAAGTCATCATGGCCTCAAACATAGCAGCATAATCAGCAACTCCCTTAGAAGCACGGCCTTCCCTAGTAGCTTGTCTCTCTCTTCGACTCATTCTTAATATCTATAAAAAAAATGATTAATACACCTTGAGAAACAACTGCATAAGAAGTTCTAATCCTTCTAAGCTACTATACTATATATAATAATCATCCATCCAAATACAATTACATCTCTCATCCGCAGTTACGTCAGCGAGCGTTGGCTAAAATCGATTAACCAAAGCTCTGATACCAAATGTGACGACCGCCCATGACTCCTGCACCCAACAAGGAAATAATGCGCTGAAAAGTGTGCCAAGCTGCCATGGACGATCATCAGGGTAGGGTAAACACAGAATAGTCTATCGTATTACTCACAGCGCATGGATAAAATACAATAGAAAGTATACATAGTGAAGCTCTATAGAACAGAATCTCATCATATAAAAACTCATAATAGTTTGGTACAACAATCTGAAAAGTCAATACACCAAGCCTCACTATATAACACTCGGAGAATCATACAAACAGCGGAACATCTAGTACATATAGTAAGAAAACAATATGCAAAAGCCTCCATCTCGTCTTCGTCATCAACAGCGTTAGTCACTAAGAACAGCACCTGTCACCTGCTACCTAGTCTGCCCATCCCAATACGGATGAACAGCCCAAGGTAATAAGAATTGAACATAAAACCTTGAGTCAGACAAAAGTCCTAGTGAGCAGTAAATCAACTATCAAACATACCAAAAGAGCATAAAGGGTAAAAAAGGAATAGGAACTCGACCATCCCACTCCACCTCTTTCTGCAGTGATAGCCCCCAGACACACAAAGCAGAAACAAACATAGCAAAGCAGACAGTTAAAGTAAAGCAATTATCACTCGAGTCAAGGTCGATGTTTTCCAAGTACAAACCCCTAAGGCCTAAACCAAGATCAGATAAGCACCCAGAAAGCATCGCTCTTGAGACCGAATGATGGTTCAACCAACATACAAACATCCATGACTTTGGCTATCACTGTTATCGTTGCCTCGATTTCACCGTTAATTGAATGACCGGCCCATTATTTCATCCGTCCGCCAAGGGCTAATGGTTACCCCGGTTCTAGACATAACTCCGCACGTCGTCGTGACCCGTGCCTAGGACTATCGAATCTGCCCAGAGTACTAACACGTCATCGTGACCCGTGCCTGGGACATCGTCGTGACCCGTCCCAACGTACTCTTGCTTTGAGCATGCTAGAACCTTCAACAACGATGAAATCTCAGCCTTCTAGTCATCCTCCTCGACGACTATTCACATACTTGCTCAAGCGCCTCTCGAGCCAACCATTATCAACAAACTCGAACCATATCACCGAGTTATAAACATGCTTGGAATGATCCCGTCTGGATTAAACCAAGGCTATCTCATATCATGCTTTGCTTCATCGCATCATAGCAAAGTCCCATCTCAACATCATGCTTTGCCTCATCACATCATAGCAAAGTCCCATCTCAACATCATGATCAAATCTATCCATATGAGCTTTATCATCCGCTTCATATGCCACGAGCAGCTTTCCTTATTCAAGAGCCTTTCCACTTAGCTTTTGAATCATCTTCGACCAACTTGTCCAAATTCAATCACTAATCAACTAATCAATCAAATCAATCATTAATCCAAGTAATCAAGCATTCAAATAAGATCTAAATAAACAGTTATAACAATGATGGCAATTTCGTAAATAAAGAGTCCAAATCTAACAAGCATGAATTCTAAGTAATATCTTAATGAATGAACTAACATAGGTTAACATGTAGTAAAGTAGATACCAAAACTTCATGAACAGTAGATCTACATGCAGACTTGAGGAAAATGCATGAAATCACTATCTTTAACACACAAACAAGCCACCGATCCAATATACTCCATTGGGTCCGTGTGAGAGATAACCACCACTCACCGAATCACCTAAACACCTCAAAAACAACAAACTCCAAATCTGGACAGCAAAGGATCTAGCTTGATCCGACAAGGTTTCCCTTCAAATGATGAAATCTCTCTTCGATGGATGTAGATTTTCAACTTTGGCTCTTGGATCTTCGATTTGATCTTCAATCTTGGATGGAAGGAAGCACTAGATTAGAGTGGAGAAAAGAAGTGAAGAAGTGTTGTAGTCGAGCTCTCAAAATGGCAGCACTTCGTCGCTTCAAAATCCGGATCCCAAAAATGAAGATAGGCACTTCTATTTATAGGCTGGAAATCCCTTAACTCGTTCGCCCCTAAGTCGGTCATGACTCATCAAAACCCTACGACTCACGACCTAAAACACCACACGGCCTACCGACTCAACTACATAGCCGACCCAACTAGTATGCGGCTTAGCGACTTAAGTCTGCCTACGACCTAACAATATACACGACTTACCGACCTAACCAAACACTGGGCCACCCGACTTAACCACCACGCGACCTAACACATAGCCGACTTAACACTTATGCGACCTAACTAGGTTCGTCCTAACTAGACACGGAATAGCCGACCTAACTCCATGCCGACCTAACTAGACATAGCGACTTATCACAGGTCGCTTACGACCTAACTCCCTAAGGTCGCTTCACCGACCTATCTCCTATACCACTATCCCATTAAGTCGTCCAACCCTATAGGTCGGTCCAACTCGTTAACTCCTAAGTCGTCCACTATACTTAGGTCGGTCGAATCCCTAGGTCGGTTACTATCTTAAGTCGGCTAACTACTAGGTCGCTCCAAATTCTTAACTCGCCCACTGCCTAAGTCGCCCTACCTCCTTAACTCGGTCCACCCCTTAGGTCGCTAGCTTCCCTAATTCGCTCACACGACCTAACTCTGGATGACTCAAACAATACTAACGACCTAGTGGCAACTATTATACGATCTGTCGACACGTAAAATACGGGTCGTTACAACTACTTAAACTACCACTACTGCTTGCTACTTCATTTTAAACTACTTCTTTACTTTGTTGCTGCTATACATCCCACACTCAAACTACCACCGCCAAATTGCTGCCATCTCCACCATTTTCTTCATACATCAACACTTCGATTATCACCATACAACAACCCACTACCTCTGCCTCCATAACTTCCAAAAAAACCACCATCTCCATCTTTCTAACCCAGCACATACCATCTCAATAACTGCCTATTGCTGCCTACCATTTCAGTTAAATGCTAGTTATAACTAGCATTACAGTGTAAACAGTAGTCAGCACACTTGAAACGCAGTTCAAATATTGGAAATCATATAAAAATGCTATAGGGATAAATTCACACATTATTCATCACAGTTCAATCACTGAGAAATGTATTTTCGCTAATGCTATTTCTATCTAGCATTTCAGTATAAAACATTATTTGGCACATAAGAAATACAATAAAAGCATCAAAAAACACATAAAAATGACACTTGAATATATCCATAGTTTATACATTGTAGTTCATGCATTGAAAACCGACAACTATAATCAAATCAAATTCAAATCAAGAAGTTCAAATTCATCTGAGCAGTTTATACACTGAGAACAAAATACAATCATTGGAAAACATATAAGACTTCATCTCAGACTCCTTCTCAGACTCCATTTCAGACTCCATCTCAGTTTAACTAGCAGAAGTGGTTCAGTTCAAATATATCCAAAGTTCTAAGAAATTAAAATGCAACAGCTATTCTTATGTAGAATCTTTGTGGGGTTTGTCCACTGACCAACTATATTGTGGATCATTGAGTATGCTATACACCACTATAGCTCTTAGGTTTCTAAGCATTTCCTTTGGATATTTTTTTGGTATCTCATCCTTGTCCATTTTTTTCATTTTTACCATGACAAAGAACACACAATCAAGTCTATTTCAAATATAGAAATATTAGTTAATATTACAGTAAAACCTAATGCTAAAATAATATTGCGTTTTTACTCTAGAATTCTAAAATATAGCTTTATAATTTGATCACAATATTAATCGATGCATTCATAGAGACATCATTGCTGCGTGTAGAATGTGCACTTATACATAATCTTTTTGTCCAATAGATGCTGATCAATGAACTGTCAATTAGCAATGCTAGTTTTAATTATCATTTTGCATATTTAATGCATTCTAATGCAATTTAAAAATAGAAATGATAGTTTAAACAAGAGAAGAAATGAAATTAGTTACTTACGAATCATAATCATGTTGTGGGCTTTTTGGCTGCAAAACTTTAGGTTTGTGAAAATCTTTGTTCAGTATTCCTAATTCTGCCCATTTCTTCTTGAACATCAATTCAATTTTGTCTTTCTACAAGAAGAAAAATTAGTGCTGTATATTAATTTTTGAGTGATTTCAAAATATACTTTTCCTACAAGAATGAGGGCTTGGTTATAGCTAAGGTTTGAAGTCCTTGTTGATCTAGTTTTTGGTTTGGTTGAATCATAATGACTCCACTGCATTGTTTGATAGTTTAGCATCAACAGCTCCAATGGTTTGCGTAATGTAGAGGGAAGAAAATTTACTCTGTAAATTCATCTTTGACAATGACATCTATTGTTGGTATAACTATGTCTTTGATCATAGTTTGTTGGTCATGTACTAAAGTATTCTGCACATTCATATGTATTGGAATACTTTATATTATTTTTTAACATTTATAATGAGCTTATACTTACCATCATCATTGTGGTGAAGTAGTAAATTGTTTACACATCTCTTGATTGTAATAAAACCAATCAATAAGTTGTTAAACCAAATAATGAAGGTTGTAAGTTTTATGGGATAATTTATTTATTTATTTATTTTTGGACCACGAATATTAATGCTAGTATTCACTTTCATTTACATGTTTACTGCATTGTATGCACTGAAAAATGTAAATGATCGTTTAAACGGTCATCTTGGACATTCTATATATTTTTGTGCCCTTTACAAATATCAATGTTATTTTTAACTCCCATTCTTTCATTCAATACATTTATATGCAGTTTGAAACTTTGAATGCTAGTTTTAGCTATTATTCTATCATCCTATACACTTATATGCACTTAAAAGACTATGAATGCTAGTTTTATCAATCATTCTCCCATCCTATACATTTATCCGCACTTTACAAATACTAATGCTACTTTTAGCTGCCACTTTCTCATTCAATTCATTCATATGCACTTTGAAAAGTTGAATGCTAGGTTTACCTATCATTCTTTCATTTTATACATTATATAAACTTTTTTACTATCATAATTCTAATTTGATGCATACATGTCCATCTGTAACCCCCTCAAACAGAATGGCTTCTAGCGTAGATTTCACTACTGTGATTCCTCTTTTGTGTCCTTCATTTTTTCATATGCTACAGCGCTGTAATTGAAAATCAATAATTGACAAGTTGATTTTTTTCAATTTTATTTAATTACAAAATTAGTGAAAGAAAAATATCAGAAACTTACTTCTCATTTTCGTTAAATTTGAAGAAAGTAAGAATTTTGTTTTGCTGTTCTTCATTCAATAATTGTAGAATACTGCTTTTTGTGATATCTTTACTCTTGTAAGTTTTACTTGATTATGAGTACCCATCAACATCAATAATTTCTTCATTTTCAATTGTTGTGACTTGCTCAACTGTTTCAGATTCAGATTCATGTTCATAATCTGGTTCTTCATTTTGTTCTTCTTATTCCTGTTCATTTGTACTTTCTTTCTAACCATCGTTGGTTTCAAGTTGCTCCTTTTGGTTTTCATTGTCAACATTTTTCTTTGTTTTTCTGTAAACAATTTGACACTGGCAATTAGAATCAATTTTATTCCTTAGTTGGCGCTTTTTAACCCTCAAAACTAGAGAGCTTGTTTTTTTCTATGTTTTTTCATGCACTGTCGGTAATTTTTCTATTGCCTCTAAGTTCTTTTGATCCTTTTGTTCTTTCTCTTGCTGCATCTTTTTAATTTCCTGAGTTATGTTGACATCAAATGATGGTGGTTCTATTTCTACTCTTGCTTTTGATCTCAACATCTTGATTTCTTTTCTCAACTGTACGATAGTGCCTTCTGCTTGTATTCTTTTTCGTTTCTCCTATTCTAATTCTTTTTCACTTTTCTTCAATGTATTTTCCAAATCTTCAATGTACTGCTGCATTGAGTCAACTTTCTTTTTTGATGTCTCTTCTAAATTTTCTATTTTATGTATCCCAATATTCTTATTGGTATCCACCTGGACAAATTTTTGTTGGCTTGTTTGATGAAGAAGTGCTTTTTCATCTTCAGTCAGGCTTCTTATTTCAACAAAAATCTATGTAATAAAATAAATAATAATGAATGAGCTAACGTACAATGAATGAACTAATTTTATATATAATGGTCATTTTTCATGTGATGCTATATCTGACTATCATTCTTTAGTAGCACCTACATAAAATTGTACTTGTGCAGAAATGATATATGTAACTATCATTTAAAATTATGATTGTATAATAACAAAATGAAAATTGTTAGTATACACTATGTTATGATATATTTGTTTATCATTATATATTTCTTATATTAGTGTGATAAATAATACCTTTCTATTGTCCATGTTCATCAAAGCTTCTCTTGAGATGACCTTTTTCAAGCTTCTGATATTCCACCTCTCAAATCTAGGTAAGGTAGAACAGTATGTTGCTAATGGAGATATCAAATTCACATTCCCACAAAAAAAAACTACAAATAAAATATTGCTTGTTAAAACATATAATGCGTATAATTAATTTATAAAGATAGATGCATTAACATAAAGTTAGAATGTTGTACTTACAATTGGGAGCATGGAACAACTCGGCATGTTTCTCGACTTTGTTTTGAAAGCCGTCAAAGCTCTAATCAATGAATGATGAATTGAAACTGGCCAATATACTAAGTTCATTTTGTTTTGATCAAGGATATAGGGAATATATCCCCATGGTAAGTATCTTTGGTTGTCAGGAAAGAAGAAGGTTATCATTGCAAGAAAAATAAGCAGATTTGGAAAATCATTTTCATGTTGAAATTATTGTGTTTCCAGTACATTATTTATTTTTGAAATTGTAAGATCCTTTGTGATGTGCTCGATTTTTCCAAAATTTCTCAGTACAATATCTTTACAATTGTCTGGAAGGATTTGTAAACTCATTTTAGGTAATGGAAAAATATTAATTCCAGACAAAGGTAAGCTAAAGAGAATTGAAACATCTTCAGGTTTGATTTTTAAAAAAATATTCCTCGCTTTAAAAGCTTCATCATTGATAGAAAATGTTTCTATGATATCATCTAATGTTGTTGATGATTTTGTAAAAGCAACTATGGATAAAATTTCTTTGAAAAACACTAACACAAATTTTTTAAACGGTGTTTGTTTTAAATAATTCAATTGATCTACAAGATAACCTCCTTTTTCCTTAATTTTCCCAAACAATTTTATCATTGGAAGTAAGCTACATCGATACTGAATTTTTTCTGAGATACTTTCTTTGATTTTTTTCCTTCTGTTGTTCTTGCTTTCTTCAATATTTTACTTTTTGATCCCTGTACAAAAAACTATGAGTGAATAATTCATTATTTAGCAAACTATAATGTTATTTTCATGTCTCATTCTTTAAATGCTTTCTTATTTTATCTATCAACTTTTTCAACTATGAATGCATAATTTTCTAATGCTATATGCATTTATCATTCTTTTTTTCAAATGCTATATTAGTCTATCATTACTCTTTTTAATGTATGCTTCTAAAGTTGAAAGATTGAATGCTATGTTTGTCTATCATTTTTTTCAATGTTATATTTGTCTATCATTCTGTAACTATTCATCATATTGTTGTCTATCAACCATCAAAAACTAAATGCTATGCTCATCTATCATCTAATATTTCAATATGAAACATACAAATCAAATGATATATTGAACTATCATTCAATAACTATCAATACAGTAAATCAAATGATATATTGAACTATCATTCAATAATTATCATTTATCATTCCATCATAACAAATACAGTAAATAAAATGATATATTCAATTATCATTCTATCATGTTATGTTTGTCTATCATTTATTCAATGCTATATTTGTCTAACATTCTATAAATATTCATCTTATTGTTGTTTATCATCTATCAAAGACTGAATGTTATGTTCATCTATCATCTCATATTTCAATATGGTGCATACAAATCAAATGATATGTTGAACTATCATCCAATAAGTATCCATCTAATTATTTTCTGCCGTCTATCAAACATTGAAATGCTATTTTCATCTATCATTGTATCATTAAACCTACAGTAAATAAAGTGATAGACTCAACTATCATTCTACCATGCTATGTTTGTCTATCATTTTTTTCAGTGTTATATTTGTCTACCATTTTATAACTGTTCATCTTATTATCGTCTATCATCTGTCAAAAACTGAATGCTATGTTCATCCATCATCTTATATTTCAATATTATACATGCAACAAATCAAATGGATTTTTGATCTATCATTCAATAACAAATCAAATGATAATTGAACTATCATTGTAAAATTATCTTTTATTTTAAAAATAAATCAGTTGCTATACCTTTGTCTTTCTTTTTCTGCTGATTATTTCATCACTAAGCTGTTGTTTCTTCGTGTTGTCTTCATTCATAGTTTTACATGCCCAAGATTTTTTCATCCTCTTTGTATCTTCGTGAATATCGTTCGAATCGATAGCCATGGATGAATTAGTTTTTCACCTTCTCTTTACTTCTGTACGCGTAGCATTCGAAGCCCTACTTTTTAAAATCGTAGGTTCATCGTTTATTTGTTCAGGATTGAAATATGTTGATTTACGTTCATCGACTTAGATTCTGAAGTCGATTGCACTACTAAATCAGTTTGAGGAAGAAAATTGATTTTGCTTTGGGTTTCCATTTTTTGATCAAGAAGAAAATTTTTGTTTATAGAAAAAGAGACTAAAAAAGAAGGAACGACCGAGAAATTTTGGCGCTTGTCCTTGAGAAGGAAGTTTGATTTTAACGTCTGTTAAAATCAAAATTTTATTAAACTTTTTCCTCTAAACTAATTTCCTCCATTTTAAAATATGTCCAAAATAATTTTTCTGAAAAAACTCGCTTTCGCGGCAAAGTGACCAAAGTTTAAAATTGATATTTTAAATGTTTTTAAAATATAAATAAATTTTAAAAATCCTTAATATTTATTAAAGATATTTAAGTTGAAAATATGGATTTCTAAATAATATAAAAGTTATTTTGAAGAATATAGCTTTTAAAACACTATTTGCAACACTTTACGCAACTTTTTTAAATAACTTTTGAAATATAGTTTTAAACTTAGTAATTATTTCCTAAATCTTTTGTGAATGGTTTTAAATGAATAATTATGTAATTTAAATATGATTTGGAAGTTTTAATAATAGTTTGGATAAATGGTTAAAAGGAATTGTTGATACCACTTAAACAAAAAGTAAAGAATATAGAATGTAATAACAAATTGAGTATGCAGAAACGACTGGTACATTTATCCCACCTATGAGATTTTGGAAGATAAAACAAGGTGTCTAACTAAGATTAGAAATGAAACAACCAGTGCCCTATACTTACCAGGCCTATGTTTTCTTTTTTAGGCCACGGGGTGAACAGATCGAAAGGAAAGCTCGGACGCTCTAAAAAGGTTATATTAAGTTTCTTAAAATAAAAGAATATTGGTATTGGTATTACCAAAAATTTAAGCAATCTCCAAAATGAATAAACTACAACTTACATTGCATGGAGATAATCTTCTTATACTTGGATGAGTTTGCTAAGATTGATTTTAGTGTTTATAGTAAACAATGGCTTAAATAACATTGTTTTTGACCCGCCTAAAAGTTATGAAATTTGGATCGAGTGTTGAGTGAGGAAATTTGAAATATTATCCAAATCAAAAGAATGAATTAACATAGAATTACTCTAAGAAAAAAAAATCTTTGATTAAGATTTAATAAATGATTTGAAAAAGATTTCCTAAGTAAAAGAGAAAATGGTTGGAATTATTCCAAGATCTAAAGAGGTTTAAAAAATCAAATGATTTAATAAATGAGGCTTAGTGATTCCATATACACTTGAGAAGAAAATGAAATTAAAAAGAATATATCTAGGAAAGATATTTTATAAAAGATGAAGTAATTGATTGATGATTGATATCCACTTGTGAACTCAACATCTTTTTATCGATAATTAGATTTCGAAGAAAGCGGGGTATCGGATTTGCTTGATTATGTTCAGCATGATAGGGAGTTTTTGCTTTATGAATAGTGACGAAGCTTAGACTCTTGCCCCTACATGTCCCTAGTGTGAAAAGGTTGGTTGATAGTCGAGAGGCTTGCTGTAAAAGTAGATCCGAAGTACCACATGTAGTCAACTCCATGTTGAAAAGCAGGAGTGCCCCCATGTTGAAAAGAAGAAAGGTAGTGGGATGGTCGAAAAGCCTACCAGGACAGGTTCGAAAAACCCGTTTGTTACTTTTGGTATCAGAGCTGGAGGTTAAACGAGAACCTTGGCTTTGGCGGGGTAAAGACTCACCAGAGATATGGTTAGTAACACCCGAGGATGAGTAACTCGGTATATATAGGCTTAATAACACCCTACAATGAGTTAAGAGTATTGCATATGAGCGCAAATTTGATAATGTTATATATAAAGGTTCTATTTTGAAAAGTTGGTAAATGAAATAATTTTACCTAGGATCATATTTTGATTGCAAAGTATATATTTTGAAAAGTTGTATAGTTAAAAACCAGGATTAGTGAAATTTAAATAGGAACATCTTGTGATTAGAATTTCACAGTTTGACTATAAGATGTTTTATAAAGATAATGGATAAGTAAGAAATTTGATAAGGTAATTAAGATCTTTAATACTTATTCCAAAATAATAATTAAGAAATGATAATGTTATCTTATTATCATAAATTGATTTATTGTTTAATTTAAAAGTTTAAGTACAAATACCTTGTGAATTAAGTTTCACGATTTGACTATAAGTTGGTTGATAATAAGATTGGTTTAAGTAATGGACATATAAGATAAAAATGATATAATATAAAATGATTATGTAAAAGGAAAGTATAAAAGGAATAAAGGTTTAAAATTCAAGTAATTTAAAAGAATTATGGAAATCTAAATGAAGTTTTAATATAAGATGAATTTATAAAGTAGGTTTTATAAACAAAAGTAATCTTTAAAGGATTTTAAAAAATATATTTTATAATAACTAGTTCGAATGACTCGAAAATAAACTAAAAATGGGCAAAAGATGTGATCGGATGGTAAACACTTCCGTTAAGTGTAACTCTTCTTGTTAAGAGAATATATAATACTATTGGTAGTACCCAGTTCCTTAGTATTATTTTGGTGTTAATCGATCTATATAATTTTCTTAAGTTAAAGAGATAATGTGAATCATTAATTGATAAATTAATTACCATTATTCATAAAAGTGTTTAAACCAAAGATAAATTAAGAATTGCTAATTAATAAAATAAAATGGGATTCTCGACGATTTAGACAGTCAAAAATTTCTGAACCACACCAAATCAAAGCTAAGGAATTTATGAAAGCTTTTGGTAAAAGATAAACGATTATGAAATATTTTGAGTAAATGAAATTTGATAAGTGTAATTTATAAATGTGATTATAAATAAAAAGGATGTAAAATTGGAGAAATTTATAATAGCATTAAATCAGAAATAAATTTTGTAATTATGAATTTGAAATGATAGCAACCTACAACAAACTGTAATTCACCCAGATATAAAACCAATCAGGAATTTGGGATGTGTATATACTATTAGGATGTTAAAGGTGATGATACAAAACTAGATTTAAGTCGTGAACTATCTATACACTTAAGTAAAATAACGACTCTTTAAAAAGAGGAAATTGTAACCTAGAAAATGTTTATTAATGAATTCTACCATTAATTAAGGATTTGGACTTAAGTTTTTAAAAGTGATGGGTTTACATGGTTGTGTTCATATGATATAATAAACATAAGTAATAGTTTTACGAAATGATTCATAAACAATATTATTATTGAAGAAAACATATTAAAAAAATGAATGTGAAAAATAAAGGATGTGATAAAGAGAATTTGGCATAACTAAGAAAAACCAATAGGAATAAATATGTAATTTATACATAAACCATTTCGTCACACAAACTTTGATCTAATATCCGAGTACGTAATTTTGAGGTGTTTACACTAGTCCGGAAAATAATTTATGACTCGATTTCTTGACGGCGAGCATTAATGATGTTTCACGGTTAGTTACTCGAGGTTTCTATCATAGTTGAGAGCTATGCAAGGAAAGCAAGTGTATCTGATCTAGAAGCTTGAATAAAATCCGCACGAGAGGATCGGGGGATTGATACTAGTTTGGAGATAAAGTTGTGGATTGAATATATGATCAAATCAGATATTTTATATGGATGATTTGGGTACATCTTATGGGTTTAAGTTTGTGAAATAATGATTTAGGTAAAAAGAATTGTGGATTTAGTTTTAAGGTAATTTCGGGGATGAAATTCTTTTAAGTAGGGGAGAATGTAACGATACGTAATTTTACCACTTTGAAAATGGAATATTTAATTTATTTAAATATTCAAATGTAGAATTTTCAAACTTAAACAATCAAGTTTTATATGATAAACAACAATGGTAAACTTATTTTTGATATTGAATAAAGATTTTGGATTTCCATTGTAAAATTGACAAAAATCGGATTCCAATAAAATAGGATAAATATTCGAGAAATTTGTTTAAAGGATAAATAATTCCTTTTAAATATATATATATATATAATCGATATCAAACTCCTTTGATAATAATAGTAATTTAATTTATAACGTTTGATAATATATAAAACTTGTTTTATATAATTTGACAAATTTCGTCGCATATCAACAAATCGATGTCGTATTTTTATGAATAGTTTGGATATTGTTTTATATTATTTTATAATTCAAATGTTCTTGTTTTAATTATTCAAATATAATAACAAATCAATTTTGAAGTTTGGTTTACGTGGATAAATAGTTTAACAAAAACGTCAAAATGTGACCCTAAAATGTTTTGTCGAAAATCAATGTTTTGCTCAAAATAAGTTGTCGCAACGTCGTTGCACCTTGGATAACATGTTTAAAACATATAAATGTATACATTTCAATGCTAATCAAGTTTACATTTACTAAATACTATTATAAAACATCTAGGAGCATTAGTAAAAGTAAGTAAGAATTAACAAAAGTAAGAAAAAGTAAACATCAAATCACATTAATTCAAAGCCAACATAATTATGATATTCTTTAATTAATCTTTAAGTGATTAAAATATAAAGCAAGGATGTGAATTATTAGGGTATGTATTGAAAAAGTGGAGATCGCTTTAGGTTGAAGTAAGGTTAGTTTGGTAATTGGGTAAGATGTTATTTCGGTAAATTTACCATTTCTTTCTTTTTCTATAAATACCCATCTCCTTCTTCACTTTCATTCACACTTCTTCTTCTTCTTTTCTCAAGCTACCTCACCTTCTTCCTCTCCTATTTAATGGCTTTTAATCCATAGGAAAAAATTAGAAAGAAATAATGTCAAAACTTATACAAAATATTCAAAAGAAATCAATGATCATTCTCTTCAAATCAAACTCCTCTTTTCTCCACATTTTACCTCCTCTTCTCTCGGCCAGAACTTCTTCAAAACAGAATGAAAGTGCAAGATATTTTTTTAGTTCATGTGTTTTCCTAGTGTCTACAACTTTAATGTTGACCACTTTGTCACATTCTAAACTTAACCATGTCAAAAATCCACTTATTTCCAATGCATTCTCTAGCCCAGTTTTTAATACAGAGAATAGCCCATTTTGTTTTTGACCATAAATTGGTCATAAGTGACCCAAATTAAGAATTTTTTTTAAAATTATATGCATTTCCAATGGATACAAATTTTATGTTGATCACTTATTCCAATTCTAAGATTTTCTATACCTGAAACTCAATTCTTTGAAGTGCATTTCGGGCTTCATTTTTGTCAATCCGACAATACCCCTCTTCATTCTATCATATCTCCCTCAAAAGAACTTGGATTCAAATGATTATTTTTCTCAGATTCAAGAGAATAGAATTTTCAACGACTTTCTAGTTTGGTAATTGGATAAGAGGTTATTTTGGTAAATTTACCACTTCTTTCTTTATCTATAAATACCCACCTCCTTCTTCACTTTCATTCACACTTCTTGTTTTCTCAAGCTTTTTCACCCTCTTCCTCTCCTCTTTAATGGCTTCCAAGCAATAGGAAAAAATTAGAAAGAAATGATGTCAAAATATTTACAAAATATTCAAAAGAAATCAATGTTCATTCTCTTCAAATCAAACTCCTCTTTTGCCTACATTTTACTTCTTCTTCTCTTGGCCATAACGTCTTCAATGCAGAACCAAAATGCAAAATTATATGTTCCAATTCATGTATTTTTCCAGTGGTTACAACTTTCATGTAGACCACTTTGTCTCATTCTAAACTAAACCATATCCAAAATCCACTTCTTTCCAGTGCATTCTCTGAGCCAGTTTTTAATAAAGAGAATAACCATTTTGTTTTGACCATACTTGATCATAACTGAGCCAAATTAAGAAATTCATTTTTTCCGGTGCATATAAATTTTCGGTGGCTACAACTTTTATGTTGATCACTTATTCCAGTTTTGAGATTTGCTATACATGAAACTCAATTCTTTAAAATGCATTTTCGAGCTTTATTTTTGTCAATCCGACAATACCTCTTCTTCGTTCTATCATATCTCCCTCTAAACGACTTGGATTCAAATAATACATGGCATATGTTTTCTCTTTTTAGGTGAGGGGTGGAATAGATTGAAGGAAACCCGGATGCTCTAAAAAGATTATATTAGTTTTTTCAAAATAAAAGAAGATTGATATTATCAAAAATTTAAGCAATTTCCAAAATGAATAAACTACAACTAGAATTGCATTGAGATAATCTTCTTATACTTGGAGGAGTTTGCTAAGATTGATTTTAGGGTTTATAGTAAACAATGTCTTAAATAACATTGTTTTTGACCCGCCTAAAAGTTAAGGAATTTGGATCGAGTGTTAGGTGAGGAAATTTGAAATATTATCCAAAGCAAAAGAATGAATTAACTTAAAATTACTCTAAGACAAAAAGAAATATTTGATTAAGATTATATAAATGATTTGGAAAAGATTTCCTAAGTAAAAGAGAAAATGATTGGAATTATTCCAAGATCTAAAGAGGTTTAAAAAAATCAAATGATTTAATGAGGCTTAATGATTCCATATACATTTGAAAGCAAAAATGGAATAGATTGAAAAGAATATATCTAGGAAAGATATTTTTTAAAAGATGAAGTAATTGATTGATGATTGATATCCACTTATGAACTCAACATCTTTTTATCGATAATTGGATTTCGAAGGAACCGAGATCGGATTTGGTTGACTCCTATCCAAAAACCACTTTGAACCAGTTTACATGTTCGAAGAATGCAGATGTTTGAAGACAAAGATATTATGACGAATAATAACGAGGGGCTACTTGTTGATTAATTGGGGAAAAACTCACGATTCACTATATTGTAGCAGTGGTCTCATTGTTATGGAAAAAAATCTTAGAATCACAAGGACTTCTCGCCTAGTAATGGCCGAGGAAAGTACCTTTGGTTTATCCTGTTCCTGGACAAGTTGTATGCATGAATGTCTGACATTGCATTTCTAAGAACATAATGTTGACTTTTACAAACGTACATCTGCTTGGTAGCAGAGAAGGAAACTTCTCTTAGCTTAACACCCTTCTCTAAGACATACGAGCTCAGAGGTTGTATGTTCGTAAACGTCAATAGTGTTATCAAAGGAATGGTAATGTGGAATTCAAAGTGAAGAAGATGTGCAATATGAAAAGGTACCCATTTACCTCAGGCATCATCACCTGGGAATGACAGAAACAAGGTAGAAGCGCAAGGTGAAGTGGGTCGCTCCCAATTAGGAGATGTCATCATCCTTCTAGATTTACTCTACGCGTGTCTAAGTATGTGCTGAATGTATGACTCGGGTACCCATTAATGGTCGGTAACGACCGGGGTGATGACATATTTGGTACTCTCCGACGTGAGGGTTAGGTCGATCTTGTGTTGGTTTAGGCGTTCAGTATCTGGACCCTAGATGCATTCCTTTAGAGGTTTACCGTCGGAAGGTAGTCACTTACCTTGTTATTTGTATGGAATCCATTCTCCAATAAGCACCTCTATGATTTTAGATGTAGAAAGCCTTGTATTACAAGGTGGTATGCTAGAATTTAATAATGTAATAATTTTGGCTAAGATTAATTAGTTTATTTGCGAATTTTTTCAAAGATATGTCATTAGAAATAATATCAAATGTTTTGATATATAAAAGTGTTTTAGTTATCATAGGGTAAAAACCCTTCCATATTTATGTGTAGGCGTGGTCATATGATATACTCTTTCTTTCCAAAGGATTTTATCCCAAGGCTGATATATGACACTGTCATTTATATTTGAGTTTCTCAAGCTGGTTTATCAAGCATAATTCGGGTATTTTGAATACTCGAGTCAGATCCAAGTAGTTTCAGGTTTAGTGAAGACGGTTGGAGCTTCTATAAAAGAGCTGGAGATATTCTTGTACGTATGGGTGTATTCTATTATCCGCTGCAGCTGTGTGATGTTTGTCAGCATTTGTAAGGACATATGTTTATAACTATCCAAACAGAATTTAGGTTAGACTCTAATATATGTATCTTTTAAAATTTCCGTTGTAAAGATATTGTTCGATATAATATATATTATTCTATTCGTGTGAGATTCCGTTCTATCTTTATTTATTTTTCACCACTTAAGGATCCGCTTATTCATACAATTTGAGTTGGACATGTGTAGTTTATTGTTCGCTCAAAGGGTACGGAAATTCGGGACTTTACATTCATGTAATTACAAGGTCGTACAACTTGTTTACCCCTAAAATCACAATAGTTTTTGCTTACAGTAAATGTCAATACTTAACTGAGAGATACAAAAAAAAATTATTACCAACAATAATCCTTTAAAACTTGCACTTTGTATTCGTATTCCGTTATCTCCAAACTGACCCAGGTTCTAGTAGGATTTTTATTCAAAATAAGGATTATGCTTAAATGCCTTTGTGCTCATAGTGAATTTACATTAAAGATAATCAACCATCTACACAAAAATTAATATAAACATATAAATCTCTCAAATACATGATGATATGTTACCATAAGTCTTTGATTGTAGTTATGTCATGAATTTGACCAGCTATTCTGTAGACAAGAAGGACCATCTATAATAACTAACATTTAACTCATTTTTTGTTTTCAATAATTGAAGAATTATACTTTCATTTTCACATATTTCTATCTTCATTTTAATTATTTAGTAGTGTTTTCCATAATCAGCGTGAGTATACAGCTCCTATAGGTGACACAATATTTACTTGCAAGTCTAAATGAATCTTTTGCTTAATAGTTTTCTCTTACATATAAATATGGGTTTGAATTACATATGGAAGTGTAACAATCTGAATTCCAATGGTCCATATTTTTTGCAAAAATGCTAAAAACCAAGTCCACTGAAGCCCGAGTTGGGTATCTGGTATCCTACAAATAGGCAAAGACAATATATTAGAGCTCAATAATTTATCTTATAGCGAGATTGACTAAAATATAATAGTAAGTAAATATTCATCCAAACGATAACACTTTCTAAGAAAGTATCATAAAGCTAAGAAGTCTCTGCCATCTACCTAACCTGTAGGATGTTATGAGGAGGGGTCAGAACAAAGTTTTGGTGAATGAATAAATTATATACTTCTAGGCTTAATTATATATATATATATATATATCATTTTATTTCCATTTACTCTTATATTGAGGTCATTATGTTACAATACCCTCGCCCATGTTCGTGAATCGTGCCCATCTACTCCATAGTAGATTAAAACCTAATAACTAATATATACGTATATGTAGCTATATTCCTAGTGACCATATTGGTCTTAGGTACCACCCATAGTACCTTCTGTATCCTCCTCGAAAAGGCTCCATTGTCTTGCTCTATAGCTATATCTGTAAAGGACTGCTTCGTAAGGCCTATAATACAGATACTCCATCGTCTTTCTCCACGAGCATTCCGTAGCAACATCTGTAAAGGACTGCTTCATAAGCCCTACAATACAGATGCTCCACTACTTGTTATGAAAACATAAATCGCATTTGCACTAGTCTATGCCAATGTTCGGACATCCACAATGTACCACCTAGTGCGTACATTGAGGACTATGTAATCATTCTGTCTACTATCAGAATCCCGCCAATACGGTCTACCTTGTACGAAATTCAGTTGGAGATTTTCTATATCTATAAAGGACTGCTTCGTCAAGCCTATAATATAGATATTCTAGTAGGTCTGTCTCTATTTCATTATGGCTATGGCCCCACGCAGCCACCCCTCAACTAACCGAAAGACTTCTAAAGAGTTAAGTGGTTGCGCCCTACTGCAAACAATCTAACATCTAAATGGTGGTGCCAATCATCTAATGCCTCGATAGTGAATGAATCATTGGCCTTTTGGTTTAACTCCAGTCTTTCCCAAAATCGCTCTTGGTTTTGATGTTGGTCGATATCCGCATGCGACTATCCTTAAACTTACTTGCAAGTACTAAACATACGAATACCCTACTCCAAACACCAAGCCCTTCTGACTGCCTACAAAGGTCTGCTTTGTTAGGCCTACAATGCAAATGCAGTCAAGACATACTTTCTTGATGGAACACCTATGGACTACCTCCGGGAGTGCAGCTTTGTTAGGCATACCAACAGGGCCATCCTAGTGTATCCTCACGTCCTATTGTAGTCTCATGCTTCCTTGAATCCCAAATATACTAAGTTGAACGTGGTTCTCCATTTTTGAAATCCATGATGAACTACTTCGTTAGACACTTCATCCTTTGGGCTGCTGCAAACGCATTTCAATTCTTTTATTAGACCATAATTCTAATCTTTTAATTTGCGTTTAGTTTACTTTCTTTTTCTATTGGCTACTTATTTACCCTAATTAGCATATGCTTGCCCTCATCTCACCTCTATCTATTGTGAGATTTCCATTTATTTAATAGGGAATGTTGTTGGTATGAGCCACATTCATTATCTTGCTTATTTAACTTGATATAAATCTTAAGTTCATTAAAATAAGTCTCATTTATCATTCCTGCTTTATTTGCTTATCAATTTAATAAAAATTAATAGGATTTATAATGGCACGGCTAACTCCGACCTACGTCCACTCTAGAATGTTTCTTTCTATTGATATGAGAATCAATGGCAATTACAATCTGGAGTTTTTAAAACAATAATGGCAAAGTAGCCTTAGTGGAGAAGAGAAAGGAGAACAGAATCAGATCCCTTTTCTAAAGCCACATATGCTGTATTTATAGGCAAAACCTGAGTTACTATGCTTCCTAAATGATCTGGGCCCGTTTGCACCAATGCCGATCCAAAAATGATGACCCAGAAATAAGGACCCATAAATGATGACCCAAGAATGACGACTCAGGAATGACGACCCAAAAATGATGATCCAGAAATGACGACCTAGAAATGACGATCCAGAAATGACGATCTAGAAATGATGATCTAGAAATGACGATGCAGGAATGACGATCTAGAAATGACAAATCTATGATGACGACCCAGAAAAGACGACTTAGAAATGACGATCCAAAAATGATGATCCAGATCACCACCGGGCCGCATCTACCGACCCACTCAGGCCAAGCCACTCGTGACTTTCCACCCTTGACCGAGCCATGCTAGCCTACATACCTCTAATCCTTTCCTAACTAGATACACATTCGAGCCCGATCATATCTTCTGCAACCATCGTCTTGTAGCCAGGTAACACTGTTGAATTTAGTTAAATCTGCCTATCCACGGCCTTGCCAAAAGGCGGGTTAACATTTGCCCTCCAAAACATGTCTTATGGTAGGAAAGCGTGTTTTGAATAGCTTTTGATCTATCATCCAAAGTCCGTATGTCATCCATATCCATACTATTCGATCCATAATCCAATCCATTTTATCCTAGTGTCATTGCCATATCCTTATTCAAATCCATGACTACTTCGAGTCGATATCCGATCTCTATCCAGTGACCAAATCTTTATCCAATTCCACATCCATCCGAACCTGATAACCGAGTTATAATCTATTGAATATCAAATCCAGGAACGCTCCAGATCATAACTAATCCTTATCCATTCAAAGCCAAAATCCGAATCCATAACCTCTCCGGGTTCTTACCAAGCGCACTCCACACTCGACAATATGTGCTAAGTAATGCCATGGTATTCCTAGTTTAGTGTCCTTAAACGCCGAGTAATGCCAGGTCTTAAGTCCTACGTCGAATCCTAGTCGCTCTGGACCCTTGCCGAGCATAGTCTACACTTGACGACCAAAAATTATAACCGAAAGATAATATGGGGCCTAAGTCCTAGGCCGAATCCTAGTCTCTCCGGACCCTTACCGAGCATAGTCCATGCTCGACGACCTTTGAGCAAAAAACCAGACAAAAAGTCAAACAAAATCTAATCCGGATTCAAACCAGAAAACCAGAAAACCATAAACCCATATCAAAAGTCCAAACCAAAAGGAAAACGTCCAAACCAGAATCCAAGTCAGAAAACAAACAAAAGCAGGAGTTCAAACCAAACTCCAAAACCAAACCAGAAAAAGCAAGTGTCCAAGCCAAAAAGAAAAATAGATTTCACAAACCATAGCATCATTATCATCATCTTAGTGCATGCCTAGGGGTTGTCTCCATCCCCGTGCATGAGTAAGTGACTTAGCCATCTGCCTAGAGTTTGCTACTTATTCCAAACCATCACGATTAGTTGATGACCAACCGACCATTATTCTTAGGCCTTGTGCCATTGCCGTTCAAGGTAGGCGGTGGCTGCTCTTGTTCCAGCGCCCTATTCCGAATTTTGACATATTGCCGCAACTAACCATTCCTTACATATTCCTCAATTATATCCTCTAGATGCATGCAGCTATTAGTATCATGCCCGTTCAGGTCATGAAAGAGATAGTGCCTTCCCGATGCCCCTTTCGAGTTTTGTGGGTTCCCTCCTTGTTGGCCTTCGATAAGGAAGGCGATCCCAAGTGTCCAAGTATATCCATTCCAATGTCTCATTCAGTCCTATGTAAGTGGAGAATTTTTGTTCTCCCCAGTGCTTCCTCTTTCCTTTATCCTTATCATTACCCAAGCTTACACCGGATGGTTCTCCATCCTTAACCATGTTCACTTTGACATCATATCCAAACATGCGTCCTCTTGTCGAAGAAATCTCTCATCTTCATGAAAGAATTCCCTGAGATCCATTGGTGGATCCTATATCAATGATACTTTGAAATCCAAATCATCCCAGACTCCCGACACTACCGCCATCAGAACCATTGATGGATCCGGCCGATCTAACGAAGAAACTGCTGCATTAAACTGAGTTAAGAAAGTCCTAAGTGGTTCACCTGCCCTCTGCTTAACTGATGTTAGTGTCATTACATTCTTCGGCCTTTTAATGTGAACTCGAAACTGCTTTAAGAACATATCCACCAATTCTTTCCATGTTCTAATAGATTCGTCTTCCAGCTGTTTAAACCACACAGTAGCTATATTTGCCAAGGACAAGGGGAAACACCGAGTCATAAACTCCTTCGATGCCCCCAGCACTTCTATATGTCTTGTGTACCTCATCAAGTGGCAGTGGGATTCGTCTTACCGTTGTATACTTTCAGAGTGGGTAGCTAGAAATGGAGTGGGTTCCTAGCTATTCTAATGTTATAGGTAAACAGACTTTTGTTGACTCCCTCTAAATCTCATTTTTTTTCAAAACTCCGTGAATAGTTTTCCTAATAATGTCGGCTAATCCAGTGTTACGTATGAAGGGTTGCACCCCATCTATAGTTCCTAACTGCCCACCAAGTTCTAGAGGGAATTCCGGTACATACTTTTCATCACGCACTCATGTATCCCCGTTGCGCTAGGCTATGCCATGCTATTTGGTATCCCTCCATCGATTGTTCATGCATTACTTGGCGGTATGCCCCTAAGTCTAGGTTCATCCGGGTTGATAGCTGTTTGCCAATTAGGGGCTACCCCCTGCTGAACCATTCCATCTGCTTGCCAGTTGAGTCCTTTTAATCCAGCTCCAGGATCTGAGCTTCTGCAACTCATGTTAGTCCTTGAGATGATGGTTTTGATGACAATAACCTTAGAATAAGATTATAAATATAAATACTAACATTATAGTTTAGATATATATATGTATATGCAGGATCTAACCATGCAAGTACCAAGAATGAAGACTGTACAGTATAGAGATTCAAGATATCAAGATTGAAGACTCATGAATATCAAGATTATCATGAGTTCAAGATTTCAATAATAAGTAATTTATTAGGAATTTTGTTAAAACTCCTAGAAAAGCACTAGCATCTTAAAATTCAATTTAAAATGGAATCCACTTCGAGCCTGTTAAAGGGATGGAACCTTAAGTAGGATGGAACCTACGAAAAATCTTGTGGAATATTGTTTTGTATCCGCTAACCTTTTATTCAAATGTTTTTACAAAATTATATCCTGTTTTCAAAATGCTTTCAAAACCTTCCTTTTAAAAGAATCAAAAACATCTATCTTGATTTTTAATATTTTAGCATCAAAATAATCTTTATTTTCAAAATCAAATTATCCTTGTTTTTAAACTATCTTTTAATAATAATATATTTAATTTTAATATTTATATTTAGATTTAAATATAAAATTATAGTAAAATTTTACATATACCAAAATATTATTCTCTATATTTACTTATGTATTTTAACTGTAGTTAAGTATATTTATAAAGTTTAAAATATTTTTAATATAAGATAGAAGTTATTTTCAAAGGAAAACAAATTACCAAAATTTCCTTTGGCATGTTGACATACTCAAGTACCCCATGTCTACATGGTAGCAGTTGATTTCAAAATTTGAATTTCAAAAGAAGTGTATATTCGTCATATCCCTTCACGAATGGACATGACTGTTGTTCTACTATAAATAGGGGTGGTTTTGAACGAATTTGTAATCATATTTTTTTGGTTTTCACTCCTCTTCTTCTTCCACATTTCTTTATAGATATTCTTACCATTACTCTGCCGAAATCAACTTGAATCTAACTAGATCATTTCTGGTTTGATTCTCTATCACTATCTCAACAAGACCTCAGTGCTATTCAGAGTTATAGACTTCTTTGTAATCAATTTAGCGATAAAAGATGTGATTGTAGCCTTGGAAATCAATCAAGCGAGAAAAGGTGTGATTGTGGCCTTGGAAATCAATCAAGTTAGAAAAGGTGTGATTGTAGCCTAGCAAATCAATTGGGTAAACTTGTTGCCCCTTAAATCAAGTATCTCTACCCAGAGGATTGTGAATCTGAAGTGGTGTACCTCGTGGCCTTGAAATCGAGGGTGTAATTGTACAATTGCTTTTGAAAGGAAATCTGTACTTGTATGCGGGAATGGATGTAGGGTAACTCCAAACTAGTATAAAATCTTATGTGTTCCTTCCTTTACTGCTTTTACTTTATTTCTACATATGTGCTTGTTTCTGTGATCATATCTGTGTCTGAATATTGCACACATTTGTGTTTAAATTAACATAAACTCAAAAAGATTTAGTAATTCCTTTAAACACTATTCACCCCTTCCCCCCTCTAGTGTTAATCCTAGCCTTAAGATTTGTATTCCGCATTTCTCACAGCTCCTGCTTGCCCAAATTGTCTAAGAATGGTCTGTATCATTTCCTCTTGCCTTTTCATCAACTACTCCTACATGGAATTCATCATGACCTGCATCTCGTCCTTAGTGATATAGATCGGGGCTTGATTAGTTCTAGAGGAAGCCTCCTAACTTCCCTCTTGCTAACTCCTTTCCACCCTTTGTTTCATGGCTGATTACATTTCCATTGTCTCCAGAATCCAAGTTCCTAAGCTTTTAAATCCAAAACCCAAGCTTCTGAATCCCTGAGTGCTAGCTTTCTCAGTTAAAGCACCAAAATGTTAGCGCCAAAATTGATCACTATAACCCAGATCCAGATGAAAGCAACAAATCACAATCACAGATCACAGATAGAATGTATGTAAAGAATATGAATGTGGAGAGCAATGAAAAAAAAGGCAGTAATAACATAGGATTTATAGTGGTTCAGCTAACTCCGGCCTACGTCCACTCTGGAAATTTCCTTTCTATTGATATGAGAATCAATTATAATTATACCCCGGAGTTTTTAAAATAGCAATGGCAGAGTAGCCTTAGTAGAGAAGAGGAAGGGGAACAGAATTAGATCCTTTTTTTAAAGCCCTACATGCTATATTTATAGGCAAAACCCGAGTTACTGGGCTTTCTGAATGATCCGAGCCCATAAAAACCAATGCCGATCCAAAAATGACGATCTAGAAATGACGATCCAAAACTAGAAATGACGATCCAGAAATGACGACCTAGAAATGACGATCTAGAAATGAAATAATGATCCAGGAATGATAACCTAGGGATGATGACCCAGAAATGATGACCCAAGAATGACGACCCAGGATTGATGCCCAGGAATGATGACCCAGGAATGACGATCCAGAAAAGATGGCCCACGAATGACGATTTAGGAATGACGACCCACAAATGACGACCCAGAAAGGACGACCCAGAAACGACTACCCAGAAAGGACGACCTAGGAAGGACGACCCAGGAATGATGACCCAAGAATGATGACCCAGAAATGACGACCCAGGAAGGACGACCCAGGAATGACAACCCAGGAATGACGATCCAGGAATGACAACCCAGAAATAACGACCCAAAATGACGATCTAGAAATGACAACCCAGAAATAACGATCCAGATCACCACCGAGCCACATCTACGGACCCATTCAGGATGAGCCACTTATGACTTTGCACCCTTGATCGAGCCATATTAGCCTTCATACCTCCAATCCTTTCCTAACTTGATACTCGTTCTAGCCTGATCATATCTTCCGCAACTATCGATTTATAGCCGGGTAACGCTATTGATTTTAGTTAAATCCGCATGTCCACGGTCTTGCCAAAAGGCGGGTTAACAGTTGTCTTTTAAATATTAAATTATAGAAATGCATCTTATTTTCTAAACTAACTAATCAACCTTTTAATTACTCTCAAATCTAGTTATTAGATTAATTAACTTTTCTCATTTTAACATAATTTATTACAGTAATTCCATTCCTCAAATTTTTATCACTTTACATCTTATTTCCTTCATTTCTATATTCTTAACTATTTAATCCATATTCCTTTTAGTCTGTTCTAATACATACACAAAGAAAGAGGAGAATATAGAAGAAGAATGACGCTTGCATATAAATCCAAAATGTAGAAACAGATGTAAATAAATGCTAATATTGTAAATAAGCCGTAAATTCCTTATAGCTCAACATAACTTAATTAATACGATTAATTATTGAATAAAATTATCTAAACATGAATTTAATGATATTATATCTTAAACTTAAAATATATTTAAATAAATCCACTCACATGTTGTCCTTATCTTCAATCTCTACCTCTTTTAAATTGCTACGCTTTTCTCTGCTTTCCCCTTTTTAATTCGCTGTAGATTCCCTGATTTGTTTGCGCGATTCTCTGATTTTTTTGCATGTATTTCCATACTTAGTTTTACCTTTTTGTTTGGGGAAATATTTGATTGACAAAGGAGGAAGGAAGAGGGAGAAGAGAAGAGGAGTTTGATGTAAAAGACAGCAGCCGATTCAGAGAAAATAGTGTGGGCTAGGGTTAAGTTATGTTCAATTTATAGATGTAGTGAAAAACTATGAAACATCCGATTAGCCCTAAAAGCAATCCTCACTATCATTTATTGATTTGTTTACGTTAGCTTATAACGCATAATTCTTTAATGTTATTCATTTATTCCTTTGTTATACGACCCTATTAATTCACGTTTCCTTCTAAATAAGATTCTTCCATTAATTATCCAATTAATTAGATCATACACACACACACACACACACACACACACACACACACACACATATATATATATATATATGTACATCCAATATTAACTGATTTTTATACTTATAATTTCTTACCTATTTGAACATGTCAATTAGTACCTCTATTAATTGATTATATATAAAGGTTATACTTTTTTAATTTATTCTTATTAACTTACCTTTATCATAAACTTAATTACTCTGTTTGACTTTTATACGCATTCTAATTCGTTTTTTTTTCTTTTTACTTGGAAACAAATAATCCTATAACTGGCAGTTTCTTCTAAACAATTAATCTGCATTATTAGCTATTGTAATAAGTGCATATTCTTTGATTAATTGACACCCTTTTTAAAACACTCAATAATTGCCAATTAATTAATTGACACGTTTTTCCATTATAGTCGATATCCAAATTAATTCTTATGCATCACTCAATCATGCATTTATTAGTTGTATATATTTAAACCGCCAATTCATTACCCAATTAATTAACATATAAGTTTCCCTCTTTTATTAATTGACGCTTACTTAATGTCTTTAATTAATTGATTGCGTCAGTTATAAATTAATATATGTATGCTATCATTTAATTTATTCCTCACATACATTTCCCTCTATTAGAAGATCCCTTAATAAATTAATATTATAAAAGTGACATATTCTCTAACTAATTGAAGCTTCTATGTCTCTTAATTAGTTCCCCTTTGATGCGTCAATTAACCACATACTCATTGCTTGCGTAAATCTATATAACCACTTAGTTCTTAAATACATGTATTTGACATTTATATTCTGTTTTGAAATTATGTTAATTCAATTGATTTTATTTAATTATATAAAAATGTGGGCGGTTATAGGAAGAGTGTTGTTAGCACCAAAATAAGTCACTAACACCCTTGAGTATGATTGTATAGGGAGATTAATAAAGAAAATAAATTAAAATAGAGGAATATCACAATAAAATGCAGTAAGAAATTAAAAAATGAGAATACCAGATTTATAGTGATTCGGCGTAACTGCCTACATCCACTTTGATCGTAATCTTTATTGCTTCTTTAGATAATTGAATACAGATACAATCCATACACCGACAACTTAAGTATAAGTTTTGACAGAAAAGAAATGAGTTTTGAAAATGGCAGAGTCTCACCTGAGTTCTCGAAAAAAGGTCCCCCTTCACTGCTCCCCTGCCACTCTATCAACAGATGAAGATAGGCTGGACTCCCTGCACAGGCCCAAGACCAAAGTAGTTAGGCCTATAGTTGTAAGTCAATTCGGCCAAACGAGTCATGCTGAACCGCCTCCACCGAACTACGTTTGCCGACCTATAGGTTGCCTTGTTGTGGACTCGAAGTGATCTCTCAAGGAACTTAGAGCAAGTGGTATTATGACTCAAAGCAAAGAAATGTTAGTCGCGTCACTCTGTTGCAAGTTGAAGAGTTAACTAACCTCTACAAGATTTGTTGAACTAAGTTCGGCCGAACCATGCATACTGAAACACAACTGACTGTACTGTCCTGGCTATGCTCCTTTGACCGAGCGGCATGTGACTTAGTTCTTTTGAAGCTAGTCCATAATCAGCCGAAGCATCAAGATTAACCTCACCCATACCGAGTGACTAAGGCCGAACCCTTCTTGGCCGAGCCACCTTGTCTTTCCTATCTTGGTCGAGCAATGACCTCCTCTTCAAGATCGAGCAATGATATTCACTTCAAGGCCGAGCGATGAATGGATAAACCACCTTGACCGGGCTACTCTAGCCGAGCCACTCTTGACCGAACCACCACATTCACATTCCAATGCCGATCCAACATCCATGCTTATGTCTCACAACCATGCCGACTAACATCAAACATGGCGAACCAACTTATGTAGTCCAAACCAAACTCAAATCACACTAGCCTCTTATACTTCCAACCCGTCCTTAGTTTAAGTCCCAACTAGGTTCAACCATAGGCTTTAAAACCATCGCCCTGTAGTTGTGCCACAGTACTGGGTAACATTTGCCCCCCAAAGCGCGTCGTGTGAATCAACATGATGTTCTTTGAACTAACAACCTGTACTGTTAAATTCTGTTTTACTTTCCAAAAGCTGTATGTATATAAACTTTCGAAGGATGAATCACATTGGGTTTCTCAAAGCTATGGTTCTCCATTTACCTAGTGAAATTCAATTTCTCATTGCACCATCATCTTAACATCATTTCCATTTACTGATTATCTTACTTATTACAACTATACTTTCTATTATATTCTATTTTACCACGGTTCGGTCGACATACGAGTGTAGAACCACTCAATCATTCTACTCACTACCGCTCGGCACACTTACTCACCAAACCACCGAGGCACTTTGACCGACTCCACTGGTTAAGGCCCATTCGCCTCCCTCTCCCCATATATAAAGCCTGCATTCTAGTTCTTTCTTCTCACTTCCATTTTCTTTTATTACAAGTCCCCTGGCCTGTTTTTCTCCCGCGCCACACCCATCATTCGTCCTTTCTTCCTTCCAGAGCCAGGAAATCTATTTTGAAACTCCTTTTGCAAACGAACCTAACCACACCTTGCCTCAAACCCAACAGCTTTCATAGGCCTTAATTATTCGCATACAGGTATGAGCTTTTCACTCGATTTATTTCCCTAAAATTTAGAGTCTTACGGGTTCCCAAGTAGTAGTTAGGCTAGGAATTTGGTTCGATCTAGGTGGAGTTGGGGTAAGTTACCAGGAGTAACGGCTATAGCTTTGACTTCGAAGTTGGGGACAAGGGAGAGAAAAAGGTCTGGTGATTCGTAGGGGTTGGTGTATAATTCGTGGAATTCTGGTCGTCATTCGGTCGAGGGAGGGCGATTGGCAACCCACCATAGCGATGTTGAATCGTCAAGAACTTAATAGTAGAGTAGGTTGAAACTCTGAGAATGAGCGGCTTGGCCTATGCTAGGTTGAGTCCGTTTTTTGACTTAAATGTGAGCGAACCGATATAGGCGAATAACAGACGTTCGGCAAAGGAAGTAACAATCCGGGTCGATATTTGTGTGGAATTCTGTTGGTTGATAAATATCTCGTGGGAGTAGTGCTAATGAGAGAGTGTCATTTGGTCTGGAATGAGAGAGTGGTTCGGTAGCTACCAAGAAAGGTGAAGGAGATAAGTACTGTAACAGGGTTCGGTATAGGTTCAAGGGAGGTCGTTCGATAGTTAGGGATAGAGATTCGGTATTGCTTGAGGAAGTTGGTTCGGTAGCTAGAAAGAGAGGGAAAAGATGGGACGGTTCGGCCATCCCATAGTGTAGTGGGTTGGCATTAATAACCGAAACTATTCCAATTCAATCATAACATTCATTTGTATAATTCACCTTTACAACTAAGCATTGAATGATAGACAATGACCAGTAACAAAGCATATTAACTCGGGGACTTAATTCAAACTACCTACCCCATAACTCGAATATTATTCAATGCAAACTCAACTGACCAAATGCAGATAGATAGTCTCCACACTCTATATGGCCAATGTTCGAACTCCCAAACCATTATTGTCAGTCATATAATAGACTGTAGGAGACGGTCAACGATGACGGTCTCCGAGGACAATAACTTAAAGCTATGTCATACCACACTTGTGTTTAAACTTTAATTTTTTCGGCACTCACATTTAGGTCGTAGCACTAGTTCACACACAACACGGGGGGATGTATTACCATATTATATCTGATATTAATTGTCTTTTAAGTATAGTTCAAACAGGCATCTACCCATTTTCTACGTTTGTCGAAGATGTCCAAAAGATCGAGCTCTGCTACAGTATTCGACAAGCCTGAGCTAAGTTCTCAACAAGAAGCAATAGGAACTTCAAATCTATTGACAACTCATATAAAGGGTATCCTAAATCCATCAGCTGCAGTTATTGTTCGACACCTGACGCCATAGATGGAGCAACCATCCTGTATGATCCTACTGATTTGCAAGCTTCAAGGATAGGCAAAGCCGGTCTTCGTCGATTGTGTACAATTCTTGGAATCCCTTTCAACGACGTAATAGTTTCATCGGGGAAAATTGGCCTCACCTGCTCCCAGTTGGATATACAGCTTGCAACAAATTCATGTGCTAGGTCGGAAGTGTACCACCATTCAATTCATTTCTCCGAGAGGTGCAACGGTACATCGACATCGCTCCGGCTCGGCTTCACCCCAATAGCCATGCATTCATCCATGGCACTTGTATTCTTTTCAGGAGAATCTTATTCAGGCTCCCTACTCTTGAGGATACTCGCTACATCTATCGCTTCAAGAGACGGTCTGACATCCCTTCTTTCATATTCCTTAAGCCATACTCTAAGTGTCAGATCCTAACGGGGCATGGAGTAAATTCTCCCAATATAAGCAAGAATGGTTTTAAGTGCACTCCCCGTGGCTTTGCGAGAAGATGGTTGGAAGGAAGTCAGTTTCATTTTCGGACTCGTTATTTTCCTAAGGCATGAAGTGCATTCTTTCTAAACTTCCTTCGGTCCTTTCGCAGGCGACGACCCACGTTCCGAAGGTGCTGGGTATTCTGAGGCCATCAAGGCCATTCGTGCTACTCCCGTAGAAGACCGAGAGATCAAATTTGTTATTTCCAATGAGTCGCTCTGAAAGTTCATGTTGTTGGCGGAAGGTCGTTGAACTAGTCTCCCCTTCGGAGCCACTATAACCAAATCCACGGCCGAGAAGGGTAAAGAAAGGTCGGGCCTTCAGTGCCCTACATGGGGCCTTTGACATACCCAAGGAAGGTGAAATTAGAGAGGCCGGGGTACCGGTAACGTCCAATGAGCATATAAGCCCTCTCTCATAACCGGTGACCGACGCACCCGCATCGACAAACCACCTCCTCCTTTAAAGGGAAAAATGAAATTAGCCTAAAAACTAAGAAAGAAAACAGTGGGCGGAACCTCGAAGGTTACAATTACTCCGATGGAGAAAGTTCCGTCTCCACAACACTTAGAGGGTTCATTGAAAGGCTTATCAGATCTAACTATTCTCGATGACTTGCTCAATTACGGCTTCGACGATCCAGAAGCCCTAAAACTTCATTCACCCGCGAGAGGCAACGAAGACGTTCAAGCCCATCACCAAGGAGAAAAAACTCCGATAAGTAAAGCTAAAGAAAATGGTCTGTCGGAGGGAAACATTAGGACACACACTAACACTCACACTTTACCCCACATTTAAGTTTTAAACATCATGCGATTTCTCACTAACTCTTCTTCCCTTGACTTCTATGTAGGTGATATGGGACGCACACATGGCTTTAACCGCCTTTGTGGGTCTTCTATCTTCCATCCTTCCAGTTCCAGCCAAGACTCAAGGTCTGGTAGATGCCGAGATAGGGACGACGGCAGTGATAGAGACTATCATCACTGAGATTCGTCGTCATCTCGAAGGAAAACTTGCGGTCATTCTTCGTACCCCAATGATCCTCCTCCTCAACCAGAACAAAGCAGGGAGAAATCTGCTCAAAGGGGATCTCAATCTGAAGCTCCTCATGACCAACACTCTAGTTCATCAAGCACCAAGCAATCTCACGAGCCTCATAAGAAGTCATTGGTTTCGGCTAAACAAACTTCCTCACCCCTTGCACACGATCCATCGATAGCCGAAAAGCTAGCTGAGCTTAAAGCCACATTTTCAAAAATACTCTTTGATGGATTAAAATTTCTTCCTACGATCCATCCTATTCCAGGCATGTTAAACAAAGTGCCATTGCTTGCAATAATGATGTCTACATCTAACACGATGCATTCGTTCACTTGGCGAAAAAAGTTTCTGAAGTTTCTATGGAACGTCAATATGATATCGATCGCTTGAAACTTCTGGCCATCCACGATAAAAATATCATCAAAGCCCAGGATGAAGAGCTTTCCCTGTATAAATCTCAGCTTGAGGCCTCCCATAAGAATGCTAAGGATACTGTTGAGGCAGTCAATCGCCTAGAGGCCACACACAAAAAGGAAATTGATGAGGCTGTCCAATGCTATGGTGCTTTAGCCTTAGAAAAGGACTCCATCCAAAAAGAAAAGGATGTCCTCACTCAGCAAGCTAAGGAATTGGAGGAGCTACTCCTTAGAGAAAAAGAAGAAAAAATTGCTGCTTAAGAGGGGTCACAATGATATCATGACGAGATTATCGCTACACGACTTCTAAAAACAAAGCCTGATGAGGAGCTCTCCAAAGCTAAAGCGCTAAAGGACGTAGGCCGTAAGGAGGGTAAAATAATGGCACTCTCGGAAATCGACTCTCATCTCGAGGCTGCTGTTGAGTCTGGTAGGGAGGAAATTAAGTGCATGTTTGATCCACACATTACTGAATACAATGCTCGGGTTCTCATGCACCGAGATCTATCTTTTCTAGCCGAGGGTTACCTTGAATCATTAGCTGAGGCATGGGACACCTTGATAAAAATCAAACAAGTAGAGCTGGGCACCGAGGAGGTTGATGAGGATTTTCTCGTAAAAGAAGTGTTGCGAGGAAACGAGACTTCCGACTTATTTGCAGCCAAAGCCCTTTATGGAAGAGATTCCTCCTTATCAAATGGTAAGGGTGAAGTTGATGTTCCATCCAGGACTGAATCTCAAGTTTTTCCCTCTGTTCAGCCGACCAGTCGCTACCCAGTCGATCCTCTTGAATAGCCTATTGGTTATGATCCAGAGAAACCCCGGCTTGATATCCACATTATGTCCCCTATCCCAGAGGGTAACACTCCCAAAACAGCTGAGAGTCAGCCAGTGACTGGTACTTAACCATCCTTTCTAAAGTTTAAATAATCATCGCTTCTTAACAGGAAATAAATGTATTCTAACATTTGTCTTCAATAACTTCGTATAGGCCATTCTGACCTCGAACCAACTCCAAGGAGCAATGCTACCACGGAGAAGGAAGAGAAATTGGGAGAGGCTCACACTGGGAATGCCCTCGGATCCGATGCTTAAATGATTGGGTGCTCGATGAGGACAAACTCGAGAACCCCTCACCTACAGAAGAACATGATGAAGTCGAAATCACGTGTGCCTCCGAACATACTTTGAAATTGAGCATGGAGGAACAAATCATGGAAAAGGGGAAAAAGAAAGCTGAAATTAAGGCTGAGCCCCAAGTGGTGGAATTAGATAATCCCCTGAACAGGTCCTTGAAGGTCATTCTCCCCGGCAGAACCAGGCCACTAGAAGTTCTCCTCCTTCCCCGGGCACCATCTCACTAGGAAGCAAGGCATCCAAGAAGAAACTCTCGGGTGAGGAGACTTCGGGGAAACCGAGGAAGGAAAAGAAATCAAAAAAGTAGCCATCCGATCATGCCTTTTTCAATCCGAATAAGTCTAAATTATGTAGTTATTTCTATTTAGTCATTGTAAATAGATTTTTTGGCTCCAAGTTTAGGAGAAATTGTAGTGGAACTTTATTTTGGATTAGCGAATAAAACTTTGTTTCTTTGTTTTTGATGATTTTCGATGTTCAACTTACTGTCTAACTTGTAGTCGAAGTTCGAAATCTTATGAGTTACACAAGCTCCAGTTTACTTCCATATAACTCAAATTTTTTTGGAATCATAAATTCTCTAGTCCATGCTCTAGGGACTTAGAATACTTTTAGTTCGCGATCCAGGGACTTAGATTTTTTTGAATCATTTATACTCTAGCCCACGCTCCGGGGACTCGGAGTACTCTAGTCCGCTCTCCGGGGGCTTAGATATTTTGAAGTAGTCTATACTCTAGTCCGTGCTCTGGGGCTCAGGGTACTCGAGTCCGCACTCCGGGAACTTAGAGACTATTAAGTCATTTATACTCTAGTCCGCGCTTTGGGGACTCGGAGTAATCTTGTCCGCACTCTAAGGACTTAGAAATTTTTAAGTCGTTTATACTTTAGTCCATGCTCTGGGGACTCAGAGTACTCTAGACCGCACTCTGGGGACTTAGAGATTTTTAAGTCGTTTATACTCTAATCCACGCTCTAGGGACTCAGAGTACTCTATTCCGCACTCTGGGGACTTAGAGATTTTTATTTTATCGATTGACTTTTAATTTTTTGTGCGCGTTCATACATTGGACAAAATAATATGATTTAATCTTTGCCAAAGAATTATTACAAACGGAACATCAACGGTTCATAGAAAAGCGGCTTCAAGCCTTTATTGATCATAACAAATAGGGACAAACTGAATTGTCTTATCACATGCTGAAAACAAAAGAAAAACATAATGGAAATAATTGCTACTAAAATGCAAAGGAAACAACTAAGTGTAATAACGTCGCAGATGCTCGCTATTCCATGCTCGAGGGAATGTCGCGCCATCGACTATCGCTAGCATGAAAGTTCCCTCTTGAAGCATCCGTTTAATGACGTATGGACCTTCCCATGTAGGATTCATATGCGATGGAATCAAAAAAACTTGCTTCAAAATGAGATCGCCTACATCAAAGATTCTCGGTTGGACTTTTTCGTTAAAATATCGAGCGGCTCGATGCCTATATGCAGACGCCCTTAAATCAGCTTCTTCACGTTTTTCGTCAATAAAGCATAGTGATTCCAGTAAGAGATCCTGATTCGTCTTAGGATCATAATGAGCTACTCGATGTGAAGGAACTTAAAGTTCCACGGGTATAATAGCTTTCGTGCCACATGCCAATGTGAATGGAGTGTGGCCGGTCGTGGACTGTGGGTCATTCTATAAGCCTAAAGTGTTGTCGGTAGCTCATCCACCCACTTGCCTCTAGCCTTCTCCAAACCTTTTTTCAATATGGATTTGATTATTTTGTTTGCGACTTCTACTTGTCCATTGGCCTTTTGATGAGCAACTGTTGCAAACCTTTTCTCAATGCCGTACTTTTAACAAAATTCTTTGTACTACCTACTTTTGAACTGAGTTCCATTGTCCGTAAAGATAGTTCATGGGAGGCTAAAACAGCATATGATGTTTCGCACAACTAAATTAATGACCTTTTTGGTGGTGATTGTAGCAAAGAGCTCTGCTTCCGTCCACTTGGTAAAGTAATCGACTACAATAATTGCGTATTTTGCATCACCTTTGGAGATTGGCAGGGAGCCGATTATATCGATTCCGCATATTACAAACGGCCAAGGACTAACCATTTGTGTGATTTCTGTTGGCAGAGCCCTCGGGATTTTTGCATATTTTTGACATTTGTCGCATCTTTGAACATAGTCTGCGGCATCCCGATTCACGGTTGGCTAATTGTATCCATAGTGGAGGATCTTTTTCGCTAATGTCTGCCCCCCAGTATAATCGCTACATTCTCCTTCATGAACTTCTTTTAAGACCCGCTTTATCTCATCATGGGCGATGCACCGAAGCAAGGGAACCGAGAATCCCTTTCGGTGCATTATTTCGTCCTGCATTATGTATCGCAAAGCTTTGCGAATAATTTGTCGTCTTTCGTTCTTTCTTTCGAGCAAAAAACCCGTGTAGCAGGTATTGCTTGAAATGGCTTATCCATGACTCCTCCTCGATTTTTGTTTCTAACATAAAATCTACTTCCATCTCATTTATACTTTGAGCATGTAAGATTTCAACGGAAACCAATCCCATCTACTGTGCATCACCAGTACTTGCGAATTTCGCCAATGAATCGGCTTCCCCATTTTGTTCGTGCAGGATGTATGAAATATCATAAAATATCGTAATATTCAAGGTTTGCCAACAGCTCTTGAGCCTGTGCAAGGTAAGGGGCAAGTCTCTGCCCCCTTGCTCGATAGTCTCCCTACACTAGTTACACCACCAATTGTGAGTCACAAAATATTTCAACCGACCTTACTCCGAGTTCCCTGATAAGTTTTAATCCATTAAGCAACGCTTCATACTCGGCTTCATTATTCGTTGTTGGAAAATCAAGCTTCAAAGCATAACAAATTGATTGGTTTTCGAGAGTTATGAGAATAACACCATCACAAGAACAACGGTCATTGGATGCCCCCATCGGTGTATAGTTTCCATCGAATTGGGGGAATAACATCTGCATTGCTTGGCTTGTCTGATATGTGAATTCTGCAATGAAGTCTGCTAGCGCCTGCCCTTGGATAACCCTCCGTAGCAGGTAGGTGATATCGAATTGGCTCAACTCAATGTTCCACTTCAACAACCTTCTAGAGGTTTTGGTTCGTTGGATCACCTGTAGCAGAGGTTGATCGGTATAAACACTGATCGAGTGTGCCTGAAAGTACGGACGAAGCTTGCGTGATGCAATCACCAAGCAGTAGGCTAGCTTCTTAATTTTAAGATAATTTCTCTCTACCCCCGTTAAACGTTTATTGACATAGTATACCGGCTTTTGAACTCGATCCTCCTCGTGAACCAAAGTCGTACTGATGGCATGTTGACATACGGCCAAGCGCACATACAACACTTCATGGTCCATAGGCTTTGACAGAACCAGAGGACTTTTCGAATCTCTTACCAGAGCTCAGAATGCATCCTCGCAGTTGGGCGTCCATTCGAAATTTCTCTTCCCTTTCTTTACCACATCGAAGAAAGGGATACACTTGTATGTCGCTCTAAATATGAATCCACTCAACATGGCCACTTTTCCGTTCAGGCTTTGTACTTGCTTTATAGTTCTAGGAACTTGTACGTCTCGAATAGCCTGAATCTTTTTTGGGTTAGCCTCAATTCCCCGTGCATTAACAATAAAACCCAAAAACTTTCCCGACGCAACGCCAAAGGAACGCTTCAGTGGATTGATTTTCATTCCATAGTACTTGAGAAACATTTCTGCCAAGTCTCGAATGTGTTCGTTTGACAGCCGTGACTTCACAAGCATGTCATCCACATAGACTTCCATTATTCTACCAATTTGGTCTTTAAACATCCGATTCACTAAACATTGATAAGTTGCTCTTGCATTTTTTAATCCGAAAGGCATCACTACATAATAGTACAGTCCAACATCTGTGATGAAACTAGTGTGTTCCTGATCTAGAATGCGCATTAGGATTTGATTATATCCCGAATATGCATCCATAAACGACAATAACTCGTGTCCTGCAGTTGAGTTGACCAGCTGATTAATTTTGGGTAAAGGGAAACTATCCATAGGACATGCTTTTTTTAGATGTGAGTAATCTACATAGGTCCTCCATTTCCCATTCGCTTTTCTCACTATTTCGGGGTTAGAGACCCATTTTTTGTAGAGGGCGTCGTGGACGAACCCATTGGCTTTGAGTTTGTCCACCTCCTCTCTAAGAGCAGCGGACCTCTCCGGGTCCATGCCTCTGGTTTTTTGCTTCGCTGGCACGTATTTTGGGTCTATGTTCAACATATGACGCGCAATGGCGGGAGAAATCCCACATATATCGGAATGTGTGTAAGCAAAAGCATCCAGATTCACTTGGAGAAAATCAGTAAGATCCTCGATCATCGTGGGGTTGAGTTGTGATCCAATCTTAAGTACCCGCGATGGGTCATCACGGCTGACTGGAGTGTCAGTTGTCAGTTCAGCCGGTGCTGCTTTTGCCTCTTTGGGTTCCTCATCATCGTCCCTTGGATCTACATCTCTATAGATCTGATTATGTTGCTGAGCCAAGGCTCGGGCATTACTTGTCAATTTTCAGTGAGTCAGATGCGGATGGAGTTTTCTACAACCTTTCTCTTCTCCCTTTGCTGGGCCTTTCTTTGCTCAGCCACATAACATGCATGACCAGTCGCCTGATCACCAAGCACTGCACCAACTCCTTTATCTGTCAAAAATTTCAAGGTTAAACACCACGGAGACAAAGCTGTCCTAAACTCCGCCAGGCCCGATCGACCCAGAAACACATTATACGGGGAAGCGACGTCCAACACTATGAACGGTAGGATCTGCGCCCTCCTACGTCCAACTTCCCCAAGTTCAATGGGAAATTCAATAAAACCCACTGCATCTGTAACCGCACCATCAAAGCCATGAATACGGGTTTCAGATCCTTTGTCTTGATCTTCATCTGGTCACATGCTTTTTTGAAGATGATATTAACAGAACTACCGCAGTTAATTAGTATTCTTCTCACAAACACTGGCCCAATTGTGGCTGAAATGACCATCGGGTTAATGGTAGGTGCCTCCGCTTGATCAGCATATCTGCTCCTAAATACTATATCGTCCGTCATCATTCGCTGCTGTTTAGCTGAGGTCCCATCTTTCGTGTTTGAACAACATCATAATCTGCATGCTTAAGGGAACTAACATAACACTCCATTTCTTGCCAATTCTTGTCTACCGGGTGAGGTCCACCTACTATCGTGTTTATGACTAATCTACCTCCAGTTCGAATGGGTTCCTCAGGTCGACGTGGAGCTTGCCCGCGATTAGGGTCGAATGTCTCATGTCCGCCTTCTTGAGGTTTCTTAACAAACTCCTGTAACTTTTTCTATCGAATCAGCTTTTCTATAGTGTCATGGAGGTGCCTATAATCCTCGGTATTGTGTCAATAAGTCTCATGGAAATGATAATACTTACCAGTCATCTTTTGTTCCTTGATGGACTCTTTTGGGCATGGATTTTGATATTCGAAAGTATCACAAGTCGATAGGTAAATATTTTCTAGAGATGCGTTCAGAGGAGTGTATTCGTTGTAAGTTGGGATCCTTGGTTTCACTTTCCGGGTTCCCTTTTCTTTTTGGGATTTCCTCCTCCGGATCCTTTAGACTGCTCAGGCTTGCTTTGGACATTGACCTGGACTTTTCTAGAGTTGTCACAAGATTATTTTACAGCAATGTTGCTCTACACCGTCTCCTTGCCAGGCCCTGGTTCATTGCCTCGCCTCATCCACCTGGCTTCCTCTCTCCTCATAAATTAATGAGCCTTCGAATAAAAACATTCCAGTGTAGCCGGAGGTTTTCCTGCCATCCAATCTCCAAACTCTGAATTTGAATCTACTCCTCACATCACAGCCATTAGAGTAGCGTGGTCATTCGGGCTGCTAACTTCAGTAGCAACAACGTGAAATCTTTGTAATACTTATTTAATGACTCCCCCGGAGCCTGAATCACACTAGGTAAGGACATCATGTCCTTGGGACGAGTGGCATGAATCCGAAATTGCTCCACAAATTTCATCGCTAACTCATCGAAGTTGGAGAAGATCGGAAGAAGTCGGGTGAACCACATGGTAGCTATTCCAGATAAAGTTATTGGGAAGCATCCACATTTAGTTGCATGCATAGTTTGCCCTAGCTGAATCCATCATCCACTCATATCTTATTACATTCTATCGGGGATCAGTCTTTCCTTCATAGGCAGGCCTGTAAGCGGACATTTTCGGATACGGATAGTGTTATATCCGTATCCGTATCCGAAATCATTTTCAAATATCCATATTCGCAGATGCGGACAAATATTGGATATTTATCGGATACTCTTTGATTAATTCATAACCGATAAATGTAAACAAATAAATAGAAAATTTTGATTTATTATAAATTAGTTTTTGTACTAAATATATAGAAATAATAAATACATTAAGAAAAATAATTTTAAGTAGTAAAAATTGATTTTTATATGCATATTAATTTTTTATCGAAATATAATAGTAAATGACAATCATTGTATGTATTAAAATACATATAAAAATAATTATAATTTTGATAAAAACAGTACGGATAATTATCGGATACGGATATGGCCATTTTCGTATTCTTATCCGTTTTTCGAATATTGGATAATTTTTCATATTTCAGATACAGATACGGATAGATTTCGAATTTTTCGGGTACTCATTGACAGTCCTATTTGTAGGCCAGAATAGTCAGCATATTAAACTTTCTTGGGTGCTCAGCCTGTAGGATAACATCTGCGAATGAAGTATGGCTCCTAGATACGCCCTAATCATCATTAGATAAGCCTTGATTTTCCCTCATCGGCTGCTGACCATAGCTGATAGGTATGTTGTTTGTATGGAAGGTGGCAAGTTGGAATCCATCCTGTGGGACCATTACGGTTGGCCTCCTCGGTTGGCGATCTACCAAATGTGTGTCCTGGGGACTTGCTCATTATGACCTTGGTGAGCTAGTCGTCCAGCTTCCACTCATGCTCTAGATCCTTAGTTTCCTGTTCCTACTTGAGTACGATTACCCTGGCGTAAGTGAGGGGCCATGGCACGTGGTAGGGAACTTGGACCATCCCTGGTGCATCGTTCAGCTGCACCTGTTTACGTTGTTTCAATTGTTTGGCATCTATGCTTGGAAGGTTCATCAGATGAAGTGAAGTTGTCGTACGAGGAGTAGGAAGCGGGACTTCCTCCAGCATTTTGATGTTGTTGTTGAGTAAGCTGAGTCATGAGGTTAGCATTCGCTTGAATATGCTTGTTGAGTTGTCTCCTGCTTTCCACGAGTTCTCTCATTAGCTCGTTGAACTCCGTTCTAGTGAAAACTTCTGTTAGGTCTAGGGCGGTGGCAGTCCCTGCACCTGGATTAGTTTGTTGATTGCTGGGTCCTACTTGTTGGACGCTGGCGGTCTCGTTGACTTCCGCATTGTGGGAGGCTGATCTAGTACGCGGTCTTTCGCTTGTAGAGTTATTGGTAGGAACTCTAAGTAGAATTTGTGAACTACTTATGAACGAACTTAGATCTTCTTTAGGGATTTATTCAATCCAGTAGCGACAAAGTAGATCCTAATGGCCTGAGAATGCTGCTCTCGGTGAAAGCACAAAAATTTTGGCACCAAAATTGGTCACTAACACCTTTGAGTGGATTGTGTAGAGAGATTAATGAAGAAAATAAATTAAAACAGAGGAATATCACAATAGAATGCAGTAAGAAAGTAAAAAAAACGAGAACACCAGATTTATAGTGGTTCGGCGTAACTGCCTACGTCCACTTTGATCATAATCTTTATTGCTTCTTCAAATAATTGAATACAGATACAATCCATACACCAACAACTTGGGTACAAGTTTTGACAGAAAAGAAATGAGTTTTGAAAATGGCAGTCCCTCCAGAATTCTCAAAAAAAGGTCCCCCTTCACTGCTCCGCTGCCACTTTATTTATAGACGAAGATAGGTTAGGCTCACTGCACAGGCCCAAGACAAAAGTAGTTTGGCCCATAGTTGTAAGTCAATTCGGCCAAATAAGTCATGCCGAACCGCCTCCGCCGAACCGCCTACGCCGACCCATAGGTTGCCTTGTTGTTGACTTGACGTGATCTCTCAAGGAACTCGGTGCAAGTGGTATTATGACTCGAAGCAAAGAAATGTCAACTGCGTCACTCTGCTGTAGGTTTAAGAGATAACTAACCTCTACAAGATTCACCGAACCAAGGTCTGCCGAACCATGCATACTGAAACACAACTGACTATACTGTCTTGGCTATGCTCCTTTGACCGAGCGGCATGTGACTTAGTTCTTCTGAGGCCGGTCCACGACCAGTCGAACCATCAAGATTAACCTCACCCATACCGAGCGACTGAGCCGAACCCTTCTTGGCCGAGCCACCTTGCCTTTCCTATCTTGGCCAAGTGATGACCTCCTCTTCAAGACCGAGCGATGATCTTCTCTTCAAGGCCGAGCGATGAGTGGCCGAACCACCTTGAACGGACTACCCTAGCCGAGCCAATCACGACCGGCCCACCAAATTTACTTTCCAATGTCGATCCAACTTGCATGCTTATGCCTCACAACCACGCCGACTAACATCAGACATGGCGAACCAACTTGTATAGTCCGAACCAAACTCAAACCACACTAGTCTCTTATACTTCCAACCCATCCTTAGTTTAAGTTCCATCCAGGCTCAACCATAGGCTCTATAACTGTCGCCCTGTAGCCGGGCCACAGTACCAGGTAACAGGTGCGTACATTATCTAAATGTATAAGTGAATAACACATGCGATTCAAAAGAATAAAGCAATAACGATGTTTTCTTTGGAAAAAAAATTTGTTTGCAAAGGAAGAATATGCTAAGGTAATATTTGAAATTTAGTAAATATAATACTGTTCATGACAAAAAAAAAGCTTTATGGAAAATGTTGAATAAAACTAGGGTTTATCACACTAGATTTATAGAGTTTGAACTACTTGATTCACTTACAGGTTTGTTAAATTATTTTATTATGTTCTCTTAAACCAAACATTCATTTTATCTGTACTTTTGTAATTATGACTTGATTGTATAATATTAGAAATGTCATTACTAAATGAAGGGACTTCATGGTTAGGTAGCTTAAAGAGTTGAAACCATTACATTTGAATCATCGAAGGAAGAAGTATGACATCTTATTAGTTTATAAGTGAATGGGTTATAAGCAATTATAGAACCTTTATTCATGCTTTAATTACTTCATTTTATTATCTGTGTAGTTGAAATTTTAACAGTTGTTTGTCTGATTGATAATTGAAAAGTTAAGTGAGTACGAATTATCATACGAAATATGAAAGAAATTATTATGCAATGCATATAATTTAGCAAGGAAGTCCGATATAGTCAACGATCCAATAATAGTCCTATAATTGAATAGCTTCTACATGCTTCACTCTTTTGCTAGAAGAATAAGAGCACAATTAATTTGTGTCATTCACAAGCTATTATCAAGATTCAATATCATTATAATTATTTGTTTATTTTAAACTTTCAATTCATGAAGCAAATATTATCTAGAAGTGAAATTGTATTTGTTAAAAAAAGATGTGAAAAGAATAGAAAAGGTTGAAGTAAAACTATGATGAAAATCTTAATAAAACCAACTTCAAAACAAAGTTGTATGAAGCTAGAAAAGGAACGAAAGAGCATAAGAGGAGTCGGAGGGGCGATGGGTTGTAACGAAGGGAGAGGAGGTTTTGGGCTATACAACAGGCGATCCACAGCCTTTGTTGTGTGGTAGCGGCCTCTGCTGCCACATGGCTACAGTGGAACTACTGCACATGGCAGTAGTGTGGTGCTGCACATGGCAGTAGCACTACCGTTACTACTGCTGCTGAATTTGGGAGCCAGGCCATTGGCCTGACTACCTACATGGCCACTTGCCCGAATCTGGGTTTGACTAGAGGTAGGAATGTGCGGGGCCTTGAGCCTAGCCCGATAATGTATATTATAGTATATTCAACTCATTCTCTTGCATGCCACGCTCCTATGTATATACACACAGAAACAGTGGACAAGTGTTAGATTATGGCAATTTAATCAATGCATTCCACATTATTCTCTATAAATGTAACATCTGCTCTTAATAAATAAAACGTAGCTACCTTATTCGTGTATAGAAGCCTTAATAACCACATGCAACCATATTTATTGCAACCAATTATTCCTCCATTTCATCAGCACATGCGACTATAATGATCTGCAGTTTATTTCCCCACGTAGGTTATATGTGTTCTATTTCATGTCATATTGAATGTGTGGTTTTGTAAGGTTATGTACGCTAGTGTTATTGTTTTATGGGATGTGACCTATAACTATATAATTGTATGCTTTACACATAAAAATAATTTGATTTGAATAGAGAACATGTGCATAATGAAAATTGGGATCAATGTGGCGCAAACTCGCTCTTGCTCGCCTAAAATTTAGTAAATTGCCTAAAATGTGTTAAAATAAAGATACGGTTTCAGATTATAATACAGAAAAATAGAATATTGTTATATATTGGGTATCCGACCGTGTGGTCGATGTTATATTGTTTATATGATATTTGTGAAATTGTAAATGGTTCTCCGTACAAGGGAGACTCTGCCGAAATTTATAAAAAATCGAACACTTAGAAAAAAATTCGTAATTTTTCGTACTTGAAGGAAAAAAGTTAATAAATGAGTTTATTTAAGTTTATAACTTATGACAAGTTCAATTTCAATATCAGTCAATTAGAGAATTGAACAAGTTTCAACTTGATTGTATAATAAATAAAAAGATGGTGCTTGGGTTGTGTGACGTCTTGCTATAAATAATTGCGAGGACGCAATTTTCATAAGAGAGGAGGTCTGTAACAACCCTATTTTTGAAAAATGTAATGTTATGCAAATTTAATTACATAGAGTGAAAAGATATTGGATTGAATGAAAATGAGTAACTATCGCAGTATGTATTTCATAGGATAAAACTGTCAATCAGTTTAAGAATTTATTTTAGATATAGTTTAAATAAAATAAAAAGGAGTTGCTTGAGAATATATATATATACACACACAAAACCAAAGCCCATTTAATCAAAACCCATGTCATTGTTTAAATTTATTTCCTTGGCCTGGTTATGTGATTCCCAAAAGCACATTCTTCTTTAGCTTGCCCTAACTGAAAATCCCCTAATTCATAAATCATTCGGCGAAAAAAAGAAGTCACGATGTTGATTATCGTGAGCAAAGGGGAAGCCGCATGGTTGTCGATGATGGGAGATCATGTGCTTAGTAATGTGATCAGGAGACATGAGCTGCGTGGCATCGCGAGCAGAGTGAGGTAAGTGCGGTTGAGATCAGAGCAGCTGTAAGATGAATGTGGCATGCCTCATGGGGCATTTGTGCAGTTCGACGGCGCTATTTCTGAAGGGCCGAGTTAATCGACGTAAGCAGGAAGGCGTGAACATGACACGACTGCTTCAGGCGACAGAGGCAAGGGTTGACTAGGCTTAAGATTGCTGATTCAGACAGAATTCAAGCATCATCCTAGCCGAGTTAAGGCAGTGAATGAGAAGGTAATTTATTTTATAACTCACAAATCTATATTTGAATAATTATATCCTTTTTATGCCTTGTCTGATTATGAATTTCATAAATCTTTGGTTAGGGATGAGTCAAACGTTTGAACTGTAATTGCATGCTATGGTTACAACAGGATCGGTATTTGAATTTGATAACTGTGTGTTAGGAATGCTGAATTCAATTCAATTATTGAGATGAAATAACATGTATATTGAAACCTACTAAAAATTCAATTCATTTTGTAGTAAGAATATATCATACCTGCATATTGTTTGTGTGATCGGAATTTTCGAAATGCAATTTGGATCATTAGTTAATTCTATATTATGAAATTATTTTTGAGTGATGTTAGCTTTGGAAGTTGCAATTTAAACAGGTTTATTATATTGAATTGTTTAAATATGTTTAAAGGATTTTCAAAATAAGATATTATCTATTTTGATTCTTATTGGAAATTTAATTTATAAAATATAGTTAAATTATACTATTTTTGATTTTCAGTAGTAATTGGCTATTCTGAGTGAAATTCTTTTAAATGTTAGTTTAAAGAAATATATCTAATTATAGATGTAAAACCTTGTTTTAAAATGAATTTAACTAAGATTTTCAAGTTTACAAATAGTTTATGGTTTTAAAGCATTTATGAAGTAATATTATATATATAGAATTGAAATAAAGTGAATTATCAGTTATGAAAATATTGTTTGATCCAAAGACCTAATAAAGGAATTTTATTTTTAAGCCTTATAACTTCGTAACTCTTTTCATTGTATATGTGTATATATACACACACACACATACAAACATATATATATGGGTTATTGGATTTTAAAACTGATAAATTTGAAAGTAAACTATAGATAAAGCAATTTGGGAATCATTCCTATATAATAAAAATTTATTACTTACTTTCAAATTATAACCTATCATTGACCTTCATTGTTTGGCCTTTGGCTAAATGTATACACCATATTGATATTTCTTTAGTGACTTCAAAACCATTCCTCTCGAGCAATTAATGCTTTCATTTATATTCGATTGAAATTCGTGCTTTTCTATGAAACAAAGAATTTTAATAAACCATTGAACTATCAGATTGGTATGGGACTTTTCATACAATTCTTAATTTATTGCTATAATTTGTTAAATAGAGTTCGGGTGAAAATTGTTAGCTTTTAGTAAATACTTAAATTTACTTTATGTAATGGGACAATTAGCTAAATTCTTGTAATTACTGGAGTGACAGTAATTAACACTTAGAGTTGTACTATATTAGGGTGTTGGATTTCAGATGATGGATCCCAAAGAGAAGATAACTCATTTTTCATCGATCTAAGAATTGGTACATTTTTAGATTTGGGTAGGCAGATCTCTTTTGGAAGATCTGTTATGGTGTAAATACGACTGTCTCTTTCAAAAGGCAGATTTTTACATGCATCGTAGTCTATAGATACTACAACCTATCGTTTTATTTTGTTTTATACAGTTAGATTATGTTTACCTCTTTGGAAGGTAAATTTGCGTAGCACATATTAGGTACACGGCTGCTCTTTTCTTTGAGCGGTGCTTCTAATTTGCAGTCTCTTTCAGTGGGCTTCCTTTCAATGTAGCAGGTCTCTTTCGATAGATTATGTGTCACTGTATTAAATTGATAGATGACTACCATTATTATTTCATTATTGATGATTATTTCTTCAGAGATTTTTAGTGTGGATATTATGAATCCTTTGTGGCTCTAGTGAATTTTGAATTGGTTATCACCATATTTTAGAGATGACAGTCCATTGGAGACTTGATATGAATTTATGATGTGGTGTTTTGTTAGATATGACTTATTTGAGTATTTGTTTTGGGAATATTTTAATTATGACTTATTTGATTACTATTAAGTCATAATTGTGATATCTGTATCTATTGGTTTGACATGCCTTTTATGGATTTTTGGGTTTGTAGGCATATTTGGAGATGACTTATTTTAGAATTAAGTCATTTATGGATTTATAAAGACATGAATTTAATTACTTATTATGATTGTTTGTTCTGCATATTTAATACGACTTATTATTTTAAGTCGTAAAGTTATGATATTACTATTTCACCCTATTATTTTGATATAGTCTGACCAGTTTTTTATTTTAATACTCGGGTCAGATTGAGACTTTATAGGTACAAGGGCTCATTGACTCTTGGATTTTGAGTTGGCTTGGAAGTAGACTATTTTGACAGTTTTAGTTTACTTCATCCGTATGTATATTGACATTTAGTAGTTATGTCATGTATAATATTCAGTGGTCATTTTATACCAAATAAAGAGTATGAGATATGATGTATATTAGAGTGACTCTAGTATTGACATTTTGTAGATTTGCATCTTATTATGAAATATGTTGTATATTAGTCCGTTGCAACTATGACCCTGATTCTGATTTACCTATATTATATACTGTTTTGAATATTTTTAATTGATGTGTTTATTACTTTGTATTAATACTGCACATGTCTAATTTTCAAATCAGATCCTCAAAAAGGTAAATAAAACGTTTTAGCGTTTGTATCAAGATATATTCACATTCAATCACCCTTAACTAGCCGCATTCTCTGGATTAGCAGACGACAATACTAGTAATGTTCTTTCCTAAATTGGACATAACAATGGGGTTATCATAAAAGCCATTCTCTAATATGAGCCTTCGGTCTCGGCTGTAGAACCTAGTATGCTAGAATTTAATTAATGTAACAATTTCGACTATGATTAACAAGTACTTTTATAATAGACATTATTGTAGCATCAAAGAATTTCATATAAAATGTTTTGGTTATCGTAAGGTAAAACCCGTCTGTGTTTATGTGCGGCACGGTCTTACGAGATACCTTTGTTTTCAAAGGTTTTTATATCTTAAAAATCTGGCTGGGTGTGTTTTCTTATGCTGGTTTTCCAGACCAACTTGGATGTTATTTTATTATAATGCTTTGGTAAGGCCGAGCATATTTGCAGATTGCTTTGGATGCATTAGAGCTCAGAAGATGATTTGGAGGTCTTCAAATCATCTTCACGTATAAGTTTGTTTTCCACTGCTTTGTTATTGAATTTATCAACTATTGTGAGGAAAAGATGTTATAACTGTCAAGCTGATAATTGTGATTGTTGTTGTACTCTGATGGATGTATGTATATAATAGTTTCTCTTTTGTAAAGATTATTGATATTACATTATATGTTGTTCCGCTGCGATTGTGAGATTCTATGTTGTTTTTAGTCTCTTTTCTCTTCTTCTTCTCTTCTCTTCTTCTTTCTTCTTTCTTTCCTTTAAATATCCATCTTTCCATTTGATTTGGGTTGGACATGCGTGGTTTATTATTATCTTGAATTGTACGGATTGGCGGCTAGTTACAATATTATTACTCCAAAATACAGAGTACGTCGGAGTTAAAAATAAACCTTATCAACTGGACGGTTATAAAATTTGGACCTTACAATTATTGATAAGAATACAATATAATACGACGGAAAATAAAACACTACGATATATGAGCATCCAGATCTTCTCAAATAACTCTATATCACCAAAGCAACCTGGGAAAACTCGGTCCAACCCGAGCATTATAATAAAATAACACCCGAGTCAGTCTAGAAAACCAGCGTGAGAAAACTTAAGTAATATGATGATAATATAAAAATCCATGAGACCATGCCACTAACGTGGAATGGGATTTTACCTCACAAGAATAATATTTACAGATGAAGAAATGAGAAATAAATCAGAACAACAACCCACTCATGAAAGAATGGAAATAAACAATAGAAACAATCCAAACATAAATGTGGATACTGGTAAGAACAAATCTCATACTGAATGAATGAGCATAAATAATATCAAATTCCAGATTTGAAAGAATGGTCACAAATAATCGAACATACAAAAGAGCACAAGGCAGTTCTTCACGCAATTAAGGAAACAATTCAAAAATTATAATTAACAGCAAGGGAATAAGAGAATTTTTTCCAACAATGACTAGGAGGGTGTGCCTCTCTTACCGAAAGTATACCTCTAGAAATATACCTGAGAACTTAGTTGGCTCTCAGAAACCTCCAAGTCGGACCCCGCCTACTATTACCAAGTATCCCAGCATTTCACATCTCATTGGATAATGTTGAATCCAATCTAGAGTGGATGTGAAAATACCTTAATGGGAGCAAGCCCGCATAGCTTGGCTTCCACTTGCTCTTTGGGTTTAGTCTGTTTCGACAAAGTATAAAAATGCTCAAATGAGTAACACATCGTCTTAAAGAGACGAAATATAAAGAAGAGAGCAGAATCAAAGTCGATAATCGATAAATCAACAATCGGGAATGATAAGATGGTTGTTTTCTCTTGCGCTTGATTTTCAATCATAATACTTTTAAAGATACTTTAAAAACGCTATTTAGAAAAATACTCTTTTAAAGGGGCAAATTAAATTTTCTAAGTGTATTGGAACCAAGGTAAAAAAAATGTCAATACATTGTTTATTATAAACCTAAAACAGTTTACACTTAGCCTTATTTTGAAACTCATTTTAAAAGGATCTTTTTTTATAACTATTATCTATAAACCTAAAATGATATTCATTATTTTTAAAGATAATAAATCAATTAAATTACTTTTATAAATTTTAAATCAAAGGTTAATCATCCTGAAGGATAATTTATATTACTTTTCTATAACTTTAAAACCACGTTTTATTTTCCCCAAAAGAGAATAGATTAAATTCAAAATCTTTTTAAAAATTTAACCAATATTAATTATCTCGAAAGAGACATAATCAAATTTATAATCTTTTATAATGTAAACGACATCTTTTATAATCTTTTAAACCAAATACCTTTATATATTTAAAACAATGTCAGTAAAAATGGCGACAGTTCCTCCTTATGTGGCGATTTTTCCTTTCTGCTTTTTTTATGTCTAACCACGCTCTTTCTCCTCCACATCACTTCCTCCATCCATCCCTTCTCTCCATCGCTTCGCCTCGTCTAATTATGCCAAAGAAGAAAAAATCCTCGCCTACACAATTGCTTTTTCCTCAAGCTCTACCTTCTGATCTAGATATACCTGCCTCACTGATACGCAATGGCCGCTCCTTCGCCTCCATTCCCATCGCTCATGGGTCATCTCTTGCTCCTAGAAATCCATTAGTGTCCACCGAGATGGTATTTGCAGCCTTATTTAATGATCTATCTAGTGTGACTGCATCGTTTCCCTTGGCGAACCCACTATCATATTTGCTCGCTGACATTGCCTCTGCTCCACGAATCTCAGGCTTGAGTTGCTCTGCCTCTAGTAAGCATAGCCTATCCTCTATACTTGCCTCGGCTGCTACTACTCCCTGTTGGTCTGAATCTGATGTTGGATTAGTTTGTGATAATGCAAATGCTTGTGCCATGAATGATGGTTTGGATTCCATCATCGTTTTGAGCGTGGATGCTTTTGCTTATGCCGTGGATGTGGCTGGTCGAAACCTTAATGGCTCTAGCGTTGTTCGTTAACCCATTTCTTTATGGACCCTAACTGTTTGTGTTAATGCCGACGAGAATGACTATAACCCTGCAATCCCAAATACTTTTGTGCTCCTTCCCAATGTTGATCTTCCCTCTAATATGGTACCTCCCTTTCCATGCTCATTGCCTACAGTCCCTCAGGTTCCAAAATTGTCTTTGCTGCTTATGTCGTTGCCATGCAATGTAGGAAATTATGTACCTCGTTCATTTAAATCTGTAGAGGTTGACGAGGTTTTGTTCCCTCCTCTGGAGGTCATCTAAGTTAGTAAGGACTATTAGGCTGACTACCTTATTGGGTTTTTCCTTGATTCGAATCCTCCGTACCACATTGTTTAGGAACATCGTAAGAACCGTTGGAAACTAAAGGGTGGTCTCCAGGTTCATTTTGATAATTCAATGTTTTTCTTTATGTTTTTTAATAAGGAGGAAAGATAGCGTGTGCTAAAGGCTGAGCCTTCCATCATTGAAGGTAAACTGCTTATTATTACGTCCTAGAACAAGTCTATTGATAGTGCAAGAGATTAGGTTTTATCTATTCCTATTTGGGCCCACTTCTCCTATATTCCATCTGTTCTTTAATCTTTGCTTGGCTTGAATTGGATTGCTAGTTTAGTTGGAGAGCTTAAGTGTTTTAACTCGAACACTGTGGCTAGAGGTAGGATTGTTTATGCTAAAGCTTTGATTGAAATCTCCCCATTCAAGCCTCTTCCTTCCAAACTTAAAGCATGCCCTGCTGATGGTTATGGTGTGGTAATTGATGTTCACTATGGATGGAACCCGATATCTTTGAGATTTTTCACTCCTTTGGTCATGTGGCATACTCATGAAAGCATCTCCCTCCTTCTAATCCATCAGGTGACCCTCCTCTTCCTATCCCGGTTAAGATCAGTAACGACCCGTAAATTTTCAATAATTAATTTAATAGGATTTTTGAAATTTTATATTAAAGAAAATATAGATTTGTGAATTATTAATAAAAATAAAAACTAGAAAAAATTGCAACAATATGAGTGTAATAAAATTAAAGTTGGAATAAAGTTTGATTGTTTATATAATATGGTTACGTATCTGTTTAAATTATATTGTATATAGAGTTTATAATGACTTAAATAAAATTAAATTCGGAAGATAAATATGAAATTGACTTGAATTAAATTACTTGAGAATTATACTCGAATAAATTTGATTTGAAATTTAATTAAATTTTAGATTTTAAGGGTATGATTTTTTTCAACTTGATTATGGTTTAGAGTGATTTAAATAAATATCAAGTTGATTTAAATGAATATCAAGTTAAATAAATTGAAAGAATATCCAGTTATTTGAAGTTTAAAAGTTTTACTTAAATAATATGGGATTTGTTAAGTAAACATTTCAAATCTAAATAATAATAATTGAATTTGATATATATGGATTTATCAAGGAATTAGTTTTGAAAGGGTGGAATATTTGAAGCTTTGAAATATATGGAAATTGAAATGGTTTATCTGGGGGTTCAAATCTGTATTTGGAATTGATTTATGAAATTGAAGAAGCTATTTTATTATATAAAGTAGTTTAATATTTAAGCCATTTAAGTGGTGTAGTTATGTTTCAAAGTTATGAGCTTCAAAGTATTATGATTTGAAAGTGTTATAATTTTAAGTGTTTGGTTTCAAAGTGTATAACTTTGAAAGTGCTATGATTTTGGAAAGGGATATATTTAAAATAAAAATGATATCATATTGATTTGGAATTTTATAAAAATGATATCATATTGATTTGGGTTTTGAAAGGGAAATGATATCGTATTTATATGATTTTGAAATGGATAGTATATTCTGGTTTTGAAGTATAACTATTTGAAATGACCGCGGTGTTATAATAACGGTTGGTTGTTGAAGAGACCGGGATCGGAAGTTGTCATACTCTCTGCCAACTCCAAAAACCACTTTAACAACCGTGTACGTGGTGGAGATTCAAGAATGAAGTAGGATGGTGGTGGCGTTCCTTTGAGGTATATACGTGGACTCGACTCCCACGAGTTGGCATAAGGTGGCTAAAACAGGAGCGATTCCGGGCCAGTGAGGTAGCTCCTCTTATCGGACACACCCCTTCAATATTATATTTTGACTTTGAGATTGATTTGGAGGCCACTTTTGATTTTTGATTTTGGGGGTGTGGCTCGAGGTGGGCGGTAGCTGCGCGCTATGCGTCACCACCAGTCTGGATAGTAATTGGTATATCTACCCTGGCATTACCTTGTGTGTCGTGTCACCTACCCTAGCGAGCCTTGTACGAGTTTGGTTTTCTCCCATTGCTCGTGTGGTATCCTCTGGTGGCTTCCTGATCAGGAGGGACTATCATACTGGATGGACTACTGGGACTATTACGTGTTAAGGGGGAGAATGGGTAACTCCTTAACGCTATTTCAAAGTAAGTTTATTTTACTATAGACATTATTATAATATCGAAATATTACTACATACTAAATAGTTTAACGGATCCTTATGAGATGTGAATCCCAAGCATCTCTTAAGTTACTGCACTCACTTTAGACACTAGATAGATAGGATATGTCAAATCCCATAAGCATCTCCGACGCCGTTCCACTCATATTTTACCGTTGATTTAACTTACATAAGATCTTTTAGTTCTGACTCGAGAGTTTTGTCTTTTCAATTTGCTCGGGTCAATCTGAGCATTTCAGGATTCGAAGACTTTATCTCTAAAGGACGAAGACGAAGATTTGTGTTACTGTTATTTATTATATCCCACTGCATCCATACTGTTCCGCTGCATTATTTATTATTCTTTGGTATGTGTAACTCTAATACGTATTGTATTATTATAATTAAATGTTTTGTAAAACAGCTTCATGAACTGTTATTTGATTATTATATTTTGTCATTCCGCTATGAGATTCTGTTTTGTTTTATTTCTTTCTCTGTTTTATTATCTACCCCAATAACAATTCGCCCTTTTGTATGGTTTGAGTCTGACGTGTATGGTTTATCGTCGATTCAAAACGGACAAAAAGGCGGGATGTTACATCTGGTATCAGAGCATTGGTTTAGTGATAAACCTTAGCTTTGTGGGGTCCGACTCTCTATTAACAGGGTAGTAATACCCTTCATTGAGAGTGTATATATATATGAGAGAGCGTATTTATTAGTGTTATAAAAGAGTTTTGACATTGTGTTAATTTGTTACGTTTTTTATTTATAAATTCTAGTTGGTGCATAGGACGCTATGACATCAATAGGGATTTCTAAACACTTAATAGGACAGACTGACACAATTTTACTTTTGAAATATAAGTGAATGAAATAATTTTGCCTATTATATTTTCTATATATGTAAAATAATTTTTTTATAAATGATATATATTTGGTTGTAATATATTGGTAGTTAGGTACTGAAATTTATAAATATTGGTTGGAAATAAGATTCAAATTAAAATAAATAAAATTGGAAATTTTAGAGCTTAGTTCCGGGATTTTGAAAAAAATTTGCTTTCAGAGGATTTTTGAAATATAATAGTATTGTTTATAAGTGTTTTCTGATATAAATGTTTCAATATGATTTGAAAGAATTGTTTTAAAGAAATTTTTAAAAGAAATAAGTTCTGTACTTCCCTCTCTGTCGCTGGAAAATAATTTTGGTGATGAGTGCATGCATCATCAACATTCATTTTCGAGTTTCTAAGTGGGAAGGCCACTATAGTAGTTTTACTACAGATTTATTTTGATAAACAAATATAAATTTTAAAGTGTTTTAATTATAGTTGGATATATAGGTTGTAAGTATATATATTCATCTAATATTTTAAAGCGATTTGAAATTAAACCTGGTATTTAGTTCTTAAGTTCCGTTAATTAATAGTTTCAATTATTGTAGTGAAATGGAATGTAACTAATTAATAATTGGAATCTCTAATTTAATAAGAAATTAAATGCTAAATTATAGCTGAAGTATATAAGAAAATTGAAATTGGTAACCTGTAATAAAAAGGGATATGAAATATAAGGAAAGGTAGCTATTGAATAATTTATTTACCAAAATGAAATAAGATAAACTTGTATAAATTTCAATTGCATTCTTAAAAAGCGTATATATAACTTACCAAAGATTTAAAAGTTGAAATGTCTAATAAGGAAATGTAATGGAAAATATACAAGTAAAACTTAAAGTAACGGAAGTATTCAATGAAGTCCTTAATGAATAAGAATTGATGATATATTGTGATAACTTAAGTTATAATTGAAATGTTACTATGATTAAATATAGCAGAAAGGTAAGTATTATAAATATAAACTTAAGTAAATGAATTGAAATGCTAAGAAATTAAATGGAAATAAAATTGTAAGAAAGTAAATGTAAATTAAAAAGATAAATCATTATACGAAGGAAAAGGAAATCAAACAACAAATGTATGAAATGAAATTAATAAGAATGAAATTGATCTATTGTTTGAAATTGTTGTTTGTTTAGTTATGGTTGTTTGGACAGAGATACTTTAAAAATTATTTGGATGAACGAAAAATCTATTTAGTTTCATTTAAGACTGTTGAGTAAATGGTGGACTAAGTAGTTTATCTTTCATTCTGTGCAATTTAAGGTTTGAACCCGAACAACTATTTGTTTTGTTTGACATGAATGAATGATTGATTTGTATTGATTTTATGTGGTGGTTGTATGCCTTGTTGCAAGTGATTGTTGTTTGTATTGATTTGTTTGTTTATGGTTGAAACAACTTTAAACATCTCATTTTACATAATTATTAACCCTTTTTGGGATTGTATAAGTGAAATAAAGGTTATGGAAGCAATTGCTATTGCTTTTGGTTTCATAATTAAGCGTTAATTGCCCGACAAATATGTACGTTCTCCGATTACGGTTTATAAGCGTTATTATACTGTTTATCCCGTTGTTGGGATATATTATTTAAGATATTGTGATATATATTGTTATATTTGATATTATATTTTCTCCCGAGCCTATCCGTACAAAGAAGACTCTGCTGAAATTTTCCATAAATTTTGGACTTAGAAAATTTTTGAAATATTTTCCAAACTTTATTAATTTGAGTATATAACGATTTAATGGTTATAAATTGGTATATTTCCTTTAAAGTAATTAATTTTGTAAATTATTATTTATAAAGTTAATATTTTTGAATGAGATGTATTGTTTATTTAATCCTTTCTTTTTCCATCTTTTCCTTTTCGGGGACGAAAAGTTTTGAGTGGGGAAGAGCGTAATGACCCGTAAATATTCAATAATTAAAATTGTTCATTTTATAGGATTTTTGAAATTTTATATTGAAGAAAATATAGATTTGTGAATTATTAATAAAGATAATAATTAGAACGAATTGCAACAGTATGAGTGTAAGTGAATGGCTAATAATTTGAATGGAATTCAAATTAATTGAAATAGTGGAAATATTATAATTTATTTATAAATGAAATATAAGAAAAACAAATGTAAGTATTGAATTAATTAATGAAATAATACAGTGTTAATGGTAGTTAAATAAAATTAGTGTTACATATGAAATTATAACCTGTGGTGGTAAGTAATAAACTTGTAAATGTAAGTAAAAGTAAATAGGTGACAATTAATATATGTTATTTACTTATTTAGCGTGTTAAATAAAATTGGAAATCAAATTGCAATTAAAGGTAATTAAATAGTACGTTAATTGAAATTAAGTTAAAATGGGAGAATATTAAGAACCAAGATTTAAAAACAATGTTAGTTATATTCTTATTGTAATAAAGACTCGAATAACAAGGTTTAAAAATTTAATAAATGAATTTTGGAGTTCTAATTTATAATTTCTGAATTCAATGAAATTGAAAATTAACACTGAGATTGATGGGTTAATCAACTTTAATTTGACACCTAAATTTGTTTAAGCTATTGTAAATAATTAAGAAATCTAAAATGATATAAATGGTAAATAATAAAATTTAAACTAAAAAATGATTTAATTAATTAATTATTAATTTAATTTAACAACTGGAAAATAGCCGTTTTGGCCACTGACACGGATTTTCATGAAACCAGTTTCATCGGATCCGTAACGGCGAATTATTGTAGGATTTTATGCTTCGTAGCAATCGGACTTGTCATTTGATTGTACGGGCTCGAAACGCCTAGAAATCAATGAAATTGGAATCAATTTGAAATAACTTTATTTTAGCATAACTTATTCATATGATGGAATTTGGACCTGAAACCTATTCCATTGCGTTTAAAATATTTAAAAACATCTATTTTGATATATGGATTGACCCAATTTCGTTCCGGAGTCGAAACGGGCTTTTCGAGCTATTTATCTTTCAATGGTCCAAACCAATCGTATCCGTTCCTCTATTTTTCAACTCTGTCTATATATACCTTGTTATAAACCCTAGCCTATTTCTTATTCCTTATTTCTGTACGTACAATTCATCTATCTCTCCTCCTCAATGGCAGACAAACACATTCTCACTTCCAAATCCAATTGCAATTCAAAACCAAATCAAAATTTCAAACTCTTCAAACTATGTCATATTTTACATCGTCGGAAAGATCTCGACGAGCGCATATCAGATCTCTGATTTTTTTCCACTCTGAATCTCTAATCGTCTAGAAATTAAAGAACAAAGCACGGCCTTTCATCGTGCCGTAATCAACTTCGTTTGATCGTTCAATCGAGGGTAGGGTTGTGAAGAGGTGACCGAGTGCTCCTCATCGGAGTTGTTAATCCGTCGAATTAACGGATAGATCTACGGCAAAATTGCATTATGGCTTCGATTTTTTTTGGCGGCGGTTTGTTTTCTGCGACATGGAGGTCGACAGGGTTATCACGTGGATAGAGTCGCACCGCAGAGGCGACTCGGCTGGAGGTATTTAGTGTGGCATGGCGGCTTCTTGATAGAGACGGTTGCTGATTTTAGGCGCGACTTGGTGGTCTAGAAAGGGGATTGGGCCTAGTGTACAGGAGCAGGAGGTGACGTGTATTGTTTAAATATATATTTTTTGTGTATTTTTTGTTTAATTTGAATCGTACATGTTCTTATGTTAATAACTTTTGCATACGGGTCGAAATTTTGCATGGTTTTCTCCGCTAGGTTCGTATTGGAATTCCGAACATTTTGATGCTAGTTTGGACGAATTCTGAGACTGTTCAAATTTTGGGTTTAAATTGGATTTAAATTCAATTTAAATTCAAAAGGTGAGTGTTTTAACCCACTCACAACTTTTAAAATTTCTTATGTGTGTTAAATTTAGTTTTGATGTGATTAGAAATTTATTTATGACTATTTGGAATATTTTTAATCATCATCTCAGTTAAATTGAATTTATTGAATTAAATTGTTATTTAATTTATTTTGCATATAAACTGATTGTAAATTGTTATTTAATTTATTATTGTGTATAAACTGACAGTAAATTATTATTTAATATATTATTGCATATAAACTGTCAGTTAAATTGTTATTTAATTTACTATTGAATATAACTGCCAGTAAATACATGTTATTTATTATTTGTTATATATTGATGTTATTGATTAAATTGGATGATGATTGTGATAAATGGTTGATGATTGATATTGGATGAATGGATGTTGTATTTTATATTGTTATAAACTGCAAGTTGTTATGGATTTTATTTCATTTGGGATTGCGGTTTGAAATGATATATAACCGTATTTATATTTTTAATTACGGATTGAAATAATAAATATCTGTATCACTTAACCATAGGATAGAAAATTTTATACAGATACCGTGGGCTATATATAAAAATATTTTGAAACGATTTCTATGGTTTTGTAAAGAAATATATGGGTTATATAAATATTAATTTTAGATGTTATATAAATGTAATTTTATTATTGATTTTTAGCTATGTATAAATGTGATTATGAAATAAAAAATAAGTTAAATAATAAAGTTTGATTGTTTTATATAATATGGTTAAGTATCTGTTTAAATTATATTGTATATAGAGTTTATAATAATAAAATTAAGGTTGGAAGATAAATATGAAATTGATTTGAATTAAATTACTTAAGAATTATACTCAAATAAATTTGATTTGAAATTTAAATAAATTTGAGATTTTAAGGGTATGATTTTTTTTAACTTGATTTTGGTTTAGAGTGATTTAAATGAATATCAGGTTGATTTAAACGAATATACCAAGTTAAATAAATTGAAAGAATATCCAGTTATTTGAAGTTTAAAAGTTTTATTTAAATAATATGGGATTTATTAAGTAAACATTTCAAATCTAAATAATAGTAATTGAATTTGATATATATGGATTTATTAAGGAATTAGTTTTGAAAGGGTGGAATATTTAAAGCTTTGAAATGTATGGAAATTGAAATGGTTTATCTCGGGGTTCAAATCTATATTTGGAATTGATTTGTGAAATTGAAGAATCTATTTTATTATATGAAGTAATTTAATATTTAATTCATTTAAGTGGTGTATTTATGTATCAAAGTTATGAGCTTCAAAGTATTATGATTTGAAAGTGTTATAATTTCAAGTGTTTGGTTTCGAAGTGTATAACTTTGAAAGTACTATGATTTGGAAAGGGATATATTTGAAATAAAAATGATATTATATTGATTTGGATTTTTATAAAAATGACATCATATTGATTTGGGTTTTGAAAGGGAAATGATATCGTATTTATATGGTTTTGAAATGGATAGTATATTCTGGTTTTGAAGTATTACTATTTTGAAATGACCACGGTGTTATAATAACGGTTGGTTGTTGAAGAGACCGGGATCAGAAGTTTTCATACTCTCTGCCAACTCTGAAAACCACTTTAACAACCGTGTACTTGGTAGAGATTCTAGAATGAAGTAGGATGGTGGCGACGTTCCTTTGAGGTATATACGTGGACCCGACTCCCGCGAGTTGGCATAGGTGGCTAAAACAGGAGCGATTCCAGGCCAGTGAGGTTGCTCCTCTTATCGAACACCCTCATTCGATATTATATTTTGACTTTGCGATTGATTTGGAGGCCACTTTTGAATTTTGATTTTAAGGGTGTGGTTCGAGGTGGGCGGTAGCTGCGCGCTATGCGTCACCACCAGTCCGGATAGTAATTGGTATATCTACCCTGGCATTGCCTTGTGTACCATGTCACCTACCCTAGCGAGCCTTGTACAAGTTTGGTTTTCTCCCGTTGCCCATGTGGTATCCTCTGATGGATTCCCGATCAGGAGGGACTATGATACTGGATGGACTACTGGGACTATTACGTGTTAAGGGGGAGACTGGTTAACTCCTTAACGCTATTTAAAAGTATGTTTATTTTACTGTAGACATTATTATAATGGCAAAATATTACTACATAGTAAATAGTTTAACGGATCCTTAGGAGATGTGAATCCCGATCATCTCTTAAGTTACTGCGCTTGCTTTAGACAGTGGATAGGAGATGTCAAATCCCGTAAACATCTCCGACGCCCTTCCACTCATATTTTACCGTTGTTTTAAATTACATAAGATCTTTTAGTTCTGACTCGAGTGTTTTGTCTTTTCAATTCGCTCGGGTCAGTCTGAGCATTTCAAGATTCGAAGACTTTATCTCTGAAGGATGAAGACGAAGATTTGTATTGCTATTATTTATTATATCCCACTGCATCCATACTATTCCGCTGCATTATTTATTATTCTCTGGTATGTGTAACTCTTATACGTATTGTATTAGTATAATCAAATGTTTTGTAAAACAGCTTCATGAATTGTTATTTGATTATTATATTTTGTCATTCTGCTGTGAGATTCTATTTTGTTTTATTTCTTTCTCCGCTTTTCTTATTTACCCCAATAACAATTCGTCCTTTTGTATGGTTTGAGTCTGACGTGTGTGGTTTATCGTCGATTCAAAATGGACAAAAAGGCGGGATGTTACAAGATCCCCCTTCCTCGTCCTCCTACTAGTGTTTGGGTTTCGAAGTCTCGCCCCTCTAGTTTGGTTGACCTGGTTTTTTCTACTACTATCCCTATCGAGTAGGGGTGGGCGCGTTTGGTTAACTGACTCAATCGGTTAAAAATTTCGATTAATCGCTATAGGGGCTTCGGTTTATTAACCGGTTTCGGTTAATTTAGCCTCCAGTCTACCGACCGAACCGGTCAAAAATAAACCCAGTTAACCGGTTTATTTAACTGGTTAACCGAGCAATTTGAATGGTTCGACTAACCGCCCAAATTAGTCCATTAACTGATTAAATAAACCGGTTAACCAACCAAAAAACATGCCAACAATCAACAACTACAAAGCCAGATCAGCTAGACGAACTTAAATTCCTAGTTTTTCTGACACTTTGTCACTCTCTGTTCATACTCATAGTTCAATTGCTTCACAGGTCATATATTGCTAGTTCATAGCATTACAATGGTAACTTAATTCAAATTACAGTACAATTTCATAGCATTACAATAGTAACTTAATTCAAATTACAGTACAATAATACTACATGTCAAGTGCAACAACTACAAAGTCAAACTCTTAGTCTATAGTCTCCACTTTTGACTTTCCATTCTTTAGCAGTTCATCTCAATACTGCTCTCTCCAGTGATCCAATCTCCCGTTTTCGACCTAGTCTCAATATTCTGTCCAAATAAAATAATGTGAGTAAATGTTAATTAAATATGAAATTTGCACCTCAATAACTTATTATATGCACTATACCAACTTATGCACTTTAAGTTTGTGATAACTTATTATAATTTATATGCACTGTAACAAATATGCACTGCAACTTATTATGGGTCACTAGAGACCTCATGATCTATAGATAGGCACTAGAAGTATATATATTCACTTGTATAGATACCTAATTCAATGCATATAATAAGTTATTATAGATACCTATACTTCCAGCTTGATATAATAAGTTAACTGGGTCACTAGAGACCCAGTTAGCTATTGTTATTTTCAGTGCACATTTATACTTCCAGCTTCATGAAATCTAGAACTGATACCTAATTCATTTTGATCAAATATTCCATAGCACAATGGATTTTTTGACTCTTGCAATAGCTATAAAATGCAAATAATGTAGGAAAATGGAAAGGCGTATAAAGTTGCAGTTGTAGACAATATATGGTAAGATTATAAAATTGAGGCACAAAATTTGCAAATGATATGATTGCAGTTGCAGACAATAGTGGTAAGATTATAAAAAAATAAAAAATAGTTTAATGTTTTCTCATTTCATGCTATATTGTAGTTAATACAAATTCAATTATGAAACTAAGGCTTACAGTGCACACATTTTGAAAGTTCTTGCCAATGGAAAATTGGACCTGTTATTAAATGGTTTTAAAAATAAAAGCAAATGGGAAGTACAGAGGAGCAATTTGACATAGATTTTGTAGTCTCAGTTGGGGACAATATTTATGTGAAAGGTCTAGCTGATGTCCGTGCTTAGAGCTAAGAGTTAAGACTTAATTTTTCTATTAATCGGGCAATCTGTTAATCAGGCAATCTCAATTTTTTTTAAATTTTGGCTACACATTATTTCTGCTACACATTAAATTTCTAATTAAACATGTACAACTATATTGCAGTGCTTAGTATTGGGAAATCATGAGGTTATATTGCAGTGCTTAGTATTGTTGTAATGACCCAGAATTTTCGACCTCGAAAATTCGACACTAATACGTTCACTGTAGAAGTACCGAGCATCCGAACTCCGAAAATTCCAGATTATTTGGGTTAAGAAGAAAAGAGGTAGAAGAAGAAAAAACATAAAACACAGAATCTCACATTCGCAGCGGATCAAAATATAATATCAAATAATAGCATTTATACAAAGAAAAGCTGTACGTATTTGTCAATTTACATACAATACATCAGAGTTTGTCAAAACTGGATAGTTGTAACAACTTGTCCCAGAATACAAACAATATAACTACAATCCACAACGAAATACGCTACATAAGTTCCCGCCATCCAGCTCGCCACTTGAGCTCCAGAACGTCCTAGCCTGAAAATCTATAATATTCGGTCTGACCTAAGCATTACAACAAAGTAACACCCGGGTCAGGCTGGAAACCACTGTGAGTGAACTTAAATAATTTGAAATAATAAGTTATAAAAATTATTTTAAAACCAGAGTAACCCATACCTCACTGCGAGTTCTTAACTTATTATTGTCAATCACTAATTACAAACAATATCTAAGAACTGTTACTCAGTATAAATGGCCATGTTACTTAATTTATTTAATTCCAGCTAATTTATTTCATTCCACCTAATTTGATTCTAGAATCAAATCTATAAAGAATTATTCTAGATTACAAATCGAAGTGGTTTTAGGTATTTGTTGATACCCGACACCGGTCTTTTCGAATTCAATTTCATTTCTAATCCAAGTTGTTTAAGTGAAAACAATTCAATTTTAAATACAGGATGTCAATTTACACAGCAATTCATCACCAATATATAACCCATATTATCACAGTTTAACCCAAACATATCATATCACAGTACATCACAAATGATCAGACTAGTGACATTGATCCAAACATTCAATACAATTTAATCATCCATAAGAAAGATTAATTTGTCATCCAATCTAATTAATTAACACAAAATGAATAAATTACTTTTAAATCCTGCTCAATTAATTAATCAAACCATTTAATTAATCATTAAAATTAATTAATTATTCTTTAAATCATTTAATCAATCACATTAATTAATTGACCTTTAATTACTTACATTAATTAATTATCCTTTAATTAATCACTCTAATTAATGATCCTTTGATTACATTAATTAACTATCCTTTAATTAATTTCATTAAATAATTATCCCATAATTTCTTAAGTTGATTAATTAACCCTTAATTACAAAAGACCTTAACTATTCTAAGATAAACCATTATCTTAATTAATTACTTAATATTTAATTATCCAATACCAAAACAATTTATCTTAAAAACATTTAGCTTTAAAATTTTAATCTATGAATTTACTTGACAAACTTGATAAATACTTCACTTAGAAAACCTGGTCATTATTTACTTTTGAAAACTTGTTTAACAAATTTACTTTGAAACTTGCTCATTTTCTTTTACCTTTGCTTTTAAAATATTATTCACAATTTACTTATTTTTAAAACTTGTTAATACTTTAATTTGGGAAACTTGTTCACTAAATTTACTTTTACTTTAAACCCGCATTCCTTGTTTCTTCTATCACCTGGACATGTTTCTTTTTTTTAAACCTGTTAACAAGATTAAATTTTCAGATTTTAAAAACCAGTACAAAATTTACTTGTATATTTACAAACCGGGTAACAACAAAACCCAACCTGAGCCTAAAATAAACTTCCCAAACAATCACTTGAGAACAAACCCGAGGCAACATCTCTACTTCCCCGAGCACCAACCAGCATAGAAACCACCTGACACAAATGATAACTCGTGCATGTGCACACGATTTAACCGTCGCTCTGGCCAGCCTCGCCAACGTCAACAAGTCATCGACGACCTCCCTTAACATCTCGACCACCTAGATCATCAAAACTAACTGGAAAACAAAATTGAGAAAACAAGCAACCTCTGGAACCAAACTTGATCACCCAAATCCGCCTCATGTTGCCACCTCCGGCCACCAAAAGGTTCAACACTCCGACCAAACCTTTATCGTAGACCTATGCTCCTATTCCTCCTACTCCGACCAAGTCCGATGCACCCTCGTCGTCGCGATGAGCCCGAGAACATCGTCTAACCCATCAGTGCTTAAATCCCTACAACGACGTCGACGAGACGAGCCACCTCGTCGATCTAAAAATTCTCCAACCATTTTTTCTTTGATCTCCTTCACCCAGGCTTCCTCCAGCACCAGGCCTGAAGCCTATCTTCCCATTGGTCATCGAGAATCGTCGAAACCCCAATATCGATCAACTCGCGAATTCCCATCATCCCCACACTTAAAAATCACAATATTATTATCAAAATTCATAAATTTCAAGTGCAAATCCAGTTATATAATTAAAACTTGAAAAATTAAAAATTGAATTTCAGTCTTGAATTTTATTTCTCTGTAATTTCTTTTTTTAGAAATATTCACCCAATACATTTATCTGAAACTATTTTTAAAAATAAAATAACACCCATACAAACATCTTTACTTTATACATCATAGCCAGAAATTGTATAGATGGAGAGATATGAGTTTCTTAAGGTTGCTTGAGCCTGTAATTTATAAACAGAGTTTGAATATACATAAAAACAGACATGCACAGGTATTTATTCACATTCTATCATGCAACATATAAATCTATACATGCAAACATTTCTACTTAAATGATTTATCTCATGCAACAAACAGATTAATTTTCAAGCAGAAATTTACTCACCTGTACTGATTACATAGAAAAACCTAGGAATTTGTTTTTGAAAACTTTGAAAATTGGAAATTGTTTTGAACTTGATCTGATCTTCGCTTTAAGCTGAGCTAAATTTGAAGCTTGATCTTTGATTTGAATCTAAAGTTGTTGTTTGTTTGATTAAGCTTTTTAGTTTTTCTTTAGTTTTAGTTTTAGAAGATGATGAAAATAAGAGAAGAGATTTGAGAAAATGAATATACAGCCTGATTTCTTTAAACACTTAATCTATATATATTTCAATTAAAAAGAAACTAATGTCACTTGTTAATGCGTGCTACTTTAAGCTTACACATGTTAATTTGCATGGACTTATGTTTTTCTATATAATTTTATGTTATATTTTCCATTTAGTTTAATATTTATGTATGTTTTATGTTTTTATATTTAAACTTTTCTTTTTATTTATATTTATAATACTTTAAATAAAAAGATATAAAAATCCAATTATACATTAATAACTAATTAAATATACATATATATACACTAGTTTTAAAAATATAGAGTTTTAAATCCAATTTATTTTTAAGATATTTTCCTTTGAATTTCAAAACAAAATTCTCTTTACAATCAACTGATATATACATAAACAAATACATTTTTTTTTGAAAAAGAATAAGTTTTGGCTTATTTTAAATGAATATAAAAGAAGATTATCAAATATATATATATATATATATTATCAGAATTATTAGTTCTACTTAAATCACTGTTTTAATTAAAATTAGTTAATTACCAATTAACAGATGTCCTAAAATCCGGGTTATCACATTCCTCCCCACTTTGAATCTTTTCGTCCTCGAAAAGGCACGAAGCCAGAATTTTATTAAAATGATTATTATTAGTTTAATTACTCTATGAACATTTTTAACTATAAACTCTTTTTATTTAAAATTTTTAAAACACTTTAAAAACCTACATAATATTATCAAAATACTATTATAAAAATAATTTTATAAAAATGCTTTTTGTAACTCGATGTCTCAACAAGTCCATCCTTGTTCTCACAAAAATTCGATCATACATTGATCAGGTGTAGGACTGAAAATCTATAAGTTGGTAAACCCATTTTCAACACCCAGTGAAAATACTTGGAAAATATTTTGTTGAAAATATAGAAAACAATTTTGGTGAGTATGCTTTGGAAATCATCGCTCCCTCCATGGTCGTAGTTAACCCGATGATTACGTCACCATCCCGGCAAAACCATAGAAAACTGTAGGCCTCCGCGCCCCTTGATTACGCCATGGAACCGCTACAGATCGCAGCTACACCCGGGATTACGTCGCCATCATGGCAAAAACCCATGTAACTGTAGGCATCTTCACCTCGAATTTCATTCCCAAATGAAACTTCTTCACTCCTACATAGATCGTAGACTACTTCAGTCGAGTCCTAATGTAGCCTGTAGGCACTCACTGCCACACAACTTTCCCTATGTCTTCATAGGTCGCAGTCTACCGATGTTACGTCGCCCTCACGATGAAATCAAACGTAGAGCGTTGGCACTCACTGCCACACGACTTCCGCTATGGTCCGCAGTAGATCGTAGTGACATCAAGTTACACTGTCGTCACAGCATAACCCAAATGTCTTTGTAGGCTTTAGTGCCCTCGACTTTTGCTACCTACACACAATCCTCAGGAACTTCAGCTTGTCCGGACTTCCTCCTAGGATCAAATTTAGAAACCCCCTTAGGGCTCAAGGCAGAACCACCCCGTGGATCTCCTAAGAAGTTCATTTCATAGGAGTGCCTTTTTCCCCATAGTCATTCTCAAAACATTTTATACCATACACAAATAGTATCTTTCAAATCATACTCTATATATGTATCACATGTAAATCTCCTTTACACAAAATCGATATCTCAAAATCGATAATTCTCAAACTTGGCTTTCCAAATTCCCAAAATTGATTTTTCCCAAAAATCAAAATCCTTTCAAAATCCATGGGTTCCAAAAACCTTTTTCCCAAAATCATTCTCATAAAATCATTTATATATATAGATATACATAATCTTGAAAAATCTTTGGATTACTTCATACTTATATAAATTCCCTTTTTATACTTTAAATATTTTTCAAAAATCTTTTCTTCTAGCTTTAGATTCAACAAGAGGAGTTTATCATATATATAACTTTATTTATGCCAAAGCAAATATTCAAGTTTGATTTCTTTATAAAGTTATTTACCTTATTACTTTTATAAAATGAGTTTCAGTTACAGTGATATCCAACTTCTACTTTTATTCATCATATATTTCTCAAAATATACTTTTCTTTTCAAAAATCATTTTATATTTCTTTTAAATTTTCTATTTCATTCAAGCACGTACGATGTACATATATCATCTGTATGCAATATCAAATCTGATCGCTCACTCAATCACAAAATTTCACTTCCGAACTAATATCGTCCACCAGACTTCCTAGTGCGGACTCAGATCTAGTTTCTTGATCAGAAACTGTCATTCTCCTTGCATAGCCATAACTATGATAGAGGATTTTCAGAACCAATCAAAAATCCATTTCCAGGGTTCGTCGTCGAAAATCGAGTGAAAAATCCCAACTCGGTTCGATATACTATCTCGAAATTCTATGCTCGAGTCTGGATCAAATCGTTATGCGAATAGACTAATATACGTACATCCTACGTATTTACCTTCATTGATTATCAGCTAAATCAATTTCCTTTTTATTCACCTTCATTTTGATTCTATTCACTTATTCACAATTGCTTCTAATTCCATTTGGGTTATTACTTCAATTGCAAATAGTTTACTTTAAAACAAATTACTTGAAAATGGTTTCAGAGTCAAACTGGTTTAATTTTCCAATCTCCACTTCTAATCAATTTCCGAATTCAAATCAATTTCCATTTGAATTTAAACTTATTCAACTATAATCTCACTTTCAATTAATTCAAATCAAATTCAATTTGAACTAATTTCAATTCCAATCTCAACTTTAAACCATCTCGAATTATATAAAATCGAGTTAAATTTTTAAATGTTGATTTAATCCTTTAAATAAAATTAACCCTTATTTTTAATTAACAACCTAATTCTTTAAATAATTTAATTCTAAGTCCAATTTTTTTAATATTCATTTTAAATTACCTTTACTTGTACATAAATTATTTCAAGGTTCAAGAAAGAGTTCAAAACTTTTTAAATAATTTAATCTTCGGAATCCAATTTATTACCCATTTTAACTTCAAATTTTGAAACCAATTCTTAAAATAAATTCAGTTTGCAAGTTCATTTTAAATATTCAAATCTTAATGTTCAGCGTGGTGCCATTTCCATTTTTTAAATTTTTATCTTTAAAAATCAAAATTACTTAAACAATTTCAAATTAAAGTTTTATTTCTATTTAATTTCAGCAATGGATATATATTACTTCAATCTACGTCCTAATTCATTTAAAACAATCTTCACAGTTTCATAGATTATTAATAACAACAGGATGATAGCAGAATATGTCAAAGTAAATAAACATCCAAATTATCTAAAACATCCATCAATAGCATCCATTACCAATTTCCAGAACTCAAACCCGTTTTGAGATTACACATAACTCCCATTCAAACCAACGATTTAACTTCCCTAAGTTAAATCTTAGTTTCATCTTAAAATTTCCAATTCAGGTTATTTGCTCTAAACTTATTTAACTTCGATTTTATTCCTAATTGATTTAATTCAATTTCAAATTTCAACTAATTCATTACAATTCCACCTTTGAATTAATTCCAATTCTATTCTCAAATAATTAAAGATAATTTTATATTAGATTGTACTGCCACAAAATATTCCATACATTGATAGATTACACGCTAGTAGTTCAGACATTACATCCATTTATCCAAAAGAAGAGTCTTACAGAAGTCATAAATCTAGACGCCTTCTCCTTCACCTAGGGGTTTGGAAAAGAACAGAGCCTTAGTATTCATACAAGAATCTAGGGATTCCCTTCCAATGGGAAAATCTCAAACATGCACTTTTCAACAGGATGTCCCCACCTATAACATTTACCACAAAAGATTTTTACCTTTCCATCCATCCGGATAACTCTTACGCCTCCTGTAGGATGTTCCAAAATCTTACTCTTCTTCCGCCTCTTGGGACAATTCTTGGCGATGTGTCCCGACATCTTACAATGGTAGCAAATAGTCGACTCATTGACTGGTTCTACGGATTTACGCTTCACCTTCTTCACTTCAGGGCAATGGTTTAGGAAATTTCCTTTCTTATGAAATTTAAAGCATAAGATCTCAGAGCGAAACCGTTGGAATGTACCCTTCAATTTCTCTCTTGTTTTACTGCACTTGGCTGCGTAATGACCCTTATTGTAACATCTGTAGCAGGTGACATTATCATAAGGCCCTGGTCCAGCCCTTTCCTTAACCTATTTCTCATACTCCTGAATTGCTTCTTCTTGATCCTTACGTGTTGTGCCTTCGCTCTCTGCGTCTAGCCTTCCATTCTTCACTCTTAGCTATCTCTCTCTAAGACTGGATATAGTGGGACTTTCTAACGTACAATAGACTTAATTAGTAGAATTCCAACTTATATTCTTATTATCACATTCAATTTCAATAACCAACAACCAATTTCCTTAATATATATAATAATTAGAAAAATCATTGCTTTATATATCAAAATATAAGCTTATATAAGAATCATTGATTTTTAAAACCATTTAAAAATCTTTATATAAGAAAATAACAAGTATGCTCTCATATATAATACACTCAACTCATTCTAGGGTTCTACCGACCCTATCTCTAATGAGTAAACCCACCAGAGCTAAGGTTCTCGCTTAACCTTCAAGCTTTGATACCAAAATGTAATGACCCGGAATTTTTGACCCCGAAAATTCGACACTAATACGTTCACTGTAGAAGTGTCGAGCATCCGAACTCCGAAAATTCCAGATTATTAGGGTTAAGAAAAAAAGAGATAGAAGAAATAGAAAACAAAATACGGAATATCACATTCGCAGCGGATCAAAATATAATATCAAATAATAGCATTTATACAAAGAAAAGTTGTATCTGTCAATTTACATATAATACATCAGAGTGCATCAAAACTGGACAGATGTAACAGCTTGTCCTAGAATACAAACAATATAACTACAATACACAGCGGAATAAGCTCCATATGTTTCTGCCATCCAGCTCGTCATCTGAGTTCCAGAACGCCCTAACTTGGAAATATGTAATACTCGGTCTAACCCGAGCATTACAACAAAGTAACACCCGAGTCGGGCTGGAAACCAACGTGAGTAAACTCAAATAATTTGAAATACTAAGTTATAAAACTTATTTGAAAAGCAAGGTAACCCGTACCTCACTATGAGTTCTTAACTTGTTATTACCAATCACTGATTACAAACAATATCTAAGAATTGTTACTCAGTATAAATGGCCATGTTACTTAATTAATTTCATTCCAACCTATTTAATTCTAAAATCAAATCTATAAAGAATTATTGTAGATTACATATCGAAGTGGTTTTGGGTATTTGTTGATACCCGACCTTGGTCTCTTCGAATCCAATGTCATTTTTAATTTGTTTAAGTGAAAACAATTCAGGTTTAAACACAGGATGTCAATTTACATAACAACTCATCAGCGATATATAACCATATTATCACAGTTTAACCCAAACATATCATATGACAGTACATCACAAATGATCAGACTAGAGACCTTGATCCAAACATTCAATACAATTTAATCATCCCTAAGCAAGATTAATTTATCATCCAATCTAATTACGTAACACAAAATGAATAAATTACTTTTAAATCCCGCTCAATTAATTAATTAAATAATTAAATTAATCATTGAAATTGATTAATTATTCTTTAAATCATTTAATCAATGACATTAATTAATTGACCTTTAATTACTTACATTAATTAATTATCCTTTAATTAATCACTCTAATTAACGATCCTTTAATTACATTAATTAATTAATTATCCTTTAATAAATTTCATTAAGTAATTATCCCATAATTTCTTAAGTTAATTGATTAACCCTTAATTACTTAAGTCCTTAATTAATCTAAGATAAACCATTATCTTAATTAATTACTTAATATTTAATTATCCAATACCAAAACAATTTATCTTAAAAACATTTAGCTTTAAAAACTTAATCTATGAACTTACTTGACAAACTTGATAAATTCTTTACTTAGAAAACCTGGTTCATATTTACTTTTGAAAACTTGTTTAACAAATTTACTTTGAAACTTGCTCATTTTCTTTTACCTTTGCTTTTAAAAGCTTATTCACAATTTACTTGTTTTTAAAACTTGTTAATAGTTTAATTTGGAAAACTTTCTTACTAAATTTACTTTTACTTTAAACCCGCATTCCTTGTTTCTTCTATTACCTGGTCATATTTCTTTTTTTTTTAAACCTGTTAACAAGATTTAATTTTCAGATTTTAAAAACCAGTACAAAATTTACTTGTATATTTTAAAATCTGGTAACAACAAAACCCAACCCGAGCCCAAAATAAACTGCCCGAACAATCACTCGAGAACAAACCCGAGGCAACACCTCAACTTCCCCGAGCTCCAACCAGCACAGAAACCACTTGACACAAATGATAACTCGTGCACATGCACATGACTTCGCATCTTTCCATCCAGCATCGCCGACGTCAACAGATCACCGATGACCTCCCCTAACATCTCGACCACCGAGATCATCAAAACTAACTGGAAAAAAAATCAAGCAAACAAGTAACCCCTGGAACCAAACCTGATCACCCAAATCCGTCTCGTGTTGCCACCTCCGGCCACCAGAAGGTTCAACACTCCGACTAAACCTTTTCCATAGACCTACGCTCTATTCCACCTACTCGAACCAAGTCCGATGCACCCTCGTCATCGCGATGAGCCCAAGAACATCGTCTAACCCATCAGTGGTTAAAACCCTCCAATGACGTCGACGAGCCACCTCGTCGATCTAAAAATTCTCCAACCATTTTTCCATTGATCTCCTCCACCCAAGCTTCCTCCAACACCAGGCCCAAAGCCTATCTTCCCTCTGATCACCGGGAATCATCGAAACCCCTAATATCGATCAACTCGTGAATTCCCATCATCCCCACACGTAAAAATCACAATATTATTATCAAAATTCATAAATTTCAAGTGCAAATCCAGTTATATAATTAAAACATGAAAAGTTGAAAATCGAATTTCAGTCTTGAATTTTATTTCTCTGTAATTTCTTTTTTTAGAAATATTCGCCCAATATATTTATCTGAAACTATTTTTAAAAATAAAATAACACCCAACACCTTTCCTTTATAGACCATAGCCATAAATTGTATAGATGAAGAGATATGTGTTTCTTAAGGTTGCTTGAGCCTGTAATTTATGAATAGAGTTTGAATATACATACACAGAGACATCCACAAGTATTGAAATGTATAAATCTATACATGCAAACATTTCTACTTAAATTATTTATCTCATGCAACTAACAGATTAATTTTCAAGCAGAAATTTAATCACCTGTACTGATGAACAGAGCAAAACCTGGGAATTTGATTTTGAAAACTTTAAAAACTGGAAATTGTTTTGAACTTGATTTGATCTTTGCTTTAAGCTGAGTTGAATTTGAACTTGATTTGAATCTGAAGTTGCTGTTTGTTTGATTAAGGTTTTTAGTTTTTCTTTAGTTTTAGTTTTAGAAGAAGACGAAAATAAGAGAAGAGATATAAGAAAATGAATATACAGCCTGATTTCTTTAAACACTTAATCTATATATATTTCAATTAAAAAGAAACTAATGCCACTTGTTAATGCATGCTACTCTAAGCTTACACATGTTAATTTGCATGGACTTGTGTTTTTTATATAATTTTATGTTATATTTTCCATTTAGTTTAATATTTATATATGTTTTATGTTTTTATATTTAAACTTTTCTTTTTATTTATATTTATTAAACTTTAAAGAAAAAGATATAAAAATCTAATTATACACCAATAAATAATTATATATATATATATATGTATATGTATATACTAGTTTCAAAAATATAGAGTTTTAAATCCAATTTATTTTTAAGATATTTTCCTTTGAATTTCAAAACAAAATTCTCTTTACAATCTACTTATATATACATAAACAAATACACATTTTATTTTATTTTGAAAAATGATAAGTTTTGGCTCATTTTAAATGATTATAAAAGAAGATTATCAAATAAATATCTATCCAGATATATATATTTATTATCAGAATTATTTGTTCAACTTAAATCAGTGTCTCAATTAAAATCAGTTAATTACCAATTTACAGATATCCTAAAATCTGGGTTATCACAATTGTAGTGCTTTCTAAATTTCTAATCCACATTCTTGGTTATATGTTCCACTTTAACAATTATATTGCAGTGCTTAGTATTGGGAAAGCATGTTCCACTTTAACAACCATATTGCAGTGCTTGGTTATATCTTTAGGGAAAAGGATGTATTATTCATAGGATCATACAACCATAATAATATTACACACGAGTGCAGTTCCATGAAATAACGGCTAAGTCATAATAACTAGCATGGTTATAAAGCAGCAAAAAGACATAAATCAACAACATACATATATCAATAAAAGGGGCAAATGTAAATTAGTAAGTTGATCACAATGCCAATGCAATTCTTCTAGGAGCTCCAAACTGACTAGTCTACTTCTCCAACACTTTCAAGTCTGAGTTAGAGACTATGTAGTGAACCGTCCAAGAGTTAACATGAAAATGATGTCGCTGCAATTTCAAATATCATTGTTACTGCTATTTCCAAAGTATCTTAGGCTTCCTTCAGACCAAATTTTCCAACCATAGGCTAGAACGGTAGATATTATATTTCTCTTGTTCCAGCCGGTTACTGTAATTAGCTCTATCATATTCCTAAAATTAAAGAAGTTGGGGAAACATTTATGGCAAAGATATAGATCAGATGCACAGTAATTCGATAATTTGAATGTAAAATAACATTCTAAAGAGGTTCAAAAGCTTGTAGCATATGCTTAATACGATAGGATTTTCTATTAAAAAAATTGATAATAAAGTATGTATAGTTTTACAACAAAAAAATTGGAATTAGCTCCATCTGATGGCGAATAAAAGTTCAAGTGGAAGGGAATTTTATAGACGTTATTTTGTTATTTTTACTGCTTATTTATCTATAATTGTATCCATTATAGCTGCAGTATCATGTAAAATATTTTGTTTGCTATTTCAAGCTTTGAAGCTGCAAAAAAAATTGTTAAAATTGTACCAGTGCATAATATGACTATAAAAATATATCTAGCATAGCAATGGAAGTTGATTGAAAACAATTTTAAGATTGCAACAAGAAACCAATAAAATCATGTGGATTGAATTTTTATTTTTATTTTTTCACATATGTACATACAAATCAAAGTTTAAATATCTTAAATTGCTAACTTGTAAATAATGATAGTCTCGAGTTTAAATCATATCCTATAAATGGGTTCCTATTGTGCAGTTTACACAATACAATAAAATTCCAATGAAGTAAACCCGTGCCACACATTATTTTGAGTAAGAAATGCATATAAAACAATCCATCCATTCACGTATATGATACTCTATGGGAGAGAACATTTCATCATCAAACTCCGCTTCTTTTAAACAATCCATCCATTCACATTATCCAAAAGGTATATAATAGAAAAAGGAAAAAAAGCATACGATTTACTAATTTAATTTGCAAATTTCCGAGTCTGGTTTCTAAATATTGAAAGAATCCAACACAAACTTTTTATCGCTCTTGATTATTTTAAACAAATATGAAAGCAATCTATAATTATGTATACCTTAAATTATAAGTAGACATATTATCCAAATAATATGTTGAGAACATTGACCTTGACCATCAGTATTTCTACGAGCGGTAGAAAAATTTCATAAAACAAAAACAATAAACAAAAACAATAAACAAAAACAAAAAGCATTTCCATTTTATATTTTAGTGTTGAAAATAGATATTATGAAACATATAGAGCTGATATTTTATGACCGACATATTACTATGCACCAATTAATTATTTACCACCAAAAAGTTGCTTTTTCGACCTAAATTAAGCTTCGAAACTGATAACGATTAACAATTAACCGTTAACTGATAACAAGGTCTGAACTCGAAACTGACATATAGAAACAAGGTCTGAATTTGAAACCGATAACCGTTAACCAATTACTAACATATAGAAACAAGGTCTGAATTCGAAACTCATAACAATTAACAACTAAGATTATTTTGACCTGAACTAGTATACATCTATGACCTGCTACATCAATCCATGATATTATACCATAATATTGTTATCAATCCATAAACTGCTGTTATAAGCATAAACGAATTAAACGCTCAATAAAATTCAAATAAAATAGAAAAATACTAAATCTACCCAAAATAAATCGTATTCACATTTTTCCTCTTCCTGCTAGCATTCACCATTGCTTAGAATTCAAATCGACAATCAAAGAGGCAACGGATTCACATAGGATTGCTTTGTATTTGGATTCGAAGGTTTAATAGCGATAATTCTGTAAGTTTTTCTTTTTTTAGGAATGAAAATGAACGAGTTCTTTTGGTTTTAGGAACGAATTTTGAAACAGCGGCTGAAAGCCTGAAGCATACGATTAGAATAAGGGTTAGGGAAAAATGGGTGGGCTGGGTTGTGAATAGAAGTGGATTTGGACTTTTTAAATAATTTTAAAAATAGTTTCGGTTAACGATTAACTGATATATGAACCATGGTTAACCGTTCACTGATTCGATTTTGGTTGGTTAACATCGGTCGGTTAACCGAATGTTCGATCAACCGATTTTTTCTATTAAAGCGGTTCGGTTAAGGTCGGTTAAGTCGGTTAGATCGGTTAAATCGGTTAAATGCCCACCTCTAAGGCAATGTTTGTAATGGTCAGCAATCCATGTAGCTTATAGAAGAGATAAAAAATGGCTTCAATTATGTTCTGTTGTATAATTCTCCATAACATGATCATTGAAGATGAACACGGTATGGACTATCCCGATTTCGAGTATGATGGGGCAAGATAAACCCCTGAATTGTCCCACACAGCCATGTTACGAACTGAAGGACAGTACGTAATTCATGTCGATCATCATGAACTATATCGTAATGAAGCTATTCATAATAGGCTACAAAGGGATTTAATGGAGCATATTTGGAATTCTTATGGAAATCAGTAGTTCGTGATGGTGGATCTTTGTTTAATTACATTTGTTTGCCTTTTTATTTGTGTAATGAAGTGTAGAATGCTATAATTATGGTGCTTGTAATAACATTTACGTTTGGTGAAGTAAATCTATAATGATATCTACAGAATGCATCGAAAAAATAATATACCATTGAATATTTTAAAACTGAAAATAGTACATAATTGAAAACATAAACTAAAGGTACATGAATCTTTATAATGCAATAACTAAAAGTACTACATGAATATTTCAACTACATATGTTTCGTTTTTGATCTACTCTCAACAATGTGTTGTTAGTACTCCATCCAATATTGCATTGTAATTGGGTCCATTCCAGTGACATCCTTTTTTATTACTAAGGTCTGTTAGCGTTGCTGCTCTAACTCAAACCGGCCCTTCTCAATCTCGATCAGTTTTTTAAACACGTAAGCTTTTCTGCACTCCCTCTTTGACGTTCTGCATTTTCTCTCGCATGTTTTTCATGCATTAGGGCTAAATGAGAATCGATTTGGGATTGAATGACAATTTTCTTCTTAGTTGCTCGTTGCCCCATCGGTCTAGCATCTTCGTCAAATGTGGGTTCTGCTTCTTCGTCTTCGTTATCTGAGTAGACATTAGCGTCCATATGAGAAGAATCGCCTGGGCTAGAACTATAATTCGTTCGACTGGCTTTTTTCCTGTCGTTCGACTTCGTCTGAATATCTCTTAAGCCTTTTGCATTGTTTAAGCTCCATTTTTGATGACTTACAAGTAAGTAATAGCGGTTTGCAAACTGATAGTAATGCGGTTTCTTTGTACCATTTTCTCTTACAATTTTCTCAAGAATTGATCGTTCGCCATTCGCTCGAAAAAACAGAAACACAAAATGATAGATTAACAAACTGATAAAATACGAAAATAAATTAAAAATGGCATTTTTCAAAACGTTATCAATTCAGTTTCGCCACCCATTCCACTCGGATTTGTTGTTCTTATTTTGTGAATCCGAGATTCGTAGAATTGTGTTTGCCGATTAATCTTTCCAAAATGACCGGTGATTGCACACATTGACCTTGTCTTTTCAACATGCTTTTTACTGTATGCAGTCACGACTTTCCTCCAAAACGCCTCTCCACTTTGGTCATTTTCCTTGTCCGAGTTGTTATAAAAATGACAGTAAATATAACACAAATCTTTATCTTCATTGCCAGACCATGGAGCAGAAGAATGTAAGGATAAATGGGGAGCGGTCTGGGGATGAACATTTTAAATGAGTTAGAATCAAAATTCCAGTTATCCATATTCATCGCTTCGGTATAAGATTGAAACGGTTGAGACATACTTTCAATGTATGGAATTAAGAATATAATTGTAGCAGAAGAAGAAATGTGTGTATTACAACATGGAAAATAGTCTGATATATATATATATATATATATATATATAATGAAATCAGAAATATGACCGTTTATAACCGTTGTAGTTTAAAATATGACCGTTTATAGCTGTTGTAGTTTAAAATATGATCGTTTATAGCTGTTGGGGTCAAAATATGACCGTTTATAGCCGAAGAGGTAGGAAAAGGAGTGAGAAATAGCCGTTGAGGTGGAGTAAGTGTGGGGTGGAGGGAAGGACTTGGGCGTCCAAGCCCAATTCATGATCCTGAATTTTAAGCTGAATATTCAACGTTGAATCGTCGACTGGAATTTTTTTGGTGATATACAGTGCTGAATATCAACCACTGGAGTTGCTCTAATATTGTTGGATTGAATACACAATCAATATTATCCGAATTAAATAAAATAAGCCAATTCAAAAGGTGCAAATTTTATTCAATATTTGGAAAGGCGTAAAGCATGCGACAACTGGAAAGACGTTAGTACATAAAACTTTTTAACTATTGAAGAGACGTCAGTATAATAATTTTAGAAAAAATATATACCGACAGCCAACAGCTCCTTTGAAATAGGGGTTGAAATCACTACTTACAGATAGGTCAGTCAATGGTATGGTTTTTGGTCCGACCCCGTTCCGACCCCCCTTTTTATGCGGGTACGAGTTTTGCCTTTTACCACCCAAGTCCGACTGAGGCCCGATCCGGGTCGGGTACGGTTTTATCAAAACCCTACCCAGTTAGGGTCCAACTCGACGGTTAGTTTTTTGTCGTGTCAAAACATAAACGTATATGTTATTTAGTTACCATTTTGTTTATTTACATGTAGATGTTTTTTTCATATTTTTGTTAAGAGGTTGACTACATCACCGTTCAATTTATATATTAGCATTGTTTGTATACAAAATTTAAGAAAATTATAGTTTTAACAAAAATATTCTGAGTTAGATATTCGGTTATTACCCAACGGGCTTAAAAAGCTCGACGGACCGGACTTGAATATTGGGTTGAAATACCCTGTAAGTTCAGACCGGGCTCGAGTTTTTATTATTATAATTGGACTCGTGTTTGGGTTTTATAACAACCGAACCGAAGCTGACTCATTAACATGCCTACTTACAAACGTCCTGTCGCCTGTGTCCAGCCGATAGCCGAACAGAGAATTTGTATTTTTTGAAGACTCTCTTCGCATTAAAGGGCTTTTGTGCAAAATTTATAAATTAAAAAACAGTAACCTCGCCTTTCCGTGTCCAACTATGTATAGATTCGGTGTGCTTCACCTCACCTTCCCCACTAAATTCCGAAAATACTCTACCATCATTTGATTCATTTCCATAGCGCCCAATTTTGTCAACTCCATGTGTAGAAGTAGCAACAAACCCATCAATCAAACATATAAACTTTCCGATCCCCCAAATAAATGGAAGCTTGGTGGGACCCATCAGTGTGGTCGGAGTTCCTGACCGGAATGCTAAAGCCAGCGCTTTCGATGGCGGTGGTGGGGATGGCGGTGTGTCTTTCTTTTTCTCAGAAGCTGAATTTGGAGGGGGAGATGGTTTATGCCGTTGTCAGAGCTTTTTTGCAACTATCAGCTATTGGATTTGTGCTTGAATTCATTTTCAATCAGAAGAACGCTGCGTGGATCGTTCTTGCTTACTTGTTTATGGTAAGTCTTCTCATCTTTATTGTTAAGTTTTGGTAATATCGATGCAGTCTAGCTTGATTTGCTATTTTGTATTGAAGTTATTTGAATGGTAGATGTTTGTTTTAACTTTTAACCGGTTTGTTCAGATTTCAAGGAAATTTATATGCTATCTTCAAGCGACACTAGATCGATCTAAGTTTTTTCGTTTTTTCCCCCTTCTTTACTTAGTGCCACATCCTACTAAAAAACTTTTTAATTTCATTTGGTAGCTATTAATTAACGAAAAAAAATAAAATAAAAAATTTAGCCTTTGGTCTAGTACTAAATTGGACCAGATACATAAACTTTTATGCCATACAAAACGTGAAGCTTATTTATATAGGTGTAATCATGTAACATTAGAACTTGATAGATAGCCATTGACAGCAATCTTAATTCGAAGCAACATAATGAAGAAGTACTAGCTAATGGTGAATTAGGTGTTGTGAGCTAATACAAAACTTCTGATATATGTTTCTTCATGCTAGAATGCTTAAATATGATATTAAGTTAGAAGATAAATTTGTACTCCATAATATGCTGCATTACTCTACATTTCGTCAAGCAAAATCATCCATCATGGATAAACCAAATATTTAAGCTATTACCAAAAACTGCATGTTCTACAATCGAACAACACTTGCTTGCATATGCAACAAATGACACTTTGAAAGATGGATCTTTTTTGTTCCCCTGCTTAGTATTATATGCAGATGAATTATTTGTGTCGTTGGGTTTTGCAGTTTGTTCCCGTCTATCTCATTTTAATGTCCTATCAGATGATTTAAATGGCATATATAAACATGATTATTAGATTGATAGCACTTTTATGTTGGAAACATCTTAGCATAGATGTAATATTGCAACTATACTGATATTCAGTGACAGCAATCTTTGAAGCAACATATCAAGATACCAGATAACGGTGAATTAGATGTTATCACTTATTAGTACAAGGGTCTGAGAAATAATTATACATCTCAAAACATAATAGTAAGATTGACTTCAAATCAAGGTTTAAGGTATCGTTTAATTTCGGGTGTCTCATATCGGTACCGACTAACGTCGAGTGGAAAGTAGGGTTTAAATTCGGTTTCGGCAATCATTAAAAAAACCGTAATCATCAACATAACCCTAAATCAAAGGAATTGACATAGTAAGCACGAGATCTGAAAGAAAAAGGCAAACCAATTCGAATAAAGTTCGATCAGCAATAGATTTTGTCGAATGTGATTATACAGTAAAAGATTCGATTTTCCATCTATAAATTAAGTCGAAACCGATGTAAGAAATCATAAAAATACAGCAGCTTGTTCGACAACGTTATCTTGTCCGACGGATCTTCAAACAGCAGTAGCGAGTTGTGCGGCGACGAAGGCGAGTTGTGCGGCGATGGCGTCGTCGAACTAGGTAGTGAGCTTTTTTTTATTTGCGATCTTTTCCTATGTTGAGTTTTATTTTTTTGTTGGCTTTGGAACTGCTGTGCTATGGTGAGTGAATAAGTAATTAAAGTACAGAGGCTTAAGTTTTTGTACTTTTTTTTGGGCTATAAGTAGAGAGGCTTAAGTAATTAAAGTTGCAATTCTCATGAGCTAGAGAGGGTCTTACGTATTTATAGCCTTTAATTTAATGCATTTACGTTCGACATTTAATACTTGTGTAAATATATTAGTGTAAACTCTAATTTAATTTGGATTGAATTTTGTTAGGATTGTGTAAACTCTAATTTAATTTAGCTTTGTGTAGTTTAATCTAGTGCAATTTTAATATAAGTTTGTTTAAATATTGTTCACAATCTCAGGTAGACTATGAATAATCAAACAAACGCTACAGAAATCGGTTGGAATTATGGTACCCCAATCGATGCCAATGTTCGAAAAATAAAATGTAGTTTCTGTAATAAGCAAATCAATGGTGGCGGTATAACACGTCTGAAGGAACATTTGACAGGCGTAGGCGGCAATGTAATAGCATGTCCAAAGATTGCTCAAGATGTTAAAAAACTTGTACAGGCTCATATTGTTGGGAAGAAAAACGACCGTAATAAAGGAAACCAGGGGAGCAACATGTACAAGAAGAATTGATGAGTAGACCTCAACAACACGAATCAAACAGTGAAGATGATGAAAACAAAGACGATAGTGATGTTCGTCGTGCCGTGCCGGAAAGCAGAGATACATTTAGAGAATAGGAGATGCAAAGATCTCACAGACAGTTTTAGTCAATCAGAGCGGAACGTACGTAGTAAATGTACGAGACTAAAGGGTGATTTTGAAATTCGCACTGCTGCAAGGATCGATTCATACATGCCAAAAAGGAAGCAGTTCTCAACTTTCTATTAAATCTGCAATAAAGGCATTAAAAATGCTAAAAGGCACACATGTCGCGCAATTGCTAAATACTTTTACTTTAATCATATTTCAAATAATGTTGTAAATAGTCCTTATTATGCAATGATGGTTGATGCGATTGCGGAATGCGGTCGTGGAATAGATCCACCTACCGCATATGAATTATCACATACATATTTGAAAATGGAAGTAAAAGAAGTTCGATCGTATATTACAACTTTTCATAATTTCTTCGATGAATATGGTTGTATGTTGATGTGTGATGGTTGGAGTACTCAGAATTGATGAAAAATTATAAATTTTCTTGTGTGCTCCACACATTGAATGATATTCTTCAAATCTGAAGATGCTACTAATGAATTTCAAAGTGGATAATATATATGCAGATTGATGAACGAAGCTGTAAAGTCAATTGGAGAAAATAAAGTAGTGCAGGTGGTGACATATAATGAGGTTAACTACAAAAATGGCGGTCAATTGTTGATGGAAAAAAGAAAATATTTATACTGAACACCATGTGCAGCAAATTGCATGGTCTGATCTTAGAAGACATCTCAAAAGAACCAAAGGTAACAATTATCATCTTAAATTGTCAATTAATAACGATATTCATATACAATCATGGTTGATTACTTTCCATAATGAGAAAAGAGACAAATGACAAAGAATTTGTTAGACCGGCAGTGTCTAGATTCTCTATTTATAAACACAAAAATGACTTGAGAAGAATGATTGTTACGAGGAAATGAGCATCTAAAATGGATAGACTCGCTGTTAAGGACAAAAAACAACAATCAATGTCTCTGATATGATTTACAATTGTATTTTTTAGACTGCCGCTGCTTCCATCATTTTTGTATTTGAGCCACTAGTCAAAGTTTTAAGAATGGTAGATAGCGACGATAAACCAGATATGAGCTATCTTTATGAAGCGATGGTTCTCGCGAAAGAGTCAATTAGGAAAAACGTTGGTTCAAGACAATCAAAAAAATGGTGGGACATTATAGATAAAAGATGGAAAAAACAACCGCACCGACCAATTCACACCGCAGATATTTTAAATTATTACTTTAAAATGGTCAAAATTCATAACATTCATGTTTACACTGTTTAAAATATAGGTTATTTTCTTAATCCTATCATTCAACATAGTGATGTGGTAAATGATAGCGCAATATTAAACATATCTAACAACGTCATTGAAAGAATAATCTCAGACATATTGACACAAATCGAGATTGAAGAAGAGGTAAATTACATTAAATATTTTATTTAAAACATAGATCCAATATTTAATTTTTACATCCACGTGTGGACCATAACAGAATGAAAGTTGACGCATTTGACTATTCAAAAGAAAAAACAGCTATAAATACTTGTTTTCCTACTCAGTGGTGGTCAATAATTGAAAGTGAGGATGCTTCAAATCTAACACGCTTAAGTACGACGGTTTTTTTTCAAGCTGTGAAAGAAATTTGACTATATTTTTCATGATTCACACTAAATATAGAAATAGAATCAAAATAGAAAATCTAGAAAAATTAGTGTATGTACATTACAATATGAGATTACGAGCAAAGAATGTTAAACATCGTGATACAAATGATCAAATTGATTGACCTGAACTATGTATTTCACGAGAAGGATCCATTAGGAGAATGGACTATTGAAGTTGAATCATGGTTGCTTGACGACGATCCTTTGATGATTAATATAATGAATGATGTCGTTGCTGCAGTGGATGACATACTTGCACGAATAACAAATCAAAGCACTGAAAATAGTACTGACTCCTCAAATGACGATCATGGCAATACTGATGGTAACGGTACCGGTTTAGCGAGTAATTATGGCGTTGGATCTAATGATGGTGGCGGCTCGCATAGACCAACTATATCCTATGTGAGAAGAAGATGCGTGATGGACAATCGTGACAGAAGAGACAGTAATTTGAATGTTGAATATGGACAACAACAAAATTACAATTATGCTAATAATCCATATACTTTAAATGATCCACTTAACCACATACAATCTACTTCTGACTACACTGGAGGGAATTATTATCACGGAACAAACACGACATATAATAGTGATATATCAAACGATCAAAATAGTCAAACTATATATATAATACAGAATGACGAACCTTTCTCATTTGATAACATGTTGGCAACGTTTCTAGGTGCATGACAAATACAGTATGGTTATCCACCATACCATATACGACACAAGTGGATGAAGAAAATTATGAGAACAATACATGTACAGCTTCAACAAATAGTTTTTAGATGTAGTAAATTTATGATGTATGTTGTATTCTATTTCTTTATAGGCTATATTTTATATTTTATTTATCATTATTACAAGTTTATTAACGAACTATTGAAAATAGAAATCTGGACCGAAACCGAAACAAAATCGAAACTTTCAAATTTTACGAAATCATCTGAAACTATCAAAATTTCGAATGAGCGAAACCGAGAGCGAAACCGAATTCTCGAACCCTGCTTCAAATATATGCTCATGTTCAATTGTCCATAGTGACCATAAGTGTAAAACAAGTGTATATACTTTTGATCTTGCTTATACCCTCGTATATTTGTCTTGAAGTTACACACCTTACGACGTCCTAAATGAAAGGGGATTAAACCTGTAATTAGAATTCACTATTTTTACTTTGTTCGTCTAAAAGCGTAACCGATGGAGTTATCGAAATTTCCATGGAGCCACCTTCAGATTGTAGTTCAAATAAGAAAATGTTGTTATATATGACAAATGTCATGTACATAAATGTATACTTATATCGTGGTCCTCAAAATTCAAAGGCACCTTTAAGTAACAATATATTGTACACGTTATGTCTTCACCATCATTATGACACCTAGACATTTAGAGCTTGGTCAAAAGTCAAATCTCCAATATTGTTTGTAATTAATTTCAAAATTGAATTTCAAAATCACATGCTTCAATTTGATAACGATTATCGATTAACCGAATTGCTATGACTATAGATTTTGACTTGATTTTTTATTAAGTAACACTAACCTTCTATATTGAAGGAGACGAAACATCTCTTGAGTGGTGTTTCATTTCATGTGTCTTAACACATACCCAGCCGTGACCGTAATGTGAAAAAAATATCATGCAATTGACCGTAGTCAAAGTAAAGTCTTTGCACATTTGTATATTATGTATGAATATATATGCTTATTTATATACTCATCCATTAGTCTAATACATGTACACATATATGTATGAAATATAACTTTGTATGTGTGTATTTATTTATGAATCAAAATTATATGTATAATAATTATGGCTTTACCTTTTAATGATGACTAGTTACCCGTTACCACACGTCGGATTGTTAGAATGACCTTCTTGAAACCACGTTTCAACTTCCAAAATTATTTGAAAGGTGATTTTGCAAGAATAATTTAGTTTGAAAATGAAGAAGATGCGAATAGTATGGATTTATAGGATTTCTTCATTAGTTTAAGGGAGGTTCCATTAAAATGCCATTAACTTGTGCATTAATCAACAATTAATCCATGCACACATTTTTTTTTACTCTACACCTCCGTACCCCATTATCATGATTGGCTATGCAAGCATACTAACATTTTATTGGACCACCAAAGGATGAATAATTATTTAATTAATTGCAAGTATGTTTGAATTTAAACATTTTTATATAGCAATTTATACACTTAATTTTAGCATCAAGATTATAATCAATTAATTAAATTAACACATAACCATTATGTGCAACATTCTCAATTAGAAAAGGAGAGTAATATTTTATCCAAGCAGAGCACTCATTTGATATCTCGGAAGTTCGAATCCATGATCTCTATAAGGTCAATGTAGAACGTCATACCACTTACCACTTGAATTTGTTGTTCTTTCCTAATTTTTATTTATAACAAATATGAATTATTTTATTAGATTAATTTCGAACAAAATTTTATTTTATGTGATTCTTAGGTTTGAACTCAGCTCTCAGTAATCTTTAATCAGTTTAAATATTAAACTCTGTACGAACTTTGCCGAAGTACAATAGTGGATACAAATTCAAGCGCTTATCAATCATCTAGGTGAAGTTCTAATTCTAATCATTTTCAAAACGACATCTTTAAGGAATGATATGTTGTGTATGTGTAACGACCCGAAATTTTGGGTCGCTAAATTTGAACATTTAATTCATTTTAAATGATTAATATGAGTTTCGAATTGATTTTGAAACTAAAAAAAAGAATTGGTTTAAATTAAGGTAACAAGTTAGAATTTCTAATATGGACATTCAATTTGAAATTGAATAGTAATAATTAATATTGGACTGAGGATAAATTGGGAATCTAGATGTAAATAGAGATAGTGATGGTTCTAGGATTTATTTTTAGCCTATTTGGTCATTAAAAGTGTGGTTGGATTTTTAGATGGATTTAAAAGTAATAAGTTATTATTGGGAATTTTATATTAATTTAATAATGGATTTAATATTATTAAAATGCAATTTAATCGGATTTTGGTCTGGAATGAGCCAGAATGATTTTTAATGTGATTATAAATTTTATGTAATTTATTATTAAGTTAGTAAAATTTTAAAAGTAAAATTTTAAGCGTTTTCGACAATTTTGAAAATCGCTCGATTTAATAGACGAGTTAAAATAGCCTTTCGGTGGCACAGTCTCGGAATTCGACGAAACCAGTTCCATTGGATCCGTAATAGTTAGTTATTATCGGATTTCAATTTTCGTAGCAATCGGAGTTGTCGTTTGACCGTGGCAGATCGAAACGCATCGAAATCGTTTTAATCGGTTTAAATTAAAATTGATCGTTTAATTCCGTAACTCGCACATGCAATCAAATTAGCTTCCGGAGCTTGTTCCATTGTGTCTGGAACGCGGAAAAACCTTAGAAACGCCTGTCGGCACGTGTGAATTGGAGTGTTTGTAAACGCTAGTTAAAACTGGATTTAATATTAAATTAATATATATATATATATACACGTATATATTCACGCAAATCAGCGCAAACCCTAAACCATTTTCATGGCCGAAAATTCATTTTGTTTCCCCTCGAAAATCTCTTGATGCGTGCTCTAATTCCTGAAACTCTCTAAAGGAAGGTCGTAGATCATGGAGAGCTCTAGCCATCCAACGGTGGATCTTGAGCGTTGTTGCCGTATGGAGCCAGAATATGGGTCGAAGTCGCCGCCGTTCGCACGCGTTTTCAGGTGAGAGGGGGGTGCCGAGTTCATCCATATTTGGGTCGAGCATGGAGGACGTGGTGAGCTTCATAGTGATGGCCTCCGATCGAGATGGATGGCTCTGTGGTGGTCGCGTGTGTAAACCCTAGATCTCGTTTTTGGGTTCGGCCTTGCACTGGAACGAACGACGTGAGGGAGAAAGCTTTTGAACGACCGTGATTTTCTCTATGGTATTGAACGGTTGAGGGTAAAGGAAATTATAATAAAAGAAATTGTTTTATTAAAATTTATTTACAACCTTTGAAAATGAATATCTCTTACATGTATTGTCAGAATTCAATGAAACAAGAGGTGACAGAATCGCAGCAACGCGCTCTACGCTGCAGCGTAGGTCCAGTGACGATCAAAGCCAGTGGAAATTTTTGATTAAATCGAACGACTCGGTTTAATTTAAAATTTCAAACGCTCACCGAAACTCAATGTGAGTTATTCTCACTCACATCTGGATGCTAGTTAATTTAAATAGTAAATATTTAAATATCTGTGTGATTGGTTGAATATAATTGTTGTTATCAGTCTGGATTGATATTTATATACATGATGTGCTAATATTTGTTGATGCAGGTAAACAGGTTGGAGAGATCCAACTGGATTCCTCACAATATAGGAATTATTTTTATATAATTGATGATGTATCTCATTCATATTCTGTGTTAGCTAAATTTAGAATTCAGTATGTCGTGAGATAGTTTAATAAACAACAATCTGGAATATTCAATAGAAATAAAATAAATTGGGGTTTTAAAGAAATTATTGAATTATGAATTTAAGGGATAAAATTTGGAATTTGGTTTGAATGAAGAATGGAAACTTGTAAATTTGGGATTATAAATGAAGTGGAAAATTTATCAGTTGATAAACAGAAAGTATGGATTTCTAGTGATAAATTCTATAAGAAGTTATAAATTGTTGTAAAATAACGATGGGGTTATTTGATAATGTATAATGTTTTCCTGGAAATTTAAAAATGTTTTAAAGAAGCTTTTCAAAATATAAATTAGCAAAAATATAAATTAGCAGTGTAAATGTATATTAGAATATTTTAGAAATACTATTTTAAACCGTTGAAATTTAAGTAAGTGTTTATTTAAGTGATTTCTTAAGTATGATTTTCATTAACTAAATTTATAATAGTTTTATTTAAAAATATTTTAAGCCTATACTTTGGAAGTGAATTTCCGGAAATGGAAAGTGTGTTTAAAACTTCAAAGGGAGTTTATTTTATGCATGGCGACAAATTTACAATAATTAAACATAAATCTGAACTGAAATCAATCGACAAAATTTATAAGAAGGATTTTTCTGGGTTGTTGAGTGGAAATGAGTTTCCCTGGAAAACAAAATTCGAGTTTATACAGATTTTATTAAAAGAAAGTTTAAAGTTCAAACTTGTTTAAAAGAGTGTTTTGAATTTTTTTATTTAAAGTAACTAATTAATAAATTAGCAATAGTGATTATTTGCGATTACATTAGTAATTATTTTTATAAATGGTTTTATTTAAAGGCTAGTTTTGACCTAAGTTATTTGAAATTAGTATTAGTCCTTTTACAACTCTACTTTTAAATTTAGTTTAACAAAATCCTTATTTACAATCAAAGTTTATATCATAATAAATAGTTTTATTTACATATTTGAAATTATATTTTTGAGTAATAACTAGAAGTAAATTTACATATTTTAAAGTATATTTCAGTATAAAATGTTTTAACGGTTTTAAACCTAAATTGTTTTGAACTTGGTTATTTCCAATGGGAATAATGGTAAAGAATTTACCTTGTAAAGGAAGAGATTTGGAAATTGTTTTCAAATGATCTTTGAAAATTTGAAAATATATCTTGTAAGAGATATTTGAGGAAAATAAATAATTGGGAATTATTTATTGTGAGATGGATGTTTTGTGAATGTTAATTGATAGTTAAATCACCGACTATCAATATTGGACAAATGCGTTGATCATTTCGAAGAGACCGGGATCGAGATTTATTTTTCGAAAACCACTTCGATCCGGTTTGTACGTTTCGTGAAACGTGTTCGGAGTCGAAGATGGAGCAGTGAAGTGCAAGGGCTAGTCGCTACTAATCCTGAGGATATTTCCAAAATGGATGTAGTAGGAATAGTGCCTTCGGTTCCGTTCGAACCCGGGACAGACTTGTATGAATGAATGCTTGCGAAACATCGTCAGGTGGACGTTGGACATTCTAAGGGATATGTTCTAAAAAGGTAACGCTTAGCCTCAAGCCTCATCAACCGGGAATGACTGAAAATCAGGAGATATGCAGCAAGGTTTCGTGGGTAGCCCCCACTTGAGTGTAAGGTCATCCTTGTCTAGATGTCCCTTTTTATTTCGGCTTAGTGGTGCGGTTGCCGATCCCAACCGCGGGGTGATCTTATTCGGAACTGTCCAGTAAGGGATGAGTCCGGCCTTGTGTTGCAGGGGATCGGGAGTGGTCCTCGGTACGGTGATCTAAGCCCCGTACTGTGACAGGTGGTACCCCAGTGCCTAGTCATTAGTTGAAATCCATTCTCCCTACGAGCCTTTTGCGAGTTTTGTTTGTATTATCCATTTTTGTGGCTAGTAGTTGAAATTTAATAGATGTAACAATTTCGGCTATTTTATAAGTATTTGTATATAGACCCTATTATAATATCAGAGGATTTCTATAAAAAGTGTTTTAGCTATCGTAAGGTAAAAACCCGACATGTTTATTTGTGGCGTGGTCTTACGAGATGCTTTTGTTTTCAAAGGATTTTTGAAACTTTAATAATCAATTTGGATGCATTATTATCAGCTGGTATTCCAGACTGACTCGGGTGTTATTTCATTATAATGCTCGGGTCAGACCGAGTATTATTGTGCAGGACATGATGCTTTGGAGCATGAGAGAAGCTGGGGTCCGAGACGTATTATCCGTATTTATATATATATCCGTTGCTATGATTGTATGGTATGTCTGATTGGTAATTGTGATGTATGAGATACTCTGATGATATGATGTGTAAAACAGATATAGTTTTCATTTTGTGTAAAGATCTATTATTTACTATTGTATTTTATTCCGCTGCGACTGTGAGATTCTGATATTGTTTAGTTCCTTCTTCTTCTATTTCTTCTTCTTTAATCCATAATGGTTCGTATTTCTGTTCCGTTTGAGTTAATTGATGAAGAATAGTGTTGACTCAAGGGGTACAGATTTGCGGGCTGTTACAGTGGTATCAGAGCTTAGGTTGGCGACAACCTAGGCTTTGGTGGGGGAAATTACTCATTAGATATAGAGTCAATAGTACTCTACAATGAGTTGCGTGTAATAATAGATATGAGAGCGTATTTGTTAGTGCATATAAAAATGTTTTTATACTGTGTTGACTTATTGGTTGAGTGTTTATGAATTCTGGTCGGTGCGGGAAGTACAACCGTATCGATAGGGGTTTCTAAACTCTTAAACAGGATAAACCGACATAGTATTGTTTTTAAAGTGGATAAATGAAATAATTTTACCCAAAAGTATATTTTGATATAAAAAAATTTCTGAAAATATTATATATTTGGATGATTGGTTGTTAATAGTATAATCAAATAAGAATCTAAAATTTAAGCTAAAATTCCAAATGGTTATTATAATCAAATAAATTCTACGAGTATAAATTATATAAATTCCAAATGGTAATAATCAAATAAATTCTATGAGTATAAATTATATAAAGGAAGAATAACTAAATTTAAATTAAACCAGAATTTAAATCCCGAAAGTTTTGGAAAGGATTTTAAATGTAATGAAAACAAAAGTTTGGAAATTTAAAATCCTGGGAAAGTTTGAAATGTTTGCTAAAGTGTTTGAAGGCAATGTTGGAATATTATTTTGGAAAGTATTTTTGAATGAAAACTGTTTTGAAATGAATTTGGGAAAGTAAGAAGCATTGAACTCACTTCAGTCGCTGGAAAATAATCCTGATGACGCTGGTCACATCATTAGAATTCATTTTCGAGTTTCTAAAGTGATGTATTGCTACCAAAATGGTTGGTTATGATATTGTTTGGATTTGTTGGGTATGCCAGTTGTTTTGGAAATTTCAAGGGAGGAAATTTGTTTGGTATAAACAAGTTGTTTTGGAAAATCTGAAGATTTGATTGATATACCAAATGGGTATGAATTGATTATTATTTCAAAATGACTTTGGAATAAAACTGGGTAATTGAATTCTGGAACATTCTATTTAAATGGTGTGTAAAGGTAAAATGCATCAACTAATGAACTTATTTTGGTAAAGTTGATGCTAATAAGAAGGAAATGTAAATTTTAATCTTGGAATTAAAATTTAACTTGAGTAAATGGAAGTGAATAAAATATATTGAAGGGAATAGGAAATTTGAATTTAACTTGGGATAAGTTAAATAAATCGGGTTTAGAATTAAATTGATATGGATTAAATTGAAATTTTAGAAATTCCATTTAAAATGTGAAAGACGAAGAGAATCAACTATTGAACTTGAAGTTGGTTAAAATAAGAACAGGGGTTGATATTAATAAGGAAGGGAAATGAAATTTTATCCTGTAATGTGAATTTAATTTGAGCATATGAAGGTAAATAAAATATATTTGAATTTAATTTAAGATAAGTTAAATAAAAGTGGTAATGAAAATTGAATTAAAATTTAATGATTGAATTGAATTGAATGTAAGTTGAATGTAAAATGGTTATAGTTGTGAGTTATAATTATATAATGAAAACTTATATCCTTAAGCTATTTCTATAATTTGAAATTGCAATTATGAAATGGAAGCGACTAAGATGGGTGATATGGAGTTTTAAAATAAATAAGTTGGGAAACTTATGAATAGAAATGGAATTGTAAATTCATAATGGGAAGAGTTGAAATGGTATGGTGGATTTAAATTTAATCTTAAATGAAATGTGAATTGAGATAAGGTAAAGTGAGAGATAAAAGATGTGAATGAACTTAAGTCAGTAAATAAGGTTTGAACTTGTATATGGAAAATTTAAAATTTGAATTGAATTGGATTTAACTTCAATTGAATAAAATTGAGATGGATTTGGATTTAATTAAAAACAAGATTCAATTGTGTTATGAATAGAAATGAATGGAATTTAATTCTTATTTTAAATAGTATAGGAAAGGGTATGAATGTGGGTTGGTTAAATAAAAATTGGTTGAACTTAAATTAAATTTGGAAAAGAATTAAATTGAAAGAAAATATAAATTAGTTGAAATGTTATTGATTAATTGAATTCTCACCCAACTAAATCCCAAGGAACAGTTGAAACTAAATTTAGTGTAAGCCAAATTAAATGGTGGATAATTAAAAGTTGGAAGTGTGAAATATGGAATTGGTTTATAATAGTGATGATTTGTAGTGACCTTATTATTAATAAAAGATTTAATTATTGAATATGAACTAGAATTTGGTGAATATACTAATTTGAAATTGACATTTGATAGAATGTATAAGCTAGTTGGATTAAAATTTGTAAATGGTTTGATTGGGTAAGAATCAATTAAAATGGAAATAAATTGAGATATTATGGAATTGAAATCATTTAAGAATATGGTGAGATGGTTATGGTTAAGCTTATGAAATAGCTTTAAATGAAATTTGTTTAGAAAATAAAATTGGAATGCAAGTAAATGGATTGGAATTGATTTGGATGAGAATCAAATGAAAATAAAATAAAATTGATATAAGAAGATAATGAAAATTGGAAGAACTTAAGCAAATTGAATGGTGTTGTCTTGGATAAATTTTGTTAGGTAATAGGCATTGAAATGCAAGTGGAGAGAATTTTAATTAATTTTTGTGATAAATTAAAGATGTATGAGTTGTAAATAATATAGAATGTGATGTTATTAATTTAAACTTAAGTGGTGATTATTTGCTTGAATGACATAAAAATTTGCATAAGAATTGGTTGTTTTGTTGCATTCGGAATTGTGTTGGTTTAAAGAAGCAAATGGATCATAAAAGTAATACAAATACTCCAAATTTAAAGTAAAATTTGATTGTGAATAAAATTGGGAATTAGATTGAAGTAAATTGATGTAAGTAAGGCCTATAAACCGATTTGTTGTGAATATGAGTTTAATTGGTGCAAAGATGAATTGGTTAGGGAAAATATGAATGGTATATAGTAAACTTAAATGTAAATTATTCAAGTGAAATAAAATGAAGTTTGTTTATGGATAAATTGGAATGGGTTAAATCTTGGTAAGTGGATTTGTGTATAAATGTAAGTGAGTTATCATAGAAATGCAAATGTAACAAATTGAAATGAAATTTGCTTGGTGAATCAATTCGAAAATGGGGTAGAATATGAATGGAACATAGCAAAACTTGTATATGAAATCCTTTGTGTAAAATAACTTGGAGTTCGGCATTAGAAAAGGAACTTTGTATATGCTTTAAAATATGATTTACTTATGAAATTATGCAAAGTGTTGTTTGGGATGTAAATAGATATGTTTGGCTTACATTTATATTGGAAATGTTGTTAAAATGTTCATATCTTTAAAAACTGATGAGTTTTGTTGAGTAAGTACAGGTACGGAAGGCGATCGATAGAGTTGGAGCGCGTTTACGCATTATATATTAGCCGCTTACTTTAAAAATTTGCTAAAAAGGTACGCCTACGCATATATAATTGGGAAATGATATATATATTATGATATATTTTGGTTTCCGACCGTGTGGGTCGATGTATATATATTTATCTGTATCGCGATATCGCGAAAGCTCCTCCGTACATGGGAGACTCTGCCAAAATTTTCCGAAAATTTTGGGAGTTAGAAATTTTTTGGGATTTTGAAAAAATTTAATTAACTTGGGAAGTTATTTTTGAAATAATGTTGAAACAAAAGCTTTTGAATGTAAATGAAGCAAATGAGTTTGGATTTGAGCTAAGGGTTTTGGGAAGTGTATATAAGTTTTAACTAAAGAAGTTTGGGTTAAGTTAATGAGTGTAGGAGCATTTGTTTCATTAGCGACAAGTCGATTTCAAATAACAACTGAAACTAAAGGATTTTGGAATAGAAATTGAAACTAGCCGTTTCAATTTGAAACTAAAGAGTTTAGGCAAGGTGAATTTGGATTTTCACCAAGTAAGTTGCGTAAGTAAGTGGGTTTAGAAGTATTTTCTACCCTAGCAAATTTCGGAGACGAAATTTTTATAAGGGGGAAGGAATATAATGACCCGGAATTTTGGGTCGCTAAATTTGAACATTTAATTCATTTTAAATGATTAATATGGGTTTCGGATTGATTTTGAAACTAAAAAAAATTGGTTTAAATTAAGGTAACAAGTTAGAATTTCTAACGTGGACATTCAATTTGAAATTGAATAGTAATAATTAACATTGGACTGAGGATAAATTGGGAATCTAGATGTAAATGGAGATAGTGATGGTTTTAGGATTTATTTTTAGCCTATTTGGTCATTAAAAGTGTGGTTGGATTTTTAGATGGATTTAAAAGTTAATGAGTTATTATTGGAAATTTTATATTAATTTAATAATGGATTTAATATTATTAAAATGCAATTTAATCGGATTTTGGTCTGGAATGAGCCAGAATGATTTTTAATGTGATTATAAATTTTATGTAATTTATTATTAAGTTAGTAAAATTTTAAAAGTAAAATTTTAAGCGTTTTCGACAATTTTGAAAATCGCTCGATTTAATAGACGAGTTAAAATAGCCTTTCGGTGGCACGGTCTCGGAATTCGACGAAACCAGTTCCATTGGATCCGTAATAGTTAGTTATTATCGGATTCAATTTTCGTAGCAATCAGAGTTGTCGTTTGACCATGGCAGCTCGAAACGCATCGAAATCGTTTTAATCGGTTTAAATTAAAATTGATCGTTTAATTCCGTAACTCGCACATGCAATCAAATTAGCTTTCGGAGCTTGTTCCATTATGTCCGGAACGCGGAAAAACTTTAGAAACGCCCGTCGGCACGTGTGAATTGGAGTGTGTTTGTAAACGCTAGTTAAAACTGGATTTAATATTAAATTAATATATATATATATATATATATATATGTATGTATGTATGTATGTATGTACGTATGTATTCACGCAAATCAGCCCAAACCCTAAACCATTTTCACCGGCCGCCACTTATTCATTTTCATGGCCGAAAATTCATTTTGTTTCCCCTCGAAAATCTCTTGATCCGTGCTCTAATTTCTGAAACTCTCTAAAGGAAGGTCGTAGATCATGGAGAGCTCTAGCCATGCAACGGTGGATCTTGAGCGTTGTCGCCGTATGGAGCCAGAATATGGGTCGAAGTCGCCGCCGTTCGCACGCGTTTTCAGGTGAGAGGAGGGAGCCGAGTTCCACCATATTTGGGTCGAGCATGGAGGACGTGGTGAGCTTCATAGTGATGGCCTCCGATCGAGATGGATGGCTCTGTGGTGGTCGCGTGTGTAAACCCTAGAACTCGTTTTTGGGTTCGGCCTTGCACTGGAACGAACGACGTGAGGGAGAAAGCTTTTGAACGGCCGTGATTTTCTCTATGGTATTGAACGGTTGAGGGTAAAGGAAATTATAATAAAAGAAATTGTTTTATTAAAATTTATTTACAACCTTTGAAAATGAATATCTCTTACATGTATTGTCAGAATTCAATGAAACAAGAGGCGACAGAATCGCAGCAACGCGCTCTACGCTGCAGCGCAGGTCCAGTGACGATCGAAGCCAGTGGAAATTTTTGATTAAATCGAACGACTCGGTTTAATTTAAAATTTCAAACGCTCACCGAAACTCAATGTGAGTTATTCTCACTCACATCTGGATGCTAGTTAATTTAAATAGTAAATATTTAAATATCTGTGTGATTGGTTGAATATAATTGTTGTTATCAGTCTGGATTGATATTTATATACATGATGTGCTAATATTTGTTGATGCAGGGAAACAGGTTGGAGGGATTCAACTGGATTCCTCACAATATAGGAATTATTTGTATATAATTGATGATGTATCTCATTCATATTCTGTGTTAGCTAAATTTAGAATTCAATATGTCGTGAGATAGTTTAATAAACAACAATCTGGAATATTCAATAGAAATAAATTGGGTTTTTAAAGAAATTATTGAATAAAGAATTTAAGGGATAAAATTTGGAATTTGGTTTGAATGAAGAATGGAAACTTGTAAATTTGGGATTATAAATGAAGTGGAAAATTTATCAGTTGATAAACAGAAAGTATGGATTTCTAGTGATAAATTCTATAAGAAGTTATAAATTATTGTAAAATAACGATGGGGTTATTTGATAATATATAATGTTTTCCTGGAAATTTAAAAATGTTTTAAAGAAGCTTTTCAAAATATAAATTAGCAAAAATATAAATTACCAGTGTAAATGTATATTAGAATATTTTAGAAATATTATTTTAAACCGTTGAAATTTAAGTAAGTGTTTATTTAAGTGATTTCTTAAGTATGATTTTCATTAACTAAATTTATAATAGTTTTATTTAAAAATATTTTAAGCCTATACTTTGGAAGTGAATTTCCAGAAATGGAAAGTGTGTTTAAAACTTCAAAGGGAGTTTATTTTATGCATGGCAACAAATTTACAATAATTAAACATAAATCTGAATTGAAATCAATCGACAGAATTTATAAGAAGGATTTTTCTGGGTTGTTGAGTGGAAATGAGTTTCCCTGGAAAACCAAATTCGAGTTTTAAACAGATTTTATTAAAAGAAAGTTTAAAGTTCAAACTTGTTTAAAAGAGTGTTTTGAATTTTTTTATTTAAAGTAACTAATTAATAAATTAGCAATAGTGATTATTTGCGATTACATTAGTAATTATTTTTATAAATGGTTTTATTTAAAGGCTAGTTTTGACCTAAGTTATTTGAAATTAGTATTAGTCCTTTTACAACTCTACTTTTAAATTTAGTTTAACAAAACCCTTATTTACAATCAAAGTTTATATCATAATAAATAGTTTTATTTACATATTTGAAATTATATTTTTGAGTAATAACTAGAAGTAAATTTACATATTTTAAAGTATATTTCAGTATAAAATGTTTTAGCGGTTTTAAACCTAAATTGTTTTGAACTTGGTTATTTCCAATGGGAATAAATGGTAAAGAATTTACCTTGTAAAGTAAGAGATTTGGAAATTGTTTTCAAATGAGCTTTGAAAATTTAAAAATATATCTTGTAAGAGATATTTGAGGAAAATAAATAATTGGGAATTATTTATTGTGAGATGGATGTTATGTGAATGTTAATTGATAGTTAAATCACCGACTATCAATATTGGACAAATGCGTTGATCGTTTCGAAGAGAGCGGGATCGAGATTTATTTCTCGAAAACCACTTCGATCCGGTTTGTACGTTTCGTGAAACGTGTTCGGAGTCGAAGATGGAGCAGTGAAGTGCAAGGGCTAGTCGCTACTAATCCTGAGGATATTTTCAAGATGGATGTAGTAGGAATAGTGCCTTCGGTTCCGTTCGAACACGGGACGGACTTGTATGGATGAATGCTTGCGAAACATCCTTAGGTAGACGATGGACATTCTAAGGGATATGTTCTAAAAAGGTAACGTTTTGCCTCAAGTCTCATCAACCGGGAATGACTGAAAATCAGGGGATATGCAGCAAGGCTTCGTGGGTAGCCTCCACTTGAAAGTAAGGTCATCCCCGTCTAGATGTCTCTTTTTATTTCGGCTTAGTGGTGCGGTTGCCGATCCCAACCGCGGGGTGATCTTATTCGGAACTGTCCAGTAAGGGATGAGTCCGGCCTTGTGTTGCAGGGGATCGGGAGTGATTCTCGGTACGGTGATCTAGGCCGCGTACTGTGACAGGTGGTACCCCAGTGCCTAGTCATTAGTTGAAATCCATTCTCCCTACGAGCTTTTTACGAGTTTTGTCTGTATTACCCACTTTTGTGGCTAGTAGCTGGAATTTAATAGATGTAACAATTTCGGCTATTTTATAAGTATTTGTATATAGACCCTATTATAATATCAGAGGATTTCTATAAAAAGTGTTTTAGCTGTCGTAAGGTAAAAACCCGACATGTTTATTTGTGGCGTGGTCTTACGAGATGCTTTTGTTTTCAAAGGATTTTTGAAACTTTAATAATCAATTTGGATGCATTATTATCAGTTGGTATTCCAGACTGACTCGGGTGTTATTTCATTATAATGCTCGGGTCAGACCGAGTATTATTGTGCAGGACATGATGCTTTGGAGCAGGAGAGAAGCTGGGGTCCGATACGTATTATCCGTATTTATATATATATATATATATTCGCTGCTATGATTGTATGGTATGTCTGATTGGTAATTGTGATGTATGAGATACTCTGATGATATGATGTGTAAAACAGATATAGTTTTCATTTTGTGTAAAGATCTATTATTTACTATTATATTTTATTCCGCTGCGACTGTGAGATTCTGATATTGTTTAGTTTTTTCTTCTTCTATCTCTTCTTCTTTAATCCATAATGGTGCGTATTTCTGTTCTGTTTGAGTTAATTGATGAAGAATAGTGTTGACTCAAGGGGTACGGATTTGCGGGCTTTTACAGTATATTATATCTATTCTTCATCACTATGTCACTTATACATCTGGAGCTTGGTCAATAGTCGACATTTCAATAATGTCTGTATTTAATTGTGAAGTTCAACGTTCAAAATCACTTTGTTCAATTATATAACATTCATTAATTAATCAAATCGCTCAGAGACCTTGATTTTGAGTCTAATTTCAATTATGGTGACACTAACCTTTTGTGTTGAGCGAGATGAATAATAAAGTGGTGTTTCATTTCACTCTCCATTATTTGTCGATTTTCCGTTTTTGAAGTACCAAATGACTCATAACATTTAATAATACATGTTTATCGTTATGATCCAGTATTCATGGTTACGGGCTGTTTTGTAACTGCAATTGTTTAAATACTTTATTCTAGGAATTTACATTCGTATGTAAATACTGTACTTTTAACATTACTTATAATATAATAAAACACATACAAAAGAAACAAAAACAAAAGGAATAATTTTATTTTGAACAAAATTTTATTACAAGAGTTAAGGAGGTAATCAAAGTTACAAAATTGCCTCTAAGGCAATACCTTAACTCTATTACCTATAAAGCCGATACATTATGCTCCATAGAAAGCTTTCTAAATTTGGTCCAAAGCGACATCCCCAAACTGAAACCCTAAACAAATACACCAATTACTTTTCATACTATGATCCGTACAAGTCTTTTCCAAATCTGAAAAAATACTATTGACCCAGTACCCAACATCGTGTGTGCTTAATGCAACTATACCGTTTTATAGTGCCTTAGACTAATGCCAATTCCGTAGCATCTGCCACTGCACCAATGACTTATGGCTCCACTATGTGATGAGGAGGAACATCTGATAAACTAAGAAACAACCAAAATTCTTCTTTTAAGGGTAGAAGCGATTAAATGTAAAACCTCGTTTAGCTTCTCATTACCTTGTCTAGCAATTATATACTCATAAAGATTCATATAAGAAATTAAATATAAAATCTCTACAAGAGCAGAGTTTCGTATACATGGAAGGTAGGACCAATGCCATACCTTGATTTTAGTGGTTTATGTTTCTTATTTTTATCCTTTTTATTTGTTTTTAGTCTTTTTGCCATATCTCAATCTTATATTTTGCCCTATTTAGGATCATTTCTTTCCGTATTGTTTGAAATATCTTGCTCAATTATATCTACTTGACATAAAAAAAGTTAATGTGTAAACTCTAGCCTTCTATGATCTTATGAGCTAGCTCCACCACTGCATCTCCAACTACAGTCACTAAACAACACTCTGCAATCATATAGTAGGCCATCCTCTTGTAGAATCTAAGTGGTTTTTAGATTACTGTAACAGGCTAATGATGCTGATGAAACAAATTCAGATTCGGTCATTTGGATTCATTAGACGTTCTATATGACTATGTATGCCTAGGTCCAAAAATGTCTCACGTGTTTGAGAAAATGATGATTCTCCCTAGGCTAACCATAATAAATTTGAATAGAAAGGACCTGGCACCATCGTTTATTTCTAGACTAGGATGAAACCCGTGCTTCGCATACGAGCAGTTGATGAGTTTATAGCGTCAATGGTGAGGTTTGTATGATGATAGTTTACTAAAATACAATATGCAAGTAACGTAAAAAGTTATTTTGCAGGAATATATTTTTTAGGAGAGCAATGAGTATGTTACAATCAAGTTTCGAGAATTCGGTTTCGGCCTCGGCTTCGCTCATTTGAAATTTTGTTAGTATCAGATGATTTCATAAATTTCGAAAGTTTCGGTTTCGGTCCAGATTTCGGTTTTCAGTAATTTGTTAATAAACTTATAATGATGATAAATAAAATGTAAAATATAGTCTATAAAGAAAATATAATACAACATAATTTACTACATTCAAAAATTATTTGTTGGCGCTGTATATGGATTGTTCTCATAATTTTCTTCATCCACTCGTGTCGTATGGTATGGTGGATAACCATACTGTATTTGCACTATACCCAGAAACGCTGCCAACATGTTATCAAACGAGGAGGGTTCGTCATTTTGTGTTATACACGTAGTTTGACCGTTTGGATCGCTTGATATATCAATATTATGTTTCTCATTTGCTCCGTTATAATAATAGCCTCCAGTGTAGTTAGAAGTAGAATGCCTGTGATTAGGTGGATCATTTAAAGTATATGGAGTATTAGCATAATTGTAATTTTGTTTTTGTTCATATTCAACATTCAAATTACTGTCTTTTTTGTCACGATTGCCCATCACACCTCTTCTTCTCACATAGGATATAGTTGGTCTGTGCGAGTCACCACCATCACTAGATCCAACATCATAATTACTCGCTAAACTGATATCGTTACCACAACTATTGCCATGACCGTCATTTAAGGAGCCACTACTATTTTTAGTGCTTTTTTATCGTTACAAAGGATGCACTTTTTTATCCACAATTTTCATTATTTAATATAACTCAAAACTAAACATGCTAGAGAGTTTCTTAGTCGTGCTTAATGCATAACAAAGTAACACATCATACAGTAAACACTAAACATATTATTCATTAAAGTAATATTTGACCTAATAAAATAAATTTGACTCTGAATGGAGACATTAGGTGGACTGAACTGATATATAGTCATTAATATATTAAGTTGTTTCGGTGAATAATACCCAAAGTTAGCACTCCTTGGAAATAAATTAACTAAAACACCGTTTAAAAAATAAGAGCAGTTTTCATACTTCTTTTACTCAAATGAATCACATTGAGCAACAAAACAAAATAAATCAACTCAGGGCACTAATTTGATGTCAAAATAACACGAGACAAGGGATTACGAAGGAAATGAGAAATAGTATTTGCTACTTTGTATTCCGAGATTGAATTTGTCTTGTAAGTTTCTTTTGGCTCTTTTCATTAATTCTATTTTCACATTTATTCTTCTTGGATCCTCTACCGTTTGGATACAACCAATCTTCTAGGGCTTCTAGGCTTCTGTTTCAGAAGTCAATTGAATTTCATGAAGGGTTTTGAGAGAAGATTGTGGACTGATCGATTCAATCGTTGGGAGCCCTAATTTAGATTGTATCATTTTCTTCACTTGCGATTTATTCTCCGTTTCAAATTGGAGATGGGGTGATTCGATTTGAATCCCGATTTAAATCCTACGATTTAATGATTTTTGACCTCCATGCGTGAAAACCCTTCTCAAAAACAAGTTTCATGAAACACTCATTTCAAAATTTCTGGCAAAAATATGCCTTTTAAATTGCATATTAATGCAGACAGAACTGCAAATATTTGCAGTCTAAAATGCAAATATCTACACTTTAAGTTGCGTATTTTTGTAAAATGAAAATTTACAGTCCTGACTGCAAATGTATGGCAGTTTTGGCTGCAAATATATGCACTTTGAAATGCACGTTTTCGCTAGAAAAGTTGGCAGTGCTGTTTTGTGAAACTTTTTGTTGAGAGGGGGATGGAAGTGAATTTTGAAGCTTTTCGAGGGTGTTTGAAAAAAAATGTTCCTAAATGATATGCATAGACTAGACGGAGGTTTAATATGCAGTTTCTGATGTGTGCACCAAGTGATACTCATTTCTTTGATATTGCTAACAGTATTTCTGATGTTTCAAATGCCTATATATGTTAAGGTATCAGTAGCAGGGTATACAGCAGGACAACGTGCAAAACACGTACCTCGAGGAAAGTACATTGCTGGAACATCGATCTTAGCTGGAACATCCGTAACTATGTTCTTACTCGTCATCTTGAATGTGTTCCCCTTCACTCCCCGATACATAATTCCAGTCGCTGGCATGATGGTCGGCAATTCAATGACTGTTACCGGAGTTACCATGAAAAGACTGCGCGAGGATATCAAAATACAAAAGAACTTGGTTAGTTGTTTTTTCTCTTCATAGCCTCCATGATGACCATGCGTCAGTCCCACAAAGCATACTTCAACTAGTTATCAAAGAGATTTCATTTCTCTTGATTAATGTAGAATTTTCACTGAGCAGGTGGAGACAGCCTTAGCGTTAGGCGCAACACCACGACAAGCGACACTTGAACAAGTAAAAAGGTCTCTGGTCATTGCATTGTCTCCAGTATTAGATAATGCAAAAACAGTGGGACTTATATCTCTGCCTGGAGCGATGACCGGACTTATAATGGGAGGGGCATCGCCATTGGAAGCGATTCAGCTGCAGATTGTGGTTATGAATATGTTGATTGGGGCATCCACTGTGAGCAGTATACTGTCTACTTACTTGTGTTGGCCTGCATTTTTCACTAAAGCTTACCAGCTTGAATATACGGTCTTGAGTGAAGACTGATTCTTTTTGTTGTTGGAAATTGTTTGTGATGCTTTGACTGTAAATTAGGCCAAAGTTTTGTATAAAAATTCCAGCTTTTGAAAATACCTGCAGGAAAGACATGGTTAATACTGGTTTGTGACTTTCTATGCTTGAAGTGAATAGTCTATTTATTATCGTGGACGTACAACTTGAGTATATTTTGTCTGAGTCATGCTGGATCCACTGTTTCTGTTAGGTTCTCTTTTTACATAAATTTATAAAAGTCGAACTTATTTGTTATTCTGTTTTCAGTTTTTTCCTTAACCTACATTTGAAATTAAAAGTTGAATTTAGTAACAGATCTTCAATGTTTAAATATTAATATTTTATTATCTTCAATGTTTAAATATTAATATTTTATTATGGTTTGATGATACAAAATATGTGTAGAGTTGTAAGCAAGAGTGAAGTGATTTGGAAGCGAAGAAAGGCAAAGAGGAGCAAAGAAGAGGAGAAAAAGCGTTATCAGTAGCAAAATTTGCTGCAGACCAGCAGCTAGGATGGGATTTTGGTGTTGCATATGCTAGTTTGAGCGCCGTAGACTGTCCAAGCTTGTCAAACCGACCGTTAGGGAGGTTTCCTTACTGTCACTAGCCAAAATCAATTTTTCTGAAGCCAAAAAAACGTGGATCTTGTCTCATCGCGGTTTCCCTAAAAACGTGGATCTTGTCTCATCGTGCTTTCCCTAAACTTCCTCCTTTTACTTCACGCATCAAAGATTTCAAATTCAAATCTATTATGATTTTCAAATTCTAAAATTTCAATTTCAAATCGACAATTTTGAATGCTTTGATTAATATTTAAATTTGAAATTCATATTTTCAGATTCAAATTTTAATTTATTCTTTTCCAACATATTATCACTTAATGTTTAAGTAATATTAACAAAAATTTTAAATGTATATTTCTTATCAAAGTTATACAATCGATCGGTCGGTTTCTCCACCGTTATGCGGTTATACTAGTATATTTGTATCTAATGATTTCTACTAATTGGACGGTGTTCATATCGGTTTTAATTTTTCATTCGCAAGAAATACTAAATACGATCACAATAGCAATTTTGACCATGAAAATAAATACTAATGATGGAGAACGAATTATATACGTGTTAGTCCAACAAAGTTGATGGGCAAATATGCCTACTTAGAAAAGGATGGTATCAAATTTTCTATATATATTTATAATCAAACCGACCGTTAGGGAGGTTTGCTTACCGTCACTGGTCAAAACCAATTTTTCTGAAGCCAAAAAAACGTGGATCTTGTCTTATCGCGGTTTCCCTAAAAACGTGGATCTTGTCTTGGATCTTGTCTCTTCGCGGTTTTCCTAAAAACATGTATCTTGTTTCATCGCGGTTTCCCTAAACTTCCTCCTTTTATTTCGCGCATCAAAGATTCCAAATTCAAATCTATTATGATTTTCAAATTCTAAAATTTCAATTTTAAATCGACATTTTTGAATGCTTTGATTAATATTTACATTTAAAATTCATATTTTCAGATTCAAATCTCAATTTATTCCTTTTCAACATATTATCACTTAATGTTTAAGTAATATTAACAAAATTTTTAAATGTATATTTCTTATCAAAGTTATACAATCGAACGGTCGGTTTTTCCACCGTTGTGCGGTTATACTAGTTACTAGTGTTACGACACATGGTTCGTGTGAATTGTTTTCCTTACAAATGTATATGTTTAAATCAGTCAAAAATATAATTTTCTATTTTCAAGTAGTATTAAGATTTATATGTTTGTAAAGAAATATTTTGAATTAGTATAGAAAGTTTATTTTAGATCCTATTCTTAGAAGCGTTTTGAATTTGTAAAAAAATGTTTAATTGTTAGATCCTACTTTTATTGGCGTTTGATTTGGGAAAAGAAGTTTAATATTAAATCCTAATTTTAAGTGATTAAGATTTGATAATATAAAGATGAACGTTTTTGGTAGTTTACATTGATACCAAAAAAATGACACCAAAGCTATTACAACTATTATTAAAGATAAAGATATGATATATATATATATATATATATATATATAAAATATCTAAACTCAATTTATTTATATATTAAATAAATAAAATAGAATTTTAAAATATATAATTAGATTTTGACCAAATAAATAAAATTCAAATTCAGTTTAGTAACTAAAATATCTAAATAAGACTTGGTATAATATGTTAAAATTCAAATCTGGATCTTTATAATGTTAGTTGAAATATCTATTAATTTGTGTGAGTGTGTTTATATAAAAATGATTTTATAGATGAAACTGATATTTTATTTATTTTTAGATATATAAAACTATTTAAAATTGCATAAATAAATTTGTGTGTGAATTTGTTATAAAATAAATATTTAATATACATATATACATGTGCTTTCGGGCTAGAAAAATTAATTTTTTTCTATAAAATCCAAAATCATCCTATTATTATTTTATGCATTATATATATGTATGTATGTATGTGTGTGTGTGTGCATATACAATTTACTTTATCAAAATATAAGTGTGTGTGTATATTAATGAATTTGATTACAATTTAATTACAATGTATATGTATATATAAACATTGTAATTAAATTGTAATCAAATTCATTAATATATATATATATATATATAATAAATTAATTATTATCATAATCAATAAACAATTAATAGCACAGTTAAGACCAACAATGCATATATAAAAATGTTTTAAGAGATTAACCACTATAGAATTTCAAAAGTGAGAATATACCTAGGAAGGTTATGCCTTTGAATGCACCTTGATCAGTGAGATCTCCTAGTTACTCTCATCAAACTTAATTTGACTCAAGTCCTTATTTCAACCTTATTTTATCAAAAGTCTTTTCTAATCAAACCTTCCATCAAACTGCTTGTAATTATATCCAAGTGAAATGGTCGTATTTCATGTAAATTTCTCCTTTATATTAATCGAGACACAAAAATAGTTATACATCTCATTTAAAACATTTAGTTGGAACTTCGTATTTACCATTCATAAAATTTATACATTTTTCGACAGTCGGTATGTCATATGCGTTGACAAAACTTTGTATTCTGTAGGTATTTGCAACATATTGATGACATGAAGCACAATTAACAAATATTTGCAATTTACGTGCAACATCCAACATTTGCACTTTTGTGAAATTTGAAACACCTAATTTGTTTAATTATTGTATGTTAATTAATTCATGTTTATATAAATTAGAGTTAATCAATACGTACTCTTGTGCATACGACCTGCATGTGCAACATAACAATGTATACATAGTTAACATATCACTATATAAATATTGTGATTTACATTTACCACGTATAGACTCATCATTTATATATGTATTAGTTGTCTCAAAACACTATATTACACACATATGAGCGTTACGACACGCACTTCGCGGGTGATGATATCATGCGCTTTGCACGAGAATTATTTTTCTACAAATTGTATATGTTTAGCACATTCAAGAGAAAATGCTTTATAGAAATATTTAACCATATTTTTGTGTTTAAATCATTTTTGTTAGTTTAAATTTTATTTTTAAATTGCAACATCTATTTTTTTAAGTTTGAATTTTTATTTATATTATTAATTAATAATTTATTTGTTAGATCCTATTTTTAAATGATATTAAGATTTGATAGTATTTGTAGATGTATGTTTTGAATTTGTAGAAAAATTTATTTGTTAGATCATATTTTTAAGTGATATTAAGATTAGATAATTCTTATAGACGGATTTTTGATTTGTAAAAGAAATTTAATTGTTAGATCTTATTTTCAAGTGATATTAAGATTTGATATTAAGGGCATTTTTGGCAGTTCACGTTGACACCAAAAATATATTGTAGTGTAAATTTCTATAAATTATCCAATCTTATGATTAAAAATAAAATCATCTCATTGAAGTGACAAGGAATATACTTGAAGGAAAGAGACGTATGAAATAGGGGTATCTACCATATTTTCTACCGTCTATTTCAACAAAAAAGAAGATAATTCCCGTAACTCCAAAAATAACACAAATTCCCTTTTTAGATAAGTTATAGAAGTTTACGGTGTTAAAAATTCCTTTAGGGTAGATGTAATTCTAAAGCATTAGAATGCAAAAATCCTAGATATAAACCAAAGAATTTTGAGTAGCGATAACAACAATAGTCTAAGTGTAAAACTAATATATGCAATAAATAAAAGTTAGAAATTAAACAATAAACAACAAATGTAGGTAAAGTATAAAATGAATTAGTAACCAAAAGAAGACGGTAAGGGATAAAAAGGGACAACAAGTAGATTTAATAATAAAAAGTGAAAGTGAACGATAATCAATATCTAAATCTTTTAAGTTAAAAGTAAGCAGTAAATGGTACTAAATTGACATTAATGAAATGAGAAGTAAACACATGAAAAAGTAAAAAAATATTATCAACAGTTGAACATTGAAGGCGTAATAAATAATTAAGTATGAATATATATGTAGCCTCAAGTGTACGTTTACGATGGGTGTGAATTATTAAAGTTATTTAATAGTTTGGGTTAACTAAGAAATGACTTAGTCAATAAAATGGATTGGAATGCAAGGTTAGTAGTGTTACACAATAGAAGTCTATCCACTGCAAGGGGCTACCAGAAGTTATGTATACATTATATGATGTGAGCTATCCAATTGTAAGACCTTTGAGATCATACATTCACACATATGTAAAGGGAATATCAAGTAGGATGTTTGCCTCGGGTTGAGTGTCAAAGGACAAGTAGAGTATGCTTCAACCATTTATGGGGTATTAAATAATAAGGGTTATTTCCTAGATTGCAATAGGCAATCTAAATGAGACGGTGAGTAAGACTTAGCACTAAGACAGTGTGAGTGGTACCGTATACGGGAGTAGAAGCTGCTTCATAGGTCGAGAACATCATCGGTTCTACGTGGTAAGCGGAAAGACTAGGGGCTATGCCTAAACGATGCCCCCTACTAGTGTAAATTCTATTTAGGGCATGCATTGCCTCACAGTTGTTTGCTAGTTTTTTGTGATAGGAGGAAAAGCTAGATAACCCTTTGATGTAGTCTTTTAAATATGAATAAAATATGGTTAAACTATTGTTACGTATTTATTAGGCACTATAGGAGTTCCTTATTATGCATAGGGTACGTGGAACAGTGGAAAGATATTTTTTTTTGCTTGCTCCTCACTGACAATGATACTAAAGTTAAAAGGTGTCAACCTTGGTTAATAATCATATGTTTTATTATATTTTACTATTCCATTGTGAGATTATATCAATAGCGCTATGCTATACTTTTGTTATTTACAGGATACCAAACACCAATGATCTATATTTTGGTGGACTTGGTTTTCGTTTAGCGAATATTCAGGCTCATTGGGATGTAGATTGTGACATTTGGTATCAGAATATAGGCTGATCGATCCTAAGAATTAGGATATGTTGACTGAACATATTTTTTTTAACCATAATCATATAAATATATAATACACCAAACACTACAATTTCCGACAATAGATGCAGTTGCAACTATATTTTGAAAATAAATGGACAATGCGACTATGAGTTGGAGCAATAGATGAAGCTAAGGATATGAACCTATTCTGATTACCCAATGGGAAATATGTGCTATTGGAAGGCTAGACTTTGGAAGGCCATATATGTGACATATGGAAGAGCACCTAAAGTTGGATGGTACTTGACTCTTTTATAGAGCAAAAATTGCCCTATGATTGTAGATCCTTATAGGATTGCTGACTGATGATGTACAGTAGATCCAGATAAGGGGAAAGAAATGTTAATGCTCAAATATTAATTTAGGTGATAACAACTATATGAATATAGATAATAATGTTTTGTCAAGTTGTATAGTATATATTACAAAATATTACACAAGTTTATAATGATTAAACTTGAAGATTGATTAGTATAAAGACCAAGAATAAAGATTTAAGGATGATGATCAAGACTCATGAGTTTAGAAACAAATCACTTGAACAGCTCATGACTCTAATGTTTAGTATGAGTCATTAGAACAAATTGTTAAAGTCCTTGATAACAGATTCTGATCTTTATCATAAGTTTTTGATCTTTGATGTTTTAATCAAAATAAATTATTTTAATTTCAAATATATTTTTACAAATATTTTATAAAAGTTTTTATATATTCAAAGTATTTAAAAATTATTTCTAAATTTTTTTTACAGAAGTATAGAATTTTGAAATTTTTTAAAAAGAAAAATCATTTTTAAAAATTAACAATAAGATGTCGAAATACCCCTTTTGAATATGTCGACATACTAACCATTGGTTTTTTTTTTGAATTTTGAAAGGAAGTATCTTTTGGAAGCACCTCTTCACAAATGGATATTTCTATTCATTCACTATATAAAGAGGAGTGCAAATGATTTTTTAACTAATTTTCTCACTTTCTTCTTATTTCTTACTCTCTTGTTCTATTTCTTGAAAACTACTTTCTATATTCTTCAAAATCTACATAGAATCAATCAATACTCTATTAGATTTATTCTCCACAAACTATCCACTATTTTGGAAACATTCTCTCTAGAAACTCAAAGATCAAACCACTATCAGAAGGGCTATAGGATATCTTGTATTCCAAGTACAACTGCTTGTATTTGAAAATCAACAACTCTACTCTTATTTGTTTGGGTGGATTTGTTGCCGGTTCAAATCAAATAGGTGTGCTTAGTAGCCTGTCTAAATCTAGTTGGTGATCTTGTTGCTTGGTAAATCAAGAGAGTACCTCGGACATGTGAGATGAGATAGTGTATCTCGTAGCCTTGAAATCAAAACTGTATTCTAGTTTGCTTACTACTAGGTCACAGTAAGCGATTGAAAAGAAATAAGAAATTGTATGGGATTAGATGTAGGATAAATCCGAACCAGTATAAAACTCCTATGTCATCTTTCTAACTCATTACTTTACTTTTGCTGTATTTATTTATATCTATGATTGGCTATTAGTATATATATCCGTGATTGATCATCTGTGTTTATTTCAAATCTTGATATAAGTTAAAAGGTTCCATAAAACTTATAAAACACTACTTACCCCTTCTAGTGTTAAAGTAGCTTTAAGGTCCATTCACATTAGTACTACATCTTTTTCCATAAGTAAGAATCTATATATTATAGATATTTAGAAGTAAGAATTAAAACAAGTTCCCAAAAGATGGTGTGTAGTTATCACTCCAATATGGAAGTCGAATTTTAATATTCTGGGAGAAGGTAAGTCAGTAAGCAAGTAGAAAAGAAGAAAAGTCCAAAGAAGGGCAAATAAAAATCTACTCCGAGTCTGACCCCATATGAAAGAATTTAATATAAAAACTGAAATGGATGTAATAAAAAAGTTTGATAAAATACATAAATAATGTATTCAAAATGATTTTCAAAGGACTTATTTAAAAGATTGAAAAATAAATAGTATTTAAAATGATTTTCAAAGTAATTATTTGAAAGTAGAGAAACCCTATTTTGAAAAATAAGTAAATATAAAATTTTCAAAATTAAAAATATATATGTTATATTGAAATGAAATTTTTTAGTTGAGATTAAAATATTTAAATTAGAAATTTTAGTAAATGGGTCTTTATAAAAAAAATTATTTCTTTTGAAAAGAAATAGTAGAGCGTATATAGCTCGTTGAGTTTTCTAAAATGGAAAATTTTTAAGCTGTGAATTTTTTTTAGCGGTAGACAATAGGAAGTGGTACAATTTTAAATGAAGTAAATATAGTGGGAAAGAAGGTTTAAAAAAATAAAGTGGTAAGTGGATGCAACGCTACGGATAGATAGGAATTTGGATAGGGAGAAATTTTTCAGTGCAGTCAGAATGAAGATGAAGAAGATAGAGGAAAAATGAAATAGCGTTAGTTATTATTAGTAATTAAAATTTGACCCGACCCAAAAGGGATGCAAGTTCTACTTGGCCCGAATATGCAGGAGCGATCGACCACCTTAGGTATGAATGGTCGACTGCCCTAAGGAATAGTAGTCGATCGGTTGTGGATTTTAGGGCGTGACCCAAACCGCATACATGAGATATACCCGCGTCCCGGTTCGAGAGGCCTCTTTTTTCACGAAACCCTCCCTCTTCAAAAGTGCAACATCACCCTCTCCTCCTCTCTCCTCCTCAATCTCAGTCGCCAACAACCCGAGTACCCAGCATCGACATCCATCCCTCTTGCAGCACCCAAGGCAGTGGCACGGTAGCCTCCATGACCCCAAAAATCAGTAGAATTTAAATCCCCAAATCTAGATCCAAACCCACACCAAATCCAAATCATAACCCCTCCGTGCAACATCCTCCCCATTCGGCACCTAGGTTTGATGCCATAGGAGATAACATGGCTTCAGAACAACGAAGTAAGAATTCAAAAATACGGAGAAGCAGTGGGTTTTTCGTTTCTTCAAGGGCATCCTATGAAGTTCGGAGACTTCGCCACCAATGATTGTAAGGATCTATTTACAGCTACACAGTTACTACCGATCCTTCGCCATGGCACATTTAAGTGAGAGTGTTACCTGAAATGCATGCATCCGTTTGATCTAATTTGAAATATTTATTCAACAAAGAAGAGAGTAGCTTCACATTCGAAACTAAAGGAGTAGAGATTCGATAACCGATGCACAGTTTGGTGGGATTCATATCTCTACGATAGGAGAAGATTTAAAGGATATCGAGACCTCTGAGCTAGCCATTTTTCAGTAGATTTTTCACCAAAGGATATGCATCTGGCAGACGAAGAACTTGAGGGACCAAGCCCATTTGGTTAACCCGCATTTTTCAACATAAAATTGTCCCCAAAACGGGAAGCTACGACTAGAATTACTCCCTCATTCAAAAGGTCACCTATGCCATTATACATGGTATTCAAGTGCATTGGGCAACCATCATGAATGATTATGTAAGATCAGGAGATAGAAGCAGAGGAACTGTGATGCAGCGCAATCTACAGACTCAAGGAAGTTGAATTGTTCAAGCCCCTTAGGTCGTTTGGAGGACGCCACGGTTTTAGGTCGCGCGGGAATTTTAGGTCGCTCACGACCAAGTGAAGGCCGTTCACGACCTAACGTGATGATGAGTCGGCCAAGCGACCTAACAAGGCAGAAAGACCAACCGCGCGAGTTACAGGAACCGGGACAACATGTCTTAGGTCGGCTACGACCTAGTGGGAATTCGCGACCTAGCGAAGAACGCTCACGAGTCAACTTGATGGGTCGCGAAGGTGATAGGTCGTGTGAAGAAGATTGTGAAGAGTTCCTGATTGCCGCTTCTTTAGGTCGCGAACGACCTAACTCATAAGTCGCGTGAAGTATCCCTATTGCTGATAGGTCGTGTGTGTTTAGGTCGTTAAGTCGTATGTCGTTGTATTTGTTAAGTCGCGTACTGCCTTGTAACGATAGGTCGTGTGTTGTTGTTGAGTCGTAATACTGTTGTGTCGCTTGTGTTTGTAATTCGTAGGTCGGCAAGTAGTTAGGTCGGCCATGTGTGTGTGGTGATGTAATAAATTGAGTCGCTGAATGATTGAGTCGCGAGCGACCTTGGTTAAGTCGTAAGTCGTGGGGTGTTAGGTTGGAAATGACTTAAGGGTCTGGGTTGTAAAATGCTATAAATAGCGGTTGTGTTGGTCATTTGTAACTAGGTTATTTTTGAATAAAATTCTTGTTTGTTAGCTTTGTGCTTTCATTAAATCAGTAGTTGAGTGTAATCTCCTATCTCCACCTACGGTATTCGAGTGCGCTCGAATCAACGTTCGTTGAACCCAATTCGCGGAATCAAGTGCACTTGATCAACGCTCGAAGAATTGTAGATCTCTCTTCACGGTATCGTGCGCGATCAACGTGTCAGAGATAGCTAGAATTCGGTATCTTCGGATTAACGAATTTGGACTTTTCGGTATACTTCAATCCATCGATCGCCACTTTCACAGTTACATCCGTTTTTCCATATTACCGCTGTGTCAGTTTGGTATCAGAGCTAGACTTAGCCAATTATAGCTAAGCCAAGACTTGGAGCCGAGTTTGAAGATTGAAGTTGTTTGAAGATTGTGTTTGATTTGTTGAAGTATCTGTGATTGATCCAAGCATGCCGCCGAGAAGAGCTAACCGACATCAAAATGTGGAAGCGTTGTATAGAAGGGAAGAAGCCGAGCAGATGGAACAACGCATTAATGAGAAATTTGATGAAGGCATTGGAAAGCTGGAGAAGTTGATGATTGATATGAATCAAACTCAAAGGAGAAGGTCACCAGTCTCGAACCATGGAGGAAACCGAGTTTCGCCATCGGTTACGGAAGCGAGGAGGGTGTCGCCGCAATCTTACCAAGAAAGAAGAGAATCTTCAGTTTCATTGAGAAAAGAACATCATGAGCATAGAAGTGAAGGGAGAAGGACTCCACGGGAGTATGAATATGAGCCATATCGTGATGTTGAAAGACCAAGTAGATGGAATATGCGTGATCATAGAGATGTGGGTGGTCGAGATCGTTATCGAAGTACATATGTTTTTGATGAAGATGGTGATAAATATAGTGTTCATTGTCGAGATTGAGACCAAGTACGAAATGCATATCGGGATGTTGAAGATGATCGTCGTTGGGAATCGGGGATGAAAACTGAAATTCCAGAATTCAAGGGTAGTATGGTTGCAGAAGAATTCTTAGATTGGTTGTCTAATGTTGAGGAAATTTTTGACTTTAAAGAAGTTCCTGAGCATAGAAGAGTGAAGTTACTTGCTACAAGGTTGAGGGGAAGAGCTTTAGCATGGTGGCAGCAAACTAAACTTATGCGGGAGAGAATGGGGAAGTCAAAGATTGTTACATGGGAAAAGATGAAGAAGTTAATGAAAGCTACGTTTTTACCTTACAACTATCAATCACTTATGTACCAGAGATTGCAGAATCTGAGGCAAGGGACGAAGACTGTTAATGATTATGCTGATGAATTTTATCAACTGATTGCTCGAAATGACATTATGGAGACAGAGGAACAATTGACTGCTAGGTTTGTTGGAGGGTTGAGAATGCAGATTCAAGACATGGTTAATATGTTTGATCCTAGATCTGTAGTTGAAGCACATCAGAAAGCGTTGGCTTGGGAGAAGCAGGGAAGACGAGGAGGTGGTGTGTTTACAAATTCCAACAATCAAGTGAAGGGTGTTAGTGGAAGTTCCAATGTTTCTAAGGCTGCTAGTAAACCAGTTGTGCATGATGTTATGAAGGCAAAGGTCAATAACAGTTTCAAGTGTTATAATTGTCAAGAAGTGGGTCACATGAGCAATGAATATCCAAAGCCAAAGAAACGAGTGATGGTAGCTGAGGTTGAAGAAGAAGATGTAGAAGCTGAATGTTCCAATTCACCTTATGTTGAGGAGGAAGAAGAATTGTCCGGAGATGAGGGTTGTAATTTGATGATGAGGAGGTCCTGTCTAACACCAAAGCAAGAGGATGATTCTAGCTAGTTGAGGAATAACATCTTTCAGTCTACATGCACTATCCTGGGAAGGGTTTGCAAGTTTGTTATCGATGCTGCGAGTTGTGACAACATTATCTCTACAGAAGCAGTAAAGAAGTTGGAATTAAAAACTGAGAAGCATCCTAAACCTTACAAGTTAGCATGGTTGAGGAAAGGTGGTGAGGTGAAAGTTAGACGAAGAGCTTGTGTTAATTTTTCGATTGGGAAGAAATACAAAGATGAAATTTGGTGTGATGTTGTGGACATGGATGTGTGTCATCTGTTGTTGGGCAGACCATGGCAGTTTGATAGAGCAGTACAACATGATGATCGTGCTAACAGCTACAGTTTCATGTTTGAAGGTACTAAAATCACTTTAGTTCCCAAGAAGCAACAACAGAAGGAAAGCAAGTTGGAGGAGATTGAAGAACTGAAAGCTTTGCTATCTTTGAAGGAGTTTGTTAAAGAAGTTGAAGAGGAGCCTGAAGTCTTTTTGTTGATTGGACGTGAGAGTAATGAAGTGGTTGAAATTCCTGAAGAAGTGAAGCCAGTACTGAAAGAATTTGACGATGTATTTCCTGAAGAGCTGCCAACGGAGTTACCACCGTTGAGGGATATTCAACATCAAATAGATCTTGTTCCAGGAGCTGTGTTGCCACATCGACCACATTACAGAATGAGTCCAAAGGAACATGAGGAGTTGAGAAGGCAGGTAGAAGAATTGCTTGAACAAAGGCGCATACAAGAGAGCTTAAGTCCTTGTGCTGTACCAGCATTGTTAGTGCCGAAGAAGGATGGAACGTGGAGGATGTGTACCGATAGTCGGGCACTGAATAAGATCACTGTGAGGTACAGATTCCCAATGCCCAGATTGGATGATTTGTTAGATCAGTTGAGCGGGGCTACTATCTTTTCGAAGATTGATTTGAAGAGCGGATATCATCAAATTCGAATACGACCAGGAGATGAATGGAAAACAACATTCAAAACACGGGAGGGGTTGCATGAATGGCTGGTTATGCCGTTTGGTCTTTCGAATGCGCCAAGTACATTCATGCGGGTGATGAATCAAATTTTTAGACCATTTATTGGGAAATTCATGGTGGTGTATTTCGATGATATTCTGATATACAGTGGAAGTCCAGAGGAACACTTGCATCATCTGAGAGAAGTGTTGATGGTACTACGACAGGAACAATTTTATGCTGCAACGAAGAAATGCGTGTTGATGACGCATAGTGTTTTATTTTTGGGATATGTTGTATCAGGAGGAGGTATCCAGGTGGATCAGAATAAAGTTGAAGCAATCAGAAATTTGCCTCAACCAAGGACAATAACAGAAGTGAGAAGTTTTCATCGGCTAGCGTCATTCTACCGAAGATTCATTCCACACTTCAGTAGCGTGATGGCACCAGTTACTGATTGTATGAAGGGAAAGAAGTTTGCATGGTCAGAGGAAGCGGGAGTTGCTTTTGAGAAGATCAAGACACTGTTGACGATAACACCAATTCTAGTTTTACCGAATTTTCAGTTGTTGTTTGAGTTACATACTAATGCGTCGAAGGTTGGGGTTGGTGAAGTATTGAGTCAGAGTGGAAGGCCAGTTGTTTATTTCAGTGAGAAGTTGTCTGGAGCCAAATTGAGATATAGCACGTACGATGTGGAGTTTTACGCGATTATACAAGCTGTTAAACATTGGAGACACTATCTGTTCCATAAGGAGTTTGTTTTATACACTGATCATGAAGCTTTAAAACATCTGCAAGGACAGGATAAAATTTCAGCTAGGCATGCATCGTGGATTGCATACCTGCAACAGTTTACTTTTATCGTGAAACACAAGTCAGGGGTGACAAATTGAGTAGCAGATGCATTAAGCAGGAGAAATCATTTATTGACCACGATGAAAGTTGAAGTAACGGGGTTCGATATGCTTCCAAAATTATTTGTCGATGATCCTTATTTTGCCAAGGTGGTAAATGAAGTAGAGAAGGGAAAGACGGATGAGTACATATTAGTGGATGGTTTCCTGTTCAAGGGGGATAAATTGTGTATTCCAGATAGCAGTTTGAGAATGAAGATTATCAAAGAATTGCATGAGGAAGGACATGTGGGCCGTGATCGTACAATGCAGTTAATAACGAAATATTATTTCTGGCTGTCAATGAGGAAAGAGGTTGAAAGGTTTATGGAAAGATGTCATATCTGTCAGGTTTCGAAGGGAACAGCGACCAATGCAGGATTATATATGCCGTTACCTGTACCAACTAAACCTTGGGTTGATGTAAGTATGGATTTTGTTTTGGGTTTGCCTAGAACTCAAAAGGGTAACAATTCCATTTATGTGGTGGTTGACCGATTTTCAAAAATGGCACATTTTAATGCTTGTAAGAAGACGGCGGATGCTGTTCATGTCGCTCAGTTATTTTTCAAAGAGATCTATCGACTTCATGGGTTACCAGAGTCTATTGTATCGGATAGAGATACTCGTTTTCTGAGTCATTTTTGGCTAAGTTTGTGGAAGATGGTCGGAACGAAGTTGAATTTTAGTAGTGCTTACCATCCGCAAACTGACGGGCAAACGGAGGTGGTTAACAGATCGTTAGGAAATTTATTGAGATGTCTGGTGAAAGATAATCTGAAAAGTTGGGATGTGAAGTTATGTCAAGCAGAATTTGCTCATAATCATGCGGTGAATCGTAGTACAGGTTTCAGTCCATTTCAGATTGTGTATTCGAGCTTACCGAAGGGACCGTTGGATTTAACAACAGTGCCATATCAGAAGGGAGTTGTTAAGCGGGCTAGTGACTTCGTAAATGAGTTACAGGAGTGCCACAGAACTGTTCATGAACGGTTGCTTGCATCTAATGAAAAGTATAAACAGTTGGCGGATAAGAAGCGGAGAAGTGTGAATTTCGAGGAAGGTGATTTGGTTTACGCAGTATTAACAAAAGATCGTTTCCCGGTGGGAACGTACAATAAATTGAAAGCGCGGAAAATTGGTCCAGTTGAAATTTTGAAGAAAATCAATGAAAATGCGTATCAATTGAAGTTACCAGATGATGTTTATACTTCTGATGTTTTCAACGTCAAATATTTAATTCCGTATCATGGAAATGAACTTGTTGTGGAAGAAGACGGTGAAAATTCGAGGTCGAATTTCTATCAACCGGAGGAGGATGATGCAGCGCAATCTACATACTCAAGGAAGTTGAATTGTTCAAGCCCCTTAGGTCGTTTGGAGGAGGCCACGGTTTTAGGTCGCTCGGGAATTTTAGGTCGCTCACGACCTAGTGAAGGCCGTTCACGACCTAACGTGATGATGAGTCGGCCAAGCGACCTAACAAGGCAGAAAGACCAAACTCGCGAGTTACAGGAACCGGGACAACATGTCTTAGGTCGGCTACGACCTAGTGGGAATTCACGACCTAGCGAAGAACGCTCATGAGTCAACTTGATGGGTCGCGAAGGTGATAGGTCGTGTGAAGAAGATTGTGAAGAGTTCCTGATTGCCGCTTCTTTAGGTCGCGAACGACCTAACTCATAAGTCGCGTGAAGTATCCCTGTTACTGATAGGTCATGTGTGTTTAGGTCGTTAAGTCGTATGTCATTATATTTGTTAAGTCGCGTACTGTCTTATAACTATAGGTCGTGTGTTGTTGTTGAGTCGTAATACTGTTGTGTCGCTTGTGTTTGTAATTCGTAGGTCGACAAGTAGTTAGGTCGGCCATGTGTGTGTGGTGATGTAATAAATTGAGTTGCTGAATGATTGAGTCGCGAGCGACCTTGGTTAAGTCGTAAGTCGTGGGGTGTTAGGTCGGAAATGATTTAAGGGCCTGGGTTGTAAAACGCTATAAATAGCGGTTGTGTTGGTCATTTGTAACTAGGTTATTTTTGAATAAAATTCTTGTTTGTTAGCTTTGTGCTTTCATTAAATCGGTAGTTGAGTGTAATATCCTATCTCCACCAACGGTATTCGAGTGCGCTCGAATCAACATTCGTTGAAGCCACTTCGCGGAATCAGGTGCGCTTGATCAACACTCGAAGAATTGTAGATCTCTCTTCATGGTATCGTGCACGATCAACGTGTCAGAGATAGCTAGATTTCGGTATCTTCGGATCAACGAATTTGGGCCTTTCGGTATACTTCAATCCATCGATCACCACTTTCACAGTTACATCTGTTTTTCCATATTACCGCTGCGTCAAACTGTCTCCCATGTTATCGTCTTTTAACTCCCATATTTCGATAATTTAGAGTTAGCTTCCAAGGGAAGCCAATACAGAAGAGGGTACCAATGTCGTTGGATAGGTCTTCCCTAAGAAGGTCGAGGAAAGAGAAGGCGCCTATGGATTTTGGAGCACAACAATAGGTAGAAAAACATGCGCATATGGATTTGGCTCCCTGATCGGATCAGCTACAGGCCGTAGGGCAGTAGCTACAAGCCCCCGAGTATGGAGCGATCCGAGATTCCTAGTTTCGAATCGAGGCCGAGCCACATGAGAGGAGCAGCAGCGCCAGGATCGTGAGCTTGGGTGCATAGCTTTAGTGATCCGATCACTCAGTTGTAGCCATGATTCTAGCTCTCGTGGAGGACCATCTCCTAACCCTTAGATAATGGTAGTATTAGTAGTAGTTGTTGTTATTTCCTTCCAGAAGTTTTTTTTTCTTTTAGCTTTGGATTGTAAGCATTATTTTTTTTGTTTGCATAAAATGCATATGATGCTAATGAGAAATCTTCCTTTTTATTTGATTTCTGTGTTGGTTGTAGTTTTTATTGGAAAATAGTAAAATAAGAAAGTCTTATAAAAAACACTTAACTAATGCAAAAGAAAAGAAAATAAAAAAGACTGGAAGTATATAAAATGAATTAGGAAATTTATTTAAATTATCTACTAAAAAAATATATCAAATAAAAAGTTAAGTCTCAGAAAGTGTTAAAATTTTTAGAAGGTAAATTTTGGTGAGCGAAGGGCAGGGAAAGGTTATTGGAAACCAAGGGTCATTATCCTTATCCTTAGAATGCTAAAATTTATAAATGAACTTGTATGTTGATTGTTGTTTTAAATAAAATAAAAAGTTTTTGAAATTGAAAATTTACCGTGTAATATGATACTATTTTGGATGTTAAACTATTAACTAACCCCAACTACGTAGAATATGGCATAATTTTTTTTTGAAACAATAAATAATATAAATTTTTTTGTTCAATGTTCTTTGATTTTAAAAATATAATACTTTTACAAAAAGTTTGAAAAAAATGACGAACCTTTGAATTTTAAAGATTTTCCTACTATTTCAAAAATTTACTTTGAGAAGGTTTTGAACAGAAAAGAGGAAAATTTTCGGTTTTCGAATTACCACATGCGTAGTGTTAACGAGTTTCTTCATAGACTCCAAAAAGTGTAAGGAAATAGAAATATGGTTGTAAGAAGGATTAGATATCCCTTATAAACCTCAAAGAGTGTTTGAAGAAGCGACATTTGGTTGACAAAGTGCTTGCGTAATTAGGTTTGGCTTGTTCAGGTTCATGATGATGTCATAAGCATGATCATGTCGAAGCAATATGTAGAGCAATCTTATGCAAGCATAAATCAAGATTATGAGTACTTTTGGAATTTGAACCAAGTTATGATTAAAATTCAAGTACTTTGGAACTCAAAAACAAGTCATAATTCAAGTCCTCTTTATTCATATATTATCTAATTTTTGAATGTACAAGGTCCTATGTGCAAAAGTACAACCGAAACTAAAATCCACCAATCAATTTAGGGTTAAAAAGTTTTACATGAGATAAGAAAAGAGCGATTCTCCTTTTTCATGCCCTTAGGTTCTTAGTTACAGGGGGTGAGGGATGCGGCATAGCTGCCACGTGTCCATGCGGCATGTTTGACCTCTGGCATTAGCCATATTGATGGTGCATGGTGTTATACTTTAGCATCCACTTGCACAATGGTGAACTTCGACACTTAGCATCCATCCCACCCCGATAGCCTTCATTGATTATATTCGATATTAACATTGTACTGAAGATATGCAGCCTCCTTTGAAGGTTGATGAAGTGTGGCACTACTATGGTACGACATCGATAAGTGGCGAGATTGATAAGTGGCGACATTGATAAGTGGCAATGCTGGCTATGATCGGCATATATAACAAGCAGCACTGATAACAGGCGGCATTGATAGAAAAAGACATTGATAACAGGTAGTATTAGTAACAAAGGACATCGACATTAGGCGGCATTGACGATAAGTGGCATTAATAAGAGATGACATTGATGATGAGAAGCATTGATAGGAGACGACATCGATGGTGGAGCGGCATTGATGAGATGCATTATTACTGTGAAGGTGGCATTATAGTAAGGTGGCATTAGAGAGATGCGATATTAATCTGAAGCAATATTGTTTCTTCTGGCTACATGGAAGAAGTTCTTTATTGATGGAATGTGGCATTAATGTGATACAACATCAATGCTATATCATGTCGTTATAACATTAATAGCTTTCGGCATTGAGCTTTCCAGTATTGTCGTTCCCTTACTAACATGCACATTGTTTTCAATTTCTTTGGCACAATATCACTCATTCAACTTTATAAGTGGTATGTGACATTAATGGTATTCGGTATTGCTGACTTTGTTGACAACCTATGACATTACCTATTATTCTTTATTGATGAGAGGCGGCATTGTATGCTTTCGGCATTGGTCCTTCTTCATACTTTCGACATTACTTGAATATGAGATCATGGCTATATTGACATGCCGTATACCTTCGGGATTGATAGTAACATTTTCCCTCTTAGTATGAAGGAAGCATTGACTTTTCAAGTTAATACCTCCGACATTGGCTCTTTACCGCTTATTGGTATTCTTTGCAGATCCAACAATACATTAAAATTGACCCAATGGTAGCTGCATGCCTTCTTTTCGACTATAAATTAAGACGACCGCCATACACCGCCAATACCCAATATCCATGTATAAGTGAGCTGCAGCGGTGCTCGGTCGATGCAGGATGATCATTAGTAAAATAAAGTAAAATAAGCAACTCATCACCCGTCATATATCTCATAGTGCCTCGAATAAAATATAATAGCAAACATCTCAGATATAAACAGACGAGATAGTAAATGACTGAATGCAACAGAGTATAAGAGTATATAGTTCCATACAGCAAATAACATAAGTAATAGAATTATACATCAAATAATAACTCATAAAACTATCTCTAAATAGTAAGGCACTAACAACCTCCATGGTGCTACACAGCGGAATAACAAATGAGTACATATAACAATATAAGAGTACCCTCCTGCTTGCCATCTATCCAGCTCCATGTGATATCCCTAATCTACTCATTTAAGAGAGAGTAATAGGAAACAAAGCATAAAACCCAAGGTTAAACAAAGGTCTTGTGTAAGCGGTAGAAATCTCAAATAATATAAAGGTAATAAGCGAGGACAAATGATATGGAAAATCATACTTGACCTGAACCTGCATCCACAGAGTTAGCACATAAAAAGATATATGCTACTCTATGATAGTCATCATTGGTATACTATGTGTCAAGGTAGTAAAGGTGTCTAGATATCTGTTTCGGTAATATCTACATCATGTGAAATCCCCAAGGTAATAGAACAACAAAAAAAACATAGCATCCACCTCACATCACTCACTCAGCGTATTGGATATATGATACTCATATGACCTCATTGCCCAGCTAGTGACACTCAACATCTCGGTTTCTCAGTACTTGAATCTATGCCACTCAACAGGCCGAGAAATAGACTACCATTGCCATAGTCTAGGGTATATTGGATCTAAACATCATATGATCCAGAGGTCATCGCCACCCCAAGCGTGCATCCTCACATACCCCTACTTTATGAGTACACATCATAACGTACGAATATCAATGAGCCCTTTGCACACCTCGTGTAACAATCCCGGTTCTTTTATCAAATATAAATTGGTAATTAAATTAATTTTTGAATTAAATTGTGAATTAGTTGGTAAATTAATTCGAGTTTCTCTGAAAACAATTAAAATATGTGTTTTATAAATAGATTGTGAAAATAGAATTTTCGATTGGAATTCAAAAAAAAAAAGTATTTTATAAAGTTGTGTAATTATTTGAATTTTCCAAACTTATAAGATGTATGTTTATCCATTTATATAAATTAATTATATAAAATAATTTGAATTTGAATTTGAATTTGATTTGTATATATATATATATATAAAAGTTATATTTTGAAATTAATATAGTAAAAGTTGTGTAAAGCTAAATTGAAATTATAATAAATTTTAAAATGAACATATCTTTTGGAATAAAATTTGGTTTGTAAAAATATAAACATATTAACTAATTTATAAAAGTGCAAATCTATGTAGATATAAAATTTAATAAGAATTAATGTTCTTTCTTTTAAAACATATTACATAGTTTGTAAATAAATTAGAGGAGAGGGTTTAAACACAAATTTTAAATGAAATAGAGAAAAGGATTTAGACATAAAAATGCTTCTATTTAACAAATGTAGGTTTTAGAGGAATTGTTATTACAAGTGGTAGGAAAGATTTTCTTTAATTTGAAAATTTTATTAGTATGCATCAAAAGAAAAAGTGAATGAACAAAGAAGATCAACCAGGCCTCTCAAACTACATTCTCAAACCTAGAAAAACGAAAAAATGATTAAAAGAAAAACAAAAACTTCAGCTTAAATCTTCATCTGTTCAAATAATAAATCAAAAGCAAAACAAAGACTCAAAACCTGGAAACAAACTGCTGCATGCGATTTCAACCTGGAAATAAAAAATATAAGAGTCTAGAACTAATTCAACTCAAAACTTAAGATCAATGCAAAGATCAAATTCAATTACAACCGATTCAAACTGAGCAATTCAAGGATTAGTTCTGTAGTTTTAGATTCCAGAGTTATTCAAATTCAAATATCATTCCAGGCTTTTGCTTCTTCTTTGTTTCATCAAAGATAAGGTGAGCAAAACCCTTCTTTTAAGATCCTAAACTTGTATATTTTGATTATCAGTGCTTGATGCTTGAAGTATGCCATGATAAGTGTTTGTTCAGTATGCCTGTATGTATATATTTACATGAAAATAACTGTGCATGTCTGTGTATATGCAAACATACCTTACACTGTTGGATTACAGGTTTTAATCCCTTAGACTAAATTCACTATCTCCTCCTATAATCAATGTTAGTTCTTGATCTCTAAACAAAAGATGATTGTAATAGTGTAAAATCATTTTTAAAAATAATTTTAAGTAAAAATATTGAGTAAATATTTTGGAAAGGAAAAATACAATGAAATCTCAAAACCATGTTAAAATTCGATTTTAATGGTTTCTTGTTTCAGATATATAATCTGATTCGTTATCAAAATCTATGATTTTTAAAAATAAAATGAGGATTTTTAGGTTGATATTTTGGGAAAAATTGAATGTTGAACGGAAAACAAATTTTTACCAATGCCGTCGATCGGCAGAGGGAGGCGATTCGAGATGAATGTCGAAGGTGGCTTGCATGTTGATGATCACTGGAAAATTGTTCGAGGAATTTATAGTGCACCATGGTGATGGCGAGGGGGCGGTTTAGGGTTTAAGGGCCGGGTGTGTATGGGTGGCAACGCGATCAATTTGGAAATTCGTGGGCGAATCGAAGTAAACCGGACTTGGAGAAAAGATGTGTGGGATGGTGGAGCAGCTGTGGGGGGTAATCGCAAGATCTCCGATGGCCAGAGGTGGCCACGCGGAGTGAATTTGGGTGAACTGGGTTGGGTTCCTGGTGGGAGTCGATAGTTCGAATTCTGATTTCAGACGAGTTCGACGTTTCTGGATGTTCGAGTTGATCGTCGAGGTCGATGGTGATTAGCTGGAGGTACTGATGATGGTCGGAAGTCGCCAAAGCTCGTGTGCATTTGCACATGTATCAACGTGTACCAGTATTGGTTGAGAGGAGACTTAGAAGCTCGGAGACAATCTCGAAAAAACTTACGAAAATACTCGAAGCATGTGGGAATATGAATAACTCGAAGTAAATCCCGGGAATTCCAGTATTAGGCTTGGGTTTAACTCAAATTACCTCGGGTCTATTGATTGTATATAAAAACAGTTTTTAAACTTAAAACAATTCAAGTTTATTTTTAACAAATTTTTCATTAAAGCAAATTCTTTTATGAATGTTAAATCCAAGTTTCGAATTTGGTTAAAAGGATATATTACTTTATAAGAATTTTGAAAAGATTATTTATTTAAGATTTAAATGATAAATTAATTAATAAATAAAGATGAAATGGTTTATCCTTTTAATTAAGTAATTAAAGGTAAATTAATTGCTAGTTAATTTAAATGGTTAAAGGTCAATTACTTAATGAAAATTTATTTATTAAAGATTAATTAAGTGATTAAGGTATAATTACTTTAATGTAATTAAATGTTGATTTATTTATAAAGGTAATTAATTACTTAAAGATAATTAATTAATGAAATTAATTAAGGTTAACTAATTATGTAATTAATGTAGGATCTAGATTAACCCTAGAGGGGGGGGGGGGTGAATAGGGTTATAGCAAATTTTCTCGAATTAAACACAAAAACAAACTGCAGAAATAAATATGCTGAAAAGTAAATCACACACAAAATTTACCCAGCTTCGGCAACCCCTGCCTACTGCTGCATTCCCAGATTTCTATTAGAATTAAACAGTCTCCCGCTTACAAACACTCTAACAGACTCGCACACCCTGCTACCGCCTATAGAGTTTTGCAAACTCGCACACCCTGCTCACTGAACTAATTCTAACTAGACAATCTGACACTACCTAAAACCTAGGTGGTGATTTACCAAGACTTGATTCGAAAAGGACAAATAAAAAATAAAACTAATAGACAAAAAAACCCCCCTTAATAAAATTAAACCCTAATAATAAACTAAATCCCTTGTTAACAAGGCCGACCCAATTTTTCTTTCACCCGATCCTCTTTTTTTTTTGGCTTGAAGAAAATGGCTACAGATCCTCTTTCTGAAATTAGGGCTTCGGCTCTTTTATTCCTTGCTTCCAAAATTAGGGCTTTGAAGCTGCGCCTTTTTGTTGATCGATACAGTGGTTATTCGTGTGCTTCGTTCTCGTTTGTTTTGCTCTTGGCCGCTTCTCTTTGATCGAGTTTACTGTTGCTTCGGTATGTAATTTCCCTTTTTGTGCTTTTGTGATTTTCCTATTCAAACTCGATGCCGATGATGAATTTGTTGGGTGAATATTTATATGAATTCTGAGACCCTAATCAATTCGATACTTTCCTAAATCTCAATTGCCTGTTGCGCACGGCTTTGATTTTGAAACGCTCGATTTTCCTTGAGTCATACGGCAGAAACTTTCCTATTTTTATTTGTTTGACTTTCCTATTTTCGGCAATTTCCATTTTTATACATACTTGATTTCGTGTATACCACTACACGACTCTGCATTATTTTCGGCCATCACCATTTCTTTGATATTGTTTCATGTGTATTTGCTCATGTACATATTGCCGCATTTGCTTGCATACCCATTACTGCACTATTCGATTGTCTTCTGTTCACTTGTATTTGTATTCTGATTCATCCCTTCTGTTTGCTTTGGGCTTCATTGACCTCGGCCATGTGTTCATGCTTCACTTTAACTTCGAACTGAACTTGGTTTTGCTTCATGATGTACTTGATAAATGCACTTCCCCATGTGTACATGTTGCTGTCATATATGCACTGTGTTTGGTCACTGATGCATGCATGAACTGGTCATTGAAGTTTGTGTAGTTTGGTCTTGCATTTGATCTGTACTGTCTGGTTGAAGTTCTGATCATTTGTTTACTTGGTGGCATTTCTTTGTGGTCTTCGTTTGGGTTTGTTGTTGCATTCATGTCTGCTTTGTATCATTTGGTATCTTCACTGTGTTGCATTCATGTTGGTTTAGTTGTGCACTTGCTTGAGTTTCACTGAGTTTGGACGAGACTTGTTTCTTTGATGTTGTTTATGTCTGCATCTTGTGGTTGCCACTGTGTTGCATTGAGTTCGACATTTTTATCATTATGGTGGCCGACCATCTTATCTCTGTTTCACTGGGCTTGATATCATGGTGTACATGTGAGTTGTACTCTCTGTTTTGATTTGCATTGCATCACTGTGTCTTGATAGTCAAGTTGCATACTTGCTTGTTAACTACTGCTTCAACTTGTAACTTGATCTGTTTCATTTGAGTTGTAGCTTGAAGGCTTGGAGTCTTTGTGCTTCATGGACTTGGTTCGACATTTCAGTTTGATTCACTGTTGAGTTGTAATGTGTACTTGGTCGAGTTCATTTGCATTCTCCAGTTGCATTGTACTCTTGATGTTTGGTTTGACCTGAACTTTGATATTATGTAACCCGGTCATGTTTATATTGAACTAGTCTTTAAGTGCAGCACTTGTCTCTGGTGCTTCATTCTGGTTTGTCTGCATTGGTCTGCACTTGCATGCATTGCTGTTGGGTTGCTTTCTTCATTTGATTGTTGCAGTCCTATATATGATGTTTGTCACTGTTACAGTTGCTGTGCCTTGTGTTCTTCACTATTATCTGGTCTTTGACATTCATTCATGTTGATTTTTGAAATTTCACTTGAGTTGAATCCAGTTTCAAAACTCGGGTTTGACCTTGTGCTCGTGTCGTGATTTTAATTATATTGCACGTGAGTTGAACCCGGCTTTTCATTTGGGTTTGACCTGTGCTCACCTGTCCCTGTAGCATTATCAAGTGTATATCGATGTGCACTGCATGTGCAGTGATACACTGTGCATGTCACATTGTTCGTGTATGATGAATTCAAATGTGAATGATGACAACTGAGGCAAATCATACTTTCAAAAATCATATTTCATTTTATATTGCAAAAATATTTCTTTTTCAATTTTACTGCGTTAGTGAATATTTTTGCAGATTTCTTAGATGCTGGATTATAACTGGAATGAACTTGAAGATAAACTACGAGTGTGAGTGATATGTAGTGAGGCATTTATGTAAATTGAATAGTGATGTAATTACAATCAAAATTGTATATGTATAGCGAGAGCTTGAATTTGTACTATTCAAAATTGTAATATATATTTGTTTGAATAAAATTTCTGTTTGAATTCAAATTCTGTGTATTTAATTTTATTCATCAAATATGTATTTAATCTATGAAAAATAAAATAGTACATTAACAAATACATTTAAACGAATGTATATATGTTTATTATCATCAAACAAAAATCATATAAGTGCATATTCAACAATCTCCCCCTTTTGATGATAACAAACATATATTTAAGATTTTGACTATGTTAAATGTATTTGATCAATGATATACTCTAAATGCTCCCCCTATTTAAATGCTTCCCCTCTACACGATGCTCCCCCTATATATATGCATACAAATAGAAATATACAAATGAGCCTAGATGCAAATGGAAAATTATTTGACCTTTGCTTGATTTTATTTGACAAAATCTTAACTTTTCTCTCCCCCTTTTGTTATCAGCAAAAGAATAATAGTGTTAGAGAGAGAGAGAAAAATAGAAATAAAGTGATCGATATTAATCCAACATTAAACTCAATTTGGATATAAATATTAAACTTCAATAAAAATCAAACAAAAATCATAACTATCCTTGTTAGGCGCATATTCCACTTTTAGAATGATGGAAATGATGTTCTCATATAAAATCATACAATTTTATCCACTTGTGTTACATTTATATCAGGAATTTGAATATCTACTAATCATGCATAACCGTTAGGACTTTTAAATGAGATTAGTAGTATTCCAATTTAATTTTTAAAAATGAATTCAAGTATCTTCTAACCACGCATGACCGTGAGGACTTTTAAATGGGATTAGAATCAACTTGTCTATTTAATCAATCAAATTTGATATGCCTTCCATACATGCATAACCGTTAGGACTTTTAAATGAGCATGGAAGCACATAATCAAAAATTCAAGTAATTCACCTATGCATAACCGTGAGGACTTTTAAATGAGAGTGAATACTTTGGTATTTATTTATTTTTACAAAAAAAATGTGAAATGAAAAACAAATGATCCTTGATTATAGTACCACATATCGACAAACTATATTGAATTTTTGAAAAACAATGGTCGATAGAAATATGATAGATATAGAAATGGTCATGGAATCTTTACCCAACAAAAAGTTTTATAACTCTTGTTTGAATTCCTAAAGAAATTTTCCAAATATACTTTCTTGAGTAATGTATGTTAAATATCAACACTTATCATCTTTTCAATCACTATTTATCTTTTTTATAATTAGTAGGGAGTCAGATTAGTCAAAATTTGTCATTTAAAATCAAATAAAAATGGCTAATCTGAAAATATGGTCAAAAAAATGATTTTCTTGAAGGGGTTATATGAGAAAAAAAATTATGCTATTTGAAAATTATTTGTAATGAAAAATATGCAGGTATTTTCTATGAAAAACGATGCAGTTACTAAATGTCTCACCATAAATCACGTTCAACTAGTAATTTTTCTATCAACTAGATTACTAGTGTAATCTGCATCTGAGTTTCTTTTTCACTCAAAAATTATCATCAACTGAATTTGATAGACCAGACCATGAAGTATGCACAAAAACTCAAACTCAAATTTTTAACAGCATTCTTGAATTTGAATTGAAGTCGTGTAAATAATCAGAAACAGTGAATATAGAGTTAGCCAAATTATAACCTAATGCATTATCATCCAACAAAACACTATGCTTAATCCAAACATATATGTATGAAGTAATTCGAAGAATAGTGTTTTTGGCATAAATATAATTGGCCAACTAAGTCGAACAAGTCAGAATCAAAAAACATCATCTTTACAACATCTCAATATTGGCTGATTTCATTCAGAATATGGTGCAGATTATAACATTTAATTTATCGATCAAATAAATATACCTTCACCTGTTTTACCTTTACGATAATTTTTCGTGGTTGCCCATTGTGTTTCTGTCACCCTTGTACTAGGCTAAGGAACTTTGCTTTGTTGCCCGTTGTGTTTCCGGAACAGCCAAAATCCAGCGAACACTGTTTGTTGTTCCTTAGCCCGCCACCATACCTACACGAAAAAAGATTTATGTGACCTATTTTTTTTATAGGTCCATGGTTGTTAGTGGCAGAATATTTTGAAAAATAATTTTGTGGAGACCCAAAACTATTTATAATTGCTCCCTTCGGCACCCAAATTTGTTTTACTTTGAGAGATTTTATATTTGTGCCTTTTGGAACCCAAGTTGGTATAGTTTTCACATGTTTGGGTCTATACCAACAATTATTGTGATTGTGTCCATATTTTCTACAAATTGTGCACATTGAATTTTCTTGATTAATCTTGTTTTCAACAATTTTAGATTGATTATATCCAAGCCCTTTTCTATCTGTGTTAACAGTTTGCTTTCCTAATAGCATATTCAACGATTTTTCACTTTTTGAAAATTTATCTAAACTCGTTGACAATTGTTGGACTTGTGTTTTGAGAGATTCATTTTCGTTTAACAATTGTGTGCACTTTTTAATAGAATTCTCTCTCCTAGTATTTTCACTCTCTTTCAAAATCAGAATTTCATTTTCAAGTGATTTTATATTGATTTTTGATTTTTTAATTTCGTTTTCAAATGTTGGACACTTATCACACTTAGGGATCCTACTTTGATAGGTTTTAACTAATTGGTCAAGTTGTTCATTTAATTCTATCGAAGTAACCTTTTGTGATTCAAGTTTAGCATATTTCTCCCTAAGTCGTTCAAAACAGCCATTTACTTCGTGGAAATAAATAAGTAATTCAGAGTGAGTGAGTTTTGATACCTTGCTTGGCTCATCATCATCGCTATCAGTTATATTTCCATGAAGGCACATATCTGCTTTCTCACTCTTACTGCTAGAACTTTGATTATCTTTATCACTTGTATTCCACGTGGCTGTAGTATTTTTTCGTTTTTCTTTCTTTTCAAAATCTCGTTGAAATCGGAGATAATTGGGCTTGATATCATCGGCTTTGTTGCAAATGGTCCCGTGTTCTTCTGAGTTGTCTAGTGCCTTGATTATTCTGCTTTTCAATTTTTGATTTAGTGCTGGATTTCCATATTTGTGGTTCCACCTTTTGAATTTCTTCATTTTTAACGCCAGCTCAGCTGCTCCATCATCATCATCCTCATCACAACTGCTTTTTACATATCCTATTAAGCACATTTCTTCAACTGAGTTGGCTGTGGAGGATTTCTCATTGCTGTTGACTTTTGCACCATATATTGCATTGAAAGTATTCCAGATTTCCTGTGCATTTTCACAATGGGAAATTCTATTAAATTCAGTCTTATCAAGAGCATAGATCAAAGCATTCATGACTTTAGCAGTTGTAGTTTTTAATTTCTTATCGTTAGCATCCGACCTATCCTTAGGTTTAGGTATCTCAGTATCACCAACAGTTATAGTGGGAGATTTATAGCCAGTTTCAATAATGTCCCAAACATCATAATCAACAGAACTAAGATAAATACCCATCCTATCTTTCCAATAAGCATAATCATCCCCATTAAACATGGGTGGCCTAGCAATAGATTGCCCCTCAGAAAAAGCATTATTTGATAGATTCATGACTCTAGAGTTAAAGAAAAATACTGTGCTTTGATACCACTTGTAGGATCTAGATTAACCCTAGAGGGGGGGGGGTGAATAGGGTTATAGCAAATTTTCTCGAATTAAACACAAAAACAAACTGCAGAAATAAATATGCTGAAAAGTGAATCACACATAAAATTTACCCAGCTTCGGCAACCCCTGCCTACTGCTGCATTCCCAGATTTCTATTAGAATTAAACAGTCTCCCGCTTACAAACACTCTAACAGACTCGCACACCCTGCTACCGCCTATAGAGTTTTGCAAACTCGCACACCCTGCTCACTGAACTAATTCTAACTAGACAATCTGACACTACCTAAAACCTAGGTGGTGATTTACCAAGACTTGATTCGAAAAGAACAAATAAAAAATAAAACTAATAAACAAAAAAAAAACCCCTTAATAAAATTAAACCCTAATAATAAACTAAAGCCCTTATTAACAAGGCCGGCCCAATTTTTCTTTCACCCGATCCTTTTTTTTTTTGGCTTGAAGAAAATGGCGGCCGATCCTCTTTCTGAAATTAGGGCTTCGGCTCTTTTTTTCCTTGCTTCCAAAATTAGGGCTTTGAAGCTGCGCCTTTTTGTTGATCGATACAGTGGTTATTCGTGTGCTTCGTTCTCGTTTGTTTTGCTCTTGGCCGCTTCTTTTTGATCGAGTTCACTGTTGCTTCGGTATGTAATTCCCCTTTTTGTTCTTTTGTGATTTTGGTATTCAAACTCGATGCCGATGATGAATTTGTTGGGTGAATATTTATATGAATTCTGAGACCCTAATCAATTCGATACTTTCCTAAATCTCGATTGCCTATTGCGCACGGCTTTGATTATGAAACATTCGATTTTCCTTGAGTCATACGGCAGAAACTTTCCTGCTTTGATCTGTTTGACTTTCCTATTTTCGGCAATTTCCATTTTTATACATACTTGATTTCGTGTATACCACTCCACGACTCTGCATTATTTCCGGTCATCACCATTTCTTTGATATTGTTTCATGTGTATTTGCTCATGTACATATTGCTGCATTTGCTTGCATACCGATTACTGCACTATTCAATTTGTCTTCTGTTCACTTGTATTTGTATTCTGATTCATCCCTTCTGTTTGCTTTGGGCTTCATTGACCTCGGCCATGTGTTCATGCTTCATTTTAACTTCGAACTGAACTTGGTTTTGCTTCATGATGTACTTGATAAATGCACTTCCCCATGTGTACATGTTGCTGTCATATATGCACTGTGTTTGGTCACTGATGCATGCATGAACTGGTCATTGAAGTTTGTGTAGTTTGGTCTTGCATTTGATCTGTACTGTCTGGTTGAAGTTCTGATCATTTGTTTACTTGGTGGCATTTCTTTGTGGTCTTCATTTGGGTTTGTTGTTGCATTCATGTCTGCTTTGTATCATTTGGTATCTTCACTGTGTTGCATTCATGTTGGTTTAGTTGTGCACTTGCTTGAGTTTCACTGAGTTTGGTCGAGACTTGTTTCTTTGATGTTGTTTATGTCTGCATCTTGTGGTTGCCACTGTGTTGCATTGAGTTTGACATTTTTATCATTATGGTGGCTGACCATCTTATCTCTGTTTCACTGGGCTTGATATCATGGTGTACATGTGAGTTGTACTCTCTGTTTTGATTTGCATTGCATCACTGTGTCTTGATAGTCAAGTTGCACACTTGCTTGTTAACTACTGCTTCAACTTGTCACTTAATCTGTTTCATTTGAGTTGTAGCTTAAAGGCTTGGAGTCTTTGTGCTTCATGGACTTGGTTCGACATTTCAGTTTGATTCACTGTTGAGTTGTAATGTGTACTTGGTCGAGTTCATTTGCATTCTGCAGTTGCATTGTACTCTTGATGTTTGGTCTGACCTGAACTTTGATATTATGTAACCTGGTCATGTTTATATTGAACTAGTCTTTAAGTGCAGCACTTGTCTCTGGTCCTTCATTCTGGTTTGTCTGCATTGGTCTGCACTTGCATGCATTGCTGTTGGGTTGCTTTCTTCATTTGATTGTTGCAGTCCTATATATAATGTTAGTCACTGTTACAATCGCTATGCAGTTGCTGTGCCTTGTGTTCTTCACTATTGTCTGGTCTTTGACATTCATTCATGTTGATTTTCGAAATTTCACTTGAGTTGAATCCAGTTTCAAAACTCGGGTTTGAACTTGTGCTCGTGTCGTGATTTTAAATATATTGCACGTGAGTTGAACCCGACTTTTCATTTGGGTTTGACCTGTGCTCACCTATCCCTGTAGCATTATTAAGTGTATATCGATGTGCACTGCCTTGTGGCATGTACAGTGATACACTGTGCATGTCACATTGTTCGTGTATGATGAATTCAAATGGGAATGATGACGAACAACCCAAATAACTGAGGCAAATCATATTTTCAAAAATCATATTTCATTTTATATTGCAAAAATATTTCTTTTTCAATTTTACTGCATTAGTGAATATTTTTGCGGATTTCTCAGATGCTGGATTATAACTGGAATGAACTTGAAGATAAACTACGAGTGTGAGTGACATGTAGTGAGGCATTTATGTAAATTGAATTGTGATGTAATTACAATCAAAATTGTATATGTATAGTGAGAGCTTGAATTTGTACTATTCAAAATTGTAATAAATATTTGTTTGAATAAAATTTCTGTTTGAATTCAAATTCTGTGTATTTAATTTTATTCATCAAATATTTATTTAACTATGAAAAATAAAATAGTACATTAATAAATACATTTAAACGAATGTATATATGTTTATTATCATCAAACAAAAATCATATAAGCGCATATTCAACAATTAACGTAAGGTTAATTTAATTAATGTGATTAATTAAGAATAATTAATCAAGGTGATTAATTAATTAATCTATATCAAGTGATTTGTAATTAATTCATCAGAAATTGGACAATTAATTCATAAGTAATTAATGATTAAAGTTAATTAAGTAATTAGGGATAATTACTTACTATAAGTAATTAAGGATAATTAATTAAATGGTAATAAATGAGTGGTTAATTAATTTATTAATTAAGTTATTAAGGATAATTATTTTAGGGTAATTAATTAATTAAGATTAATTCTTTAACAATTAAAGGTTAATTAATTCATAAGTTATGGTTAATTAATAAATAATTAAAGGATAATTAATTAACATAATTGTGATTAATTAATGTTAACCAACCAGGATTAGTGATTATCTGGTTTCAATTAATCAGATGATCAATTAACCTTACTTATGGATGACTGTATTCCATTGAATGCTGTGAATTGTTTGATATCTCTACTATGTGATGCTTTGTGATTTGAATTGTTTTAATTCGAGCTGTGATGAATGTAATTTATTTTGTCTGTGATGAATGTATATTAAGTATCTGTGAATCTGTGTATGGAAGATAAGCATTATAGAAATATAAAGCTTATCTATAATTGCTATGCTTAAATCTGTGATGATTGATGTTGTTGCACTAATTGTGTAAAACCCCTGGACCACACTATACACACACAAATGTGGATTGCACGAGGAAATTGGTTAAGTCACAGGTTTTTGAAATGGTTTTAAAGATTGAATTTTGAATTCAAATAGTTTTGGAAATGGATTTGGGTTAAATATAAAAAGCTTTTGAAAAGGTATTTCAAAGATAAAAGTTATTTCGAATAACTTAATAAAGTTTTGAAATTTAAATAATTTGGTTTGAATTTGAATTCAGAATTTGAAATTGAATTCTATGTTTGGAAATTATGATTTGAAAAGGTTATACAAGTTATAAATGTGTTTATATGGGTTTTAAACCATTTTAAAGGTATTGATTTGAGAATTTGAATTTAACCCAAGGGCTTTAACTTGTATAAATGTAATCGTATTTTTCCAAAACGAAAACTATTGGTTTTCAAATAATAATAGTCTTTTATATAAGGAAAGAATTTCCAATTTGTGTTGAAAGATTTCAAGTTCGAATTGAAATATTTTTGAAAACTGTTAACTAATCTTTGTGAAAGATAGTCAAATCTTGATTTGAAATTGAAGAGCATTTTTAAAAGGTGTATCTTTTATATAAAAGATTTGGAATGGAATTGTTTTGTGGAAATGATTTTGAAAGCTATGAATTGAATCTTTAATTTAAAGATTGGATGAGTTAATCCAATTTGAAAGGAAAATTGTTTTGAAAAGGGTATGAATGAATCTTTGTTAAAGATTGGTGAAGTTTGTTTTCAAATTGAAAAGGGATCTTAAAAGTGTATCTTTGTATAAATGGTTTGAATTGGAAAGATATTAATGAATCTTTGTGAAAGATTGGTGAACTTTGTGAAATGAATCTTTTGTTCAAAAAGATTTGTAAATGGTAATTTGTTTAACCATTTGAAAGAAAAGTTTTGGGTAACAAGTTATGACTTAACTGAGATCCCATATCCATATATTTTTAAGTATTTCTCTCACTATTCGGTTTAGCCAGGAGAGGACTTTGTGTCATATAACTCATTCGAATATTGATATGATGTTATGGATAGCAATTGAAGACCGGTGGTGAAGATCGGATTTTTTCGAAAGCAAAAGGATAACCCGTTGAATGTCTCTGCATCGAATGGCCCCCGGTATAGAGATTTGAGCACCTTTTGTGATGGGGAGTCTAGACGTGATTAGGGATTATCCGGATTTGCAAGGGCTTCTTTGTGAAGTGCCTTCGGTTCTGTTCGAACCCGAAACAAACTTGTATGGATGTGTGTCTGACATTACACTTTGAGATGTAAAGCTGGTTTCTATGAAATACATTTCTGTTTAGTGGCAGAGATTTATTCTCTTAACTTAACACCCTTCTCTGAGACGTACGAGTTCAGAGGTTATGTAGTTGATGGTTATTAGCGATACATTCCCAATTTGTTAATGTGGCACACGAAGTGCTGCTGATCGTTTATTGATCGAAGCATGGATTTATGAAAAAGCGTAGCTTTATGGACGAGACTGCATCAGGACCTCACACCCCGGAAATGGTTGAAATAGGAATGTTGCAACAAGGTTTTTAGGGGTCGTGCCCCTAGGGTATGTCCATTTCCTTCTGGATAAGAGGTGGTATCATGGTATGGAGCCCAGATATTTAACCTATGTGGTTACTGCAAATTTATTACTTTGTGGTTGTTGGTGTCGAGCGCTCGGATAAAGGTCGTTAACGACCGGGGATGGCATACTTGTGTGTTAGTTATCTACGCTATAGCTTGGTTAAAGCGCGAGGTAGCGTCGACCTTGTGTTAGCAGAGATCTGGTTTGGTTCTCGGGGGCGTCCTTCCAGAGGCGTTTCCATTTCGGTAAGGAAGTTCCTTAGCCTGACCATTTGTTGGAAACCCAATCATCCAATACGTGCCCTTTATGATTTCAATTGTATAACCTTCCATTCTTAAATGGTAGCTATAGTAGGCATACAACGAAATGTGGTATGCTGGCTAAGATTAATATTATACTTTTGAAATATTTTCTGCATTACGCACTAATAATAATATCAAATGGTTTTCACGTATCAAGCATTTTTGACTGTCATAAGGAGAAATCTCCCCCAAGTGTGCTCTTGCATTGTGTGTGTGGCAGGAGGCCTTATGGAAGTTTCATTTTCCAAAAAACATTACGGATTTCAATATTTTAAAATCTTTGTTGTTGTTTTAAAGATAAAACTACATTTTTTGTTTGCTCATACCAGTCTCATGACTGACTCGGAGTTTATTGTTCCCTTCCTAAACTCTGGGTGCCCATAATTTTCCACATGGGCAGTCTAGAGTTAGGGTTTTCAGATAGTAGATATCGATTCAGTAGCTTTCAGCTTTCTCTTTGGAATTCTATGGAGACTTTGGATATTGAAGTTTTTGGTTAGGACGACTGACCTTGCTTAGCTTGGTACAACTTGATGGTGGTTCGAGCTACCTATAGAGATTGCTGATATTGGTGTTTCTTCTAGAGTTTCAAGTTCTTGTTGTTTCCGCTGTAGCATTTCATTGTATCTTTGATATTGATCATTGTTGTATATTTGGATATTGTATCATTGGAGTTGTATATGATATTCATTCTTTTCTTCCGCTATGTTGTTATACTTAATGTGTTATAAGCTCCAACGAATCGGATTTGAACGGTCGAATCTGCGACATTCGAGTATGATGTGAAGTATGGATGTCGATTTTCGAACGCGAAAAATCTGGGTCATCATACATCGTCCATAGCAAAGCTCATCTTGGAACTAATCTTCCAACTCTAATTTGGAGTCATCGTGGTAGGGAATTACTCCAAAAAACCATCATAAGTCATAGAGTGTGATCGTGCATCCCGTAACCCAACCCTTCAGTCCCATTCATCGTCGCATACTCTGCCTCTCAGAGTATAGCTATCCATTGTCGAAGACATAACTTCCCATCATGGAACCCCCATCATCGAGTCATGAGTGGTCATTGTCGAAAATTGTCAAAACGGTCCTCGAAAAACTCAATTCAAGGTTGACCAGAAGTCAGACTTGAAGTAATTACCCATCTGACTCAAAGCAGACTCTGGAAATTTTGGTTCGAAGTTAGACTTGGACGAAACCAAGATTTTCTCCAAGGAAATTCAATGGTCAATACCCACCCATATGTAACACCCTTAATTTTGTTTAACATTATTTAGGACATTTAATTGGATAAATTAAACAGAATAATGTAGATAAGGGGATTGAGGTTGATTAATAAATTAAATGGCCATTTTTATATAAACAAATGAACTTATAAGTGTTTATGTATTAAGCAATTGAACATAAGGGCATCAAGGTAAATTGCCACCCACATTCCCCCTTATACCATTTCTTTTAGGCCATGTACGTTCATTTTATTATAATTAAAAATTTATAAACATAAGAAGGAAAGACCAACCGTTAGGAAGATAAGAGAAAATCAAAGTAAAGCTTATGATTAAGCTATTACAAATCAATCTCAATCAAACTTCAATTTCCTTATCCAATCTAAGGTGAATAATAATTTCTATATCTCTATTTTGATTTTATAATCATATAGTTTCAGATTTAAGGGTAAATCAATTTTTATGATATATTGAATGATGATATGCTGGATTTATGATTTATATATATGTTTAAACATGATTGTTTAAAGGAGACACATATGGTTTTAGGGCAAAACCGAGACTTAATGATTTTTAAATGCTATGGGAAAATTATAAGTTTTAGAAAACATAAATTTGGAATGAGGTTTAAATTTTCTTACTTTTCCAAGCCGTGGAGAATTAGTTATAGATTTTCAAAGGAAAAATATGGATATTTAGGTTTACAAATTTATTTTGAAAAATATATTAAGAATTAGGCCTAAAATTTTAATATATTAGATGGCATGATTAAAGTGAATTTTTGGAATTTTTGGGGATTTTTACTAATTGATTTATTATTGAAATTAAATTATTTCGAAAGCAGGACCTAAATGATTTACTTGTTTTTATAAGAGTAAGGGCTTATTTGTTAAAAGTTAACTTGATTTTAGATCTGAGAAAATGCAGCAAATATTATCCAATTTTTTTAAAAGTTTGTGGAAGCCAATCAAACGTTTATAAGTAGGCGAGTTTGTTACGAAAAGTTTGCTTATTTTAGCAAAATCAGCTTTTACCCAGAAAAGGTGGTTCTACCTTCTTTGGAAAACCTTTCGACCAAGACATCTCAAACTAGCCCTTTCGACTTCATTGACCAACAAGGTCAAAAGCAATGCATAAAATATCATTCAGGTGGTATGCAGTGAATTGGAATAAGTCGGAAGGTAAGGTGTCGAAGAGTTGCATTCGAAGGAGATGGTTCCTTAGTTTATTTTTGGTTTGAAAAGAAAATCACTTTCCTATTTTTAAAGAGCTTCTGACAAGGTCGAAAACTATGCTTGCTTTCGACAAGGTCGAAAGCTATGATTTCGAAAGGTTGTTTTTAAAGAGCTTCCGACAAGCTTGAAAGTTATGCTTGCTTTCGAAAAGGTCGAAAGTTAAGTTTTTGAAGGGTTTTTCAAAGAGATTTTTGAAAGAGAGCTGTCGCCTTTATTTTTGTTTAAACCTTCCGAAGGGGTTGAAAGCATGAGCTATCAATGTTTTTGAAAGGTTTGATTGTTTATAAAAATACAAACTGCTTCCCAAACCTTTCGAAGGGGTCGAAAGTAGGAGCTTTCGACGTTGCCGAAAGGTTTAATTGTTTTCCCAAATGTTTTAATGCTTTGTAAAGGATGGTTTTGCCACCATCAACTTCCCCAATATTGTAACAACCCTGTATTTTGTAATTATTTTATTGTATATTTTAATTATTTTTAATGTAAGATTTTGATTTAAAAAATTATTTTACTTATTTGAAATGATTAAATTTATTATTTAAATATAATCTTGATTTTTATATGAGTTATAATTCCAAACTTGTGTAAGTTGAATATTTGCCTGAAATGCTGATTTTGGTCAAGTTAGTCAAACTGTGACTTTCAAATTAAAATTTTAAAAATTTAATTTTTTTTCTTTTATTTTGAAAGTACATAAAATTCTAAGAACACCACTTTTCGTTTCGTTGAAATTGGATGTAAATTGTGAAAGTTATACCCTTTACAATATTGTGCGTATATAGGGTTATTTAACAATGACTATTTTAAATTGTATAAATTACTTCTTCTTGGTTATATTTTATTTTAATATGTGATAATATGTTTTACTGTGTATATTTTGACTTTTAAATATTTTTAAATGATAATAGAATTTTTCCAAAATTTACTGTATTTATTTCCTATTTTTAAAGGCTGTTTTCTAATTTTCTGCCATTTTCTTCATATAAATTATATTTAATAATTTTTTTTTTCTTTGTGAATGCACTTTTATTTATTTTAATTTTATTTGTTATAAATATTTTACAAGTCCATGAAGATTTTCTAAAATTCATTTGGATTTATTTCTGATTTTAAAGCCTAGTCTACAATTTTAAGCCACTTTCTTATTTTAATTATATACAATTAAAATTTATTTATTTATTTTATGCACTCACTTTTATTTTCTGTGTTTTACTTTATTTTATTCATTTTACATGTATTTAAATTAAAGTAAATTTTTTCAAAGTGTATTGAAGTTATTTCTAATTCTTAAGTCTAGTTTGCATTTTTCTGTGCTATTTTTCTTATTTAATCATATCTAATTAATATTTAATTTTTAATATTTTGTTTATCTGTTATATTTTCGAATTTTAACTGAGATTTTAATTATTTTCAGTTATTTGGATGTATATAAATATATATGAGAAATTTGAAAGGGTTAAGAGCTAAGAAACGGAAAAACGTTTTATCCGTTTCTTTTGCAGTTTCTTCTGTCATTAATACATCAATCCATCTTAGCCATTCCTTTCCCCATCCTTTGCAGCCGACATCCTCTTGTCATTCACGAATTTTTGAAGCCCCAAAATCCTAAAAATCATGGCCTCCACCTTGAAGAAAAAAAATTAGGTAAATCCCTCTCTTCTTTCTACTTTTCTTACTTTTCTATGCAATTTTGCCTTGTTTCTCTTCTAAGTTTGGATCGGCCTCTTCTCCATAGCCGCAGCCACAAACTCCTACATCTCTTCCATGCCTCCAACACCATCTACTCCACCAACCATGACCATGGCCGAGCCATCGATGGTGGCCAAACCCTTCAAATTGCAACCTACATGCCTAAAAACAATGTTTTTGACCATTGTTGCCTCATTCCCTTCATCTCCACTTGTTGCCTTGCCTATATGATGTTAAACCTGACCTATATGATGTCATACCTGATCCAAAGCATCATCATAGCCAAGCATAAGTGTCCCTTAGGCCAAGCATTGAAGTGGTTGAAGCAAGGTCCAATCTATCTTGTTCATTTTGCTTTGTATTTCAAAATTGTTTCAATGTTATTTTATGTTGAATGTTTATATATTGTCTTGTTTGTTTTGTTTTGGGTTGTTGATACAAAATCATATCTTGGCTATCTTTCAACTCAAATCAAAAGTCGTGCAATTGTGCTTGTCGTGCCTTTGGAGTCGTGCTTGTATGTTGTTTTGGTCTCTAGCTTTGAAAAATGTGAGTCTTTCTCACTCTGACATTTATACTTATGAAAAGTGAATTGATGACAAGTGTTTAGTAACATAAAATGTTTATGCAAATTTATGATGATCATATGATATGCTATGCCATGTTATTACCATGTTATTACCATGTTTAAACTGTTAATTTTCACCTGACATCTGATATATGACTGCATATTGTGATATTGACCTTGTTTATATTATTTCTGTATATGATCACACTGCAAGTTCCCTGTTAGGATGAAAATCATTATGGACTGAAATGATAGGCCTGAGTTATTTTATTTATTTATTTAAACTTGGGATTGCGGGTTTGAAATGATAGAACCCGGATTTTTACCTTTTAAACTGTGGATTGAAATGATACATATCCGTATCACTTGACCTAGGTTAGAAAACTATATACAGACCCGTGGTTATTCTATAAAGTGCTTTGTATATTTTAAGTATTTTCAAAATATAAAATTATGAAATTTGATTTTAATAGATTTTGAAAGGTTTTAAAATAAATAAATTATGATTTTTCTATGTGTTAAAATGTAATTTATGAATGGATTAACTGGATTTTGAAATATAACTTATGTTTGAAATTTGGAATTTTGACTAAAAATGATATTTAAGTTACATGAATAAAATGGACTTTAATTTTATTTGGAAAATGGTAAATATGATAAATTGATTTATATTTGAACTTAAGTGATTTATTAAAGAATTATTGATTTTCTATAAATTTAAGTGGTTGAATAAATGACTATTGAAAATGAAATTTTAAAATATAACTTGACTTGAAAATGTTAAATTTGAGTTTTAACTAAAGACGTTAAAATTAATTAAATAAACTGGAAGTTTAGTTAAATTTGTGAAATGGTAATATAAATCTGAAATGTTAGGTTTTAATTTATGAAAGAAACGTATAGGTTTTAATTAATGAAAGAAACGTATAGGTTTTAATTAATGAAAGAAACGTATAGGTTTTTATTAATGAAAGAAACGTATAGGTTTTAATTAATGAAAGAAACATATGGGTTTTAATTAATGAAAGAAACGTATAGGTTTTAATTAATGAAAGAAACGTATAGGTTTTAATTTATGAAAGAAACGTATAGGTTTTAATTTATGAAAGAAACGTATAGGTTTTAATTTATGAAAGAAACGTATAGGTTTTAATTAATGAAAGAGCGTATGGTGTTCTAATTTATGATAGGAACATGTAAATTCCTAATTAATGAAAGAAAGGTATAAGTTTTAATTAATAAAAGAAACGTATAAGTTTTTAATTAATGAAAGAAACGTGTAAAATCCTAATTAATGAGAGAACATGAAAGTTTTAATTAATGCAAGAACATGTAAACTTTTAATTAAGAAAGAAACATGTAAAGTTTTAAGTAGTGTGGTATTGATTTAATTAATAAATGTTCATTATTGTAATAGGAATATAAAATTTAAAACGTACATTTGACACGTAGATTTTAATCAATGTAATGGTGTATTTTAAATTGATTAAAATGATAAATGTTACTTACTGTAATAATAAAACGTAAGTTGATAACGTACATTTGATAAGCAAGTTTTAATTTATGTGAATGGCATACTTTAAATGATTAAAATAATAAAGTTTCTTTATTGTAATAATAATGTAAGTTAATAAGGTGCTTTTAACTTAACATAAGAATTTCGGTTTAAATTGTATATTACAGTAAGAAAGTTTATTTAACTATAATGCTATGATAAATTGACATGTTAAAAATTTAAGCTTATCAATACTTTGATTATATACAATGTAAAGTGGAAAGTAGTACATTCCAAAAATGCTATGATTCCTTAAGGTAACATTTCCAAAATGCTATGATAATTTAAAGGAATATTTCAAGTTTAATAAATTTAAAGAAATATTCAATGATTTGAAAATTTGGGTTTTATTTGAATGATATAATATTGAATTATTTTTGAAATGGAAATGATACAATTGTGACATTGTTTTGAAATGAGTATGATATTTTGGTCTTGAAAGTATAAATTATTTGAAATAAATATCCATGGGTTATAATAACGATTGGTTGTTAAAGAGACCGGGATCGGATATTGTCTTATAGCCGGACAATACCGAAAACCACTTTAACAACTGTGTACGCGGTGGAGATTCCAGAATGAAGTAGGATGGCGGCGACGTTCTCGAGGTATGTTACGTGGACCCAACTCCCGTGAGTTGGCATATATGACTAAAACAGGAGCCATACCGGGCTACACAAAGGGTCGCACCCTTTCATCGAGCATGCTCCATCGGAAACTATTCTATTACTTTTGTGATTCGATTCGGTGGCGCCACTTTGATTCGGGGGTATTGTTCGAGGTGGGCGGAAGCTGCTGGCTTGCCGTCACCACCGGTCCGGGAGTGCAAACGGTGTATCCACCTTGGCATTTCCTTGCGTACCGTGTCATATCCTTATATCGAGCCCACTACGATTTTGGTTTTAAAGATCCGACCGCGTTAAGGTTCACCATCCCCTTAACGCTATTTTCTATATGATTATAATTTACTGATTAGACACTACCGTATATAGCGTATATTACTACATAGTAAATAGTTTAACGGATCCTTAGAGGATGGGCGGTCCCAAGCATCCTTTAAGTTACTGATGCATTTTGTTACTGTTCACTTGAGTTGATTTACAGTTTATAAGTATTTATGTCCTGACTCGAGGGTTTTGTGTTTTGCTTTACGCTCGGGTCAGATTGAGTGAGTTAGCATTCCAGATTCACCTTCGGCGTTGGAGCTTTCCTTGAAGATCCAGCCATCTATTTTGTTTCAGTATCCAGTGGTTCAGTGATGTATCTGATTTGTACCTGATGTATCCTGTTACTCTTCTGTTGTATCTTATTTAACTCTGATGTATCTCATATTTATATAGTAGCTTCATGAACTACTATCTCTTTTTCTTCCGCTGCATTTTTATATACTCTGTGTCTGTGATCTGTGATTTTTATTTACTGTATATTCTGAGGTTTGCCAAAATTTTATTTACAACACGGTATTTTGAGCAATTCAATTCCGGCATGAGTGTCTGCCTATGCACTTATAATGGATGCGAATGGTTGAAAATACCGGGTCGTTACAGTTGGTATCAGAGCTTTGGTAGCTCTAGGCAAAACTCAGCATATGGAGTGAATGTATTTACAGATTCACTTTCATTCGAGTTTGAATCTCTCCCTTTTGACTCGATTCCTTTGAATTTTGGAACATTCCCTACGGTTCCAAAATCCATTCGTATCCCTCACTATTCATCTTCTTTTGATTCTGGAGTAACCCATAACTCCGCTTCGAATGATCTTTCTAGTGAGTTGGCGGTCACGCCAATTTCAAATTTAATTGAAAAAGGGGGAAAACTCCTTTGCAGTTAGCATCGATTCACCAGAGATTCTTATCTATCCTTGGTTTAGATGCTAATATCTTTTGTTATTTCAAACTCTAACTCTTGAGATCGAATGTAGATTTACCACAGAAAATCCACATTGATCTTATTCTTTAAGTCACGGTTGACCCGGTTAAGGTTGCCCTGATTTATTTAAGCTTATCCACCTCCCTACTCTGTTATTTAATCATATTGTCTTTTGTTTCCAATCTATTCTTCTAAACATTGAATTGTACTTGTATATCTATGTTTTGTTTTATATATTGTGTTGTTTGAGTTGTTGATGTTGATTTGGGTTTCTGATCGATTCGTCTGATCAACGTTATCGATAGGATTTCTAAAACACTTTGACAGAACAAACTGACACAATATTATTTTAAAATTTGGTTAATGAAATAAATTTTGATATATAAGTAAATTTATGGAACTTAATGAAATGAATTTAAAACAAGAATTTGAGGATTTAAATCCCGATTATTTCGAACTTTGTTTTAAAGTTTTAAAAGGTTATATTATTTAAAGTATTTTTAATAGAACTTGTTTTCAAAGAATTTTTAAAGGTTTAAAATTAGTGCTTTTCTCTTTGTCGCTGGAAAATAACTTCGGTGATGATCGCGACATCATCGACGTTCATTTTCGAGTTTCGAAGTTAGGAGACTGTTCTGTAGTCTTGCTACAACTTTGTTTTAGGAAATTAAATTGATTTGAATTTCTAAAATATGACTTGATTTATAATATATATATATATATATATATATATATATATAGATATATGATTGAAATTTGATTTGACATATTATATATGTATATATATTATTTCTTATCTCTAAATGGTCTGAAGAAATCGGAAATTTAATTCTTAAATTCTATTTTTAAAGAATAATTTCAATTATAAAAAGAAAAAAATTTGATTTAAGCTTGAAATCATTGAATTGGAAATTTTATTTGTATAATACAATTGCATTCAAATATAACTTACCAAAATTTCAGAAGTTAAAAATGTAATTGAATAATATACAATATAAAAAAGATGTATAAATAAAATTTGAGTGGTTATAATAAATGCTATACACTTAAATTTTAAGTTATAAAACGATTAACAGAGTAAAAGAATAATAAAAGGTAATTGAATAACTTACAATAAAACAATGTTAGAAGAACTACGAATAAAATAAAGCAGTTATAATAAGTGTAAGTATATTTAACATCAGTGATGAATATATTGAGAGGAATAAATTTAAGTTTAATTAGGAATAAAGAAGAATTAAACTTATTAAGTACAATGTGAGTGTAATAAATGATTATTTTTCAAACCCATGGTTTTAAAAAATTGTTAATTTAAGATGATTGGATAATAAGATAATGAAATTTGGTGCAGTTAAGATTTATTTAACTTGTGTAAAGATTTATTCTCTATTTAAGTTGAAATTTCCATGCTTTCAAATCTAATTCCTTATTTTGTTTTCCAAACTATCTTTTGGTTGTCCTTATCATCCTTATCCTGCAATAGATTGGTATGGGCATCTTTCTATAATCTTTGATAGATCTTTGGTAATCATTTTGAATCCACCTTTTCGTGCTTGTGTTCTTAATTTTGGAGAATCTTGGAAAGATCACCTCCACCTTGTAAAAATTACCTATAACAACAGTTATCAGGTATAACTTCAGTCTCCTTGCCATCTTTTCTTAATCCTATTTCACTCTATCTTTTCTGTGCCCTTCCATACCTCATTCCTATTCGGGGACGAAAAGTTTTGAATGGGGGAGAGTGTAACAACCCTGTATTTTGTAATTATTTTATTGTATATTTTAATTATTTTTAATGTAAGATTTTGATTTAAAAACATATTTTACTTATTTGAAATGATTAAATTTATTATTTAAATATAATCTTGATTTTTATATGAGTTATAATTCCAAACTTGTGTAAGTTGAATATTTTCCTGAAATGCTGATTTTGGTCAAGTTAGTCAAACTGTGACTTTCAAGTTAAAATTTTAAAAGTTTAAAAATTTAATTTTTTTCTTTTATTATGAAAGTACATAAAATTCTAAGAACACCACTTTTCGTTTCGTTGAAATTGGATGTAAATTGTGAAAGTTATACCCTTTACAATATTGTGCGTATATAGGGTTATTTAACAATGACTATTTTAAATTGTATAAATTACTTCTTCTTGGTTATATTTTATTTTAATATGTGATAATATGTTTTACTGTGTATATTTTGACTTTTAAATATTTTTAAATGATAATAGAATTTTTCCAAAATTTCTGTATTTATTTCCTATTTTTAAAGGCTGTTTTCTAATTTTCTGCCATTTTCTTCATATAAATTATATTTAATAATTTTTTTTTCTTTGTGAATGCACTTTTACTTTTTGTTATTTTATTTTTTATAAATATTTTACAAGTCCATGAAGATTTTCTAAAGTTCATTTGGATTTATTTCTGATTTTAAAGCCTAGTCTATAATTTTAAGCCACTTTCTTATTTTAATTATATATAATTAAAATTTATTTATTTATTTTATGCACTCACTTTTATTTGCTGTGTTTTACTTTATTTTATTCATTTTACATGTATTTTAATTAAAGTAAATTTTTCCAAAGTGTATTGAAGTTATTTCTAATTCTTACGTCTAGTTTGCATTTTTCTGTGCTATTTTTCTTATTTAATCATATCTAATTAATATTTAATTTTTAATATTTTGTTTATCTGTTATATTTTCGAATTTTAACTGAGATTTTAATTATTTTCAGTTATTTGGACATATATCAATATATATGAGAAATTTGAAAGGGTTAAGAGCTAAGAAACGGAAAAACGTTTTATCCGTTTCTTTTGCAGTTTCTTCTGTCATTAATACATCAATCCATCTTAGCCATTCTTTTCCCCATCCTTTGCAGCCGACTTCCTCTTGTCATTCACGAATTTTTGAAGCCCCAAAATCCTAAAAATCATGGCCTCCACCTTGAAGAAAAAAAATTAGGTAAATCCCTCTCTTCTTTCTACTTTTCTTACTTTTCTATGCAATTTTGCCTTGTTTCTCTTCTAAGTTTGGATCGGCCTCTTCTCCATAGCCGCAGCCACAAACTCCTACATCTCTTCCATGCCTCCAACACCATCTACTCCACCAACCATGACCATGGCCGAGCCATCTATGGTGGCCAAACCCTTCAAATTGCAACCTACATGCCTAAAAACAATGTTTTTGACCATTGTTGCCTCATTCCCTTCATCTCCACTTGTTGCCTTGCCTATATGATGTTAAACCTGACCTATATGATGTCATACCTGAGCCAAAGCATCATCATAGCCAAGCATAAGTGTCCCTTAGGCCAAGCATTGAAGTGGTTGAAGCAAGGTCCAATCTATCTTGTTCATTTTGCTTTGTATTTCAAAATTGTTTCAATGTTATTTTATGTTGAATGTTTATATATTGTCTTGTTTGTTTTGTTTTGGGTTGTTGATACAAAATCATATCTTGGCTATCTTTCAACTCAAATCAAAAGTCGTGCAATTGTGCTTGTCGTGCCTTTGGAGTCGTGCTTGTATGTTGTTTTGGTCTCTAGCTTTGAAAAATGTGAGTCTTTCTCACTCTGACATTTATACTTATGAAAAGTGAATTGATGACAAGTGTTTAGTAACATAAAATGTTTATGCAAATTTATGATGATCATATGATATGCCATGCCATGTTATTACCATGTTATTACCATGTTTAAACTGTTAATTTTCACCTGACATCTGATATATGACTGTATATTGTGATATTGACCTTGTTTATATTATTTCTGTATATGATCACACTGCAAGTTCCCTGTTAGGATAAAAATCATTATGGACTGAAATGATAGGCCTGAGTTATTTTATTTATTTATTTAAACTTGGGATTGCGGTTTGAAATGATAGAACCCGGATTTTTACCTTTTAAACTGTGGATTGAAATGATACATATCCGTATCACTTGACCTAGGTTAGAAAACTATATACAGACCCGTGGTTATTCTATAAAGTTTTTTGAATATTTTAAGTATTTTAAAAATATAAAATTATGAAATTTGATTTAAATAGATTTTGAAAGGTTTTAAAATAAATAAATTATGATTTTTCTATGTGTTAAAATGTAATTTATGAATGGATTAACTGGACTTTGAAATATAACTTATGTTTGAAATTTGGAATTTTGACTAAAAATGATATTTTAGTTACGTGAATAAAATGGACTTTAATTTTATTTGGAAAATGGTAAATATGATAAATTGATTTATATTTGAATTTAAGTGATTTATTAAAGAATTATTGATTTTCTATAAATTTAAGTGGTTGAATAAATGATGTTGAAAATGAAATTTTAAAATATTACTTGACTTGAAAATGTTAAATTTGAGTTTTAACTAAAGATGCTAAAATTAATTAAATAAACTGGAAGTTTAGTTAAATTTGTGAAATGGTAATATAAATCTGAAACGTATAGGTTTTAATTAATGAAAGAAACGTATAGGTTTTAATTAATGAAAGAAACCTATAGGTTTTAATTAATGAAAGAAACGTATAGGTTTTAATTAATGAAAGAAACGTATAGGTTTTAATTTATGAAAGAAACGTATAGGTTTTAATTTATGAAAGAAACGTATAGGTTTTAATTAATGAAAGAAACGTATAGGTTTTAATTTATGAAAGAAACGTATAGGTTTTAATTTATGAAAGAAACGTATAGGTTTTAATTTATGAAAGAAACGTATAGGTTTTAATTAATGAAAGAACGTATGATGTTCTAATTTATGATAGGAACATGTAAATTCCTAATTAATGAAAGAAAGGTATAAGTTTTAATTAATAAAAGAAACGTATAAGTTTTTAATTAATGAAAGAAACGTGTAAAGTCCTAATTAATGAGAGAACATGAAAGTTTTAATTAATGCAAGAAAATGTAAACTTTTAATTAAGAAAGAAACATGTAAATTTTTAAGTAGTGTGGTATTGATTTAATTAATAAATGTTCATTATTGTAATAGGAATATAAAATTTAAAACGTACATTTGACACGTAGATTTTTATCAATGTAATGGTGTATTTTAAATTGATTAAAATGATAAATGTTACTTACTGTAATAATAAAACGTAAGTTGATAACGTACATTTGATAAGCAAGTTTTATTTTATGTGAATGACATACTTTAAATGATTAAAATAATAAAGTTTCTTTATTGTAATAATAATGTAAGTTAATAAGGTGCTTTTAACTTAACATAAGAATTTCGGTTTAAATTGTATATTACAGTAAGAAAGTTTATTTAACTATAAGGCTATGATAAATTGACATGTTAAAAATTTAAGCTTATCAATACTTTGATTATATACAATGTAAAGTGGAAAGTAGTACATTCCAAAAATGCTATGATTCCTTAAGGTAACATTTCCAAAATACTATGATAATTTAAAGGAATATTTCAAGTTTAATAAATTTAAAGAAATATTCAATGATTTGAAAATTTGGGTTTTATTTGAATGATATAATATTGAATTATTTTTGAAATGGAAATGATACAATTGTGACATTGTTTTGAAATGAGTATGATATTTTGGTCTTGAAAGTATAAATTATTTGAAATAAATATCCATGGGTTATAATAACGATTGGTTGTTAAAGAGACCGGGATCGGATATTGTCTTATAGCCGGACAATACCGAAAACCACTTTAACAACTGTATACGCGGTGGAGATTCCAGAATGAAGTAGGATGGTGGCGACGTTCTCGAGGTATGTTACGTGGACCCAACTTCCGTGAGTTGGCATATATGACTAAAACAGGAGCTATACCGGGCTACACAAAGGGTCGCACCCTTTCATCGAGCATGCTCCATCGGAAACTATTCTATTACTTTTGTGATTCGATTCGGTGGCGCCACTTTGATTCGGGGGTATTGTTCGAGGTGGGCGGAAGCTGCTGGCTTGCCGTCACCACTGGTCCGGGAGTGCAAACGGTGTATCCACCCTGGCATTTCCTTGCGTGCCGTGTCATATCCTTATATCGAGCCCACTACGATTTTGGTTTTAAAGATCCGACCGCGTTAAGGTTCACCATCCCCTTAACGCTATTTTCTATATGATTATACTTTACTGATTAATCACTACCGTATATAGCGTATATTACTACATAGTAAATAGTTTAACGGATCCTTAGAGGATGGGCGGTCCCAAGCATCCTTTAAGTTACTGATGCATTTTGTTACTGTTCACTTGAGTTGATTTACAGTTTATAAGTATTTATGTCCTGACTCGAGGGTTTTGTGTTTTGCTTTACGCTCGGGTCAGATTGAGTGAGTTAGCATTCCAGATTCACCTTCGGCGTTGGAGCTTTCCTTGAAGATCCAGCCATCTATTTTGTTTCAGTATCCAGTGGTTCATTGATGTATCTGATTTGTGCCTGATGTATCCTGTTACTCTTCTGTTGTATCTTATTTAACTCTGATGTATCTCATATTTATATAGTAGCTTCATGAACTACTATCTCTTTTTCTTCCGCTGCATTTTTATACACTCTGTGTCTGTGATCTGTGATTTTTATTTACTGTATATTCTGAGGTTTGCCAATATTTTATTTACAACACGGTATTTTGAGCAATTCAATTCCGGCATGAGTGTCTGCCTATGACTTATAATGGATGCGAATGGTTGAAAATACCGGGTCGTTACAAATATTTTATAAAATAAAATGTGGTTTTGAAAGATATACTTTCACCTATTTTCACTATGACGCAAAGTAATATATTTAAGTACAAACCTAATGCTTTTGAAAGGTTTGACCATAATGGGTTCGAAAGGTTTGATTTTCAATGGTTTCGAAAGTTTGACCATAAGTGGTTTCAGAATGTTTAATTTTCATGGTTTTGAAAGGTTTGACCATCAATGGTTTCGGTAGGTTTGATCTTCAATGCTTTCGAAAAGTATACTTTCAAATGATTATAAGGCTACGCTTCTACCCTTATATAATAATACTTTAACATGGTCAAAACATTTCGAAAGAGGGGTTTTAAAGTATTATAAAGGCTGGAGCCTATTGTTTTAAAATTTAAGGTTTATGCTTTTGAAGGGGTCGAATGCAAACCTTTCGAAGGGGTCAAAAGGTTGCTTTCGAAAGGGTTAAAAACGAAGCTTTCAGAGGGAAAACTTTCAAAGGGGTTGGAAAAATGTTTTCTTTTAAACTTATAAAATAAGTGTTTAAACTTGGTGGTACCAGGGTGGACTTATTGAATTCAACATAATAGTTGGGGATATCAACACTTATATGTTTTGACAATCATTAGGGGATACCAATGTAAGTTATAAATTAATATAACCTAAATTAGGGATACTAATGGAAATAGGTTAATCATGTGGATAACATGAGATAATTAGATTCATGTGGATAGCATGAGTTAAGTGGTCAAGGGATGGGTTCGTAGTTATCCTAGGAAAACTATGAGGTGTTTGCTGGATAGTCAACATCAAGTTGGAGATGGATAGTCTCCATTTGATTGAAGAAGGGTTAATAGTTATCCTAGGAAAACTATGGATGTTTGATGGATAGTCAACATCATGTTGGGGATGGGTAGTCTCCATATGTTCAGTGAGGGGTTTATAGTTATCCTAGGAAAACTATGAGATGCGAGATGTATAGTCCACATCGGCTTAAGTAAAATGAATATGGGATGAATAGTCCCTCTTTGCTATTATAGGATGGGAAAATCCTAATTTTTTTCAAGTATGCATATCATCATAATTATTTTGAAATGGATGTTTTAACCATTGTGGATGCTGGAGCATAGAATATGGTTTTATAAAAGTTTTGGGATACTAGTGAGGGGAAAACCCGTTCCGCTAAGCGGCGTGGTCTCACTAGATTTCTAAAAGGATTGGCATGCTAGATTATTATTCATACCAGGCTTTATTCAGACTCGAAGTTTTTGTTTTCTCCTTAATCTTTCAGGTGCTCAATTTATTTTCAGTAGTTTGAGAGTTAAGTTTCACAGGTTTCTTCTTTGACGAATAAAGCTTTCGGAAGCATGTAGGAGGCAGATAGTTATTTAGAGTTTTCTTTTTCGCTGTGTATTTTTTTTGTAAAGGTAGATTTATTAGCCTTACTGTATACTCTGATCAACCATGGGGGCATCTTTATATGTTGCTTTTGGCGTAATTATAATAAATTTTGTTGAACGTGGTTAACGTATTTTGGGATTATGTAATGAACATGAAATGTTTTAATCTGAATGTGGAGATATGTTTTTGAATTGTCAAGATTTTTCCATATTCTTGTGAACTGTGTATCAATGTATCTAGCATCTTCGTATTCGGTCATCGAAGATTAATAACTATGGATGACTACGCACTACACCAGAATACTCATTTCGCAATGGCTTTGAGCCGTTGCAAAATAATTTCGCAACGGCTTTGAGCCGTTGCGAAATGGGCAGTGGTAAAAATTTCGCAACGGCTTTGAGCCGTTGCTAAATATATTTTTGCAACGGCTAAGGGCGGTTGCATAATATACTTTAGCAACGGCTTATAGCCGTTCCGGACTTTATTTTGCAACGGCTTTTATCCGTTGTTAAATGTAGATGTATAACTGATGTTTTAGATATTAGCAACGGCTTTAATCCGTTGCTAATTACTATTTTTAATTATTTTTTAAAAAATTCGAAATTTCTTCTCTACACCAGTGACAGTCATTTCATTATCATAATTAATACAAAAACTTACAAATTTAACACTATCACAAAATAAAGATTATTAAACCAAATATTTTTCATAGATTCAACACAAAAACCAAACATAACAAATGTTTGAATTATAATATTCAACATCAACACATACCACTATATAGTTCAACAAGTATACATAACATACATAGTACAACAGTCGCTTCTGTCTACAATTCAACTGCTACCACCATCTACAGTTCACTCCATCCCTCTGCCTTCCTCTTGCAACATCAACATCTCCATTAACCTGCACATACAACCGGTGCATATAAACACTGCTACAACCTCAACTACATATCGCCCACAACAGCTTTCTCTTCTGACCTCCATGATCACTGCATAGTGCCCCATTTCCAGCAAATTCCCTGCATCTAAACTCTCTATTGCAGTACATCTCTACACCACACTGTGCACATTTCTGTGCACTACCGCCACAAAAGCATCAAACTTCGCTGCCTATTAAGACTTCAACTCCTCCCTCAACCATAGTACATACAAATTCCCACTGCTTGCTATATTCATCTTCTTGCTCACTTCAATTACTTACCTCTGTCACCATCAGCCATATCATAATTCATACTGCCTGAAACAAAGCCCACCGCCATCATTTCACTTTCATGAACTGCCAAGCACAGCCAGCCACTGTGTCCATCCCCTTGCACTTTTGCACTCACTTTTACTTCACCTTGCCCACTACGCCTTACATCACTGCTCTAATTGCCACTCAACTCCAATTTCCAATTCAAAACTGTGCACCACAACAGTCACCACCCTCATATTAACTGCCATCAAATTCCACCGCACCAATTTCAATTGTCCCGCATCAAAGAATCGGACTTTTACAGAATACTGCTGAACAGTTCTCTCTCAAACTATAATGCACAATAGCACTTGTAAGGTACGTATCAATTCAAGAATTTGAAGGTATGAAACTTTACTGGAAAGCTAACAATGTATAATAAACTAACTGGCCATCAGGAAGCTCGTATGATGTCATTGGTATATTTGCATACGACTTTGCTGAAACAATGAAGAATCATAATAATAATAATGATAATAAAAAAATGGCATTATGTTATCAACAAAAACGGCATCCATTATTAATAATAATGGTAGTCTGATATAATATTTTGACAACAAGCTTTTTGGCACGTCAATAAATAAACTTGCTTCTAAATTTATATTATGTTATCACCATTGATAGTTACAGGGTTTCTAGTAGTGGGTCAATGGAATGGGTTATAAAGATAAATGCAATGACACTGATAGCAGTAATAGTAGTATATTTATTATTAAAGTCCAAAGACAGCTGCAGAACCTAAATTCATGCTATCAGGATAAAATTTTGAAAAACTAATCATAAGTTAATGTATTGTTATCCTTTTAATCTCCGATGGTTGACCAGCATAGTAAGAAATTCAATCTATCATTCACTCTGGAACAAATTGAAATTTACTTTAATTAAGTTTAGTACGGTAATATATCAAAAAAAACAATTTTTACTTTATTTGATATTAAAAGATCCAAATAATTTTTTTTAATACTTTAATTAACATAACTCATTCTTAATATAATATATATGTTTAAGAAAATTAATTAACATAAATGTACTATGCACCATTATAAGTATTTTATATATTGCTGAAAGATGAAACTAAATAATTTTTTACGCAATGACAAATAATTTGTATTACACATACTACGTTGGGGGTTATTAGTATTAACTCAGTGAATGGTAGATATAACTATCGTATCAAATAGGTAAATGGTAAAAAAATAACTATTTTCTTTCTAAAAATTATGAAAGACTAACAGTAACAAATCAAACCATACTTTGCCTTTTTTTTACTTTATTTCATACTACTTTTATCGTTTAACAAAATAATTGCTTGTATTTTAATATTATTACATACTAACTAAGTTTGATTTTCATTCAAAATGAGGATGAACGGATGTTATTCAATGAGCTTATAATAAAAGTCTATTTTAGTTAATTTGTCTGTATCATGGCAAATTTTTTATATTTTCAATTAGCAATACATAAATAAATGATATTCTATACCAAAGTAATTACAGCTGTACCTATCCTTTTGTTTATGATTTGTCGTAATGATAACTAATATAGCAATAAATTTAACCAAGTGATTTTGCTGCTGACTTACATACACATGATTAAAATTTTAAATTGTCTAATAGAAATAAAAATAAAATTATTTGACATTTTTTTAGAAGCTTGGATGTAGGAAGTATGAAAATAAGAAATATTTAAGAGTTTCCTTATATTGATGTAGATTATGTGAGTTTTGAGGTTTTTTTTCTTAAATATGCTTGAGCATTTCTATTAGTTGAAACAAATTTGTTACTGCATTGTTATACTCATTGTTTTTGTCATGGTCTAGCCAAAATTAATCTCAGTAAGTTAGATTCCGCATTTTGTACTGCCCAATATTTTTTTAATGTAGGAGTGGTAATTTTATATTCTCCAGTGCAAAACGAACTCGTCTTGCATAATCATGATATGTGGATGGTCTTAAACTTGTAGACAGTAGGATATCAACTCTACCATTTTTTTTAAATGCCCATGGAATCAAATTTCACTTGTAAAATCTAAGGAACTATGCATCAGTTGTACCGTATTCACGTCTAAAAAATTTCATAAGAAGCATAATGCAAATGATACATTGGTACTAATATAATGGTTAAGTTGACAGATTACCATGAACGTATCACCAATATTGACGACAAATGCGTCGATTTTAGGTCTGATAGTGCACCACTTGCCATCGGTAAACACTTGCAGACCACCAACATCATCTTGATGCAGTATTGTTAAAGTAGGATCACAGTGAGGTCCTGTGCCGAGAGTAAGATTAGGCTTTCGGCAAGGTGGGTAGTAATTAAGCCTCATTATCGAGTCATTTCGTTCGAAAAAAATCTCTAAAATGCCTCCTTCCTACTCCAAGTCCCAATCCCAAAATCTCCATTATCGCTAATGACAGCTTGCTCATCTCCTCACAGTACTCCTGATACACTTTCCTGTATATGTATACATATATATATAAATAAATTACAGTCAAAATCATTGCTAACACCAAATACATAACTGTAAGGCTTGTTAACTTACCCGAAACTTTTGAATTCTTTGCCAAGAGTTTGTGTGAAGTAGTTAAGCACAATGTCAGATGATGAAGAAAGCCGAAAGGACAGAGTCTCTTTCCAGGGCAATTTAGAAGAGAATTTTCCAGTAGTTAAGCTTTGTAACTTCCACATTTTCATTCCAAAGATCAAAACATATTCCAGCAATTTGAATACCCATCAAGAAAACGAGTACCATGTTCCTATTATTTCAAGAAAAAGCAGAAGCTGTACACACCACTAAAAAAAGTTGCGAAAAAGACCAGTTTTTTATTACTATAACAGCAGAGCTAAGTACCACATACTTCTTCAGACAATGAAGAAAACAATTTAGGTGGAGGTGGTGGGCATTGCAGGTAAATTTCCCTCTGCAGAATGGAACTGTATGAGTTGAAGATGATTGGAGTTACATTGAGTTCAAAGCCAACACCAAACAAGAAGTCCACTTCCAAATAGTTCATTTCCATCAAGCTTATTCCTCCCACTTTTGCAAAATATGAGTTGTTGTAAAATCTGTCAACCCATCATTGATCATATGTTCATTAGTAAATAGTCAGTTTTCACTGAATCCAATTCTAACATGTACATAAATTGCACTGTCTAAATGCTTTATATTTTGTAGTTCTTGAATTCCACATTAGAAGCCATGTCGGCAAGGCCCTACATTATCAATCTACATCTGCTGTTTCCAGCATTAAAGTGTATGGGAATCAAACAAAAATACACACATAATAAAATACATAAATCCACATTTGTTTTTTTGCTATCAAAGCCAAAATCGTCGCAACTGCATCACATGGACTTTGTATTTTAGCAAATCAGTAATACACTTAAAATTCTACACTATAAGATTTCATCCCAATATCAAATTTTAGCAGCAGCATGAAAATAGTTATATAGAGAAGACTTACATGTCATCCATGAACTTGACAGCAGTGAGAACACTAGTAATGATGAACCTATGAACGTTGAGAGAATCAATGGCAACAGTAGGGTTGCGTCCTACAAATCTATCAAGATAAATGTAAGCAACAACGTAGCATGAGGGGCTGCAATTCGTGTATCTGAAGATCCTTTCAAGGTAGCTCTGAATCGATATAGAAGGTTTAGATAGGCCTTGAAATGCAGAGGCAGCGACCTCATCGTTTTGAGGTTTTAAATCGTTACGTTCTGTGACTCTTTGTAGAAGAGAAGATAGAATTGTGACGATTCTTGGAACTTCAAATTTGGTTTCGGTTAGCTCTGTCATGATCACTTTTTTTTCCCTTTTGGAGGAAGAGAAGGACAAAATGTATGTTTATGAGTAAGGAGAAGGGCAGAGAATGATATATATAAGTAGGGACTGTGGGGTTTGTTTAGTATGTGAATTAAGGTGTGTGTATGCGATATGCATATGCAAGTTGTATTACTTAATTTGATTGGGATTTATTGTGTATTGACGAACAGGTTGTACCTAAGCACATGTCTAATTTAGCTAAAGAAAAATAATTAATTACCAGTACGGGAGAAACTATAAGCTTGAGGAAACAACATTAATATTATTAATTAACGCAGCAAGAGATTTTTTTTTAAATTTGACATTTTGTAATTGAATTAATAAGAGATGATGATACCGGAAACAAATTTGGAAAAAGAACCGTGAGTTCAAAAGCGAAATTCACAAACAGATGATGAATATATTTTGACCCACTTGGCATGCATAAGTAGAGATAGTTAGGCATGATAAAAATTAATACCTATTACAAAGCTTGCATCTCCATAGTTAAAGAATAGAGCTTTGGTGATCCAGCTAGAGTTACACAACAATCCTACAAACTCCGTACAAACTCCCTGCGCTGAAACAGACGATACAGTAGTTGAAAAGCTATTTTTTAAGCATTAATAGGCATGATTAAAGAAATTTAACAAATATATCAACACAATCAGATCAACATATTTCATGTAAAGCCACACTAAAACAATGACAGGCGATAAAAAGAAAAAAAAATTAAGCTTCTTTGTCAAATTGGAACCATGTGTGCCCACTTTTTCAACATGACAGACATGTAGCCACTTTGTAATATGTCAGATCACATTATTTATTAATATACCCAGCATGTACTACAATATATGTTAGCTTGCATATAAATAATTCATGCAGCTTGCATATAAAAATGAATACAATTGCTGGGCATCAAAGCAAAACGTTTGCTTGAGTGTGTGAAATTTTTTGTAAACATGTATAAAATGTGGCAAACAATTTTTGAAACATGCTATGTTTTATAAAACATCTACAGGCAAGCACTTATATTTATACTTACAAAGTGATGTCCAGTGCTTACAAAAGTGCCCCTAGACTGAGATAGTAGCATACATGTAATCTTAGGTTATTGTAATTTTCTTCTTCCAGCAGCATATTACAACTCAAAACGTAACACTTCAAACAATCATCCTTACGCAGCACCACTGAATAACATTCTCTCCGGATATTGGAAGCATTGACACTAATTGCAGACACTGAAGTGCAACCTCGTCATTCAAGATTCATGTTAGTAATCAAAATAAAAAATGCACCGCAACCCCAACACTACTGCCTTATCTTCAGCCAAGCCAAACTCAAAAAAAGATCACACAATAAGCAACCAACAAAATTATAGTAAAAAATAAACAAATAAATCCTCTTGAATAGGAAACATGGCATATAAATCAAAATTTACCGCAGCTAAACCTATAGACCAATATCTATATTTTAACATATTTCTACTTCAATACATAAGCAATGGGAGCATCCATAATTTTTATGCCAAGTTCAAGCAGTACGCAAACCTAAACATCAGTACACCACGATTATAAAAAGATTTAGAAACAAAAGTGCCTATTAATGCTTTTACAGGCAGTCATGCATATGCAGGCAGTCCCGCAGCATATTAAGAAAATAATTTTTTTGCATAGAACAAGATAATGCGCAAATAACACCAAAAGAAAATACAAATAAATGAAATTCGTACTTTTCTAAGCTTCATATGCCTGAAGAAATAATTTGTGTTACCTGATTTGAGATTTGATAGAAGATTAGGTTTCTAATTCTGCACAATTGCCTTGGGATGAAAGCTGCAATCGCCTTGGGACGATGATTTCCACTTGTGAATTTTCTCCCCCGCTGATTTCAAGCCAATGGACCGGTGAATTCATGAAGAAGATGAGAAACGACGTGGGGGCGATTAGGGCAGCCGAGGGAAATAAAAGGGTGGGACGCGCGATTAGAGCAAACGCGATTAGGGAAATGAAAAGGAAGGGCGTACTGTTTTGGGAACGGGGTTTTAATACTCAACTGGACTAACAAACTAAAAGGAAAAAAATATAACAAAAATTTACAACGGCTTTAAGCTGTAGCAAAATCAAAATGGCCCTAAGCCGTTCTTAAGTGTTTTACAACGGCTCAAAGCCGTTGCGGTTCTTCCGCATGGGGGCGTTGCAAAACTGCCAATATGGTGTAGTGATGGTATCCATACCGTTAGTTTTGGGCCTCCAAGTTGGGGAATCTTACAAGTTGGTATCAGAGCATAGGTTTATGAAACTTCAAAAGAAAAGTTACATCTAAAAGCTTTTTGAAACATAATCCGATGAATTCTAAAATAAGATCGGGGTTTGGGTTAACCTATAATAACGTACTTGTATTTGATATATAGGTATATATCTAAGTACGTATTCCCCTCTCTCTTAGATCATTATTCTGCATCTTACTAAGGCTTATATGTAGATATACGAGAAAGTGGATATGGAGGTAGGAAACAGAAGAGGAAATCTTGGTAGAGGAAGCACCACAACCAATAGAAATGCTCGACCCAATACTGGTAGAAACCAAGGTCGACAGGCTAATGCTAACCAAAATGCTGAGGCCAATGTAGGTGCTGGAAATTCGCCAGCAGATGCGAGGATGTCGTATCAGTTATTGGCTAATCTTTTGCAAGAAGGAGCTGCTGGTAATGTTGGTAGAGCTAATCCTATAGTTCCAGTTGGATATAACTATGCTAGGTTGAGGAGAGACTACACCAGTCGGGATGGAAAGCCGTTTGCTGGAATGTAGGATGCAGTTGAAGTTGAAAACTGGCTGTTTAACTATGAAAGGGTCTTTACAGATTTAGTCTTAAATGATGGAGAGAAGAGAAGGCTAGCCTCTAGATAGTTGCAAGGGTTAGTGCTTCATTGGTGTAATAGTGTGACAACTGGAGTTCTGGAAGAGCAGCTGACATGGGCTGATTTCAGGAGAAGGTTTGAGCAGAGGTTCTTGTCTGAGGTTGCCAAATCAGCATTAATAAGGAAGTTTATGGATCTTGTCCGAGGAGATATATCTGTGATTGAGTATGCCGCTAAGTTTGATGAGCTATCTCGATATGGTTATGCTTTGGTTGACACAGATGTCAGAAGGAATGAAAGATTCATTAGAGAATTAAGGCCGGAGCTAGGTAGAATGACTATAGCCTATATCCGAGATCCTTCTAATGTGGTGGTAGAGATGGATATTTGACATGAGGAGATGCTTGCTATTTCAGCTAGAGAGAAGCCGGATGAATTCCAGGGTCCTCCGGTGAGAAGAGGAAGTATTTCAAGAAGAAGGGCGCTCAGAAAGCTGAAACAACCAAGAAAGGGAAAGAAGATATAGTTTGCTACAAGTGTGACAAGAAGGGTCACTATGCCAATGAGTGCTATTCGTGAGATGGAATTCTAGTTGTGGGGAAGCAGAATGTGCAATGCTATAATTGCAATCAAATTGGGCAACACAAGAACAAGTGTCCTGAAACTGCCTAGACAAGAAAAGGAAAGGTCTTTGCTTTGGAGCCATCATTTTCTAAACCAATTGCTGCTGAGAAAGGAAAGTTTGTGATGGAAGGTATGCTTTTGATTCAGAGTATACCGGTTAGGGTACTTTTTGGTACTAGTGCATCATATTCATTTATATTTCAGTATTTGGTTGATAGGTTATGTATAGAACCCACATACCTTGTTACTTCCTTAGGGTTGCGAATCCAATAAGAGTGTATGCAACTCTTGAGATAAGATGTGACCAATTAGAGCTTGATTTGTTAGGTCATAAGTTTTGCATGTAGTTTGTATATTTTTGATTTCGTAGATTTCGGGGTCATTATGTGTATGGATTGGTTGGATATGTATGAGGCTAGGGTGGTTTTCTATGATCGGGAGATACCATTGAGGCACCTAGATAGTCATAACCGAATTATTTTCCCAGTGGAGAATTCTAGTAAGAGTGTATGTGCTTTGTTGAGTACCATGGAAGTTGGAGATGGGCTTAGTCAGATTCGTATAGCATGAGAATTTACAGATGTATTTGAGCCGGCCACTGGATTACCCCCGAGACGAGCTATTGAGTTTCAGGCAGACCTTATACCGGGAGCTGAACCTATCAGTAGACCAGCTAACAGGATGACACCAATAGAGATGAACAAACTAAAAGTGCAGCTAGTGGATCTAGAGGGAAAGAATTTTATCAAACCAAGTAGTTCGCCTTGGGGAGCAGCTGCGGTGTTTGTGAAGAAACCAGATGGGTTATTAAGAATGTGCATCAACTATCGTAAGTTAAATGAAAGGACGATCGAGAATAGGTACCCTCTGTCGAAAATAGATGATCTGTTTGTTGAGTGGAACCAGAGTATTTTTCTAATTGGATTTGGCAACGGGGTTCCATCAGTTGAGAGTGGCGGAAAATAGCATTCCTTGGATGAAATTTCGAACTAGGTATGATTTGTATGAGTGGTTGGTGATGCCATTTGGATTGACTAATGCGCCTGCTTTCTTCGTTGATTTGATGAACCAGTTTTCCGAGAGCAGTTGGATAGGTTCGTTTTGGTATTGATAGATGTCATTTTGGTGTGCTCTAAAGATGAAAGAGAGCATGATATTTATCTTAGAGTGGTTCTGGAGACGCTTAGGCAGAATCAGCTGAAGGCAAAAAATTTCAAGTGTCATTTTTGGAAGAAAGAGGTTAAGTTTCTTGGTCATGTGGTTTCAGAGAAGGGATTGTTAGTCGATTTAATTAACGTCGATTCTATCAATAATTGGAAGAGACCGAAAATGGTAACAAAGATTAGGAGTTTTATTGGACTTGCTGGCTATTATGGGTGATTCATAAGGATTTCTCGCGTATAGCAGGACCTTTGACTAAGTTGACTAGGAAGGATATGAAGTTTGTTTGGCGACAAATGTGAGAAAGGGTTCCTTAAATTAAAGCATTTGTTGACCAATGCTCCAGTGTTAGTAGTCCCAGATGGTAACCAAGAGTTAGTAGTATACACTGATGCATGTGGCATTGAATTGGCAGCAGTGTTGATGTACAGGGGCAAGGTTATTACTTATGCATCTAGGCAGCTTAGACCATAGGAAGTTAGATATCCTTGTTATGACTCTGAGTTAGATGTGGTGATCTTTGCCTTGAAATTCGAACGCATTATCTTTTGGGAGAGATATTTGAGTTATTTATCGATCATAAGTCATTGAAGTATTTATTCTCTTAAAAGAAGTTGAATACGAGGCAACAGAGATGGCTGGAGTTTTTGGCTGCTTATGATTTTGGTATAAAGTATACTCCTAGAAAAGGAAATAAGGTTACGTATTCTCTTAGTAGAAAACACCAGAATGTGGTGTTTACAATGTTGGCAGAATTCTAGAAGGTTTAGCCAGTTGTGGTGTGCGGTTGAGATCTACTGCTAATTCTTCTTAGAGTACTGCCATATTATCCTGTTTAGAATTCGACTAGTGTTGATTGAAAGGATAGTTTCTAAGAAGAGAGAGGATCCAGTTTTAGCTGAGAGGATTAGAAGGCTTGAGGAAGGATCAGAGATTGAAGTCCTAAAGGATTTTATTCTTGACCAAAGAGGATGGTTGAGAAAGAAGGGACAGCCGTGCGTTACGAATGTAGAAACTTTAAGGATAGAACTTCTAAAGGAATGTCATTGATCGAAGTTTATGATTCATCCTGGAGGAACCAATATGTATCAAGATACGAAGATGAGCTTTTATTGGAAAGGAATGAAGAGGGATGTTGGCTTGGGGGTTAGCAATGTGTAAACTGTCAACAAGTGAAGGCCGAACATCAAAAGCCAAGTAGGTTACTTCAGCCAGTATGGAAATGGGATTCGATATCGATGGATTTTGTTGATGGATTGCCAAGGTCAAGGAGAGGAAATGAGAGTATATGAGTTACTGTGGATAGTCTGACCATGAGTGCCCATTTCATTCCAGTAATGTCTACCAGAACGACGCCTGTTTTGGCTAAATTGTTCATGAAGAACATAATTAGACTTCATGAGATTCCTAGTAGCATAGTCAGTGTCATAGATGCATTATTTTCTAGCGAATTTTGGAGAGCCTACAAGAGGTATTAGGTACCAAGCTCAAGATGAGTGTATCATATCACCCATAGACTGATGGGTAGACTGAGAGAGTCAGTAAAGTGCTTAAAGATTTATTGAGAGATTGTGAGCTAGACTTGGGTGGATCTTGGAAGGATCACTTACATTTGATTGAGTTTTCCTATAATAATAGTTATCAGACTAGTATAGGAATGGCGCATTTTGATGTATGGAAGGCTATTCAAATCGCCAGCATGTTGGTTGGATACTGGAGGTAGATTGGTAATAAGTCCGGATTTGGTTTGAGAGATGCCATAAAAGATTGAGTTAATCCAAAGACGGATGAAGGAAGCTTAATCGAGACAGAAGAGTTACGTAGATGAGAGGCGTAAAGATCTAGAGTTCTCTGTGGGAGACAAAGTTTTCATTAGAGTATCACCGATGAAGGGTGTGGTATGATTTGGAAAGTTAGGAAAGTTGGCCCCGAGATATGTTGGACCATTCCAGATTATAAAAAGGATTGGAAAGCTCGCATACAGAGTAGAATTGCCAAGCAATCTGGCGGGTGTCCACAATGTATTCCATACGTCTCATCTTCGCAAATATGTGCATGATCCAGAGGCTACTATTCCTTAGACAGAGTTGGAGGATTTGGTAGTGGAGCCTAATTTGACTTTGTTAGCAACTAGTTTGGGTTGTAGCAAGATTTTAGAAGAGATTAAGGATCAAGACAGTCAAATTGGTGAATGTTCAATGGAGCGACAACGAGAAAGACAATACTTGGAAAATAGAGGACAAGATTAGGGATACTTATCCTGGGCTGTTATGAGGGTATGTTCTATATTTATTTTATATAGACTTATTGACTGGTGGGATATACTAGCTTTTGTTTGCATGATTTTATGCATGTTGTAGTCCTTACTGAATTTCGAGGACGAAATTCTTTAAGGAGGGAAACCTGTAACACCTCTAATTTTTGTTGAACATTATTCAAGACATTTAATTGGATAAATTAAATAGAATAATGTAGATAAGGGGATTGAGGTTGATTAATAAATTAAGTGGCCGTGCTTATATAAACAAATGAACTTATAAATGGTTGAGTATTAAGCAATTGAACAAAAGGGCATTAGGGTAAATTGCCACCCATATTCCACCTTATACCATTTCCTTTTGGCTATATACGTCCATTTTATTACAAGTAAAAATTAAGGAAGCAAGGTCGGCCATTAGGAAGAGAAAATCAAAGTAAAGCTTAAAATCATGCTAGAAGAAATCAATCTCAATCGAACTTCAATTTCCTTATCCAATCTAAGGTGAGTAATAATTTCTACATCTCTATTTTTATTTATAATCATATGGTTTGGATTTAAAGGTAAATCTATTTTTATGATATATTGAATGATGATATGCTGGATTTATGATTTATATTTGCTTAAACATGATTGTTTAAAGGAGACATATACAGTTTTAGGGTAAAACTGAGATTTAATGCTTTTTAAATGCCATGGATAAATTATATGTTATAGAAAATATAAGTTTGGAATGGGGTTTAAATTTTCCTAATTTTTCAAGCCATGGAGAATTAGTTATAAATTTTCAAAGGAAAAATATAAATATTTGGGTATATAAATTTATTTTGGAAAATAAATTAAGAACGTGGGTCTGAAATTTTAATATGTTAGATGACATGATTAAAGTGAATTTCTAGAATATTTGGGGATTTTTACTAAGTTATTTAGTATGGAAATTAAATTATTTCGAAAGGAGGACCTGAATGATTTAATTGTTTTTATAAGAGGAAGGGCTTATTTGTTAAAAGTTAACTTGATTTTTGATCTGAGAAAATGCGGCAAATATTATCCAAAGTATTTTTTTTAAAAGCTAATCAAATGTTTATAAGCAGGAAAGTTTGTTACAAAAAGTTTGCTTATTTTGGCCTAATTAGCTTTTACCCAGAAAAGGGGTTCCACCTTATTTGGAAAACCTTTCGATCCAGACCTCTCAACCTAAACCTTTCGATTTCATTGGCCAACACGATCAATGCACATGATATCATTCAGGTGGTATGCAGTGAATTGGACTAAGTTCCGAGATAAGTTGTCGAAGGGTTTCTTTTGAAGGAGATGGATCCTTAGTTTATTTTTGGGTTGAAAAGAAAATCACTTGCCTATTTTTAAAGAGCTTCTGACAAGGTCGAAAGCTATGCTTTCTTTCGACAAGGTCGAAAGCTATGATTTCGAAAGGTTGTTTTTTAAAGAGCTTCGGACAAGGTCGAACGGTGGTCATCGACCCACTTTGGCTGAGCTCGGGTTTTCTTGTGAGTGACTCGGGGTAAGTGATGGTTTGAGCCGAAGTGAAAGGATGCCGATCGTATTTCCATGACTTGACAACTATGGTCGAACCACTTCTTCTTCATGCACCTTGGCCGACCATCCAAGGTCGAACCATCCAAACCAAACCTCCTAAAGATGCCGACCACATCAAGATCGACCCCAATGTAGTCTTTCATTGTTGCCGATCTACTTCGACCAAATAATTGTTGCTGACTCAACTTAGTGCATATAGCCGATCGAGAATAACTGACCGAGAACAGCCGAACCGCACTCCAAGCACTGACCCATCATCCATCACACATCGACCCCTGCTCATCGAGGCCAACTTAGAATAATCGCCATTATAACTCGAAGTGGACCAATCCTTGACGTTACGCTCACTTATGTTCAATTATAACTTTTGCGACCTTCATTTTGTTGCCGGGCCAAGGTGCCGGTTAACATTTGCCCCCAGAGCATGTCTTGTTGCATGCATGACGATCTTTGAATCGAAGCAAGTTAAAGCCTCCATAAAGAAATCCATCCTGTTCCTTAAATAGCCGTTTGTACTTCAATTTCATCCTCCTAAAGTGTCGCATCCCTCTTTGATTATCTTGACGCATGGTCGATTCCCAATAGTATAAATATGGGATTGCATTCCATTAGTGGCCATCTTTGTCAGGTTTTACATGGCTAGCAAGCTTTGGCTGTCTGATCCAATCTTTCCTTTAGTAACTCCAAGCGAAAAATAATTTTCTATCGATTTCAAGAAGTCAAATTTTTTGAATATACACGTGCACGTTTGGGTGCATGTTTTTGCCATTGGTTCTCGGATGCATTTTACATGCTCTTAAGTCATCATAGATTTCTTCTACTATGATTGCAATTCGATTGCAATTCCTTGTTTATATTTTTTGTGATATTAGGGTTGTAATCAGCCACTTGACGAGAGGGACTCCAAGTTCTTCATGGATGATGACCTTGGAGCCATAAGTAAAGGTGAATGGAGTTTGGCAAGTTGCGGACTCGTAGTGGTTTTGCAAGCCAATATTGCTACTAGGAGCTTATTCATCCATTTACCTCTAGCCTTTTCTAAACCTCTTTTCAGGATAGAATTTATGATTTTGTTCACAGCCTTAGCTTATCCATTTGTCTGAGGGCGAGCAAATACCGCAAATTTCTTTTCATTATGATGTCGGCAGTAGAAGTTTTGAAATTTAGCATTGTCGAATTGAGCTTCATTACCAGTTATAATGGTTCGGGGAAGGTCACAATGATAGATCACATTCCAGATAATGAATTTGATTATTTTCTTCGTTTTGGTTATGGTTAAAAGTTCTGCTCCTGTCCATTTAGTGAAGTAATCAACTGCTGCGATGGCGTATCTCGTAGCACTTTTAGGATCGGCAAGAAGATGATGATGTCAATGCTCCCAAGTGGCAAACGGCTATGGACTAGTCATTTGAGTAATTTCCATAGGCAGGGCTCTTGGATTTTTTGCAAACATCTTACACTCATCGCATTGTCTAGCATGATCAACCGCATCTTGATTGATAGTTGGCATGTAATACCCGTGGCAGAGTATTTTCTTCGTCAACTTTTGCTCCCTAATGTAATCGCCACATTCTTCTTCATAGACTTCACTCAAGACTCATTTGATATCATTATAGGTGATACACCAAAGCTTGTGAATGGATAAACTCCTTTCTACACATAACTTCTTCTTGTATGATTTGGCATGATGCTTTGAGGAGGATCTATCGTTTTCCATTCCTCCATTCAGTAAGAATTCCTCATTATCGATAGTTTTTGATAGGAGTCAACCATGGCCCCTTTTCTGGCTCTGCCTCCAAGATATAGCCGATCTCCATCCGTTAATGCTTGTATTAAGTATTTCAACCGAAATAAAGTATGTCCATTGTGCATCCTTAAAACTGGCCATCTTGGCTAGTGACTTGACTCTTTTAGTTCGTTCGTTAAGAATGTATGTAATAATGTAATACGTGAAGTCGGCTAGTAGCTCTTAGACCCAACTGAGATAATAGCAAGATAATGCCCTCGGCAAGATTAACTTCCCTAACTTTGCATACTACCAATCAGGAATCACAAAAGATATGTAAAGTTTTCATTGGAAGTTCTCTAGCAAGTTTTAGGCTAGCAATCGAGGCTTTATACTAAGCATCGTTGTTCGCTACAAGGGAATCGAGTATCAGGGCGTAGCAGATCGATCATTGCATAGGAGTCATTAACATGATTCCTATGCCATAACACTGATCGTTGGATGCTCCATCCGTGTACATTTTCCATCTGTTGGTTGGCTCTCCACTGTTCTTCGAGTAATCGTCTGATGTAGTGAATTCAGATATAACGTCTGTTAATTTCCATTCTTGGATAGATCTTCGAGGGAAATAAGTGATATCAAATTGGCTTTGTTCGATTTTCTATTTAAGTAGTCTTTCAAATGTCTCAGGTCGTTGTATGATGCTAGCTTTTGTAGCTTCGGGTCAATATTTAATGCATGGCTTGCGATAGTCGGTGAAATCACACACGCATGTCAGAATGGGTCTACGGGAACATATCATCATTTATTTGGAGAAATTCATCTAATCATTTTATCACCATTGCACTGAGTTGTGATCCGATCTTCAGCACCCATGAAGGGTCGCCATGGCTGACTGTAGTGTCGATTGTCAGCTCAGCGGGTGCAATCTTGAATTCTTTGAGTTCAGATGTAACTATTTTATGTAACATTCAATGTGAAATATGGTTGGGATGATCAATGTTGATGGTCACTCTCGTTGAATCCTAGAGTCTTGTCATGAGTTATTAAGTTTGATAGTGAAGGGCTTTGAAAGCTCTAATCGATTATTTGCAAATGGCCAAAGATCAGGCTTAGAAGCACGTTGAAGGAAATGTTGAGTAAGGGTCAGCCTTGAGTTGCGTTAAGCTGCATAGCTGGATCATTATTTGAGTTTTAATTTAATTTTATATTTGAGTAATGCACTTTCCATTCAATGCATTCATGATCTTTTACCCGTCCTTCGGGTTGGAGTGATAGTTAGTTGCCTACGAGATCAAGCATCGATTCAATGATTCTATCTCTAGGCATTCTTTCGGTTGTAGCTTTGAGTAGTTGTAAACACTATATATAAGTTTCAATATTGAGCAATTGTAGCCAGTCTTCGGATGATCATGCTTCTGCTCCCTGCCACGGGTTGATAATTGTACTGCGTGGATGGTTGAGTGTCGTCCTAGCTATGTTTATACTCCCACCTAAACTCCAAAGGCATAGAGTTGATCGGTGAATAGCTGGTTCACATTCATCCTGCTTCTCACTTGTGCCTCCAAGTATGGAGCATATACTGATAAGTAGGAAGGCCAGCCATGCCCACTTTAACTTAATTTCTTTCCCGTTGAATCGTGGGATCAGGGCAGTTGATGGGAGGTCGAGTATCGCCTATCCTGGATTGTATTGTGGTTCTTCATTCCAAGGGGAATACTTTGATGCCTCATTAGTTTTTGGGCATAATTTGGGTACTAGACGGTCATCCACGTCCACTTTGGTTCATGTTCTGTAATCAGATCTTAGGGTAAAGTTGGCTCAAGTGCAGCCGGGTCATGCTCATACAGTTTCATACTCCTCTTGACGGATCGAAGGAGGGTGCTAGAGAATTAAATGACCAAGTCTTCGTGGTTTACTCTCCTTTCCACACTCTGGTGGTCATAGTTTTTCAAGGGACATTCGGGTTGCATTCATATGTGCTTGGTGTGGATCGTTATTGACCCTCGATCTATGGTACGATATAGTCAATCGTCCGTAGCTTTGCATGCCATTTCGATTGGTTCTGTATTGAGGCCTCTTTGCAGTCGTTGGCTTTAGTTGTAAAGAACGCCAAGCTAGAGCCATAATGAGTTGTCGATTTAGCTATTAGTGATTTGTACTCCTGCTTCCAGCATTGATTTGGACAGGCCACAAGTCGGATGGCCGGACTCCATCCTCAGCGAGTTAATACTCATCCTGTCGATTTCAGGCCGAATTTGTGTTCATGTTTCGGTCCACGCTCCGGGGACTTAGAGATTTGTCGAATGATTTATGCTCTAGTCCACAGTTTGGACATAGAGATGTTCGTCAAGTCATTTATACTCTAGTCCATGCTGTCGGGACTCAGAGTACTCTAGTCCTCCTTAGGGACTTAGCGATTTTTCTCAAATCGTTTATACTCTAGTCCACGCTTTGGGGACACAGAGTACTCTAATCCGCTGTAGGGACTTAGAGAGTTTTCTTAGTCCGCGCTCTAGGGAAGTCCGCTTCAGGGACTTGGAGATTTTTCTCAAGTGGTTTATGCTCTGGTCTGCGCTCTAGGGACTCAAAGTACTCTAGTCCGCTTCAGGGACTTAGAGATTTTTCTCAAGTCGTTTATACTATAGTCTGAGCTCTGGGGACTCGGAGTACTTTAGTCCTCTTCAGGGACTTAGATATTTTTCTCAAGTTGTTTATCTTTAGTCCGCGCTCTGGGGACTAAGAGTACTTTAGTTTACTTCAGGGACTTAGAGAGTTTTCTCAAGTCGTTTATACTCTAGTCCATGCTTCGTGGACTCAGAGTACTCTAGTCCGCTTCAGGGACTTAGAGATTTTTCTCAAGTCGTTTACACTCTAGTCCGCGCTCTGGGGACTCAGAGTACTCTAGTGCTCTTACGGGACTTAAAGATTTTTCTCAAGTCATTTATACTCTAGTCCGTGCTCTAGGGATTTAGAGTACTCTAGTCCGCTTTAGTTACTTAGAGATTTTTCTCCTGTCCGCTTCATGGACTTAGAGATTTTTCTCAAGTCGTTTATACTCTATCCACGCTCTGGGGACTCAGGGTACTCTAGTCCGCTTTAGGGACTTAGAGATTTTTCTCAAGTCGTTTATACTCTATTCCACGCTCTAGGGACTCAGAGTACTCTAGTCAACTTCAAGGACTTAGAGATTTATCTCAAGTCTTTATAATCTAGTCCGTGCTCTGGAGACTCAGGGTACTCTAGTATGCTTCAGGGACTTAGAGATTTTTCTCAAGTCGTTTATATTATAGTCCATGCTCTAGGGACTCAGAGTACTCTAGTCCACTTCAGGGACTTAGATATTTTTCTCAAGTCGTTTATACTCTAGTCCACGCTTTGGGGACTCAGAGTAATCTATTCCGCTTTAGGGGCTTATAGATTTTTCTCAAGTCTTTTATACTCTAGTCCGCGATCTGGGGACTTAGAGTACTCTAGTCCGCATCAGGGACTTGGAGATTTTTCTCAAGTCGTTTATGTTTATACCCTAGGTATTGATTTTGATGACAACAACCACATAAATATTACTACTAACGTATCTTCGAGTTATGCAGTCATATCAGATATATTATGGAGACATTTACAGAGATAAACAAGAAAACAGTGGAAGCAAATGAATTATAGAAGAAGGTCAATCAAAGTAATTGAAGAACAAAACCCAATTAGAGAAGAATGCTGAAGGATAAAGATGTTTGAAGTGATGAGGAGTTGGTTGAACCTTAGAATATCTTGTTAAAGATCTCATGGCAATTATACTTGAAGATCATCAACCATTGACCTCAACCGATTCACAAAAATCCACAAATATAAGGTAATTTGAAATGCTAAAAATTTGCAACACTTATTAGTGTTGCTGTTCATTTTGCAACACACCCATGTCGACATTGGAGGTAGGGGATGTCGACATGCTAGCTGTTTTTCAGAATTTCAAATTTTAAATGAAGAGACATTTCCCTCCACCTCTTCACAAAAAGACACGTCTCTTCAACCACTATATAAAGGCCTCTGAAAATGAATTTTAACATCAAGAATTATTATTTTCTCTTACTCCTTCTTTTCCAAACATTTGCAAAAGAAATCCATTGCATACTCTTTCAATCTCCTTGCAAATCAATACTGTTTCACTCCAATTCTTCATTGATTTGCAAGCCACACAATATCCGAGAGTTGAACTTGAATTCACAACATTCTCTCTCTGATTTCATCCTATTGCTCAAAGAATTAAAAGATATATTGCCATTGGAGGTTTATAGGATCATTGTACCGAATCTGCAAGAATCTTTATTGAAGATACAACCACTCGCCATAGTTTGTTGTTGGTGATAAAGAGAAGGTGTTCTTGTGCCTGTAAAATCAAGGGGGTGTGTCTTGTAGCCCATGAAACCAAGATTGTAAAGGTGTTCTTGCCACCCGTGGAAAGCAAGCGATTATAGTGGAATTTTGCACGATAGAGTACTGGACTGGATGTTGGATTGGTTATTCCAAACCAGTATAAAAATCCAGGTGTTATTTACATTACTGCATTTTACTTTATTACATACTTATTCTCTTATTACTTCTTTCTGTTTGCAATTTGAGTAAATACAGTTTTATATTCATAAGTAAGTAGTTAATACACAATTCACCACTTCTAGTGTCTGAATAGCCTTAAGATCCGACATTGTGTTATAGCCACCCCAGTTTCTAACATTTGGTATCAGAGCATTGGTTTTCAAAAAATCATAACTTGGTTTTTGAAAAGTATAAATGGCTAATGACACTAGTAACACATTTTTTAACACTTTTGTAGAAGGGCAATCTACCACTAGACCCCCTCTATTTGATGGCAATAGTTATGCATATTGGGCTTGTAGGATGAAATGTTATATGCAGTCTAATGGTTTGGATATAGAGCCTCAAATTGAATATTCAAAATGGACACTAAACCAAAAGACACAAGCAGTTAATAACTCTAGGGCCATGAACATTTTATTTTGGCCCTTAAATAGAAATAAATTCAATCGAGTGTCTATTTGTAACTCTACATATGAAATTTGGAAAACACTGCAAGTCACACATGAAGGCACCAATAAAGTAAAACAAACAAAGATATCTGTGCTAACTAACCAATTTCAACTCTTTCAAATGAAACCAAATGAGTCTATTTTTGATATGTATTCTAGATTTGAGGATATAATGCATGCCTTAATATCATTAGGAAATAAAATTACTGAAGAAGACCAAGTTAGAAAGATCTTGAATTCACTTTCTAGTGAATGAGATCAGAAGACTCCAACAATTGAAGAAGCCAATGATATTAGTATTATGAAAATAGAAGATTTAATTGGTAACCTAATGTTTTTTGAAGTAAAGTTGCAGATTAGAAAAGAGAATCAGGCAAATGAGAAGAAATCACTAGCACTCAATGCTATGGTCGACAAAGATGAACCAGATGATGATGCTATTGATGATGATATCGAGTTTATGTCCAAGAAGTTCAAGAACTTCTTGAAGTATTGGATAACAGACGAACTTTGAAAAACTAACAACAATAATTTTAGAAATGGAAATGTTGTTAAGTGTTTCGAATGTGATAAACCTGGTCATTTGAAAAGGGACTGTCCCAAACTGATGAAATCAAAGTCAAACACTTTCAATACGGAGAGGAAACATGCATTCAATGCAAAAGGGATGATTCAGATACATCATCAACTGATAGTGATTTAGAAACAGAAAATGCCAACATGTGCTTTATGAGAAAGAATGACCAGGTATGGAATTTTAATAAAGAAATTACTAATGTTTTGCTGATATGAATCAAGGCTATAAAATACTTAGGAAAGAGTACAACAATAGTTTGGTAGAGATAGATAGATTAAAAATATTTAATGAAAGGTTAACTGAAGAAAAACAATGTCTAAAAGATGAAATTGAAAGACTTAATGGGTATAATGATGAAAAGGATTTGACACTTAGAAGCTTTGAAAAACCAAAAAGTGAAAATGAATCCTTAAAATCATAAAATCTTTCAATGAAGTCACAGATCACTGATCTGAATGACAAAATAACATCTCTAGATAATTTTATTCTTAACCGTAATAAGGATTTTGACAAAATGAAAACTGATATTGATAAATTTAACAAAGGGAAGGATAATCTAGAAAAACTATTATCTGCATCTAAACACACTAGGAATAAACATGGACTTGGATACACCCCTAAGGCTAAATCAAAGAAAAATAGTATTCAAAAGTTCAAACCAAAACTTAGGAAATTAAAGTTAAAACCTCCAAATAGGTTCATTAATTTATGGGTTCCAAAAAGTTTGGATGATACTGAAAAAGAAAAATATATTGATAATTTTATTAATAAGGTTCATACATCTAATGATTATATTTTGAGAGGACATTCAAACTCTTTATGGGTTTGGCATCCCAAAACTTAACCCCATGGACCCAAAATAAAAAGGGTACCAGTGTGCATATTTTATAATTTTTCAGGTACCAAATAATGTATATCAGATAGCAGATGCTCAAAGCAAATGACAAGAAATCTATTGAACATTGGATAAATATGAAAAGGATTTGTTATTGGCATCACCAAAGTCGGTAACTCTAAAACTCATCTTGTTATCAGATAAGTTTATTTCATGTTTTGAATTAATTTGGTTTCCCCTCATGTGTTTTATTTATAAGCATTTATCTCTATATACAAACTCTACATATTGTCTAGCAGTGATTTAAGTGACTCTTTTTTTCCCTTTTTTGTTGATGACAAAGGGGGAGAAAATGTATAAATATACTAGGAAAAATGACAAGGGGAGTGCAAAGGGTTAGGGGGAATCAAATATAAAAGTATTATATTTTATCTCTCAAATATTTATTTGGTTGTCATCATTAAAAAGGGGAAGATTGTTAATACCCTAGGTATTGATTTTGATGACAACAACTACATAAATATTACTACTAACGTATCTTTGAGTTATGCAGTCATATCAGATATATTATGGAGACATTTACAGAGATAAGCAAGAAAACTGTGGAAGCAAATGAATTATAGAAGAAGATCAATCAGAGTAATTGAAGAACAAAACCCAATTAGAGAAGAATGATGAAGGATAAAGGTGTTTGAAGTGATGAGGAGTTGGTTGAACCTTAGAATATCTTGTTAAAGATCTCATGGCAGTTATACTCGAAGATGATCAACCATAGACCTCAACGATTCACTAAAATCCACAAATATAAGGTAATTTGAAATGTTGAAAATTTGCAACACTTATTAGTGTTGCCGTTCATTTTGCAACACAACCATGTCGACATGGGGGGTAGGGTGATGTCGACATGCTAGCTGTTTTTCAGAATTTTGAATTTTAAATGAATAGACATTTCCCTCCACCTCTTCACCAAAAGACACGTCTCTTCAACCACTATATAAAGGCCTCTGAAAACGAATTTTAACATCAAGAATTCTTATTTTCTCTTACTTCTTCTTCTCCAAACATTTGCAAAAGAAATCCATTGCATACTCTTTTAATCTCCTTGCAAACAGATACCGTTTCACTCCAATTCTTCACTAATTTGCAAACCACACAATATTAGAGAGTTGTACTTGAATTCACATCATTCTCTCTCTGATTTCATCCTATTCCTCAAAGAATTCAAAGATATATTGCCATTGGAGGTCTATAGGATCATTGTACCGAATTTGCAAGAATCTATATTGAAGATACAACCACTTGCCATAGTTATTTGTTGGTGATAAAGAGAAGGCGTTCTTGTAGCCTGTAAAATCAAGAGTGTGTGTCTTATAGCCCGTGAAACCAAGATTGTAAAGGTGTTCTTGCCACCCGTGGAAAGCAAGCGATTATAGTGGAATTTTGCACGATAGAGTGCAGGACTGGATGTAGGATTGGTTAATCTGAACCAGTATAAAAATCCGGATGTTATTTACATTACTACATTTGACTTTATTACTTACTTATTCTTTAATTACTTCTTTCTGTTTGAAATTTGAGTAAATACAGTTTTATATTCATAAGTAAGTAGTTAATACACAATTCACCACTTCTAGTGTCTGAATGGCCTTAAGGTCCAACATTGTGTTATAGCCACCTCAGTTTCTAACAGTTTATACTCTAGTCCTCTCTTTGGGGACTCAGAGTACTCAAGTCCGCTTTAGGGACTTAGAGATTTTTCTCAAATCGTTTATACTCTAATCCGCACTTTGGGGGCTCGGAGTACTCTAGTCCACTTCAGGGACTTGAGATTTTTCTCAAGTCGTTTATACTCTAATTTGCCCTCTGGGACTTAGAGTACTTTAGTCCGCTTCAGGGACTTAGAGATTTTTCTCAAGTCATTTATACTCTAGTACACGCTTTGAGAAATTAGAGTACTCTAGTCCGCTTTAGGGACATAGAAATTTTTCTCAAGTCGTTTATACTCTAGTCCGCGCTCTAGGGACTCAAAGTACTCTAGTCCGCTTTAGGGACTTAGAAATTTTTCACAAGTCGTTTATAATCTAGTTCGCGCTCTAGGGACACAAAGTACTCTAGTCCGTTTCAGGGACTTAGAGATTTTCCTTAAGTCGTTTACACTCTAGTCCGTGCTTTGAGGACTTAGAGTACTATAATCCGCTTCAGGGACTTAGAGATTTTTCTCAAGTCGTTTATACTTTAGTCCACGCTCTGGGGACTCAGAGTACTCTAGTCCGCTTTAGGGACTTAAAGAATTTTTTCAAGTCGCTCTGGGGACTCGAAGTACTCTAGTCCGCTTTAGGGACTTAGAGATTTTTCTCAAGTTGTTTATGCTTTAGTCCACGCTCTGGGGACTCAAAGTACTCTAGTCCGCTTTGGGGACGTAGAGATTTTTCTCAAGTCGTTTATACTCTAGTCCATGCTATGGGAACTCAGAGTACTCTAGTCTGCTTCAGGAACTTAGAGATTTTTCTCAAGTCTTTTATACTCTAGTCCACGCTCTGGGGACTCAGAGTACTATGGTCTGCTTTAGGGACTTAGAGATTTTTCTCAAGTCGTTTATACTCTAGTCCACGCTTTGAGGACTCAAAGTACTCTAGTCCACTTCAGGGACATAGAGATTTTTCTCAAGTCATTTGTACTCTAGTCCGTGATCTATGGACTTAGAGTACTCTAGTCCACTTCAGGGACTTAGGGATCTTTGTTTAGAGCAGTCGTATTTCCACCCGTTTGATTTGTATTTCATCTATCATATCGAGGCTAATGTTGTCGAATGAACGGTCGAATCGTGTATGCTCATGGAATGGGGATCTGCCCTTAGCATCAAGGATGAAACTTGAAAAATGGATGGTCGATTCTTGTCCGCTTGGGGATTGTAGCTCTTCCAATCAAGTCATGGAAGGAGGTATATGATAGATGGTTGGATCACATCCATGCTTGGGTTGGATAATCAAGTCTCGCACAATTTGCTTCGTATCTCTTTCTAGAAAATAAGGATAATGGATTAGTGAGTAGATAAAGTAAGTTGCATATGTTTCAAGGTGCAATCCTGTCCATGTATTGAGAGTGATGTTTGACGAGCAGGTAGTCCATCATAGCTATTCCATGTCGGGCTTTCGAACTACTTTTTTTTTCAGGGTAGGATTTGATATGTAGATGATTAAATCATGTCCACTCTAGATAGATTCCAGCATCACTGAACTTCAGGAGAGGCATTTTTATGTTGTTAAACTTTGTTTTATTGCTCGATTTGAGTGGATGATCAGGCTATATTCATTCCAGGCGTTGCTTAGGTCTCCAAGTCAAATATGGAGGTCGACGAATGGACGGTCGGTCATGTTTGCTTTGTATTTGGCTCTGACTGTGACGAGCTTTTCAATCTGTAGTCCTTGGCCCCAAATCAAAGGCACATGGTTGATGATGTGCGATCGAATCACGCTTGTATTGTGAAACTCCACAGGTCCGATCAAGGTCTACGTGGATTGGTTGGTGGCCAACTCTGAGTACTTGGTCACCTGCATCGTTTTGGAGGAAGTTTAGTTCAAGTCGGTCGTAATTCAAAGCACAATTGAAATTAAAACAAAGAAGATTGGTATAAATCTCAATGATATAGGGAGAAGCATCGTGTGCTCGCTATTCAACTCTGCCCCTAGCCACTTCTAGCGGGATGTCGACTGCAAACAGTCCAATTGATAATTAGAGTTCTTTATTGGTGGGCATCCGAAGTTCCTAGCTCGCCATTCTACAAGGCTTGCATGTACTATTGACGCTTTCCTTTCCGAATCAGCTTTCTGATCACACCTTGGAGGTGTTTGTAATCACCTGTGTTAGGATTGGTGTGCATCATGGAATATACAACATTCCCCTGATTTTCTCTGGACTTCAGTGGAATCTTTTGAGGTTGGTTTTCAGTAACATTCTGAGTCGCGGGTCCTTATGAAACGACCCGCAAATCCGTACCCCTAGAGTCGACACCATTCTCCCTCAATTAACTCAAGATGTACGGAAATACGAACCATTTGGGTTAAAGAAGAAGAGGTAGAAGAAGAAAATAGAAAACAACATCAGAATCTAACCATCGCAGCGGAATAAAATATAATAGGTAATAAATGATCTTTACACAAAAACAAATACATCTGTTTATACATTACATCATCATAGTACAACATCAGAGTTCAATACAAACAACAACACAACCAAGGACGGTTTTAATATCCCGTCCTTTTCCAAAATTGAATACACAGCGGATTATTTCATACTAATACGAACGTACGTATCGCCATCCAGCTCCACAACATCAATTCCTGTAATCTATAATACTCGGTCTGACTCGAGCATTATAGTTAAATAACACCGGAGTTAGTCTGGAATACCAGCGTGAGAAACCATACTCAAATTGATTATTAAAGTTTCAAAATCATTTGAAAACAAAAGCATCTCGTAAGACCACGTCACAAATAAACATGTCGGGTTTTTACCTTACGATAGCCAAAACACTTTTAATTAAAATCCTCTGATATTATAATAGGGTCTATTTACAAATACTTATTAAAATAGCCGAAATTTTACATTAATTAAATTCCAGCATACAAGCCACAATCGTGGGTTCTACAAACCAAAATCATAAAAGGCTCGTAGGGAGAATGGATTTCCAACTAATGACTAGGCACTGAGGCACCACCTATCATAGTACGTGGTCTAGATCACCGTACCGAGGATCCCTCCTGATCCCCTGCAACACAAGATCAGGACTACCCCTTACTGGATAATCCCGAGTAAGATCACCCCACGGTTGGGATCAGCAACCGCACCACTAAGCCGAATAAAAGGGACATCTAGACAGGGATGACCTTACCCAAATGGGTGCTACCCACTTTGCCTTGCTGCATAACCCCTGATTTTCAGTCATTCCCGGTTGACGAGGCTCGAGGCTTAGCATTACCTTTTAGAACATATCGCTTAGAATGCCCATCGTCCACCTGATGATGTTCTGAAAGCATTCATCCATACAAGTCCGTCCCGGTTTCGAACGGAACCGAAGGTACTACTCCTACTACATCCATTTTGGAATTGCCCTCAGGATTAGTAGCGACTAGCTCTTGCACTTCATTGCTCCATCTTCGAATCCAAACTCATCTTCCTCATGAAAACGTACATACCGGATCGAAGTGGTTTTCAAGAAATTAATCCCGATCCCGGTCTCTTTAAAACGATCAGCCCATTGGCCAATATTGATAGTCGGCTATTTAAATATCAAATTACATTCACAAACAACCATCAAAAATAAATAATTTCACCAAATTATTTATTAATCTCAAAATATCTTCACAAGATATATTTCCACTTTTCAAACCTTTTTGAAAACAGTTTTCAAACCATCTTCCTCTCACAGAATACTTTCCCCAAATATTTTCTACTTCCACTGAAATCACCAAGTACAAACACTTCAGATTTTAAAATAATCTAAAACACTATATTATAAAATATCCTTTAAGGCATTTGAGTTAAAAACTACTTTAATTCTTAGCCGAAAACATATACTTTAAGAATATTTAAAATAAAGCTTCTTAATAAAATATAAAACTAGTTTTTTTTATTTTTTCTTAAAAAAAAATACCAAGTCACCTTTAAATAATTACTACAATAATATATTTGAAAAATACTTACTTTAGAATTTAAACATTTAGAAATAATAAATTTTCTAAAACATTCTTTTTTATACAACATTAAAGCTTTTAACTTATATTAAAAAAATTTACTTTGAAAACGTACTTGGCTATCCAGGGAATATACTTCTCTTCACATCCTTTAAAAATAAATCACTATTTCTTTTTAAACAAATTTTCCCATTCCTTTAATAAATTACCATCGTGAATTTATGCTTCAAATATCCACTGATATATTACTTCACCTTTATAAACCCAGTTTATAAATTCCAAAGTCTCACTTCTCTTTTAAAAATCCCAGTTTTAAACACTTAATCAATCTTCAAATTGATTCCCAAATTACTCCCATTTTAAAATAAATTCCTTTTCTTACTCAATTTTATTTCAAAACCCATAGACTTCAGATTTTATTTCTTAATTATGGTTTAAAATCTTTTTAACTGAAAATACCAATTCCAGATTTTCCCCAAATTCCTTCTTTATCTTTTCTAATAATTTAAATCTTAAATTTAAAATAAATTCTTTATTCCTTTAAATAATAACACTTAAGTTTAAAATTTATTATCTTCCTGTTTATTCAAAATCCCCTTTTTATACTCGGAATTTATTTATTAAAATTTTAAAATCACTTTTATTCTTTTCCAATTCTTTCTTAAATTTATTCAAATTCTCTATAATTATTTCACTTACAAATTCTCTTCCGTTATTTTCTTTCAAAAAATCCAATTTATATATTTTTGGTAATTCATTATACCCAAATATATTCAATCAAACCATAACATCCAATACTCCAATTATCAATAAAATTCATCACATTATATCAAATAGTCATATCACAAAATATTTAAACAAATCCAAATATTTTGAGGAATCCAGTTGGATCACTCCAACCTGTTTCCCTGCATCCATAGATGTTAGCACAATACCAATTCCACTTCAAGGTGGCATATCGCGGTATATGAGATTTATATAATATCCTACGCTATTATGCGACGCATATCCGCTATACAATGCGGAAAATCAATCACTCCAATATATATACATATATACTACTATATATAATATAGCACATCAAATCAATTCAATCATTCAACCAATTACTTAAATTCAACCATTTAAATTTAAATTAAACCCAAATGAGTGAAATTAACTCACCTTTGCCTTTATTATGAAATCCACTCCAAACCAGCTTGTTTCCATCAGGATTCAGACCTTGTATAAATAATAGATGATTTTATTAATATCTGAATAAATCGAACAATCTAATTCCCATATGATAAATTTAATTAACCCATGATTTTATTTAAATTCATTTTTCCTATCATAACTAATTTTTTTAGAACTAAAGTAACTGAATAAATTAAGTAAACAATTTAATCACCAAATCTATTATTTTTAAAACAAACCAGTAATCTAAAATGTGAGTATATACAATTGTTTTTTGAAACTTCATACATACTTACAAAAGAGTCTATATAGATTCAAAACTCTATTTTTATATAAACTTTATGACATCTAAAATTCCTATATAACTTTTCCAAAATCTTATATACATTTTCTGTTTATCCTGTATATATATAAATTTTAAAATAGGTACGATATTAAATATGTGAGTGTATTATATATCTATAAATCTTTCTTTTACTGTAAAATAAACTGCACTTATGCAATCACATTTATCTTAATATCTTCCTTATTGCATTTGAATACATACATAAAAAAAATCTACATTTGAATAAAATCAGTTTTATACCTTACTGACATGCTCGAAACCCATCCTGGCCGTCGCTGCCCTCCGAGCTCGAGCCCTACCTCGAGCTTCTCCTCAAAGTCGCGCCGCCGCCGAGCCCTGCGAGCACCACCACACACTCAATCGAATCGCAAGCCTCCTCACGTGCGTCCTACATCGATGACGAATATTCCAGTTATTATGAAACTCGACACGAACCCTAAGCCACTTCGACCCTTCCTCTTCGTACGCGAGCTTGCCTTCGTGTCCCAGAAATCGCCATAGAAATCGCCACCCTCTCGCACGAACACTATCGCGTGTTGCTGCCTAGGTCACGATTTGATTTCTACCATCCAACAATTTGATTTCGAACGGCTAATTATATCTCGAACTGGATTGAGAGAAAAGGGGAAAATGAGATTTGATTTCAAAAGAAGGAAGGCTCGCGATTTCAATTCAAAATGTTCGGCCATTAATATTGATTTTCTATTGAAAATGAATTGAAGTACCAGGGGAAGATAACGTGATTTTTAAAGAAGGAAAAGATCCCTTGCATGTTGAAGATGCTTTGCATGCCTGCCAGCTACAGTGTTTTGAGTAGAGAGCAAAAAGTTCTGATGTTAAGTTTATTTGACCAGTCAAAGTATATATTTTTTTAAATTTAAATTTAAATTTAAATCGTCTCGAATTTTGCAACTCAAAATTTCGACCTTCTATCGAGGCTTGCCGCCAGACGTTTATAATGTTATATCCCTATTCCGAACGTACTGGAAAATCTTTCGAGTCCTAATTCGATCTTATGGAGAAGATATCTTTTTGGACCCAGTTTTTATGTTAAATTTTCGATATAAATTTCAACGTGTTCAAATATCGTGTGCTCACACAACAACTCCAAATGCTAGAAAATTAAAAATCGAGTACAAAAAAAATATTACGGATCCAATGGAACTGGTTTCGTCGAAATCCGAGACTGTGCCTCAGAAGGCTATTTAAATATCAATTTTAAACGATATATTTTGAAACCAAACGAATCACTTCCAATTCAATTTAAAAGTTTTTATTACCTTCAAAACTATCAATATAAATTTTACAAGACTTCAAATTATTTTTAACAGGCTTAAAACTCCAGATTTTATATTTTACCCAATTACCAATTATATAATTCAAAAGTCAAAATTTTCTAATGAATCATTATATCTTAGATCATGAATTTACTTTATAAATGAAAACCATACTTTCCATATTCAAAATTAATTCATAATCCAAATCAAATATTTAAATCCATTTAAATATCTCAAATTAACAGTTTAAAAAATCTGGGTTGTTACATTCCTCCCCCTTAAAAGAATTTCGTCCCCGAAATTACTAAGGCAGAAGAATGTCCCAAACCCCCAACTTACTATAACATACTTAGTGAAAATCCCATATTCACTTTTCTAATCGTTTAGTTCCAACTAAACAATCAGTTCCAATTTCCGAAATTCCTTATTCAATTCCAATTTGAAATCGTTTTTTCGCCAACAAAAATTTTCCCAAAAATTTTCATAAATTTTCGAACTTCCAAAATTTTCGAAAATATTTGGCAGTCTCCTTTGCGCGGAGGAGCTTTTGCAGTTTGAAAAGAGATATAAATACATATACATCGACCCACACGGTCGGAAAATAAAACAATAGTTCATATTTCCTAACTTTTATTGCGTTGGCGTACCTCTATTTAGCATTTTAAGCAAGCGGCTTATTTATTTATCATTTTGCGCGTCCAAATCCAGCCATATGGCTTCTCTGCACCTGTACTTTCTTAATTCGAACATGTAAGTATAAAATATATGCAACTCACTAACATTTATTTACTTTCGATAGCTAGACACATGCACTTCATAAGCAATGTACACTAAATAATACCCATATGCAATTTATAAGATTCCGACACCAATTTCAATTGCTTACAACCAATTCTTAAACCATTATTTCCAATTTCAAGTGATTTACAACCCACTTTCCTTCATTCGATTCATTTTTAAGTCCAAACAAACTCATATTCATATTCATTGATTTCAAAATCAATTTATTTACTTCCATTAATTCATAGAATTTTATTTTCTTCCGTTTTGTCGAACGACCATTTTCTTATGCACTTCGATGATATTAATGTAGATAAGTAAGCACTTAAGCTTTAACCATTTTAAATTGATCTCAACTCAATTTATATAGATTTCATTCCATTTTAAATTTATTCACAATCCATGCATTCTCATTTTCACTTCATTTTTAATTTTATCTATTTACTTACGTTCCATTTCATCATTCAAACAGGTTCTATTCAAAACCATTTCATAAAGCTCACTAACAACCATTTAACAATTTTCTTAAGTTAACAGCTTAAGTTCATCTCCATTTCCAATTAAATTCCATTCTATTTAATTCAATTAGTATATTCATTCAATCCATTTTAAACTTTATTTCACATTTTCATTTCACTTCCGAACTTATTTTGGTAATAACAAGACCATTTAAATTTTATTTCCCCTCCTTTTAATTTTATTTGCAATTCAAACCATTTCTGTTTTAATCTAACTTCATTTCATTTCACCATATTTCAATCATATGCAATTCACTTAGCACTTTTAAGTTGAATTTAATATATTACTCAAGTTGAACTTCTAAAAAATCCATTTTTAACTCATAATTCAATTTTTATCCAACCAATCAGGATTCCATTAACATACCCACTTAACTAATTTATTCAAAATAGTTCATTCCCCACTTTTAGTTCAATATTTGATTTTTTTCCTTCAAAAATCACTTAACTTAATTTTGTTAAATTCAATCTATTTTATAATTCAAGTTTTGGATTTTTATTCATTTCCTAAAATTCTAAACAATTTTATTTTGGCTTAGTTATTCTACTTCTAAGTTTTATAAGTCACAACTTATTTATATCCATACTTTCCTCCATTTACAATCAATCCCGTTCAAATTTTACCTTTTAACTCGGGATTATATATTTAATTTAGCCAAGTATATATATATTCTTATTCAATGGGTTTTCAATTCTTTTATAAGTCATCAAAATCTATTTATTCCCATTCAATCTTATTTAACTAAACTCCAGTTAAATCTAACCTTATACTATTCTTTTGACTTCACAATCCATTTAAATTTTATTAAGTAGGAACTTAATTTCATTTAATGTATCCACCACGTGATACACTTTCATCTCAATTATGTTTCAACTTTGATTCAAATCTAATCACAATATTATTAGACTTAGCTTGAGTTCATTTGATTCGACTTACTCTTCTAACTCATTAACTTTTTACAAGTTAATTTCATTCCAGGAAATTTTTAAACTTTATAAATTTCTAAACCTGCTTATAATCCATAACATTTTTAGTTAAACCTCCAAAGTTTAAACATTACTTGGACACTCGAAACATTTTAAACCAATTCCAGAGCCTTCAATAATCACTTAAGTATTTCAAAAATCATTTGAAATCAATTATATCCAAAATCCTTTGCATTTCTAAAATCAACCCAACTTTTGCAAACAATTTCAATTGAAAACAATTTGGTAGCAATTCCTCTCTTGGAAACTCGAAAATGAACATCGATGATGCTGCAGTCATCACCGAGGTTATTTTTCAGCGACCGAAAGAGTTCAATGTTTTTATCTCTTTAAGAACATTTTCAAATATTCTTAATTTCAAATCTCACCAGATTTCAAATCCAATTCAAAAATATTCTGAATAATAATCTTATTATTTTCCCAAAATCTTCGAAAATCATTTCCAAACTCAAAAGGAATTAAATTTCCAAAATTTCAAATTTCAAAACTTTCCAATTTATATTCAAAGATTATTCTGGAATTTTATCTCATTATAAATCTCATTTATAATTCACATTCAAATTTCATTCTATAAATGAATTTTTTTCCTTAACCTTTGGTTATATTTTCAATTCCTAGTTAAATTTGCTCACAACAATGACAATAATTTAATATTATCATTCCTAACATCCAAGCAACCATATATTAACTAAAATAATTTACAAAAAAACATTCCTTTTATATACAAAAGTAATTTGGGTAAAATTATTTCATTTACCCTATTTTTAAAACCATACTGTGTCGATTTATCTTGTTTAAGAGTTTAGAAATCCCTATCGATGACATGGCGTCCCACACATTGATCAGAATCCATAAACACTCAACCGATAAGTCAACACAATACAAACGATTTTATATTCACTAACAAATACGCGCTCATATCTATTAATACTCTCAAACTCATTGTAGAGTACTACGGACTCTATTCTATGAGTAATCCCCACCAGAGCCAAGGTTCTCGCTTAACCTTCAGCTCTGATACCAAATGAAACGACCCGCAAATCCATACCCCTAGAGTCGACACTATTCTCCCTCAATCAACTCAAGATATACGGAAATACGAAACATTTGGGTTAAAGAAGAAGAGGTAGAAGAAAAAAATAGAAAACAACATCAGAATCTAACCATCGCAGCAGAATAAAATATAATAGATAATAAATGACCTTTACACAAAAACAAATACATCTGTTTATACTTACATCATTAGAGTACAACATCAGAGTTCAATACAAGCAATAATACAACTCAGGACGGTTATAATATCCCATCCTTCCCAAAACTGAATACACAACAGATTATTTCATACAAATCCGGAAGTACGTATCGCCATCAGGCTCCATAGCATCATTTCCTGTAATCTATAATACTCGGTCTGACCCGAGCATTATAGTTAAATAACACCCGAGTCAGTCTGGAATACAAGCGTGAGAAACCACACTCAAATTGATTATTAAAGTTTCAAAATCCTTTGAAAACAAAACATCTGGTAAGACCACGTCACAAATAAATATGTCGGGTTTTTACCTTACGATGGCCAAAACACTTTTTATTAAAATCCTTTGATATTATACTAGGGTCTATTTACAAATACTTATTAAAATATTCGAAATTGTTACATTAATTAAATTCTAGAATACTAGCCACAATCGTAGGTTCTATAAACAAAAATCGTAAAAGGCTTGTAGGGAGAATGGATTTCCAACTAATGACTAGGCACTGGGGTACCACCTGCCATAGTACGTGGTCTAGATCACCGTATGGAGGATCCCTCCCGATCCCCGGCAACACAAGACCGGGACTACCCCTTATTGGATAATCTCAAGTAAGATCACCTCATGGTTGGGATCAGCAACCGCACCACTAAGCCGAATGAAAGGGACATCTAGACAGAGATGACCTCACCCTAACGGTGCTACCCACTTAGCCTTGTTGCATAACCCCTGATTTTTATTCATTCCCGGTTGATGAGGCTCGAGGCTATGCGTTACCTTTTAGAACCTACCACTTAGAATGCCCTTCGTCCACCTGACGAAATTCTGAAAGCATTCATCCATACAAGTCCGTCCTGGGTTCGAACGGAACCGAAGGCACTACCCCTACTACATCCATTTTAGAATTACCCTCAGGATTAGTAGCGACTAGCCCTTGCACTTCACTACTCCATCTTCAAATCCAAACTCATCTTCCTCACGGAAAAGTACAAACCGGATCGAAGTGGTTTTCGAGAAATTAATCCCGATCCCGGTTTCTTCGAAACGATCAGCGCATTGGCCAGTATCGATAGTCGGTTATTTAACTATCAAATTACATTCACAAACAACCATCAAACATAAATAATTCCACCGAATTATTTATTAATATCAAAATATCTTCACAAGATATATTTCCACTTTTCAAACCTTTTTGAAAACAGTTTTCAAACCATCTTCCTCTCATGGAATACATTCCCCAAATATTTTCTACTTCCACTGAAATCACCAAGTACAAACACTTTAGATTTTAAAATAATCTAAAACACTATATTATAAAATATGTTTTAAGACATTTAAGTTAAAAACTATTTTAATGCTTAGCCGAAAACATATACTTTAAGAATATTTAAAATAAAGCTTCTTAATAAAATATAAAACTAATTTTTTTTATTTTTTCTTGAAACAAATAGCAATTCACCTTTAAATAATTACTACAATAATAGATTTGAAAAATACTTACTTTAGAATTTAAACATTAGAAATAATAAATTTTCTAAAACATGCTTTTTTAAACAACATTAAAGCTTTTAACTTATATTAAAAAAATTTACTTTGAAAACGTACTTGGCTATCCAGGGAAATATACTTCTCTTCACGTCCTTTAAAAATAAATCACTATTTATTTTTAAACAAATTTTCCCATTCCTTTAATAAATTGCCATCGTGAATTTATGCTTCAAATATCCACTGATATATTACTTCACCTTTATAAGCCTAGTTTATAAATTCCAAAGTCTCACTTCTCTTTTTAAAATCCCGGTTTTAAACACTTAATCAATCTTCAAATTGATTCCCAAATTACTCCCATTTTAAAATAAATTCCATTTCTTTCTCAATTTTATTTCAAAACCTACAGACTTCAGATTTTATTTCTTAATTATGATTTAAAATCTTTTTAACTGAAAATACCAATTCCAGATTTTCCCCAAATTCCTTCTTTATCTTTTCCAATAATTTAAATATTAAATTTAAAATAAATTCTTTATTCCTTTAAATAATAACACTTAAGTTTAAAATATATTATCTTTCTGTTTATTCAAAATCCCCTTTTTATACTTGGAATTTATTTATTGAAATTTTAAAATCACTTTTATTCTTTTCCAATTCAATCTTAAATTTATTCAAATTCTCTACAATTATTTCACTTACAAATTCTCTTCCTTTATTTTCTTTCCAAAAATCCAAGTTATATATTTTTGGTAACTCATTATACCCAAATATATACAATTAAACAATAACATCCAATACTCCAATTATCAATAAAATTCATCACAGTATATCAAATAATCACATCACATAATATTTAAACAAATCTACATATTTTGTGGAATCCAATTGGATCCCTCCAACCTGTTTCCCGGCATCCACGGATGTTAGCACAATACCAATTCCACTTCAAGGTGGAATATCGCAGTATATGGGATTTATATAATATCCTCCGCTATTATGCGACGCATAGGGTCTCATCCGCTATATAATGCGGGAAATCAATCACTCCAATATATATACATATATACTACCATATATAATATAGCACATCAAATCAATTCAATCATTCAACCAATTTTTTAAATTTAATCTTTTAAATTTAAATTAAACCCAGATGAGTGAGATTAACTCACCTTTGCTTTTATCATGAAATCCACTCCAAACCAGCTAGTTTCCATCAGGATTCAGACCTTGTATAAATATTAGATGATTTTATTAATATCTGAATAAATCGAACAATCTAATTCCCATTTGATAAATTTAATTAACCCATGATTTTATTTTAAATTCATTTTTCCTATCATAACTAATTTTTTTAGAACTAAAGTAACTAAATAAATTAAGTAAACAATTTAATCACCAAATCTATTATTTTTAAAACAAACCAGTAATCTAAAATGTGAGTATATACAATTTTTTTTGAAACTTCATACGTACTTACAAAATAGTCTATATAGATTCAAAACTATATTTTTATATAAACTTTATAACATCTAAAATTCCTATATAACTTTTCCAAAATCTTATATACATTTTCTGTTTATCCTGTATATATATAAATTTTAAAATAGGTACGATATTAAATATGTAAGTGTATTATATATCTGTAAATCTTTCTTTCACTCTAAAATAAACTGCACTTATGCAATCACATTTATCTTAATATCTTCCTTACTGCATTTGAATACGTACATAAAAAAATCTACATTTGAATAAAATCAGTTTTATACCTTACCGACACACTTGAAACCCATGCTGGCCGTCGCTGCCCTCCGAGCTCGAGCTCTACCTCGAGCTTCTCCTCAAAGTCGCGCCTCCTCCGAGCCCTGCGAGCACCACCACACCATCAATCGAATCGTGAGCCTCCTCACGTGCGTCCTACATCGATGACGAATATTCCAGTTATAATGTAACTCGACGAACCCTTAGCCACTTCGACCCTTCCTCTTCGCGAGCGAGCTTGCTTTCGCATCCTAGAAATCGCCACCCTCTCGAACGAACACTTTCGCGTGTTGCTGCCCAGGTCGCGGTTTGGTTTCTGCCATCGCACGATTGGATTTCGAACGGCTAATTATATCTTGAACTGGATTGAGGGAAAGGGGAAAACGAGATTTGATTTCGAATGAAGGAAGGCTCGCGACTTCAATTCAAAATGTTCGGCCATTAATATTGATTTTCTGTTGAAAATGAACTGATGTACCAGGGGAAGATAACGTGATTTTTAATGAAGGAAAAGATCCCTTGCATGTTGAAGATGCTTTGTATGCCTGCCAGCTATAGTGTTTTGAGTAGAGAGAAAAAAGTTCTGATGTTAAGTTTATTTGACCAGTGAAAGTATATATTATTTTTAAATTTAAATTTAAATTTAAATCGTCTCGAATTTTGCAACTCAAAATTTCGACCTTCTATCGAGGCATGCCGCAAGACTTTTATAATATTATACCCCTATTCCGAACGTACTGGAAAAGGTTTCGAGTCCTAATTTGATCGTATGGAGAAGATAGCCTTTTGGACCCAGTTTTTATGTTAAATTTTCAGTATAAATTTCAGCATGTTTAAATATCGCGTGCTCACACAACAACTCCAAATTCTACGAAAATTGAAATCCGATAATAATATAATATTATGGATCCAACGGAACTGGTTTCATCGAAATCCGAGACTGTGCCTCGGAAGGCTATTTAAATATCAATTTTAAACGATATATTGTTAAAACCGAACGAATCACTTCCAATTCAATTTAAAAGCTTTTATTATCTTCAGAACTATCAATATAAATTTTACAAGCCTTCAAATTATTTTTAATAGGCTTAAAACTCCAGATTTTGTATTTTACCCAATTACCAATTATATAATTCAAAAGTCGAAATTTTCCAATAAATCATTATATCTTAGATCCTGAATTTACTTTATAAATGAAAACCATACTTTCTATATTCAAAATCAATTCATAATCCAAATCAAATATTTAAATCCATTTAAATATCTCAAATTAACCGTTCAAAAAATCTGGGTTGCTACGCCCTAAGTAGAGGCTATCGGTTGAATCTTTCAAAGAGCATATGAGTCAAATTTTGAGATCTTGTTTTGCCTACTGGAATCAGAATCCTTAGCCAATTGGCCTGCATTATTATTTTTTCTAATTTGCTCTACTCCTCCTCACTTTAGTTCTGATTCATTTTGTAACAGAAATGATCCATGATCGTAGGAGGCTCTCCAGCTAACTAGCTGCCAAAATATATCTAGAGGTCGACTCCCTTTAAACGCGATCAGTATGGCATCCTTGTTAGCAGTTGGAACAAACTGCTTGGAGCCACTAAATGTGAATCACTGGATCGGTGGAGAATGATACTTAGAGTTTTCTTGGCGGATGCCTAGAGTTATATTATGTAATGACCCGATTTTTCGATGCCAGAAAATCGACATCAATACAGTCCACTGTATCAAATGCCGAACTAGCGAATGCTGGAAAACCGAACTATTAGGGTTAACGGAGAAGGAGGTAGTAGAAGGAACAGGAAACAACATCAGAATCTCATAAACGCGACGGAATAATATATAATAGATAACAACAGCTTTAAAGTACAAAGAAATCTATACTGATTTATAAATTACATCACCAGAGTATAACAAAATTGATGACACAAAACTGGATAGTTATCATAACCTGTCCTCACAGAACTAACTTTGCAGTGTAATAATAATCAAGTACGGATGTGATACGTCTCGCCATCCAGCTCGTCTCCTGAACTCCACAACATCCTTTCCTGTAATAATACTCGGTCTGACCCAAGCATCATAATAAAACAATACCCGAGTCAGCCTAGAAAACCAGTATGAGAAAACATACTCAATTAGATTATTAAAGTTTTCAAAATCCTTTGAAATCAAAAGCAGCTCGTAAGACCACGCCACAAATAAACATGTCGGGTTTTTACCTTACGATGGCCAAAACACTTTTTATCAAATCCGCCTGATATTATAATAGTGTCCATTGAAAGTAAAATAGAATCTAGCTAAAATGCTTGCATCTCACGTTTCAGAAATAGTTGAGCACAATCAAAATCGTACAGGCGCTTATTGGAGATTGGATTCCATAAAATGGCAGGGCCACTGGGGTACCGCCCGTACCTGGTCTAGATCAGAGTACGGAGGATCCACCCTAAAACCACTGCTACACAAGGCCGGACTACCCCTTACTGGATAGCCAAAATAAGATCACCCCACGGTTGGGATCAACAACTGCCCACACAGCCGAAAATAAAGGGACATCTAGACAGGGATGACCTTACCCTAATTGGTTGCTAGCTACTTATGCTTGTGCGCAACTCCCCTATTTTAGCCATTCATGGTTGATGTGGCTCGAGGCTAAGCGTTACATTTTTAGAACATTTCGCTTAGAATGCTCACCATCCTCCCGACGATGTTCTGAAAGCATTCATCGATACGAGTCCGTTTCGGGTTCGAATGGAACCGAAGGCACAACTCCTACTACATCCATTTTGGAATCACCCTCAGGATTAGTAGTGACTAGCCCTTGCACTTCACTACTCCATCTTCAACTCCAAGCTCTTGTCTTCCTCACGAAAACGTTCAAACTGGATCGAAGTGGTTTTTGGAAAATTAATCCCGATCCCGGTCTTTTTGAAACGATAAGTGCATTGGCCAAAATTGATAGTCGGTTATTTAACTATCATAACATCCACAAACATCCATCATATTTAAATAATTTCCCAAATTATATATTTATTTCAAAAATATCTTCGCAAGATATTTTTCTACACTTCAATCCTTTCAAAATAGATTTCAAATTATTTTTCTCTCGCGGAATAGATTTCCCAAACATTGAAAATTACCAAGTCTATATACTTCAGTTTTCAACATAATTTAAATCACTTTATTCTAAAAATATACTTTAAAACATTTAAATTAAAACTACTTAGAACACTTTTTCCAAAATAATAGTTATGAAATTGTATACTAGATTTCCAAGCAAAACTTAAGCCACAAACCCCTTTTTTTAAAAATAGATAAAAGTTTTATATAAGTATAAATATTAGAAAATCTCTTTTAAAAACATCATACTAAATTAACTTTTAAATAATTACTACTAAGATAAATTTGAATAATATTTACTTTAAAATTTTAATACAATTAAAAATAATAAATTTCCTAAAACACTTCTTTAAACCAAATTTTTAAAACCTCAAACTTTTACATAAAAATCACCTTTAAAATATACTTGGCTTTCCAGGGAAATACACTTCCCATTTCCACACCTTTCAAAAATAGACCACTATTTATTTTTAAAACAAATTACCCATTCTTTTATAAATTCCCACCGTGAATTTATAATTTCAAATATCCACTAATATCTTGTTTTACTTTATGAACTTTATAAATTCCATAGTTTCATATCCCTTTAAAAACACAATTTCAAACACTAAATCGATTTCCAAATCGATTCTCAAAATTTACTCCATTTTTAATAAATTCCTTTATTTATCCAATTTATTTCAAAAATCATTGGATTCTTCTTTTATTCACGATTAGAAATCTTATTTAAACGGAAAATAAAAATTTCATACTTTATTTCAAAATTTCCCCTTTTAATTTTCAGATTCATTCAAATCTTTGAATTTTTAAAAAAAATTCCTTCGTACTTACAAATAATATTTCTTAAGCCTTTATTTAAATAAAATCCTTTTTTTCATTTATTCAAACCTCTCTTTTCCCATCCTTAAATTTATTATATAAGATTTAAAATCAAGCCTTTATATTTTTTTCGAATTCATTCCTTTTATTTATTTGAATTCACTATATTATTTACTTAAAATTTTCTTTTTATTTTTAAAAATCCCAATTTATATTTTTCATTCTCACACATATCCATACATATATATATATATTCATCAAAGCCATATCATTCAATAATTTAGTTCCAAATATAATCAATATAATCATCACAGATTATCACATAATTCACATCATAGAATATTAAATAAATTCAATGTTTTGAGGAATCCAGTTGGATCCCTCCAACCGGTTTTCCTACATCCATAGATATTAGCACAATATAAAATACTAATTCCACTTCGAAGTGGAATATCGCGGTATATAGGAATATATTTATATCTTCCGCTATAATGCAGCGCATAGGGCTCATTCGATATATATGGGAAATCAATCACTCCAATATATATAATATCACATCATCAATTCAAGCAATCAATTAATAAATTTAAATTTTACTATTTAAATTAAATTGGTATTCCAAATGAGTGAGATTAACTCATCTTTGATTTTTGTTTTGCAATCCACTCCAGCTTGTTTCTTTTCAGATTTCAAACCTCGAATAAACATTATATGATTTTATTAATATTTGAACCAATCGAACAAATTAAATTTCCGTTTGATAATTTTAATTAACCAATGATTTTATTTTAAACTAATAAATTTGATTTTTAAACTAATTTCCTTTTTTAAATATTTTAGCAACTAAAATAATTAAGTAAGTTAATTAAATAAATTAAATCTTAAAATACATACATTTTTTTAATTTTATTTTTGAACTACATATAAAAGTAACCTATATAAGTCGAAAAATCAATTTTCTTTATAAACCCTTATATATTTTTTCTTCCAAAATCGTATATAAATTTCTTGTACACATATGTGAATTTAAACTCTGTAATTCAAAAACTAGACAGTAAATATTCTTTACAGTAAAAAGAAAACAAAATACTGTGTTATATACATTTTGTAATAGTAAATTACTTTTCTGCAAAACTTCCTCCCTAGCATTTTATATATTTATATACTAAAACAAAAAAACGTTTTACACTTTCTCGAAATATTTTCCTTCTCTGCTCTATACAGATTATAGCAAATATATATATGTATATATATATATATATATCATCTTTTCAGCAAATAGCCTAACTAGATTTTATATAAATTTTCTATAAAAAAATTTCTGATAAATAAAAATGGAAAATAAAATTGAATTCACCAGTTTTAAACTTACTTAAATAAAATAAAAATTTTGATTACCTGATTGCAATCACATTATTGCCCCCCTCACTCATTGAAGACGAAGACCGCCACAATGCTCGCCTCTTCCATGCGCGCTCGAGGTACGCGAGTCTCCCCTAGCACCGCCGCCGCCTCGCTCTTCTAGCCACCCTATCATCTCGCAACAGTGGCTTCGCCACAAAACCTACTGTGCCCCAAATCCCGACTCGCCGACCATCGACGCCTGTGCCCTAGCTGTGGTTGATGGCGAAGCCCAACTTCCTTCTTGCAAAATCCTTCCCTGGCCGCGCGTCGCTCCAACGATGAACCAAGCCTTGCGATCTACCTCGACTCTCCCTCTTTTATTACCACTTTTGAAAAATCGAATCGATTTGGATTCGAGGGGGTTGACCATGATTTGAATTCGGTAAACAGAAAATGGGGACAAAACAATGGTCTCGTTTGATTTTTGATTATAGAGGCCATTATTTTGATTTTCATTTTAAAAAGTAAAGAAGCTCGGCCATTCAAGTTAACAAAGTAAAAACATAAAATAAAGAAAACAAGAAGAATGCACGTGTAAAAAAGTAGATGACGCGTGTTATACCAGTAGGCACGTGCTAGTATGATTTTCTTTTGACTAATCACAATATAAAATTTTAATTTTAAATTGAATTTAATCGTCTCGAAATCGAGCTAAAAATCTCGACCTTCTATTAAGGCGTACCGCTAGGCATTTATAATGTCAAACTCCTATTTCGAACACAATGGAAAGGTTTCGAATTCCAATTCGATCGTATGGAGAAGATAGCTTTTTGGACCAGTAATTATAATCAATTTTTGATAAAGATTCCAACGCATTTAAATATCGAATGATCATACGACAACTCCAAACACTACGAAATTTGAAATCCGATAATAAAACAATATTGCTGATCTAATGGAATTAGTTTCGTCAAATTCGAAGACTGTGTCTCAGAAGGCTATTTTTAAATATCAATTTAACAGATAAATTTTTAAAACTGAACAAAATAATTTTAAATTCAATTTTATCACTTCTATTATCACCAGTATTATCGATATAAATTTTATAAGCCTTTGAAATATTTTTAGCAAGCTTAGAATTCCAGATTCAACATATTTCCTAATCCAATCATTAAATTCAATATTTAAATTATCAAATAAATAGCGACATTTGAAAATCAAGTCAGAAACTAACTTTTAAATATTTAAAATCAATTAAACATTCCAATTTAAAATATCTAAAAATTCCAGGTCATCACATTCCTCCCTCCTTAAAAGAATTTCGACCCCAAAATTACTATTTAAGAGAAATGGCCCAAAACCTGTTTACTATTTCCCAATCCATATAGTTTTTAAAACCTTCCCAAAACAAAACAGTTTTAACAATAACCAAAACAACATTGTTATTAAAGACACTACATTCTTATTATTTCCTAAAGTCATCCATAAATTGCAATTCATATTACCAACTCAATCATTTCAAATTTTAAATTTAAAACCAAATTCAAATTATCAAAATTGTCTCAAAATTTTTCTAACTCCCTAAATTCTTGAAAAATTTCGCCCGCGTCTACTTTGCATGGCTCGATTGGTACTACTACAAATGCCTCTACGGGCCCCCAAATTCCAAAAGAAAACAAAAAGCCAAGTGGCTAGACCAGAAAATCATCAAATTTCATACAGAAATTTAAATACATACCTTTTGTCGAGCAATTCAAATTATCTTCTGAATTTGAAAACTTCAATTCATCCCATGCTTTTAATTACCTGTATTCTACTAAGCAATGATATCAAATCATAGATTCTAAAATCATTCTACTCACTTATTTACAAAATTTCAATACCTTTTTCATTCAAGCCCGTACGATGTACATATATCATATGTACGCACTATTAATCCGATAGGTCACTCAACCACACAATTCCACTTCCGAACTAGTATCGTTCATCGGACTCCCTAGTGCGAACTCAGATCCGATTTCTTGATCAGAAACCGTCATTCTCCTTGCATAGCCACAAACTATGATAGAGAATTTCTAGAATTCAATCAAAAATTCATATCCAGGGTTCGCCGTTGAAAATCAGGTGAAAAATTCTAACTTGGATCGATATAACTATCTCGAAATTCTATGCTCGAATCTGGATCAAATCGCTATGCGAATAAAATAATATACGTACATCCTACATATTTATCTCAATTGATTATTAGCTATATCAATTCCTTTTTTTACATTTATCCGATTTCTATTCACTTATCCACACTTACCCATATCACAGCTTTACTTAATCTTCATTCAAATATTACCTTAGAATATTTTTCCAATATCAAATTTTTCTTAAGAATTTCGTCATTCCTTCTTAAGTATAATACAAATGTTTTATATACTTCTTATAACTATTTTCACTTCACCACTTTGGTTTATTTATACTTTTATTCAAATTTTCATTTTCAAATTCAATTAAATTCAGTTTCCCCATTCACCACTTATATTAATCTTCGTTCAAATACTAACTTAGTATGTTCCAATATCCAATTTTTATTTAAGAATTTAAACATCTGTTTCTTAAGTTCAATATAAATATTTTATACAGCTTCTCATATTAATTTTTCACTTTACCATTAAGCTTCATATCTATTTTACTTAATCTTGAATTTCCAATTATATTGTGAATTCAATTTATCCGTTATTTTTAAATATCGTATGCTATTCATCTCATTTCAAATCAGTAATCATTTCTTTACTTGATAATTTATTTTCAATCCAAATGGACTTATTTCCAAACTTTATTTAATCCAAGTTGACTAATTTTACATTTCACTTAATTTAACACAATTAAATTTTAATTTCAATATCCAATTTCAATTCCATTTACTGACAATGTAAATTCATTTGTTTATCCACACTTTATTTCCAACTTAATTTAAATTCCAAATTTAAAAGTTCTCCAACTTATTTTCATTTTCATTTTCATTCACTAGATTTACTTACATTCCGATTCAATTTAAATTTTGAACTTCTATAAGTTTTTCACTTATTTAAATTCCACTTGCTAACTTTTTTTTAATTTCCTTCAATTAATTATTTTATCTTTCAACTTATTTTATTTTCATAAATACTTTTATTTAACCCTTTTCAAGTTGAATCTTATTTCAACCAATTTCAAATTCCTATAATTTATCAAACTTATTATATACCATGTACATCTTTATTATTTTTAGTCCACTTCGAACCAATTTTCCAATTTTTCTTGAATTCAGTTCTTCTTTCTTTCACTTATTTATTCCCAATCGAAATTCAATAACTTTATTTTATTCAACATGATTCTAGTCAAATTTCATTTCATTATTCAATTCTAATTTATTTTCTTACCTATTTATTTTTCCATAAACTTCCAGAGTTCAAATGATTGCTTAAACATTCAAAAACATTTCAAACCAATTTCAGTGTTTTTTTTTAAAATACCTTAAGTATTTCAAAAATCATTTTGAAATCAATTATATCCAAAATTCTTTGGTATACTAATTTATTTCTTTGAATTTCAAAACAAAACTTAGTTTTGCAAACACACAATTTCAAAACATTTAGGTAGCAATTCCTCTCTTGGAAACTCGAAAATGAACATCAATGATGCAACTGTCATCACCGAAGTTATTTTCTAGCGATCGAAGAGAGTTCAGTGCTTTTATCCCTTCAAAAATATTTTCTAAATATTTTAAATTCCATATCTCACCATATTTCAAATTCAACTCAAAAATATTTCCAAATTGTATCACCATTATTCCTTCAAAACCTTTGAAAACCAATTTCAAACCCAAGGGAATTTAAACCTTTCCCAAAATTCCAAATTCCAAATCCTTTCAATGCATATTCAACTATTACTCTGGAATTTTTATTTCATTTTAACTACAAATCACATTTACAATTTATGTTTACGAATCCCATTAGTATATGAATTTATTTCTTAATCTTAGGTTAAATTTCAATCCTTCATTCAACTTCCACTTAACAATGATAATGATTTAATATTAACATCTCCTAACAACCAAGCAATCCAAATATAACTATTATAATTTACGGAAAATTATTCCTTTTATATGTAAAATTATTTCATTTACCTTTTTCTAATACCAATGCTGTGTCAGTTTAGCTTACTTAAAAGTTTAGAAACCCCTATCGATGATGTGGCCTCCCACATATCGACCAGAGTCCATAAACACTCAACCGATAAGTCAACACAATATAAAAACAATTTTTATATTCACTAACAAATACACGCGCTCATATCTGTTGATACACTCAAACTCATCCTAGAGTACTACGAACTCTATTTCTAATGAGTAATCCCCACCAGAGCTAAGGTTCTCGGTTAACCTTCAACTTTGATACCAAACTGTAACGGCTAGATTTTTTCGACGTCCGAAAATCGACATTAATACAATCCACTGTATCAAACGCCGAACATTCGAATGCCAGAAAACCGAACCATTAGGGTTAAGGAAGAAGGAGGTAGAAGAAGAAACAGGAAACAACATCAGAATCTCACAAACGCGGCGGAACAATATATAATAGATAACAACAGCTTTAAAGTACAAAGAAATCTGTACTGATTTATACATTACATCATCAGAGTACAACAAAATTGACGACACATAACTGGACAGCTATCATAACCTGTCCTTACAAAACTGACTATGCAGTGGAGTAATAATCAGGTACGGATGTGATACGTCTCGCCATCCAGCTTGTCTCATAAGCTTCACAGCATCCGTTCCTGTAATAATACATGGTCTGACCCGAGCATCATAATAAAACAGTACCCGAGTTAGTCTGGAAAACCAGCGTGAGAAAACACACTCAATTGGATTATTTAAGTTTTCAAAATCCTTTGAAATCAAAAGCAACTCTTAAGACCACGCCACAAATAAACATGTTGGGTTTTTACCTTACGATAGCCAAAACACTTTTTATCAAATCCGTCTAATATTATAATAGTGTCTATTGAAAGTAAAATAGAATCTAGTTGAAGTGCTTGCATCTCAAGTTTCAACAATAGTTGAGCACAATTAAAACCGTACGGGCGCTTATCGGAGATTGGATTCCATACAATGGCAGGGCTATAGGGGTACCGCCCGTCATAGTACCCGGTCTAGATCAGATTACCGAGGATCCACCCTAAATCCCCTGCTACACAAGGCCAGACTACCCCTTACTGGATAGCCCAGATAAGATCATCCCGCGGTTGGGATCAGCAACTGCCCACACTCTCGAAAATAAAGGGACATCAAGACAAGGATGACCTTACCCAAATTATTTGCTACCCACTTAGCCTTGTGCGCACCTCCCATGTTTTAGCCATTCCCGGTTGATGAGCCTCGAGGCTAAGTGTTACCTTTTTTGAACATTTCACTTAGAATGCTCTTCGTCCTCTTGATGATGTTCTGAAAGCATTCATCAATACAAGTCCGTTTCGGGTTCGAACGGAACCGAAGGCACTGCTCCTAGTACATCGATTTTGGAATCACCCTCAGGATTAGTAGCGATTAGCCCTTGCACTTCACTGCTCCATCTTCGACTCCAAGCTCCTGTCTTCCTCATGAAAACGTTCAAACCGGATCAAAGTAGTTTTCGAAAAATTAATCCGATCCCGGTCTTTTCGGAACGATCAGCGCATTGGCCAAAATTGATAGTCGGTTATTTAACTATCATAACATCCATAAACATCCATCAGATTTAAATAATTTCCCAAACTATTTGTTTATTTATTTATTTCAAAAATATCTTCGCAAGATATTTTTCTACACTTTAATCCTTTGAAAATAGATTTCAAATTATTTTTCTCTCACGAAATAGATTCCCCAAACACTAAAAATTACCAAGTCTAAATACTTTAGTTTTCAAATAATTTAAATCACTTTATTCTAAAAATATACTTTAAAACATTAAAATTAAAACTACTTAAAACACTTTATCCAAAATAATAGTTATGAAATTCTATACTAGATTTCCAAGTAAAACTTAAGCCACAAACCCTTTTTTTCAAAATAAATTAAAGTTTTATAGAAGTACAAATAATAGAAAATATCTTTTAAAAACATCATACTAAATTAACTTTTAAATAATTACTACTATATAAATTTGAATAATATTTGCTTTAAAATTTTAATACAATTAAAAATAATAAATTTCCTAAAACATTTCTTTAAAATAAATTTTTAAAACCTTAAACTTTTACATAAAAATCTTCATTAAAATATACTTGGCTTTCCAGGGAAATACACTTCCCATTTCCACACCTTTTAAAAATAGACCACTATTTATTTTTAAAACAAATTACCCATTCTTTTATAAATTTCCACCGTGAATTTATACTTCCAAATATCCACTGATATCTTATTTTACTTTATAAACCCAATTTATAAATTCCATAGTCTCATACCCCTTTGAAAACACAGTTTCAAACACTAAATCGATTTCCAAATCGATTCCCAAAATTTGCTCCATTTTTAATAAATTCCTTTATTTATCCAATTTATTTCAAAACTCATTTGGATTCATCTTTTATTCACGATTTAAAAATCTTATTTAAACGGAAAATAACAATTTCATACTTTATTTCAAAATTTCCTCTTTTATTTTTCAAATTCATTCAAATCTTTGAATTTAAAAAAATATTCCTTCGTACTTATAAATAATATTTCTTCAGCCTTTATTTAAATAAAATCCTTTTTTTTCATTTATTCAAATCTCTATTTTCCTATCCTTAAATTTATTATATAAGATTTAAAATCAAACCTGTATATTTTTTCCAATTCATTCCTTTTATTTATTTATATTCACTATATTATTTACTTAAAATTTTCTTTTATTTCTTTTAAAAATCCCAACATATATTTTGCATTCTGATAAATACCCATATATATATATATTCATCCAAGCCATATCATTCAATAATTTAATTCCAAATATAATCAATATAATCATCACAGATTATCACATAATGCACAACGCAGAATATAAAATAAATTCAACATTTTGAGGAATCCAGTTGGATCCCTCCAACCTGTTTCCCTGCATCCACAGATGTTAGCACAATATAAAATACCAATTCCACTTCAAAGTGGAATATCGCGGTATATGAGATTATATTTATATCATCCGCTATTATGTGGCGCATAGGGTCTCATCCGCTATATAATGCGGGAAATCAATCACTCCGACACACACACACACACACTATCACATCATCAATTCAAGCAATCAATTAATAAATTTAAATTTGACTATTTAAATTAAATTGGTATTCCAAATGAGTGAGAGTAACTCACTTTTGATTTTTGTTTTGCAATCCACTCCCGCTTGTTTCTTTTCAGATTTTAAACCTTGAATAAACTTTATATAATTTATTAATATTTGAACCAATCGAACAAATTAAATTTCCATTTGATAATTTTAATTAACCAATGATTTTATTTTAAACTAATAAATTTGATTTTTAAACTAATTTCCTTTTTTCTAAAAAATATTTTAGCAACTAAAATAAGTAAATAAGTTAATTAAATAAATTAAATCCTAAAATACATAATTTTATTTTTATTTTTTAATTACATATAAAAATAACCTATATAAGTCATAAAATCAATTTTCTTATAAACCCTTATATATTTTTTCTTCCAAAATCTTATATAAATTTCTTGTACATATATGTAAATTTAAACTCCGCAATTCAAAAACTAGACAGTAAACATTTTTTACTGTAAAAAAAAAAATACTGTGTTACATACATTCTGTAACAGTAAATTACTTTTATGCAAAACTTCCTCCCCGGCATTTTATATATTTATATACTAGAACAAAAAAACGTTTTACACTTTCTCGAGATATTTTCCTTCTCCGCTCTATATCGATTATAACAAATATATATATATATCTTCTTTTTAGCAAATAACCTAACCAGATTTTATATAAATTTTCTGTAAATTTTTTTTTGATAAATAAAAGTGGAAAAAAATTGAATTCAACAGTTTTAAACTTACTTAACTAAAATAAAAATTTTAATTACCTCACTGCAATCACATTATTTCCTCCCCCGCTCATCGAAGACGACGACCGCCACGATGCTCGCCTCTTCCGCACGCGCTCGAGCTACGCCAGTCTCCCTTTGCACCGCCGCCGCCTCGCTCCTCTAGCCACCATATTATCTCGCAACAGTGGCTTCGCCATGAAACCTACTGTGCCCCAAGCCCCGACTCGCCAACCATCGACGCCTCTTCCCTAGTCGTGGTTGACGATGAAGCCTAACTTGCTCCTCGCAAAACCCTTCCCAGGCCGCGCGTTGCTCCAACGATGAACCAAGCCTCACGATCTGCCTCGACTCTTCCTCTTTTATTATCATTTTTGAAAAGTGGAATCGATTTGGATTCGAGGGGGTCGGCAATGATTTGAATTCGAGAAACAGAAAAAGGGGACGAAACCATTGTCTCGTTTGATTTTTGATTATAGAGGCCATTATTTCGATTTCCATTTAAAAAAAAGAAGCTCGGCCATTAAAGTTAACAAAGTAAAAAAAATAAAGAAAACAAGAAGATGCACGTGTAGAAAAGTAGGTGACGCATGTTATACAAGTAGGCACGTGTTGATACGATTTTCTTTTGACTAATCACAATATAAAATTTTAAATTTAAATTGAATATAGACGTCTCGTAATCGAGCTAAAAATCTCGACTTCCTATCGAGGCGTGCCGCTAGGCATTTATAATGTTAAATCCCTATTCCGAACACAATGGAAAAGGTTTTGAGTCCCAATTCAATCGTATGGAAAAGATAGCCTTTTGGACCAGTAATTTTATTTAATTTTCGATAAAGATTCCAACACGTTTATATATCGAATGATCATACAACAACTCCAAACACAACGAAATATGAAACCCAATAATAAAACAATATTACAGATCCAATGGAACTGGTTTCGTCGAATTCCGAGACTGTACCTCGGAAGGCTATTTTTAAATATCAATTTAACCGATATACTTTTAAAACTGATCAGATTACATTTAGTTCAATTTTATCACTTGTATAATCACCAGTATTATCGATATAAACTTTATAAGCCTTTGAAATATTTTTAGCAAGCTTAGAATTCCAGATTCAACATTTTTCCCAATCCAATCATTAAATTCAATATTTAAATTATCAAACAAATTGCGATATTTGAAATTCAAGTCAGAAACTAACTTTAAATATTTAAAATCAATTAAATATTCCTGGTCATCACATATTATCTATGTTCTCCAACCTTTGGGAGTATCGATTTAGTAGTGGTTGCTTGTTCTTTCCCTTGTTGCCATTCAGAGGCTATCGCTTGATCCTCTATGCCCCAGTCGGTCATAGGATCTAAGGGAAGTGGATAGAATGTTCCTTTACAAAGTTGAGTTCCGAATCCATAATGTGGGGGGACTGCACTGCGGCACGGGTACCCGAAAAAGATTTTTTTTTTAAAAATAGGGGTCGTATAAGAGACCGGTGTAACTTAAGTTTGGATCGGCCTCTGCACATGGTTTGGTACATTTGATACTGGGTCGGTATGCTCGTAAAGCACAAGAATAGAAGGCAGTTCGGTGTTGGAGTGCAGACATGGTGGATCGCCCAAGGCGGTTCGGTGTTGGAGTGTAGATATAGTGGATCGCCGAAGAGTGGCTCGGCCAAGGCGGTACAGCCAAGGTGGATCGGCCTGAGTGGTTCGACGCGTACAGTTCGACAAATTGAGTCTATTCTCGTTGGCCCAGTCCGGATTGCTCCTTATAGCTAGGTCATGGAGAGAAGGCTAAGGTGGGTCGGCCATTCATCGTTCGTTCGAGGTTAGCAGATTACCAATAGGGCAACATGGTTAACTTTCCTTCACTTCGGGTTGCATCCCTAGCTGTTCCGAGTTATAGGAGATTTTGCTTTGAGTCATGCATGAGGGATTCATGGTTCACATAGGCTGGCACGGTGACTATTGGTTTGGTCATAAGGGGTCGATATACACGGGCCGGCATTTGCTCAGTATATATGCTAGAGCGATCAACTGTCAACTTTTGAGTGGGGGATCGGCTATCTACATTGAGTGAGGGGTTGACCTTTATATAACTCCAGCGCAAACTTCAACGTTCAATCCCAAAAACTTGCATACATCAGTGAATCCAATCCCATAACTAATAGCTTCCTTTAGATCTCTTTCAAATCTGACTAGAATAGGAAGTTCGCTGGTAAACAACTCGATCTATCTTGCGAATATGGAAATCCACTAGTAGACGGTGAGATCCAATCAAGTTGAGAACTCAATTCTCAGTGAAAGCACCTAAATGTTAGCACTAAAATTGGTCACTAACACTCTTGAATAGAGTTATGTAGAGAGATTAATGAAGAAAATAAATTTAAATAAAGAAGTAATGCAATTGACTGCGAAAAGAACAACAAAAAAACACTAGATTTATAGTGGTTCGGCATAATTGCCTACGTCCACTGTGAATATGATCTTTATTGATTTTCCAATCACTTGAGTACAGATACAATCCATAAGCAAATAACTTGAATACAAGTTTGAACAAAAATGAAGCGAGCATAGAAAATGGAAGAGTCTCCTTGGAGTTCTGGAGAAAAGGTCCCTTCAACTGTACCCCTACCTCTCTATTTATAGATGAAGGTAGGGTGGACTCCCTGTGCAGGTCCAAGACCAAGGTAGTCGGCCCATAGTTGGAGGTGAGGTGGACAGAACGAGCCATGCCGACCTACATCTACCGAACCACCTATGCCGATCCAGATATGCCGAATCTCCAAGGCCGAACGGTGGTCGCCGAGCTACTTTTGCTGAGCTCGGGTTTTCTTGTGAGTGATTCGGGGTAAGTGATGGTTTGTGCCGAAGTGAAAGGATGCCGATCGTATTTCGCTGACTTGATAGGTATGGTCGAACCAGTTCTTCTTCATGCTCCTTGGCCGACCAGCCAAGGCCGAACCATCTAAACCAAACCTCCTAAAGATGCCAACCATATCAAGATCAACCCCAATGTAGTCTTTCATTATAGCCGACCTACTTCGACCAAATAATTATTGCTGACTCAACCTAGTGCATATAGCCGATCAAGAATAACCGACCGAGAATAGCCAAACCACACTCCAAGCACCGACCCCTCATCCATTACACATCGACCCCTACTCATCGAGGCAAACTTAGAATAATCGCCATTATAATTTGAAGTGGACCAATCCTTGACGTTACGCTCACTTACATTCAATTATAACTTCTGCATCCTTCTTTTTGTAGCCGGGCCAAGGTGTCGGGTAACGTCTTGTGATCTGTGTATCAATGTATCTAGCACCACCATATTTGACCGTCGATGATTTATAACTATGGATGACTGCAACATCCGTAGCTGTTAGCTTTGGGCCTCTAGTAGGGGGATGTTACACCATAACTTAGCCTACTTTTCTTACCACGAAATTACCCCAAGTTAGATCCATGTTTTTGGCCAACTGACCCGAAGTCAAACCCGAAGCAATCCACCACTGACTCATGCTCCCAAGGTCATTATCGATCCATCAATATCTTGGACATACAAAATCCCATCGACTTTGAAATGTGCCCTTATGCAGCCTTCCTTATAACCCCATATCGATCTCACCCGGTTTGGGATAAAAATCGGGGATAGGTACCCGCCCTTAATTTGGAAATTACACCGACCCATAGCCTTGGAAGTTACACCAACCTAGAGGACTTGGAAGTTTCACTGAACCATAGGACTTGAAATTTGCACCAGCCCATAAGACTTGGAAGTTAGGTCGACCCATACTTCGGAGACCCATAACTCGATCATATGAAGTCCAATTGGCTTTAAACTTGGTGTGCGACCATTTAAGGCCTTTCTTATTGCCTTAGATAGATCACGCCCAATTAGGGGTACATTTTGTAAGTCATCACCGACCTCTAATTCCTACTTATCTAATTTACCATTCGATCTGTGTTTTGAAACATGAAAATGTTGGGTAAACATGCATTTATCATAGATAAGCAATAATAACAACCAAACATCCAAATATACCGATTTAAGGAGATCTAATCTAAGATGAATGTTAGGATAAATAAGAATATGATTAGGGAACCATAAAACATGGTTTTGCAAATTAAGTCCAAATCCTCCAAAATTCACATATATGGTTTATTATGGTCTAGAATATTTTTTAGTATTTTTAAAAAATTTGAAACATAATTTAGGATGTTAAATAGGCTAATCAGTAAATGAGAGATCTAATTACTCACCTTAATCAAAAGCATGATCCCAAATCTCCTAATGAACACTAAAAGCACAGATTCCAAGGCTTTCAACAGCAAATCTCTAATCCCAAGTGCACATCTCGCTAATCTTCTTTTAATGACATAATTTGGCTAAGTGAAGTGTGTTTTAGGATTGCTTTTTGGCTATTGAAAGTTAATAGAGGTTTCTAACTATTTTGGAAATAGTAAAATGATGGGGATGAGGTCCTATCTGTCGCCATATGCTCAAATCCCTAAATGGATCATGGGCATCAAAGTTAATGACCCTAATTACCCATTTAAACTGCTCAAAATCAAAGGAAACTTCAAACAGCCATAACTTGAAAATGGTATGTGTTCATTTTTTTAATATGACCACTCTACCGAAAGGGAAACCATCATCCGGATCCAAAAGAAGTAGTTTCATACCCTATCTAAGCTTCTATCAAAAGTCATAGTCCATTCAAGATTTTTCACGGTCAAAATGGTCACAAATTTTTTTAACAAAAATTCTAAGGGAAAGCAATGATCCTACTAGTCTTTCCCAAAATTATAGAATAATACGTCCTCATATAAAAACTAATATAACTCTTCTTCGATCCTTAGATACGTAGAATATGGATCGTTACATTCTCCTTCCTCTTGGAATTTTTCCCTCAAATTTCCATAATTAAGTCAATTGGGTCATCCTGCTTGCCCATCAATCATATACAAGCATAGACAGCCATCACATATCAAATATGCATACATGGCAATAAAGGGAAAAGAATGTATCTAAGCCTATCCTAGCATGTAGCGTACTATGCCATGGTATAATTCATGATATCATACGTGAAAGAAAAAGTGATAAATAAGAAAATTTTACCAAGTAAAGAGCTTTGGATATGCTTTCCTCATGCTCTTCTCGGTCACCCAAGTGCAATCGCCTTCACTATCACTCCACTGAACCTTTACTAACTTCACCGTCTTCCTCCTAAGTTGCTTCATATCATATCTGACGATGCAAATAGGCGTACGAGGTCCTGAAGGCTCAAGTTAAATCTCGATATCATCTACCTGATCCAGTGTGATAACTACGCATGAGTTGTGCATAAATTTCTACAAATGAGAGACATAGAAGACATTGTGCACTCCCACCATCCTATAGGGTAAGTCAACTTTGTAAGCAAGGTTCCCAATCCTCTCTAACGTTGGAAAAGACCAGCAAATCTCGATGCCAAATTTCCTCTACTACCGAACCGAACGACATTCTTTAATGGAGAGATCTTGATAGATACCATGTCACCAACAGAGAACTCTTGATACCATTATCTCTTATCAATATAGCTTTTCTATCTGTCTTGGGCCGCTTTCATTCGTTGTCGGATGATATCAATCTTTTTTGAAGATTCTCTAATCATACCTGACCCCAATATCAATTTCTCACCCGCTTCCTACCAACCAGAAGGAGTGTTGCACGGTCGGCCACAATGCCTTGAATAGTACTATACAAATGCTAGACTGATATCCGTTGTATGCGAATTCAACAAGATGTGTATGATCATCCCACGAGGCCCTAAAGTCAAATATGCAAGCATGCAAGAGATCCTCTAAGATACGATTTATTCTCTCGGTTTGGCTATTTGTTTGAGGACGATAAGCTGTGCTAAGGTGACGCTCTGTTCCTAACGCCTCATATAAGGTCTACCAAAATCCACTAGTGAACAACAGATCTTGGTCACTCACAAAGTTCTTCGGCACACCATAGAATTGTACTATCAATTTCACATACAGTTCCACTAGTTTGGCTGCTGTTCTACTTCACTTGAAGGGTATAAATCTGGCGCTCTTGGTCAGTCGATCGACAATGACCTAAATGTTGTCATACCCTGCTCGAGTCCTCGACAGTCCATCGATGAAATCCGTTGTTGTTGTAATGACCCTTAATTTCACTGCTTGAATTTGTAAATATTTAATTAATTTTAAATATTCAAATAATAGTTTTTATTGTTAAAATAATTTTTTTAAATAATAAATATTGATAGTGAAATAGTTTTCAATATTAGTTTATAATAAAATTTAGTTCGAAGAAAAAATCGAATTTGTGACAGGAATTCGTTTTTCGAATTTTCGTCGGCTAAAAGTTACCGGGACCATTATGAACTCTATAATATGAAGATATTCATACATTGACAAATTAGATAGGATATACTATGGTTTACAGCTATATAGACTTAAGAATATATTAGTTTGACTTGTTATGTTAAAGTTTGAATAAAATTAAAAAAACATGAAAAATGTGTAAAGTGAAAGGAGGCATAAGGAGACATTAAGTACATTACATTAATGGATGTTGGAGAAGGGGGAGGCTTGTTCCTTATGTGAGAAACAAGGGGAAAGGAAGTTGTGAGGTGGAAAATGGAGAGTGGAGGCTAAAACCAAGGGCATTTTAGTAAATTCTTGATTACATTTCATATAAAAGCATTTTTTTTCTTTTTCCTTTTCGTTTTCCATTCTCATTTTCTATTTCATTTCTAAACTTCTTTCTTATTTCTAAAGCTTTAAATATTTCCATGGCTTCCCAAGTTCTAAACTAAAAATTCATAGTTTTATCTATTTTAAAATAAAATAAAATTTAAGTCCTTGTTTAAAAGCTTCCTTGTTCCATTTCAATTGTCCACCTTCTCCATTTTTCCTCTCACTTCTTCCGGCCATAACTCCCCCTAAACTACTCCAAATCAAGAAATTCTTTTTTTTAATTCAAGAGAATCGAGTTGTCTATAATTTTCACTTACATCGTTTCTTCAATTTTCGAGTGTTAGTGAGTAGTCCAAGCATATTTTCCAGATTTAGTTGGCTTCTTTGGAGCCTTCAGGAGATAAGCTAGATTCTCCAAGACGTATTCACATATCTTATATTTTTCCACCGTTTAATTGTTCTTGATAGCTGTTTGTTGTATTTATTAGAAATTGTAAGGACATGCTATTATAATTGTCCAGGTTGATAATAGGTTAATGTATTATGAAGTTGTGTACAATAAAGATAATTTTTAAAGATTTGTTCATATTACATATTAGCTGTCACATTTTGTTAGATTCTATTTTACCTTTTTCTTTCTTTCACCCTAAACGATCTATATTTCGGACACTTAAATAATTGGCACATGAATATCGATGATATATTAAGTGTCATTTTTGGTGTAAGAAAGGTAGATCGTTACAGTTACTATTTCCATTTCCATTCGGGAACTCCTAGTGGTTGCATCAGACCACTAGGCTTCAACCATCGGTCTTCTTCTGCTCTGCCTTAATCAACTTGCAGTTCATGCATTTTGAGATGAATGTCCCAATGTCTTCTGCATCCTTTCCAATAGTAGGTCTGCCTTATATCATGATACATCCTATTACCATCGTGATGTATAGTCAATCTCGAATGATGGCACTTTCTGAGCACCTCGTCCCTCAACCCATCGACATCAACAATCTCCTATCTTTATGGAGCCAATGGTCTCGGTCGAGTCCATACAGTCTCATATCCTTAGACTCTGCTCCCACTTCAATCCTAGAAATGATCTCAGCTATTCTGGCATCGTGCCTCTAACTTGTGCTAATTCACTTAATAAAAGTAGGTTTAATAGTCAAGCTCGCCCATATCTCTGGCTCTAGTTCGCATCTCCGTCAAAAATCATAGCCAGCAATATACTCTAACTGCATCCACTCTAGGAACATAGCTCCCAACTTGACATGTCTCCTACTTAAGGCATCATCATTTGCATTACCTTTACTTGGTGTATATGCAATATCAAAAACATAGGTGGCTAGAAACTCTAACCATCGCTGCTGGCGAAGGTTGAGATATATTAACCCAAAAATGGATCAATACCCTAGTTTGATTTTGAGAGCATCAGCCTTATTCTCAGCAATATCACAGATCATAAATAAGAAAAATCACAAAAAAAGAATGAAAATAGAGTATTTTTATAGTGGTTTGGCTGTTAATGAAGCCTACGTCCACTTTATAGTTTTATTATGAGTGGTTGTTGTTACAGGTAGTGTTTGATTACAATGCTTTGATTATCTTTGAGGAGATTGAATCCACAGAGTTGGAATCCACTGGAGAATCATAGTGAATCCCTTTGGAGATTTTTGTGAGGGAGATAGAGAGTGAAGAATGTTTCCAATAGAGCTTCAGTAACCGGTCTGGAGAAGATACCGTTTATGTTGTAGCCGGGATGGTATTTACGCTGAAGCATTTTGAAGGAGCCGGAGTAGGTGACTTCACCATTAGCTAGTTATTGTCTTATTCCGCTGTGTTTATATACGATCTACGTATTTTGTATGGGCAGGTAGATATAACTATCCAATTGAAGGTTGTAATTTAATGACCCTGATGTATTGTTATTGTGGAAATGACTAAGCAATATCCTATGTTATCTATTATATGTTGTTCTGATTCGTGGTGAGATTATGTGATTTTGTAGTTTCTTCTTATCATTCTTTTTCTTCTACCCTTAATGATTCATCTTTCAGAGTAAGAAAGGAGGTTTGTTACACCGCACTAGGGAGTCAGGTGACTGGTACTAGTTCGAAAGAGAAGTTTATATGATAGAGCAAGTAATCAGATTTGATTTAGCATATGGATGACATGCGTAAATCACACCGGCTTTAATATGTTGTGTGCTTCTAGCATTAGAAATGCAAGATATATGGTTTGATGTCACTTGCAAATGAGATTTAGGTACGTGGAAGCAAAGGCTAGTGTGACTTGCTGGATTTTAGGACCATTCAAAATTGACGAAAAATCCGTCCATTCTAAAACTACAAATGAAAACTATTATTTTAACATATCACAATATGATAAATATACAACACTACTAAATGTATAGGATACAACTTTCATTACTATAACTTATCAGAGTAATCATTTATTCTACAGGGTGTGCTTTAATACATACCAAACTCAAATAATACTAATCTACTGCTGCACAACTTTGATGTGAAAGACAACAATATCCATTCCTTAGAACTTAATAAACATGTCAATGCGCAATAAAATGGTAAGTAGGAAAGATACATCAACACATGATAAGTAGCAACACTGAACAAGAAAATATTTTCCAATTATTGGGGTTTCATCATTGCCACTTATGACCACCTATGTAACCCTATCTAATTGGGTACCCAATTAGATATAAAATTAAGCTAAAGTAGTTCTTCTACCATAATAGGACTTTAGGAGTCCACGATATACAAACGTATATGTAATTTCCAAACTACATAACATATAATGATGCAAATATAGCTTCCAGATCTGTACACTTAGGCTCATATCCTTTCATTCATATTCTTATAATCTGATTAACTTTATTATTTTCAAAATTTAATTCTTTTCAAAAAAATTTCTTCAACTAAATTTTAAATTTCATTTCAAATCCTTTGGAAATAATAATATGTATCTTTCATATCAAATTATGATTTACTTCTGGATTTAAAACAAATCACTTTTGAAAATGGTATCAAATACTCTGTATAATAATACAGTGATGTATTTGATATATTTATTTGAAAATCTCAAATACTCTATTATAAAAGCGTAACAATATAAATTCAACCAGATAAGAAAGTTTCTTTAATAAACAAGGTGTCATGACCCGGTTTTTCGACCTTCGAAAGTCGAGATCAATACATCTACTGTATTACATGCCGAACAATCGAATGCCAAAAAACCAGACCATAAGGGAAAAAGAAAGAAAGAGGCAGAAGAAGAAGATAAAAAGAACAACATCAGAGTCTCACAATCGCAACGGAACAAAATACAATATATAATAACAACTTTTAAATACAATGAAATATGTACAGTTATATACTTACAATCATTAGCGTGCATTGGCAACAATCAACCTGGACAATTAAATAGCTTGTCCTTACATAGTGGAATAATAATCAAATACGGAAGTATGCTCTGCCACCCAGCTCGTCTCTTGAGCTCCTTAAATTTTTAACCTGAATCTGTACAACTCGGTCTGACCCGAGCATCACAATAAAACAACATCCGAGTCGGTCTGAAAAACCAGAGTGAGAAAAACACACTCAATTGGATTATTATATTTTCTGATTTTTTTGAAGGCAAAGGTATCTCGTAAGACCACGCCACAAATAAATATATCAGGTTTTTACCTTACGATAAACAAAACATTTTATATCAAAATCCTCTGATATTATAATAGTGTTCAAGTACAAATACTTATTCAAATAGTAGAAATTGTTACATTCATTAAATTCCAGCATAATAGGTATACAAACAAGTCCGAAGGCACTTAATGGAGATTGGGTTTCCATACAATGGCAGGGCTACTGGGGTACCGCCGTAATAGTATCTGGCCTAGATCAGGGTACCGAGGACCACTCGCGGTCCCCTGCAACACAATACCAGAGCTACCCTTTACTGGATAGTTCGAATAAGGTCACCCCACGGTTGGAGCAACCAACCGCCACATTACCAAAATAAAAAGGGACCTCTAGACAGGGGAAATCTTAGGTGCTACGCACTTAGCTTTGTTGCACCTCCCCTATTTTAGCCATTCCCGGTTGATGAGGCTTGAGGCTATGTGTTACCTTTTTTAGCACACATTTACATAGAATGCTCACCGTCCTCCAATGATGTTGTTCTGATAGCATTCGTCCATATAAGTTGCCCTGGGTCTGGACAAACCGAATCACCGTCTTCATCATCCTCGCAGTCTTCATTCGCTACGTTCAAACCAGATCGAAGTGGTTTTCGGATTATTAAATCTGATCCCATTCTCTTCCTAACGATCAGCGCGTTTCGCCAATATTGATAGTTGGTTATTTAACTATCAAATAACATTCACAAGCAATCCATTAGGCCTTAAATAATTTTTCCCAAATTGTTTATCTCATAATATCTACCCAAGATATTATTCTCATTTTTCAACATTTTGAAAATAGTTTTTCAAATCTCTTTTATTCTCATAGAACAAATTTTTAACCTTTGTCCGACACTTAAAATGTTTTCTTCACTTCATTTTATATTCAATACTTAGAAAAGATTTCTCTTATTTTCTTTTCTTTCTCAAAATCATATACAACTCTATTTGTAAACTTTCAAACTCATTTCACACGAATTCTAAAATTCCCAAAATCCCATAGTCAATTCCGTTTAATATTTCCGAAGCTGTTTGTACTTATTTAAAATTCCCGTTTCACTTCTACTTCCCTAGTGAACTTTATTTCACCTTTCGAAGTTCACTCAATTTTGGCTTTATAAATTTATTTAGATTTCCATAATACCACTATAAGATCTTCTTCTAAATCTTATTCGATTTTATAAACTTAGCTTCCCATCTCGAGAGGATTTATAACTTGAATTTTAAAACACTTAAAAATATATATAAAATAAGAATAATGGTTTGTTTCCAAAACATGGGTTTAGATAGATTAAAATATCAATATCCCAAAAGTATTAAAGTTCATATCCAGTTGCTAATTAATTTACAAAGTTGGCTTATAAAATTATATTTTATCTCAAACAAAGTTTATTTATAGAAAATCTAATAATCCCCATTTCCATTTATAAAATCCTCTGGATTCGTATCCCATCGATCCTATCCAAATTTATCACCATTCTCATATTTGAAATATATTCCTTTATTTCTCTTCCAATGATTCCCATAACTCGATATACGTTCACACCATTAACTTATATTTTCAACATATCCACTGATATCCTTTTATCTCATTTATAAACCTCGTTTATAAATTTATAAACTCCCTTGAGTTTTCCATTTATTTATAAAACCAATTCTTTATTTATAATTCCATTATAACATTTTAGCCTTTGATAAAATTCCATTTTTATTTCAAATCTGTTTATCGATTCCAGTATCTCATCCAGCTCTTAATAGATAATTTAATTTCAAGTCTTTACTTAAACAATTTACAAAAGGTTAGGTAATACCAAGTTAGCCTATATTTTTCTTTATTCCTCTTAATTCCGTTTTTAATAATCAAATTTTCAGTATAAATAATTTCTTTCAAATTTCTCTTTTAAATTCCTTCACTTAATTATTAAGTTTTTAAAAATATCCAAATTCAATTCATAGGCTATTTGACATTTAATAATTCAATTCACATACAATCCATATCAATTTATTTATTACATCATATATCAACATATATATGAACAATAAATATTCTTGAGGAATCCTGTTGGATCCCTCCAACCTGTTTCCCTGCATCCACAGATGTTAGTCAACAAATAAAAATACCAATCCCACTTCGAGTGGGATACCGCGGTATATAGGGTCATCCGCTATTATGGGGGGCAAATAGGGTCTCATCCGCTATGTAATGCGGGAATATCAATCACTCCAATATACTACTGTATATAATATCATCCAATAGATAATTATAAATTTATCAATCCAACTAATCATCCAATAATTTAAATTTAACATTAAACTTAAATAAGGTCATCCGAATGGGTGATAAAATCTCACCTTTGATTTTTGTATGCAATCCACTTCAATCTTGACTCAATTTCACGATTTTTCGACCTTGTATAAACATTAGATGATTTATTAACATTCGAACAAATCGAAAAATCAATTACCATTTAATAAATTTATTTTAATCTAATAATTTAAATTTAAACTAATATTTTCCTTCAAAAATACTTTAGTAACTAAAATAGTTAAACAGGCTCATAAACCAAATTAATCACCAAAATATATTGTTTTAAAATAAGCTAGTAGATTTTAAAAATGTGTATATGTATATTTTATTTTATTTTCAAAATAATCTACATAGGTTATAAAAAATCTAATTTTTATATAAGCTCTTATATTCCAAAATCTTATATTTTTTTTACTGTTTTACTGTCTATCTACATACATGTATATATAAATTTTCTGAGTACTTATATATATATACACCGAAAACTAAATTTCCATAAAAATAAAGCTTACTTAAAGTAAAATTTTAAATGTGTAGGTATATATAAATAAATTTATGCCTATATTCGTTTTTTCGAAAATAAAAGCTTTATCGTTAATTACAAATTTCTTTTTTCTAAACTGTATATAAACATTCAGTTACATTAATTAAAAAACAATAATACCTCACCATGCAACCATCCATATCACACACCCTGACCCAGCTGCCACCGCCTTCTACGCCTACCGCAGCCACACTCCTCCGATGATGCACTCCATACCGCTACCTATGCCACGAGCTCGAAGTCTCAAAATCGAACCCCGTCCAACCTTAGCCTGCGAATTCCGATTGCAACCCCAACCATTGCTGCAATTTCGCCCCGACACCTCCACCTCCTTGAGCGAGCGCGTGCGCTCCTCTCTAGTGCCTCGTAGCCATGCTCGAGCTTGCCTCAGCGTAGATTTGCTTTGAAATAGAACTAGGGAGGAAGAATAAATGGCTCTCGATTTCACTTTATTTTTTCAGAGTTCGTTCAATTTTTCATATACGAATTGGTTTTGTGGATTCGAACCTAGAGAGAAGGGGGATGCTCGTGCTATTTAAAAGAAGAGAAGGCGGAAGAGGATATACGTGATTTCCAATTGTTTTGGACTGAAGGGATAAACGAAAGATAGACGTGATTAAAGTTATGAGGTTAGCGTGTTAGAAGGGATGAGCTACAGTGACTCTGAAGTGAAGGTAAAAAGTATCGATGTGAAATTAATTGACTGGTCAAAATATATGGCATATATAATATTATTTAAATTTAAATTGTCTTGAAAACATAGCTTAAAATCTCGACCTCCTATCGAGGAATGCCGCCAGGCGTTCATAATGTTATGCCCCTATTTCAAATGCAATGGAAAAGGTTTCGAGTCCTAATTCGATCATATGGAGAAGATAGCTTTTTGGGCCCAATTAATATATTAAATTTCGATATAAATTTCAGCACATTTGTACACCGTATGACCACACGACAACTCCAAACACTACAAAATTTGAAATCTGATAATAATACAATATTACAGATCCAATGGAACTAGTTTCGTCAAAATCTGAGACTGTGCCTCGAAAGGCTATTTTTTAAATGTCAATTTAAATGATATATTTTTAAAATTGAACTTATCACTTCCAAATTTAATTTTAAAAGTTGCATTGTCTTCAGTATTATTAATATAAATTTTACAAGCCTTTTATTATTTTTAACAGGCCTAAAACTCAAGATTCACTATTTTACCCAATATTCAGCTATAAACTTGATAATTAAATAATTCAACAAATTATTATATTCAAATTCTGAATCCATTTTATCAAATAAAAACCAAACTTTCAATTTAAAAATCAATTCATAATCCATATTAAATATTTAAACCCACTTAAATATTCCAAATTCAACGTTGGAAAATCCAGGTCGTCACATTCTCCTCCCCTTAAAAGAATTTCATCCTCAAAATTACTAAGGCAGAAAGAATGCTCCAAACCCATTAACTCATCAAACCACCTAGCGAAAACCAGTTACTCACTTTTCAAATCTTTTGTTTCCCCCAAATCAATTAGCTTTCAATCTGAATTCCAGAATCCTATATTTCAACTCCAATTTGAAACCAGTTCATCTTTAACAAAAATTTTCCAAAAATTTTCTAATTCCCAAAATTTCTAGAAAATTTTGGCAGAGTCTTCCTTGTACGGAGAAGCTTTTGCAATTTTACAAGAGAGATAAATATCTATACATCTGCCCACACGGTCAAAAAACAAAACAATATTTCATATTTCCTATCTTTTATTGCATAGGCATACCTCTATTTAGCATTTTAAGCAAGTAGCTTATTTATTTAGCAATTAGCACGACCAAAATCCAGCCAAACAGCCTCCAAGTATTTGTACTTACTCCATTTAAACATGTAAGCACTAAATATATGACATTCATAACAATTCCCTTATTTGAACAACTACAACACATCAATTCTAAAAGCTATGCACACTAAACAATTTCCATTAGAAATTTATATGGTTTCAAAACTGATTCAATTACTTTCACTCGCTTTTCTTACCACTGCATTCAATTTAAGTGATTTACAACTCACTTGCCTATCTTCAATTCATTCTTAATTCCAAACAAACTCATATTCATTCTAATTAAAAAATCAATTTTTTTACTTCTATCAATTTTAGAATTTTATTTACTTTCGTTTACGTCAAATGACAACTTTTTCTATGCGATTTCGATGTTATTCACTCACTAGAATATCCATTTTAGTTTGTAACTACTCCAAATTAATTAATTCCATTCTAAATTTATTCACGATCCCTTCATTATATTTTATGTCATATCCAAATGGGTTCCATTCAAAACCATTTTATTAAGTTCGACCACATTCCCTATCTTTTATTTTCTTCAAGTTTTTTCAACTCCACAACAATTTCATTTCTTCTAAACTTATTGCGACCAATACTATTCCATTTTTATATTATAACATAAGTTCATTTCATTGAACCAACTTCCATTTCTTTTTGCAACAGGTTCCATATCCATTTTAATTTGATTCTTATTTAATCAAATTCCACCTATTTATTTGTTCAATTTAATTAGTTTATTCACCCAATCCATTTTATACTTTTAATTTTCATACTCAGTTCATCCCGAATTTATTTTTATTAATAACAAGGCCATTTTCAGTTTATTTCTACTCACCTGGATTTTATTTGCAATTCAAACCATTTCTATTTTAATCCAATTCCATTTTATTTGACACATTCCCACTTATGTTTAATTCATTGTCAATCTAAGTTGAATTTTATTTATAACTCGAGTTTATTTCCAAACTCCATTATTAACTCACAATTCAACTTCTATTTAACTAATTTAAATCTCATTAACATATTCAATTAACTAATTTATTCCAAATTAGTTCACACCCAACTTTCAATTCAACATTTGATTTTTATCTTCAAAAATCACTTCATTATTTTACTTAAGTTCAATTCTATTTCATAATTCAAGTTTGGATTTCTTTTTCATTTTCCAAAATATCAAACAATATTTATTTTGGGTTTTCTGTTCGCCTATTTTAAAAGTCACAACTTATTATTTTTCACATTTCCAATCATTTAAAATCAAGCACATTCCCATTTCGTTATTAACTCAAGACTATACATTTATTTATAGCCCAATCATATCTTTATTCAATCCATCTTTTATGAGCTGTCCCAATTCATTTATTCAAATCCAAATTTTTTATCCAACTTACTTTTATTTATTTAAGTAAGAATTTAATTTCACTCAATACCATCTATAACTCACTAAATTTTATTTCAATTTAATTCTATTTCAACTCAACTTCATGTAGTTTAAGTTAAATTCAATTTGATTAAATTTTATTTCTCAATCCAACTTAATTTTTATTTTCCAATCCAATCACATCTAAAATTTAAATAATCCATTTAACTAATCTACTTCACTAATTTCTTTCTATCAAATAACCATTAATTTAGTTTTCATAAATTTGATTTTTTCTACTTAATCCAAGTTAAGTTTCATTTCCTTTTTCTTTTGTATAATTCATACTTATACAATTTCTCCTATTAGTTATATAAAATATTTCAATTTTTATAATCTTGTTTGACTATAATATTATCATCCAAACCCTTCCATTATATATAATAATTTAAGAAAATTATTTCCTTTTATATTAAAAATATATTTTGGGTAAAATTATTTCATTCATCCACTTTAAAATAATACTGTGTCGGTTTATCGTGCTCAAATGTTTATAAACTCCTATCGGAATAGCGGCGTCCCCATTCGGCAAGAATTCATATACCACTCAACCAATAAGTCAACACAATATTAAATCATTTATATTCACTAACAAATACGCGCTCATATCTATTAATACACTCAAAATCATTCTAGAGTACAACTAACTCTAACACTAATGGGTAATCCGCACCAGAGCCAAGTGTGATGCCCCACCTCTATACTCACGCTAGCCAAGGACACTACGGAGTAATGCCGTCAACTAGCACGAAGAATAAGGCTGTTGAGGAGCAACCATCCATGTAATTACTTTGTGTGAGCACCGATATGTCAGATAGTATAACTTGCTTTCATTTCTAGAGGGAATCCGCCATACCGATACAAACTCAAAGCTACTACACAATGGCTATATGATCTTTGAAAACAAATATAGAAATAAGCATAACGCAAATCAGTCGTAGATATCCATATCACAAAGGCGGAAGCAGATATGAGTATAACACATAGAGGTGTACATCAGAGTAGTGGTCAAATAAGATCCACAATATCACAAAAGAATAGGTACAAGTGCTAAACAAAAGAATAAGTATACATCAAGGAGTCTCTATCTCGAATGTATAACAATCTCGAATGTATAACAACAAAAACTACTTAACTAGAGTAGTTAGTCAAAAGTCAGATAATGTTCCCAGAAGAGGAGTCAAGCAGAAGCACCTGTAACATCTCGGTCTGACCCGAGTATTATTTAATAAGAAAATAATAAATAGATCGGTCTAGCTATAAATTTTAGAGAAAATAAGATAGAAGAAGAGATATGATGAAAACGTATGATAACAATAATGCCATACTATGAAAAGTATACATTAAACAACAAAAAAAATCATACAATATCTCACGAATCTTATAACAGCAAAAAGAATGTCATACTCTTTATTTTATTCACCAAAACCCAAATATCGGCAAACATATCATTGCCAATCACAAAAAGAGTTGAAACATAAACTCTATAAATCAACAACTAGAAATCCAGAAATCACAAAAGGGTGAGACCTATCACAAAATGGGAGCATGAAAACTCACCAACATGTGTATCACAAATGGGACGCTATCCCATGGTCGCTAACTATAGAGCCGGTGCAACGACGTAGTACAATATCGGTACGCTCGAGGAACCTGAAACTCAAATAATTCAGAACAACGACGTAGTACAACGGTACGCCCGATGAACCTGATAAGCCAGACAACGACGTAATACAACGGTATATCCGATGAACCGAACTCCATAAAAGAGCATGGGTCGCTAGCCCAAAAAAATGAGTCGAAACTCTAAAGAACCAATAGATTATTAACCTATAAAAGAAATGAGACGAAACTCAATAAAACGAGGTATAGTCCCCTACGTGGAAAAAGAGGCATCACATGTCACAAGTCTAAATCACAAAATGATCATCATTGATCGATAAAAAGTGTGAATTACACTAAGCTAGTAAATAGATGAGTTTAACTTCATGTCCCATGACTATTGGTTTAACTTAAATATTTACGAACAAATTGTAGAACTCCACTCGAAAGTTGCCACAAAAGTTTCAGTCGTACAAGTCCAAAAATTAATCGACGAAGTAAACACAAGCGTTTTATACCACTAGTTTTACTAGGCCGTTTAATTAGATTTCTCAAACGAATGAGGTAAAGGTTTGTGTATACCAACAGATTGGAAAATGGTTTTGTAAACAAGCTTTGCATTAAACATAGAGTTGAAATCATATTTGAGAAAGAGTTTGAATATTTACTATTAGTACAGAAACCTTTGTATTATAAAGTGACAAATCAAAATTGACTGTTAGAACAATCAATCACCAAAATTCACATTCGAAGATGTGAATTAATTTCGAAGAAATCGATACTAAATCCATCAAAATGGATATTCCCCAAAAAATCCCGAAAAAGAAGTTATCAAAGTCAACAAAGCGGGTAACAACAAATTGAAGAAACAAGAATCGATTAAAAATTGGAAATTCAAACACAAAAGGAAAAATATGCAGAGACAGCAGATTCAGTCGATTGGACCAGGGTGGTCAGTCGACTGAAAAAAATCCTGGAAACTTTCTGTTTCCAGGTTCAGTTGACTGAACCTGGATGGTCAGTCGATCGAATCATGCCTGGAAACTTTCGGTTTCCAGGCTCAGTCGACTGACCCATAGTGGTCAGTCGACTGATACTGGCCCAGGAAAACTCCTGGGTTCGGTTCAGTCGACTGACCTTCTAGTTCAGTGGACTGAATTGAAAATTCCAGTATTCTCAGCCTAGCCCCCAAGGGGCAAAATCCCAAACAATTTACGATCGGTCGAGCGATGGGCACTAGGAGTTTACACCAATTGGCAACGCAGCCCTATAGGCTCTTCGATACGCCACCAAAAGCATAATCAAACATCAAAGCTAAGATTTTTGAAGATTTAACTTCAAAACAACAAAAATTGGAATATTCATAAAACCAATTCAATCCAAAGCAAATAAACAAGAAAAGATGTTATGAATTCATACCTAACAACCAAGAAAATTATAGGCATAGATGTGAGTTCAAAAACTCACCTTTAAACCCAAAAACAATGAAGGAGAAGCTTGAAAACAAAGGAAGGTCAACCACTCTTCAATCTCAACTCTAAAAGCTCCAATCTAAGATCATAAACAATAATTTTCCAAATTAGGTTATAGGAAATTTTTGAAATTGGAGAGAGATTGAGATAGAGAAGAAGAAGGAGATTCTTACCTAAGCTTCCCTTTGATTTTTGGAGCTAAAACTTGGATTTGCAAATGAAGCTAGGGCTTAGGAATTCCTAATCTCTTTTCTCTCCCCCCATTTTTGCTTAAATCTTGAAGTGTTAGTAAATGAGAATGAATGAAGAGGAGAGGGGGCGGAGCTAAGGTCTTATGTTAAGTTATTAGGCTGAAACCCAAACACAAAGCCCTAAGTGAAAATGTCAAAATTCAAGCTAACTCCAAACACATCGATATTTATACTCAAAAAGGTCGCAAACGCCATTTTGAACTCAATGAAAGTGGTCTCGAGTCCTAATTCGGCTGTTTGGAAAAAGTAGTTTTTCGGACTTAAATCCGTCTAACGATGCTATATTTAAATAAAATATTTAAATATACAATCGTAAAATATGCGGGTTGTTACAGACTCCCCTCCTTAAAGAAATTGCGTCCTCGCAATATTTAAGAAGAATATAAAAAGTAACAACCATAAAAGCATATCAACACAAAAGAAATTTGAAATAAGAAGTTCACCTCAAAGAGCACAAGAGAGTAAGTCCGGATGTGTTCGCTCGATGAATTCTCTAGATTCCTAAGAACAATCCTTAGGATTTGAAGACCACTGAACTTTCTCAAGAGGGACATCTTTATTTCAAAGATGTTTTACCTCCGAAGTAACAATACGAATAGGATGTTTCTCATAAGTCAGATTAGGAGAAAATTCAATTTCTTCCATAACACCGGGCTCAAGAGTAGAATCAGAATCTCTAAGGCATTTCCGTAACTGAGAAACGTGAAACGCGTCATGAATAGCAGAAAATTGAACCAGTAATAAAGGCGATAAGCCACAGAACCAATACGTTCGGTGATGGGAAATGGACCGATATATCGAAGTACTAACTTTCCCAATCGACTGAAACGCACAACACGCTTCATAGGTGAAACACGAATAAACACCAAATCTCCCACAGAAAATTTTAATTTCTTCTTCGGTTATCGACATAGGATTTTTATCTATTTTGAGCTTCTTTCATCCTATGGCGAGTAAGGTCAATCTTTTCTATGGAATCACGAATAAAGTCTGGACCTAAAACCAGCTTCTTACTTGCCTCCAGCCAACAAGAAGGAGATCGACATGGCCTCCATAGAGTGCCTCGAACGGTGCCATACCAATACTAAATTGGAAGCTATTATTATGGGAAAACTCAACAAGAGAAATATGATCTTCCCAACTTCCACCAAAATCAAGAACACATGCACGAAGAAGATCTTCAAGTGTTCGATTCACACGTTCGGTTTATCCGTCGGACTGAGGATGATAAGCGGTGCTAAAATCAAGCTTCGTTCCCAAAGCTTTTTGAAGAGTCTTTCAAAATCCACTAGTAAACAATGGATCTCAATTGCTAACAATAGAAGTAGGGACTCCATGCAATTTAACAACTTCTTTAATAAAGAGCTTGACCAAAAGAGGTACAGTCCGATTGGACCGAACAGGAATAAAATGGACGGATTTTGTAAGTCTATCAACTATCACCCAAAGGCTATCATGATCCGAACTAGAATGGGGAAGACCGTCAATAAAGTCCATGGAAATTTTGTTCCACTTCCAAGTTGGAATGTCCAAAGGTTGCAATAACCCACTGGCCTTTGATGCTCGGCCTTAACGAGTTGGCAAGTTGTGCAACACTTAACAAAGTTAGCAATATCGGATTTCATTCCGCCCCAAGAATAAAGTCGCTTCATATCCGCGTACATTTTACTACTACCGGGATGAATGGTGAATTTAGAACGACGAGAATCTTCTAAAATGTTTTTTCGAAGATCACTATTGTTTAGCCCGATGAGTCTCCTAAATTTTCGAATACGGCCACAAGCATCAATATCAAAGTCTTCCAAACCTTCTATATCAATTTTATCCCTGCAACTTTGGCTAAGAAGAGCCAATTCAGGATCTAGCTTTTGAGCATCAAGAATGTGGTCTAAAATAGAAGCATGAGCCCCAAGGCTACATAGAACAAGAGATGAACATAAATCAGATTCACGATCTCGAATCTCGCAAATGGACAAAATCCCGAGATCATTCCATTCGAATATCATCATATAAACAACCGCTTGTTGCTTACGACTAAGGGCATCGACAACACGATTTCCCTTTATCAAGATCATAAGATGCAAGGAACTCGAGCCAACGTTGTTGACGCAAATTAAGTTCCTTTTGAGAAAATAAATATTTCAAAGATTTATGATCAGTATAGAGAGTAAATTTCTCTCCCAAAAGATAATGATGCCAAATTTTAAGGGCAATAACAATAGCCACGAGCTCTAAATCATGAGTGGCATATCTAGTCTCGGCTGGCTTCAATTGCCTTGAAGCATAAGCAATAACACGTTCCTTTTTTTATAAGAATGGCTCTCAAACCAACACGACTAGTATCGGTGTATACAATAAAATCTTGGTTCCCTTCGGGAATCACAAGAATAGGAGCTTCGGAAAGGAGTTCTTTTAATTTCGGAAAAAAAGCTTCACATTTGTCTGACCAAATGTATTTAACTCCCTTCTTTGCAAAACTAGTAAGTGGCATGGAAATTTTAGAAAAGTCTTTTCTAAAACGACGGTAATAACCCGCCAATCCAAGAAAGCTACGGATTTCCGTCACACTCTCCGGTCTCTTCCAATTTTGAATCGCTTTGACCATTGAAGGATCCATGGAAATTCAGGATTCGAAAATAATATGACCGAGAAATTTCACACGAGATTGCCAAAAGTGGCATTTAGAAAATTTTGCTTTCAATTGATTGCTTCTAAGAGTTTCCAACACAATCTGAAGATGCTTTTCATGCTCTTCCTCGGTTTTAAAATAAATAAGAATATCATCTATAAAGATGAGAATAAATCGATCGAGGAAGTCTTTGAAAACTCGATTCATAAGGTCAATGAAATAAACTGGAGCATTTGTTAAACCAAATAGCATAACAAACCACTCATAAGATCCATAACGTGTAGGGAATGATGTCAAAGGAATGCTATCCTCTGCAATACGAAGCTGATGAAAACCGATTGCTAAGTCTAATTGTAAAAAGACTCTAGCACCACTAGGTTGATCGAACAGGTCATCAATCCGAGGTAAAGGATATTTATTCTTAATGGTAAGATCATTAAGCTTGCGGTAGTCAATGCAAAGCCTAAGTGTACCATCGGATTTCTTCACAAAAATAGCTGTAGCTCCCTAAGGAGAGGAACTAGAATGAATAAACTGCTTCGCTTACAATTCGAATAATTGTTTACGCATATCCTCATTTTCTTTACTAGACATACGATAAGGAGGACGAGTGATAGGCAAAGCTCCAGGGATTAGATTAATTCGGAACTCAATAGCTCGCTTAGGTGCTAATCCTAAAACGGGCTCAAATATATCAAAAAATTCACGAACAACGTGAATGAGAGAAATGACATCTTCCTCCTCCTCATCATCATCGTCATCATGAGGGTTTAGAGAATACAAGGATGCTGCCAATTTATAATCTGAATCTTTAAGAACAATAGAAATCCGCTTAACAGATTGAGGATGTCGAAGATAAATAGTCCGCTCAGGACATAGGATATGGGCTTCATAATGGTTAAGCCAATCCGTTCCTAAAATCATTCCAAAGCCTAAAAATCGCATAACATGCAAATCGGCTTGGAAAGCATAATCACATAAAATAATTTCAACATCTTTACAAAGCAAACTGAGTGTTGCCGATCCACTAGCCAGATTCGCAGTTCTCAATGAAGTCATCAAAGACATAACACTCAAAGAAAAAGTATTAACAAGTTCTTTTGATATAAAAGAATGGGATGCACCCGTATCAAAAAGAACTCGAATAGGATGATCATAAAACATAATAATGCCATCAAGTATAGAATGAGAAATACCTTGACCATGAGAAGTGTTACTGGGGCTTGCACAACATTTAGCTTTCCCTCACTCTTGCTATGAAGTTTGGGGCAAGAAGACAAAAGATGACCCAAACTTTTGCAATAACGACAAAAGAGAGGTTTTCGACATCTATTAGCAAAATGGTCCTTAGAACCACAATTGTAGCATTGCCCATGACCAAGCGTAGAAGTCTTTGCTACCGGAGTTGCCTGCTTCCCTTTCTTATTGGGATAAGGGCCTTTGAACTTAATAGGCCTCTTCTTGTTGTTGTTGAAGTTTGGTTTGGCACTCCCAACTTCAACATCACTCTCTTTATCTGCCTCTTTAAGTCGAAGAGCGATATCAACAAGTTGATCAAAAGAAAATTCCAATTTCAAAAGTAAAGGCTTTTTGAGATTCTTATTCAAGCCATAGACGAACCTCTGATTTTTCTTCAATGGGGTATTAATGTAATCGACCCCATATATAGAGAGGGATTCAAAAGATGCGGTGTAATCCGTCATAGAGGATTCACCTTGAACAACGTCAATAAAGCATCAAGCTAAAGTTACTTTCTCAGCTTCCAGTACAAACTTTAATTCAAATCATTCCCGGAATCACTCGCAAGTAAGATCCTCTTCAATAATTTCAGAAATCAGAAGGTCATACCAATCTAATTCTCTTTCTTGGAGCATGCTAGAAGCCACTTGGAATCGATATAGATCAATGAGATTCATGCGAGAAAAGATGCGATCGCAGGTTCTAAGCCAAGCTTGGACTTCGATAACGCCCTTGGAACCCTTGAATGGCTTTCCACCCAAATTTGTATAATCACTTCACAGGCGTGAAAATCCAGATTTTGGATGAGTAGGCTCTGGAATGGGTCCGACAACTTGAGCATTTTTTACAAGATCTAGAAGCTGTTGGGCAGACATAAATACTCCATCCTGAGGAGTAGCACTAGATTGATCGGCGCTTGGACGGCCTGGTCTAACCATTTCTCTTCTTTAAGAAGAAAAGAAAGAAGAAGAAAAAGGTTATTCACAAAATGAATGTCAAACAATCATGATTGATAAAACAAGATAACAGAGAAGAAAATAGGATAGAACGGGTCCTATGACTCGGATAAAATCATAAGGCACGACTCCTAAGAAAGACTTAGGACAATGATCCTTGCTAGATTATTCTACATCATTCCGAAGTTTGGCTCTGATACCAAACTGTGATGCTCCACCTTTATAAACACACTAGCCAAGGACACTACAGAGTAATGCCGTCAACTAGCATGAAGAATAAGACTGTTGAGGAGCGACCATCTGTGTAATTACTTTGTGCGAGCACTAATATGTCATATAACGTGCTTTCATTTCAAAAGGGAATCCGACATACCAATAAAAATTCAAAGCTACTACATAGTGGCTATATGATCTTCGAAAATAAATATAGAAATAAGCATAACACAAATCAGTCACATATATCCATATCACAAAGGCGGAAACAGATATGAATATAACACATAGAAGTGTACATTAAAGTAGTGGTCAAATAAGATCAACAATATCACAAAAGAATAGGTACAAGTGCTAGACAAAAGAATAAGTATGCATCAAGGAGTCTCTATCTTGAATGTAAAAAAGCAAAAACTACTAAACTAGAGTGTCAGATAATCTTCCCAGAAGAGGAGTCAAGCAGAAGCACCTATAACATCTCGGTCTGACCCGAGAAATATTTAATAAGAAAATAATAAACGGATTAGTCTACCTATAAATATCAGAGAAAATGAGATAGAAGAAGAGATATGATGAAAACGTATGATAACAATAATGCCATACTATGAAAAGTATACATTAGACAACACAAAAATGATACAATATCTCAAGAATCTCATAACAGCAAAATGAATGTCATATTCTTTATTTTATTCACCAAACCCCAAATATCGGCAAACATATCATTGCCAATCACAAAAAGTGATGAAACACAAACTCTAGAAATCATCAACTAGAAATCCAGAAATCACAAAAGCGGGAGGCCTATCACAAAATGGGAGCATGAAAACTCACCAACACATGTATCATAAACGGGACGCTATCCCATGGTCGCTAACCATAGAGCCGGTGCAACGACGTAGTACAATATCAGTACCCCCAAGGAACTTGAAACTCAAATAATTCGGAACAACGACGTAGTACAACGGTACGCCCAATGAACATGATAAGCCGGACAATGACGTAGTACAACGGTACGTCCGATGAACCGAACTCCATAAAAGAGCATGGATCAGTAGCCCATAAAAATGAGTTGAAACTCCAAAGAACCAATAGGTTGTTAACCTATAAAAGAAATGAGATGAAACTCAATAAAACGAGGTATAGTCCCCTACGTGGATAAAGAGGCATCGCATATCGCAAGTCTAAATCACAAAATGATCACCATTGATCAATAAAAATTGTGAATTACACTAAGCTAGTAAATAGAAGAGTTTAACTTTATGTCCCATAACCACTGGCTTAACTTAAATATTTACGAACAAATTGTAGAACTCCACTCGAAAGTTGCCACAAGAGGTTCAATCAAACAAGTCCAAAAATTAACCGATGAAGTAAACACAAGCGTTTCATACCACTAGTTTTACTAGGCCGTTTAATTAGATTTCTCAAATGAATGCGGTAAAGGTTTGTGTATACTAATAGATTGGAAAATGGTTTTATAAACAAGCTTTGTATTAAACATAGAGTTGAAATCATATTTGAGAAAGAGTTTGAATATTTAATATTAGTATAGAAACCTTTGTATTATGAAATGACAAATCACAAAATTGATTGTTAGAACAATCAATCACCAAAAATTCACATTCGAAGACGTGAATTAAATTCAAAGAAATCGATATCAAATCCATTAAAATGGATATTCCCCAAAAAATCCCAAAAAAAAGTTATCAAAGTCAACAAAGGTGATAACAACAAATTGAAGAGACAAGAATCGATTAAAAATTGGAAATTCAAACACAAAAGGCAAAATAGACAGAGACAACAGATTCAGTCGACTGGACCAGGGTGGTCAGTCGACTGACACAAATCGTGGAAACTTTCTGTTTCCAAGTTCAGTTGACTGAACCTGGATGGTTAGTCGACTGAATCATGCCTGGAAACTTTCGGTTTCCTGGCTCAATCGACTGACCCATAGTGGCCAGTCGAATGATACTTGCCAAGGAAAATTCCTGGGTTCGGTTCAGTCGACTGACCTTCTAGTTCAGTCGACTGAACTGGAAATTCCAGTATTCTCAGCCTAGCCCCCAAGGGGCAAAATCTTAAACAATTTGCGATCGGTCGAGCGATGGGCGCTAGGAGTTTACGCCAATCGGCAACCCAGCCCTTTAGGCTCTTCGATATGTCACCAAAAGCACGATCAAACATCAAAGCTAATATTTTTAAAGATTTAACTTCAAGACAACAAAAATTGGAATATTCATAAAACCAATTCAATCCAAAGCAAATGAATAAGAATAGATGTTAGGAATTCATACCTAACAATCAAGAAAATTATAGGCATAGATGTGAGTTCAAAAACTCACCTTTAAACCCAAAATCAATGAAGGAGAAGCTTGAAAACAAAGGAAGATCAACCACTCTTCAATCTCAACTCTAAAAGCTCCAATCTAAGATCATAAACAATAATTTCCCAAATTAGGTTATAGAAAATTTATGAAATTGGAGAGAGATTGAGATGGAGAAGAAGAAGGAGATGCTAACCTAAGCTTCTCTTTGATTTTTTGAGCTAAAACTTGGATTTGCAAGTGAAGCTAGGGCTTAGGAATTCCTATCTCTTTTCTCTCCCTCCATTTTTGCTTAAATCTTGAAGTGTTAGGAAATGAGAATGAATGAAGAGGAGAGGGGGTGGAGCTACGGCCTTATGTTAAGTTATTGGGGTGAAACCCAAACCCAAAGCCCTAAGTGAAAATGTCAAAATTCAAGCTAACTCCAAACATATCGATGTTTATACTCAAAAAGGTCGCAAACGCCATTTCGAATTCAATGGAAGTGGTCTCGAGTCCTAATTCGGCTATTTGCAAAAAGTAGCTTTACGGACTTAAATCCGGCTAACGATGCTATATTTAAATAAAATATGTAAATATAAAATCGTAAAATATGCGGGTTCTTACACCAAGGTTCTCGATTAACCTTCTACTCTGATACCAAATTGTCACAACCCGGTTTTTCGACCTTTTAAAGCCGATATCGATACATCCACTGTATTACATGCCGAACAATTGAATGCCGAAAAACCAGACTGTAAAGGAAAATGAAAGAATGTAACGACCCGTAAATTTCGACAATTAAATTTGTTAGTGAAGTAGAGATTTTATAAGTAAATTTAGTAGAAATATAAAGGTGATAAATTAATATTGAAATGAACACTAAAATAAAATATATATAGGGTAATTAAAACCTATTTATTAGCAATTTGAATAAAATTTCAATTAATGAAATATTGTAAGTATTATATCTGGATATAAATTGAATATGAAGAATATAGGGTAGGCATTGAATTAGTTAATGTAAGAACACGTGTTACAGTAATTGATTGTAAATTAAGGAAACGTGTTAATGCAAGTTAATAATTTATGACTTGAATGAAATTCTAATTCAATAAAATAATTTAAATGGTATGATTTTTTTTGGGAATATGAGAAAACGAATGTAGGTATTGAATTAATATATGTTATTTATTTAGGGTATTGAATAAAATTGGTAATCCAATTGTAATTAATGGTAATAATGTTGATATTAGTTAATAAATTAAATTTCAAATGCAATACCCATTAATGAATGGAATGAAATGGAATTTATGTAAATGTATACTAGGTTATTAATCAAATAGAAGGAAACAAACGTAAATATCGAATTGATTAATGAATAAATATACATTGAATAGTAATTAAATGTAAAGTTAATGGTAATTGTATAAAATCAATATAAGATAATGAATTGCAATACTTGTGGGTTGATAATAAGGTGTGAATGGGAAAACGATTGTTATAGTAAATGAATGGAATTAAAATTTGTTGGAAAAGGTAAATGGGTACTTGGTAAAACATTTAAACAGACTTAAAATATTGAATTTATTTAATTAATATATATAATAAATAATGATTGAATAAAAACCAATACTCTGTAAATATCTATAATATTTGAGTGGAAATAATAAACTTATAAATGTGGGATGAAGAATTTTACAACAATTATTATGAGTTGTATACTTAGTTCATTCCATTAAATTGGAAATCATTGCAATAGATATAAATTAAATGTTACGTTAAATAAATTAAGGTAATAAATGGGGAATAACGTAAATGTTCTTCATAATATGATGATTTGTGAATAAAATGAATGGAAATAAAGTTTTCTTAATATATCGGAATTTAATTTATGATAAAAAGGTTAATTGCAATTAAATGAGTTAAATATTTAAACGGGAATTACGCTTTATTTATTTATTTGGATTTAAAATATGACAATTTGGATTTATAGCAGTTAACTGAAATTAAATATAAAGATTTACGTTAATTGAAATTTTAGTTGAAAACGGGAAATATTTATGTAATAATCTTAAATCCAATGGTAAATCCTTCTATTTGAAATTATGAATGGAATAATTATGGGTAAATTCAAATTAATGGAAATTGTGGAAATTTATCTATAATTTTTGAATTTTATGAAATTGAAGATTTCTATTGATTAATCCTTAATAAATTGACTTTTAAAAATTTGTTAAATTATTGTAAATGTTTGAAAATTTTAAAGTGATAAAGATTGCAAAGTTCAGAATTCTAACGCGAAATTTGATTTAATTAAATTATTTTAAATTTATTTAATTAATATAAAAATAGCCATTTTGGTCACAGAATCGGATTTCAACGAAACCAGTTTCGTTGGATCCATAACAGTGAATTATTGTAGGGTTTTAAGTTTCGTAGCGATCGGACTTGTCGTTTGATCGTACGAACGCGAAACGCCTTGAAATTGATTTAATTGAAATCAATTTGAAATCAATTTGAAAATATTGTTTTCAGCATAACTTCTTCATACGATGGAATTTGGACGTGAAACTTTTTCCATCGCGTTCAGAATATTTTTAAATATCTATTTTGATATATTGGTTGACCCAATTTCGTTCCGGAGTCGAAACGGGCTTTTTGGGTCAATTATCGTTCAACACGTTTGTTTATCGGATTCATCCACTCTATTTCTAACCTACCTAAATAAACCCAGTTATAAACCCTAGCCTCCATCTATTCTCATTTGTTTGTGCGTTCATTTTCCTCAACTCCTTCTTTCCAATGGCTGCAAACCCTAAATCCAATTACAATTCAAAATCAAAAGTCAAAAATTCAAAGTACTCAGAAAAATCTCAAAAAAATATATGTTGAAGCACTCGACGAGCAAAATTCAATGGTGTGATTCATCTTTCGTTTTGAGTCATCGTTCGTCCTTGAATTTGCAATTGATTTTCGACCGTTCGTTTTGTCACGATCGACTGCAACCGATCGTCAATTTCTTGGTGCTGGGTTGTGAAGATTTGCAAGGGGATTTAATCCAAGTCGTTTGTGGGGGAGATTAACGTCTAGATCGTCAGGGAATTTCGAATTAAGGTTCGGATAGGGGCGGCGTCGGCCGGCTCTGGGGACCACGTGGGCATCCGGCACGTGTATGGATGGAAGCGACACGTCGAGGGGAGCAAGGAGGTGGTGGTCGGCGAGGCAACGACGGCCGGAGGCGAACGTGGATCTCGGTCAAAGCCTCGGTCAAAGGCACGGTTTGGGTTAACGAACTGGAAGCAAACGCGTGAGAAAGAGAGGGAAGAAAGGGGTGACGTTACATATTTTAATTGGTATGTTTGTTTTGTTTTTTTATTTTTATTTCCAAGCGATTTAACACGTGTAACTTTCTCATACGGACTCGAATTCACGTGCGATTTTTTTATTAGGATCGTAATAAAATTCCGGACATTTTGGCGCTTATTTGGTTGGATTTGGAGGCCGTCAAAATTTTGGGTTTAAATTGGATTTAAATTCAATTTAAATCCCAAAGGAGAGTGTTTTAACCCACTCACAACTTCTAAGATTTCTTATGTTTGTTAAATTGATTTAAGATATGAGTAGAAATTTATTTATGACTGTTTGGCATGTTTTATTCATCATCTCAGTTACATCGCATTTATTTAATTAACTGTTAATTAATTTTACTTTATTTTTCATATAAATTGGTAGTTAAAATTTATTTATTTGCATATAAACTGCTTGTTAAACAGTTATTAAATTTATTATTGAATATATCTATTAGTTAATACCTGTTATTTATTACCTATATATTTTATATGCTCTATATAGATGTTTGTTTAAGTTGGATGATGATTGTAATAAGTGGTTGTTGATTGATATTTGGATGAGTGGATGCTATATTTTATATTGTATAAAATGCAAGTTGTTATGCATTTTCATTTCATTCGGGATTGCGGTTTGAAATGATATATAACCGTAATTTTTATTCTTTTTAAATTGCGGATTGAAATAATAAATATTCGTATCACTTGACCATAGGATAGAAAATTAAATACAGGCACCGCGGTATATATATATATAATTATTTTTGAAATGATTTTCTATGGTTTGGATAGGATACGGTTAATTAATATAAATTTTAATATTATATAAAATCTTATTTTATATATACATCTATAGTTAAAGTATTGAATTTAAGCTATGTATGAATTTGTTAAATAAAATAAATAAGTTGAATAATGGAGTTTGATTATTTTATACTATATGGTTAAGTATATGTTAAGATATTGAAAATATATAGAGTTTTAAATGATTTAAATCAATTAAGATTGGGAGTTTAATTGAAAAATTTATTTGGAATTGAGCTTAATTGAGAATTTAACTTCATACGTTGATGTAAAATTTATTAACTTGAAGTTAAAAAAAAAGGGTATGATATTTATAACTGAATTTTTATTCAAGGTGAATTAAATGAATATTTCTAGTATAAATAAATTGAAGGAAATTTTTTAGTTAAAAGTAATTTGAGTTTTATTCAAATGATTTTGGATTTATTATGCAAATATTTCAAACTAAATAAATAGGAATTTAAATTGTTGAATAGAGATTTCCAACCTTAGTTCCAATTATTTAATATTCAAAGTTTGAAATATATTGAAACTGAAGTGGTTATTGAAACTGGAAGCGATTTTGAAATTTATGGATTTTGACTAAATTTTCAGATAAAATAAATTGTAAGTCGCGAAAATTATTTTATTTTATAAAGTAATCTTAAATGCAAACTATTTTATTCTATATACCATTTGAATATCCAAACCATCCAAGTTTAGAAGTTATGGTTTAAAGCTATGAATTTTCGAAGTATTATAGTTTGAAAGTTATAATTCAATGTTTGGTTTCCAATTATTATAAATTTTAAAGCAATATGATTTTTGAAAAGAAATATATTTGAAATAAAATGATATTATATAAATTTGGGGTTATAAAAATAACATTAAATGAGTTTGTTTTAGAATGGAAAGGATATCGTATTTATACGGTTTTGAAATAGATATTTTATTCTGGTTTGGAGAGTAAAATTATTTTTAAATGACCGCGGTGTTATAATAACGTTTGGTTGTTAAAGAGACCAGGATCGGAAGTTGTCATACTCTCTGCCAACCCCGAAAACCACTTTAACAACCGTGTACGCGGTGGAGATTCCAGAATGAAGTAGGTTGGTGGCGGCGTTTCCTCTGAGGTAAATACGTGGACCCAACTCCCGTGAGTTGGCATAAGGTGGCTAAAACAGGAGAGATTGGCGGGTTAATAAGGTAGCACCTTTGATCGGACATTTTCCTTCGATATTATACTCTGACTTTGGATTGTTTTCGGTGGCCACCTTCACTTTTGATTTCTTTGATTTGGGGGAGTTTGTTCGAGGTGGGCAGTAGCTGCGCGCTACGCGTTACCACCGACCCTTAAGCGTAATTGGTATATCTACCCTGACATTGCCTAGTTGTGCCGTGTCACCTACCATACCGAGCCTTGTACGAGTTTGGATTCTCCCGTAGCCCGTGTGGTATCATCTGGTGGCTTCTCGATCAGGAGGGACTATGATATTGGATAGACTACTGGGACTATTACTGTGTTAAGGGGGAGATTGGGTAACTCCTTAATGCTATTTAAAAGTATGTTTAGTTTACTATTAGACACTATTATAATAGCGCAATATACTATATAGTAAATAGTTTAACGGATCCTTAGGAGATGTAAATCCTAAGAATCTCTTGAGTTACTGCACTCATATCTATTTCTGTTGATTTAACTTACATATGATCTTTTAGTTCTGACTCGAGTGTTTTGTCTTTTCAATTCGCTCGGGTCAGTCCGAGCGTTTCAGGATCGAAGATTTTAGCTCTGGAGGACGAAGAAGGAGATTTCTATTATTATTATTTACTATATTCCACTACACTCATATTGTTCCGCTGCATTGTTTTATGGTATGTGTAACTCTGATTTATGTTGTATAAGTATAATCGAATATTTTAAATCAGCTTTATAAACTGTATATTTGATTATTATATATCCTTCCGCTGTGAGTTTCTGTTTTGGTTTATTTCTTTCTTGTTTTCTTATTTACCCCATAACAATCCGCCCTTCCGAACGTTTTGAATTGGCACGTGTGTCGATTTAAAGCGGACGAAAAGGCGGGATGTTGCAGCTGGTATCAGAGCTTTGGTTTAGCGATAAAGCTTAGCTTTGTGGGGTTTGACTCTTTATTAATAGGGTAGTAATACCCTATGGGAGTCGCTGAGTGTATATATATGAGAGAGCGTATTTGTTAGTGTTATAAAAAGATTTTAATATTGTGTTAATTTGTTCCGTTTTGTATTTATAAATTCTGGTTGATGCATGGGACGCTGTGACATCAATAGGAATTTCTAAACACTTAATAGGACAAACCGACATAATATTTCTTTTAGTATAGGCGAATGAAATAATTTTGCTTATTATATTTTCTATATATAAAATAATTTTTTAAATAATATATAAGATTATATTTGGTTGCAATATATTGGTTGTTAGGGATAAAATTATAAATAATAGGTAAAATAAGATTGAAAATAAAAATCAATGAAATCTGGAAATTTTAGAACTTAAGTCCGGGATTTTGAAAAATTTCTTTTAAAGGATTTTGAAATATAATAATAGTATTTAGAAATATTTTCTGATATAAGTATTTCAATATAATTTGAAAATATGGTTTTAAAGAAATTCTGGAAAGAAATAAGTTGTACTCCCCTCTCTTTCGCTGGAAAATAATTTCAGTAATGAGTGCATGCATCATCGACTTTCATTTTCGAGTTTCGAAGTGGGAAGGCCACTGTAGTAATTTACTGCAGACTTGTTTTGAAGAAGGAAGAAAGAAATTTTTTTGTTGTTTTAATTATAATTGGATACATAAGTAAGTATAAACCTTTATCTATTATTTTTAAAATAAAGTTGACATTAACCCGGTATTTAATTTCTTAAGTTTCCATTATTTTACAGTTTCAATTAGTATGGTAAAATTGGAAAGTATGTAATTAATAATTGAAACTTTTAAAGTAAATAAGAGATTTAATGCTAGGTTATTAATGGTATTAAATGGAATTTGAAATTGTAGCCTATGAAGTAAGGAATAATATTATTAAACAATAAATTAATTAAACGAAATAGAGTAAATTTGTATAACTTTCAAATTACATCCTTAAAAGCATATATATAACCTACCAAATATTAAAAGTTGAGATGTTTAATAAGAAAATGTAATTGAAATTGTACAAATAGGAGTATGTAATGAAGTGTTAAATAAATTGCTGTTATTAATAAGAATCTAATGTTATAATTATTATAATCTAAGTTATAACCGAAAGACTACTAGTTAAAATAGAAATGTAAGTATTAAAATGGAAATGTAGTAATAAATGAATGCATAAATTTTATAAACTTAAGTTGAAAATTGAAGTATTTCTAAAATTTAATATAATAGAAATAGAGCAAAATAAATAAATAAATGAAACTGTAAGAAATAAATGAATATAATTGAGAAATGCTAAAGAAATGTAAATATAATGCAGCAAAAAGAACTTACAAGACCTGAATAAACGAAAATGAAAAATTGTAAGTAAAAATGAAAATGAGTATAATAAACACTAACTTAATGGATGGAAATAAAAGTTGTAAGAAATAAATGAAAATAAAAAGGATAACCATTGTATAAATGAAAAGGAATCAAACAGCAAATATTATGAAATAAAATTGATTAAAATTAACTTAATCTATTGTTTGAGATTGTTGTTTGTTTGGTTATGGTAGTTTGGGAAAGGTACTTTAAATCTGTTTGAAGGTATGAATAATCTATTTAGTGTCACTTAAGGCTGTTGAGTGAAGGGTACGCTTAGTAGTTTATTTTTCTTTTCGTACGATTTAAAGTTTTGAGCCTTAACAACTATTTATTTTGTTTGATATGAATGAATGATTAATGCATGTTGATTTTTATATGATGGTTGTATGCTTTGTTGCTAGTGATTTATGTTTGTATGGATTTATTTGTTATTAATTGAAACAACGCTAAATATTTCATTCTATATAATTATTAACTCTCTTGGATTATATAAGTGAAATACAGGTTATGGAAGTAATTGCTACCGCTTTTGGTTTCATAATTTAGCGTAAATTGCCCGACAAATAGGTACATTTTCGGATTTCGTTTTATAGCGCTATTATATTGTTTTTCCGTGTTGGGATATATATTATTTTGGAGTAACGTACGCGATTTTTCGTTGCCGAAAAACCGAATAGTTAGGGTTCTAAAAGAAGAAAAAGACAGAAGTAGAGAGAAAAAGATAGAAAATAGAGAGAAAAGAAAATAAATAGAACGGAACAGAACAATAACAGAATCTCACAATTCGCAGCGGAACAACATATAATAAATAAATGAATAATCTTTAAACAAAGAACTATATCAGTTATTACATTTTACTCATTACATTACATTACATCATCATCAGAGTGTACAACAACAAACAACATCAAACAGCGGAAAAGAAATACTATATACTAATAATACGCCAATGCCATCCATCTTGCCTCCAGCAACTTCTGAATTCCAGAATATCTTGATAAACCTTAACTCTTGACTGCCCGTGTGGAAATTGGTGGGCACCCAGAGTTTAGGAAGGAAAACAATAAACTCCGAGTCAGTCATGTGACTGGTGTGAGAACTCAAAACAGTTTATTTATCTTTAAAATCAAAATAGAGGAATATTTTTAAAGTCAATTCGCTATGCTTTTAAAAATGAGACTACCATAAGGCCTCCCGCACACACACACAATGCAAACGCAGAATCGGAGGAGATTTCTCCTTATGATAGTCAAAGATGCTTGATACGCATTAAAAAGAAACATTTGATATTATTTCTAGTGCATAGTGTAGGAAAAATTCATTTCCAAAGTAGAATATAAATCTTAGCCAGCATAGACATTTCGAACTATGCCTACTATAGCTACCATCTAAACAGTGGGGCGCCACCATAAGTGAATGATAGGTTCTACAACTAATACCGTACAAGATCGTATTGTTTCTTTGGATTTCCAACGAATGGTCAGGCCAAGGAACTTCTCATTGCCACATGAGAACGCCTCTGGAAGGACGTCTCCGAGAACCAAACCGGATCTCTGCCAACACAAGGCCAGGTTACCCCTAACTGGGTAACTACTGACACGAGTATGCCATCCCCCGGTCCTTTGGGACCTTTAATCGAGCGCTCATAATCAACATCACACCATAATAAATAAAGTGTTTCAACATGAGTAAGTATCTGGGCTCCATACCATGATACCACCCTTTTCAAGAAGGAAATGCACATACCCTAAAGGGAGCTACCCCTCATAACCTTGCCGCATCTTTCCTGTTTTGACCATTCCGGGGTGTGAGGCTCGACGAAGTCTCGTCCACAAAAACACGCTTTATACAAAAGCTGTGCTTTGGGTCAACAAATGATCATAGAAATGATCACAAAGATAATCGATCAAACAAATGATCCTATCACAAATGATCAACACAATGATCATTTCACAGCAACACTCAGCATGTCACATTACCAAATTGGGAATATATCACTGATAACATTCAACCTCTGAGCTCGTACGTCTCAAAGAAGGGTGTTAAGCTAAGTGAATAAATTCACCGCCACCAACAAAAATATATTTGAAAGAAATCTGCTTTATATCTCAATTTGTAACGTCAGGCATACTATCCATACAAGTCTGTTCCGGGCTCGAACAGAACCGAAGGCACTTACAAAGAAGTCCTTGCAATCCGGATATCCACAATCCTGATCGGATTCCCCATCACATATGGAGAACTCTATACCGGAGCAACTCGGTGCAGAGTCAATCGACAGGTCATCCCATCGCTCTCACAAATATCAGATCTTCAACACCGGTCATCAATGCTATCCATTACGTAGTATCACTATTCGGAATGGGTAATCCGAATAACGAGCGCAATAATTTAAAAATAAGTGTAGCATTCAAATTTTAGCAAATCACAACAAATACCTTTCAAAGGTAAATATTGATAGTCGGTTATTGAACTATCAATGGATATGCACAACATGACCAGATTCCAAATAATTTTCCAAATAATTTATTTCCCAAAAATATCTTTACAAGATATATAATTTCAATACCTCAAAAATAAATCAATATTTATTTTTTTAACAAATTCCACTTTCTTTTATAAATTCCATAGTGAATTTTCATTCCAAAATATCCATGCATATACGATTTCAATTATTCATTTCAATTTATCTTCAAAAAGATAAATTCTCAAAACATTTCATTTCACATTGGAAAAACATTTCCATACTTGTTTATTCATAAGTAATTCACAAATTTTATTTATTTTCAACCTTTGGAAAATATTCAATATACTTAAATCGAAATTAAGCATATATTTCATTCTTTAAGGAAATCATTCTCTTAAACATATTTATTTGGGCCAAAACGAATGTTGCGTAAAACATCGTTACGACAACCCAAAATCACCAGTATAGGGATTCGAAATTAAAATAGATATATAAATCCCAATACTATACAAAACATTTACCTTCGGAAATCATTTACTATAACAACAGTGTTATAGTCCACCATTTCCTTCTATTTCTCGAAAACGTCTATTTCAACAATAAATGTTGAAATCTATGGTTTCGAATCTCAACACATTTAAAACATCGTTAGATCGTTTTAATTCTATTTAAAACATCACATCCAAAACATTTCTTTAACATATTATTCACTATTCAAAAACGTGAATATACTACGTTAACAATTTCATCATTTCCATACGTTTCATTTTAAAGGATTATTCACTGTCTAAAACGTGAATATAACTACATAAATAAGTTATAAAAATTAACTTATCAAAATAAGTCGTTTGTGGATTTATAAAACAACGTTTATAAATTACATTTCTATTTATTTTATAACAACTTCCTTTTATACATCTCCTTCATTAACCTATTCAATTTCATATCCCAATGATATACTAAAAGTTCATATTATAAGTTAAATGCTTATAAAACGATTATTCTACAAAATCTTTCTTTTTAAGATTTTCCAAATTATAAATCTTATAACTTATAAGATTCATTTATTAAACCAAATCTATTCCTTCAAATAACTTTACAAATTTTATAAACCTACTGCTTATAAAATTCCATTTCTACTTCACCGTTTATAATTCCATAAATTTCATTCATTTATGAAATTCATTCACAATTCATTCTAACACTTATAAAAACTCGTTTTATAATTCAAAATATTCTAATTTATAAATATCCATTTTATAAATCTTTTATATGGATCAATTTATATTATTCTTTAAAACGTCTTTAAACTCCTTTATAATTTCATCATTTTGATTTATAAAATAATCAAATTTCATAAATCCTATATTTTACTTTTCACAATAAATTCAAAAATCCCAATTTAACTATTTTATAAAATCATTAACCCCATATTTTCAAAAATCAACATTTAACTATATTTCTCAAAAATCATAATTTTGATAACATTAAAATTATAACGTTTATTTATTTAAAATGGATCAATTCCAAAAACATAGTATATTTTCAAAAATCACTTTAGAAATCATTTTAAAATTCCAAAATTGGTCCAATGATGCTACACACCAAATAGTCAATCACGACTACAACGACATCATATATCGTATATGATAATCAACGAATATCAAAATATCCATAATCAATTAAATACTGTTGAGGAATCCAGTTGGATCCCTCCAACCTGTTTTCCTTCATCCAAAGATGTTAGCACAAGACCAATTCCGTTCCAGTACGAAATTATCGCGGTATATGGGATTTAAAATATTATCCGCTTAATAGACGGTGCAATAGGGTCTCATTCGCTATACAATGCGGGAAATCAATAACTGCAATATATACATATGCCAATATATATATATATATATATATATATATATATATTGCTATTATATATATACCAATTTCACCGTTTATGAAATATTTAAGGTATAAGTTTTTAATAAATAACATCCGCTTACTAACGACGCATAATGTCTATTTTAAAAATCAATAGATAACAATCATCATTCAAACATACATTCAAGAATTTTAAATCTAACTATTTAAAATAAAATCGAAACCGATTCGATTGAGTGAGAAGTTCTCACCTTGATTTCAATTTCGTTTTAGCGATTTATTTCGAATAAAATTAAACGGACGTTTAATTTCACCTGAAATTCTCACTAACTCCAAACAACTCCAATCCAATTGCATCTCGTAGTGCTCGTCCATACGATTCCAACGCAACTGGTTTCGCGCGTTTTCGACCTCGTATGAAAAAGATATGATTTTTTAAAGTTTATACGATTTTATATAAACTAATCACAACAATTTCTTTTTAATTTTAACCTATTTCTAATACCAGCCCTTGGATCCATTGCCCAGCAACATCAGGCCGACCCCTAGCTTCTTCATCTTCACGTTCGTTTCCAGGCTACAACACGCAACTTGAACCCATTGCTTAATATTAGGGTTAAATTATGCTTCTTCTACAAGCAATTTGAACACGATCAGGTAGCGTCATCTGAACAAACACCTTCTCCTCTTCCTTCGGCCACCACCTTGGTGAACTCGGCCACCCACAGCACCTCGAAACGCGTGCGCAACATCAGGCCGTCGGCCCCACTTTTCTCCCTCCACGACGCTCCAATTTCGATCAACTCCGTATAGATTCGAAGCTCTCTTCATGCTCTACAAGTTTCATGTTGAACACTTTCTCTAATTGTTGATGGATTGGAAGATAATTTGAGGGAAAGGGGAGAAAATTCTGGCCATTGATGATAGGGGGGGTGGCGGCTGCAGAAATTGACCTAGGGTTTCTAATTTTTGCAAATTATGTAGAGGGGAGGGGCTTTTATAGAAAATTCGCGCGACACTATTCATCCCGGATTTTCCGAACTCCAAACGAAGCGTGCCGGTTGGCATTTCTAAGGTTTACCCCGCGTTCCGAACACAATGGAACGTGTTTCGGGAGATAATTCGGTCATCTGTGCGAGTTATGGCAATAAACGTTCAATTTAAAATTAAACCGATTAAACGATTTTCTAGGCGTTTTAGCTTGCACCGGACAAACGGTAAATCCGATTGACACGAAATTTTAAACCATATAATAATATCACATTACGGATCCGATGAAACTAGTTTCGTCGAAATCCGACACTGTTTGAAAAATGGCTATTTTAACTCGCCAAATTAATATTAAAACAATTTCGATGCGTTTCGAGCTGCCACGATCAAACGATAACTCCGTTTGCTACAAAAATTGAAATTCGATAATAACTAACTATGCGGATCCAATGGAACTGGTCTCGTCAAATTCCGAGACTGTTCGAAAAACGGCTAATTTCACTAGTCGATTAAATATTAAAATATTCAATTTTCACAAATTAACTTTTAATTTGATTTTAAAAGTTCTAAAATATCATTCTAACTCTAATATGATAAAATAAAATTTTACAAATCATTTTCAATCATATTTAACTCAATTTTCAATTATTTCCATAATTTAACATATTAAACTATCGATTTAATTATTCAATTAAATCCAATTATTCGAAATAAAATTTATTCGACTTATAAATTCACTTATTAATATTTAAAATTAATTAAATATTAAAATTTTAATTAATAAAAATTCTGGGTCGTTACAATTTTGATATTATAATTTCTCCCGAGCCTCTCCGTACAAAGGAGGCTCTGCTAAAAATTTTCGAAAATTTTGGACTTAGAAAATTTTGAAAGGTTTTTCCAAATTTTATTTACTTGAATATAAAATGATTTAAGAATGATAAATTGATATATTTTTTTAAATTAATTTTGTAAATAAATTTTTATAGATTTAATATTTTAAATAGGATATATTATTTCCTTAATTATTTCTTTTCCCTTCTTTTCCTTTTCGGGGACGAAAAGTTCTGAGTGGGGAAGAGTTTAACGACCCGTAAATTTCGACATTAAATTTGTTAGTGAAGTAGAGATTTTGTATGTAAATTTAGTAGAAATATAAAGGTGATAAATTAATATTGAAATGAACACTAAAATAAAATGTATAGGGTAATTAAAACCTATTTATTAGCAATTTGAATAAAATTTGAACAAATGAAATATTGTAAGTATTATATCTGGATATAAATTGAATATGAAGAATATAGGGTAGGCATTGAATTAGTTAATGTAAGAACACGTGTTACAGTAATTGATTGTAAATTTAGGAAACGTGTTAATGCAAGTTAATAATTTATGACTTGAATGAAATTCTAATTCAATAAAATAATTTAAATGGTATGATTTTTTTTTTTAACATTGTTTAAGTATATCTTGTTTTGAAACTTATGTTTTATATATTTGTTTGTCTCATGTATCCAAGGAGATTTATCTTTGGCTCTCCCACTCAAATCATATTCGTGTTGTCATGCCTTCAAAGATTCTATGTTGTGTGTTTTGGTTGTCATCTCCAGCTTATACAAGTGAGTTATTCTCACCTGACAATATGTACATATATAACTAGTAAATTGACCCCTTTTGAATCTGTAAAAATGCATAACCATATCACACCTTCTATATTATGATCAAATGATGTTCACCCATGCTTATTTACCTGTTGTATCATTTTTTACTGTTATATCATGCTGTTCTGTTAATTTTATCAGTTTATCACACTGCAAGTTCCCTTTAGATTAGAATCACTATGGGTTGAAATGATACATACCCGAACAGACTTTAGAATAAGGGAAAATCGTTATGGGCCGAAATGATAGGCCTGAGCGATTTTCAGTTTATTTCGTTTACTTTGGACTGCGGGTTTGAAATGATAAAACCCGGATTTTCTTTGTAAATTACGGGTTGAAATGATATATTACCTGTATCACTTTACCTAGCGTAGAAAATTATATACAGACCCGTAGTTAAAATATATTTTTCGAAAATTTTTGAAATATTTTAGAAATGTAATTATTATAATATTTTGATTTAAAATTTATTTAAAAATAATTTTTGTGAAGTATTATTGATTTTCTGGAAATTTATAAGTTAAATAAATTATGGAAAAGTTAGAAAATTTAAATGTAAGTCATTTTGGAAATTTTGATTTAATTATAATTGGAAATTAAATTAAATATGAAATTATGATAACTTGAATTTAAAATGAATTTAAAATGATTTTTAATATATTATTGATTTTTGAATATAAGTTAAAATGTGGAATGGATGATTATTTAAGTTGAAATTTTGAAATATAACCAAAATGGGAATTTGTGAATTTGGCTTAAAAGTGAATTTTAAGTTAAGTAAATAAAATGAAAATAAGTTATATTTGAAAATTTAAACTTAAGTGTTAAGTTAAAATTTAATTTAATGAATTTAAATTTGAATTTTGATATTTAATAGGTGAATTATTATTAAATCTTGATTTTTGAATGAAAACTTAACTTTATAAAATCATGAACTTAAGGGAAATTAAATGATGTTTATAAATGTGAAAATGTATGATTTTATAAGTTAAAAATGTTTTAAATAAAATATAATTGGTTGTGAAATTATATTGAATATTTGAAGTTAATTAACTGCATTTTTGAAATGCTATTAATTGTAATGTAAATGATATTACAACATTTGTAAATGCTATAGCTGATGATAATGAACTAAAAAGCTAAATTGAATTAAAGGTTATAATTGTTGAATTTAACTAAGTTTATTTGATATTTAAGTAAACCCTATTACAGCATTTTTAAAATGTTGTCGTTTGTTAAACTGAACTGTTTGAATGTAACTTTCCGTAGCGTTTTCTAAATGTTGCGAAAAGTAAATTTTCACTGTTTTGATAAACTTAAGTAAGTAAATAAACTTTGAAAGTTGAAAATTTTGGAAATTTAATAATTTAATTATTAAATGTAATAACTTAATTTTTGATTTAAATGAAGTAATTTGGTTTGCAATATAAACTGTTTTGAAATATGAATTGAAATGGTATTTTAAATTGAATAAAATGAATAATGATTTGAAATGAATGTGGTTTGAAAGATATGATATTTTGATATATTAAAATGATTTGAAATGTGGTTTTAAAAAGATATGATAATTTTTAGTATATTGAAATGATTTGAAATGAAGTTTGGGAAAGATATGATATTTTTGATATATTAAAATGATTTGAAATGTGGGTTTGAAAAGATGTGATGTTTTGATATATTAAAATGATTTGAAATGAATGTGGTTTTGAAAAGGTATGATATTTTTTTGATATATTAAAAATGATTTGAAATGAATATGGTTTTGGAAAGATATGATATTTTTGATATATTAAAATGATTTGAAATGTGGGTTCGAAAAGATATGATATTTTGATATATTAAAATGATTTGAAATGAAGTTTTGGAAAGTATGATATTTTCGATATATTAAAATGATTTAAAATGAAGGTTTGGAAAGATATGATATCTTTGATATATTAAAATGATTTGAAATGTGGTTTCGAAAAGATATGATATTTTGATATATTAAAATGATTTGAATGTGGTTTCGAAAAGATATGATATTTTGATATATTAAAATGATTTGAATGTGGTTTCGAAAAGATATGATATTTTGATATATTAAAATGATTTGAAATGTGGTTTCGAAAAGATATGATATTTTGATATAATAAAATGATTGGAAATGAAGTTTTGTAAAGATATGATATTTTGATATATTAAAATGATTGGAGATGAAGTTTTGGAAAGATATGATATTTTGATATATTGAAATGATTTGACAGGAAGTTTTGGAAAGATATGATGTTTTTGAAATAGTTTGGAAATGATTAGATCTTTATTTTGATAAAGATTTGAATTTGAAATGATACTTTATTTTGAAGTATAAACTATGATTTTTAAATTATAACTACGGGTTATAATAATGATTGGTTGTTAAAGAGACCGGGATCGGATATGGACATACTCTCTGTCGATACTGAAAATCACTTTAACAACTGTGTACGTGGTGAAGTTTTCAGAATGAAGTAGGATGGTGGCGACGTTCTTTAGGTATATTACGTGGACCCAACTCCCATGAGTTGGCTTAAGGTGGCTAAAACAGGAGCGATCTCGAGCTAAAAAGGGTAGCTCCTCTGGTCGGACACATTCCTTCGATACTATACTCTTACTTGTGATTGATTAGATGGCCATCCTTCGATTTTGATATGGGAGTGTATTCCAAGATGGGCGTATGTGGCTGCTGCATTACCACCAGCCCGTGTGCGTAATTGGTATATCTACCCTGGCATTGCCTTGTGTGCCGTGTCACCTACCATACCGAGCCTTTACTACGAGTTTGTTTTTCTCCCGTAGCCCGTGTGGTATCCTCTGATTGTTTCCCGATCTGGAGATATCATGATATTGGATGGACTACTGGGACTATTATGTGTGAAGGGTGATATGGGTAGCCCGGAACGCTATTTAAAAGTAAGTTTATTTTACTGTAGACATTATTATAGTAGCGCAATATTACTACATAGTAAATAGTTTAACGGATCCTTAGAGGATGGGCGGTCCCAGACATCCTTTTAGTTACTTGTACTTTATTATAGTTCACTTGAGTTGGTTAACAATATATAAGTATCCCATAGCTCCACTTCGAATGAGCTTTATAATGTGTCGGCATCCCGCCAATCTCAAAAATTCATTTGTAAAGGGGGAAACTCCTTTACAATTAGCATCGATTCACCATGAGATTTATATCTATCCATGGTTTATATGCTAATATGTTTTGTTATTTCAAACTCTATCTTGAGATCGAATGTAGATTTACCCTAGAAAATCCACATCGATCTTATTCTTTAAGTCACGGTTGATGCGATTAAGGTTGCCCGCGATTTATTTAAGCTTATCCACCTCCCTATTTTTGTTATGCAATCATCTCGTCTTTTGTTTCTAATCTATCTTCCAAACATTTTGAATTTTACTTGTAAATCAATATTAATGTTTTGTTTTATATTATGTTGTTTGAGTTGTTGATGTTGATTTGGGTTTTCGATTGATTCGTCTGATCGACGCTATCGATAGGATTTCTAAAACACTTTGACAAAACAAACTGACACAATATTATTTTAAATTTTGGTTAATGAAATAAATTTTGATATAAGTAAATTTATGGAACTTAATAAATTGATTTAAATTAATCATTTGAAATGATAATACTTGATTTATCATTTATTGTTCTATAAATGAATTTATAAATAGCTGTTTATAAACTGATTTGGAAACTAAAATAAGTTTAAAACAAGAAACTTGAGAATTTAATTTTCGATGGTTTCAAACCTTGTGTTTATAGCTTTAAAAGGGGTATATTATTTAAAGTATTTTCTAATAGAAATTTGTTTCCAAGAAATTTTAAAGTTTAAAATTAGTGCTCTTCTCTTTGTCGCTGGAAAATAACTTCGGTGATGACCGCGGCATCATCGACGTTCATTTTCGAGTTTTGAAGTGAAGAGACCATTCTGTAGTCTTGCTACAGCTTTTTTTGGGAAATTTAATTGATTTGAATTTCTAAAATAAGACTGGATATAAATATATATAGGTATATGATTTAAATTTGATTTGGAATATTATATATATATATTTATTTATCTTTAAAGGGTTCGAAGGAATCAGAAATTTTATTCTAAACTTTATCTTAAAAGAATCATTTAATTATAAAAAAAAGTCAAAATTTTAGATAAATGATTCAAAATTGAGATAAGGGAATTAGAAGGTTTTATTTGTATAATAATCAATTGCATTTAAATATAACTTACCTTAATTTTTAAAAGTTAACAATGTAATTAGAAAATATACAATATAAAAGATTTTATAAATAAATTTGAGTGGTTATAATAGTATTATACACTTAAATTTTAGTTATAAAAGATTTACAGAAGTAAATAGAGAATTTTTTTTAGAGAATTTTATTTAAATAACTTAATAATCAAATTTGATTTAATATGGAACCTTAAGTCTAACCTAGGAATTTTAATAAAGGTTATTTCTTGAAATGAATATGTTTGTGTAATAAACAATGTATCTTTGAATAGATAAATAAAATACATTTTAATGTGGCATTTTGTAATAAAGTTTATTTAACTTGGAATCATAGTTTAATTGATGTCTAGAGGAATAAATGTGTAAAGTAATTTGATTGTTATATTTGATATGATAAATATTTTATTTATGAAATAGATCTAAAATTTGATAATTGAGAATTTGGTTTTCAAATGGAAATGTCTAGTGTAAATTATTGAAGGAATATCTATTTATGAAATGGGTATTTTAAATAAAGTGTTAGGTTATTTGTTAAATTAGAGTTAAGTAAAATAGTGAACTTTTGACTTAATAAATGAAGTATAATTTAATTTGGATATTCCATTCATAAAAGTTTGTTTTAAATAAATCATAAGTTAAATGATATCCAAATGAATATTTCAGAAATTGAACTGATTGAAATACTAATATATCTACTGTAGCACTTTAAAAGTACTTCTGTTTTTGAAAATACAATGTTTTGGAAATTTTATAATTGAACGAATGAACTTAGAAATGTTACAATTTTGAAATGAATATTATTTGACATTGAATTTAAATGGTTTAAATGAAGATTATTTTAAAAGTGTTATGATTTTAGTAGTATGATTTCCAAATAATAACATCTCTGAAGTATTATGATTTCAAAGCATCGTGGTTTCAAATTTATTATCTTATTTGTTTTCAAATTGTCTTTAGTTGTCCTTATTTTTCCTCATCTTGTTATAGACTGGTATAGGCATCTATTTATAATCTTTCTGTTTAGAAATCTTTCTATGATCTTTGATAATCTCCTCCTTGTTAAACTTACCTATAACAATAGTTATCAGGTATATATTCAATCTCCTTGTCATCTTGTCTTAGTCTTATTTCACTTTATCTTTTTCTTTGTTTTCCCGTACCTCATTCCTTTTCGGGGATGAAAAGTTTTGAGTGGGGGAGAGTGTAACAACCCTAGATTTTTTGCATATAATTTAAATTTGACTTTATTTTATTTTTAAATTATTTTAAACTTGTTTTATTTCAAACATTTTATTTTAAAATATAAATTTTGATTATTATATGAATTATAATTTCAAAACTGGTATAAATTGAATATTTTCCTGAAAAATGGATTTGTGGTCAAAACTGGTCAAACTTTGACTTTTAAATTTTAAATTTAAATATTTGAATTCTTGAATTTTATCTTTTATCATGAAAATAGATTTAATATCATGAATACTGCTTTTTGTTTTGTTGAAATTGGATTTAAATTGTGAAAGTTATACCCTTTACAATATTGTGTGTATATAGTGTTATTTAACAATATTCTTTGTTTTAGTTTATCTTTTTACTTGATATATCTTATTCTAATTTATATACTTATTTTATATTATGTATATTTTGAATTTTAAATATTTTTAAAGTGATAATTTTTCCAAAGCTTATTGAATTTATTTTCTATTTTTAAAGCCTAGTTTCTATTTTCTGTGCTATTTTCTTCATTTAAATTATATTTAATTAAAATTTATTTATTTATTTTTGTGAAGGAATTTTTATTTCGTGTTATTATCTTTATTTATAAATATTTTTCAAGTCCATAATAATTTTCCAAAGTTTGTTCCATTTATTTTCAAATTTGCTAGACTAGTTTACATTTTCTTTGTTATTTTCTTAATTTAATTATATATATTTAATATTTATTTATTTATTTATGTTTATTTACTAAATTTTCGTATTTTTATCTGAATTAACTTATATATTTCAGTTATATAAAATTTAAAAAGAAATAAAAGAAATTTGAAGAGTTTGAAACCTTTTGTATGCTTTGTCTTTTCGCATTACACCTTTTCAATTTCCAACCAACATTTGCTTTTATTTTTGCCGACCTTTTTCTCATTGCTTCAGCTGTTTCTCTCCTTCATTTTCACATGAGAAAACATTTCTCATCTCACAAAAACTCAAGGCCTTCAACCTGAAGCAAAAGTGTTGGTAATCTTTTCTTCTTTTCTACTCAAATTTTCTTGTTTATGTTGTTTTGCACTTGCATTTTCACCTTCTATGCTCAGCCCCTTGCTCCTCCTTCACTATGGCTGCCACCACCACCACCTGAGCCAGCCTCCACCACCTCCTCTACAGCCCCAAGCCACTGGCCATGCACCCATGTGTCCAAATCCAACAATATCTACACAAACTTCACCTATATGCACCATAGCCAATCACCTATGCCTTCATCACCTTCAACCACCCCTTGGCTGCCACCTACTCCACCTCCACCACCCATGGACGACCTAAAACCCTCTGTCACACCCTCTTCCAGCCTACTACACACCTGGCCGTGGCCATGATGCTTGTGGCCGTGACATTTGTTGCATAGAAAACCATTGTTGCTTTGCCTTGTGTAGTTGTGTTCATGCTCATAACTCTCTACTATACTTTACCCCATCATTTTCCTATGCTATGCCGACCTTTAGGAACCCAAACCAGATCCAAACCATGCCTTTAGCCATGCCATTTCAGATCTGTAGCTGAAGCATAGGTGGTAGAAAGCAAGTGCAATAGTTTTGGTTTTGTTTTATTCAATCCATTTCTAACATTGTTTAAGTATATCTTGTTTTGAAACTTATGTTTTATATATTTGTTTGTCTCATGTATCCAAGGAGATTTATCTTTGGCTCTCCCACTCAAATCATATTCGTGTTGTCATGCCTCAAAGATTCTATGTTGTGTGTTTTGGTTGTCATCTCCAGCTTATACAAGTGAGTTATTCTCACCTGACAATATGTACATATATAACTAGTAAATTGACCCCTTTTGAATCTGTAAAAATGCATAACCATATCACACCTGCAATATTATGATCAAATGATGTTCACCCATGCTTATTTACTTGTTGTATCATTTGTTACTGTTATATCATGTTGTTCTGTTAATTTTATCAGTTTATCACACTGCAAGTTCCCTTTAGATTAGAATCACTATGGGTTGAAATGATACATACCCAAACAAACTTTAGAATAAGGGAAAATCGTTATGGGCCGAAATGATAGGCCTGAGCGATTTTCAATTTATTTCATTTACTTGGGACTGCAGGTTTGAAATGATAAAACCCGGATTTTCTTTGTAACTTACGGGTTGAAATGATATATTACCCGTATCACTTTACCTAGCGTAGAAAATTATATACAGACCCGTAGTTAAAATATGTTTTTCTAAATTTTTTAAAATATTTTAGAAATGTAATTATTATAATATTTTGATTTAAAATTTATTTAAAAATAATTTTTGTAAAGTATTATTGATTTTCAGGAAATTTATAAGTTAAATAAATTATGGAAAAGTTAGAAAATTTAAATGTAAGTCATTTTGGAAATTTTGATTTAATTATAATCGGAAATTAAACTAAATATGAAATTATGATAAATTTATGATAACTTGAATTTAAAATGAATTTAAAATGATTTTTAATATATTATTGATTTTTGAATATAAGTTAAAATGTCGAAGGAATGATTATTTAAGTTGAAATTTTGAAATATAACCAAAATGGGAATTTGTGAATTTGGCTTAAAAGTGAATTTTAAGTTAAGTAAATAAAATGAAAATAAGTTATATTTGAAAATTTAAACTTAAGTGTTAAGTTAAAATTTAATTTAATGAATTTAAATTTGAATGTTGACATTTAATAGGTGAATTATTATTAAATCTTGATTTTTGAATGAAAACTAAACTTCATAAAATCATGAACTTAAGGGAAATTAAATGATGTTTATAAATGTGAAACTGTATGATTTTATAATTTAAAAATATATTAAATAAAATATAATTGGTTGTGAAATTATATTGAATATTTGAAGTTAATTAACTGCATTTTTGAAATGCTATTAATTGTAATGTAAATGATATTACAACATTTGTAAATGCTGCAGCTGATGATAATGAACTAAAAAGCTAAATTGAATTAAAGGTTATAATTGTTGAATTTAACTAAGTTTATTTGAAATTTAAGTAAACCCTATTACATCATTTTTACAATGCTGTCTTTGTTAAATTGAACTGTTTTGAATGTAACTTTCTGTAGCGTTTTCTAAATGTTGCGAAAAGTAAATTTTCACTGTTTTAATAAACTTAAGTAAATAAATAAACTTTGAAAGTTGAAAATTTTGGAAATTTAATAATTTAATTATTAAATGTGATAACTTAATTTTTGATTTAAATGAAGTAATTTGGTTTGCAATATAAACTATTTTGAAATATGAATTGAAATGGTATTTTAAATTGAATAAAATGAATAATGATTTGAAATAAATGTGGTTTGAATGATATGATATTTTGATATATTAAAATGATTTGAAATGTGGTTTTGAAAAGATATGATAATTTTTAGTATATTAAAATGATTTGAAATGAAGTTTGGGAAAGATATGATATTTTTGATATATTAAAATGATTTGAAATGTGGGTTTGAAAAGATGTGATATTTTGATATATTAAAATGATTTGAAATGAATGTGGTTTTGAAAAGGTATGATATTTTTTTGATATATTAAAAATGATTTGAAATGAATATGGTTTTGGAAAGATATGATACTTTTGATATATTAAAATGATTTGAAATGAATATGGTTTTGGAAAGATATGATATTTTTGATATATTAAAATGATTTGAAATGTGGGTTTGAAAAGATATGATATTTTAATATATTAAAATGATTTGAAATGAAGTTTTGGAAAGTATGGTATTTTCGATATATTAAAATGATTTAAAATGAAGTTTTGGAAAGATATGATATCTTTGATATATTAAAATGATTTGAAATGTGGTTTCGAGAAGATATGATATTTTGATATATTAAAATGATTTGAATGTGGTTTCGAAAAGATTTAATATTTTGATATATTAAAATGATTTGAAATATGGTTTCGAAAAGATATGATATTTTGATATAATAAAATGATTGGAAATGAAGTTTTGTAAAGATATGATATTTTGATATACTAAAATGATTGGAAATGAAGTTTTGGAAAGATATGATATTTGGATATATTGAAAAGATTTGACAGGAAGTTTTGGAAAGATATGATGTTTTTGAAATGGTTTGAAAACGATTAGATCTTTATTTTGATAAAGATTTGAACTTGAAATGATACTTTATTTTGAAGTATAAACTATGATTTTTAAATTATAGCTACGGGTTATAATAACGATTGGTTGTTAAAGAGACCGGGATCGGATATGGACATACTCTCTATCGATACCGAAAACCACTTTAACAACTGTGTACGTGGTGGAGTTTCCAGAATGAAGTAGGATGGTGGAGACGTTCTTGAGGTATATTACGTGGACCCAACTCCCGTGAATTGGCTTAAGGTGGCTAAAACAAGAGCGATCTCGGGCCAAAAGGGGTAGGTCCTCTGGTCGGACACATTCCTTCGATACTATACGCTTACTTGTGATTGATTAGATGACCATCCTCCGATTTTGATATGGGAGTGTGTTCCGAGGTGGGCGTATGTGGCTGCTGCGTTACCACCAGCCCGTGTGCGTAATTGGTATATCTACCCTGGCATTGCCTTGTGTGCCGTGTCACCTACCATACCGAGCCTTTACTACGAGTTTGTTTTTCTCTCGTAGCCCGTGTGGTATCCTCTGATAGTTTCCCGATCTGGAGATATCACGATATTGGATGGACTACTGGGACTATTATGTGTGAAGGGTGATATGGGTAGCCCAGAGCGCTATTTAAAAGTAAGTTTATTTTACTGTAGACATTATTATAGTAGCGCAATATTACTACATAGTAAATAGTTTAACGGATCCTTAGAGGATGGGCGGTCCCAGACATCCTTTGAGTTACTTGTACTTTATTATAGTTCACTTGAGTTGGTTTACATTATATAAGTATATATTGTCCTGACTCGAGTGTTTGTATTTTATTTATGCTCGGGTCAACCTGAGCTATTCACAGATTTGGATTCCACTTTCTGGAGATTGGAATTGCGGGAGATCATTTACTTATCTAGTTTTATCTATTCCAGTTCTGTTGTTCTGTTCAGCTTGTACTTGGTTATCATCTTGAGACTTCTGTTGTACTTCATTTATCTGTTGTATTTTATTTAACTCTGATATATTTTCATAGTAGCTTCATGAACTACTATCTCTTTTACTTCCGCTGCATTTCTTACTCTGTGTCTGTGTTCTGTGATTTTTATATACTGTATATCCTGAGATTTGCCAAATTTTATTTACAACGCGGTATTTTGAGCAATTCAAGTCCGGCATGTGCGGATGCGAATGGTTGAAAATATCGGGTTGTTACAAAATAACTCAAAGGATATGAATATATTATTTTGTTCGTTAGATAGGAATGAGTTTAATAAAGTGTCTGTTTGTAAGTCTACATTTGAAATCTGGTAAACTTTGCAAGTTACTCATGAAGGAACAAGCATAGTTAGGTAGACCAAAATTTCATATTAACTAATCAATTTCATTTGTTTAAAATGCATACAAATGAGTCCATTTCTGACATGCACTGTCGATTTCAAGATATTGTTCATTCACTAGTTACACTGGGAAAAAGCTTTTCGGAGGAAGGCCAAGTTCGAAAAATTCTAAATTCATTCACTCCAGAATGGGATGAAAAGACGCTTGCAATTGAAGAAGCAAATGATATTTGCCTAATGAAAATAGAGGAATTGATTGGAAATCTGATGTCTTATGAAGTTCAACTGCAAGGAAGAAGAGAAAACAAGGCTATAGAAAAGAAGTCATTAGCATTCAATGCAATAACTGAAGATTCAGAACCAGACGGTGATAAGGAGATTGCTTTCATGATAAGAAACTTTTAAAAATTCCTAAAATATATAAAAATGAGTAATTACAAAAGAAATGATTAAAGGAATTCAAGAAATAATGTGGACAACGTCAATAATGATAGATGCTACAATTGTAATAAAGTCTTGTACTATAGCAAAGACTGTGCATATCCAAATAAACAGTTATTCCCTCCAAACAATGATTCGTCAAGGAAAAGAAAAAAAAGCATACAAAATAACTCTTGATGATTCAGACTTATCATCCAGTGACGATGAAAAGAAGACAGAAAATTCAAATTTGTATTTCACTACTATTCATGAATCAGACGACGATGGGAGTATGGATCTAAAAATAGGTACGCATTTACATTATTTTTAACTTTCTTGGTTGAATGGATGCTTGTTTGTTTGCTTGATTTTATTAAATTCCTTGAATTTTAAATTCAAATTTATCCCTTGAAATTTGAATTTTAAATTCAAAAATAATATTATTTTAATAATATTTTAAATATTAAGTTATTAATATTTAAGTATTATTATATTTAATGTTATCATAGGAATTATACAATTAGAATATATGATATAATATATATAGTTATTAGAAATTTGGATTAGACACTTGCCCTTTGAATTAATAGGCGCATGTCGACATATCCGGATACACCATGTCGACATGCCCCTCAAAATTTGATTTCAAAATTTGAATTCAAACTTTGAATTTCCCTCCACATTTTCACCAACTTCAATGCTCTGGAAAGATGCCTCTTGACCAGAGAACATGATCATAGAATTTCCATTTATCTCACTCTCTTTATCATCACTTTTCACTTTCATTTCAAATTTCAAACTTATCTTCATTATCTACAACTCCTCTCAAACTTCTACAATGGCCTCTTCAAGCACTCCTAACACCATTAGGCTTCCAAAATCTGTCAAAAACTTTCTTTTTAATGACCCGAAACCTATCAAAGCTTACATCAATATGTAAACTTTAGTAAAATTCATACAGGAAAATATTGCTATTTTTGAAGATTTTCCTTCTTATGAATTGAAAATCTTTTTCAACAATGTTCTATTCTTAGTTTAGTTGATAAGAAACAAAATGATTTTGTATGTTATCCAAAACTTGTTAAGATGTTTTACACAAGTTTGAATCGCGGCTTTTATGATGGGGAAGAAGGATAAATTTGGAGTAGTGTTAAAGGAACACAAATTGTTTTGGATTGTGAAATTTTGGAAAATATTTTGGGACGCAAGTATACCAGAATGAATCTCTCGGAATTTCAAATTAATGAAAATGATCGAGAGACATTTCATCACATTTCTGAAAGGGATGACAATTTTGAATTCAAAAGTCGTTATTTTCGTCCAAAAGCGAGAATTGTTAATTTTCTTATCCAACACACTCTTATACCAAGATCGGGAAACTACAACAACCGACTTTGAAAGTTTGCAAAGCTCATTTTGCAATTTTTGGAAATTATGATATTAATTGGGCTCAAGTTATTTTGAACGAGCTAAGGCCCAAGAAATTTACCTTGGATGAAAACACATTATACCATGGAATTTATCTTACTCGAATTATCAATTAGTTTCCAGTTGATTTTAAAAGGGAAGAATTTACAACTAAAAAAAGTGTTCAACCATGGTAACATTTCCCTTATGAAAATTCCATTAGTATTTCAACCATATAACACACTTAAGGAAAAGGAAGAAAGGCTTGCTCATGAAGAAATGGAGGAAGAAGAGGAAGAGGAAGGAATGGAAATTGAGGAGGATGAAGAGAAGGATCAAGAAACCTCCTTAGAAAGTATAGAATATCATACTAATCTTACTAATCCATCCAATAAGACCATTCTCAATAATCAAAGAATTATAGTGGAAAATAAAAAGATACTCAAAAGATCAATGAGTAAGAAAATAGATAAGATTTCTGTTAAAATCGACAAGTTCTTTGGGAAAATTAGTAGAAAGCTTAGACTATCATCTTCTTTATCTTCTCTAACTAGTTTTTAGTTTATGTTATCTTAAGTTCTATCTTTGTAGTTTCTTTAATTTAGTTAATATTATATTGTCTTATGTAATGTTAACTAGAATTATTAGTGAAATCGTTCATTTCCTATTATTCATCTCCACTTGTCTCTTTAATTGCTTATTTTTATATTATACAAATTTTAGTTTAATAGTTTGTTAATAATATTCAAAACAAAGCACAATGTAACTTTAGGTGTAGCGACGACTTTCTATCACCAGAAAGACGCATCACTATTTAAGAAAGAAAGGGATAGAAGAAGAAAAGAAAGAGAAGAAAGTAAAACAACACATCAGAATCTCACAGCGGAACGAATGAAATATAATATATGACATATATGTAGTATCATATACATCAGAGTACATAACTATACATCTCAATTTAGACAGTTACAACATTTCTGTCTAATGTACAATATAAGAACATCCATACAGAATAACATCACAGCGGAAAATCTATCTATATATCTACACGCTGAAGCCTCCTGCTCCAAAGCTCCTCCATAATTCATCAAGGATAACCTGAATCACTTGACTACTCATACATAATATGAGTACCCAAGAGTTTAATAAAAAGAAAATAAACACTCAAGTCAGACAAGGGTCTGGTGTGAGTAAACGGTTTAGAATTGCTTAACTTTAGAAAATCCTTTGAAAAGAAAAGGTATCACGTAAGACTTCCCACACATAAACATGGAAAAGTTTTTACCTTACGCTAACCAAAACATTTGATAGGAAATCCAGTGATAATATAGTAGTGTCTAGGGTTTTCAAGTAAATATGAAATAGCCGAAATTGTTACATTATTAAATTCCAGCTACTAGCCACAAAAGTGGGTAATACAAATAAAACCATAGGGGCACGTAGGAAGAATGGGTTTCCAACAATGGGAGGGCTACTGGGGTACCGCCCATCACAGTACGTGTCCTAGATCACCGTATCGAGGAGCCACCATAAATCCCCTGCAACACAAGGCCGGAACCATTCCTTACTAAACAGTCCCGAACAAGACAACCCTGCAGTTGGCTGTAGATCAAACTGCCCACACAGCCGAAATAAAAAGGGACATCTAGACAGGGGTTATTTTCGTCCTACTTGGGCATGACCCACTTAACCTTGCTGCATCTCCCCAGTTTTAGCCATTCCCAGTTGATGAGGCTTGAGGCGGCGATTACCTTTACAGGACACATCTATCTTAGAATGCTCATCGTCCACCTGACGATGTTCTAAAAGCATTCAATCCATACAAGTCCGTTCTGGGTTCGAACGGAACCGAAGGCACTATCTCGTTACACTCATTTTGGAATCACCCTCGGAGTTAACGACAATAGCCCTTGCACTCTGAATCTTCATCTCGAAACTGAAAGTACTACTTTCGTCCAACTCATTCTGGAATCACCATCGGAGTTATAACGATACATAGTTCTTACACTTCGAGTCTTCACTTCACTTCACTTGGATTCACGACCTAACGTTAGTTTGGATCGATGTGGTTTTCGGATATAAAACCCGATCCCGGTCTCATCGAATCCAAAACGCCATTTTAATATCCAAGTTGCACTTAAGGGTTTAAACAGTAGATATTCAGAATATCACTTACATAAATGGATGATTCATAGCACACAGATAGATAATCCACTATTATCAAATTCAACCACACATATCACAAAGCAGCATATATATCACATCTCAGGTACATCACATCTCAGATATATCACATTCAAATCATCACATATCAACTAATGACATACAATATCATCCAATATCATTAACTCATTCAATGGTATTTAACATCCAACCATTAATCATCCATATACAAGTTTTGACTACTCTTAATTAATTTAATAAATCTTTAATTAAATTAATTCCTTACTTAATCACTTGGATTATCATCAATCCAACTTACTTATTCATTAATTAATTACAGATTACTTAATTATCCACTTCAATTAATCTCCCTTGATTAATTATCTCTTAATTACTTTAAGTAATTATTCCTTAATTACAATATTAATTAATCATCTTGATTAATTACTTCCTAATTATACCATGTAATTATCTCTTAATTACCCTTTTAAATTAATCATACTTGATTAATTATTCTTTAATTATTCTGATAATTATTTCTTAATTATCCTTCAATCACACCTAATTAATCACCTTTTAATTAATCACACTTGATTAATTACTTTTTAATCAAACACTCTTGATTAATTACATTTAATTAATCACATTAAATCAATTACTTTTTAATTACATTTACTAATTAAAACTTAATTATAGATTAATTATCCTTTAATTATTAATTAACAATTAATTATTTATTTCCATTAATTAATGATTACTTCCATTAATTAAATTTCTATTTAATTAATTACTTTAACAAGTAATTAATCACATTATTAAATTCTCTTAATCCTTTTTATTAATTAACCATGAATTAAATAATTTAAACCTTTAATTAATTATATTAATTAATTCTTTAATTAATAACACAAGTGATTAACCCTTAATCACTTCCACCTAATTACTTTCTCAAAGTAATTAACCTCTAATTACTTTGTTAAATAATTTCTCTATATTTAATTACCTCCAGCAATTAATTACTTAATTACTTCACCAAGTAATTTAACCAAATTAAATCATAAGTGATTATCTTTAATTAAACACTAATTAATTACTTAATTAATTATTTAATTAATCATTTAAATTTAATTAAATGATTCTTTAACTTCTTATATTATAAAGATCCTTAATTATGAAAATCATTATCTTAATTAAATTATCATATTAACAAATAACTCTTTAATTATTAATAATAATTAAATTATCTTAATTATCATCATATATTTGTTTATCTTTAAATTAACCACATTTTTAATTACTCAAGATAAATCTTTATTATAATTGATTACTAAATCGTAATCGTTAAACCTTATTTAAAGTTAAAATAAAATATATTAGAAATCAATTATAATTAAAATAATTCAAAACATTCAAATTAAACTTTTAAATCTTTAAAACTTACAAACTTATTTAAATAGATTTAATACAAACCTCATTTTGAAAATTTACTTATTTATTTTAAAAACTTTTATATTTCAATATATATATAAAACTTATTTAAAATTTAACTTTGAAACAAATTAGTTTATAAGTGAAAACTTGTTATACTTTAAAACTTTAATCATTTATGAAATCAATTTTCTTTGTTTAATTTTTTTTAAAACATTTGCTGTTAAACTTTAAAACTTAAACAACACCAAAACCACACAACCTAGCATACTCGAGAAATCTACCCAATCTCCCCGATGCTAACACGAGACACTTCCCACCTTCTTCTGCTTCGAGTAAAACTCGTGCATACTCGACACAAAACCCGAGCCACTCGATCCTTCCCTAAAATCAAACTACAGTTGCACGAATGTAACGACCCGCAAATCCATACCCCTTGAGTTAACACTATTCTACCTACATCAACTCAAGTTGTACAGAAATACAAACCATTTGGGTTAAAGAAGAAGAGGTAGAAGAAGAAAATAGAAAACAACATCAAAATCTAACCATCGCTGTGGAATAAATATAATAGATAATAAATAATCTTTACTCAAAAATCAAATATCTCTGTATATATATTACATCATCAGAGTACATTAATTACAGTTCAACAACAACAACATACAAATGGATACACAGCAGCTCAACACAGCGGAATATATATATATAAACAAGTACAGAAGTACGTATCGTCATCCAGCTCGTCTCCTGAGCTCCACAGCATCACATCCTGTATCCTATAATACTCGGTCTGACCCGAGCATTACAGTTAAATAATACCCGAGTCAGTCTGGAATATCAGCGTGAGAAAATCACACTCAATTGATTATTAAAGTTTCAAAAATCCTTTGGAAACAAAAGCATCTCGTAAGACCACGCCACAAATAAACATGTCGGGTTTTTACCTTACGATCGATAGCTAAAACAATTTTTATAGAAATCCTCTGATATTATAATAGGGTCTATATACAAATACTTAAAAAATAGCCGAAATTGTTACTGTAACGACCCGTATTTTACGTGTCGATAAATCGTAGAATAATTATCTTTAGGTCGTATTGTTGTTTATGTCATCCAGGGTTAGCTCGTGTGGAAGTTAGGTCGTGTGAGCATGTTAGGGAAGCTAGCGACCTAAGGGGTGGACCGAGTTAAGAAATTGGAGCGACTTAGTAGTTGGCCGACTTAGGAGTTAACGACTCATAGATGAGACCGACCTAAGGATGGACGACATAGGGAGTTGGTGGCTTTAGTGTTCGACTTAAGGTGGTTAGCGGGTTAAGGAGAAGGGCCGACCTAAGAGCTAATGACTTAAGAGATTGACCGACTCATGGGGTAAGCGACTTATAGGACTTAACGGCCTAAGTGTTGGACCGACTTATAGGATGGAACGACCTAAGGGTTAGTGGCTTATGGGAGTTAGCGGCTTAACGTGATTAGAGGGGTCGACTATGTGTTAGATTGGCTATATAGTTAAGTCGTAAGTCGTTGAGACCCTGTGTATAGCGTTAGGTCGCTGCCGACTTATGTTTGGTGTGTGTTAGGACGGCTATGTTAGTTGTGCATGTTTTAGGTCGGCATACTAGTTGAGTCGCATAGAGGCTTGAGTCGTTAGGTCACATAAGTGAAGTTAAGTCGTGTGCGTGTTAGGTCGTTAAGCTGTTGTGTCGGTAGGTCGTGGTTGCGCATGTGTTTTAGGTCTTAGGTCGGGGTAGTTGAGTCGTAGGTCGTTAGGTCGGCAAGGGTTAGGTCGTGGCCGACTTAAGGGGACGGCCGACTTAAGGGATTTCCAGCCTATAAATAGAAGTGCCTATCTTCATTCTTGGAATCCGGATTTTGAAGCGACGAAGTGCTGCCATTTTGAGAGATCGACTACAACACTTCTTCACTTCTTTTCTCCACTCTAATCTAGTGCTTCCTTCCATCTAAGATTGAAGATCAAATCGAAGATCCAAGAGCCAAAGTTGAAGATCTCCATCCATCGAAGAGAGATTTCATCATTTGAAGGGAAACCTTGTCAGATCAAGCTAGATCCTTTGCTGTCCAGATCTGAAGTTAGTTGCTTTTGAAGTGTTTAGGTGATTCGGTGAGTGGTGGTTATCTCTCACATGGACCCATAGGAGTATATTGGATCAGTGGTTTGTTGTGTGTTAAAGATAGTGATTTCATGCATTTTCCTTAAGTCTGCATGTAGATCCATTGTTCATAAAGCTTTGATATCCATTTTACTATATGTTAACATTTGCTAGTTCATTCATCAAGATATTACTTAGAATTCATGCTTGTTAGATTTTGGACTCTTTATTTATGAAATTGCCATTATTGTTATAACTGTTTATTTAGATCTTATTTGAATGCTCGATTACTTGGATTAATGATTGATTTGATTGATTAGTTGATTAGTGATTGAATTTGGACAAGTTGGTCGAAGATGATTCAAAAGCTAAGTGTAAAGGCTCTTGAATAAGGAAAGCTGCTCGTGGCATATGAAGCGGATGATAAAGCTCATATGGATAGATGTTGAGATGGGACTTTGCTATGATGCGATGAAGCAAAGCACGATATGAGATATCCTTGGTTTAATCCAGACGGGATCATTCCAAGCATGTTGATAACTCGGTGATATGGTTCGAGTTTGTTGATAATGGTTGGCTCGAGAGGCGCTTGAGCTAGTATGTGAATAGTCGTCGAGGAGGATGACTAGAAGGCTGAGATTTCATCGTTGTTGAAGGTTCTAGCATGCTCAAAGCAAGGGTACGTTGGGACGGGTCATGACGACGTCCCAGGCACGGGTCACGATGACGTGTTAGTACTCTGGGCAGATTCGATAGTCCTAGGCACGGGTCACGACGACGTGCGGAGTTATGTCCAGAACCGGGGTTACCATTAGCCCTTGACGGACGGATGAAAGAATGAGCCGGTCATTCAATTAACGGTGATATCAAGGCAATGATAACAGTGATAGCCAGATTCATGGATGTTTGGATGCTTTGGTTGTATCGTCACTCGGTCTCAAGAGCGATGTTTTGTGGTTGCTTATCTGATCTTGGTTTAGGCCTTGGTGGTTTGTACTTGGAAAACATCGACCTTGACTCGAGTGATAATTTCTTTACTTTAACTGCCTGCTTTGCTGTACTTGTTTCTGCTTAATGGGTCTGGGGCTATCACTGTAGAAAGAGGTGGAGTGGGATGGTCGAGTTCCTATTCCTTTTTACCCTTTATGCTCTTTTGGTATGTTTGATAGTTGATTTACTGCTCAATAGGACTTTTGTCTGACTCAAGGTTTTATGTTCAATTCTTATTACCTTGGGCTGTTCATCCGTTTTGGGATGGGAAGACTAGGTAGCAGGTGACAGGTGCTGTTCTTAGTGACTAACGTTGTTGATGATGAAGACGAGCTGGAGGCTTTTGCATATTGTTTTCTTACTATATGTACTGGATGTTCCGCTGTTTGTATGATTCTCTGAGTGTTATGTAGTGAGGCTTGATGTATTGACTTTCCAGATTGTTGTACCAAACTATTATGACTTTATATGATGAGATTCTGTTCTATAGAGCTTCACTATGTATACTTTCTGTTGTATTTCATCCATGCGCTGTGAGTAATACGATAGAGTTTATTGTTTTACCTTACCCTGACGATCATCCATGGCTGCCTGTCACACTTTACAGCGCACTATTCCCTTGTTTGGTGCAGGAGTCATGGGCGGTCGTCACAGTTACATTCATTAAATTCCAGCTACTAGCCATAGAGTGGGTAATACAAACAAACTCGTACAAGGCTCGTAGGGAGAATGGATTTCCAACTAATGTCTAGGCACTGGGGTACCACCTGTCACAGTACGTAGCCTAGATCACAGTACCGAGGAGTACGCCCGCCCCCCCGCAACACAAGACCGGGACTACCCCTTACTGGATAATCCCGAGTGAGATCACCCCGCAGTTGGGATTAGCAACTGCCCACTAAGCTGAAATAAAAGGGACATCTAGGCAGGGATGACCTCACCCTGCTTGGTTGCTACCCACATAGCCTTGCTGCATAACCCCTAATTTTCAGTCATTCCCATTTGATGAGGCTTGAGGCTAAGCGTTACCTTTTTAGAACATATCCCTTAGAATGCCCATCATCCACCTGACGATGTTTCGAAAGCATTCATCCATGCAAGTCCGTCCCGGGTTCGAACGGAACCGAAGGCACTATTCCTACTACATCCATTTCGGAAATATCCTCAGGATTAGTAGCGATTAGCCCTTGCACTTCACTGCTCCATCTTCGAATCCAAACTCGTTTCCACGAAACGTACAAACGGGATCGAAGTGGTTTTCGAGAAATAAATCTCGATCCCGGTCTCTTCGAAACGATCAACGCATTTGTCCAATATTGACAGTGGGTGATTTAACTATCTATTAATATTCACAATCAACCATCAACCAATAAATAATTTTCAAATTATTTATTAACCTCAAAAATATCTTCACAAGATATATTTCTATTTTCAACCTTTTGAAAACAGTCTCAAACCATTCTTTCTTTTCCTGAATAAACTTTCCCAGATATTTTCTATCTCCACTGAAATCACCAAGCACAAAAACTAGATTTTTCAAATAGTTTAAAACACTTTACTTTGAAATATACTTTAAAACATTTAAGTTAAACTACTTCATTAATTTGTTAAAAATACATACTACATGACTATTTGAAAATAAGGTTACTTAATAAAATATATAACTAGATTTACACTTTTAAAAACATAATACTAAGTCATTCTTTAAATAATTACTACCATAATAGATTGAAAGAAAAATACTTACTTTAGAAATTTAAATATTTAGAAATGATAAATTTTCCAAAACTTGCATTTTAAAACAACTTTATAGCCCTTTTTTTTAAAACTTATATTTAAAGATTCACTTTGAAAACGTACTTGGTTATCCAGGGAGAATTTCCAATCTCAATCACTTAAATCAATTTTTCCAAATTGAATCCCAATTTATTCCATTTGAAATAAATTTCTTTACTTGTCAGTCATTTCAAAATTTATTAGTTATGGACTTATTATTAATGTTATTATTTCCCGTTTGATTTTAAACCTTTTAATTGAAATAACAAATTTCAGTTTTTTCCAATCTCTTCTTTATTTTTTCATATTTTAAATCTTAAATTTAAAATAAATGTTTTGTTCTTTTAAAATAATAATACTGAAGTTTAAAATTCATTAATCTCCTGATTATTCAAAATTTCCATTCTATACTCATGATTTATTTATTAGAATTCTTATGTCACTTTATTTCTTTTTTTCATTCATTCTTAAATTTATTCAAAATTTCCATAATTATTTTACATACAAATTTACTTCCTTTATTTTCTTTCCAAAATCCAATTCATATATTTTTGGAAATTCATTATACCCAATTATATCCAATCAAACCATAGCATTCAATATTTCAATATAATTCATCATAGAATATCAAATAATCACAATAGAGGGTATTAAATATTTTAAATAAATGTTGAGGGATCCAGTTGGATCCCTCCAACCTGTTTTCCCTGCATCCACAGCCGTTAACACAACATAAATACCAATTCCAAATTTATACCATAATATAGCACATCAATCAATTCAACCATTCAAACAATTATTTAAATTTAATCATTTAATTTTAAATTTAAATTCAGCTGAGTGAGATTAACACACCTTTGCTTTTTATTTGCAATCCGCTTCTTTATTGCCTTGGTTTTTTTTTTTGATTTTTGACCTAGAATAAACAATTTATATTATTTATCGAACAATCAATTTCTTTCAATAGATTTAATTAATTAACACTTTTAATTTGAACTAGTCTAATGATCATTTTCCTATTAGATAGATTTAATTAGCCAAATTATTCTATTAACTAATTTTCCTCATAATAAATAAAAATTTACGTTACAAAAATAATTAATTTAGCTAATCTACCTAATGACCATTTTTAAAATAATCAAGTAAATTTTAAGATGTATCGATGTATATTTTTTTTATGAAACTATATATATATATACTTATAAAAATAGTCTGTATAGGTTTTAAAATTGATATTTATATAAACATTCAATCGATATTAATTTGAATTAAAGATGAAATCGATGCCTCTCTGTCACCGCGAAGCTACTTCTTGACATACCACACCGCGCAGACGTTCTTAGTCGCCAAGCTCGCGCACTCGCCTCAATCGCCATCGCGAGCCAAACCCTAGTCGAAACTGCACACCACGACCTCGACCTCGGCTGTTACTTGCGATCGCCGTGTCCAGCGACCATCCTCCACGACTTCAGCGAAGTCTACTTCGATACCTTGTCGCGCTCATGAACGCCGACCCCCAAACGGTTGCAAACCCCAAAATCTAATCGCAACCGGCCTCACAAAAATGCGCCGCCTCGACCTGACCACAGACCACTGCGACGCCTCAATCACCTAAAGACAAAACTATCGCAACAGTGAATTCGCTAAATTGATTGCGTGAATGGAATTTTCATAATGTCGAGTGGATTCCTGAAGTGGAATTAGGTCGTGATTTTGAAATGCCATTTTTTTCTGTGGATTTTCGATTTGAAGATTAAGGCTTCGGCCATTTTAAATTTCATTTCTTTGGCTGTTGAATTGAATGGGAACGAAATTAAACAGGAACGAGATTTTAAACCTTGATTTTGAACGAGAAAATAATTTATTCGGCCTTTTTTTCTCTTTCGGCTATTGATTTGAACGATGAAAAAGAAAGGAGAAGGTCGCGTGATTTAAACGGAGAGAAATAGGTCGGCTTGGTCAGGAATATAGGGTGGCTGATGGGGAAAAGATTTTGATAGGTGAAAAGATGTAAGATATTTAAATTAAATGATTAATTATTTTCTAGATGTTTCTATCTCGTACACTCACTCGATGATTCCGAATGCTACAAAATTCGAAATCCGATGATAGTTCAATATTGCGGACTCAATGGAACTGGCTTCGTAGAATTCCGAGACTGTGCCTCGGTAGGCTGTTTTTAAATTCAATTTAAACTATAAAATTTTAAAACTGAACAAACCACTGTTAATTTCAATTTTACAACTTCTATCATCCTCAGTACTATCAATATAATTTTTTCAAGCCTTCAAATTATTTTTAATAGGCTTAAAACTCCAGATTCAACAATTTACCCAACTTCACTTATTTAATTTAATAATTCAATTATCAAATAAATTGTGATATTCGTAATTCAAGTTAAAATTACTCTATTGAATATTTAAAATCAATTAAATATTCTGATTTTAAATGCTTGAAAATTCTGGGTTGTCACAACGAAACCGTGCACGTTAACGTGCACCACCTCCATGGCCAATGACGAACCATGCTCCGGCCTCCGTTACGTCGCACTCGACGACGACATCAATATGTGAAACCCAGAAATCATGTTTTGATCTAAGAACAAAAATTCGACCACAAACCCAACACTGCCTGAACCACTCACTATCGAAATTAGTTCGCTGCCGACGATCCCTCACTCGAGACGCCACGTCATCCTCCCCAAAGCTTCGTCACGACCTCCAGAACCTACGGCAACACATGCGATCGTCTCAGGTTGCTTCTCGTCGTCGCGAATTCCAATAGAACAACGACGACAACCACAGAGTGTAAAACCCTACCTCAATCAATACTGGCCATCTAAATCGACCAAAAATCCCCAATGCATTTTTCTGATGATCTCCTACTTCCCCTCGACCTTCATGCTCAACTGCGACCTCTAGTTTGTCGTCTTTCGCCGTGAATTGGCCATTTTTCCCAAAACAGATAAACCAAGAAATCTCACTAATTACCCAACTAAAAATCATGATACAACCATTAAAAATCATGATTTCCTTTTTGTAATACAATTATGAAATCAAAACTAAAAATTGAAATCATAAATTTTTGACCCAAATTAACTTTTGCTGTAAATTTAAATTTCCTGAACAAATATTTCATTTTAAATACCTAAAATTGTTTTTAGAAGGAATGTTACTTGATTACAAACAACTTTTGTTTACAAATCATAAGCAAATTCGAATTCAACATGGAGTTATTGATTTTATTATGAAAATGAATCCTGTTATTATCACACAGAGTATAAGTTCTAACAACACAGGCATTTCAAAATTCATCCTTCAAACATGCATCCAATATGATTCAAGAATTTCATTAACATCATGATATTCATCACAAGAACAAGATAAAATCCAGGAATAAATCTGTTTTTAAAATTTCATTTACTCACCAGACATAGCGGAGAACAGAGAACATAAGTTTGCAGGCTCAAGAATTTATTCTGCATGTTGAATACAATCCTGCTGCTGTTGAATCTGAATTGCTTGTTGAAGTTTTACATCTTGTTGTTGATTAAACTTGCTTGTCTCTGATTTCTTGATTCCAGATTTATTTCTTCCTTTTGTTTTCAGATTTCTTTTTCTGATTTTTGATTTCCTTTTCCTTTTTTTCCATATTTTACTTCTTTCTTTTTGATCTTTGGTTTTGTATTCCTTTTCTTGAAGAGAAGAAAGAATTTTTTAGCTGAAGATTAAAACTCTTCTTTTTATTTTACAATTTGATTTTAAATTAAATTTATCAAGAGAATGACATTTGTCTCTTTAATGCTCAAATTATCTTACACATATGCTTAAATTCTTACAAATGTCCTTAATAAGCCTAATACACTTACATGTGTTATTTTTTTTATAATTTATTTAAGCCTTGCATGTAATATGTAAAAGTATGTAATTATGTAATATTTACATGGTTATAAAATGTTTTTATCTTATATAAATAAGCTTTTAGATTTTAATAAATGTAAAAGTGATTTCATGTAAACTTTTATTTATAAATAACTTATGCTTTTGATCCAATAAATACAACATTTGTTTATATGCTTGAGAAATTGATTTTAACTCTTTATATAAAAATTTTAAAACAAATTTATCTTATGTTAAAATTTTAAAATGAAAGAATATTAAAAACAAAAGAAAATGAACTTTTTAAATTTAAATCTTATTTAAAATTTAAGTTTAAAATATAATTATCTATGTTAAATAAGAGATTATTTTTGTTATTAAAATTTAAATCTCAAATATCATTTTTAAAAGTATTAAGTTAAATTTAAAATTTTCAAATTACAAACTATATATATTAAAGTTTGAAAACACTTAATTAAGTTCAAAACAGTAATTTTTCCCATTTCTAATATATATACAAATATATACATTTCAAATGGAATATATTTTAATCATTATTTTTGATAATTACTATATTAAATTTTGAAACACAAATCCAAACCTTAATATATATTCATATATATTACAATTTTAATTGTATAGATTTATTACATTAAAGACTTCCTATATATAATATATACCAATATATATACATTATATATAGAAGATATTTTGATTAACTTTTGAAAAAAATAAATCTTATCAATTTTAAATTGCTAAAATAAATATTTTCAAATTAAAATATTATTAGTTTTCAAAAGAATTAAACTTTCCAATTTTATGTTGTTAGGAAAAAGGTTAATAGATATTGTCAAATTATATATTATTAGCTTTTAAAAGAATAAACTTGTTAATTCATAATATAAATTTATCAAATCAATTTAATTATTAACAAAGATTATTAAAATGATATTGCTCAAAATTCCGGGTCGTCACATTCCTCCTCCCTTAAAAGAATTTCGTCCCCTAAATTTAAAAGCAAAGATAATTTAATAACCTAGCAAAAGTTTTTGATTTCAAACAGCAATCACACAAATAAATCATACACTATCAATCATAGCAACCAATTCAAACAAACAATTTTAATTATCTAGACAAAATTCTGGATAGAATTTCCTAATATTATCTAGAGTTTCCAAGTACCAATGTTGGAATACTTGCTCTACAGAATCTTAAGTAACTATACTACTATAACCAAGAACTCCTCTCATCCGGACCTACAAATCTGAACAAGATATCAAACTAAACTCAAGACCAGCTCAACTACCAGATCCTTCTGAACTGCCGATTCCATCACTCGATGAATCATACACATATTCCTTAGAGACACGTGAAATTCAACGAATTCCAGCTATCCGAACTGGCAATTCAATCCCGTAGATCAAAATCTAACCTCCAGAGAACACAGGAAAATCTCAAAGTACTTCCGGAGCTAGCTTTCCAATTTTACCAAATCTTATATCTCCTTTGATCGATAAAGCTAAAACAATATCCAAATTCCAACTTATCATTCCAAATCTCCTCAATTCTTAACTGCATAACTCTTCTGATGCTCCTGAGTCACCTCCATCTTTCCTGATCAGCTTAACCCTTGCTGATTGCTTCATGAAACAACTGGACCAAAATCAAACCAATTTCCAGATCCTACTCCACAAAATAGATCTCCCAAATTTTTTTTCCGAAATCCAAAACACAACTCTATTCCACAAGCATTAGTGGACTTTAGACCTATCTCACCTATCTGAAATAGCCAAAATAGTTGCACTTGACAACCTTGCTTTAAAATCCTGAAAATTTCTTCATACTTGAATTTCCGGTAGAAATCCTTTAATCCAAGAAAACTACAACTTCCGGTTGCTCCCATTCTAGAATAACTGCTATCTCGCTTCCACTGCGCAACTCTGATCTAGAGTAGATGAGAATACTGTCGAAGAACTCGAGCACAAAATTTCTCCATACACTGTTGTATCCGACTCATAAAATCTTAGTGACCATTCCACTCGGTCAAAACATCCAGGCAAAATCTTAACTAGAAAACTAGATGATCAATCCCTCCTCAAAAATCCTGAGCTGCCTCACCAAACTCTTCTTGCTCTAAGAGTCTTTCTTTACATGGTTGAACCATCAGTATTGCTTCGAGAATCCAAGTCGATAAGAAAACTCAATCTCCAATTTGGGTAAACTTCTGATTTCCTCGAAAACCTCTGGATAATTTCTGACTACTTTAATAGCTTTTACCTCCACTTGAGGTGCCTCAATATCAAACAAAAGAATACTCAAAGATTTCCCAAACTAATAGCAAGTCACTTTTGCGATCTTACTCAGTTCAGATTCCATAGAACTATCTTTACCATCTAGAACAGCTTTCCTAATCGAGATCAATCTTTCCCGAATGGCTTTTCTACTAGAAAAACTGATAGATCACTTCCAACAAATATCCTGCTCTGCTGGGCCTCCCGAAGAAAAGGATAAGCCTTCACTATCTGCTCAGTAGTAGAATCCCAAGGATTTCTGAATCATCGAAGAAACGAGTCCATGCTGCTGCTTCCAAACTTTACTTACTGATACTGCTAAGCCAAAAGATCTTCCTTAACCCAAGCTTCTTGAAACACAAAACTATCACCCAATTCCACTAAAGATCCTTGAGACAGGTAAACATCTCCTCAAGAATCTCGGCTTCAAACCAAACACCAACCACCTGTTCTTCTTAAGGAAAAACAATGAGACCATGTCCGAAATAAGGTAACTCATCAACCTTAGTCTCATACTTCAATATAGATAAGACACCCTTACTTGAGATCCAGAAGATTCCTAAACATCCGAATCTTCCCTGCAGTAGGCATCACTTTTCCTTCAATACCATCTAAATCTGGTTCTAAAAGAAACATTTTCAGAACCATCTATGGATACTGCATCTCATCCAACAGCTATTCCTTCCTAAAGTCGCCAAGATACCATCACCTGCTTCTGCTCAGCTGACAGATTCAACTCTTAGAAATCCCGTTCACTCGAGAGCAAATCAACCTCACACTTCAAGAAAATACACTAATCCTTGGAAAGACTTTCTCTGGAATCAATGAAATCCTTTCACCAATCTACAAAGCTTATTTGAGACAGTATTAGATCTACAATCTCGACAGATACACCTCCAACCACATCATATGAGTCTCTTCCATTAGTGGTAGTTGTGTTACACACACTCCTACCTTATCTACCTCTATAACCTATGTTGGAAAATCCGATCAGATAACCCAACAGATTAGGTAGATATATAAATATATCTATATATAAAAATCGTAAGTACGCTCTCTCAAGAAAGAAGTCACTTCAAAACCTAGGTATTCACTCAACCTAGCGCTCTGATACCAGCTGTAGCGACCTGACTTTCTATCACCAGAAAGACGCATCACTATTTAAGAAAGAAAGGGATAGAAGAAGAAAAGAAAGAGAAGAAAGAAAAACAACACATCAGAATCTCACAGCGGAACAAATGAAATATAATATATAACATATATATATAGTATCATATACATCAGAGTACACAACTATACATCTCAATTTAGATAGTTATAACATTTCTGTCTAATGTACAATACAAGAACATCCATACAGAATAACATCACAGCGGAAACTCTATCTATATATCTACACGTTGAAGCCTCCTGCACCAAAGCTCCTCCATAATTCGTCAAGGATAACCTGAATCACTTGACTACTCATACATAATATGAGTACCCAAGAGTTTAATAAAACAGAAAATAAACACTCAGGTCAGACAGGGGTCTGGCGTGAGTAAACGGTTTAGAATTGATTAACTTTAGAAAATCCTTTGAAAAGAAAAGGTATCACGTAAGAATTCCCACATATAAACATGGAAAAGTTTTTACCTTACGCTAACCAAAAAATTTGATAGGAAATCCAGTGATATTATAGTAGTGTCTAGGGTTTTCAAGTAAATATGAAATAGCCGAAATTGTTACATTATTAAATTCCAGCTACTAGCCACAAAAGTGGGTAATACAAACAAAACCGTAGGGGCACGTAAGAAGAATGGGTTTCCAACAATGGCAGGGCGACTGGGGTACCGCCCGTCACAGTACGTGGCCTAGATCACCGTACCAAGGAGCCACCCTAACTCCCCTGCAACACAAGGCCAGAACCATTCCTTACTGAACAGTCCCGAACAAGACAACCCCGCAGTTGGTTGCAGATCCGACTGCCCACACACACGAAATAAAAAGGGACATTTAGACAGGGGTAAATCTCGTCCTACTTGGGCATGACCCACTTAACCTTGCCGCACCTCCCCAGTTTTAGCCATTCCCAGTTGATGAGGCTTGAGGCTGCGATAACCTTCATAAGACACTTCTATCTTAGAATGCTCATCGTCCACCTGATGATGTTCTGAAAGCATTCAATCCGTACAAGTTCGTTCCGGGTTCGAACGGAACCGAAGGCACTATCTCGTTACAGTCATGTTGGAATCACCCTTAGAGTTAACAACAATAGCCCTTGCACTCTGAATCTTCATCTCGAAACTGAAAGTACTACTTTCGTTAAACTCATTCTATAATCACCCTCGGAGTTATAACGATACATAGTTCTTATACTTTGAGTCTTCACTTCACTTCACTTGGATTTACGACCTAACGTTAATTTGGATCGATGTGGTTTTCGGATATAAAACCCGATCCCGGTCTCATCGAATCCAAAACGCCATTTTAATGTCCAAGTTGTACTTAAGGGTTTAAACAGTAGATATTCAGAATATCACTTACATAAATGGATGATTCATAACACACAGATAGATAATCCACTATTATCAAATTCAACCACACATATCACAAAGCAGCATATATATCACATTCAAATCATCACATATCAACTAATGACATACAATATCATCCAATATCATTAACTCATTCAATGATATTTAACATCCAACCATCAATCATCCATAAACAAGTTTTGACTACTCTTAATTAATTTAATAAATCTTTAATTAAATTAATTCCTTACTTAATCACTTGGATTATCATCAATCCAACTTACTTATTCATTAATTAATTACAAATCACTTAATTATCCACTTCATGTAACCTCCCTTGAATGATTATCTCTTAATTACTTTAAGTAATTATTCCTTAATTACAATATTAATTAATCATCTTGATTAATTACTTCCTAATTATACCAAGTAATTATCTTAATTACCCTTTTAAATTAATCACACTTGATTAATTATTCTTTAATTATTCTTTAATTATTCTGATAATTATTTCTTAATTATCCTTTAATCACACCTGATTAATCACCTTTTAATTAATCACACTTGATTAATTACTTTTTAATCAAACATTCTTGATTAATTTCTTTTAATTAATCACATTTAATTAATTACTTTTTAATTACATTTAGTAATTAAAACTTAATTATAGATTAATTACACTTTAATTATTAATTAATAGTTATTTATTTATTTCCATTAATTAATGATTACTTCCATTAATTAAATTTCTTTTTAATTAATTACTTTAACAAGTAATTAATCACATTATTAAATTCTCTTAATCCTTTTTATTAATTATCCATTAATTAAATAATTTAAACCTTTAATTGATTATATTAGTTAATTCTTTAATTAATAACACAAGTGATTAACCCTTAATTACTTCCACCTAATTACTTTCTCAAAGTAATTAACCTCTAATTACTTTGTTAAATAATTTCTCTTTATTTAATTACCTCTAGTAATTAATTACTTAATTACTTCACCAAGTAATTTTACCAAATTAAATCATAAGTGATTATCTTTAATTAAACACTAATTAATTACTTAATTAATTATTTAATTAATCATTTAAATTTAATTAAATGATTCTTTAACTTCTTATATTATAAAGATCCTTAATTAAGAAAATCATTATCTTAATTAAATTATTATATTAACAGATAACTTTTTAATTATTAATAATAATTAAATTATCTTAATTATCATCATATATTTGTTTATTTTTAAATTAACCACACTTTTAATTACTCAAGATTAATCTTTATTATAATTGATTACTAAATCGTAATCATTAAACCTTATTTAAAATTAAAATAAAATATATTAGAAATCAATTATAATTAAAATAATTTAAAACATTCAAATTAAAATTTTAAATCTTTAAAACTTCCCATGTTATTTAAATAAATTTAATACAAATCTCATTTTTGAAAATTTACTTATTTATTTTAAAAACTTTTATATTTCAATATATAATAAAACTTATTTAAAATTTAACTTTGAAACAAATTAGTTTATAAGTGAAAACTTGTTATACTTTAAAACTTTAATCATTTATGAAATCAATTTTATTTGTTTAAATTTTTTTAAAAACATTTGCTGTTAAACTTTAAAACTTAAACAACACCAAAACCACACAACCCAACATACTCGAGCAATCTACCCGATCTCTCCGATGCTAACACGAGACACTTCCCACCTTCTTCTGCTTCGAGTAAAACTCATGCATACTCGACACAAAACCCGAGCCACTCGATCCTTCCCCAAAATCAAACTGCAGTTGCACGAAACCGTGCACGATAACGTGCAACACCTCCCAGGCCAACGACGAACCATGCTCCGGCCTCCGTTACGTCGCACTCGACGACGACATCAATATGCGAAACCTAGAAATCATGTTTTGAACGAAGATCAAAAATCCGACCATAAACCCAACACCGCCTGAACCACTCACCATGGAAATCAGTTCGCCGCCGACGATCCCTCACTCAAGACGCCACACCATCCTCCCTAAAGCTTCGTCACGACCTCTAGAACCTACGGCAATACATGCGATCGTCTCGGTTGCTTCTCGTCGCCGTGAATTCCAATGGAACAAAGACAACATCCACAGAGTGTAAAACCATAGCTCGATCAATACTGGCCATCTAAATCAGCTAAAAATCCCCAATGCATTTTTCTGATGATCTCCTACATCCCCTCGACCTTCATGCTCTACCGCGACCTCTAATTTGTCGTCTTTCGCCGTGAATTGGCCATTTTTTCCAAAACAGATAAACCAAGAAATCTCACTAATTACCCAACTAAAAATCATGATACAACCATTAAAAATCATGATTTCCTTTTTGTAATTCAATTATGAAATCAAAACTAAAAATTGAAATCATAAATTTTTGACCCAAATTAACTTTTGCTGTAAATTTAAATTTCCTGAACAGATGTTTCATTTTAAATACCTAAAATTATTTTTAAAAGGAATGTTACTTGATTACAAACAACTTTTGTTTACAAATCATAAGCAAATTCGAATTCAACATGGAGTTATTGATTTTATTATGAAAATGAATCCTGTTATTATCACACAGAGTATAAGTTCTAACAACACAGGCATTTCAAAATTCATCATTCAATCATGCATCCCATATAATTCAAGTATTTCATTAACATCATAATATTCATCACAAGAACAAGATAAAATCCAAGATTAAAACTGTTTTTAAAATTTCATTTACTCACCAGACATAGCGGAGAACAGAGAACATAAGTTTGCAGGCTCAAGAATTTATTCTGCATGTTGAATACAATCCTGCTGCTGTTGAATCTGAATTGCTTGTTGAAGTTTTACATCTTGTTGTTGATTAAACTTGCTTGTCTCTGATTTCTTGATTCCAGATTTATTTCTTCCTTTTGTTTTCAGATTTCTTTTTCTGATTTTTGATTTCCTTTTCCTTTTTTTCCATATTTTACTTCTTTCTTTTTGATCTTTGGTTTTGTATTCCTTTTCTTGAAGAGAAGAAAGAATTTTTTAGCTGAAGATTAAAACTCTTCTTTTTATTTTACAATTTGATTTTAAATTAAATTTATCAAGAGAATGACATTTGTCTCTTTAATGCTCAAATTATCTTACACATATGCTTAAATTCTTACAAATGTCCTTAATAAGCCTAATACACTTACATGTGTTATTTTTTTTATAATTTATTTAAGCCTTGCATGTAATATGTAAAAGTATGTAATTATGTAATATTTACATGGTTATAAAATGTTTTTATCTTATATAAATAAGCTTTTAGATTTTAATAAATGTAAAAGTGATTTCATGTAAACTTTTATTTATAAATAACTTATGCTTTTGATCCAATAAATACAACATTTGTTTATATGCTTGAGAAATTGATTTTAACTCTTTATATAAAAAATTTAAAACAAATTTATCTTATGTTAAAATTTTAAAATGAAAGAATATTAAAAACAAAAGAAAATAAACTTTTTAAATTTAAATCTTATTTAAAATTTAAGTTTAAAATATAATTATCTATGTTAAATAAGAGATTATTTTTGTTATTAAAATTTAAATCTCAAATATCATTTTTAAAAGTATTAAGTCAAATTTAAAATTTCCAAATTACAAACTATATATATTAAAGTTTGAAAGCACTTAATTAAGTTCAAAACAATAATTTTTCCCATTTCTAATATATATACATTTCAAATGGAATATATTTTAATCATTAGTTTTGATAATTACTATATTAAATTTTGAAACACAAATCCAAACCTTAATATATATTCATATATATTACAATTTTAAATGTATAGCTTTATTACATTAAAGGCTTCCTATATATAATATATACCTATATATATACATTATAAATAGAAGATATTTTGATTAACTTTTGAAAAAATAAATCTTATCAATTTTAAATTGCTAAAATAAACATTTCCAAATTAAAATATTATTAGTTTTCAAAAGAATTAAACTTGCCAATTTTATATTGTTAGGAAAAATGTTAATAGATATTATCAAACTATATATTATTAGCTTTTAAAAGAATAAACTTGTCAATTCATAATATAAAATTATCAAATCAATTTAATTATTAACAAAGATTATTAAATTGATATTGCTCAAAATTCCAGGTCGTCACATTAGGCAGAGGCATGTCGACATGCACCATCCCCCATGTCGACATACAACGGCCAGAAACTAGTTACATTTTCAAATTTTAATTTCATTTAACTAACTTATGTCTATTCATTTCAGACCACTTTCTATCCCTATTTATATCTGTTTCTTCTAGAATAAATTGTCTAACTTCATCTCTAATCACTCTTTTTCATAATTCTTTCTATTTCTTGAATTATGGCTTCTCCGATTAAGAATCTAAGCGATAATCTTGAAGAACCTCTCACTTCCTTCAAGAATATTCTTACATTCATACTTCTAATCGGCATCACTTAGAATTAAGTCAAATATAGTTATCAAGGAGCAAGAGAGATATTTCGACGCCCTTCGTTGGATGATCTCAGCCCATAACAAGGACGATCTCGAAGGAATTCCACCAGTCACTCTCAACAAAGATAAAGAAGAATGGGATGCCCTTAAAGCAGACCCTATCTTTGCAGAAGATGGACGGGTGGAAGTACCAAGAAATGCCTAGTTATTCTGTATGATATTTGTTTGATTTGATTGGTGTGTTTTAAACTTGATTAACTTAACTTATTTGATATGGTTTGTATATATGTTTAAATAACTACTGTAAATATATGATTGGATGATTATTGGTTTACTTCTGGGTTACACTTATGATCACATTTCACATTTATGATCACACTTAGCACTTATTATACTTATATGTGGATTACTCTATTTTATTATGGTTGATTATCCTCTAACGAGTTTAGGGAATTTATTAGTTAAAAGTTTTTTGTTGATGACAAATGGAGAGAAGTTATAAAATAGTAGTTGGCATGGAGTAAGGGGGAGTCTTGGAGTAAAGGGGAGTCATGGAGAAAGGAGGAGTTATGATAGGAGTTATGGTAAAGTAAGTATATTTTATAAATATAGGTTGTCATCATCAAAAAGGGTGAGATTGTTAGGAACTGAGATGTTGGTTTCGATGAAAACAACCCTTTTAACTTAATATATACTAACATTATTATCTAGATATATATATATATATATATATATATATATATATATATGCAGGATATATAGATATGCAGGTATTGATTACTGAATACTGATCAGTATAAAGACTCAAGACTCAAGATTGAAAACTCTTGAGTATTAAGATCAAGATTTCAAGATATGTGTCTAGTTTTTGTTAAAACTTCATAATAGCATGGAAATCTTCATTTCTAATTTCATTTGGGATGGAATCCATTTCTACCTTCTTAGTGGCTTACAAACCCACAATAAGTATCTTACAAACCTACGACAAGTGGTTTAAAAACCCACGAACATCCTGGTTTTGTACAAGTTATCGATTCCCGATGAGATGAGATATTTTGTAGGAAGAAGCTTGCAAAACTAGTTCAAAATGGTTTTTCAAAACGATTTTCAAAACTGCTTTCCAAAATATTTTAGCCTTAAAATTATCTTTTCAAATGATTTTCAAAAAGATGTTTTAGCATTAAAATATTCTTTGTTTTTATGTTTTAAAACATAGTAAAATTAGTTTATTTTACTCCAGAGTCATTTCATTTTGTTTTCATTTCAATATCATTTTCAAAACAAATGTTATACTAATTTTAACAAGTGGATGTCGACATCATGGGATGCCCCATGTCGACATGGTGGCCGTTGATTTCAAAAGTCTCAATTTTTAGAAGAAGTGTCTATTCGTTTAAATCTCTTCATGAATGGTTATGACAGTTGGTACTCTATAAATAGCCTTCTCAAACGAATTTTAGACATACAATTCTCATATTTTCTTCACTTCTTCTTCTCCACAAATCAATGTTCTATAATTATCATATTTTCAAGATTGCCGAAATTCTGCCAAATTCTCAAGTGAATCAAATTATAATTTCATTCTTGTTTGATTCTCTGTTCTCTCTCGAAGATCAAAGTGCTATTCAGAGTTATAGGATCAATTTGTAATCAAAAGTTTATCGAGTCTCTCTATAAGGTATGGTTATGCCTGGAAATCAATTGGGTAATCTTGTGGCATGTAAATCAAGAGAGTTTGCCCCAGACTTTTGAGACAGGAGGGTAGCTCAAGGCCTTTATAAATTGAGGAGTGTAATATCGACACTGGTTTAATAAAAATCTGTATGAGGTGGTTTGCCTTGGTACAGGACTGGATGTAAGGTAACTCCGAACCAGTATAAAATCCGGCGTGTTCTTTCCTTTTACTGGTTCTAATTTACTTTATGCTTCTGTGTTTGATTCTGTGATTGTTCTGTGATTAAGTTCTGTATTTGTTTGTGTTATAATTTCAATTTAGTTCATATAAGTCTTAGAATTCATTAAACACTATTCACCCCCCTCTAGTGTTAAATTAGCCTTAAGATACTTAATTCGCTCCCTTTCAGAAAGCTTAGAATTTAAGCTTAGGAATAAGTTAAAATATATCAGTTATATGGTAAGTATGAAAAATATGGTCCAATCGGTGCGTAGAAAAATTCAACTTTTCTTCTTATAAGTTAAAATATAAATATTTTATGGATAAGTAAAAATTTTCGGTCCAATCAAAGTGTAGACAAATTCTTCTTTTCTTCTTATAAGTTAAAATATAATTATTATATGAATAAGTATAAAAGTGTGGTCCGATCAGAGAGTGGATTAAAATTTTCTTCTTATAAGTTTAAATATAATATTATGTGGATAAGTATAAAATAATGGTCCAATCAGAGAGTAGGAACATTCAACTTTTCTTCTTATAAGTTTAAATATAATATTATATGGAATTGGAAAAATTATATAAATTAAGTCAAAAATACTACACTAAAAATTGGGTCACTGAATTCTTTTCCCTTAAAAGAAATTCATCCTGAAATTCTGTGGAGCGAAAAAATAATAACAAAAGTCGATACTTGGCAAAAGTTAAACACATCAAAAATAATATCACCCATAACCCCGGTTGGAGGTATGGTGCCTTATCCTATCAATTTTTATTAATTAAATTAAGATGGTGTCATTTAAAATTCCTTTGTTGATTTGCTAACCCTAGGTGAAATTTTACTTAGGCACTTAACCTAAGCTCTGATACCAAATGTAACGACCCGGGTATTCAGACTATTTGGATTCACAACTTTACCTTTGAACCGGTATTAATCCTCGATCCTCTAGGGCAGACTCCGATCAGGCTTTCAGATCAGAATTGTAGTTATCCTGGCATAGGTCTCAACTATGATAGAAAAATCAATTATCCAACCACAAACCCTCATCAATGTTCATTCTCAAGAGTCGAATGATAAATCCTTTTTCAGACGGGTTACACATCTCAAAGTTCCGCACCCAAATCATAGATCAGAATCATGCGATGAAATGATCTACTTACAACATATATACTTATTAATATTCAAAAATCTTTACGAAAACATTCTATAAAATTTCCATCTTTTATTTTAACACTTTGATAATCATTTCAAAATATTGGCCCCAGGATATTTCTATCTCCGTTTCAAAAGTAACCAATTATCCTTTACTTGGAATAATACTATTATAATTTTATTTCAAACTTCTTTTGAAATCTCTTTGTCAATGAATCCAATTTTAATTTTCAAAATTTGTTTCATAAATTTTTATCTTACAAAGAAAATTCGCCTTTTAAGATTTGTTTCCTTTATCAAGAATTCTTAAAATTTTCTTAAGTGACTTGTACAATTGAAAGTGAATGAAGTTAAAATGAAAGATCATAGTTATATTATACATCTTTATATCTTACATCCATCCTTTATACCGCATTTGGTCATCCTCAAGTAATCTCACTCCTACTTATGTACATTATTGATGTTCTTAATAGAGATACAATTATATGACCAACCACAACATCACCTACCAAAAGTTGTACTTATAAACTACTATTTAATATCTAGTATTAAATAGACATGATGAACCTCCAATCCAACTCTCAATCACCATTCTGAATCCATTGCTGATGGTGCATTTCAATATCCAAACCCTAACGAAACTTCCCCTACATCCTTATCCTCACTCTCTTGTTCGTTGTCGGCTTCGTTTCCATCTTCATTTTCCAATACGATAGCCAAAGCTGATTCCATGGAACATTCCCATATCCGACTAGCACTTCCTACAACATTTATTCTTCCTCCAATTCCTCCAATCCTTATATTCCCATCTCCCCAGGATTCTCAAATTCCTCCTCAGCTTCCACTTCATCATCTTCCATATTATCCCACTGAATGTATGAAGTTGATGACTTCTCACACTAAACAACATGATACCCATCCATCAACTATATGATATTGCTGCCACACTACCGTGGTTTGATTCATTCGATACTATATCATTTGGGCCTCCTCTGTTTCAGACTCCTCCTCCATGGGTTCTTCTTTAGGTTCGACTTTCGAACCGATAGGGTCAGTGATCCCCCTTCCATTTGAGGTTGGTGTGGTCTAGCGTCACTAGCTATTAGGACCAGTTCTAGACTTAGGAGAGGCATAAGCATTCTCGCCATCTCGTAGCCATCTCTGTCTCTATGAGGTATGCGGATCTTACTTCTCTTCTATGGGCTCTTTTTCATACTTGAAAATAATAATTAGATAATATTCTTACCCCAATTTCCTCTTGAGGTTACCCCTTTTGAATACTTACTTCCGTATAGATTCTACAAATATAAACACAATACTTAAAAGAAGTAATAAAGTATTCATCCTAACTTAACAAGTATACCACTTTTTAAATCAAGGTTTGATCAATACTTAGGACACAAATCGAGATTTTTTTTGAATTATTTTATCTCTTTCCAAAAATCCTTTTTATTCTTTTAAAATATTTTCCAAACATTATTGTCATCGACTTTCAAAATCCTTTCTTAAAATAAAATTCAGATAAAAATTCTGATTATCTAAATATTAGGTTTTCCTCCCTATTCTTATTCCTCTCAATACCATCATTAAACATCTTATAGTCAAATTGTGAGTTTGTAATCACTAGATGTTTATTCTTTAACTAACTTGTTTTAAAACAGTTACCCAATTTATGACTTTAATAGCATAACTGACTATATTTTCTAAACTATATTCTTTATATTTAAAATATGACCTTCGACGAAAAAATTTCATTCACCAATTTTCAAAACAAATCATATATATCAATAACAAATGCATGGTTTTATATAATACTCTCAAACTCATTCTAGGGTGTCACTTGCCCTATACTATTGGTTACTCGTCCTAGGGTATTATTAACCCTATCTCTAATAAGGCTTTACCCCCATAAAGCTCAAGTGTTTGGTCAACCTAAGTACTGATACCAACTATGATGAACCACCCTTTCGACCTTTAGAAATGACACCAATACATCCTCCCTATTCACATGCAACAAAACCAAGTGCTGGAAGGCCGAATAATAAAGGGTCAAAGGAAAATAAAGATAGAATAGATTCTTACATGAATGGAATAACATATGTTATTTCAATATATATATATATATATATATCTTATATTGAAAATTTTAAATACATTTATCACAGTCTGTCCCATAAATCTATCTAGACTGTTATAAATCTTTGTCTTTATAAATGTTGGATACAATCAGTAAACTAATGTAGCGGGAATGGATATAGAGAATTATCTACTAGAATATCTTCAGCTCTAGACTTCAAGCTCCATTACAATGCTCTAAGTTAAACTTGACTACTTGGCTTCCCGATAAAAAGGGCACCCAGCGTTTAAGGGAAAAGAAAATAAACTCCGAGCTAGTCAATCATCAGACCGATTTGAGAAACTCGAAATATGGATGTTTGAAAACAAAGGGTATCTTATAAGACCATGCCACACATAAACATAAAACCATGTTTTTAACTAATGATAACCAAAACATTTGCTATGCAAAATTAAGGATATTATCTTTAATGATATTCTTTGAAAATCCTTTCAAAGAACATATTAATCAAAGTTGCAATTGTTAAACTTGTTAAATTCGAAAGCATAATAGGTTTATAATTAAAACCGTAAAGGCTCAAATAGAGGAATGCATTCCATATAATGATAAGGTAGGGGACTACCTTTTGACAATACATTTATAGTGGGACGTACCTGAGGCTCCAACCTCTATCAACACACAATCGGCCTACCTTCACTAAAGATAGTACCGTATATGACAACACCTCGGTCGTTCCCAATCTATCCAAGAGGTCTCATATCATACACATCATAACCGATATGTAAACGGTGATTTAGAAAGGTGGTGAACATATCCTAATAGGAGCATCCCACTTAGCCTTGTCGCGTCTACCATATTATTGCCATTACCAGGTGATGAGGCTCGAGATAACGATTACCTTTCTTATAGTACACACTTCACTTGAATGCCAGATTGCCAATTCCATCACACTATTGATTTCCAAAAATGTACAACCTTTGAGCATGTATGTCTCAGAGAAGGGTGTTACATATTGGAGAGTTACCTACTACACCACCAAACAGATGCACATTTGTAAAAATCAATGTACGTGCATTTCAGAAATGCAATGTTAGACATTCATCCATACAAGTTATCCAGGAATATGGCAAACCAAAGGAACTCTCCTAATATATCCTGTCGGGAATTACCTCTAAGATCTATAGCGAGTAACCCTTGCATCGAAGATCAAATGAAGATACTACTTAGGAAATTTCCCACAAGGGACAGTGACAAATAGCCCTTTATTCCATTTACTATCATTACATGTCTTAACCTTTGAACACATATATTGGTTTGTAATGGTTTTCGGATAAGGATCACCCAAATCCGACACTGGTTCCTTCAAACCAATTACCGACAAAAAGATGTTAAGTTTGAGGGTGATTATCATTTCATGCATTAATATCTTTTATCAAATAAAATATCTCTTTTAGAGATACAAATATTTAAATCAATTCTTTTCTAGTATACATGAAGCCATTAAACCACTCTTTAACTTTGAAAACACCAAATCAAAATCATTTCTCATATATCACATTGCTAAACCTTATAGAGTAAAAATGGTCAATGGAAATTATACTAATTCTACTCAACATTAACATCCATATTCAACCTTTACTATCCAACGAATAATGGTGAAATCACCATTTAAATTCACATAGATAATATGGGTTCCCTCCTTAGAATTTAATACCAAATGTAAGAAGATTATTTTTATAAAACCCAAGTTGTATTAAATCTGGGAAAAATTAGATCTTTTATACTTGCCTCATTTCTGAAATGTTGACCTTATCTATTCCTCGCACAAGAAAGATGCCAAATGAGCCAGGGCATTGGTTGCTCCTGAACATCTCCTTAGTTTGAGGACCTCATATGCGGATCTCATGAATAAAAAATCTAGTATACTCATCGGCTTTTATATCCAAGATTAAATCACTTGATAATAACAGCTTTTCTTTAAATTATTTATTTAAATTTTTTAAAAATAATTATAAAACCTCCAAATCATCTTTAAAATACTTAATTATTTATATAAAAACCATTATAAAAGATTTGGGAAAGAATACTTAAGTTTAAAGCCATATTTTAAAAGTTATTAAAGTGCTGCGTAAAGTGCTACGGATAGTGCTTTTAAGGCTTATTTGATCACAAAATATCATTTAGAAATTCATTTTTATAACTCAAATCTCTTTTAAAATATTTTGTAATATTTATGAAATTTATTCCATATTTTTAAAGAATTAAAAATATCATTAATCTATCTGTAACAATCCTAGATTTTTTTTGCATATAATTTAAATTTGACTTTATTTTATTTTAAAATTATTTTAAACTTATTTTGTTTCAAACATTTCATTTTTAAATTTAAATTTTGATTATTTTATGAATTATAATTTCAAACTGGTATAAATTGAATATTTTCCTGAAAAATGGATTTGTGGTCAAAACTGGTCAAACTTTGACTTTTAAATTTTAAATTTAAATATTTGAATTCTTGAATTTTATCTTTTATTTATGAAGATAGATTTAATACCATGAATACTCTTTTTGTTTCGGTGAAATTGGATTTAAATTGTGAAAGTTATACCCTTTACAATATTGTGTGTATATAGGGTTATTTAACAATATTCTTTGTTTTAATTTATATAAATGATATTTTTACTTGATATATCTTATTCTAATTTGTATATTTATGTTTTATTATGTATATTTTGACTTTTAAATATTTTTAAAGTGATGTTTGAATTTTTCCAAAGCATATTGAATTTATTTCCAAAGTTTAAAGCCTAGTTTCCATTTTTGTGCTATTTTCTTTATTTAAACTATATTTAATTAAAATTTATTTAATCACTTTTGTGAATGCATTTTATTTTGTGTTCTTATCTTTTTTTATAAATATTTTCCAAGTATTTAAAATTTTTCCAAAGCTCATTGAATTTGTTTTAAATTTTAAAGCCTAGTTTGCACTTTTAAGCCATTTTCTTAATTTAAATTCTATTTAATAAAAATTTAATTATTTATTTTATATATTTATTTTTATTTCTGAATTTTTATCTTTATTTCTCAGTTTTATATGTATTTATAAATTTCAAATATATATAAAATAAATTCGAAGAGTTTTGTGACTCTTTAGCTGCTTGTGACTCTTTGCTTTCCACCTCTTCATTTTCAACCTCTTGTATTCATTTTCTTTAGCCAACCTTAACTTTTTTTTCAGCCTCTTATTTTTCTTTTCATTCCTGTATACAAACTCTTCTTAATCACAAAAATCATGGCCTCCATTCCATAAGCCAAGAGTTGGCAATCTTCTTCTTCTTTCTACTCATTTTCTTCTTGTTTTCTTATGATTTTGCTCTTGCTTTCTTCACCTTCTAGGCTAAGCTCCTTCCATCTCCTCCACCTTGGCCTCCTCCACCACCACCACATCTGGTCAACACCTCCTCCAGCCCAGGCCCAAGCCATGGCCGTTCCCCTTTGACGAAGTAGACCCACCAAAATATGAGCATACACCACATACACTTGCTTAGCCGACCACTACCTTGCTTCCATCACCTCCTACACCACTTTGGCCGACCATACACCACCACCACCAGCAAATTCCTGACCTGCAACCACGCCCTCTTCCAGCCCACTACAGACCTGGCCGTGCCCATGATGCTTGTGGCCGTGACCTTTGTTGCATAGAAAACCATTGTTGCTTTGCCTTGTGTAGTTGTGTTCATGCTCATATCTCTCTACCATACTTTACCTCATCCTTTTCCCATGCTAGGCCGACCTTTAGGAACCCAAACCAGATCCAAACCATGCCTTTAGCCATGCCATTTCAGATCTGGAGCTGAAGCATAGGTGGTAGAAAGCAAGTGCATACACTTTGGATTTGTTTATGCATCCAATTCTATCATTGTTTAATGGTATTTTGTGTTGAAAGTTATGTGTTGTTATATTTTCTTGTTTGAATGTGTTCAAGGCAATTTATCTTTGGCTCTCTCAAACTTGAATCATTGTCATGCCACAGTGCTTTTGAAGATCTCAGTTTGTGCATTCGATTGTTGCCTCCAGCTTATACTGGTGAGTTATTCTCACCAGACAATTTTGTACTTATATAACTAGTAAATCGATCACCTGTGAATCTGTAAATGCATCACCATATTATATCTGCTATATTATGATCATATGAAGTTCACCATGCTTAAACACCTGTTATATCATATGTTGCTATTATATCATGCTGTTCTATTAATTTTATCAGTTTATCACACTGCAAGTTCCCTTTAGATTAGAATCACTATGGGTTGAAATGATACATACCCGAACAGACTTTAGAATAAGGAAAATCATTATGGGCTGAAATGATAGGCCTGAGCAATTTTCAATTTATTTTATTTACTTGGAACTGCGGGTTTGAAATGATAAAACCCGGGTTTCGCTTTGTAAATTATGGGTTGAAATGATATATTACCGTATCACTTTACCTAGCGTAGAAAGTTATATACACAGACCTGTAGCAAAAATATGTTTTCCAAAATTTTTAAAATATTTTAGAAATGTAAATATTACTATATTTTTATTTAAACTTAATTAAAAATGATTTTTGTAAAGTATTATTGATTTTCTGGAAATTTATAAGTTCAATAAATTATGGAAAGGTTAGAAAATTTGAATGTAAGTTATTTTGGAAAATTTGATTTAGTTATAATTGGAAATTAAATTAAATATGAAATTATGATAAATTTGTGATAATTTGAATTTAAAATGAATTTAAAGTGATTTTATAATATATTAATGATTTTTGAATAAAGTTAAAATATGGAATGAATGATTATTTAAGTTGAAATTTTGAAATATAACCAAAATGGGAATTTGTGAGTTTGGCTTAAAAGTGAATTTTAAGTTAAGTAATTAAAATTGAAATTAAGTCATATTTTGAAATTTTAAACTTCAGTGTTAAGTTGAAATTTAATTCAATGAATTTAAAATTGAATGCTGAAATTTAATAAGTGAATTATTATTAAATCTTGATTTTTGAATGGAAATTTAACTTTATAAAATCAAGAACTTAAGGAAAATTAAATGATGTTTATAAATGTGAAAATGTACGATTTTATAAGTTTAAAATGTTTTAAATAGAATTATAATTGGTTGTGAAATTGTATTGAATATTTGAAGTTAATTAACTGCATTTTTGAAATGCTATTAATTGTAATGTAAATGATATTACATCATTTGTAAATGCTTTAGTTGATGATAATGAACTAAAAAGATAAATTGAATTAAAGGCTATTGTAGCATTTTTTGTAAGTGCTATAATTATTGAATTTAACTAAGTTTATTTGAAATTTAAGTAAACCCTATTACAGCATTTTAAAATGCTGTATTTTGTTAAATTGAACTGTTTTGAATGTAACTTTCCGTAGCGTTTTCTAAATGACGCGAAAAGTGAATTTTCACTGTTTTGATAAACTTAAGTGAATAAATGAACTTTGAAAGTTGAAAATTTTGGAATTTTAATAATTTAATTATTAAATGTAATAACTTCATTTTTGATTTAAATGAAGTAATTTGATTTGAAATATAAACTGTTTTGAAATGTGAATTGAAATGGGATTTTAAATTGAATAAAATGAATATGGTTTTGAAATGAAATTTGAAAGATATGATATTTTGATATATTGAAATGGTTTGGAAATGATTAGATCTTTATTTTGATATATTGATATCACAGCGCTTTGTAAGTACTGTGGTTAATACAAATGAACTATGTATAAATTATAACTAAGTGGTATTACAGCACTTGGTAAGTGCTGTGATTACAGAAAGATAATTAAAATCTGAAACTAAATAAAGGGCTACAGTAGCACTTGATAAGTGTTGCGATAGGATGAAATCAATGTTTGAGGTTTTGATTTAAATAAATAAGCTCAGAATTTGTCTAAAATTTTAAGAACTAAATATTTGATTGTAATTATAATGATTTCACTTTTAAATGGTTTAAATGAAATATTTTGATTTAAATATAAAACTATTTAAAAGGTGATTTGAAATGATAATAAATGAATGATATCTTTGAATTAAAAATGATAATAAATGAATGATATCATTGAATTAAAAAAGATAATAAATGAATGATATCTTTGACTTAAAAAGGATATTTAAATGTATATATTTGGATTTGAATTCAAATAATGATTTGAAATGAATTTTGAAAGATGATATTTTGATATTTTGAAATGGTTTGGAAATGATTAGATCTTTATTTTGATAAAGATTTGAATTTGAATTGATACTTTATTTTGTAGTATAAAGTACGATTTTTAAATTATAACTACGGGTTATAATAACGATTGGTTGTTAAAGAGGCCGGGATCGGATATGGACATACTCTCTGTCGATACCGAAAACCACTTTGACAACTATGTACGTGGTGGAGTTTCCAGAATGAAGTAGGATGGTGGCGACGTTCTTGGGGTATATTACGTGGACCCGACTCCCCTGAGTTGGCTTAAGGTGGCTAAAACAGGAGCGATCTCGGGCCAAAAGGGGTAGCTCCTCTGGTCGGACACATTCCTTCGATACTATACTCTTACTTGTGATTGATTAGATGGCATCCTCCGATTTTGATATGGGAGTGTGTTCCGAGGTGGGCGTATGTGGCTGCTGCGTTACCACCAGCCTGTGTGCGTAATTGGTATATCTACCATGGCATTGTCTTGTGTGCTGTGTCACCTACCATACCAATCCTTTACTACGAGTTTGTTTTTCTCCCGTAGACCATGGAATATTTAGGGTAGTCTCCCGACCTGGAGATATGCTCATACTGGATGGACTACTGGGACTATTATTTGTGAAGGGTGATATGGGTAGCACGGAATGCTATTTAAAAGTAAGTTTATTTTACTGTAGACATTATTATAATAGCGCAATATTACTATATAGTAAATAGTTTGACGGATCCTTAGAGGATGCACGGTCCCGGGCGTCCTTTAAGTTACTTGTACCTTATTACAGTTCACTTCAGTTGGTTTACATTATATAAGTATATATTGTCCTGACTCGAGCGTTTGTGTTTTTATTTACGCTCGGGTCAGCCTGAGTTATTCATAGATTTGGATTCCACATTCTGGAGATTAGAATCGCTGGAGATTATCTGCTTATCCAATTTTATCTATTTCGATTCCGTTGTTCTATTCATCTTGTATTTGTTTATCATCTTGAGACTTCTGTTGTACTTTATTTATTCTATTGTATTTTATTTAACTCTGATATATTTACATAGTAGCTTCATGAACTCCTATCTCTTTTACTTCCGCTGCATTTCTTATTCTGTTTCTATGTTCTGTGATTATTATTTACTGTATGCTCTGAGATTTGCCAAATTTTGTTTACAACACGGTATTTTGAGCAATTCAAGTCCGACATGTGCGGATGCGAATGGTTGAAAATATCGGGTTGTTACATTATCGTTTTGGTTTCTGAACTACCAATCACGACTATTTTAAAAACTTATTTTTCTCATATTTCATAGTCTACTAAATGTAATCTTGATTGTTTTTTTTTTGTTTGAAAACTATGATTATATGGGTTCGGAAAATTCTTATTACAAAGAATTTTGACTCCGAATCGATCGTATAAATGGATTTAACTTTCTATCAAGCGAAATTGCGGACCATTGTTACGTGGCGCACCTATTTTTGACTCAATTTTCATAACTTGTCAAAATTCCACCGAACTGTGTTTGATTGTTTATAAAATATTTAAAAACCATTTTAAACCATTTTAAAGATATTTAACAATCTCGTATACACCATCTCATTCATTAAAGGAAAATGATTTCCTTTGTGATATTCGTCGTGGGTTAAACATAAATTGTTTACACATCTAAACAAATATATTGTCATATCCAAACATGGTTCACAATCTTCAAAACCAAGCAAAATCAAACGTGTATGTATATATATATCAACCGATGTATCATAATATAAATAGAGTTTCTTACCTTCATTGGTTTCTAACTTTATGAAAATTTCGTTACCGCTTCGATACGGTAGTATCAAAGCCTATAGAATCGGGCCTTAGACCTTTGGATGGGCTCGGCTATAGTGGTAGGAGGTAGTGGCCATGAGTTTAGAGAGAGGAAAGGAGTGGTTTGAGCTTGTTTTTAGGTGAATTTCTAATGTATATATACTTATACAAATTTATTTTCTGTTTGTTAATTTTTCTTTATAATTTTCCTAAGTAGAGAGGCCATTAAAATAGCTTGAGAAGGAGGAAGAAGAACATGAATAATAGTGTAAAAATTAGGAAAGAACGGATCATTATGTATAGAAATTTTTTTGAAAATAAATATCCATATGTGCATGGACCAAAATGCCCTTGCCCACACCCTTCATTATGTCAATGCGGATAGCAATGCCACCCCTTTGTGCCTTAATTTGTATGAGTTGATGTGTGTAAGATTTTGAGTTTGGTTTTCTTAAGGATGAATTTTATGCAAAAATATCCTAGATCTTTCATTATATATATATATATATATATATATATATATATGTAAGTGTATATGTAAATTTGTATGTATATTTGTATTCACAATTATATTAGGGTATGCATGTGTATGCTATGTACACAAGACATATTGCAATGACTTTGAACAACTTTCGTTCTTTAAATCGTTGAAAATTGGAAAGCCGATTCTCGGTCACATTTTCACTTATAAATTAATTTACCTATAAATGTAAACGAAATTTGAGAACTAATTTTTTTAATCATTTTAGGTAATTAAAATGATCGTATTTGATATATAAAACCATATAGAGTAATATCGAACGATTATTTAAAAAAAGTGTTGTTAAAGTGATGTGAATTTTCCTATATTTTCAAATCAAGTATATATCTTTATAAAACTATTATAAATGATTTATTATCACTTCAAAATAATTAAAATGAATCATTATCATTTAAAAACAATTATTTGAATAATTATAATAATTATTAAATCATTAAATCTCAAGTTAAATTCATAAATAAATTATTAAATATGATGTCATTATTGGTGATGTCATAAATACACTTTATTTCCTAAAAATAAAATAAATAATTTTATTTCATATTCTTTTTTAAATGGATAAATAAGTGTTTATATTAGCTCCATTAGCGACTTCTAATAATTATGGAGCTGTTTATTGATAATACGGTTTTCGACCATTTTATCGATATTTTTCCGAAGCATATATTTTTGAAAGTACTTATTTAAAAATAAGATTACCATCATTATTTTTAAAAACATCATAATATATGTTTTTAAAAAGCTTATATTAGAGTATTTAAAAATAAATATAAATTATCAAATTGATAAATTTATGGTCGTTACATACCCTCCAAAGTCCTGACCTCTGGGCAGAGTCACTTGATTTTCGGGCTACAAGCACACCCACTAGATTTACGGGCTACTAAGCATACCTAATTGATTTTATGGGCTATAATCACACCCACATGTATAGCAGCATGATTTGATAGAGTTTAACAAATTCAGATCTTCGATCTTGATAATAATTGATCCTATAACTCTTGAATTACACTTTGATCTTAGTTTGAGTGAGAGAGATGAGAGAAATTAGAGAGTAAATGAAGGAGAATAAAACTAGTAATGAATGGATTTGATTCTGGTTGAATTTCGACAGAGTTTGGATATATATTGATTTAGAAAATGAGAAAGTGGAAGGAGGAGAAATGAAAAAGAAAGTAGATGTTAAAAATTTACTTGGAAGTCTAATCTATATGGGGAAACAATGGTTATGTCCATTCACGAAGAGATAAGACGAAAACACACTTTCAAATTGAATTTTGGAAACTACGACAACTATGTCGACATATAGGGATATGATATGTCAACATATCCTTCACAAATTGGAAAACATTTTAGAAGTAATATTTTGAAAATCCTTTGCTTTGTAAAATAGTTTGATATTTGTACAATCATTTAAATATAGTTTATACACATTTTAATCAAAATATATCTTTATAAAAATTTATAAAATAATTTTGAAAGATGTAATTAAAGTATTCAATAAAATGTAAATAATATGTATAAAATCAATATAACTATAACTTATTAAAGTAAAACAAAAATTCAATGTATATATATATATATAAACTTTAAAATACTAAAATAGTATCTTTATAATTATAAGAGATTGAAAGTTATTTTGAGAAATATATTGAAAAGATTATTTTAAAACCAGGATATTTGAAAAACAATTAAGAAACAAAATTAGAGAAGGAGAGAGAGATTAGGAAAGTGTTATCCAATTTTTAACATAAATTCTATGACCTCTATAACTTATTTAGAATAACTTGAAATCTTGAACTCTTCAATACTCATGAGTCTTCAATCATCATCATCTTGAATCTACTCTTAATATTGTACAGTAATCTTAATCAACACCTGTCTAATATCTTGGACTATATAGTATATATAACTTGATAAATATTAGTACCTATATTTTATATAATGTCTTATAGTCGTTATCATCAAAACCAAAACCTAAGGTACTAAAACCTAGCCTTCTACAACCTAACCTAATTCGATCAAATTTTGGTCCAACGGAAGAAGAAAGCTTAGAGCGTAAGCTTTGGAATAAGTTAAACATGATAATTATATGGATAAGTATGAAAAATCTTGTCCAATTTGAGAGAAGAAAAACTAAACTTTTCTTTTGGTAAGTTAAAATATAATCATTTTATGGAGAAATATAAAATTGTGGTCCATCAGAGAGTAGATAAATTCAACTTTTCTTCTAATAAGTTAAAATATAATTATTATATATAAGTATAAAAGTGCGATCTAATTCAAGAGTAGAAAGATTCAGCCTTTCTTATGTTTAGATATAATATTATATGCGCAAGTATAAAGGTGTGGTCCAATCAAAGAGTGGAAAGATTTAAATTTCTTCTTATAAGTTTAAATATAATATTATATGGAATTGGGAAAAATCCTTTAAACTTAACTAAAAATACTTCACTAAAAATTGGTTCATTATAGCTAGCTTGCTACTTTTGGTTTCATGATTAAAGTTTATTTGCTCGACAAATTGATACGTGTTTATGCGTAACGGGTGTGTTTACTAGTGATATTCATACTCTATAAGGTATATGATAAGTATCTATTGTTGTTGTGTTGTCCCTAGTTAAGGGAGGTCCGAGACATGCGCTTATAATGATATTATGATGTTTTTCAGAACTAACCATGCAAAAGAGGTGTTGTCGAAATTTTCCATAATGTAACAACCCGCATATTTATCGAGTTTGTATTTAAATATTTTATTTAAATATTAACTCGTTAATCGGATTTTGGTCCGAAAAGCTACTTTTTGCAAACGGTCAAATTAGGACTCGAGACCACTTCCATTGAGTTCGAAATGTCGTTTACAACTTTTTAAGTATAAACATCGATTGGTTTGGAGTTAGTGAAATTTCACTAACTTTTCCCGCTTTGGACTTTGGGTTAGTTTAGCCTATTAAGCCCAAGTTCCAACCCTCTTCTCCTCACTCTTCATAAATTTCCTAACTAATCAAGCTTTGGCATTAATGGTGGAGGGAATGGGAAATTAAAATTCCAAAACTCAAATTCAATTGCAATCCATCTTTCTACTCCAAATTCAAGACGAAGACATTGGATTCAAGCTTCTTGTGCTTAGATAGAAGAAGGATTGATCCTTGCTTGCTTAAAACTTCATTTTCATTGATATTTGGTGCAAAGGTGAGATTTTTACCTCACAATTCTAGCCTATAACTATATTGGACTGTTGGGAATGATTCCCTATCATTTTTGCATGCATGTTAGCATTTGGTTTGGATTGGATTGGCGAAAAACTCTAATTTTTAGCGTTTTGGGTGAATTTTCTGCACTTAGGTCGTTCTGGCCGTTTTTAGGTCGTTCGGAGTTAAGTCGTTCGTCCATAAGTAGTGAGTCGTTCACGAGTTAACCCATGAGTCGTTAGGTCGTATGGCCCATGAGTCGTTAGGTCGTATGGCCCATGAGTCGTTAGGTCGTATGCCCATGAGTCGTTAGGTCGTATGACCCATGAGTCGTTAGGTCGTATGACCCATGAGTCGTTAGGTCGTATGACCCATGAGTCGTTAGGTCGTATGACCCTTGAGTCGTTAGGTCGTATGACCCATGAGTCGTTAAGTCGTATGACCCTTGAGTCGTTAGGTCGTATGACCCATGAGTCGTTAGGTCGTATGACCCATGAGTCGTTAGGTCGTATGACCCATGAGTCGTTAGGTCGTATGACCCATGAGTCGTTAGGTCGTATGACCCTTGAGTCGTTAGGTCGTATGACCCTTGAGTCGTTAGGTCGTTAGACCTCATTTTGTCTTCACTAGGTCGTACCGTTTTGGTCGGGGCGCTGCCCCCTGGACCCCCGCGACCTGACCGGGCAGGTCGAACCCCGTAAGCGGTGGCGTTGCCCCCGCACCCCCACCTTGGGGGGTTGCCACCCCCCCTGGACCCCCCCTCCGTAGGGGATCTTATCTGAAAAACATTGAGCTGATTTCCTGGGATTTTATTCGCATCTCCGTATGCGATCTTTGTGACTGATTGTTTCTACACTTGCTTATGTGTTTTGTCACTTTATAATATAAAGGTTTCAATACTAGTAGTAAATATCAAAACTCTTTTAACAAACAATTTCAACTCTATTTTTAATAACAAAGCTCTTTTCTTAAACCGTTTTCCAATCTATTAGTATATACAAGCCTTTACCTCACTAGGATGAGAAATCTAATTAAACGACTTAGTAAAACAAGTGGTATGAAACGCTTGCGTTCACCTCGTCGGTTAATTCTTGGACTTGTTCGATTGAACCTCTTGTGACAATTTTATTAGTGAAGATTTACAGTTTGTTCGTAAATATTTAAGTTAAGCAAGTGGTTATGGGACATGAAGCTAAACTTCTATATTTACTAGCTTAGTGTAATTGACACTTCTCGTTGATCTTGATGATCGCTTTATGAATTAGACTAGCAATTGCGCGATTTCTCTTTCATTGCAAGGTTAGACTAGACACCACTTGTGTGATTCCATTCACACATACCTTTCTGCTTTTTGGTTAGTCTTAACCTCAATCTGTGTGATTCCATTCACACATGCGGGGTAGCTCCCATTGGTCTTCGTACCGTCATGTGATAGGCCTCTTTCCCTTTTTATGATTTCTGGATTTCTCGTGTTGATTTCTGGAATTTATGTCATTGACTTGTTATGAGTACAAGTTTAGGGTATGATGCCCTCTTCGAATCTTTGAGAAGATTCTTGTGATATTGATTATCTCTTATTGATTGATCTTCTGTTGATCATTATTTACATACTTATAGTGGTATGTCGTTATGGATGTTTATGTTTATGCCATATCTTTTATGTTATATCATGTCATCTGATATTTATAGCTAGACTGATCCGTTTATTATTTTCTTAAATAATACTCGGGTCAGACCGAGATGTTACAGGTGCTTCTGCTTGACTTCTTCCCAGGGATTCATCACTCTGACTTTTGGCTAACTGTTTAGATTAGCAGTTTTTGTTGTATACACTTGAGATATAGACTCATAGTTGTATTCTTTTGTATAGCACGTGTTGCTATTCTTTGGTATTATCGTGGATCTTACTGACCACTACTCTGATGTACACTTTCATGTGTTAGTCATATATTCATATCTTCTTCCGCTTTTGTGATATGGATATTTGTGACTGATTTGTGATATGATTATTTCTATGTTTGTTTCCGAAGATTATTTATAGCCACCGTGTGAATTATTGCAAATTACATGGACGGTCGCTCCTCAACAGCCTTATTCTCCGTGCTAGTTGACAGCACTACTCCGGAGTGTTCTTGGCTAGCGTGGGTATAGAGGTGGGGCGTCACAGCTTGGTATCAGAGCCAAACTTCGGAACAATGTAGAATAACTTAACAAGGATCATCGTCCTAGGTCTATCTTAGGAGTCATACCATAGGATTAATTCGAGTCTTCGTACCGATTCATCCTATTTCCTTTATGATTCCTTGTTTTATCTATCAAGATTGCTTGATGTTCATTGGTAAATAACCTTTTTCCTTCTCTTCTTTCTTTCTTTAAGGAAGAGATTGTCTAGACCAGGCCGTCCCAGAACTGGATCATCTGGTGCTGCTCCTCCGGAAGGAGTTTTTATGACTGCTCAACAGCTTCTTGATTTAGTAACTAATGCTCAAGCAGCTGGAGCTAACCCGGAACCTACTCACCCAAAGTCGGGATTTGCACGCTTGTGCAGCGATTACACCAACTTGGGTGGGAAGCCCTTCAAAGGTTCGGAAAATATCATCGAGGTCCAGGCTTGGTTAAAATCATGCGATCGAATCTTTTCTCGCATGAACCTTATCGATCTCCACCGCGTTCAGGTGGCTTCCAGCATGCTCCAGGAGAGAGCATTGGACTGGTACGAACTCCTTATTTCAGAAATTAATGAAGCGGATCTCACCTGGGAGCAATTTCAGGGACGCTTCGAGTTAAAGTTTGTACCAGAAGCTGGGAAAGTAACCTTGGCTCGACGTTTTATAGACCTTGTTCAAGGTCAATCCTCTGTGACTGATTACGTCGCAGCCTTCGAGTCGCTTTCCAAATATGGGGTTGAATACATCAACACCCCATTGAAGAAGAACCAGAGGTTCGTTTATGGCTTAAATAAGAATCTTAAGAAGCCACTACTCCTGAAACTAGAAGTCGCATTTGATCAACTCGTCGATATCGCTCTTCGTCTTGAAGAGGCTGATAGAGAGAGTGATGTTGAAGTGGAAGGCGCTAAACCAAACTTCAATAACAAGAAGAGGCCAAACAAATTCAAGGGTCCGTATCCCAACAAAAAGGGTAAGCAGGCAACCCTTGTGGCAAAGTCTCCTTCTCCTAGTGGTGCGAGTTGCTTCAACTGTGGGTCTGGGGATCATTATGCGAATAAGTGCTCTAAGCCCAAATCTTGTCGCTATTGTAAGAGCCCGGATCATTACATACATCAATGCCTCAAGCGTAAAGGCAAGAAGGAAGGAAAGTTGAATGTGGCTCAAGCCCCTGGCAACACATCTCGTGGCCAAGGTATTTCTCATTCCATTCTTGATGGTATTATTTCATTTCATGATCAACCTATTAGAGTTCTCTTTGATACGGGTGCATCCCATTCTTTTACATCAAAGGAACTGGTAGACACTTTTTCCTTAAGTGTTACTGCATTGATGACTTCTTTAAAAATTGCAAATCCTGTTGGTGGATCCGCAACTCTTAGTTTGCTTTGTAAAGATGTGGAGATTATTTTTTGCGATTTTTCTTTCCTAGCCGATTTGCATGTCATGCGTTACTTAGGCTTTGGAATAATTTTGGGAATGGATTGGCTTAACCGTTATCAAGCCCATATCCTATGTCCTGAGCGGACTATTCATCTTCGACATCCACTATCTGATAATCAGATTTCTGTTAATCTTAAAGATTCAGAATCCTGTTTGGTGGCGTCTTTATATTCTTTAAATCCTCGTGATAACTATGATGATGATGAAGATGATATTATTTCACGTATTCATGTTGTTCGTGAATTTTTCGATATATTCAAGCCCGTTTTAGGTTTACCACCTAAACGAGCAATTGAGTTCAGAATTAATCTTGTTTCTGGAGCTCAACCTATTACTCGTCCTCCTTATCGCATGTCCAATAAGGAAAATGAGGAGATGCGTAAACAATTATCTGAGTTGGAGACGAGGCAATTTATTCGCTCTAGTTCCTCGCCTTGGGGAGCTTCGGCTATTTTCGTAAAGAAATCCGATGGTACTCTGAGGCTCTGCGTTGATTATCGCAAGCTTAACGATCTTACTATTAAAAATAAATATCCTTTACCTCGGATTGATGATCTATTCGATCAGCTTAGTGGTGCTAAGGTCTTTTCACAATTGGACTTGGCTACCGGTTTCCATCAGCTTCGTATCGCTGAGGATAGCATTCCTTTGACATCATTCCGTACTCGATATGGATCTTATGAATGGCTTGTTATGCCATTTGGGTTAACGAATGCCCCAGCTTATTTCGTTGACCTCATGAATCGAGTTTTCAAAGATTTCCTCGATCGGTTTGTTCTCATATTCATTGATGATATTCTTGTGTATTCAAAAACCGAGGAGGAACATGAGAAACATCTTCGGATTGTATTGGAAACACTTAGGAGTAATCAATTAAAGGCGAAATTTTCTAAATGCCACTTTTGGCAATCTCGTGTGAAGTTTCTCGGTCATATTATTTCCGAATCCGGGATATCCGTGGATCCTTCAAAGATTGAAGCGATTCAAGATTGGAAGAGACCGGAGAGTGTGGCAAAGATTCGTAGTTTTCTCGGATTGGCGGGCTATTACCGTCGTTTTATTAAAGACTTTTCTAAGATTGCCGTGCCTCTTACTGGCTTGACTAAGAAGGGAGTTAAATACATTTGGTCGGACAATTGTGAAGCCTCTTTTCAGAAATTGAAAGAACTCCTTTCCGATGCTCCTATTCTTGTGATTCCCGAGGGGAATCAAGATTTTGTTGTTTATACCGATGCTAGTCACGTTGGTTTGGGTGCCGTTCTTATGCAAAAAGAACGTGTTGTTGCTTATGCTTCTAGGCAATTGAAGCCGGCCGAGACTAGATATGCCACACATGATCTAGAGCTCGCGGCTATTGTTTTCGCCCTTCGAATGTGGCGTCATTATCTATTGGGAGAGAAATTTATTCTTTACACGGATCATAAGTCTTTGAAATATTTATTTTCTCAAAAAGAACTTAATTTACGTCAACAGCGTTGGCTCGAGTTCCTTGCACCTTATGATCTTGATATTCTTTATACCCCCGGTAAGGGTAATCGTGTCGCCGATGCTCTTAGCCGTAAGCAACAAGCAGTTGTTTCTATGATGATATCCGAATGGAATGATCTCGAGATCTTATCCACTTGTGAGATTCGAGAGCGCGTATCCGATTTATGCTCATCGCTTGTTTTATGTAGCCTTGAGGCTCATCCTTCTCTTTTAGACCGCATACTTGAAGCTCAAGGGCTAGATTCTGAATTGGCTCTTCTTGGCAAAAATGTTAAGGATAAAATTGATATTGAAGGTTTGAAAGACTTTGATATTGATTCTCGTGGCGGCATTCGAAAATTTGGTAGACTTATCGTACCAAATATTGGAGATCTTCGTAAAGATATTTTAGAAGATTCCCATCGTTCTAAATTCACCATTCATCCCGGTAGTAGTAAAATGTACGCTGATATGAAGCGACTTTATTATTGGGAGGGAATGAAATCTGATGTTGCTAACTTTGTTAAGTGTTGCATGACTGGCCAACTTGTCAAGGCCGAACATCAAAGGCCTGGTGGGTTATTGCAACCTTTAGAAATTCCAATTTGGAAGTGGGATCAAATTTCCATGGACTTTATAGATGGCCTTCCCCGTTCTCGTTCGGGTCATGATAGCTTATGGGTGATTGTTGATAGACTTACTAAATCCGCCCATTTTATTCCGGTTCGGTCTAACCGAACCGTTCCTCTTTTGGCCAAACTATTTGTCAAGGAAATTGTAAAATTGCATGGAGTTCCTACTTCTATTGTTAGCGATCGTGATCCATTGTTTACTAGTGGATTTTGGAAGAGTCTTCAAAAAGCTTTAGGAACGAAGCTTAATTTTAGCACCGCTTATCACCCCCAGTCCGATGGACAAACCGAGCGTGTGAATCAAACTCTTGAAGATCTTCTTCGTGCTTGTGTGCTTGATTTTGGTGGAAGTTGGGAAGATCATATTTCACTTGTTGAATTTTCCTATAATAATAGCTTCCAATCTAGTATTGGTATGGCACCTTTCGAGGCACTCTACGGAAGGCCATGCCGATCTCCTTCTTGTTGGCTTGAGGCCGGTGAGAAGCTGGTTTTAGGTCCAGACTTTATTCGTGATTCCATGGAAAAGATTGAACTTATTCAACATAGGATGAAAGAAGCCCAGAGTAGACAAAAATCCTATGCCGATAATCGAAGAAGGAAATTAGAATTTTCTGTTGGGGATTCTGTTTTTATTCGTGTTTCACCTATGAAGGGTGTTGAACGTTTCAGTCGATCGGGGAAGTTAGCGCCTCGATATATTGGGCCATTTCCTATCACTGAACGTATTGGTTCCATGGCTTATCGCCTTGCATTGCCGGCTCAGTTTTCTGCTATGCATGATGTATTTCACGTTTCTCAATTACGGAAATGCCTTCGGGATTCCGATTCTATTCTTGAGCCTGCTGTTGTGGAAGAAATTGAAGTTTCGCCGAATTTAACTTATGAGCAGCATCCTATTCGAGTTATAGCTTCTGAGGTTAAACGACTTCGAAATAAAGATGTTCCGCTTGTGAAGGTTCAATGGTCCTCAAATCCTAAGGATTGTTCTTGGGAATCCAGAGAATTCATCGAGCGTACACATCCGGACTTGCTTACTCCTTCTCCTAGAGGTGAACTTCTTATTTCAAAATTCCTCTTGTGTTAATATGCTTTTATGGTTGTTACTTTTTATTTCCATCTTATATATATTGCGAGGACGCAATTTCTTTAAGGAGGGGAGTCTGTAACAACCCGCATATTTATCGAGTTTGTATTTAAATATTTTATTTAAATATTAACTCGTTAATCGGATTTTGGTCCGAAAAGCTACTTTTTGCAAACGGTCAAATTAGGACTCGAGACCACTTCCATTGAGTTCGAAATGTCGTTTACAACTTTTTAAGTATAAACATCGATAGGTTTGGAGTTAGTGAAATTTCACTAACTTTTCCCGCTTTGGACTTTGGGTTAGTTTAGCCTATTAAGCCCAAGTTCCAACCCTCTTCTCCTCACTCTTCATAAATTTCCTAACTAATCAAGCTTTGGCATTAATGGTGGAGGGAATGGGAAATTAAAATTCCAAAACTCAAATTCAATTGCAATCCATCTTTCTACTCCAAATTCAAGAAGAAGACATTGGATTCAAGCTTCTTGTGCTTAGATAGAAGAAGGATTGATCCTTGCTTGCTTAAAACTTCATTTTCATTGATATTTGGTGCAAAGGTGAGATTTTTACCTCACAATTCTAGCCTATAACTATATTGGACTGTTGGGAATGATTCCCTATCATTTTTGCATGCATGTTAGCATTTGGTTTGGATTGGATTGGCGAAAAACTCCAATTTTTAGCGTTTTGGGTGAATTTTCTGCACTTAGGTCGTTCTGGCCGTTTTTAGGTCGTTCGGAGTTAAGTCGTTCGTCCATAAGTAGTGAGTCGTTCACGAGTTAACCCATGAGTCGTTAGGTCGTATGACCCATGAGTCGTTAGGTCGTATGACCCATGAGTCGTTAGGTCGTATGACCCATGAGTCGTTAGGTCGTATGACCCATGAGTCGTTAGGTCGTATGACCCATGAGTCGTTAGGTCGTATGACCCTTGAGTCGTTAGGTCGTATGACCCATGAGTCGTTAGGTCGTATGACCCTTGAGTCGTTAGGTCGTATGACCCTTGAGTCGTTAGGTCGTTAGACCTCATTTTGTCTTCACTAGGTCGTACCGTTTTGGTCGGGGCGCTGCCCCCTGGACCCCCGCGACCTGACCGGGCAGGTCGAACCCCGTAAGCGGTGGCGTTGCCCCCGCACCCCCACCTTGGGGGGTTGCCACCCCCCCTGGACCCCCCCTCCGTAGGGGATCTTATCTGAAAAACATTGAGCTGATTTCCTGGGATTTTATTCGCATCTCCGTATGCGATCTTTGTGACTGATTGTTTCTACACTTGCTTATGTGTTTTGTCACTTTATAATATAAAGGTTTCAATACTAGTAGTAAATATCAAAACTCTTTTAACAAACAATTTCAACTCTATTTTTAATAACAAAGCTCTTTTCTTAAACCGTTTTCCAATCTATTAGTATATACAAGCCTTTACCTCACTCGGATGAGAAATCTAATTAAACGACTTAGTAAAACAAGTGGTATGAAACGCTTGCGTTCACCTCGTCGGTTAATTCTTGGACTTGTTCGATTGAACCTCTTGTGACAATTTTATTAGTGAAGATTTACAGTTTGTTCGTAAATATTTAAGTTAAGCAAGTGGTTATGGGACATGAAGCTAAACTTCTATATTTACTAGCTTAGTGTAATTGACACTTCTCGTTGATCTTGATGATCGCTTTATGAATTAGACTAGCAATTGCGCGATGTCTCTTTCATTGCAAGGTTAGACTAGACACCACTTGTGTGATTCCATTCACACATACCTTTCTGCTTTTTGGTTAGTCTTGACCTCAATCTGTGTGATTCCATTCACACATGCGGGGTAGCTCCCCTTGGTCTTCGTACCGTCATGTGATAGGCCTCTTTCCCTTTTTATGATTTCTGGATTTCTCGTGTTGATTTCTGGAATTTATGTCATTGACTTGTTATGAGTACAAGTTTAGGGTATGATGCCCTCTTCGAATCTTTGAGAAGATTCTTGTGATATTGATTATCTCTTATTGATTGATCTTCTGTTGATCATTATTTACATACTTATAGTGGTATGTCGTTATGGATGTTTATGTTTATGCCATATCTTTTATGTTATATCATGTCATCTGATATTTATAGCTAGACTGATCCGTTTATTATTTTCTTAAATAATACTCGGGTCAGACCGAGATGTTACAGGTGCTTCTGCTTGACTTCTTCCCAGGGATTCATCACTCTGACTTTTGGCTAACTGTTTAGATTAGCAGTTTTTGTTGTATACACTTGAGATATAGACTCATAGTTATATTCTTTTGTATAGCACGTGTTGCTATTCTTTGGTATTATCGTGGATCTTACTGACCACTACTCTGATGTACACTTTCATGTGTTAGTTATATATTCATATCTTCTTCCGCTTTTGTGATATGGATATCTGTGACTGATTTGTGATATGATTATTTCTATGTTTGTTTCCGAAGATTATTTATAGCCACCGTGTGAATTATTGCAAATTACATGGATGGTCGCTCCTCAACAGCCTTATTCTCCGTGCTAGTTGACAGCACTACTCCGGAGTGTTCTTGGCTAGCGTGGGTATAGAGGTGGGGCGTCACACATAACATGATGGACTTTAAAATTTAATAACTCATTTTAACTAATTGATTTTGGAAACTTAAGGTTTTGAAGACATTTTTCTTTCTTTGGGAATTTCGAGGACGAAAATATTTTAAGGGGGAAGAATGTAACAACTCGTAATTTTTAACGTTTCAAATGAGGATATTTGATTCATTAAATATTCAAATTTGATCCAAATTTAATAAATAATAAGAACAACAACTGTTAATAAAATGATTTAAATTTTAGTCGATGTATTTTTAAATGAATTTATAGGATTTTTCCACAATTTTTAATTTAAAAATATTTAAATTATCATTTGATGTATTTTCTGGCAAACGTTGGTATTTTTGAAATTTCTCAAAATAAAATAATCAATGTATTTTATTGTTGCTTTGTGATCATATCACGCTATTGTGCCCAATCATATTACCATTTTTGGTGCCCTTGGTTCGTACACTAATGGGATATTGTGCAGGGAAATGTCGGAAATTGTTAAATAAACAAACCCAAGACTATTCTTTTTTTTCTCATTTCTCTCGTTTTCTTTTTCTTTTATAATAAGTGAAAAATGGCCTCTTCTTTTAAAATAAAAATCAAAAGCTACACTTTAACAAAAATATATAAAATTAAATTCGTTGAGTTCGCAGAGATGAGAGCTTCAAATCTATGGAGTTTGGTTAGGTGCAGTCGATATTGGAGATAATCGACGTGAAGCGGCAAAACTAGGGTTTGGCATTGATGATGATTTAGGTGGAATTAGCGTGAACGAAGTGTCGATTTGGTTTCTTGTGTGGAGAGGTGGTTGTAGCCTAAGTTTGGTGGGGTGCGGCTCATGTTTGGGTGGTGCGTCATTTTTAATGTCGCGGTCGAAGGCAATAGGTCGATTGGGGGAGGAGGGGATTGAATGCGGTAATTTTCGGTTAGGGAGGTCGAGCATGAAGAGGAAGTCGATGGAGAAACCTGTTCGTCGAACGATGGAGCATAGCTCAATCTCATAGTGAAGTTGTGAATGGCCTGAGGTGTTATGCATCCGTGCACAGTGAGGAAGGTGGATGGGGAAGAGGGATTAAAGAGAGAGTAATTAAATTAATCAAGTAATTAGTGACTGGTTATATTATTTAAATCCAGAAACTTATAAAATCAATAACTTCGAGGTCCAATCGAGACGTAGTCTTCTGTGTTGCACTTGTAGGAGCATTACCTACACACTAGAATTGAATTCTTCGGGTTTGGAGCAAGTGGAATTTTGCGCTAAAATTGAATGTCATTCGATTGAAGATCAAACTGAATCACTAAAGAATCCATTGGAATTTTGGTGAGTTAACTCACCTTGTAAGAATAGTATATGATATATGCAGACATTAATTATTATTTTTATGCTTGAATGATTTATTGGTCTAGTTTAGTTGAATTTCCACTTAAGTGGGATGACATATAAAATGAATTATATTTAATTTTGTAGTGTAATTTGGATTCTTCACCATTTTGTATACCTATTATGTAAATTATTGAATTTCAAAACTTGGTAGTTTGGTCATATTGGATGTGACATTGATAATTTTAAAAGTAGAATCATTTTTGTAATAGAAGTAGTAGTATTATTGGTTAAGTGCTATGATAGCTTTTGGCCTCATTATAGTTTTTTGAAATAATATGGTTTTCTGTTTGGATTTGATAATGCTTTTAACTCAGATGATGATTTTAAAAGGGATTTTGGGAAATTTCTATGGCATTTTATTTAAAAAATATTTTTGAATTTCTTTATTTTGTTTCAGCCTTTTTGTTAATCATTTGTAATTTATATAGAAATGAGATGACCCACTTTCTTTCCTAAATTTTTTTTCTTCCCTTCAGTGGTCACCTGGTCAAGAGAATCTCATTCATACACTTCTCTTCTAATCAGGATCTTTAAACCAATATAAAAATATTGTTAAGCTCAATTTATCTTAAACTTACATATAAGAAAGTATGTGTGTACCATCTATTTTTTTTCCTATCAGAGTAATGAAGATTTGGAAGCAGGAAATTCTATTTAAAGAAATTATTATATGATTTTCACATAGCAAAGCCATTTTCAATTCAAGTTTCCCAGTTGTACTTATTTCTTTGCATAACTGTTGATAGCATTACTTCTAGGCCTATCATTTACCTGTATACATTTTGTTTTATTTTACTCCAACCCTGTATCTACTATGTTCTTAACTGTGCATGTGTATGAGTGTGTGTATGTAGGAAGTACCGAGTTTCCTTGACAATAGAAGCATTCAACCCTTATGCAAATTAAGTGTCAAAGTATTGAAAGGTGGTTGAACCCAGGCTTAGTGGAAATGGTCAAGTTAGCCTTGTTTCCTTTTTACCACCATTCTCAGGCTAAACACCTGTAATTCTGGGTTCCTTTAAGTGCCTCAGAGCTATTGTTTGCCATGCTTTTATATCATTTTTTTTAAACATAAGCTTTTCATAACAGTTACCAGATCATTCTTTTAATTTGAACTTACTTATAATTTCAGATCTTCTAGTACTACACATTTTTGTTAAGTATTCTCGAAGTTAAGAGAAGAAACAACATCACACATTCAAAACATTTTCAAAAGCAACTCATAATTTTTAACTGAATTACAACTTTTGGGTTCAATACTTATCCAACAGGAAATAACCCTACAATGGTTTCTTATCAAACAACATAACTAACATATCTTAACGTAAATTCAACTTAAACTTCTATTTTAATATCAGTGAATCTGTAACTATTGTATCCAATTCCTTAGCAGCTAACTCATCCAAATCTTGATCAAAGAGATTCCTATTTACCTGCACAATCACCATGAGCTACCTCATACAAATATGAGACACCCAATGGTGCACAAACACACAAGGGTCAGACCAATTGTCTGGTATGAGTAATCTTCCTGAAAACATGATTTCATATAACTTCATTGATATGCAAATACTTTGGATACCTTAAAACTCTATATTACCTCTGTGCATGGTTTTGTAAGGCATGTGCATTTATATCAAAGCAAACTACTTATTCATAAACCATGTAGTACCATTCATAGAAGCAATCTTAAAAATTCTCCAAACGTGCATCATAAACCAACCAATGCAATCATCAATTTAATCATTAAACCCCTTTTACAATTTTACTGGCCATCAGGGATTCCACCCAAGCCTCTACTGCACCTATTTCTAGAGTTCTCTGCCAATTATAATATGGTCTTTGGCTACTTTCTTTTCCTTTAAACACACACTGCCTGGGACTATCTCTGTTAACCCAACACACTCAGGCCCATGGGTATAAAAATACCATGTGTGAGCTTGCAATGTTCACCTTGCCAAGCTATACTTTGTAGCCCTAAGATCCAAATCGTTAGTTAAATTATTAAGTGTTAATTTTCCCTTTTTTTTTCAATTTTGCTAATCCCTTTTTGCATCTCACATTTTAATCAGAGAAAATGAATAATTCAACCATCATGCAATTATTCAAGGATTAGTAGATCATGTTCTCATAGATTTACTCATGCAAGCAAATATAAGTTCTCAGTATACATGTTATTTAGATCATGAGTTTTCAATGGATCATGTTATGAATATATAGTCATAAATAAATTCCCTGTTGCATCTTTTTACCTCTGGTTTAATCAGGTACTTACTAATTCATAAAATCTGGCTAAACCACAAGTTTTTTTTCTTCTGATCTGGATTGATTTGTAAACATAGAAGCTTAGCACATGTGTAACCTTGCACTTCTATATTTCCATTTATTCAATTAATTATGAGACATAAGCAACAACAACTCTATGTTGCAGTCCCATCCTTTTCTTTTCATCTCTTTTTTTTAGACCATAGATTTACAACATTTACCCTTGGGATTTTTTTATTCTTATTTTAATGAATAACTATATCCAGAAAACACATAAAAGAAAACATCTCATCTCAAGGTTAATTCATAACACAAATGATCATTTTTAAACAGGAAATCCATAAACCATATTTTCTGGGTATATCAACACGAAGGGTTGAACACTTAAACAGATCATTAACACACCAAAATAAGCACAGATAATATAAACGAAATATAAAAATATTTAGGCTGCCTCAATATTCAGGACTTAATGCCAGGTTTTCAGTGAGATCACTCACTCTAATTCTTCTCTTACTTTCCTAAGCCTCTTTCTTCTTTTGATATCCTGTCTTCTACTAACTCTAATGGCCGATGCTTATTATTTTTCTCTAGGTTAATAAAGAGCAAAATGTATATGATCTCACCACACTAAACCTTCTTATAAACTCTGGCTGCCACTAGGGTTTTAGAAATTACCCAATGTCAATTTTACCCCATAACTACTTATGCCTCAGTCTTAATTAAGATGAAAGAAAAAGGGTATGTGGCCCTTATAATCTTTTCAGAAAATAAAACTTATTCTTTTCAATCCTACCCCGGGTCATGTTATATGTATGTCTTGATTTATTTGTTAAACAAAAGAATTACTTAAAATGGTAAAAGTGTTTTATCAAGGATTCATACCATTTCCATGCAAGCCTTGTCTTTTACCAGCAGCACTTGCCTATGTACATGCATATCATATGTAAGCTTATTTTTTTCCTAAGTCTTTTTATTTATTTATTATTATGCAGAGAACATGTGTACATGTGTGCACTATATTGTGTACACATTCATATTTAAACCATACACTTACAAACAGTTTATTATTATTATTATTATTATTATTATTATTTAAAAAAAACAAATATGAACTAAATTAAATTAACTTGTTCATAAAATCAGGGTTATCACATATACCCCTCCTTTTTAGGAATTGTGTCCCACAATTCTTTCATGCTTAGCTCAAGTGTTTTCAATCCAGAGAATCAATCTTTCTCAAATTACTTTTTTTTTAGTTAAACTCTATGTATATTTAAAACGAAAATTCACACTGCATATTTAATCATAGCATTTATCAATCTATATAAGTTATACCTTTCATTCAATCAAACAGTTTTGGATAATCATTTCTGATTTTATCTTCCACTTCCCATGTGCAATAATTTGGGTCAAAGCTCCATTGCACTTTCACCAATTTAATTTCTTTATTCCTCAATTTTTTGATTTCTCTTGCAATAATACCTACTGGCTCTTTTTCATAAATCATTCTGGGATCAATCTGCACATCCCTAGTGGATTCCAAGATTGTCTCTGAATCATGAATCCATCTCCTTAACTGAGACACATGAAAAAATTATGCATTGCTCTCATCTCCTCTGGCAATTCTAACTTATAGGCTACATTTCCAATTCTTTCTAGAATTTTATATGGTCCTATGTATCTGGGAATTAACTTTCCTTGTTTCCCAAACCTTAGAACCTTCTTCATAGGTGATATTTTAATAAATACATAGTCTCCAATCATATTGCACTGCTTTTCTTCTCTGATCAGCATATTTCTTTTGCTTGTCTTGGGCAGAGGCAATTCTCCTCCTAATCAAAGCTATCTTTTCAGAAATCTCTTTTACATTCTCTGGTCCTAAGACCACCTTCTCCCCTGATTCAATCCAACTTGAAGGTGATAAACATGGTCTACCATAGAGTGCTTCAAAGGGTGCCATGCCTATGCTGCTGTGATAGCTATTGTTGTATGCAAATTCTGCTAAAAATATGTGACCTTCCCAGCTTCCTCCCCAATCCAATACACATGCCCTCAACATGTCTTCAAGCAACTTATTCACAATTTCTGTTTGACCATCAAATTGAGGGTGATATGTTGCACTCAAGCATAAATCAGTCCCCATTGCTTTTTGAAAACTTTGCCAAAATTTTGAAGTGAAGATGGTATCTCTATCACTTACTATAGTTTTTGGTATTCCATGAAATCTAACTACTTCTTTAATAAATAATTGAGCTAATGTGCATGCATTCCTTTCTGATTTTACAGGTATGAAATGAGCTGATTTGGTTAGCCTATCAACTACAACCCAAATACTATCATATCCCCTCCCAGTTTTAGGCAAACCATCAATGAAATCCATTGATAGATCTTCCCATTTCCACTGTGGTATTTGTAAAGGTTGAAGCATTCCCGAGGGTCTTTGATATTCATCCTTTACCTGTTGACAAATCATGCACTTTGACACATAAGTTGCCACTGCACTTTTCATACCTTTCCACCAGTAATCTCTTTTGAGGTTATGATACATTCTTGTGCTTCCTGGATGTATGGTATATTTACTTTTGTGATAAGCATCCAATATTTCCTGCCTCAACTCATTAATTTCTGGGACACATATTCTTCTTCCTTTCTTCAAGTGGCCTTGATAATCCAACAGAAAACCTTCTACTGCCTCACCATTTAATATCTGAGTTTTCTTCTCAAGTAAAAATGAATCTTGGTCTTGTAGCTTTTCAACTTTTGTTTTTAATTCTGACCCCAAAGTAATAAAACTTAACTTTCCTATCTCTACATTCTCACTGCATATGCTCTTGTTTTCTACACTTTCACTTTCTATTTCTGAGTCAATCAATAGTGACAAAGTGTTAAATTCTTCTATCATTAACCTAGCTACATTAGCATGTTGTCTACATAAAGCATCTGCTACTTTATTAGCTTTGCCTGGTGTGTATAATATTTCAAAATCATATGAGGCTAGTAGTTCAATCCACCTTTGTTGCCTTGTGTTTAAATTTTTTTGTGAAAACAAACATTTAAGTGACTTATGGTCTGTGTACACTTCAAATTTTTCCCCTAACAAATAGTGTCTCCATAATTTAAGAGCATACACTATAGCAGCCAATTCAAGGTCATGTGTTGCATATCTTACCTCACTGGGTTTTAATTGTCTAGAGGCATAAGCTATTACTTGGTGTTGTTGCATCAATACTGCCCCAAGTCCTTGTCCACTTGCATCAGTATATATCACTAAATTTTCATTCCCCTCAGGTACTTTTAATATTGGGGCTTGTATTAATGCTTCCTTTAACCTCCCAAAAGCTTTCTCACACTCCTCAGTCCAAGCAAATACCTGATTCTTCCTAGTCAATCTAGTTAATGGGATTGAAATTTTTGCAAAATCTTTTATAAACCTTCTATAATAACCAGCCATTCCCATAAATGATCTGACCTCTGTGACACTAGTAGGCCTTTTCCATGCTTGAACTGCAATTACCTTATTTGGATCTACAGAGATACCTTCTTCTGATATTACATGTCCTAGAAAATTTATTTCATTTTGCCAAAAAGTACACTTTGAAAATTTTGCCTTCAAATTTTCTTGCCTCAACCTATGAAGTACAATATGTAAATGATTCTCATGCTCCTCAACTAATTTAGAATAAATTAATATATCATCAATGAATATCAATACAAATTTATCTAAGTATTCTCTAAAAATTCTATTCATCAAATCAACAAAGTAAGAGGGAGCATTTGTCAACCCAAATCGCATTACTAGAAATTCATAAAGTCCATATCTAGTATTGAAAGCTGTGTATTTTATACTTTCCTCTTCTACTTTCATTTGATGAAATCCTGAAGCTAAATCAAGTCTGGAGAATATTTTTGCACCACTTAATTGATCAAAAAGATCATCAATTCTTGGTAAGGGGTATTTGTTTTTAACCGTGATTTTGTTTAACTCCCTATAATCAATACATAATCTAAGAGATCCATCCTGTTTCTTAACAAAAACCACTGGTACTCCCCATGATGAGCTACTGGGTCCGATGAAGCCTTTTTCTTCTAGTTCAACTAGTTGCTTTTTCAGTTCTATCAAGTCTTTAGGCCCCATCCTAGTCGACCTCTTAACCACTGGGTTAGCTCCTGGAATTAGTTTAATTGAGAACTCTACTGGCCTATGATTTGGAACTCCCTTAACCTCACCAAACACATCAGTATATTGATTTACTATAGGGATTTCTTCTAATACATGCAGGTGCTTCTCACTAGACAAAGTAACAAGGGTGGCTATATTTCTGTTCTTATTTGCTTCACAAAGAACGACTACCCTCTTTCAATCATAAGTTCTCAATGATATGGTGGAGGTCTCCATATTTATAACAGCCTTATATTTTCTTAACCAGTCAACTCCTAAAATAACTCCTATGCCTGGGTATTGCAACACATATAGGTCTGCACTAAACACATATCCCCCTATATTTAATCCCAGTTGCATGCACATCATACCCAAAACACAGGAACTACCTAAAGGACTTTTAATAAGCAATGGCCTATCAACAATCATACAATTCAATTTTAATTGTTGTGCAATATCATGGGAAATCAATGAGTGCGTAGCCCCAGTATCATACACTACTGCAAAAGGTATTGAGTGAATAAGCAAAGTACCTTCAACTTGGCCATGATTCCCAACATTTGGTTCTTCAATTGCTTTGCCTTTCCCCTCCAAAGTTCCCATTTTCCCTTGCTTAAAATCTGGACAATTTCTCCTTATGTGACCTTCCTTCCCACACTGGTAACATTTGAAAGATGCTGGTTTGGGATTTGTGCACCTATTCTTCATATGCCCCTCTTGTCCACAATTATAACAAGTGATCTTCTTCTTAACTTCAGCAGTCTTGGCTACTTCTGGTTTCTTGGTGGAATCTACATCTGTTTTCTTTTTGTCATAAGGGTGAAACTTACTCTTTCCTTTCTTATTTTGGTTATTCCTGAGTGCTTTGAAATTTTCCCTGGCTTTATCATGCTGTTCTATACTCAAAGTCAGATCCAAAACTTGATCAAATGTCCTGTCCTTATATGGCAACATAGCTCTACTAAGGCTAGCATTCATTCCTTGGATGTATCTGCCATTTTTAGCCTCTTGGGTTGTGATAAGCACTGCACCATATTTTGCCAAAGATTCAAACTTCTGTGTGTATTCAGTAACACTCATAGTCCCTTGTCTTAATTTAATGAATTCCTCTAGTAAAGACTCTTTAGCTGATGCAGGTACAAATCTTCCTTCCAACATTTCCTTAAATTGATTCCATGTCACTTCTCCTTCAGGTCTTCCAGCTATGATAACCTCCCACCAGTCCAAAGCTGCTCCTCTCAATTGTCTGGATGCTATTTGCCTCTTCTTTTGGTCTTCAACTTGCATATCTGTAAAAATTCTGTCCAATATTCTAAGCCAGTTTTGAACTCCTATGATCCCTTCTGTTCCATCAAAAGTTTTGCCTCCAAGATTGGTAAAGGTCTTGAGTAGTTTGGAGAGCTCCTCACGTGGATTTTCTTGCCTATTGCCTACCCCATCCCTTATGGCTCTCATGAATTCTTGCATATTCACCATGGGTGGTTCACTTGGTCCTACCTCTTGTTGTCTGGGTCTCACCATAGTTCTATGGACATGATACTTAAGTTAGTTCATCTTGCCTAACCCTTTATAAATTAATTCACTTCAATTTATCCTTATTTAGTTATAAGAAATATTAGTAATATATGTATTAACAAAACAAGTCATCCAAAGCAGTCAACACTTTCATAAATTCAATGCAAACAAATCCATACAAAATTTTGCTATGTTATTTAACAACATAGATCTGATACCAAATGAGATGACCCACTTTCTTTCCTAAATTTTTTTCCCTTCAGTGGTCACCTAGTCAAGAGAATCTCATTCATACACTTCTCTTCTAATCAGGATCTTTAAACCAATATAAAAATATTGTTAAGCTCAATTTATCTTAATCTTACATATAAGAAAGTATGTGTGTACCATCTATTTTTTTTTGTATCAGAGTAATGAAGATTTGGAAGCAGGAAATTCGATTTAAAGAAATTATTATATGATTTTCACATAGCAAAGCCATTTTCAATTCAAGTTTCCCAGTTGTACTTATTTCTTTGCATAACTGTTGATAGCATTACTTCTAGGCCTATCATTTACCTGTATGCATTTTGTTTTATTTTACTCCAACCCTGTATTTACTGTGTTCTTAACTGTGCATGTGTGTGAGTGTGTGTATGTAGGAAGTACTGAGTTTCCTTGACAATAGAAGCATTCAGCCCTTATGTAAATTAAGTGTCAAAGTATTGAAAGGTAGTTGAACCCAGGCTTAGTGGAAATGGTCAAGTTAGCCTTGTTTCCTTTTTACCACCATTCTCAGGCTAAACACCTGTAATTCTGGGTTCCTTTAAATGCCTCAGAGCTATTGTTTGCCATGCTTTTATATCATTTTTTTTAAACATAAGCTTTTCATAACAGTTACCAGATCATTCTTTTAATTTGAATTTACTTATAATTTCAGATCTTCGAGTACTACACATTTTTGTTAAGTATTCTGGAAGTTAAGAGAAGAAACAACATCACACAGTCAAAACATTTTCAAAAGCAACTCATAAGTTTTAACTGAATTACAACTTTTGGGTTCAATACTTATCCAACAGGAAATAACACTACAATGGTTTCTTATCAAACAACATAACTAACATATCTTAACATAAATTCAACTTAAACTTCTATTTTAATATCAGTGAATCTGTAACTATTGTATCCAATTCCTTAGCAGCTAACTCATCCAAATCTTGATCAAAGAGATTCCTATTTACCTGCACAATCACCATGAGCTGCCTCATACAAATATGAGACACCCAATGGTGCATAAACACACAAGGGTCAGACCAATTGTCTGGTATGAGTAATCTTCCTGAAAACATGATTTCATATAACTTCATTGATATGAAAATACTTTGGATACCTTAAAAATCTATATTACCTCTGTGCATGGTTTTGTAAGGCATGTGCATTTATATCAAAGCAAACTACTTATTCATAAACCATGTAGTACCATTCATAGAAGCAATCTTAAAAATTCTCCAAACAGGCATCATAAACCAACCAATGCAATCATCAATTTAATCATTAAACCCCTTTTACAATTTTACTGGCCATCAGGGATTCCACCCAAGCCTCTACTGCACCTATTTCTAGAGTTCTCTGCCAATTATAATATGGTCTTTTGCTACTTTCTTTTCCTTTAAACACACACTGCCTGGGACTATCTCTGTTAACCCAGCACACTCAGGCCCATGGGTATAAAAATACCATGTGTGAGCTTGCAATGTTCACCTTGCCAAGCTATACTTTGTAGCCCTAAGACCAAATCCTTAGTTAAATTATTAAGTGTTAATTTTCCCTTCTTTTTTTCAATTTTGCTAATCCCTTTTTGCATCTTACATTTTAATCAGAGAAAATGAATAATTCAACCATCATGCAATTATTCAAGGATTAATAGATCATGTTCTCATAGATTTACTCATGCAAGCAAGTATAAGTTCTCAGTATACATGTTATTTAGATAATGAGTTTTCAATGGGTCATGTTATGAATATATGGTCATAAATAAATTCCCTGTTGCATCTTTTTGCCTCTGGTTTAATCAGATACTTACTAATTCATAAGATCTGGTTGAACCACAAGTTTTTTTTCTGATCTGGATTTATTTGTAAACATAGAAGCTCAGCACATGTGTAACCTTGCACTTCTATATTTCCATTTATTCAATTAATTATGAGACATAAGCAGCAACAACTCTATGCGGCAGTCCCATCATTTTCTTTTCATCTCTTTTTTTTGACCATAGATTTACAACATTTACCCTTGGGATTTTTTTTCTTCTTTTAATGAATAAGTATATGCAGAAAACACATAAATGAAAACATCTCATCTCAAGGTTAATTCATAACACAAATGATCATTTTTAAACAGGAAATCCATAAACCATATTTTCTAGGTATATCAACATGAAGGGTTGAACACTTAAACAGATCATTAACACACCAAAATAAACACAGATTATATAAATGAAATATAAAACTATTTAGGCTGCCTCAATATTCAGGACTTAATGCCAGGTTTTCAGTGAGATCACTCACTCTAATTCTTCTCTTTCTTTCCTAAGCCTCCTTCTTCTTTTGATATCTTGTCTTCTACTAACTCTAATGGCCGGTGCTTATTATTTTTCTCTAGGTTAATAAAGAGCAAAATGTATATGATCTCACCACACTAAGCCTTCTTATAAACTTTGGCTGCCACTAGGGTTTTAGAAATTACCCAATGTCAATTTTACCCCATAACTACTCATGCCTCAGTCTTAATTCAGATGAAAGAAAAAGGGTATGTGGTCCTTATAATCTTTTCAGAAAATAAAACTTATTCTTTTCAGTCCTACCCCGTGCCATGTTATATGTATGTCTTGATTTATTTGTTAAGCAAAAGAATTATTGAAAATGGTAAAAGTGTTTTATCAAGGATTCATACCATTTCCATGTAAGCCTTGTCTTTTACCAGCAGCACTTGCCTATGTACATGCATATCATATGTAAGTTTATTTTTTTCCTAAGTCTTTCTTTTTCTTTCTTTTTCTTTTTTTATTATTATGCAGAGAACATGTATACATGTGTGCACTATATTGTGTACACATTCATATTTCAACCATACACTTACAAACAGTTTATTATTATTATTATTATTATTATTTAAAAACAAATATGAGCTAATTTAAATTATAAAACTTGTTCATAAAATCAGGGTTATCACAAGAAATGATTTAAAAGTATTTTGAAAACTATTTATTGTATAGGGAGGTTCATATGATAACGAATGTTTATTTTAAAGTAAAATAAAAGGGGAATTTGTCTTTCGTAACAAAGTAATTCTGTTTTTAAAGAAGATAACGAAATTTTGGAATAAATATTGTTGAAATGTTTTATATAAATTGTTGTATAGAAAGAGAGATTTATAAATGGTATTTGATAAATAAAGGACATATTTATAAATGGTATTTTATAAATAAAGAATAAATCAATAAATAATATTTTATAAAAGGGAAATGATGTAATTTTGATTGGTTAGAAGTTAAATCACATTTGTGAATTTATAGTGATATAAGGAATGGGCATTTTATATAAAGTGTTTAGTCCTATCTTAAAACTGAAGATTTGTGATAAGTATAAGATATTTAAAAGAAGTTTTATAAATAAATTTAGAGATTTATGAAGCAGTTTTATAATCAAATTTGAAGATTTCTAAAAAAAGTTTTATAAATAAATTTAGAGATTAAAAAGGAGTTTTAAAATTATATTTAAAGATTTATAAAAAAGTTTTATAAGTAAATTTGGAGATTTATAAAGGAGTTTTATAATAAATTTGGAGATTTATAAAAGAAGTTTATAAATAAATTTGAAGATTTATAGAGGAGTTTTATAGTTATATTTGGAGAGTTATAAAAGATGTTTTACAAATAGAAAGGAGTTTTATAAATGAAGTTTTATAAATATGATAGAGACTTGCAGTAGCGGGTTTTATAAAAGAAATGAGACTTGATTTCCAAATGATTATGTTAAATTATGGTAGTACGGAAAGTACTATTTCATACTTAACACCAAATTCCAAGGTAGGTAAACTTGTCCCATTTTTTAGAATTAAGAATGTATGTCAAGGCAAGGATAGTGTGCTAACTTGTCTAACTTTCTTGTTAATCGAGGGATAACACAAGGTTGAAATCGAAAAGTGGTGGTATGTATATTTGGTCTCATTTACATATGATCCATTTACTTATACCAAAAGGAAAGAATTTTAGGCTTATTGTTATCAATGTTTTAAATGACATTAGTTAATCAAATAAGTGTGTTTTTGAAAGGGAAATCATTCTTAAGGTTTGGTGAATATACTTATGCCATTGAGATAAGTATATGGTTACATTTTGAGTATTGAAAGTGTAGTGATTTGTGAATATACTTATACCGATAAGATAAATATATGGATATTTTTCCAATTAATAAAAGTGTATAAATGAGTAGTGAATGAGTAATATACTTGTGTGTATCTTTTGTAAAAGTATTTTAATATAAGAATTTACAAAGTGAATTTTAATTAATAAAAGGATTAATTAAGGTGGCTTAGTGGTTTCTTATGTTCTTAACCATGCTTTGTTTTCAAACGAAGTTAAATCTCTTATTCGATTATTTGTTTATTTGATAGTTTAATAACCGACTATCAAATCTTTGCCAGTTTTGAAAACTATCAATCGTGGTTCGAAGAGACAGTGATCTGATATGTTATTTGAAAACCACTGCAAACCAACATAAGCATTCGAATTGAAGACATCTTGAAGATGATGGAATCGAAGACAAAGTTCTTTGTAGTGCAAGGGTTACTAGCTACTAATCATGAGGATGTAGTAGAAGTAACGCCTTTAGTTTGTTTAGTCCCAAAACAACTCGTATAGATGAATGTTGGCATTGCATTATTTCTTGGAGTGTTAGCATTCCAAATGGGATTAACTAAAAGGTAAAACATAACTCAAGCCACATACTGAAAATGGCTTAGGGTAGATGCAGTAGGCCTATGCGGTCCGCTAGGGTATGATCATCACTTGTATCTAAAGCGATATTTTCGAATTATATATGCTTATGGCCATGGTAACGGTTTTCTAAGTTGGTAGCCAGGGTGGTGATCATATTCGGTATTACTCACGAAGTGGTAACCTAGTTCTCTGTTGGTATAGGTGCAAGGTTTGCCGTCTTGGTACATTTTGTCTAGAGGTGTAATGTACAGAACACAGTCCCTTACCTTATCATTGTTGGAATCAATTCTCCAATACGTGCTTTATAAACTTAATTGTATTCTAAATATGCTATTGATTGCATTTAATGTAACCATTCCAGCTATCATTCAATATTTATTTTATAACCCATACATTATTATAATATCAATGCATTTCTAATAAAAATGGTTTGGTAATTACAAGGTAAAAACTGGTCTGTGTTTATGTGCAACGTGTTTTTACGAGATACCTTGATTTTGAAAATGTTTTACAAATATAAAAATCCATATGATTTGAATTTCTCAAGCTGGTTTACCAGACTGATACGGGCGTTATTTTGTTGTAATGCTCGTGTGAGCCTGAGCATATTTCCAAATTTAGTTTGGATGCTTTAGAGCTTTAAGAGATGAGATGATGCCTCAAAGACATATTTTCGTATATTTATTTTCGCTGCATTGGTTGTAATGTATTTGTCAGCATTTGTGGTGAAGGGTTGTTATATCTGTCTAGGGTGAGATAGATTAATTTACTATGATTGATGTATGTATATTATGATTTTCTTTTATAAAGGTCACGTGTATATTATATATTACTCATCATGATGTGAGATTCTATTCCATCTTTTCTTTCTTTCTAACCAACAATTTATCTTTTCGGCACAAGGATCCTTGGCACGTGAATACCATGGATATATTAATGTCGAATTTTGAGGGTCAAAAAGGCCAGTCATTACAGTAAAATTGATATGATGAACAATTTACGGAGCTATCTATCTATGCTTTTAGAAACTCACAGTGGAAGGATAAAATATAATAACAGAAATAACTACCTATTCCATAAAAATTCGAATCTAAAAAATATAACATATCATCGCAAAATATCCATAATACGATATCTCAAAATAACATCAATATGTCTAAAAATGGGTATATCTAAACATATCAAAAATATAGATAAATAGATAAAGTGGCACAAATCTTCAACAATGTCATTCCTTTTAGCCTATGGGTCAGAATGAGGAAGGAGTTTGAACAATGATATCTCACGATTGAAAATCTGAAGTCTTACCATAATAGTATCTGGACATTATCATTTAAATAAAAATATGCCTTATGCATCCTATACTGTACCCTACGATGTATAACTCCTATTGTTAGCCCAAAGGCTTGTCCAGTCCAACTCCATAACTCTGACCTGGGAGCAACGCAACTACCATAAGTCATGCCCTAATGATGTGAGAGGAAGCACCTAAGTCACTTAACATCTCTTTAATTGGAATTAGGCAGACTCTGAACATTTAATACATATACCTTAGGCACATCCTCGTCATTTAATACCTAAACCCAAGGAAGACCCCCTCTAGTACTCTCTAACTATCATCATAAGAAATCTCACCAGGTCACTTCTTTCATTGGAAGAGACAGACCCCACAATAGCAACTTAATACATCAACCTCAATGTAGACCCTTACCAAAGGTTTCTTGCTACCACACCTAGTAGATAGTTCCGACCATTTAATACTTCTTCGATGGGAAGAAGGCATACCCGACAATAGCCATTTAATAGTTTCAACCCAAAAGTAGGCCCTTATTAGGATATCCGCTGTGTGACCCATGACCCAAACCATGACGTCTCACATTAGTCTGACTATTCATAGGTGCTTGTAGCCAGATTAGCTGGACAGACTTACCGTACAAAATTAGGACTAACCTCAAGTCCACAATGAGTACTTATTAAATGCAATGTCTCACATCAGTCCTAAAGTCACATTGCTGGTAGCCAGATTAGCTGGGCAGACTTCTATGTGCTTTTGACCGACCTTGCATCCCAATAACTTAGTCATATTTCTGCTCTCCTAACATACAACTATATATACACTACATGTATATAGTATCTCGACGAATTTGTGACATAAGGCCATACAAGGAAAACTCCTTATTTTGCCTTTAATTATGGATTGATTTCCATAATTATCTCTAATCTCCTTCCTAGGGGTTTAATGCCATTTACTAACCTATTTATCGTATATGAAATGATTAATATTGCAATTTGTTAATCCGCCTTTTGATAAGGCTGTAGACAGGCAGATTTAACTAAATCAATTGCTCGAATATTGAAACTGAAATACAACAGGTTGGGCATGACTTGATGGATAGAGGATCAATCATGATGATAAACATGATTATGAAGCCGAGGTTCGACATAATCGATGGACAAAAAGAGTGGGATACTTGAACAACGAGTTTTGACAAAAATCGAGTCGTTTAGTATTGCATGTAGTCTACTTCGAGTCACGCTTTGATTTGCTTTGAGTTTTCATGGTGTTTGCTTCGGGTCAAATTGGGCTCTACTTCGGGTTCAATCGGTCCAGCATATTTCAGAGGCATCCGTGCTTGCTTCAGGTCGGCATCCTCCAAACTTCAGGTCGGCATTTAAACTCCGGATCTGCATGGATGGAGAGGTCGGCATCAAGGAAATGGATGGGACCGAAATGTTCGGAGATTAACTTCGGATTGGCATCAACTATCCTTGGGTCGGCATATGAGAGTCAGGTTTGAATTTCATGGGATTGGCATTTATGCTAACTCCAGGGGGTGGAACAAGAGCTTCGAATCGGCAAAGGAAATCAGATAGGTGCTATGTTGTGGGGTCGGAAAGATGCATCAGGTTAGCTACTTTAGATAATGGAGCTCTCACCTTTGGGTCATTGGAGCGCAAACTTTGGATCGGCAAAAAGGAAGCAGGTCGGCATAAGCTATAGGGTCGGTGTATGTGTCGCTTCGAGTTCTGGTACGAACTACTTTGAGTCGAGCGTAGGGTAATTTAGGTCATCACGTAGGAAAACTCAAGTTGGCCTATATACAACTTGGGTTCAGCTATGTCTATGGTGGGCCCATATCACTCATAAAGCCTTGTAACCTGGATTTTTCCTATAAATACAACAGGCGGGGTTCAGAAAAAGGATCTTCTTCATTCTGTTTCCCTTCATCTTCTCCACCAAGGCTACTCTGCCATTATTGTTTTAGAAACTCGGATTGTAACTATAATTAATTCTGATATCAGTAAAAAGGAAATTTCTAGAGTGGACATAGGCTAGAGTCAGCCGAACCACTATAAATCCTCTATTATTACTGCTTTCCTTTTAATTTCAATTGTTCTTATATTAATACTCTCTACATACACTCTATATGTTATCTATGACTATGACTTGGTGCTTTCAATGGAATTTGGGTGTTAGTGGCCAATTTTGGCGCTAACATTTTGGTGCTTTCATTGAGAAAGCTGGCACTCAGGGATTCTGTTGCTTGGATTTTGGATTTAAAGACCTAGGGACTCAGATTCTGGAAGCTATGGCATAACAATTGTGATGACCCGAAAATTTTAACATTTGAAATTGAAATATTTAAATGATTTTAAATGTTGAAAGATAGTGTGACTTGAATTTCAGATATCAGAATGAATTTGGCAATTTAATTATTGAATTTAATTATAGAAATTTGGGTAAAATTGCAAATCTTCAATTTTGAGCCTGTTAAAAATAATTTGATGGCTTAGAAAATTTATACTGATAATACTTAAGATAATAGAAGCTTCAGAGTTGAATTTGAAACTGTTTTGTTCGGTTTTGAAATTTTATCATTTAAATCGATAATTAAAAGTAGCCTTCCGAGGCACAGTCTCGGAATATGACGAAACCAGTTCCATTAGATCTGTGATATTGTATTATTATTAGATTTCAATTTTCGTAGTGTTTGGAGTGATCGTTTGGCCGTAAGATAAATAAAAGCGCTAAAATTTAAATCAAAAATTCGATATTTTAACTGGTCCAAAAAGCGATCTTCTCCATACGATCGAATTTGGACTTGGAACCTTTTCCATTGCGTTCAGAATAGTGCCAAAACATTATAAACGCCTGGCAACACGCCTAATTGGAGGTCGAGATTTTTTTGTTGCGTGATTCGAGACAATTTAAATTTGAATTTAAAAATTTAAATATAAATCATATATATTCACAAATTTAACACGTTATCTCTTCAAACACATGTTCCATCTTCCCTATTCAAATTAAACACGTGTCTTTAACAAAATAATAATAATAAACGAATCAGAAGAAAGGAAAAGAAAAAAAATTAAAACGAGACTTTTATCTTCATACCAAAAACAAAAACCAGAGGCTCAAAGAAAAAAAATGGCGGAAACGAAAGAGAAAAAAATATTGCCATGCCCTTCTCGTCTCCTTTCCGCCCACTTATTAATATCATTCGCAAATCAAATTAAAACTCGATTCGACCTCGAGTTCGTATTGGAATCGCGAGCAAATGCATCGTCAGATGGAGGCGATCTGTTCTTCTCGAGTTCAAGCAATGGCTTGGGGCTCGATTTTGAGCGTCATATGGATTTGGAATTGGTGTCGTCGCACAGGATTGTGGCGATTATGCTCGAGTCATGTGAGCAAGACCGCAGCGGCCGCGTAAGGGGATTAGGTGTCGCGAGTTGTTCTCGTGCTAGCGTGCGATGTCTGGCGGCAAACGAGGTCGTGGCAGCGAGGACAAAAGGATCGCAAAGGCAGTGGGTTCCGGGTTCTCTTTTGTCAGATAGGTATTGTTCATTTATTTTATTAAATTTAAATTTATATATATAGATAAGGTTTTAAATTTTAACAATAAAGTAAATACAATTTTTTCCAAATTTATATGTAGTTACAAAAAGATAATACAATAAAATATAAATGCATAATTTATTATTATTATTTTTTACATAAAATATATTTTAACATATATATATGCACGCGGAAGAAAATATATATAGTTTAAGAAATTTTCAGTATGTATAAAATTTACAGTAAACAGAAAATTAATATAAGAATTTATGGAAAATTAGATTTTTAATATAGATTTTTTTGTATATAAAGGTAGTTCAAAGAAAATAATGTATTATTGGAAATTAGTTTATTTAGTTAACCTATATAATTATTTTGGTAACTAGAAAATATTTTTATTAAAAAGGAAGTTTGGTTTTAAATTTAATTTTTTTAGTTAAATAAATTTATTAAAAGAAATTGTTTTAAAATAAAAACATTGGTTAATTAAATTTATCCAATAGGAATTTAAATTGTTCGATTTATTTCAAATATTAATAAACTGTATAAAATTGTTTATACAAGGTCAATATCTGAATGGAAACAAGTTGAATTGGAAATGGATTGCAAATTAAAGGACGAAAGGTGAGATCTTCTCACTCAATCAAATGTTTTTCTGATTTAAATTTTGAATAGTTAGATTTAAAATTGATTGTGCTTGGATGATTGATTTATAATCAGTTATATTAGTTTAGACCCTATGCGCCGCATAATAGCAGAGGTTATTATATTAAACCCATATACCGCGATATTCCACCTCGAAGTGGAATTGGCATTATATATGTATTTGGAGTTGTTGATTTCCCGCATTATATAGCGGATGAGACCTTTTGCGCCGCATAATAGAGGATGATATAATATTAATCCCATATACCGCGATATTCCACCTCGAAGTGGAATTGGTATTTAATTGTTGTGCTTACGTCTATGGATGCAGGGAAATAGGTTGGAGGGATCCAACTGGACTCCTCAAAACATTTTGATTTTTTTTCAAAATTTTGTTTTGATTACTTATAATCTGTGTGTGACTATTTATGATTGAAACCATTGAAGGCTAAACTTTAGCCGAATATATTTTTGGTATCATAGGATACAAGAAATGTGAAATTGAAATTTTGAAAATTAAAGTAGAAATGCCTAGATTTGATTTTAGTAATCCTATCGAATTAATTCCAAAATATGGGAAAAGATTCTAATAAGGTATTTTAAGTAATATTGTTTAATAGACAAAGAATTTATTTAAAATTCAGATTTTAATGGGTTGGGAGGAATAAAGGGATTTATTTTAAAAAAGAAATAAATCTTTGGGAAATCCATTTGGAAATTGATCTTAGTGATTGGAAATTAATTTGGGAAATCAAATTTGAAATTGATTTGATATCTGAAAATTAATTTGGGAAATAAATTTGAAATTGATTTGATATTTGAAAATTAATTTGGGAAATCAAATTGGAATTTGATTTTGTGTTTGAAATAAATTGGAAATCAATTTGAGATTTGATTCTGTTTGAAGGTGATATTTGCAAATTGATTTAAAATTTTTATATCTGTTGATATTTGGAAATGTAAATTCACAACGGGAATTTGTAAAGAAAAGGGAAATTGTTTAAAAATAAATATTGGTTTATTTTTAAAGTGTGGAAAGGAATTTACAGATTTGAAATATAAATTGAAATAAATCGAGCAAGGTTTATTAATTGGTTTGAATGGACCATTTTGAAGTGAAAGTGTACTTTCCCTGAAAAGCCGAGCATGTTTTGAAAGTAGCTTTTAAAGTATGAATTAAAAGTTCTAAAGTTGGTTTTAAAAGAATATTTTGGAGGAAATTATTTTCTTAAGTAATTTTGAAAATCTTTAGAGTAATGATTTATTTAGTTAATTATAGAAGTGATTATTTAAAGACTTAATTGATAATTGTTTTAGAAAATGGTTATTTAAATATTTATACTCTATCTACTAATTTTATTTAAAAATTTGTTTGGACTTAGAGTTTATATGTAATATCAGTATAATGTTTTTTTATAACTAATATTTTAAGTAAAGTGTTTAAAATAGTTTTTATTTTAAATATTTCCAAATATATATTTGGATAAGTGATTTGAATTTTTTTTAAAAGTATGCGGACTTGGCAGATTTTTAGTGGAAATAAATGATTTTGGGAATTTTATTCCACGAGTAAAAATGTTTTGAATTTTTTTTTCAAAAGATTGAAATGTGGAAATTGATTTGAAATTGTTTTGCAAATGGATGAAGTGTGAAATTATATATTGCAAAGATATGTTAAAATTAAATAATTTGGGAAAATTATTTGAAATCCAGCGACTGTTGTGAAATAATGATTGATAGTTAAATAACCGACCATCAATATTGGCCTTTTTTATGGCATTTGAATTTCGATGCGACCGGGAGTCGAATTCCAAATGGATATTCGAAACCCACATCGAACCTTTGTGATTGTGATGGATCTTTTATTTAAAAGATCAAAGTTGAATTTGTTGTGATTTGTTTGAATCTGAATGCAACACTTATTTATAGAAATAAGCGCTCGTTATTCGGATTATCCGGGAGAGGACCTTGTGTCATAAAACCAATTCCGAATAACGATACGACGAAATGGGATTGCATTTGAAAATGGTGTTAAAGACCGGGTATTTTCAGAAGCGAAAGGGATACCTGTCGAAAGTCTCTACACTGGGTTGCTCCGGTATAGATATTTTATCACCCTTTAAGATGGGGATTCCGGACGTGATTAGTGAATATCCGGATTACAAGGGATTCTTTTGAAGTGCCTTCGGTTCCGTTCAATCTCGGAACGGACTTGTATGGATGTGTGTCTGACGTTACACTTTGAGATGTAAGGCTAGTTTCTATCAAATACATTTATGTTGGTGGCGAAGAATTTATTCTCTTAGCTTAACACCCTTCTCTGAGATGTACGAGCTTAGAGGTTATGTAGTTGATGGTTACTAGTGATACATTCCCAATTCGGTAATGTGGCATACGAAGTGTTGCTGATCATTTGTTGATCGAAGCATGGCTTTTGTGAAATGTGTAGCTTTGTGGACGAGACTTCGTCGGACCTCACACCCCGGAATGGTCGAAACAGGAAGAATGCAGCAAGGTTATAGGGGGTACCCCCCTTAGGGTATGTGCATTTCCTTCTAGATAGAAGTGGTATCATGGTATGGAGCCCAGATACTTAACTTATGTGGATATCGCAAAGATATATTACTTTGTGATTGTTGTTGTTGAGGATCCTCGGATAAAGGTTGTTTACAACCGGGGGATGGCATATTCGTGTCAGTAGTTACCTATTTTTGCAGAGGTAACCCGGCCTTGTGTTGGCAGAGATCCGGTTAGGTTCTCGAGGCGTCCCTCCAGAGGCATACCCATGTGGCAATAGGAAGTTCCTTAGCCTGACAATTTGTTGGAAATCCAAAGAAACAATATGCCCTGTACGATTTTAGTTGTATAACCTGCCATGGAATGTGGCGGTAACCTGCTATTGAACATGGTAGCTATAGTAGGCATAAGTGCGAAATGCCTATGCTGGCTATATATTTTCGAAACGTTTTCCACTATGCACTAATAATAATAATATCAAAGGATTTTGCGTATCAAGCATGCTTGACTATTATAAGGAGAAATCTCCTCCAATTCTGCGTTTGCATTGTGTGTGTGGCGGGAGGCCTTATGGTAGTTTCATTTTCCACAAAAAGCATTGCGGATTTCTTTTAAATTCCTTTGTTTTCTTTTGTAAAAGAATAACTGTTTTTTAAGATCTCACACCAGTCCCACGACTGACCTGGAGTTTATTGTTCCCTTTCTAAATTCTGGGTGCCCATAATTTTCCACACGAGAAGCCTAGAGTCAGGTTAGCAGTTATTTGGGAGCAAAGTCAAGAGGTTACTGTGGAGATCCGGTGTTGAAGCCGGATGGCGAGGCATATCACTTATATATGTAATATTTCTTTTCCGCTATTTGTTGTTGTAAACTCTGATAATGTAATGTGATGTATTAGCTGATATAGTGTTTTTGTTTTAAATATTATTCTTTATCTATTAAATATTTTTTCCGCTGCGAAATGTGAGATTCTGTTATTGTTTTTTTTCTTCTTCTATCTTCTTCTTCTTAAACCCTAACGGTTCGGTTTTCCGGCATTTGACTGTGCGGCATTGGATACAGTGGACATATTAATGTCGACTTTCGGAAGTCGATAAATCAGGTTGTGACATTTTGGTACCAGGGCATTTGGTTAAGCGACAAACTTGGCTCTGTTGGGTGTTACTCATTAGAGATAGAGTCAGTAATACTCTAGAATGACTTTGAGTGTAATAATAGATATGAGCGCGTATTTGCTAATGAATATAAAATTGTTTTATATTGTGTTGACTTATCGGTTTATTGTTTATAGATTCTGGTCGGTGCAGTCTAACTAACTGTGTTGATAGGAGTTTCTAAACTCTTAAACAAGAAAAACCGACATAGTATTGTTTTAAAATAGGGTAAATGGAATAAATTTAGCCAAAACTATTTTGTATATAAAAAGAATAATTTTCCATAAATTATATAGTATATGGTTGCTTGTTTGTTAGGAAGTGATAATATTAAACTATTATCATTGATTATTGAATAAGAATTGAAATCGTAACAAAGGACTAAGAAAATAAAATCCATATACAAATGAGATTTGTAAATATAAATTGCAAATGAGATTTATAATTTGAAATAGAATTCCAGAGAAATATTTGAAGGAATTTGAAAGGATTTGAAAAATTTTGAAATTTGAAAAAGATTAAATTCTTTCGAGTTTGGAAATGGGTTTCAAAGATTTTGGAAAAAGTTTTTGAAGGGATGAAAGCACTAAACTCTTTTCGGTCGTTGGAAAATAACTACGGTGATGACTGTAGCATCATCGATGTTCATTTTCGAGTTTCTAGGAAAGGGATTGCTGCCAAATTATTTTAAAAATGATGTTGTTTGGAAAACTGTTTTTGATTTTGGAAGTTCAAAAGAATAATTTGAATTGCTTTCAAAAATGATTTTTGAATGGTTGAAAAGACTTTGGAATGTTATATAAAATATTTATGGAATACATTAAGTTTGATAACTTGTAAAGTTTGAAGTTGTTAAAATAAAATCCAACTTAAAGAGAAGTTAGATAAAGGAAGATGTGGAAATAAAATAAGTTGCAAGGAAAAATTTAAATCAAGTGGAATTAAAAATGAAAAATTAATAAAAGAATTAAGATTGAAAATTTGAGTTAATTTGTATGAAGGTGAATTCGAGAAGTCTTATAGACTGAATGATTGGAATAAAATCTATTGGTGGGAAATAAAATTGTGAATGAATGAATAAATTTACAATTACAATTAAATGAAAGTGAAATTGAATGTTGAAATTCATTTCGAATTTGTAAGCAAATAGAATTGAGTTGGAATTGAATTTGATTTGTACTAAACAAAGTGAAATATTGAAATAAAATTAGTAAATAAAACTAAAGGAATGACAAAATTGGATATAACTTGAATGAATCGAATTCAATAATTATAAACGAAAGGAAAAATTAAATTTACATGGAATTTGAAATCCAGTTTAAATATAAGTGGTTATAAAACAAAATAGTAAATTGAATTGTGTTTGGAATAAACAAAAGAATAAAAATGGAATTGAAACTGAATATTGAAAACCAATTTGAATTGTGTGAAATAAAATGAAGTTGTAAAATTAGTTCGAAGTGAACTAACGATAATAAAGGTGGAAATGGAAAAAAATGGTTTGAGATAAAATGAATTGGAATTTGAAATAGAGAGATGAATCAGTTGGGAATGAAAGATAATTGATAAAATTCAATATTCAGAAGGTAAGTTGAATCCAAATAGAATTGAAATTGTAAATTGAATTCAAATGAAAGTGAAAATGCAAGATAGAATGAAAATGAATATATAACTTCAATAGTAAACTAAAGATGGTATAAGAAGTATATATTGAAAATTTTGTAATGGAATGTGCAAAATGATATTTGAATGTTGTAATTGGATATTATGGCTAGCAGGATATACAGGTGTATTAAAGGAAATGGAATTGGGATTTTGATTTCGAAGATAAAAATAGAATTGCTAGACAAAAAGGTATGTATTTAAATTTCAGTATGAAATTTGGTGATTTCCTTGTCTAGCCACTTGGCCTTTTGTTTTCTTTTTGAATCTGGAGGCCTGTGGTGCCATTTTGTAGTCGTACCGAGCTAGCCGCGCAAAGGAGACGCTGGCGAAATTTTTCGGATTTAGAAAGTTAGAAAAATTTGGAGAAAATTTTGAAAATTTAAAATTTGAATTCAAATCTAAATTTGAATGGTTAAGAAAACAATGTTAATTGGGACTTATGATTGAATTTGGAAAGTTAGTTGAAGCGATAATGGGTTGTTAATAAATTTTTTTTGTATTGGCAAGTGGATAAAACCGTTTGGTTTTGGGAAAATAGTTAACGGGTTAAGGATCATTCTTCTTAACTAGTAATTTCGAGACGATATTCTTTTAAGGGGGGAAGGATGTGACGACCCGGAAATTTTAACATTTGAAATTGAAATATTTAAATGATTTTAAATGTTTAAAAGATAGTCTGACTTGAATTTCAGATATTAGAATGAATTTGGCAATTTAATTATTGAATTTAATTATACAAATTTGGGTAAAATTGTAAATCTTCACTTTTGAGCCCGTTAAAAATAATTTGATAGCTTATAAAATTTATATTGATAATACTGAAGATAATAGATGCTACATAGTTGAATTTGAAACTGTTTTGTTCAGTTTTGAAATTTTATCGTTTAAATAGATAATTAAAAGTAGCCTTCCGAGGCACAGTCTCGGAATTCGGCGAAACCAGTTCCATTGGATCCATGATATTGTATTATTATCGGATTTCAATTTTCGTAGTGTTTGGAGTGATCGTTTGGCCGTAAGATAAATAAACGCACTAAAATTTAAATCGAAAATTCGATATTTTAACTGGTTCAAAAAGCTATCTTCTCCATACGATCGAATTTGGACTCGGAACCTTTTTCATTGCGTTCGGAATAGGGCCATAACGTTATAAACGCCAAGTGACATGCCTCAATTGGTTGTCGAGATTTTGTTGTTGCGTGATTCGAGACAATTTAAATTTGAATTTAAAATTTTAAATATAAATTAAATATATTCACAAATTTAACACGGTATCTCTTCAAACACGTGTTCCATCTTCCCTGTTCAAATTAAACATGCGTCTTTAACAAAATAATAATAATAATAAACGTATCAGAAGAAAGGGAAAGAAAAAAATATTAAAACGAGACTTTTATCTTCAGACCAAAATCAAAAACCAGGGGCTCAAAGAAAAAAAATGCGGAAACAAAAGAGAAAAAAATTGCCGTGCCCTTCTCGTCCCTTCCCTCCCTCTTATTAATCTCATTCGCAAATCAAATTAAAGCTCGATTCGACCCCGAGTTCGTATTGGAATCGCGTGCAACAGCATCGTCAGATGGAGGCGATTCGTTCTTCTCGAGTTCAAGCGATGGCTTGGGGCTCGATTTCGAGCGTCATATTGATCTGGAATTGGGGTCGTCACGCATGATTGTGGCGATTATGCTCGAGTCAGGTGAGCAAGAGCGCAGTGGCCGCATGAGGGGATTAGGTGTCGCGAGTTGTTCTCGTGCTAGCGTGCGATGTCTGGCGGCAAACGAGGTCGTGGCAGCGGCGACAAAAGGATCGCGAACGCAGTGGGTTCCGAGTTCTCTTTTGTCAGATAGGTATTGTTCATTTATTATATTAAATTTATATATATAGATACGGTTTTAAATTTTAACAGTAAAGTAAATACAGTTTTTTCCAAATTTATATGTAGTTACAGAAAGATAATACAATAAAATATAAATCTAGAATTTTTTTTTTTGCAGAAAATAGATTTTTAACATATATATATATATGCATGCGTAAGAAAATATATATAGTTTCAGAAATTTTCAGTTTGTATAAAATTTACAGTAAACAGAAAATTAATATAAGAATTTATACAAAATTGGATTTTTAATATAGATTTTTTTTTTGTATATATAGGTAGTACAAAGAAAATAACGTATTATTGGAAATTAGTTTATTTAGTTAACCTATATAATTATTTTGGTAACTAGAAAATATTTTTATTAAAAAGGAAATTTAGTTTTAAATTTAATTTTTTTAGTTAAATAATTTTATTAAAAGAAATTATTTTAAAATAAAAACATTGGTTAATTAAATTTAGCCAATAGGAACTTAAATTGTTCGATTTATTTCGAATATTAATAAACTGTATAAAATTGTTTATACAAGGTCAATATCTGAATGGAAACAAGTTGAATCGGAAATGGATTACAAAATAAAGGAGCAAAGGTGAGATCTTCTCACTCAATCAAATGTTTTTCTGATTTAAATTTTGAATAGTTATATTTAGAATTGATTATGCTTGGATGATTGATTATAATCAGTTATATTAGTTTAGACCTTATGCGCCGCATAATAGCGGGGGTTATTATATTAAACTCATATACCGCGATATTCCACCTCGAAGTGGAATTGGTATTATATATGTATTTGGAGTTGTTGATTTCCCGCATTATATAGCGGATGGGACCCTATGCGCTGCATAATAGCGGATGATATAATATTAATCCCATATACCGCGATATTCCACCTCGAAGTGGAATTGGTATTTAATTGTTATGCTAACGTCTGTGGATGCAGGGAAACAGGTTGGAGGGATCCAACTGGATTTCTCAAAACATTTTGATTTGTTTTCAAAATTTTATGTTGATTATTTATAATCTGTGTGTGACTATTTGTGATTGAAACCATTGAAGGCTAAAATTTAGCCGAATATATTTTTGGTATCGTAGGATACCAGAAATATGAAATTGAAATTTTGAAAATTGAAGTAGAAAAGCCTAGACCGTTACAATTAAAGTATAAAATTTGATTTTAGCAATCCTATCGAATTAATTCCAAAATATGGGAAAAGATTTTAATAAAGAGATTTTTAAGTAATATTGTTTAATAGTCAAAGAATTTATTTAAAATGCAGATTTTAATGGGTTGGGAGGAATAAAGGGATTTATTTTAAAAAAGAAATAAATCTTTGGGAAATCCATTTGGAAATTGATCTTAGTGATTGAAAATTAATTTGGGAAATCAAATTTGAAATTGATTTGATATTTGAAAATTAATTTGGGAAATCAATTTGAAATTGATTTGATATTTGAAAATTAATTTGGGAAATCATATTGGAATTTGATTTTGTGTTTGAAATAAATTGGAAATCAATTTCGGTTTTGATTTGGTTTGAAGGTGATATTTCGAAGGTGATTTAAAATTCGTCTATCAATTGATATTTGAAAATGTAAATTCACAATGGGAATTTGTAAAGAAAAGGGAAATTGTTTGAAAATAAATATTGGTTTTTTTTTAAAGTGTGGAAAGGAATTTACAGATTTGAAATGTGAACTGAAATTAATCGAGTAGGGTTTATTAATTGGTTTGAATGGACCATTTTGAAGTGTAAGTGTACTTTCCCTGAGAAGCCGAGTATGTTTTGAAAGTAGCTTTTAAAGTATAAATTAAAAGTTCTAAAGTTGGTTTTAAAAGAATATTTTGGAGAAAATTATTTTCTTAAGTTATTTTGAAAATCTTTAGAGTAAAGATTTATTTAGTAAACTATAGAAGTGATTATTTAAAGACTTAATTGATAATTGTTTTAGAAAATGGTTATTTAAATATATATACTCAATCTACTAATTTTATTTTAAAATTAGTTTGGACTTAAAGTTTATATGTAATATCAGTATAATGTTTTTTTATAACTAATATTTTAAGTAAAGTGTTTAAAATAGTTTTTATTTTAAATATTTCCAAATTTATATTTGGATAAGTGATTTGATTTTTTTTTATAAATGTATGCGGACTTGGCAGATTTTCAATGGAAATAAATGATTTCGAGAATTTTATTCCATGAGTGAAAAATGTTTTGAAATTTGTATTCAAAAGTTTGAAATGTGGAAATTGATTTGAAATTGTTTTTCAAATGGACGAAGTGTGAAATTATATCTTGCATAAATATGTTAAAATTAAATAATTTGGGAAAATTATGTGAAATCCAGTGACTATTGTGAATTATTGATTGGTAGTTAAATAACCGACTATCAATATTTGCCTTTTTTATGGCATTTGAATTTCGATGCGACCGGGAGTCGAATTCCAAATGGATATTCGAAACCCACATCGAACCTTTGTGATTGTGATGGATCTTTTATTTAAAAGATCAAAGTGGAATTTGTTGTGATTTGTTTGAATCTGAATGTAACACTTATTTTTAAAAATAAGCGCTCGTTATTCGGATTAGCGGGGAGAGGGCCTTGTGTCATAAAACCCATTCCGAATAACGATACGACGAAATGGGATTGAGTTTGAAGATGGTGTTGAAGAGCGGGTATTTTCGAAAGTGTAAGGGATACCTGTCGAATGTCTTTGCACCGGTTGCTCCGGTATAGAGATTTTATCACCCTTTGTGATGGGGATTCCGGACGTGATTAGTGAATATCCGGATTGCAAGGGCTTCTTTTAAAGTGCCTTCGGTTCCGTTCGATCCCGGAACGGACTTGTATGGATGTGTGTCTGACGTTACACTTTGAGATGTAAAGCTGGTTTCTATCAAATACATTTCTGTTGGTGGTGGAGAATTTATTCTCTTAGCTTAACACCCTTCTCTGAGACATACGAGCTCAGAGGTTATGTAGTTGATGGTTACTAGTGATACATTCCCAATTTGGTACTGTGGCATACGAAGTGCTGTTGATCATTTGTTGATCGAAGCATGACTTTTGTGAAAAGTGTAGCTTTGAGGATGAGACTTCGTCGGACCTCACACCCCGGAATGGTCGAAACAGGAAGAATACAGCAAGGTTATAAGGGGTAGCGCCCCTTAGGGTATGTGCATTTCCTTCTGGATAGAAGTGGTATCATGGTATGGAGCCCAGATACTTAACTTATGTGGATACCGCAAATATATATTACTTTGTGATTGTTGTTGTTGAGGATCCTCAGATAAAGGTTGTTTACAACTGGGGGATGGCAAACTCGTGTCAGTAGTTACCTATTTTTGCAAAGGTAACCCGACCTTGTGTTGGCAGAGATCCGGTTAGGTTCTGGGGCGTCCCTCCAGAGGCGTACCCATGTGGCAGTAGAAAGTTCCTTAGCCTGACCATTTGTTGGAAATCCAAAGAAACAATACGCGCCCTGTACGGTTTTAGTTGTATAACCTGCCATAGAATGTGGCGGTAACATGCTATTGAACATGGTAGCTATAGTAGGCATAAGTGCGAAATGCCTATGCTGGCTAAGATTAATATTATATTTTCGAAATGTTTTCCACTATGCACTAATAATAATAATATCAAAGGATTTTGCATATCAAGCATGTTTGACTATCATGAGGAGAAATCTCCTCCAATTCTACGTTTGCATTGTGTGTGTGGCGGGAGGCCTTATGGTAGTTTCATTTTCCAATAAGCATTGCGGATTTCTTTTAAATTTCTTTGTTTTTTTTTGTAAAAGAATAACTGTTTTTTAAGATCTCACACCAGTCCCACGACTGACCTGGAGTATATTGTTCCCTTTCTAAACTCTGGGTGCCCATAATTTTCCACACGGGCAGCCTAGAGTCAGGTTTGTAGTTATTTGGGAGCAAAGTCAAGAGGTTGATGTGGAGATCCGGTGTTGAAGCCGGATGGCGAGGCGTATCACTTATACATGTAATATTTCTTTTCCGCTGTTTGTTGTTGTAAACTCTGATAATGTAATGTAATGTTATGTATAAACTGATATAGTGTTTTTGTTTTAAAGATTATTCTTTATCTATTATATATTTGTTCCGCTGCGAAATGTGAGATTCTGTTGTTGTTTCTGTTCTGCTTCTATCTTCTTCTTCTTAAACCCTAACGGTTTGGTTTTTCAGCATTTGACTGTGCGGCACTGGGTACAGTGGACGTATCAATGTCGACTTTCGAAAGTTGAAAAATCGGGTCGTGACAACAATCGACGAGGAGACAAAGGACAAGATGGAAACAATAATGGATGCTATGCAAGAAAGGATGCTAAAATGGTAGAAGGAAATGATGTAGAACTTACTCCAGCAGGTTGGACAAGCTGGAGCCTAGGACCTAGGAAAGGAAATAGGTAGGATGTTGAGTGGATGCAAAAAGCCTACTAAGGAGATGGATCTAACTAATTGGAATAAAAGGCTCGTTCGAAAAGGATAATCTGGAATCCCCTCATGGACTCCGGGGTAAGGTGGAAGCGATGATCGGAGATTTCTTGTGGATGCTGACATAGCTGGAATTTGGAATCCAAAAATTGGAATGAAAATTAACTAGCTCGGATATAGATTGGAATGACTAAAGGTAAAACCACGACCATAGGAACAGAATCGACATCCATCACTCTCATGGATTGGCACAACTACCCATGGAACTGGGGGCATGGATCTCATTGGCTTTTCGAGGAATTGGATAGCCGTGATGGAACAGGAGCAACCGTCACCCACCATAAACTGGAGCGAGACTAGCTTAAAGGCGTTGGAATATCGATTTTGATTATGACAAGCTATATAAAATACTCTATGTATAGTAATCATCTTTGCAAGAGATTTATTGAGATTTGTTCCAAATTCCTTTTCAGATGTTTAAAGCTGAGTATGGTATGTCTAGAGTCTGTACTTTACTTAGAAATTTATTAAATTCTCTCCTAAAACGATATATATATATATATATATATATATATATATATATATATATATATGCACACACATGAACGAATATCTGAATTCAGACGTCTGAATACATTCATTCAGACGTCTGAATGCTGAAACCTGAATATTGTTTCACAACATTCAGACGCCTAAATGAAAATTTTCAAACGTTTGAATCTAGTCCAAATTTGCCAAAAAGCTTGCTATTTGCATTTTAATCTAATTCAGAAGTCTGATTATTTTTTTCAGACGTTTGAATATCTCTAACTACTATTTTCTTGAATAGTCACTTCTCTTTACTGAAGAGAAACGTTTTCAAAATCAATGGTTGCACTGTTCTTTTCAATATAACTTTTCATCTATAGTTGCAACTCTTTATACACTATAAGTAGATTACAGAATTCAACAAAAAATTCACCGAATTTACTTTTAACATTCTTGAATTCTCATCTATTCTCAAGTTTTCAAATTGCACTCAAATAGCTTACATACTTTGATCATTGATCACTTTATCTTCTATAATTCTCAAAGCACATCATACTATATATCATAAAGGAGAAGATTAGGAAGATTGTACTTAATAGACTTGTCAGTGTTACTTAAGAACACACTACAGTTAGATATTTTTTATATTTATAAAGAAGTCCTATTCGGTTGCTCAAGCAGTTGAAGTCCTATTCGGTTGCTTTGGCGGTTGAAGTCCTGTTCGGTTGCTCAGGCGATGTAAACCTGTTCCTTCGGGTTAAGTGAGGATTGTGTTAGTGAAACTCCAAAAGGAGTCTGGGACTGGATGTAGGACGGTGTTTCGAACCAGTATAAAAGCCTCTGGTGTATTTTACTTTACTGCATTTACTGTTTATTTATTTTATTCCGCATTAGTAGTTTATCCATATTACTCGATCCTATAGCATAGCTTCTTTTCATTTGGTATCAGAGTAAGGTTTTCATCTAACCGTAACATTGTTATTTGATTCCTTGCTAATATGGCTAGTAACACTACCACTTGTACTATAAGCAGTAGCACTATAAGCACTAACACCAGTTTTATAAAACGTCAATGCACCGCACGACCTCCATTCTACAATGGTTTGAACTATAATTATTGGGCTACTCGTATGAGAATCTATATGCAATCAAATAGTTTTGAGTCATGCAATATCACACAAAATGAACACACTCTTCCTACAGGAGAATACTCCACATGGACAAACACACAAAAATTAGATGCCTCTGCCAATGCTAAAGCCATGAACAAGTTATTTCGTGCACTAGATAGAAATGAATTTAATCGTGTTAGCATGTGTCAAACTGCTTATGAAATATGGAGAACACTTAAAATCACACATAAAGGAACTAACAAAGTCAAACAAAGCAAAATCTCCGTGCTCAAAAATCAGTTTCAAAATTTTAGAATGAAGCAAGATGAATCCATTAATGATATGTACTCCATATTTCAAGATTTCTATCATTCGCTATTAGGATTAGGAAAAAAGCTCACTGACTTTAATATTGTGTCGAAAATCCTAAGCTCTTTAATTATCATTCGTTGTTAGTCTTGGCTATTGAAGAAGCTAATGACCTCTCTACCTTAAAACCAGAAGAGTTAATAGGAAATCTAATGTCTTATGAAGTGAATTTGCAGGTATAACGAGTACAAGCACAGGACAAAAAGAACATAGCTTTCCATGATGAAGAAGAAAAGGATGAAGATTCAGATGAAGAAGATCTAGCATTAATTGCCAAAAATTTCAAAAAGTTCTTGAAATTCCGAAAAAACAACAAAAACAAAGGAAAACGGAACTTTCCAAGCAAACCATCATCTTTAGTTCTAGAATGTTTTAATTATCATAAGCAAGGTCATATCCATAAAGAATGTCCAGAAATAAAGAAAAAATACTTCAACAAGGAAGAAAAGGTAAGAAAAAGAAAGCATCCTTATGTGACATGGGATGATTCAGATACATCTTCATCAGATAGTGGCATTGATAGTGAAAACGAGTAAGCTAATGTTTGCTTCATGGCTACTGAAAATGAGGTTAGGGATTTTACCTTTGATGATATGATAGAGATAAATTCAGAGCTAGTTCACACTCTCAAAAATCTCAAAAGAAAATATAAGGAGACTCATGAACTCAGAACAATGCAGAATTCGAAAGAGATATGTTTAAAGATGAAAAGAAAACACTAGAGGAAGAACTTGAAAAATTACAAGAATCAATCTCTAATATTAATTCTCAACTCTCTCATTTGAGTCAAGAAATTGAAACTCAAAAAGAAAAGAATGACGCTCTTGTTTCTGAAAATCACGAATTAAAGACAAAAGTAAAATTGATAGAATTATATAATACTGGTCTAAAAACTAAGTTCGAAAGCATAACCTAAAATGTTTCAAACTTTAATAAAGGAAGGGAAACTTTATCTAAAATTATTGATAGTTCTCAATCTGTTTCAAGTAGGAAAGGATTAGGATATGTTAAGAAAACAAAAGCTCCACCTAAAAAGGAAATTAGGAGAAATATTAATCCTACTGCAAAACAATCAAAAAGGAATACTTACCCAAAAAACATAAAAATTTAGGTTCCCAAAGCAAACAACATTTTGATTAGGAAGAAATATATTAACACCTTTTTGGAAACTGTTCATAAAAATAAAAATTATATTTTCAAATGGGATGCCGAAACCTCTTGGGTTTGATTTCCTAAGATCTAACTCTTAGGACCCTAACAAAAGGTGGGTACCAATATAATTCCTTATTTTCTGCAGGTCCTACTTAAAAAGAGAGGAAAATGGATACTCGACAGTGGTTGCTCAAAACATATGATAGGAGACAAAGATATGCTATCAAACATTATTTACTCAAATGGAGGATCCATCACATTTAGAGACAATTCCAAAGGCTATATCATCGGCAAAGGCGATGTGAGCAAAAACGGTAATTCAAATTTACCACTTATTTCAAATGTTTTACTAGTCAAAAATATAGAACATAATTTACTTAGTATCAGCCAGTTATGTGATAAAGGATTCAAAATCACATTTTTTGAAAATAAATGTAATATTTTTGATCAAAATCAAAATCTTATCTTTGAAGGAAATAGAGACAGAAATATCTATGTTCTGAATATGAAAATAAACCATAATTCAGATATGTGCTTAGTCGCCAAAGAAAATGATCCTTGATTATGGCATAAACGATTCTGTCATATTAACTTCAAAGCTATAAATGAGCTTTCTAAAAATGATTTAGTAAAAGGTCTACCAAAAATGAATTTTAAAATTGGTCATATTTGTGATGCATGTCAGTTAGGAAAATGAACCAAGTCATCTTTTAAATCTAAAAAGGTTATTTCAACTTTACAACCACTTGAATTACTACATATGGATTTATTAGGATCAACACAAGTACAATCCATTAATCACAGTAGATATGTGTTTGTAATTGTTGATGATTTTTCTAGATATACTTGGACTATTTTTATGAAAAATAAAAGTGATAGTTTCGATAATTTCAAAACTTTTGTCAAAAGAATTCAAAATTTTAAAGGATTGAAAGTCAAAAATATTAGGAGTGATCATGGAGGTGAATTCGAAAATGAAGCCTTTGAACATTTTTGTAAAAAGAAGGGAATATTCCATAATTTTTCGTTTCCTAGAACTCCACAACCAAATGGAGTTGTAGAACGTAAAAATATAACCTTACAAGAATGTGCAAGGACTTTGTTAAATGGAAGTACGTTACCAAAACATTTCTGGGCTGAAGCAGTTGCAAACAGCTTGTTATGTTTTGAATCGTGTTTCTATTCGACACCGACTAAGAATACTTTTTATGAACTTCTTAATGGTTGAAAACCAAATATTTCTTATTTTAAATTTTTTGGTTAAAAATGTTTCATTTTAAACACAAAAGATCAGCTTGGCGAATTCGATCCAAAATCTGATGAAGGAATCTTTGTAGGATATTCGGATCGAAGCAAAGCTTGTCGAATTTATAATAAAAGAACCAATATCATCGAAGAAACACTTCATGTATCCTTCGACGAAAATTTAAATCAAATGCCAAGTATAAGAGATGATGAAGAATTCCCTGATAATATCACAAATACAGAAATTTCAAATTTTGAAAATAAGGAAAACATAGTTTGTAATAATAATGAATTAAGATCTCCACCTAGATTATTAAGGGATCATCCTTCCGTTAATGTCATTGGAGAACTCGATTCATCTGTTAGAACAAGAAGTCAATTAAATCAAATGGGCCATGTAACTTTCCTTTCTCATATCGAACCTAAAAATATTAAAGAAGCATCCACCGATGAAAATTGGTTAATTGCTATGCAAGAAGAGCTAAACCAATTCAAAAGAAATGACGTTTGGGATTTAGTTATGAGGCCTAGTGATCAATCAGTAATTGGTACAAAGTGGGTCTTCAAAAATAAAGCAGATGAATAAGGAAATATAATTAGGAATAAAGCTAGATTAGTTGCAAAGGGATATAATAAAGAAAAAGGGATTGACTATGAAGAAACGTTTGCTTCAGTCGCTAGACTAGAAGCAATACGAATCTTACTACCCTATGCATGTTTTCATAACTTTTAATTATATCAAATGGATGTGAAAAGTGCTTTTCTAAATGGTTTCATAAAGGAAAATGTTTATGTTGAACAACCTCCTTTATTCATATACGAACAATTTCTAGACCATGTCTATAAACTTGAAAAGGCCTTATACGGTTTGAAACAAGCACCTCGTGCTTGGTACGATCGTCTTAAAAGGTATTTAATAGATTCTTGGTTCGAAATTGGGAAGGTTGATTAAACCATTTTTATTAAAAGAAACAAGAAATATTATTCGATAGTTCAAATTTATGTTGATGATATTATTTTTGGATCTACAAATGAAGAACTATGTCAGGAATTTTCTAAAATAATGACCAAAGAATTTGAAATGTCACATATGGGTGAATTAATTTATTTTCTAGGCATATAAATAGAACAATTAGAAAATGGTATTTTTATAAATCAAGAAAACTATTGTGAAAATCTAATTAAACGCTTTGGTATGGAAAACACTTCTACCAAACTAACTCCTATGAGTACAACTATACATCTTGAAAAAGATGAAACTGGGAAAACTATTAACCAAAAATTATATCGAAGTATGATATGATCATTACTATATTCAACAACTAGTAGACCTGACATAAGGATGAATGTTTATTTGTGTGCACGATTTCAAGCAGATCCCAAAGAATCACATTTACGAACAGCGAAACGCATACAAGGTATCTTAATAAAACCAAGGACTTTGGACTATTCTATCCAAATGATCGTCCTTTTGAATTAGTGTCCTATAGTTACGCTGATTTTGGAGGAAGTCGGACAGATAGAAAAAGTACAAGTGGGACTTGTCACTTCATTGGACGATCTCTTGTATCTTGGTTTAGTAAGAAACAAAACTGTGTTTCATTATAGACATGTGAAGCAGAATGTATTTCTGAAGCTTTGGCATGTGCTCAAGTTATCTATATGCAACAAACACTACAAGATTTTTGTTTAACTTATCCAAATCAACCATTTATTGTGATAATTCTAGTGCTATAAATTTATCTAAAAATCCTGTCAATCCCTCACGAACAAAACATATTGACATTCGTCATCATTTTGTTCGTGATAATATTGAAAAAGATATGATAAATCTAGAATTTGTTTCCTTTGACAAACAATTGACAGACATCTTTACAAAACCGTTAAATAAAAATACTTTTATCACTTTAAGATGAGAACTTGGAATCGTCTCTTTTAACGATTGATGAATTTTTTCATAATATTTTTTAAAAAATAATAAAAAGGGGGAGGGGGAGGGTAGAGTTTTCCAGCACTCGAACTCAGAATCTCATACTCGGTAGTCCACTGTTCTACCACTTTACTACTTTATCTTTTTTATGAAACCTTAGGTTGTTTGTATATTTCTATTTACCTATCATTTAATCTTCTTTTTCTAAGGTTATTATTCTCCTAACCGTAAAAACTCCTCCTATTTTTATTATGCTTCCAACTACATATTTCTCTGCCATCCTCTATTTTTATTGCACCAGAATTCATATAATTTTTTTTAAAAAAAAGCTCCAAATATTTTTTAAAAAATGTCATCTCAATACAACTCAGAATCATCTGATCTCTCTTATACTTATCCTTCCTCAGGATTGGTAAATTTACTAACTCCAACCCCAATACGAACCGGTTTTGATTGTTCCACCTTCAACTCATACTGGACATACTCCACCTACTAAAAGAACAAAATGGTCTCTCTTTTTTGGATCACCAACTACAAAAGAGAAAATAGATGATATTCATTACAACCAGAGAGAAACATTAGAATTACAACACGAGTTATATTATGAACAAAAAGTTAATGCCAAACGGTTGAGCTTATTGGAACAAGTCGCATTAAAATTCTGCGGTTCTTCCTCCAAAGACACAGTTCATCAACCGTCTACTGTTCGTTCTCCAAATCATCACAATCCTTGGGAACCATCACCACAACGTCCACCGACATCACCAAATTCTTGGAAACATGGCAACAGATAGTCTCCACTTCGACTATTTGTAGAGAACACTAATTTTGAAGAAGATGAATATCATATTCCAAGCTCTTCTTCCAAATCTCTTTAATTTTTGTTGTTTTTTATATACTTCTGTTCATTTGTTATTTCTTTCTGTTTGTCCTAAGCTTGTATTGTTCAAAATATTTGATTATATATATTGTTTTGTATATTCAATAAAGCTGATATGAGTCTCCGTGCAAATTCGAACGGCTGTTTTATTTCAAACATATGTCTGAATATTAATGGTAGAAATTTTTTACCCTAGATTCAGACGTCTGAATCGTACAAAATAGACGTCTGAATTAGGTCGAAATTGAACTATTTTTTGAGGGTTGTAACTCAATTTGATTCAGATGTCTGAATCAAATTATTCAGACGGCTGAATTTTCTCTGAGCCATTTTTTCACCTTTCCTCTTTTATTTTCTTTCCACTTATACCCTTGCTTTTTAACGCATTATATATTACCTTTTTCACTTCATTCCCAATTATTTCAGAACCCTAGCCCCCATTTCAACTCTTCCAAAGCTTTTTACCTTTCCTCTATCTCTCTAATGGCACCAAGAACAAAACGTACTAGAGAATCAACCTTCGGACCATCCGAAGATCAAATTCGGCAATGGCTATGGAAGGACGTTGTTGTTTCCCGGTATAATTCAATGAAGAATTCCAACATCTTCGAAGGAGCATTCATGAAATTCTCGGATTTTGCACTTATCATGTTAGAGAGTTGGTGGAAAAATTCCACTTTGATAGCTTAATTGGGCATACTCCTAACTATGTCAAGATTAATCATCTTATGATCAAACTTTTTCTTGCAAATTTAAATTTGGATCATCATAATCCCTAAAATCGACAAGACTGTGTTTGGTCAATAGTTTGTGGCGTAAAAATCTTCTTACCTTTACAAAGACTAGGTAATATTTAAAATTGCCCCTATCAAGGAATTGATATTAATGATATTGAAGTTGATATGGACCATCGCGACGAAGTTTAACATCGTTTCTTGTCCGATCAACTTACAAATTTGGGTAATTTAAAATCTACCTTCTTAAGGCCACAAGCTAGACTCATTCACCGTGCAGTTATTCGTTCTTTACAACCAAGAACAGGAAGTTAGGAAAAAGTTTATAAAGAAAATTTCTAAGCTCTTTATTCAATCTACTCCAACCAATAAGTGAACTCGAGAAAAATTATTTTTGATGAATTTCAAGACATCACAATTCGGAGAAAATATAAAACCATTAATTTTGGTGCTTATATTATGCGCATCCTCCTCAATATCGGCGTACCAATGCTCTACTCCGATTTTACAACTATTAGTGAGTTAGGCGCTAAAATTTTAGGATTGATGGGTCTTCCACCACAGCCTCCTCCTCAACAAACATCTCTTTCCATCAATGGTCTCAAAATGTTCAACAAGGTGTTCCTCAACCTCGAGACACTAGAATTGCTTCTTCTTCTCATACTCAACATAAAGAAGAAGAGGAGGACGATGATACCATTCATGAGATTGGCCCGGAGACTTCTTCAAGACAAGCCATTATCACTCTCTCCCGAAATCAATCAAAGATTCATCGAGACATTAAGGCACTTGAGAAGAAGACGGAAAGAAAATTCAACTCGATCGAGGGCTTTCTCAATAAAATATGGGATCGAATTTCTTGCTCCAGTTCTTCATCTACTCAAGCTTGCAATCCATCCCCATTTCAGTGGTCTTCCTCAAGTTTATGTTCTAACAATGATGATCCGTCTATTTCTAGTCAATTTTAATTATCTATGTCTATTTTTAAATTATGTTTGATTTGATTATGCGTTAACTTTGTTTGTCAAGTTGTATGAAATATTTTTAACTATTATTCCTATTGTTCCTTCATGCATTAAAAATTCTACTTGCTTTAATGAGATGATCCGTCTATTGTTATCTTTGCTCTTTCTTTTTGTCGATGACAAAGGGGGAGAAATCTAAAATTTGTGCATACTGACTACATTACTGATTATATAGTTCTCATCATCAAAAAGGGGGAGAATGTTGGAATATAGATTTTGATTATGACATGCTATATAAAATATTCTATGTATAATAATCATCTTTATAGGAGATTTGTTGAGATTTACTGCAGATTCCTTTTTTGATGTTTAAAGCTGAGTATGGTGTGTTTAGAGTCTGTACTTTACTTAGAAATTTGTTAAAATCTCTCCTGAAACGATATATACACACACACACACACATATACACACACATGCACACACATGCACAAATGTCTGAATTCAGACGTCTGAATACATTCATTCAGATGTCTGAATGCTGAAACCTGAATATTGTTTCACATTCAAACGTCTGAATGAAAATTTTCAGACGTCTGAATTTAGTCAATATTTGCCTAAAAGCTTACTGTTTGCGTTTTAATCTAATTCAGAAGTTTGAATTATTTTATTCAGACGTCTGAATATCTCTAACTGCTATTTTCTTGAATAGTCACTTCTCTTCACCGAAGATAAAAGTTTTTGAAATCAATGGTTGCACTTGTTCTTTTCAATATATCCTTTCATCTATATTTGCAACTCTTTATACACTATAAATAGGTTACAAAATTCAAAAAATAATTCATCGAATTTACTTTTAAAATTCTTGAATTCTCATATATTCTCAAGTTTTCAAATTGCACTCAAATTGCTTACATACTTTGATCATTGATCACTTTATCTTCCACAATTCTCAAAGCACATCACACTATATATCATAAAGGAGAAGATTATAGAAAGATTGTACTTAATAGACTTATCAGTGTTACTTAAGAGCACACTACAGTCAGATATTTTCGTTATTTGTAAAGAAGTCTTGTTCAGTTGCTCAGGCAGTTGAAGTCCTATTCGGTTGCTTAGGCGGTTGAAGTTTGTTTGGTTGCTCAGGAGGTGTAAACATGTTCCTCTGGGTTGAGTGAGGATTGTGTTAGTGAAATTCCAAAAGGAGTCTGGGACTGGACGTAGGACGGTGCTCCAAACCAGTATAAAAACCTCTAGTGTCTTTTACTTTACTCCATTTACTGTTTATTTATTTTATTCCGCATAAGTAGCTTATCCATATTACTCGATCCTATAGCATAGTTTCTTTTCAAAAGGCACAGTCAATCGTCCTTTGATCTGGATTGAATGAGCTCAATAACAACAAATCCTACTCCAAACGGGCTAAGTCACTTACACATGTACGGGATCGTGAACTGTCCTTAGGCATGCTCCGAGACAGCGATGAACGACCATGACAAATGATTTAGAAATTCACTCGAATGTGAAATATGAATTTGATAATGCTAAACCCCAACCTCTAATGGTCAAAAATTGCCTCAAATGGCACTCGACCTTGAACGGTCACAATTCGCCTTGAACGACACACGACCTCAAACGATCACGATTCTCCTCATATGGCATCTGACATCGAATGGTCACATTTCGCCCCAAACGGCACCCTAACTAGAAAGTTAAGGGACGGATATTGGAAGTCATTTGGAAATTAATCGCTTTATGTTCAGGGACACTGAATTGGAGTGCAGGGAGCGACGGCATTTCGTCAGAGTGCGATAGGATCAGCTCGCTTGTCGTTGTTTCCCCTTCACCAGAGGGTGACAAGATGGGATCCAACAAGAGCCCAGAGAGGCTATAATCAGTCTAGGCTTAGGCCATGGCATCGCTTAATGTTCAGGGATACTGAACCGGAGTGTAGGGAGTGACGCCGCTTCGCCAGAAAGTGATAAGATCGGCTCACTCAACGCTGTTTCCCCTTCACCAGAGAGGGACATGATGGGATCCGATAAGAGCCTATAGAGGCTGAGATCAGTCCAGGAGGACCAAAGCATCTCTTAATGTTTAGGGACACTGAACCGAAGTGCAAGGGATAGGTTGCTTCGAACAACTACAGATTTGGCTTATATGACCTGGTGAGGTCTCGACTTTGGATTATAGGACCAGGTGAATACTAACTTAAAAGACGTGATATGGATTCAGATTGTGGCTTCGAACAACTACAGATTTGGCTAAGGACCAGGTGAGGTCTCGACTTTGGATTATAGGACCTGGTGAGGTCTCGACTTTGGATTATAGGACCTGGTGAGGTACTAACCTTGGATAAGGGCCCGGTGAGATCTCGACTCTGGATAAGGACCCGGTGAGGTCCCGACATTGGAAAAGGACCCAGTAAGGTCCCAACTTTACATAAGGACCCGGTGAGGTCCCGACTTTGGATAAGGACCTGGCGAGGTCTTGGGTGTGGATTATAGGACCCGGTGAGGTCCTGGACTTAGACAAAAAATTCCAAAGAGGCTGTGGATTCTGTTAATTGATTTGGAATGGATTTGGAATTGGATAACAACTTGGAAAGGTTTGGGATTTGGCTATCGGATTTAAAGTTATTCAAAACACACCTTCTAACAACAAGGCATGTTTTGGGGATCAAATGTTAACCCGCCTTTTGGTAAGGCCATAGACAGGTGAATTTGACAAAATCGATTGCTCAGATATTTAGGTTGAAGTAAAACAGGTTTGACTCGGCTTGATGGATAGACAATCAATCACGGATGATAAAATGATTATGAAGCCGGGGTTCGGCATAGTCGATGGACAAAAAGCGCAGGATACTTGAAATATGAGTTTTGACAAAAGTCGAGTCGTTTTGGATTGCTTGGAGTCTACTTCGAGTCACACTTTGATTTGCTTTGAGTTTTCATGGTGTATGCTTTAGATCAAATTTGGCTCTCCTTCGGGTTCAATCGTTTCGGTATATTTCAAAGGGATCGGTGCTTACTTCGGGTCGGCATCCTCCAAACTTCAGGTCAGCATGTAAACTCCAAGTCAGCATGGATGGAGGGATCGGCATCAAGGAAATGGATAGGATCAGCATGTTTGGAGATTAACTCTAGATCGGCACTCCACTATCCTCGGGTCGGCATATGAGAGTCAAGTCAGAATTTATGGGATCGGCATTTGTGCTTACTCCGGGTTGGTGGAACAAGATCTTTGAGTCGGCGAAGGAAATCAAGTCGGCGCTATGATGTCGGGTCGGCAAAATGCATCGGGTCGACTATTTCAGATAATGGAACTCTTAACATCGGGTTAGTGGAGGGTAAACTTCGGGTCGGCTAAAAGGAGGTAAGTTGGCATAAGCTATAGGGTCGGTGTATATGTTGCTTTAAGTACTGGCATGAACTACTTCGAATCAAGCGTAGGGTTGCTTCGGGTCATCCCCTAGGAAAACTTAGGTTGGCATATATACAACTTGGGGTTAGCATCGACGAAGTATATGGGCTCGGCTATGTTTGCGGTGGGCCCATATCCTCAGGATGCCGTGTAACTCGGATTTTTCCTATAAATACATCAGGCGGCGCTTCAGAAAAAAGGATCTTCTTGATTATGCTTCCCTTCATCTTCTCCACCAAGGCTACAATGTCATTATTGTTTTAAAAACTTCGGATTATAACTGTAATTGATTCTGATATTAATAAAAAGGTAATTTTTGGAGTAGACGTAGGTCAGAGTCGGTCGAATTACTATAAATCCTCTATTAGTACTACATTCTTTTTAATTTCGATTGTTCTTCATATTTGTACTCTCTACATATACTCTATCTACTATCTGTGACTGTGAATTGGTGCTTTCAATGGCATTTAAGTGTTATTGACTAATTTTGGCACTAACACTATTATGTATATTCCTAAGCATGCATATAAATACTCTTACTCAAAATTCTCACGTTCTATTATAATCGTTTAAAATTTCAAAATTCCATTTTCATACAAGTCTCATCTCCATACAATAATTTTACAAAATAGCTAATACCCTTAACTAAACAGAATAGACTTGCATTTATAAAATAGAACCATACCTAACTTATTTTAAACAGACTTGCATTTATAAAATAGAACCATACCTAACTTATTCTATATTAACATGGTAGAATAAATGCCTCTATTTCAAGGAAAAAACCTATAACTTAAACCCATTATATTTTGTTCAACTTTTACATATATAAACTTGAAGTAAAAAAAAGGAATTTATATTTGTCTGAATTATGGAAATAGGCAATACAAACTACGAATGGGAAAATTCATACTTTACACACAATTTCCTATTTATTTTTTCGTTTTAGAACCCTTTATCACAACAATAGAAAACAATAAACATAAAATATTCAAATTGCAATACCAAATCAAATATAAATATTGTAATATAAAATAATTAAGATTCCAATAAACCTAGGAATTGACATTTTATTGGGGAAATTTTAGGGTTTTAGTTCTAGGGTTTTCGTGAACAAAATTTCCCTAGGCATAAAACAAATCCAAATTTCTACTACAAAAACTATTAAAATGCGATAAACTAAGAATTCCACTGATAGATGGTTTGCATGCCTTCCTATGGATTTGATTCACACCTTCGCCTAATTTCTACTTCGTAACTCTTCCTTTTTGGTGGAATCTACAATAATTCAACCATATATAGAATAGAATCAGAGATTGGAGAAAAAATAGAATTAGAAAACATATATATATATATATATATATATATATAATTATTTGAAATTGCTACCTTTAAATCAAATTGATTTTAAATCGTAGAGTTAAAGAAGAAAACTGAGAGTTTAGCTAGCGCTCCAATTATTTTATTAACAAAATTGAGCGGACTTAAGCATTGGTTAAAGTTAAACAAAAAATTAATCAAAAATATGATGCATGCAAAAAGAATCAACTCAAGAATGCATAAGTTAAACTAACGAGCAACCATTACCAAACTAATAAACAACAATAAGACAATATAAATAGAATAACTTAATTCAAATAATAATACCATAAACTATAAAGCAAATGAAGTCATATGAGATGATCAAACTAGTACAACTTATGACAATAAGAAATAGAACTACACAACTAGTTCATACGAAATGAACAAGTGGTAATAAAGTAAAATATCTCGGCCCCATACATCAAAATGGGCAATTATAATCTCGTATCCCTACTGTTCCTCCAAAAGGGAATAATTAGACACCTGTAAAACACATTAGAGTAAGCCATACAGAATAGGTATATAATCTTACATTATCATAATAGGTTTTGGACAAACTTAAAACTTACATCACCAATTGTCCCACATCCCATATCATCCAGTCTAGTTTTATAATCTTCAAAAATTCCAAATTAAATACAGTTCTATAATTTTATTAAAACCAATAATTTTTATTCTTTTTTTTCAAAATTGAAATTTGGATCAAATTATTTCCATCCTCGTAAAATATTTTCCCATAATATTTTACTATGCATTTTTTCAAGAAAAAAAAATTATTTTCACAGAAATTCTCAATAAAACTCTTTTAAAAATTGGGCATTCTTCCAATCGAAATACTTGTTTACCCAAAAATGGATTAATACCCTAGAAAGACCGTGAAAGCACCGGCCCTGTTCTTATAGAGCAATAATATAGAAAATAAATGGAAAAGGGCCGAAACAGTAAAAAGACAAGAAGATTTTATAGTGGTTCGACTGTTAATGAAGCCTACATCCACTTTATAACTTTATATTAACTGAGTTCTGTTACAAGTTGAATCAGACTACAATATGAGTGAATCCACTAAGTTAGATCAATTCATCAGTACAAGAGTTCACTGGAGAATCACGGTGAACCCCTAGATGACAATTGTGTGGGAGGAGAAGACTGAATAAAAATCTCTGCAGAGTTTCAGCAACTGGTCTCCAAGTTCCTATTTATGTTGCAGGTAGGATTGTATTTATAGGGTTTAGAGAGCACTTGGGCCAAAGTTTCTTTACTAAAAGCCTATACTTAGCATCACATATGTAGCGATCCTGACTCGGCCTTCGAAAATCGGCACCGAATACGATACTAATATTCTAATGCCGGAGATCCAAACGTCGAATCTAGTTCGCCGGAGCTTATAACACAATTAACTATGACAACACAGCGGAAGAAAAATTAATAATACATTGATATACTGCATTGATAGAATATCTGATACAACATACGATATAATAGATATCAATATACATCAAAGATATGATACGATAAAATAACAGCGGAAAGAAAATAGATAACACTAGCAGCGGAACAAGTAACTCTAAGATAGCCTTCAAAAGAAAACTCCAACAACAGCTCGAACCAACATCACACCGATACACAAAGATAAGCAAATCTCGTCCACCCGAAGACTGAACTAGCTCCAGATAATCTACTGAACCCGACTATCTGAAAAACCCAACTCTAGACTGCCCGTGTGGAAAAATTTTGAGCACCTAGAGTTTAGGAAAGGGAAAATAAACTCCAGGTCAGTCATGGGACTGGTATGAGTAACAAAAACAATTTATCTTTTAAAAACAAACAAAGAAATATTTTAAATTAGAATCGCAATGCTTTTAGAAAATGAGACTACCATAAGGCCTCCCGCACACACACACAATGAAAACACAGAATCGGAGGAGATTTCTTCTTATGACAGTCAAACATGTTTGATACGCAAATTTCTTTGTTATTATTACCATAAGTGCAAAGTGTAGAAAACATTTCGAAAGTAAAATATAAATCTTAGCCAACATAGACATTCCGAACTATGCCTACTATAGCTACCATTTAAACAGTGGGGCGCCACCATAAGTAAATGGCGGTTATACAACTAAAACCGTAAAGAGCTCATATTGGATGAATGGATTTCCAACAAATGGTCGGGCAAAGGAACTTCTCAAGTAAAATAGAATGCCTCTGGAGGGACGTCCCCGGATCCTAACCGGATCTCTGCTAGACAAGGCCGGGTTACCTCTAGCTAGGTAACTACTGACACGAGTATGCCATCCCCCGGTTGTAAACAACCTTTATCGGAGGATCCTCTCAACCAACAACCACAAAATAATAAGTTTGCAGCAACCACAAAGTAAGTATCTGGGCTCCATACCATGATACCACTCATAATCCAGAAGGAAATGACATAACCTCAGAGGGCGCTATCCTCAAATAACCTTGCTGCTACGATTCCTGTTTCGACCAGAACCGGGTTGTGAGGTTCGACGAAGACTCGTCCACAAAGCTACGCATTTTACAAAAGCCACGCTTTGATCAACAAATGATCAGAAGCACTCAGCATGCGACATTACCAAGTTGGGAATATATTACTGATAACCTTCAACTACATAACCTCTGAGCTCATACGTCTCAGAGAAGGGTGTTAAGCTAAGAGAATAAATGCTCCGCCACCAACAGAAATGTATTTGAAAGAAATATGCTTTATATCTCAAAATGTAATGTGAGACACACAATCCATACAAGTCTGTTCTAGGTTCGAACAGAACCGAAGGCACTTCCGAAGAAGTCCTTGCAATCCGGGTATTCACAATCCTGATCGGACTTCCCATCACTTAGGGAATCTCTATACCGGCGCGACTCAGTGCAGAGACAATCGACAGGTCATCCTATCGCTCTTGCAAATACCCGGTCTTCACCATCGGTCTTCAATGCTATCCATATACGTCGCATCACTATTCGGAATGGGTTGTATGACACAAAGGTCCTCCTCCGGCTAAACCGAATAACGAGCGCAATATTAAAAATCATTTGGATACTGGGATCTTAGTCAAATCATAGCTTAAAGCCCAAAACCTTTCATTCAAATGGTTAAAACAAATCACCCTTTCAAATCTTTTAAACAAAAGGGTTCATTTCATAAAGTTCACCCAGTTTCACAATCATAGATTTCAAGACAAATTTCCATTCCAATTAGGATTAAATCGTTAAATCCTTAAGTCAAAATTTAACTTATAGCTTTCAAAACTCGTTTCCAAAGATTTATTCATAGCCTTTCAAAATAATTCCATTTTAATTTGGGTTAACTCATCCAATCTTCAAGTTAAGGATTTAACTTATAGCCTTCAAACCAGTTTCCATAACTTAGAAAATCCCTTTAACACAAATCGGAAGTTCATTACTTATGTGAAAGCTTTTATTATTTGAAAATAAATAGATTTCGTTTCAAAAAAATCCAATTTTATTTGGACGAGTTAAAGCCCATGAATTTAAATTCAAATTCCCAAATCAATACATTTAAAATGGTTTAACCCATATATAACTAGTATAACATCTTAAATCCCTAGTTTCAAATCATAGAGTTCAATTCCAAATTTTGAATTTAAGTTTAAATCAAATTATTTAAATTCCAAAACTAAATCAAGTAATTCAAAATAAAATTCATCTTTAAAATTCCATTTCAAAAGCTTATCACTTTTAACCCGATCGATTTCCAAAACATTTGAATTTAAAAATTCAAATTTAAAACTATTTCAAAAATCTATGACTTAACCGATTTCCTCGTGAAATCCATATTTGTGTGTAGGGTGTAGTGTAGGGTTTTAACACAATAGTGCAACATCATTCAATCATCATAGATTAAAACACAAAATATAGTTGATAAGCAGTATAAACTATAATGCTTGTCTTACAGATCACAGATATATATCACGGATAATAAATTTCACCACAGATAATAAATCACATTTTAGATCACCATGAAAATCAAGATATATCACAAAACATCAAACATCAGGAATATCAACAATTCAACCATTCAATAAGATCTAAAAATTCATAGGTAAAATTTATTAATCAACTGATAAATCTAGATCAGATGTATTACTTGTCATTAATCCTGGTTACTTAACATAAGTTAATTTCAAATCATATGAGATAAATTTCCCTCTAATTATTAACTAACCATCCTTAATTTTTGAATCAATTGATCTTTAACCTCTAAATTAATCTTAGTTAATAACCTTTATTAATGATTAACATTTCTTTGATTGCTTGGCTAAAGAAATTCACTCATATTGATCATTATTGATTATAAATTGAATAACCATTAAGAACGCATTAATTAATTCTAATTATTTAGTTAATTAAGTGCCTAGCAATAACTAATTTAATTCTTAATTACTTGAGTCATTTATTTCTAATCAAAAATTTATTTCCTTAACTTATCTAATCTTATCCAATTAATAATCCTTAATTTACAAATAAATTAACATAATTAATCTTTAAACCTTAATTTAAACCTTAAATTACTTATTCAATTAGTCCAAATCATTAATTTATTAATTAAATAAATTATCCATTTTAATTAACTTAATTTCTTAATAATCTTGAGTTGATTATCTTCATTAACTACTAACATTTCCTTAATTACTCTTAATATAGTTCATTTCCTTTACTTATGATTTAATTAACATTTAAGTGTATATTTAAAACATTACACTTTTAAATTTTAAAATTTAAATTCCGTTTTGAAGTTAGGATCCCAAAATGATTAATCTTTTAAACATTAAATCAAATTTAAATTCAATTTAAAATTCTTTAAAATAAATGTAAAGAACATTTATCACTTATATAACAACTTATATATGAAAAAGTTTAAACTAGATTTTATAAAAATCCAAATTAGACACTTATTTGAAAACCAATTACATTCTTTTAAAAATTTATTTTAAGTTTAAATCTTGTTCTAAACATTTAAATAATTAAACTTTATTTTTTTATTTCAATTTAGGATTCAAACGTGAATTTGAATCCATAATTCAAACTGGATTTAAACTTTGTTTAAATCTGGTGTACAAATTTAAATTTCATTTAAATTTGTTTTTAAAAATCAAAACACTATCAGGTTGTCTAAACCCTGTAATTAAGGATTTACTCGAGCCAAACGAAGATGACTTCGAGTCTAACACCCTAGTGCTTCGAGTAACATACTCGAATAACTCAAGACCACCCCGAGAAAACAAAACCCACTCTAATCATTAAATCGACACAGAGACTTCCAGTTTCCAAGAAATGAACTCCGTGCACGTGCACGTTGCCGTGGATCGCTTCCAGCCATCGCCTCGTCGTCGAACAAGTCGACATTCATCCTCGCATCAATCTCAGACCATCAGAATCCCCATTCTCCTCTCGAATTCGAATTCAAGCTCGAAAACGAAACCTGGAACACGCGAAAACAACATCCCCTGAAAACCTGGCAACGAACCATTCTCGACGCCTCGACCACCGGAGGCTTCGAAATTCCGGTCACGACCTCGTTATCCACCCAGTCACCATTACCCGAAGGCATGAGCAACTCGATGCTAGAACGAGGACGTGATGCACGAGTTTCCACTCCACTAAAAAAACTAGATTTACAAACTTAACCCTCATGTCGCCGACGCCACAGTCATCATTGCCACCTCCGACCATTTTTCCAGGCATTCCCGTAGGCTCCTCCATCCCCAGCCAAAGCTCCAACCAACACGACTCAACCGATCAGCAGTATTTGGTCGAAATTCAATTTGCAGAAAAAAAAGAACTGCTCTCAAACCACATAATGAAAAATCATCAAACCAGGTTTAAAAATTATGTCTTCTAGTAAGGATTCAAGTTATATTCTTGAATCAATAATTCGTGAAGTTCGAAATTTCCAGAATTTAAAGTTTTCACTGTAAAAATTTGATCTTTCTTTTCATATGCATTTTTACTTTACGAAATCATTTTTAGATTATAACTCATACTTAAATACAACTATTTTGTTTTGAAACTAAGGTCTAACAACAATCAAGTGATTTGATATTTGGTTTTCACCAAGACAGATGCTCTGAAACAAGAAGTCAGAGGTGGTTTCAAAATAAACAGGCATTCACTCTTCCAGTTAATTACACACAGAGGAGATATATATATATATATATATGCATATCAAAGCAATTCCAGATCTCAAACTTAACAAGCAACAACTAAATATATTTAGTTTAATTTAACCTGGAAATAAATTTGAACAGAGAGAACTTGTTTGAAACTACAATTTTGATTTTCTGTTAACCCTGTTTTGCCTTCTTGAACTTGAATGATATTTTGAGTTTATAGATGATGATGTTTATACTTTCTTTTCTAATTTTGCTTAGCTTTCTTACTGAACGAAATGGACTAGGTGTATATATGGAGAAGGCAGTGTTGTATAGGGTGATGTTGTTTGTACTAAAGTTATGGGCTGCCTTACTTTCTTAAGTCCTTTTATCTCATTCTTATACATTCCCATATCAATTTTTTTTGATTTTCTTACAACTTTATGCAGGCTACATACTTTTGTTTTGCTGCTAGAGATGGAAACATTTAATATAAATGTACTTGCCTACTTATGCTTCATACTTGTCTCTTTTATTCTATTTTGTTCATACTTGAATATATATATATATATATATATATATTGTTTCTTTTCATTTGTCATATTACATTATAATATAAATTAATTTCTATTTTAATATGTTGTTGGAATTTGTCTAATTGTATTTACTTTATATTTGAATGTAAGCTGTTTTCATTTGCAGCTCAAAGATATTTTTTTTGCTTTTGTCTTATTTTTGTAAACTCTACATACTTACCTTGTTTGTTAACTTAATATTTTACAAAACTATATAATTTATCTTTTATAAATATGTTTCTATTTCTAATTTTACATATTTATTTTAACTTTAATACTTATTGTCTTGTATGACTACATATCTATTTATTTTTATTATTTTGTAATTATATTTTTATATCAATTACCCATTAATTTCACAAATTTTATTCAAAAATAAATTTAATTATCAATTTAAACTCAATTAAAATTCGGGATCGTTATAGATTCCCCTCCTTAAAGAAATTTCGTCCCCGAAATTCATAGGCACGAAAACAACACAGAGATAGATAAAACATCTTTCATCAAATCAAACTGAATATCTATTCTGCATTTGGCTAACCAAATTAGAATATCACAGATAGATACAAGAACGAATCTATTTAACCCTTCACAATATACTCGGGTTATCCAGATCTACGAAATATGCAAGGCACGGGTTAGTCCGATGGATAACTAACCGTCCGTAGAATATATCGAGACCCAAACAATAGATAAATGGATTTGATTTTCGACAATTCTCAAACACTAGATATGGATTCCAAACTCAAGTCCGAATATCTCAAATTATATACCAACTTGTCCCTCTTCAGACTTTGATATTCACAAGAAATTATAATAAAATTTTAAATTTGGTTTTAAACGAAATCGTTTTATCGATACAATTCAAATTTATCCCCATATTCTATTAATCAATTTAACTTAATTTAAAATTTTCAATTCCAAATTTCCAATTCATTATTCATTAAGGTTTTTAAAAATAAAATTGATAAGAAACCGATGAAGATATGAAGTAAGGATTTTCTACAACGATTTGTAGGGCCACCATCACACCGAAACTTCTTTCTGGAGCTGCTACGAAGCAATCAAAAAGAATTGGAATCGAATCAAAGGATATTGATAGAGAAAGTTATTCCCACTATCGTAGGGCATTGACCATTTATAGTGGTACTCTCCCGTCCCCTATCTCGTTCTCTTCTTGTACTCATACTCACTATCAGTGGATAGTAATAGAATTTACTGAGGCATTCAAACAGATATCTTAGGGATTACTCATTCTAGGGTATACTTCACCCTATCTCTAATGAGCTACTTAACGTGTTATACTCCTGAGCTAAAGTTTCAACCTTAGCTCTGATACCAATTGTAGCGATCCTGATTCGGCCTTCGAAAATCGGCATCGAATACGATACTCATATTCCAATGCCGCAGATCCAAACGTCGAATCTGGTTCACCTGAGCTTATAACACAATTAACTATAACAACACAGAGGAAGAAAAATTAATAATACATTGATATACAACATTGATACAATATCTGATACAACAGATGATACAATAGATATCAATATACATCAGAGATATGATACGATAAAATAGCAGCGGAAAGAAAATAGATAACACTAGCAGCGGAACAAGTAACTCTAAGATAGTCTTCAAAAGAGAACTCCAGCAGCTCGAACCAACATCACACCGATACACAAAGATAAGCAAGTCTCGTCCACCCAAAGACTGAACTAGCTTCAGATAATCTACTGAACCTGACTATCTGAAAAACCCAACTCTAGACTGCCCGTGTGGAAAAATTTTGAGCGCCCAGAGTTTAGGAAAGGGTAAATAAACTCCAGGTTAGTCATGGGACTAGTATGAGTAACAAAAACAATTTATCCTTTAAAAACAAACAAAGAAGTATTTTAAATTAGATTCGCAATGGTTTTAGAAAATGAGACTACCATAAGGCCTCCCGTACACACACACAATGCAAATGCAGAATCAGAGGAGATTTCTCCTTATGATAGTCAAACATGCTTGATATGCAAATTTCTTTGATATTATTACTATAAGTGCAAAGCGTAGAAAACATTCCGAAAGTAAAATATAAATCTTAGCCAACATAGACATTCCGAACTATGCTACTATAGCTACCATCTAAACAGTGGGGCGCCACCATAAGTAAATGGCAGGTTATACAACTAAAACCGTAAAGAGCTCATATTAGATGAATGGATTTCCGACAAACGGTCGGGCAAAGGAACTTCCCAAGTAAAATATAATGCCTCTGAAGGGACGTCCCCGGATCCTAACCGGATCTCTGCTAGACAAGGCCGGGTTACCTCTAGCTGGGTAACTACTGACACGAGTATGCCATCACCCGGTAGTAAACAACCTTTATCCGAGGATCCTCTCAACCAACAATCACAAAATAATAAGTTTGCAGCAACCACAAAGTAAGTATCTGGGCTCCATACCATGATACCACTCATAATCCAGAAGGAAATGACATACCCTTAGAGGGCGCTATCCTCAAATAACCTTGCTGCTACGATTCCTGTTTTGACCATAACCGGGTTGTGAGGTTCGGCGAAGTCTCGTCCACAAAGCTACGCTTTTTACAAAAGCCACGCTTTGATCAACAAATGATCAGCAGCACTCAGCATGCCACATTACCAAGTTGGGAATATATCACTGATAACCTTCAACTACATAACCTCTGAGCTCATACGTCTCAGAGAAGGGTGTTAAGCTAAGATAATAAATTCTCCACCACCAACAGAAATGTATTTGGAAGAAATCTGCTTTATATCTCAAAATGTAATGTCAGGCACACAATCCACGGATTCGAACAGAACCGAAGGCACTTCCGAAGAAGTCCATGCAATTCGAGTATTCACAATCCCGATCGGACTTCCCATCACTTAGGGAATCTCTATACCGTTGCGACTCAGTACAGAGACAATCGACAGGTCATCCTATCGCTCTTGCAAATACCCGATCTTCACCACCGGTCTTTAATGCTATCCATATACGTCGTATCACTATTCGGAATGGGTTGTATGACACAAAGGTCCTCCCCCGGCAAAACCGAATAACGAGCGCAATATTAGAAATCATTTGGATACTTGGGTCTCAGTTAAATCACAGCTTAAAGCCCAAAACCTTTCATTCAAATGGTTAAAACAAATCACCCTTTCAAATCTTTTAAATAAAAGGGTTCATTTCATAAAGTTCACCCATTTTCACAATCATAGATTTCAAGACAAATTTCCATTCCAATTAGGATTAAATCAATAAATCCTTAAGTCAAAATTTAACTTATAGCTTTTAAAACTCGTTTCCAAAGATTTATTCATAGCCTTTCAAAACAATTACATTTTAATTAGGGTTAACTCATCCAATCTTCAAGTTAAGGATTTAACTTATAGCCTTCAAACCAGTTTCAATAACTTAGAAAATCCCTTTAACACAAATCGGAAGTTCATTACTTATGTGAAAGCTTTTATTATTTGAAAATAAATAGTTTTCGTTTCAGAAAAATCCAATTTTATTTGCACGAGTTAAACCCATGAATTTAAATACAAATTCCCAAATCAATACATTTAAAATGGTTTAACCCATATATAACTAGTATAACATCTTAAATCCCTAATTTCAAATCATAGAGTTCAATTCCAAATTTTGAATTTAAGTTTAAATCAAATTATTTAAATTCCAAAACTAAATCAAGTGATTCAAAATAAATTTCATCCTTAAAATTCCATTTCAAAAGCTTTTCACTTTTAACCCAGTCCATTTCCAAAACAATTGAATGTAAAAATTCAAATTTAAAACTATTTCAAAAATCTGTGACTTAACCGATTTCCTCGTGAAATCCATATTTGTGTATGTAGGATGTAGTCCAGGGGTTTAACAGAATTGTGCAACATCATTCAATCATCATAGATTAAAACACAAAAATATAGTTGATAAGTAGTATAAACTATAATGCTTATCTTACAGATCACGGATATATATCACGGATAATAAATTTCAACTTAGATAATAAATCACATTTTAGATCACCACGCAAATCAGGATATATCACAAAACATCAAACATCGGGAATATCAACAATTCAACCATTCAATAAGATCTAAACATTCATAAGTAAAATTTATTAATCAACTGATAAATCCAGATCAGATGTATTACTTGCCATTAATCCTGGTTACTTAACATAAGTTAATTTCAAATCAGCTGAGATAAATTTCCCTTCAATTATTAACTAACCATCCTTAATTTATGAATCAATTGATCTTTAATTCTAAATTAATCTTAGTTAATAACCTTTATTAACGATTAACATTTCTTTAATTGCTTGGCTAAAGAAATTCACTCATATTGATCATTATTGATTATAAATTGAATAACCATTAAGAATGCATTAATTAATTCTAATTATTTAGTTAATTAAGAACCTATCAATAACTAATTTAATTCTTAATTACTTGATTGATTTATTTCTAATCAAAAATTTATTTCCTTAACTTATCTAATCTTATCCAATTAATAATCCTTAATTTACAAATAAATTAACTTAATTAATCTTTAAACCTTAATTTAAACCTTAAATTACTTATTCAATTAGTCCAAATCATTAATTTATTAATTAAATAAATTATCCATTTTAATTAACTTAATTTCTTAATAATCTCGAGTTGATTATCTTCAATAACTACTAATATTTCCTTAATTACTCTTAATATTGTTCATTTCCTTTACTTATGATTTAATTAACATTTAAGTGTATATTTAGAACATTACACTTATAAATTTTAAAATTTAAATTCCATTTTGAAGTTAGGATCCCAAAATGATTAACCATTTAAACATTAAATCAAATTTAAATTCAATTTAAAATTCTTTAAAATAATTGTAAAGAACATTTATCACTTATATAACAACTTATATAAGAAAAAGTTTAAACTAGATTTTATAAAAATCCAAGTTAAACACTTGTTTGAAAACCAACTTCATTCTTTTAAAAATTTATTTTAAGTTTAAATCTTGTTCTAAACATTTAAATAATTAAACTTTATTTTTTTATTTCAATTTAGGATTCAAAAGTGAATTTGAATCCATAATTCAAACTGGTTTTAAACTTTGTTTAAATCTGGTGTACAAATTTAAATTTCATTTAAATTTGTTTTTAAAAATCAAAACACTGTCAGGTTGTCTAAACCCTGTAATTAAGGATTTACTCGAGCCAAACGAAGATGACTTCGAGTCTAACATCCTAGTGCTTCGAGTAACATACTCGAATAACTCGATACCACCCCGAGAAAACAAAACCCACTCCAATCATTAAATCAACACAGAGACTTCCAATTTCCAAGAAATGAACTCCGTGCACGTGCACGTTGCTGTGGATCGCTTCCAGCCATCGCCTCGCCGTCGAACAAGTCGACGTTCATCCTCGCATCAATCTCAGACCATCGGAATCCCCATTCTCCTCTCGATTTTGAATTCAAGCTCGAAAACGAAACCTGGAACACGCGAAAACAAAATCCCCTCAAAACCTGGCAATGCACCATTCTCGAAGGCTCGACCACCGGTGGCTTTGAAATTCTGGTCACGACCTCGTCATCAACCTAGCCACCATTACCCGAAGGCACGAGCAACACAATGCTCGAACGAGGACGTGATGTACGAGTTTCCTCTCCGCTAAAAAAAACTAGGTTTACAAACTTAACCCTCACACCACCGACGCCACAGTCATCATTGCCACCTCCGACCATTTTTCCAGGCATTCCCGTAGGCTCCTCCATCCCCAGCCAAAGCTCCAACCAACACGACTCAACCGATCATCAGTATCTGGTCGAAATTCAATTCGTAGACAAAAACGAACTGCTCTCAAACCACACAATGAAAAATCATCAAACCAGGTTTAAAAATCATGTCTTCCAGTAAGGATTCAAGTTATATTCCTGAATCAATAATTCGTGAAGTTCGAAATTTCTAGAATTAAAGTTTTCACTGTAAAAATTTGATCTTTCTTTTCATATGCATTTTTACGTTACGAAATCATTTTTAGATTATAACTCATACTTAAATACAACTATTTTGTTTTGAAACTAAGGTCTAACAACAATAAAGTGATTTGATATTTGGTTTTGATCAAGATAGATGCTCTGAAACAAGAAGTCAGAGGTGGTTTCAAAATAAACAAGCATTCACTCTTCCAATTAATTATACACAGAGGAGATTATATATGTATATGCATATCAAAGCAATTCCGGATCTCAAATTTAACAAGCAACAACTAAATATATTCAGTTTAATTTAAAGTTGTTTACTCACCTGGAAATAAATTTGAACAGAGAGAACTTGTTTGAAACTACAGTTTTGATTTTCTGTTAACCCTGTTTTGCCTTCTTGAACTTGAATTATATTTTGAGTTTATGGATGATGATGTTTATACTTTCTTTTCTAATTTTGCTTAACTTTCTTACTGAATGAAATGGAATAGGTGTATATATGAAGAAGGCAGTGTTTTACAGGGTGATGTTGTTTGTACTAAAGTTATGGGCTGCCTTACTTGCTTAAGTCCTTTTATCTCATTCTTATACATTCCCATATCAATTTTTTTTGATTTGCTTAGAACTTTATGCAGGCTACATACTTTTTTTTGCTGCTAGAGATGGAAGCATTTAATATAAATGTACTTGCCTACTTATGCTTCATACTTGTCTCTTTTATTCTATTTGTGTTCATACTGGAATATATATATATATATATATATATTGTTTCTTTTCATTTTTCATATTACATTATATTATAAATTAATTTCTATTTTAATATGTTGTTGGAATTTGTCTAATTGTAGTTACTTTATATTTGAATGTAAGCTGTTTTCATTTGCAGCTCAAAGATATTTATTTTTTTGCTTTTGTCTTATTTTTGTAAACTCTACATACTTACCTTGTTTGTTTACTTAATATTTTACAATACTATATAATTTATCTTTTATAAATATGTTTCTATTTCTAATTTTAAATATTTATTTTAACTTTAATACTTATTGTCTTGTATGACTACATATCTATTTATTTTTATTATTTTGTAAGTATATTTTTATATCAATTACCCATTAATTTCACAAATTTTATATAAAAATAAATTTAATTATCAATTTAAACTCAATTAAAATATAGGATCGTTACAACAAAGGAGCTTAGAAAGTTTGAAGCGACCCAAGCTAATCTGATGGATCGCTATCAATCCATAAGTGATGGATCACTACAGATCCGTGTACTTAGCCTATTTTTGAATGAACTCCATTTGATTGTATTCCTATCTTCTATTTGAGAGCCTTATCCAAATATCAAGTCGTTTAGAATTTGTTTAGTCATCTATCTTCCTAGATCATCTGGTTTAGAAGAGTCATCAATAACTCATTCAAAACTTAACAAAATAAGATGAAAATTTATAGGTATGCTCTAGAGGGTATGTTGGTCCTACGCTATGAATTTCAGGTGGTAGGACCAACCTACATGGTTGCTAGCGAACCATCAAGATGGATCGCCAATAATCTATCATATCTTCTCCAATTATCTCATATTTTCTGTGAGCCTTCTTTTATGTCTTCTAAGTGTTCGCTCCAAATTTCAAGTCAATTTGATTGCATATGAGTTCTCTACGTCCGATTAAAGCTAACTGCTTTGGTCGAGAAGAGGGTAAACAACAGCTTGAATCAGCTGAGTCTTTACTTCTTAAAATACGCTATTTGGAATGCTATGAAGCTTGACAAATATTCTTAGAAGAGATAGTATACAACATGAATCAGATAAGTCTTTACTTCTTAAACTACACTACTTGGAATGCTATGAAACCTGACAAGTATTCTTATATGAGATAGTATATCATAATGGAAGATCGTAGGATGACTCGCAATGCATCCTTATGGATCTCAAGCAATCCATAGGTGGTGGGTCGCTAGCGATCTGTCCAATTAGTGTATACTTGACTTATTTTTCTTAAGATCCATTAACTTGTTTTCTTGATTGCTTCGACCAGGTTTCAAGTCATTTTGGCGTAGTTTGGATGTTCTAACTCCTGTTGAATTCTACTGGGTTAAAAACACAGTTAATGTTTGCCCCCAGAGTATGCTTTCGTTGGAAATAAATTATGCTCTAGAACAAGACGAGTTTTGAATTACTATTTTGTAAATTTCAGTGAATCATTGGAGTCCATCTCAAGATGTTATTTTCAATTGACTAGCTTCTAATAGCTTTTCTCTTTTTGATTTCAATCAAAATTTAAATTCCCTGTATTGACAATGCGATCTTTGCTCCGTAATTTACACAAGGATTTAGGTGGGTAATTGGGTGCATGATGTAGTTTTGGAGTCGACCTATATAGTTTTAGCCCGATCGACGGTGAAGTTAAATTTTGTCTCGAATAATTGTATGCCCTTCTGGAGCAAAGCCTTGCTCTTTGTCTTTAACTATTTCTTTTCAAGGATTTGGCTAAGTTTCTGTCTCCATTTGAATTCTAATGTGACGATTTATTCCAAAATCAAATATAATGATGATTCGATCGTATCGCTCTTCCCGTTTCTATACTCTAATAATCCTAAGAAGAAAAGCTTCCCATGTCACTGCAGACGATGTGGATTGTTTTTTCAAATGTAAGCAAGCTACCTACACTAGATTGTTCATTTTATAGTATTTGGTATACTGGACTCTTCTCATGTAGATAACACACGGTATTTGCCCCGGTCAACGCTCAGAACTCGACTAGTCAACATACGCCAACTTTCATTGGATTCTAAGTGTTGGTTATATGAGGATATTATTCAAAGTAAAATAAACCCAACAGGGTTGAATGCCATGCTTTATCGTTCAAAATGACTTCCCGGTCATCCAGTCTTTAGTCTAGCGGAGGGACTTCCACTCCTCCAAAAGCTGCGTCCTTCGCAACTTAAGCTTCGCGTATTATTCCTGTCATATTAGGATGATGGATTACAGTTAAATGACAAGGAATAACTACTCTTGTAAAATTATAGTTGAAATTCGATCGGGTATAGTTTGAATCTTCGGAAACTAGCACATGACTTGTTCAACTGTGATTATCCTTCCTTTGCATTTTTTAGAATTCAACCTACACACTAGTCTCTATTTCCCAGGACTATTGATTTAATTGCTCGATTCCGAGCATTTCCTTTTACCATTGTTTCTACTGCTACTATTATGTTCTTGTGCAGCATACTCATTTACCATAATTTTATACACGTAAGTAATACTCTTGCGGTCATTTTAGTATATTCTATTTCATGGCTTTATCCAGAACTATGACGTTGCTTGATCTATACAGTTCTATGGTTATTCCTATTTATGCTCCATTGAGTTCGTTCGATAAACTATTGGTGTATACGCTCCAGTCCATAGCGCTAATTACTTTGAAAATAATGTCTATATGTTTTCAGGAGATTAGGTCTCTTGTGCCATCTGTCTGATTGCCCCAATTCAATTACACGATAGCTCCTATCTCCGAAAAATATGGACTTTGCTGCTTGATTCCAGCTTTGATTTTTTCAATGACATTTGTTTCCTGACTACGATTGAATTCCTCCAAGTTGACATCGTCATCGATGACATTCTGGGTATATGTACCTGAAAGACACGTCACCATCATCGTTTGCTGAAGTGAATTCTTCCAAGTCCACTGTTGAGATCCTAATCATGCATTAGTTTCTACCTTCGAAAACTCATGCATGGATGACTCAGCTCTATGGATTTTTCCTTCGTGCTATGAATCTTCGGATATGATGAGATGCCGGAAGGTAGATATAAAGATTCGGTCAATCTCTTGCTTCGATTTCCGTAAGCTGATGCATTGATTGTTTCATTCTGGAGGTTTCTTCTTAGCATCACCAAACTTTAAACGATGGCATATTCCTACTAGTTGGGACTAAATAATCTAGTCGGGCTGTAAGTAGGTCATCAATCCTTTTCGTCATCACCAAACTTTGAGCGATGGTAAGTTTTTTGCTGGTATCTTCGTTAAGACTTAGCGACATTTCTTTCAATTAAGTATTTATGCATCTATCCCCAATCGAGGGTCTAGCTATATCGAATGCTAATATTTAGGCGTTTGCAACAGGTGGAAATATGTGGGACAAATGATTCAATTTACCCGTGGTATGGCCTTTAATACCATTATGGGTTTGAGGAAGTTTGGTGATTTTATTTCTAACCTTCTGTGATTGTCCTTACATGTCCTTAGCCATGCATGCATTGATTGGCCACTGACGTCGTCACGGAAGTTCTGTTCATACGCTAATTCCTATCTTTGGGAATTGGTAAATTAGTTGCTTAGTTTCAAGAGGCATTTCCTCAAGGCTACTTAACTCTTTCTAAGTTGAATTCTGGAAATTTGGTTGTGCACTCGCTTTCGTCCCTAGAAATTAGTACATGAGTGATTCAACCCTAGGATTTTCTTTTGGTGCTGCCTTATTCCAATGCAATGGTTGATTCCTACCATTTAAGGTTGAACCTTTCGGTTGAACTATGAAAGGTTATGTCTTGCTGTCGATCCTGTTATCGGGCAACTATAGTTTTTTGAACACAAGGGTAGAAACTCAGTTAAGGACCAACTTCTATCTCCAAAAGCTAGTGCAAATGATGGTTCATTGTGATGAGTGTTCTCATCGACCCTGTAGATTAAAGTTTTCCTGGCATTACCGGGGCAATAACGGTACGTGAGTAGAAAGTTTCCCGACATTGCCAGGGCAACACTGGTACTTATGAAATAGAAAGCTTTCCAGCATTGCTAGGGCAACAACAACACTTAGGAAATAGAAAATTTTCCCAGCATCGCTAGGGCAACATCGGTACTTAGAAAATGTGAGAAGGCCTCGTCGTTGCCTGGGCAACACCGACACTCAAAAGTTGGAATCAATTTCCCCCATTGATTTGATGGTACTTTTAATCCAGTTAGATATTAGTTTCGATCTTTAAAAAATACCCTTCAATGATTGAATTGTAGAAGTATTTTCTTAGGGCAGCTAGTCTTGGAGCAATTTAAAATCATGTAGTGAGGATGGAATCATTCATCCGAACCTATGGCGTTGAGTTGATCCCGTGTAACCCAATATGGATGTTTTTCTCAATGTTTCTTAAGTTCGGGACACGCCATGTTATGGAAGAATGGTTATCCAAGGCGTTTCTGTTGCTTAGCGTAATTTATCACCGTTAGGTGTAATCTTTGGAAATGCATAGTTGTTGCTTAACCAATTCCATGGTTATTCTTATTCACAAAAAATTGAATTTCCTCAAACCGGTTTTTGTTATAATTCCGGTTTTCTTTTATAATTCAACAACTATCCATGGAACCCATCATTTTTAGGTAGAGTCCTTCATTTCTAATTGTCAAATTCTAGGTAATTATAGTAAATTAGAAATTATGGAGCGAGTCGTCAAATTTCCCTTGGTACGATCGTGTTCATTTCTATCCTGATCATGGACTGGTAGAGTTAGGTAGTGTTTGTCTTGAATCTATGACACTTAACCTTGCTTGTTTTAGGCCATATGCACTATGCTGGGCTAATAGCATTGTTGTGGATATCAACATCTTTCATTGGTTCCAATCTTTGGGAATGAATGGTTCATCTACTTGATTTCAAGCGTTTTCTCGTTGCCATTGTTTGTCTTTAGGTAACAGCTGGTCTTTTATGAGTTATAGTTTGAGACCTCAGTCGAGCAAATTCTTCTTTCTTTGGAAACTAGCATGTTGATGATTTGATTCTGGAAATTCCTTTCGTCATCGTCTATCTCTAGACGACGGTAAGTTCCTCCTTTTATTGGAAGTTGGAGCAATTTTTCATCCTGATTAGATGTTAATGTGTTATGTGCCCCTCAGTCCACATGGCTGATTATTCTGAACAATTGATGTCAGACCTAATGTTTTGGGTGGCTCCTTGGATGCCTCCAGTCAAAGGTGTATGATAGCTCCTATCTTTTTGGAACTCATGACTTGGATGTCTTGAATTTAGACATTTTGTAAATTAACTTTAGTCAGAGATCAGAATTTTTTACCAACTTCTTGGTTTGTGAACTTTGCGCCACTACTAAAGCAATGTCGGTACTTTCAATTAGCGAGAGTTGGTCCTTGTTAATCCTATAATATACAAGTTTCCCGATGTTGTAAGGACAATACCAATTCTTATAAAATCTTAACAGTTTGTTGATGATGTCGGAGCAACATCAAGCAATGCTTGAGCGGCTTACAAAATCATGGCTTTTAAGAGTGTGCACCTTATGAAATGCATGGCATTTAAAAGGCGCGACTTACACAATGCATGGCTTCAGAGAGTGCGTGGCTTGTCAAGGTGTATGGCTAATGAAATGCACTGCTTTTGGGATCGATATGACCCATTGATCCTTAATGATTTGGGACTTCTTGATGTTTCCAATCTTCGGGTAACGTGAGGAGTTCGTGCTTCGAAAGCATGGTTCCAGGCTCATGAAGTGATGTGCCGCTTATGGAAGTATGCGGCTTATGAGATTGATGTGACCCATCAATCCAGAATGGTTTGGAACTTCTTGAGGTTACCAATCTTCGGTTAATGTAAGGAGATGGTGCTTCGAGAGCGTTGTTCCATCACTCAAGAAGTGATTTGCCGCTTATGGAAGCGCATGACTTATGCGATCAATATGACCCATCATTTGGAATGGTTTGGAACTTCTTGTATTGCCAATCTTTAAGTAACGTGAGGAGTTCGTATTTTGAGAGCTTGGTTCCACAACTCAAGAAGTGATGCACGACTTTTGGGAGTGCACGGCTAATGAGATCGATACGACCCATCGATCCAGAATGGTTTGGAACTTCTCGACATTGCTAATCTTTAGGAAACATTAGGAGTTTGTGCTTTGAAAGCATGGTCCTATAGCTCAAGAAGTGATCCACGGCTTATTGGAGTGCACGGTTTATGAGATCGATGTGACCCGTCGATCCAGAATGGTTTAGAATTTCTCCATGTTACCAATCTTTGGGTAATGTGAGGAGTTCATGCTTTGAGAGAGTGGTTCCATGGCTCAAAAAGTGATGCACAGATTATGGGAGTGCACACAATAATTTAGGCCTTCCTGGTGCTGGATGAGAGATACTAGTTCTTAGAAGGTAAGGATCGAGTTTTCCCATCAATCTAGAGACTTTACTTCGTTGGAACGCAATTTCGTCAGTTCTAAGAGAAAAGTGGTTTTTGGATCGAGTAACCATGGCTTGTACGATCCTCCCATATTTCATAAAGATGTGTACGGAAAAATAGATAAGGTTTCCATGGTGGAAGGATCTATAATTAACCACATGGAGATGGTTAAAAGAAAGAGCTTGTGGGAGTTCAGGGCAAGACTATTAGTTTTTGGTCCAAACTGTCTTTAGAGAATTAGTCTTCAACTGGCATAGAGTCTAAGAGAAAAAGGAATCAGTCACCAAGGGTGGTAAAGTAGGAGTTGGGAAGAAGTAAGCAAGTATTATGCTACGATTTCGTATGTTGCATTAACTAGGTCGTTAATCCACAGTTGTTAGAATGCCAAAAATTTTTATTGGGCATAATAGACCTGTATTATGATTAGTCCTGGCTTACCTTGCAGCTACTCAAGTATATGTAGGCCTCTATACCATAGGGCTGTTCGCATGGTCAAACTGTATCAAGTGTTTCTCCATAACCCATTTGGTTGCATGCAGTACAATGGATGCAACTGTTTCTTCTAGATGATTAAAGCATGGGAAGGCCTCTATCTTCAGAGACTTATATATTAGAGATTTGAGATACTTAGTTCTCCTAGGTGTCGAATCTTGACTTGATTCGAGTTGGCCTCTGATTAATCACAAGGAAGGTTAAGTTTTGGCTTAGTTTCTTTAAGTCACTTTGAAGCTTTGGAATTCAGCAATGTTGTCTCATTGATCGTTGGAAGTGATTATGTTAATTTACGGAGTGACCGATGTGATTGTCAATTTTTGGCCCGAGAGCATGACTTCACTACTTTGGCTGGTTTTGAATGAGATGACGGTTGATCTTCTAGTTTTCCTTCACAACACTTTAGTTTGCAAAGGACCTTCACGACGCTAAGGTTATGAAGGAGTTTTTGTGGGCGGATGTCCAATGACTAGACGGCCTTTGAACGATAATTTATCAATTTTGAGAGGAATTTTGGTCTGATGTCCAGCGACCAGACGACTTAGAGAAATTATTCATTTACTCCAATAAGAGTTTTGGGTCATGTGTCCAATATCCCAGTAGTCTTAAAGCGATGATTCATCGACTTCGAGAGGAATCTTGGTCGGATGTCCGACAATCAGATGGCCTAAGAGCAATTATTTAATGACTCCAAGAAGAGTTTGCCTACGTCCAACGACCCTACGGTTTTAAGTGATGATTGATCAAATTCAAGAGGAATTTTAGTCGGCTGTCCGGCACCAGATTTCCTTGGATCAATAATTCCTCGACCATAAAAGGTGTTTTGGGTCGTGTGTCCGACAAATCTGCGATCTTAAATCGATGATTCAATGACTTCAAGATAAATTTTGGTTGGATGTCCGACGACCAGGCGACCTTGGAACAATAATTCAACGACTCTAAGAAGAATTCTGAGTTGTGCGTCCAACGGCCTAACGTATTAAAGCGTTGAATCATTGATTTCAAGAGGAATTTTTAGGATGCGGCTCATGGGAATATAGTTTTATCGGTCCCCAAAGACTAGGAGTTGGATCTATTTATTCGATGATCCTTTGGACAAGCCTTTTCGATGGAACCAGAGAAATGCCGGTTCTCAAAAGGGGTTCCACATGACTTGTCAAGGGCATGGAAGCATTTCTTTCACCATTTTGTCTGCAATGGCCCAGGTGTCCCAGTATGGCTCATTTGGAAAAGGAAAGTAGACAAGAATGGTGAGAAGGGGTGGCTTTAGTTTGCTACCCCATTCCTTAGTAGCTTGCTAGTTAGAGTGTAATTTGATAATCATCTTTTCGTATGATTTCATCAGTTTGTTGGGGCACTTTTCTATTAGTATTAGTGGCCTTGCTTGAGAAGAAGGTCCCTGAGGTCTTGTAGCTCCTTCACTATTTGGTATGTTCTTTGGAAAATTGCTGGGCTTGCCTTTTGCCAATTGAAATACCTCTAGTCTCTAGAACTAGTTTTCCTTTCCATATAATTCTTCTAGGATAGTAGTTTGTTTCATCCTTCAATGATTCTTGAGGGCCTTACAGTAGACAGCGCCTATTGCACTCGCTTCGTCCATATTCTACTCATACCTGTAAAACAGCAATTTCGAGTCAGTTGTATAGTTGTAGGAAGGTATAGTTGGCATGATAAACTTCTTTGGATATTCTGCATGCTAAATGGTTTCCGATTGGGGAAGATGCTCTAATCGTTGTAAGTCTTATCTGTTTTCAAATTACGGCTGCTTATAATGTTTTAGAATGATATATGCATGATTGTCCTATGCTTCAATGATTGAAAATGCCGATTGAATGACAAATCACTTAAGATGTGGTCATGGATTTGTGATGATCCCTAAAAGTTTTCAAACTAGGTAAGATCATTCTGGATCGACAAGGAAGGTCTCATACGGTTTCATTCCAAATTTCATGGCATTTGGAGTTTGCATGTTCGAGTTATGAGTAAGAGAAGATGGATCGGCTTTGATGGATCGGTGGCATTTTACTTGTAGTCCGACCTGAGAAAATTTGTTTCTTGCTTGGAGTCAGCACACTGTTCACTTGGAGTCACGAAATTTGAAGTGTTGGGTTGGTGGCGAACGGTGCTTGGAGTCATTTGCATATTCGCTTGGAGAAAATATTGGTTTTACACAAGTCTGAAATCAGGCCAGATAAATTTGCTTTGAGCCAAATGGGTGATAACTCGAGTTCAACTTTGAGTCAGGACTTCCAGAATCTGCTTCGACTCAAATAGAAAATTACCTAAGTTCGACTTCGAGTTAACCCTAAAGTGAGTTTTTCAACAACCATATTGATGAATTTTGATTGTTTTCGACGATGACCATTTGTGATTCGGCAATGGAAGCTCTATGATATGATTAGAAGTTAGTCAATTGGGAGTGGTCATAATATTCCATGGAGCTTGGCCTTATAATCAATCCCGATTTATGTTATTTCTTTTTGGTTCTCCTACCTCTGGGAGTACCATTTGATTAGCAGTTTCTCGTTCATTTCTTGGCACTATGATAGGGCATGAGTTTTAGAGCTTTTTTAGCATTTTACATGTTAGCATTTTCATCCAGTTTGTCTTCCTTAAATCGTTTGTCATCTTCAGAGCCAAAGAGAGCCATCGTTATATCTCCCCATGGGGTATTCACCCTTAAATGTGGGTCTATAGCAGGTACTTTTGTAGTGCGCAGAGTGTTAATGTTTTCTTCTATCATGATTCTTAGAGCTTTGCCCACTACTTCCTTTCACTTTTTCCTTCTGTTTCTTCCATTTAGGCTACAAACAAAAGAATGCTCTAGCTCTATAGCATCCACGGCTTATGGCACCTTTTGGAAGTAGTTAGTGATTAGAGCGCCAAGAGAGCATCTATCTTTTCCATAAGAAATGTTTGACTGTTTGCCATTTTTAGGTTAATTTCGTCAATCATCTTGTTTGATTCTCCCTTAGTTGCAACTTCATACTGTATGGAGGATCATGGAACCTGATCTCCAGAGTTAGCTCCTAATAGCAGGTTATTGGGAATTTTGACTTTAATTTATTGAGGGTTTGTTTCATCTCTAGCAATCGTACCTTTTGTGGATCTTCAGGAGGCAGTTCTCTTTCTTCGTAGTGCCATTGATTCTCAACAGCAAATCTTATAAGAAGAGACCGAGGATACAATTTTTGAGCCTATCCGATCCAAAGTAGATAGCTAGATCTAAGACTGAGTTAGATTCTCAGCGAAAGCACCAAAATGTTAACCCAAAAAATGGATCAACACCCTGGATTGAGTGAGAAAACACCGGCTCTATTCTCACAAAGCAGGAATATAGAAAATAAATGTAAAAAAGCCAAAAAAGTAAAAAAATAAAGAAGATTTTATAGTGGTTCAGCTATTAATGAAGCCTACGTCCACTTTTTAACTTTCTATTAACTGACTAGTGTTACCAGTTGAATCAGGTTACAGTATGAGTGAATCTTCTATGTTAGATCTAGTCACAGGTACAAGAGTTCACTTGTAACGACCCAAAATTTCAATCATTAGAATTGGGAATATTTAATTGATTCTAGTAATTGATAAGTTAATTTTATAAATTAAATATCTTGAATTTCAAAGACATAAATTTATTTGAATAACGAATCTAAATAATTGGAACATTAAAATAACCGAATCTTTGATTAATATGAATTAAAATGATTTGGAGTTCTTATTTGAAGTCAGCATAAATAAGAATGGTAATAGTAAACTTTTAATTTATATTTAAAAGCGATTAATTTAGTTTTTATGATAATTCTTTTTAATTAACGTGTAAAAATAGCCTTTCAGGGCACAGTCTTGGATTTTGGCGAAACTAGTTTCGTTGGATCCGCAATTGCGAGTTATTGTATGCCAATGATTTTTGTGGCAACCGGACGTATTGTTTGGTCGTGCGAGATTAAAATGCTTATAAATTGATTTTAGATGTTAATATAATTTAACTAGGTTTGAAAAGCTGTCTTCTGCATATGATCGAATTAGGCATCGAGACTAGTTTAAGTGTTTTCAAAGTAGGGGTATTACATAATGAACACCAAACCACGATCCGTATTTGGAGTTCGAGATTTTCGAACGTTTAAAGCTAGACATTTTATAACTAAAATAATATATATGTACTATTTTATAACCATACTCAGCCATACTCTCCATTGTTCATGTCCATATACCCTATCCCTCCATTCTTTTCTTTAAATGCTCATCCTACCCTCTATTCAAAAGTTTTCATTCAGAGAAAACAAAATTCAACAAAAAGGGAAAGACAATGAGTTTTGGAAAATCAAATACAAGTCCAAAAAAATCCATAAATATATAATGTTCATATCTTTATGTTGCAATTGAATAGATCTATATGCTGATGGTATTTGAAGGGTGTGCGACTTCTTTTCTTGGGTCGATTATATTACAGTGGAAGACGAGAACTCAAAGTTAACTAGGGTTTGGTTTTTCGCAAAATTTGAAGTTAAATTAGGTGTTTTGGTGGGATTTGAGTTCATCAGGGAAATGAGCACCCATGGTGGAATTTGGGAGGCACACGAGGGTTCCTATGGTGGTGCGACGTTGGAGTTTGTCACGTGGAGTGAAGGAAATCATGAATTTTCTGGTGCAAGCGGGCCGTGAGTAGAGGAGGAGACAGGGAGGTGTAGGACTCAATTGGGAAGAGAACGGCGACGTCGGTTCGGAAATTCATGGTCGGGGAAGGGAGAACGTCGAAGGGAAGCTCACAACCATAGTATACCTCACTGTATCCTAAAGTAAGAAATAGAACTAAGGATGAAGGAGATGGATTATAAAATATAAGGGTAATTAGTTATCATAATTAGTTTGTTAGTTTTAAAATTAAAGATCGATAATTTTGAAACTGAATAACTCTATCATACAAGGTACGATCGAGGTGAAACATTTTACGTTGCGCTTATGATGATGTAAGCTTTGTAATGAAATTGGTTTGGATGAATTTGGAGACAGTTGAAATTTGGGCTAATATCGGATGTCTACCAATTTTAGATCCAAACCGGAATGCCTCAGCGACAACTAGAGTAATGGTGAGTTAATCTCACCTTTTTGGCTAACCAAAAATATCGTGTAGTTAATAAAAATTGTTGATTGGATGTTTGGATGACTTACTATTTTTTTAGTTGGTTTGGATTTATTCCCACCCGTGGAGTGGAAGACCTTTTATTTATACCCGCCCAGAGGTGGATGACCCATGTTATATGATTATGTATGGTTTGTGATGCAGGGGAACATGTTAGAGGGATCCAACAAGATTTATCACCACTATTGATTATATATATAGATATGTATGTATGTATGTGTGATACATGTGTTGTGATGTGAGGGAACAGGTTTGAGGGATCCAATAGGATTCCTCACCCCTGTTAATTTTATATGTGTGTATGTGTGTGTGTGTGTGTGTTTATCTATGATATATATCAGCTGTATGCGGGGGATAGGTTGGAGGGATCCAATTGGATTCCTCGACAATGTTGATTTTAAATTTCAATAATATTCTTGTTGAATGATTACTGAATACGAAACCTGAATGTGGACACTACGGTTTATGACATTATTATATTTTCACACTTAAAACCCTATAGTAATAGAAAATCAATATACATATTGGTTGAGTATTGTGTGGCTATTACCTTCAAAATTAGTATTTTAAAATATAATATAAACTATAATTTGAGTGAGAATGGGTTCTTGAGACAGGAAATGATTTTTAATCCGAAATTATGTTTCTGAAATATTTGTTTTAAAGAATTTAATTTAATTTATTCTAACCTTTTTACTATCTTTTTCTAAGGTATTTATGATATTTAATATTTCTTTAAAGTTATTTGTTATATTTAATATTATTTTAAAGTTATTTATTTATATTAATTTTGTTTTAAAGTTATTTATTTATATAAATATTTTTTTAAAGTTATTTATTTATATTTAATGTTGTTGTAAAGATATTTATCAATATTTTACTATTTTAAAAAATGTTAATTATTCAAATAATTATTATGGTATGAAATTACTAATAATATTTTGGAAGTTAATTATCATTATTTATAGTAATGATAAAGTTTAATTATTATTGTTTTATCAATAATGTTTTGAATTTGTAGTAATTAATTTTTAAGATAATACAAGGTTAATAATTATTTATAATGCTTACCATTAATTATTATTATTTTAGTAGTGTTTTAAAGTAAATGATTAGAATTTATTTTTAAATGTTTTTGAGATTTATAAATAGATTTGGGTTTTATAAGAGGAATCTTCTAACATTGTTTGGAAACTTAAAGGAACATTAGTTAAAGGGTAAAATGAGTTCTATAAATGATTTTAGATATTTATAAAATAATTAAAGAAAGGGGTTTATAGATCTATTAACGGAGCTTGTAATTAGTTTTATGGATTTATAAAGGATTTATAAATGATTTTACAACAAAATGAGTTTATGAGCGATTGAAATTTATAAAAGAGATTATAAATGATTTTTAGATATTTATAAAATGGTTTATAAATGGTTTTAGGGAATTATAAGTAGTTTATAAATGATTCTAGATTCGAATAAAAGGAAGTCTTTCTCAGTTTTGTCAATATAGTTATACCATTGATATAAATATAGAAGTACATTTTCTAAGTATTGAGGTGTAATGTGTGTGAATATACTTATACCATTGAGATAAGTATATGGATATTTTCTATGTATTGAAAATATAGCAATGTGTGGATATATATCTTTGTAAAAGGATTTTGATATAAATATTTACAAAGTGGATTTAACTAATAAAAATGATTAATTTAAGAGGCTATTAGTTGTTTATGTGCTAACCAATGTTGGTTTTCCTCTTTTAAATTAATCCTTAATTTGGATATGTGTTTGTTGATAGTTAAATAACCGACTATCATAAATGGTCCCAAAACCTATGCAGTTAATGTGCTCGGTAGATTCAAAGCGGTGGAGGTGCAAAAAGTCATAGCGGGATACAACGAGGATATAGTGGGATATAGTAGATGGCTCTAAAATAGCATATAAAACTCGTACTTAATGTTTTTACAAATATATAAATTGTAATTAAATGAAAAATCATCATTCAATTGAATTATAAATAATACATAAATAATTTTAAATAAAAACATGTGCGAATATACTTTAAATAAACGAAAAACTGTTACATAACATAACTGAATTTGGTAGAATATTAGAGTATTTTCATTTCTGAAAATCTATTAAAAATTAAATCAAATAAATTAGTTTCATAATTTTGTAATGTATAAATGCAAATTTTCAATTCATTTTATTAAAAAAAATATCGCGGGAATAGCGGAATATAGGGAAATAATGGGATATAGCGGATATAGCAGGGATTAAAGCAGCAAGGCTATATTCTGGGGCTATATGGAAAAATCGTAGCGGTAGGAATCCACTATGAGATATAGAGGGGTTGTAGCGGGGTAATAGCGGGCCATTAACTACACAGCCCAAAACATAAACTTGAAAATATCTATGAGAAACAGGTGAGCTATATGGCACAGTCTTCTCTGATGATGCTGTACTGTGCATATAAATCTCATGTTGCTCTCCTAGGACAAATGATAAGGAAATCCTTCACTAACGGATAGGAGGTGTTCTCCATTCTTATATTTGGCTATTTATTTCCTAAAGAACCGGGATTGAGTTTACTGAAAACTATCGAATGTTGTTTTGAAGAGACTGGGATCAGATATGTTATCTGAAAACCGCTTTGATTCAACACAAGCATTTTGAAGTGAAGATATCGTGTAGATAATGGAATTGAAGACAGATCTCCTAAGAATTTCATTTAGTCCCAGAAAAAACTTGTATGGATGGATGTTGGCTTTGCATTGCTGCCTAAAGGGCAATGTTAGCATTCCACGTTGGAAGTGCTATATAAAAAGGTAAAAAGTAGTCTCAAGCCTCGTCCACTAAGAATGATTAAAAAAGAGGAGATGCAACATGGTTAAATGGGCCGCTCCTAAGTAGGGTATGATCATCCCTATCTAGGGTCAATGTTACTCTCATTTGTATGCATCAGGGCCCATTAACAGAAGGGTGATCATATTTGGTACTGTCCAATAAGGGAAGTCGATTGGTTCGACCTCGGCATTATTTTGTCTAAAGATGCATCTTGACGGGTAGTACTCCAGCGGTTCAGTCATTATATGAAATCCATTCTTCAATAAGCGTTGTTTGTATGGACATAGTTGTGCCCAACTATGCTGAAATGTGAGATGCAAGCATTTCAGGTATATTCATATTTTAGTTTGACCCCTAGATATTATTATAATATCAATGGATTTTTATAGAAATTGTTTTGGCTATCGTAAGGTAAAAGCCTATCCATGTTTATATGCGGCATGGTCTAACGAGATACCTTTATTTCAAAAGATTTTTGTTATTATAAAATTTAATTGAGGCATGTTGTTGTCATGCCGGTCTTCTAGACCAACTCGGATGTTATTTTATTATAATGTTTGGGTCAGACTGAGCATATTACAGATTTAGTTGGGATGCTTTGGAGCTTCATGAGTCAATTGGAGGCCCAAAGACGTATCCATATACATGATTATTGTCCGCTATATTCATTGTTGTATTTATCAGCAATTGTAAGGACATGTCATTACAATTGTTCGAGCTGAAATAGGTTAGTATACTATGATTGATGTCAGTATATGTATGTATATTATCATTTGCTTTTGTGCAAAGATTTGTTGTATATTATAGACTATTCATTCCGCTGTGAGATTTCTGTGTTATTTAGTTTTTCTCTTCTCTTCTTCTTTCTTCCTTCTTTTTCCTTAACTATTCGCCTTTCCATTCTATTGGAGTGGATCATGTGTGATTGATTGTGCTCTTAAACTATTCAAAAAAAGTGGGTTGTTATAGCGTGCTACTAGAGTTGAAGGTTAAGCAAGAACTTTGGTTTAGGTAGGGTACTCATTATAGATAGGGTCTGTAGCACCCTAGAATGAGTTTGAGTGCATATGTATAAAAGTGTGTATTTGTTAGTGATATAAAAATATTTTATAGTGTGTTGGTTTATCTATTTAGTAGCTTATGGATTCTGGTCAATAAGAGTAATTAATGTTATTGACATGAGTCTTTAAACACTTGAACAATGTAATTCGACATAGTATTGTTTTGAAATTGGGTAAATAAAATAATTTTACCTTGATTATATTTTATATATAAAGAAATAATTTTTAAGAAATTATTGTAGTATATGTGGTCTGTTTTCTTATTAGTGAATGATAATATTTGATTATTTCGTTCGTTATTTGTTGTTTGTATTCTAGTAAAAGTTGTTATGTAAACAAGATAAACAATTAAAATATGGTTTTATATAACCAAAATGGAACTATATATAAGGGAAATTCATAAATATGATTTGTAAATAAGAAGGATTTAAAAGCTGAGAATTTGAGAATTTAAGTCCCATTGATTTTAGTAATTGTTTTTTAAAGCTTGGGAAAATAATAATGATATTACTTAGAAAGTATTTTGTCTAGAAATATTTTAAATAGAATTTAAAAGAGATAGAAAGCACTGGTCGTAGGAAAATAGTTTCGATGATGACTACAATATCATCGACACTCATTTTCGTGTTTCCAAGAGAGAAAATTGCTACCATTGGAGTTTAGTTTTGGTAAAACTAGTTTAGATTTTAAAATTCAAAATTATGATTTGATTTATAAAGAATTAGTAATAGTATTGTTTGAAACAAGAATAAGAGTTTTAAACTTTGAATTTTTTTGTTTGAGTGTTTTATGAAATTATGAGAAAATAAGTTTGATAACTTATAAAATTTTGGGATTGGTAAGTTAAAATAAAGTTTTAAAATGTTGAATATGTATGTTGAGAAAATCAAAATCGAAATGAAATTTAACTTAACTTATGTTAAATAAAATGGAATTTTAAAAGAAATTTAACATAAGTTAGGTTAAATGAAGTAATTTTTATAATGAAATTGATAGTGATTTGAAATGAATTAATGAAGTGAATTAATGGAATAAATTAGTGAATAGAATATGTTTTGGAATGTCGTTTACTAGAATTGAATATTGAAATGAGTTAAATGATGGTGAATTTGATTAGAAATGGGTATGACTTAAGTTGTGAAGTGATAGTAAACATGATAAGTATTGTATAAAATGTTTATAATAAACTTAAGTAAAATTGATGGAATTATTCTTAAGTGATACTAGTATTGTAAGAATATACTAAGTAATAAACGAAATTAAATAAAACAATAGGATATAATGAGAAACCAACTGAAACAAACATGTAAGTTGTGCGTATAATATTTTATTTGCATAACTATTTGATTTGGATTCAAGTACATGATTTCGATTTGATTTACATCGGTCCGAGTTAGGGTCTTTCACTCAATTCACGATGGTGAACACTGGATATGGATTTTTGATTCATTTCAAGATTTTCTATCATAGTATATGGCTATGCAAGGAGAATGGCGGTTTCTAATCAAGGAACTGGTCCGGGTCCCCACTAGAGAGATTGTGTGGACGATACTTGTTTGGAAGTGAAATTGTATGATTGGGCTAGCGATCAAATTTGATATTGGATATGGATGATGTTGTGTACATTGTACAGTCTTTAATAAATTAAATGTTAACATTGGAAAACACAAATTGATATGGTTATGAATTAATCGAATGAATATTATTTGTATGATGGTTCTCTTGTTGGATTTGCTACATTTGTATATGGTTATTGTATAGGCCGTGTTATATACTGGTATTACTTTCTATATACATGTTCTCATTAGTTATTGAGTGATGAATAGGTGCGGATGGCATATCCTTCGCATTTGGAGCTTTCTTTCCATTATATTGAATATATATGCTTGATAATGCTAATAAAAAGGTACACATCTCGGATTAAATATCGTATTTTTGTATTTTCCCTATGGGATGCCTCATCCTTGAAGATGAGATGTATATTTATAATTATATATATTGTAAATTTTTCTGATCGAGCCACGAAAAGGAGACCCTAGCAAAATTTTCTGAAAATTTAAGGAGTTAGAAAAAATTCAGAAATTTTGGAAAAAAATTTATATGTAAAATTTGATTTTGAGTTATGACCTTGAATGATTTAAATAATGGAAATTAGTTGGTATCGATAAATGCAGTTAAAGGCCTAAAAGAATTTGATAATCTATTTCAACTAATTAGATTTGAAAAGTTAATAGGTTTGGGACATTTTTCCTTACTTTCTAATTTCGAGGATGAAATTCCTTTAAGGGAGGGGGATGTAACGATATAGAATTTCAATCATTATCATTTAGAAAATTTATTTGATTTTAGATATTGAAACTTAATTTTATAAGATAAAAAAATTGAAATTAAAATGTAGAAATTTATTTAAATAGTGAATTTAAATAATTAGAATATTTGAATAACTGAATCTTTGATTAATATGAATTAAAATGATTTGGAGATCTTATTTGAAGTTAGTGTAAATAAGAATTGTACTAATAAACATTTGATTTAGATTTAAAAGTGATTTTTTTATAATAATTCATTTTAATTAACGTGTAAAAATAGCGTTCCTGGCATTATTTGGGATTTTGACGAAACCAATTTCGTTGGATCCATAAATGGTGAGTTATTATATGCCGATAATTTTCGTGGCAATTGGAAGTACCGCTTGGTCGTATGAGATCAGAACGCTTATAAATTAATTTCATAAATTAATATAATATAACTAGGTTTGAAAAGCTATCTTCTGCATATGATCGGATTAAGCCTTGAGGCTAGTTTAGTGTGTTCGGAATAGCGGTATTACTTATAGAACACTAGGCTACATGCCTAGTTTGGAGTTCGAGATTTTAGGACTTTTAAAGCTAGCAATTTTATAATTAAAATAATATATATGTACTATTTTATAACCATACTCAACCCATACTCTCCATTGTTCATGGCTATACCTATCTTATCCCTCCTTTCTTTTTTTTAAATGCTCCTTTCTTCCTCTACTCAAGGTTTTCATTCAAACAAAAGAATAAGAAAAATAAAGATAGTGACTTTTGGAAAATCAATACAAATCCAAACAAATTCATAAAAATATGAAGTTCATATCTTTAGGTTGCAATTGAATAGATCTATATGCTTATAGGTGTTTAAAAGGGGCGCGACTTCTTTTTTGGGTTGAATATATTACAAGTGAAAGAAGAGAGCTCAAAGTTAACTAGGTTTCGGTTTTCTACAAATTTGAAGTTGAGTTTGATGTTTTGGTGAATGGATTTGAGTTTGTCAAGGAAGGGAGCACCCATGGCGGAAGTTTGGAGGCACACGAGGCTTCCTAGGTTGGTGCGATGTCAGAGTTCGGTCATGTAGGCTAGGGAAAATCGTGAATATTCTAGTATAAACGGGCCATAAATGGAGGAGATGGGGAGGTAGAGGAGTTTTCCAGGAAGAGACGGGCGTGGTCAGTTTGAAAATTCGTGGTTGGGAAAGGGAGAACGTCGAGGAGGAATTTCACAACAATGGTAGATCTCGCTGTCTCCCTAAGCGGGAAATAGAATTAAGGAGGAAGGAGATGGATTATAAAATATAAGGTAATTAGTTACTGTAATTAGTTTACTAATTTTAAAATTAAAAGTCGGTAAATTTAAAATTGAATAAGTCATTCTTATGAGGTCCAATTAAGGTGTAACTTTTTGCCTTGCGCTCGTGATGATGTAATCTTCGCACTGAAATTTGTCTGGAATAATTTGGAGATAGTTGAAATGTGGGCTAAAATCGGACGTCGTTCAATTTTAGTTCCAAAATAGAAAGCTTCAGCGATAACTTGAATAACAGTGAGTTAATCTCACCCTTTTTGTTAACCAGAAATGTTATATAGTTAATAAAATTGTTGATTGAATGTTTAGATTATTTTTTGTTTTTATTAGTTAGTTTGGATTATTCCTACCCCTGGAGTGGATGACATTTTATACCTACCCGCCTAGAAACGGATGATCAGTATTGTATTATTATATATGGTTTGTTATGTAGGGGAACAGGTTAGAGGAATCCAACAGGATTCCTTACCACTATTGATTTTATATATGTGTGTGTGTATATATCTGTGTATGTTATATATGAGTTATGATGTAGGGGAATAGGTTTGATGGATCCAACAGGATTCCTTACCACTGTTGACTTTACAAATATATATGTATATATATATATATCTTTGTGTGTGAGATATATATATATATATATATATATATATATATATATATGAGTCATTATGTAGGGGAATAAGTTAGACGGACTCAACAGAATTCCTCGCCATTGTTGATTTTAAAGTTCAATAATATTCCTATTATACGATCACAGGATACGAAACCCGATTATGGACGCTATGGTTTATGACATTATTATATGTTCAAACTTAAAACCCTGTAGTAACAGAAAATCAACATCAATATTGGTTGAGCGTTGGGTGGCTATTGGCTTTGAAATTAGTACTTTTAGATATACTACAAATTGGCATTTAAGTGGGAATGTCTTGAGAATGGAAACGATTTTTAATTCGAAATTGGGTTTCAGAAATATTTTTTTAAAGGATTTAATTTCATTTTATTCCAACCTATTTAGCTATCTTTTTCCAAATTATTTATTATGTTTAATATTTTTATAAAATTTATTTATTATATTTAATATTGTGTTGAAGTAATTTATTTATATTGATATTGTCTTAAAGTTATTTATTAGTATTTAACGTTGTTTTAAAAATACTTATCAATATTTTACTATTTTGAGAAAGGTTAAATTGTTCAAATAATTAAGATGGCATGAAATTAATAATGATTATTCATAATATTTTGGAAGTTAATTATTATTTACAAATTAATGATAAAGATTAATTGTTATTTTTTTATTAATAATGTTTTGAATTAATAATTATTATTTTTTATGATAACCCAAAGTTAATAATTATCTATAATGTTTAATATTAATTATTATTATTATTATTATTATTATAGTGTTTTAAAGTAAATGATTAAAATTTATTTATAAATTTTTTTGAGATTTCTAAATAGAGTTGTATAAACATATTTGGGTTTTATAAAAGGTGTCTTATAACATGGTTTGGGAAACCTAAAAGAAGAATAGTAAAAGGGTAAAAAGAGTTCAATAAACGGTTTTAGATATTTATAAAAGAATTTAAGAAAGGGGTTTATAGATCTATTAAAGGAGTTTGTAATTAGTTTTATGGATTTATAAATGATTTTAGAAATCTACAAAAGGAATTTATAAGTGATTTAAATTTATAAAAGAAATTATAAATGATTTCCAAAGATTTATAAAATGGTTCATAAATGGTTTTTGGGAATTAGAAGGAGTTTATAAATGATTTTAAAATCAAATAAAAGGAAATCTTTCACTTTTCTATAAATATACTTGTACCATTGAGATAAGTATATGAGTACATTTTCTAAGTTGTGTGGTTTAATGTGTGTGAATATACTTATACCATTAAGATGAGTATATGGATATTTTCTAAGTATTGAAAATATAGGGATTTGTGGACATATATCTTTGTAAAAGGACTTTGACACAAATATTTACAAAGTGAATTAAATTAATAAAAAGGATTAATTCAAGAAGCTGGTAGTTGTTTATGTGCTAACCAACGTTGGTTTTCCCTTTTTTAAATAAATCCTTGATTTGGATGTGTGTTTGTTGATATCTAAATAACCGACTATCAAATATGGACCTACAATGCAACTTTGGAAATATCTTAGAGAAACACGTGAATTATATGTCACAATCATCTCCGATGATATTGCACTATGCATATAAATATCCTTTCGCTCATCTAGGACAAATGATAAGGAAATCCGTCCACTAATGGTTAGGGGTGATCTATGCTCTTATCTTTGACTTTTTATTTCCTAAAGAACTGTGGTTGAGTTTACCAAAAACTATCGAATGTTGTTTCAAAGAGACCGGGATCGGATATGTTTTCTAAAAACCACTTTGATGTAACTCAAGACTTTCGAAGTGAAGACATCTTAATGATGAAGGAATTGAAGATGGAGCTCTCAAGCATTTCGTTTTAGTTTTAGAATGAATTATATGGATAAATGCTTGTATTGCATTGCTGCCTAGAGGGCAGTGTTAGTATTCCAAATGGGAAGTGCAACATAAAAGGTAAAACATAGCATCAAGCCTCGATAACCGGGAATGACTAAAATAGGGGAGTTATAGTATTGCTAAGTGGGTCGCCCCTAAGTTGGGTATGATCATCCTTATCTAGAGTCGATATTATCTCTCATTGATATGCTTCGGGGCCCATTAACGGAGGGTGATCATATTCGGTAGTATCCAATAAGGGTTAGGTCAGTTCTGTGTTGGTAAGGGTCGATGTAACGACCTGGAAAATTTTAACAATTTTAATTGATTCTATAACGTATTTAATTGAATATTTGTGAAATCTTATAATAATTTAATTTTTAAATAAAATGTTTACATATTTAGAATACATATATTTAAATATAGCAGATTGTAAATTTTCAAATAATTTTATGGAAGTTTATTTAATTGAGAAAACGTGCTGTCCAATTCAAGCTATTAATTGCTTTAATTGATTTCTGAATCAGTGCGTAACGGTTTCTTTTTACTACCGTTAAAGATTTCTATTGCTTAATACTTTTCCAATCCAGGTAGACTTTTCCATTCGTAACCATTAATAAATTTGAGATCATCGACCTTGCTTTTATTATTCCTTGTAGTTTCGTGCACCGACTTTACCTTTCCAACTACCCATAATTTTCTCTATACGTTTCTTTTGCAATTGAAGCGTATATTTATATTTATGGTGGTGAGTTTATTCTGGTCTCTCTTTATTTTTGTTTTTAACGCTTGAAAGAATCTCAAATCATCAAGCTAGTAGCATCCGTTCCTTCCCTCGCTTTCATAAGGCCTATAATATATAAACCACTTGCTTATAGATCCGAACACAACTTTGTCATCAAATTTAATGTGCCTTCCTCTCCCTATTATTTCGGTTCCAACCTTCCTAGTAAATGGCTTTAATAAATTTTGGCTAAATCAAAGCTACGGACTTTTCAAATTTCTTTCATTTTATATTTATTTCCAATTCCTTCATTGCTTCAAAATTTTTGAACGTGCCTAATCATCTCAACAAGTATATATAATGTAAGCCTACCTTTCCTTGGAAAGCTATTGCTCAAAAATTTCCTGATTTCTTTCCTTTTATCCATTTTTATATCCTTGACTTTCAAAACTCATTATGTGTTGTACAAACAAACAAAAATTTATTGCTTTAAGTGTATAGCTAAATCAACTATTGACCGTTACAATTACTTTTTTTTCATTTCAATTTATTACTTAAATAACGTTTTGATGAATTAATGGACAGCTTTACGTTTCTTTTGCTTTTGAAAACTTTATATTTATAGTGTACGTTTCTTTTGCATTTCAAAAATTTGAAACATGCTGCCCCATTTAAGCCATTAATTGTTTTAATTATTTTTCTTAATCAACATATAACCGTTTCTTTTTATTATTCTAGGATTTACATCCATACTTTAATCTCTGTTGTTCCATTTATTTCATTTGAAATCTAAATTTATTTACCATTCATTTATACGCCTCTTTCTCTTCCCTCGTTTACCTCTTCGTTTCCGTGTTTCTAGGAATATATATATATATATATATAGAGTATAGCATAGATTGCATCTTCTTTTCTCTCTATAGGCTATTCGTTACCCTCAAATTAATATTAAAAGAGGAGAGAGCTTTGTAAATATTATATAAAGTCATATAGCACGTTCACATATCAGATGCAGACCTACCTTTATATTTAAGAAACTAGCATTTTCTCTGTTGCCTGAAGAATGCCCTTCGCCATGTCATGTTGCTTGAATCACGCATGCATTCTTCCTTTAAAAATCGCTTGTTCTCATCTCCCCTCCATCTTTTCTTATTTCTTCCAAACCTGAGCATGAGCTCTCTCTTTTCCTTGGCCTGCCTCCTCCCCATGGCCGCATGCATTAGTTGGCAAAACATTTCCTCTCTGGTTTTTAAAAGTAAGTACGCATTTTATTTGATATAAGTCTATTTTATATATTAAGAACAATATAGATTGTGCATAAGTTTTTTTTATATGTTTACTGCAACTATGGTGATTTTGAATTCCCTAACAGTTGAACCTTAAAAATAATAATATATTTCATAATAGTATATATATGATAATTGTTATATTTATAAACGTGTATATAAATATTTAACTTCTGTTCATATATAAAGGTTAGTATATATTTATACTGTATTATGTATATTATTTTAAGATTTTACGGTATATAGTTTTTGACTTTTGTTAGCATATAGTTATCGTACGGCTTTTAGATACGTATGTTTTACTAACTAGTTGATAAGTTAAATATATATATACGCGTTTTATTTTACTATTGATAGCTTACGGTATATATGGTATAAGTTTGGCAGCCTTCTATTAATATACGTATTTTTATATGTTTTATATATTTGGTTATAACAGTTTCAACTATAATAAAATGTGTTATTTTATTAGCTTTCATATGTTAGATATATAAAATATAGTATTTCAATTTTCGTTACTGTTTTGGTATATATATTATATAAAATTGGTGGGCCCAAGTTTGATAGGTCAATTTATAATATATATATTTTTATGATTGTTTTAGTATTTTAGAGTCTACCGTACTATATTTTATTTTATTTTCAACAATTTACATAAGTTATATTTAAATGTAGGTATATATATAAATTTTCTATGGTAGTTTTACAGTATAAGTTATATCAATATTTTATAATTTCAACAGTATATGCTTTCAAAAGTTTATTTCATGTCAGCCTTAAGGTTGTTTGCACTGACTGATATACGTTGGATTTTTTTTAAGGGATGTGTATTTTGATTTCAAGTATAGTGATATGTATAGTCATATACAAATTGGTAGAGGAAATGTTATATAGTATATATATGGTTATATTAATATAGTCGGTCTACACACCTATGTATATATATTAACCGAGGCATGCATATTTTGTTGCATATTTTATAAACTGTGTCTGCATATGTTGGCTAGTTGTATATAAGCTCACTTATCCTATTTATCTTCCTTGATCCAATTCTGATTTGAATTCGTCTATTCCTATTATCAGCTTTGATCATTGAACCGTGTCCATCTAGCTTTGTTTTGGAATTCGGATCTGGATTTCATAACTCACTTCTTTTTCTCTGGCCTCGAAAGGTGAGAAATCACTCACGATTAACATTCTTTTATTCGCTAAATTTGATTTCAATTGAGACGGCAATTGAAATATGAGGCTGTAGTTATTTAAATTGTTATATATGCTATTATCTGTAACTATTCACTTATGGGATATGACACCATATCCTATTATTTGTATATTTATTTTGATGATATATGCCTGTTTTTATTATTATTTACATATCTGTTATCACTCTGCAAGTTCCCTGTTATTATAGAAATCACTATGGGTTGAAATGATACATACCCGAACAGACTTTAGAATAGGAGAAAATCTTTATGGGTTGAAATGATAAACCCAGGCGATTTTCATTTAATTGAATTGGGATTACGAGTTGAAATGCTATCCACCCGTATACATTTAGTGTACGGATTGAAATGATAAATATCCGTAACTGTAACGACCCGTAAATTTTCGATAATTAAATTAGCTAAATTAATAAGATTTCGTGATTTAATGTTAGAAAAAATTGTAATTCATTTGGAATAATAATAACTAGAATGAATTGCAACGATAATTATCCAAGTAATGAAAAAAAAAGCTACTTAGTGAATGCCTTTGCAATCAATAGTTGAATAGTGTGATAAATGTTGAATTCATTTGGTATAAGAAAGTAGTTGATTGATAAGTAAAATCTATTTGAAATCAAATATTGAATATTGAACACGTAATTGTTTAAATTAAATATTTAATACTTATTGAATAATTGAATAACTGTAAAATGAAAATAGTGTTCTAAATTTTGAAATGGTTTTAAAAGTTGAATCTTATAAGTTCAATTTCAATATTTCAAAAGATAATGAATTATTGGATAAGCGAAATTGTCTAAATTAAATATTTGGAATTTATTGGATAAATAAAATAACGGGTTTAATATGATTAAAAATGATTTGTAAAATTTTATTTTATCATATTGGAGTTATAGTGATGTTATAGAACTTTTAAAACTGAATTTAAAATTTATTTGTGAAAATTGAATATTTTAATATTTAATTATCGCCTGAAAAATAGCCAATTTTTGAACAGTCTCAGAATTGGACGAAACTAGTTCTATTGGATCCGTAATAGTTAGTTATTATCGGATTTCAATTTTCGTAGCAATCGGAGTTGTCGTTTGACCGTGGCAGCTCGAAACGCGTTGAAATTGTTTTAATATTAATTTGGCGAGTTAAAATAGTCATTTTTCAAACGGTCTCGGATTTCGACGAAACTAGTTTCATTGGATCCGTAATGTGATATTATTGTAAGGTTTCAAATTTCGTGTCAATCGGATTTACCGTTTGTCCGGGGCAAGCCAAAACGCATAGAAAATCGTTTAATCGGTTTAATTTAAAATTGATCGTTTATTTCCGTAACTCTCACATATGATCGAATTAGGCCTTGAAACTAGTTCCATTGCGTCCGGAATGGGGGTAAAACCTTATAAACGCCTGGCGGCACGTCTCGATTGGAGTTCGGATGATTTTGGACCTACCTATATAAATACGCACGCAAACCGAGGCAGTTTTATTATTATTATAATCCAGAAACCCTAATTCTAAATCATGGCCGCCACCTATTTTCGAAGGTCAGAATTGCTCGAACTTCTTTCGTTAATATCTCTCAATCCGTTCAACGAAATCAAAAAATTCCAAAAGCAAAGTTGTAGAGCACGATGAAAGCTTCAAATCCATACGGAGATGATCGAAAACGGAGCCACGGATCAACGGGAAATCGTGTTGGAAGGAGCTGCGTTTTTCACGCAATTCGAGGCAGAGGATGAGGCCGAGCTTGGAGCTATTTGTGGTGAAGGTGGAGTAAGGCGGTGGCTTCGAAGTGGTGTAACCTGATCGTCTTCAAGTGGAGTGTGGTGGTCGCGTTAATTCAATGTTGAATGGCGGCTATGGGTTCTTGTAACCCTGGGCGCGTGAAACGTGATGAAGGAAGAAGATGGGGTGCGGCCTGATGCGTTGGATGCAGGGATCTTGCAGCTTGGATTGGTTAGGGTTTGTATATAAAAAAAAAAAAAAAAATTGATCTGTATTTTTAAAATCGTGTAACTTTAAAATGACGTATCTTTTTCATACGAGGTCGGATTCGGACGAAACTTTTTGCGTTGGAATCGTATCGACGAGCTCTTCGCATTGCAACTGGATTGGAATCATTTAGAGCTTGAGAAAATTTTGGGTTAAATCGAACGTCGTTCGATTTGATTTGAAATCGTAAAATCAAGGTGAGTGTTTTATAACGCTCACACCGTACTAAATATTTTATGCTAGTTAAATTTGATATTATGAAGTGTTATGATTTTATTTGTCGTTGTTTGGTAAAAATTTAATTGTCATATAGCTTGTCATTTGCATTAACCGTTGAAAAATTAAATTGACAGTTAAATTGAAATTAAAATTGAATTGCGATTAAATTACCTGACATTGATAACTATGAAACTGCCATGAATTGTATTGTTTATTGGATGATGTATTTTGATGGATGCTATTGGTTGATAATTGAATGTTTGGATGTTTATTTGCTTATATAGATCCTGTTATGCATACATATGATAGTGAGATTTAATTTAAGTAATATATACTCATCCCTGACATTTAATTGAAATAAATAATTACTTGGCCATAGGATAGAAAATTATATACGGACACCGAATTGGCTAAATTAATAATTTTTGAAATCGTCGATTTGAAATTTATTTAAATGTTTCGATTTAAAAGTGATAAATAGAAATCAATTTATAGAAATCGAATTTGTCGAAAATTTGAGTTGGAATGTTGAAATAAATTTTGGTTAAAAGAAATTGGTAAATAATGTAAGTTGTGACTTTAAAATTTAAAATTTGGATATGATTGAATTTCGAAAATCTATTTATTTTAAAGATTGAACATTATTTCGAGCTTTGAATATTGCTAAGTAAAAGTGATATGAAAATGATATTTTGAAATCGAGTTTGGAATTGAATCATATTTGGAATTTGGATTTAAACTTGAATATTGTTGGAAATTTTGTTAAGTGTTATAAATTGATATTTTGAGAAATCAAGCTCCAAATCGATATAAATTGAAATTGAATTAATTAAAGGTGAATGTAGAATTGAATTGATTTGAAGTAAAAGTTGACATTGTTTTGAATTGAAATCGAAATTGAATCGGTAGAATGGAAATTGAAATTGATTTGAATTGGGAAGTTATAATTGAAATGGATTGATTTTGAAGCTGTTTTAATTTGTTTTCCAAATTACTCTGTTATATAAACCATTTTGAATACTTAAACTATTTTAATCTATTTTAAATCTACTTAACCCAATTTAAATTATTTTAAACTAATTTATCTATTTTAAAGATTTTAAGTGTTTTAACTATTTTAATTATTTAAAACTACTTTTAAATTACTTAAAACTATTTTTTCTAAAATCCTAAGCTGGTCAATAAGGTGAAATGTTTATATTTAAATCTTGAATTTAAATATGAAATCTGATATTTTGAAAGATACGATGATATTTGAATGGATTTGATTTTTTGAAGTGAATATGATATTTTGATATCAATTATGAATCGATTTGAAATGTAAAAGAGCCAACGGTGTAATAATACGTAGTTGTTAAAGAGACCGGGATCGGATATGGACATACTCTCTGTCGATACCGAAAACCACTTTAATAACTATTATACGCGGAGTGTTGATCCAGAATGAAGTGGATGGTTTGGTGAACGCGTTGACTGAAGAAAGAGAACGATTATTGGATGACCCCTGACATGACTAAAACAGGAGCCGCGCTGGGCCATTGAGGTTCGCCACCTCTAGCGGACACACTTCTTCGATACCATTTCTATTACATTTGTGATTCGATTTGGGTGCACCCCTTGATTTGGGAGTGTTGTTTCGCGGTGTTGGGGTAGCTGCTGGCTATGCCCAACATCAGTCCGGATCACGCAACTACTAGTATCCTAGTTGGTATTGCCTCATGTACCTTGTCATACTGATTATCCTATTCGCGACCACTACGTTTTTGATTTGTACCTTGAGTATATGGATTGCCCTCTGGTGACTTCCGGTTTTGGGGAAACTACGGTCTTGTATATGCTTTTGGGAATATAAAAATGTGTTAAGGGGGATTATGGTAACGCCTTAACGCTATTTTGATACTTTATATTACTGATAGGCATTATCTACTTAGCGTATATTACTACATAGTAGATAGTTTCACGGATCCTTGAGAGATGGAAAATCCCGTAACATCTCTTAAGTTATTGCACGCACGTTGACACTGGATATGAGATGTCAAACCCCGTAAACATCTCTGACGCCGTTACACTCATATTTATTTACGATTGACTTAACTTACATGAGGATATTTAGTCCTGACTCGAGTGTTTGTCTTTTCATTACGCTCGGGTCAGACCTGAGTTTTCAGTTTAGGTTGAAGATCATTTCCTTGGAGGACGGAGACGAAGATTTGGTATATTATCTACTACTATTATATTCATTCCATTCCGCTGCATTGTTGTATGATATTTGTTGTGTATGTAACTCTGATAAATGTTGTATAATAATAATCAAATGTATTCATTTCAAATGTATTCATTTAATTAACAGCTTCATGAACTGTTATTTTATTATTATACTTTAGCCTTCCGCTGTGAGATTCTGTGTTGTTTCATTTCCTTTATTTCCCTTCCTTTTCTTTTCTTAATTACCCCAATAACTATCTGCCCTTTTAATGGTTTGGAATCGACATGTGTATTTGATCGTCGGTTTAAACTGTCCAAAAAGGCGGGTCGTTACAGTTGGTATCAGAGCTTTGGTTTAGCGATAAACATTGGCTCTAGTGGGGAATAACTCATTGAAATAGAGGTAAACTATATGAATGAGTTGAGTGTATATGAGAGTGCGTACTTGTTATTTGATATAAAATAGTTTTATATTGTGTTAATTTGTTCCGTTGAGTATTTATGAATTCTGGTCGATACTTGGGACGCCAAGGCGTCGATAGGAATTTCTAAACACTCGAATAGGACAAACCAACACAATATCGTTTTGGAATATATTTTTATATAAAGAATTATTTGAATATTTATTCATTTTGATTGAATTGATTGTTAGGAGATGATAATATTAGATTATTATCGTTATTGTTTGATCAGTCAATATTTACAACAATTGATTAAATAACAATAGATTTAGGAAAATGAAATCTTGTAAACACAATTGATAATGAATATAAATGAACTTTAACTTGGATTTGGTAATTTAAATTCCGGTGTTTGAGATTGACTTAAAAGAATTTGAAAAAATATAATATGAGCATTATATGATAGTATAATTGAGTTGAAATTGTTTTCGAAGGATTATTTTTTTTATAATAAGTGTTATATTCCCTTCTCTTGACGCTAGAAAATGATTTCGATGATGTATGCACGCATCATTGGCGTTTATTTTCGAGAGTCCGAGTGGGGGAGACCACTTAATAGCTTGTCTAAACCTTGTTTTGACTCAAATTTTATTTTGTTTTGCATTCTCTATAGTATGATTTGATATATAAATTATATAAGTATATATTATTTCAAACCTTGATTTGAAATGAAACCGGGATTGGAATTCTTAAGTTCTTTAATAATTAATGATTTTTTTTTGATTGAAATGAATTTAGACTTGAATCATTAAGGAACTTCTGAATTGTGAAATGAGAAATGAACCTAAGAGCTAAGTGAAAATATCAATTGAAGTAGAAATCCTTAGAATTAGGAAATTATGAACTTAAAATAAAATTGAAACTGTAAAACTCGCGTAGTATTAAATTTCATTCTATAGCATAGATATAACTTACCAAAATACTTAAGAAGTTCAAAAATGTTATATGAATTGTTAATTGGATAATATACAAGTATAGGTTTGAATAATGAAATATGCATTTAATTAATGGTTTGCAAATATAAATAAAATTGTTAGTAAATAATTGGAATTTAAATTAACATTTAAAGGTGATTCATAATTATGTTAATATAAAGTGAAAATACTATATGAGAATGTAAATGTGAAATTAAATTATAGTGAAATTTAAGTAATGACTTAAGAATTGATAAATTGAAAATTCAACTTTAAATGAAAAGAAGTTGTATGTTGTTTAACTACATTCTATTTGCATAACTATAACTTACAAATACTTAAAGGGTTTAAAATGCTAATAAGGATAAGTAGAGTAATAATATACCAGTGTGAGAGTGAAAAATAAAATGTGAAGATCTATTGATAGTTGTAAATATAAAAGAAATTTAAGCGGTAAAATGAATGATATATATAAGTGAATGAATAAAATTTAAAATTTATGAAATATAGATTTGGTAAATGGAAACTGATTAAATTTGAATATAACTAAATGTTTATAAGCTTGGAAGTGTATGAAATTAAAGTTGACTTGGAAATGTATAATTGATTTAGTGTAGATTTTGGATGGATGTTAATGTTTGATATGCATTGGTTGTTAGATGGATGATAATTGATTAAGTAGAATTCATTAGTGTTAATGGAATTGAATAAAGGGAATAAAATTTTAAAATAATAAAATTCAAATTCGAAGCAAAGTGAAATTAAATATAATGGAATTCAATTTAAATTGAAGCAAATTGACTTTAATTTAAAATATGAATGAAACAAACTTGAATAAATCGGAAACAAATTGAATGTAAACCTATTGTGTGGATGAATAAGAAAATAAATAGCTTTGTGTTTATGATTGTTCTTTAGAAAATTTGATGTTTTGATGGTTTGTACTTTGAAATAATAAAAGCAAAATTTTGGAAGAAAAAAAAAAATCCAAAATGGTCCAATACATGCTGAAATGAAAACAACCATAACTTTTAAATGGCTGAACGGAATTCGACGATTTTGGACTTTCCGAAAAGCTTAGAAACTATAGCACAACTTTTATTTAGAGTGTCTTGAGAAATTCCTTCGTCTACTAGGTTAAAAACTTGAATGTTACTCGCTGTCCTGTGTAAAAAAATAAGAAAAATCTGAAGCATACAACCTTGGTATTTTCGCCATATCTTTTGACTGGTTTATCGGATTTTGATGATCTTGCCCTTTATGGAAAGCTAAGAACTTAAGCTAAAACTTTTGTTTTAAGTGTTTTGTGTTTTGATGTGGTTTAGAAGGTCGGAAATGTGGGTGAACGTCGCGGACCTGCGCAAACACTGCCTAGGCTGAAGCGTATCCCCTAAGTAAAACGGCCATAACTTTTGAACGGATGATCCGAATTCAATGATTTTGGACATTCCGGAAAACCTGAAATGAATGCAACAACTTTTGTTTAGATTCTGTTGTCAAATTTTACCGTTTAGGTGACCCAAAGCTAAGATTTGTTTGCTGTCCAGAAATTGAAATCTCAGTTTTGAAGCTAAATATGTTATATATATGTTGTGTAGGCTAAATATATCGATCTATCTTTATATGCATGGTTCTAACTTAGTTATTGAGCATTTTAGTAGGTAGCAAAGGGGTTGCGCTTCGTTGTGGAGTTCGCTTCTACGCTAAACGCATAATGTAAGTAAAATGCTAATAAATGCTAAATAAAAGGTACGCTTACAGTTTTATATGATATTGGTGATATTTATGTTGTTTCCCCACATATGGGATGCCTCATCATTGAGATGAGATGTATATTTATGATATATATGCTATTATATTTTTCCGATCGAGCCGCGCAAAGGAGACTCTGCCGAAATTTTCCGTAAAATCCGGGTGTTAGAAATTTTTTTCAAGTTTTAATTTTTTTTTATAACTTGTTTTGATTACTAACTTTTAAAGTTAGGAAGCCGTTCGGAGTAAGTTAGTGGAAGCGTAGTTATGACTTTATAAATGGAATTTCATTGTTTTATAAGTTGGTAACTTTGAATAAAATATATCTAATGTTGAATTCTATACTTAGTTTCTTTTCCTTTCTTTTCCCTTCTTTTCCTTTTCGAGGACGAAAAGTTTTGAGTGGGGGAGAGTGTAACGACCCGTAAATTTTCGATAATTAAATTAGCTAAATTAATAAGATTTCGTGATTTAATGTTAGAAAAAATTGTAATTCATTTGGAATAATAATAACTAGAATGAATTGCAACGATAATTATCCAAGTAATGAAAAAAAAAAGCTACTTAGTGAATGCCTTTGCAATCAATAGTTGAATAGTGTGATAAATGTTGAATTCATTTGGTATAAGAAAGTAGTTGATTGATAAGTAAAATCTATTTGAAATCAAATATTGAATATTGAACACGTAATTGTTTAAATTAAATATTTAAAACTTATTGAATAATTGAATAACTGTAAAATGAAAATAGTGTTCTAAATTTTGAAATGGTTTTAAAAGTTGAATCTTATAAGTTCAATTTCAATATTTCAAAAGATAATGAATTATTGGATAAGCGAAATTGTCTAAATTAAATATTTGGAATTTATTGGATAAATAAAATAACGGGTTTAATATGATTAAAAATGATTTGTAAAATTTTATTTTATCATATTGGAGTTATAGTGATGTTATAGAACTTTTAAAACTGAATTTAAAATTTATTTGTGAAAATTGAATATTTTAATATTTAATTATCGCCTGAAAAATAGCCAATTTTTGAACGGTCTCAGAATTGGACGAAACTAGTTCTATTGGATCCGTAATAGTTAGTTATTATCGGATTTCAATTTTCGTAGCAATCGGAGTTGTCGTTTGACCGTGGCAGCTCGAAACGCGTTGAAATTGTTTTAATATTAATTTGGCGAGTTAAAATAGTCATTTTTCAAACGGTCTCGGATTTCGACGAAACTAGTTTCATTGGATCCGTAATGTGATATTATTGTAAGGTTTCAAATTTCGTGTCAATCGGATTTACCGTTTGTCCGGGGCAAGCCAAAACGCATAGAAAATCGTTTAATCGGTTTAATTTAAAATTGATCGTTTATTTCCGTAACTCTCACATATGATCGAATTAGGCCTTGAAACTAGTTCCATTGCATCCGGAATGGGGGTAAAACCTTATAAACGCCTGGCGGCACGTCTCGATTGGAGTTCGGATGATTTTGGACCTACCTATATAAATACGCACGCAAACCGAGGCAGTTTTATTATTATTATAATCCAGAAACCCTAATTCTAAATCATGGCCACCACCTATTTTCGAAGGTCAGAATTTCTCGAACTTCTTTCGTTAATATCTCTCAATCCGTTCAACGAAATCAAAAAATTCCAAAAGCAAAGTTGTAGAGCACGATGAAAGCTTCAAATCCATACGGAGATGATCGAAAACGGAGCCACGGATCAACGGGAAATCGTGTTGGAAGGAGCTGCGTTTTTCACGCAATTCGAGGCAGAGGATGAGGCCGAGCTTGGAGCTATTTGTGGTGAAGGTGGAGTAAGGCGGTGGCTTCGAAGTGGTGTAACCTGATCGTCTTCAAGTGGAGTGTGGTGGTCGCGTTAATTCAATGTTGAATGGCGGCTATGGGTTCTTGTAACCCTGGGCGCGTGAAACGTGATGAAGGAAGAAGATGGGGTGCGGCCTGATGCGTTGGATGCAGGGATCTTGCAGCTTGGATTGGTTAGGGTTTGTATATATATATATAAAAAAAATTGATCTGTATTTTTAAAATCGTGTAACTTTAAAATGACGTATCTTTTTCATACGAGGTCGGATTCGGACGAAACTTTTTGCGTTGGAATCGTATCGACGAGCTCTTCGCATTGCAACTAGATTGGAATCATTTAGAGCTTGAGAAAATTTTGGGTTAAATCGAACGTCGTTCGATTTGATTTGAAATCGTAAAATCAAGGTGAGTGTTTTATAACGCTCACACCGTACTAAATATTTTATGCTAGTTAAATTTGATATTATGAAGTGTTATGATTTTATTTGTCGTTGTTTGGTAAAAATTTAATTGTCATATAGCTTGTCATTTGCATTAACCGTTGAAAAATTAAATTGACAGTTAAATTGAAATTAAAATTGAATTGCGATTAAATTACCTGACATTGATAACTATGAAACTGCCATGAATTGTATTGTTTATTGGATGATGTATTTTGATGGATGCTATTGGTTGATAATTGAATGTTTGGATGTTTATTTGCTTATATAGATCCTGTTATGCATACATATGATAGTGAGATTTAATTTAAGTAATATATACTCATCCCTGACATTTAATTGAAATAAATAATTACTTGGCCATAGGATAGAAAATTATATACGGACACCGAATTGGCTAAATTAATAATTTTTGAAATCGTCGATTTGAAATTTATTTAAATGTTTCGATTTAAAAGTGATAAATAGAAATCAATTTATAGAAATCGAATTTGTCGAAAATTTGAGTTGGAATGTTGAAATAAATTTTGGTTAAAAGAAATTGGTAAATAATGTAAGTTGTGACTTTAAAATTTAAAATTTGGATATGATTGAATTTCGAAAATCTATTTATTTTAAAGATTGAACATTATTTCGAGCTTTGAATATTGCTAAGTAAAAGTGATATGAAAATGATATTTTGAAATCGAGTTTGGAATTGAATCATATTTGGAATTTGGATTTAAACTTGAATATTGTTGGAAATTTTGTTAAGTGTTATAAATTGATATTTTGAGAAATCAAGCTCCAAATCGATATAAATTGAAATTGAATTAATTAAAGGTGAATGTAGAATTGAATTGATTTGAAGTAAAAGTTGACATTGTTTTGAATTGAAATCGAAATTGAATCGGTAGAATGGAAATTGAAATTGATTTGAATTGGGAAGTTATAATTGAAATGGATTGATTTTGAAGCTGTTTTAATTTGTTTTCCAAATTACTCTGTTATATAAACCATTTTGAATACTTAAACTATTTTAATCTATTTTAAATCTACTTAACCCAATTTAAATTATTTTAAACTAATTTATCTATTTTAAAGATTTTAAGTGTTTTAACTATTTTAATTATTTAAAACTACTTTTAAATTACTTAAAACTATTTTTTCTAAAATCCTAAGCTGGTCAATAAGGTGAAATGTTTATATTTAAATCTTGAATTTAAATATGAAATCTGATATTTTGAAAGATACGATGATATTTGAATGGATTTGATTTTTTGAAGTGAATATGATATTTTGATATCAATTATGAATCGATTTGAAATGTAAAAGAGCCAACGGTGTAATAATACGTAGTTGTTAAAGAGACCGGGATCGGATATGGACATACTCTCTGTCGATACCGAAAACCACTTTAATAACTATTATACGCGGAGTGTTGATCCAGAATGAAGTGGATGGTTTGGTGAACGCGTTGACTGAAGAAAGAGAACGATTATTGGATGACCCCTGACATGACTAAAACAGGAGCCGCGCCGGGCCATTGAGGTTCGCCACCTCTAGCGGACACACTTCTTCGATACCATTTCTATTACATTTGTGATTCGATTTGGGTGCACCCCTTGATTTGGGAGTGTTGTTTCGCGGTGTTGCGGTAGCTGCTGGCTATGCCCAACATCAGTCCGGATCACGCAACTACTAGTATCCTAGTTGGTATTGCCTCATGTACCTTGTCATACTGATTATCCTATTCGCGACCACTACGTTTTTGATTTGTACCTTGAGTATATGGATTGCCCTCTGGTGACTTCCGGTTTTGGGGAAACTACGGTCTTGTATATGCTTTTGGGAATATAAAAATGTGTTAAGGGGGATTATGGTAACGCCTTAACGCTATTTTGATACTTTATATTACTGATAGGCATTATCTACTTAGCGTATATTACTACATAGTAGATAGTTTCACGGATCCTTGAGAGATGGAAAATCCCGTAACATCTCTTAAGTTATTGCACGCACGTTGACACTGGATATGAGATGTCAAACCCCGTAAACATCTCTGACGCCGTTACACTCATATTTATTTACGATTGACTTAACTTACATGAGGATATTTAGTCCTGACTCGAGTGTTTGTCTTTTCATTACGCTCGGGTCAGACCTGAGTTTTCAGTTTAGGTTGAAGATCATTTCCTTGGAGGACGGAGACGAAGATTTGGTATATTATCTACTACTATTATATTCATTCCATTCCGCTGCATTGTTGTATGATATTTGTTGTGTATGTAACTCTGATAAATGTTGTATAATAATAATCAAATGTATTCATTTCAAATGTATTCATTTAATTAACAGCTTCATGAACTGTTATTTTATTATTATACTTTAGCCTTCCGCTGTGAGATTCTGTGTTGTTTCATTTCCTTTATTTCCCTTCCTTTTCTTTTCTTAATTACCCCAATAACTATCTGCCCTTTTAATGGTTTGGAATCGACATGTGTATTTGATCGTCGGTTTAAACTGTCCAAAAAGGCGGGTCGTTACAGTTGGTATCAGAGCTTTGGTTTAGCGATAAACCTTGGCTCTAGTGGGGAATAACTCATTGAAATAGAGGTAAACTATATGAATGAGTTGAGTGTATATGAGAGTGCGTACTTGTTATTTGATATAAAATAGTTTTATATTGTGTTAATTTGTTCCGTTGAGTATTTATGAATTCTGGTCGATACTTGGGACGCCAAGGCGTCGATAGGAATTTCTAAACACTCGAATAGGACAAACCAACACAATATCGTTTTGGAATATATTTTTATATAAAGAATTATTTGAATATTTATTCATTTTGATTGAATTGATTGTTAGGAGATGATAATATTAGATTATTATCGTTATTGTTTGATCAGTCAATATTTACAACAATTGATTAAATAACAATAGATTTAGGAAAATGAAATCTTGTAAACACAATTGATAATGAATATAAATGAACTTTAACTTGGATTTGGTAATTTAAATTCCGGTGTTTGAGATTGACTTACAAGAATTTGAAAAAATATAATATGAGCATTATATGATAGTATAATTGAGTTGAAATTATTTTCGAAGGATTTTTTTTTTATAATAAGTGTTATATTCCCTTCTCTTGACGCTAGAAAATGATTTCGATGATGTGTGCACGCATCATTGGCGTTTATTTTCGAGAGTCCGAGTGGGGGAGACCACTTAATAGCTTGTCTAAACCTTGTTTTGACTCAAATTTTATTTTGTTTTGCATTCTCTATAGTATGATTTGATATATAAATTATATAAGTATATATTATTTCAAACCTTGATTTGAAATGAAACCGGGATTGGAATTCTTAAGTTCTTTAATAATTAATGATTTTTTTTTGATTGAAATGAATTTAGACTTGAATCATTAAGGAACTTCTGAATTGTGAAATGAGAAATGAACCTAAGAGCTAAGTGAAAATATCAATTGAAGTAGAAATCCTTAGAATTAGGAAATTATGAACTTAAAATAAAATTGAAACTGTAAAACTCGCGTAGTATTAAATTTCATTCTATAGCATAGATATAACTTACCAAAATACTTAAGAAGTTCAAAAATGTTATATGAATTGTTAATTGGATAATATACAAGTATAGGTTTGAATAATGAAATATGCATTTAATTAATGGTTTGCAAATATAAATAAAATTGTTAGTAAATAATTGGAATTTAAATTAACATTTAAAGGTGATTCATAATTATGTTAATATAAAGTGAAAATACTATATGAGAATGTAAATGTGAAATTAAATTATAGTGAAATTTAAGTAATGACTTAAGAATTGATAAATTGAAAATTCAACTTTAAATGAAAAGAAGTTGTATGTTGTTTAACTACATTCTATTTGCATAACTATAACTTACAAATACTTAAAGGGTTTAAAATGCTAATAAGGATAAGTAGAGTAATAATATACCAGTGTGAGAGTGAAAAATAAAATGTGAAGATCTATTGATAGTTGTAAATATAAAAGAAATTTAAGCGGTAAAATGAATGATATATATAAGTGAATGAATAAAATTTAAAATTTATGAAATATAGATTTGGTAAATGGAAACTGATTAAATTTGAATATAACTAAATGTTTATAAGCTTGGAAGTGTATGAAATTAAAGTTGACTTGGAAATGTATAATTGATTTAGTGTAGATTTTGGATGGATGTTAATGTTTGATATGCATTGGTTGTTAGATGGATGATAATTGATTAAGTAGAATTCATTAGTGTTAATGGAATTGAATAAAGGGAATAAAATTTTAAAATAATAAAATTCAAATTCGAAGCAAAGTGAAATTAAATATAATGGAATTCAATTTAAATTGAAGCAAATTGACTTTAATTTAAAATATGAATGAAACAAACTTGAATAAATCGGAAACAAATTGAATGTAAACCTATTGTGTGGATGAATAAGAAAATAAATAGCTTTGTGTTTATGATTGTTCTTTAGAAAATTTGATGTTTTGATGGTTTGTACTTTGAAATAATAAAAGCAAAATTTTGGAAGAAAAAAAAAATCCAAAATGGTCCAATACATGCTGAAATGAAAACAACCATAACTTTTAAATGGCTGAACGGAATTCGACGATTTTGGACTTTCCGAAAAGCTTAGAAACTATAGCACAACTTTTATTTAGAGTGTCTTGAGAAATTCCTTCGTCTACTAGGTTAAAAACTTGAATGTTACTCGCTGTCCTGTGTAAAAAAATAAGAAAAATCTGAAGCATACAACCTTGGTATTTTCGCCATATCTTTTGACTGGTTTATCGGATTTTGATGATCTTGCCCTTTATGGAAAGCTAAGAACTTAAGCTAAAACTTTTGTTTTAAGTGTTTTGTGTTTTGATGTGGTTTAGAAGGTCGGAAATGTGGGTGAACGTCGCGGACCTGCGCAAACACTGCCCAGGCTGAAGCGTATCCCCTAAGTAAAACGGCCATAACTTTTGAACGGATGATCTGAATTCAATGATTTTGGACATTCCGGAAAACCTGAAATGAATGCAACAACTTTTGTTTAGATTCTGTTGTCAAATTTTACCGTTTAGGTGACCCAAAGCTAAGATTTGTTTGCTGTCCAGAAATTGAAATCTCAGTTTTGAAGCTAAATATGTTATATATATGTTGTGTAGGCTAAATATATCGATCTATCTTTATATGTATGGTTCTAACTTAGTTATTGAGCATTGTAGTAGGTAGCAAAGGGGTTGCGCTTCGTTGTGGAGTTCGCTTCTACGCTAAACGCATAATGTAAGTAAAATGCTAATAAATGCTAAATAAAAGGTACGCTTACAGTTTTATATGATATTGGTGATATTTATGTTGTTTCCCCACATATGGGATGCCTCATCATTGAGATGAGATGTATATTTATGATATATATGCTATTATATTTTTCCGATCGAGCCGCGCAAAGGAGACTCTGCCGAAATTTTCCGTAAAATCCGGGTGTTAGAAATTTTTTTCAAGTTTTAATTTTTTTTTATAACTTGTTTTGATTACTAACTTTTAAAGTTAGGAAGCCGTTCGGAGTAAGTTAGTGGAAGCGTAGTTATGACTTTATAAATGGAATTTCATTGTTTTATAAGTTGGTAACTTTGAATAAAATATATCTAATGTTGAATTCTATACTTAGTTTCTTTTCCTTTCTTTTCCCTTCTTTTCCTTTTCGAGGACGAAAAGTTTTGAGTGGGGGAGAGTGTAACGACCCGTAAATTTTCGATAATTAAATTAGCTAAATTAATAAGATTTCGTGATTTAATGTTAGAAAAAATTGTAATTCATTTGGAATAATAATAACTAGAATGAATTGCAACGATAATTATCCAAGTAATGAAAAAAAAAAGCTACTTAGTGAATGCCTTTGCAATCAATAGTTGAATAGTGTGATAAATGTTGAATTCATTTGGTATAAGAAAGTAGTTGATTGATAAGTAAAATCTATTTGAAATCAAATATTGAATATTGAACACGTAATTGTTTAAATTAAATATTTAAAACTTATTGAATAATTGAATAACTGTAAAATGAAAATAGTGTTCTAAATTTTGAAATGGTTTTAAAAGTTGAATCTTATAAGTTCAATTTCAATATTTCAAAAGATAATGAATTATTGGATAAGCGAAATTGTCTAAATTAAATATTTGGAATTTATTGGATAAATAAAATAACGGGTTTAATATGATTAAAAATGATTTGTAAAATTTTATTTTATCATATTGGAGTTATAGTGATGTTATAGAACTTTTAAAACTGAATTTAAAATTTATTTGTGAAAATTGAATATTTTAATATTTAATTATCGCCTGAAAAATAGCCAATTTTTGAACGGTCTCAGAATTGGACGAAACTAGTTCTATTGGATCCGTAATAGTTAGTTATTATCGGATTTCAATTTTCGTAGCAATCGGAGTTGTCGTTTGACCGTGGCAGCTCGAAACGCGTTGAAATTGTTTTAATATTAATTTGGCGAGTTAAAATAGTCATTTTTCAAACGGTCTCGGATTTCGACGAAACTAGTTTCATTGGATCCGTAATGTGATATTATTGTAAGGTTTCAAATTTCGTGTCAATCGGATTTACCGTTTGTCCGGGGCAAGCCAAAACGCATAGAAAATCGTTTAATCGGTTTAATTTAAAATTGATCGTTTATTTCCGTAACTCTCACATATGATCGAATTAGGCCTTGAAACTAGTTCCATTGCATCCGGAATGGGGGTAAAACCTTATAAACGCCTGGCGGCACGTCTCGATTGGAGTTCGGATGATTTTGGACCTACCTATATAAATACGCACGCAAACCGAGGCAGTTTTATTATTATTATAATCCAGAAACCCTAATTCTAAATCATGGCCGCCACCTATTTTCGAAGGTCAGAATTGCTCGAACTTCTTTCGTTAATATCTCTCAATCCGTTCAACGAAATCAAAAAATTCCAAAAGCAAAGTTGTAGAGCACGATGAAAGCTTCAAATCCATACGGAGATGATCGAAAACGGAGCCACGGATCAACGGGAAATCGTGTTGGAAGGAGCTGCGTTTTTCACGCAATTCGAGGCAGAGGATGAGGCCGAGCTTGGAGCTATTTGTGGTGAAGGTGGAGTAAGGCGGTGGCTTCGAAGTGGTGTAACCTGATCGTCTTCAAGTGGAGTGTGGTGGTCGCGTTAATTCAATGTTGAATGGCGGCTATGGGTTCTTGTAACCCTGGGCGCGTGAAACGTGATGAAGGAAGAAGATGGGGTGCGGCCTGATGCGTTGGATGCAGGGATCTTGCAGCTTGGATTGGTTAGGGTTTGTATATATAAAAAAAAAAAAAATTGATCTGTATTTTTAAAATCGTGTAACTTTAAAATGACGTATCTTTTTCATACGAGGTCGGATTCGGATGAAACTTTTTGCGTTGGAATCGTATCGACGAGCTCTTCGCATTGCAACTGGATTGGAATCATTTAGAGCTTGAGAAAATTTTGGGTTAAATCGAACGTCGTTCGATTTGATTTGAAATCGTAAAATCAAGGTGAGTGTTTTATAACGCTCACACCGTACTAAATATTTTATGCTAGTTAAATTTGATATTATGAAGTGTTATGATTTTATTTGTCCTTGTTTGGTAAAAATTTAATTGTCATATAGCTTGTCATTTGCATTAACCGTTGAAAAATTAAATTGACAGTTAAATTGAAATTAAAATTGAATTGCGATTAAATTACCTGACATTGATAACTATGAAACTGCCATGAATTGTATTGTTTATTGGATGATGTATTTTGATGGATGCTATTGGTTGATAATTGAATGTTTGGATGTTTATTTGCTTATATAGATCCTGTTATGCATACATATGATAGTGAGATTTAATTTAAGTAATATATTCCAAAAGTATTCTGCAATTTACTAAGATTGGGAGATAAATGTGGGTTTATCTAAATGGTATTTAAATAAGGATTTATTCAATTAAATCAATTTGAAATTTTTGAATGGGAAATTTAAGGGTATGATTTTGTAACTGGATTTTTATTTAAGTGATTTAATGAATATTTCACGTTTAAATAAATTAAAGAAAATATTGAGTAAAATGTAATTTAAGGTTACTTAAATGATATTGTATCTAACGAGGGATTATTTTAAGACTAGATAATAATGAGGTTAAATCGAGATCTATATGGAACTATTAAATTGAACATTTAATTAAATATTAAAGCTTTGAACTATATTGGGATTTAAATGGTTTATTTTGAGATTCGGATATGTATTTGAAATCAGTATAGTTGAATTTATTATTTAGAAAATAAATTGATTAAAAAGTTAGTTTGAAACGTTGAATACTTAAAGTTTTGAAATATATTGAACATAAAGGGTATTTTGTGATTTCAAATCCGAATTTGAGATCGATAAAATTGAAGTGGTTATTTTAGAAATTTAGTTGAATTTGAATTAATAAATTAAGATTGAAATAGATTTAAATGGGGTGGTCGGGTTGATGTTAAACGATTTGTTAAGTTGAGGGAATTGAAATTTCTTTACTGTACAAATTATTTAATATATAAAAATACTATTTGGGAAGTATAGAGATATTTGAAGTGAAAATGATATTTGGTTTTGAAGTATAAATTAAGTTGAAAAGACTACGGTGTTATAGTGTATATTTCTATCTTTTAGATAGTTCCATGGACCCTTAGAGGATGGTTATCCCAAACATCCTCTAAGTTAATTATATTTCAGTTGATATTTCACTCGAGTTAGATTTATAGATATAAGAATGTTAATCCTGACTCGAGTGTTTTGTGTTTTGCTTTACGCTCGGATCAGACTGAGAGATACAGCATTTGAGACTCATCTTTGAAGTTGGAGCTTTGCTTGAAGATCCAGCTATCTATCCCTTCAGTCATCCAGTTGATTGGTTCAGAGAAGCCATCTATTGCATTGGAGACTTCATGGCATTTGAACTATTCGGTTGTATTTTATTTCTAACTCTGAGGTATATAGTAGCTTCATGAACTACTATTCTTTATCTATTCCGCTGCATTGTATTACTCTGTGTAAGTGATCTATGATTGATTTATTTACTGTATATTTTAAGTTTTGCCAAATTTTATTAACAATTCGGTATTTTGAATTATTCAAGTCGGACATGTACGGTTTTATTGTCGATTTGAATGGTCCAAAATAGCGGGTCGTTACAGTTGGTATCAGAGCTTTGGCTCTAGGCAAAACCTAGCATATATGGTAAATTCATTTACAGAATCACTTTCGTTCGAGTTGAATCCCTTCTTTTTGACTTGATTTCCTTTGAATTTTGGAATGTCCCTCGGTTCCGAAATTCATTCTTGTCTCTCCCTATTTATATTCGTTTGATTCTGAAGTATCCCATAACTCCACGGAATGAATTGTAAAGGGGGTGAAAACTCCTTTACAATTGGCATTGATTTACCGGAGATTTCTGTATCCTCGGTTTACGATGCTGCTATATCTTGGTATGCCGAATTCTATCTCTGGCAATCGAATGTCGATTTTCTTTTGAATTCCGCATCAATTATATTCCTGAAGTCACGGTTGACCCGGTTAAGGTCGCCCGAGATTTATAGAAGTATATCCATCTTCTATTTTGTAATTTGATTTTCTCAACCTTGTTTGAGCCTATCTTCGAATCAGGATTCTATTGATTAGAGTTCCTCTAAATTAAATCACTATCTTTGTTTTGAAATCCATTCTTGAATCATCCTTTGAAAATCGGGTTTGCTGTATTTTAAAATTGTTTTATACGAAATTATTATTTTGATAACTATGATTTTATTCTATATATAAAAGTGAAAATGTTTTCGATAAGGATTATATACCTATATATAAAACGAATAAGAAATGTTATTCTATATATAAAAGTTTTGAAAGGATTGGAAATTTTGAAAATTTATAAGAAAGTGATTTATATAAAAAGGATTTATAACTGAAGGGTTAAATTTGAAATTCGAGAATTGAATTCCGATATTTTGAAATTGGTTTTAAGATTTTGGGAAAATATATAAAAATAATACGATTTAAAAGTATTTCTCCGAATAAGAAATGTTTCAAATGGGGTTCAAATGAATTCCAATAATTTTGAAGAAATTTCGAAGAAGTTTTCAAGAAAATAGAAGTCCAGAACTCACTTATGTCGTTGGAGAATAATTTCGGTGATGAGTGCACGCATCATCGACATTGATTTTCAAGTTTCAGAGTGGGGGAGAGGCCACTTTAGTAGCTTCGCTATGCGAGTGATTTTGTAAAACCGTTTTTGATTTCAAATTCCGAAGTATAATTTTATATTTTCGAAAGATATATGTATATATTTGAAACAATTTAAAGTGAGACCGGTGTTCAGTCCTCGAGTTTTCAATTTGACTAGTAATAACTCTATATAAAAAAAAAATTGATTTCCAACTCTTAGATTTGAAATTTGATTTCATCGACTATTTTGAAGGTTCGAGCACTTCCAGATCAAGGTTTAAAGGTTTTAAACTAAGAAATTTCGAAAAGTACAAAATTTTTGATAAAGCATATAAGTTTAGTTTTGAAGAGTACGACTTAAGTAAGTTTGAAACCTTTTGTTAAGTAAGTGAATATGACTATTTTTAATTATACTAATATGGAATTTAGTTTTGAAATGTTTTGGAAAAAAAAATTTAATTTCAAATAATGGTTTTCAGAAAGGTAAATTGGATATTTCTAATAGAAATAGATAGTATAAAAGTTTTAAAGTGATGATTATAAATTTGGAAACCATTTTGAGTATAATTGATTTTGAGAAAATATTTGTTTTGAAATTAAATTGAAATTAAAAATCAGTACTTATATGGTGATTTTGGAAATGAATTTGTTTGACTTGAATTATTTTAATTTGGAAACTGGGATAATTTTCTAAACCTATTATTTTGGGAACTTTGAAATTTAGATACTTAATTTGGAAGAAAATTTGGTGAAATCCTATATGATTTTGAAACTGAATTGATATTGAAATGATTTGAAATTGAGACTCTTATATTGTTAAGCACTTGATTTGGGAGTAGTCGAACTTATATAAAATGGATTTGTATAAGTATGAAGTGATTTGAAATCTATTGATTTGAAAGGTACTCAATTTGGAAAGAGAATTTTTTTTATAAATCGAAGTCTATATAAGTGTGATTTGATATACTATTGATTTGGAAAGTATTCGATTTGAAAATGGAATCTTATATATATATGGATTTTATATAAGTATGATATTTGAAAGTATTTGAAAAGGTACAATATGATATATATTTTCGAAGTAAAGATATGGAAAGTGCCTTCTGCTTGATATCCGCTTCGTGGCCACATCGTGGATTCATTCTATCGATATTATTCTCTTTGATTTTCGGTTTTTCGGATGTAATACTCGAGTGTTTCCCACCGTGGCGTAACCCATGGTTTTTTTTCTCTCGTGACTGCATAGCGCAACTGCCTGGCTGAGTCTTGCCTATGGGTACGGATTGTTTCCTGGGGGATCCAGGCATAACCATTGTGTATCCTGCAATCTGTGTAGGTCGCGAATAGTAGCGCAAGTGCCTAGCTGAGTCTTGCCTAGGGGTACGGATTGTTTCCTGGGGGATCCAGGCGTAACCATTGTGTATCCTGCACTCTACTAGTCATCATGGCGTAACTCGCAGGGCTGAGAAAGCTTACGGATATGGATTGTTTCCTGGGAGACCCAGGCGTAACCATTGTGTATCTGCGAACCATGGTCGGACAAAGGTTTTGGTTTGGTTGTTTGTTTGGATTGTACTTTCCATATCTGTTTTTAAAAGGTTTTTCAAGTATTTTCACTGGGTGTTGAAACAGGTCTACTAAGTACTTGAAGAATTCTAGCTTTGCGCCTGATCAACGCATGGCCAGAGTCTGCAAGAACGAGGATAAACTTGTTAAAACATCGAGTTATAAAAATATTTTCGAAAGAAAGATTTATTTCGATATAAACATATTATTATAAAGGTATTTATTATAAAAGTATTTTCCCAACAAAGAAATTTTGTATTAATATTTGAAATTAAAATTCTTGTGGTTTGAAATAAATTATTCGTGCCCAATTCTATTCTTTTGAATCTACCTCATCTGCTCAGCTTCATTTTTCACCTATATTCCGTTTTCGGAATCTACCTTTCTTTCCTTTTTGAATAAATCTTTTAAATATTGCTTATTTGTATACTACATTGTTTTATATAAAATTTTAGTGTTATAAATATTTTTGAAGTTATAAATTAAATAAAACATCTTTAAAGAAAATTCTTATTAATTTATTGATAATATTTGAAAGGTATCTTGAGATAAATTAAAAATTTCATAAATTTTGGATTTAATATTTTCAATAGTCTTTGTAAATAGAAGTAATAATGTAAATAATTGTTTGCAAAGGAGTTTGAGAAGTATTAAATATTAAAGAAAATTTAATTTCAAATGAAATTTTCAAATAAATATTTTAAATAAAATTTATATAGTTTTAAAATTTATTGTTTATCTTGGCTTTCAATCTATTTTTTTTTCTGGTTGTTTTATTCTCCTACCTCCTTCCTTTTCGGGGAAGAAAAGTTTTGAGTGGGGGAGAGTGTAACGACCCGGAAAATTTTAACAATTTTAATTGATTCTATAACGTATTTAATTGAATATTTGTGAAATCTTATAATAATTTAATTTTTAAATAAAATGTTTATATATTTAGAATACGTATATTTAAATATAGCAGATTGTAAATTTTCAAATAATTTTATGGAAGTTCATTTAATTGAGAAAACGTGCTGTCCAATTCAAGCTATTAATTGCTTTAATTGATTTCTGAATCAGTGCGTAACGGTTTCTTTTTACTACCGTTAAAGATTTCTATTGCTTAATACTTTTTCAATCCAGGTAGACTTTTCCATTCGTAACCATTAATAAATTTGAGATCATCGACCTTGCTTTTATTATTCCTTGTAGTTTCGTGCACTGACTTTACCTTTCCCACTACCCATAATTTTCTCTATACGTTTCTTTTGCAATTGAAGCGTATATTTATATTTATGGTGGTGCGTTTATTCTGGTCTCTCTTTATTTTTGTTTTTAACGCTTGAAAGAATCTCAAATCATCAAGCTAGTAGCATCCGTTCCTTCCCTCGCTTTCATAAGGCCTATAATATATAAACCACTTGCTTATAGATCCGAACACAACTTTGTCATCAAATTTAATGTGCCTTCCTCTCCCTATTATTTTGGTTCCAACCTTCCTAGTAAATGGCTTTAATAAATTTTGGCTAAATCATAGCTACGGACTTTTCAAATTTCTTTCATTTTATATTTATTTCCAATTCCTTCATTGCTTCAAAATTTTTGAACGTGCCTAATCATCTCAGCATGTATATATAATGTAAGCCTACCTTTCCTTGGAAAGCTATTGCTCAAAAATTTCCTGATTTCTTTCCTTTTATCCATTTTTATATCCTTGACTTTCAAAACTCATTATGTGTTGTACAAACAAACAAAAATTTATTGCTTTAAGTGTATAGCTAAATCAACTATTGACCGTTACAATTACTTTTTTTTTTTCATTTCAATTTATTACTTAAATAACGTTTTGATGAATTAATGGACAGCTTTACGTTTCTTTTGCTTTTGAAAACTTTATATTTATAGTGTACGTTTCTTTTGCATTTCAAAAATTTGAAACATGCTGCACCATTTAAGCCATTAATTGTTTTAATTATTTTTCTTAATCAACATATAACCGTTGCTTTTTATTATTCTAGGATTTACATCCATACTTTAATCTCCGCTGTTCCATTTATTTCATTTGAAATCTAAATTTATTTACCATTCATTTATACGCCTCTTTCTCTTCCCTCTTTTACCTCTTCCTTTCCATGTTTCTAGGAATATATATATATATATATATATATATATATATATAGTATAGCATAGATTGCATCTTCTTTTCTCTCTGTAGGCTATTTGTTGCCCTCAAATTAATATTAAAAGAGGAGAGAGCTTTGTAAATATTATATAAAGTCATATAGCACGTTCACATATCAGATGCAGACCTACCTTTATATTTAAGAAACTAGCATTTTCTCTGTTGCCTGAAGAATGCCCTTCGCCATGTCATGTTGCTTGAATCACGCATGCATTCTTCCTTTAAAAATCGCCTGTTCTCATCTCCCCTCCATCTTTTCTTATTTCTTCCAAACCTGAGCATGAGCTCTCTCTTTTCCTTGGCCTACCTCCTCCCCATGGCCGCATGCATTAGTTGGCAAAACATTTCCTCTCTGGTTTTTAAAAGTAAGTACGCATTTTATTTGATATAAGTCTATTTTATATATTAAGAACAGTATAGATTGTGCATAAGTTTTTTTTATATGTTTACTGCAACTATGGGGATTTTGAATTCCCTAACAGTTGAAATTTAAAAATAATAATATATTTCATAATAGTATATATATGATAATTGTTATATTTATAAACGTGTATATAAATATTTAACTTCTGTTCATATATAAAGGGTAGTATATATTTATACTGTATTATGTATATTATTTTAAGATTTTACGGTATATAGTTTTTGACTTTTGTTAGCATATAGTTATCGTACGGCTTTTAGATACGTATGTTTTACTAACTAGTTGATAAGTTATATATATATATATATATATATATATACGCGTTTTATTTTACTATTGATACCTTACGGTATATATGGTATAAGTTCGGCAGCCTTCTATTAATATACGTATTTTTATATGTTTTACATATTTGGTTATAACAGTTTCAACTATAATAAAATATGTTATTTTATTAGCTTTCATATGTTAGATATATAAAATATAGTATTTCAATTTTCGTTACTGTTTTGGTATATATATTATATAAAATTGGTGGGTACAAGTTTGATAGGTCAATTTTATAATATATATATTTTTATGATTGTTTTAGTATTTTAGAGTCTACCGTACTATATTTTATTTTATTTTCAACAATTTACATAAGTTATATTTAAATGTAGGTATATATACAAATTTTCTATGGTAGTTTTACAGTATAAGTTATATCAATATTTTATAATTTCAACAGTATATGCTTTCAAAAGTTTATTTCATGTCAGCCTTAAGGTTGTTTGCACTGACTGATATACGTTGAATTTTTTTTTAAGGGATGTGTATTTTGATTTCAAGTATAGTCATATGTATAGTCATATACAAATTGGTAGAGGAAATGTCATATAGTATATATATGGTTATATTAATATAGTCGGTCTACACACCTATGTATATATATTAACCGAGGCATGCATATTTTGTTGCATATTTTATAAACTGTGTCTGCATATGTTGGCTAGTTATATATAAGCTCACTTATCCTATTTATCTTCCTTGATCCAATTCTGATTTGAATTCGTCTATTCCTATTATCAGCTTTGATCATTGAACCGTGTCCATCTAGCTTTGTTTTGGAATTCGGATCTGGATTTCATAACTCACTTCTTTTTCTCTGGCCTCGAAAGGTGAGAAATCACTCACGGTTAACATTCTTTTATTTGCTAAATTTGATTTCAATTGAGACGGCAATTGAAATATGAGGCTGTAGTTATTTAAATTGTTATATATGCTATTATCTGTAACTATTCACTTATGGGATATGACACCATATCCTATTGTTTATATATTTATTTTGATGATATATGCCTGTTGTTATTATTATTTACATATCTGTTATCACTCTGCAAGTTCCCTGTTAGTATAGAAATCACTATGGGTTGAAATGATACATACCCGAACAGACTTTAGAATAGGAGAAAATCTTTATGGGTTGAAATGATAAACCCAAGCGATTTTCATTTAATTGAATTGGGATTACGGGTTGAAATGCTATCCACCCGTATACATTTAGTGTACGGATTGAAATGATAAATATCCGTAACACTTGACCATATGATAAGAAATATATACAGACATCGTTGGTCCATATATATAAATATTTTGAAATTTAATTCATTGTTTTGGAAAGAAATATATGGTCTTATTAAATGTTAATCCTTAAATTTTTTTATATATAAAGGGTAATGATATATAGATTTAATAATATTTAATTTAATCAAAATTTGATTTAATACATAAGTTATGCTAAATATTTATGTAAATTTTATTCCAAAAGTATTCTGCAATTTACTAAGATTGGGAGATAAATGTGGGTTTATCTAAATGGTATTTAAATAAGGATTTATTCAATTAAATCAATTTGAAATTTTTGAATGGGAAATTTAAGGGTATGATTTTGTAACTGGATTTTTATTTAAGTTATTTAATGAATATTTCATGTTTAAATAAATTAAAGAAAATATTGAGTAAAATGTAATTTAAGGTTACTTAAATGATATTGTATCTAATGAGGGATTATTTTAAGACTAGATAATAATGAAGTTAAATCAAGATCTATATGGAACTATTAAATTGAACATTTAATTAAATATTAAAGCTTTGAACTATATTGGGATTTAAATGGTTTATTTTGAGATTCGGATATGTATTTGAAATCAGTATAGTTGAATTTATTATTTAGAAACTAAATTGATTAAAAAGTTAGTTTGAAACGTTGAATACTTAAAGTTTTGAAATATATTGAACATAAAGGGTATTTTGTGATTTCAAATCCGAATTTGAGATCGATAAAATTGAAGTGGTTATTTTAGAAATTGAGTTGAATTTAAATTAATAAATTAAGATTGAAATAGATTTAAATGGGGTGGTCGGGTTGATTTTAAACGATTTGTTAAGTTGAGGGAATTGAAATTTCTTTACTGTACAAATTATTTAATATATAAAAATACTATTTGGGAAGTATAGAGATATTTGAAGTGAAAATGATATTTGGTTTTGAAGTATAAATTAAGTTGAAAAGACTACGGTGTTATAGTGTATATTTCTATCTCTTAGATAGTTCCATGGACCCTTAGAGGATGGTTATCCCAAACATCCTCTAAGTTAATTATATTTCAGTTGATATTTCACTTGAGTTAGATTTATAGATATAAGAATGTTAATCCTGACTCGAGTGTTTTGTGTTTTGCTTTACGCTCGGGTCAAACTGAGAGATACAGCATTTGAGACTCATCTTCGAAGTTGGAGCTTTGCTTGAAGATCCAGCTATCTATCCCTTCAGTCATCCATTTGATTGGTTCAGAGAAGCCATCTGTTGCATTGGAGACTTCATGGCATTTGAACTATTCGGTTGTATTTTATTTCTAACTCTGAGGTATATAGTAGCTTCATGAACTACTATTCTTTATCTATTCTGCTGCATTGTATTACTCTGTGTAAGTGATCTATGATTGATTTATTTACTGTATATTTTAAGTTTTGCCAAATTTTATTAACAATTCGGTATTTTGAATTATTCAAGTCGGACATGTACGGTTTTATTGTCGATTTGAATGGTCCAAAATAGCGGGTCGTCACAGTCGATAGGTTCGATCTAGGTGTTATTTTATCTACAGATGCATCATGACGAGCGGTACCCCAGTAGTTCAGTCATTTTATGGAATCCATTCTCCAATAAGCACAATGCGGCCCGACTATGCTGTAACGTTAGATGCAAGCGTTTCAGCTATATTCATGTTTTACTTTAACCCTAGACATTACTATAATATCAACAGATTTTCTATTGAAATTATTTTAGTTATCGTAAGGTAAAATTCGGTCTATGTTTATGTGCGGGATGGTCTTATGAGATATCTTTATTTCAAAAGATTTTGTTACTTTAAAATTCAATTGAGGTTTGTTTTTCCCACGTTTATTTTCAAACTGACTCAGTTGTTTTTTTATTATAATGCTCGGGTCAGACCAAGCTTATTACAGATATAGTTGGGATGGTTTGGAGCTTTAGGAGTCAAGTTGGAAGCCCAAAGGCGTATTCAAGCACATGGTTATTTTTTTGCTATACTCATTGTTGTATTTATTAGTAATTGTGAAGTCATATTGTTAAAAATGTCCAGGTTAAAATAGATTATTATACTCTTAATGATTTCTGTATATGTATATATAATACGGTTTGCTTTTGTGTAAAGATTTGTTACATATTATAGATTATTCATTCTGCTGTGAGATTCTATGTAACGAACCGGATTTTTGACCAAAAGATCGACATTATTACGTCCATTGTAATATAAGTCGAACATTCAAGTGTAGGAAATACCCATTTTTTAGGGTGAAAGAAGAAGGTAAAAGATAGAAGAAAACTAACTATACAGAATCTCACAACGCAGCGAATAATATATAATACAACATTAATCTTTACAAAAAGGAAACATATTTATTCATACATACAACATCAGAGTACACTAAACTTATTCTAAATTTGGACAGTTATAGAAACCTATCCTCACATTGCAAACATACAGACTTTATAATAAAGCGGAAGTACGTGAATATGTCTTGACCATCCAACTCCTCTCCAACTCCAAAGTATCTAGCTAATCTAGGAAAAACATGCTCGGTTTGACCCGAGCATTACATGAAATAATGCTCGGGTTGGTCTGGTAGACTAGCGTAAGTAAAACTCGATAACAAGGAACAACCGAACTAACTTCTATTTTTAAAAACTTTTCACAAAGGGTATCTCATAAGGCCACACATCACATAAAAACAGATGAGTTTTTACATTACGATAACCAAAATACTTTATATAAATATCTAGTGATATTGTCATAGTGTCTAGGTTTAAAGTAAATAGATAATGTAACGACCTGTCTTTTTGGACGTTTTAAGCAGACACAAATATCAGACTCAAACCATTCAAAAGGGCAGATTGTTATGGGGTAAATAAGAAAAAGAGAAAGAAATAAAAACAAATACAGAATCTCGTAGCGGAATGACAAAATATAATAATTAAATAACAGTTCATGAAGTTGTTTTATAAATACATTTGATTATTCTTTACAACACAAACATCAAAGTTACATAAACATGAATAAATAAATAAATGCAGCGGAACAACATGATGTAGTGGAATAAATATAATAATAATAGTACAAATCTTTGTCTCGTCCTTCAGAAATAAGGTCTTCAACCCTGAAATGCTCAGGCTGACCCAAGCGAACTGAAAAGACAAAACACTCGAGTCAGAACTAAAAGATCTTATGTAAGTTAAATCAATGGTAAATATGAGTGTAATGGCATCGGAGATGTTAATGTGAGTGTAATAACTTAAGAGATGTTCAGAATTTATATCTCCTAAGGATCCGTTAAACTATCTACTATGTAGTACAATACGCTATTATAATAGTGTCTACAATAAATAAAGTATTAAAATAGTGTTAAGGCGTTACCCATGTCCCCCTTAACACATTTTATATATTCGCATAATCTATACAGTACCATAAACTCCTCCGTGAGGTTTGCTCAGAGGGCACTCCATAGCTATGGTACAAACCAAACTCGTAGAAGGCGCTCTAGGGCATGTGAACACGATACTCGGGGCAATGCCAGGGTAGATATACCAATTGCTCTTCCGGACTGGTGGTAATGCATAGCAGCTACTACCGTCCACCTCAGACACACTCCCATAATCAAAATCGAAGAGTGGCCACAAAATCAATCAAAAGTCAAACTATAGCATCGAAGAAAGGTACACGATAGGAGGAATGACCTCACTCGGCTCGGTACAGCTCCTGTTTTAGTCACATCTAAGCTGACTCACGGGAGTCAAGGTCACGTCATACCTCGTACAGAACACGTTTTCCAAACGATCTTACTTCATTTTTGGAATCTCCACCACGTACATAGTTGTTAAAGTTTCGGTATTGGCAGAGAGTACGACAATATCTGATCCCGGTCTCTTTAACAACCAAATGCTTATTTCACACCGGATGGTTCTTTTACATTTTAAAAAGTAAATTCACAATTTATATCAAAATAACATATATGATTTCAAAGCATATCTTTTGAACTTCAATTAGTTATGCTAATTAATTCTTCATTTCGAAATCATCTTATTCACTCAAATATGTCATTTCAGAAAAAAGTATCAATTCCAAATTCCAACTTAGGTTGTATCATCATTAAGGATTTAAATATAAATACTTCAACTTTACACAGTCTGAAATTTTTGAAAATAGTTTAGGTAATTATAAATAGTTTATATAGTTTTAAAAATAGTTCATAAAGATTTAAAATAGTTTAAGTAGAAAAATATTTTAAATAGATATAAATTTGATTTAATTAGTTTTAAAGTGATTTAGATAGATTAAATAGATTTAAAATATATTATATATATTTTTAAATAGATTAAATAAATTTAAATTATATTAAATGGATTTAAAATAGATAAAATAAATTTAATTAGTTTAAATTAGGCAAAAGAGGTTAAATTGAATTAAAAAGGTTGTAATAGATTAATATAAATTAACATAGTTAAATTGATAAAATAGATTAAATTAGTTCAAATAGATTTCAAATTGTAACCAAATAAATTTAATAACTCAACTACGATAAATTCATTCATATTTGACACTTCAACTTTGAAATTTCAATTTAATCCTTTTGAACAATTCATTAAATAAATTCCCACCTTCAGCATTTTCACTTGGATTAGTAAAAATAATTCAGTTTATAGAAATCAATTCTATTCAAAATGCCAGTTAGATGAATTAAAAATTTTAAAGAGTCAAAAATTATTTAATTTAACCAATCTGGTGTCCATATATAATTTTCTATCCTAGGGTCAAGTGATATGGATATTTATCATTTCAATTCGCAATTTAAAATTTTACAATTATTTATTTTTTCAAACCACAATCCCAAATTAAAAAAAATCCATAAAATTGCTCGAGTCTATCATTTCAACCCATAATGATTTTTCCTTAATCTATAGATCGTTCGGGTATGTATCATTTCAACCCATAGGGAACTTGCAATATTTAACAATATAAAATACAACATCCAGTCATCTAATATCAACAATTAACATTCATCACAATCATCATCCACGTCAATAAATAAACATCAATAGATTATGAAAATCACTAATAGGTATTAAATTGACAATTTAATTCAATATTAAATTAAACAATAATTAAATGCAACAAAAGTCAAATTTAACCAGAATGACAATTTAAACACCCAAAGATCAATAAATTAATTTCTAATCACATCATAAATTAAATTTAACTAAAATAAGATAGGTTAATAATTGCGAGTGGGTTAAAACACTCACCTTCGATTTTAAATCGAATTAAAATCCAAAATAGGGCCAAAAATTCAATAGTCTCAGAATTTGTAATCAGCATCTAAATATCCGAAATTTTGATACGATCATAGTGGAGCAAACCACGCGTGAATCCGACCTCGTATGAGAAAGTTCCGTATATTCGAACGATTTGAATTTAAATTTAATTTAAATAAGTAAATAAAGTTATATGTACACGTTAGTCGAGCCGCCCCCTACCGTTTGAAACCTTAGCTCAAGAGGAACATCGCGACCTCGTGTTCAACAACCCGCCGCCGCCATTCAATCAAAAACCACCGCTGCCACGTGGGTCGCTGCTTTAATCAGGCCTCACCGTCGATTCCACAGCGTCAAGCCGAGCTCACTAGCCCAACGCGACCGCTCCGGCTCCCCCATAAACGCCACGCCACCGCACCACAAAATCCTCTTTCTGGCAATCACCAAACCTTCGAACGATGGACCAAGACCAGATCTGGGACCTGCTCCGCGGCCTCTACGAGCCTGTACTTCCCGATCATCGCATGGTGGAAGATCTACCGTTAAAACGATAAACCAATATGAACGACCGAAAATAGATTGATGATTTCCGGCCAAACCGCGACTCAAATCGAAAAACAAACTAAAGATTTGAGCTGCGTTTGTCGAGAGCTTTAAATTGGTATATAGTTCGATATAGTTTTGAGGAGTTCGATTTTTGATTTGAATTTTGAAATAGGATTGTAGGGTTTGTAATTGGACATTTGTTTCTTCCATTGGGAGAAAGGAATAGGAAGATAGAATTATACATATAAAAAATTAGAATCGGAAGTAGTTAGAGTTTATAATAGGCTATTTATAGGTATAGCTGAAATAGAAAAGAATGGACCAGATCGATTTGAAATTTGAACGATAGATGACCCGAAAAGCCCGTATCGTTCTCGGATCGAAAATGGATGATCCCATATATCAAAATAGATGTTTTCGATATTTTTAAACTCAATGGAACATGTTAAAAGTCCAAATTCCATCGTATGAAGAAGTTAACTTGGAAATCAGTTTATTTCAAATTGATTTCAATTAAATTTAATTAAATTGATTTCTACACGTTTCGAGTCCGTACGATCAAACGATAAGTCCGATCGCTATGAAACTTGGAACCTTACAATAATTCACCATTACAGATCCGATGAAACTAGTTTCATCAAAATTCGAGAGAGTAGCCAGAATGGCTATTTTTACATTAATTAAATAAATTAATATTAAATTAGTTAATCACTTTTTAATTTAAAATTTTATAACTAACAATTTTTATCATTTTTGATTAGTTAGACATTTACACTAATTTAATTTAAATCCTCATATTAATCCAATATTAATTATTTTCCTAAATACTGTGTTCAGTTTCAACTGCAATTAATCCAATTAATAATTATTTAATTCCAATAAATTGATTTAATTTGATTTTAATCTTTTTATTCAATCCATCATTACTCTAATAACATAGTTAACATATATTTATATCTAATTTAACAAATATGCTACAATTTCCAACTTTTATTTGTATTTACTACTATATTTTGTAGGATCTAGATTAACCCTAGAGGGGGGTGAATAGGGTTATAGCAAATTTTCTTGATTTAAACACAGAAACAAACTGCAGAAATAAATATGCTGAAAAGTAAATCACACACAAAATTTACCCAGCTTCGGCAACCCCTGCCTACTGCTGCATTCCCAGATTTCTGTTACAATTAAACAGTATCCCGCTTACAAACACTCTAACAGACTCGCAAACCCTTGCTCCCGCTTACAAACACTCTAATAGACTCGCACCCCCTGCTCCGCCTATAGAGTTTTGAAAACTCGCAAACTCTGCTCCCGCCTATAGAGTTTTGCAAACTCGCACACCCTGCTCACTGAACTAATTCTAACTAGACAATCTGACACTACCTACAACCTAGGTGGTGGTTTACCAATACTTTGAAAAGAACAAAAAAAAACAACACTAATAAACAAAAAAAACAACCCCTTTAAAAATAAACCCTATTTGAAATAAAATAAGCTATAGCCCCTTTTAACAAACAAGGCCCCTTTTTTAAAACACGCCGGCCCAATTGTTTTCTTCAACCCGATTCCCTTCTTTTGGCTTGTGGAAAAATGGCGGCTCTGTTCTTCCTTTTGCTCTGCGAATTTGGGGCTTTCGCTCCTTGCGCTCTCTGTTCCAAATTAGGGCTTTTACGAAGCTCTGATACTAATTTGATCGTTGTTGGTTGTGCGCGATTTAGCCTGGCTCGATCGATTTCGTGTTGCTTTCTTCCGTTGCTTCGATGAGTTCGATTATTGCTTCGGTAAGAATTTTTGCTCTGATGCTTTTTGATTTTTGTATTCGAACTCTTATGTTTATGCCGATGATGATTGGGGCATTTATATGGATTCGATTCGATTTCTTCACTCCCTGATGATGATTTTCGGTTTGGTATTTATATGAATTCCTATACCCTAATTAATTCGATACTTTCCTGAAATTCGATTTCCTGATGCACACGGCTTTCCTGATATTTTTGCGACTTGTTACTCACGGCCTTAATTTTCAATCGTTTGATTTTCCTTGAATAATACGGCAAAAACTTTCCTAAATTGATTTTTGACTTTTTCAAAGATACGTTCACGACTTCGATGATTTCCTAAATTGATTTATGACTTCGAACATGTTATTCACTGTTTCCACATGAACTTCTATGATTTCGACTTCTATGACTTCTGTATGCTTCCACATGAACTTGTTTATTTCTTTCGATGTCACTGTGACTTATGACTTTGATTATCATGTAGCTCACTGTCTTTGTTCCTGTGCATATATGTATATGCCTCTGTTTGACTTTGGTTATGTGACAGTTTGCTGTAGTCGAGACTTGTTTCTTCGATGTCGTTTATGTCTGCATCTTTAATCTTCTATCATTGGTGTCTGCACTGTGTATTGAGTACTTTGGTTTCATACATGTGAGTTGTTGTTTGCCGAGATTGTTGTTTCAATTGTCTTTTGTTCATGTTGGCACTGGCTGTTGTTGAGTTGAAATATTTGTGGTGATGTCTCTGCTTCTTTTGTTGTATACATGTCTACTACCCTTGTGTACATGTTGCTGGTTCATTGTGATGTCTAGTCGACACACTTCAAGTAGTCTTCATGTACTGTTGACATGTCTTGATGCACTGAACTATTTACTGACTTGTTTCCATTTGTTCATCTTGACTTGTTCTTGTATTCACTGTATAGTGTGATCTGTTGGTTATGTTGCTTTCATTGCTGTTGACATGTGCATTTGGTTCACTGGTATCTTCACTGTGTTGATTTAACCTGTACTTGCTTCACTTGAAATTTTGTGACTTGTGGTTTCATGATCATTGTTTCATTTGGTAGCTTCGGGTTGCACTGATCTTTCTGAAGCTCGAGTTGCACACTGCTGCTTGTTGTATACTTGTGGTCTTGATAGTCAAGTTGCACTTACTCCTCAGTTTGCACTGTGTCTTGCATTTAGTCTGTACTTGTGTATATTTTAGTTTGCATTGCTTCATGTTCGCTGTGATGTCATATTTTTGGTGCACTGTGTCTTGTACTTGTAGTCTTGGCTTGCATCTGATCTAATGGCATTTCTTTGTGGTCTGCCTTGTTGCTTGACCTGTCTGGTTCATCTTGTTGCACTTTGGTCTGCTGTCATGTTGCTTGTGCACTTGCTTGAGTTTCACTGCCACACTTGTCATTGTGTACTGATTCTTGATGGTTTGCATAATGGTGTTTATGTCTGTACTGTCTTATGAGACTGTCTCTGGACATTTTGTTATGACATCCATTTTGCAACTGGTTTGGACTTTGAATGCATTCATGTTGATTTTTGAAATTTCACTTGAGTTGAATCCAGTTTCAAAAAACTCGGGTTTGACCTTGTGCTCGTGTCGTGATTTTAAATATATTGCACGTGAGTTGAACCCGGCTTTTCATTTGGGTTTGACCTATGCTCACCTGTCCCTGTAGCATTATCAAGTGTATATCGATGTGCACGGCCTGGTGGTATGTATAGTGATACACTGTGCATGTCACATTGTTCGTGTATGATGAATTCAAATGTAAAAGATGACGAACAACCCAAATAACTGAGGCAAATAATATTTTCAAAAATCATATTTCATTTTATATTGCAAAAATATTTCTTTTTCAATTTTACTGCGTTAGTGAATATTTTTGCAGATTGCTCAGATGCTGGATTCAAACTGGAATGCAGTTGAAGAAAAATACGAGTGTGAGTGATATGTAGTGAGGTTGTTAATGTAAAAATAATTGTGATGTAATCAAAAAAAAATATTTATAGTGAGAGCTTGAATTTGTACTATTCAAGATTGTAATAAATATTTGTTTGAATAAAATTTCTATTTGAATTCAAATTCTATGTAACTTGTTCTATTTGAATTCAAATTCTATGTAATTTATTTTATTCAACAAATATTTATTTAATCTATGAAAAACAAAATAGTACATTATCAAATACATTTAAATGAATATATATGTTTATTATCATCAAACAAAAACATATAAGCGCATATTCATACAATCTCCCCCTTTTGATGATAACAAACATATATTTAAGATTTTGATTGTGTTAAATGTATTTGATCAATGATATACTCTAATTGCTCGCACTATTTAAATGCTTCCTCTCTACATGATGCTCCCTCTACATATATGCATACAAATAGAAATATATAAATGAGCCTAGATGCAAATGGAAAATTATTTGACCTTTGCTTGATTCTATTTGACAAAATCTTAACTTTTCTCTCCCCCTTTTGTTATCAGCAAAAGAATAATAGTGTTAGAGAAAATAGAGATTAAGTGATCAATATTAATCCAACATTAAACTCAAATTGAATATAAATACTTAAACTTCAATAAAAATCAAACAAAAATCATAACTACCCTTGTTAGACGCATATTCCACTTTTAGAAAGAATGGAAATGATGTTCTAATATAAAATCATACAATTGTATCAACTTGTGTTACATTTATATCAGGAATTTGAATATCTACTAATCATGCATAACCGTTAGGACTTTTAAATGAGATTAGTAGTATTCCAATTTAATTTTAAAAATGAAATCAAGTATCTTCTAACCACGCATGACCGTGAGGACTTTTAAATGGGATTAGAATCAACTTGTCTATTTAATCAATCAATTTTGATATGCATTCCATACATGCATAACCGTAAGGACTTTTAAATGAGCATGGAAGCACATAATCAAAAATCAAAGTAATTCACCCACGCATAACCGTGAGGACTTTTAAATGAGAGTGAATACCTTGGATATTTATTTATTTTTACAAGAAAAAATATGAAATGGAAAACAAATGATCCTTGATTATAGTACCACATATCGACCAACTATATTTAAGTTTTGATAAACCATGGTCGATAGAAATATGATAAATACAGAAATGGTCATGGAATCCTTACCCAACAAAAAGTTTTATAACTCTTGTTTGAATTCCTAAAGAAATTTTCCAAATATACTCTCTTGAGTAATGTATGTTAAATATCAACACTTATCACCTTTTCAATCACTATTTATCTTTTCGATAATTATTAGGGAGTTAGATTAGTCAAAATTTGTCATTTAAAATCAAATAAAAATGACTAATCTGAAAATATGGTCAAAAATGATTTTCTCGAGGGGGTTATATGAGAAAATAATTTCTGCTATTTGAAAACTATTTGAAATGAAAAATATGCAGATATTTTCTTTGAAAAACGATGCAGTTACTAAATGTCTCACCATAAATCACGTTCAACTAGTAATTTTTCTATCAACTAGATTACCAGTGTAATCTGCATCTGAATTTCTTTTTCACTCAAAAATATCACTAACTAAATTTGATAGACTAGACCATGAAGAGTGCATCAAAAAATTCAAAATCAATTTTTCACAGCATTTTAAATGACATTCTCTTGAATTTGGATTGAAGACATGTAAATAATCAGCAACTGAGAATATAGAGTTAGCCAAATTATGACCAGATGTATCCAACAAAACACAATGTTTAATCCAAACAAATATGTATGAAGTAATTCGAAGAATATTGATTTTGGCATAAATGTAATTGGCCAACTATGTCGAACAAGTCAGAATAAAAAAATATCAACTTTACAACATCTCAATATTGGCTGATTTCATTCAGAATATGGTGCAGATCATCACATTTAATATATCGTTCAAATAAATATACCATTACCTGTTTTACCTTTACTATATTTTTTGTTGTTTATCCATTGTGATCCTGTCACCTTTATAATAGGCTAAGGAACTTTGCTTTGTCGCCCGTTGTGTTTCTGGAACAGCCAATAATCCAGAAAACACTGTTGTTGTTCCTTAGCCTGTCACCATACCTACACAGGAAAAGATTTATGTGACCTAATTGTTTTTATAGGTCCATGATTGTTAAAGGCTGAAGCTTTGTGAATAAACAAACCCATTGGAACCCAAATTTGTTTAGTCCTTTCATTCTTGTTCCAATAGATATGAAATTTGTTTGTAGAATTCTTAGGAACCCAAACTTGTATAAATTTTTGTTCTTGTTCCTATGACTACAATTTTCAACACAATGTCCAATTATTTCACATCTACCAAAGACACTCTTACCTTTTTCATTATCCTCAACTTGTGTTTTCCCAAAGCCAAGTCCTTTTCTGTTGTTAGCAAAAATTTGATTTCCCAATAGCATGTTGAAAGATTTTTCGCCTCTTGAAAAGTTATTCAGAGATTTCTCAAGATTTTGGACTTTAGTTTTTAGATTTGTGTTTTCAGTTACAAGCGAGGTGCATCTATTTATAAAATCCTTTTTCCTAGTGTCAATGATTTCCTTAAGACTCAAGTTTTCTTTCTCAAGATTCTCAGAGCTATTCTTAAGTCTTGATAATTCTAAATCTAAAATTTTACATCTTTTACATTCTAGGTTTTGAATATTTTCAAGTTCAGTTTCTAACCTAAAATTTTCACGAGCAAGTTTTCTCCTATCAGATTTCAGTTTTTCAATTTTAGATTCAAGAGCATCAACTTCTTTAGTAAGATCAAGACACATAAAAACAAGTTCTTTATAAGAATAGTCACCTGCCTCACTAGATTCCTCTGAGCGTGATTCTGAATCTGATTTTGCCACAAGGCACAAATTAATCTCATCTGAGCTACTATTCGAAACTTCCTCTCCTTCTTCATCATCCCAAGTTGTTGCAAAGGCCTTTTTCTTCTTTTTCATTCCTTGGTTGTATTTGAGAAGTGGGCATTCTTGTTTAAAGTGGCCAGGCTTGTTGCAATTATAGCATGTCAATTCATTATCGGAATTTTTAGACTCTCTTGACCTATTACCAGATGTTTTTTTCTTACGTGGCTTGAATCTTGACCATTTTATAAGATTATTGACAGCCATTACAAGCTCTTCAATTGGATCTTCTTCATCTTCATCGCTCTCTTCTTTGCTCTTTAAGGCAGTCGTCTTTGGTTCAGAGTTGTTACGTTCCTCTTTTGCTTTTAGCTCAAGCTCATATGTCATCAAGTTTCCAATCAACTCCTCCATGCTTAGTTTACTCAGATCTTTCGATTCTTGTATTGCCGTGACTTTTGCCTCAAAGTTCATCGGTAAGACTCATAGCACCTTCCTCACAAGCTCTAACTCATTGAATACCTTCCCAAGCGCTCTAGCATTGTACACCAAAGTTGAAAAGCGTCCGAACATGTCCTTTATGCTCTCGCCTTTGTCCATCACAAAGTTCTCATATTCGTTGCCGAATAGGGCTAGACGAGACTCCTTGACTTGAGAAGTTCCTTCATGTGTCACCTCTAAGGTATGCCAAATTTCCTGTGCTATTTTACAATGAGAAATTCTATTAAATTCATTCTTATCAAGAGCACAGATCAAAGCATTCATGGCTTTAGCATTTGTGGTTTTTAATTTCTTATCATTAGCATCCCACCTATCTTAGGTTTAGGAATCTCAGTATCACCAACGGTTATAGTGGGAGATTTATAGCCAGTTTCAATAATATCCCGAACATCATAATCAACAGAACTACGATAAATACCCATCCTAACTTTCCAATAAGCATAATCATTCCCGTTAAACATGGGTGGCCTAACAATAGATTGCCCCTCAGAAAAAGCATTATTTGATGAATTCATGACTCTAGAGTTAAAGAAAAATACCGGGCTCTGATACCATTTGTAGGATCTAGATTAACCCTAGAGGGGGGGGGGGGTGAATAGGGTTATAGCAAAATTTCTCGATTTAAACACAGAAACAAACTGCAGAAATAAGTATGCTGAAAAGTAAATCACACACAAAATTTACCCAGCTTCGGCAATCCCTGCCTACTGCTGCATTCCTAGATTTCTATTAGAATTAAACAGTATCCCGCTTACAAACACTCTAACAGACTCGCAAACGCTTGCTCTCGCTTACAAACACTCTAATATACTCGCACCCCCTGCTCCACCTATAGAGTTTTGAAAACTCGCAAACTCTGCTCCCTCCTATAGAGTTTTGCAAACTCGCACACCCTACTCACTGAACTAATTCTAACTAGACAATCTGACACTACCTACAACCTAGGTGGTGATTTACCAATACTTTGAAAAGAACAAAAAAAACAACACTAATAAACAAAAAAACAACCCCTTTAAAAATAAACCCTATTGAAATAAAATAAGCTATAGCCCCTTTTAACAAACAAGGCCCCTTTTTTAAAACACGCTGGCCCAATTGTTTTCTTCAACCCGATTCCCTTCTTTTGGCTTGTGGAAAAATGGCGGCTCTGTTCTTCTTTTTGCTCTGTGAATTTGGGGCTTTCGCTCCTTGCGCTCTTTGTTCCAAATTAGGGCTTTTGCGAAGCTCCGATACTAATTCGATCGTTGTTGGTTGTGCGCGATTTAGCCTGGCTTGATCGATTTCGTGTTGCTTTCTTTGGTTGCTTCGATGAGTTCGATCATTGCTTCGGTAAGAATTTTTACTCTGATGCTTTTTGATTTTTGTATTCTAACTCTTATGTTTATGCCGATGATGATTGGGGCATTTATATGGATTCGGTTCGATTTCTTCACTCCCTGATGATGATTTTCGGTTTGGTATTTATATGAATTCCTATACCCTAATTAATTCGATACTTTCCTGAAGTTCGATTTCCTGATGCACACGGCTTTCCTGATATTTTTGCGACTTGTTACTCACGGCCTTGATTTTCAATCGTTTGATTTTCCTTGAATAATACGGCAAAAACTTTCCTAAATTGATTTTTGACTTTTTCAAAGATACGTTCACAACTTCTATGATTTCCTAAATTGATTTATGACTTCGAACATGTTATTCACTGTTTCCACATGAACTTCTATGATTTCGACTTCTTTGACTTCTGTATGCTTCCATATGAACTTGTTTATTGCTTTCGATGTCACTGTGACTTATGACTTTGATTGTCATGTAGCTCACTGTCTTTGTTCCTGTGCATATATGTATATGCCTCTGTTTGGCTTTGGTTATGTGACAGTTTGCTGTAGTCGATACTTGTTTCTATGATGTTGTTCATGTCTGCATCTTTAATCTTCTATCATTGGTGTCTGCACTGTGTATTGAGTACTTTGGTTTCATACATGTGAGTTGTTGTTTGCCGAGATTGTTGTTTCAATTGTCTTCTGTTCATGTTGGCACTGGCTGTTGTTAAGTTGATATATTTGTGGTGCTGTCTCTGCTTCTTTTGTTGTATACATGTCTACTGCCCTTGTGTACATGTTGCTGGTTCGTTGTGATGTCTAGTCGACACACTTCAAGTAGTCTTCATGTACTGTTGACATGTCTTGATGCACTGAACTATTTACTGACTTGTTTTCATTTGTTCATCTTGACTTGTTCTTGTATTCACTGTATAGTGTGATCTGATGGTCATGTTGCTTTCATTGCTGTTGACATGTGCATTTGGTTCACTGGTATCTTCACTGTGTTGATTTAACCTGTACTTGCTTCACTTGAACTTTTGTGACTTGTGGTTTCATGATCATTGTTTCATTTGGTAGCTTCGGGTTGCACTGATCTTTCTGAAGCTTGAGTTGCACAATGCTGCTTGTTGTTGTATACTTGTGGTCTTGATAGTCAAGTTGCACTTACTCCTCAGTTTGCACCGTGTCTTGCATTTAGTCTGTACTTGTGTATATTTTAGTTTGCACTACTTAATGTTCGCTGTGATGTCATATTTTTGGTGCACTATGTCTTGTACTTGTAGTCTTGGCTTGCATCTGATCCGATGGCATTTCTTTGTGGTCTGCCTTGTTGCTTGACCTGTCTGGTTCATCTTGTTGCACTTTGGTCTGCTGTCATGTTGCTTGTGCACTTGCTTGAGTTTCACTGCCATACTTGTGCACTTGCTTGACCTGCTTGACCTGTCTGCTTCATCTCTGGACATTTTGTTATGACATCCATGTTGCAACTGGTTTGGACTTTGAATGCATTCATGTTGATTTTTGAAATTTCACTTGAGTTGAATCCAGTTTCAAAAAACTCGGGTTTGACCTTGTGCTCGTGTCGTGATTTTAAATATATTGCACGTGATTTGAACCGGGCTTTTCATTTGGGTTTGACCTGTGCTCACCTGTCCCTGTAGCATTATCAAGTGTATATCGATGTGCACGGCCTTGTGGCATGTACAGTGATACACTGTGCATGTCACATTGTTCGTGTATGGTGAATTCAAATGTAAAAGATGACGAACAACCCAAATAACTGAGGCAAATAATATTTTCAAAAATCTTATTTCATTTTATGTTGCAAAATATTTCTTTTTCAATTTTGCTGCGTTAGTGAATATTTTTGCAGATTGCTCAAATGCTGGATTCAAACTGGAATGCAGTTGAAGACAAAATACGAGTGTGAGTGATATGTAGTGAGGTTATTAATGTAAAAATAATTGTGATGTAATCAAAAATGTATATGTATAGTGAGAGCTTGAATTTGTACTATTCAAGATTGTAATAAATATTTGTTTGAATAAAATTTTTGTTTGAATTCAAATTCTGTGTAACCTGTTCTGTTTGAATTCAAATTCCGTGTAATTTATTTTATTCAACAAATATTTATTTAATCTATGAATAACAAAATAGTACATTACCAAATACATTTAAATGAATATATATGTCTATTATCATCAAACAAAAACATATAAGCGCATATTCATACATATTTCACTTATATTGATTTTTCTACCAATTTTACACGTTATTATAACTTAAAAATCCATATTAATTTATTTAGCTGGATTTCACTATTTTATTACATCGGTTATTTCCTTATGAATATAATTAACATTCTATACATTTTATTACATTCACATTTACAGTTATTGTCTAAACTCACAGTAATTTAACATTTAATGGCGTTTATTTGTAGTTGATTAATTAAATTGGTAACTAATGACAATTGTCACCATTCCTACATTTAATAACACTTATATGTTTATTAATTACGAGCAATTGTTATAACAATCTTCATTACACAAATTTTATTCAATTTCCATTTATCACACATTATTCTATTAATTAATCAATACTTAATTTATTAATTTCTCCTTTAATCTAATTCAAGTCAATAAAAACATTGCTATAATTTATTTACAATCTATATCAATTATAACTCTTAACCATTTTAATTAAATTGGAATTACATTTAGGGCAATTATCAATTACCTTAAATTAATACTTTTTATTACATTCCAGTTATATTCTTATTACTAAGTCATAATTTTTTATTTCTTTTCCGACATAAATTATAAAACATCATTTAATTGTCGAAAATTATGGGTCCTTAAAGATAAAATAGCGGAAATGCTTGCATCTCACTTCCAACATACTAAGCTCTACAGTAAAAAACGTAAGGCACAAATTGGAGATTGGATTCCAATAATGGAAGGGTAAAAGACTACCTTCCGATGATATACCTATAGAAAATGCACTGATGCTAACACAGAGTCGGCTGCCCCTTTAACATGGCAGACCGAATTTCATCACCTCCTTAACACCAAATTCTTATACTACCATAGCGTTTGCATGCAAACCAAGTTTGAAAGGGACATCTAGAATGGAGTGACCGCTCCTAATGGTAGCTAAGCACATAGCTCTGCTCCATGCCCTACTTTTTCCATTCCTCCCGATTGTGAGGCTTGAGGCTATACTTTATCTTACAGAATAGCAATCCATCTTGGAATGCTAATACTGCCCTTCAGGCATCAATACAATGACAACTTCCATACATACAATTTGCCCAGGATAAGGACAAACTGAAGGCACTACTTCTACTATATCCATTTTGGAACCCCCCTCGGGATTAGTAGCAAGCAACCCTTACACTTCACTGGCTCCATCTTTGATCCCATGATTTAGGATGTCATCATTTCGAAATGCTTGAGTTGGATCGAAATGGTTTACAGATAGCATATTCAATCCCAGTCTCTTCGAAACAACTTTCGTTATTTTCGGTCCTGGTTCTTTAGGAAATAAACAGACAAACGACAAGAGCGTGGTTCACCTCCTAACTGTTTATGGACAGATTTCCTTATCATTCATCCTAGAAGAATGTAACAAGTTTATACGTACATATAGCACCTTCGACGATAACTGTACCATATAATTCTCGTGTTTCTCCCATATATTTCTAAAGTTATGTTTTTTCTGGATTTGATTGTTGGTTATTTAACTATTAAATAAACAAACTTCCAATCATGGTTTAATTTCCATTTGTTATCCAATAAGCCTTTATTAATTCTCTTTAATTAATAAAACCACTATATAAAACTTGATCAAAAGATCTTTTCAAAACACTATTTCCAAACCCCTTACATTTCCTTTCATACTTTGGAGACATTTATATACTTATCTCAATTTTATAAGTATATTACCAAAACATTTTACTTTTCATGCCTTAAAATAAAATCATATATTTATCTTATCAATATAGGTATATTTACAAACTTTTCAAAGTTTTCTTCTTTCCAAATCGCATATTAAATAACCAAATATTTCTTCCAAATAAAACAATCTGCTTATCCTTCATCTAAAATTCCCTTTTCGAAAGCTCGTCTCATTTTTCAATTAACTTATAACTATCAAAATAAAGTTATAACTCACTTTTATAAACCTTTAAGTTAATTTATAAACCTCTTTCCAAATCTCTAAAATGATTTATAAACGTTTTCCTATTTTTAGAACTCTTTACATAAACCTTTCCATACTCCTTTATAAATATCATTTACAGAACATCATTTGTACAACAGCTTAATAACCCTTTTCGATAGTAAAAACCCTTTTTATAAACAAGTTATCATTTATAAATGCCTTTATAAAATTATATAACTTGGAAAACAATTTATAAACGCTTATTGTCGAATTGATTAAAGAATTTAAGTAAATTCAAAACCATAATTTATAAATTCCAAATGACCCTTAGCCCAATGGCACTGATTTAAGTTACCATTTTATTTTAATTTAATTCCACGACACTTATCAATTATTTACATAGGCAAACATATATGTAAATCCAACCAATTATCAAATTATGGAATAACATGTCAATACAAGTCAACTAGCATATACATGTCTAAACAACATTACAGCAGGATGGTGATTTGTCCTACTAAATAGATGTCAAAAACAATTTAAACAATTAATAGTAGAATAAGGATTTATTCCGCTAAACACATGTCCAAACAATTGACCTATAACGGAGCGGTGTTTTATTTGTCCAGTGGATGTCCATACAACGCAACAATCATATTCTAACTTATTCACAGTTGTTTCTCTATTTAATATCATGGACAAGAGATCCTTTGGTTAAAATCAAACCACTTGGAAAAGAACCCAACTTAAAACATAACCGATAAAGTTTAAAATAACTTTTAATAATTAAACCATAATTTAATATAAATTAAAGCTAAATTAAATCTTAAATAATCAAAATCAAATCATAATTAAGTCCTAATTAATTAAAAGTAAATTAATAATGAAACTTTAAACAAATAAACATTTACTTAAAACTAATCCCTGATTAAGTATTAATTAAGTAAATGATTAGTCTTTAATTAAATAATAATTAATTAAATAATTCAACTTTAATTAAATAATAATTAGAATAATTAAACTAGATTAAATAAAAATAATTACCCTTTTAAACTTAATTAATCATTAATTAAACTTCTTAATAACTTACTTAATTATCACTAATTAGTTACCAATTATTCAACCTAATTACTAATTAATTAATAAATAATTATCCCTAGTTAATAAATTAATTAATTATTAAACATACTTAATAAATTTATAATTAACTTATGCGTTGCTAATTGCGTTTGAAAATAGGTTTTCGAATCATTTTTAAAAGAAACTTTAAAGTTAGGAATCAAACTTTTCCAAACTGCATCCATAGGTTCTATCGCTATGGATGCAATAACTTAGAATTTGCTTCTCTAAGTTACCATCTAAAATTTTAACCTTACTTTGGATTACTTTTTAGTACATAAAAGAAATTAGAATTTAAAAAAAACATATAATAACTTAAAACTAGTAAACGATTAGATTTTCAAAATGGATCTCAAGTCCCTTACTAAAAATCAAGTTCCTATCTTCCGTACCATTCAACTATAATCCGAGCATATATGAAAGATACCAAACACATCATCATCATATTGTAGTAAAATCACCACATTCATATCCAAACACATCACCTAACAATCGATCTCAAATCAAATGCTAAACTACAAGTTAGCACATACACAAAACATCTAAGCCATATCATAATCCAAACACATCATTTATATATAACCATATAACCAACAAATATATAAAAGTAAGATCTTTCCCGAAAAATTAAGAATTTACTCACCATAAAGCTTTCGTAAACTTGAATGCTTTAGAACTTGTAAACTTGAAAAACTCAAAAAGCAATTCAAAAATAGCTCAACTTCCTCTCGGCTTCTCGATATGATAATCTCAGAATTTTGAAAAGTTGTCAATAGTAAAGTTTTATAAATTTCTCTTGTCTATCGTTTAAAAAATCACTCGATTTGGATCATGTTTGAGAAAGTAATGGTCAAAAGAAGATGTGGTATTTTCGGCCTTCAAAACATAGGTCAAAAATGGATCTTAAAGACAAGCGTTTTTGACATAACTAGTCCCAAAATTTGGGGAAGTAGTCAACATGAAAGTTGTAGTCACTGAATTGATGTATGTTTTGAAAAAAAGAAAATCATGATTTGGAGCAACAAGGTGGAAATTATGGATGAAGGAAGTAGGATGAAAACGTAGAAGATTTGAGTGGATTTTGAACAAATTTTTCTAAGGATTTTTTTTCTTTTGTTTAAGTGTAAGGAGGACATTAATAGAATTGAGAGACTGGGAAAATGAGGAGGGAGAGAAAAATGAATAAAAGAGATGTATGTGGGTATTTATAGATAGAGAGGGGAGAGCAAATTAACTTTATACCCTTGGTTTTAAAAATATTCTAACATGTCATGATATTGAGAGGTCATATCACCATGCCTTATCACATCACTCTCTATAATTGAATATATATTCTTTTTAAAACAATGATTTGTCACATCAAATCCATATATATATATATATATATATATATATATATATATATCTCACATCAAATATCGTTATATATATAAATTATTATTATTTAACCCATAACTTGCCATATCACCTTCTTTATACACACACACACACACACACACACACACACATATATATATAAGTCAAATTATTAATTAAAGCTAAGACGTAATAAGAAATAATGATGGTTAATGATTAAAATCTAAGATGTGTACTTAATTTATTTATATATATATATATATATATATATATATATAACCTAAGATGTGACAATACTTATATATATAAGTTTATTCTTTTAAAAGTATGTCTTGCCACATCACTTATTAATCCAAATTAACATAAGATAATTTATTTCTAAGTGTATTGTTACTTAGTTAATGAACTCTTATATATAGTTGTAAGGTGCAAAAAGATGAACAACATTCCTAACAACTTCCCAGCATCGAAAGGCGAAAATTTGGGAAAACGTTCTTCGGTCACATTTTCTATTTTTCTACGAACTATTTAATTTGGTAAGAAAAAATAGAAAACAATTTTATCATCATTATTAATTTATTAAAACGAGTTTATTTTCATTATAAAACCTATACATTGATATTTAAAATCAATTAAATATTCACTAATGAAAGTAGTGAAATTCCAGGTCGTTACGTTCTATATTTTATAGTATTTCTCTTCTCTTCTTTTTTCCCTAACTGTCTGCCTTTACATTCAATTTGAGTGGGTCATGTATTGTTGATTATCCTCTTAAACAGTTCAGAAAAAGTGGGTTGTTACATCGCTAGGGAATCACTGTGAACCCCTAGATGACTATTATGTGGGAGTAGAAGAGTGAAGAATAATCTCTGTAGAGTTCTAGCAGCCAGTCCTAAAGATCCTATTTATATTGCTGGTAGGGTTGTATTTATAGGGTTGGAGAGCACTTTGGACAAAGCTGCTTTGCTAGAAGCCTATACTCAATGCCATAAAGGAGCTCAGAAAGTTTGAAGGCGACCCGAGCTAACCTGATGAATCACTAGCGATCCATAGGTGATTGATCGCTAGAGATTTATGTACTTAGCCTATTTTGGAATGATCTCCATTTGGTTGTTTTTCGATCTTCTATTTGAGTGTTTTATCCAAATATCATGTCGTTTGGAATTTGTTTGATCATCCCTCTTCATGGGTCATCTGGTTCAGAAGAATCATCCATAACTCACTCAAAACTTAATGAAATCAGACGAAACTTTGCGGGTACACTCTAGAGGATATGTGGGACCTGCACTATAAATCTCAAGTGGTAAGGATTAATCTTCATGGGTCGCTAACGATCCACCAAGACGGATCGCCAACGATCCATCAAATATTCTCCATTCATGCTCATTTTTTATGTGAGCCTTATTTTGTGTCTTCTAGGTGTTCTCCCAATTTTAAGTCAATACGATTAGATATGAGTTCTCTAGGTCCAATTTAAACTAGCTGCTTTGATCAAAAAGTAAGTAAACAACAACTTAAGTCACATGAGTCTTTACTTCTTAAACCACGCTTCATGGAATGCTATAAAAATTGGCAAGTATTCTTAGAAGAGATAATATATCATGATGGAAGAGGTTAGGATGACTCGCAATGCATTATTATGGGTCGCTAGGGATCTAGAGACGATGGTTCACCGGCAATCCACCTACTTAGTGTATTCTTGACTTATGTTTCTTGAGGTCCGTTGACTTATTTTCTTGATTACTTCACTTAAGCTTCAAATCATTCTGGCGTAGCCTATTGAATTTTGCTAGGTTAAAAACCCAGTTAACAGTATTTATTAAAAAAAAATTCCCTTCAAATTCCATTTATAAAGAAGTGTTTTTTATATAAAATTTCTTACAACTAAAGTTAGCTTCCATATAAAAAAAGTGTCAAATTTTAAGGTTGTTATTTAGAACAAAACACTTTCCACTCAAATAAAAATGTTCCTCCCACTCTTTACTCTAAAATATTTTTTCAAAATATGCACAAAAAACATTAAAATATTTTTTCACTAAAGTAGCTTCTTAAAATTATTTTCTATATTAAAATATATTTTTTATTAAGCGGATTTTTCACAAAATATGGTCATAATAAATGTTCCTTAAATAAAAGTATTTCATTTTCACTCTTTTTTTAATTTTAGTAAACCATTTTAAGTCCAAAACATATATGTATGTCAATTGGATTATAATAAGATCTTGACCCCTCATAAAAATGCTCATCCTACCTCTATTTCTATAGTATTTATTTTTCACTCAAGAGGTCACTATAATAACTATCATCCTATGATGAGGTAATGGTTGTTACACATATAACCCATACACACAAAACATACAGTCATCAATAAGTCCATTGTCTCATTCTATATAATTTTAATCTAGCCAAAAGTTAAATTAACCCACCATAAATGGTTAAGTCCAACCAAGAATTTGGAATAAACTAAACCAACGCTCTGATACGAAGTGTAACGACCTATTATTTTCAACATTTGAAATCAATTACAAATGCAATGAAATATGATCACAACTAATTATTAATTATAAAAGTAGTGAATTGTTTGTTTATAATTTAAAATTTGACTACTAAGTGAGGAAAAGAGAAACCTAACAATGGATCAAACATCAATATAAATAACCATTAATTCAATAATACATTATTCTACAACATTAAAACATCAATTTCCATTTTAATACATCTATTATCATTAGCTCATAAATGATATAACTATGATATAAAGAATATACCAAATTAGCTATCCATCCAAGATATAGCCTAACATCCCCACTTTCATTTCCTCTTCCACTCCTACTTGCAACGTCATATTTATATAGTTATATAATAATAAAACGGAAAATATTCCAACTATGCTTGGATTACACCTAACCCAATATATACTAAAACATAGAATCAATAGGTATTGCATATGAAAAGACTGCATACGTAACCCTTTTAGAGGATCAATCCTACGTTATTCTATTTCCTTCCCTTCTTATGCATCCAAATAACAATTAACACATAACAACCATAGCATCAATGCAACGACTACAACCAACGCAACAAATGCCAGTAGGAACACTACTCCTCTTAAATAAAATATGGGGTAACAACATTAATAGCACACTTGGCTATCAAATATTACAAACATTTGACAATGCACGGTGTCCCCTCCAAACATTAAATATGTTAGTTACGACATATATACTCACATGTACTAATTATAATATTAGGAATGCATCGTCCATGAATCAAAAGTGTACTAAATCATTATACTAATAACAAAAACATCAACATAATTAAATCATAGTTAACTACACACGTAGAAATAATTGCAAAATATCGCACATACAACCAAATACGATTTCATGTCATAAAACAACATGTTTACGACCATTTTTTTTTCTAAAGTATCAAATCATTTTACTATTTCTCATTACAAAATCATCTTTTGTTTATCTCAAAACAATAATAACTCTTTCAAAATGATAATATACTGCAAAATACTTTATTGTAGCCCAATTACTTCAAATCATTTAATAAGTCGTATTTCACATCAAAAATAGTAATTTACATTAGATTACCTTTCAAATTAGTAATATTATTATTCTACTTCAAAATAATAACACATGTATAAAATCTCTTTAATATTTTCCAAAACTGATTCATTAATATTTATCTCAAAGCAGTGTAATTTTCACAAAAACTATATTACTATGTATGAAATCTCATTTTATTTAGCTAATAATAATTTAAAATATATTTCCTATTATTATTTTAGAATTTTTTAGAAATTCATAAATAATAACCTTAACAAATTCCTTTCATTAATCTCATTTTAACTCGTTAAACTACTATAACGTCACCCAAAATCTATAAATAATCTATTTATCCAATCTTCGTATTATTTATTAATTTTATCCATTTTATCTCATCAATTACATACAAATTTTGTATCTATAATTGCCTACAATTAAGCAAATAGCACAACATATCCAAAATATTCATAATATCTAAACAATCAACAATATATCGCTACACATATCAATAATTATAATTTTTCATTGGTTGATATGCATTTAATATTTTAAAATAAAATTAACTAAATATATAAACCATATCAACATGCTTTTTCCAACAGTCTTCAAACTCAGTAAACCCAATGCCATATAATCTTAAATTTTACCACGAGTCCAAAGGATGAAACCATACGTGAAATAAAGTTCTTATGCAAAAGTTATAATTGTTAAAGTATATTTTGAAATTATTAAATTGGAAAGAATAAAATAATAAAAATAAACTAATTAAAACACCATCACTTTCTATGCATGCATATCTACTTCCCTAGTAGACACACGCACGTAACCCAACAACCCATTTGTACCCTTCTATCAATCTTTGACTGCCATTATCACCACATCGCTTCGCCTAAGACTTCGCTACCACCTCTATTGGACTCTTTTGATCGCCGCTTCAAATCATGGCGGCCCAACCCTCCCTAGGATCGCTCTAATTTTTGCCACTATCTATGTTTTTCAGCTAATTCGAGCCACTCTGAATACCTATTTTCAAAACTGAAGCCACATAAGAGTTCCTTTAGTCAAGCTCTTCCATCACATTCCTAATTTCATAAATTGGTGCCCTAACTGGAACCTAGGGTTTAACTTAATCTTCCTTTGACCGTAATTTCTAGCTGAGTTGAGTACTTTGTTGACAAATAGATACGACCCATCAACTTTCTCTATCGCAACAATATATAATTCAATAGGGTTTGGACACTTTGAATTTTTAATTATTTTTTAATTTATTTATTAATCAACATTAGTGGACAATTAAAAATTTTGGTATTTAGAAAAAAAACTTAAGATAGAGGTAACGGGTAGGGTTTTGTGACCTCCTTAGATAGTTGTTAGGATTGGTTATGGGTTATGTATTCGTTATGGTCCAAAACAGCCATGTATGCTATTTAAACACTATGATGCCTCTATTTTGCAAACTATAACTCTAAATGCATCAAAACTATATATCAAACTTATTAGCTAAAAAAGACCTTTGCAACGATTAAAAGCACCATATATATTTCACCCTTTTTTTAAAATTCATTTTTAATTAATTTAATATTTTACAATATCAAATTTATGGATCGTTGCACCAAGGGATTGCATACTTGTAGTTATTGGATAACCATGGAATGGCTAGTCTAAGTTTTCTTATTGGTTGATAATAACTAAGTCAAGTAGTAATACCCATTACGACAATGATACGTAATCCCATCGAATTGAGAATACTATGGAACTTCAATATGGATGCTCTAGTTCGATTATAATTCAGTCATAGCATAACAATCATTGAGTGACTATAGTTGGGTCTGTGTTCAAGCATTGAAAGTGAAGCTGTGTAGTTAAAGCACTTAGTGGTTCTATAGCGGTGGAGTGCAAAAAGTAACAACTGGGATATTGCGAAAAATAGCTAAGGTAAAAAATGCTTCATTTTATATAAAACCAAATATTTAAAGTCCGTTCTCACATTATTTGTGTAGGAAAAAGAAATCTTTTATTATCTTATATAAAAAAAATCAAAGAATTTGATAACTTATGCAGACTAGAATTGGTGACTATAATAGATTAGCTAATATCGAGAATTTATGCCTTAAAATTAAACTTTTACCTTAAATTTATCGATTTGGTTTAAATGAGAACTAGTCGAATCAACCTTTGTATGTTAATGTTGCTAAAATAGGTGCTAAAAAGCCTTGATTTAGCAAATGTTATAGAAAACAGCGGGGCATTAAGCAGATCTATTATTTAATATCGCCAAATCGAAACAACATAGTGTGCAAAGAACACTATAAACTACAGCAGGGATTTTGTAGGAGTCTAACTACATAGAATTGAAGCGTTATTTAATGGAAATTAGTCTCTCCAATTGTACAAGGTTAGTGTTACAGTCAACTAAACTTAAAGTGAAATCTCCAACCACAATAAAGCGTTAATAATAAATATATTATTAAATAATTGATTTATGGACCGATCAAGTTAAATATGTATAGTATTGGTGTTTTGACTAGTACTACATATATCCTAAAGTGATGTAGTGTTGATGAAGAGAAGATGTGTAAATTTTGTCCCTATTGGTATCGCTTGATGTGATATAAAATATGGTTTTACAGTAAAGATCTATTCAGTCAAACTATCATGCCACCAATAAAGTAACAAGTAAATGTAGTGTTTGAATTTTTCAATATTAATCGTTGATTGAATTCACACCCTTAAGTTACAAAACTGTATTTGCGAATTCTCCAAAATACCATCCGATTTAAATAGTTTATAAACTATTATAAAATAATCAAATAAATGAATATTTGAGAAATACCAACTAATTAATTCAATTTAATTTTATTCATTTTCTATTCACTCTCTTTCATGGTTTCCATTCTTTGTTCCATTCACTCGAATAGCTAAACTCCATCTCCAACCACTAACAACAAATAAAATTGAATTAACGTAGTTCATTTATTCTAGAAAGATCAAGTTGTGATTTAAGGAGTCAAGGAGTCAATTTAAACATCAAAGTGTCGGGAATGGCTAGATTTGTAGAGGTAAATTCATATTTGTTCTATACATTCATATATATATATATATATATATATATATATATATATATGCCTAATAAGTGTACGTAAAATATATTTAAATATCCATCGAATATTATTATAATTGAATTCGTTATATATGTTGTTTATAAGTAGATTTCAAATGAAAATGACAACAATGAAATTTGATCAATTTATTTTGGCAATATGCATATATAAATCAATCCTTGTATAAAATGTATTTTATATAATATTAAAATTATATATATAATCATTTATTTTTGAACAAAATTAAACATGTACACTTATGTTTATTTAAAATTGATGTTTTGATTTTAAATCATGATATTTTAGTGTTTATTTAGTCAAAGAGATAAATTTGGAATTTATTTTATTAATCATGTTATGATAATTATATATGTAAACTAAATTTATAATTATAAGGTAATTTATATACATTACATACATATATAAATTTCTTTTATAAATAAAATCAAAATGAACCATAAATGTATATAATAAAATTTTGATCTATTTGTTTCTACCATGTATGTATTTATTAATCATTTTATAGAAATTACAATTTATTTAGTGTTAAATGTTTTATAATCTATTAGCGGCTATAATTAAATATGAAATATATAAATTATGATCTAGATTTAACTAGGAGTTTCCAAGAAAGGAAGGTAAAAGGCCTTTTCATTTTCTTTTAAATACTATTTTGGTGTCCTTAATTAAAGAGATAGATTTGAAGTTTATTTCATTAATTATTCTAGGATTACTATTTATATAAACTTTATTTATGCGGCAATATATGTATGTGTATATGTTTGTCACATACACATATGTATATCTTCATGTACATACATATATATATGTTTAAACTGTATATGTATGTATGGTACCATTAATACATGTATGTAAATCATACACATAATGTTGATTTGAGAATTAGCCAACCTCGGAATCAGCTTGGTGATGTTGTTAAAGCAAATTTACATGATAATCACTAGGATTAAAAATAAAAAACGAGGAAGAATGCAAGCAAAGTGATGTAAAGCGACGCCGAATGTAGAGTGGTTCGACAAGGTTACATATGTCCATCAGGAAGATTTCTTACTATAGTTCTATGTTATAATTCCCAGGAATTATAAGAAAATAATAATAAATATAGCACTCGGAACTAGAAATCTTATTTAATCTTGAGTACTTATGGATTTGATTTGTTGTGGGAAGAGCTTCAGAAAGTAATAATGGCCAAAAATATAATTTTATCTAACCCCTTAAAAGTGGCAATGCATGAGGTATTTAGTGGTTGAAATGGTGGTAAATATTATAATAAAAGCAGGCGGGAAGACTGCCTAGCCATTAATCTAGTTCCATGGGTTGATGGGTGACAACTGTAAATAAAGAAAGGAATGAGTAAGTGAGAAGAATGCTAATTGTCCTTTTGTAAGGGAGAAGAATGCTAAATAAAGAAATGGTATGTCTATTCCTTCTTGAAAAGGGTGGTGTCAGGTATGGAGCCATGATATTTAACCTATGTGGTTACTGCAAATACTTTTCTTTATGGTTGTTGGTGTAGAGGATCCTCGGATAAAGGTCGTAAACGACCGGGGGTGGCATATCTTAGGTTTTACTCCTCGGGAAGGAGGTAACCGGCCTTGTGTTGGCAGAGAGTCGGGTAGGTTCTCGGGATGTCCCTCCAGAGGCGTACCCATGTGGCTGTAGGAAGTTCCTTTGCTTGACTATTTGTTGGAAATCCAAAGAAACAATACGCGCCCTGTACGGTTTTAGTTGTATAACCTGCCTCCTCAGGAGGTAGCTATAGCAGGCATAATATAATGGTACCTACGCTGGCTAAGATTAATATTATACTTTCGAAATGTTTTCTACACTATGCATTAATGATAATATTAAAAAGGATTTTTGTGTATCAAGCATGTTTGACTATCATAAGGAGAAATCTCCCCCAAGTGTGCGAATGCATGGTGTGTGTGCCGGGAGGCCTTATGGTAGTTTCATTTTCCAAAAAGCATAGCGGATTTCATTTTATTTTCTATGTGAAAATAACTATTTTTAAGATCTCACACCAGTCCCATGACTAACCTAGAGTTTATTGTTCCCTTTCTAAACTCTAGGTGCCCACAACTTTCCACACGGGCAGCCTAGAGTTAGGTTATCAGTTATTCGAGAGCGAAGTCAAGAAGTTGCTATGGAGATCTGGAGGCAAGCTAGATGGCGAGACGTACCACTTATACTATGTAGTGTCCGTTGCGTCTGGGATAGTGCAACTCAAATTTTATTGTGCACAAGTTACTATAACTGCTTGTGTTTGTATTGTGTCGTTGTAAACTCTGATAATGTGATGTATAACCTGATAATGTGATGTATAACCTGATATAGTGATTTTGTTTAAAGATATTCATTTATCTATTATATGTTGTCCCACTGCGAATTGTGAGATTCTGTTATTGTTTCTGTTTCTTCTTCTTCTTTAAACCCCAACGGTTCGGTTTTCCGGCATTCGATTGTTCGGCATTCGATACAGTAGACGTATTGATGTCGACTTTTGGGCGTTGAAAAATTAGGTCGTTACATTGTGGTATCAGAGCATTTGGTTTAGTGACAACCTTGGCTCTGTTGGGTGTTACTCATTAGAGATAGAGTCAGCTGTAAACTAGAATGAGTCTAAATGTAATAATAGATATGAGCGCGTATTTGTTAGTGAATATAAAATTGGTTTGTATTGTGTTGACATATCGGTTGATTGTTTATAAATTCTGGTCGGTGCGGTCCAGATAACTGTATCGATAGGGGTTTCTAAACTCTTAAACAAGATAAATCGACACAGTATTGTTTTAAAAAATCGGGTAAATAAAATAATTTTACCCAAATTATTTATGTATATAAAAGAATAATTTTTCGTAAATTATTATAATATATGGTGGCTTGGATGTTGGGAATTGATAATATTAAATTATTATCATTGAAATTGAATAAGAAATTGAAATCATAATCAAAAGCTGAGAAATAAAAATCCATATACAAATGGGACTTGTAAATGTAAATTGTAAATTAGATTTATAATTTGAAATAGAATTCCAGAGATATGTTTGGAAATGTTTTTGGAAAGATTTGAAATTTGAAATTTTTTGGAAATTAAATCCCTTTTGAGTTTGAAATTTGTTTTCAAAAGTTTGGTAAAAATGTTTTTTTTAAGGGATAAGAAGCTCTAAACTCTTTTCGGTCACTGGAAAATAATTCTGATGATGATCGCGACATCATCGTTATTCATTTTCGGGTTTCCAAAAGAGGAATTGCTGCCAAATTGTTTTAAATAGAAGTTGTTTGGAAAATTTGGGTTTGGTTTTGAAATTCAAAGGATCATTTGATTGTTTTCAATAATGGATTTGGAAAAGGTGGAAAGACTCTGGAATTTTATTAGAAATAGTTAAGGAATAACAAGTTTGAAAACTTAGGAAATTCAGGTTTAAACTGAAATTGACTTGAGTTAATTTGAATAAAGGTGAATTTTAGAAGTCTAATAGACTGAAATGATTGGAATAAAATTATTAAGACGGAAAATAAATTGTGAATGAATGAATAAATTTGCGATTGCAAGTACATGAAAGTGAAATTGAAAGTTGAGATTCATTTCGAATTTGTAAGTAAATAGAACTGGAATTGGAATTGAATTTGGCTTGTGATAAACAAAGCGAAGTATTGAAATGAAATTAGTAAGTGAAATTAATTGAAGAAATGACAAATTAAGATGGTTTGAAATGAAATGAATTGAATTCAATATTTATAAATGAAAGATAAATTATATTCATATGGAATTTGAATTCCAGTTTAAATATAAGTGGGTATAAACCAAAATGGTGAATTGAATATAAATTTTTGGGAATGAATAAAAGAATAAATTTGGAATTGAAAACTGAATATCTAAAATCGATTTGAATTGTGTGAAATAAAACGAAGTTGTAAAATTAGCTCGATGTGAATTAAAAATAATAAAGGTGAAATAAAGAAATGGTTTGAGATAAAATGAATTGGAATTTGTAATAAAATTAGTAAATAAAACTAATTTAGAATTGTGATATGAAGCAGTTGGGATTGAAAGATGATTGATAAAATTCAATATTCAGAAGTTAAACTGAATCCAAATAAATTGAAATTGTAAATTGAATTCAAATAAAATTGGATTTGTAAGATTGAATGAAAATGGATATATAACTTCAATAGTGAATTAAAAATGGTATAAGAAGTATATATTGAAATTCCGTAAAGGAATGTGCAAAAATGATACATGAATGTTGTAATTGGATATTATGACTTGCAGGATATAGAAGTGTATTAAAGGAAATGGAATTGGGATTTTGATTTCGAAGATAAATTTGAAATTGCTCGACAAAAAGGTATGTATTTAAATTTTAGTACGAAATTTGATGATTTCTTGTCTAGCCATTTGGCATTTTGTTTTCTTTTTGAATCTGAGGGCCTATGGGGCCATTTTGTAGTCGTACCAAGCTAGCCGCGCAAAGGAGACGCTGGCGAATTTTTTCGGAAATTTAGGGAGTTAGAAAAATTTTGAGAAAATTTTGAAATTGAATTTAAATTTGAATTATTGGGTAAATGAAGTTGTTTTGAAATATGGAAGGTTTTAGAAAGTTAGTTGAAATGAAAATGGGTTGTTAATAAAAAAGGATTTGTTGGTAAACTGATAAAACTATTTGGTTTTGGAAAGATAGCGAATGGGTTAAGGATCATTCTTCTTAACTAATTATTTCAGGACGAAATTCTTTTAAGGGAGGAAGAATGTGACGACCTAGAATTTTGAACTTTTGGAATTGAAATATTTGATTTGATTTTGATATTTGGAAATTAATTTTAACTTGAATTTTAATTATAAATATGAATTTGACAATTAAATTATTGAATTTAATTTACTGAAGTTGGATAAAAATTTGAATCTTCAGTTTTAAGCTTGTTAAAAATATTTTCAAGACTTAGAAAATTTATATTGATGATACTGAAGATAATGGAAGCTACAAAATTGAATTTGGAAATGCTTTGTTCAGTTTTGAAATTATATGATTTAAATTGGTATTTAAAAATAGCCTTTCGAGGCACAGTCTCGGATTTCGACGAAACCAATTCCATTGGATCCATAATATCGTATTATTATTGGATTTCAATTTTAGTAGCATTCAGACTGATCGTTTTGTCGTACGATAAGCTAACGCGCTGAAAATTAAATCGAAATTTAATTTGATAACTAGGTTCAAAAGGCTATCTTTTCCATACGATCGAATTTGGACTCGAAACCTTCTCCTTTGTGTTCGAAATAGGGGTTTAACATTATAAACGCCTAGCGGCATGCCTCGATAGAAGGTCAAAATTTCGTGTTGGGTAAATCGAGACGATTTAAATTTAAATTCAAATATAAAATATCCTTTGTTTGACTAGTAAAAAAACCGATTTTTCAGCTGAAAATCCATCACCAGCCCGTTTTCTTTCACTATCAACGCTTTTTGTCTTCTCTGTAGCCAGCAAACCTACACTACCTATCTCTTCGTTCAAATCGAAGCCGCCTATCGTCTGAAGCAAGCCGCTATCCCTGTCGTAATCGGTTCCCCTATCACCTACAAATTCTATCTCACGAAATTATCTTCTTAAGCAAATCTAATCGATCGTAAAATGGCCGAATGATTTTCTTTTCAAGTTCAGGAGAATATGGCTGCCCTCCTTTTCAAATCGTTCCCTTGCCTTCCCATTCTTATCCAGCTGATAATATACGAAATAAAATAAATGGCTGAAGTAAATTCAAAAGCATCAAACCTGAGCTTCCTCCTTGCTCTAGATTCAATTTTCGATTTGGGGGAAGGTTCGATCAAGTCAGGGGATTAGTGGATCAAAATCGAACTCGGCGATCGAGTAAGGTTCGAACGACGTAGAGGCGCAATTGTCGATTGGAAGCGCAAGAACTCCAAGTCGCGATGGATGGCGGTGCAATGGTGAGGCTTCAATGAGGTGGCTGCGGTGGCATTTGGGCTCGCCACGTTAGTTAAGGTTCACGGTAGAAGGTGGCCGAGCGGGGGACTTGCGCAAGCATGCGCAACAGGTGATGGGATTTCATTGGTCAGAGATTGGGGGGTCACAACTGGGTTGACTTCAGCGCGAGCATGGGTGGTCGTTCAAGGCGTGACCTTGCTGTGGGGTTGTTCGCGAGGCGAAGGCGTGGAGGGGTCTTCAATTCGTGCTACAATGGTGTAGGCTGAGGTGATTTCTTTAGTATTCTTTTGACCTGGATTATTTGCCTAATTAAATTTTAGTTTTGGAAATTTAAAGAAAAAGAAAGTTACAGTAAGGTTTGAACATGTTTTTAGTTTTGAATTCAATATATATGTGTTTATATATATAGGTTAGGAAGCAGAAAATTTAACTGTAAGGTTTTTTTTAAAAAAAAGAAGAGAAAACAAAGATGTTAAGAATCAGATTTATTTGCTGCCTTGATGTTTACAGGGAAAATTATTACAGGAAAAATATGAAGATAAATATAAATACGCATATTTAAAACAGAAATTATTATAGATTTGATAAATATAGGGATTCATATAAAAAAAATATATATAGATTTTTAATCTATATAGGTTATTTTTAAAATATATATGTAGTTTTGATAAAATAAATGTACATATGCACTTATTAGTTTAATTTTAAAATAATGGAGTTAATTAGTTAAATTAACTTATTTAATTTATTTTAGTTACTAAAAGACTTTTAAAAGGAAAATTATTAGTTAAATTAAATTGTTAGTTAATTGAAGGGTAATTAATTGTTCGATCAATTCAAATAGTAATAAAAACCTTATGATGTTTGTTACAAGGTTTAAAGATTGTGAAAAACAAACTGGAATGGAAAATGGATTGCATGCATTGCTAAAGGTGAGATCTTCTCACTCAGTCAATTATTGTTCTGATTTAAATTTTGAATAGTTAGATTTAAAATTGATTGACTGTGTGCTTGGATGATTGATTTATAATAATTATTCACTGGATGATATTTTATATATAGTAGTATGTAATATATATTGGGTGATTGATTTCCCGCATTATATAGAGGATGAGACCCTATGCGCCGCATAATAGCGGATGATATTTTATAAATCCCATATACCGCAATATTCCACCTCGAAGTGGAATTGGTATTTAATTGTTGTGCTAACATCTGTGGATGCAAGGAAACAAGTTGGAGGGATCCAACTGGATTCCTCGAATAATTGAATTTATTTCAATATTGTGTATTGATAATTTATAATATGTGCGTGACTATTTGTGATTGAAACCGTTGAAGGCTATAATTTAGCCAATATATTTTTGGTATAGTAGGATACCAGAAATAAATAAAGATTGATTTTTTGAAATTTAGAAGAAAATTTAGAGTAAATTAATCTTAGAAAATTGAATAGATTTAAAATAAGGAATTTGTTTCAAAAGATAATAAATTTGGTTTTGAAATAAATTTAGAAATCAATTTTGGAAATTGATTTGGTATTTGTAAATAAATTTGGAAATCAATTTAGAATTTGATTCGGTGCTGATAAATGAATATTTAGAAATCGATTTGAAAATCATAATCAATGGATATTTAGAAGTTTAAATTCACAATGGGAATTTATAAAGGAAAGGGAAATTTGTTTTAAAAAATAAACATCTGGTTATTTTTAAAAGTGTGAAAGGAATTTATGGCTTCAGAACGTAAATTTAAAATAAATCAAGAAAGATTTATTAATTGATTTGAATGAACCATTTTGAAATGGAAAATGTATTTTCCCGGGAAAGCTGAGTATGATTTCGAAGTAGCTATAAATATAAACTGAAAATTTTAAGGATGGTTTTAGAAAGGATACTTTGAATAAATTATTTTTTTAACTGGTTTCAAATCTTTAAAATAAGGATCTATTTAATCACTTATAGAAGGGATTATTTTAAAGATTAAAAATTGATATTGGTTTTAGGAAACGATTATTTAAATGGTTATATCCTATCTACTAATTTTATTTTGAAATTAGTTTTGGACATGAATTTTTATATGAGATATGAGTACAATATTTTTTTTCATAACTAGTATTTAAGCAAGTATTGTAAAATAGTTTCTATTCTAAATGTTTCCCAGTATATTTTGGATAAGTGATTTGAATTATTTTAAAATATTTGAAATTGGCGGACTTTCAGTGGAAATAAATAATTTCGGGAATCTTATTACGCGAGTGAAAAGTGATTTGAAATTTGTTTTCAAATAGTTGAAGTGTTAAAATAATATATCTTGCGAAGATATTTTGAAAATAAATAATTAGGGAAAAATATTTAAATCTTGTAATTGTTGTGAATGTTCATTGATAGTTAAATAACCGACTATCAATATTGGCCATTTAATGGCATTTGAATTTCGATGCGACCGGCAGTCGAATTCCAAATGGATATTCGAAACCTCATCGAACCTTCGTGACTGTGATGGATCTTTTGTTTAAAAGATCAAAGTGAAATTGTTGTGATTTGTTTGAAATCTAAATGTAACACTTATTTTTAAAAATAAGCACTCGTTATTCGGATTAGCCGGCAGAGCACCTTGTGTTATAAAACCCATTCCGAATAATGACACGAAGAAATGTGATGGCATTTGAAGATGGTGTTGAAGACCGGGTATTTTCGAAAACGAAATGGATTACCTGTCAAATGTCTCTATACCGGGTTGCCCCGGTATAGAGATTTTATCACCCTTTGTGATGGGGATTTGGGACGTGATTAGTGAATAACCGAATTTGCAAGGGCTTCTTTGAAGTGCCTTCGGCTCCGTTCGATCCCGGAATGGACTTGTATGGATGTGTGTCTGACGTTACACTTTGAGATGTAAAGTTGGTTTCTATCAAATACATTTCTGTTGGTGGCAGAGAATTTTTTCCCTTAGCTTAACACCCTTCTCTGAGACATACGAGCTCAAAGGTTATGTAGTTGATGGTTACTAGTAATACATTCCCAATTTGGTAACGCGGCATACGAAGTGCTTCTGATCATTTGTTGATCAAAACATGACTTTGTGAAAAAGTGTAGCTTTGTGGACGAGACCTCGTCGGACCTCACAACCCGGTATTGGTCGAAACAGGAAAGATGCGGCAAGGTTTCAGGGGTAGCTCCCCTAGGGTATGTCCATTCCTTTTGGAAAAGGGTGGTATCAGGTTTGGACCCTGATATTTAACCTATGTGGTTACTGCAAATACTTTTCTTTGTGGTTGTTGGTGTAGAGGATTCTCGGATAAAGGTCGTAAACGACCAGGGGTGGTATATCTTAGGTTTTACTCCCTGGGAAGGGGGTAACCGGCCTTGTGTTGGCAGAGAGGCGGGTAGGTTCTCGGGACGTCCCTCCAGAGGCGTACCCATGTGGCAGTAGGAAGTTCCTTAGTCCGACCATTTGATGGAAATCCAAAGAAACAATACGCGCCCTGTACGGTTTTAGTTGTATAACCTGCCTCCTCAGGAGGTAGCTATAGCAGGCATAATATAATGGTACCTACGCTGGCTAAGATTAATATTATACTTTCGAAATGTTTTCTACACTATGCATTAATGATAATATTAAAAAGGATTTTTGTGTATCAAGCATGTTTGACTATCATAAGGAGAAATCTCCCCCAAGTGTGCGAATGCATGGTGTGTGTGCCGGGAGGCCTTATGGTAGTTTCATTTTCCAAAAAGCATAGCGGATTTCTTTTTATTTTCTTTGTGAAAATAACTATTTTTAAGATCTCATACCAGTCCCATGACTGACCTGGAGTTTATTGTTCCCTTTCTAAACTCTGGGTGCCCACAATTTTCCACACGGGCAGCCTAGAGTTAGGTTATAAGTTATTCTGGAGCGAAGTCAAGAAGTTGTTATGGAGATCTGGAGGCAAGCTGGACGGCGAGACGTAATACTTATACTATGTAGTGTCTATTGTGTTTGGGTTAGTGCAAGTCAAATTTTATTGTACACAAATTACTATGACTGCCAGTGTTTGTATTGTGTCGTTGTAAACTCTGATATTGTGATGTATAAACTGATATAGTGATTTTGTTTAAAGACATTCATTTACCTATTATATGTTGTCCCGCTGCGAATTGTGAGATTCTATTATTGTTTATGTTTCTTCTTCTATCTTCTTCTTCTTTAAACCGTAACGGTTTGGTTTTTCGGCATTCGACTGTTCGGCATTTGATACGTTGGACGTATTTTTGAGGAGAACGAATGTGCAGCACGAAACTACACAGCCAATTAATAATATATATAATTACAAAGATCGATCAACAGGCCTGATCGATGGAAAAAACACAAGTAGCATAATCTGTGTTAAAGGAACAAAGTAGCATGCCAGCATGAAATTGCAGGCCAGGAGTTTTCAAAAATATACAAAGTTAGACTTAGTTTGACCAACAAAACCAAAAAGTACTACTGTGGAGAGAAATCATAGAGAGTCGGTGGCTAAAAAACAAGCGAACCACTAGCTGCCGCCAGGACGATCAGTCGGTGCGACAGGCGTTGTACTGCCTACAGATTCAGGCGATGGAGACCGAGCTTGTGGAAGCTGAAGACTGAACGGTGCCGGGAAGGAAGAGCCTGTCCAATACGCAAATATATTAGAAATTTTATTGCATATGTTAAAACACGAGTTGGTGGGTTTGTTGAAGACGAGGTCATTCCTCTCCTTCCAAATGACCCAGCTAAAGGATACAGTGGACGTATTGATGTCGACTTTCGGGCATCGAAAAATTGGGTCATTACAGATAGCCTAAGGTTTTCCCAAGATATCCAGTTCATGTAACTCACCTATTAAATCATTTAACCAGTTTTTTGAATCATATTTTAAGCATAAATAGATGTAAAAATGCAATTTAATGCGTATTGTTAATTCAAAACTTAGCCAACTCAAAATTATGACAAAGATATGGTATTAGCTAAGGTTACTTACAAATACCTTGATTTAAAATGGAAAGTGAGGAGATAATAATTGTGAAAACACATGTAAATAGACATAGTGTAAAGTGGTTCGATCAACCGTGATCTACCTCCTATGAAGAAACTCTTATTAGTTCATTTCTCGTACAATATATATGATTACAAGAGACTAACAAGAACTTACAATGCTTGAGAGCATAGATCGTTCAACCCTTATGAAAATCAATGTCATGATGTATTTATGACTACTAGAATTGTTGTTGAATGGTTGAGATTATGTCGTTAAGGCCCAAGAAATTGTCCAAGTCATTCATGTAGTTGTGCGATTGATGCATATGCTATCTAAGAGACGATTAGACTGTGTGATGTGGATACGCTGTTTTGTGGGTCGTACCTTGAGCTTTCTTTGAGTAGGGGCAGCCGGCATGCGTTTCGAGAGTGGTTGCTGCAGATGTGCTTTCGTGGCAACAAAGCATATAAGTGGTTATTGTATAATGGTGTAGGTTAACAATGCAATGTGTGTTAGTAATTGTAGAGAAATAATGTAAATAAAGTTCCTTTAGCAAGGGTAGTTCTATGCTGGTTGTTGAAGCATGTCGAGACAAGGCAAGAAAGCCCTAGAAGGAGCAGGCGGTCGATTAAGTGGGTAAGCAAGGGACTTTATTAGGGAGTAGGTCATTAGCCAGGCCATTGAATAGTCTAGAGCCATGTTACATGTCGTGTAGCCATCTTTTTTCGTTATTCGCTTATGACCATTATGGACTTTGCCTTCAATTATAGGGATTTGATCGTTCACTAGATTGGTGGCTGGGTCGATTAAATATTGAGGGGTGTTGTGCTTGTTAGGCTGATATCGGCTAGTTTGCCTGTTATTACCTAGGATACGTCACTGGGCGAGCTCATTCTTGAATCAAGTGGGCTGCTTGCTGAGTGAGCCTTTCTACCTGAGTCATGGTCGGCCATGCCTAGAGGCAGGAATGGTGTTGAGTCCTCAAAGTACCTGGGCAAAGGCGCATATCAATGTACCCATTTGGACTCGTAGGGCAACGCAGGTCGACCAATTTTGTACTTGTGAAAAATACGAGCAACATTTTTGCCCAAGCTCGAGCCCACATTTTGGCATAGGCTTATCAATCATGCGTTTAATGCTGCTACATGTGTCATGGTGTAATTGGCGTATGGGATTCAATTTCCCCAGCATTGTGGAGGCAGTCAATTTTTCGACATGTAATTTGAAAAAAGCATTGATGACGCCTAGACAGCTCTCTTATATCAGTGGTCCAACGACACACATTCAATGTGTTATCTATAAACACTTCTCTTTATTCCCTTCTCATTCTCATTCTTATGTATGTTTGTGTCAATGAAATAAATTCGAATAAGTAATGTAGATTATTTGGGATTATATTAGACAAGCATAGCGGAAGAGCAGTGAATAATATTTTGCATATTATTGAAATGAATGATTCGTAATTAATTGAAAGTTTTGATAAATGCATTACATAGTAGACATGGTTACTTATGTTGAATTTCTTGTGAATGTGTTTATCAATGATATTAGTTAAACCGATCACAATACTCTCTAGTAAATTACGAGGATCCAATTTCTTTAAGGAGGGGACTCTGTAACATGCCATTACAGGGGTAAAAAATATATTAAAAAGGGATTTTTGAATTTAACTAATAATAAAATATGAATATTGATTTAAAACTCAAATTTGAAACTTAAATAGTGTTTTAAAAACCCAAAAGTTGTTTAAAAAAAAATTTGGAAAAAATATATAACTTTTGTAAAATTTTGAATTTGATTTAAGGAATAAAACCATTATTTTAAAATCGCTTAAATCTGAAAAGTTGTATTTTGAGAAATGAAAATTTATTTCGAAAAAGAATAAAATCATGTATTTTTTTATAGCGTTATGAATGAATATACAAATGGATAATACCCTTTTATTTGGTTAAGTTTGGATGTTAACTTTGAAAAATTAAATTAGAACTTGATTTTATTTATTTCAGGGGCCTTTGAATTAAAGGCCATCCTTTGCTTAAAACATATCTGGATCTATCCCTGGGTTATCTCATTTTTTTCCTTATCGATATTCATTATTATCCTAACCTAAGCCTTCGACCCAAATCGGTTCATAGAAATATGAATCAAAAACAAAAATGGAAAAGGAAAAAAGGATGCGATGGAAGATAATGAGCGCATGCCTAGACAAGCCGCTGGAGACGTCAAGGAGAGGAAGTGATGTGGCATTGATGTCACTTGATGTAAAGAGGACACAAGTGAATTTATAGGAGCAACGGCTAAGGGACTTCGCTGTGATGGAGGTATAAAACGTCTAGAGCTAATGGAGACCAGAAAGTGTAGTTGTTAGCATATGCGTGCATTTTTGGGAAGTTGGAGGTATTGTTGCTGAAGCTAGAGGTGATAGTTAAGTGAGTAAAGATTATATATTTGTTTATATATTGATTGAAAATGCTTTGGTATGTGTTATAATCAAATTCCCATTGAAATTTGTTATGTTTGGTTGATATTGGATAGAAAATCCTGATATCTAGTACTATAACTAATATTGACTTAGTATCTCAATCCACTGTTGAATAGTTGCAAGAACAGTGAATGACCTTTTCTGTTTTGTTCTCATTTTATTCAAATCTAAGTGAATACTAATTGGTAATGGCTGGATAGCCTGAAATGTTGAATTATAGTCGGTATATGGTTTGATTATTTGATTATATTATGGTCAAAGATGATATTTGTTGCCCTTGTTTTTTTGAGTTGGTGTTAGGAATTTGTGCTAGGATTAAGCTTCAAAATGAAGATAAAATCTTCAGAAAGCTTGGATTAAGATTTTGAACTATCTTTGACATGTTTTGTAGCTTCCCGTAGAGTTATTTTGAAGAGTGTTAATTATAGGGATAAAAGCAATATGTTTTTATTCAAATCTGATTATTTTAAACTTATATTGATATTTAAAATCAAATCTGAAATAAAAAAGATAAAAAATATAAAACATGAATTTTACTCAAGTTAATGGATTTGTTTGAATTCAATGATAAGGAAGAAGGAAATTTTTATATTTAAATTCTTTCGAATGAGTTTATATGGATTTTATACTTAGAGAAAGGTTTATTAAATTATTTTCAAATTGAATATAATTGGTTTAAAGTTAGTAAGAATTTAAAACCTTATTTGATGTCTATCAAAGATAAATTATGATACAAATATTTTAATGGGTTTTGAAGTTAAAAACATTTATAAATTAAAATAACGAGTACAAATGTTTTTTTGAGTTAGCGTTCTTCGGTTCCTAACTCCACTGAAAATTCCACCACTCCAGTGGGTATAGTTGCACTCCCATTGAAGCCATGAATATAGGACTGACAAGGCTTCAAATCTTTAGCGTCCATCTTCGTCTAGTCATAGGATCGCTTAAACAATATATTCACAGAACTTCCACTATCGACTAATATCCTCTTCATCCAAGTAGGACCTACTTGAGCTCATATGACAAGTGGATCAATAGTAGGGGCATCGACCCTGTCGGCATCTCTATCTTAGAACATGTTGTCGCCAATCATTGTCTTTTGTTGTTTGGCCGAAGCCCCATCTTCCAAACTACTAAAACATTCAAAGCCTGCATGTCTAATAGAACTAGCATACGACTCCATTTCCTTCCAGCTTCAGTCTGTTGGATGAGGACCACCACTAATAGTATTTATCACTAACCTCCCGATAGTACGAGCGGGTTCCTCCTGTCTTGCCGGATTTGGTACATGATTTTGATTTGATGGGCCCACACCTCCAGATTGCGGCGCTTGCACAAACTGTCCTAACTACCTTTCCCTTATCAACTTTTTAATGAGATCCTTAAGTGACGGCACTCATTCGTGTTATGGCCGTAGCTATTGTGGAATCTACAAAACATTCCCGTCTGGATTTGTTTCTCTGAAGATGGTTTTGGGGCAGGTTTCTTATATTGAATGGTATTACAAGTCTGTAAGTACACATTCTCCGGCGACGTATTCAAAGGAGTATAATTATCAAACATGGGAGCCCTATGTCGCGGACCACGATTCTGATACTGTAACGTTTTCGATTTTTCGTTGCCGAAAAACCGAATAGTTATGGGTTTAAGAAAAAGAAAAGAAGAGAAGAAGAGAAGATAAAGATAGAAAAGATAGAAAATAGAGAGAATAGAGAATAGAAAAAAATAGAAAATAGAACGGACAGAAAGGAAACAACAAAGAACATCAGAATCTCACAATTCGCAGCGGAACAACATATAATAATAAATGAATAATCTTTAAACAAAGAACTATATCAGTTATTACATTACATCACATTACATTTCATTACATCATATCATCAGAGTGTACAACAATATACAACAAACATCAAACAGCGGAAAAGAAATACTATATAACTAGTAATACGCCATGCCATCCATCCTGCCTCCAGCAACTCCAGAATATCCAGAATATCCTGATAAACCTTAACTCTTGACTGCCCGTGTGGAAATTGGTGGGCACCCAGAGTTTAGGAAGGAAAACAATAAACTCCGAGTCAGTCATGTGACTGGTGTGAGAACTCAAAACAGTTTATTTATCTTTAAAATCAAAATAAAGGAATATTTTTAAAGTCAATTCGCAATGCTTTTAAAAATGAGACTACCATAAGGCCTCCCGCACACACACACAATGCAAACGCAGAATCGGAGGAGATTTCTCCTTATGATAGTCAAAGATGCTTGATACGCATTTAAAATAACATTTGATATTATTACTAATGCATAGTGTAGGAAAATATTTCGAAAATAGAATATAAATCTTAGCCAGCATAGGTACCATTATATTATGCCTACTAATAGCTACCATATTAGATGGCAGGTTCTACAACTAAAACCGTACAAGTCTCGTATTGTTTCTTTGGATTTCCAACGAATGATCAGGCCAAGGAACTTCCCATTGCCACATGAGAATGCCTCTGGATGGACATCCCCGAGAACCAAACCGGATCTCTACCAACACAAGGCCGGGTTACCCCTAACTGAGTAACAACTGACCGAATATGCCATCCCCCGGTCCTTTGGGACCTTTATCCGAGATCTCGTAATCAATTCACACAATCATAAATAAAGTGTTTCAACATGAGTAAGTATCTGGGCTCCATACCATGATACCACCCTTTTCCAGAAGGAAATGCACATATCCTAAAGGGCGCTACCCCTCATAACCTTGCTGCTTCTTTCCTGTTTTGACCATTCACGGGGTGTGAGGCTCGACGAAGTCACGTCCACAAAAACATACTTTATACAAAAGCCATGCTTTGGGTCAACAAATGATCATAGAAATGATCACCAGGATAGACGATCAAATAAACGATCCTATCACAAATAATCAACACAATGATCATTACAACAACACTCAGCATGTCACATTACCAAATTGGGAATATATCGCTGATAACATTCAACTACATAACCTCTGAGCTCGTACGTCTCAGAGGAGGGTGTTAAGCTAAAAGAATAAATTCTCCGCCACCAACAAAAATATATTTGAAAGAAATCGGCTTTATATCTCAATTTGTAATGTCAGACATACAATCCATACAAGTCTGTTCCGGGCTCGAACAAAACCGAAGGCACTTACAAAGAAGTCCTTGCAATCCGGATATTCACAATCCTGATCGGATTTCCCATCACTTAGGGAGTCTCTATACCGTTGCAACTCAGTGCAGAGACAATCGACAGGTCATCCTATCGCTCTCGCAAACACCGGGTCTTCAACACCGATCTTCAATGCTATCCATTACGTCGTATCACTATTCGGAATGGGTAATCCGAATAACGAGCGCAATAATTTAAAAATAAGTGTGCATTCAAATTCAAGCAAATCACAATAAATACCCATTCAAAGGTAAATATTGATAGTCGGTTATTGAACTATCAATGGATATGCACAACATCACCAGATTCCAAATAATTTTCCAAATTATTTACTTTCCAAAAATATCTTTACAAGATATATAATTCAATATCTCAAAAATAAATCAATATTTATTTTTAACAAATTCCACTTTCTTTTATAAATTCCATAGTGAATTTATATTTCAAAATATCTATGAATATACGATTTCAATTATTCATTTCAATTTATCTTCAAAAAGATAAATTCTCAAAGTATTCACTTTATATTGGAAAACATTTCCATACTTACTTATTAAGTAATTCTCAATCCATTTATTTTCAACACTTTGAAAATATTCAATATACTTAAATCGAAATTAAGTACATATTTCATTCTTTAAGGAAATCATTCTCTTAAACATATTTATTTGGGCCAAAACGAATGTTGCGTAAAACATCGTTACGACGTCCCAAAATCACTAGTATAGGGATTCGAAAATTAAAATAGATATATAAATCCCAATACTATACAAAACATTTCCTTTCGGAAATCATTTACTATAACAACAGTGTTATAGTCCACCATTTCCTTTTATTTCTCGAAAACGTCTATTTCAACAATAAATGTTGAAATCTATGGTTTCGAATCTCAACTCAATTAAAACATTGTTAACTTGTTTTAATTCTATTTAAAACATCATATTCAAAACAATTTCTTTAACATATTATTCACTATTCAAAAACGTGAATATACTTCGTAAACAAATTTCATCCTTTTATTCATTTTATTTCAAAGGATTATTCACAGTTAAAAATGTGAATATAACTCCATAAATAAGTTTCAACAATTTACTTATCAAAATAAGTTGTTTGCGAATTTTATAAAAAAACGTTTATAAATTCTATTTCTATTTGTTTTATAACTTCTTCCTTTATAAATTCCTTATTAACCTATTCACTTTATATCTCAATTATAAAACAAAAGTTCATATCATAAGTGAAATACTTATAATTTATTTATTTGAAAAATCGTTCCTTTGAACTTCATAATTATAAATCCTATAACTTACAAGATTCAATGATTTATCCAAAACCATTCTTTTAATATCCTTACAAATTTTATAAACCTACTGTTTATAAAATTCCATTTATAACTTCACGGTTTATAATTCTATAAATTCCATTCATTTATGCAATCTATTTTCACTTCATTCAAACACTTATAAAAACTCGTTTTATAATGTCCATATTTCAATTTATAAATATCCATTTATAAATCTCTAAATATAAATCAATTTATATTATTTTTTTTAAAACGCCTTTAAACTCCTTTAAAAACTTCATCATTTTGATTTATAAAATAATCAAATTTTATAAATCCTATATTTAACTTTTTACAATAAATTCAGAAATACAATTTAAACTATTTTATAAAATCATTATCATCATATTCTCAAAAGTCGGTTTTTCAACTATATTTCTCAAAATAATTTTTTAACCGTATTTCTCAAAATCATAATTTTTATAACTTTAAAATTATAACGTTTATTTATTTATAATGGATCGATTCCAAACATATAGTATATTTTCAAAAATCACTTTAAAAATCATTTTAAAATCCCAAAATTTGGTTCAATGATGCTACACATCAAATAGTCAATCACGACAACAACGATATCATATATCGATATGATAATCAATCAAATATCAAAATATCTGAAATCAAATAAAAACTGTCGAGGAATCCAGTTGGATCCCCCAACCTGTTTTCCTGCATCCAAAAACATTAGCACAATACCAATTTCGCTCCAGTACGAAATTATCGCGGTATATGGGATTTAAAATATTATCTGCTTAATAGACGGCGCAATAGGGTCTCATCCGCTAAACAAATGCGGGAAATCAATAACTCCAATATATACATATGCCAATATATATATATTGCTATTATATATAATACCAATTTCACTGTTTATGAAATATTCGCGGTATATGTTTTTAATAATTAACATCCGCTTACTAACGGCGCATAATGTCTATTTTAACAATCAATAGATAACAATCATCATTCGAACATGCATTCAAATATTTTAAATCTAACTATTTAAAATAAAATCGAAACTGATTCGATTGAGTGAGAAGTTATCACCTTGATTTCAATTCCGTTTTAGCGATTTATTTCGAATAAAATTAAACGGACGTTTAATTTTACCCAAAATTCTCACTAACTCCAAACGACTCCAATCCAACTCCATCGCGTAGTGCTCGTCCATACGATTCCAACGCAACTGGTTTCGCGCGTTTTCGACCTCGTATGAAAAAGATATGTATTTTTGAAGTTTTACACAATTTTAATATAAACAAATTTACAACAAAATTTTTATTTATAACCTAACAAAGATCATGGCCGTCCACTGTTGCCACTCCACATCACAGCCATCCCCTTCATCTTCCTCTCTTCGTTCACCTACAGGAATAAAATACGCACGCAACCCATCCCATGGCCAACTAGGGTTCCATCTTGCTCCTCCAATACTCGACTAAACTTCATCAAACCACCTCCATTCGAACGCCCTTCGCAAGAGCTATCTTCACCATCCACAGCATGAAGCTCGGCCCCTCATGGACATTGGAAAACGTGCGCAACAACCATGGAAACGCGGCCATATATAACCCTCAAACGACGACGATAACTGAGATCCACCGTTGGATTTAAAGATCTCGAGGAGATCTACAACTTTGCAGTTGAACACGAAGCTTGAAAGTGAATGGATCGAGAGAGATTGAGGGGAGAAGATGAACAAATTTCGGCCTTAGGTTATTAACTGGTGGCTACAAGATGAAATTAGGGTTTTAAGTTTATTTTTTTTATTTTGTGAATGAGGTAAGGGCTATTTATAGAGAAAAAACGACACTATTCACTCCGGAAATTCCGAACTCCGATTCACGCGCCGTAACCAGCGTTTCTAGGGTTTATCCCGCGTTCCGGACACAATGGAACAGGTTTCGAAAGCTAATTCGGACATCTGTGCGAGTTATGGCAATAAATGTTCAATTTATATTAAACCGATTTAAACGATTTTCTAGGCGTTTTAATTTATACCGGACAGACGGTAAATCCAATTGACATGAAATTTGAAACATTACAATAATATCACATTACGGATCCGATGAAACTGGTTTCGTCGAAATCCGAGACTTTTTGAAAAATGGCTATTTTAACTCGCCAAATTAATATTAAAAATAATTCGATGCGTTTCGAGCTGCCACGATCAAACGATAGCTCCGATTGACACGAAAATTGAAATCCGATAATAACTAACTATTACGGATCCAATGGAACTAGTTTCGTTCAATTCTGAGACCGTTCAAAAATTGACTATTTTCACTAGTCGATTTAAATATTAAAATATTCAATTTTCACAAATTAACTTTTAATTCGATTTTAAAAGTTCTAAAATATCTTTCTAACTTCAATATGATATAATAAAATTTTACAAATCATTTTCAATCATATTTAACTCAATTTTTAATTATTTCCATAATTTAACATATTAAATTATCGATTAAATTATTCAATTAAATCATAATTATTCAAATAAAATTTATTCGACTAATAAATTTCACTTATTAATATTTAAAATTAATTAAATATTCAAATTTTAATTATCAAAAATTCTGGGTCGTTGCAATCTTCCCCCCTTAAAAGAATTTCGTCCTTGAAATTATTAAGTAAGAAAAGTTATAGAATTTATTAACTTTCCAAAATTCATAGTTAAACTTCTTACAATAACTTAAGTTTTCAAAATCATACTTAGTTATCTTTTCAAAAATAACTACTATTTTTTAACTTTCAATTCCAAATCAAAGTTATAGTTTTCAAAATTTTCCCATTTTCTCAAAAATATTCTAACGCCTTAAATTTTCGGAAAAATTCGCCATAGTCTCCTTTGCGCGGTTCGATCCGAAAAAAAAATGACAGTATATATATCACAAATATACATCTCATCAAGTAATGAGGCATCCCGAAGGGAAAAAAGTATAAAAGTACGGTATGTAATCCGAGATATGTACCTTATATTTTATTAGCAAGCATATACGGCTAATATAGCGCGAAAGCGAGCTCCAAATGCGAAGCAAACGCGATCCGCACCTACTAAACACTCAACAAACAACATGAGAATCATGTATATAGACAATAGTATCAATATACAACATATAGCAACATAATAACTATATATGCCAACATAGCAAATGCAAACATCAACCAACTATCATCCATAACCAAATCAATATTCATTCATAATCTCATTAATGTTCAATGAATTGGTTTTCAATTTAATCACATTTGATTCATTAACAGTGGATGTTTACTAACATTCATTTTCAATTAGTTTATATTTACTAATTCATATTCAAGTTGGTTCACTTCCAAATCAAATTCACTTAACTTCTAATTGAATTTCAATTACTTTAGCTTTCAATTTCATTAATTCAATTTCATTAACACTTAATGAATTATATACAATCAACTAACAACCATATAACAATCAATGTATATTAATTGCAACCAAATTCCTTTGCTTACAATTGGTTTAAATTAAATTGATTTTCATTCTATTATTCAACTTCCAATAACATTAGATTTTAATGAATTAACACTTACATTCATTATTCCATATCAACTTTATTCACATTAAATTGATTAACATTCAATCCATTCATTCAATTCAATTACAAAAGTTGAATTTCATTTACATAACTCAAGTTCCTACTTTTAAATCAATTCAGATTCTCAATTCTAAAGTAAATTTCCATTTAACTTTAAATTCATTTTCATTTACAACTCATATTCATAAAAATATCCATATAGTTTCACTTCTCATATATATAAGTTTATTTCACAATTGTAATTCACTTTAATTATAATTTAATTCTTATAATTCCTTTTGCTTATACAATTATTCTTCAATTTAGATCATTCAAACATCTAAACAATCAACTTATATACACTTTAATAATTCTGAAAAATTATTTCTTCATATACAAAATATACTCAAGGTAAAATTATTTCATTTACCTAATTTAAAACAATATTGTGTCGAATTGTTCTATTTAAGTGTTTAGAAACCCCTTCGATTCAGTTTCGAGGCTGCGCCGACGAAGGTTCATATACCACTCAACAAACCAATCATCACAATATAAAACAATTTTATATTCACTAACAAATACGCTCTCATAGCTATTATTACACTCAAACTCATTCTAGAGCACTACTGACTCTATCTCTAATGAGTAATACCCAACAGAACCATGGCTGTCGCTTAACCATATGCTATGATACCAAATGTAACGTTTTCGATTTTTCGTTACCGAAAAACCGAATAGTTATGGGTTTAAGAAAAAGAAAAGAAGAGAAGAAGAGAAGATAAAGATAGAAAAGATAGAAAATAGAGAGAATAGAGAATAGAAAAAAATAGAAAATAGAACGGACAGAAAGGAAACAACAAAGAACATCAGAATCTCACAATTCGCAGCGGAACAACATATAATAATAAATGAATAATCTTTAAACAAAGAACTATATCAGTTATTACATTACATCACATTACATTTCATTACATCATATCATCAGAGTGTACAACAATATACAACAAACATCAAACAGTGGAAAAGAAATACTATATAACTAGTAATACGCCATGCCATCCATCCTGCCTCCAGCAACTCCATAATATCCAGAATATCCTGATAAACCTTAACTCTTGACTGCCCGTGTGGAAATTGGTGGGCACCCAGAGTTTAGGAAGGAAAACAATAAACTCCGAATCAGTCATGTGACTGGTGTGAGAACTCAAAACAGTTTATTTGTCTTTAAAATCAAAATAAAGGAATATTTTTAAAGTCAATTCGCAATGCTTTTAAAAATGAGACTACCATAAGGCCTTCCGCACACACACACAATGCAAACGCAGAATCGGAGGAGATTTCTCCTTATGATAGTCAAAGATGCTTGATACGCATTTAAAATAACATTTGATATTATTACTAATGCATAGTGTAGGAAAATATTTCGAAAATAGAATATAAATCTTAGCCAGCATAGGTACCATTATATTATGCCTACTAATAGCTACCATATTAGATGGCAGGTTCTACAACTAAAACCGTACAAGTCTCGTATTGTTTCTTTGGATTTCCAACGAATGATCAGGCCAAGGAACTTCCCATTGCCACATGAGAATGCCTCTGGATGGACATCCCCGAGAACCAAACCGGATCTCTACCAACACAAGGCCAGGTTACCCCTAACTGAGTAACAACTGACCGAATATGCCATCCCCCGGTCCTTTGGGACCTTTATCCGAGATCTCGTAATCAATTCACACAATCATAAATAAAGTGCTTCAACATGAGTATGTATCTGGGCTCCATACCATGATACCACCCTTTTCCAGAAGGAAATGCACATATCCTAAAGGGCGCTACCCCTCATAACCTTGCTGCTTCTTTCCTGTTTTGACCATTCACGGGGTGTGAGGCTCGACGAAGTCACGTCCACAAAAACATACTTTATACAAAAGCCATGCTTTGGGTCAACAAATGATCATAGAAATGATCACCAGGATAGACGATCAAATAAACGATCCTATCACAAATAATCAACACAATGATCATTACAGCAACACTCAGCATGTCACATTACCAAATTGGGAATATATCGCTGATAACATTCAACTACATAACCTCTGAGCTCGTACGTCTCAGAGAAGGGTGTTAAGCTAAAAGAATAAATTCTCCGCCACCAACAGAAATATATTTGAAAGAAATCGGCTTTATATCTCAATTTGTAATGTCAGACATACAATCCATACAAGTCTGTTCCGGGCTCGAACAAAACCGAAGGCACTTACAAAGAAGTCCTTGCAATCCGGATATTCACAATCCTGATCGGATTTCCCATCACTTAGGGAGTCTCTATACCGTTGCAACTCAGTGCAGAGACAATCGACGGGTCATCCTATCGCTCTCGCAAACACCGGGTCTTCAACACCGATCTTCAATGCTATCCATTACGTCGTATCACTATTCGGAATGGGTAATCCGAATAACGAGCGCAATAATTTAAAAATAAGTATGCATTCAAATTCAAGCAAATCACAATAAATACCCATTCAAAGGTAAATATTGATAGTCGGTTATTGAACTATCAATGGATATGCACAACATCACCAGATTCCAAATAATTTTCCAAATTATTTACTTTCCAAAAATATCTTTACAAGATATATAATTCAATATCTCAAAAATAAATCAATATTTATTTTTAACAAATTCCACTTTCTTTTATAAATTCCATAGTGAATTTATATTTCAAAATATCTATGAATATACGATTTCAATTATTCATTTCAATTTATCTTCAAAAAGATAAATTCTCAAAGTATTCACTTTATATTGGAAAACATTTCCATACTTACTTATTAAGTAATTCTCAATCCATTTATTTTCAACACTTTGAAAATATTCAATATACTTAAATCGAAATTAAGTACATATTTCATTCTTTAAGGAAATCATTCTCTTAAACATATTTATTTGGGCCAAAACGAATGTTGCGTAAAACATCGTTACGACGTCCCAAAATCACTAGTATAGGGATTCGAAAATTAAAATAGATATATAAATCCCAATACTATACAAAACATTTCCTTTCGGAAATCATTTACTATAACAACAGTGTTATAGTCCACCATTTTCTTTTATTTCTCGAAAACGTCTATTTTAACAATAAATGTTGAAATCTATGGTTTCGAATCTCAACTCAATTAAAACATTGTTAACTTGTTTTAATTCTATTTAAAACATCATATTCAAAACAATTTCTTTAACATATTATTCACTATTCAAAAACGTGAATATACTTCGTTAACAAATTTCATCATTTTATTCATTTTATTTCAAAGGATTATTCACAGTTAAAAATGTGAATATAACTCCATAAATAAGTTTCAACAATTTACTTATCAAAATAAGTTGTTTGCGAATTTTATAAAACAACGTTTATAAATTCTATTTCTATTTGTTTTATAACTTCTTCCTTTATAAATTCCTTATTAACCTATTCACTTTATATCTCAATTATAAAACAAAAGTTCATATCATAAGTGAAATACTTATAATTTATTTATTTGAAAAATCGTTCCTTTGAACTTCATAATTATAAATCCTATAACTTACAAGATTCAATTATTTATCCAAAACCATTCTTTTAATATCCTTACAAATTTTATAAACCTACTGTTTATAAAATTCCATTTATAACTTCACGGTTTATAATTCTATAAATTCCATTCATTTATGCAATCTATTTTCACTTCATTCAAACACTTATAAAAACTCGTTTTATAATGTCAATATTTCAATTTATAAATATCCATTTATAAATCTCTAAATATAAATCAATTTATATTATTTTTTTTAAAACGTCTTTAAACACCTTTAAAAACTTCATCATTTTGATTTATAAAATAATCAAATTTTATAAATCCTATATTTAACTTTTTACAATAAATTCAGAAATCCAATTTAAACTATTTTATAAAATCATTAGCATCATATTCTCAAAAGTCAGTTTTTCAACTATATTTCTCAAAATAAATTTTTAACCGTATTTCTCAAAATCATAATTTTTATAACTTTAAAATTATAACGTTTATTTATTTATAATGGATCGATTCCAAACATATAGTATATTTTCAAAAATCACTTTAAAAATCATTTTAAAATCCCAAAATTTGGTTCAATGATGCTACACACCAAATAGTCAATCACGACAACAACGATATCATATATCGATATGATAATCAATCAAATATCAAAATATCTGAAATCAAATAAAAACTGTCGAGGAATCCAGTTGGATCCCCCCAACCTGTTTTCCTGCATCCAAAAACATTAGCACAATACCAATTTCGCTCCAGTACGAAATTATCGCGGTATATGGGATTTAAAATATTATCCGCTTAATAGACGGCGCAATAGGGTCTCATCCGCTAAACAAATGCGGGAAATCAATAACTCCAATATATACATATGCCAATATATATATATTGCTATTATATATAATACCAATTTCACTGTTTATGAAATATTCACGGTATATGTTTTTAATAAATAACATCCGCTTACTAACGGCGCATAATGTCTATTTTAACAATCAATAGATAACAATCATCATTCAAACATGCATTCAAATATTTTAAATCTAACTATTTAAAATAAAATCGAAACTAATTCGATTGAGTGAGAAGTTCTCACCTTGATTTCAATTCCGTTTTAGCGATTTAATTTTACCCAAAATTCTCACTAACTCCAAACGACTCCAATCCAACTCCATCGCGTAGTGCTCGTCCATACGATTCCAACGCAACTGGTTTCGCGCGTTTTCGACCTCGTTTGAAAAAGATATGTATTTTTGAAGTTTTACACAATTTTAATATAAACAAATTTACAACAAAATTTTTATTTATAACCTAACGAAGATCATGGCCGTCCACTGTTGCCACTCCACATCACAGCCATCCCCTTCATCTTCCTCTCTTCGTTCACCTACAGGAATAAAATACGCACGCAACCCATCCCATGGCCAACTAGGGTTCCATCTTGCTCGTCCAATACTCGACTAAACTTCATCAAACCACCTCCATTCGAGCGCCCTTCGCAAGAGCTATCTTCACCATCCACAGCATGAAGCTCGGCCCCTCATGGACGTTGGAAAACGTGCGCAACAACCATGGAAACGCGACCATATATACCCCTCAAACGACGACAATAACTGAGATCCTCCGTTGGATTTAAAGATCTCGAGGAGATCTATAACTTTGCAGTTGAACACGAAGCTTGAAAGTGAATGGATCGAGAGAGATTGAGGGGAGAAGATGAAAAAATTTCGGCCTTAGGTTATTAACTGGCGGCTACAGGATGAAATTAGGGTTTTAAGTTTATTTTTTTTATTTTGTGAATGGGGTAAGGGCTATTTATAGAGAAAAAACGACACTATTCACTCCGGAAATTCCGAACTCCGAACTCCGATTCACGCGCCGTAACCAGCGTTTCTAGGGTTTATCCCGCGTTCCGGACACAATGGAACAGGTTTCGAAAGCTAATTCGGACATCTGTGCGAGTTATGGCAATAAACGTTCAATTTATATTAAACCGATTTAAACGATTTTCTAGGCGTTTTAATTTGTACCGGACAGATGGTAAATCCAATTGACACGAAATTTGAAACCTTACAATAATATCACATTACAGATCCGATGAAACTGGTTTCGTCGAAATCCGAGACTTTTTTGAAAAATGGCTATTTTAACTCGCCAAATTAATATTAAAAATAATTCGATGCGTTTTGAGCTGCTACGATCAAACGATAGCTCCGATTGACACGAAAATTGAAATCCGGTAATAACTAACTATTACGGATCCAATGGAACTGGTTTCGTTCAATTCTAAGACCGTTCAAAAATTGACTATTTTCACTAGTCGATTTAAATATTAAAATATTCAATTTTCACAAATTAACTTTTAATTCGATTTTAAAAGTTCTAAAATATCTTTCTAACTTCAATATGATATAATAAAATTTTACAAATCATTTTCAATCATATTTAACTCAATTTTTAATTATTTCCATAATTTAACATATTAAATTATCGATTAAATTATTCAATTAAATCATAATTATTCAAATAAAATTTATTCGACTAATAAATTTCACTTATTAATATTTAAAATTAATTAAATATTCAAATTTTAATTATCAAAAATTCTGGGTCGTTACAGATACAGTTTCTTATTTCAATCTCCATTACCTCTCCACTGATTCAGTCTATTTTGAATATTCAATTGCACTTTTTTGGAACTCTCCTCGGATTATTTAACAGCTACATTACTCTAGATTCCTTCCACACTGGGCCCTGCGTCATCCATTTTCCTAGACTATTTCGCATCCTCTCTTCTCAGAAATTAGGCTGCCTTGGAATAGAAATGGTCCAATGACGCAAAAGGTTTTCCGGCCAACCAGTTGTCGAATTCGGAATAGGGATATATCCCCTTAGTTAGTGCCATCTGAATAGAGTTGTCGTTGGGATTGCTAATCTCAGCACACCCGGCATGAAATCTTTCCAAATAACATCTGAGTGTCTCTCCAGTAGCTTGAGTGACACTAAACAAAGTGTTAACATCCTTCTATCTCGTTACATACATCTGGAACTGCTCAACAAACTTTGTCATCAACTGATCAAAACACGAGATAAATCGGGGTGGCAGATGGTTAAACCACAGTTATGGCCCCAAGAGAGATCGAAAAACTTCGGAATTTAACTACATCGTTAGCTCGTGCAACATTCATCAACCATTCATATTTCAAAATATGTTGATTAGGATCTGAGCTCCCTTCATAGACGGGTAGAGTTGGCATCCTGAATCGCCTAGGTGGTTCAGCATAGAGCGTGTCATCAGTGAAAGGGGTATGACTCTAAGAGATTCCCCAGTCATCATTAGTGAGACCCTGACTTTCACGGATAATTTGATGTATCATCGCCGGTATATCTAGCATCTGGACATTTTGTGGGCACTGGGCTAAGGTGTGGTCGGGTTCCATAATGCGAGGCTGGACCGAACGCGGTAGACGGTCCATGTCTCGCCTCCTTGGTTCTAAGTCTTCCGGATATAAGGTTCGAGAGTATGTTGACATTGGATCGGATCTGCCCAGTTTCGGGCATCAGCTCCCAGTTCAGCAGTAGTAGTGGTAGTGCGGTTGTCTATAATATGATATGCAATAGTACCTCCTCAGAAGGAGGGTCCAGTCTGATGGCTGGTTGACGGGCCAACTCTTGGTTGCACAAGGCTCAGTACGTGATGATATCTAGTAGCTTGGGTATAACTCCCATCTAGCCGTGGGCGCATGGATCTGTGATGATAGTCTAAGAAGCTGAACTCTCAGTAGACGAATAGGAAGCCTGATCCCTCCTGGATCTCCTACGTCTTTCGCAATTCAGCTGATTGGTCAATTCTGCGTTGGCACGCAAATGTTGTGTAAGTTGTTGATGGCTCTATGTAAGCTCTTGCAGTAGCATCTAAAAATCTTCCTTGGCGGCAGGGACTTGCAGATCTGATGGTCTGGCAGCATTCTGATCAGTCGAAGGTAGTTGTATGGGATTCTGTCGATCTCGTCCTTCTGGATATGCAGCAATAGAAACGGTCCTTATGCTTACCATGATGGATAGCAAAGCTCTTTCCTTGACTTGATGCAAATCTGAATAGGATGGAAGAACTTTGAACTTGAGATCTAGAACTTCTCCGTAGATTTTTGCAATCCGATATCGAAAGTAGATCCATCGTGCAGAAGAAAAACTGTGTTTTCTCGGTAAAAGCAACAAAGTGTTTGTGCCAAAATTGGGCAAAACACTCTTCGAAAGTATTTGAAGAGATAAGAAGAAAATAAATGGAAAAAGAGGATTATCTAGCAAACACTCGACTGCTTCCCCCTTCGTATCCATCGAGCATTATGTCCTTCGAATTGATATCAACATATATCCTTCGTATCGATCATTTGAGGCTTTTTTCATATCGATGCTCGCAGGTCATTTCATATCGACGGTGTGTTGCTACTATGTATCGATCGTTTTGTTTCAATCGCTTTTAGTGGTGTGTTTTGTATCGATCAATAGTCGATTGGTATGAATTGAATTGATGGAGGGACCGGTACGAAGCATGTATGAACGAGATCGATGGAAGTGTTGTTTGTTGATGGATACAAAATTGAGCAAGTATGATCGATACGAAATGACCACTCTCCATGGATACAAAGTAGTTTGGCTTTGATGGACACGAAGAGATGCAGTGGCTGATGGATACGAAGCAATTGAGTTTTGTTTTAATCAATACGAATTCTCATCGATACAAACATGGTTCATCTGATGGATTCGAACCAGATCGATATGAAGGGAGATCTTCTCTGGTTGTTTGATGGATACGAACAACTGATAACATTGAAGCTTGATGGATACGAAGTCCGTGGATACAAAATTAGCATGCTTTTCACGAAGCTTGATCGATCCGTAATCGAACATACGAACTTCAATTGACTTGAAATATGAAACGTTGGCTTCCACAGCATTGATTGTTCTATCATACCAATTGTAGCTTGATCTGAACTCAGAAAAATATTCGTCGATATCCATAGTGAGTCTGCATATAACCGATCTTCGGGATGAACTGTCTTTGGTTTCCAGTCAATTCCTTGATATTACGGCCTTGCCAAAAGGTGAGATAGCATATACCATAGTTCTCCATGGTAATTAACAGTTGTACTTAGAAAATAACAAGCTATATCCTCACTTTAATGCTCACTGTAGTTCTGCATGATGATTAATAGTTGTACTTAGAAAATAACGGGCTACATCCTCATATATGAACTACATCTAAGCAGAAGCCGCTATTTTATTTATTCAAACTGCAATAAATTCTTCATACTAACTCAGAATGTAATGATTCGAAAATTTTAATGGTTTAATTAACGAAATTAACTAAATTTCGTGAAATGTAAAACTATAAACTTTTCATTTAAAATTATAAAAGTTGGTTCTGTTATGTAATTTCAATTTCAATTTAAAATCGGTTTAATCTAATGAAATAAATTGTTTTCGAAATCTGAATATTTTTATATAACAACAATGTAAATCATTTGCTGAGTGAGACATCATATTTCGCTTTACCAAACTTGTACGGCTATAGCCCATTTATCATATTTCCGACAAAATAGCAGCAGTTTGGCAGCGAATATCGACTTTTGATAGGATGATCGTGTCGCTGATATCTGTGCACCATTCTAATCGTCTCATTTGTCGTTCTTTGTAGTATATTCAATTGCGTGTTTTGGTGCTCGGTACGCAACGAAACACACAAAATGGTGAATCATAACGGTACGTCTTTTTGTTTATTCGTGACCATTCATTTTCCACCGCGTAAACCCAATGGTCATTTGCTATTAATAATTGCTGGAATCCAACTATAGACCTTTACTATTCCCATTTGTTTAATATTTTATTTGGTTCATTTCTATTACATCTTCTCTCCTTTCATTTCATTCTTCCTGTTCTTTCTTATAGAACAAAAAAATTTACCATCTCTATTCAATGATTCGTCTTTGAAAATCTATTTGCTTTTCCTCCCGATTGGATTTCTTTCTACTTTTAGAAAAAATTAAATATCCGAGTACATATTTATTCATTCGTAACTTCCACCATTTTTCCTTGCTCAAAGAAAACATGTTTTCTCCTTTGTTTGGCCTGAAACAGGCTGTAGCCTCGTCCTCTTCTCACATATTCGCCACCCGAAGTCACGGCCTACATCAATTGCTACCACGTCACCACCGTGCACCTTCTTTCCATCACCTGGGCTTAGCCGCAACCGACTATCCCCTTCACCTGACAATCGCTTCCACCCTCCTTCTTGTGAACCCGATTAGCCAACACCCTTCGCCATATTTTCAGCCTACACGTCTTCATTCGATTCTTAGTCATATTCCCATCGCCTGTGGCGCACTCACCCGACCACCCCTCTCACAGCAGTTCGCCTCGTTCCGACGAACTGCAGCCCCACCATGAACAACCTACCATAACCCGTACCTTCCACCACCTTAAGTATATCATCTGCCTTCCCGCACTTGACCACCTCCTTCACTCCAACCTCCCGTCCACCTGACATTGCCGAGAGATGCCACCGCTTCGACTCGCCTTAGCCTGCCTCAGGTCATACCAATTGCCGCACATCCCTGACTCCAGCCTTCCCTCCATTACTCCGTCGGCCTTCAACGCGCCAGATCCCACTGAGCAGCTACCCTGAACTGCAAGTAGCCCTTCCACCAGATCGCCTACCTATGGCTAGTTAAGCTATCACTTCCGAGCCTAGCTCACATCGCCGACAACCTTACCCCTCAAACTTCCTGCCGAAACCAAATACCATAGCAGCCGGCCCCTAAAGCAACCCCACCGCTTTGCGCTTCATGCTGACCTTCTCTCTCTCTCTCTATATATATATATATATACATATATACATACATACATACATATATATATATATATATATATATATCAGAGAATCTATGCTTTTGTTATATGTGTGTGTGTGTGTGTGTGTATCTAATCGTTTAATATATATAGCATGTATAAGTGGTAAGCAGCGTGTATAAGTTTATAAGTATACTATGATAAAGTAGGTTATTATGATTTTATAATAAATATTGATTTGAAAATATGATGTGTACGTAAGTTATATAGTAGTTTATATACTATTTATTATATAAGTATATGTTGAGTTTGGTTTACGAATATATATTATAGGAGTTTTATTTCAAAATTTAATATGGGTTTAAGTAGTGACGATTTGAAATATATATATATATATATATATATTTACATGTGTTTAAATTAAATATTCATTTGAAAATATAGATTTTTTGTTTTAAATATATGTTTTAAATTGAATATTGATTTCAGAGAAACATATATATAAATATATACGTGTATATAATATGTTATGTTAATGTTTTGAAATGAATATATAATATAATATATAACTTGTTTCAGTTATCTCAAGGTGGTTTTGATTTGTTCTCATCGCTGCCAAGCCACCAACTTTGCTCGTCGAATTCGTGTTCATCATGCCGTGTTTTGGAATTTTTGCTTAGATTCATCGCATCTTGTTCTTGTTATTTATCTAGCCTCGAAAGGTGAGCAGTCACTCACGATTAATATTCTTATATTTAGTAAATTCAATTCACATAAAATGACTATTGAAATATGCTATTAAATTTGAATTGTTAGCTATTTAATTGTTAAGTATGATATGCCTATCTGTAATTGTTCAGCTATGATATATGACACCATCTCCTATTGTATATATATTATACTTAATTTGTTACTAATGATAATTGCTTGTTCTTGGTATGTTATATCATTATCATATATGTTCTCACTCTGCAAGTTCCCTGTTAGTTTAGAGACTCCGTATGGGTTGAAATGATACATACCCGAATGATTTTATAGATTAATGGAAAATCGTTATGGGTTGAAATGATAAACCTAAGCGAGTTTTATTTAATTGGAATTTTGGGATTGCGGGTTGAAATGATATACACCTGTAAATATTAAATTATTGCAAATTGAAATGATAATTATCCGTATCACTTGACCATAGGATAGAAAATTATATACGGACAACGTGGTTCTATTTTGAAGGAAATGATTTCCAAGGTTTTGAAAGTTAAATTTATGGATTTTAATAAATATTCATTTTTAAAAAATATAATATATAAATTTAATTTTTTTATATATGTGAAAAATATATATTTTAAAATTATATGTTTTGGAATTTTAAATTTATAAGTTAGTTTTGAAAATATAATTTATAAGATTTTACTTGTAATTTTATTTTTTTAAAATATATAAAATAAGATTTAAAATAGGTTTTTTTTATTTAATAATAAGATTGAATTTAATAAAATTTAATTTAACTATTATATATGGTATGTTAAACTATATATTTATAATTTATATTAATATTTTAAAGTTAGATTTTGTAATAACTTTAATAAACAAGGTTGGAATGATACATTTAATTGATTTGAGTTTAAATTGTTAAGAATTGAATTTAAATAAATGTTGATTTGGACTTAGTGATTTTGATAATTTAAAGACATGACATTTAAAACTTGATAACTTGATTTTGATAAAAGCAATTAAATGGATACCTTCAAATTTAAATAAATTAAAAATGAATATTTAATTTGATTTAAAGGGTGTAATTGGAGATTTTGCGTAATTCCTATCAAAATGATTAAGTGAATATTTTCCAATTTGAATAAAATTTAAAGTTAAATGTTGAAATATAAATGAAACTTATATTGAAATTGTTCGAATATTTAAACTTTGAATCTTATTGGAATTGAAATGATAGTTCAAACCCGGTTTTGAAATCGATAAAAAAATTAAAATGGTTTATTGAGAATTTGAATTGATCCTTTAACCTTTTAAAATGAAAGTGCTGAACAAGGGTTAATTTAAATTGAATTTTGGAATTTAAGTTGATTTGAATCGATTTGTGGAATTGGATGAAACAATTCTAGTTGGAAAACTATTTCAGTATGATCTCTTTAAATAAATATAAACTATTTTAATTTACAACTATTTTAATATATAAATTATTTTAATATATAAACTATTTTATTTTATAACTATTTTAATATATATACTATTTTCAATATCTAAACTGGTTAAGTCTGAAGTGTTATGATTTCAAAAGTTTTATGATTTGAAAAGTGTTATGATCTCAAAAGTGTTATGATTTCGAAAGTGTTGTAATTTTGAAAGTGTTATGATTCTGGAAATGAATATTATTTAAAGTGAATAATGATGTCGAATTGATATGATTTTGAAATGAATATGATATTTTGATATGAAGTACGAACTATTTGAAATATAATGAACACGGTGTGAAATAAGTGTTTGGTTGCTACTAATATCGAAAACCACTTTAACAACTGTGTACGTGGTGGAGATTCTAGAACGAAGTAGGATTGTTTGGAGACAATTCTGTATGAGGTATTTATGTAACCCTGACTCCCGCAAGTCAGCTTGATGTGGCTAAAACAGGAGTAATGCCCGACCAAGTGAGGCCATTCCTTCGATCGGGCACATTTCATCGATACCATTCTATTACTTTGCCATTTGATTAGGTGCACCTTTGATTTAGGAGTTTGTCTCGAGGTGAGAGGTAGGAGCTACTATGAGTTACCACCAGTCCGGATCCGAAAATGGTATATCTACCTTGGGCATTGCCTCATGTGCCTTGTCGCATGCCTTAACGTGCCTTCTACGAATTTCTTTTGTGCCGTATCTATGGGGTGTCCTCTAGTAAACCACCAGTTAAGTGGAGCATACGGCATTATATAGACTACAAGATATATAATATGTGTTAAGGGGGATATGGGTAATGCCTTAATGCTATTTTAAACTTCACTTTACCGATAGACATATTATAATAGCGTATATTACTACATAGTAGATAGTTCCACGGATACTTAGAGGATGGAAATCCCATACATCCTTTAAGTTACTTGTATTTCAGTTGACTTTTTACTTGATTTGAATTTACTGGTATAAGAATGTTAATCCTGACTCGAGTGTTTTTTGTTTTCCTTTATGCTCAGGTCAGGCTTAATGTCACTGCATCTGAGACTCACCTTTGGAGTTTGGAGCTTTGCTTGGAGATCTATCTCTATATATTCAGTTTTCTAGTTACTTCAGTTTATTCAAGTTATTTTGTTCTGACTTGTCATTCTGTTCTGACTTGTCATTCACATTCGTATTATCAACTTTGGTGTATCAAATATCTATTGTATTTTACTTTAAACACTGATGTTTATATAGTAGCTTCATGAACTACTATTTATGTAATCCACCGCTTATTTTCATATTACTCCGTGTCTGTGATTTTGTAATTGATTTATTTGCTGTACATGCTTGGTTTTACCAAATATAAATTAACAATCTGTTTTTTGAGCAATTCAAGTCCGACATGTGCGGATGCGAATGGTTCGAAATAGCGGGTCGTTACAAGTGATATCAGAGCTCTGGTTTAGGCAAAACATAGAATATGGTGTACAAAACTCATTTGGATAGGGTAATGATACCCTAGAATGAGTAGAATCAATTATAGAATCATATCCGTTCGAGCTTGAAATCCTTAGTTAGGATCCTCCTTGATTAGGATTTCTTTGAATTCTGAAACTTCCCTTCGTTCTAAAATTTATTCTTGTCCTTTCCTGTTCGTGTTCTTGGTACTGGAGCATCCATAGCTCTTTATCTGATGATCTCTGTTGTAACAGCCCGCAAATCCGTACCCCTTTGAGCGGACAATATTCTCCAATATTTCAACTCAAAGTGGATGGAAATACGAACCATTAGGGTTAAAGAAGAAAGAGGTAGAAGAAGAAATAGAAAACAACATCAGAATCTCGCAAATCAGCGACTGATCTATATAAAGAAAGAACTACATCTGTTTTATATATTACATCATCAGAGTGAAACACAATCAATAGCAAAATATTGGACAGTTATATTTACTTGTCCTCACAAAAGCTGACTATTCAGCTTATACTACACAACGGAATATACGTCATGTGCATATGATACGTCTCGCTGTCCAACTCCTCTCCTAAGCTCCACAACATCCTATCCTATATCCTATAATACTCGGTCCGACCTGAGCATTATAGTAAAATAACAACCGAGTCAGTCTAGAAAACCAGCGTGACAAAAACACTCAATTGAATTATTAAAGTTTCAAAACCCTTTGAAATCAAAGGTATCTCGTAAGACCATGCCACAAATAAACATGTCAGGTCTTTACCGTAACGATTACCAAAACATTACTTATTGTTATCCCGCCTTTTGGCAAGGCCGTAATACCAAAAGATTGATCGAAAACCAAAGACAGTTCGTCCCGAAGATCGGTTATACACTGCTTCGCTATGGATATCGATGAATTTTGTCCGAGCCCGGATCAGGCTACAATTAACAAGACACAACAAGCGATGCCATGGAAACCAGCATTCCAAATTTCAAGTCAATCCGGGTTCGTATGCTCAAGTTATGATCGATGCAATTTGAAGGAAATAACCTCGTTTTCGTATCCATCAGTGTGCCATTCTTCGAATCGATCATTTTTCGTGTCCATCGTGCGTCATAGTTCGCATCGATCTACTTCGTATCCATCCACAAGCTTTAGTTCGTATCGATCGATTTCATATCCATCAACAGGTAGTACGCTTCATATCGGTCATTCTATGCCAAATTCATATCCATCGAGGAGGCACTTGGTCGAATCCACTAAATAGCCTTGGTCCGTATTCAGTTGACCTCACTTCGTATCCATCACAAATGACACTTGTTCGTATCGATCGAGTGGAGACAACTTCCATCGATACGAAGTTCACCACCTCCATCGATACGAAGTGGGCACGCTGCGAATCGATACGAAGTACACGTTGTTGATGGATTCGAGCTATGCAATGGCTATCGATTCGAACAAGGCAACGGTCATCGATACAAACAAGGCGAAGTTTATGGATGCGACACGGTCAACTCGGAGAAATAGGCGGATCGATGCGAGGAGTGCACGCCACATCGCCGCGTTGTCAAGTGCTACCATCGATTCGAAGAGATCGGTTCGAATTGATAGATTCGAAGCAAAAAGCCAACCGAGAAACTTCATCTCGTATCGATCATAACTCAAGATCCACAGGTCCAAATGCTACGAAATTTTCACAGGAGCTTACGTACAAGCTAAAGAACAATCCTGCCAAGTTTCAACTCGATTGGATAATTTTTTGATCGATACGAAATCAATTCGCATCGATCGCAGATCGAGTCAAAACTTGGTGGGACCGGTCGCGTGGGCCCACTCACGTGCCAGAAGAAGTCTCCCGAAGTTTGAGCGCGATATCAGCCTCCTACGCCTATAAATAGCCCCTTGAAGCCTATAGAAAAGGGATCTTTTGGCCATTCAACATCCACTCTCTACCGGATTCAATCCTACATCTTTCTATCAACGTTGTATTCAAACTTCTGAGCTATAACCTACTGTATTCTGGTGTAACAGATTGAAATCATCAAGTGAATCAATAAAGTCATAAACTTCAAAGTGGACGTAGCCCAGATCGCCGAACCAATATATATTCTGTGTTGTTTACTGTTTTCTTTTGAATTATCTGAGTGATCTACATATTTGTTATTCACCTGAGATCTGTGATTGAGGATTATCAACTATCGGGTGTTTGTGACCAGTTTTGTCGCAAACATTTTGGTGCTTTCACTAAGAATTGAACTCAGGAGTTCTATCGTTTGAGTGTTGAATCAGAAGGTTTAGAGGTTCAGATCAGAATAGTCATAATGAGACAATCAAGTAGAAGACAAATGGCTGATAGGAGTCAGCATGAAGGGAGTCAAGAGGCTTCTTCAGGCGCAAATCAGGCATCGATCTTCATCACCAGGGATGAGATGGAGGCAATGATGAAGAGACAAGAGGAGATGATCCAAAATTTGTTTCAACAGATTGGGCAACTTGGAGCGCAAAATCGAGGAGCAGATGGAGTTCAAAATAGAGCAGGACCATCCGACGTAGCACCATGACTAGGCGCACACGCTTAGAGCATGTTGATCCAATCCTGGGAAGAGAGACAGGGACATCCGAGCAACCTGGTGGTGATAGAGGGATGAACGCTCAGCCAGGGGGCAGATTCATGTAAGCTCTCATGGACTCGGGGGCAGATCGAAGGCAATGAACAAGGGCTACATCTTGGAGACAATGATAGATTGGCAGAGATGGTTAGGCGAGCCATGAGGTGCAGTTTAGTAAATAGAGATCTTGAAGATGTAAACAGGAGTCCCTTTTCTCCTACGATTAGGATGGCTAGGAACCCACATGAATTAAAGTTACCACCAGTGGAGATGTACAATGGGAGGACGGACCCCGCGGTCCATCTGACAAAGTATATGAGGCACATGGAAGTGCTAGGGGTATCACAGGAAGTCATGGCCTGGTGCTTTCCATTGTATCTGATAGATATCGCAGCACTATGGTTTAGGCGGCTGGAGAGCAACTCCATTGGAACGTGGGCTGATTTAGCTGAGAAGTTCATGAGGCAATTTAGGGTTCACATCGCAAGACCCAAGAATGTGATGAGTTTGGCAACTTTAAAGCAGAAAGCTGGGGAGTCTTTGAGGAATTTTCTGACGTGATTCAATTCGGCAATAACATCGGTGGATCGACCAGATCCATCCATGGTCTTGATGGCAGCTGTATCCGGCATAGCTGATGGCATGGAATTTAAGAATTCACTGACAAGAGATCCCTCTATGGATCTAGGGGAATATTATCATGATGTTGAAGGATTTTTACGGTTAGAGGATGCAAATGCTGAAAGAGAGGAAGGAGAGGGAATCGATGTTTATGCGGTTAAAGGAGGAAATCCTACTGAAAAAGGCGGAGAAACAAGCAAAGGGAAACAAAAGACTGAAGATAACAACAATAGATCAACACGGCCACGAAAAGAACCAAGATTCACCTCATATACGGAGCTGAAAAAAACTTTGGAGCGGATCTACCAAGACACCAGGGGACGGGTTCCTTATCGAAAGCCAATGGGGAGAGATCCGACTAACAGCGAGAGAAGGTTTGACAAGTAATGCTCTTTCCGTGAGTTGAATTGTCACAACACAAACGATTGCAGCCACCCGAAAGATGAAATCGAGGGGCATATCCGAAATGGCTTGCTATCGCAATATGTGAGAAGGGGAGCCATAGTGGTGGAATAAGAGCGACCACCACCTGCACCAACGGAAAATGGCTCAGGCTCGAGACGTTAGCTGATTATCAATTGATTGAAATAATGACGGACGAGTGGCAAACTCCACACCGCTGCGATTAAGTTGTTTACACATGTACAGGACCGTGAAGAATCCTTAGGCATGCTCTAATACAACTATAAATCATATCGATGTGGGTGTTTGCGCTCTGACGCCGCTATTTTGCTTTTGTTTTTCACTTCTTATGTTTTGATTTGAATTTGTTGGACATTTCGATTGAAAATCTCGGTTGAATTGATATTTAGTTTTGATAATTTTGAAATGGCTAAGCTGCTTACACATATACGGGGTCGCGAACGGTCCTTAAGCATGCTCTGAGATAGCGACAAACTGCCTTGACAAACGATACAGGGCACACACATTTCGCCATGAACGGCACCTGATCGCGAATGATTACAATTTGCCTCGAACGGCGTCCGACCGCGAACGATCACCATTTGCCGTGGACGGCATCCGACCGCGAACGGTCCCCTTCCATTATTTGCCACGAACGGCATCCGACCGCAAACGGTCCCATTTCACCATTTCCCGCGAACGGCATCCGACCGTGAACGGTCACATTCCATCATTTTCCACGAATGGCATCCGACCGCGAGCGGTCCCATTTCATCATTTGCCGCGAACGGCATACGACAGCGAACGGTCCCATTCCATCATTTACCGCGAATGGCATCGACCGCGAACGGTCCCGTTTCACCTCAAATGGCATACGATCCCGAACGATCGTCATTCAAGGTCATATGAAACTATCGAGTTCTTTACAGGTTGTTGACAAGATATGAACATCTAGCTTATGGCATTACAAAACACACCTTCCCATCGCAAGGCATGTTTTCGGGGGCAAGTGTTATCCCGCCTTTTGGCAAGGCCGTGATACCAAAAGATTGATCGAAAACCAAAGACAGTTCGTCCCGAAGATCGGTTATACACTGCTTCGCTATGGATATCGATGAATTTTGTCCGAGCCCAAATCAGGCTACAATTAACAAGGCACGACAAGCGATGCCATGGAAACCAGCATTCCAAATTTCAAATCAATCCGGGCCCGTATGCTCAAGTTATGATCGATGCAATTTGAAGGAAATAACCTCGTTTTCGTATCCATCAGTGTGCCATTCCTCGAATCGATCATTTTTCGTGTCCATCGTCACGTCACAGTTCGCATTGATCTACTTCAAACCCATCCATAAGCTTTAGTTCGTATCGATCGATTTCGTATCCATCAACATGTAGTACGCTTGGTATCGGTCGTTCTATGCCAAATTCGTATACATCGAGGAGGCACTTGGTCGAATCCACCAGGTAGCCTTGGTCCGTATTCAGTTGACCTCACTTCGTATCCATCACAAATGACACTTGTTCGTATCGATCAAGTGGAGACAACTTCCATCGATACGAACTACGCCACCTCCATCGATACAAGGTGGGCATGCTACGAATCGATACGAAGTACACGTTGTTGGTGGATTCGAGCTATGCAATGGCTATCGATTCGAACAAGGAAGCGGTCATCGATACAAATGAGGCGAAGTTCATCGATGCGACACGATCAACTCGGAGCAAAAGGCGGATCGATTCGAGGAGGGTGCGCCATGTCGCCGCGTTGTCACGTGCAACCATCGATTCGAAGAGATCGGTTCGAATTGATCGATTCGAAGCAAACAGCCAACCGAGAAACTCCATCTCGTATCGATCATAACTCAAGATCCATAGGTACAAATGCTACGAAATTTTCACAGGAGCTTACGTATAAGCTAAGGAACAATCCTGCCAAGTCTCAACTCAATTGGATCATTTTTTGATCGATACGAAATCAATTCGCATCGATCGTAGATCGAGTCAAAACTTGGTGGGACCGGTCGCGTGGGCCCACCCACGTGCCAAAAGAAGTCTCCCGAAGTTTGAGCGCGATATCAGCCTCCTACACCTATAAATGACCCCCCTGAAGCCTATAGAAAAGGGATCTTTTGGACATTCAACGTCCAGACTCTGTCGGATTCAATCCTACATCTTTCTATCAACGTTGTATTCAAACTTCAAAGCTATAACCTACTGTAATCTTCTATAACAGATTGAAATCATCAAGTGAATCCATAAAGTCATAAACTTCAAAGTGGACATAGGCCAGATCGTCGAACCACTATAAATTCTGTGTTGTTTACTGCTTTCTTTTGAATTTTCTGAGTGATCTACATATTTGTTATTCATCTGAGATCTATGATTGAGGATTATCAACTATCGGGTGTTTGTGGCCAATTTTGGTTCAAACACTTATAAAATCCTATGATATTATAATAGCGTCTAAGTACAAATACTTAAATAGCCAAAATTGTTACATTCATTAAATTCTAGCATATTAGGTTCTATAGTCAAAACCGTAAAGGGCACGTAGGGAGAATGGATTTCCAACTAATGGATAGGCACTGGGGTACCACCTGTCACGATACCTGATCTATATCAGCATACCGAGGACCTATCCCGATCCTTTGCAACGCAAGCTCGGAGCTACCCCTTACTCGATAGTCCGAATAAGATCACCCCACGGTTGTGATCATTAACTGCCCCACACAGCCTAATAAAATCGGACATCTAGACAGGGATGACCTTACCCTAATTGGGTGCTACCCACTTAGCCATGCCGCATATCCCCTGATTTTTATTCATTCCTGGTTGTTGAGGCTCGAGGCTAAGCGTTACCTTTTTAGAAACACATTCACTTAGAATGCTCACCGTCATCCTAACGATGTTCTGATAGCATTCATCCATACAAGTCCATTCCCGGTTTGGACGGAACCGAAGGCACTACTACTACTACATCCATTTTGGAATCACCCTCAGGATTATTAGCGATTAGCCCTTGCACTTCATTGCTCCATCTTTAACTCCAAGCTCTTGTCTTCATCAAAAAAATGCACTTGTTGGATCAAATTGGTTTTAAGATCACAAATCCGATCCCGGTCTCATCGGAACAACGTTCGCTATTTCCCAATAAACTCAACCCCGGTCTCTAGGAATATAAATAGACGAAAATAAGATCGGAGTTCACCTCCTAACCATTAAAGGATGGATTTCCTCATAAACATCTTAGAATAACGAACGAGTTTATACGTACAGTATAACACCTCGAATGGTAACGGTACCATATAATTCTCATACCCCTCCTAGATATTTCCAAAATTATATTTTAGGTCCAGATTTGATAACCGATTATTTAACAATCAAATAAACAATCAGTTCAACCAATTTATTTATTTCCACTGAAAACTCCATGTCTTGTTAAAATTAGATTTTTAATTAAATCGCTTTATCCAAAAATATACACTTAAAACACTTGAATAAAACTACTTAAAACCTTTTATTTAAAATAATAGTTATGAAATTCTATAATAATTTTTCTAGTAAAACTTTAGTCAAAAACTATTTTTAAAATAAAATTATTGCATAAAGTATAAATATTTAATAATTATCATAATACTAATTTAACCTTTTAACATAATTATTACTGTAATTAATTTGAAATAAATATTTACTTAAAATTCTAACAATTTAAAATAAATAAATTTCTCTAAAAAAACTCCTTTAAACAAATTAAATCCTTTAAGTTATACTTAGAAATCTTCCTTTGAAAAATATACTTAGCTTTTCAGGAAATACACCTTCCATTCCAATATAACCCGTCTAACCATTTATAAATCCTTCTCAATTTATTTTGGTTTAATTTACGTCCCAAACCCATAAATTTCTTTTCCACTCTTTTAAAAATAAACCACTGTTTATTTTTAAACAAATCATCCTTTCCTTATAAATTCCCATCCTGAAGTTTTACTTCTTTATAAACTATGGTTATAAATTTCACAATCTCATTCTCCTTTAATCACAGTTTCAACACTTAGTTGGTTTTCAAATCGATTTCCAAAACCAGCTCCATTTTTAAAATTAAATCCTTTACTTATCCAAATTTATTTCAAAACCCATTAATTCCACATTCACTCCTTTATTAAGATTTAAAGTCTTATCTAAATCTGAAATATTAATTTCATACTTAATCTCAAAATTCTCCCTTTATTTTCCTTCAAAAATCCAATCTTTATTATTTTGGATATCTCAATATACCTACATATGTTCAGCAAACCAAGCAATCAATAACTTCAATTTTCAATATATCTATCATGGATTATCAAATACATTATGTCACTAAATATGAAAATAAATTCCAATATTTTGAGGAATCCAGTTAGATCCCTCCAACCTGTTTCTCTGCATCCACATATGTTAGCACGATATAAAATACCAATCCCACTTCGAGGAGGATATCGCAGTATAAAGGATCGTCCGCTATTATACGGGGCGCGTGGGTCTCATCCGTTATATAATGCAAGAATATAAATCACTCCAATACATGTATATATACTATATAATATCACATCCAAACTGATAAAAGATCATCAATTCAATCAGTCAACCAATAATTTAAATTTTTAACTATTTAAATTCACCAATAATCCAACTTGAGTGAGATTAACTCACCTTTGATTTTGTGTTTGCAGTCCACTTCAATCTTGACTTGGTTTTCACGATTATGGACCTTGTAAAAACATTATACGTTTTATTAACATTTTGAATAGTCCAACAATAAATTATGATTTATTAAATTTACTTTAACTAGTTTTTAAATAAATACCGGCCTAATGTATATTTTCTTTTTAGTTTGTAACTACAATAGTTTAATTCACCACTAAATCTAAAAAAGTGATTTCCCATATATATATATATATATATATATATATATATCAAAAAGAATCAGTAAGTTAGTGCATGTGTATATTTTTTTTCTTAATTTGTATATATAGAGATATATATATTAAATTAATTCAAGTTAAGAGTCGAACTGTTCATTCATTGCTGCAAATATTTCCAAAACTATATACACACATATATATATCGAATTAGAATTAAAGCAGGATTATACCTTACTGCAAAATTCTTCCTAATATATTTATATATGGATTTATTGAATAAATTTAATCGAAGAAAACTGCAAAACCTCACCTCGATGGAGTCACCCATCTCGAACACGAACCACGCCGTACTCGATTTGCCACAGCTTCTCGCGTGAATCCACACATGCGACTGCTTCCCTTGCACGGACGAACCGTTCCTTCAATGAGCCTTGACATCGATCCCTCTTCACCAAGAACTATCGTGCGAGCTTCCAAATCGAATGCTCCATCAATCGAAAGCCACCGTATGCTTCCTAATAGCTTCATGTCCATCTTCTTCACTTTGGCCATCATCGCGAACCCTCCCAAACCGACGCGCTCTCCCTTCGCCTGCGCTCGATCCCATCATCGCGACTGCGATTCAAGGAAGCTCGAAAATGAGCTTTCGATTTTGGTTGGCTTTCGAATTGAAAGCAAGAGAAAAAGGTAGGCCGATGTTCCTCCTCTATTTCGATTTAGCACAGGGAATCGAATGCTGCCCCCTTTTTTTCTTGAATACGATTTGATTTTGTTTTCCAAATGATTTTCGGCTGTTTCAAGTTTTATAAAGTAAAAAGAGGGATAAGAAAAGGCACGTGCTCGCAAAAGGCAGGAGACATGTTCTTTAAAGAGGGGTGGCGTGTGAAATTATTTGCATGTAGGAATTTCCATGCTTTAGTGATTTTTGATAAAGTGTTGATATGATTTGTTTTTGACTGGTTAAAATATACAATTTAATTTTAATTTGAATTCAAACATACCAAAATCGAGCTAAAAATCTTGACCTCTTATCGAGGCGTGCCGCTAGGCGTTCATAATATTATACCCCAATTTCGAACGCAATGGAAAAGGTTTCGAGTCCAAATTTGATTATGCAGAAAAGATGGCTTTTTGGACCCAATTATTATATTAAATTTTTGATAAAAATTTCAGTGCGTTTATAAACCGTACGACCACACGACAACTCCAAACACTTCGAAATTTGAAATCCGATAATAATACATCATTACGGATCCAATGAAACTGGTTTTGTCGAATCCGAGACTGTGCCTCGGAATGTTATTTTTAAATATCAAATTAAACGATATATTTTTAAACTAAACAAACCATCTTTAAATTCAATTTTAGAAGTTCTATTATCTTTAATATTGTTAATACAAATTTTCTAAGCCACTAAATTATTTTTAACAAGCTTAAAACTGAAGATTCCAAATTTTACCCAACTTCCTATTTATTAAATTCAATAATTTAATTACCAAATAAATAGTGATGTTTGAAATTCAAGTTAAACTAACTTCCGAATATTTAAAATCAATTAAATATTCCAATTTCAAATATCTAAAAATCTCGGGTGTTACATCTGTTATAAATTTGATCTCATCTTGCCACCTCAATTGTCAACTTCATCCGTATCCGTGACTAATATCTCGGTGGTTCCGCCAACCTTGGTATGATTTGTAAAGGGGTGAAACTCCTTTACAACAAGCATTGATTCACTAGTGATTTCTATATCCTCGGTTTTGATGTTGTTATCTCTTTTAAAGCTCTAACCGTTCTCTGGCAGACGATTTGGGTAATTTTCTTCTGCTCGGATATCGAATGCCCCAGGACTCATACAAGCAGTTCTATCTGTTCGGTTGATTCTTAGCTTAGTGATCTTGACTATATCTAGATAGTCAAGGAATATCCTAATGTTTTGGTAAAGTTACTCCCTTATCTCCTAAATAGGAAGTTGAATTCCACATTGAACCTAGGTCGGGAGCTCGACCTATTGTTCCTACTCCCAGACATTTGGTTTCTATGAATGGTTAGTCAAGCCCTTTGGATTAACCAATGCTCCTCCCTTCTTCGTCGATCTCAATGAATGACTTTTTCTGTGATGTCCCCACGAGTTCGTCCTAGTTCTCATTGACGGTATTATTGTCTTGTCTAAGTCTCGGTTGACCCTGTTAAGGTCACCCGTGATTATTTTAAGTCCATCCATCTTTCCTCATTTGTAATTTAATTATCTTATCTTCCCTTCGAGCCTATCTTTTTAGAATTCTTTTAATTAAGGTCCCTTTGAATTTGAATCTATACATTCTTGAATCATCCGGTGAGTGAGCAGATTTGTATTTAATATGAAATGTTTTATATTATGTTGTTTGAGTTGTTAGGTTTGTTTTGGGTTTCGATCGATTTTTCTGGCCAATGCTATCGATAGAAATTCTAAAACACTTGAATAGATCAAACAGACACAATATTGTTTTCAGAATTTGGTAAATGAAATTTTGTGATGACCCGCCTTTCTATCCCCAAAAAGAGGTATCATCTTGAAGAAAGAATGGGGTAGAAAAGAGAAAGATAAAGAAGGAAGAAGAAACAACATCAGAATTTCAACAGGGGAACGGATAAATTATATCAATCACATAAATGTTAAATAATATACAACATCAATCAGAGTTTCACAGATAATACATCACATAATAGACAGTTATAAACACCTGTCTAGTTATACAATTCAATATAACTCAGAGAAAATAACACAGAGAAACCAACACAGTGATACACTATATATATCTACAACGCCGAAGCCTTCTGCTCCATTGCTCCTCCAGAATTTGTCAAAGCTAACCTGAATCCCTTGGCTACACATAAAAATTTGAGTACCCGAGAGTTTAGGAAAAACAGAAATAAACTCCGGGTCAGACATGGGTCTGGTGTGAGTAACAGGTTAAAGTTGCTTAATTTTGCAAAAAACATTTGAAAATAAAGGTGTCACGTAAGACTTCCCACACATAAACACGGGTAAGTTTTTACCTTATGCTAACCAAATCATTTTATAGGAAATTCAGTGATATCATAATAATGTCTAGGGTTTTCAAGTAAATAGAAAATAGCCGAAATTGTTACATTTATTAAATTCCAGCTACTAGCCACAAAAGTGGGTAATACAAATAAAAACCGTAGGGTCTCGTGGGGAAAATGGGTTTCCATCAATGGCAGGGCTACTGGGGTACCGCCCGTCACAGTACGTGGCCTAGATCACCGTATCGAGGATCCACCCTAAATCCCCTACAACACAAGGGCGGAACCATTCCTTACTGAACAGTCCCGAACAAGGTAACCCCGGCAGTTGGAGCTCAAAACTGCCCACAGAGCCGATATAAAAAGTGACATCTAGACAGGGGAAAATCTCGTCCTGCTTGGGTATGACCCACCTAGCCTTGCTGCACATCCCATGTTTTAGCCATTCCCGATTGATGAGGCTTGAGGCTACGATTACCTTTATAGAACATATCTCTTAGAATGCTCATCGCCCACCTGACGATGTTCTGAAAGCATTCAATCCATACAAGTTCGTTCCGGGTTCGAACGAAACCGAAGGCATTATCTCGTTACACTCATTTTGGAATCACCCTCAGAGTTAACGACGATAACCCTTGCACTCTGAATCTTCACTTGAGAATTCACGACCTAACGTTAAATTTGGATCAGTATGGTTTTTGGATGTCCAAATATGGAAACCCGATCCCGGTCTCATCGAAATCCAAAACACCATCTTTTAAGATAAAGTTGTTTTAAAGTTTCAAACAATTCAATTCAATTATCTATATACTCACAGATAGATAATTCACAATATCATAATAGGTAATCAACATTATCATCATAAATAGATAACTATATTATCATCACAAACAGATAATCCATATTATCATCACATTTTAATCAAAGCATATACATCACACAACATCACTTATCTCATATCTGAGATCTCAAACCATTCAAGGTAAACAATATCATTCATCCATAAACAAGCAATCACATCAGCTATGGTTAATTTAAAATGAATTAAATTAATTATTTCATCTCTAATTAATTTAAAGTAAATTAAATTAATTATTTCATCATTGAAAATCTTGCTTATATAACTATTAATCAATTACCAATTAATTAATAAATCATTCACTAATTATTCATTTCGATTAATCACCCTTTGTTAATTAACTTTTATTTGTATTTAAGTAATTATCCTTTAATTAATTTCACAAATTAATTATCCTTAACCAAACACAGTAATTAACCTTTAATTACTTCATAAATTAATTAACTATAATTAATTACATTAATCTTTAATTACACTAATTAATTACTCTTTAATCACTTATTATTGATTAATTAATCTTAATTGATCAACCCTTAATTACATCATTAATTATATTTATTAATGATTTCTAATTACATTTTAATTAATTATCCTATTTAAATCAATTACTTTAAGTAATTAATGTTCAATTAAACCACATTTATTAATCACCCTTGATTAATACCATTCAGTAATTAACTACCCTTAATTACTCCATCAAATAAATTAATTACACCTTAATTAATTTTCTTTAAATTAATCCCTTGATTAATGATACAAAGTAATTATACTCAAATTACTTTCATTATTAAATCATCCTCAATTAATTACATCCAGTAATCATCATTAATTACTTCCCTAGGTAATTATACTTATCATATCATCAAATGGTTATTTAAATTAATTAAAATTAATTAATTAACTTAAAAATTCATATTAAACTTAATTAATTACAATGAGTAATTAATTCCTTAATTTACTTCCATTAAGTAATTATACTTAAACAATTCATAATTTTTTCTTAAATTAATTAATCTAATTAATTATTAAAATTAATCACATTAATTCATTATTAAATAATTCTATTTAATTACCCTCATCAACTATTAACAATTCTTCAATTACTTTGCTAAAGTAGTTAACTAAGATTCCTTATTATTAATTACAAATTAATTTTATCTTTAATGACTCATTAATTAATCCTTAATTATTTAATTAACTAAGTGTTAATTGTAACATAATTAATCCTTAATTATTTAATTAATTAATTACTAATTATTAATGAAAAATTTAAATCTTATTTAATTAATGATCCTTAATTATCGATTTATTTATCCTAAATTAATTGTTTTGAACCTTAATTAATTAACTTAAACTCTTAATTTCTAAGTTAATTAATCCAAAACATTAATTAATTGAATTAGTTAATCATTCATTTTTATTATTCTATTAATTTAATGAATTACAAATCATTAAATTCTAATTAATTTAATGAATTACAAATCATTAAATTCTAATTAATTTTTTTAAGATAAAACTTTATTCATATTTATGATTTAATTATCATTAATAAAGTATTTAAAAACAATTTACTTTTAAATTTACTTTAAATTTCATTTCAAATTTAGGATTTAAAATGAATACCAATTTAACTTTAAGATTTAAAAACAAATTTTAAAACCTTTAAAATCACATGTTAAAGAAGTATTTATCTTATAAAAGAAATTTTAAAAGAATTTTTAAAACCAAATTCATCTTAAATTCAAATCATATTTAAAATATGCTTTAACCATGCAAAGTTGTTTAAAACAATTTAAACTTAAAAACTTTCTTTTATTTCAAAAGTAAGATTCAAATTTAGATTTGAATCAGATTTAAACCTTCGATTTAAAACCTCACTTACATTTTAAACCTTTATTAAAAATTCAAATCATTTAAACACTTAAGATTGTTAAACAATTTAAATTTTAAAAACTTTATTTTATTTCAAACTAAGATTCAAATTTACTTGAATCAGATTAAACTTGGATCTAAACTTTTTTTATCTTTGCATTTTATTTAAACTTAGCTTTTAAATTCTGTTTTAAAATTTTAAAAACAGGATAACTGGTTTCTTGTAAAACCTGTAGCAAATATTTAACCCGAGGCAACAGCTATTTGCTTCGAGTTCAATACCCTACTTTCCCGGGCAGAGCACCTAGCTACTTCGAGTCAACATACCCATCAACTCGAAAACAACAAAAACAACTTCACCAGAAATGCCATGCACCATGCACGGTGATGCTAGTCTTTCCTGGCCGCAGCCGATGATCTTCCACATCGGCCCATACTCTAATATCACTCCACGATCATCAGATCGTGCTCCGATTCTCGAAAACGAATTTGAGAACCAAAACCAAACCTGGAAACACAAACAGGATCACCACCCCAAACTTGGAACATCGCCTCGCTTGCAAAACTCCGACCACCAGATGTTCTGCCACTCCGGCCATGCCTGCTTCAACATGCAAGCTAACATCACCCGAAGCCTCGAAACACTCGATCCACTATACAAGCCATGGTGATCGATCAATTAAATACAACAAAAACTAGGGTTACTGCCTTCCTCGATCAACCACCACCACCACGTTGACCTGCTCCACTATCAGGCATTTTTCTACTATTCTCCGGTCACTCCTCCACCTCCTGGAAGAGACCCGACCTCCACCTTCATGTAAATCACCAGAAAATCACAAATTCCCATTTCCAGTTCATACCAAAACTGCTCTTCTATCCTTTTGCTAAAATTATGATTTTCTTCTTAAAAATCATGTTATAAGTTAAGGATTCAACTTATGATCCTGAATTTATAAATTAGAATGTTTGGTTTTTCTCCTATTCGAGTTTGCTCTGCTGTTTTGATTTTCCAGAGCAATACAAAATTATTTTACTTAAATAAAATTTAAACTCTAATCTAGAATGAAATAAACAATTTTTGTTTGTATTTGAAGTCCTAAAAGTTATCAGATCAAGGAATAATAATTTTTGAATCAAAACTCAAGCTTGAAAACTAAAAACAGTATAGTCACAGGAACTGCAACATGTACACAGCCATTTATCCATATATACACAGAAGAATACATATATACAAAGCAAACTTATTTTAGATTTTAACCATGCAACCAGATACATATACTTAAGTTTTTAAAATAATGTTACTCACAGTATTGAGAAGATGACAGAGCACCCCTTGTCTTTGAAAACAACTTTGAACTTTTAAAAATGTAAAATGTTTTGCTTTGATCTCCCTTAAATCATCTTGCCTTTGTTTTGATGAAGTTGTTTAAGTTTGTAGAAAAAAGGAAAAACTTACTTATTTTCTGGTTTGCTTATTTTGATGAATGAACTGAAATGAGAAGTATTATATATAGAAAAGAGTTTTATAGGGTTTGCATTAGCTAGTACACACATTTTCTGTTTATTCAAAGATTTTTTCTTTATCTTATCAGGCAAGATTTTGTTGTGGAGGCTGAATTGATTTTTAAACATCTCGAGTTGACCAAATGTTATGCTGAGATGAAAGCATTTAATGCTAATGTCTTTTATGTTTCATACTTATCCTATTTTTGTATATGTAGATATTTCTTTTATACTTTGTTTATTTTTGCCTTGCATACTACTCTACAGGCAACATACATATTACATTGCCTGGTTTGTTTTTTTATTTTTTTCTTTATGTACATAAATGAAGTTTTAGCCATTTGTATTGGTTTATTACTTAATTTATATTCATATACTTTTTATACTTAAATAATTTACAATTTTATCCTTCCTTTTAATTTAAACTTAAGATATCAAATACTTAATTTACTTATTATCTATTTTTGAAAGACTTCATTAAAAAATTTCAAATCATGGCTTTCTTTCAAAATACACACATATATATAAATAAATTTGAAATAATAATTTCTATTAATATTTAAATCCATTTGTAAGACATTACATATTAATATTGTTTAAATATAACTCATTATTAAATTAAAATAATTTATAAAAGAAATTATCTCTTTATTAATAAATCACTTATTTTATCAAGTTATATTTAAAAAGAACAAAACAACCTTTTTGTTTAAATTTAAACTTAAGCTAGAATCATTTTAAACAATTAAACTTATATCTTGAGTATTTTAAAGCCATATGGTTATTTATTTAATAGCTTAATATCAAATTCCCAAATTACCAAAAAATATTAGAATTAGAAAACATGCCTTTATTTATTAGATTTAAAACAAAGCTTATCTATTAAAAATATATACATTATAAATGGAAAACAATTTAATTAGCTTTTAAAAGATAAAACCACCTATTTAAATATTTATTTAAGAAGGTTACTAAATCAATTCAAATTTATTATTAACAATATTATCAAATCTATTTAATTTTAACACATATTATTAAATTGATATTGCCAAAATTTCCAGGATATCACAAATTTTTTAGGTGTGATTATATTTTATATATAAATAAGGTATGATTTTCTGAAATTAGATAGTAAAACGAATAAGTTGTTAGAAATGATAATACTAGATTATCGTTTGTTATTTTGTTAACATTTCTAAACCATTAATTATTGTTGTATGCCATAGGGAGATAAATTTTTGTAAACATGGGTTATAAATTTGATTTGAAGTGAAATGAATTTAAATTAAAGATTTGAGCATTAAATTTCTAGTGCCTTTCAAATTTGGGTTTCAAAGTATTGAAAATATATATTATTCGGATGTATTTTGAATGAATTTTTTTTAGAGAATTTTAAATCAGTACTCTTCTCTTTTGTCGTTGGAAAATAATTTCGGTGATGACTGCAGCATCATCAACATTCATTTTCGAGTCTCAAAGTGAAGAGACCACTTGGTAGATTTGCTACACTTTTGTTTTGAGGAAAATGAAATTATTTTAAATTTCTTGTGTATAATTCGATTTATAAAATATAGATGTATATATTTATTTCAAAATAGTTGAAGTGAAACCGAAAATTTGTATCTTAAGTTTTATATTAAGAAGTGATTTCAATTATTGAAATAAAGTGAAATTTTAAATAAGTGGAGTATCTAAAATGATAAATGGAATTAAACCAACTTGAAATAGTTGAATTTGAATAAAACTTATTTGTATAATACTCAATTGCACTATTAACATATACAACTTACTGAATATTTAAAAGATAAATGTTAGGGTGAATATGTAACTGAAGCAATCAAATGTCCAAATTGAAATTTGTTAAAGGTAATTTATTAAAATTTGATTGCAATAATAAACTTTATATACCTAATTTATGTTATAAGTAACGTTAATCGGAAATTTTTTGTATAATACATAGAGAATGCTATTTAAGTAAATAGATATGGACTTAAGAATAGTTGAATTTGAATTGTATATAGGAATAATTTAACCAAAGATATATGGATAAAATAAATGAGTTAAATACAATAAATTTGTTTTGAAAGAAAATTTCGTAACAAATGTTAATAAATTGAAATCAAATCAACTGCATGAAATTACATTTAATTGAAATCAACCAAATATATATACAATGAATATTTATTGATTGAATAAATTGGATTGAAATCAAATTAATTTAATATTAATCAATTTAGAAATAAAAGGAAATTTATATAGTTTTAAATTAATTATTGTATTTTATATTTCAGTCTACCTTTTCTTCTGGTTGTTTCTATTCCCTCTCTCATTCTTTTTCGGTGACGAAAAGTTTTGAGTGGGGGCGAGTGTAAAGATCCGGAAATTTTAGTGGTTTAAATAAAGAAATAACTGAATTTTTGTGAAGTTTAAAACTACAAAAAATTTGTTGAAAAATATAGAAGTTTGTTCTGTTGTGTAATTTTCAATTTCAATTCAAAATCGTTAATATGATGAAAATAAACTATTTTTGAAATCTGAATATTTTTATATAACAATAATGTAAAATAATTTGCTGAGTGAGACGTCATATTCATCAAATTTGGACTGCTATAGCCCATTTATCTTATTTTCAACAAATAACAGTTGTTTGGCAGCGAATATCGACTTTTGATAGGATGATTGTATCACTGATATCTATGTACCATTCTGATCGTCTCATCGTGCTGATCTCTGTAGCATATTCATTTGTGTGTTTCGGTGCCTGATACGCGATGAAACACGTGAAATGGTTAACCATAACGGTATGTCTTGTTGATTCTTTCTGACCATCCATTTTCCGTCATTAAAACCCAATGGTCACTAGATATTAGTAATTGCTAGAATCAAACTATAGACCTTTACTATTCCCACTTGTTTAATATTTTATCTGGTTCATTTCTATTCCATCTTCTCTCCTTTCATTTCATTCGTCCTATGCTTTCATATAGCAGAGAAAAATTTACCATCCCTATTTAATGATTCGTCTTTGAAAATCTGTACGTTATTCTCCTGATTGGATTTCTTTCTACTTCTAGAGAAAATTATATAACTAAGTATATATTTATTCGTTGTAGCTTCCACAATTTTTCCATGCTCGAAGAAAACACGTTTTCTCCTATATTTGGCTCGATGCAAGCTATAGCTTCGTCTCCTTCTCACATACCTGCCACCCGAAGTCATGGCCTACATCAACTGCCATCCCGTCACCTGCCGTGCTCCCTCTCTCCACCACCTGGGCTTAGCCGCAACCGACTACCCCCTTCACCTGACAATCGCTTCCAACCTCCTTCCTATGAACCCGATAACCCCCTTGGCCATATTTTTCAACCTACACATCTTTATTCGATTCACAACCATATTCCCATCGCCTATGATGTACTCATGTGACAACCCCTCTCACTGTAGTTCGCCTCGTTTCAACCAAATGCAGCCCCACCGCGAATAACATACCATAGCCCGTACCTCCCACCACCTTAAGTATATCATCCGCCTTCCCGCACTTGACCACCTCCTCCACTCGAACCTCCTGTCGACCTGACATTGCCGAGAGCGCAATCGCTTCGAGTCACCTTAGCCTGCCTCAGCTCATACCAATAGCCGCACATCCTAGACTCTGGCCTTCCCTCCATCACTCCGTTAGCCTTTAATGCGCCAGATCCCACTAAGCAGCTACGTTGAACCATTAGTAGCCCTTCCACTAGATTGCCTACCTATGGCTTGTCATGCTAACATATCTGAGCTTAGTTCACATTGCCGACAACCTTATGCCTCGCACCTCCCACCAAAACCAAATACCATAGCAGCCGACCCCTGAAGCAACCCCACTGCTTTGCTCTTCGTGCCGAAATCCTCTATTTATCAATATATATATACATATATATTATAGAATCTATGCTTTTGTTATATGTGTATACATATATATATAAATATATATATTTATCTAATCAGTTAATATATATAGCGTGCATAGGTGGTGGGTTGCGTGTATAAGTTTATAAGTACACTATAATAAAGTAGGATATACTGATTTTATAATAAATATTGATTTGAAAATATGATGTGTACGTAAGTTATATATTAGTTTATATATTTTTTACATATATAAGCATACGTCGAGTTGGTTTTCGAATATATTATAGGGGTTTTATTTTAAATTTTAATATGGGTTTAGGTAGTAATGATTTGAAATATATATATATATATATTATTTTACATGTTTTTAAATTAAATATTGGTTTGAAAATATATAAAGATTTTTTTATCTTAAATATATGTTTGAAATTGAATGTCGATTTCATAGAAACATATATATAAATATATACGTATATATATAATATGTTATTTTAATTTTTTGAAACGAGTATATAATATAATATATGGTTTGTTTCAGTCTATCTCAAGGTGGTTTTGATTTGTTCTCATCGATTCCAAGCCACCAACATTGCTCGTTGAATTTGTGTTCATCGTGCCATGTTTTGGAATTTGTGTTTAGATTCGTTGCATCTTGTGCCTGTTATTTCTCTAGCTTCGAAAGGTGAGAAATCACTCACAATTAAAATTGTTATATTTAGTAAATTTAATTCACATGAAATGACTATTGAAATATGCTATTAAATTTGAATTGTAAGTTATTTCATTGTTAAGTATGATATGCCATTATCTGTAATTGTTCACCTATGATATATGACACCATATCCTATTGTATATAAATTATATTTAATTTGTTACTTATGATAATTGCTTGTTGTTGATATGTTATACTATTATCATACTTGTTCTCACTCTGCAAGTTTCCTGTTAGTTTAGAAACTCCATATGGGTTGAAATGATACATACCCGAATGATTTTATAAATTAAGGGAAAATCGTTATGGGTTGAAATGATAAACCCAAGCGATTTTATTTAATTTGAATTTTGGGATTGCGGGTTGAAATGATATACACCCGTAATATTAAATTATTATGGATTGAAATGATAAATATCCATATCACTTGACGATAGGATAGAAAATTCGATACGGACACCGTGGTTCTATTTTGAAGGAAATCATTTCCAAGGTTTTGAAAGCAAAATTACGGGTTTTAATAAATATTGAATTTTTTTAAAATTTAATCTATAAATTTAATTTTTTTATATATGTGAAAATATTATATTTTAAAATTATACGTTTTGAAATTTTAAATTTATAATTTAGTTTTGAAAGTATAATTTTTAAGATTTTAGTTATAATTTTATTTTTTAAAAAATATATAAAATAAGATTTAAAATAGATTTTTTATTTAATAATAAGATTGAATTTAATAAAATTTAATTTAACTAATATATATATGATATGTTAAGTTATTTATTTAAAATTTGTATTAATATTTTAAAGTTAGATTTTGTAATAACTTTAATAAAGAAGGTTTGAATGGTAGATTTAATTGATTTGAGATTTAAATTGTTAAGAATTGAATTTAAATAAATATTGATTTGGAATTATTGATTTTGAGAATTTAAAGATATGAAATTTATAACTTGGTAACTTGATTTTGACAAAAGCAATTAAATGGATACCTTCAAATTTAAATAAATTGAAATTGAATATTTATTTTGATTTAAAGGGTGTAATTGGAGATTTTATTTAATTGCTATTAAAATGATTAAGTGAATAATTTCCAATTTGAATAAAATTTAAAGATAAATGTTGAAATATAAATGAAACTTATATTGAAATTGTTTGAATATTTAAACTTTGAATCTTATCGGAATTGAAATGATAGTTCAAACCTGGATTTGAAATCGATAAAACAAATTGAAATGGTTTATTGAGAATTTGAATTGAACCTTTAACCTTTTAAATTGAAAGTGCTGAACAGGGATTGATTTAAATTGAATTTTGGAATTTAAGTTGATTTGAATCAATTTGTGGAATTGGATGAAACAATTCTAATTGGGAAACTATTTCAATATGATCCCTTTAAATAAATATAAACTATTTTAATATATAAATTATTTTAATATATAAACTATTTTATTTTATAACTATTTTAATATATATATACTATTTTCAATATCTAAACTGGTTAAGTCGGAAGTGTTATGATTTCAAAAGTGTTATGATCTCAAAAGTGTTATAATCTCAAAAGTGTTATGATTTCTAAAGTGTTAAAATTATGAAAGTGCTACAATTCTTGAAATGAACATTATTTAAAGTGAAATAATGATGTCGAATTGATATGGTTTTGAAATGAATATGATATTTTGATATGAGGTATGAACTATTTGAAATGAAATGACCACGGTGTGAAATAAGCGTTTGGTTGTAAAAGAGACCGGGATCAGATATTGTCATACTATCTGCCAATACCGAAAACCACTTTAACAACTGTGTACGTGGTGGAGATTCCAGAACGAAGTAGGATGGCTTGGAGACGATTCTATATGAGGTATTAATGATGCCCTGACTCCCGCGGGTCAGCTTGATTTGGCTAAAATAGGAGCCGGGTTGGGCCTAGTGAGTTCATTCCTCTGATCGGGCACATTTCTTCGATACCCTTTTATTACTTTGTGATTTGATTGGGTGCACCTTTGATTTGGGAGTGTGTCTCGAGGTAGGCGTTAATAGATGCTATGCGTTACCACCAGTCCGGATCTGTAAACGGTATATCTACCCTGGGCATTACCTCATGTGCCTTGTCGCATGCCTTATCGTGCCTTCTACAATTTTGTTTTGTGCCGTACCTATGGGGTGTCTTCTAGGTAAACCACCAATTTGGTGGAGCGTACGACATTGTATAGACTACAAGAATATATAAAATGTGTTAAGGGGGTATGGGTAATTCCTTAATGCTATTTTAATACTTTACTGATAGACATATTATAATAGTGTATATTACTACATAGTAGATAGTTCCATGGATCCTTAGAGGATGGAAATCCCAAACATCCTTTAAGTTACTTGTATTTCAGTTGATTTTTCATTTGAGTTGAATTTACTGGTATAAGAATGTAAATCCTGACTCGAGTGTTTTATGTTTTTCTTTATGCTCGGGTCAGATTGAATGTCACAGCATCTGAGACTCACCTTTGGAGTTTGGAGGTTTGCTTGAAGATCTGTCTCTATCTATTCAGCTTTCCTGTTACTTCAGTTTATTCGAGTTATTTTGTTCTAACTTGTCATTCACATTTGTATTAGCAACTTTAGTGTGAAAAGCTGTATTTTACTTTAAACTTTGATGTTTATATAGTAGCTTCATGGACTACTATTTATCTATTCCACTGCTTATTTTTATATTACTCTGTGTCTGTGATTCTATGATTGATTTATTTATATGCTATGTTTTTCCAAATATAAACTAACAATATGTTGTTTTGAGCAATTCAAGTCCGATGTGTGCGGATGCGAATGGTTCGAAATAGCAGGTCATTACACGGAATCAGGCAAAACTTTGGTCGATGAACTCCCACCTAAATTACAAAAAATTGGAACACTCGGATACTTCATCTTATGAATGCACTCTATAGTTCTCCATGGGGACTGACATTTGTACTTAGAAAATAACATACTATCACATCTCCATATTTGTAATCCGCATAGTGTAGAAGCCGCTACTTTTTTATTCAGACTACAATAACTTCTTCATACTAATTCGAAATTCGATGAGACTTCAACCGATAAACACCCACCTAAATTACGAACAAAATGGAACACTCGGATATTTCATCTTGTGAACGCACACTATAGTTCTCCATAGGGACTGACATTTATACTTAGAAAATAACAGGCTACCACATCCCAATATTTGGACTCCGCCTATTGCAGAAGCTGCTATTTTTTTCTTCAAACTGTAATATTTTCTACATACTAACTCGAAATCAAACGAGACTTCGACAGATTAACTCCTACCTAAATTATGGACAATATGGAACACTCGAATACTTCATCTTGTGAACGCATACTGTAGTTCTCCATGGAGACTGATAGTTATACTTAGAAAATAATAGGCTACCACATCCCAGTTTGAACTTCGCCTAGTGCAGTAGCCACTAATTTTTTTCAGACTTCAATAACTTCTTCGTACTAACTCGAAATTAGGCGATACTTCGACCGATGAACACCCATCTAAATTACGGACATATAGTACACTTGGATACTGCATCTTGTGAACGCACACTATACTTCTCCATTAGACCAACAGTTAGAAAATAACATGCTGCCACATCCCCATATTTGAACTCCGCCTAGTGCAGAAATCACTACTTTTTCATTTATACTGCAATAACTTCTTCATACTAACTCGGAATCAGGCAACCGATTTACTCCCATCTAAATTACAGACAATATGGCACACTCGGATACTTCATCTTATGAACGCACACTGTTGTTCTCCAAGGGGAATGAAAGTTCACTTAGAAAATAACATGGTGTCACATCCCCATACTTGAACTTCGCCTAGTGCAAAAACCGCTAATTTTTATTCAGACTACAATATTTTCTTTATACTAACTTGGAATCTGGCGAGACTTTACCGATTAACTCCCACCTAAATTATGCGCAATATGGAAACTTCTTCTTGTGAACGCACACTGTAGTTGAAAGTTGTACTTACAAAGTAACAAGCTACCATATCCCAATATTTGAACTCCGCCAATCGCAGAAGCCGCTATTTTTTTATTCAAACTGCAATAACTTCTTCATACCAACTTGGAATTTGACAAAACTTCAACCAATGAACTCCCACCTAAATTACAGACAATATGGTCTAATCGGATACTACATCTTGTGAACGCACACTGTAGTTCTCGATGGTGACTAACAGTTGTAATTAGATATTAACAGGCTCTATACCCATATTTGAATACTATTTCTCTATGAGATGTAAAAGGATATATTTTTAATTTCAAAAGGACACCGAGTAAATATATTCAATGAATTCTCTTTATTAGTAGTAATGAAGTATATTTATATTAGAAATAGTTTTTGTTTAAAGTAAACCATAAGGATGTATGGTTTGAGTATATAAGCTTTCTTATAAAAAGGACTTTTTGAGAATTACTTTTGATATTGAAAATATTTTATAAATGAATTTGAAATTCATTTTGTATACATATAAGTAAATGATTTTGGATTTGAATACCAAATGACTGTGAGTAACAATTGTTTGAATTTAATATGGATTTACCGTAAGATTTTAGAAAACATGGGTATATGTTATGTGTAATATGAGTTTTAATTAGGTAAATAAAAAATTTGTTTGATTTTGACTCAAGATGTCGATCATTTAGTTTACCCACCATTTTTTTTATACTCATGTTAAGTTGTTGGATACTTGCTCAATTAAATTTGAATAAGTTAAATAAAAACTTAGCCTTGAAAATTGTATGAAATCTATTTATATTGCCATGTATAGTTGTATTGCTAGTTTAATTGGATGAATGGATGTTTGGATGAATTTGAGTGATTTTAAATCCCTATTTGATTTTAAAGATGCAAGTATATGGTTGTATTGCATAATTCACTCATGATATATTAATGCAAGTTTATTATATCCTAGTATTATTGTTTTGAATGGACGAATTGCCATGTTTGAAATCAAATGTTTGAATACATAATTACTTGACAATTAAATTGAATATACACGATGTTTATTTAGATATAACATCATTTTTATAAATAATGATGAGTTGGGTAGCTAAATGTTTTTAAGGACTAAAATATAACATTTAACAAGAATAGTACGAGATATTTATAACTAGACTGTTAGTTTCTATATTGGCAGATTGATTCAAGGATCATAACCCGAATTGTGACTACCTTGTCCCTTGTCATAATGTCCAAATGATCTAATTATTGAAGAAACTATAGAATTGTCCGGCTCATGCAACGAAGAGAAGTCTACCATCTTATGGAGATATGATAATGAAGTAGACAACATCAAGAGTAAGATTTATCAGTCTCCGGATACTTGAGGGGTATGACAACAAAGGGATCATGTGCAAGCCAGCCAAAATCAATTGGGAGTATATGGGTAAAAAAGACTGTAATGACTTACGAGGGTAGATGGTCTATGTAGACGGTAAAATCATTGTGTAGGATTACCAACTTAATATCATGTTGGGACAAAAAGGTGGGAAGACGATTTAACCTTCTCTTCAAAAGATGACTTAGCCTTCATATAAGCATAACCAAAAATACCGACATCCTAAAATGATTCTTTTAAAATGATATTTTTAATTGAAATGATATTTTGAATTTATACAACAAAATGCAATCCATATAAAATGTATAGATTGCGATATCCTAACTGATTAGAATTGCAATTGTGAGTAATAATGAATAAAGCCAAGACATGTTTGTTAGCACTAATTTATGAAAATAACCGTGAGTGGGATATTGCATGGTCCGAGCGATATCGATATGTTCGATTGATATGTCACGTGTTTATACCCAACACCATACTTGTATGTTATTATTCTATCAGATTATAGTCCTAGCTAGATTTTTAGCATCATTCGAGGTTTCTTATGCATTTGACAACCTTGAGTCATTCTGAGTTTGTTTCACAAGCCAATATTATGACTATATATGCTTTATGGGCAACAATATGAGTTGGAGCAGATGATGATGGCGAGTATTTACTCTTTTTGTTCATATATTAAAATTTCATTGTATTGGATGATGGAATGTAATTTTATGAGTTTTATATGTGATAAGATAGTGTATTAAGTTTTTAGACGTGATATAAAATTCATTATTTTTATTCACTTCAGTTATTAGTCCAATTTTTTTTATTTGTGCCTATAGTACTTTATTATTCGTTCTAGAACTCGTATACAGTGCCTTGTTTGGGGACGAGATACATATTATTTCAGATGTATTCAGGTATTAAAACGTATCCATGTTGACCTAAAGTGGTATATACGAGAGATCGCTCCTTCCATGCCTATTGATTCGAGCTATCGCATGGTAACTTCCTTTGAAACTGGAATTGAGGCATCGCAATGTTAACAGGAGGAATAACCGTTCGAATATGGAAAGACGATTAAATATATTAAACATAATAAGAGATTTCATCCGCTATTATAGTGAGAAACCTAGTCACCAGTTGCGATTTTGCAACATGCTTAAAAATGACATAGAAACGATGTGTAACGACCTGTATTTTTGGGTCTTCAAATTTGAATATTTAATTTGTTCAACTATTCAAATTTGAATTTGAATTATAATAAAATCTATATTCCAAATTCATACTTTATTTTTAAGGATGTATCTTTATTTAGTTTATAGGAATTTTTCATAATTTTTAATTTGAAAAATATTTAAGTTATCGTTTGATGTATTTTACGTTTAACGTTGGTACTTTTGAAACTTTACAGAATAAGTTAACTTGTCTATTTTATTGTTGTTTTATGATCGTATCACATTGTTTTGCATGATCATATTTTTATTTCTAACACTTAGATTTATGCACTTACAGTACCATTTCTTTCCCATACTTCTCCCATATCCTTCCTTACACTTGCACATGTTCTTATTAACATTTGAATACTTAGCTCTTAAGTGTTGTATCCTATACATTTAGTAATGTTGAATATTTATCAAATAATATTTTTATTGAGCAGGTAGTTTTCATTGGTAGTTTTAAAACAGATGGGTTTTCGGCGATTTTGACTGGTTTGAAATCGAGGTCGTTACAGATGGTATCAGAGCTTTGATTAGGTACTACGTAAAATTTGTCGAGGTTAGTGGATCAACCTAGGAATTTTAAAATGAAAATACCATAATTTGATAAAAGAAAATGGATAAGATAAGGCATAGTATGTTTGACCGGAGTTATGGGTAATGTAAGACCCGATATTTAATCACTTTAAATTTAGATATTTAAATATATTTTTAAATAATTGATTTATGTATATTGTAACATAAAATAAAAAAATTTAAATAATAATTAACGATGGTAAAAATAGTTTTCAAAATTTGTTTACAAAAATAATTAGTTCAAAGAAAAATAGAAAATGTGACCAAAAATTATTTTCCAATATTTTTGACTTTTTGATGTCTAAAAGTTATCAGAAAACATTGTGCACATTTGAGTCAATATATATACACATTTACAAATAAATTTGGATATATTTTGATATATAAATACATACTTAAGTTAATAAATTTTGATATGACATTTTATGTAAGTTTAATTAGGTTTACAAAAAAGTAAAATGGAATTTCCATAACATATGTCACATCATTAGCAAACAAAAAGTACATTAGCCATAAATGAATATTGGAACTAAAGAAAAGAATGGGGAACAAGATAGTTTTTGAATTTGGAGAGGGGGGAACAAGGGTTGTGATGTGGCATTCGTGTAATGGAGATTATGTAAGGTAAGGGTATTTTGGTAATTTGATTTTTGCGATTTATATAAAAGCAATTTCTAAATTTTCTTTCATTTTTATTCTTATTTCTAACTCTTTCAAAAATCTTACCTCCACCTTGCTTTAATTTTTTAAGAAGTTTTGATGGCTTCCATACTTTCTAAAAATCAAAAACCTTAGTTCATCCACTTTATAAAACTCCAAAACCTTGTTTAATCACCTTGCTTCCTTCCTACACCCCTCTCCTTCAAAAAACAAAGCTTCACCACCCTCTACATTTCATGGCCAAACCAAAAGGACCCTTGGCTGAGCCACCTTGTCCACTAAAAGCCACAAAAACTTGGTTTTTCCAAAAGCTAAGCAAAGATCTAGGCAACGGGCAAGCAATAGGAAAAGTTTGGTTCGTTTTGCAAATTTTTTTGAGTAAAAGCTCATCCTGTTGACAAAGATTAAGACTTTGTTAATGATCTATATTGATTGTTTATAGTTATATGTTTTCGGGTAATATGATATTGGTTTGGATAAATACGTGCATGTTTATATGTGATATGGAATTAGACAAACAAATCTAAGTTTAAATGTTAAAAATAATGGAAGGATACGACTTTTCCATTTGTTTGATATTACACCATGTAAATGTATAATATGATCTTGGGTGTATGTTATATATACTTAGAAAGTTAACACTTTGACTTGTTTAAGCGACATAGGATCCCTTGTTTAAAAATTTGGTTTTAGTAAAGAGATTTTCTAAAAAGCTTTTTTAAAGTTTTCAAAAATGTTACTTTTTACCTTTTAAAACTTTTACTAAGATTAGAACGGGGGTTTAAGTAAAAAAGTAAGTTTTTAAATCTATTTAGTTCATAAAAAGAAGATTTGAAATTACAGGTCGTATGGCAATAGTTATTATAAGTGGAGTTTGTCAAAACGAACTCATTTCGAAATATAAAAGTGTTTTCACTATGGAATATTTTTGGAAAATGTTTTCAAACATAATTTAAGTTTTAAAAAGTAATTATTTACCTATTTAATTATTAATATAATTAATGATCATTAATTAATTACTTAGGTAATTAGCACTTAATAATTAATTAACAAAGGTAATTAGTACTTAAGTGTTAATTGAGTAAGTTAGTTATAATTTGTTAACTAATTTAAAGGTTAATTATTATCTAATTTTTGATTGAGGATTAACTATTTTTTAATTATTTAATATTTATTTACTAATTAATTATAAAAGGGTTTAATTATTAATTAATATCTAATTAGGTTAAATTAAATCAATATTTAATTAAGACTCAATTAAGTTTTAAATTTATTATTTAATAAAGGTTTAATTTATTATTTAACTATTAATTATGATTTAATTATTTATTGGAAAATTCTATTCCGAACCGTATTTTCAATTAGTATTCCCCTTCAAAAAAATAAATTTTAATATCAAAAATACCCCTAGGAAGCGTTCTTCTCAATTCTTTATTTCTTACATAAGTTTTACCGTCTAAAACATAAAATCTCCAAAACCCTAACCTAATTTTCAAGTCATTGAAGAAAAATTTCGTTTTTAAACCACTAGATGATGAATTCTACAAAGGAGAATGATTTTTAGTCGAAATCATAGCAGGTAATTCTAAAAAAATTGAATTTTTTTTAATTTTTTGCAAATACAGCCCTAGGCTGTCGATTACTGGGATTGGTGATAATCCACACAGGGTCACTACTACGTTCATGGCATGACCGCACGAATATACTTCATGATTCTATACACAACCACATAGAACTTCAGCGTGGTATTGGCACTAACCCCGTAGTCATCCTATGTGGTTGTTCAGTTTTTTTTTTCATTTTTGCGTTTGATACTTATTATGTTGGTTGTTGTAGACGTTGAAGGCACGAGGAAGAGGCACGGTGAGGAACTGTTTCGCATCTTCCGTTGGTTTTTTTGCATATGGAATGTTATCGGTAATGGTTTTGGGTAATTTTGGAATAAACAAGGGGCTACTAATTAATTCTGTGGGTTTACAATATTTTTTAAATTTTGGGGCGCTGCTAAGTTATTTCGTGGGTTGGAATAGAATTTGACTTATTTATTAAAGTATTAATTATTATTTAATTATTTACTTAACGAATAATTATTACTTAATCATTTGTTTAAAAGTTAATTATAGTTTAATTAATAATTAAATGTTTAATTATTATTAAAAAAGAAGGTAAATATTATTTATTTATTTATTAAATAAGGTTTTAAATTTTAAAATCATTTATTTTTAAAATAATGTATTTGTTTTAAAGCAGTTTTCTTTTGCAAAAGTACTTCAACCCAAGGGAATTCTTCGTCGATTACCCTTAAGTAACTTCAAATGATTAAGAAACCAAATGACATATGATTAGAAGAACAAATCCCCGTCCGTTATTATTATAAATAGGACATTTACTTGTATGATTGTTGATTATTGTTGTCACTCCTTTTTTCATATCCGCTTGTTATGAAAATTCCTATGTTATAACTTAGAAAGTTTAACTGAAACTGAATAAACCATTGTAGTTGCTAAGCCTCTTCTGAATTTTTGAAATCATTCTTTTCTTTTAAAAAAGGTGTTTAAAGATTAGTTAAATAAAGATTGTTTTAAATAACGGCTTGTTTATTTAAAAAGGTGTTTTAAATATTGATTGTTTATCAAAGGAACTTTATTTATTTAGGTTTTATTTGAGAATTTTTTTTAAATTGGAAAGAGATTTTGAAATTTAGAAAGAAGTTGTGCAAATGATTGTTTGATATTTGATAAAGTGTTATCTATATGGTTTTGATATTTATAAAAGATTTTGTAAATAACCTTTAAAATTTATAAAGTGTTTTACAAAGAATTAGAAGTTAACTAAAGGAGATTTCATAGATGAAAGAGAATTATTACAAAGGATTTATTAAAGAAATTTACAAAAAATAAAGAATTTAAGATTTGGATTTCCATTTTTTGGTGGTATGGACATTTATTCCACACTTAACATCGAAGGAGTAGTGTTTGATCCTTTTAATATGGTTTTCAATAAGAAACCTTTCATAAATTTTTGTAAATATATATGTAAGTGAGATAAGTATATGAATGTTTTGATAAACATTTTGGAATGAGATTTAAAATCTATGAAATTGTTGTTTTTTATTAATTGATTGTTAAATAACCGACTATAAAATCTTGACCAGTTTGGATTCTGGAATTGTGATTGTATATGCGAGTTCCCCGGCGAGGACTCCAATACTTGTTGTATACTTCCAAAAGTACAAGGCATTAGTCAACTAAAAATTATCGTTGCTGGTTTGGAGAGACCGGGATCAGATTTGTTATCTGAAAACTACTTTGAACCAAATATGCATTTGCCTGGAAGACATCTTGAGGATGACTGAAGAGGATGCTCCTTGGAAAGCCTTTTGTTTCATTCAGACCGAGAATGCACTTGAAAGATGAATGCAAGCACTGCATTTCTTCCTAGAGGGTAGTGTTAGCATTCCAAGATGGATTGCTAAACGTTAAGTGCATAGCCTCTCAAACCTCACATCCTGAAAATGGTTGAAACAGGGTAGATGTTGTAGGGCTATATGGGTCACACCCATTAGGGTATGATCATCCCAAATTTTAGTATCGATATCTCTAAGTATGCTTTGGGACCCCTTTTTGGTTGTTGATCATAGTTAAGGGATGATCATATTCGGTATTGTCCAGTTAAGGGGTAAGCTAGTCCTGTGTTGGCAGAGGTGGAAGAGTTTTCGATCTCACTATATAATTAATCTAGCGGTGGACAGATTTTGAGAACATAGCCTCTTACCTTTCCATTTGATGGAAATCCATTCTCCAATAATTGCCTTTGGTTTTTTATTGTATACCTATTATCACTGTATGTACATGTATCACAGCTACTTGGTTATTAAATACTTTGAACTCACAGACATTGTTATAATATCACTGGATTTTTGTAACAAAAATGATTTGGTTACTGTAAGTTAAAAACCCGTCTATGTTTATGTGTAGAGTGGTCTTGCGAGATACCTTTAATTTCGAGACTTCTTTTCAATATAGAAATCCATATGTGTTTTGATCCGAGTTTTACACACCCTGGTTTACTAGAATGACCCTAGTAGAGCATATTTTCCAAATTTAGCCAGATCCTTTTGGAGGTTCAAGATATGAGCTGGATTCTCCAAGATGTAGCCAAGAATCTTATATTCTTCCATTGTCTTTGTCCTGTATTATAGTGGCTTTATTTATCAGCTTGTAAGTAGGGATTGTTATAACTATCCAGGTTGAAAATACAATAGTGTAATATGATGTTGTGTATAATAAACATGATTTTTTTGTAATTACTTGAGTGTATTATATGTTTCTCCTCACAATGTATGTTCTATCTTTTCTTTCTTTATCCCAGATAATCTGTCTTTCAAACCCTTAAATGATCAGCACTTGAATATCGTGGATGTTTTAAGTATCATCTTTAGATGTAAGAATGACAAATCATTACACGTGGTATCGGAGCTTAGGTTGAGCGAACACCTAGGCCTTGGTGGGGTAAACTCATTATAGATATGGTTAGTAATACCCGAGAATGAGTAACTCGATAGAGGTAGGATTAGTAATATCCTTGATTGAGCTTGAATGTAATATATATATATATATATATATATATATATTGAACTTGAATATATATGAGTGCGTATTTGTTAGTGCTATAAAAAATTTATATTGATGGGGTTTTATGTTGATTGGCTTATGAATCCTGCTCGACGCGTCTGATTAACATTGTCGATAAAGGTTCCTAAACACTTAAACAAGACAAACAGACATAGTATATTTTTAAAATTGGTAAATGGAATAATCTACGTAGAGTTATATTTCTTATATAAGGGAAATTTTCAAATGAAATTTGGTGTGGGTGTTGGTTGGAGGAATGAAGATGTTTATTTAATATCATTTATAAACAATACTTTTCTCAATATAAGTCCTGCCTAGAAGTGTATTTTAAGGATACCCTTTTTTAACCAAGTAGTTAGAAATGAGCACAAAAGATGATGAGGAGGGGGAATGGCAGTACTTCGATCACCGAGGGTTGATCCCCGGCTACTAGAAGTATAGGATTATAAGAAGTAGTAGCACCTGTCTGTTAACGTGTAAACTTTGTATCTTTGTGCAAAGATTTTTCTAATTCGAGTGGAAAGTCATTTAAGGGCACAGAATCCATTATTGAAGCCTAAGCCTGGCTTCGTTCTTGCGAGAAGATTTTCAAAGGAATGGATGTTTCAGATGAGTAGAAGTGATCCTTAGCATCTTGGTAATTACAAGACGGAGCGGCGACATGGTGGGATTCCGTGAGAGCCAGTGATCCGAAAGAAGACTTTTATTTGATCAAATTTAAGGAAGTGTTCCAAGATCAGTTCATGCCTTCAGTAGAGAGGACCCTCTTATATAGGAGTACAGAATTAAGTTAAATGAGTTATAACATTTTGGATTGGAACGCATTAATATAATCCTCCAGAAAAATGAGATGTTCGTGAAAGGGATGAAGGAGGAGTTTTAAGAGAAAAATGACTGCTCATCTAAAGGGATCTTTCATGGACCTTGTAGACATGGCTCTGCGTTATAAAGACCGTTAGAAGTCCCAGGTGGTAACGACAAACCAAAAAAATAAATTTCAACCCACAAAGGAAAAAGAAGTAGAAAGGAATATCAGTAGGAGGAGATCAAGAAAACAAGTTCCAAGATTATAATTGCAATGTTTGTAAGCAGAAGGGCTATATTTCGAAGTTCTATAAGAATTCCGGAGCACGGAATCATCAAATAGGGCATTATTTCTTCAATGGCCCAAAAGTTACCCTAATTTAACTGCCACCATGTTGGATATATGGCAGACCGTCTGCTAGTGCAAAAGGTCAGCATGCCAAGGTATACACTATTAAGGGTAAACCATCAACTTCAAAGGATGAGAAGGGGAATGGGGTTCTGGAAGGTACTTTATTCATGAATGGTATTTTAGTTCAGGTTCTGTTTGATACCAGAGGTTCCCATAGCTTTATTTCTAAAGAATTGGTTGATAGATTAGGACTTATCCGAAGATTTGTAGAAACCCCTGTTTGTGTGACCAACCCCGTAGAGGGTACGACTAATCTATGCTTGATATATGAAGATGTAGAAGCTCCATACCAAACCTACTGCTCCTCATATGACCCGTTCATCCTAGATTTTAAAGGTTTCGATGGTTTACTCGGTATGGATTTTCTAACAAAAATTGAAGCTATCCTAGATTGTGTTGGGAGGATTGTTTTTTTTAAAAACTAAATTAGGGTAGTTTATTAAGGTATTGTGTGATGAGCTAAATAGGTTAATGGGTAGTTTATTTTTTGCACTATATTTTCCTTGGGAAAATTTGGAATTTTTTTTGGCTGTTGGAGATTTTTCGGACGTCTTTTAAGTGGTTAAAAGCCTATCGCCACATCGTGAGATTGAGTTCAGTATAAACTTGACTTTTGGATGGAAATCTTTTAGGCAGCCGAAGTGTAAGATGGTTCTGAGGGAAAGAAGAGAATTAATGAGTCAAATAGAAAAATTGTTAAGTAAGGGTCTGATTAAGCCAAGTCACTCAGATTTGGAAGTAAGCATGGGTTTTCAGTACTAAGTCAAATAGTTCACCAAGGTTTTATGTAGACTGCGATGAATTGAATAAGTAGATGTATAAAAACAAATATCCCGTGCCTAGCATAGACAATATGTTTAAGCAACTAAAGGATACTAGGGTATTCTCGCATATGGATTTAGACACAGGATTTCTCCAACTAAGAATATCTGAATATGATACACCCTTGACAGTTTTTAGAGAACCAAATAGTTTCTTCGAGTGGTTGGTTATGCCTTATGGCCGAACAACACGTCCGCTCATTTTGTAGTCCTCATGGATCGAGTTTTTAGAGATATACTCAATAAATTTGTATTGGTGCTCATAGATGGTATCCTTATTTATTATGAAACCTAGGAGGATCATAAGCACCACTTACAGACCATATTGGAAATATCAAGAAAGCATTATTTATAGGCAAAATTTTCTAAGTTTCGTTTCTAGAAATCTAATGTAAGGCTCCTCAGACATGTAGCCTTGGAGGATAGTATAAGAGTGGCTTGCTCGAAGTCGTAATTAAATGAGTAGATTGTGTGTATTGTATTGTGTATGTATTATTTGCTATGGTTGCTTAAAGTATGACTTTTGTATTGGTTTAATAACATATAATATATGGCTTTTAGAGTCATTTTGAGTTAGCCCTTTGTTTGCTAATTTCAGAAAGAAATTCTTTTAAGAGGGAGAGAGTGGAACGATCCAGTATTAAATCACTTCAAATTTGGATACTCAAATATATTTTTAAATAACCGATTTATGGATTTTATAACATAAAATAAAATGATTTTAAATAATATTTAATGATGGTAAAATAATTTTCAAAATTTGTTTACAAAAATAATCAGTTCAAAGAAAAATAGAAAATGTGACCGAAAATTGTTCTTCAAATTTTCGACTTTTCAATGTCTGAATGTTGTCAAAATACATTATGCACACTTGAGTCTATATATACTCACATTTACAATAAATTTGGATATATTTTGATACATACATGCTTAAGCTTTAAATTTCGATATGATGTTTTATGAAAATTTAATTAGGTTTAAAAAGGTAAAATGGAAATTTTCACAACATGTCATGTCACTTGCAAACAAAAAGCACACTGCCATAAATGAACATTGGAACTAAAGAAAAGAAAGAGGGAACAAGGTAATTTTCAAAACTTGTAGAGGGGGAACAAGCGTTGTGATGTGGCATTTATGTAATGGAGGTAATGTAAGAAGCGTATTTTGGTAATTTGATTTTTGCAATTTATATAAAAGCAATTGCTAAATTTCATTTCATATATATTCTTATTTCTAACTCTTTCAAAAATCTTACCTCCATCTTGCTTAAGTTTTTCAAGAAGCCTTCATGGATTCCATAGTTTTTAAAATTAAAAGACCATAGTTTACACATTTTAAAACTCCAAAACCTTGTTTAATCACCTTACTTCCTTCCTACACCTCTGTCCTTCCAAAAACAAAGTTTCACCACCCTCTACATGTCATGGCCGAACCGTAAGGACCCCAGGTTGTGCCACCTTGTTCAAAAAAGGCCATAAAAACTTGGTTTTTCCAAAATCTAAGCAAAGATTTAGGCCGCGAGCAAGCTATAGGGAAATTTCGATTCGTTTCGTAAATTTTTAGTAAGTAAGAGCTCTCCCTTTTAACAAAGATTTAAGCTTTATTAATGATGTATATTGGCGGTTTATATTTTTGTGTTTTGGATGAATATGATGTTGGTTTGGATATATACATGTATGATTGTATGTGATGCAGAACTAGACAAAGAAATCTAAGTCTAAATGCTATAAATAATGAAAGGATACGACTCTGCCTTTGGTCTAATATTACACCATGTAAATGTATGATATGATCTTGGGTGTACATTGTTCATACTAATAAATTTAACACTCGGACTTGTTTAAGCGACATAGGCTCCCTCGTTTTAAAATTTGGTTTTAATTATGAGATTTAAAAAAAAGTTTTATAAAATTTTCAAAAACATTACTTTCACTTTTAAAAACTTTGTCTAAGGTTAGAAAGGGGGTTAAGGTAAAATGGTAAGTTTTTAAATCTATTTGATTCATAAAAACAAGATTCGAAATTGTGGATCGTATAGCGATAGTCGTTATAAGTGCAGTTTGTGAAAACGAACTTATTTCGAAATCTCAAAGTGTTTTCACTTAGGAATCTTTTTAGAAAATGTCTTAAAACATAATTTAAGTTTCAAAAATTAATTATTAATTTAATTATTTATTTAATTAATAATCGTTAATTAATTAATCAAGTAAGGTAATTGTTACTAATCATTAATTAATAAAGGTAATTGGTACTTAAGTGTTAATTGAGTAAGTTTGTTATAATTTGTTAACTAATTTAAAGGTTAATTATTTTTAATTTTTAATTATTAATTAATGATTAATTATTATTTAATTATTTATTTAATATTTATTTATTAATTAATTATAAAAGGGTTTAATTATTAATTAATATCTAATTAGGTTAAGTCAAATTAATATTTAAGTAAGACTTGATTAAGTTTAAATTTATTATTTAATAAAGGTTTAACTTATTATTTAATTATTAATTAAATATTAATTTATTATTTAATTATTTATTAAAGTATTAATTATTATTTAATTATTTATTTAAAGGATATTTATTGCTTAATTATTTGTTTAAATGTTAATTATAGTTTAATTAATAATTAAAGGTTTAATTATTGTTAAATAAGAAGTTAAATGTTATTTACTTATTTAATAAGGTTTTAAAATTTAAAATCATTTATTTTTAAAATATCAGATTTGATTTAAAGTAGTTTTCTTTTGCAAAAGTATTTCAACCTAAGAGAATTCTTTATCGATTACCCCTAAGTAACCCCTAATGATTAAGAAACCAAATGACAAACATTTAGTAGAAGAAATCCCCGTCAGTTATTATTATAACTGGGACATTTACTTGTATGATTGTTGATTATTGTTGTTGCTCCCTTTTTCATATCTGCTTGTTATGAAAAAAACCCCGTTATAACTTAGAAAATTTAAGTGAAACTGAATAAACCAATGCGGTCGCTAAGCCTCTTCTGAATTGGTGTAATCATTCTTTTTTTTCTTCTAAAAAGGTGTTTAAAGATTAATTAAATGGAGAATGTTTTAAATAATAACTTGTTTATTTAAAAAGGTATTTTAAATACTTGATTGTTTATCAATTGATTATTGTTAACCCGTCTTTTGGCAAGGCCATGGACAGGCGAATTTAACTAAATCGACTTATCGTTTGTCAAGGCTGTAATACTGTGGGTTCGAGTCAAATAGATGGATAGACGATCAGTCCTAGGTGGTTCGGTGTATATGGCTTGACCTAGGTGGTTCAGCAGGTGCTGCTCGGCCAAGGATAAAAGGTCATGCGTGGCTCGGCCTAGGTGGGTCGGCCGGGCCTGGTTCGGCTTTGGTGTGGATCGGCGTAGTGTTGTGGATCGCTTTGGATAATGTGGATCGGCGTGGTACTGTGGATCGGCCATGATGGTGTGGGTCGATATGCTTGAGACGTATCAATGTAGGGAGTGGTTTGGTGGTGGAGTATGGATATGGTTCGGTCAATGTGGGTCGGCGTAGGTCGGTCGACATGTGTGGGTTGACTACACTTGGTCAGTTGAAGTGGGTCGATGTTAGGTTCTAGGAACTTTGGCTCGGCCTTGGTGGATCAGTCATCTAGGATTGGTTGATTGGAATGGATTAGTGAGTTAAAGTGGGTCGGCATGGTTAAAGTGGCTCGGGGTTGACATAGAGTTATACTCATGTCGACATCAAAGGGGGTCGGCGTATATGTGCTTCGAATTCTAAAAACGAACTACTTCAACTCAATCATAGGGTTGCTTGGGGTCATCGCCTAGGAAAGCTCGAGTTGGAATATATACAACTTGGGGTCGACATCGACTAAGTATATGGGCTCGACTATGTCTGTGGTGGGCCCATATACTCAAGAAGCCCAGCAACTCGGGATTTGCCTATAAATACAGCAGGCGAGGCTTCAGAAAAGGGATCTCCATTTTGTTTCCCTTCTTCTTCCCCACTAAGGCTACTCTGCCATTACTGTTTCAAAATCTCTGGATTGTAATTGTAATCAAATTGCAGTATAATAAAAAGGAAAATTCTAGAGTGGACGTAGGCTGGAATCTGCCAAACCACTATAAATACTCTGTTATTATTGTTTTCTTTTTATTTTTTACAGTTCTTCATATTTATTCTCTCTACATACATTCTATCTGTGAATTATGACTGTGATTTGGTGCTTTTGTCTGGATTTGGGTGTAAGTGACCAATTTTGGCGCTAACAATTATGGTTTTATTTAAGAAGTTTTAGTTTAAATTGGAAAGAGATTTTGATATTTAGAAACCGGTTGTATAAATGATTTTTGGATATTTAATAAGGTGTTATATTAATGGTTTTGATACTTGTAAAAGAGTTTTTTAAATAACCCTAGAAATATATAAAGTGCTTTATATTATATTAGTAATTAGGTAAAGGAGATTTCATAAATGAAAGAGAATTATTAAAAGGATTTATTGAAGAAATTTATCTAAAGGTCGCACCCACTAAGGTATGATCATCTCAAGATCTAGCGTTGATATCTCTATGTATGCTTCGGGGCCTATTTTTGGTTCTTGATCATACTAAGGGTTGATCATTTCGGTACTACCAACTTTAGGGGTAGACCGGTCTTGTGTTGGCGTAGTTTGAAAGATTTTGATCTCATTTTACATTTTATATAAAGGTATATAAACTTTTGGAAGTAAGTCCTTACCTTTCCATTTGATGGAAATCCATTCTCCAATATGTGCCTACGGTTTTTTATGGTATACCTATTATTGTTGTCATGTACACATACCACGGTTATTTGGCTATTAAATAATTTAAATCCATAAACATTATTATAATATTACTGGATTTTTGTAATAAAAATGATTTGGTTACCATAAGGTAACAAACTATCCGTAATTATGTACGGTGTGGTCTTACAAGATACCTTTTATTTTGAAAAAAAATTTCAAATATAGAAATCCATATGTTTTGATTTGAGCTGAATGACCCAAGCGTTATTTCTCCAGAATTCTCGGGTCAACCCGAGTATATTTTCCAGATTTAGCTGAATCCTTTGTAGCTTTCAGGAGAATTGCTAGATTCTCCAAGATGTAGCCAAAAATCATATATTCTTCTGTTCTCTGTTTCATATATTATAGTGGCTTTATTTATCAACATTTATATGGATAGGTTGTTATAACTATCCAGGTTGATAATATAACAGTGTACTCTGATGCTATGTATAAAAAAGTGATTTTTTGTGACATTATATGTTTCTCATCATGACGTGAGATTATGTTCTATCTTTTTATTTCTTTACCCTAGATGACCTGTCTTTCAGACAATTAAATGATCGTCACATGAATATTGAGGATGTATTAAGTGTCATCTTTAGGGGTAAGAAAGATAGATCTCTATAGGTGATACTAGTTTTGGTGTGCTTAATTTCTGTTGACTGTTTTTTTTTGTTATATTTTTCCATCCATGGAATTTCGGGGAGGAAATTATTTTAAAAGGGGAAGAATGTAATGACCATTATTCTTAGGTCTTAGAATTTGAATATTTAATTGGTTTAAATATTCGAATTTGAATTTAAATTACAAAAAATCTTTATTTCAAATTTAGGCTAGATTTTTGAAGGCATATTTTTTATTTAATTTATAGGATTTTTCCATAATTTTTAATTTGAAAAATATTGAAGTTGTCGTTTGACTTATTTTACATCCAATGTTAGCACTTTTGAAACTGTATAGAATAAGTTATGTTGTTTATTTTATTATTGTTTTATGACCATCTCACATTTTTGTGTGCGATCGTATTTGCATTCTTATCATTTGTAGCTCGTAAGGGAACACGCTATTGTATAGCATCGTACCTTAAAAACTTTTTAGAAACACATTTTCTAACACTTAAATTTTTGCACGTACAACACTTTCTTTCCCTTGCTTCACCCTATCCTTCCTTACACTTGCACATGTTCTTATTGACTTTTGAACACTTAACTTTTAAATATTGTATCTTATATATTTAGCAACGTTGTATATTTACCAAATAATATTTTGTATTAAGTTGGTACTTTTCATTCATAGTTTCAGAATGGACGAGTTTTCGATGATTTTGAAATCTAGGTTGTTATAGGATGAAAGAGCCTACCGATTAATGGAAGTGAAGGGACAACTTTCATAAGGCTTCTTTTTAGACCAAATAGGCCAATTCACTCATAACAAAAGCTAGGGAGCGGTACTGGTATATTAAAGGGGATGGTATTCATGGACGGATGGGCGATGAGGCCGCCTGTAGGACAGTTACTTGGCAGATGCGACCGTTACCAATTGACAGATGATATACAGAAGAGCGGGAAGTTGCTCCATTTAAAGGATTGCACATTAAAGGAAAGGAAGGGAATCATGTACTTCATTACCTTTCCTTTCACTTGAAGTAGGTAGTCTCTCCTATATCTGATAGCTTTCATTGGCCACTACAAATTGCCATAGATCAAAATAACTTCCAGGCGTTGTACTTGGCAAATAGTTACATGCGAAGGGGACATTAAAGGAAGGCAAAGATAAGCTTGACGAAGGCAGCGATGATAAGGTGAATCTTGGTATTAGTAATGATATTCTCTGCGTTGATGGGAGAAAATAAGATGGGTGGGTGCTTGATCGAATGCATGTTTCCATATATGCTACAAAAAGAAGCATTCATTGATTATAAAGAGCAAGAGAGCAAGGTGGAATCCACTAGTGGTGGAGATGTGGAGTTAAAGGATATAGGTTCTGTTAGTTTGACGGTGTACAATGGAAAGGAGGTGAAACTGTTGGGCATGTCCTAGAAATTAAGAAGAACCTTGTTTTAGTTGGACAGTTGGGAGGAAAAGGATGCAACTTTAAGACTCGAGGTAGAGTCACAAGGGTTTGAAAGGGTAATAGGTGTTACATAAAAAACAGGGAAGCAACAATGTGTATAAATTGCTTGGGAGAGCGGTGAAGAATGAAGCAAATTCTCAATGTGATGTAGGAGAGGAAAATTTGTCTTAATAAAGATGGAGCCAGCAATAGAAAGACGTAAGGTTCACATGGAGACCTTTGTGGTACTACAAGCATTTATAATTCATTAATAATGTACATGTTTGATTGGCGGATACATATACTTTTGTGCATGGAGGTTGTATGGAGACATTTGTTACCATGTTAATATTGGAGATTGTTTGGAGAATGAGATTATAGGTGGAGTTGGTAGGCTTGTTTTGAAATATAGCATTAAGGTGGAGATTGCCAGACTATGATGACATAATATTTCCAAACCAAATTAGATTTTTGAGATATTGTGAGTTGATGTGAAATTATGACTTAAAAATATTGTTTTTAAAGATCTTATAGACTTAGAAGAGGGATTAAAGAATCTTAAGTGCACCTTTTATTGCATTAAAAAGGCAATGAATTATCTTTATGACAATGCTTTATTTTGGGAGATGGAACTAATCAATCAATTTCTTGATAAGTTGATAAAATAAGACATTTTATTAAGATTATCATATAAATGCATGTATAAGGTTCATTAAAAGTGCGTGGGAAAAAGGTTATATTTTTAGGTTTTTGGGGATTAAGATATCTTCTTAATTTTTAAGCTTTCTCTTGTAATCTTTGAAGAAATTGATAAAGGATTTGTTTGAAGGAATTACTTTATCTAATGTTTTTCCTTCACTTCTTATCTCTTTTAAAATCTAATTGTTCAGGGATCCTAGGAACAAGTCCAACATGGACATTTAAGCTGTTTATCGATATCTAATGGTTGATTATTTTCTTTCTAAGACCCTTTATGCATGAATTTTGTTTTGAGTATCTAATAATTTATATACTTTCATAAAATCCATGAACATGTTAATAACTTATATCAATTTCTTTAATTTTTATTTGACGAGAAAAGCGAAATTCAAACTCCTAACCTCTTAAAATAATATAAAGTGTGATTTCAAAGACATCTATACTATGCTATTAAAATTGAGTCCTAAATTCTCTTCTCTCCTTCATTCTCAACTTTATCTTTTAAGTTTTTTCTACTCGCCATTCACCATCCCTTCAATCCATTTCTCTTTAATGCCTTATCCTCTCCTTCAAATTACAAGCACAAGAACTCCTTCTTTACCATTACATATTATTCTTAATTCACCTAATCTTATTTCTTTTATAACTATAAATTAAATTTTATTCCCTTCAATTTTTCATGAATTAGATTTTCTCAATAAATTCTAATTTTATTTTTCTTGGAATTCCAAACTTAATTCAAAATTTCTTTTTCTAAAATTTTTAATGGTAGCTAATGTTAAAAAATATCATATTCAAGCTATCATTGCTTATTTCCATTCTATCTATAATAGAGCATGCAACGTAATTCAACTATTGTATATATAAACTAGTATGGATTTGTTTTGGTTAGAAAAAGTTTTATTGTATATATATTATAATGAAAATAAAACTCATTTAAATAATAATTAATAATTGTGAAATAGTTTTAAAAATTATTTTACCAAAATACATAGTTCGATGAAAAACAAAAAATGTGACCGGAATTCGTTTTTCGAATTTTCGACATTTCATCGGCTAAAAATTTTCAAAAATGCTGTAAACTTTAATGAAAATATATTCACATACTTCTACACACACACACAGATATATATATGTTAGAATATATATATATATATATATATATATATATATATAAAGTTGGAAAAAAATGATGTGATGTTTTAAGAAAAGTAAAAGTAATAATATATATATGTATATATATATATATATATATATATATATATATGTATGTAAAGATGCCTTTTGAAACATGAAGGGACATAAGCAATATTATCATTAAGTGGATATTGGAGCATAATACAAGAAATTAAGACAAGCTTGATGAGGTAGCATAAGGTGGTGGAGGGTAAAGGATAAGGGGAGTTTAGGTAATTTACTTTTTTTCTTGCTTATAAATAGCCCTTTCCTCCTTCAATTTTTATTCCTCTTCTTTTTATCATATCTTTCTCTTCGCCAAATCAAATGGTGAAATTCTCTTCCTATATAATGTAAAATTCCAGTGCCTACAACTTTTATTTACAACACTTTTCAAATTTTGAATATTTTTGGGTTAAAATTGCATTTCTTTCTACCTCATTTCCTGGCCCATATTATCAAAGTTGGATGTACCACTCCTTCTTTGACCATATCTCCCTCAAAACAAATCGAAATTGAGTGATACTTTTCTTAAAATTGTAGAGAAAATAATTTCCTAAAACTTTTCTTCTTACAACTTACCCAAATTCCGAGAATAACATGGCCAAACATCGAGGGGAAGATGACCCTTTTTCGAGTGATTTTTGTGTGGTTTTCCAAGCTTTACAAGATCTATAGCATTTCAAGTTTTCAAAGGCTTTTGCTGAGTAAACATTATTTAAAGTTTAAAGTTATTAGCTTGAAATATATAATGTATATTTATTATATGATGCATGTTGGCTTATGTTTGGTTGGTTATGTGTTGGACATTTTGATTATGGTTGATATAAGATTGTAAAAATGGACTTGAATTGAAGTCCACTTAATATGGTTTAAACTAGTGAACTTTGGTGTGATGTAGTATGTGAATATTAGATACGTTGCTTAAGTGGATTTTGTAATGATATTGTAAGTGTATTTGGATGTGATCATTGATGGTCCTAGTCTGCAAAGTTGTTATGTAAAATTCAATTTCCTTGGGAACTTTGTTATTTGTTTAAAACTTCTAAAAGTTAAAGTTTTTTTAAATTTATTTTGGTTTTTCGAATCTTTTACATGAGTAAAGTTTAAAAAAAAATTAAAGGAATAATTTTGGAGATTAGTAATTTAGAAACAAATTCTAAGTTACTACATCCATAGCAATATTCGCTATGGATGCGGTTTAAGGGATAATCAATATTTTTAAGTAAAGTGTTTTTTAACTTACCTTTTGAAACTATATTTTTCCAAGTTTTCAATTGGAGATAAAAGTTAATTAAAGTTTATTTAAGACAAGGATAATAATTAATTAATTAAATAAAGATAATTAAGAGTAACTAGTAAATAATTAGTACTTATGCAATAATTAAGTTAATTAAGATTAGTTTGATAAAAAAATTTAAACTAATTATTCTTAAGTAAGGAAAAAATTAATATTTAAATTTTTATTTAATCAATTTTAATTAGTTTAATTAATTATTATTAATTAAGTTAGTTATTTAATTATTATTTAATTAGAGTTAAATTATTTAATTAATTTTAAATTAATTAGGTTTAATTATTAGTGATTAATTAAGACTTAACTAAGATTAATTAAGGTTTAATTATGAACTAATTTTGATGTAATTTTAATTAAATCAAACTTAATTAATCTTTAATTTATGGTTAAGCTAAGATTAACTATTTAAACTTGTTTTATACTTTATCGCTTATGTTTTAAGTCATTTTTCTTTTATAAGTGAATTGATTTTAATCAAAGGATATCTTGTATGTGACAATAAGTAGCTCAAAAACAATGAATGAGTAAACTGTGTTGAATTAAATTTTGTGGACATCCACTAGCGGAATAAAACACTATTTTGCTATTGCGCAAATTATTTAACTGTTTGAACACCAAATGACAAAATAAATTCCCAATAGGTTGTAAGTTGATTGGACATTTATTTAGCAGGATAAATCACCGTCATACCATTATGTTGTTTGGACATGCATGTACCGGTTAGTTTATAATGACATGTTATTCCATGATTAGAATATGAATTGAATTTACATATTTGTTAGATTATGAAAATAAATTGTGAACTGACATAGAATTAAACTGAAATGAAATGGTAACTTAAATTAGTACCATTGAAATTGCTAAGCCTTTTTTTGAAATTATAAAGTATGGTTTGGAATTAATTTCAATTCTTTAAGCAATTTGGGGTTAGGGTTTATAAATGATTTTTCAAGTTTTATTATTATTTTATAAAGGCATTTATAATAATAATTTGTTTATAAAAATGGGTTTTATTATGTAAAGAGGATTATTTTAAGTGATTTGAAAGGATGGGTTGCAAAAGATATTTTGTAAAGGATTTTTCTTAAAGAAGATTTATCGAAGGAGTTTTAAACGGGGAAATGTTTTATAAATGATTTTAGAAGTTTATAAAGAGGTTTTGTAAATTGACCTATAGACTTATAAAGTGTTTTATAAATTGATTTTGGAAATTTACAAAGATATTTAAATGTAATGAGCTTTTAAAAGGGAACTTTTTATGAAGGATAAGTGGATCGGTTTATAATCAGTAATGTTTTAAAAAAAGAAATTTGAAAAGAAAGAAACTTTTTGTAGAGTTTGGTAAATATACTTATACAGTTGATATAAAAGTTTGTCTAAGTATAAAAGGGATGTAAGGGGTTTTGGAATAGTGTTATGTAAAAGATCTTATGATCAAGTTTTATAAAGTGATTTTATAATTATAGATTAATTAATAAAGGCCTGGAGGATACCATATGGAATTAAATCCATGTTTGAATGTTTGTCTATTTGATAGTTAGAACACCGACTATCAAAAGCTGGACCAAAATGTAACTTTGGAAATATCTATGAGAAAATAGAAATTATATGGTAAAGTTACCATCGTGGTGCTATACTCTACGTACAAATTCTTTCCGTTCTTCCAGGATAAATGATAAGGAAATCCATCCACTAATGTTAGGAGTTAATCTCCACTCTTACCTTTGTTAGTCTATTTTCTAAAGAACCGGGGTTGAGTTTATCAAAAATTATCGAAAGTTATTTCGAAGAGAGCAGGATCAGATATGTTATTCGAAAACCACTTCGATCCAACTTAAGCGTTTTAACTTAAAGGCATCTTGAAGCATATGGATTCTAAGATAGAGCTTTGAAGTGCAAGAACTATTTTCAATTAATCCTAGATGGAATTCCCCAAAAGAATGTAATAGAAGTAGTGCCTGCGGTTTGGTTCAGTGCCAGAACAAACTGGAAGGGATGAATGCTAGCATTGCATTGATACCTGAAGGGCTGTGTAGCATTCCAATTGGGAATTGCTATATAAAGGTAATCGTAGCCTCAAGGTTTATCAACCAATAAATGGCAAAAATGGGCATGAAGCAAAGCTAAATGGGCATCTCCATCAGGGTATGGTCATCCAAAATCTAGATCGGTTACTATTTACTCATGTATGCTTCAGGCCCTAAAATGGGGTGATCATATTCGGTACTACTAGTCTAGTGGTAAGCTAGTCCTATGTAGCAGGGGTACAAGATGTTCTTGTCAGACCCTGGTTCATTTTATCAAGAGGTGTACCATCAGAAGGTAGTTCCTAACCTAGTCATAGTATGGAATCCAACCAATACGTGCATTTGCAGTTTAGATTGTATAACCTAGTAAGATGGATTTAATTAATGTAACACTTTCGGCTATAATTAATAAGTATTTGTACTCTAGACACTATTATAATGTCAATGGATTTTCTATATAAAATATTTTGGTTATCGTAAGGTAACAACGAGTCCGTGTTTGTGTGTAGCATGGTCTTATGAGATATCTTTGATTTTAAAGGAGTTATTTAAAACATAATAATTCAGTTGTTTGACTTTACTCATGCCAGAACCATGTCTGACTCGGAGTTTTATTTTCTTTTTCTAAAACTCTTAGGTGCTCAAATTTTTATGGGCAGCCCAGTAATTCAGGTTTTCCCAAGGATGCATTTTGGAGGAGCTTGGAGCAGGAGGCTTCATCAATAGTTTGTTATTATCTTGTATCCACTGTATTATATGTATCTTTTATTGTTAGGTAGGGACAAGTTGTTATAAATGTCCAATGGTAGGATTGTATCAGTATGAATCTGATGTATCATTTTTGAAATGACTTTGTAAAGTATTATGTTGATTAGTATATGTTATTCCATTGCGTTGTGAGATTCTATGATTATTTAGTTTCTTCTTATCCGTCCTATCTTTCTTTCTTTTTACCCCTTACGACCTGTCTTTCGGACACCTAAATGATAGGCATATGAATAATATGGATGTATTAAGTGTCATCTTTATGTGTAATATAGGCAGATCGTTACATTTGGTATCAAAGCGCGGTTAAGCGAGAAACTTGGCTCTGGTGGCGCAACTCATAAGAGATAAGGTAATGGAATTCCTTATGATGAGTTTGAGTATATATTTGTAAGAGCACCTATTTGTTAGTGATATAAAATGTTTTATATTGTGTTATTTGATCTGTTATGCAGCTTATAAATTTTGATTGACGGGCCTGATCAACGTTGTCAATAAGGATTCTTAAACACTTAAATATGATTAACGGGAACGATATTGTTTTGAAATTAGTTAAATGAAATAAGTTTGCCTAAAATATATTTCATATATAAAGAATGATTCTCAAAAATAGTATAATACAGTATTTTGAGGTATTGTTATTAGGAGATAAGATTCTATTATTATCATTTAGTGTTTATTTATCATGCTCGTCTAATATGAGCATTTACTATTGTTAATTTGTATTGTAGATTCCTATTTTAAGAATTGGGTTGGGTAAATAGAAACAGGCAAAACATTAATGCGAATACCTAGTGAATTAAGTTTCACAATTTGACTACAAGGTGTTCGATGTTAATATTAAATTAAAATTTGATCTAATAAAAAATGTTTATTGAAAAGTTAAAATATTTTGAATTAAATATTTGAAAAAATGGTTTTATAAAATTTGATCTTATAAACTGAATTTATAAGAAGTTGTCTTTTAATTGAAATGAATTTAAGTTGAATACTTAAGAACATGAAGTGCATGGCTTTTGGAAAATGCTTCAAGGTTTTAGAAGATAATAATGGTATTATTTTAAAGCAGTTTGTGTTCAAGAATAAAATTTTGGGGATGAAAATGTTAAGTAAGAAGTGTTTTCTTTAGACTGTTTTGGGAAAATGAGTCTTTATTGTTTTGTGATGATCGGGATAATCTTTTATGTGACGATCGGATGTTTTCCTAGGTTAACGTTGTGGGGTACTTAGTAAATTATTCTCTTTATTATTGTATAATTGAAACAAGTTCAACCAAATGAACCCAAAGCGAGTCGGTGATAATTATTTTGTTGGAAATATAAGAAGTATTTCTTAAAAAAATGGGATTTTGAAATAAAAGCAATACTCTTTACAACTAGTTCAAGTGGCTCAAAAATAACTTAAAATTGAAGAAGATATTTTTTACAAATGGTAAAAACATATCTTTACTACTACCCTTTTTAGTAAGGGAGTGTATGACACTATTTGGTAGTACCCAGTTCCTTAATATCATTTTGGAGTTACTCGGGCTTTATATATATTCTTTCAATTAAAATATAGAGTTCCATATCAAAAAGTTTTTGAAATAAAACTGGGTATTCGGATCTTGAGTTTTCTTAGGAAAATAAATGCAAAATGGAATAGTTGAGTAAAGTAATTGTATACACTCTTAGGATGTAGTGGAGTACAATATAAGTTGAATCTAAGTTTATTATTTATGAAATGTTTCCATAAATAGTTTGTGAGAATAGAATTAGTATTAGTGAGAACCAATTAAATAAGTGCATAAGTTGGACGTAGATCATCTCTCGTTTCCATATAGTTTGATCTAAGATTTGAGTACATGGCTTTTAGTTGTTTCACACCATTCTTGATAAGGATTTATTACTCAATTTTTGAGGGCGAGCACTTGATAAGAGTTTTTAGTATGGGACAAATTTTTTCTATTATAGTTACAGCTATGTAAGGAGAACATAGGTTCCAAATTAAGGAGCCTTATAAGAGTCTGCACTAGAAATTGGGTGAGCGATACTTTTCGAAAGTGAAGTTATGTGTTCGATTAGAGATCGAATCATAATTTTATATAAGAATGATCTATGTACATCATACGAGTTGTTGTATGATGTTAAGTGTTTTCTAGGATAGGTTGAGGTGTAATTTCGGGGACGAAATTCTTTTAAGGGAGAAGGAGTGTAATGACTTGGAATTTCACTACTTTGAATTGCGAATATTTAATTAATTTTAAATATTCAAATAATTGATATTGAAATGAAAATAAAACTCTTTTTAATGAGAGTGAAATAGTTTTCAAAATTATTTTACAAAAATATATAATTTGATGAAAAACAGAATATGCAACCAGAATTCTTTTTTCGAATTTTCGATTTTTCATCGGCTTAAAAGTTATCGAAAAAGTTGTAAACTCTAATGAAGATATATTCACGTACATTTACACATTTAATATACATACAATACAAAAAAATGATATGACATTTATGAAAAGCATATATATTCGTGTGTGTGTGTGTATTCATATACATACATACATATACATATAAAGATTCTTTTTGAAACATGAAGGGGCATAAATACTGTTTTCATTAAATGGATGTTGGAGCATAATACAAGAAGGGAGGACAAGCTTGGTGAGGTGGAATAAGGTGGTGGAGGGCAAAGGACAAGGGGTGTTTAGGTAATTAACATTTTTTTCTTGCTTCTAAATTACCGTTTCCTCCTTCAATTTTTCCTCCTCTTCTATCTATCTTATCTTCCTCTTCTTCGATTTAAATGGAGAATTTTTTTATTTTACCGTGTAAAATTCCAATAGCTACAACTTTTATTTGATCGACTAATTCAAATTTTGAATATTTTTGGGTCAAAATTGCATTTCTTTCTACCTCATTTTTGGACCCATGTTATTAAGGCCGAAAATACCACTCCTTTTGACCATATCTCCCTAAAAAAAATCCAATTAGTGATTGTTTTTTTTAAATTGTAGATAAAATAATTTCTAAAACTTTTCTTTTCAGCACCTCTCTAAATTATGAGAGTAACATGGGAAGATGGCCCTTTATGACCCTTTTTCGAGGATTTTTGTATGGTTTTCTAAGCTTTACAAGTTCTAAACCATTTCAAGTTTTAAAAGTTTTTGCTGAGTAAACATTAATTTAAAGTTCAAAGCTATTTGCTTGAGATATGTTATGTATATTTACTATATGATGTATGTTGGCATATGTTTGGTTGGTTTTATATGGATATTTTGATTATGGTTGGCATGAGATGGTAAAAATGGACTTGATTGAAGTCCACTTAGTATGGTTAAATTCGTGAACTTGGATGTGTATTGTTTGCGCCAAAATTGGTCACAAACACCCAATTGCATAAGAAAGCACCAAATCACAGTCACAAAACACAGATAGAATGTATGTAGAGTGTAAAATATGAAGAACGCTCAGGAAATTCAAAAGGAAAGCAGTAGAAAGACAAGATTTATAGTGGTTCGGCGTACGTCCACTTTGAAGAGTTGTTTTTTTTATTGATGATTCTCTACAGATTTACAAGAGTACAATTGATTGTATCCGAATTACAATGGAGTTCAGCAGAGTAACGGCGTAGAAGAGCCAAAAGATCCCTTTTTTGAAGCTCGCGGACTGTTATTTATAGGTGTAGGCTGCAAATATCTTGCTCAGATCTTGGAAGACTCCTTCTCTCACGTGGATGGGCCCACGTGATCGATCCCCTATCATTATGGCTCGATCCATGATCGATACATACCAAATTCGTATCAATCCAAAATTTCTCATTTTGGTTTGGGATTGATCACGGACATTTTTCGGGTTGTTCGCAAGTTCTTGTGAATGTTTGGTGGCATTTAGACTAGTAGATCTCGAGTTATGATCGATGCAAACTTATATTTTCAAAGTATTTCGAACCGTATCGATACAATTTGTATCCCTTCCAATTCGCATCGGTCAGGTGACGTGGTGCTATACTTTAGGATCGATCCACTTTTCATGCCGAGTGACGAGTCTTCCACTTGAACATGTTCTCTTCGGATCGGTTCAGGCAGTGCTTTTTGTGTCGATGTCCCATGCTCTACATCATGTCATCGATATATAGTTACTTCGCATCGATATTATTGGTTTCGTTTCGTATCGATGTAGCCCGGCACTCTTCATATCGATCAACGAGTAGTTGATTTCATATCGATGTTTTTATGTGTTTTTTCGTATCGATCGTTGGTGGTAGATCGATACAAATTGTGTATAAGTGGAAGCGATACGAAGCATCTTCAGATGATGAATACGAAACAGAGCAGACGTGATGGATACGAAGTGGGCGCAGACATGATGGATACAAAATGGTGCTTGTGGGATGGATACAAACGAGATGTGAATTGACACGAAACCGATGTACACCTGATGGATACGAACCGATGTATTCCACGTGAGACTTGATCGATCCATAACTTGAGCATATGAACTCCGATCGACTTGAAATTTGGAATGTTGGCTTTTATAGCTTTGCTTGTCATACCATATCAATTGTAGCTTGATCCAAACTCAGGCAAAATTTGTCAGTATCCATAGTGAAACAGTGTATAACCAATCTTAGGGACGAACGATCCTTCGTTTCCAATCAATTTTTTGCTGACACGGCCTTACCAAAAGGGGGGATAACACTTGCCCCCCAAAACAAGCCTTGCAATAGGAAGGTGTGTTTTGTAGTTCGACAAACTGGATGTTCGTTTCCTGTTAATAACCTGTAAAGAGATTGATAATCTTACCTGACTGTGAATAGTTATCGTTAATGATCGTATGCCATTTGGGGCGGTATCTGACCATTTGGGGTTGAATGCCGTTCGAGGTGAGTTGTTACCATTTACGGTCGGGGTGCCGTTCGAGGAGAATTGTGACCGTTCTAAGCCTTTCGCGGAAAAATGTGACCGTTCGGGGTCGAGTGCCGTTCGCGGTGAATTTTGACCATTCGAGGTCGGATACCATTTACAACGAATTATGACCGCTCAAGGTCGGGTGCCATTCGCGGCAAGTTTTTTGTGCCCGTGGTGGGACTTAGCATCATTAATGTCAGATTTCACGTTCGAGTGAGCTTATGAATTGTTTGTTATAGCGGTTTATTGCCATCTCAGAGCATGCTTGAGGACCGTTCGCGATCCCGTGCATGTGTAAGTGACTTAGCCGCTATGGAATTTCAAATATCATATTTACATTCAAAATGAGTCTTACAACAAAAATGTCCAACCAAATCAAGTCCAGATGCAAAAAATAGAAAACAAAAGAAAAAGAGAGACATCAAAGTGCAAACACCTACACTGATGCGGTTGATAGTTATCTCAGAGCATGCCTATGGACCGTTCATGATCCTAAACATGTGTAAGCAACTAAATTGCACTAGTATAGAGATTGTGACTTATACATCATTAATTCATTCAGTTGATGACAAGCTGATGCCTCGATCCTGAGCCGTTCCTAGTTGATGCAGGTGGTGGTCGTCCTTGCTCCACCGTTACTGCTCGCCTTCTCACATACTGTAATAGCTTGGCATTTCAGATATGCCCCTCTATCTCATCCCTCAAGTGTCTGCAGTCATTGGTTCTATGGCCGCTTAGCTCATGGAATAAGTAGTACTTGTCTGATTTCCTCTCATTGTTGGTCGGATCCCTCCTTATTGGCCTCCGGTAGGGAACCTGGCCCCTAATGCCTTGGTAGATTTGTTCCAAAGTTTCGTTTAGCTCTGAATAAGAGGTTAATCTTGGCTCCTTTTATGGTTGCTTTGACTCGTCTCCACTATCCTCTGCTTTCCGTTTCCCTTTATCCTTGCCTGAATCATTTCTGGGAGGATCTCCACTTTTGACTACACAAACCTCAACTTCTCCTTCCCCTCTCTCAGTGTTTGCATCCTCATTTCGTAGAAACCTTTCTGCCTCATGGTAAAACTCTCCTAGATCCATGGCTAGATCCATTGTCAATGAGTTCTTGAATTCTGTACCATTAGCTTTGCTAGATACAGTTGCCATCAAATCCATGGATGGATCTGCTCGATCCACCGATGCTGCCGCTACATTGAATCTTGTGAGAAAACTCTTCAAAGATTCCCTGGTTCTTTGCTTTAGCGTTGTCAAACTCATCACATTCTTGGGCCTCGAAATGTGAACTCTGAACCACCTCATAAACTTCTCCATCAACTCGGTCCATGTTCTAACGGAGTCGCTCTCCTATTGCCTGAACCATAGTGCTACTATGTCTGTCAAATACAATGGGAAACACCGGACCATGACCTACTCCGATGCCATCAGTACCTCCATGTGTCTTAGATACCTCATCGGATGAACAGTAGGATCGGTCCTCCCATCGTACATCTCAAGTGTTGGCTGCTTGAATTCTGATGGATTCCTAGCCTGCCCGATCATTGGAGCAAAGCGACTCCTATTCAAATCCTCAAAGTCCCTATTCCCCAATCTGCCTCTTCATGGCTCGCCTAACCATCTCTATCAATCTATCGTTGTCGGCAAGCTGCAATCCTTGTTTGTTGCCTCCAATCTGCCCCTCGAGTTCACGAGGGATTCCTGGAATCTACTGTCCTAGACGAGCATCCATTCGTCTATCAATGCCGTGTTGGACAGTTCCGCCTAGTATCCTTCCTAGAATTGGATCGACAAACTCCGGAGGAGTGCCCCCTAGCCTAGAGGCTGCTCCTGACGGTCCTGCTCTATTCTGAATCTTGGTTGTTCCATGATCTTGATCCCTATCCCCAACACCCCTTGCAGTGGCATTCTCTTGATTCTGCACTCGAGCTTGTCCAATTTACTGGAGTAGGTTCTGCATCTTCTCTTCTTGCCTTTTTAGCATTCCCTCCTACATAGCTTCCATCATCATCTCCATCTTGTCTCGGGTGATGAAGACCGAGGCATGATTCGCTCCTGAGGAAGCCTTCTGATTTCCTTCATGATGGCTCCTTTCTGCTCTTTGTCTCCTTGTTGATTGCTTCGTCATAGCTTTCCAGATCAAAGTCTTTAAGCCTTCCGATCCAAAGTCCAAGTTCTAAAATCCTTGAATGCTAGCCTTCTCAGTGAAAGCATCAAAATGTTTGCGCCAAAATTGGCCACAAACACCCAATTGCAGAAGAAAGCACCAAATCACAGTCAAAAAACACAAATAGAATGTATGTAGAGAGTAAAATATGAAGAATGCTCGGAAAATTCAAAAGGAAAGCAGTAGAAAGATAAGATTTATAGTGGTTCGGCATTGTAGCCTACGTCCACTTTGAAGAGTTACTGTTTTATTGATGATTCTCTACTGATTTACAAGAGTACAATTGATTGTATTCGAATTACAATGGAGTTCAGCCGAGTAACGGCGTAGAAGAGCCTAATGATCCCATTTTTGAAGCTCTTAGACTGCTATTTATAGGTGTAGGCCGCAAATATGTCGCTCAAATCTTGGAAGACTCCTTCTCTCACGTGGACGGGCCTATGTGATCGATCCCCTGTCATTTCAGTTCGATCCATGATTGATATGTACCAAATTCGTATAGAGCCAAAATTGCTCACTTTGGGTTGGGATCGATCATGAACATTCTTGTGGTTGTACGCAAGCTCCTGTGAAAGTTTGGTGGCATTTGGACTTGTATATCTCGAGTTATGATCGATGCAAACTTGGATTCCAAAAGTATTGCCGAGCTCGTATCGGTACGATTCATATTGCTTCCAGTTCGCATCAATTAGGTGACGTGGTGCTATACTTTAGGATCGATCCACTTTTCAGCTGAGTGGCCAAGTCTCCCACTTGAACGTGTTCTCTTCATATTGATTCAGGCAGTGCTTTTCGTATCAATGTCTCGTTCTCTACTTCGTGTCGATGATGTACAGCTACTTCGTATCGATATTGTTGGTTTCATTTCGTATCGTTGTAGCCTGACTCTCTTCGTATCGATAAATGAGTAGTTGGTTTCGCAACGATGTTTTTAGGTGTTGTTCCATATCGATCATTGGTGGTAGATCGATACAAATTGTGTATAAGTAGAAGCGATACGAAACATCTTTAGACGATGGATACGAAACAGAGCAGACGTGATGGATACAAAGTGGAGGCAGACACAATGGATATGAAATGGTTTTGTTGGATGGATACGAACGAGATGTGAATGGACACGAAACTGATGTACACCTGACGGATACGAACCAATGTATACCTAATGGACACGAACTGATGTATTCCACGTTAAACTGGATAGATCCATAACTTGAGCATATGAACTCCAATCGACTTGAAATTTGGAATGTTGGCTTTTATAGCTTTGCTTGTTGTACCATATCAATTGTAGCTCGATCTGGACTCGAGAAAAATTTGTCAGTGTCCGTAGTGAAATAGTGTATAACCAATCTTAGGGACGAACTGTCCTTGGTCTCCAGTAAATTTTTGGTGTCACGGCTTTAACAAAAGGCGGAATGACATGTATAGTATGTGAACAAGGGGTATGTTGTTTTAGAGGATTTGGTTATGATGTTGTAAGTGTATTTGGATGTGATGAGGGCGGCAAACTAGTTTGCCAAGTTGATAAGTGAGATTCATGTTCCTTGGAATCTTTGTTATTTGTTTAAAACTTTTAAAATTTAAAGTTTTTTTAATTTGTTTTGGTTTCCTGAATCTTTTACTTGAGTTAAGTTAAAAACAAGTTAAAGGAACAAGATTAGAGGTTAGTGTAATGACCTTAATTTCGACCAACATTATCTAAGACATTTAATTTGATAAATTAAATGAAATAATGTGGACGGTTAAGGGATTAATATTTGTTAATTAATAAAGGGTTGTGCCTTAGTGAATGTGTAAGCAAAAGAGACTAAAAATAAGTAAGTAGGAGGAGGAATATTATAAGGTCAAAATGGGAATAATCTTTGTTTTTATGCCCTAAACCCTTCTAACTTTAATCTTTTACTCATTTTTAACATTCCAAAACAAAAACTAAAACCTTATAAGCTCGACCGGCCACTATTAAGAAGAATCAAAGAGGATAAGCTAGGAATCAAATAGAAAGCTTGAAGAAATTAATCAAAGGGCAAATCTCAACCTTCTTAAAACCAAGCGAAGGTGAATAGTAGATTTACATCTCATTTTGACTATGATTTTGGTTTTATGATTATGGCCGGATTATTTTTACAAATAATATGCCATGTTATATTTTTTTAAATAGATATATATGCTTATTGATGATTTATATTGTTTTATATAGGTTTTATGATAACTTTAGATTGGAATACTTATTAAATGACATCCAAACGACTTGCATTTTTTATATATGATCAAAAATATTAATTTATAAGTGGGTTTCAAGTTTCATATTTTTCTAAGTTGTTATGGATTTATTACGAATTTTCTATGAAATAAAATAACTAATATTGGGTTTAAATAATTTAAAACAATTATACAACAATTTTGGGTTTGAAATTTAAATATGATAGTAAACATATAAAAGTGAATTAATGTGTTTTTTGGGAGTTTTCCTAGGTACTTTATTACAGTTATAATATTATCTAAGTTAAGGGACTTAAATGTTTTTTATGTTTTATCACGCAGAACGGCTTATTTGTTAGAACATTTTAATTGATAATTATGAATTCGACAGCACTTTCAGAAAAGGATTTTCGGTAAAGAAATGACAATCAATTACATTTTGACGAATAAGGCAAGTTGGGTGAAACGAAATTTCTTTAAAGGCTAAAAATTAGTTTTGCTTGGATTTACTACTTCGTCACTTCCATCTGTTAGCTTTGGACACCATACCTCTGCTAAAGAACCCATTCAAAACCAATGCACATGGTATCAAGCAACTGATACATAGTGCATTGGAGAAAGGCGGAAGGGACTGTATTGTAACAATGCTTTCGAAGGGGTATAACTTTGAATTACTTCTGTTTATAGATGATGATTTCGGGGGGTTTGAAGCCTACTATATTAGCTTTCTAATTAATCCATTGCCTTTGTTTTTTAAGAAAGCATCTTACGAGTGAGTTGCCGCTTACTTTTTTTTTTGAAAAGAAGCTTTAGAAAGGATAGTCGCTTTAAACCTATCTTAAACCCATGCTGCTGCATTCCTACCTTTTGAACTAGTTAAGGCCGCTTTTCTTTATAGCCTTAAAGCAATGTATTCGAAAGGTTGCTTTCGCCTTTTACTTTGAAGCCACCCTCTCAATGTTTTTGAAAGGCTCGTATAGCCGCTTTTAAATGGTTTTGGAAGCAATGGTTTTGAAATGGTTGGTTTTTAAACTATCCTCTTTCTTTTACTCGGGATTAATGCTTTCAAAAGTAATGCTTTCACCCTAATTTTTTATGACCCTATAGTTATATTATATTTTAAACCCAATGTTTTCAAAAGGAATGAGTTTAAATTGTTTTGAAGTAATGTTTCCAAAAACTCTTACTTGAACCCAAATCCTTTGAAAGGTATGCTACAAGCATTTCGAAGGGGAGGTCCCTAATGTTTTTAAAAGGAATATTTATGTGTTTGAATGGAAGCTTTCTAATGCTTTTGAAAAACAAGTTTAAATGGTTTCAAAAATGGATGCCTAAGGTTTTAAAAAATTGAATCTGAAAAACATATTATCAATACATTCAAAAGGTATGCTTTAGGCCTTTCGGCTTAGTATTTCAAGGTTAAAGTAGTTAACTTATTTTGAAAGGGGTACTTTCAATGAATTCGAAAGGGACTATTCAAGGTTTTAAAGAAAGGTTTTGAAGGAATTTTTTTGGCCTTATAGCCAAAGCTTTCTAAGTTAAAAATAGGTTTTCATTATTATGAAGGGAAAGGTAATCCCATTGATAAGATTTCATCAACATTGTTTTGTGTAAATCATATATCATGGCATAAGTACTTTTAGTAAAACAAGGAGTGTGATTTTATTATTTTATAGAGTTATGATTTCGGGGGTAAATCATTTAAAAAGATTGTTTACAAGGAAATGAAATTTGAATAGGGTAGTTAACCCTAAGTATATGACAGGAAATGAAACTTGAATAGGGTAGTTAACCCTAAGTTTATGACTCGGATATTAGAAGACCAGATGAGACTAGTGTAGCGTCGTTCCCTATACATTAACTAATAGCAACTAGCTAATATAAGTTCGAAATTCCAGTGTGTAGGGCTTTATCACAAATGGAATAAAATATCATTACACATGAAAGGGAATATAAAGAATAAAGATAGATTATTGGTGAGCCCACAAAGCCATCAAGTTCAATTGACCCTAGAAGAAGAGGATTAAGGGTAGACAGCCCAGTATTGCCTTTAATAGAAGTTAGATTATTGATTTTGTCTGGTAGGCCCGAGTTTGCCAATGGTTAATAGTTAGCCAAATAAAACTATAGTGTGGACATATAGTTCATTGATTTCCTGATTTTTATGCGTATATGTATTTTCTATTATTGGTATAATCAGTTTGATTGCAGGATTTAATTTGCAAAATGTAAGCTTTTAAAATGATAGTAGTAAGGGGAATCCTGTTCCACTAAGCAACGTGGTCTCACTTAATATCAGTAAATCGAGATTAATAGTACTATTTACACCAGGCTTTATGTTTCACTCGAAGTTTATGTTTTCCCCTTAAACTCTCGGATGCTCAAAATTGATTTCAGCAGAATAAAAGTTAAGGCCTTTTTGGATTTAGTAGGATGGACGAATAAGCTTCCGAAGACGTGTAGAAGGAAAAACTAGCTATATATAAGCTATTTAGTATTATTTCTATTGTGATGTATTTATGAATGCTATGTCTATCTAGTACTCTAATCATTCAAGGGGGCATCTTCATATGTCGCTCTTGGCATAATTTGTAATAATTATATTTGTTCAAAACTTGGGAATTGTTTTGGATTATGTAACTGAATATGAAATTTGGATTTGAAATGTAATCAATTTTTTTTTAAAAACTATGTTGATTTTATTTCATACTCATGTGCTTTTGATATTATGGATACCATTAACATTACCATATTTTGCCACCAGAAGTTAATACTATAAATGACTGCAGCATTTGTAGTGCTTAACTTCGGGCCTCAAAATAGTGGATGTTAAACTTAGTAATTTAGAAATAAATTCTATGTTACTACATCCATTAATGGTCGCTATGGATGCGATTCGAGGAATAATTAACATTTTTAAGTAAAGTGCTTTGAACCTAACTTTTGAAACTATATTTTTCTAAGTTTTTAATTAGAGATAAAAGTCAATTAAAGTTTACTTAAGACAAGGATCATAATTAATTAATTAATTAAAGATAATTAAATTAATTCTTAGGCATTTATTAAGTAAGTTAATTAAGACTAACTTGATAAAAAAAGTTTCAAATTAATTATTCTTAAGTAAGGAAATAATTAAATTTTAAAGTTTTATTTAACCAAGTTTAATTAATTAAATTAATTATTATTAATTAAGTAAATTAATTATTATTTATTTAGTTATTATTTAATAGGAGTTAAATTATTTAATTAATTTTAAATTGATCAGGATTAATTATTATTGATTAATTAGGACTTAACTAAGATTAATTAAGGTTTAATTATGAAATATTTTGATTTAATTTTAATTACCTAAGATTTAACTAAGCTTTAATTTATGATTTAACTGAGATTAATTATTTAAATTATTTTAAACTTTATCAATTATGTTTTAAGTTAGTTTTCTTTTATAAGTGAATTGATTTTAATCAAGGAATATCTTGTCTGTGACATTAAGTAGCCGAACAACTGTGAATGAGCGTACTAAGTTGAATTGAATTGTTTGCACATCCATTAGCAGAATAAAACACTGTTCTGCTACAATGCAAATTGTTTGATTGTTTGAACACCAAATGACAAAATAAATTCCTTATAAGTAGTAAGTTGTTTGAACATTTATTTAGCAAGACAAATCATCATCCCGCTATTATGTTGTTCGGACATGCATATGTCAGTTTATATCGACTTATGCAAATAAATTATAAAGTGACTTGGAGTTAAATTGAAATGAAATGTAAACTTAAATTAGTACGGTTTTTAAGACATAAAGTATGATTTTGTATTAATTTCAATTCATTAATCAATTTAGGTTTAAGTTTTATAAATGATTTTTAAAGTTATATAATTATGTTATAAAGATATTTGTAAATAATAACTTGTTTATAAAAATGGTTCCACTAAGGTACCGTTCTTTTTTCAACCAAAAGGGGCAAATGAAATCGGCATGGGAAAGGGAAAGGGATAGGGTTCGATTCGCGAAATGAGAATGTGTACTTTTTTGCACACGAAAGGGGCATAGAGAATGGGCACGGGGTTTAAAATATGGGAGGAAACAAACCGAGAAACGAAAGCTTCATTATGAACCATTCGTTTGAACTTGGCTAAGGAGTAGGGCCCGTACCAAGCTTTGGATGCGTCCGACGTCGACACGGACTTTAACCGCCCATTTTGCAAAAAGAACGGTACCTAAATAAACCGTTGTATTTAAAATGAATTGAAAGGATGAGTTCCAAAAGATATTTTGTAAAGGATTTTTCTTAAAGAAGATTTATCATAAGAGTTTTAAATAGGGGAATGTTTTATAAATGATTTTATAGTATTGTAAAGAGTTTTTGTAAATTGACTCGTAGACTTATAAAAGTGTTTTATAAGTTGATTTCAGAAATTTATAAAGATATTTAAATGTGAAGTGAGCTTTTAAAAGGGAACTTTTTATAAAGGATAAGTGGATCAGTTTATAGTATTGTTCTAAAAAAAGAAATTTGAAAAGAAAGAAATTTTTGTAAAATTTGGTAAATATACTTATACTATTGAGATAAGTATATAAATGTTTGTCTAAGTGTAGAAGGGATGTAAGGGGTTTGGGAATAGTGTTATGTAAAGATCTTATGATCAAGTTTTATAGATTTTATTAATTAAAGATTAATTAATAAACGCTTAGAGGATCCCATATTGAACTAAATCCATGTTTTAATGTTTTTTATGTTAGTTTCAGAGATGATGATTTTAATAACAACAACCTTAGGACATGTTATAAAATATAAATACTAAAATTCTTGTCTATATATATATATATATATATATATATATATATATATATATGTATGTATGTATGTATGTATATGTAGGATATATAAGCAGGTACTAAAGAATGAAGACTGTAGAGTATAGAAATTCAAGACTAACAAATTCAAGATTGAAGAAACCAAGACTGAAGACTCATGAGTATCAAGAGCTCAAGATACCTAGATAAGTAATAGTATCTGGATTTATGTTAAAACTTCATAATAGCACTAAAATCTTTATTCGGATTTTAATTGTGGAATGGAATCCACCATCTCGCTTTAATAGTAGGATGGAACTCACGACCTCTTTAGTGGGATGGAACCCACGACCTTCTCAAGTGGAATAGAATCCATGAAATTTTCAAAATGATTTATTTTAAATAATTTTCAAAAACTTTTTAAAAGTAATCTCTCTCGGTTTAAATATTTTAGCCTTAAACTTTTTTCATCAGCTTTTATATTTTGATTTCAAAATCATCTCTTGTTTTTAAACTATCTCCTGATTTTAATATTATAAGTTTTAAAATCTCAAAAATGTACTCTATACTTAGTTTTTAATATTACTTTTATATTACAGATTATATATTTTAAGATTATTTTTAAATCGCTTTTATAAGTTTAAATTTTATTCAAAATGGTTTTTAAACTTTTGAAATTATTTTGACAAGTTTTAGAATAACAATCATTTGTTAAAGAAAATCAATTTTCAAAATTCAAAGGGGCCTGTCGACATACCCCATCCCCCATGTTGACATAGTAGCCGTTCATTTCAAAATTTAAATTTTCGAAAGAAGTGCATATTCGTCATAACCTTTCATGAATGGACATGACTATTGTTCTTCTATAAATACCTGATGTTTTGAACGAATTTTCACTCAAGTTCTTAGTTTTCTCTCTTCTTTCTCTTCCATTCGTATTTTCAAATATTCTCAACAAAACTCTGCCGAAATCCTAAGTGAATCAAACTCAGTCATCTCTTATTTGATTCTCTGCCACTCTCTCTCAAAGATCTTAGTGCTATTCAGAGTCATAGGATCATTTGTAATCAAAGAAGTATATCAAGTCTCTCTATCTATCAAAGTGATATTGGAAACGGTGTAATTGTAACCTAAAAATCAATTGGGTGTGATTGTAGCCCGTAAATCAATCAGCGATCCTGTAGCCTGGTTAATCAAGAGAGTTTGCCCTAGATTCGAAGAAAGACGGGTGTATCTCATGGCCTTGAAATCGAGGTTGTAATATCGATATTATATTTGGAAAGAAATTTGCATAGGAAATTGTGTTTGTGTAACGACCCATAATTTTTCGATAGTTAAAAATAGTTAATTTAATAAAGTTTATTAATGTAATGTTGGAAGAAATAAAAAAATTATGATTTAATAATAAGAAAATAAGTGGAATAAAATGGAATAGTATTAATTGAAGGTAAATGATAATTGCTTTAAATGTAATTCAAATTAATTAAAAGGATTAAAGTGTTATAATTGATATAGATTGTAAATAAATTATAGTAATGTATGTATTAATGGATAAATGGGATTAAAATGGTAATTGATAATTTAAATGTTGCATTAATTAATGAAAAAAATTTGTAAGAAATTGTGATTGGATAGAACTAGTATTTTGTAAGTTATATACATTTGTTTGTAAATAATAAACATATAAATGTGATTAAAGGTTAATGGTGATAATTATTATATGTTACCTATTTATTTAGTCTGGAAAACTAAAATTGGAAATCAATTGCAATTAAATGAAATTAAATGTTACTTTAATATGAGTTAAGACAATAACTATAAAAGGCGGATGCAAGAAAATGTGTGGATATGTCAGTTGCATCCATAAGGTAATAATTGATTTAATAAAATGAGTGAAACAAAGATGAATTAATTATTGGGATTTCAAATATAATAAAATTAACTTGTAACAACCCCCAATGTAACAACCCGCATATTTATCGAGTTTATATTTAAATATTAAATCGTTAATCGAATTTTGGTCCGAAAAGCTACTTTTTGCAAACGGACAAATTAGGACTCGAGACCACTTCCATTGAGTTCGAAATGCTGTTTACAACATTTTTAAGTATAAACATTGATATGATTGGAGATAGTAGAATTTCACTACTTTTTCACTTGAGACTTTGGGTTGGGCTTTTAGCCTATTAGACCCAACCTTCACCCCTCCTCTTCATAACTTCATTTCTATTTGCCTAAGCCTTCAAGCTTCTTCAAAAATGGTGGAGGGAATGGGAAATTAAAATTCCAAAACTCAAATTCAATTGCAATCCATCTTTCTACTCCAAATTCAAGAAGAAGACGCTGGATTCAAGCTTCTTGTGCTTAGATAGAAGAGGGATTGATTCTTGCTTGCTTAAAACTTCATTTTCATTGAGATTTGGTGCAAAGGTGAGATTTTTATCTCACAATTCTAGCCTATAACTATATTGGACTATTTGGAATGATTCCCTATCATGTTTGCACACACATTTGCATTTGGTTTGGATTGGATTGGCGAAAAACTCCAATTTTTAGCGTTTTGGTGAATTTCCTGCATTTAAGTCGTTCTGCCCGGATTTGGCTCGCTCGGAGTTAGGTCGTAGGTCGCAAGGTCGCTAGGTCGTGGGTCGTTTGGGTCTAGGTCGCTCGACATGACTTTGGATCATCGAAATGCTTGTTTGAGTTAGGTCGCGCCTCTTTTAGGTCGCGTCTCCTTTAGGTCGCGCCTCTTTTAGGTCGCGTCTCCTTTAGGTCGCTCTCCACTGAAACCCTTAAGTCGTTTGGCCTTAGGTCGTTGCACCGTTAGGTCGTTGGAAACCACTTAAATGTATGACCTTGTTAGGTCGTTAGGTCGCGATGGCTTTAAGTCGCGCACCTATTAGGTCGTTCGCCCCTTTTTGTCGTTAGGTCGCTCGACTGTTTATGTCGTTAGGTCGCGAACCCACTTAGGTCGCTTAACCTTGTTTTCCTCTAGGTCGCGTGGCCTTTAGACCCTTAGGTCGTGAACAGTTAGGTCGTTGGACCTAGGTTGCCTTTTCCCCTTAGGTCGTTGGACCGATAGGTCGCTTCACCTGTGCTCACGTTAGGTCGTTCGACCCATTCATCTTTAGGTCGTTCCACTTGCCTATCTCGTAGGTCGCGTGAACCTATAGGTCTTTGGACCCTTAACTCGTAGGTCATTGGACGTTATCCCGATAGGTCGCTCCCTTCACTAGGTCGTACCGTTTTGGTCGGGGCGCTGCCCCGCACCCCACCGGGGGCGCTGCCCCCTGGACCCCCGCGACCTGACTGGGCAGGTCGAACCCCGTAGTGGTGGCGTTGCCCCCGCACCCCCACCTTGGGGGTTGCCACCCCCCTGGACCCCCCCTCCGTCGGGGATCTTAGATGAAAGGTGCATTTTGAGCTGATTTCCTTGGATTTCATTCACGTCTTTGAACATGAAGTTTTTTTGGTGATTTGTCACTTTAATAAAATAAAGGTTTCAAAACTAGTAGTAAATATCAAAACTCTTTCAATAAAAGATTTCAACTCTATTTTTAATAACAAAGCTCTTTTCTTAACCCGTTTTCCAATCTATTAGTATATACAAACCTTTACCTCACTCGGATGAGAAATCTAATTAAACGGCTTAGTAAAACAAGTGGTATGAAACGCTTGCGTTTGCTTCGTCGGTTAATTCTTGGACTTGTTCGATTGAACCTCTTGTGACAATTTTCTAGTGAAGATTTACAGTTTGTTCGTAAATATTTAAGTTAAGCAAGTGGTTATAGGACATGAAGCTAAACTTTTATATTTACTAGCTTAGTGTAATTGGCACTTCTCGTTGATCATGACGATCATTCTTATGATTTAAACTAGCAATTGTGCGATGTCTCTTGTTTGCTTGGTTAGACTAGACACCACTTGTGTGATTTCATTCACACATACCTTTTTACCTTCTTGGTTAGTCTAGACACCACTTGTGTGATTTCACTCACACATACGTTTTTGTTTGCGAGGTTAGACTAGACACCACTTGTGTGATTTCACTCACACATGCCTTTTTTGATTTTTGGTTAGTCTAGACCTCATCTGTGTGATTTCGACTCACACATATAGGGTAGCTCCCCATGGTCTTCGGACCATCATGTGATAGGCCTCTTTCCCCTTTTCTGTGATTTCTGGATTATTTGTGTTGATTTCTGCAATTTATGTCATTGACTTGTTAAGAGTACAAGTTTAGGGTATGATGCCCTCTTTGGATCTTTGAGAAGATTCTTGTGATATCGATTTATCTCTTATTGATTGATCTTCTGTTGGTCATCATTTGCATGCTTATAGTAGTATGTCAGCATGAATATTTTATGTTATGCCATACCTTTTATTTTATACCATGTCATCTGCTATTTATAGCTAGACTGATCCGTTTATTATTTTCTTAAATAATACTCGGGTCAGACCGAGATGTTACAGGTGCTTCTGCTTGACTTCTTCCCAGGATTTGCTACTCTGACTTTTGGCTAACTATTTAGATTAGTAGTTTTTGTTGTGTACACTTGAGACATAGACTAATAGTTGTATTCTTTTGTATAGCACGTGTTGCTATTCTTTTGTATTATTGTGGATCTCTTTGACCACTACTCTGATGTACACTTTCATGTGTTAGTTATATATATTCATATCTTCTTCCGCCTCTGTGATATGGATGCTGTGACTGATTTGTGTTATGTTTATTTCTATGTTTGTTTCCGAAGATTATTTATAGCCACCGTGTGAGAAGCAATTACATGGATGGTCGCTCCTCAACAGCCTTATTCTCCGTGCTAGTTGACAGCACTACACCGTAGTGTCCTTGTCTAGCGTGGGTATAGAGGTGGGGCGTCACACCCAATTTCATACCATTCAAATCGACAATAATCCACACATGTCAGACTTGAATGATGCGAAATAATAGATTGTAAATAAATTTGGAGCAAATGAAATCAAATATACAGAATCACAGACACAGAACAAACAGAATAACTCGCAGCGGAATATAAAATAACATAGTAGTTCATGAAGCTAATATAACAGAGTCTCAAACCAAATACATAATATAGTCTGAAAAACAACAGAATAGAAATCCCAAATACATAGAAGTTCACTAATACATGAGATAAACTAATACAGCTGAAACAGAAGTAGATAAATATGTAGATAAGTAGAAACTCCAGTGAATGACTAGCTCCAGGAAGAGAATCCAAAGCTGTGAATACTCAGGCTGACCCGAGCGTAAAGCAAAACACAAAACACTCGAGTCAGGAGAATATATACTTATATAATGTAAACCAACTCAAGTGAACTGTAATAAAGATACAAGTAACTCAAAGGATGCCTGGGACCGCCCATCCTCTAAGGATCCGTTAAACTATTTACTATATAGTAATATTTCGCTATTATACTAATGTCTACAGTAAAATAAACATACATTTAAATAGCGTTCCGGGCTACCCATATCACCCTTCACACATAATAGTCCCAGTAGTCCATCCAATATCATGCCATCTCCACTCCGGGTGACTGTCAGAGGATACCACACGGGCTATGGGAGAAAGACAAACTCGTAGTAAAGGCTAGGTATGGTAGGTGACACGGCACACAAGGCAATGCCAGGGTAGATATACCAATTACGCACACGGGCTGGTGGTAACGCAGCAGCCACATACGCCCACCCCGAACAACACTCCAAAAATCAAGGGGTGCACCCAATCGATCACAACAGTAATAGAATGGTATCGAAGAAGTGTGTTCAGCCAGAGGTGCTACCTCCTTTGGCCCGAGATCGCTCCTGTTTTCGCCACCTTATGCTAACTCACGGGAGTTAGGTCCACGAAATGTACCTTAGGAACGTCGTCACCATCCTACTTCATTCTGGAATCTCCACCGCGCACACAGTTGTTAAAGTGGTTTTCGGTATCGACAGAGAGTATGTCCATATCCGATCCCGGTCTCTTTAACAACCAATCGTTATTATAACCCGTAGTTATAATTTCAAAAATGGTATTTATTTCTCAAAATCTAATATCATTTCAAATCCATTTCAAAATATCAACTTATCATTTCATTTGAAAAACATATTCATTTTTATTCAATTTAAAAATACCATTTCAACTCACATTTCAAAATAGTTCAATTCCAACAAATTACTTCATTTAAATCCTTTAAAAGTGAAGTTATTACATTTAATAATTAAATTATTAAAATTCTAAAATTTTCAACTTTCAAAGTTCATTCATTCACTTAATTTTATCAAAACAGTGAAAATTCAACTTTCGCAGCATTTGGAAATTGCTACAGAAAGTTATATTCAAAACAGTTAAATTTAACAAAAGACAGCGTTTAAAATGTTGTAATAGTGTTACATTAGTTTCAAAGAAAAACTTAGTTTAATCCAACAATTATAGCATTTATAAAATGCTATAATAGCCTTTAATTCAATTAGCTATTTAGTTCACTTATCAACTACAACATTTACAAGTGCTGTATTTTCATTTATATTAGATATGATAGCATTTAAAAATGCAGTTAATTAACTTCAAATTTCAATAAAATATCCCAACAATTATATTTTCTATAATTCACTTTTAACTTATAAAATCACATAATTTTACTTTTATAACCATCATTTAATTTTCTTTAATTTCATGATTTCATAAAGTTAAATTTCCATTTAAAAATTCATATTTAACACTAATTCACTTATTAAATTGCAGTGTCCAATTTAAAATTCATTACATTTAAGTTTCAACCTAACACTTAAGTTCAAATTCTCAAATATAACTTAGTTTATATTTTTATTTACTTAATTAAAAATTCACTTTTAAATCAATTCCAAAAATTTCCAATTTTAGTTATAATTCAAAATTTCAACTTAAATATTCATTCATTTCACATTTCAACTTTATTAAAATCATTAATATGATATAAAATCACTTTAAATTCCTTTAAATTCAAATTATCATAAATTTATCATGCTTTCATATTCTATTTAATTTCAAATTATAATTAAATCAAATTTCCCAAAATAGCTTACATCCAAAATTTTCTAACCTTTTCGTTAATTTATTTCACTTGTAATTATTTAGAAAATCAATAATATTTTACCAAAAATCATTTTTAATTAGGTTTAAATCAAAATATTTTAATATTTACATTTCTAAAATAATTTTAAAAATTTTAGAAAAATATATTAACTACGGGTCTGTATATAATTTTCTACACTAGGAAAAGTGATACGGGTAATATATCATTTCAACCCGTAATTTACAAAGAAAATCCGGGTTTTATCATTTCAAACCCGTAGTCCCAAGTAAATGAAATAAATTTGAAAATCATTCAGGCCTATCATTTCAGCCCATAACAATTTTCCCTTATTCTAAAGTTCGTTAGGGTATGTATCATTTCAACCCATAGTGATTCTAATCTAAAGGGAACTTGTAGTGTGATAAACGGATAAAAATAACAGAACAACATAATATAACAGTAACAAATGTCATAATAGGTTTTTAAGCATGGGTGAACACCATATAATAGTGACATAGCAAATAATAATATGGTGACGCAGTTTACATATTCACAAGTGATCAATTTACTATTCATATAAGTATAAAACTGTCTGGTGAGAATAACTCACTGTTTTGAGCTGATGACACAACGACGAATTGCACAAACGGGATCTACACAAGCACAAAAGCACGACACAGATATGAATGGAGGAGCCAAGGATTAATTCCCTTGAATACCAATCAAACAAAACAATGTAACAATTATAAGGTTTCAGACCAAAAATTCGATAAACTATGCTAGAAATAACTTCATAAAACAAACCTGAAATGCTTTGCACTTGCTTCCGACATCCTATAGGCTCGGCCAGAGGTAGAGTACAGGTCTAAGGCAATGGTTTTGGGTCAGGTCTGGGTTGCTAAGGTCGGCCTAACATGAGTTTGTTGATGGCAAAAGTTATGGAGATGGAACAACAACACAACAAGGCGTAACTACTAACAGCATCACAAGTTTCAAGCAAACAAAGCTCTGCCAAGGCTGCTATGGTCACGGACAGAGGAGTGGGGTCCACTGTGGTGATGTGGAAGAGGGTGCTGGAGGTGCTGGAGGTGGTGGTGGTCATGTAGGTGGCGGCCATGGGTGGTGGAAGTGGTGGATGTGAAGGCTTGTGCTCGGCTAGGTCAAGATGTTGGAGTTTGGTGAACTTGGTGAAGGAACTACCACCTAGGGTGGTACGGATGGGGATGGTCAGTGAGGAGGAGGTGCTGGTGGCGTGCTCAGGTGGTGGTGGTGGCGGCAGGGGCTGGAGAGGGGCATGGCCGATCCTATGATAAAGAAAATCAAGTGCAAATCAAACGAAAAATCAGCATAAGCGAACAAAAGGAGATAAAAGAAAAATAGAATTTTACCAACTTCTCAAACAAGTGATAGCCGGATTTTTTTTAATGAGATGAGAAATGATGTTTGTGAATGAATAATGGAGGTAGGAAGCTGAAGTATGTGAGTTATTATGGCTAATTGATGGCAAAAGTAAGTTAAAAATGTGAAAAGGCGGGAAAATCAAAAGCCATTGGAAATAAAAAGTCACAAACCCTTTCAATTTACCTTTAAGTATTTGTATAAGTTTATATATTCTGAAATAACAATATTATCAGATAAAAATTCGAAACTTTAAAAAAATATAAAAATATATATACCATTTATTAATTATATAGAGTAAAATTAAGGAAAAATAGTTAAAACAGTGAACTAGACTAGAAAATTTGAAATTAAATGAAATAATTTGTAGAAAATTCCTATGAGCTTGTAAAGTATTTTTAAACATAAATAATAACATAAAACAAAATTTTATTCACAAAATAAATATTTAAAATTTAATTTAAATATAATTTTTAATGCAGAAAATAGCAAAAAAGGGAAAACAGCCCTTAAAAATAGGAAATCAACACAGTAAATTTTGAAAAAATTCTATTATTATTTTAAAAATATTTAGAGATGAAATTTCACAAATAAAACAAATTTAAAATAAAATAAAGAAATTCAAAATGAAGAAAATGGAAGAAAATTAGAAAACAGCCTTTAAAAATAGGAAATAAATACAGTAAATTTTGGAAAAATTACATTATCATTTTAAAAATGTTTGGAAATGATGTCACACAAATAAACAAATTTAAATTAATTTCAAAATGAAATAAAGTCAAAATTAAATATATAGTCAAAATCTAGGGTTGTTACACTCTCCCCCACTCAAATCTTTTCGTCCTCGAAAAGAACGGAAAGGAAAAATAAAGAGAAACAAGATAGAGAAACAAAATAGTACCTGAAACGAATAGTTCCGGATACGAAGCACGAATGCTCTCCTCCGTTTCCCAAGTACAATCTCGATCATCAGTACTCCACTGTACTTTGACCAGATTAACAGATTTTCTTCTGAGCTGCTTCATATCTCTATCGACAATACGAAGTGGCTTCCTCTCAACAGTCAGGTTAGGCTCTGATACCAAGCTGTGACGCCCCACCTCTATACCCACGCTAGGCAAGAACACTACGGTGTAGTGCTGTCAACTAGCGCGGAGAATAGGGCTGTTGAGGAGCGACCATCCATGTAATTTCTTATCACACGGTGGCTATAAAATAATCTTCGGAAACAAATATAGAAGTAAGCATAACATGCGAATCAATCACAGATATCCATATCACAAAGGCGGAAAGAGATATGAATATATATCACATAAAAGTGTACATCAGAGTAGTGGTCTAAAATGATCCACGATAATACAAAAGAATAGCAACGCGTGCCATACAAAAGAATACAACTATGAGTCTATATCTCAAGTGTAAACAACAAAAGCTGCTAATCTAAACAAGTAGCCAAAAGTCTGAGTAGTGAATCACTGGGGGAGGAGTCAAGCAGTAGCACCTGTAACATCTCGGTATGACCCGAGTATTATTTATAAGAAAATAATAAACGGATCAGTCTAGCTATAAATATCAGATGACATGATATAAAATAAAAGATATGGCATAAACATAAAATATCCATACTGACATACTACTATAAGTATGCAAATAATGATCAATAGGAGATCAACCGATAAGAGATAAATCAATATCACAAGAATCTTCTCAAAGATCCAAAGAGGGCATCATACCCTAAACTTGTACTCATGACAAGTCAAAGAGATAAATTCCAGAAATCAACACAAGAAATCCAGAAATCATAAAAAGGGAAAGAGGCCTATCACATGACGGTCCGAAGACCATGGGGAGCTACCCCATATGTGTGAGTCGAAATCACACTGATTGAGGTCTAGACTAACCAAAAAGCAAAAAGGTAAGTGTGAATGAAATCACACAAGTGGTGTCTAGTCTAACCTCGCAAACAAGAGACATCGCACAATTGCTAGTCTAAATCATAAGAATGATCGTCATGATCAACGAGAAGTGTCAATTACACTAAGCTAGTAAATATAGAAGTTTAGCTTCATGTCCCATAACCACTTGCTTAACTTAAATATTTACGAACAAACTGTAAATCTTCACTAATAAAATTGTCACAAGAGGTTCAATCGAACAAGTCCAAGAATTAACCGACGAAGTGAACGCAAGCGTTTCATACCACTTGTTTTACTAAGTCGTTTAATTAGATTTCTCATCCGAGTGAGGTAAAGTCTTGTATATACTAATAGATTGGAAAACGGTTTAAGAAAAGAGCTTTGTTATTAAAAATAGAGTTGAAATCATTTTGTTGAAAGAGTTTTGATATTTACTACTAGTATTGAAACCTTTATATTATAAAGTGACAAAACACAGAAGCAATTGTAGAAACAATCATTCACAAAAATCACATACGGAGATGTGAATAAAATCCAAGGAAATCAGCTCAATGTTTTTCAGATAAGATCCCCTACGGAGGGGGGGTCCCGGGAGGGTGGGAACCCCCCTAGGTGGGGTTGCGGGGGCAACGCCACCGCTTACGGGGTTCGACCTGCCCGGTCAGGTCGCGGGGGTCCAGGGGGCAGCGCCCCCGGCAGGGTGCGGGGCAGCGCCCCGTCCAAAACGGTACGACTTAGTGAAGACAAAATGAGGTCTAACGACCTAAGAGGGATAGAGTCGAGCGACCTAATGGTTGCGACCTAGGGGTCTAAGGGGCACGACCTAGTGGTCCAGCGACCTAAAGGGATAAAGGTCATGCGAACTAAAATGGGTTCGCGACCTAACGGTCTAAGGGGCACGACCTAGTGGTCCAACGACCTAAAGGGTAAAGGTCATGCGACCTAAAATGGGTTCGCGACCTAACGGAGACGAGGTCATGCGACCTAAAGGAAATAGGGTCCAACGACTTAAGGAAAACAAGGTCCAACGACCTAAGGAAAACATGGTCCAACGACCTAAAGGGATGGGAGTCATGCGACTTAAAGGAGTATGCGACCTAAAGAAGTGCGCGAGCTAAATGAAGGCGGAACAACTCAGGGTCTAACGACCTAGGGGGGGCGACCTAAGGTCTAACGACCTAAGACCGAGGAGACATTTCCAACAGAGGGAACGACTTAACGACCTAAGCCTAACGACCTACGACCTAAGGTCCCACGACCTAATGAGACAGGCAAGGCCGAACGACCTATACGCGAACGACCTAAAGTCCAACGACCTACGACCTAAATCCGAGGCGACCTAAATCCAAGGCGAACGAAATATGCAGGCCTTGACTTTTCCACACGCGCGAGCTAATGATTCCGAGCGACCTATACCTGGGCAGAGCGACCTAAGCTCAAGAAGTTCACCAAACAACTAAAAATTGGAGTTTTTCGCCAATCCAATCCAAACCAAATGCAAATATACATGCTAAAGTGATGGGGAATCCTTCCCAACAGTCCAATATAGTTATAGACTAGAATTGTGAGATAAAAATCTCACCTTTGCTCCAAAACCCAATGAAAATGAAGAACAAAGCTTGAAGGCAAATGGAGAAGCAACCACAAGCTTGAATCCGATGTCTTCTTCTTGAATTTGGAGTTGAATGTTGGAGTTGCAACAAAACAAATACTTTGGAGTTTTAATTTCTCATTCCATTTACCATTTTTGTTGAAGCTTTAGTGTTAGGAAATGAAATGAAGCAATGAAGAAGAAGGGGGGTGGCACTTGGGCCTAATGGGCTAAAAGTCCAAACCAAAGGCTCGAGTGAAAAAGTGGTGAAATTCCACTAACCCCAAACATATCAATGTTTATACTTAGAAGATTGCAAACGACGTTTCGAACTCAATGGAAGTGGTCTCGAGTCCTAATTTGACCGTTTGCAAAAAGTAGCTTCGGACCAAAATCCGATTAACGATAAAATATTTAAATAAAATATTTAAATATAAAAATCGATAAATATGCGGGTTGTTACACAAACTATCAAGAGCAAAAGGCTGGACAATAAGAGATGGATCATGGAGATGACGGCGAAGATGTGAGACATGGAATACATCATGCACTCCAGAAAGCTTCTCGGGCAAATCCAGACGATAAGCCAAAGAACCAACTCTTTCCATGATGCGAAAAGGACCAATGAACCTGGGAGAAAGCTTCCCTCTACGACCAAAGCGAATGACATTCCTCAAGGGAGAAACCTTAAGGAACACCTGATCACCAACAGCAAATTCCAAATTTCGCCTACGCCTATCAGCATATTTCTTCTGTCTATCCTGAGCGACTCTCAGCCTCTTCTTAATCTCCTCAACTTTCTCAGAAGCTTCCAAAATCACTTCAGGACCAAGAACCAAACGATTACCGGATTCAATCCAGCAAGATGGAGATCTACAAGGTCGCCCGTATAAAGCAGCAAACAGAGACATTTTGAGACTGGCCTGAATGCAAAGATGGAATGAGATAGATAAAAAGATCAAGAATAGACTGAAAACAGAAGATAAGATAATACCTGATAGCTATTATTGTAGGTAAATTCGGCAAGATGGAGATAATCTTCCCAAGATCCTCCAAAATCAAGCACACAAGCACGAAGAAGATCCTCGGGAATTTGATTTACTCTTTCCGTATGACCGTCGGTCTGAGGATGATAAGCAGTGCTCAGATTCAAACGAGTACCCAAAGATTCCTGAAAAGCCTTCCAGAACTGACTAGTAAAGATAGGGTCACGATCACAAACAATACTGAGAGGAACACCATGGAGATGAACGATCTCTCTCATGTAAATCTCAGATAAACTAGAAGCGGAACGAGTAGACTTGACCGGAATAAAATGAGCGGACTTGGTCAGTCTATCAACAATAACCCAGATACTCTTATTGCCTTTCCGAGTCCTCGGTAAACCATCGATGAAATCCATGGAAACCTGTTTCCACTTCCAATTAGGAATCTCGAGGGGCTGCAACAAACCAGGGGTCTTCTGGTGATCGGCTTTGACTTGTTGACAAGTCGCACACCGACCAACAAAGATAGAGATATCCCTCTTCATCCCCTTCCACCAATAAAGCCTCTTCATATCCTGATACATCTTCAATACACCAGGATGAATAGAAAGTCTGGATCTATGATTTTCCTGAAGCAACTCATGTCTCAAACTATCAACCTTCGGAACACAAATCCTGCCATTAATCCACAAAATCCCTTTGTCATCAATCTGAGCTCCACTGCTACCTCTACTACCACCAACTCTACTACGAACACTCTCCTTCATCAATCTAAGCATCTCATCCTGCTTAGCCATAATCTGATCCAGAAGAGGATAAGAAGAAACAACAAGCTGACACAACAAAGCCTTCTTCCGACTCAGAGCATCGGCCACAACATTAGCTTTACCGGGAGTATAGTTAATGTCGAGGTCGTAAGAAGCCAGAAACTCAAGCCAACGAACTTGCCTCTGATTCAGATCCTTTTGGGTGAAGATATATCTCAGAGACTGATGATCTGTGAAAAGCTCAAACTTGGTTCCAAGAAGATGATGCCTCCAAAGTTTCAAAGCAAAGACAATAGCAAGTAACTCTAAATCATGAGCAGCATAATTTGCTTCGTGGGTCTTCAACTGACGGCTGGCATAAGCAATAACCCTACCATCCTGCATGAGAACAGCACCCAAACCCTCACGACTAGCATCAGTATAAACTGTAAATCCCTCACTTCCATTCGAAACAGTAAGAACTGGTGCGGAAGTTAGCTTACTCTTCAACTCACTGAATGCAGCCTTACACTTATCACTCCAGACAAATCTGGAATTCTTCCGAGTTAAAGCTGTGAGAGGTGTAGCAATTCGAGCAAAATTCTCAATGAATCTCCGTTAGTAACCGGCAAGGCCCAGAAAACTACGAATATCAGATGGAGTCTTTGGAGTTTCCCAATCCTGGAAAAATCGGGGAAAAATAAAACAATAGGAAAAAAATAGAATTATTAAAATGATAGAGAAAGAGAAGAAAGAAAGACTTACATTGATCGCAGCAATCTTAACTGGATCAACAGAGACTCCATTACTAGAAACAATATGCCCGAGATAACGGACTTCATCCTTCCAGAAATGGCATTTAGAAAACTTAGCCTTTAACTGATGATTTCTGAGAGTCTCAAGAACATATTTCAAATGCGACTTATGCTCATCCTTAGTCTTAGAGAAGACAAGGATATCATCAACAAAGACTAGCACAAATTTATTAAGCACATCCCGAAAAACACGATTCATCAAATCAACAAAAAAAGCAGGAGCATTAGTCAAACCGAAAGGCATGACTAACCACTCAAAAAATCCATTCTCAGTGCGGAAAGCAGGCTTGGGAATGCTATCCTCAGCAACCCTGAGGTGATGAAAACCTGTGGCAAGGTCAAGCTGAGAGAAAATAGTGGCACCATGAAGCTGATCAAACATATCATTGATACGAGGTATAGGATATCTGTTTTTCATAGTGAGCTTGTTCAGCTCCCTATAACCAACACACATCCGAAGTGAACCATCAGATTTGGTGACAAAAACTACCGCAGCTCCCCATTCAGAAAAACTGGGCCTAATCAGAACTTTGGAAGATAAGTCTTCAATTTGCTTTCCCATCTCAACCTTCTCGTGGGGTGCCATTCTTCTAGGAGGAAGAACAATAGGTCGAGCACCAGGAATAAGATCAATCCGAAAATCAATTTCCCGCTTCGGAGGTAAAGAAATGACTTCGCCAAATACATCGGGATATAATCTAACCACAGGAGTTGAATCAAGGTCACTGGAAGAAGAATCCAAAGAATAAATAAAGTTGCCAGCAAAATCCTGAGGCATGCGGCACTGAATAATCAAGGAATTCCCTTGATCATCAACAAGCTGAACAGACCGGGCTTTATAAGAGATATGAGCATTATGATACACTAACCAATCCTGACCAAGCAATAAATCAAAAGCATCGAAGCCCAGAATATAAAAATCACCACTAAAGCGATGATCAGAATGGAGAAGTTTCACCTCTCGACAAATCCGATTAAGGTTAGCAGGACCCCCAATAGGATTTGAAACACATAATGGAACAGAAGTATACTCAGGAGAAAGGAGATGTTCAAACTTATCACACAAATCAACAGAAATAAAACTATGTGAAGCACCAGTATCAAACAACACACGAACAGGATGATGAAATAAAGTAAATGAACCATGGAGTGTACCTTGGTCATCACTATGAGCAGGGGCAGGTGGAGGAACTGGAGATGAGGCAGAAGTGACAGCAAATATACCAGAAGGAGTACCCCTTTGCTGGGTAGGGCAATCCTTCTTAAAATGACCGGGCTGGAGACAGATATGGCAGAGATCACGTCTAACCGACTGAGCAGGTGGAGGAACTGGAGCACCAGATAATGTGGGACAGCTATTGGCATAGTGCCCTCTCTGATCACACCTAAATCAAGTGATGGAGGAGAGATCAACTGGTTGCCTCTGAGCAGGGGCAGATGATGATGATCCCAAACCAGGACGCTTCTGCCAATTCTTCTTCTGCTGCTGAAAATTAGTCTTACGCTTCTTGGAAACTGTAGAGGAAGACTGAGCACCAGAAACAGCAGGACTTTTGGATGTGGGATTCTCATAGCGAATAGCCATATCCATAAGCTGGGTGAAAGAACCATGAACATGAGAAATAAGGCGACTATAATACTCTGGCCGAGCACCAGCAATAAATTTCTCATTCTTCTTAAGAGGAGTGTCAATAAGGCCATGACCGAACTTGGAAAGTTCATTGAATTTCCTCTCATACTCAGCAAAAGACATGGTACCCTGCTTCAGATCCATAAACTCACGATAAAGCTGAGATTTCCCGGCTTCTGGCATCCATTTTGCCACAAAAGCCTCCCTGGAAAAGAGATACAGAAAACAAGCTTAAGATAGATTCTAAGAAAGGAAAAATAGGAACAAAATAAAGATAACCCAAAGGATACCTAAACTGCTCCCAAGTGAGATCAGCCTCGACGGTGTTAGCCGTAACGGACTACCACCAATCTAAAGCAGAATCATGCAACTGCCAGGTTGCAAGCTGACGCTTCTGAGCATCAGTAATGTCAAGACCAGTAAATATCCTCTCAAGACTCCGCAACCACTGCTGAGCCTCAATGATAGTCTCTGAACCGGTGAATGGCGTTCCACCAAGTTGAGAGAATTCCTTACAAAGAACAGTGAACCTGACTGGAGCAACAGGTTGAGGAGCTAGGGCAATACCGCGACCCCTAACTCTGGCATTTCCCCGATTCATCCTGAAAAATATCAAGAATGAATTTAGGATAAGAATAAAGACAAGCCGAAGACAAAATAAGATAAGGCAAGATAATACACTTGGATGAATATCTTAAAGAAAGAAAAATCCTATCAAGGTAGATACGAAAGAAAGGAAAGTTAGAAAACATTTGAAAATCCTTTAAAAGCAAGAAAAATTTATATATCAAAATAATCTTTGAAAATCCTTTGAAAATATTTTGAAAAATCATTTTATACTTTGAAAATACGTCTCTCACAAAGATATAATTCTGAGATTGATTTCACTCATTCTAGGGTGGAAATACCCTATCTCTAATGAGTTTTTGCTCCGCAGAGGCAATGGTTGCCAAAAACCAAAGCTCTGATACCAACTGTAACAACCCCCAATTTCGTACCATTCAAATCGACAATAATCCACACATGTCAGACTTGAATGATGCGAAATAATAGATTGTAAATAAATTTGGAGCAAATGAAATCAATTATACAGAATCACAGACACAGAACAAACAGAATAACTCGCAGCGGAATATAAAATAACATAGTAGTTCATGAAGCTACTATAACAGAGTCTCAAACCAAATACATAATATAGTCTGAAAAACAACAGAATAGAAATCCCAAATACATAGAAGTTCACTAATACATGAGATAAACTAATACAGCTGAAACAGAAGTAGATAAATATGTAGATAAGTAGAAACTCCAGTGAAAGACCAGCTCCAGGAAGAGAATCCAAAGCTGTGAATACTCAGGCTGACCCGAGCGTAAAGCAAAACACAAAACACTCGAGTCAGGACAATATATACTTATATAATGTAAACCAACTCAAGTGAACTGTAATAAAGATACAAGTAACTTAAAGGATGCCTGGGACCGCCCATCCTCTAAGGATCCGTTAAACTATTTACTATATAGTAATATTTCGCTATTATACTAATGTCTACATGTAACGCCCCGAAAATTTTCGACTTTCGAAAATTCAACATCGATACTCACTTTATCGACTGCCGAGAAATCGAAGGCCAAAAACCCGAAATGTTATGGTTTAAGAAAAAGAATTTAAGAAAAGAGAATAGAAAAGGATAGAAGAAGAGAGAGAAGAAAATAGGAGAATAGAGTAGAAAATAGAACAGAAAGAAAATAGATCATTTTAAAACAGAAAGAAAAGAGAATAGAAAAGAAAAAATATAGAACAGACAGAAACAACAGAACAACATCAGAATCTCACAATTCGCAGCGGAACAACATATAATAATAAATGAATAATCTTTAAAACAAAGAACTATATCAGTTATTACATCACATCACATCATATCATCATTACATCAGAGTGTTACAACAACAACAACAAACAGTGCAGCGGAAAAAGAAATACTATATAACTAGTAATACGCCATGCCATCCAGCTTGCCTCCAGCAACTCCAGAATATCCAGAATATCCTGATAAACCTTAACTCTTGACTGCCCGTGTAGAAATTGGTGGGCACCCAGAGTTTATGAAGGAAAACAATAAACTCCGAGTCAGTCATGAGACTGGTGTGAGAACTCAAAACAGTTTATTTATCTTTAAAAATCAAAAATAGAGAAATATTTTTATTTCAATTCGCAATGCTTTTTAAAAATGAGACTACCATAAGACCTCCTGCCACACACACAATGCAAACGCAGACTTGGAGAAGATTTCTCCTTATGATAGTCAAACATGCTTGATACGCATTTAAAAAGAACATTTCATATTATTATTAGTGCATAATGTAGGAAACAATTTCGAAAGTAGATTATAAATCTTAGCCAGCATAGGTACCATTATATTATGCCTACTAATAGCTACCATATTAGATGGCAGGTTCTACAACTAAAACCGTACAAGTCACGTATTGTTTCTTTGGATTTCCAACGAATGATCAGGCCAAGGAACTTCCCATTGCCACATGAGAATGCCTCTGGATGGACATCCCTGAGAACCAAACCGGATCTCTACCAACACAAGGCCGGGTTACCCCTAACTGAGTAACAACTGACCGAATATGCCATCCCCCGGTCCTTTGGGACCTTTCACCGAGCGCTCGCAATAAATTCACACAATCATAACAAAGTGTTTTCAACATGAGTAAGTATCTGGGCTCCATACCATGACACCACCCTTTTCCAGAAGGAAATGCACACATCCTAAAGGGCGCTACCCCTCATAACCTTGCTGCATCTTTCCTGTTTTGACCATTCACGGGGTGTGAGGCTCGATGAAGTCACGTCCACAAAAACATACTTTATACAAAAGCCATGCTTTGGGTCAACAAATCATCATAGAGATGATCACAAAGATAGACGATCAAATAAACGATCCTATCACAAATAATCAACACAATGATCATTTCAGCATCACTCAGCATGTCACATTACCAAATTGGGAATATATCGCTGATAACTTCAACTATATAACCTCTGAGCTTGTACGTCTCAGAGAAGGGTGTTAAGCTAGAAGAATAAATTCTCCGCCACCAACAGAAATATATTTGAAAGAAATCGGCTTTATATCTCAATTTGTAATGTCAGACATACAATCCATACAAGTCTGTTCCGGGCTCGAACAGAACCGAAGGCACTTACAAAGAAGTCCTTGCAATCCGGATATTCACGATCCTGATCGGATTCACCATCACATATGGAGAACTCAATACCGTAGCTACTCGGTGCAGAGTCAATCGACAGGTCATCCTATCGCTCTCGCAAATACCGGGTCTTCAACACCGATCTTCAATGCGATTCATAACGACGTATCACATATTCGGAATGGGTTATACGACCCCATGGTCCTTTCCCGGTTAACCCGAATAGTGAGCGCTTATTCAAAAATAAGTGTGGCATTCAAATTCAAGCAAATCACATCAATTACCCATTCAAAGGGAAATATTGATAGTCGGTTATTGAACTATCAATGGATATGCACACATCACCAGATTCCAAATAATTTTCCAAATTATTTATTTCCCAAAAATATCTTTACAAGATATATAATTTCAATACTTCAAAAATAAATCAATATTTATTTTTAAACAGATTCCACTTTCTTTTATAAATTCCTTGGTGAATTTATATTCCAAAATATTCATGCATATACGATTTCAATTATTGATTTCAATTTATCTTCAAAAAGATAAATTCTCTAATATTCACTTTATATTGGAAAAACATTTCCATACTTATTTATTCATAAGTAATTCACAAATTTTATTTATTTCCAACACTTGGAAAATATTCAATATACTTAAATCGAGATTAAGTATATATTTCATTCTTTAAGGAAATCATTCTCTTAAACATATTTATTTGGGCCAAAACGAATGTTGTGTAAAACATCGTTACGACAACCCAAAATCACTAGTATAGGGATTCAAAATTAAAATAGATATATAAATCCCAATACTATACAAAACATTTCCTTTCGGAAATCATTTACTATAACAACAGTGTTATAGTCCATCATTTCCTTTTATTTCTCGAAAACGTCTATTTCAACAATAAATGTCGAATCTATGGTTTCGAATCTCAACATATCTTAAAACATCGTTAGATCGTTTTAATTCTATTTAAAACATCACATTCAAAACAATTTCTTTAACATATTATTCACTATTCAAAAACGTGAATATACTACGTTAATCAATTTCATCCTTTTATTCATTTTATTTCAAAGGATTATTCACAGTCAAAAACGTGAATATAACTCCATTAATAAGTTTCAACAATTTTGATTATCAAAATAAGTCGTTTGCGAATTTATAAAACAACGTTTATAAATTCCTTTTCTATTTATTTTATAACAACTTCCTTTTATAAATTCCTTTATTAACCTATTCGATTTATAACTCAATTATAAACTAAAATTCATATTATGAGTTAAATGCTTATAAAACGATTATTTTACAAAATCGTTTCTTTGAACTTCATAATTATAAATCTTATAACTTATAAGATTCATTTATTTAACCAAATCTATTCTTCAAATAACTTCACAAATTTATAAATCTTACTATTTATAAATTTCATTTATAACTTCACCATTTTTAATTTTATAAATTCCATTCATTTACAAAATTCATTTACACTTCATTCAAACACTTATAAAAACTCGTTTTATAATGTCAATATTTCAATTTATAAATATCCATTTATAAATCTCTTAATATCAGTCAATTTATATTATTCTTTAAAACGTCTTTAATCTCCTTTATTATTTCACCATTTTGATTCACAAAATAATTAAATTTTATAAATCCTATATTTAAACTTTTCACAATAAATTCTATAATCCAATTTAAACTATTTTATAAAATCATTAACCCTTATTTCTCAAAAATCAGCTTTTAACTATATTTCTCAAAAATTATAATTTTTATAACATTAAAAATTATTACGTTATTTATTTATAATGGATCAATTCCAAAAATAAAGTATATTTTCAAAAATCACTTTAAAAATCATTTTAAAATCCCAAAATCTGGGTCCAATGATGCTACACACCAAATATTCAATCACGACTACAACGATATCATATATCAATATGAAAATCCATCAAATATCAAAATATCTGAAATCAAATAAATACTGTTGAGGAATCCAGTTGGATCCCTCCAACCTGTTTTCCTGCATCCAAAAATATTAGCGCAATACCAATTTCGTTCCAGTACGAAATTATCGCGGTATATGTTTTTATTAAATATTATCCGCTTAATAACGGCGCAATAGGGTCTCATCCTCTAAAAAATACGGGAAATCAACAACTCCAATATATACATATGCCAATATATATATATATTGATATTATATATAATACCAATTTCACTGTTTATGAAATATTCGCGGTATATGTTTTTATTAAATAACATCCGCTTACTAACGGCGTATAATGTCTATTTTAACAATCAATAGATAACAATCATCATTCAAACATGCATTCAAATATTTTAAATCTAACTATTTAAAATAAAATCGAAACCGATTCGATTGAGTGAGAAGTTCTCACCTTGATTTTAAATTCGTTTTAGCGATTTATTTCGAATAAAATTAAACGTGCGTTTAATTTTACCCAAAATTCTCACTAACTCCAAACGACTCCAATCCAATTTCATCGCGTAGTGCTCGTCCATACGATTCCAACGCAACTGGTTTCGCGCGTTTTTGACCTCGTATGAAAAAGTTATGAATTTTTGAAGTTTGTACACGATTTATATACACAAATTACAACATAAATTAAAATTTTTAACCTAAATCAAACATGGGCCGTGAGATCAATGCTCTTGCAATCATAGCCGTGTGTCTGTTTCTTCCCTCACTCCATCTACAGGCCGACATCTCTTATACAAACCGAACCCATTTGATTATTTAGGGTTAAATAATTTGATTTCCACGAGCAACACGAACACGATCCAGGAGCTCCATGTCGTGCGCCTCGCCCATAGCCACCACCGGCCCCAATGATGTGACACTCGGCTGCCTATAGCGTCGCGATTTGTGTGCGCAAGTTACCACTGTCGGCCCCCCTTTTCTCCTCCCACGTTGCTCCAAACACGATCAACTCCGTATGGATTTGAAGTATTCGGCGAGCTCTTCGATTTATTAGTTAACAACTTTTTCTAAAAACGTGTGGATTGAGAAAGATTGAGGGATGAATTAGGGACAATTTCGGCCATCCAATTGATACTGGCGGCTAGGGTTTGATATTAGGTTTTTTTTTCTTCTAAATTATGAAGGTTGTGGGTCTATTTATAGAGAAAAATCGAACACTATTCATCCGTAAATTCCGAACTCCGATTTACGTGCCGTAACCAGCGTTTCTAGGGTTTACCCCGCGTTCCGGACACAATGGAACAGGTTTCGGAAGCTAATTCGGACATCTGTGCGAGTTATGGCTACAAACGTTCAATTTAAATTAAACCGATTTAATCGATTTTCTAGGCGTTTTAATTTGTACCGGACAAACGGTAAATCCAATTGACTTGAAATTTGAAACCTTGCAATAATATCACATTACGGATCCGATGAAACTAGTTTCGTCGAAATCCGAGACTTTTTGAAAAATGGCTATTTTAACTCGCCAAATTTAAATTAAAAATAAACCGATGCGTTTCGAGCTGCCACGATCAAACGATAACTCCGATTGACACGAAAATTGAAATCCGACAATAACTAACTATTACGGATCTAATGGAACTAGTTTCGTTCAATTCTGAGACTGTTCAAAAATTGGCTATTTTCACTAGTCGATTTAAATATTAAAATATTCAATTTTCACAAATTAACTTTTAATTCGATTTTAAAAGTTCTAAAATATCATTCTAACTCCAATATGATAAAATAAAATTTTACAAATCATTTTCAATCATATTTAACTCAATTTTCAATTATTTCCATAATTTAACATATTAAATTATCGATTAAATTATTCAATTAAATCCAATAATTCAAATAAAAATTTATTTGACTTATAAATTCACTTATTAATATTTAAAATTAATTAAATATTCAAATTTTAAATTAATAAAAATTCTAGGTCGTTACAATCTTCCCCCCTTAAAAGAATTTCGTCCTCGAAATTAACAAGTAAGAAAAGTTATAGAATTTATTAATTTTCCCAAAATTCATAGTTAAACTTTTGATAATACTTTACTATGTTTTCAAATCATACTTAGTTATCCTTTCAAAAACAACTACTATTGTTTAACTTTCAATTCCAAATAAAAGTCTAAGTTTTTTCAAAATTTTCCAACTTTCTCAAATTTTTTCTAACGCCTTAAATTTTCGGAAAAATTCGCCATAGTCTCCTTTGCGCGGCTCGATCCGAAAAAAAAATGACAGTATATATATCACAAATATACATCTCATCAAGTAATGAGGCATCCCGAAGGGAAAAAAGTATAAAAGTACGGTATGTAATCCGAGATATGTACCTTATATTTTATTAGCGAGCATATATGGCTAATATAGCGCGAAAGCGAGCTCCAAATGCGAAGCAAACGCGATCCGCACCTACTAATCACTCAACAAACAACATGAGAATCATGCATGTAGACAATAGTATCAATATACAACATATAGCAACATAATAACTATACATGCCAACATAGCAAATGCAATAAAAGCAATATATATTCAACCATCAACCAACTATCATCCTTAACCAATTAATATTCATTTATATTCTCATTAATATTCAATGAATTGGTTTTCAATTTAAATCACATTTAATTTATTAACAGTGGATGTTTACTAACATTCATTTTCAATTAGTTTATATTCACTAATTCATATTCAAGTTGGTTCACTTCCAAATCAAATTCAATTCTATTTAAGATTCACTTAACTTCCAATTGGATTTTAATTACTTTAGCTTTCAATTTTCATTAACACTTAATGAATTATATACAATTAATCAACTAACAACCATATAACAATCAATGTATATCAATTACAACCAAATTTCTTTGCTTATATTCATTCTATTTTGTTTAACACCATCACTTTCAATTGGTTTAATAAATTGATTTTCATTCAACTATTCAACTTTCAATAACATAAGATTTTAATGAATTAACACTTATATTCATTATTTCGTATCAACTTTATTCAACAACTCTTAAGTTATATTCCATTTAAGCATCACTTAGTTTTACATAACTTAAATTCCTACTTGTAAATAAATTCAGATTTCAATTCTAAAGTAAATTTCCATTTAACTTTAAATTCACCCTTATTTACAACTCATATTCATAAATATATATTCATATAGTTTCACTTCTTATATATATATAAGTTTATTTCACAATTGTAGATCACATTAATTATAATTCAATTCTTATAATTCTTTTACTTATACAATAATTCTTTTACTTAGATTATTCAAACAACCAAACAACCAACTTATATACACTTTAATAATTCCGAAAAATTATTCCTTTATATATAAAATATACTTAAGGTAAAATTATTGCATTTACCCATTTTAAACAATATCGTGTCGGTTTATCTTGTTTAAGAGTTTAGAAACCCCTATCTACGATAGTTAGCTAGACTAGATCGACCGGAATCTATAAACAATCAACCGATAAGTCAACACAATATAAAACAATTTTATATTCACTAACAAATACGCTCTCATAGCTATTATTACACTCAACTCATTCTAGAGTACTGCTGACTCTATCTCTAATGAGTAATACCCAACAGAACCATGGTTGTCGCTTAACCATATGCTCCGATACCAAATGTAACGCCCCGGAAGTAGCGGTCACAACCGGTAGGCTTTTCAACCATCCCAGCCCCACCGTGGCTTACACTGGCACCCCAGACCTTGCTTTTACGGCCAGCCTCTCGACTGTCTCAGGTTACACCTAACCAACCCCCTAAAAGAGGATGTGTGGGAGTAAGAGTCTCCCGTTCGCCACCAAACCGCGAAGCGAGAACCCCCCATCACATAGCCCAATAGCTTAACAAGACTGGTGTGAGAACTCAAAACAGTTTATTTATCTTTAAAAATCAAAAATAGAGAAATATTTTTATTTCAATTCGCAATGCTTTTTAAAAATAAGACTACCATAAGACCTCCTGCCACACACACAATGCAAACGCAGACTTGGAGAAGATTTCTCCTTATGATAGTCAAACATGCTTGATACGCATTTAAAAAGAACATTTCATATTATTATTAGTGCATAGTGTAGGAAACAATTTCGAAAGTAGAATATAAATCTTAGCCAGCATAGGTACCATTATATTATGCCTACTAATAGCTACCATATTAGATGGCAGGTTCTACAACTAAAACCGTACAAGTCACGTATTGTTTCTTTGGATTTCCAACGAATGATCAGGCCAAGGAACTTCCCATTGCCACATGAGAATGCCTCTGGATGGACATCCCCAAGAACCAAACCGGATCTCTACCAACACAAGGCCGGGTTACCCCTAACTGAGTAACAACTGACCGAATATGCCATCCCCCGGTCCTTTGGGACCTTTCACCGAGCGCTCGCAATAAATTCACACAATCATAACAAAGTGTTTTCAACATGAGTAAGTATCTGGGCTCCATACCATGACACCACCCTTTTCCAGAAGGAAATGCACACATCCTAAAGGGCGCTACCCCTCATAACCTTGCTGCATCTTTCCTGTTTTGACCATTCACGGGGTGTGAGGCTCGACGAAGTCACGTCCACAAAAACATACTTTATACAAAAGTCATGCTTTGGGTCAACAAATGATCATAGAGATGATCACAAAGATAGACGATCAAATAAACGATCCTATCACAAATAATCAACACAATGATCATTTCAGCATCACTCAGCATGTCACATTACCAAATTGGGAATATATCGCTGATAACTTCAACTATATAACCTCTGAGCTTGTACGTCTCAGAGAAGGGTGTTAAGCTAGAAGAATAAATTCTCCGCCACCAACGGAAATATATTTGAAAGAAATCGGCTTTATATCTCAATTTGTAATGTCAGACATACAATCCATACAAGTCTGTTCCGGGCTCGAACAGAACCGAAGGCGCTTACAAAGAAGTCCTTGCAATCCGGATATTCACGATCCTGATCGAATTCACCATCACATATGGAGAACTCAATACCGTAGCTACTCGGTGCAGAGTCAATCGACAGGTCATCCTATCGCTCTCGCAAATACCGGGTCTTCAACACCGATCTTCAATGCGATTCATAACGACGTATCACATATTCGGAATGGGTTATACGACCCCATGGTCCTTTCCCGATTAACCCGAATAGTGAGCGCTTATTCAAAAATAAGTGTGGCATTCAAATTCAAGCAAATCACATCAATTACCCATTCAAAGGGAAATATTGATAGTCGGTTATTGAACTATCAATGGATATGCACACATCACCAGATTCCAAATAATTTTCCAAATTATTTATTTCCCAAAAATATCTTTACAAGATATATAATTTCAATACTTCAAAAATAAATCAATATTTATTTTTAAACAGATTCCACATTCTTTTATAAATTCCTTGGTGAATTTATATTCCAAAATATTCATGCATATACGATTTCAATTATTCATTTCAATTTATCTTCAAAAATATAAATTCTCTAATATTCACTTTATATTGGAAAAACATTTCCATACTTATTTATTCATAAGTAATTCACAAATTTTATTTATTTCCAACACTTGGAAAATATTCAATATACTTAAATCGAGATTAAGTATATATTTCATTCTTTAAGGAAATCATTCTCTTAAACATATTTATTTGGGCCAAAACGAATGTTGTGTAAAACATCGTTACGACAACCCAAAATCACTAGTATAGGGATTCAAAATTAAAATAGATATATAAATCCCAATACTATACAAAACATTTCCTTTCGGAAATCATTTACTATAACAACAGTGTTATAGTCCATCATTTCCTTTTATTTCTCGAAAACGTCTATTTCAACAATAAATGTCGAATCTATGGTTTCGAATCTCAACATATCTTAAAACATCGTTAGATCGTTTTAATTCTATTTAAAACATCACATTCAAAACAATTTCTTTAACATATTATTCACTATTCAAAAACGTGAATATACTACGTTAATCAATTTCATCCTTTTATTCATTTTATTTCAAAGGATTATTCACAGTCAAAAACGTGAATATAACTCCATTAATAAGTTTCAACAATTTTGATTATCAAAATAAGTCGTTTGCGAATTTATAAAACAACGTTTATAAATTCCTTTTCTATTTATTTTATAACAACTTCCTTTTATAAATTCCTTTATTAACCTATTCGATTTATAACTCAATTATGAACTAAAATTCATATTATGAGTTAAATGCTTATAAAACGATTATTTTACAAAATCGTTTCTTTGAACTTCATAATTATAAATCTTATAACTTATAAGATTCATTTATTTAACCAAATCTATTCTTCAAATAACTTCACAAATTTATAAATCTTACTATTTATAAATTTCATTTATAACTTCACCATTTTTAATTTTATAAATTCCATTCATTTACAAAATTCATTTACACTTCATTCAAACACTTATAAAAACTCGTTTTATAATGTCAATATTTCAATTTATAAATATCCATTTATAAATCTCTTAATATCAGTCAATTTATATTATTCTTTAAAACGTCTTTAATCTCCTTTATTATTTCACCATTTTGATTCACAAAATAATTAAATTTTATAAATCCTATATTTAAACTTTTCACAATAAATTCTAAAATCCAATTTAAACTATTTTATAAAATCAATAACCCTTATTTCTCAAAAATCAGCTTTTAACTATATTTCTCAAAAATTATAATTTTTATAACATTAAAAATTATTACGTTATTTATTTATAATGGATCAATTCCAAAAATAAAGTATATTTTCAAAAATCACTTTAAAAATCATTTTAAAATCCCAAAATCTGGGTCCAATGATGCTACACACCAAATATTCAATCACGACTACAACGATATCATATATCAATATGAAAATCCATCAAATATCAAAATATCTGAAATCAAATAAATACTGTTGAGGAATCCAGTTGGATCCCTCCAACCTGTTTTCCTGCATCCAAAAATATTAGCACAATACCAATTTCGTTCCAGTACGAAATTATCGCGGTATATGTTTTTATTAAATATTGTCCGCTTAATAACGGCGCAATAGGGTCTCATCCGCTAAAAAATACGGGAAATCAACAACTCCAATATATACATATGCCAATATATATATATTGATATTATATATAATACCAATTTCACTGTTTATGAAATATTCGCGGTATATGTTTTTATTAAATAACATCCGCTTACTAACGGCGTATAATGTCTATTTTAACAATCAATAGATAACAATCATCATTCAAACATGCATTCAAATATTTTAAATCTAACTATTTAAAATAAAATCGAAACCGATTCGATTGAGTGAGAAGTTCTCACCTTGATTTTAAATTCGTTTTAGCGATTTATTTCGAATAAAATTAAACGTGCGTTTAATTTTACCCAAAATTCTCACTAACTCCAAACTACTCCAATCCAATTTCATCGCGTAGTGCTCGTCCATACGATTCCAACGCAACTGGTTTCGCGCGTTTTCGACCTCGTATGAAAAAGTTATGAATTTTTGAAGTTTGTACACGATTTATATACACAAATTACAACATAAATTAAAATTTTTAACCTAAATCAAACATGGGCCGTGAGATCAATGCTCTTGCAATCATAGCCGTGTGTCTGTTTCTTCCCTCACTCCATCTACAGGCCGACATCTCTTATACAAACCGAACCCATTTGATTATTTAGGGTTAAATAATTTGATTTCCACGAGCAACACGAACACGATCCAGGAGCTCCATGTCGTGCGCCTCGCCCATAGCCACCACCGGCCCCAATGATGTGACACTCGGCTGCCTGTAGCGTCGCGATTTGCGTGCGCAAGTTACCACTGTCGGCCCCCCTTTTCTCCTCCCACGTTGCTCCAAACACGATCAACTCCGTATGGATTTGAAGTATTCGGCGAGCTCTTCGATTTATTAGTTAACAACTTTTTCTAAAAACGTGTGGATTGAGTAAGATTGAGGGATGAATTTGGGACAATTTCGGCCATCCAATTGATACTGGTGGCTAGGGTTTGATATTAGGTTTTTATTTTATTTTTCTAAATTATGAAGGTTGTGGGTCTATTTATAGAGAAAAATCGAACACTATTCATCCGTAAATTCCGAACTCCGATTTACGCGCCGTAACCAGCGTTTCTAGGGTTTACCCCGCGTTCCGGACACAATGGAACAGGTTTCGGAAGCAAATTCGGACATCTGTGCGAGTTATGGCTACAAACGTTCAATTTAAATTAAACCGATTTAATCGATTTTCTAGGCGTTTTAATTTGTATCGGACAAACGGTAAATCCAATTGACTTGAAATTTGAAACCTTGCAATAATATCACATTATGGATCCGATGAAACTGGTTTCGTCGAAATCCAAGACTTTTTGAAAAATGGCTATTTTAACTCGCCAAATTTAAATTAAAAATAAACCGATGCGTTTCGAGCTGCCATGATCAAACGATAACTCCGATTGACACGAAAATTGAAATCCGACAATAACTAACTATTACGGATCCAATGGAACTAGTTTCGTTCAATTCTGAGACTGTTCAAAAATTGGCTATTTTCACTAGTCGATTTAAATATTAAAATATTCAATTTTCACAAATTAACTTTTAATTCGATTTTAAAAGTTCTAAAATATCATTCTAACTCCAATATGATAAAATAAAATTTTACAAATCATTTTCAATCATATTTAACTCAATTTTCAATTATTTCCATAATTTAACATATTAAATTATCGATTAAATTATTCAATTAAATCCAATAATTCAAATAAAAATTTATTTGACTTATAAATTCACTTATTAATATTTAAAATTAATTAAATATTCAAATTTTAAATTAATAAAAATTCTAGGTCGTTACACTACAGTAAAATAAACATACTTTTAAATAGCGTTCCGGGCTACCCATATCACCCTTCACACATAATAGTCCCAGTAGTCCATCCAATATCATGCCATCTCCACTCCGGGTGACTGTTAGAGGATACCACACGGGCTACGGGAGAAAGACAAACTCGTAGTAAAGGCTAGGTATGGTAGGTGACACGGCACACAAGGCAATGCCAGGGTAGATATACCAATTACGCACACGGGCTGGTGGTAACGCAGCAGCCACATACGCCCACCCCGAACAACACTCCAAAAATCAAGGGGTGCACCCAATCGATCACAACAGTAATAGAATGGTATCGAAGAAGTGTGTTCAGCCAGAGGTGCTACCTCCTTTGGCCCGAGATCGCTCCTGTTTTAGCCACCTTATGCTAACTCACGGGAGTTAGGTCCACGAAATGTACCTTAGGAACGTCGTCACCATCCTACTTCATTCTGGAATCTCCACCGCGCACACAGTTGTTAAAGTGGTTTTCGGTATCGACAGAGAGTATGTCCATATCCGATCCCGGTCTCTTTAAAAACCAATCGTTATTATAACCCGTAGTTATAATTTCAAAAATGGTATTTATTTCTCAAAATCCAATATCATTTCAAATCCATTTCAAAATATCAACTTATCATTTCATTTGAAAAACATATTCATTTTTATTCAATTTAAAAATACCATTTCAACTCACATTTCAAAATAGTTCAATTCCAACAAATTACTTCATTTAAATCCTTTAAAAGTGAATTTATTACATTTAATAATTAAATTATTAAAATTCCAAAATTTTCAACTTTCAAAGTTCATTCATTCACTCAATTTTATCAAAACAGTGAAAATTCAACTTTCGCAGCATTTGGAAATTGCTACAGAAAGTTATATTCAAAACAGTTAAATTTAACAAAAGACAGCGTTTAAAATGTTGTAATAGTGTTACATTAGTTTCAAAGAAAAACTTAGTTTAATCCAACAATTATAGCATTTATAAAATGCTATAATAGCCTTTAATTCAATTAGCTATTTAGTTCACTTATCAACTACAACATTTACAAGTGCTATATTTTCATTTATATTAGATATGATAGCATTTAAAAATGCAGTTAATTAACTTCAAATTTCAATAAAATATCCCAACAATTATATTTTCTATAATTCACTTTTAACTTATAAAATCGCATAATTTTACTTTTATAACCATCATTTAATTTTCTTTAATTTCATGATTTCATAAAGTTAAATTTCCATTTAAAAATTCATATCTAACACTAATTCACTTATTAAATTGCAGTGTCCAATTTAAGATTCATTACATTTAAATTTCAACCTAACACTTAAGTTCAAATTCTCAAATATAACTTAGTTTATATTTTTATTTACTTAATTAAAAATTCACTTTTAAGTCAATTCCAAAAAATTCCAATTTTAGTTATAATTCAAAATTTCAACTTAAATATTCATTCATTTCACATTTCAACTTTATTAAAATCATTAATATGATATAAAATCACTTTAAATTCAAATTATCATAAATTTATCATGCTTTCATATTCTACTTAATTTCAAATTATAATTAAATCAAATTTCCCAAAATAGCTTACATCCAAAAATTTCTAACCTTTTCGTTAATTTATTTCACTTGTAATTATTCATAAAATCAATAATATTTTAACAAAAATCATTTTTAATTAGGTTTAAATCAAAATATTTTAATATTTACATTTCTAAAATAATTTTAAAAATTTTAGAAAAATATATTAACTACGGGTCTGTATATAATTTTCTACACTAGGAAAAGTGATACGGGTAATATATCATTTCAACCCGTAATTTACAAAGAAAATCCGGGTTTTATCATTTCAAACCCGCAGTCCCAAGTAAATGAAATATATTTGAAAATCACTCAAGCCTATCATTTCAGCCCATAATGATTTTCCCTTATTTCAACCCATAGTGATTCTAATCTAAAGGGAACTTGCAGTGTGATAAACGGATAAAAATAACAGAACAACATAATATAACAGTAACAAATGTCATAATAGGTGTTTAAGCATGGGTGAACATCATATAATAGTGACATAGCAAATAATAATATGGTGATGCAGTTTACATATTCACAAGTGATTAATTTACTATTCATATAAGTATAAAACTGTCTGGTGAGAATAACTCACTGTTTTGAGCTGATGACACAACGACGAATTGCACAAACGGGATCTACACAAGCACAAAAGCACGACACAGATACAAATGGAGGAGCCAAGGATTAATTCCCTTGAATACCTATCAAACAAAACAATATAACAATTATAAGGTTTCAGACCAAAAATTCGATAAACTATGCTAGAAATAACTTCATAAAACAAAGCTGAAATGCTTTGCACTTGCTTCCGACATCCTATAGGCTCGGCCAGAGGTGGAGTACAGGTCTAAGGCAATGGTTTTGGGTCAGGTCTGGGTTGCTAAGATCGGCCTAACATGAGTTTGTTGATGGCAAAAGTTATGGAGATGGAACAACAACACAACAAGGCGTAACTACTAACAACATCACAAGTTTCAAGCAAACAAAGCTCGGCCAAGGCTGCTGTGGTCACGGCCAGAGGAGTGGAGTCCATTGTGGTGACGTGGCAGAGGGTGCTGGAGGTGCTGTAGGAGGTGGTAGTCATGTAGGTGGCGGCCATGGGTGGTGGAAGTGGTGGATGTGAAGGCTTGTGCTCGGCTAGGTCAAGATGTTGGAGTTTGGTGAACTTGGTGAAGGAACTACCACCTAGGGTGGTACGGATGGGGATGGTCAGTGAGGAGGAGGTGGTGGTGGCGTGCTTAGGTGGTGGTGGTGACGGAAGGGGCTGGAGAGGGGCATGGCCGATCCTATGATAAAGAAAATCAAGTGCAAATCAAACGAAAAATCAGCATAAGTGAACAAAAGTAGATAAAAGAAAAATAGAATTTTACGAACTTCTCAAACAAGTGATGGCCGAATTTTTTTTTATTGAGATGAGAAATGATGTTCGTGAATGAATAATGGAGGTAGGAAGCTGAAGTATGTGAGTTATTATGGCTAATTGATGGCAAAAGTAAGTTAAAAATGTGAAAAGGCGGGAAAATCAAAAGCCATTGGAAATAAAAAGTCACAAACCCTTTCGATTTACCTTTAAGTATCTGTATAATTTTATATATTCTGAAATAAAAATATTATCAGATAAAATTTCGAAACTTTAAAAAAATATAAAAATATATATACCATTTATTAATTATATAGAGTAAAATTAAGGAAAAATAGTTAAAACAGTGAACTAGACTAGAAAATTTGAAATAAATGAAATAATTTGAAGAAAATTCATATGAGCTTGTAAAGTATTTTTAAACATAAATAATAACATAAAAAAAATTTATTCACAAAATAAATATTTAAAATTTAATTTAAATATAAGTTTTAATGCAGAAAATAGCAAATAATGGGAAAACAGCCCTTAAAAATAGGAAATCAACACAGTAAATTTTGAAAAAATTCTATTATTATTTTAAAAATATTTAGAGATGAAATTTCACAAATAAAACAAATTTAAAATAAAATAAAGAAATTTAAAATGAAGAAAATGGCATAAAATTAGAAAACAGCCTTTAAAAATAGGAAATAAATACAGTAAATTTTGGAAAAAGTACATTATCATTTTAAAAATGTTTAGAAACGATATCACACAAATAAACAAATTTAAATTAATTTCAAAATGAAATAAAGTCAAATTAAATATATAGTCAAAATCTAGGGTTGTTACACTACTAAAATTCAATATAATTGAGATATAGTAGTTAATATAAATAAAAGATAGTAATTGTAGCATATTAATGTAATAACATATAAACCAATGCTGATTACGCCCATATGATAATGAATGATTGAACAAAAAGATTAATTACAGTTGAAAGTGAATACTATAAGCAGTGTAATATCTAACACCGAATCGATATGCAAATTTGTTTTAAATTATTATTAATGTTTAAATAATCAAAAATGATAAAATCTATTAATTATAGGATTTGGAACTTAAAAATGATTTATCCAATTTGATATTAGTTTATTTAATTAAAGGAAAAAAGCCATTTTGGCCATTGTCTTGGATTTCGACGAAACCCGTTTCATCGGATCCGTAATGGTGAATTATTATTGGATTTCAAGTTTTGTAGCGATCGGACTTGTCGTTTGACCGTATGGACTCGAAACGCGTAGAAATCAATTTAGTTACATTCAACTTAAATCGATTTGAAATCAACTAATTTTAAGGCTAACTTCTTTGTATGATGGAATGGACATGAAACCTGTTCCATTGAATTTAAAAATATCAAAAACGTCTATTTTTATATATGGGTTGACCCACTTTCATTTTGGAAGCGAAACAGGCTTTTTAGGTCGTTATTGTCAATTTGAATCTATTCGGATGTGTATTCATTTCTTATCGGGCCTCGATTATATAAAAAGTTTTTCTCTCAACCCTATCAGTCATTTTCTTATTCTATAGGTACAACTTTATCTTTCTGCTCCTCCTTCTCAAATGGCAAAAACCCAAATTTCTTGATTCAATTGCAAATCAAAATCGAATCAAAAAATTTAAACTCCTCAAACAATATCATATTATATATCGATTCGAAGCTATCCTATAGTGCAACTCAGATCTGCAGTTCGTTTTCGCAGTCGGGTTCTATTTCGTCCAATATTGGCTAAATTAGTCTTGTCCATCTAAATAGGTGGTTGATGATCATTGACCAATCGTCGATCCCTTGGTACTGTTGTGTGGAGAGTCGAGTGGGGAATACGTCGGAGTTAGTCGCAGATTGTATCGATGGTTGGATCGTCTGAATTAATTGATTAGGTTTTGGGAATTTTCGATGACGACTGTTCTTGCCTCGGTCTGCATGGACCATAGGGGTCACGATGTTATTGGGGTAGTCGATAGGTCATGGGGAGGAGGCGCCGACGCCTGGCTCTGGTGTGATAATTTGCGCGTTCAACTTAGGATTTCATGGTGGTAATAGAGCGCGTTCCCACTTTGGCCTGTAGAATTACATGAAGAAGGTACGTGGTGATTTTTTATTTGTTCATATATTTTATTTTATTTAATTTTAATTTAAAATTCAAACTTCTTACCTTAATAACGTTTCCATACGAGCTCGGATTCACGCGCGGTTTTCTCCGCTACGATTGTATCAAAATTTCGGAGATTTTGATGCTTGTTTGGACGAATCCTAAGCTGTTGAACTTTGAGCTCTATTTTGGATTTCAATTCAATTTGAAATCAAAGGTGAGTGTTTTAACCTGCTCACAATTACTAAACTATATTATGTTAGTTAAATTAAATGTATGATGTGATTAGAAATTAATTGATTGATGTTTGGTATGTTTAAATTGTCTTTCTAGTTAAATTTTACTTTTATTGCATTTAATCATCTTTTAACTTAATATTGAATTTAATTGTCAATAAATTCCTTTTAATGATAATCAGTTTTCTATTGATGTTTATTGGTTGATTTGGATGGTGATGGTCATCGATGTTTGATTGTTGATATTGGATGACTCGATGTTGTATTTTTGTATTGTTATAACATTGCAAGTTCCCTATGGGTTGAAATGATCCATACCAGAATGATCTACAGATTAGGGAAAATCTTTATGGGTTGAAATGATAGACTCGAGCGATTTTACAGATTTTTATTTAATTCGAGGTTGCGGTTTGAAATGATATATAACCGTAAAATTTTGAATTGCAAACTTAAAATGATAAATATCTGCATCACTTGACCATAGGGTAGAAAATTATACACGGACACCGGATTGGTTAAATTGAATGATTATATTTATTTGTTTAAAATTTTAAGTTCATTTAACTCGCATTTTGAAATGGAAATTTATTTATATAAACTGAATTATTTTCGACAATCCAAGCGTTAATGTTGGAATTGATTTAATGAATTGTTAAAAGGATTTAAATTGGAATTTCAAAGTTGAAGCGTCAAATATAAACGAATTATTAAAATTTAGTTATGGAAATGTTGGGATATAACTTTGAAATCTATTTTAATAATTTAATAAATTTAAGCTATTCCAATTTATTTTAACCAAATTTAACCTTTCAAACTAATTAACCTAGCTAATCTATTTTATTCTATTCTAATCTAATTCAATATATTTTAACCTATTTTAAACCATTTAAACTTTATTAAACTATATGAAACTATTTTAATTTATTTTAAACTATTTTAATTTATTTTGAAAAATTCTAATTTATTTGATCTATTTTAATTCTATTTAATATATTTTAGGTTCATTTAATTTAATTTTAAATCTAATTAATCCATAATAAGCCTATTTAATTTATTTTGAACCATTTAAACTATTTTAAATCTATTTAAAGTATTTTAATCTATTTTAAATTTATTTAATATATTTTAAACCTATTTAACCTAATTTATATCTATTTAAACTTTGTTAAACTAATTGAACTATTTATAACTATCAAAATTATTTTCTAAATTTCAGATGGTGTAAAGCGGAAATATTTATAATTAAAGCCTTGATTTTAAAGCAAATAAGGTTTAATGATGTTATAACATAAGTGGGGATTTAAATGACCTATTTGAGAAATATGATGATTTTAAATGAGGATTTAATCTATATGGAAATATGAATTCGAAAGTGATATGATTTCAGATGTGACCTAATTTTGGAAATAAATGTGATTTCGAAAATAATATGGTTTTGAGAATATGATATTCTGATATCAATTATGAATATACGTTTGAAATGTAGAAGAACCATTCGGTGCGAAATAAGCATTTGGTTGTTAAAGAGGCCAGGATTAGATATTGTCACACTCTCTATCAATACCAAAAACCACTTTAACAACTACAAATGTGGTGGAGATTCCAGAAATGAAGTAGAATGGTTTGGCAAATGATTCTGTATGAGGTATTTACGTGACCCTGACTCTCATGAGTCGGCTTAAATATGAGTAAAATAGGATCTATACCTGGGCCAAGTGAGGTCATTCCTCTGATCGGACATGCTTCTTTGATACCCTATTATGACTTTATGATGATTAGATGGCCACCCCTCAATTCGACTATGTGAGTGTGTTTCGATGTGGGCAGTAGTAGTTGTTCTGCATTACCACCAGCCTGGTTCTACAATTGGTATATCTACCTTGGCATTGCCTCATGTGCCGTGTTCACATGCCCTATCATGCCTTCTACGAGTTTGGTTTGTACCATAACTATGGAGTGCCCTTTGGTAGCCCTCCAGTTTATGAAGGAATTACGGTACTGTATAGACTATGGGAATATGTAAAAATGTGTTAAGGGGGATATGGGTAATGCCTTAACACTATTTTAACACTTTACGTTACTGTAAACACTATTATAATAGCGTATTGTACTACATAGTAGATAGTTTAAGAGATCCTTAGGATATGGAAATCCCAAACATCTTTTAAGTTATTGCACTCACGTTAGACACTGGATAGAAGATGTTAAACCCCATAAACATCCTTGACGCCATTACAATCATATTTATTTACTGTTGACTTAACTTACATAAGAACTTTTAGTTCTGACTTGAGTATTTTGTCTTTTCAATTCGCTCAGATTAGTTTGAGCTTTTCAGTTCGTCGAAGACTACATTCTGAAGGATTAAGATGAAGATTTGTATTATTATTATTTATTATATTTATTACACTACTTCATGTTGTTCCGCTGCATTTATTTATTATTTGTTATTGTTTATGTAACTCTGATCTGTATTATAAAGTTTTAAGCAATGATATTTGTGAATAGCTTATGACCTGCTTATTTGATTATTATATATTGTCATTCCGCTGCGAGATTCTGTATTTGTTTTCTTTCTTTATCTTTTTTTTTTCTTATTTACCGATAACAATCTTTCCTTTTGAATGGTTTGAGTCTGACGTGTGTAGTTTATCGTCGATTTAAATCGGCCAAAAGGTCAGATCGTTACAGTGGGACTAGATGTTGGGTAATGTAACGACCCGGAATTTCCGATCCCGAAAATTCCAGATAGTTAGAGAAAAGAAGAAAGAAAAGAAGAAGAAACAGAAACAAGTCATCGAAACCTCACATTCGCAGCGGATCAAAATATAATATCACATAAATAATAATTATACAAAGAAGAACTGTATCAGTATATTTATATTTTTATACATCAGGGTTACAATCCATCTCACAACACTAGACAGTTTAAAACAACATGCCAAGACAACTACAATATAAACAGCGATATGCTCCATACATTCCTGCCATCCAGCTCGTCTCCTGAACTCCTGAACGTCCTTACCTGAAAATTTGTAATACTAGGTCTGACCCGAGCATTACATCACAGTAACACCCGGGTCAGGCTGGAAACCATCGTGAGTAAATCCATCTAATATGGAATACAAAAACATCCAACTTATATAAACCCAGGGTAACTTATATCAATTTACTCTTCACAGGACGTTATAAACATCCCTTATTTCTCACATCAATTTCTAAGTACCAGTACTTAGATTAAATGGTCCAATTTATTTAAATCATTCCGAACCAGCACATTTATTTCCACATATCAATTTTATAAAGAATCGAAGTGGTTTCGGGTATTAACTAATACCCGACTCCGGTCTCTTGGAATCCAATGTCATCTAAACCCAAGTTATCCAATTTAATACAATTCAACTTAAATTGTCAGATAACACCTTTACACAGCAATTCACAATAGATTGATAATCACACTATCATCGTCCATTTAACATATCATATCAAAAAACAATTCATATCAGTGATATCTCCCCATTCAAGACACCCATCATCATTCAATCATTAATAAGCAAGATTGATCACTCCAATTAATTAAATTAATTAATGATTCCCTAATTACCTTCATTAATTAATTAAATGTCAAATAATAATTAACCTTTAACTTAATTACATCCATTAATTAATCTTGATTAATCACAATCAGAAATTAACTTGCCTTAATTACTCCATCAATTTAAACCAACTACCTAATTAATTATTTTGATTAATCCTTTAATTTCACTGGGTAATTATCACCTAATTTCTCCCACTATAAAATTATCCCTTAATTATTTCCAACATGCAATTTCCTTTTTGTTAATTACTTTCAGTAATTATATACCAATTACTTTACTAATTACACCTTATTAATTTACCTTCAGTAATTATACTAAACCCAACATCAAATGATTAACTTTAATTAATTAAACTGAATTAATTAATCAAAATTAATCACTTGCAATTAATTAATCATTCTGACTAATTAATTCCTTTAATTACTTCATTAAGTAATTACTCATAATGATTCTTTTACATTAAGCAATTATCCTCTTACTTACTTATCACTTATTTACTTCTTAGTTGGTTAACCTTGATTAATCCATCCTTAATTGTCACTTTTAAGTACAATAAGTAATTAGTCTTTAAGTAATTTTTCTTAACTTTCAAAGTAATTAAATTACCATAATTAATTGCATTGATTTTTAAATTAATTACATTAATTAATTATACTTATTCATCAAACTTTAATTTATTTAAATGATAAGTCCTTAGTCTTAATTAGCTTATTTAAAATCTTATTAAATACACTTTTAATTAATTATCATGAATACAGTTATCTTACATAATTACATTGCATCACTAGTGACCTAGGTTATGGGTTATGTTAAACGTGGAAATTCCTTTATGCTTACATTAATTCCATTTATACTAAAGGAAACTCGGCCCAAAGTAAAATTTACCGGCCCAAAGCCCAAACTCCCTCCTCCTTCTCCTTTTATCTTAATTGTTTTACTCTGGACAACATAAAACTGCTTTTATGCAACTCAACAAACACGCGTAATAACCTGAGCTTTCATACAATTTCCCGAAGCAAAACCCCAAATTCATGCAACACAAAACACCCTTGCCTCCTTCTCAAATACCCCTTTCTTTTACCTATTTCCAAGCCCAGAACCGTGCACGCCGTGCACATACACATCACCGGCGACCACCTTTTCCAGTCGCCAATCATCTTCCCCAGTCACTGATAATCGTAACAATCCATTTCACTAACCAAAACATGGTATCACTCCACAAATCGAAAACAACAAATTCTCCCCACCTGGAACAAACATCACTACCATTAACATCACGCTTCGCCAATCTCCGACCATCCACATCCCTACTGTCACGTTCCGATCCTCGTCGACGACCCATAACGCTTTTCCCCCACGACCGATCGAGGCTCGAACTCCGACGAAGTCTCACGAACTTCCTGAACCAGATAATACCCTCAGCTCCCAAAACCCTAAAATGACGATGCCCCATCACCACCGAAGTTTAAAAATCCAATAACCATTTTTGCCAGCATCACCTATTGCCCGGCCAGCTTCGGCCATGAACACGAGATCCTTGTCTCTACCGATCATCAATGATTGATGAAAACCCAATATTTGGTCTTCTAGCGATTTCTCTCAAATTATAAACTTTAAAATCCCGATTTTGTTTTCAAAAGTCATAAATTTTGATAACAAATCAAACTATATACCTGAAACAATGAATTATAAAAATCGAGGTTTTGGAAATGAGTGAATTTCGGCTCTTATTCCAACTTTATATTAGACTACCCTTAAAACTTATCTGAAAATATTTTTTTAAATCATGCACCTTATAATTCCAAATAAGTTTTGTTTTAAAAATATAAGTCCATAAAGATTCAGATGAAAATCCCTAAATTTTGAATTTCATTTGCAATCTAGAAATAAAGAACAGAGGCAAAGATACTGAAGCTCCTACATGAACACCAATATCTATATACACAAACTCATTCGATCAGATAATCAATCATGTAACCACCTCAAGATACACTGCGTGCAATCCAAACTGAATATAGATCAAACTTGCTTACTTACAAGTATAAATTTGCAAACAGAATTTAGCATTTTAAAGGATAGCAGTTTACTCACAGTTTTGAAGCAGAGAACAGAGAACATGTTCTTGCTTCCAGGCTTGTTTGAATTTTTTTTTTCTTTAGTTGAATCTGAATTGTTTTGTTGATAAAACTCCTTGCTTCTGATTTCTTGATTCAATGATAATCCTAAAAACTGAAGTTGGTACTTGCCTTTCTTGGATCAGGTTGCAGCCTTAATTTTATTTCATCTCTTTTTTTTTCTGCTTTGATCTTTGCTTTATAGGTTTTGCTTCTAGTTTTTTTTTATTTTAGAAAATGAACAGAATAAAGAAAAATGAAAGAGGAGTAGAAAGATGTTTATATTACTCAGTTTTTCTCATTTGTTAATTTCTTTGAAATAAGAGATTAAGGACACCTGTCAATATCCTTATCTATTTTGTTAACACTTGCTAATATGATGATGTTATTAGTTAACATGTGTATTAAATAGATTTTTACTTAGTTATTCATATATATATATATATATATATATATATATATATATATAATGTAATTTTAAAAGAAGATAAAAAAATCCATTTACACACTTAAAAATGATAGTAGTTTGATAAGTTATAAGTTATACTTATAAACAGTGCCGGCCCGACTATATTGGTTGCCCTAGGCAAAATTGAAGAAAAAATGACAAGAAGAAAAAAAATTGGTGGCTCTGGGAATTGAACCCAGGTTAATAGGATACAATTTAGGTATTAGACCACTAAGCTATGTGATAATTTGTTGATTATTTGCCCTGCTACAATCATAAATAAATATTTTTTTTAAAGCATCCGGTACTTTTTGTTGCCCCCTCCGTCACCTCCGGCGGCGTTGCCCTAGACGAATGTCTCGGTTGCCTTGCCCTGGGGCCGGCCCTGCTTATAAAACCCTTTAGAAACAATGATATGAGACTAATCATATATATACATATTATTTTAAACTCAATTTATTCTTAAATTGTTTACTCTTAAAGTTTTCAATTTCAAATATTTCCTTTAAATTTCAAATTTCAATTTCAAATTCAACCCAAATTCAATTAAAAATCCAATTTAAAATCAGCTCAATAAATATCTATTTGTTTTAAACAAACCCAAATTTAATTTATCAATTTTAAGTAATTATATAAGCATCCATCAGATTTATTTGCTTATTAGATAAATCAGTATCCCAATTGTTTAAAATCAGATAAATTTCCAAATTAACAGATGTTCTAAATCCGAGTTATCACATTCTTCCACCCTTTGAATCTTTTCGTCCTCGAAAAGGAACGAAATCAGAATTTATTAAAATGCTTAAATTCAGATAAATTTTCATTGATCATTTTGAAAACACTTTAGGAATCTATATAATATTACGAAAATAGTTTTTACAAAAGTACTTTTATAACTCGATGTCTCAACCAGTCTATCCTTGTTCTCCTAGAAATTCGGTCATACGGTGATCAGGCGTATGACTAAAAATCTACAAGTGCTTAGCAGACTCGTTTTCAACATCCAGTGAAGATATTTTGAAAATAATTTTTTTTTATTGAAAATATTGAAAACAGTTTTGAAAAGAGAGGATATATCTTCGGTGAGAATGCTTTGAAAATCATCACCCCCATCCATGGTCACAGTTACATTCCAGGGTTACGTTGCCGTCGCAGCAAAAGTCCATGTAACTGCAGGCTCTCCGCGGCCTCTCGATTAGGCCATAGAACCCACACAACAGATCACAGTTACACCCAGGGTTACATTGCCATCACAGCAAAAGTCCATGTAACTGCAGGCTGTCAGCGGCCTCTGATTTTCGCTGTCGAATTGAAACTTCTCCACTCCTACATAGGTCGCAGTCTATCGATATAAAATCAAACGCAGACTGTTGGCTCTCAGCAGCACACACGACTTTTGCTATGTTATACCATAGATTGCAGTTACATCTTAGGTTACGTTGCCGTCACAGCAAAAGACCATGTAACTGCTGGCTCTCAGCGGCACACACGACTTTCTCTATGGTATACTCTACTCAAAATCCCTAGGAACTAGTTTTGTCCGGACTCCTCACAGGATCAACTTTAGAAACCCCCCTTGGGGCTCAAGGCAGCACCACCCGGTGGTACTCCTGAGAAGTTCATTTCAAGGGAGCGCCTTTTTCCCCAGGGCCATCATCAATACATTTTATACTATACACATATAGTATTTTCAAATCATACACCTAGTATGATCTCAAACAAAGCTCCTTTACACAAAATCGATTATTCCAAAATCGAAAATTCTCAAGCTAGGCTTTCCAAATCCTCATAATGATTTTACCCAAACATCAAAAGCCTTTTCCAAATCCAAAGGTTTCCAAAATCCTTTTTCCAAAATCCTCATATGATCCTCTATATATATATTCAGATATATAAAATCTTTTAAAACTTTGGATCATTTCAAACTTGTATAAAATTCCTTTTATACTTCAAAACATTTCCAAAAAAACCCTTTTCTTCTGGCAAAAAAATTCAACAAGGGAAGTTTCATTTTATTAAACAAAGATATTTAACTTTTTTTACTCAAAATCAAATATTCAAATTTGATTACTCCTTTCAATATCATTTTCATTCAAATCCGTATGATGTACACATATCATCTGCACGCTATACCAATCTGATCGCTCACTCGATCACACAATTTCATTTCCGAACTAGCATCGTCCACCCGACTTCCTAGTGCGGACACAGATCTGGTTTCTTGATCAGAAACCGTCATTCTTCTTGCATAGTCATAAATATGATAGAGAATATCCTGAACCAATCATAAATCCATATCCAGGTTCGCCGTCGAAAATCGAGTGAAAAATCCCACTCGGATCGATATAAATATCTCGAAATTTTGTGCTCGAATCTGGATCAAATCACCATGCGAATAGAATAACATATATACACCCTACGTATTTATCTTTATTGGTTATTAGGCAAGTCAATTCCATTTCTATTCACACTTACTTTGATTTCCGTTTACTTACTCACAATTGCTTCAATCCATTGGATTATTACCTCTATTCTTATCTCGATTGGGTATTTAACCAATAACTGTTTGAACTCCGACCAGTTAATTTAGAAAATAGCTTGAAATATTTAAAAATAGATAAGTAGTTGGAAAGTAATTACTAGTTTGTAAATAGGTGTAAAATTGTTCAGTAATTGTAAAATAATTGGAGAATAGTTAAATAGTCATAGAAATTTTAAATAATTTCAAATAATAGTAAAAGAGTAATTAGTTTATAAATCAGTTGGAAATTGCTTAACAGTTTCAAAAATAATTTTAAACAAGTATAAGTTAATTTGGCTTTTAAAAGAAAAGTTGTATATATAATAAATAGCTTAGAAAATAGGTTTAAAACAATTTATATTAAAAATAGTCCAGAGTCACAACTGCTCACTTCCCAATCTCCATTCTCATCAATTCAATTTTAATTTCATTTTCATTTAAATTGACTTAACTCCAATTTAAATAACTTCAATTTCTATTGAAATTGATTCAACCCAATTCAAGTTGAATTAATCTAAGTTTCTTTCCAAATTTAAGTCAAATTCCATTTGATTTTAAACATATTCAACTTTAATTACAATCCCAAGTTATTCCAATCACTTTGGACTAATATCCATTCAATTGAACTCACTTCAATTCCAATCCATTTCAACTCCAGTTTGAATTAATCCCAATATCAAACCCCATTCCCAAAACAAGTTGAATTATTCTTGATTTCCTTCCAAATTCCATTTGAATTTAAAAATTGTTCAACTTTAATTACAAATTCCAAATTATTCAAATAAATTTGGACCAATTCCAAATTGAATCCTTTTCAATTTCAAATCATTTCAAATTAATCCAATTCAAATTTTCCATTTGAATTTTATACTTATACATCTTCAATCACAATTTCAATTAATTCAAATCAAATTCGATTTGAACTAATTCAAATTTCAAACTTAAACCATCTCGAATTATATAAATTCGAGTTAAATTCACTAAGGTTGGTTTAACCCTTTAAACCAAGTTAACCTTTATTAAAAGCTTTTAAACAATTTAATTTATTACCCAATTACTCAAATTTTTAGTTCAAGGTAATTCCATCCCCTTAGCTTCAATTTAAAGTTTAATTTCCCTTTTATCTCAACAATGGCATACTCCATTTCTTATTCATTTAAACAAATCCAACTCACAATTTAAAGATTATTAATAATAATAGGATGATATCAACTAATTTATTTTAAAATATCCATTCATTTTCAATTTCTAGATCTCATACCCATTTTGAGATCGCACAAACTCTAAATTCAAATCAACCATTTAACCTCCCAAGTTAAATCTTAATTTCATCTTTAAATTTCCAAATCAGGTTGATCATTCCAACTTATTTAACTTTTTTCCCCAGTTAAACTCAATTCACTTAATCAAAACAATCTTACCCAATTTGAATTTCCAACTCAAATTCTAAACTTCACATAAATAATCTTCCACTTATTAAGTTTAAAAACTTATTACTTTGAGTATCATATCTCATTCCAGATTTAAAACTCAACATTTAGAGTTTATCTCAAACAACCTTTGATATTTGAGTATATCCACATATATATTAATTTCATTCACATACCAAGTTATACTTTAAAATTTTAAACCACCTTTGGTTTTTAATTCAAAAACAAATTTCTTTTAAATTTTCAAACAACTCTTGTTTGAAAGTAGGACCCCTTCATTCAATATTATTTATTATTTCTATATCACTTTGAAACAATTTTCAAATTCTGGGCCCAGATTTAAATCTTTACTATTCAGATCATTTTCAATTCCAATTTATAATTCATACTTACTTAAATGTTTTATTTCCTTAAAACATTTCATTTTGCTTTCTCATTAATACACACTTTATTATTAAATACAACAACCATTTATGATAATAACCAAGCTTATCATATCTGGAAACCAACTAATAATTATCGTATTCTAAAACTCCTTCTCTAATTCAAGATTTTGATTTCAGTTTGAATCCATTTTCAAACTTATCTTTATTTAATTTCAATTCGGTTGTACTTCTATTACCCTTAAATTTAGTTTCAATAATTTAACAACCGATTACCTTAATATTTATTAGAAAGAAATATTGCTTTATATATCAAAATATAATCTTACATGAAACCATTTAAAATCTTTATATAAGAAAATAACAAGTATGCTCTCTCATACATACACTCAACTCATTCTAGGGTACCGTTGACCCTTTCCTTAATGAGTAATCCCGACAGAGCCAAGGTTCTCGCTTAACCTTCAACTCTGATACCAAATGTAACGACCCAAAATTTCCGATCCTGAAAATTCCAGATAGTTAGAGAAAAGAAGAAAGAAAACAAGAAGAAACAGAAACAAGTCATCGAAACCTCACATTCACAGCGGATCAAAATATAATATCACATAAATAATGATTATACAAAGAACAACTGTATCAATATATTTATATTTTTATACATCAGGGTTACAATCCATCTCACAACACTAGACAGTTTAAAACAACATGCCAAGACAACTACAATATAAACAACGGTATGCTCCATACATTCCTGCCATCCAGCTCGTCTCCTGAACTCCTGAACGTCCTTACCTGAAAATATGTAATACTCGGTCTGACCTGAGCATTACATCACAGTAACACCTGGGTCAGGCTGGAAACCAGCGTGAGTAAATCCATCTAATATGGAATACAAAAACATCCAACTTATATAAACCTGGGGTAACTTATATCAATTTACTCTTCACAAGATGTTATAAACATCCCTTATTTCTCACATCAATTTCTAAGTACCAGTACTTAGATTAAATGGTCCAATTTATTTAAATCATTCCAAACCAGCACATTTATTTCCACATATCAATTTTACAAAGAATCGAAGTGGTTTCGGGTATTAACTAATACCCGACTCCGGTCTCTTCGAATCCAGTGTCATCTAAACCCAAGTTATCCAATTTAATACAATTCAACTTAAATTGTCAGATAACACCTTTACACAGCAATTCACAATAGATTGATAATCACACTATCATCGTCCATTTAACATATCATATCAAAAAACAATTCATATCAGAGATATCTCCCAATTCAAGACACCCATCATCATTCAATCATTAATAAGCAAGATTGATCACTCCAATTAATTAAATTAATTAATGATTCCCTAATTACCTTCATTAATTAATTAAATCTCAAATAATAATTAACCTTTAACTTAATTACATCCATTAATTAATCTTGATTAATCACAATCAGAAATTAACTTTCCTTAATTACTCCATCAATTTAAACCAACTACCTAATTAATTATTTTGATTAATCCTTTAATTTCACTGAGTAATTATCACCTAATTTCTCCCACTATAAAATTATCCCTTAATTATTTCCAACATGCAATTTCCTTTTTGTTAATTACTTTCAGTAATTATATACCAATTACTTTACTAATTACACCTTATTAATTTACCTTCAGTAATTATACTAAACCCAACATCAAATGATTAACTTTAATTAATTAAACTGAATTAATTAATCAAAATTAATCACTTGCAATTAATTAATCATTCTGACTAATTAATTCCTTTAATTACTTCATTAAGTAATTACTCATAATGATTCTTTTACATTAAGCAATTATCCTCTTACTTAATTATCACTTAATTACTTCTTAGTTGGTTAACCTTGATTAATCCATCCTTAATTGTCACTTTTAAGTACAATAAGTAATTAGTCTTTAAGTAATTTTTCTTAACTTTCAAAGTAATTAAATTACCATAATTAATTGCATTGATTTTTAAATTAATTACATTAATTAATTATACTTATTCATCAAACTTTAATTTATTTAAATGATAAGTCCTTAGTCTTAATTAGCTTATTTAAAATCTTATTAAATACACTTTTAACTAATTATCATGAATACAGTTATCTTACATAATTACATTGCATCACTAGTGACCTAGGTTATGGGTTATGTTAAACGTGGAAATTCCTTTATGCTTACATTAATTCCATTTATACTAAAGGAAACTCGGCCCAAAGTAAAATTTACCGGCCCAAAGCCAAAACTCCCTCCTCCTTCTCCTTTTATCTTAATTGTTTTACTCTGGACAACATAAAACTGCTGTTATGCAACTCAACAAACACGCGTAATAACCCGAGCTTTCATACAATTTCCCGAAGCAAAACCCCAAATGCACGCAACACAAAACACCGCTGCCTCCTTCTCAAATACCCCTTTCTTTTACCTATTTCCAAGCCCAGAACCATGCACGCCGTGCACATACACATCACCGACGACCACCTTTTCCAGCCGCCAATCATCTTCCCCAGTCACTGATGATCGTAACAATCCATTTCACTAACCAAAACATGGTATCACTCCACAAATCGAAAACAACAAATTCTCCCCACCTGGAACAAACATCACTGCCCTTAACATCACGCTTCGCCAATCTCCGACCATCCACATCCCTACTATCACGTTTTGATCCTCGTCGAAGACCCATAACGCTTTTCCGCCACGACCGATCAAGGCTCGAACTCCGACAATGTCTCACGAACTTCCTGAACCAGATAATACCCTCAGCTCCCAAAACCCTAAAATGACGATGCCTCGCCACCACCGAAGTTTAAAAATTGTAACGACCCAGGATTTTTAATAATTAAAACTTGAATATTTAATTAATTTTAAATATTAATAAGTGAATTTATAAGTCAAATAATTTTTTTTTTGAATTATTGGATTTATTGGATAATTAAATCGATAATTTAATATGTTAAATTATGGAAATAATTGAAAATTGGGTTAAATATGATTGAAAACGATTTGTAAAATTTTATTTTATCATGTTAGAGTTAGAACGATATTTTAGAACTTTTAAAATCGAATTAAAAGTTTATTTGTGAAAATTGAATATTTTAATATTGAAATCGACTAGTGAAAATAGTCAATTTTTGAACAGTCTCAGAATTGAACGAAACCAGTTCCATTGGATCCGTAATAGTTAGTTATTACCGGATTTCAATTTTCGTGTCAATCGGAGCTATCATTTGAGCGTGGCAGCTCGAAACGCATCGATTTATTTTTAATATTAATTTGGCGAGTTAAAATAGCCATTTTTCAAAAAGTCTCAGATTTCGACGAAACCAGTTTCATCGGATCCGTAATGTGATATTATTGTAAGGTTTTAAATTTCAAGTCGATTGGATTTACCGTTTGTCCTGTACAAATTAAAACGCCTAGAAAATCGCTTAAATCGGTTTAATTCAAATTGAGCGTTTACAGCCATAACTCGCACATACTTCCGAATTAGCTTTCGAAACCTATTCCATTGTGTCCGGAACGCGGGGTAAACCCTAGAAACGCTGGTTACGGCACATAAATCAGAGTTCGGAATTTCCGGGATGAATAGTGTTTCGTCGGTTCCTTATAAATAGCCCTTCACTCTAAAAAAATAAAAAATATATATCTAAACCCTAATTTCAACTGCCTAGCCGCCACTACCCTAATGAAAGGCCAGAATTTTTTGATTTTCATCCCTCAATCACTCTCAATCCAGCAAGAATTAGAAGAAGTGTTTAACATGAAAGTTGTTAAGCGTCTTGAGTACTTTAGATCCATACGGTTGAGATCTGAAACGACGTCGCGTAGGAGGAGAAAAAGGGGCCGAAACCTGCAGATTTCGCACGCAATTCCATGCTCATGTGGGGGGCCGAGCTTCATGCTAGGGATGGTGGAGGTAGCTCTCGCGAAGGGTGTGACGCCCCACCTCTATACCCACGCTAGCCAAGAACACTCCGGAGAAGTGCTGTCAACTAGCACGGAGAATAAGGCTGTTGAGGAGCGACCATCCATGTAATTGCTTATCACACGGTGGCTATAAATAATCTTCGGAAACAAACATAGAAATAATCATATCACAAATCAGTCACAGATATCCATATCACAAAGGCGGAAGAAGATATGAATATATAACTAACACATGAAAGTGTACATCAGAGTAGTGGTCAATAATATCCACGATAATACAAAAGAATAGCAACACGTGCTATACAAAAGAATACAACTATGAGTCTATATCTCAAGTGTATACAACAAAAACTGCTAATCTAAACAGTTAGCCAAAAGTCAGAGTGATGAATCCCTGGGAAGAAGTCAAGCAGAAGCACCTGTAACATCTCGGTCTGATCCGAGTATTATTTAAGAAAATAATAAACGGATCAGTCTAGCTATAAATATCAGATGACATGATATAACATAAAAGATATGGCATAAACATAAACATCCATAACGACATACCACTATAAGTATGTAAATAATGATCAACAGAAGATCAATCAATAAGAGATAATCAATATCACAAGAATCTTCTCAAAGATTCGAAGGGGGCATCATACCCTAAACTTGTACTCATAACAAGTCAATGACATAAATTCCAGAAATCAACACGAGAAATCCAGAAATCATAAAAAGGGAAAGAGGCCTATCACATGACGGTCCGAAGACCATGGGGAGCTACCCCACATGTGTGAGTGGAATCACACAGAATGAGGTCAAGACTAACCAAAAAGCAGAAAGGTATGTGTGAATGGAATCACACAAGTGGTGTCTAGTCTAACCTTGCAATGAAAGAGACATCGCGCAATTGCTAGTCTAATTCATAAAGCGATCATCAAGATCAACGAGAAGTGTCAATTACACTAAGCTAGTAAATATAGAAGTTTAGCTTCATGTCCCATAACCACTTGCTTAACTTAAATATTTACGAACAAACTGTAAATCTTCACTAATAAAATTGTCATAAGAGGTTCAATCGAACAAGTCCAAGAATTAACCGACGAAGTGAACGCAAGCGTTTCATACCACTTGTTTTACTAAGTCGTTTAATTAGATTTCTCATCCGAGTGAGGTAAAGGCTTGTATATACTAATAGATTGGAAAACGGTTTAAGAAAAGAGCTTTGTTATTAAAAATAGAGTTGAAATTGTTTGTTAAAAGAGTTTTGATATTTACTACTAGTATTGAAACCTTTATATTATAAAGTGACAAAACACATAAGCAAGTGTAGAAACAATCAGTCACAAAGATCGCATACGGAGATGCGAATAAAATCCAAGGAAATCAGCTCAATATTTTTCAGATAAGATCCCCTACGGAGGGGGGGTCCAGGGGGGGTGGCAACCCCCCCAAGGTGGGGGTGCGGGGGCAACGCCACCGCTTACGGGGTTCGACCTGCCCGGTCAGGTCGCGGGGGTCCAGGGGGCAGCGCCCCCGGCGGGGTGCGGGGCAGCGACCCGTCCAAAACGGTACGACCTAAGTGAAGACAAGCGGCCTACGACCTAAAGCAAAATGAGGTCTAACGACCTAAGGGTTCACGCGGCCTAACACAATGGCCGAGCGACCTAACTGGAGTTAAGGGAGGCAAGCGACTTAAGGTCCAACGACCTACGACTCAAGCAAGCCGAGCGACCTAGTGTGGAGGGGTCGAGCGACTTAAGGAAGGCGAACGACCTAAGGTCTAACGACCTACGACTTAACAGAGTCGAGCGACCTAAGGTCTAACGACCTACGACTTAACAGAGTCGAGCGACCTAAGGTAAATGGTCCAACGACCTAACTCGAACGACTTATCTGGAGCTTAGGTCGGAGACGACCTACGAGATAAACCAGGCCGACTTAGTGGACGAGCGACCTAAGGTAAATGGTCCAACGACCTAACTCGAACGACTTATCAGGAGCTTAGGTCGGAGACGACCTACGAGATAAAGCAGGCCGACTTAACGTTTGCCTGGAGATTATAGGTCGGAAACGACCTAAGACTTAAAGCTTAACTCGCGAGCGACCTACGGCTTAAGGCCTAACTCGTGAGCGACCTACGACTTAAGGCTTAACTCGCGAGCGACCTAACTCCGAAGTGCCAATACTTCCAGAATGACCTAAAGTTAACTCGTGAACGACTCACGACCCATGGACGAACGACTTAACTCCGAACGACCTAAAAATGGTCAAAACGACCTAGGGGTTAACTCGTACGCGACCTACGACCTAAGGTCCACACGACCTAACTCCGAGCGAGCTAAAAACGGCCAGAACGACCTAAATGCAGAAATTTCTCCCAAACACCAAAAATCGGAGTTTTTCGCCAATCCAATCCAAACCAAAAGCAAATATGCATGCTAAAGTGATAGGGAATCATTCCCAACAGTCCAATATAGTTATAGACTAGAATTGTGAGATAAAAATCTCACCTTTGCACTAAAATTTTATGAAGATGAAGCTTGAAAGCAAGGAGAAGCAATCCAAAGCTTGAATCCAATATCTTCTACTTGAATTTGGAGTTGAATGATGGAGTTGCAATTGAATTTGAGCTTGGAGTTTTAATTTCCCATTCTCTTCACCATTAATGCTAAAGCTTGAGTTAGTTAGGAAATTTATGAAGAGTGAGGAGAAGAGGGTTGGAACTTGGGCTTAATAGGCTAAACTAACCCAAAGTCCAAAGCGGGAAAAGTTAGTGAAATTTCACTAACTCCAAACCTATCGATGTTTATACTTAAAAAGTTGTAAACGACATTTCGAACTCAATGGAAGTGGTCTCGAGTCCTAATTTGACCGTTTGCAAAAAGTAGTTTTTCGGACCAAAATCCGATTAACGATTTAATATTTAAATAAAAATATTTAAATGTAAACTCGATAAATATACGGGTTGTTACAGACTCCCCTCCTTAAAGAAATTGCGTCCTCACAATATATATATAAGGTGGAAATAAAAAGTAACAACCATAAAAGCATATTAACACAAGAGAAATTTGAAATAAGAAGTTCACCTCAAAGGGCAGGAGTAAGCAAGTCCGGATGTGTACGCTCGATGAATTCTCTGGATTCCCAAGAACAATCCTTAGGATTTGAGGACCATTGAACCTTTACAAGTGGAACATCTTTATTTCGAAGTCGTTTAACCTCAGAAGCTATAATTCGAATAGGATGCTGCTCATAAGTTAAATTCGGCGAAACTTCAATTTCTTTGCACAACAGCAGGCTCAAGAATAGAATCGGAATCCCGAAGGCATTTCCGTAATTGAGAAACGTGAAATACATCATGTATAGCAGAAAACTGAGCCGGCAATGCAAGGCGATAAGCCATGGAACCAATACGTTTAGTGATAGGAAATGGCCCAATATATCGAGGCGCTAAATTCCCCGATCGACTGAAACGTACAACACCCTTCATAGGTGAAACACGAATAAAAACAGGATCCCCAACAGAAAATTCTAATTTCCTTCTTCGATTATCGGCATAGGATTTTTGTCTACTCTGGGCTTCTTTCATCCTATGTCGAATAAGTTCAATCTTTTCCGTGGAATCACGAATAAAGTCTGGACCTAAAACCAGCTTCTCACCGGCCTCAAGCCAACAAGAAGGAGATCGGCATGGCCTTCCGTAGAGTGCCTCGAAAGGTGCCATACCAATACTAGATTGGAAGCTATTATTATAGGAAAATTCAACAAGTGAAATATGATCTTCCCAACTTCCACCAAAATCAAGCACACAAGCACGAAGAAGATCTTCAAGAGTTTGATTCACACGCTCGGTTTGTCCATCGGACTGGGGGTGATAAGCGGTGCTAAAATTAAGCTTCGTTCCTAAAGCTTTTTGAAGACTCTTCCAAAATCCACTAGTAAACAATGGATCACGATCGCTAACAATAGAAGTAGGAACTCCATGCAATTTTACAATTTCCTTGACAAATAGTTTGGCCAAAAGAGGAACGGTTCGGTTAGACCGAACCGGAATAAAATGGGCGGATTGAGTAAGTCTATCAACAATCACCCATAAGCTATCATGACCCGAACGAGAACGGGGAAGGCCATCTATAAAGTCCATGGAAATTTGATCCCACTTCCAAATTGGAATTTCTAAAGGTTGCAATAACCCACCAGGCCTTTGATGTTCGGCCTTGACAAGTTGGCAAGCCATGCAACACTTAACAAAGTTAGCAATATCAGATTTCATTCCCTCCCAATAATAAAGTCGCTTCATATCAGCGTACATTTTACTACTACCGGGATGAATGGTGAATTTAGAACAATGGGAATCTTCTAAAATATCTTTATGAAGATCTCCAATATTTGGTACGATAAGTCTACCAAATTTTCGAATGCCGCCACGAGAATCAATATCATAGTCTTTCAAACCTTCAATATCAATTTTATCCTTAACATTTTTGCCAAGAAGAGCCAATTCAGAATCTAGCCCTTGAGCTTCAAGAATGCGGTCTAAAAGAGAAGGATGAGCCTCAAGGCTACATAAAACAAGCGATGAGCATAAATCGGATACGCGCTCTCGAATCTCACAAGTGGATAAGATCTCGAGATCGTTCCATTCGGATATCATCATAGAAACAACTGCTTGTTGCTTACGGCTAAGAGCATCGGCGACACGATTACCCTTACCGGGGGTATAAAGAATATCAAGATCATAAGGTGCAAGGAACTCGAGCCAACGCTGTTGACGTAAATTAAGTTCTTTTTGAGAAAATAAATATTTCAAAGACTTATGATCCGTGTAAAGAATAAATTTCTCTCCCAATAGATAATGACGCCACATTCGAAGGGCGAAAACAATAGCCGCGAGCTCTAGATCATGTGTGGCATATCTAGTCTCGGCCGGCTTCAATTGCCTAGAAGCATAAGCAACAACACGTTCTTTTTGCATAAGAACGGCACCCAAACCAACGTGACTAGCATCGGTATAAACAACAAAATCTTGATTCCCCTCGGGAATAACAAGAATAGGAGCATCGGAAAGGAGTTCTTTCAATTTCTGAAAAGAGGCTTCACATTTGTCCGACCAAATGTATTTAACTCCCTTCTTAGTCAAGCCAGTAAGAGGCACGGCAATCTTAGAAAAGTCTTTAATAAAACGACGGTAATAGCCCGCCAATCCGAGAAAACTACGAATCTCTGTCACATTCTCCGGTCTCTTCCAATCTTGAATCGCTTCAATCTTTGAAGGATCCACAGATATCCCGGATTCGGAAATAATATGACCGAGAAACTTCACACGAGATTGCCAAAAGTGGCATTTAGAAAATTTCGCCTTTAATTGATTACTCCTAAGTGTTTCCAATACAATCCGAAGATGTTTCTCATGTTCCTCCTCGGTTTTTGAATACACAAGAATATCATCAATGAATATGAGAACAAACCGATCGAGGAAATCTTTGAAAACTCGATTCATGAGGTCAACGAAATAAGCTGGAGCATTCGTTAACCCAAATGGCATAACAAGCCATTCATAAGATCCATATCGAGTACGGAATGATGTCAACGGAATGCTATCCTCAGCGATACGAAGCTGATGGAAACCGGTAGCCAAGTCCAATTGTGAAAAGACCTTAGCACCACTAAGCTGATCGAATAGATCATCAATCCGAGGTAAAGGATATTTATTTTTAATAGTAAGATCGTTAAGCTTGCGATAATCAACGCAGAGCCTCAGAGTACCATCGGATTTCTTTACGAAAATAGCCGAAGCTCCCCAAGGCGAGGAACTAGAGCGAATAAATTGCCTCGTCTCCAACTCAGATAATTGTTTACGCATCTCCTCATTTTCCTTATTGGATATGCGATAAGGAGGACGAGTAATAGGTTGAGCTCCAGAAACAAGATTAATTCTGAACTCAATTGCTCGTTTAGGTGGTAAACCTAAAACGGGCTCGAATATGTCGGAAAATTCACGAACAACATGAATACAAGAAATAATATCATCTTCATCATCATCATCGTTATCACGAGGATTTAAAGAATATAAAGATGCCACCAAACATGATTCTGAATCTTTAAGATTAACAGAAATATGTTTAACAGATTGTGGATGTCGGAGATGAATAGTCCGCTCAGGACATAGGATATGGGCTTGATAACGGTTAAGCCAATCCATTCCCAAAATTATTCCAAAGCCTAAGTAACGCATGACATGCAAATCGGCTAGGAAAGAAAAATCACATAAAATAATCTCCACATCTTTACAAAGCAAACTAAGAGTTGCGGATCCACCAACAGGATTCGCAATTTTTAAAGAAGTCATCAATGCAGTAACACTTAAGGAAAAAGTGTCTACCAGTTCCTTTGATATAAAGGAATGGGATGCACCCGTATCAAAGAGAACTCTAATAGGTTGATCATGAAATAAAATAATACCATCAAGAATGGAATGAGAAATACCTTGGCCACGAGATGTGTTGCCAGGGGCTTGAGCCACATTTAACTTTCCCTCATTCCTGCTTTTACGTTTGAGGCATTGATGTATAAAGTGATCTGGGCTCTTACAATAGCGACAAGATTTGGGCTTAGAGCACTTATTCACATAATGATCCCCAGACCCACAGTTGAAGCAACTCGCACCACTAGGAGAAGGATACTTTGCCACAGGGGTTGCCTGCTTACCCTTTTTGTTGGAATAAGGACCCTTGAATTTGTTTGGCCTCTTCTTGTTGTTGAAGTTTGGTTTAGCGCCTTCCACTTCAACATCACTCTCTCTATCAGCCTCTTCAAGACAAAGAGCGATATCGACGAGTTGATCAAATGCGACTTCTAGTTTCAGGAGCAGTGGCTTCTTAAGACTCTTATTTAAGCCATAAACGAACCTCTGGTTCTTCTTCAATGGGGTGTTGATGTATTCAACCCCATATTTGGAAAGCGACTCGAAGGCTGCGACGTAATCAGTCACAGAGGATTGACCTTGAACAAGGTCTATAAAACGTCGAGCCAAGCTTACTTTCCCAGCTTCTGGTACAAACTTTAACTCGAAGCGTCCCTGAAATTGCTCCCAGGTGAGATCCGCTTCATTAATTTCTGAAATAAGGAGTTCGTACCAGTCCAATGCTCTCTCTTGGAGCATGCTGGAAGCCACCTGAACGCGGTGGAGATCGATAAGATTCATGCGAGAAAAGATTCGATCGCATGATTTTAACCAAGCCTGGACCTCGATGATATTTTCCGAACCTTTGAAGGGCTTCCCACCCAAGTTGGTGTAATCGCTGCACAAGCGTGCAAATTCCGACTTTGGGTGAGTAGGTTCCGGGTTAGCTCCAGCTGCTTGAGCATTAGTTACTAAATCAAGAAGCTGTTGAGCAGTCATAAAAACTCCATCCGGAGGAGCAGCACCAGATGATCCAGTTCTGGGACGGCCTGGTCTAGACATTCTCTTCCTTAAAGAAAGAAAGAAGAGAAGGAAGAAGGTTATTTACCAATGAACATCAAGCAAATCTTGATAGATAAAACAAGGAATCATAAAGGAAATAGGATGAGTCGGTACGAAGACTCAAATTAATCCTATGGTATGACTCCTAAGATAGACCTAGGACGATGATCCTTGTTAAGTTATTCTACATTGTTCCGAAGTTTGGCTCTGATACCAAGCTGTGACGCCCCACCTCTATACCCACGCTAGCCAAGAACACTCCAGAGAAGTGCTGTCAACTAGCACGGAGAATAAGGCTGTTGAGGAGCGACCATCCATGTAATTGCTTATCACACGGTGGCTATAAATAATCTTCGGAAACAAACATAGAAATAATCATATCACAAATCAGTCACAGATATCCATATCACAAAGGCGGAAGAAGATATGAATATATAACTAACACATGAAAGTGTATATCAGAGTAGTGGTCAATAAGATCCACGATAATACAAAAGAATAGCAACACGTGCTATACAAAAGAATACAACTATGAGTCTATATCTCAAGTGTATACAACAAAAACTGCTAATCTAAACAGTTAGCCAAAAGTCAGAGTGATGAATCCCTGGGAAGAAGTCAAGCAGAAGCACCTGTAACATCTCGGTCTGATCCGAGTATTATTTAAGAAAATAATAAACGGATCAGTCTAGCTATAAATATCAGATGACATGATATAACATAAAAGATATGGCATAAACATAAACATCCATAACGACATACCACTATAAGTATGTAAATAATGATCAACAGAAGATCAATCAATAAGAGATAATCAATATCACAAGAATCTTCTCAAAGATTCGAAGGGGGCATCATACCCTAAACTTGTACTCATAACAAGTCAATGACATAAATTCCAGAAATCAACACGAGAAATCCAGAAATCATAAAAAGGGAAAGAGGCCTATCACATGACGGTCCGAAGACCATGGGGAGCTACCCCACATGTGTGAGTGGAATCACACAGAATGAGGTCAAGACTAACCAAAAAGCAGAAAGGTATGTGTGAATGGAATCACACAAGTGGTGTCTAGTCTAACCTTGCAATGAAAGAGACATCGCGCAATTGCTAGTCTAATTCATAAAGCGATCATCAAGATCAACGAGAAGTGTCAATTACACTAAGCTAGTAAATATAGAAGTTTAGCTTCATGTCCCATAACCACTTGCTTAACTTAAATATTTACGAACAAACTGTAAATCTTCACTAATAAAATTGTCATAAGAGGTTCAATCGAACAAGTCCAAGAATTAACCGACGAAGTGAACGCAAGCGTTTCATACCACTTGTTTTACTAAGTCGTTTAATTAGATTTCTCATCCGAGTGAGGTAAAGGCTTGTATATACTAATAGATTGGAAAACGGTTTAAGAAAAGAGCTTTGTTATTAAAAATAGAGTTGAAATTGTTTGTTAAAAGAGTTTTGATATTTACTACTAGTATTGAAACCTTTATATTATAAAGTGACAAAACACATAAGCAAGTGTAGAAACAATCAGTCACAAAGATCGCATACGGAGATGCGAATAAAATCCAAGGAAATCAGCTCAATATTTTTCAGATAAGATCCCCTACGGAGGGGGGGTCCAGGGGGGGTGGCAACCCCCCCAAGGTGGGGGTGCGGGGGCAACGCCACCGCTTACGGGGTTCGACCTGCCCGGTCAGGTCGCGGGGGTCCAGGGGGCAGCGCCCCCGGCGGGGTGCGGGGCAGCGACCCGTCCAAAACGGTACGACCTAAGTGAAGACAAGCGGCCTACGACCTAAAGCAAAATGAGGTCTAACGACCTAAGGGTTCACGCGGCCTAACACAATGGCCGAGCGACCTAACTGGAGTTAAGGGAGGCAAGCGACTTAAGGTCCAACGACCTACGACTCAAGCAAGCCGAGCGACCTAGTGTGGAGGGGTCGAGCGACTTAAGGAAGGCGAACGACCTAAGGTCTAACGACCTACGACTTAACAGAGTCGAGCGACCTAAGGTCTAACGACCTACGACTTAACAGAGTCGAGCGACCTAAGGTAAATGGTCCAACGACCTAACTCGAACGACTTATCTGGAGCTTAGGTCGGAGACGACCTACGAGATAAACCAGGCCGACTTAGTGGATGAGCGACCTAAGGTAAATGGTCCAACGACCTAACTCGAACGACTTATCAGGAGCTTAGGTCGGAGACGACCTACGAGATAAAGCAGGCCGACTTAACGTTTGCCTGGAGATTATAGGTCGGAAACGACCTAAGACTTAAAGCTTAACTCGCGAGCGACCTACGGCTTAAGGCCTAACTCGTGAGCGACCTACGACTTAAGGCTTAACTCGCGAGCGACCTAACTCCGAAGTGCCAATACTTCCAGAATGACCTAAAGTTAACTCGTGAACGACTCACGACCCATGGACGAACGACTTAACTCCGAACGACCTAAAAATGGCCAAAACGACCTAGGGGTTAACTCGTACGCGACCTACGACCTAAGGTCAATCACTCTCAATCCAGCAAGAATTAGAAGAAGTGTTTAACATGAAAGTTGTTAAGCGTCTTGAGTACTTTAGATCCATACGGTTGAGATCTGAAACGACGTCGCGTAGTTGGAGAAAAAGGGGCCGAAACCTGCAGATTTTGCACGCAATTCCATGCTCATATGGGGGGCCAAGCTTCATGCTAGGGATGGTGGAGGTAGCTCTCGCGAAGGGCTTCGAGATGGCGGTGGTTTGATGTGGTTTCGTTGAGTGTTGGAGTTGCAAAGTGAAAACCTAATTTCAACATGGTGGGTTCTTTTGTTCGGCCAAATACCTATAGAACGCATGAAGAGGAAGAAAGAAAAGAGCGGTGATGATGAGGGGGGCAGTAGATCCGACGGCCTGTATATGTGTGGGTTTGAAATTGTTAACATATGTTGTAAATTATATAGTTAAATCGTGTACAAACTTCAATAATTCATAACTTTTTCATACGAGGTCGAAAACGCGCGAAACCAGTTGCGTTGGAATCGTATGGACGAGCACTACCCGATGGAGTTGGATTGGAGTTGTTTGGAGTTAGTGAGAATTTTGGGTAAAATTAAACGTCCGTTTAATTTTATTCGAAATAAATCGCTAAAACGGAATTTAAAATCAAGGTAAGAACTTCTCACTCAATCGAATCAGTTTCGATTTTATTTTAAATAGTTAGATTTAAAATATTTGAATGCATGTTTGAATGATGATTGATATCTATTGATTGTTAAAATAGACATTATACGCCGTTAGTAAGCGGATGTTATTTATTAAAAACATATACCGCGAATATTTCATAAACAGTGAAATTGGTATTATATATAATAGCAATATATATCTATTGGCATATGTATATATTGGAGTTATTGATTTCCCGCATTTTTTGTTTAGCGGATGAGACCCTATTGCGCCGTTATTAAGCAGATAATATTTAAGAAGAACATATACCGCGATAATTTCGTACTGGAACGGAATTGGTATTGTGCTAATGTTTTTGGATGCAGGAAAACAGGTTGGAGGGATCCAACTGGATTCCTCAACAGTATTTATTTGATTATGGATATTTTGATATTCGTTGATTATCATATCGGTATATGATATCGTTGTTGTCGTGACTGACTATTTGGTATGTAGCATCATTGGACCAAATTTTGGAACTTTAAATGATTTTTAAAGTGATTTTTGAAAATATACTATATGTTTGGAATTTGATCTATTTTAAATAAATAAACGTTATAATTTTTTAAAGTTATAAAAATTATGATTTTTGAGAAATATAGTTAAAAACTGATTTTTGAGAATATGATGCTGATGATTTTATAAAATAGTAAAATCGGGATTTTAGAATTTATTTTGAAAAGTTTAAATATAGGATTTTTAAAATTTAATTATTTTATAAATCAAAATGGTGAAATAATAAAGGAGATTAAAGTCGTTTTAAAAGAATAATATAAATTGATTTATATTAAGAGATTTATAAATGGATATTTATAAATTTGAATATTGACATTATAAAACGAGTTTTTATAAGTGTTTGAATGAAGTGAAAATAAATTCCATAAATGAAAGAAATTTATAGAATTATAAACGGTGAAGTTATAAATAGAATTTTATAAACAGTAGGTTTATAGAATTTGTAAAGTTACTAAAATAATGGTTTTGAATAAATAATTGAATCTTATAAGTTATAAGATTTATAATTATGAAGTTCAAATGAACGATTTTGCAAACAAATAAATTATAAGTGTTTAACTTATAATGTGAACTTTTGTTTTATAATTGAGTTATAAATCGAATAGGTTAATAAAGAAAATTTATAAAAGGAAGTTGTTATAAAATAATTAGAAATGGAATTTATAAACGTTGTTTTATAAATTCGCAAATGACTTATTTTGATAAGTAAATTGTTGAAACCTATTTATGGAGTTATATTCACGCTTTGACTGTGAATGATCCTTTAAAATAAAATGAATAAAATGATGAAATGTGTTAACGTAGTATATTCACGTTTTTGAATAGGGAATAACGTGTTAAAGAAATTGTTTTAGATGTGATGTTTTAAATAGAATTAAAACGATCTAACGATGTTTTAAATGTGTTGAGATTCGAAACCATAGATTTCAACATTTATTGTTGAAATAGACGTTTTCGAGAAATAGAAGGAAATAATGGACTATAACACTGTTGTTATAGTAAATGATTTCCGAAAGGAAATGTTTTGTATAGTATTGGAATTTATATATCTATTTTAATTTCGAATCCCTATACTAGTGATTTTGGGTTGTCGTAACGATGTTTTACGCAACATTCGTTTTGGCCCAAATAAATATGTTGAAGAGAATGATTTCCTTAATAGAATGAAATATATACTTAATTTCGACTGAAGTATATTGAATATTTTCCAAGTGTTGAAAATAAATAAAAATTGTGAATTACTTATGAATAAATAAGTATGGAAATGTTTTCCAATATAAAGTGAATATTTTGAGAATTTATCTTTTTGAAGATAAATTGAAAAGAAAATTGAAATGAATAATTGAAATCGAATATTCATTGATATCTTGGAATTATAAATTCACTAAGGAATTTATAAAGGAAGTGGAATTTGTTTAAAAATAAATATTGATTTATTTTTGAAGTATGAAATAATATATCTTGTAAAGATATTTTTGGAAAATAAATAATTTGGAAAATTATTTGGAAACTGGTGATGTGTGCATGTCCAGTGATAGTTAAATAACCGACTATCAATATTTCCCTTTGAATGGGTATTTGATGTGATTTGTTTGAATGTGAATGCCACACTTATTTTTGAATAAGCGCTCACTATTCGGGTTAACCGGGAATGGACCATGGGGTCGTATAACCCATTCCGAATATGTGATACGTCGTTATAATTGCATTGAAGATCGGTGTTGAAGACCCGGTATTTGCGAGAGCGATAGGATGACCTGTCGATTGTCTCTGCACTGAGTTGCAGCGGTATAGAGACTCCCTAAGTGATGGGAAATCCGATCAGGATTGTGAATATCCGGATTGCAAGGACTTCTTTGTAAGTGCCTTCGGTTTTGTTCGAGCCCGGAACAGACTTGTATGGATTGTATGTCTGACATTACAAGTTGAGATATAAAGCCGATTTCTTTCAAATATATTTCTGTTGGTGGCGAAGAATTTATTCTTTTAGCTTAACACCCTTCTCTGAGACGTACGAGCTCAGAGGTTATATAGTTGAAGTTATCAGCGATGTATTCCCAATTTGGTAATGTGACATGCTGAGTGTTGCTGTAAATGATCATTGTGTTGATTATTGTGATAGGATCATTTATTTGATCGTCTATCTTGGTGATCATTGTGTTGATCATTTGTTGACCCAAAGCATGGCTTTTGTATAAAGTATGTTTTTGTGGACGTGACTTCGTCGAACCTCACACCCCGGAAATGGTCAAAACAGGAAAGATGCGGCAAGGTTATGAGGGGTAGCTCCCTTTAGGGTATGTACATTTCCTTCTGGATAGAGGTGGTATCATGGTATGGAGCCCAGATATTTAACCTATGTGGTTACTACGAATTTATTACTTTGTGGTTGTTGGTTTTCGGGATCCCGTGAGAAAGGTCGTTTACGATCGGGGAATGGCGTGCTCGTGTCAGTAGTTACCCAGTTAGGGGTAACCCGGCCTTGTGTTGGCAGAGTTCCGGTTTGGTTCTCGGGGATGTCTTTCCAGAGGCATTCTCATGTGGCAATGGGAAGTTCCTTGGCCTGACCATTTGTTGGAAATCCAAAGAAACAATACGAAACTTGTACGGTTTTAGTTGTATAACCTGCTATGGAATGTGGCGGTAACCTGCTATTGAACATAGTTAGCTATAGTAGGCATAGTTCGAAATGTCTATGTTGGCTAAGATTTATATTCTACTTTCGAAATAATTTCCCTACACTATGCACTAGTAATAATATCAAATGTTATTTTAAATGCGTATCAAGCATCTTTGACTATCATAAGGAGAAATCTCCTCCGATTCTGCGTTTGCATTGTGTGTGTGTGCGGGAGGCCTTATGGTAGTCTCATTTTTAAAAGCATTGCGAATTGAATTTAAAAATATTCCTCTATTTTGATTTTTAAAGATAAATAAACTGTTTTGAGTTCTCACACCAGTAACATGACTGACTTGGAGTTTATTGTTTTCCTTCCTAAACTCTGGGTGCCCACCAATTTCCACACGGGCAGTCGAGAGTTAAGGTTTATCAGGATATTTTGGATATTCTGGAGTTGCTGGAGGCAAGCTGGATGGCATGGCGTATTACTAGTTTATATAGTATTTTCTTTTTCCGCTGCACTGTTTGTTGTTGTTGTTGTACACTCTGATGATATGATGTAATGAAATGTGATGTAATGTAATAACTGATATAGTTCTTTGTTTAAAGATTATTCATTTATTATTATATGTTGTTCCGCTGCGAATTGTGAGATTCTGTTGTTCTCTGTTCCGTTCTATGTTTTCAAAATGTTCTCTATTCTCTTTTCTTTCTATTTCAAAATGATCTATTTTCTTTCTGTTCTATTTTCTATTCTATTCTCCTATTTTCTTTTCCCTCCATCTTCTACCTTATCTATTATCTTCTTTTCTTCTCTTCTTTTTCTTGTTTTCTCTTTTCTTAAATTCTTTTTCTTAAAACCATAACATTTTGGGTTTTTGGCCTTCGATTTCTCGGCAGTCGATAAAGTGAGTATCGATGTTGAATTTTCGAAAGTCGAAAATTCCCGTTTGTTACAAAAATCCAATAACCATTTTTGCCAGCATCACCTATTCCCCAGCCAGCTTCGGCCATGAACACGAGTTCCTTGTCTCTACCGATCATCAAAGATTGATGAAAACCCAATATTTGGTCTTCTAGCGATTTCTCTCAAATTAAAAACTTTAAAATCTCGATTTTGGTTTCAAAAATCATAAATTTTGATAACAAATCAAACTATATACCTGAAACAATGAATTATAAAAATCGAGGTTTTGGAAATGAGTGAATTTCGGCTGTTATTCCTACTTTATATTAGACTACCCTTAATATCTGAAAATATTTTTTTTAAATCACGCACCTTATAATTCCAAATAAGTTTTGGTTTAAAAATATAAGTCCATAAAGATTCAGATGAAAAGCCCTAAATTTTGAATTTCATTTGCAATCTAGAAATAAAGAACAGAGGCAAAGATGCTGAAGCTCCTACATGAACACCAATATCTATATACACAAACTCATTCGATCAGATAATCAATCATGTAACCACCTCAAGATACACTGCGTGCAATCCAAACTGAATATAGATCAAACTTGCTTACTTACAAGTATAAATTTGCAAACAGAATTTAGCATTTTAAAGGATAGCAGTTTACTCACAGTTTTGAAGCAGAGAATACAGAACATGTTCTTGCTTCCAGGCTTGTTTGAATTTCTTTTTTTTTTTTGCTTTAGTTGAATCTGAATTGTTTTGTTGATAAAACTCCTTGCTTCTGATTTCTTGATTCAATGATAATCCTGAAAAGTGAAGTTGGTACTTGCCTTTCTTGGATCAGGTTGCAGCCTTAATTTTATTTCATCTTTTTTTTTCTGCTTTGATCTTTACTTTACAGGTTTTGCTTCTAGTTTTTTTTATTTTAGAAATTGAACTGAATAAAGAAAAATGAAAGAGGAGTAGAAAGATGTTTATATTACTCAGTTTTTCTCATTTGTTAATTTCTTTGAAATAAGAGATTAAGGACACTTGTCAATATCCTTATCTATTTTGTTAACACTTGCTAATATGATGATGTTATTAGTTAACATGTGTATTAAATAGATTTTTACTTAGTTATTCATATATATATATATATATATATATATATATTTATTATGTAATTTTAGAAGATAAAAAAAAATCCATTTACACACTTAAAAATGATAGTAGTGTGATAAGTTATAAGTTATACTTATAAAACCCTTTAAAAAGAATGATATGAGACTAATCATATATATACATATTATTTTAAACTCAATTCATTCTTAAATTGTTTACTCTTGAAGTTTTCAATTTCAAATTTTAAACTAAAATATAGTTAATGTATATTTCCTTTAAATTTCAAATTTCAATTTCAAATTCAACCCAAATTCAATTATAAATCCAATTTAAAATCAGCTCAACAAATATCTATTTGTTTTAAACAAACCCAAATTTAATTTATCAATTTTAAGTAATTATATAAGCATCCATCAGATTTATTTGCTTATTAGATAAATCAGTATCCCAATTGTTTAAAATCAGATAAATTTCCAAATTAACAGATGTTCTAAATCCGAGTTATCACAGGTAACTTCGAACTAGTATAAAATTTCGGTGCGTCCTTTCCTTTAGTGCTTTTATTTACTATTGCATCTATGTTTGATTCTATAATTATTTCTGTTCTTGTGAATTGCATCTGTTTGGGTTTAATTTGAAAAGATTCATAAAATTAATAAAACACTATTCACTACTCCTCTAGTGTTAATTCTGCCTTAATATCCATAATCCCATTCCCTACATTTGGTATCAGAGTATTGATTTTTAGATTTTTTATAATCTAATTTTTGAAAAAGTTTCAAATGGCAATTTTTGAAAATTCTATGAACATTGGTTCAAAACTGTCCATATCAATATTGTTTCATAAGCCTTCATATTGTTATTATAGAAAATCAAGTTATCTACCGAATTTATATGTTGTGCAGGAACAGTTGTGTTACATGGATTTTGATGAATCAATACTCAATGGACAAATGGTGCAAATCAGGAAAAACAAATGGATACTTGATAGTGGATGTTCAAGACACATGATTGGAAATTCGGAGATACTAAATGACATAACCTATGAAGATGGAGGGCTGGTCTATTTTGGAGTCAACTCAAATGGATATGTGATTGGCATCGACAATGTCAGTAAATCTAAAACTCCTACTATTTCAGATGTTTTATTAGATAGGAATCTAAAACACAATTTGCTTAGTATAAGTCAACTTTATGATAAAGGCAACAAAATTAAATTTGAAAAAGATAAGTGTCACATCGAAGATAATAAATCAAATATTATCTTTGATGGAATTAGGATGATTTATATACTCAGTATGAAAATCTCAAATGATAACCTATGTCTTTTGGCTAATACTAGTGATCCTTGGATTTGGCATAAAAGATGTGGGCATTTGAATTTCAAACTTTTATCTAGACTTTCGAAACTTGATTTAGTAAGAGGTCTCCCTAAAATGGATTTTAAAGTAGATAGCATATGGGATGCTTGTCAATTAGGAAAACTTAGGAAGAGTTCATTCAAATTAAAAGATATGATTTCAACCTCAAAACCTCTTAAGTTACTACATTTAGATCTATTCCGTCCATCTCAAATTCAGTCAATAAATCACAATAAATATGTTTTCATAATTTTAGATCATCATTCTAGATTTAGATGGACGATTTCTCTAAAACTTAAAAAAGATGCATTTGATTTATTTAAAATTTTTACAAATATAATTCAAAATCAACTTTCTTTAAAAATCAAAACTATTCGTAGTGATCATGGTGGAGAATTTGAAAATGAAAATTCTAAGAATTTCTGTAACAAAAAAGGAATAACTCATAATTTTTCCTTTCCAGGAACTCCACAATAAAACAGAGTGGTAGAGCATAAAAATAGGACGATTTAAGTGTGTGCAAGAACCATGCTTTCAGATAGTAAATTATTAAGAAATTTTTAGGCTGAAGCAGTCGCTATAGCTTGTTACATTTTGATTAGAAATTTAATTAGTCTACTAACCAGTAAACACTATATGAACTTCTTTTCAATAAGAAACCAACGGTAGCTTATTTTAAAGTTTTGGAAGCAAATGTTTTATTCTAAATGCAAAAGACAATTTGGATAAATTTGATCCTAAATCCGACAAAGGATTCTTTACCAGATATTCTAATAGAAGTAAAGCATATAGAATTTTCAATTTAAAAACCAACACCATTGAAGAAACAATGCATGTATCTTTTGATGAAAATTTCAAAGATTTTTTTTTTCAAATAAATGATGATGATGACTTTGTTACTTTAAATAATGAATCAAATGAAATGAATTGCAAAATTATTCATCCTAATAAAAGGATCATGCTTTTAAAAGATTATCCTGTAGAAAATATATTAGGAAATATTGAACCTGTTGTTAGAACTAGATATCAATTAAACGAAATGAGTAATATGGCTTTTGTATCAGCTACTGAACCTAAAAATCCAAAGGAAGCATCATTTAATGATTCATGGATTCTTGCTATGCAAGCAGGACTGAATCAATTCACCACAAATGATATATAGGAACTGGTTCCTTGACTTGAGGATGAAACTATATCAAGAACTAAATAGGTTTATAAAAACAAGATGAACGAACAAGGTGAGGTCGTTAGAAATAAAGCTCGGTTAGTCACACAAGGTTATTATCAAGAAGAAGGAATAGACTTTGATGAAACTTTTACACCCGTAGCAAGACTAGAAGCTATTAGAATTCTACTTGCTTTCGCAAACCACAACAATTTCAAATTATTTAAAATGGATGTTAAAAAGTGTGTTTTTAAATAATTTTGTTAAAGAAGATGTTTATGTTGAAAAAACCCCATTTTCTGAAAAAGAAATGTTTCCAAATCATGTCTACAAATTAAAAAACCTTTATATGGTCTAAAACAAGCTCCTAGAGCCTGGTATGATAGACTAAGATCTTACCTATTATAATTAAATTTTAAAATTGGTAAAGTAGATAACAATCTTTTCGTTAAAAGAAACAATAATGATATCCAATTAGTACAGATTTATGTAAATGATATAATTTTTTGATCAACAAACAACGAAATGAATAATGAGTTTTCTGAAATAATGACAAAAGAGTTTGAGATGAGTCATATGGGTGAACTTACTTTCTTCTTAGGATTGCAAATAAAACAATTAAATAGTGGTATTTTCATTAGTCAGGAAAAGTATGCTAGGGATCTTATTAGTAAATTTGGTATGACTATTGCGAGTTGAAAACCCACTCCCGTGGCAACGAATGTAGCCTTAAATAAAGAGGACATGTTAAAAGATGTTGATCAAAAACTATACATGGGAATGATTGGATCGTTGCACTATATAACTACAAGTAGGTCTGATATCATTCATAGTGTCTGTCTCTTTGCAAGATACCAATCTCAATCCAAAGAAACTCATTTAGAAGCTGTTAAACGTATCCTAAGATATTAAACACACTTTAGGCTATGGTCTATTTTACCCTAAAAATTATTCATTTGATTTAGTCTCATATTCTGATGCTGTCTATGCTGGTTGTAAACCAGACCGAAAAAGTACAGTGGAACTTGTCACTTTTTAGGACATTCTCTGGTTTCATTGTAACGAACACGATTTTCAACTTCCGAAAGTCGACATTAATACATCCACTGTATCAACTTTCGAACAATCGAACGTCGGAAAACCGAACCGTTAGGGTTAAAGAAGAAGAGGTAGAAGAAGAAAGAAAGAAAGAAAAGCAATAGAATAATATCAAAATCTCACAATCGCAGTGGAACAACATATAATAGATAAATGAATAATCTTGTGACGCCCCACCTCTATACCCACGCTAGCCAAGGACACTACGGGTTAATGCCGTCAACTAGCACGGATAATAAGGCTGTTAAGGAGCGACCATCCGTGTAATTGCTTAGTGCGAGCACCGATATGTCAGATAGTTTAACATGCATTTTCTTTTCAAGAGGGACTCCGACATACCGATACAAACTCAAAACTACTACAAAGTGGCTATACATATTCTTCGAAAATAAATATAGAAATATCATAAAACAAATCAGTCATAGATATCCATATCACAAAGGCGGAAAAAGATATGAATATTACACATAGAAGTGTACATCAGAGTAGTGGTCAAACAAGATCCACAATATCACAAAAGAATAGTTACAAGTGCTAGACAAAAGAATAAGTATACATCCTGGAGTCTATATGTCAAATGTATACTACAAAATAAACTACTAATCTAAGTAGTTAGCCAAAAGTCAGAATAATAACTCCAGAAGAGGAGTCAAGTAGAAGCACTTACAACATCTCGGTTTGACCCGAGTATTATTTAATAAGAAAATAATAAGCGGATCAGTCTAACAATAAATATCAGATGTAATGATATAGAATAAGAGATATGGCATAAACATGTAAAACCATGATACCATACTATGATAAGTATGTAATTGAAAACCAACCAGAGATTAATCAATATCACAAGAATTTTCTCAAAGATCAAAAGGAATGTCATACTCCTTATTTCATTCACCATGCCACAAATATTGACAACATACAAATGCCAATCATAAAATTGGTGAAATTCATATTCTAGAAATCATCAATAGAAATACAGGAATCACAAAAAGGGGGAGGCCTATCACAAAACGGGAGCCTGAAAACTCACCAGCACGTGTATCACAAATGGGACGCTATCCCATGGTCGCTAACCATAGAGCTGGTGCAACGACGTAGTACAACTGTACGCCCGAGGAACCTGAAACTCGTAAAATTCGGAACAACGACTAGTACAACGGTACGCTCGAAGATCCGAACTCCATAAAAACGTGGGTCGCTAGCCCACAAAAATTGGGTCGAAACCCCAAGAAATAAATAGGTCGTTAGCCTATAATAAAATTGAGACGAAACTCAATAAAACGAGGTACCGTCCCCTTCGTGGAAATGAAACATAGCATAGCGCTAGCCTAAAACACAAAAATGATCCTCAATAATCATCAAGAAAGTGTCAATTACTCTAAGCTAGTAAATATATGAGCTTAGCTTCATGTCTCATAACCACTAGCTTAACTTAAATATTTACGAGCAAATTGTAGATCTCCACTAGAAAATTGTCACAAGAGATTCAATCGAACAAGTCCAAGAATTAACCAACAAAGTAAACACAAGCGTTTCATATCACTTGTTTTACTAAGCCGTTTAATTAGATTTCTCATACGAGTGAGGTAAAGGTTTGTATATGCTAGTAGATTGGAAAACGATTTAAGAAACGAGCTTTGTAATAAATTAGTGTTGAAATCGTTTTGATAAAAGAGTTTTGATATTTACTACTAGTATTGAAACCTTTATATTTTTAAAGTGACAAATCACAGAAATGATTGTAGAAACAATCAATCACTAAAATTCACATTCGAAGACATGAATAAAATCCAAAGAAATCGATATCAAATCCATCAAAATGGATATTTCCAAAAATCCCAAAATAGAAGTCATCAAAGTCGAATAACAATTGATACAACAAATGGGAATAAACCCGAATCGATTAAATTTTGAAACACAAGAGAAATAGACAAAAATATGCATAATAGGCATTTAAGAGCAGGTCAGTCGACTGGCTCAATGAGTTCAGTCGACTGACTGTAGGAAACATAGACCTCCTGTCTCTGTTATCTTCCTTTGGTACACCAGTTGGCTATAGCCAGTCAACTGGATTCAAAGTCCAGTCGACTGACTGGAACCTAGGAAGTTTTTCTACCTATACAAATGACGTGCAAACCCAACCAATTCGCGACCGATCGAGCAATGGCGCAAGGGATTTATGCCAATCGGCAACCCGGCCCTATAGGCTCTTCGATGCATCACCAAAAGCATGTTCAAACAACAAAGCTATGATTTTTGAAGATTTGAACTTAAAACACCAAAAATTGGAATATTCAAAAAACCAATCCAAGTCAAAAATCAAATGCACATGAATAAGTGTTTGGAATTCATACCTACAATCAAAGATAATCATAGACTTAGATGTGAGATAAAAATCACACCTTTTCACAAAAATAAGGAAGGAGAAGCTTGAAAGCAAAGGAAGAATCAACCACACTTCAACACAACTCAAATGAGCTTGAATCTAAGCTCAAAAGAAGAACATTCCCAAAGTTAAGTTTAGGAATTTCTGAAATTGAAAGGAGAATGAGTTGGAGAAGAAGAAGATGATGCTTACCAATAGCTTCTCTTTGGATTTGGAGCTAGAACTTGATTTGCAAATGAAAACTAGGGCTTGGAGTTTTAATTTCCCATTCCTCTCTCCATTATTGCTAAAGCTTGAGTATTATGAAATAGAAATGAAGTAATGAAGAGAAGAGGGGTGAAGCTTGGGTCTAATGGGCTGAAACAAAACCAAAGCCCTATGTGAAAAAGTAGCAAAATTCCACTAACTACAAACATATCAAAGTTTATACTCAAAAAGATCGCAAATGTCATTTTGAACTCAATGAGGGTAGTCTCAAGTCCTAATTTAGCTGTTTGCAAAAAGTAGCTTTTCGGACCAAAATCCGACTAACGATGAAATATTTAAATAAAATATTTAAATACTCGATCGTAAAATATGCGGGTTGTTACAGACTCCCATCCTTAAAGAAATTGCATGCTCGCAATCTTAAGAAATAAATGAATCAAAAAGTAACAACCATAAAAGCATATCAACACAAAAGAAGAAATTTGGAATAAGAAGTTCACCTCAAAGAGCAAGAGAAAGTAAGTCCGGATTTGAGGACCATTGAACTTTCACAAGAGGAACATCTTTATTTCGAAGGCATTTGACATCCGAAGCAATAATACGAATAGGACGTTGCTCGTAAGTTAAATTAGGTGAAACTTCAATTTCTTCCACAACATCGGGCTCAAGAATAGAATCAGAATCTCGAAGGCATTTCTGTAATTGAGAAACGTGAAACACGTCATGAATAGCAGAAAACTGAGCCGGTAATAAGAGGCGATAAGCTACTGAACCAATACGTTCGGTGATGGAAAATGGACCAATATATCGAGGTGCTAACTTTCCCGACCGACAAAAACGTACAACACCCTTCATAGGTGAAACACGAATAAACACAAATTCTCCCACAGAAAATTCTAATTTCCTTCTTCAGTTATCGGCATAAGATTTTTGTCTACTTTCATCCTGTGACGAATAAGGTCAATCTTTTATGTGGAATCACGAATAAAATCTAGACCTAAAACCAGCTTCTCACCGGCCTCAAGCCAACAAGAAGGAGAACGGCATGGCCTTCCATAGAGTGCCTCAAAAGGTGCCATACCAATACTAGATTGGAAGCTATTAATATAGGAAAATTCAACAAGAGAAAGATGATCTTCCCAACTTCCACCAAAATCAAGAACACATGCACGAAGAAGATCATCAAGAGTTTGATTCACACGCTCTGTTTGTCCATCGGACTGAGGATGATAAGCTGTGCTAAAATTAAGCTTCTTTCCCAAAGATTTTTGAAGACTCTTCTAAAATCCACTAGTAAACAATGGATCACGATCACTAACAATAGAAGGAGGAACTCCATGCAATTTTACAATTTCTTTAATAAAGAGTTTGGCCAAGAGAAGAACGGTTCGATTGGACCGAACGGGAATAAAATGGACGGATTTAGTAAGTCTATCAACTATCACCCATAAGCTATCATGACCCGAACGAGAACGGCGAAGGCCGTCAATAAAATCCATGGAAATCTGATCCCACTTCCAAATTGGAATTTCTAAAGGTTGCAATAACCCACTGGGACTTTGATGCTCGGCCTTGACAAGTTGGCAAGTCATGCAACACTTAACAAAGTTAGCAATATCAGATTTCATTCCCTCCCAATAATAAAGTCGCTTCATATTCGCATACATTTTACTACAACCGGGATGAATGGTAAATTTAGAATGATGAGAATCTTCTAAAATATCTTTACGAAGATCACTAATATTTGGCACGATAAGTCTACCAAATTTTCGAATACCACCACGAGAATCAATATCAAAGTCTTTCAAACATTCACTATCAATTTTATCCCTAAAATTTTGGCCAAGAAGAGCCAATTCGGGATCTAGCTTTTGAGCTTCAAGAATGCAGTCTAAAAGAGAAGGATGAGCCTCAAGGCTACATAAAACAAGATATGAACATAAATCGGAAACACGATCTCGAATCTCACAAGTGGATAAAACCCTGAGATCATTCCATTCGGATATCATCATAGAAACAACCGCCTGTTGCTTGCGACTAAGTACATCGGCAACACGATTTCCCTTTCCGGGAGTATAAAGAATATCAAGATCATAAGATGCAAGGAACTCGAGCCAACATTGTTGACGCAAATTAAGTTCCTTTTGGAAAAACAAATACTTCAAAGATTTATGATCGGTATAGAGAATAAATTTCTCTCCCAAAAGATAATGACGCCAAATTTTAAGAGCAAAAACAATAGCCGCGAGCTCTAATCATGAGTGGCATACCTAGACTCGGCTGGCTTCAATTGCCTAGAAGCATAAGCAATAACACGTTCTCTTTTCATAAGAACGGCACCCAAACCAACGCGACTAGCATCGGTATAAACAATAAAATCTTGGTTTCCTTCGGGAATCACAAGAATAAGAGCATCGGAAAGGAGTTCTTTTAATTTCTGAAAAGAAGCTTCATATTTGTTCGACCAAATATATTTAACACCTTTCTTTGTTAAGCTAGTAAGAGGCACGGAAATTTTGGAAAAGTCTTTTATGAAACGGCGGTAATAACCTGCCAATCCAAGAAAACTACGGATCTCCGTCACACTCTCCAGTCTCTTCCAATTTTGAATCGCTTCAATCTTTGAAGGATCCACGGAAATTCCGGACTCGGAAATAATATGACCAAGAAACTTCACACGAGATTGCCAAAAGTGGCATTTAGAAAAATTTTCTTTCAATTGATTGCTCCTAAGAGTTTCCAACACAATCTGAAGATGCTTTTCATGCTCCTCCTCGGTTTTAGAATACACAAGAATATCATCAATAATGATGAGAACAAATCGATCAAGGAAGTCTTTGAAAACTCTATTCATAAGGTCAACGAAATAAGTCGGAGCATTTGTTAAACCAAATGGCATAACAAGCCATTCATAAGATCCATAATGAGTACGGAACAATGTCAAAGGAATGCTATCCTCTGCAATACGAAGCTGATGAAAACCGGTTGCCAAGTCCAATTGTGAAAAGACTTTAGCACCACTAAGTTGATCAAATAGATCATCAATCCAAGGTAAAGGATATTTATTTTTGATAGTAAGATCATTAAGCTTGTGGTAGTCAACGCAAAGCCTAAGTGTACCAATGGATTTCTCCACGAAGATAGCCGAAGCTCCGCAAGGCAAGGAACTGGAGCGAATAAATTGCTTCGTCTCCTATTCAGATAATTGTTTGCGCATCTCCTCATTTTCCTTATTGGAAATGCGATAAGGAGGATGAGTGATAGGTTAAGCTCTAGGGATGAGATTAATTTTGAACTCAATTGCTCGCTTAGGTGGTAGTCCTAAAACGGGCTCAAATATGTCGGAGAATTCACGAACAACGTGAATAAGAGAAATGACATCTTCCTCATCATCATTATTGTCATTATGAGGATTTAAAGAATATAAAGATGCAACCAAGTTGGAATCCGAATCTTTAAGATCAATAGAAATCTGCTTGACAGATTGAGGATGTCGAAGATGGATAGTCCGCTCAGGACATAGGATATGAGCTTCATAATGGTAAAGCCAATCCATTCCCCAAATCATTCCAAAGCCGAAGTAACGCATAACATGCAAATCGGCTAGGAAATAAAAATCACACAAAATAATCTCCTCATCTTTACAAAGCAAACTAAGTGTTGCAGATCCGCCAACCAAATTTGCAATTCTCAAAGAAGTCATTAAAGCAATAACACTTAAAGAAAAAGTATCAACAAGTTCATTTGATATAAAAAAATGGGATGCACCCGTATCAAAAAGAACTCGAATAGGTTGATCATGAAACATAATAATGCCATCAAGGATAGAATGAGAAATACCTTGACCACGAGAAGTGTTGCTAGGGGCTTGTGAAACATTAAGCTTTCCCTCCTTCTTGCCTTGAAGTTTAGGACATGCAGAAATAAAATGACCCGAACTTTTGCAATAGCGACAAAAAAGAGGTTTCGGGCATTTATCGGCATAATGGTATTTAGAGCCACAATTGAAGCATTGCCCACTATTAGAGGAAGAAGTCTTTGTTGTAGGAGTTGCTTGCCTTCCTTTCTTATTAGGATACGGGCCTTTGGACTTAATAGGCCTTTTCTTGTTGTTGTTGAAGTTTGGTTTGGCACCCACAACTTCAACGTCACTCTCCTTATCCGCCTCTTCAAGTCGAAGAGCGATCACAAGAGTTGATCAAAAGAAACTTCTAACTTTAGAAGTAATGGCTTCTTAAGATTTTTGTTCAAGCCATAGACAAATCTTTGGTTCTTCTTCAATGGGGGGTTTATGTATTCGACCCCGTATTTAGAAAGTGACTATAGGATACGACATAGTCTGCCACAGAGGATTCACCTTGAACAAGGTCAATGAAACGTCGAGCCAATGTCACTTTCTCAGCCTCTGGCACAAACTTTAATTCGATTCGTTCCCGGAATTTCTCCCAAGTAAGATCTGCTTCAATAATTTTAGAAATAAGATGCTCGCACAAGTTTAATGCTCTTTCTTGGAGCATACTAGAGGCTAATTGGACTCGGTGAAGATCAATAAGATTTATGCGAGAAAATACTCGATCGCATGTTTTTAGCCAAGCCTGGACTTCAATAATGGTTTCAGAACCTTTGGATGGCATCCCACCCAAATTGGTATAATCGTTGCACAAACGTGCAAATCCAGACTTAGGGTGAGTAGACTCCAGATTAGAACTGGCTGCTTGAGCATTCTTTACAAGAATAAGAAGCTGCTGGGCAGACATAAATACTCCATCTTGGGGAGTAGCACTAGATTGACCGACGCTGGGATGGCCAGGTCTGACCATTTCTCTTTTTTAAGAAAGAAAGAAAGAAGAAAAAGGTTATTCACAAAATAATTATCAAACAATCATGATTGATAAAATAAGGCGTCACAAAGAAAATAGGATAGAACGGTTCGAAGACCCGAATAAAATCCTAAGGCATGACTCCTAAGATGGACTTAGGACAATGATCCTTGTTAAATTATTATACCTTGTTCCGAAGTTTGGCTTTGATACCAAGCTTTGACGCCCCACCTCTATACCCACGCTAGCCAAGGACTCTACGGGGTAATGCCGTCAACTAGCACGGAGAATAAGGCTGTTGAAGAGCGACCATCCATGTAATTGCTTAGTGCGAGCACCGATATGTCAGATAGTATAACATGCATTTTCTTTTCAAGAGGGAATCCGACATACCGATACAAACTCAAAACTACTACATAGTGGCTATATATATTCTTCGAAAACAAATATAGAAATATCATAAAACAAATCAGTCACAGATATCCATATCACAAAGGCAGAAAAGATATGAATATTACACATAGAAGTGTACATCACAGTAGTGGTCAAACAAGATCCACGATATCACAAAAGAATAGTTACAAGTGCTAGACAAAAGAATAAGTATACATCCTGGAGTCTATATCTCAAATGTATACTACAAAATAAACTATTAATCTAAGTAGTTAGCCAAAAGTCAGAATCATAACTCGAGAAGAGTAGTCAAGTAGAAGTACCTACAACATCTCGGTCTGACCCGAGTATTATTTAATAAGAAAATAATAAATGGATCAGTCTAACTATAAATATCATATGCAATGATATAGAATAAGAGATATGGCATAAACATATAAAACCATAATACCATACTATGATAAGTATGTAATTGAAAACCAACCAGAGATTAATCAATATCACAAGAATCTTCTCAAAGATCAAAAGGAATGTCATACTCCTTATTTCATTCACCAAGCCACAAATATTGACAACATATAAATGCAAATCATAAAATTGGTGAAATTCAAATTCTATAAATCATCAATAGAAATCCAGGCATCACAAAAAGGGGGAGGCCTATCACAAAACGGGAGCCTGAAAACTCACCAACACGTGTATCACAAACGGGACGCTATCCCATGGTCGCTAACCATAGAACCGGTGCAAAGACGTAGTACAACGGTACTCCCGAGGAACCTGAAACTCGTAAAATTCGAAACAACGACGTAGTACAACGGTATGCCCCAAGATCCGAACTCCATAAAAACGTGGGTCGCTAGCCCACAAAAATTGGGTCGAAACCCCAAGGAATAAATAGGTCGTTAGCCTATTATAAAATTGAGACGAAACTCAATAAAACGAGTTATCGTCCCCTTCGTGGACAAAGAAACATAGCATAGCTCTAGTCTAAAACACAAAAATGGTCCTCAATGATCATCAAGAAAGTGTCAATTAATCTAAGCTAGTAAATATATGAGCTTAGCTTCATGTCCCATAACCGCTAGCTTAACTTAAATATTTACGAGCAAATTGTAGATCTCCACGAGAAAATTGTCACAAGAGATTCAATCGAACAAGTCCAAGAATTAACCAACAAAGTAAACGCAAGCGTTTCATACCACTTGTTCTATTAAGCCGTTTAATTAGATTTCTCATACGAGCGAGGTAAAGATTTGTATATGCTAGTAGATTGGAAACGGTTTAAGAAACGAGCTTTGTAATAAAATAGTGTTGAAATCGTTTTGATAAAAGAGTTTTGATATTTACTACTGGTATTGAAACCTTTATATTTTTAAAGTGACAAATCACAGAAATGATTATAGAAACAATCAATCGCTAAAGTTCACATTGGAAGACGTGAATAAAATCCAAAGAAATCGATATCAAATCCATCAAAATGGATATTTCCAAAAATGCCAAAATAGAAGTCATCAAAGTCGAATAACAATTGATGCAAAAAGTGGGAATAAACCCGAATCGATTAAATTTGGGAACACAAGAGAAATAAACAAAAATAGGCATTTAAGAGCAGGTCAGTCGAATGGCACAATGAGTTCGGTCGACTGACTGCATGAAACAGAGACCTCCGGTCTCTGTTATCTGCCTTTGGTACGCAGTTGGCTACAGCCAGTCGACTGGATTCAAAGCCCAGTCGACTGACTGGAACCTAGGCTGTTTTTCTGCCTATACAAATGACGTGCAAACCCAACCAATTCACGACCGATCGAGCAATGGCGCAAGGGATTTATGCCAATCGGCAATTCGGCCCTATAGGCTCTTCGATGCATCACCAAAAGCATGTTTAAACAACAAAGCTATGATTTTTGAAGATTTGAACTCAAAACACCAAAAATTGGAAAATTCACAAAAACAATCCATGTCAAAAATCAAATACACCTTTATTCGAGGATCCTCAACCAACAACAATCAAAAAGTCATATATATTTGCGACATCCACATAAGTTAAGTATCTGGGCTCCATACCATGATACCACTTCTATCCTGAAGGAAATGCACATACCTAAGGGGCGCTACTCCCTATAACCTTGCTGCATCTTTCCGATTTTGACCATTACCGGGTTGTGAGGTCCGATGAAGTCTCGTCCACAAAGCTACGCTTTTCACAAAAGCTATGCTTTGATCAACAAATGATCAGCAGCACTTCGTATGCCACATTACCAAATTGGGAATATATCACTAGTAACCATCAACTACATAACCTCTGAGCTCGTACGTCTCAGAGAAGGGTGTTAAGCTAAGAGAATAAATTCTCCGCCACCAACAGAAATGTATTTGATAGAAACCAGCTTTACATCTCAAATTGTAACGTCAGACACACATCCATACAAGTCCGTTCTGGGATCGAACGGAACCGAAGGGACTTCCAAAGAATCCCTTGCAATCCGGATATTCACTAATCACGTCCGGACTACCATCACAAAGGGTGATAAAATCTCTATATCGAAGATCAGCCGATGCAGAGACATTCGATGGTAATCCTTCCGTTTTCGAAAATATCCGGTCTTCAACACCGGTCTTCAAATGCTATCCATTACGACGTATCACTATTCGGAATGGGATTCATGACCCAAAGGTCCTCTTCCTGCTAAACCGAATAGTGAGCGCAATATTTACAAGAAACATATGCATATTGGGGTCTCAGTTAAGTCACAGCTTAAAGCCCAAAACCTTTCATTCAAATGGTTAAAATAAATTACCATTTCCAATCTTTTAAACAAAAAGATTTATTTCAACAACCTTAAATGGTTTAAACAAATTTCCACACTTAAATTTTTTAAACAAAAAGATTCAATTCACAAAGTTCACCCCATTCACAAAGATCCATTCATAGATTTCAAAACAATTTCCATTTCAATTGGATTAACTCGTTAAATCTTTAAATCAAGGTTTAACTTATAGCTTTCAAATTTTATTTCCAAAGATTCATTCATAGCCATTCCAAACATTTCAATTTCAAACTTGGAACCTTTCAACTCAAATTGGAAGTTCATTACTTGTGTGACAGCTTTTATATTTTTGAAAACAAATAGTTTTCGTTTCAGAAAAAAATCCAATTATATTTGCACGAGTTAAAGCCCTTGAATTAGATTCAAATTTCCAAATCAATACATTGAAAATGGTTTGACCCATATATAATTAGTATAACATCTTTAATCCCAAGTTTCCAAACATAGAATTCAATTTCAAATCTTGAATTCAATTTTAAGTCAAATTATTTCATTTCAAAACTTTATCAAGTTATTCAAAAATAAATTTTATCTTGAAATTCCATTCCAAAAGCTTTTCGGTTTAAACCCAATCCATTTCCAAAACCATTTGGATTTAAATATTCAATTTTTTTTAAACTATTTCAAAATCTGTGACTTAATCGATTTCCTCGTGAAATCCATATTTGTGTGTGTATAAGTGTGGTCCAAGGGTTGAACACAATAGTGCAACATCATTCAATCATCACAGATTAAAACACAGAAACATAGTTGATAAGCGATATAAACTATAACGCTTATCTTCCATCCACAGATTCACAGATAATATACAAATGTAAATAAATGAATAAATTATACACAGCTCAATCCACAGAACAAAATATCATAGATTAGATTGGACAATCAATTCAAGGCATCTCATAAAATACAATCATTCATAAGTAAGGTCAAGCATTCAATAGTCATTTATAAGTAGGATTAATTTAATTGCTTAATCCTAATTAATTCAATTTATGTCCAATTAAATTAATTACTTATGAATTAATTATCCAATCTCAATCAATTAATTACAAATCATTTGATATAAATAAATTAATCAATCACCCTAATTAATTAAATTATTCTTAATTAATCATATTAATTAAGTTATCCTTTAAACCAATTACATAATTAATTAACCCCTTAATTAATTTTTTATAAGAAATTAAACCTTTAATTACTTAACATTAAGCAATCATCTCATACCAATAAATCATAATTACCAATTAATCTTTATCAAATTAATCAAAATATCCAATTTTAATTACAATTAGTAATTAACCCCTTAATTACTTTCATTAAGTAATTAACAATTTACAATTGATTATCTTAATTAATAAATCTAATTAATTATCAAAATTAATCGCATTTATTTAATTACTTAATAATCCTTAGTTAATTATCTTCATTAACTAATAACTTTTCCTTAATTACTTTCTTAAGAAACTATCTTAGATTAATTCATTATTAATCATTTCTAGTTATAAATTAATCTAAATTATTTATTTATAAATCAAATTAATCATTCTTCAATTACCTTATTAATTAATCCTTAATTATTTAATAAATTAAGTGTTAACTATAACTTAATAAATCCTTATTTTGAATAAATTCTTCAACTTTTAAATAATATTACCCGAAATCTATTTATTTAAGCTTTTCCCATATTTTGAAATTTTATTCAATAAAATTAAAAATAAAACTTCATTTTTTTAAATTCCTTCTTTTAAATTTATCCAATCTTCAAAAATAAATTTTAATATAAACTTTCAACCTGTATTTTCAAAAATCAAATTTTATTTATTTCCGATATTTAACGATACCAAAATTATATTTGGCTAAATTTTAGCCTTCAACGATTCCAATCATAAAGATAATCACACAGAGATTATAAATAATCAACACACAACATTGAATCAAATTCAATTATTTGAGGAATCCAGTTGGATCCCTCCAACCTGTTTTCCTGCATCCACAGATGTTAGCACAATACCAATCCCGTTTCAAGACGGAATATCGCGGTACATGGGTTTATATAAAATATCATCCGCTATTATGTGGTGCAATAGGGTCTCATCCGCTATATAATGCGGTAATTCAACTCCAAGTACATATATAATACCAATTCTACTTCAAGGTGGAATATCGCAGCATATGTGTTTAATAATATAACCTCCGCTTAATATGCGGCGTATAGGGTCTATTTCAATATAACAAATAGCAATTTATCATTAAATCACACAATCAAGCAATTTTAAATCTAACTATTTAAAATTTAAATCGAAACACAATTCGATTGAGTGAAAAGTCCTCACCTTGCTTCCAATAACCGTTGCAGTGTTTTATTCCGAATAAAATTAAACACGCATCTAATTTTACCCAAAATTCACACTAGCTCCAATCAATCCCAATCCGTCTCCAACGCGTAGTATTCGTCAATACGATTCCAATACAAGTCGTTTCGTCATTTTTCGACCTCGTATGAACAAGTTACAGCTTTTTAAACGTTATATAAATTAATATAAAAATTTACTTTTTTTTTATTTAACCTTTTTACATCCAAGTCGTTCAATTTCATTCTTCCATCAGGGCCGATAACTATTTCTTCTCCCATGCGACAATGTCAAGCCGAACAAACCGAAAAGCTCGAAACTTTGACCAATTCTAGCTCCAACATCAACGATCCAGAGGATGATCAGAGCCTGCCATTTCGAAGAGCTTCGCAGACACCCAAATGGCCAGAGGCCGGCCCAACTCGGCTGCCTCCTTGCCTCGTAATTTGAGCTTGAACGCACGCCATTGATCACCAATTTCCATTGATTCGTGGCGCGAAATCCGATCATAGCCGTTGACATTATAGATCTCAATGCACTCTTTGATTTTGTAGTTTAAAACTTCTCGAATTGATGCGTGGATTAAAAGAGAAAGAGGGATGAAATTCGAATGTTTTCGGCCATTAATTTTGAGGCCGGCGGCTGCTGCTTGAAACCCTAGTTCTTGTTAGGTTTTGCAAAATAAAAGAAATAAGATCCTTTTATAGAAAATTTGACGAAACACTATTCATCCGAGATTTTCCCAACTCCAAACGAAGCGTGCCAGCTGACGTTTCTAGGGTTTAACCCGCGTTCTGGACATAATGGAATGGGTTTCGAAAGCTAATTTGATCATATGTGTGAGTTATAGAAATAAACGATCAAATTTAAATTAAATCGGTTAAACTAGTTTCTATGCATTTTGGTTTGCCCGGACAAACCGTAAATCGGATTGACACGAAATTTGAAATCTTACAATAATATAACATTACGGATCCAATAAAACTAGTTTCGTTGAAATCCGAGACTGTTTAAAAAATGGCTATTTTTACACGTCAATTAAATATTAAAATATTCAATTTCCACAAATTAACTTTTAATTCAATTTTAAAAGTTCTATAACATCATTCTAACTCCAATATGATTTAATACAACTTTACAAATCAAATTTAATCACATTAAACCCAATTTCCAATTATTTCTGTAATTTCAAATATTAAATTGTCGATTTAATTATCCAATTAAATCTAGATATTCGAAAAAAAAATTATTCGACTTACCTATTTTACTTGTTAATATTTAAAATCAATTAAATATACGAATTTCAAATGACAGGAATTCTGGATCGTTACAAACTTACCCCCTTAAAAGAATTTCGTCCTCGAAATTTCCAAGTAAGAAAAAGTTCATTAACTTTTCAAAACCATTTGTTCAAATTAAATTTCAAATTCATTTAAACATTTTAACTTTTTCAAAATCCATAGTTAAACTTCTTACAATAACTTTACTAAGTGTTCAAATCATACTTAGTTATCTTTTCAAAACCAACAATACCGTTTAACTTTTCACTGCAAAATCAAAGTTATAGTTTTCAAAAATTTCAATTTTCTCAAAAATATTCTAACGCCTTAAATTTTCGAAACATTTCGCCATCGTTTCCTTTGCGAGGCTTGCTTGGTACGACTACAAAAATGGCACCACGGCCCTACAGATTTCAAAAAGAAAAGAAAAAGCCAAGTGGCTGGACAAGAAAATCATCAAATTTCATACTGAAATTCAAATACATACCTTTTATCGAGCAATTCAATATTTTTATCTTCGAAATCAAAATCCCAATTTCCTTTAATCCACCTGTATATCTTGCTAACCATAGTATCCATTTTCATTTGAATTCAATTTACAATTTCAATTCTATTTGGATTCAATTTACCTTCTGAATATTGGATTTTATCAATTATTTTTCATTCACAACTGATTCATCTTGCTATTTTAAATTCGTTTCTTTAACAAATTCACTACAAGTTCTAACTCATTTCATCTCGCACAATTCAAGTTGGTTTTCGATATTCAGTTTTCAATTTCAGTTTTAATTCTTTTGTTCATTCCCAAACACAATGCAATTGACAATTTCGGTTTATAACCAATTATATTTAAACTGTATTTCAAATTCCATATGAATTTAATTTACCCTTTATTTATAAATGTTGAATTCAATTCATTTCAACCCATATTAAATTTGTCATTTCTTCAATTAGTTTTACTTACTAATTTTATTTTAATACTTAGCTTCATTTGATCCAACTTGACAAATTTTCAATTTACTTGCAATTTCAAGATGAATTTCAACATTTAATTTCCAATTTCATTTACTCACAATTGTAAATTCATTCATTCATAAATTTATTTCCATAATTCAAACTCAATTTCAATTCATTTGTTTCTACCCCAAATTTATTTTCAACTCAATAAATTTTATTCCATAACTATTTTTATCAGATTCCATAGTCTTTCCAACATTTCAAAACCATTTTTGAAACCAATTCAAATTGTCCTTTGAATTTCAAAACCCAAATTTTCCAAACAACTTCCATTTAAAACAACTTGGCAGCAATCCCTCTTTTGGAAACCTGAAAATGAACACCGATGATGCTGTAGTCATCACCGAAGTTATTTTCCAGCGACCGAAAAGAGTTTAGAGCTTTTATCCCTCCAAAAACATTTTTCTAAACCCTTGAAAACCATTTTCAAACTCAAAAAGGAATTTAATCTTTTCCAAATTGCAAACCCTTTCAAAACATTTCCAAATATTCCTCTGGAATTTTACTTCAAATTACAAATCACATTAACAATTTATATTCTCCAATTCTATTTGTATGTGAATTTATTTCTTAACTTTGGAGTTACGATTTCAATTTCTTTTTCAACACTAATGATAATAATTTAATATCATCACTTTCTAGCAACCAAGCAATCATATATTATAATAATTCACCCAAATTTTTTCTCCTTTATATACGAAAATAATTTAGGTAAATTTATTTCATTTACCTTATTTGAAAACGATAGCGTGTCGAATTTGTTCTGTACAAGTGTTTAGAGATTTCTATCAATAACGTTAATTACTCGTATTGACCAGAATCCATATACCACTCAACAAACCAATCAACAAAATATAAAACAATTTTTATATTCACTAACAAATACGCGCTCATATCTATTATTACACTCACACTCATTCTAGAGACCGCTGACTCTATCTCTAATGAGTAACATCTAACAGAGCCAAGGTTGTCGCTTAACCAAATGCTCTGATACCACATTGTAACGAACGCGATTTTCGACTTTCGAAAGTCGACATTAATACATCCACTATATCAACTGTCGAACAATCGAATGCCGGAAAACCGAACCGTTAGGGTTAAAGAAGAAGAGATAAAAGAAGAAAGAAAGAAAGAACGAAAGCAACAGAACAATATCAGAATCTCACAATCGCAGCGGAACAACATATAATAGATAAATAAATAATCTTTAAATCAAAAGAACTGTACATTTTATACATTACATCATCAGAGTCAATAAACAACACAACACAATAATGGACAGTTATATAAACCTGTCCTTACAAGTGGATGCACAACGGAAAAGATAATATCATATACAAGTGATACGTTTCGCCAACCAGCTCGCCTCCTGAGCTCCATTGCACCTCCTGAATTCCAGAATGACCTAATAACCTAACTCTAGGCTGCCCGTGTGGAAAATGATGGGCACCCAGAGTTTAGGAAGTGAACAATAAACTCCAGGTCAGTCATGGGACTGGTGTGAGAACTTTAAAACAGATTATCATTTAAAAAAAACAAACAAAGAAATATTTTAAAATAGATCCGCAATGCTTTTAGAAAATGTAACTACCATAAGGCATCCCGCCACACACACAATGCAAATGCAGAATTGGAGGAGATTTCTCCTTATGATAGTCAAACATGCTTGATATGCAAATTTCTTTGATATTATTACTATAAGTGCAAAGTGTAGGAAGACATTTTGAAAATATAATATAAATCTTAGCCAACATAGACATTCCGCACTTATGCCTCCTATAGCTACCATGTTCAATAGCAGGTTACCGCCACATTCCACGGCAGGTTATACAACTAAAACTATACATGGTTAGTATTGTTTCTTTGGATTTTCCAACAAATGGCCAGGCCAAGGAACTTCCTATTGCCACATGGGAACGCCTCTGGCGGGACGCCCTGAGAACCTAACCGGATCTCTGCCAACACAAGGCCGGGTTACCTATGCAAACTTAGGTAAATACTGACACGAGTGTGCCTTCCCCCAATTGTAAAAAACTTTTATCCGAGGATCCTCAACCAACAACAATCACAAAGTCAAATATATTTGCGACATCCACATAAGTTAAGTATCTGGGCTCCATACCATGATACCACTTCTATCCAGAAGGAAATGCACATTCCCTAAGGGGTGCTACTCCCTATAATCTTGCTGCATCTTTCCTGTTTTGACCATTACCGGGTTGTGAGGACCGACGAAGTCTCGTCCACAAAGCTACGCTTTTCACAAAAGCTATGCTTTGATCAACAAATGATCAGCAACACTTCGTATGCCACATTACCAAATTGGGAATATATCACTAGTAACCATCAACTACATAACCTCTGAGCTCGTACGTCTTAGAGAAGGGTGTTAAGCTAAGAGAATAAATTCTCCCCCACCAACAAAAATGTATTTGATAGAAACCAGCTTTACATCTCAAATTGTAACGTCAGACACACGTCCATACAAGTCCGTTCCGGGATCAAACGGAATAGAAGGCACTTCCAAAGAAGCCCTTGCAATCCGGATATTCACTAATCGCGTCTGGACTTCCATCACAAAGCGTGATAAAATCTCTATATCAGAGATCAGTCGATGCAGAGACATTAGATGGTAATCCTTCCGTTTTCGAAAATATTCGGTCTTCACCACCGGTCTTCAAATGTTATCCATTACGACGTATCACTATTCGGAATGGGATTCATGACCCAAAGGTCCTCTCTCGGCTAAACCGAATAGTGAGCGCAATATTTACAAGAAACATATGGATATTAGGGGCTCAGTTAAGTCACATCTTAAAGCCCAAAACCTTTCGTTTGAATGTTTAAAATAAATTACCATTTCCAATCTTTTAGACAAAAAGATTTATTTCAACAACCTTCAATGGTTTAAAAAAATTTCCACACTTAAATCTTTTAAACAAAAAGATTCAATTCACAAAGTTCACCCCATTCACAAAGATCCATTCATGGATTTCAAAACAATTTCCATTTCAATTGGATTAACTCGTTAAATCTTTAAATCAAGGTTTAACTTATAGCTTTCAAAATTCATTTCCAAAGATTCATTCATAGCCTTTCAAAACATTTCAATTTCAAACTTGGAACCTTTCAACGCAAATTGGAAGTTCATTACTTGTATGACAACTTTTATTATTTGAAAACAAATAGTTTTCATTTCAGAAAAAAAATCCAATTATATTTGCACGAGTTAAATCCCTTGAATTAAATTCAAATTTCCAAATCAATACATTGCAAATGGTTTGACCCATATATAATTAGCATAACATCTTTAATCCCAAGTTTCCAAACACAGAATTCAATTTCAAATCTTGAATTCAAATTTAAGTCAAATTATTTCATTTCAAAACTTTATCAATTTATTCAAAACTAAATTTTATCTTGAAATTCCATTCCAAAAGCTTTTCGGTTTAAACCCAATACATTTCCAAAACCATTTGGATTTAAATATTTAATTTTTTTAACTATTTCAAAATCTGTGACTTAATCGATTTCCTCGTGAAATCCATATTTGTGTGTGTATAAGTGTGGTCCATGGGTTTAACACAATAGTGCAACATCATTCAATCGTCACAGATTAAAACACAGAAATATAGTTGATAAGGGATATAAACTATAACACTTATCTTCCATCCACAAATTCATAGATAATATACAAATGTAAATAAATGAATAAATTATACACAGCTCAATCCATAGAACAAAATATCATAGATTAGATAGGACAACCAATTCAAGGCATCTCATAAAATACAATCATTCATAAGTAAGGTCAAACATTCAATAGTCATTTATAAGTAGGATTAATATAATTGCTTAATCCTAATTAATTCAATTTATTTCCAATTAAATTAATTACTTATGAATTAATTATCCAATCTCAATTAATTAATTACAAATCATTTGATATAAACTAATTAATCGATCACCTTAATTAATTAAATTATTCTTAATTAATCATATTAATTAAGTTATCCTTTAAACCAATTACATAATTATTTAACCCCTTAATTAATTTTTTTAAGAAATTAAACCTTTACTTACCATTAAGCAATCATTTCATACCAATAACTCATTAATTACCAATTAATCTTTATCAAAAAATTAATCAAAAAATCCAATTTTAATTACAATTAGTAATTAACCCCTTAATTACTTTCATTAAGTAATTAACAATTTACAATTGATTACCTTAATTAATAAATCTAATTAATTATCAAAATTAATCTAATTTATTTAATTACTGAATAATCCTTAATTAATTATCTGCATTAACTAATAACTTTTCCTTAATTACTTTCTTAAGAAATTATCTTAGATTAATTCATTATTAATCATTTCTAATTATAAATTAATCTAAATTATGTATTTATAAATTAAATAAATCATTCTTCAATTACCTTATTGATTAATCCTTAATTATTTAATAAATTAAGTGTTAACTATAACTTAATAAATCCTTATTTTGAATAAATACTTCAACATTTAAATAATATTACCCGAAATCTATTTATTTAAGCTTTTCCCATATTTTGAAATCTTATTCAATAAAATTAAAATTAAAAATTTATTATTTTAAAATTCCTTCTTTTAAATTTATCTAATCTTCAAAAATAAATTTTAGTATAAACTTTCAACCTGTATTTTCAAAAAAATTTTTTTATTCATTTCCAGTATCTAACGATACCAAAATTATATTCGGCTAAATTTTTGCCTTCAACGATTCCAATCATAAAGACAATCAAACAGATATTATAAATAATCAATACCATTGAAACAAATTCAATTATTTGAGGAATCCAGTTGGATCCCTCCAACCTGTTTCCCTGCATCCACAGATGTTAGCACAATACCAATCCCGTTTCAAGACGGAATATCGTGGTACATAAGTTTATATAAAATATCATCCGCTATTATGCGGCGCAATAGGGTCTCATCCGCTATATAATGCGGGAAATCAACTCCAAGTACATATATAATACCAATTCCACTTCAAGGTGGAATACCGCGGTATATGTGTTTAATAAAATAACCTCCGCTTAATATGCGGCGTATAGGGTCTATTTCAATATAACAGATAGCAATTTATCATTCAATCACATAATCAAGCAATTTTAAATCTAACTATTTAAAATTTAAATCGAAACACAATTCGATTGAGTGAGAAGTTCTCACATTGCTTCCAATAACCGTTGCAGTGTTTTATTCCGAATAAAATTAAACGCGCGTTTAATTTTACCCAAAATTCACATTAGCTCCAATCAATCCTAATCCAGCACCATCGCGTAGTATTCGTTAATACGAGTCCAACGCACGTCGTTTCACTATTTTTCGACCTCGTATGAACAAGTTACAGCTTTTTAAACTTTATACAAATTAATATAAATTAATTTACTATTTTTTTTATTTAACCTTTTTACATCCAAGCCATTCGATTTCTTGCTTCCATCAAGGCCGCTAACTATTTCTTCTCCAACATGATAATGTCAGGCCGAACAAACCCAAAAGCTCGAAACTTTGACCAATTCTAGCTCCATCATCAACGATCCAGACGATAATCAGAGCCTTCCATTTCGAAGAGCTTCGCACGACACCCCAAAGGCCAGAGGTCGGCCCCACTTGGCTGCCTCCTTGCTTCGTAATTCGAGCTTGAACGCATTCCTTTGATCACCAATTTCCGTTGATTCGTGGCGCGAAATCCGATCGTAGCCGTTGACATTATAGATCTCGATGCCCTCATCGATTTTGTAGTTGAAAACTTCTTGAATTAATGCGTGGATTAGAAGAGAAAGAGGGATGAAATTCGAATGTTTTCGGCCATTAATTCTGAGGCCGGCGGCTGCTGCTTGAAACCCTAGTTCTTGTTAGGTTTTGAAAAATAAAAGAAATAAGATCCATTTATAGAAAATTTGACGAAACACTATTCATCCGAGATTTTCCAAACTCCAAACGAAGTGTGCCGACTGACGTTTCTAGGGTTTAACCCGCGTTTCGGACACAATGGAACGGGTTTCGAAAGCTAATTTGATCATGTATGTGAGTTATGGAAATAAACGATCAAATTTAAATTAAATCGGTTAAACTAATTTCCATGCGTATTGGCCTGCCCCGGACAAACCGTAAATCCGATTAACACAAAATTTGAAATCTTACAATAATATAACATTACGGATCCAACGAAAATAGTTTCGTCGAAATCCCCGACTGTTTGAAAAATAGCTATTTTTACTCGTCAATTAAATATTAAAATATTCAATTTCCACAAATTAACTTTTAATTCAATTTTAAAAGTTCTATAACATCATTCTAACTCCAATATGATTTAATACAACTTTACAAATCAAATTTAATCACATTAAACCCAATTTCCAATTATTTCTGTAATTTTGAATATTAAATTGTCGATTTAATTATCCAATTAAATCTAGATATTCGAAAAAAAAATTATTCGACTAACAAATTTTACTTGTTAATATTTAAAATCAATTAAATATACGAATTTCAAATGACAGGAATTATGGGTCATTACAAACTTCCCCCCTTAAAAGAATTTCGTCCTCGAAATTTCAAAGTAAGAAAAAGTTCATTAACTTTTCAAAACCATTTGTTCAAATTAAATTTCAAATTCATTTAAATATTTTAACTTTTCCAAAATCCATAGTTAAACTTCTTACAATAACTTTACTAAGTTTTCAAACCATACTTTGTTATCTTTTCAAAACCAACTATATCGTTTAACTTTTCACTCCAAAATCAAAGTTATAGTTTTCAAAAATTTCCAATTTTCTCAAAAATATTCTAATGCCTTAAATTTTCGAAAAATTTCGCCATCGTTTCCTTTGCGCGGCTAGCTCGGTACGACCATAAAAATGGCACTATGGCCCTCCAGATTTCAAAAAGAAAAGAAAAAGCCAAGTGGCTGGACAAGAAAATCATCAAATTTCATACTGAAATTCAAATACATACCCTTTGTCGAGCAATTCAATTTTTTTATCTTCGAAATCAAAATCCCAATTTTCTTTAATCCACCTGTATATCCTGCTAACCATAATATCCATTTTCATTGAATTCAATTTACAATTTCAATTCTATTTGGATTCAATTTACCTTCTGAATATTGAATTTTATCAATTATTTTTCATTCATAACCGATTCATCTTGCTGTTTTAAATTAGTTTCTTTTACTAATTCATTACAAGTTCTAACTCATTTCATCTCGCGTAATTCAAGTTGGTTTTCGATATTTAGTTTTCAATTTCAGTTTTTATTCTTTTGTTCGTTCCCAAACACAATGCAATTCGCTATTTCGGTTTATAACCAATTATATTTAAAATGGATTTCAAATTCCATATGAATTTAATTTACCCTTTATTTATAAATGTTGAATTCAATTCATTTCAACCCATATTTAATTTGTCATTTCTTCAATTAGTTTTACTTACTAATTTTATTTTAATACTTAGCTTCATTTGATCCAACTTGACAAATTTTCAATTTACTTGCAATTTCAAGATGAATTTCAACATTTAGTTTCCAATTTCATTTACTCGCAATTGTAAATTCATTCATTCATAAATTTATTTCCATAACTCAAACTCAATTTCAATTCATTTGTTTCTACCCTAAAATTATTTTCAACTCAATAAATTTTATTCCATAACTATTTTTATCAGATTCCAAAGTCTTTCCGACATTTTCAAACCATTTTTGAAACCAATTCAAATTGTCCTTTGAATTTCAAACCCAAATTTTCCAAACAACTTCCATTTAAAACAACTTGGCAGCAATCCCTCTTTTGGAAACCCGAAAATGAACACCGATGATGTTGTAGTCATCACCGAAGTTATTTTCCTGCGACCGAAAATAGTTTAGAGCTTTTATCCCTCCAAAAACATTTTTCCAAACCCTTGAAAACCATTTTCAAACTCAAAAAGGAATTTAATCTTTTCCAAATTGCAAACCGTTTCAAAACATTTCCAAATATTCCTCTGGAATTTTACTTCAAATTACAAATCACATTTACAATTTATATTCTCCAATTCTATTTGTATGTGAATTTATTTCTTAACTTTGGAGTTACGATTTCAATTTCTTTTTCAACATTAATGATAATAATTTAATATCATCACTTTCTAGCAACCAAGCAATCGTATATTATAATAAATCATAGAAAAATTTTCTCTTTTATATACGAAAATAATTTAGGTAAAATTATTTCATTTACCCTATTTTAAAACGATATCGTGTCGAATTTGTTCTATACAAGTGTTTAGAGATTCCTATCAATAACGTTAATTACTCGTATTGACCGGAATCCATATACCACTCAACAAACCAATCAACAAAATATATTTTTATATTCACTAACAAATACGCGCTCATGTCTATTATTACACTCACACTCATTCTAGAGTACGCTGACTCTATCTCTAATGAGTAACACCCAACAGAGCCAAGGTTGTCGCTTAACCAAATGCTCTGATACCACATTGTAACGAACGCGATTTTCGACTTTCGAAAGTCGACAATACATCCACTATATCAACTACCGAACAATCGAACGCCGGAAAACCGAACCGTTAAGTTTAAAGAAGAAGTGGTAGAAGAAGAAAGAAAGAAATAAAAGCAACAGAACAATATCAGAATCTCACAATCGCAGCGGAACAACATATAATAGATAAATGAATAATCTTTAAATCAAAAAACTGTACATTTTATACATTACATAATCAGAGTCAATATACAACACAACAATAATGGACAGTTATATAAACCTATCCTTACAAGTGGATGCACAGCGGAAAAGATAATATCATATACAAGTGATACGTTTCGCCAACCAGCTCGCCTCCTGAGCTCCACTGCACCTCTTGAATTCCAGAATGACCTGATAACCTGACTCTAGGCTGCCCGTGCGGAAAATGATGGGCACCCAGAGTTTAGGAAGTGAACAATAAACTCCAGGTCAATCATGGGACTGGTGTGAGAACTTTGAAACAGTTTATCTTTTAAAAAACTACAAACAAAGAAATATTTTAAAATAGATCCGCAATGCGTTTAGAAAATGTAACTACCATAAGGCCTCCCGCCACACACACAATTCAAATGCAGAATTGGAGGAGATTTCTCCTTATGATAGTCAAACATGCTTGATATGCAAATTTCTTTGATATTATTACTATAAGTGCAAAGTGTAGGAAAACATTTCGAAAATATAATATAAATCTTAGCCAGCATAGACATTCCGCACTTATGCCTACAATAGCTACCATGTTCAATAGCAGTTTACCGTCGCATTCCACGGCAGGTTATACAACTAAAACTGTACAGGGCACGTATTGTTTCTTTGGATTTTCCAACAAATGGTCAGGCCAAGGAACATCCTATTGCCACATGGGAACGCCTCTGGCGGGACGCCCCGAGAACCTAACCAGATCTCTGCCAACACAAGGTCGGGTTACCTCTGCAAAAGTAGGTAACTACTGACACGAGTACGCCATCCCCCGGTTGTAAACAACCTTTATCCGAGGATCCTCAACCAACAACAATCACAAAGTTATATATATTTGCGACATCCACATAAGTTAAGTATCTGGGCTCTATACCATGATACCACTTCTATCCAGAAGGAAATGCACATACCCTAAGGGGTGCTACTCCCTATAATCTTGCTGCATCTTTCCTGTTTTGACCATTACCGGGTTGTGAGGCCCGACGAAGTCTCGTCCACAAGGCTACGCTTTTCACAAAAGCTATTCTTTGATCAACAAATGATCAGCAGCACTTCGTATGCCACATACCAAATTGGGAATATATCACTGGTAACCATCAAGTACATAACCTCTGAGCTCGTACGTCTCAGAGAAGGGTGTTAAGCTAAGAAAATAAATTCTCCGCCACCAACAGAAATGTATTTGATAGAAACCAGCTTTACATCTCAAATTGTAACGTCAGACACACATCCATACAAGTCCGCTCCGGGATCGAACGGAACCGAAGGCACTTCCAAAGAAGCTCTTGCAATCCGGATGTTCACTAATCACGTCCGGACTTCCATCAAAAAGGGTGATAAAATCTCTATATCAGAGATCAACCGATGCAAAGACATTCGTTGATAATCCTTCCGTTTTCGAAAATATCCGGTCTTCAACACCGGTCTTCAAATGCTATCCATTACGATGTATCACTATTCAGAATGGGATTCATGACCCAAAGGTCCTCTCCCGGCTAAACTGAATAGTGAGCGCAATATTTACAAGAAACATATGAATATTGGGGTCTCAGTTAAGTCACAACTTAAAGCCAAAAACCTTTCATTCGAATGGTTAAAATAAATTACCATTTCCAATCTTTTAAACAAAAAGATTTATTTCAACAACCTTCAATGGTTTAAACAAATTTCCACACTTAAATCTTTTAAACAAAAAGATTCAATTCACAAAGTTCACCACATTCACAAAGATCCATTCATGGATTTCAAAACAATTTCCATTTCAATTGGATTAACTCGTTAAATCTTTAAATCAAGGTTTAACTTATAGCTTTCAAAATTCATTTCCAAAGATTCATTCATAGCCTTTCAAAACATTTCAATTTCAAACTTGGAACCTTTCAACACAAATTGGAAGTTCAATACTTATGTGACAGCTTTTATTATTTGAAAAAAAATAGTTTTCCTTTCAGAAAAAAATCCAATTATATTTGCACGAGTTAAAGCCCTTGAATTAAATTCAAATTTCCAAATCAATACATTGAAAATGGTTTGACCCATATATAATTAGTATAACATCTTTAATCCCAAGTTTCCAAACACAGAATTCAATTTCAAATCTTGAATTCAAATTTAAGTCAAATTATTTCATTTCAAAACTTTATCATGTTATTCAAAACTAAATTTTATCTTGAAATTCCATTCCAAAAGCTTTTCGGTTTAAACCCAATCCATTTGCAAAGCCCTTTCGATTTAAATATTCAATTTTTTTTAGCTATTTCAAAATCTGTGACTTAATCGATTTCTTCGTGAAATCCATATTTGTGTGTGTACAAGTGTGGTCTAGGGGTTTAACACAATAGTGCAACATCATTCAATCATCACAGATTAAAACACAGAAATATAGTTGTTAAGCGATATAAACTATAACGTTTATCGTCCATCCACAGATTCACAGATAATATACAAATGTAAATAAATGAATAAATTATACACAGCTCAATCCATAGAACAAAATATCGTAGATTAGATAGGACAATCAATTCAAGGCATCTCATAAAATACAATCATTCATAAGTAAGGTCAAGCATTCAATAGTCATTTATAAGTAGGATTAATGTAATTGCTTAATCCTAAATAATTCAATTTATTTCCAATTAAATGAATTACTTATGAATTAATTATCCAATCTCAATTAATTAGTTGCAAATCATTTGATATAAATTAATTAATCAATCACCTTAATTAATTAAATTATTCTTAATTAATCATATTAATCAAGTTATCCTTTAAACCAATTACATAATTAATTAACCCCTTAATTATTTTTTTTTAAAGAAATTAAACGTTTAATTACTTACCATTAAGCAATCATTTTATACCAATAAATCATTAATTACCAGTTAATCTTTATCTATAAATTAATCAAAATATCCAATTTTAATTACAATTAGTAATTGACCCCTTAATTACTTCCATTAAGTAATTAACAATTTACAATTGATTATCTTAATTAATAAATCTAATTAATTATCAAAATTAATCACATTTATTTAATTACTTAATAATACTTAGTTAATTATCTTCATTAACTAATAACTTTCCTTAATTACTTTCTTAAGAAATTATCTTAGATTAATTCATTATTAATCACTTCTAATTATAAGTTAATCTAAATTATTTATTTATAAATTAAATAAATCATTCTTCAATTACCTTATTGATTAATCCTTAATTATTTAATAAATTAAGTGTTAACTATAACTTAATAAATCCATATTTTGAATAAATTCTTCAACTTTTAAATAATATTACCCGAAATTTATTTATTTAAGCTTTTCCCATATTTTGAAATTTTATTAAATAAAATTAAAAATAAAATTTTATTATTTTAATATTCCTTCTTTTAAATTTATCCAATCTTCAAAAATAAATTTTAATATAAACTTTCAAACTGTATTTTCAAAAATCAAATTTTATTTATTTTCGGTATCTAACGATACCAAAATTATATTCGGCTAAATTTTATCCTTCAACGATTCCAATCATAAAGATAATCACACAGAGATTATAAATAATCAACACACAACATTGAAACGAATTCAATTATTTGAGGAATCCAGTTGGATCCCTCCAACCTGTTTCCCTGCATCCACAGATGTTAGCACAATATCAATCCCGTTACAAGACGGAATATTGCGGTACATGGGTTAATATAAAATATCATCCGCTATTATGCGGCGCAATAAGGTCTCATCCGTTATATAATGCGGGAAATCAACTCCATGTACATATATAATACCAATTCCACTTCAAGGTGGAATATCGTGATATATGTGTTTAATAAAATAATCTCTGCTTAATATCCTGCATATAGGGTCTATTTCAATATAACAGATAGCAATTTATCATTCAATCACACAATCAAGCAATTTTAAATCTAACTATTTAAAATTTAAATCGAAACACAATTCGATTGAGTGAGAAGTTGTGACGCCCCACCTCTATACTCACGCTAGCCAAGAACACTACGGTGTAGTGCTGTCAACTAGCACGGAGAATAAGGCTGTTGAGGAGCGACCATCCATGTGATTGCTTATCACACGGTTGCTATAAATAATCTTCGGAAACAGACATAAAAATAAGCATAACACACATCAGTCACAGACATCCATATCACAAAGGCGGAAGAAGATATGAATATATAACTAACACATGAAAGTGTACATCAGAGTAGTGGTCAAAAAAATCCACAATAATACAAAATAATAGCAACACGTGCTATACAAAAGAATAAAACTATAAGTCTATATCTCAAGTGTATATAACAAAAACTGCTAATCTAAATAGTTAGCCAAAAGTCAGAGTAGAAAATCCCGGGAAGAAGTCAAGCAGAAGCACCTGTTACATCTCGGTCTGACCCGAGTATTATTTAAGAAAATAATAAACGGATCGGTCTAGCTATAAATATCAGATGACATGGTATAAAATAAAAGATATGGCATAAACATAAAGTATCCATGCTGACATACTACTATAAGTATGCAAATGATGATCAACAGAAGACCAATCAATAAGAGATAAATCGATATCACAAGAATCTTCTCAAAGATCCTAAGAGGGCATCATACCCTAAACTTGTTCTCATAACAAGTCAATTACATAAATTCCAGAAATCAACACAAGAAATCCAGAAATCACAGAAAAAGGGAAAGAGGCCTATCACATGACGGTTCGACGATCATGGGGAGCTACCCCATATGGGTGAGTCGGAATCACCCAGATGAGGTCTAGGCTAACCAAAAAGCAAAAAGGTATGTGTGAGTGGAATCACAAATGGTGTCTAGCCTAACCTCGCAACAAAAAGGTATGTGTGAGTGGAATCACACAAATGGTGTCTAGACTAACCTTGCGGACAAAGAGATACGTGTGAGTCGGAATCACACCCATGAGGTCTAGTCTAACCTTGCAAACAAAGAGACATCGCACAATTGCTAGTCTAAATCATAAAATGATCGTCATGATCAACGAGAAGTGTCAATTACACTAAGCTAGTAAATATAAAAGTTTATCTTCGTGTCCCATAACCACTTGCTTAACTTAAATATTTACGAACAAACTGTAAATCTTCACTAGAAAATTGTCACAATCAATCGAACAAGTCCAAGAATTAACCGACGAAGTGAACGCAAGCGTTTCATACCACTTGTTTTACTAAGCCGTTTAATTAGATTTCTCATCCGAGTGAGGTAAAGGTTTGTATATACTAGTAGATTGGAAAACGGTTTAAGAAAAGAGCTTTGTTATTGAAAATAGAGTTGAAATCATTTTGTTGAAAGAGTTTTGATATTTACTACTAGTATTGAAACCTTCATATTTCCAAGGTTGTTATCCCGCCTTCTTAGCTAGGCCGTGATACCATAAAATCGACCGAGAAGCCAAAGATAGTTTGCCTCGAAGAATGGTTAACTCAGCATCTCAACAAAGCAAGTTCTGTTGAATGTTTTTCAGATAAGATCCCCTACGGAGGGGGGTCTGGGGGGTGGCAACCCCCCAAGGTGGGGGTGCGGGGGCAACGCCCCCGCTACGGGGTTCGACCTGCCCGGTCAGGTCACGGGGGTCTAGGGGGCAGCGCCCCCGGCGGGGTATGGGGCAGCACCCCGTCCAAAACGGTACGACCTAGTGAAGACCTAAGGTAGGATAGGATCGAGCGACCTACGAGTATAAGGGGTCGAGCGACCTAGAGGTGTTCGCGACCTAACGACTAAAACAAGGTCGAGCGAGTTAAGGTGATGCGCAACATAACGTGTCTCGCGACTTAACGAAGGCAAGGCCGAGCGAGTTAGGGAGTTCTACGACCTAATGGGTTAACGGTCTAACGACCCAAGGAAACAAGTTCCAACGACCTAAGGAAGATAGGGGTCATGCGACCTAAAGGCTTGCGACCTAACGGTGTTCACGAGTTAAGCAAGGCAAACGACCTAGTGGTTGCCGACTTAAGAGGGAATAAGGTCCAACGACCTGAGGGTTCATGCGACCTAGTGGAACACGCGACCTAAAGGGTAAACGACCTAAGGTCCAACGACCTAACTCATTCGAGCGACCTAATGGTTTAAAGGCCTAACCCATGTGAACAACTTAAGGTCATACGACCTAAAGGGGAACGACCTAAGGTCACGCGACCTAACGAGGTAGGCAAGGCCGAGCGACCTAAAGGGACACGACCTAAAGGCGAGCGACCTATGACTTACGACCTAACTCCGAGGTGAATTTTCCACCAGAACGACTTAATTCCGAGGCAGTGCGACCTAAATGCAGGTTTTCACCAAAATCACTAAAAGTTGGAGTTTTTCGCCAATCCAATCCAAATCAAATGCAAATGTACATGCTAAATGATGGGGAATCATTCCCAATAGTCCAATATAGTTATAGACTAGAATTGTGAGATAAAAGTCTCACCTTTGCACAAATTCAATGAAGAAGAAGCTTGAAGTCAATAAAGAAGCAACTACAAGCTTGAATCCAATGTCTTTACTTTGACTTTGGAGTTGGATGTTGAATTTGCTAATGAACTTGGGCTTGGAATTTTAATTTCCCTTTCCACTCACCATTAATGATAAAACTAGAGTTAGGTAGGAATTTATGAAGAGATGAGGAGAAGGGGTTGGAACTTAGGTTTAATAGGCTAAACCAACCCAAAGTCCAAAGCGGGAAAAGTTAGTGAAATTCCACTAACCCCAAACATATCAAAGTTTATACTTAAAAAGATTGTAAACGACATTTCGAACTCAATGGAACTGGTCTCGGGTCCTAATTTGACCGTTTGCAAAAAGTAGCTTTTCGGACCAATATCCGATTAACGACAAAATATTTAAATCAAATATTAAAATATAAAATCGATAAATATGCGGGTTGTTACAGAAGTTCTCACCTTGCTTCCAATAACCGTCACTGTGTTTTATTCCGAATAAAATTAAACGCGCGTTTAATTTTATCCAAAATTCACACTAGCTCCAGTCAATCCCAATCCAGCTCCATCACGTAGTATTCATTAATACGAGTCCAACGGATGTCGTTTCGTCATTTTTCGACCTCGTATGAACAATTTAGAGCTTTTTAAACGTTATACGAATTAATATAAATTAATTTACTATTTTTTTATTTAACCTTTTTACATCCAAGCTGTTCAATTTCGTGCTTCCATCAGGGCCGCTAACTATTTCTTCTCCAATGGGATAATGTCAGGCCGAACAAACCCAAAAGCTCGAAACTTTGACCAATTCTAGCTCCAACATCAATGATCCAGACGATGATTAGAGCCTGCCATTTCGAAGAGCTTCGCGCGACACCCCAAAGGCCAGAGGTCTGCCCCACTTGGTGCCTCCTTGCTTCGTAATTTGAGCTTGAACGCATTCCTTTGATCACCAATTTCCGTTGATTCGTGGCGCGAAATCCGATCGTAGCCGTTGACATTATAGATCTCGATGCCCTCTTCAATTTTGTAGTTGAAAACTTCTTGAATTGATGCGTGGATTAGAAGAGAAAGAGGGATGAAATTCGAATGTTTTCGGCCATTAATTCTGAGGCTGGCGGCTGCTGCTTGAAACCCTAGTTCTTGTTAGGTTTTGCAAAATAAAAGAAATAAGATCCTTTTATAGAAAATTTGACGAAACACTATTCATCCGAGATTTTCCAAACTCCAAACGAAGTGTGCCGGCTGACGTTTCTTGGGTTTAACCCGCGTTTCGGACACAATGGAATGGGTTTCGAAAGCTAATTTGATCATGTATGTGAGTTATGGAAATAAACGATCAAATTTAAATTAAATCGGTTAAACTAATTTCTATGCGTTTTGGCCTGCCCCGGACAAACCGTAAATCCGATTGACACGAAATTTGAAATCCTACTATAATATAACATTACGGATCCAACGAAACTAGTTTTGTCGAAATCGCAGACTGTTTGAAAAATGGGTATTTTTACTCGTCAATTAAATATTAAAATATTCAATTTCCACAAATTAACTTTTAATTCAATTTTAAAAGTTCTATAACGTCATTCTAACTCCAATATGATTTAATACAACTTTACAAATCAAATTTAATCACATTAAACCCAATTTCAATTATTTCTGTAATTTTGAATATTAAATTGTTGATTTAATTATCCAATTAAATCTAGATATTCGAAAAAAAATTATTCGACTTACAAATTTTACTTGTTAATATTTAAAATCAATTTAATATACGAATTTCAAATGACAGGAATTCTGGGTCGTTACAAACTTCCCCCCTTAAAAGAATTTCGTCCTCGAAATTTCAAAGTAAGAAAAAGTTCATTAACTTTTCAAAACCATTTGTTCAAATTAAATTTCAAATTCATTTAAATATTTTAACTTTCCCAAAATCCATAGTTAAACTTCTTACAATAACTTTACTAAGTTTTCAAACCATACTTTGTTATCTTTTCAAAACCAACTATATCGTTTAACTTTTCACTCCAAAATAAAAGTTATAGTATTCAAAAATTTCCAATTTTCTCAAAAATATTCTAACGCCTTAAATTTTCAAAAAATTTCGCCAGCGTCTCCTTTGCGCGGATAGCTTGGTACGACTACAAAAATGGCACCACGGCCCCCCAGATTTCAAAAGGAAAAGAAAACGCCAAGTGGCTGGACAAGAAAATCATCAAATTTCATACTGAATTCAAATACATACCTTTTGTCGAGCAATTCAATTTTTTTATCCGCGAAATCAAAATCCCAATTTCCGTTAATCCACCTATATATCCTGCTAACCATAATATCCACTTTCATTTGAATTCAATTTACAATTTCAATTCTATTTGGATTCCATTTACCTTCTGAATATTGAATTTTATCAATTATTTTTCATTCATAACTGATTCATCTTGCTATTTTAAATTAGTTTCTTTTACTAATTCATTACAAGTTCTAACTCATTTCATCTCGCACAATTCAAGTTGGTTTTCGATATTCAGTTTTCAATTTCAGTTTTTATTCTTTTGTTCGTTCCCAAACACAATTCAATTCACTATTTCGGTTTATAACCACTTATATTTAAATTGGATTTCAAATTCCATATGAATTTAATTTACCCTTTATTTATAAATGTTGAATTCAATTCATTTCAACCCATATAAAATTTGTCATTTCTTCAATTAGTTTTTGTAACGACCCGTCATTCATTCCATAGAAAGACGCATCATTAAGAAGAAAGAAAGGGATAGAAAAGAGAAAAGAAAGAAAAGAAAGAAACAGACAACATCAGAATCTCACAGCGGAACGAATAAATTATATTATATCACATAAAATTTCACACGGTATCATTTACATCAGAGTTATACAGCTAATACAACACAAAGTAGACAGTTATAAACATCTGTCTAGTAATTAAAATTCAAGTACATCAGAGAAAAAAAATACATATCAAACACAGCGGAACCATAATATATATCTACACGCTGAAGCCTCCTGCTCCATTATCTCCTCATGAACTCGTCAAAGAAATCCCGAATCACTTGACAACTCATACGAAATATGAGTACCCAAGAGTTTAATAAAACAGAAAATAAACACTCAGGTCAGACAGGGGTCTGGTGTGAGTAAACGGGTTTAAAAGTTGCTTAACTTTAGAAAATCCTTTGAAAACAAAAGCTATCACGTAATACTTCCCACACATAAACATGGAAAAGTTTTTACCTTACGCTAACCAAAACATTGGATAGGAAACCCAGTGATATTATAATAGTGTCTAGAGTTTTCAAAATAAAATACAAAAATAGATGGAATGCTTACATCTCACATTCCAAAGTACTTGGGCACAATCAAAACCGTACATGCACTTATTGGATTTTGGATTCCATCAATGGCAGGGCTACTGGGGTACCGCCCGTCACAGTACGTGGCCTAGATCACCGTACCGAGGAGTACGCCCGCTCCCCTGCAACACAAGACCGGAACCATTCCTTACTGAACAGTTCCGAACAAGACCACCCCGACGGTTGGAGCTCACAATAGCCCACACAGCCGAAATAAAGGGACCTTTAGACAGGGATAAATCTCACTCTCCAGTGGGGGCTACCCACGAAGCCTTGCTGCACCTCCCCTGTTTTAGCCATCCCCGGTTGATGAGGCTTGAGGCTGTGATTACCTTTATAGAACACATCTATCTTAGAATGCTCATCGTCCACCTGACGATGTTCTGAAAGCATTCAATCCATACAAGTTCATTCCGGGTTCGAACGAAACCGAAGGCATTATCTTGTTACACTCATTTTGGAATCACCCTCAGAGTTAACGATGATAACCCTTGCACTCTGAATCACCATCTCGAGCCTGAAAGTACTATTCCGTCAAACTCATCACGGAATCACCCCTAGAGTTATATTGACGAATAGTTCTTACACCTCGAGTCTTCACTCTTCACTTGAGATTCACGACCTAACTTTAATTTGGATCGATGTGGTTTTCAGAATTCCAGATATGGAAATCCGATCCCGGTCTCATCGAAATCCAAATGCCATCTTAATGTCCAAGTGAATTTAGTTTGAACAATTAATTGAATTCATCATTATCTATTTACACACAGATAGATAAATCACATATCACGATAGACAATCACATTCTCATCATAACAGATAACCCGTAACATTATCGCAAAAGATAATCATCACAATAGACAATCGTCACAACCAAATAATCCATATTACCATACTATAACTAAGCATCCATATCATACAGAAACTACTCATCTCATTACTGAGATCACATCATCCAATCAATATCATCCATAAGCAAAGATTTATTAACTATCATCTATAATTAATTTAAAATGAATTAAATTAATTACTTCTATTTATAATTAATTTAAAATAAATTAAATTAATTACTCATCTATAAATCTTGCTTATATATCCGTTGATTAATCAACCTAGTTAGTTAATCATTCATTAAGTATTCAACTTGATTAAACATCTATGATTAATCATTCACTAATTACAATAAGTAATTAGTCTTAAATTAATTTCACAAAATTAATTAACCTTAATCATAAGTTATTAACATTTAATTACTTCATTTATTAATTAACTATAATTAATTACATTTATCCTTAATTAATTATATCAATTAATTACTTGATTAGTTAATTATTACTTAATTAAACAACCCTTAATTACATCATTAATTATATTAATTAATGATCTCTAATCTATTTTTTTTGGATAACATGGTAACCTTAAGATCAGGGTATTCATTGATACTCACTTCAGTAAACCCCCACGCCGTGTGTCTACCCCGCTTTTATTTAGTCGTCGCACACGGATGCGTAACGTTGAAACTCCCACTGATGGTTAGGCGCTGGGATTCGAACCTGGCCGGACACAATCCTTTAATCCCCATCTCCCAGCTCCCTAACCAACCGAGCTACGAACGGTGGGTATCTCTAATCTATAATTAAATTAATTGCTTTATTAAAATTAATTACATTTAGTAATTAATCTACAATTATTAACCACCTTGATTTAATATTAATCCAGTAATTAATTACCTTTAATTATTCATTAACAAATTAATTATTCCATAATTAATTATCTTCATTAATTAATCCCTTGGTTAATTACAAAAGTAATTATCCAAATTACTTTATGAAAATAAAACATCTCTCACTAATTACATTCCAGTAATTATCATTCATTACTTCTCTAAGTAATATTGCTCCATTAATTACATATAAGTAATTACTATCATTAAATCATTAAATGATTTCTTAAATTAATTAAACTAAATTAATTAATTTAAACAAAACACATTATCAGAATTAATTACAATAAGTAATTAATCCCTTAATTACTTTTATCAAGTAATTATACTTAACAAATTTCAATTGATTATCTTCAATTAATTAATCTAATTAATTTATCAAAATTAATCACATTTATTAATTATTTAATTATCCTTAGATAATTATCTTATTTAATTAACAACATTTTCATTAATTACTTACTTAAGAGAATTATCTTAGATTAATTATTCATTAATCATCTCTAATTATTAATTAATCCAAAACATTAATTAAAAATCAATTAAATAAGTAAATTCTTAATTATCTTAATTATTTCAAAAATTAATCCATTTACTTATTAATGACTTATTAAGATTCAAATGTATTTAAAACAATACATTCCTAAATTAAATTCAACTTCCATTTTAAAAATTTAAGATTTCAAATGTTTAACCATATAAACATTATACAAATTTAAATTAATTTATAAACCTAAAGGTAAAGAACCAACATTATTATATAAGAAAAGTTTAAAAAAAATCTAAATTACTTAATTTTACTAAAGGAATCAAACTTTTTAAAATAGATAGATTATTTTAACTTTTCAATTTAAAGGTAAACATTTCATAACTTTAATTCAAATATTGAAGGAAAGAATTCTTTCAAATTTAAACCTTTATTTGAAATCAAATTCATATTTAAATTCCACTTTAAAACATTTTAAACTTGTCTATCATTTTAAAAATTCACAAAAACTATTTTAAATAAAATCTGGACTCAAACTAAACCTGAAAACTATATTTACACTTGATTTCAAATCTAAATTTAAACCTTACTTAAATTTAAATTCTTCATTTTTAAACGTTGAATTCAAAAGCTCACTTGAATCAAATTCAAACTTACACCTGAATTTAAATCCCTATTTTAAAAATTGAATTTCCTTCAAAAATTAAAAAAAACAAAACTGTTCAGGTTTTCAACCTGTAATTAACAATACCCGAGATCACAACAAAACACTTCGAGTTAAACCCCTACCTTCTTCGAGTCACAACGCAATCTACACGAGGGTATCTTCGAGTCACAAAACCCTGCATAACCCAAAGTTCACCAGAGTCAAATATACACGGTGCATATGCACCGGTGCTCCGGCGGCTTCCAGCTACCTTCACCAACCCCTCCAAGACGTCGTCCATCCCTCAACTTGATAACGGCCATCAACAAACCCACTGCAGCTTGAAATTAGGATCAAGCATAACAAGCAACCTGGAAACATCACCAAGATACATACCCAAACCTGTCAACCCTCGCGACGACCCACTCTGACCATCTGATCATCTTCAACTCCGGCCATTGCTCCATCTATACCCCCTCTGCCAAACTCCAAAGCCTCGTATCACTCGAACCACTACAGAGTTTAAGAAGTTACAAAACTTCGATCACTTAAAAAACTAGGGTTCAAACCTGAAAACTCCTACTGCCATCGCCACCACTCTCTGGCCATCTTCCTCTTAATTTTCCTCCACTCTCCAGTCAAACTTCCACCTCAAGGAAGAATTTCAGCTTCCAAAATCCTTTTGACAAACAGAAAAACCCAAAGTTCCCAATTCTGTTCAAACCTAAATGCTAACTCCACAGATAATTTAAAAATGTGATGCTTGTTTTAAAATTCATGTTTTCAAACACGCATTTAAGTTTTAAATTTGATTTAATAATTAAAGATGTTTGATATTCTTACTTTTGAAAATAATATCTGTTATTATTGTTTTCCAGAAGTAACAGATTTTAATTAAACAAATTAAAATTTTACAAACCTAAATCTATGCTAAACAAACATAATTTGTTTACATAATAATCTCTAACTAAGATTCAATCATATGGAAATGGATTTTACTTAAAGTCCTAGTTAAGAAACAGAAGCAGGCTATAGATAATTAGCATCACACTCATATGCATATTTATGAAAATACACAGAACATCATCACACTACAGATCAAACAAGAATGCTCAATCCTATCAGAACTCATGCACAGATAAATTTTAAAGCAACCTTTAAATTGTGAGGTTACTCACTAAAAAGAAAAGAACAGAGCAGTTTTTATTTACACAGTTTTGATTTTTCTTATTTGAAAACATTTTGAATTAAAAATTGAGTTCTGGAAACCTTGTTTAGCTTGATTTTAAAAGGAATAACTGTTTTTAAAACAGAGATTTACTCACTTATCAATTGAAGAGGCAGAGAACAATCCAGATGCAAGTTCATCTTCCTGGAGCCTGATTTGCATTTGCATTGATTAAATGTTGAATCTGTGTAGGTTATTTTACGTGTTGGTGTTGAATTAAAACTGCATTTGTTGATGATTTTAAACTGCATGCTTCCCATTCTTCCTTGCTAGAGTTGAAATTGAACCCCAATCCTTGTTGCTTGAATATGAGTTGAATTTCAACAGATTACAGAATTTCAGGTTTGCAGATTGAAGTTTGTTTGCAGATTTTAGTTTGTAAGTGGTTCTATAGAAATTTGATTGAAATTTGTTTTGCAGATTTTAGAGTAAATTTGGATTTTCAGTTTCTTAAATCTGATTCTCAAATTTCATTTGAGGATAATTTTTTTTTGAACTAAATGAATTAGTTAAGTTTTTGATCTAAAGTAGTTAATTTCAATAATGATTTTGTATTTCCACTTGTTACTTAAGTTTGAAGATTAATTACAAGTGTCCTCTTTAAAATATGAATGCTTAACACATGTATGATTTTAATATAAAGATAAATTTCTTTGTTTATAAATGTTTTTTAATTCGTCTAAAACCATTTCTAATTTAATTTAAGATGTTTTATATGTTTTATTTATATTTAGCCTTTAAATGATTACAAATGAATTTACCTTTACATTTTAATGTTTACTTGAATATTTTAAAATAATATTTTTAAAGCTAATTTTTAAAAGAGAAAATTTTAAAAGAAAAAGGAATGTTGTATTACATTTTATTCCAAAGTTTAAACTAAAATATTATGCTTTAATATAATTGAACTAAATCTTATTTTGAAACAATTTTTAAAATAGAACAAAATAAACTTTTATTATAAAATACAATTTAAACCATTTTATATTTTTACAAACAAAATAAATATTTACTTATATTTCTTTTGAAAATATAAGATAGACTTTTAAAACAAACTTTTGTAAAGTTTTCAATACTAATTTAAATCAAATTAACCAATTCATAAATTATACATCTATATATATTATAAATTTTGAAAATATCTTTATTAAATTAAAATTAAAATTAAAATCAAATTTTCTTTTTACAATGTATACACACATATATATTATAAATAAAATATTCTTTAAATTAGCTCAGAAAGAAAATTTTATCATTTAAATATTTTTAGCTTTTTGAAAAGAACAAAATTCCCAAATATTAAATTATCATTATTATAAATTTTGAAAAGAATATCATTTGACAAACAAAGTAGTTATTAATTTTCAAAAGAGAATTTCTGTTTGAATTAGATTATTAAATAAATATTTCACATTTTAAAATAATTATTAATGAAATTATTAAATAAGTATTGCCTAAATTTCCGGGACATCACATTCCTTCCCCCTTAAAAGAATTTCGTCCCCGAAATTTAAAAGAAAAGATAATTTAATAATCCCATACAGATTTTAATTTTAAAAATAGCAAACATATGTTATCGACCAAATACTAGCAATCATAGTAACCAATTCAAACAAATAATTCTAATTATCCAGACAAAATTCTGGATAGGATTCCCTAGAGTTTTCCAGATACAAACACCGGGATACTCGCTGTACAGAATCTAATCTAGCTATACCACTCAGATCTAGAGCTTCTATATATCTAGATCTACAAATCTAAACAGAATGCTGGACCACAGACAAGTCTTGATCAACTTCCAAATCTTCCAGAATTACTGATTCTAAAACCAGTGATAAACCATACACGTACTCTCTCAGAGATACGTGAAAAACATAACAAATTCCAGCCATCCGACTGGGAATTCAGTCCTGTAGACCAAACACCTAATCCTTAAGAGAAAACAGAAAGATCCAATACTCTTATCCACAAATCTCTCCTATCGATCCTGGGCTGCCTTCAACTTTCTAGATCAGTCCAATCTTCGCAGATGCTTCATGGAACAAATTTGGACAAAGAAATAAACAATTTCCAGATCCTACTCAACAAAATGGTTCTCCCAATATCCATCAAAATCCACAACACAAACTCTACTACACAACATCAAAAGACTTCAAACATACAACTCCTATTGGGAAAACAAAACAGATGCACAAGACATCCGAGCCTCCAGATCCAAAATGAATTTCCTGCAGAAATCCTATGATCCAAGACAAAACACAAATTCCAAAGAATCGGGTGCTGCTTCTATTCTACAACAGCTGCCACCATGCTTCCGCTGTGCAACTCTAATTTGAGAATGTTGTTGATGAACACAAGTACAGACTCGATCAACTTATCCCGGAAATATTGTTCATCAAATTCCATAAAATCTCAGTGAACTATCCGATTCGGTCACAAACACCACAACAAAAATTCAACCAGAAATCTTGATCCGATCTATCCTGCCAGCTTAGACAGATCTCTCTCTCTCTCTCTCAAAGAGTCCTCCTACTAAGCTGAACCACCGGTAAAGTTCCGAGAACCAAGTTGATACAGAACTCAATCACCTGATGCAGATGCAAATCTGAATTACTTTGAAGATATCCGGAAAATACCAAACCACTTCGATAACTCAAACATCCTCTAGGAATGCTTCCATCCAAACAAAGATTACTCAGAGAACTTCCGAACCATTGCAAGTCACTTTTGTGATTCCGCTCAGTTCAGATTCCAAGAAATCATTCTCCTTCAACAATCAGAACAGCTAAAGCCTTCTAACCAAAAGAAGAAACTAGTGGTCCACCTCCAACCACAAACATCACACCCAGCTGAGCTTCGCAAAAAAAATAAACAAACTTCACCATATGCCCGGCCTACTGACAAAAGAATCACAGAGACTTCTGAACCAACGAAGAAACAGGCCACACTGCTACTGCTGCAGCCAAAGACATTCTTATCCAAAAGCTCATCGAACCTCAAAGCTGTACCAGCCACTTCCATAATAGAGCCTTCAGTAGACAGATATCCCTCAGGAAACTGGATCTCAAACCAAGCACAAAAAACTCTGTCAAACTGAGTCTCAAACTCAAATACAGACATAACACCTTCCTAAGATTGCCAAAATACCATTGCTAGCTTTAGTACTCCAAACTGATCCAAACTCAAGAAAATTCATTTGCACGAGTGCAACCAAACTTACATTCCAAAAATAAACTCCAAATCTTGAAAAATTTCATTCAGAGATCGGTGAAATCCTTCACACCAAACCGCCAAACTACTCAAGATGCCCAATACTGCCCTAGCAGATCACTTCCAACCTCAAACACTCGGACTCCAACCATCGATAGTTGTGTTACACACACTACTGCCCTATCTACCTTTATTACTTATATTGGAAAACCTGAATGGGTAACCCAATCTAATAGGTAGAAATAAATAAATAAATAAATAAATAAATATATATATATATATTCAAAATTACAAATATGTTCTCTCAAGAAGGACACCACTCTAGAGTATAGGTATTCGCTCAACCTAGAGCTCTGATACCACATTGTAACGACCCGCCTTTCATTCCATAGAAAGACGCATCATTAAGAAGAAAGAAAGGGATAGAAAAGAGAAAAGAAAGAAAAGAAAGAAACAGACAACATCAGAATCTCACAGCGGAACGAATAAATTATATTATATCACATAAAACTTCACACGGTATCATTTACATCAGAGTTATACTGCTAATACAACACAAAGTAGACAGTTATAAACATCTGTCTAGTAATTAAAATTCAAGTACATCAGAGAAAACAGATACAATTCAATTACAGTGGAACCACAATATATTTCTACACGCTGAAACCACCTGCTCCATTATCTCCTCCAGAACTCGTCAAAGAAATTTTGAATCACTTGACTACTCATATGAAATATGAGTACCCAAGAGTTTAGTAAAATAGAAAATAAACATTCGGATCAGACAGGGGTCTGGTGTGAGTAAAAGGGTTTAAAAGTTGCTTAACTTTAGAAAATCCTTTGAAAATAAAAGGTATCACGTAAGACTTACCACACATAAACATGGAAAAGTTTTTACCTTACGCTAACCAAAACATTTGATAGGAAATCCGGTGATATTATAATAGTGTCTAGGGTTTTCAAAATAAAATACAGAAATAGCTGGAATGCTTACATCTCACGTTCCAACATAGTTGGGCACAATCAAAACCGTACAGGCACTTATTGGATTTTGGATTCCATCAATGGCAGGGCTGCTGGGGTACCGCCCGACACAGTACGTGGCCTAGATCACCGTACCGAGGAGTACGCCCTCTCCCCTGCAACACAAGACCAGAACCATTCCTTACTGAACAGTTCCAAACAAGACCACCCCGACGGTTGGAGCTCACAACCATCCACACAGCCAAAATAAAGGGAACTCTAGACAGGGGTAAATCTCACTCTCCAATGGGGGCTACCCACGAAGCCTTGCTGCACCTCCCCTGTTATAGCCATTCCCGGTTGATGAGGCTTGAGGCTACGATTACCTTTATAGAACACTTCAATCTTAGAATGCCATCGTCCACCTGACGATGTTCTGAAAGCATTCAATCCATACAAGTTCGTTCCGGGTTCGAACGAAACCGAAGGCATTATCTCGTTACACTCATTTTGGAATCACCCTCAGAGTTAACGACGATAACCCTTGCACTCTGAATCACCATCACGAGCCTAAAAGTACTATGCCGTCAAACTCATCATGGAATCACCCCAGAGTTATATTGACGAATAGTTCTTACACCTCGAGTCTTTACTCTTCACTTGGGATTCACGACCTAACGTTTAATTTGGATCAATGTGGTTTTCGGAATTCCAAATATAGAAATCCGATCCCGGTCTCATCGAAATCCAAACGCCATCTTAATATCCAAGTGAATTTAGTTTGAACGATTAATTCAATTCATCATTATCTATTTACACACAGATAGATAAATCACATATCACGATAGATAATCACATTCTCATCATAACAGATAACCCGTAACATTATCACAACAGATAATCATCACAACAGACAATCATCACAACCAAATAATCCATATTACCATACTATAACTAAGCATCCATATCATACAGATACTACTCATCTCATTACTGAGATCACATCCATCCAATCAATATCATCCATAAGCAAAGATTTATTAACCATCATCTATAATTAATTTAAAATGAATTAAATTAACTACTTCTATTTCTAATTAATTTAAAATAAATTAAATTAATTACTCATCTATAAATCATGCTTATATATCCATTGATTAATCAACCTAGTTAATTAATCATTCATTAAGTATTCAACTTGATTAAACATCTATGATTAATCATTTACTAATTACAATAAGTAATTAGTCTTAAATTAATTTCACAAAATTAATTAACCTTAATCATAAGTAATTAACATTAGTTACTTCGTTTATTAATTAACTATAATTAATTACATTTATCCTTAATTAATTATATCAATTAATCACTTAATTAATTAATTATTACTTAATTAAACAATCCTTAATTACATCATTAATTATATTAATTAACGATCTCTAATCTACATTTAAACTAATTACTTTATTAAAATTAATTACATTTAGTAATTAATCTACAATTATTAACCACCTTGATTTAATATTAATCCAGTAATTAATTACCTTTAATTATTCATTAACAAATTAATTATTCCATAATTAATTACCTTCATTAATTAATCCCTTGATTAATTACAAAAGTAATTATCCAAATTACTTTATTAAAATAAAACATCTCTCACTAATTACATTCCAGTAATTATCATTCATTACTTCTCTAAGTAATATTGCTCCATTAATTGCATTAAGTAATTACTATCATTAAATCATTAAATGATTTCTTAAATTAATTAAAATAAATTAATTAATTTAAACAAAACACATTATCAAAATTAATTACAATAAGTAATTAATCCCTTAATTACTTTTATCAAGTAATTGTACTTAACAAATTTCAATTGATTATCTTCAATTAATTAATCTAATTAATTTATCAAAATTAATCACATTAATTAATTATTTACTTATCCTTAGATAATTATCTTATTTAATTAACAACATTTTCATTAATTACGTACTTAAGAGAATTATCTTAGATTAATTATTCATTAATCATATCTAATTATTAATTAATCCAAAACATTAATTAAAATCAATTAAATAAGTAAATTCTTAATTATCTTAATTATTTCCAGAAATAATCCATTTACTTATTAATGACTTATTAATATTCAAATGTATTTAAAACAATACATTCCTAAATTAAATTCAACCTCCATTTTAAAATTTTAAGATTTCAAATGTTTAACCATATAAACATTATACAAATTTAAATTAATTTATAAACCTAAAGGTAAAGAACCAACATTATTATATAAGAAAAGTTTTAAAATAAATCTAAATTACTTAATTTTACTAAAGGAATCAAGCTTTTTAAAATAGATAGATTATTTTAACTTTTCAATTTAAAGTTAAACATTTCATAACTTTAATTCAAATATTGAAGGAAAGAATTCTTTCAAATTTAAACCTTTATTTGAAATCAAATTCATATTTAAATTCCACTTTAAAACATTTTAAACTTGTCTATCATTTTAAAAATTCACAAAAATTGTTTTAAATAAAATCTAGATTCAAACTAAACCTGAAAACTATATTTACACTTGATTTCAAATCTAAATTTAAACCTTACTTAAATTTAAATTCTTCATTTTTAAACTTTGAATTCAAAAGCTCACTTGAATCAAATTCAAACTTACACCTGAATTTAAATCCCTATTTTAAAAATTGAATTTCCTTCAAAATTTAAAAAAAAAACAAAACTGTTCAGGTTTTCAACCTGTACTTAATAATACCCGAGACCACAACAAAACACTTCGAGTTAAACCCCTACCTTCTTCGAGTCACAACACAATCTACATGAGGGTATATTCGAGTCACAAAACCGTACACAACCCAAAGTTCACCAGATTCCAATATACACGGTGCATATGCACCGTGCTCCGGCGGCTTCCAGCTACCTTCACCAACCCCTCTAAGACGCCGTCCATCCCTCAACTTGATAATGACCACCAACAAAACTACTGCAGCTTGAAATTAGGATCAAGCATAACAAGCAACCTGGAAACATCACCAAGATACATACCTAAACCTGTCAACCCTCGCGACGACCCACTTCGACCATCTGATCATCTTCAACTCCGGCCATTACACCATCTATACCCCCTCTGCCAAACTCCAAAGCCTCGTATCACTCGAACCACCACAGAGTTCAAGAAGTTAAAAAACTTCAATCACTTAAAAAACTAGGGTTCAAACCTGAAAACCCCCACTGCCATCGCCACCACTCTCTGGCAATCTTCCTCTTAATTTTCCTCCACTCTCTAGTCAAACTTCCACCTCCAGGAAGAATTTCAGCTTCCAAAATCCTTTTGAAAAACAGAAAAACCCAAAGTTCATAATTCTGTTCAAACCTTAAATGCTAACTCCATAGATAATTTAAAAATGTGATGCTTGTTTTAAAATTCATGTTTTCAAACATGCATTCAAGTTTTAAACTTGATTTAATAATTAAAGATGTTTGATATTCTTACTTTTGAAAATAATTTCTGTTATTATTGTTTTCCAGAAGTAATAGATTTTAATTTAACTAAATTAAAATTTTACAAACCTAAATCTATGCTAAACAAACATAATTTGTTTACATAATAATCTCTAACTAAGATTCAATCATATAGAAATGGATTTTATTTAAAGTCCTAGTTAAGAAACAGAAGCAGGTCTATAGATAATTAGCATCACACTCATTTGCATAAAAGGAATAACTGTTTTTAAAACAGAGATTTACTCACTTATCAATTGAAGAGGCAGAGAAAAATCCAGATGCAAGTTCATCTTCCTAAAGCCTGATTTGCATTTGCATTGATTAAATGTTGAATCTGTGTAGTTGATTTTACCTGTTGATGTTGAATTAAAACTGCATTTGTTGATGATTTTAAACTGCATGCTTCCCATTCTTTGTTGCTAGAGTTGAAATTGAACCCCAATCCTTGCTGCTTGAATATGAGTTGAATTTCAACAGATTACAGAATTTCAGGTTTGCAGATTGAAGTTTGTTTGCAGATTTTAATTTGTAAGCGGTTCTGCAAAAATTTGATTGAAATTTGTTTTGCAGATTTTAGAGTAAATTTGGATTTTCAGTTTCTTAAATCTGATTCTCAGATTTCGTTTGGAGATAAAAAAAAATTTGAACTAAATGAATTAGTTAAGTTTCTTATCTAAAATAATTAATTTCAATAATGATTTAGTATTGCCACTTGTTACTTAAGTTTGAAGATTAATTACAAGTGTACTCTTTAAAATATGAATTCTTAACACATGTATGATTTTAATATAAAGATAAATTTCTTTGTTTATAAATGTTTTTAAATTCATCTAAAACCATTTCTAATTTAATTTAAGATGTTTTATATGTTTTATTTATATTTAGCCTTTAAATGATTACAAATGAATTACCTTTACACAATTTAATGTTTACTTGAATATTTTAAAATAATATTTTTAAAGATAATTTTTAAAAGAGAAAATTTTAAAAGAAAAAGGAATGTTGAATTACATCTTATTCCAAAGTTTAAACTAAAATATTATACTTTAATATAATTGAACTAAATCTTATTTTAAAACAATTTTTAAAGTAGAACAAAATAAACTTTTATTGTAAAATACAATTCAAACTATTATATATTTTTATAAACAAAATATATATTTACTTATATTTCTTTTGAAAATATAAGATAGACTTTTAAAACAAACTTTTGAAAAGTTTTCAATACTAATTTAAATCAAATTAACCAATTCATAAATTATACATCTATATATATTGTAAATTTTGAAAATATCTTTATTAAATTTAAATTAAAATTAAAATCAAATTTTATATTTACAATGTATAGACATATATATATATTATAAATAAAATTTTCTTTAAATTAGCTTAGAAAGAAAATTTTATCATTTAAATATTTTTAGCTTTTTGAAAAGAATAAAATTACCAAATACTAAATTATCATTATTATAAATTTTGAAAAGAATATCATTTGACAAACAAAATAGTTATTAATTTTCAAAAGAGAATTTATGTTTGAAATAGATTATTAAATCAATATTTCACATTTTAAAATAATTATTAATGAAATTATTAAATAAGCATTGCCTAAATTTTCGGGACATCACAGTTTTACTTACTAATTTTATTTTAATACTTAGCTTCATTTGATCTAACTTGATAAATTTTCAATTTACTTGCAATTTCAAGATGAATTTCAACATTTAGTTTCCAATTTCATTTACTCAATTGTAAATTTATTCATTCATAAATTTATTTCCATAATTCAAACTCAATTTCAATTCATTTGTTTCTACCCCAAATTTATTTTCAACTCAATAAATTTTATTCCATAGCTATTTATATCAGATTCCAGAGTCTTTCCAACATTTCAAAACCATTTTTGAAACCAATTCAAATTGTCCTTTGAATTTCAAAACCTAAACCGAAATTTTCCAAAAAACTTCCATATAAAACAACTTGGCAGCAATCCCTCTTTTGGAAACCCGAAAATGAACACCGATGATGTTGTAGTCATCACCGAAGTTATTTTCCAGCGACTGAAAAGAGTTTAGAGCTTTTATCCCTCCAAAAACGTTTTTCCAAACCCTTGAAAACCATTTTCAAACTAAAAGGAATTTAAGCTTTTCCAAATTGTAAACCCTTTCAAAACATTTCCAAATATTCCTCTGGAATTTTACTTCAAATTAGAATTCACATTTACAATTTATATTCTCCAATTCTATTTGTATGTGAATTTATTTCTTAACTTTGGAGTTACGATTTCTATTTATTTTTCAACATTAATGATAATAATTTAATATCATCACTTTCTAGCTACCAAGCAATCATATATTAAAATAATTCATTGAATTTTTTTCTCTTTTATATACGAAAATAATTTGGGTAAAATTATTTCATTTACCCTATTTTAAAACGATATCGTGTCGAATTTGTTCTGTACAAGTGTTTAGAGATTCCTATCAATAACGTTAATTACTCGTATTGACCAGAATTCATATACCACTCAACAAACCAATCAACAAAATATAAAACAATTTTTATATTCACTAACAAGTAAGCGTTCATATCTATTATTACACTCACACTCATCCTAGAGTACTGCTCACTCTATCTCTAATGAGTAACACCCATCAGAGCCAAGGTTTTCGCTTAACCAAATGCCCTGATACCATATTGTAACGAACGCAATTTTCGACTTTCGAAAGTCGACTAATACATCCACTGTATCAACTGCCGAACAATCGAACGCTGGAAAACCGAACCGTTAGGGTTAAAGAAGAAGAAAGAAAGAAAGAAAAGCAACAGAACAATATCAAAATTTCACAATTGCAGCGGAACAACATATAATAGATAAATGAATAATCTTTAAATCAAAAGAACTGTACATTTTATGCATTACATCATCAAAGTCAATATACAACACAACACAATAATGGAAAGTTATATAAACCTGTCCTTACAAGTGGATACAAAGAGGAAAAGATAATATCATATACAAGTGATACGTTTCGCCAACTAGCTCGCCTCCTGAGCTCCACAGCACCTCCTGAATTCCAGAATGACCTGATAACCTAACTCTAGGCTGTCCGCGTGGAAAATGATGGGCACCCAGAGTTTAGGAAGGGAACAATAAACTCCAGCTCAGTCATGGGACCGGTGTGAGAACTTTAAAACAGTTTATCTTTTAAAAAATACAAACAAAGAAATATTTTAAAATAGATCTGCAATGCTTTTAGAAAATGTAACTACTATAAGGCCTCCCGCCACACACACAATGCAAACGCAGAATTGGAGGAGGTTTCTCCTTATGATAGTGAAACATGCTTGATACGCAAATTTCTTTGATATTATTACTATAAGTGCAAAGTGTAAGAAAACATTTCGAAAATATAATATAAATGTTAGCCAACATAGACATTCCGCACTTATGCCTACTATAGCTACCATGTTCAATAGCAGGTTACCGCCACATTCCATGGAAGGTTATACAACTAAAACTGTACAGGGCTCGTATTGTTTCTTTGGATTTTCCAACAATTGGTCAGGCCAGGGAACTTCCTATTGCCACATGGGAACGCCTCTGGCGGGACGCCCCGAGAACCTAACTGGGTCTCTATCAACACAAGGCCGGGTTACCTTTACAAAAGTAGGTAACTACTGACACGAGTATGCCATCCCCCGGTTGTAAACAACCTTTATTCGAGGATCCTCAACCAACAACAATCATAAAGTCATATATATTTGCAACATCCACATAAGTTAAGTATCTGGGCTCCATACCATGATACCACTTCTATCCTGAAGGAAATGCACATACCCTAAGGGGCGCTACTCCCTATAACCTTACTGCATCTTTCCGATTTTGACCATTACCGGGTTGTGAGCTCCGATGAAGTCTCGTCCACAAAGCTACGCTTTTCACAAAAGCTATGCTTTGATCAACAAATGATCAGCAGCACTTCGTATGGCACATTACCAAATTGGGAATATATCACTAGTAACCATCAACTACATAACCTCTGAGCTCGTATGTCTCAAAGAAGGATGTTAAGCTAAGAGAATAAATTCTCCGCCACCAATAGAAATGTATTTGATAGAAACCAGCTTTACATCTCAAATTGTAACGTCAGACACACATCCATACAAGTCCGTTCCAGGATCGAACGGAACCGAAGGCACTTCCAAAGAAGCCCTTGCAATCTGGATATTCACTAATCATGTCCGGACTTCCATCACAAAGGGTGATAAAATTTCTATATCGTAGATCAGCTGATGTAGAGACATTCGATGGTAATCCTTCCATTTTCAAAAGTATCCGGTCTTCAACACCGGTCTTCAAATGTAATCCATTACGACGTATCACTATTCGAAATGGGATTCATGACCCAAAGGTCCTCTCCCGGATAAACCGAATAGTGAGCGCAATATTTACAAGAAACATATTGATACTGGGGTCTCAGTTAAGTCACAGCTTAAAGCCCAAAACCTTTCATTCGAATGGTTAACATAAATTACCATTTCCAATCTTTTAAACAAAAAGATTTATTTCAACAACCTTCAATGGTTTAAACAAATTTCCACACTTAAATCTTTTAAACAAAAAGATTCCATTCAAAAAATTCACCCCATTCACAAAGATCCATTCATTGGTTTCAAAACAATTTCCATTTTAATTGGATTAACTCGTTAAATCTTTAAATCAAGGTTTAACTTGTAGCTTTCAAAATTCGTTTCCAAAGATTCATTCATAGCCTTTCAAAACATTTCGATTTCAAATTTGGAACCTTTCAACACAAATTAGAAGTTCATTACTTATGTGACAACTTTTATTATTTGAAAACAAATAGTTTTCGTTTCAAAAAAAAATCCAATTATATTTGCACGAGTTAAAGCCCATGAATCAAATTCAAATTTCCAAATCAATAATTGAAAATGGTTTGACCCATATATATTTAGTATAACATCTTTAATCCCAAGTTTCCAAACATAGAATTCAATTTCAAATCTTGAAGTCAAATTTAAGTCAAATTATTTCATTTCAAATCTTTATCAAGTTATTCAAAAATAAATTTTATATTGAAATTCCATTCCAAAAGCTTTTCGGTTTAAACTCAATCCATTTCCAAAACCATTTGGATTTAAATATTCAATTTTTTTTAAAGCTATTTCAAAATCTGTGACTTAATCGATTTTCACGTGAAATCCATATTTGTGTGTGTATAAGTATAGTCCAGGGGTTTAACACAATTGTGCAACATCATTCAATCATCACAGATTAAAACATAGAAATATAGTTGATAAGCGATATAAACTATAACGCTTATCGTCCATTCACAGATTCAGAGATAATATACAAATGTAAATAAATGAATAAATTATACACAGCTCAATCCATAGAACAAAATATCATAGATTAGATAGGACAATCAATTCAAGGCATCTCATAAAATACAATCATTCATAAGTAAGGTCAAGCATTCAATAGTCATTTATAAGTAGGATTAATTTAATTGCTTAATCCTAATTAATTCAATTTATTTCCAATTAAATTAATTAGTTATGAATTAATTATCTAATCTCAATTAATTAATTACAAATCATTTGATATAAATTAATTAATCAATCACCTTAATTAATTAAATTATTCTTAATTAATCATATTAATTAAGTTATCCTTTAAACCAATTACATAATTAATTAACCCTTTAACTAATTTTTTTAAAGAAATTAAACCTTTAATTACTTACCATTAAGCAATCATCTCATACCAATAAATCATTAATTACCAATTAATCTTTATCAATAAATTAATCAAAATATCCAATTTTAATTACAATTAGTAATTAACCCCTTAATTACTTTCATTAAGTAATTAACAATTTACAATTGATTATCATAATTAATAAATCTAATTAATTATCAAAATTAATCACATTTATTTAATCACTTAATAATCCTTAGTTAAATATCTTCATTAACTAATAACTTTTCCTTAATTACTTTCTTAAGAAATTATCTTAGATTAATTCATTATTAATCATTTCTAATCATAAATTAATCTAAATTATTTAATTATAAATTAAATAAATCATTCTTCAATTACCTTATTAATTAATCCTTAATTATTTAATAAATTAAGTGTTAACTATAACTTAATAAATCCTTATTTTGAATAAATTCTTCAACTTTTAAATAATATTACCCGAAATCTATTTATTTAAGCTTTTCCCATATTTTGAAATTTTATTTAATAAAATGAAAAATAAGACTTTATTATTGAAAATTCTTTCTTCTAAATTTATCCAATCTTCAAAAACAAATTTTAATATAAACTTTCAACCTGTATTTTCAAAAATCAAATTTTATTTATTTTCGGTATATAACGATACCAAAATTATATTCGGCTAAATTTTAGCCTTCAACGATTCCAATCATAAAGATAATCACATAGAGATTATAAATAATCAACACACAACATTGAAATAAATTCAATTATTTAGGGAATCCAGTTGGATCCCTCCAACCTGTTTTCCTGCATCCACTGATGTTAGCACAATACCAATCCCGTTTCAAGACCGAATGTCGCGGTACATGGTTTATATAGAATATCATCAGCTATTATGCAGCGCAATAGGGTCTCATCCGCTATATAATGCGGGAAATCAACTCCAAGTACATATATAATACCAATTCCACTTCAAGGTGGAATATCGTGGTATATGTGTTTAATAAAATAACCTCCGCTTAATATGCGGCGTATATGGTCTATTTCAATATAACAGATAGCAATTTATCATTCAATCACACAATCAAGCAATTTTAAATCAAACTAATTAAAATTTAAATCGAAACACAATTCGATTGAGTGAGAAGTTCTCATCTTGCTTCCAATAACCGTTGAAGTGTTTTATTTCGAATAAAATTAAACGCGCGTTTAATTTTACCCAAAATTCACACTAGCTCCAATCAATCCCAATCCAGCTCCATCGCGTAGTATTCGTCAATACGATTCCAACGCAAGTCGTTTTGTCATTTTTCGACCTCGTATGAACAAGTTACCGCTTTTCAAACGTTATACGAATTAATATAAATTAATTTACTATTTTTTATTTAACCTTTTTACATCCAAGCCTTTCAATTTCATGCTTCCTTCAGGGCCGCTAACTATTTCTACTCCAACGCGACAATTTCAGCTCGAAACTTTGACCAATTCTTGCTCCAACATCAACGATCCAGACGATGATCAGAGCCTGCCATTTCGAAGAGCTTCGCGTGAGACCCCAATGGCCAGAGGCCGGCCCCACTCGACTGCCTCCTTGCCTCATAATTCAAGCTTGAACGCATGCCTTTGATCACCAATTTCCGTTGATTCGTGGCGCAAAATCCGATCATAGCCGTTGACATTATAGATCTCGATGCCCTCTTTGATTTTGTAGTTGAAAACTTCTTGAATTGATGCATGGATTAGAAGAGAAAGAGGGATGAAATTCGAATGTTTTCGGCCATTAATTCTAAGGCCAGGGCTGCTGCTTGAAACCCTAGTTCTTGTTAGGTTTTGCAAAATAAAAGAAATAAGATCCTTTTATAGAAAATTTGACGAAACACTATACATCCGAAATTTTCCGAACTCCAAACGAAGCATGCCGTCTGATGTTGCTAGGGTTTAACCCGCGTTCCGAACACAATAGAACGAGTTTCGAAAGCTAATTTGATCATATGTGCGAGTTACGGAAATAAACGATCAAATTTAAATTAAATCGGTTAAACTAATTTCTATGCGTTTTGGCTTGCCCCGGACAAACCGTAAATCCGATTGACATGAAATTTGAAATCTTACAATAATATAACATTATGGACACAATGAAACTAGTTTCGTAAAAATCCGAGGCTATTTGAAAAGTGGCTATTTTTACTCGTCAATTAAATTTTAAAATATTCAATTTCCACAAAGTAACTTTTAATTCAATTTTAAAAGTTCTATAACATCATTCTAACTCCAATATGATTTAATACAACTTTACAAATCAAATTTAATCACATTAAACCCAATTTCCAATTATTTTTGTAATTTCAAATATTAAATTGTCGATTTAATTATCCAATTAAATCTAAACATTCGAAAATAAATTATTCGACTTACAAATTTTACTTGTTAATATTTAAAATCAATTGAATATACAAATTTCAAATGACAGGAATTCTTGGTCGTTACATTCATGTTTTAGTAAAAAGCACAATACTGTCTCACTATCTCCGCTGCTTTCGCTTGTTCTCAAGTTTTCTATAAGCAACAGACCCTAAAAGTTTGTGGATTAAATATTTCAAAATACCAATTTATTGTGACAATGAAAATGCAATAAATTTATCAAAAAATCCTACTCATCATGCCAGAACCAAACATATTGATATCAGATATCATTTTCTCAGAGATAATACAAGTAAAGAGATTATTTCTTTAGAAGTTATCAACAATGAGAATCAAATAGCTATTATTCTGACCAAACCCTTGAATCAACCAACCTTTACTAAATTTAGAAGAGAACTATTTATTTTCTCTAAACTATGTATTTTCTCTATAATTGAGATATATAATATAAATATAGTAACACATATATTTAAACAAAGAATGAAAAATAAAATTGTCAAAATTTCCATAAGGATGTCGACATACCCCTATCCCCCATATCGACATACAACGGTAAAGTTTGGAATTTTGATTTTCCCTCTAAAATTAGTTTGGTAGTTATATAAACCATAATATTTTTAATTCTTCCATCTTCTCTCTTTATATTCTCTGTAATAAACTTCTGAAAATATGAAATAATGGCCTCCTCTCCTAAATCATACCAAAATGCGATCTTTTCCTTCCCTTCTCCTTATGCTGGTCCATTACAAAAGATTACACTAGAGTGGGTCATGATGATAGAGGAAACTTTGAAGGACAACACCAAATGATGATGGAGTTGCAAGTCATGCAAATAAAATGGCAAGAGAAATAGTGCAAAATCCTCATAAATTTGCAAAATTTTCTAATGGATAATCATGCAAACTGGATCATAATTGAAGAGAACTCCTCTAACATTCATATTCGTAATCCATTAGAGGAAGACGATGAAGATGAAGAAGAATAAGAAGAAACACAAATAGACGAAGACAATAAAGTTATTTGCGTCGGAGAAGTTTGTTTTGAGATGGTAATTTGGTCGAACAACGTGGAAATTTTTATCTCCATTACCCAAATTGTTCGATACACAAGTCACCAATTATCAAAGACTCCCATTAAATTGTTTTTATGTTAATGTTTTTATATATTGTGTGTTTTGTATATAGTAGTGTATATGTGTGTAATATAACACCATATATCATAAAATTGTCTTTTTCTTTCGCATATTATGCTTCATTATCGATATTTAGTTTCATAGTATTAGTTTAAGGGGGAGTTATATAGTTTAGGATTAGTTTTTGTTGACGATAAAGGGAGAGAATTATAAAATAGGTTAGATAGGCTTAGATTAAGGGGGAGTTAGTATATTAGGAAGGAGTTGTTGAAACGTGGGAGAGTCAGAGTATAATCAGAGTTCGGTGGAGTAGATTTTATAAACAAAGGTTTCCATCATCAAAAAGGAGGGATTGTTAGCTCCAAAGATAACGGTTTTGATGACAATAACCTTAGGACTTGTTATCAAATATAAATACTAATATTCATGTCTAGATATATATATATGTATATGCAGGATATGTATGTAAGTACTGAAGAATTAAGACTGTACAGTATAGACATTCAAGACTGACGAATTCAATTTTGATGAAACCAAGACTGAAGACTCATGAGTATCATGAGTTCAAGATAACAAGAGTTTAAAATATCAAGAGTTCAAGAGTTTAAGTTATCAAGATAAGTATAGTGTCTATATTTATGTTAAAACTTCATAATAGCACTAAAATCTTTATTTGGATTTTAATTGTCGAATGGAATCCACCTTCTCGCTTTAATAGTGGGATGGAACCCACGACCTATTTAGTGGGATGGAACCCACGACCTTCTCTAGTGGGATGGAATCCAAGAAATATTCGAAAGGATTTTTTTAAATATTTTTCAAAAACTTTTTAAAAGTAATCTCTCTCAGTTTAAATATTTTTTTCCTTAAACTCTTTTTATCATCTTTTATATTTTGATTTCAAAATCATTTCTTCTTTCTAAACTATCTCCTAGTTTTAATGTTATAAGTTTTAAAATCTAAAAAATATATTATATACCTAGTTTTTAATATTACTTTTACATTATAGGTTATATATTTCGAGATTATTTTTAAATCTCTTTTATAAGTTTGAATTATATTCAAAATGGTTTTTAAACTTTAGAAAAGTTTTAGAATTGAAATCATTTTTTAAAGTAAAATAAATTTTCAAAATTCAAAGGGGGATGTCGACGTACCCCATCCCCTGTGTCGACATGGTAGCCGTTCATTTCAAAATTTAAATTTTCAAAAGAAGTGTCTATTCATCGTAACCTTTCGTGAATGGACATGACTATTGTTCTTCTATAAATACCTAATGTTTTGAACGAATTTTCACTCAAATTTTCTTAGTTTTCACTCTTATTTCTCTTCCATTCTCATTTTCAAATATTCTTAACAAAACTCTGCCAAAATCCTAAGTGAATCAAACTCAGTCGTCTCTTATTTGATTCTCTGCCACTCTCTCTCAAAGATCTCAGCGCTATTCAAAGTTATAGGATCATTTATCATCAAAGAAGTATATTGAGTCTCTCTATCTATCAAAGTAATATTGGAAACAGTGTAATTGTGGCCTACAAATCAATTGGGTGTGATTGTAGCCCGTAAATCAATTAGGTGATCTTGTAGCCTGGTTATCAAGAGAATTTGCCTTAGGCTCGAAGATAGGAGGGTGTATCTCGTGGCCTTGAAATCGAGGTTGTAATATCAACATTATATTTGAAAAGAAATCTGCACAAGAAATTTTGTGGCACTGGATGTACGGTAACTCCATACCATTATAAAATCCTGGTGTGTTCTTCCCTTTACTGCTTTTATTTACTATTTGCATCTGTCTCTGATTCTGTAATTATCTCTATGTTTGTGAATTGCATCTGTTAAGGTTTAATTTGAAAAATTTCGAAAAGATTCATAAAATTAATTAAACACTATTCACGCCCCCTCCACTGTTAATCTTTCCATAAGATCCATAATCTGCATACCTTATATTTTATTTGACAGTTAAAAAACCGACTATCAAAAATTGGACCAAAATGTAACTTTGGAAATATCTAGGAGAAATACGGAAATTATACGGTACAGTTACCGTCGGTGGTGCTATATTGTATGTATAAATTCTTTACATTCTTCTAGGATAAATGATAAGGAAATCCATCCACTAACAGGAGATAACCTCCACTCTTATCTTTGTTAGTTTATTTCCTAAAGAACCGGGGTTCAGTTTATCGAAAATTACCGAAAGTTATTTCGAAGTGACTGTGATCAGATATGTTATTCGAAAACCACTTCAATCCAACTCAAGCGTTTCGACTTGAAGACACTTGAAGAATAGGGAATCGAAGATAGAGCTTTCAAGTGCAAGGGCTATTTGCTATTAATCGTGGGAGGGATTCCTGAAAAGAATGTAATAGAATTAGGGCCTTCAGTTTCGTTTTTTTACGACCCACAAATATATCACTTTAATAAATTTATTTATTTGAATTAATTTAAGATTAAAATGATTTAATAGGTTTTACAATGATTTTGATAACTCATTTTAAATATTTATAGAATAATAATTTATTACAAATTTTGTAAACATATATGCTTAATTTGTAATCTTAAGAAAAAGTAGTTTTGCTTTATTGGTATAATAACAAATTTGTAAATAATTATTAATATTAACTTATATGGTTTTATAAATGATATGTGATCATTTTAATTAGTTAAAAATGATTAGTGATTTATTTTCGAATTTTGTTTACAAATATTTACATATTAACTAAAAAGTGAAAATATGACCGGAAATCGGGATTCATAACGAAACAACATATAAAAAGAGTGCAATGTTATGGAACTACTGTGCAGATATACATGTGCATACATGAAGATATATTTATGCACATGATCAGTCATACATGCATATATACATATAAATATAATAACATATATGTATAAAATATCCAAGATATTTCTTTTTCCTTACTTCCTAAGTTGACCAAAAGTCCACCATAGTACAAGCACTCAAGTATGCACATGGGGTATAGTCATTTCACCATAAAGGTAATGTAGATGGTGCATATTGATGTGATGGATAATGATGCACATGTCCGGCTGGGCTGTGTTTCCCTGAAGGCCACACAGTGGCGGCAAAAAACGAACACGGGTAGGCTCCTCACGGTTCGTGTTTTCTTGTTAAGAGAGAACTTCACATTCTCTTATAAAATCCTACGTCCACGCGGCCCAGCAAAGCTGCAGGGAGCACTGAGCAATGGGGGGATGAGCGTATTCCATGGGTTAGACCACACCACAGGCGGAAGTCCTTCCACGACAAGAGAAGGCGACCGCTAGTATATTAATTCATGATGAGGTCCAACTGCTACCGTAGTAGACAACCAACAAGGGAGGATGCCCATATTTTGGCGGAGCTCCCCAAGATCTCTTCGTTAGTTGGCGGAAGAATCAACACAAATTAGATTTTTTGAGGAACGTATCGAGACAGAATTGGATTTGGTTAGACAATGTGTGGTTGGTAAACAAGGATTGGTTTTTTAGCAGGGTACGAAATGTATTATCAAATATTCAACATGATTCCGCAAGATCTATTTTCGTTCAAGTAACGGATTCTAGCCACTCGAAAGGATCCTTTGATCAATCTAGATATCATTTCGATTCCATTGTAAATGAGGATTCAGAATATCACCATCTTAGATATTTTTCTCCCCTTCTTTCCCTATAAATACCACCCCTTCTCCTCTTCATTTTCATTTCATCTCCGTCTTCATTTTTCTAAGCTTTATCCTCCTATTTAGTTGCTTCCACGTTCAAAGAAATTATGGCAAATTTTATTCCAAAAAATAATTTAAAATCATAATATATAATAACGTACACTTAAGAGCCTCAAAACGATTCCAAAACTCCACCTTTCTTCTATATCTTTCACGACCACCACCAACTTCCATTGCAGGCTAATTCATCCCTCCCTTACAACCAAGGTTGTGAGCCTCTTCGTCAAGGCCAAGCATTCCAAATTCAAAAGCCCAAGTGATCATGAGCTTTAAAATCCAAATAGTAGAGCTATAGCCAATTTTTAGTTCATCATTTAAACTAAGGTGAGAAACCCCTAAACTATAGTATTATGTCGTATTGGTTGTCATATATGTTTGATTATGATTGTTGATGATAACTTTTTAATATGAATATTGAATATATATGCAAGTAACGGAAATACATGTCAATATGCAAAAGAAAATCCCTTTCCTTTATTAAATGAATCAGTGTACCCGGGATGTTAAACCTCTTTAAAATCGATTAAAAATAAGAAGTAAATTCTAAAAATATTTTAAATTGTTTAAAAGTAATTTGAGTTGTAAAAATAAATTTCCAAAAATGATAAAAAGTCGTTTTGATCAATATAGCTTAAAAAGCACTTTTCGCAACACTTTTCCTTAGAAATTTTCTATAACTTTTGAAATATAATTTTAAACGTAACAGTTCTTTTCCAAATCTTTTGTAAATGTTTCCAAATGATTTATAAAGTATTTTAAAGATTTTTTGAAATATTTATGGAATGGGTAAATGTTAAATGATTTAGAGTCGATCAAATAACCTGATCATCTTATGGGTGTCAAAGAGATAGTGTCTAGGCTTGAGTTTTGAAAACCAGTTTCCTGCTCTTCCTAGCTATCTGGAGCGGACCAATGGATGGGCTAGTGAATTTGGTTTACTTGGGTCAAAATTATCCAAAATAGAAAATATATGATTTTCCCAAATATAAATAACTTGGATTTTATGGAGATAATCTTCTTGTACTCGATGGTAAAGCCCAAAAAGGGAACTCGTACTATTCATGGAATTTAAAAGGTGATTTCACCAATATTCCACCCATTGTATTAGTTAAATTTGAGAATTGATATTGAGTAGCATTAGATGATTTCAATAGATTTTGGTCACTTAATATTTACTGGATTTGGATTAACATCCTAGATAAAATGGTTTTAACTCGATCAAAATTTGAGTTCTGGATCAAGAAATTTATGTTACGATTTAAAGGAAATGATTTGGAAATATTTCCTAAATGAAGAAATGAAATGATTTAATCAACGAATTTGATAAGAAAGGTTTGATGATTCCATATATATTGGAAAGAATGTTTGGAAATATATATTTCCAAAAGATATTTTGATAAAAAAACTTAATCAATTAAAAAATGATTCTCTATTCATAGAACATCTTTTATAGATAATTGGTTTGAGGGAACTATGGTTAGATATGGGTAATTCCTATCTGAAAACTACTATGAACCAATTTACATATTCGAAGTAAAGGCATTGATACGGTTTGGAAGATGGAATGTAGGGTTGCTTGTCACTATCGGGTGAAATTTCCCTTATCATATTATGTGGTAGTATTTCTTCATTTGAGATCTTCGATGCAAGGACTTCTCGCTACTGATCCTAGGGGTAACTCCCTATAGGATGTAGTAGGAGAGTGCCTTCGATTAGTTCTGTTTCTGGGCAACTGTGTGGATGAATGTTTGACATTGCATTTCTAGTTACATAAATTGATCTCTACGAACGTCTCATCAGTTTGGTGGCGAAGAAGGAAACTTCTTTTAGCTTAACACCCTTTCTTGAGACGTACGAGCTTGGGAGTTGTACATTTGTAGGAATTAGTTGTGTGTTTGTAGGATGGAAATGTGGCATTCAAAGTGGAATGTGCTATGAGAAAGTTTATCGCTACTTTAGGCCTTATCTCTCGGCAATGGTTTAAGCAGGGTACGCCGCAAGGCAATGTGGTTCGCAACCATTAGGGTATGGTCATCACCTTTCTAGATAAACCATTATATATAAGGTATGTTGTGTATGCTAAGTGACTTTCGGATAAGTTGGTAATGACAAAGGTAATGTCATATTCGGTCCTATCAAAGACATGTACGACTGCCAAATAAGGATAGGCCGGTACTACCAAAGGAGGATTGTTTGTGTATCCTCGGTACATTCCTTTAGAGATGTACTATACGGAAGGTAGTCCCTTACCTACCATTGCATGGAAATCCATTCTCTAATAAGTGCTTAGGGACTTGGTTGTAAAACTATCATGCCTTTAAATTTAACCAATGTAACAATTTCGACTATTTGAATTTATTTACGTGAAAAGTGTTTTTTTAGAGGATGTCATTAAAAATAGAACCCAATGATTTTACAAAGCAAATAATTTGGATATCAAAAGGTAAAACCTGTTCTATGCTTATGTGGGCACTGGACTTATGAGATGCCTTTCTTTTCAAAATGAGTATTTTGAGTTTCTCACACCAGTCCCATGATTGACCTGAAGTTTATTTTCTTTTTCCTTAAAATCTGGGTGCCATAATTTTCCCCGGGTAGCCTAGTAGTTAGCTAGCTAGGAGCATTTTGGTGCATTTTGGAGTAATTAGAACATATGGAGCATGAAGCCTAAAGCATGAAACAATTTGAATTCTTTTTGTTGTAACCACCACTTTTCGCTATGTTCACATTATGAATATGTTTCTACTAGCACCTGTAGGGATATGCCATTATTACTATCCCAGTTGGGTTAGTACTTATCATGACTCTAATATCTCACTTTGAGAGTGATTATATGTACCACCTTTATGATTTCCACTCTTTAAACACGATTTGCCAGATTTTGTTATTGTTTTATCATTTGTCTTTATTTTCTTTTACCCCATGATAATCTGCCTCTCCGACACTTGGATTTTCAACATGTGAATACCAAGGATGTATTAGTGTCAATTTCCAAGGGTCGAGGAGATAGGCCATCACATTTGGTATCAGAGCTTATGGTTGAGTTAATATTTAAGCCTTAATGGGGTCAACTTATTAGTGATAGGATTAGTAATTCCCTAGAATAAGTTTAGTTTAAGAGTGTGCATAATTAAAAAAAGTTATCCGAAAAAGTATATTCAAACTTTATGATAATTTCCTAAGATATCTCCTCTATATTTTCTAAAAAAATATTTCCTTACTATATGCAAATAGTAGGAAACGAGTGGAAGAAGAGGACGAGGTAGGGGAAGAGGAGGTAGTACTATAAATACAAATGGTCGAAATCATGCGGCCACAATAATCGAGGACGCCATAATTTAGGTACAACTACAAATCAACTTTTCCACTTTATGAAAAAAATACCACTTTGGGAGGAAAACCATTCAAGGGAACAGAATCCATCATAGAAGTTCAAGCATGGACCTGTTCATGTGAAAGAATTTTCAAAGGGCTAAATATTACAGACGAGCTGAAGAGATTATTGACCTCTTGGCAATTGCATATTGGAGCTCTCGCTTTGTGGGAGTCCATTACTATGACTGAATTGAAGATAATTTTTCTTAGGCGTGATTCAAAGAAGTATTGTAAGAGCAGTATACACCTGCATCTGGAAAAGGACGCCTTTATCGAAGATTATAGATTTGAAACTTGGGGGAAATGTCAGTAGAAGAATATACTAACAAATTCAATGAATTGTCACGGTTTGGACCTGGTCTAATTGACACTCCTCTGAAAAAGAATGAAATGTTTCTGGAATGAAGAACCAATATTCAAGAAAGAATAACAACGCATGTGAAGGGGACTTTCATGGATTTGGTGGATATGGGTTTTCGATACGAAGCCCTAGACAAGAAAGACCCACCTGCAACCCGATGCAATGGAAACAACTATTAGAAGAAAAGAAAATTTAATCAGCAAGGGAAGAAACCAAAGTAACCCAAGCCGGAGGTAGATCGTTTGAAAGATGTAATCTGTTATAACTGCTAGCAAAAAGTACACCTTTCCGCAACCTGCAAAAATCCTAAGAGATAAAGGGGAACCTGCTATAATTGCCACAAACTAGGACACAGGATAGTGGAATGTCCCTTAATAAAGAAAGGAGAGCAAGCTAGAGTGTTTGCTATTAAAGACGAACCTTCAACCTCAACAGATGCAAAGGGAAATGGGGGACTCGACAGCTAAATTGATATTAATGACATATTAGTTAGAGCATTGTTTGATACCAAGGCTTCACGCAACTTTATTTCCAAGAAACTAGTTGATAGACTTGAACTTAAACCACAAGTATTAGATATTCCCATATTAGTGTCTAACCCAATAGGAAAAACGGTTAATCCCGTTATGATTTGTGAAGAATCCTAGTCACCTAGCTATCCCATATTTTTCCATGCAATCCAATAGTCCTTAACTTTGATGAATTTGAAATTTTACTCGGTATGGATTGGTTCTCCAAATATAAAGCTATTCTTAATTGTAATAGAAGGATAGTACTACTGCGAAAAAGAAGAGGTAGACCATTTGTTATAAAATGCGAGAACCCTAGTCCAGTAAAGGAGAATTATATATACACGCTTAATTTATTCCAAAAACATCTAGAAGAAATACCCATAGTAAGGGAATTTTTTGATGTTTTTAAAGAAGTAAAAAGCCTACCACCCCATCGAGAAATTGAATTCCGCATAGATTTACTTCCCAACACAAGTCCAATTATTCATCAAATTCGGGAGATGGCTCCTAAAGAGAAGGAAGAACTAAGAAAACAAATCGATGAGTTATCAAAGTAGGGATTGATAAGACCTAGTTGCTCAAGTTGAGGGGCAGCAGTGGTATTTGTTGCAATGTCTGGTAGCTCGTTAAGGTTGTGTATGGACTATAGAGATCTAGAAAAATGTATAATAAAAAACAAGTATCCTCTAGCCCGCATAGATGATATGTTTGACTTATTACATGGGACTAAGGTATTATAAAAAATGGACTTAGCCACCGGATTCCATCGGCTAAGGATAGCAAAAGATTGCATTCCTCCAACTGTATTCAGAAGCTCGGATGAATTCTACAAATTTGTTATGCCTTTTGGGCTAACAAATGCTCCCGCCTTTTTTGTTGACCCTATAAATAGGGTATTTAGAAAAGTACTCAATAAATTCGTATTAGTCTTTGTCAATGACATTTTAATTTCAAAGAAAGAGGAAGAACACGAAGGGCATCTTGAGATCGTACAAGAAGTATTAAGGAGAAATGTGCTGAAAGTTAAATTCTCAAAATGCCACTTCTGGAAAAGGAAGTACGGTTCCTTGGACATTTGGTGTCAGGGGAGGGAATTGTAGTTGTTCCAGCAAAGATTATGGCTATCCTAGACTGGAAACAAACTAAAACTTTTGAAGGACATTTGTAGTTTCTTAGGATTAGCAGGATACTATCGGAAATTTATTCAACACTTCTCCAAGATTTCCTCTCACTTAACAAAACTGACCACGAAGTATGTGAAGTTTGAGTGGACACAAAAATATGAAGAAGCTTTTCAAGAGCTTAAGAAAATATTAACCACTACTCTTATACTAGTAGTAGCAGATGAAAATGGAGGATTTACTATATATACAGATGCTTATGGGGAGGGGGTCGTTAGTGCTATTCTAATGCAGCGGAAATGTCATTGCTTATGCAAGTAGACAAATGAAGATCCACGAAAGGAATTATGCAACACACGACTTAGAGTTATTATTTGTTGTGTTTGCATTAAAAATTTGGAGATATTATCTACTGGGTAAAAATTCATTATAGTAATTTAAATAGACTTTGATTGACCCTAGTAAATAATATTCCTTCTTTAAATAGGCGTAAAGTTTGAGCTCTTCACAGACCATAAATCTTTGAAATATCTTCTCACTCGGAAGGACTTAAATATGAAGCAGCAACGTAGTTAGAATTTCTCGCCTCATATAATTTGGATATTTTATGTACACCGGGAAAAATCAATGTTGTGGCTGATGCTCTAAGTAAAAAGCGAGCCGTTATAGCTTGTTTAGCGGTGCGTCCATCATTGATTTGTCGAATAAAGGAGTATTTTCCCAAGGACCCGATCATGGCAAAAATTGTAAGGGAAGTAGAAAAGAATATGATACTAGAAAATAGGAAGGTTTCAAAGTTGATGAGCAGGGAACCTTGAGGACGAATGGAAGCATGTGTGTCCCCAATGTCGATGGGATTAGACAAGAAGTTTTAACTGAATGTCACAATTCTACACTCGTAGTACATCCCGAAGTGATAAAGATGTATAGGGACATGAAAAATTCTTTTTGGTGGCGAGGTATCAAGAGAGACATTTCCATCCTTGTCATTAAATGTGCAAATTATCAACAAATAAAGAGTGACCAACAAAAGACCGTCGGGCTAATCCAACTTCTTGAAATTCCCACTTGAAAATGGGACCAGATATCAGTGGATTTCATAGATCGTTTTCCTCGATCAAGAAAGAATGTAGGCATTTAGATTATCATGGATTGGCTAACCAAAATAGCACATTTCATCCCTGTAAAGCCAACAAGAACTGCTGCAAGCCTTGCGAAAGTATATATGAAGGAAATAGTTCGATTGCATGGTATCCCTAGTAGCGGAATCAGTGATAGAGATCCAATAATTATCAGTAAGTTATGGGAAGCATTACAATCAGCCCTAGGAATAATGCTAAACATTAGCACTACATATGTAACGGTCCTGACTCGGCCTTCGAAAATCGACACCCGTACTTCACTTGTACTTGAACGTTGCAGATTCAAATGCCGAATCTGGCTCGCCGGAGCTTATAACACATTATGTATAACAACACAGCGGAAAAGAAATGAATGATACCATATACAACTCCAATGAATACAATATCCAGAATGATATACAATAATGATATCGATAATGCTCAACAAATATCAGAGGTATGATACAATGCTACAGCGGAAAAGATATCAATAGAAGAGATAACTCCAAGTGAACTTCAGACAAGAATGAATCCACAACCGCATCCTAATCCAAAGCTCCAAGCCAAAGCTCTAAACCACAAGCTATAACCACCATCAAGTTGCACTAAGCTAAGCAAGTCCAGTCCATGAATCCAAAGACTCCAAAGAATTCCAAAGAGAAAGCTGAAGGGTATCAAATCGATATGTACTATCTGACTATCTGAAAAACACAAATCTACACTGCCCGTGTGGAAAATTGTAGGCACCCAGAGTTTAGGAAGGGAACAATAAACTCCACGTCAGTCATGGGACTGGTATGAGCAAACAAAAACAATTTTATCTTTAAAACAAACGACAAATGAATTTAAAAGTTGAAAACCGCAATGCTTTTTTTGGAAAATGAAACTACCATAAGGCCTCCCGCCGCACACACAATGCAAACACAAAATTGGAGGAGATTTCTCCTTATGATAGTCAAATATGCTTAATACGCTAAAACCGTTTAATATTATTATTAGTGCATAGTGCAGAAAACCTTTTGAAAGTATAATATTAATCTTAGCCAGCATAGGCATTTCGCACATATGCCTACTATAGCTACCATGTTCAATAGCAGGTTATCGCCACATTCCATGGCAGGTTATACAACTAAAACCGTACAGGGCGTGTATTGTTTCTTTGGATTTTCCAAAAAATGGTCGGGCTAACGAACTTCCTACTTCCACATGGGTATGCCTCTGGAGGGACGTCCCGAGAACCTACCCGGCTCTCTGCCAACACAAGGTCTGGTTACCTCTGTAACTAGGTAACTACTACTCGAGCATGCCATCCCCCGGGTTTGCGACCTTTATCCGAGGCGCCTCTCAACCAACAACCACAAAGCAATCACAAAGTAATAGATTTGCAGTGACCACATGAGTTAAGTACCTGGGCTCCATACCATGATACTACCTTTTTCCAGAAGGGAGTGGCACACCCTAAAGGGCGCGACCCTCATAACCTTGCCGCATCTTTCCTGTTTCGACCATTTTCGGGGTGTGAGGTCCTGATGCAGTCTCGTCCACAAAGCTACGCTTTGTACAAAAGCCATGCTTTGATCAACAAATGATCAACAAATAATCAACAACACACAACAGCACTTATCATGTCACACTACCAAATTGGGAGTATATCACTGATAACTATCAACTACATAACCTCTGAGCTCGTATGTCTCAGAGAAAGGTGTTAAGCTAAGATAATAAATCTCCTCCACCAAACAAAAATGTATTTGATAGAGACCAGCTTTACATCTCAAAGTGTAATGTCAGACACACATCCATACAAGTCTGTTCCAGTTTCTGTGACGCCCCACCTCTATACCCACACTAGCCAAGAACACTACGACGTAGTGCTGTCAACTAGCATGGAGAATAAGGCTGTTGAGGAGCGACCATCCATGTAATTGCTTATCACACAGTGGCTATAAATAATCTTCGAAAACAAACATAGAAATAATCATAACACAAATCAGTCACAGATATCCATATCACAAAGGCGGAAGAAGATATGAATATATAACTGACACATGAAAGTGTACATCAGAGTAGTGGTCAGTATGATCCACGATAATACAAAAGAATAGCAACACGTGCTATACAAAAGAATACAACTATGAGTATATATCTTAAGTGTATACAACAAAAACTGCTAATCTAAACAGTTAGCCAAAAGTCAGAGTGATGAATCCCTGGGAAGAAGTCAAGCAGAAGCACCTGTAACATCTCGGTCTGACCCGAGTATTATTTAAGAAAATAATAAACGGGTCAGTCTAGCTATAAATATCAGATGACATGATATAACATAAAAGATATGGCATAAACATAAAATATCCATAATGACATACCACTATAAGTATGTAAATAATGATCAACAGAAGATCAATCAATAAGAGATAATCAATATCACAAGAATCTTCTCAAAGATTCGAAAAGGGCATCATACCCTAAACTTGTACTCATAACAAGTCAATGACATAAATTCTAGAAATCAATGCAAGAAGTCCAGAAATCATAGAAAAGAGAAAGAGGACTATCACATGACGGTCCGAAGACCAAGGGGAGCTACCCCACATGTGTGAATGGAATCACACAAATTAAGGTCCAAACTAACCAAAAAGCAAAAAGGTATGTGTGAGTGGAATCACACAAGTGGTGTCTAGTCTAACCTCGCAACAAGAGACATCGCACAGTTGCTAGTCTAAATCATCAGAATGATCGTCATGATCAACGAGAAGTGTCAATTACACTAAGCTAGTAAATATAGAAGTTTAGCTTCATGCCCCATAACCACTTGCTTAACTTAAATATTTACGAACAAACTGTAAATCTTCACTAATAAAATTGTCACAAGAGGTTCAATCGAATAAGTCCAAGAATTAACCGACGAAGTGAACGCAAGCGTTTCATACCACTTGTTTTACTAAGTCGTTTAATTAGATTTCTCATCCGAGTGAGGTAAAGGTTTGTATATACTAATAGATTGGAAAACGGTTTAAGAAAAGAGCTTTGTTATTAAAAATAGAGTTGAAATTGTTTGTTAAAAGAGTTTTGATATTTACTACTAGTATTGAAACCTTTATATTATAAAATGAAAAAACACAGAAGCAATTGTAGAAACAATCAGTCACAAAGATCGCATACGGAGATGTGAATAAAATCCAAGGAAATCAGCTCAATGTTTTTCAGATAAGATCCCCTACGGAGGGGGGATCCAAGGGGGTGGCAACCCCCCAAGGTGGGGGTGTGGGGGCAACGCCACCGCTTACGGGGTTCGACCTGCGGGGTGTGGGGCAGCGCCCCGTCCAAAACGGTACGACCTAGTGAAGAAAAAATGAGGTCTAACGACCTAAGAGAGATGAGCGACTTAAGGAACTCGCGACCAAACATTTGAATAGGTCAAGCGACCTAAGTGGTCAGGCGACCTAAGGTCTTACGACCTAACGACCTACAGTCTAAACAAGGTCACGCGACCTAAGGCCAGCAACGACCTAATGAGGGACGACCTAAGGTCCAGCGACCTATCGGTATGAGGACTAGCGACCTAATGGAAAACGGCTTTGGGTCTTACGACCTAACGACCTAAGTCAAGTACAAGGTCACGCGACCTAAAATGGTTAAGAGCCGTACGTGTTAACGAGTTAACGACTTAAGGGGGTCAACGACCTACGGGATATAGGTCACGCGACCTAACGGTTTACATGGTCTTGCGACCTAAGGAGACAGGGTCTAGCGACCTATGACCTAGGTCAATACGACCTACGACCTAAGGTCCATACGAACTAACTCCGAAGACGTTAGAAATGGCCAGAACGACTTACGACCTAGGGTCCATACGACCTACGACCTAAGCCCGAACGACCTAACACCGAACAAGCATTTAGATGGCTCAACGACCTATGGTGCTAAAGCGCGAGCGACCCAAGGGTTAGGTCGCGAGTGACCTAACTCCGAGCACCAAAAATGGCCAGAACGACCTAATTGCAGAAAATTCACCAAAACGCTAAAAATTGGAGTTTTTCACCAATCCAATCCAAATCAAATGCTAATATGCATGCAAAAGTGATAGGGAATCATTCCCAACAGTCCAATATAGTTATAGGCTAGAATTGTGAGATAAAAATCTCACCTTTGCACAAATTCAATGAAGAAGAAGCTTGAAACAATGGAGAAGCAACTACAAGCTAGAATCCAATGTCTTCACTTTGATTTTGGAGTTGAATGATGGATTTAAAGTTGAAACCTAAGCTTGGAGTTTTAATTTCCTCTTCCACTCACCATTAATGCAAAAGCTTGGTTGTTAGGAAATTTATGAAGAGTGAGAAGAAGGAAGGGGGTTTGGGCTTGAGTTATAATGGCAATCTAACCCAAAGTCCAAAGCGGCAAAAGTTAGTGAAATTCCACTAACTCCAAACCTACCAATGTTTATACTTGAAAAAATTGTAAACGGCATTTCGAACTCAATGGAAGTGGTCTCGAGTCCTAATTTGACCGTTTGCAAAAAGTAGCTTTTCGGACCAAAATCCGATTAACGATAAAATATTTAAATAAAATATTTAAATATAAAATCGATAAATATGCGGGTTGTTACAGGTTCGAACAGAACCGAAGGCACTTCCAAAGAAGCCCTTGCAATCCAGTTAATCACAATCCCGATCGGACTTCCCATCACTAAGGGAATCTCTATACCGACGCGACTCGGTGTAGAGACAATCGACAGGTTATCCTTTCATTCTTGAAAATATCCGGTCTTCACCGCCGGTCTTCAAATGCTATCCATATCGTCGTATCATTATTCAGAATGGGTTATATGACACAAGTTCCTCTCACGGCTAAACCGAATAATGAGCGCAATATTTAAAAGCATATGGATATTGGATCTCAGTTAAGTCACACCTTAAAGTCCAAAACCATTCTTTCAAATGGTCTAAACAAATTACCACTTCAAATCTTTTAAACAAAAAGATTTACTTCACAGAGCTCACTCATCTTCCACAAAATTTATTCATAGTTCTCAAAACTATTTCAATTCCCAAATCTTTTATACAAAAGATATACTTTTCCAATTTCAAAACAAAGTTTGACAACCTTCCACAAAGATTTAATTATAGCCTTCAAAACAATTCAATTCAAATCTTTTATTCAAAAGACAAACGATTTAAAATACCTTTTAATTTCAAAAGCAAGGTTTAATAATCCTTCGCAAAGATTTTTCATAACTTCCAACCAATTCAATTTCAAACTTGAAATCTTTTCTACACAATTTGGAAATCCCTTCTTTCAAATGAAAGCTATAATTATTTGAAAACAAATAGTTTCCATTTTGGAAAAATCCAATTACATTTGCACGAGTTAAAGCTCTCCAAGTATAATATTTGGGTTAAATTCAAATTTCCAAAATAATACTTTTAAAATGGTTCAAAACCTATATAAACACATTTATAGCTTCAATAACCGTTTTAAACCATAATTTCCAAACATAGAATTCAATTTCAAATCCTGAATTTTAAATTCAAATCAAATTGTTTAAATTTCAAAACTTTATCTAGTTATTCAAAATAACTTTTATCTTTGAAAACTCCCTTTCAAAAGCTTTTCATATTTAATGTAACAATCTCGAATTTTGAACAAGTTTAATCTGACGATTTATTTAATTTTGAAAATTAAATTGTGAATTTAATTATGAATTAATTAGAAAATTCTAGAATAAATAAATTTTTGGATTATAAATAGACTTTAATTTGAAATTTAAGAATAAGTATTTACAAGAAGATTTAAAATGCTTAAAGTTAAATATCTTTGAATTGTTTTAATAATTGGATTGTAAGTAATTAAAAATTATTACTTAATTTCAAAAGAATTAATTTATGACATTAATTAAAGGTAAATCTATTAGAGTGATAAATCAGAAGTTTATTTATCAATGTATAATTTTATTTTAAATAAAATTTTCTTTTGAAAGATTATGCAAGTATAATTTATATGTATATATATACACAATATCTAAGTTTAACAAAAAGGTTTTAAAGTTCTTTCTTTCAAAATTTCTATGAGCTAAGTTGTAAATTAATTGAACTAAAGGACCGAAACAAAATTTATAAAATAAATTCAAGGCAAGGTTAAAAACATAAATATACAAAATTTTACAAATGTAAACTATATGACATAAAAAAATTAACAAGTGTTAAAAATAAATAGACAAGTGTAAACCTATTAAACAAGTGGCAAACTTTATTCTCTAATTTTCTTAATAATGTAAATAAAAAATGTATGGAAAAAACAAAAAAAAGTCTTCAATATCTAAAGTAAACAGATTTGATTAAAAACAAATATCAAAACCAAAGCTTAAACCTGAGAAATGTAGGAAGCAAAAAGAATCAAAATCTAATTCAATATCCAGAAACACTTCATAGATCTGGAATTCAAGAAGGTTCAAAGGCAAACAAAATCTGATAAGGGAAATCTAGGAATCAAACAGCAAAGATCAAAACAAGATCCAGAAAAGAAAATGAATTCATCAACCTGAAGCTAGCCAGAGTCTTCAAATCCTAAGATGATCAAGTTAAAACAAGATCAGAGAAGTAAAACAATTAAAGATGCAGATTTAAAACAAAAAACAGAATTTAAATTCAATAATAAATCCCAGTTCCAGTTTTCAAAACTGCAAAGTCCAGGCTCAATATTTTGTTCTCCGTTCAACTACATAGCAAGGTGAGCAAATCCTGATCCTTAAACCAGTTCTTCGATCTCTTTTTGTTCTGTGATGGTAGTGATTGAAGATGTTGTTTGATTTTTGCACCCCCTAGCAAGTGTATATGTATTTATGTGGTTAATTAGATGCAGGTATGTCTGGAAACAGGGATCTTTGCTTCTGTTTTTGACTCAGGATTCAAACTTCATCTCTAATCTAAACAGAATCAAAATCCTTCATCTCCACTCTATGTTAAGCTTTGAAATTTAAACAAAAAGTTGTTTGTATGACTATGACTTAGGTCTTAAAAACATTGCTAAGTGTATTCAGCAAGAAAATTTATTGGAAATAGAAACAACAGTAAAAAAAAATTATTAACATGTTAAAAACAATTGATACAATTCTTTGATTTGAATACATAACTTGAATTGACCGGGAAGTTATGATTTTTAAAACAAATATCATAAATTTTAGTGTCGAAATGGAAGATTATTTGGGGATTGTCAGAATAATGGGTTTTGATCATTCTCTGATGGTCGGTTCATTTTCGAGCCTTAAAAGTCGGCATGAAGGTGCTGGAGTAATCATAGGTCATCGGAAAAATGCAAACAAAATTTTAAAATCATTAGGGGTGGAGATTTGGATCAAATTAGGGTTTAAACTATGCGTTCGGTAAGTGGTGGTCGCGCGGCAATTTCATCGTCGATGTCGTGATTCCGGCGATCGCACCTGGGGCGACGCAAACGTGAGTCTCTGAAGAACAATTGGGTGAGTCGGCGGCGGTCCTGAAGGTCGGAGGCGACGAGGAGGATAGGTTTCACATCGCATGGTGTATCCTATTGGTCGAGTTTTTTACTCGATTTCGTTTGGATCTGGGTGCGTTCGATCTGGGTGCAAAGATGTTTTCGTGTGTGGTCGGCGGGTTGGTGAGCGTTGCCGCGATGATCAATGGAGGGCGGCGACGTTGGTGAACATGCACAGCATGCACGTTGTGTTTGGGTTTCGAAGGATCGGGTTTGGCTCGTTTTTTCTTGCAGTTCGACTCGAAGCAGATGAATACGTCGCTTCGGGTAAAATACGCAAGCTTGTTGCCTGTCGATTTTATTTAGTTAAAATTTTAACTTACTGAGAGAAAAAAAAGGGAAAGGGAGAAGGAGGATACGCGAGAGGGAGAGAAGGATGACTCGTGGATGATGGAAGGAAACTCAAAGCATTTCTCGAGTGAACCGGGTAAATCTTGGGTTTGTTGTAAATGGGTTTAAGCCTTACAGTTTTAAAGATAAAAATGTTAACAAGTTTTAGTGTTATTCAGATCATAAATGTTTGATTACTTTGAGTTAAGAATTTGTTTCAAATTTAAATTAATCAAGTGAATACTTTAGAATGTTTTTTTTAAATCTTAATTAATTAAGAAGACAATTTAAGTTAAGTATTCAATTAGTTAACTTTAAAGTTTTGTAGTTGGCAATAATTTAATTTCAAAGTTTAAAGAAGATTTTTAACATGATAATTAAGAAAATAATTAAAGAAATGTTATTCATTAATGAAGATAATTAACTAGGGGTTATTAAGTAATTAAATTAATGTGATTGATTTTTAATTAGATTAATTTATTTAGATAATCAATTATACATTTTTGAATGTAATTACTTAATGGAAGTAATTAAGGAATTAATTACTTATTGAATTAATTTTGGTAATGTGATTAATTTAAGTTAATTAATTAATTTAATTTAATTAACTTGTGAAAAATCATTTGATAATTAGATAAGTGTAATTACTTAGTGTAATCAATGGAGATAATTACTTAGGGAAGTAATAAATGATAATTACTGGGAGGTAATTAAGGAATATGATTTATAAATAAAGTAACGTGGATAATTACTTTTGTTATTAATCAAGGATGATTAATAATTGTGTTTAATTAAATTAATTTAAATAAAGTAATTTAATTTAAATATAATTAGAGATCATTAATTAATATAATCAATGATGTAATTTATAATGGACTAATTAAGGAATAATTAATAATGAGGTGATTAATTGATGTAACTAAATAAGGTGATTGATTAATTAATTTATATCAAATGATTTGTAATTAATTAATCAGAATTGGATAATTAATTCATAAGTAATTAATTTAATTGGAAATTGATTGAATCAATTAGGATTAAACAATTAATTAATCCTACCTATAAATGATTATTGAATGCTTGACCTTGCTTATGAATGTTTCCTTGTATGAATTGCCTTGAATTGATTGATCTGTGATATTCTGTTCTGTGAATTGAGTTGTGTATAATTTATTTATTTATCCATTTGTGATACAATTATCTGCGAATCTGTAAATGAAGATAAGCGTTATAGATTATACCGCTTATTGATATTTCTGTGTTTTGAGCTGTGATGATTGAATAATGTTGCACTATTGTGTTAAACCCATGGATTACACCATACACACACAAATATGGATTTCACGAGGAAATCGGTTAAGTCGCAGATATTTGAATTTAATAATTTGAAATGGTTTTAATGTTTGAATTTTGAATTCATATAACTTTAAAAATGGAATTGGGTTTTCTAAAACGGAAACAAGTAGTTTCAAATAATATTTATGATGAAAAGATTTCAAATTTGAAATCGAAGGGTTTTGAAAGCTGAAATTGAATCTTTGTCAAAGGTAGTTGAGCCCTATTTTAAAATTGAAGAGGATTTTAAATGATGTACCTTTTATATAAAAGATTTGAAACCCGGAATTGTTTTAAAAGTTATGAATGAATCTTTGTTTATAAGATTGGTGAACCCTGTTTTAAATTGAAAGGGGTCTTAAAAATAAATATTTTGTTTAAAAGATTAAAATGTGGAAATTGGTTAAACCATTGAAAGGTTTCTGGAAGTGAATCTTTTTAGTTAAAAAGGTTTATAAATGGTAATTTGTTTTAACCATTTGAAAAGAAAATTTTTGGGTTTTAAAATTATGACTTAATTGACAACCCATATCCATATGTTTTAAATATTGCGCTCATTATTCGGTTTAGCCGGGAGAGGACCTTGTGTCATATAACTCATTCCGAATAGTGATACGACGTTATGGATAGCATTTGAAGACCGATGGTGAAGACTGGGTATTTGCGAGAACGATAGGATGACCTATCGATTGTCTCTACATCGAGTAGCTACGGTATAGAGATTCCCTAAGTGATGCGGAGTCCGATCGGGATTGTGGATTCCCGGATCGCAAGGACTTCTTCGAAAGTGCCTTCGGTTCTGTTCGAGCCCAGAACAGACTTGTATGGATGTGTGTCTGACATTACACTTTGAGATGTAAAACCGGTTTCTATCAAATACATTTATGTTTGGTGGCGGAGATTTATTCTCTTAGCTTAACACCCTTCTCCAAGACGTACGAGCTCAGAGGTTATGTAATCAATGTTTACTAGTGATACATTACCAATTTGGTAATGTGGCATACGAAGTGATGCTGATCATTTGTTGATCAAAGCAAGGCTTTGTGAAAAAGCGTAGCTTTGTGGACGAGACTTCGTCAAACTTCCCAACCCGGAATGGTCGAAACAGGAAGAATGCGGCAAGGTTATTTGGGGGTAGCGCCCCCTGAAGGTATGTTCATTTCCTTCTGGATAGAGGTGATATCATGGTATGAAGCCCAGATATTTAACCTATGTGGTTACTTCAAATACATTACTTTGTGGTTGTTGGTATCGAGTGCTCGGATAAAGGTCGGTTACGATCAGGGGATGGCATACTCCTGTCAGTAGTTACCTAGTTACAGAGGTAACCCGGCCTTGTGTTGGCAGAGATCCTGTCAGGTTCTCGGGGCGTCCCTCCAGAGGCGTACCTATGTGGCCCAGAAAGTTCCTTAGCCTAACCATTTGTTGGAAATCCAATTACCAATACGCGCCTTGTACGGTTTTAGTCGTAGAACCCTCCATCTAACATGGTAGCTATAGTAGGCATAATATAATGGTACTTATGCTGGCTAAGATTAATATTATACTTTCGAAATGTTTTCCACTATGCACTAACAATAATATCAAATGGTTTTCGCGTCTCAAGCATATTTGACTATCATAAGGAGAAATCTTCCCCAAGTCTGCGTTTGCATTGTGTGTGTGGCGGGAGGCCTTATGGTAGTTTCATTTTCCAAAAAGCATTGCCGATTTCAAATTTTAATTCTTTTGTTTGTTTTTAAAGATAAAACTATTTTTGTTGCTCACACCAGTCCCATGACTAACCCAGTGTTTATTGTTCCTTTCCTAAACTCTGGGTGCCCACTATTTTCCATATGGGCAGTCTAGAGTTGGGTTTTTCAGATAGTAGATATAGATATCGATTTGGTAGCTTTCAACTTTCTCTTTGGAATTCTCTGGAGATCTTGGATATTGGAGTCTTCGGATTCATGGACTGGACTTGCTCAGCTTGGTGAAACGTGATGGTGGTTCGAGCTATCTATGGAGTTTTCTGATATTGGTGTTCTTCTGGAGTTTCAAGTTCTGTTTGTTTCCACTGCCAGTCTTTTGAGTTTTTCGCTATAGCATTGTAATCTTGTATCTTTGATATTGAATCATATTGTATCATTGTTGTATCGAATGTTGTATATCAATGATATTCATATCTTTTTCTTCCGCTGTGTTGTTTTACTTAATATGTTATAAGCTCCGGCGAACCAGATTCGACGTTTGGAACTACGGCATTTGAATACAAGTGTCGTATTCGGTGCCGATTTTCGAAAGTCGAGTCAGGGTCGTCACATTTGGTATTATAGATGAAGTTTTAAACTTTAGCTCAGGAGTATAACATATTAAGATAGGGCGAAGTATACCCTAGAATGAGTATATCCCTAAGATATCCGTTCGAATGCCTCAGAAAATTCTCTTACTATCCATTGATAGTGAGTATGAGTGTAAGAAGAGGACGAGATAGGGGATAGGGGAGTACCACTACAAATGGTCGATACCCTGTAATAGCGGAAACAACTTTCTCTATCAATCTCCTTTGATTCGTCTTTTTAATTCTTTGACAAATTCCTGGCAACTCCAGGAAGAATCTTTGATATATTTGCATGGGACATAAACTCTAGATGGGTCAGAATTGTTTGTTTGGATGAATTGTTTGCTTTGGTTGATAGATATATTTTGGTTGTTTAAACTAAATTTTTTTTGGATTGCATCCATATATCTGTTTATTCTGTTGGGTCCAGATATATTCTACAAGTGGTTAGTTATCCTTTGAACTAATCAATACCCTGTATATTTCGTAAATCTGGTGACCCGAGTATCTTGATTCGTTCTTATATCCACTATTGATATTCTGATTTGGTAAGCCAAATGCAGAATAAATATTCAGTTTGATCTGGAGATTCATCTCTCGATCTTTCTATATTCTTTGTTGTCTCCCTACTTTCAAATTTCGAGGACGAAATTTCCTAAAGGGGGAATCTGTAACATTCCCGAATTTTGAACAAGTTTAATTTGACAATTTATTTAATTTTGAAAATCAAATTGTGAATTTAATTATAAATTAATTTGAAAATTCTAGAATAAATAAATTTTTGGATTATAAATAGACTTTAATTTGAAATTTAAGAATAAGTATTGTTCGGACGATGGAAATTCTATCGGTTTAGAAAACCGTCGAACGAATGTTGAAATAAAAATAACCGCAAGCGCACGATGTACGAATGTAGCACGTGGCAAATATGGGTCGATCCACAGGGAATTGTTGATTTTAAAATTCTATTTGGTCAAATTAAACCGAAGTCGAGAGTGATTAGCTAAAAAAAAGGATAAAAACAAGCAAAAGAAAATTGATAAAAATATGAGAGTGTTAAGACAATTTAGAGGCAATTTCCACTCTCTAGATCACATAAATCAACAATTTGAAGTTATGATTTCTCTTTTCTAGTCATTAGTGAATTAGTTGATGTGCTTATCATAAGTATGGTATATTTGTGCTATTAATTAGCTCAATATAAACCATCAAACTATAACACAACCACTAATACACTTTTAAATTTCCTAAAATATGACAACAAAGTTGAAAGCAAAATCTATTTTAAGCATAGCCTATTAACTATTGTTTAGAAATATAGGCTATCAAATTTCAATTTCAACATTCACTTCTTTGCCATAATCATATTTAGATGAAGAGGCAATTTGTGTTATGTTTGTTTAAGCATAGCCTATTTATTATGAACAACATAGACTATCAAATTCAAAGCTAAACAACATCATTAAACCACTTCAACCATTCTCATTAAGCACAAAAAGAGAGCATAAACATCAAATTAAGTTGAAGCTACATGATTAGAGAGCTTCATTACCCCTAAATTGAAGGGGTTTAGCCTCTCATATTTGTTATCATATGAGCAAATGTAGCTTGCAACATAAGAGAAAAAGAAAAGGAAAAGAGAGCAAAGTGAAATGGAAAACTATTCTAATTGCATAAAGGAAAATCTACACTACAACATGAAAGTAAATGAACATGAAAAGGAAAGAGCATGTATTAAATTGCATAAAATAAAAAAGATTACATAAAGTAAAAAAAAAAATGGCCAAGTAGTCATGAAAAGGGAAAGAGGAGCTTTCATTTTATTTTCTAAACTAAAACTAACTAACCAAGAGGAAGATGGCTACATGAAACATAAGGGGTATTTATACAAGTGTTAAAACCCTAATTCATTTTTTTGGGGAATGCCCAAAATGCCCTCTAGGAAGTGTGGAGGCCAAGTAATCATTAACATGTCTTAATCCTCCACTAAATGTACATAAATACATTAACTCCATAAACATGTGCATTAGCCTTTAATTTGTACATCAATGTAGGTGGGTAGGTGGAGTCCTCCATTATCTTCACTTTGAATTATTTCCATCTTCATTCCTTTGTATTGATTTTGTGCATGCATATCTTCATGAAACCACTTGTAAAAGTCACCAAATTTCCTACAAAAAACATAGAAAATTCTAAGTAAATTTTCACAATTTAATAAATGCACAAATATGACCATTTCACCCTTGTATGAAGATGAATGTGTGACAATTTAGAATAATTTGAATTTTTGGTTTAAACAAGTTAAAATACCCGATATGATCATTTATTTAATTCAAATAGATTAAACATGGTGGTAAAAATATGCACATTTACGTGCACATCAAATACCCCCACACTTATCTTTTCATTCGTCCTCGAATAAGCTAAAACTAAGATAAATCCGTTTTCGTAGGAAGCACGATTGCATTGAGCATATGCAACAAGCCGTTAAACCTCTGGGTGTCCCCAGTAGGACGAGTGTTGTCTCGTAAGGGTTTTCAGCGGATACTACCCACAAAATCCAAATGCAGGATGAAAATATTTACAAAATGGAAGATATATTTACAAAGAGATGAATGCAAATTTTTGAAAACATTTACAAATGAAGGATTTATTTTTAAATTGACACGAATAAGTTAAATATAGGTTTTGGTTATTATCTTGAAAATTTATGTCATTTACTCGTCAAAATTTCCAACAAAAATCAAGTTATCATATCAAATAGACTATAGTTTAACTCGTTGTTTTGGTTAATAACAAAGTGTAACTATGAAATGGATCCTTAGTTGATTATCAAAGTTTATCAAAGTGGTATTTTAATTTCTTTTCAATAAAAAATCAAGTCAACTAAGTAAAAATAGTGATAGGATTTCAATCGCTTTCTCTCTCATTATTTGCAAGAAAAATTACTCACCTAGCTCAGATAAACTGAGGCCAGATATACCACCCATGCACTGCCTTTCGGGCTTATGTGAGGGGAGTACAGAGCATGGCGAGTGCACACACTTTCGTGCATACACCTATCGACCGTAGGTGGTTTTTATTAAGTCTTTTTTTAACATGTGTTCCATACATGCATAACCGTGAGGACTTTTAAATGAGTATGAAAGCACATAATCAAAAATTCCAAGTAATCACCCATGCATAACCGTGAGGACTTTTAAATGAGAGTGAATACTTGGATGTTATCATTTTTTTATTTTTATATATATATTTTTTTTAAGAGAGAGAGAGAGTTTTGCAAAATCATCTTAGCACCATTTAACTTGGAAGACAAAAAAATATGTTATATCCTTTACTTTAAATCAACCACTTTTTAAAACAAAGATTTTCAATTAGGATGTACTTCATAATTAACACGTATGCATTTTCCTATATACTAGTTAAACCATTGTTATTTGTAATAAAATTTCATTTTTATTTTTGTTAAGACGAATGAACTTCCAAAAATTTCTATTTAATAAGCCAAAACCATATATTTATCCTATAGCGTTTCTTTAAAAATAAATCAAAAATGCTTAAATAAAATTGTTGTTGTTTTCTTTTGTTGTTTTTTTTTTTGAGTTTTTTTTTTGCAAAGAAAAAGTAAAAAATAAATCATGAAAAATCAAAAAAGAAGATGAGTCTCCCCCCACACTTGATTTTGACTGTGTCCCCACAGTCAACCCAAGTGGAAGGAGAAAAATAAAATAAAAATCCTATATTTACATGAAAGATTATTATTTACAAGAGATGAGAAAGTATACAGTCAAAAAGTAAATGAAACGGTCTTCTAAAGACCGATTCATTTGTCTCGTCAAATGTGCGAGACACAGCTTAAGCACAAAAAACCAAATCGTAAAAGATTTCGAAGTTGATTGTCGATTTGGAAAAACAAATTTTGTTTTATTAAAAATTGAACGAGTTGTTTTATTTTCAATGATTTTTGGGGTTGATAAAACAATTGATTGAAATTCAAGTTTATCGTTGAAAAATTCTTCAAAATTATTGATGTCAAAATCAAAGTGGTGATTTAAATCTTCCCCGTTGGAATTTAACAAGTCATCATCCAAAAGTCCAAAAAATTCGTGTTCGTTAAGTTCCACTTCCTTTATTGGATTATCAACAACTTTATTACATGTCTCAAGTTTAAAATTCAAAGTAGTTGTGTTCAAATTTTCAAAATGAAGAAAAGGAAGATCGAATTTCAAATTTGGTTCCACATCCTTAAAAGAATTGAAATCCAATCCAATTACCATGTTTTCAACAACTTCATTAAGATTTTCGTTTTCAATTTCAAAAGTTGTTATTTGAAAATCATCGATTTGGGTAAAAGATGGATTCTCACTTGACTCATCACACATTGGAATTTGATTTTTCTTTTCACGTTGTTTTATATAAGATTCAAACAACAAATCCGTGTGATCATCGTAGATTTCGTTCGTTTGTTCAAAAAAAATCCAATTTGTAATTATTAACTTGATAATTTTCGATTTGGATTCGTTTAGAACAAAAAATTTTACTCGTATCGTAGTCAAGGTTATTCCCATTGCCAAAATTATTTGAAAAGTGGATCACATTTTCGTTTTGATTTTGAAATTCATTTTGGAGTTCACAATTGTATTGGCATGGGTTATACTCGAAATCGTTTGAATTTTGAAGTGAATTCAAATTTTGATTATTTTGAAATCCTTGACTCGAGTTATTACACAAATAAGAATTACATAAATCATTTATTTCTTGATTTTTTTGTGTAGCGATTTCAAGTAAAGATGAAATGCTATTTTCAAGATTTGAAGGTTGGTCATCATTTTGAAAATTTTGTGGTTCAAAATTTGAATCGTTTAAACAATAGTTGTTGTTAAAATATCTATACGAATTTGGAGTGAACTCATATGGATTATATTGATTTTCACAACTAAATTCAAGTGAGTAGGAGAGAGGAAACTCGGACATTTTCAAGATTTTTTTTTGTTGTTTTTTTTATAAGCAAAAGAAATATTTACAAAGAGAATTTATTTTTCAAAATGGAAATTGATTTTTTTTTCTTTTTTTTTTTGAAAATGTTTTATAATAATTTTTTTTTTGGATTTTTGAAATTTCAAAGGAAAATTGATTTGAAAACTTCAAAGGAGAAGGAATATTTACAACTTTTTTAGTTTTGGATTTTGAAATTTTTTTTTTGTTGTTTTTTTTAAAAAAAAATATATGATGCAACTAAATGAATGCAAGGGTTAATTACAAATGATTTATCGTAAGTTAACCCAAAATTGTATATTCACAAATTGTCTTAGATAAACAAGATAGTTCTCAGCCAGGTAACGGGCAGGATTTATCGGTGCACCACGAATCACCGTAGCAATGCAGCCGAAGGTTTAAGTACCTTCAAAGGAACAACCACTATAAAATTTACGAATCACCGTAATATTTATAAATGGTTATTACTCTGCCGTAGCCTAGACACCAAGAAATTAAATTGTTCAAAGAAGACAAATTGTCAGTATACAATTAAGTGTTATTGATGTCTAACCGTTTATTATTAATCACAATATAAGATGAAATGCAAAGCAGAAATTAAACGTTTATTAACAATGCAACTATGAATGTAATTTGTTTTTGTTTTTGGTTTTTTCAATTTTTTTTTATATATATAAACGAAGATGCAAGCAACCAACTATGCAAAACGAATAAAAGCAAGAGACAAGAGTGTGGATTTTTTTTTTAGCAAGTAGTTTATTTGGCACGCAGAGCAGCAATTTTCAGCAAGCTAATCCCTTCTGCTTTGGCAACCTGAAAATTAAAAACTAAGATATATACAATTTTTTTTTGGTTTTTTTTAGAAAGGAAACTTAAAAGTACGGTTTTACTTAAAAAAAAAAGAAAAAAAAAATTTATCAAGAAGAAATCAAATCAAAATAAGACAAACAAGTGAACACAAAACAAATTGAAAATAAAACAATTGAAACTTGTTTTTTTTTTCTTTTTTTTTAAACCAATTAATTTACTAAACAAAACAAAATAAAAATGAAAACAACAAAACTCACTACCCAAGAGGCCAAAAAGAATTTATAATCAACCCCTCATTTTTTTAAAGCTAAAAGAAATGCAAAATTAAATTTTTTTTTTTTTTTTGATGGGCAGCCCAGAAAACAGATTCAGATTACACTGCCTCCCCTGTTCTCTCTTCAAAAGTAAAATCGAAGATCAAAATAGCCGAACTTCAGCCAACAGGGTTGGCGCAGTTGGTTGATGGTCCGGACTGCGTGATCGAAGGTCACGAGTTCGAGCCCCGAAACTGACAACCCTGTAACAAGCACCCGAAGTATGTGTTTGGCAGGCACATACTTCCCTAGAGTTTACAAGCGAAGCTTGGTTCTCTAGGTAATTCAAAAAAAAAATAGCCGAACTTCAAGAAAAAAATAAAAATAAAACACACAAACTAAATTACCCAAACCACAAAACACACAAATAGAAAATTTATCACTGATTTTCTCGTTCGATCCCAAAACAATGCAAAATCCCCAAAACACAAAATTTATTTCTGATAAGATTTGGGTTTTTGTTAGTTGGTCGAGGGTGTTGCGGAAGCTGTCGAATTGGACGAGGCTGTTTGAATTGAGATTTAGGGAGTTCAATCTGTGGTGGCGAAGTGGTTGGGTGGTTCGAGTTCGAGCGGTGATTGAGGGTTGATTGAGAACGTTGCGGATTTGCGATGCAGGCGAGTTGAATTGAAAGGAAGGTCGTGTGTGTTGGAGACTGTTATGGGTTCGCGGTGGTAGTGTTGTGAAGGAAATCGATGTTGTTGATGAGGATTTGGGTGTCGAAGCTTGTTCGCGTCTTTGGGAGATTGAAGGGGGAGTTTGAAGTCCCTGTGATTGCCGTGATTGTTTGCGGTTGGAGGAGGCGAGTGGGTTTCGTGATGAGGGAGGAAGACGGTTACTGTTGTATATGTGTGGAGAAGCAAGGAGATCGTGGTAGAATTTGAGAAGGGGATGTTGTAGGCAGTTTGGTGACAGGGGTTTGAAGGCAGGATCAATGTGATGCATGCAAAGTTTTTTTTTTGTTTTTTTTTGTTTTTTTTGATGGTAGAGATGGGAATGTGGAATGATGATGGACAGTGGTTTTGAGTGCGTGGTTGCTTTGCAGTGGTTTGGATTGAAAGAAAAGGTGTGGTGATATCTATGTTAAAGTGGGATTGTAAACAGTGGGTGGATGGTGATGATTTGGTAGTGAAGTTTGTATAGTGAGGAGTTTTTTGTGATGTATGAACTATGGTTAGGGGTATGTTGGAGTTGATGGTATGTCAGAGTTGATGAATGAACTGTGAAGTGAGGGTGGCTAAGGTTGGTTTGGTGGATTGAAGTTATTCTGGTAGGTGATGTTTTGGTGAGTTTTGTTTGAAGGTGGAAGCAGAACTTGTTGTGAAGATGCAAAAACTTGTTGAAATGTTGCAGTAGTTCAAGAGTGGAGATGGAAGTGTGTACTGTAGGTTGTAATGGTTGCTGTCAGGGGAAGTATAGTTGTACAGTAGAAGTAGCAGCAGTGGTTTCAGGTGGATGAAATGGATGGCAGTGAGATGTTCAACTGTTTAACAGTGATGATGGGAGATATCGCTGTCTAAACTGATTTGGATGGTCTGGGTTGTCATGGAGATGAAGTGGTAGAACGTTGATTGGGTTGAGGAGTATGTGCAGAGGCAAGAAGCAAGTAGAGTTTTTCACTGTATATTCACAGTGAACAGTGCACAGAAATGTGCAATGCAAAGCTTTTTTTCTTTTTCTTTTCTTAGAAACAGTGTAAATAAAAATGTAAATGAAAAATGCAAATGACTAAGAAACTTTTTTAGAATTTTTGTATGGTTTTTTTTTTGTTTGGTAGAAATGCAAATGCAAAGGGAAAACTAGATCAATATGTACAAAATAAGTTGAAAACAAAAATAAAACAACAAACACGCAATTTTTTTTATAGTTGCAAACACACACAAAATAAAATCACACAAAAATCAAACAAAAATAATTCGAAGAATAGAAAATCAAAATCAAAACAAGTCCCCGGCAATGGCGCCAAAAACTTGTTCGTTGATGGAAATACTATCGGTTTAGAAAACCGTCGAACGAATTTCGAAATGAAATTTATACCGCAAGCGCACGGTGTACGAATGTAGCACGTGGCGAATACGGGTCGATCCACAGTGAATTGATGATTTTAAAATTCTACTCAATCAAATTAACCAAAGTTGAAAGAGTGATTAACTAAAAAAAAGAGAAAAATGACAAAAGAAAATAGATAAAAATATGAGAGTGTTAAGACAATTTAGAGGCAACTTCCACTCTCTAGATCACATAAATCAACAAAATGAAGTTACGATCTCTCTTTTCTTGTCATTAGTGAATTAGTTGATGTGTTTATCATAAGTATGGTATATTTGTGCTATTAATTAGCTCAATATAAACCATCAAACTATAACACAACCACCAATATACATTTAACTCTCATGAAATATGACAACAAGTTGAAATAAAAAATCTATTTTAAGCATAGCCTATTAACTATTGTTTAGAAATATAGGCTATCAAATTTCAATTTCAACATTCACTTATTTGCCATAATCATATTTAGATGAAGAAGCAATTTGTGTTATGTTTGTTTAAGCATAGCCTATTTGTTATGAACAACATAGACTATCAAATTCAAAGCTAAAACAACAAGTTAACAACTTCATACATTCTCATTAAAGCACAAAAAGAGAGTATAAAACATCAAAATGTTGAAGCTACATGATTAGAGGCTTCATTACCCCTAAATTGAAGGGATTAGCCTCTCATATTTGTCATCATATGAACAAATGTAGCAAGCAACATTGAATAAAAAGAAGAGAGAAAAAAAAGAGCAAAATGAAAGGAAAAATTATTCTACTTGCATAATAGAGAAGAGATCTACACTACAACATGAAAGTAAATAAGCATGAAAAGAAAAAGAACATATATTGAAGTTGCATAAAAAAAAAGAATTACATAAGAGAAGACATGGCTAAGTAGCCATGGAAAGAAAGAGAGATTTGATTTTGATTTTCACGGTAAGTTTTGTATTTTTCAAGTAATAAATCTCCGTTATCTTTTTCCATTTCGTCAACAAAATCAAATTCATGATTATTAATTTGAAAATTTTCACTTTGAATTTGTTGATAACCAAAGTTTTCAATCGTATCGCTATTGAAACTATTCCCATTGCCAAATTCGTTTGAAAAGTTGTTCCCATTTTCATGTTGAGTTTGAAATTCATTTTGGAGTTCGAAATTAAATTGGCATGGGTTATAATCGTAATCGTTTGAATTTTGAATTGAATTCAAATTTTGAAATCCTTGACTCGAGTTATTACACAAATAAGAATTACATAAATCATTTATTTCTTGATTTTTTTGTGTAGCGATTTCAAGTAAAGATGAAATGCTATTTTCATGATTTGAAGGTTGGTCATCATTTTGAAAATTTTGTGGTTCAAAATTTGAATCGTTTAAACAATAGTTGTTGTTAAAATATCCATACGAATTTGGAGTGAACTCATATGGATTATATTGATTTTCACAACTAAATTCAAGTGAGTAGGAGAGAGGAAACTCGGACACTTTCAAGATTTTTTTTTTGTTGTTTTTTTTATAAGCAAAAGAAATATTTACAAAGAGAATTTATTTTTCAAAAGGGAAATTGATTTTTTTTTCTTTGTTTTTTTTTGAAAATGTTTTATAATAATTGTTTTTTTGGATTTTGGTTTTTAATTTTTTTTTGGATTTTTGAAATTTCAAAGGAAAATTGATTTGAAAACTTCAAAGGAGAAGGAATATTTACAACTTTTTTAGTTTTGGATTTTGAAATTTTTTTTTTTTTTTTTTAAAAAATATGCATGAATTAATGCAACTAAATGAATGCAAGGGTTAATTACAAATGATTTATCCTAAGATAACCCAAAATTGTATATTCACAAATTGTCTTAGATAAACAAGATAGTTCTCAGCCAGGTAACGGACAGGATTTATCGGCGCACCACGAATCACCGTAGCAATGCAGCCGAAGGTTTAAGTACCTTCAGAGGAACAACCACTATAAAATTTACGAATCACCGTAATATTTATAAATGGTTATTACTCTGTCGTAGCCTAGACACCAAGAAATTAAATTGTACAAAGAAGACAAATTGTCAGTATACAATTAGGTCTTAATAACTTGTTTGTATGACTATGACTTAGGTCTTAAAAACATTGCTAAGTGTATTTAACAAGAAAATTTATTGGAAATAGAAACAATAGTAAAAAAATTTATTAACATGTTAAAAACAATTGATACAATTCTTTGATTTGAATACATAACTTGAATTGACTGGGAAGTTATGATTTTTAAAACAAATATCATAAATTTTAGTGTCGAAATGGAAGTGTATTTGGGGATTGTCTGAATAATAGGTTTTGATCATTCTCTGATGGTCGGTTCATTTTCGAGCCTTAAAAGTCAGCATGAAGGTGCAGGAGTAATCATAGGTCATCGAAAAAATGCAAACAAAATTTTAAAATCATTAGGGGTGGAGATTTGGATCAATTTAGGGTTTAAACTATGCGTTCGGTAAGTGGTGGTCGCGCGGCAATTTCATCGCCGATGCCGTGATTCCAGCGATCCCACCTGGGGCGACGCAAACGTGAGTCTCTGAAGAACAATTGGGTGAGCCGGCGGCGGTCCTGAAGGTCGGAGGCGACGAGGAGGATAGGTTTTACATCGCGTGGTGTATCCTATTGGTCGATTTTTTTACTCGATTTCGTTTGGATCTGGGTGCGTTCGATCTGGGTGCAAAGATGTTTTCGTGTGTGGTCGGCGGGTTGGTGAGCGTTGCCGCGATGATCAATGGAGGGCGGCGACGTTGGTGAAAATGCACAGCATGCACGTTGTGTTTGGGTTTCGAAGTATCGGGTTTGGCTTGTTTTTTCTTACAGTTCGACTCGAAGTAGATGAATACTTCGCTTCGGGTAAAATTCGCAAGCTTGTTGCCTGTTGATTTTATTTAGTTAAAATTTTAACTTACTGAGAGAAAAAAAAGGGAAAGGGAGAAGGAGGATACGCGAGAGGGAGAGAAGGATGACTCGTGGATGATGGAAGGAAACTCGAAGCATTTCTCGAGTGAACCAGGTAAATCTTGGGTTTGTTGTAAATGGGTTTAAGCCTTACAGTTTTAAAGATAAAAATGTTAACAAGTTTTAGTGTTATTCAGATCATAAATGTTTGATTACTTTGAGTTAAGAATTTGTTTCAAATTTAAATTAATCAAGTGAATACTTTAGAATGTTTTTTTAAATCTTAATTAATTAAGAAGACAATTTAAGTTAAGTATTCAATTAGTTAACTTTAAAGTTTTGTAGTTGGCAATAATTTAATTTCAAAGTTTAAAGAAGATTTTTAACATGATAATTAAGAAAATAATTAAAGAAATGTTATTCATTAATGAAGATAATTAACTAGGGGTTATTAAGTAATTAAATTAATGTGATTGATTTTTAATTAGATTAATTTATTTAGATAATCAATTATACATTTTTGAATGTAATTACTTAATGGAAGTAATTAAGGAATTAATTACTTATTGAATTAATTTTGGTAATGTGATTAATTTAAGTTAATTAATTAATTTAATTTAATTAACTTGTGAAAAATCATTTGATAATTAGATAAGTATAATTACTTAGTGTAATTAATGGAGATAATTACTTAGGGAAGTAATAAATGATAATTACTGGGAGGTAATTAGGGAATATGATTTATAAATAAAGTAACGTGGATAATTACTTTTGTTATTAATCAAGGATGATTAATAATTGTGTTTAATTAAATTAATTTAAATAAAGTAATTTAATTTTAATATAATTATAGATCATTAATTAATATAATTAATGATGTAATTTATAATGGACTAATTAAGGAATAATTAATAATGAGGTGACTAATTGATGTAATTAAATAAGGTGATTGATTAATTAATTTATATCAAATGAATTGTAATTAATTAATCAGAATTGGATAATTAATTCATAAGTAATTAATTTAATTGGAAATTAATTGAATCAATTAGGATTAAACAATTAATTAATCCTACCTATAAATGATTATTGAATGCTTGACCTTGCTTATGAATGTTGCCTTGTATGAATTGCCTTGAATTGATTGATCTGTGATATTCTATTCCGTGAATTGAGTTGTGTATAATTTATTTATTTATCCATCTGTGATACAATTATCTGCGAATCTGTAAATGAAGATAAGCGTTATAGATTATACCGCTTATTGATATTTCTGTGTTTTGAGCTGTGATGATTGAATAATGTTGCACTATTGTGTTAAACCCATGGACTACACCATACACACACAAATATGGATTTCACGAGGAAATCGGTTAAGTTGCAGATATCTGAATTTAATAATTTGAAATGGTTTTAATGTTTGAATTTTGAATTCATATAACTTTAAAAATGGAATTGGGTTTTCTAAACCGGAAACAAGTAGTTTGAAATAATATTTATGATGAAAAGATTTCAAATTTGAAATCGAAGGGTTTTGAAAGCTGAAATTGAATCTTTGTCAAAGGTAGTTGAGCCCTATTTTAAAATTGAAGAGGATTTTAAATGATGTACCTTTTATATAAAAGATTTGACACCCGGAATTGTTTTAAAAGTTATGAATGAATCTTTGTTTATAAGATTGGTGAACCCTGTTTTAAATTGAAAGGGGTCTTAAAAATAAATATTTTGTTTAAAAGATTAAAATGTGGAAATTGGTTAAACCATTGAAAGGTTTCTGGAAGTGAATCTTTTTAGTTAAAAAGATTTATAAATGGTAATTTGTTTTAACCATTTGAAAAGAAAATTTTTGGGTTTTAAAATTGTGACTTAATTGACAACCCATATCCATATGTTTTAAATATTGCGCTCATTATTCGGTTTAGCCGGGAGAGGACCTTGTGTCATATAACTCATTCTGAATAGTGATACGATGTTATGGATAGCATTTGAAGACCGGTGGTGAAGACTGGGTATTTGCGAGAACGATAGGATGACCTATCGATTGTCTCTGCATCGAGTAGCTACGGTATAGAGATTCCCTAAGTGATGCGGAGTCCGATCGGGATTGTGGATTCCCGGATCGCAAGGACTTCTTCGGAAGTGCCTTCGGTTCTGTTCGAACCCAGAACAGACTTGTATGGATGTGTGTCTGACATTACACTTTGAGATGTAAAACCGGTTTCTATCAAATACATTTCTGTTTGGTGGCGGAGATTTATTCTCTTAGCTTAACACCCTTCTCTGAGACGTACGAGCTCAGAGGTTATGTAATCGATGTTTACTAGTGATACATTACCAATTTGGTAATGTGGCATACGAAGTGATGCTGATCATTTGTTGATCAAAGCAAGGCTTTGTGAAAAAACGTAGCTTTGTGGACGAGACTTCGTCGAACTTCACAACCCGGAATGGTCGAAACAGGAAGAATGCGACAAGGTTATTTGGGGGTAGCGCCCCATGAAGGAATGTTCATTTCCTTCTGGATAAAGGTGATATCATGGTATGAAGCCCAGATATTTAACCTATGTGGTCACTTCAAATACATTACTTTGTGGTTGTTGGTATCGAGTGCTCGGATAGTCGGTTACGACCAGGGGATGGCATACTCCTGTCAGTAGTTACCTAGTTACAGAGGTAACCCGGCCTTGTGTTGGCAGAGATCCTATCAGGTTCTCGGGGCGTCCCTCCAGAGGCGTACCCATGTGGCCCAGAAAGTTCCTTAGCCTGACCATTTGTTGGAAATCCAATTACCAATACGCGCCTTGTACGGTTTTAGTCGTTGAACCCGCCATCTAACATGGTAGCTATAGTAGGCATAATATAATGGTACTTATGCTGGCTAAGATTAATATTATACTTTCGAAATGTTTTCCACTATGCACTAACAATAATATCAAATGGCTTTCGCGTCTCAAGCATATTTGACTATCATAAGGAGAAATCTTCCCCAAGTCTGCGTTTGCATTGTGTGTGTGGCGGGAGGCCTTATGGTAGTTTCATTTTCCAAAAAGCATTGCCGATTTCAAATTTTACTTCTTTTGTTTGTTTTTAAAGATAAAACTATTTTTGTTGCTCATACCAGTCCCATGACTAACCCAGAGTTTATTGTTCCTTTCCTAAACTCTGGGTGCCCACTATTTTCCACACGGGTAGTCTAGAGTTGGGTTTTTCAGATAGTAGATATAGATATCGATTTGGTTGCTTTCAACTTTCTCTTTGGAATTCTCTGGAGATCTTGGATATTGGAGTCTTCGGATTCATGGACTGGACTTGCTCAGCTTGGTGAAACGTGATGGTGGTTCGAGCTATCTATGGAGTTTTCTGATATTGGTGTTCTTCTGGAGTTTCAAGTTCTGTTTGTTTCCGCTGCCAGTCTTTTGAGTTTTTCGCTATAGCATTGTTATCTTGTATCTTTGATATTGAATCATATTGTATCATTGTTGTATCGAATGTTGTATATCAATGATATTCATATCTTTTTCTTCTGCTGTGTTGTTTTACTTAATATGTTATAAGCTCCGGCGAACCAGATTCGACGTTTGGATCAACGGCATTTGAATACAAGGGTCGTATTCGGTGCCGATTTTCGAAAGTCGAGTAACGGTCGTCACATTTGGTATTATAGATGAAGGTTGAAACTTTAGCTCAGGAGTATAACATATTAAGATAGGGCGAAGTATACCCTAGAATGAGTATATCCCTAAGATATCCGTTCGAATGCCTCAGAAAATTCTCTTACTATCCATTGATAGTGAGTATGAGTGTAAGAAGAGGACGAGATAGGGGACAGGGAAGTACCACTACAAATGGTCGATAACCTGTAATAGCGGAAACAACTTTCTCTATCAATCTCCTTTGATTCGTCTTTTTAATTCTTTGATAAATTCATTGCAGCTCCAGGAAGAATCTTTGATATATTTGCATGGGACATAAGCTCTAGATGGGTCAGAATTGTTTGTTTGGATGAATTGTTTGCTTTGGTTGATAGATATATTTTGGTTGTTTAAACTAAATTTTTTTTGGATTGCATCCATATATATGTTTATTCTGTTGGGTCCAGATATATTCTACAAGTGGTTAGTTATCCTTTGAACTAATCAATACCCTGTTTATTCGTATATCTGGTGACCCGAGTATCTTGATTCGTTCTTATATCCACTATTGATATTCTGATTTGGTAAGCCAAATGCAGAATAAATATTCAGTTTGATCTGGAGATTCATCTCTCGATCTTTCTATATTCTTTGTTGTCTCCCTACTTTCAAATATTGAGGACGAAATTTCCTAAGGGGGGAATCTGTAACATTCCCGAATTTTGAACAAGTTTAATTTGACAATTTATTTAATTTGGAAAATAAAATTGTGAATTTAATTATGAAATAATTTTAAAATTCTAGAATAAATAAATTTTTGGATTATCAATAGACTTTAATTTGAAATTTAAGAATAAGTATTGTTCGGACGAAGGAAATTCTATCGGTTTAGAAAACCGTCGAACGAATTTTGAAATAAAAATAACCGCAAGCGCACGGTGTACGAATGTAGCACGTGGCGAATACGGGTCGATCCACAGGGAATTGTTGATTTTAAAATTCTATTCGGTCAAATTAAACCAAAGTCGAGAGTGATTAGCTAAAAAAATGATAAAAACAAGCAAACGAAAATTGATAAAAATATGAGAGTGTTAAGACAATTTAGAGGCAATTTCCACTCTCTAGATCACATAAATCAACAATTTGAAGTTATGATCTCTCTTTTCTAGTCATTAGTGAATTAGTCGATGTGCTTATCATAAGTATGGTATATTTGTGCTATTAATTAGCTCAATATAAACCATCAAACTATAACACAACCACTAATACACTTTTAAATTTCATAAAATATGACAACAAAGTTGAAAGCAAAATCTATTTTAAGCATAGCCTATTAACTATTGTTTAGAAATATAGGCTATCAAATTTCAATTTCAACATTCACTTCTTTGCCATAATCATATTTAGATGAAGAGGCAATTTGTGTTATGTTTGTTTAAGCATAGCCTATTTGTTATGAACAACATGGACTATCAAAGTCAAAACTAAACAACATCATTAAACCACTTCAACCATTCTCATTAAGCACAAAAAGAGAGTATAAACATCAAATTAAGTTGAAGCTACATGATTAGAGAGCTTCATTACCCCTAAATTGAAGGGGTTTAGCCTCTCATATTTGCTATCATATGAATAAATGTAGCTTGCAACATAAGAGAAAAAGAAAAGGAAAAGAGAGCAAAGTGAAATGGAAAACTATTCAAATTGCATAAAGGAAAATCTACACTACAACATGAAAGTAAATGAACATGAAAAGGAAAGAGCATGTATTAAATTGCATAAAATAAAAAAGATTACATATAGTAAAAAAAAAGGCTAAGTAGCCATGAAAAGGGAAAGAGGTGCTTTCATTTTATTTTCTAAACTAAAACTAACTAACCAAGAGGAAGATGGCTACATGAAACATAAGGGGTATTTATACAAGTGTTAAAACCCTAATTCATTTTTTTGGGGAATGCCCAAAATGCCCTTTAGGAAGTGTGGAGGCCAAGTAATCATTAACATGTCTTAATACTCCATTAAATGTACATGAAACCATTCACTCCATAAACATGTGCATTAGCCTTTAATTTGTACATCAATGTAGGTGGGTAGGTGGGGTCCTCCATTATCTTCACTTTGAATTATTTCCATCTTCATTCCTTTGTATTGATTTTGTGCATGCATATCTTCATGAAACAACTTGTAAAAGTCACCAAATTTCCTACAAAAAACATAGAAAATTCTAGGTAAATTTTCACAATTTAATAAATGCACAAATATGACCATTTCACCCTTGTATGAAGATGAATGTGTGACAATTTTGAATAATTTGAATTTTTGGTTTAAACAAGTTAAAATACCCGATATGATCATTTATTTAATTCAAATAGATTAAACATGGTGGTAAAAATATGCACATTTACGTGCACATCAAATATTTACAAGCAGATTTAAAATGCTTAAAGTTAAATATCTTTGAATTGTTTTAATAATTGGATTGTAAGTAATTAAAAATTGTTACTTAATTTCAAAAGAATTAATATTTGAAATTAATCAAAGGTAAATCTATTAGAGTGATAAATTAGAAGTTTATTTATCAATGTATAATTTTATTTTAAATAAAATTTTCTTTTGAAAGATTATGCAAGTATAATTTATATGTATGTATATATACAATATCTAAGTTTAACAAAAAGGTTTTAAAGTTCTTTCTTTTAAAATTTCTATGAACTAAATTGTAAATTAATTGAACTAAAGGACCAAAACAAAATTTATAAAATAAATTCAAGACAAGGTTAAAAACATAAATATACAAAATTTTACAAATGCAAACTATATGACATAAAAAAATTAACAAGTGTTAAAAATAAATAGAAAAGTGTAAACCTATTAAACAAGTGGCCAACTCTATTCTCTAATTTTATTAATAATGTAAATCAAAAATGTATGAAAAAAAAAACAAAAGTCTTCAGTATCTGAAGTAAACAGATTTGATTAAAAACAAATATCAAAACCAAAGCTTAAACCTGAGAAATGAAGGAAGCAAAAAGAATCAAAATCTGATTCAATATCCAGAAACACTTCATAGATCTGGAATTCAAGAAGGTTCAAAGGCAAACAAAATATGAAAACAGCAATCTAGGAATCAAACAGCAAAGATCAAAACAAGATCCATAAAAGAAAATGAATTCATCAACCTGAAGCTAGCCAGAGTCTTCAAATCCTGAGATGATCAAGTTAAAACAAGATCAGAGAAGTAAAACAAATAAAGATGCAGATTCAAAACTAAAAACAGAATTTAAATTCAACAACAAATGCAAGTTCCAGTTTTCAAAACTACAAAGTCCAGGCTCAATATTTTGTTCTCTGTTCAACTTCATAGTAAGGTGAGCAAATCCTAATTCTTAAACCAGTTCTTCGATCTCTTTTTGTTCTGTGATGGTAGTGATTAAAAATGTTATTTGATTTTTGCACCCCTTAGCAAGTGTATATGTATTTATGTGGGTAATTAGATGTGTGTATGTCTGGAAATAGGGATCTTTACTTCTATTTTTGACTTAGGATTCAAACTTCATCTCTAATCTAAACAGAAATCAAAATCCTTCATTTCCACTCAATGTTAAGCTTTGAAATTTAAACAAAAACTTGTTTGTATGACTATGACTTAGGTCTTAAAAACATTGCTAAGTGTATTTAGCAAGAAAATTTATTGGAAATAGAAACAACGGGAAAAAAAAATTATTAACATGTTAAAAAAAATTGATACAATTCTTTGATTTGAACACATAACCTGAATTGACTTGGGAAGTTATGATTTTTAAACAAATATCATAAATTTTAGTGTCGAAATGGAAGAGTATTTGGGGATTGTCTGAATAATGGGTTTTGATCATTCTTTGACGGTCGGTTCATTTTCGAGCCTTGAAATTCGGCATGAAGGTGATGGAGTAATCATAGGTCATCGAAAAAATGCAAGAAAATTTTTAAAATCATTAGGGGTGAAGATTTAGATCAAATTAGGGTTCAAACTATGCGTTCGGTAAGTGGTGGTCGCACGGCAATTTCATCGCCGATGTTCTGATCCCGGCGATTGCACCTGGGGCGACGCAAACGTGAGTCTCTGAAGAACAATTGGGTGAATGGAGACGGTCCTGAAGGTCGGAGATGTCAAGGAGGATAGGCTTTACTTCGCGTGGTGTTTCCTGTTGGTCGAGTTTTTTACTCGATTTCGTTTGGATGTGGTTGCGTTCGATCTGGGTGCAGAGATGTTTTCGTGTGTGGTTGGGGGGTTGGTGAGCGTTGCCGCGATGATCAACGGAGGGCGGCGACGTTGGTGAACGTGCACAGCGTGCACGTTGTGTTTGGGTTTCGAAGGCTCGGGTTTGGCTCGTTTTTTTTGCAGTTCGACTCGAAGTAGATGAATACGTCGCTTTGGGTAAAATACACGAGCTTGTTGCCTGTTGATTTTATTTAGTTAAAATTATAACTTACTGAGGAAAAAAAGAGAAAGGGAGAAGGAGGATACGCGAGAGGGAGAGAAGGATGACTCGTGGATGATGGAAGGAAACTCGAAGCATGTTTGTGTCAAAATTGGGCACAACACTCTTCGGGAGTCGTTGAAGAGATAATAACGAAGAATATAAATTCAAAACAGATATTATCTAACAAAAACTCCAATCAACAGTAAAATAAATGCGTAGACAAGCAATTTGTAGTGGTTCGGCGTGTTGCCTACGTCCATTGTGAAGCGTTTTGATGTTTTATTGATTCTCTATCAATGATTACAAGTTGTTGCAGCAATCAACAACAAGTTACAACTGGAAATTCGAAATCAACAGTAAAATTATGATGTAGGGTGATGGAGATCTCGATCCGGCAGAGTCTGGGCGCTTGAGTGTCGAAAGATCCCTTTTCTGTTGGCCCTGGGGCTCTATTTATAGGCGCAGGCTGCTGATATTTCGCTGAAAACTCGAGAGACCACTTCTGGCACGTGAGGGGGCCCACACGCACGGTCTTAGGAAGTTTGGGCCCACTTTGGCATCGGTTCGAACTCCATTCGAACCGATCAATAATTTGTCCAATCGAGGTGAAATTTGGTGTGGAGACTCTTCGACATGTACTCGAGCTTCTGTGAAAATTTCATGGCATTTGGATCAGTGGATTGGGAGATATGATGGATTAGAAATAGGGTTCACGGTGTGGCTGTTTGGTTCGAAACCATGTATTCGAACCGATGGTTTCGAAACCATGGTGGCACGTGGCTTCATGTTGACGTGGAGCGCAAACTTCGAATCGATCCGGTCTTCACTCCGTGTTGACCGCTTCGACTCCATATATCTCGGCGCATTCGAACCGATGAAAGACACGTCATCATGGTTGGTTGGCCCAGTGGGTTTGAATGAAGCTTCAGAGGCGGGTTCGAACAGGGCCTCACAGATGGGTTCGAACAGGGCCTCTGTGATGGGTTCGAACAAGGCTTCGTTGATGGGTTCGAATGGGGCTTCACAGGTGGGTTCGAACAACTGATGCTCGATGGATTCGAAGGTGATGGAGTCGAACCCGAGGCACGTTGATGGTTTCGAAGTAGATGGGTTCGAAGGTGATGGAGTCGAACCCGAGGCGCGTTGATGGATTCGAAGTAGATGGGTTCGAAGGTGATCGGTTCGAACCATTAATCAGCCATCGGTTCGAAACTCTGGTTTTCCCCTCCAAATTGAGTCGATCTTAACTCGAGCATATGAACTCGGATTGACTTGAAATTTGAGATGTCGACTTCTACGGTCTTTCTTGTCGTGTCCTATCAATTATAGATCAATCTTGAATCGGAAAAAATTCAGCGATATCCACAGCGAAGCGAAATATAATCAACCTCTGAGTCGAGCTATCCTCCGTTTTTCGATCGATCTTTTGGTATCGCGGCTTTACCAAAAAGAGGGATAACATTTTTTCCCCCAAAGTACATCTTGTGGAAACATGACGTGCTTTGAATAGCTACAACTTCTCTCCGAACAATCATTGCTTTCTTTTTGTTGGGACTCGTACTCTGTATTGCTGCAACCTTGCGTTGATATGATTGATTGCTGCATAATAACGCTTAGCCGTTGGCTGTTGCATTTGTAACAAGATGGATACTTGATCCCTGTAAACGTTCAAAAACGAATGTTAGTTCGACATATATGCACATATGTGCGTTTGATCTTTGTTCACGTCGTGCGTCTACAAGTCATCGTTAATTTCGTTTGCCATTGAATTTCGTATCGATTCTCTCCTGAACCGATTTTGAAATTCGAATTGGGACAACGCTTGATGGTTGTTTTGAAAAGTTCCTTCGTATCGATCCTCTCCTGAACCGATATTGAAAGTCGAAGGAATTGAATTCGTATTGCGCAAGTGTAAGATTTCGAACCAATGAGCTGAAGTACGGATGGGTTCGAAATCCACATTCGTATGGATGGAGTATACTTTTGTTGTGATGGGTTCGAAACTGACATTCGAACCGATGTGAATGGATGGGTTCGAACTAGCAGTTCGTTTTGGTTGGTTGTGGATGGAGTCGCGAACAGAGGCTTCGAAATGGTGTGCCCACTGCGCGTTTCGAATCGACGCAACTTGCTGTCCTGCTGCATACTTCGTATCGATGAAGTACGAGGTTAACTGCGAATCCACAAGGCATTAGTTGAATGGTTTCGAATGGAGACTTCGAAACGATCCGTGCATTGACTAGTTGTGACAAGTCGCGTTTACCGGAAGGGGAATCGTCTCGGTTACCTTCGAGGCTTCATATAAATAGCAGAGGGGTTTCACATTTTTCACTTTTTACTTTTTACTCTCGCCTCATGTTTTCTGTGCATTGCATCGTTTCGAAGCCTCTCAGAGAAGAAAACACTGTGTTGCGTCATCAAATCAACCAAGATCCAAGTCTTCAATCTCTCGAATCCATCATTCAAACTAGGTAACTAGCCTCGAATCCAAACGGCAAAGTTACTTCAAACCTATCTCGTCTTGATCGATTGCTTAGTCTCGAAATTGGCAAAACCAGATCTGGTTTGGGAGGGCTTCGAACCGATGCGTGGGTTCGAGTTCGAATCGATGATGGCGGCATCATTTTTCTTGGATTTCGTATCGATCTCTGGGATGACCTTATGGGGTTGACGCGGTTCGCACCGATTGATGGATTCGATGGGTTCATTCGAATCGATGGATTCGAACCCATCGGCTATCGGTTCGAACTTGACATTCGAATCTCAACTTTGCATCGATACGCAGGTATCGATTTGAACGTGGCCGATGTTAAGTTGGGTGTTTCCTTATCGGTTCGAACCAGGTAACCAAGGATCGGTTCGAAGTTGTCCTTCATCAATCGATTCGAACTTGATACCTGATCATCGATTCGAAGCGTGCCTTTCTGCCTCGATCCGAAGTGCGCCCTTTTGTATCGGTTCGAAGCGAAGTCAAGATGGATTCGAATGGATTTTTTGTGATCGGTTCGAACCCTCTATGATGGATACCAAAGTTTGACATTTTCTGAGCATAACTCCGATGAGCTTCATTCCTGCATATTTGGACATATTAAACTGCATACTTGACCACCTTTCGAAGCTCGTCGATGGAACCATAACAACTTCTATCCAAATCAAATTTCCATCATGCAAACGGTTCAACGATGACGGTCAGTGATGACGGTCATTATAACTGGACTGCGTAGCTTTGTCGTTTGCATATTTCTTTTAACTCTGCGATATTTATTCAAGTAAAGCATGGCACTGCACAACATACATTCATACACTTTACACTGGGAACGCACGGGTTCTTTGTCGTCTAACGATGGTTTCTCATGAGTTAGCTAGTTATGGAACCGTCAAGTTCGCAACAGCAGGAGGCTCAAAGTACCGCTGCCCCGAGACTAGAGGTCCCAGATATCGAACCTGAGATCATTGGTCCGGCCCCGAACGAACTTCCCAATGCGTCTTTCATTGCCAATCCGTCGGATTCCGTTCAATCGAATATTTCTGAAGACATGTTAGGGAGAATATGCTTGAGGCACGGTCTGTCACTGGATGACGTGTTATTTCCAGGGCCGAATGATAGACCACACAACCCGCCAGAGCGATATACAGCATTTAATCGCCACGCGTGCGCGGCTGGGACGCTTCCTCCGTTCAACGAGCACATAAGGGAGGTGTTGCCTTTTTTGAGGATCGCTCCATCTCAGCTACACCCGAACGGGTACGCCTCCGTGAATAGTTTGTTCATCGTCTTCATGGAGTACCTTCATAGACCGCCGATCCCGACCGAGATCAGATATCTATTTAACTTCAAGACTCGAGGCGATTATCCTTCCTTCACATTTCTGGAAGCGGTGAGGAACTGCCAAGTGGTTACTGCGTCCTGGACCAGATTGAGCTACTATAGGACGGAATGGTTCTATGTCAGGTGTCCTCCGGGGTTCGCCCGGCGATGGTTATTCAGACGTGAGTGTAGCTGAGTTATTAAGTTATTTCTAAGACAATTGCGGTCGAAGCGAAACTTATGTTCTTTCTCTTTTCACACTGACGATTCAGCGACCTGAAAGCGAGCGCTTTAAAGAGATGGTGCGAGTACTCCGGGGAGTCCCGAGCGAGGACAGGGACATCGAGTCGCTTTTGACCGATGGGAACCTCCGGACCTATGGGCTGATTGAACGGGGGCAGAGCATACTATTTGACGGGGCACTAAGGATTGTTTCGAAGAAGCGAGTCAAACACAAGAAGCCCAAAGTTATCATAGCCGAGGAGGCTGATTCTGAAAGAACTCTTGCTGATGACGAGCCGTTGTTGGAGCCTACAGACGTGGTTCATGATATTGAAGAGTAAAGAAAAGGCAAGGCAGCCGTCATCTCGTCAACTAAGAAGGGGAGATGGAAGTCGGTCGTCACGGCCCGATCCTCCCCCGGAGTTAGAATTTCCGAGATGTCTCCTCCGCGAACTGAAAGTCTTTACGAAGGGCTTACCGACCTTCCAATCCCGGATGATGTGTCTTTTCAACATGACGTCGGGTTGGAGGAGTTCCATCGTACTCTAGAATTGAGCGAGCCTGTTATTACTAGCTCAGTCGACACTTCTGGTTGGTCGGGGGGAATACATATTCATACACACTTCACGACACTACATAGCCCCGAGTCTTAGGTCATCGGTTTCGAGAAACCACTAACTTTATTCTCATTTCACTTTGCAGATATTATGACTGGGCGCGGTTCGATGCTAGGGAGCCTACGACATGCTCGCAAATCTTCCTCATATTACGAGTCACAACGGAGAGAAAAAGATAGGGATTACGATCGCAGGTACCCCGGGTATTCTGGCCAAGAACGGAGAGATAGGGATTATAGACATCGGTCTCGATCGCGCACTCCTCCTCCAAGAGCTCCTATACAGCCTCCTATCCATGTTTCTCGTCCTTTTGATTTCTCGCACTGCCAGTCGACCTCTCAATCTTCTAAGTATGAATCTCGCCACACCAGATCTGAGGCAATGCCTCCAGTAGTTGCGGAACAACCTCCTACTGAAATTTCGGGAGAAGGAGCAATCAAGCTTGCTCAACTGAAGAAGGACTTTCCAAATATTTGCTTTGATAACTACATCTTTCCTCTTCACTTGAAAAGAATTCCGCCGGAGGCCGAGCAGACGGCGCACGATTATGTGCGTGACTTTTATTCCCAATACAGGGCGTGGTACAAGGCGGCCAAGAAAGCGTCATCATTGGCCTTTGAGCTTGGGGCTACCATCGAGAAAATACAGGTTGAGTTAGCCCAAAAAATCCGTATTGTTGATGCGCTAAATACTGAAGCTGAATCTTCTCGGAAGTCTGAAATGGAGGCCATCAAAAGAGCCGATGAAGCCCAGGCAACCATGGATAGGATTAAACGTGAGCACTATGCCACGGTAGAAGACATGGGCCATCGAAATACCCTGGTTACTGCTGAGAGGGACGCAGCCCTGAAGGAGTTGAACGAGCTTAAGTCCAAATTCGCCGAAATCGCTAAGGATAGGGACGATGCGAATAATGCAGCCCAGGAGGCGTGTGAACAAGCCGTGATTCTTCGGACTGAACGGGATGTAGCAGTGGCTAAGGTCCAGGCGGCTGAGATGGAGGTTGAGGAGAAGGTTCATCAAGCGAAGGCCAGGATAGAGGCCGATATCGAAGATTTGCTTATCACTTACAATGCCAACGTGTTGAGACACCGAAATTTGGCCTGGCTTCAAGACTACCCGATACACCTCCGTAGCGCTTGGGGTCGATTGGTCGAGGAAGAAGAGGAAGCACGTTCGGGTGAATCGGTCGATCGATTCGAACTTGAAAACCGGCTGTTGATAGACGACGAGAAGAAGGTCCTTCACGACGCTATTATCTCTCATGAGGAGGAGATGATCGGTGGCCGATCTCTGGAGGTTGGAGAGGGATCAGGCGTTGAGCACCTTCTGCGGTCACCGAAGTCACCGCACCACCTTCGTTAGTGCCTGTATCTGTGGTCGGCTCGCAATCTGTTCCTGCTTACGACCCGGAACAGCCGCGGTTATCTCCTATTCATGAGCATACTTCTGAGGCCACTCAGTCATCTGCAAGCCAAACTGGGGAAGGTATTTCGGACTTATCTCAAGTGTTTTCTAAATAGAGAGTTTGCTCTGAAGCAGTTACTGATAACCTCTTCTTATCTTTGTTTAGTGGCTGGAGTTGCTCCGATTGCCGCGACCCAAGAGTCAAGCAAAGAGAATAAGGCCATCACCACCGAGACTACTACTGTAACTGCGGTATCAACCAAGGCGGTGCAGGGGAGTGGATTATCTCTTGAGGAACAAATGGTGAGCGAGCTGCTCGGTGAGCAGGGTGGCTTCTCCACAGACCTGCCGTTCATCATTAGTGACCTTCCGCCAACCTCTAGCTCTTCGATGCAGGCTGCGGATGCCCCCAGCCAAGCCCAGATGATTCGCGATGAAGAGATTCTGGCCGAGATTCAGGCAGAATTAGAAGCTGCGGGGCAAAGTGGTAGTGTTGGCGGTGGCATGGCGGCGCAGAGCCCAGCACCTGCGAGGATAGTATCGTCGGGTGGCACTATCCCATCTTCCGTCGTGGGTCCGGTCCCTCCTATTCCTCAGGCGGGGAGCCTTCATTTAGATTCAAGTTCTAAGGAGGACGTAGATATTATGCCCCCGGCCGAAGAGCAACCACCGGAGAGGAGGTCGTCCAAACGAAGGATTTCCGTTCCTAGCGATTCTGACGACGAACCGCTGATAAGTAAGCCAAGGAAGAAGGAATATATCGGCTTCCCAAGCAGATTTTATTGGTAGATAGGAATTTGTTTTCGTGTTTTGTTAGTAGGCCGTGTATAGATGCAGGTTCGGCCCCTGCTAGTAGGGATTCTTTTTTGGGAAAGCTTATTTGCATGTAAGTCGTTATCTTCAGTTAGTTGAAATAAAATTTAGTTTCTTTGCTTCAACTCTCATTTCCTTTGTGCTTAAGTGTTTGTAGTGTCTTGTTTTTAGTCCAGCGCACTTGTGGTGTTTCTACTGTCAAGTAGAATTTGTTTTTATTTGCCAAGTCTGAGGATCTTGATCGCAAGTTGTGATCGATGAACAATCGAACTTCGGGCACCGTATCACTTTCGCTAGCGATTAACACTTAGCTTTTTTGCCCCCTAGTCTCGGGGAATAACACTTATGTTTTGGTGGTCGATTGCGTTTATTGCAAACTTTAAGCACATGTCCACATTCTGGGGACTTAAGATAATTTGAGATCGATAATCCGGTTCGCACTCCGGGAACTCGAGAGTTATCTATGTTTGTAACACGGTTTGCGCTCCGGGAACTTGGAAGTGATGTTCACATTCTGACTCACACTCTGCGAATCTCGAAGTTAGTATTAACATTTCAGTCCGCACTACGGGAACTTCAATGTGGCATTTGTGCTCCGACTCACACTCCGGGAACTCGGAGAAAACATGTATGTTTGGGTTCGCACTCAGGGAACCTGGAATAGATGTTTATACTCCAATTCACACTCTGGGAAGTTGGAGTCAGCCAATAGATGGTCAGTCGCACCTGTTTGGGCTTTTTAGGAATTCGTTCACACTCTGGAAACGATGGATTTGATGTTTACACTCCAATTCGCATTCTGGGAATTTGGAGTCCATTCACACTCTGGAAACGATTTATTTAATGTTTATACTCCAATTCACACTCTGGGAATTTGGAGTCCGTTCGCACTCTGGGAACGATTTATTTAATGTTTATACTCCAATTCACACTCTGAGAATTTGGAGTCCGTTCGCACTCTGGGAACGATTTATTTAATGTTTATACTCCAATTCACACTCTGGGAATTTGGAGTCCGTTCGCACTCTGGGAACGATTCATTTAATGTTTATACTCCAATTCGCACTCTGGGAATTTGGAGTCCGTTCGCACTCTGGGAACGATTTATTTAATGTTTATACTCCAATTCGCACTCTGGGAATTTGGAGTCCGTTCACACTCTGGGAACGATTCATTTAATGTTTATACTCCAATTCGCACTCTGGGAATTTGGAGTTAGTGTGAGGATTGTCGTGTATCAATCCCTTTAAATGTTAACGTGGTGACATGCCCCCGAGCTTGGGTTTCGCGTAGCGAGTGACCGGTCGTATCACAGTCACTCCCTACTTGAATTAAATCCCACCGCATGATGGAACTTAGCTTTTCGTGCATTGTGATGTTTTGCGGCGTATTCGATAAATCACAACTCTGGCTTGAAGAGATAGCATTTTATTGCTGAAATGAGAAAACATGGCAAAGTCAGCTGCCTTATTACAAATTCAAATCCCAAAATTCGAAAATAAAATGCAAAGGAAATAACGAGCTAGAACAAATAAAGCCTGTCATGTATAGTAGCGACGGAGACTCTCACTATTCCAGGCTCTCGGCAGAGTTAGACCGTCAACGGTCGATAACTTGAATGTGTCATCTCCAAGCTTTTGTGAAATCACATACGGTCCTTCCCCATTTGGCTTCATGTGAGAAGGAACCGCGTAAACTCTCTTGAGTACAAGGTCGCCGAGTTCGAAGGTCCGTGGTCGGACCTTGGCATTGTACATTCGGGCGACTCGACTCCGATATGCGGCTGCCCTCAAGTCAGCCGCTTCGCGCCTCTCATCAAGCAGATCCAGGGATTCGACAAGTAGTATAGCATTCGTTTTCGGATCGTAATATGTCACACGATGAGTATGAACTTCCACTTCGACCGGAATAACAGCTTCAGCGCCATAAGATAGAGAGAAAGGAGTGTGGCCAGTTGCAGTTTTGTGAGTCGTCCGATAAGCCCACAAAGCCATGGGAAGTTCATCAACCCACTTGCCCCCAGCCTTTTCCAGTCGTTTCTTTAAAATAGATTTGATGAACTTATTTACGGCTTCGACTTGGCCATTTGCTTGCAGATGTGCAACAGCGGAGAATTTCTTGTGGTTATGGAATCGCAAACAGAAATTCTTGAATTCAGCGTTGTCAAACTAGGCTCCGTTATCGGTAATAATAGTATGCGGGAGACCGAACCAACAGATGATGTTGCGTACTACAAAGTTGATAACTTTCTTAGTCGTGATTGTTGCAAGGGGTTCGGCTTCCGCCCATTTCGTAAAGTAATCGACTGCGACGATAGCATATTTCGCGCCACCTTTGGCCAAAGTCAATGTACCAATTATATCAATCCCCCATATTGCAAACGGCCATGGACTGACCATTTGGGTCATTTCAGTAGGCGGGGCTCTTGGAATCCGAGCGTGTTTTTGGCATCTGTCACATTTTTTTGCATAATCCATGGCATCGCGATTTACAGTAGGCCAATAATACCCATATCGAAGTATTTTCTTTGAAAGTGCTTGCCCCCCAGTGTGATCGCCACATTCTCCTTCGTGTACATCGTGTAACACTCGTTTGACTTCATCATGCGCGATACACCGGAGGAGTGGAACAGGGTATCCTCTCCGGTACATGACTCCATTTTGAATAACAAATCGCGAGGCCTTTCGTAAAACTTGTCTTTTCTCGCTCCGTTGCTCGGGCAATACACCACGTTCGATATAATCCCGATAGGGAGTCATCCACGACTCCTTATCGGAGGTAGCTTCAATTGTGAAATCAGTCTCCCTTTGATCAATGCTCGGAGAGGATAGGGTTTCAACCGGAACAACCCCCAACTGCTGAGCTTCACCTGTACTTGCTAACTTCGCCAACGAGTCAGCTTTTTGATTGTGCTCTCGGGGCATGTAGAAAATGGCATAGTAATCAAATTGATCAAGCATCTCCAGAACTCGAGTTAGATAAGCGGCTAATCTTCGATCTTTGGCCTGATATTCTCCTCGGACTTGACATACTACCAGTTGGGAATCGCAGTAGATCTCTACGGCGATGATTTTCAGATCACGGGCGAGCTTTAGTCCGGTAAGTAGAGCTTCGTACTCGGCTTCGTTGTTGGTTGCACGGAACTCGAACTTTAAAGCATAACATATGGATCGTCCCTCGGGGGTTTCAAGCACTACCCCAGCTCCTGAGCACCGATCGTTTGACGCGCCATCGGTGTACAGCTTCCAGATGCATTCGGGAGATTTACTGGTCTCAGGCAAGTCTTCAGAAACAGTGAATTCGGCTATAAAATCTGCTAGGACTTGGCCGTGAATGGCTCTTCTCGGAGTATAAGTGTTGTCGAACTGACTCAGTTCGATGTTCTACTTTAATAACCTACCAGACGTCTCAGGCCGCGTGAGGACCTGTCGTAACGGCTGATCGGTATACACAGTAATAGGATGAGCTTGGAAGTATGGACGGAGCTTCCTCGAGGCAATGACTAGGCAATATGCCAACTTTTCAAGCTTTGGATAATTTCTTTCGACTCTGGTTAATCGTTTACTCACGTAGTAGACCAATTTTTGCACTCGGTCCTCCTCCCGAACTAGTGCAGCACTGATCGCATTTTCAGATACCGCCAGGTAGAGATATAACTGTTCATGATCAACAGGCTTTGAAAGGATTGGTGGTACGGAAAGATGTTGGATTAACGATTGAAATGCGCCCTCACATTCTGCAGTCCATTTGAAGTTTCTTTTCCCTTTTCGAATCAAATCAAAGAAGGGAATGTATTTGTCGGTCGACTTTGAGATAAACCTGCTCAGTGCTGCAATTTTCCCATTAAGACTCTGGACTTGCTTTATGGTTCTCGGAGTTTGAAGATTTCTGTTAGCCCAGATCTTCTCGGGGTTAGCCTCTATTCCTCTGGCATTGATAATGAACCCAAGGAATTTTCCGGACGCGACTCCGAAATGACACTTCAACGGATTGAGCTTCATTCCGTATTTTCGGAGAATGCTGAACATTGACTCCAAATCTTTAACGTGATCAACGGAGTATCGTGATTTCACCAACATGTCATCTACATAAACTTCCATAGTCTTCCCAATCCGATCGGCAAACATTCGGTTGACTAAGCGTTGATAGGTTGCACCAGCATTCTTTAATCCAAAAGGCATGACCTTGTAGCAGTATAACCCCAAGTCGGTTACGAAGCTTGTGTGCTCTTGATCAGGTACATGCATGGGTATCTGATTGTAACCTGAGTAAGCGTCCATGAAGGATAATAATTCATGTCCTGCGGTCGAATCTACCAGTTGATCGATTCGGGGGAGTGGTAAGCTGTCTTTCGGGCAGGCTTTATTTAGATCTGAGTAATCGATACACGTTCTTCATTTCCCGTTTGGTTTTCGGACGAGTACGGGATTGGACACCCATTCTGGGTATAAAGCGTCTCTGATGAACCCATTTGATTTCAACTTATCAACCTCCTCTTTTAGGGCGGCAGATCTCTCTGGATCCATACCACGCCTTTTTTGCTTGACCGGGACAAATCGCGGGTCAATATTTAGGGTGTGGCTCGCGATATCTGGCGAGATCCCACACATATCGGAATGCGTCCAAGAAAATACGTCTAGATTCACTTGGAGAAACTCGACCAATTCCCGTTGTGCTTGCAGGCTTAATTGCGACCCAATTTTCAACACCTTTGAGTTATCGTTACCACTGATCGGAACGTCGATTGTTAATTCAGCTGGCGAAGCCTGACTTTCTCTTGATTCATTTTTATTCTCATTGTCTCGGGGGTCTAGATCCTTCTAGAATTGGTCGCGATGCCTGGGCCGAGGCCCAGGCGTTAATTGTCAATTGTCGGTGAAACGGACGCAGAGAGATTCCTCTACGCCCTTTCCTTTTTCCTTCCGCTGCGCCTCTCGAAGCTCGGCAACATAGCAGGCTCTCCCCGCAGCCTGATCTCCTTGTATAACCCCTATCCCGTGATCAGTAGGGAACTTAAGGGTCAAACACCATGGGGCGATAGCCGCCCTAAATTCAGCGAGGGCCGGTCGGCCCAAGAAAGCATTATACGGAGAAGGAATATCCAAGACAATAAATTATAACATCTGAACTCTCCGGCATTCTCCCACTTCCAACCCCACCGGCAATTCAACCATTCCGGTCGGTATCGTTGCACTTCCGTTGAAGCCGTGGACTCGTGATTGACAAGATTTTAAGTCCTTAGCTTCCATTTTCATTAGATCATATGCTCTTTCAAACAGTATGTTTACAGAACTCCCACTGTCTACAAAGATCCTCTTCATCCAAGCAGGACCAACTTGAGCGGATATAACCAGTGGGTCGATCGTGGGAGCTTCGATTCTATCAGCATCTCGATTTCTAAACACGATGTCGTATGTCATCGTCTTTTGCTGTTTAGCCGGTGTTCCGTCTTCTGAGTTACTATAGCATTCAAAGTCCATATGCTTGATCGAGCTAGCATATGACTCCATTTCTCTCCATCTTCTGTCTACTGGATGGGGACCACCGCTTATTGTATTGATAACCAACCTTCCTCCCGTACGAGCGGGTTCAGCTTGTCTCTCCTGATTCTGTGTACGATTTTGATTGGATGGGCCCGCTCCACCAGACTGCGGCGCCCGAACATACTGGTCCAACTTTCTCTCTCTGATTAACTTTTCAATGAGGTCTTGCTAATGTCTACACTCATTGGTATTATGCCCGTAACTTTCATGAAACCTACGGAATTTTCCTGTTTGAATCTGCCTCTCCGACGAAGGCTTCGGAGCTGGCTTCTTGTATTGCATTGTATTACAAGTCTGTAGGTATACGTTTTCCAGCGATGTGTTAAGCGGTGTATAACTGTCAAACATTGCGACCCTACGCCTCGGACCACGATTCTGATCTTGCTTCTTGCCTCGGTTATCACCATTTCTCGGCCGTTGAGTCTGTTTATTTTGAATATTCAACTCGACTTTTCCTGAACTCTCGCCGGTCTGTTTAACCACAACATTACTCTGAATCCCTTCACTGCTGGGCCTTGCATCGTCCTGCTTCCTAGACTGTTTCGCATTCTCACGCCTCAAGAACTGAGAGGCTTTGGAATAGAAACGGTCCAACGATGCGGAAGGCTTCCCAGCCAACCAATTGCCAAACTCGGAATCAGGATCGATTCCTTTAGTCAAAGCCATTAAGATAGAATTATCATTGGGGTTAGTAATCTCTGCGCACGCAGCATTAAACCTCTCCAAATATCGTCTAAGTGTTTCTCCGGGAGCTTGAGTAACACTTGATAGGGTATTAACATCCTTAGGTCTGGCAATATGTATACGAAACTGCTCAACAAATTTGGTAGCTAACTGATCAAAAGAAGAAATAGATCGCGGTGGCTATCGCGTAAACCACATTGTCGCATTTCCCCCTAAAGAAATGGGAAAACTACGGCATTTTACTGCGTCATCGGCTCTCGCAGCTGTCATCGACCATTCCTACTTCAAAACATGTTGATTTCGGTCGGAATTCCCTTCATACATGGGAAGGGTTGGCATTCTGAATCGCCTAGGAGGTTCAGCGTACAATATGTCATCAGTGAATGGGGTATGACTTCGGGAGATTCCCCAATCGTCATTTGTTAGGCCTTGACTCTCGCGAATCATTTGGCGTACCATGGCTGAGAGGTCTGGTGTCGGAACATTCTGAGGGTGGTGAGCCAAAGTTTGGTTGGGTTCCACAGTGCGAGATGGGATCAGACGCTGTCGACGATCCGTGTCTCGCCTCCTTGGCGCGAGGTCTTCCGGGACATAGGGTTCTGGAGCACGTCCCGGCTGATGATAATTTTCATTAGAGTGATCTCGGGTATCAACCCCTATGTCAGCTGTAGCGGCTGTAGGAGCTCGATCATCTGTAGTATATTGTGGAATAGTGCCTCCTCGGGAGGGGGGTCCAGTGTGGAAGCTGGTAGATGGGCCAACTCATATTTGCCCAACGGTTAACGCCTGTTGATAGTCGGCAGCTTGCGCATGGTTTCCGTCTAGCCTGGGACGGGTAGACCTGTTGTTGTAGTCAGACGAAGCAGAGCTTTCGGTGGAAGAATGAGGAGCTTGATCCCTTCTGGATCTTCCTCGCTTTTGGCGATCTAGTTGGCTGGCTAACTCAGTGTTGACGCGCAATTGATCGGCTAGCTGTTGCCAACTTTGAGTTTGTTCTTGGAGCAATGTCTGGAACTCTTGCCTGGTGATCGGACTTGAGGGGTCAGAATGCCCAGTATCATCTTGGATAGGCGGAGGTAGTTGCGCGGGATTTTGTCTATCCCGACCTTCTTGACCGGCTGCAGATGTGGTTCTCATGCTAACCATTTTGGATAGTGAACTCCTTTCCTAGACTTTAGGAAATCTGAATAGAACGGAAGGAATCTGAAGAGGACATCTAGATCTCTCCCTTAGACTTATGCAATCCGGTATCGGCGACAGATCCAAGGAGCAGGAGAAAAACTGGGTTTTTTCTCAGTGAAAGCACCAAAGTGTTTGTGTCAAAATTGGGCACAACACTCTTCGGGAGTCGTTGAAGAGATAATAACGAAGAATATAAATTCAAAACAGATATTATCTAACAAAAACTCCAATCAGCAGTAAAATAAATGCGTAGACAAGTAATTTATAGTGGTTCGGCGTGTTGCCTACGTCCACTATGAAGCGTTTTGATGTTTTATTGATTCTCTTTCAATGATTACAAGTTGTTGCGGCAATCAACAGCAAGTTACAACTGGAAATTTGAAATCAACAGTAAAATTATGATGTAGGGTGATGGAGATCTCGATCCGGCAGAGTCTGGGCGCTTGAGTGTCGAAAGATCCCGTTTCTGTTGGCCCTGGGTCTCTATTTATAGGCGCAGGCTCCTGATATTTCGCTGAAAACTCGGGAGACCACTTCTGGCACGTGAGGGGGCCCACACGCATGGTCTTAGGAAGTTTGGGCCCACTTTGGCATCGGTTCGAACTCCATTCGAACCGATCAATAATTTGTCCAATCGAGGTGAAATTTGGTGTCGAGACTCTACGACATGTACTCAAGCTTCTGTGAAAATTTCATGGCATTTGGATCAGTGGATTGGGAGATATGATGGATTCGAAATAGGGTTCACGGCGTGGCTGTTTGGTTCGACACCATGTATTCGAACCGATGGTTTCGAAACCATGGTGGCACATGGCTTCGTGTTGACGTGGAGCGCAAACTTCGAATCGATCCGGTCTTCACTCCGTGTTGACCGCTTCGACTCCATATATCTCGGCGCATTCGAACCGATGAAAGACACGTCATCATGGTTGGTTGGCCTAGTGGGTTCGAATGAAGCTTCAGAGGCGGGTTCGAACAGGGCCTCACAGATGGGTTCGAACAGGGCCTCTGTGATGGGTTCGAACAAGGCTTCGTGGATGGGTTCGAATGGGGCTTCACAGGTGGGTTCGAACAACTGATGCTCGATGGATTCGAAGGTGATGGAGTCGAACCCGAGGCGCGTTTATGGTTTCGAAGTAGATGGGTTCGAAGGTGATGGAGTCGAACCCGAGGCGCGTTGATGGATTTGAAGTAGATGGGTTCGAAGGTGATCGGTTCGAACCATTAATCAGCCATCGGTTCGAAACTCTGGTTTTCCCCTCCAAATTGAGTCGATCATAAATCGAGCATATGAACTCGGATTGACTTGAAATTTGAGATGTCGACTTCTACGGTCTTTCTTGTCGTGTCCTATCAATTGTAGCTCAATCTGGACTCGGACAAAATTCAGCGATATCCACAGCGAAGCGAAATATAATCAACCTCTGAGTCGAGCTATCCTCCATTTTTCGATCGATCTTTTGGTATCGCGGCTTTGCCAAAAAGCGGGATAACAAAGCATTTCTCGAGTGAACCGGGTAAATCTTAGGTTTGTTGTAAATGGGTTTAAGCCTTACAGTTTTAAAGATAAAAATGTTAACAAGTTTTAGTGTTATTCAGATAATAAATGTTTGATTACTTTGAGTTAAGAATTTGTTTCAAATTTAAATTAATCAAGTGAATACTTTAGAATGTTTTTTTTTAAATCTTAATTAATTAAGAAGACAATTTAAGTTAAGTATTCAATTAGTTAACATTAAAGTTTTATAGTTGGCAATAATTTAATATCAAAGTTTAAAGAAGATTTTTAACATGATAATTAAGAAAATAATTAAAGAAATGTCATTCATTAATGAAGATAATTAACTAGGGGTTATTAAGTAATTAAATTAATATGATTGATGTTTAATTAGATTAATTTATTTAGATAATCAGTTATACATTTTTGAATGTAATTACTTAATGGAAGTAATTAAGGAATTAATTACTTATTGAATTAATTTTGGTAATGTGATTAATTTAAGTTAATTAATTAATTTAGTTTAATTAACTTAAGAAAAATCATTTGATAATTAGATAAGTGTAATTACTTAGTGTAATTAATGGAGATAATTACGTAGGAAAGTAATAAATGATAATTACTGGTAGGTGATTAGTGAATATGATTTATAAATAAAGTAACGTGGATAATTACTTTTGTTATTAATCAAGGATGATTAATAATTGTGTTTAATTAAATTAATTTAAATAAAGTAATTTAATTTAAATATAACTAGACATCATTAATTAATATAATTAATGATGTAATTTATAATGGACTAATTAAGGAATAATTAATAATGAGGTGATAAATTGATGTAATTAAATAAGGTGATTGATTAATTAATTTATATCAAATGATTTGTAATTAATTTATCAGGATTGGATAATTAATTCATAAGTAATTTAATTGGAAATTAATTGAATCAATTAGGATTAAACAATTAATTAATCCTACTTATAAATGATTATTGAATGCTTGACCTTGCTTATGAATGTTGCCTTTTATGAATTGCCTTGAATTGATTGATCTGTGATATTCTGTTCTGTGAATTAAGTTGTGTATATTTTATTTATTTATCCATCCGTGATACAATTATCTGCGAATCTGTAAATGAAGATAAGCATTATAGATTATACCGCTTATCGATATTTCTGTGTTTTGAGCTGTGATGATCAAATAATGTTGCACTATTGTGTTAAACCCCTGGACTACACCATACACACAAAAATATGGATTTCACGAGGAAATCGATTAAGTCGCAGATATTTGAATTTAATAATTTGAAATGGTTTTAATGTTTGAATTTTGAATTCATATAACTTTAAAAATGGAATTGGTTTTTCTGAAACGGAAACAAGTAGTTTCAAATAATATTTATGATGAAAAGATTTCAAATTTGAAATTGAAGGGTTTTGAAAGCTGAAATTGAATCTTTTTCAAAGGTAGTTGAACCCTATTTTAAAATTGAAGAGGATTTTAAATGATGTACCTTTTATGTAAAAGATCTGAAATTCGGAATTATTTTAAAAGTTATGAATGAATCTTTGTTTAAAAGATTAGTGAACCTTGTTTTAAATTGAAAGGGGACTTAAAAATAAATCTTTTGTTTAAAAGATTAAAATGTGGAAATTGGTTAAACCATTGAAAGGTTTCTAGAAGTGAATCTTTTTGGTTAAAAAGATCTATAAATGGTAATTTGTTTTAACCATTTGAAAATAAAATTTTTGGGTTTTAAAATTGTGACTTAACTGAAAACCCATATCCATATGTTTTAAATATTGCGCTCATTATTCGGTTTAGCCGGGAGCGGACCTTGTGTCATATAACCCATTTGAATAGTGATACGACGTTATGGATAGTATTTGAAGACCGGTGGTGAAGACCGGATATTTGCGAGAATGATAGGATGACATATTGATTGTCTCTGCATCGAGTAGTTATGATATAGAGATTCCCTAAGTGATGGGGAGTCCGATCGGAATTGTGGATTCCTGGATTGCAAGGACTTCTTCGAAAGTGCCTTCGGTTCTGTTCGAACCTGGAACAGACTTGTATGGATGTGTGTCTGACATTACACTTTGAGATGTAAAACCAGTTTCTATCAAATACATTTCTGTTTTGTGGCGGAGATTTATTCTCTTAGGTTAACACCCTTCTCTGAGACGTACGAGCTCAGAGGTTATGTAATTGATGGTTACTAGCGATAAATTCCCAATTTGGTAATGCGGCATACGAAGTGATGCTGATCATTTGTTGATCAAAGCAAGGCTTTGTGAAAAAGCGTAGCTTTTTGGACGAGACTTCGTCGAACTTCACAACCCGGAATGGTCGAAACAGGAAGAATGCGGCAAGGTTATTTGGGGGTAGCGCCCCTTAAGGGTATGTTCATTTCCTTCTGGATAGAGGTGATATCATGGTATGGAGCCCAGATATTTAACCTAAGTGGTTACTGCAAATACATTACTTTGTGGTTGTTGGTATCGAGCGCTCGGATAAAGGTCAGTTACGACCGGGGGATGGCATACTCCTGTCAGTAGTTACCTAGTTACAGAGGTAACCCGACCTTGTGTTGGAAGAGATCCGGTTAGGTTCTCGGGGCATCCCTCCAGAGGCATACCCATGTGGCCCAGGAAGTTCCTTAGCCTGACCATTTGTTGGAAATCCAATTACCAATACGCGTCTTGTACGGTTTTAGTTGTAGAACCTGCCATCTAACATGGTAGCTATAGTAGGCATAATATAATGGTACCTATGCTGGCTAAGATTAATATTATACTTTCGAAATGTTTTCCACTATGCACTAATAATAATATCAAATGGTTTTCGTGTATCAAGCATATTTTACTGCCATAAGGAGAAATCTTCCCCAAGTCTGCCTTTGCATTGTGTGCGTGGCGGGAGGCCTTATGGTAGTTTCATTTTCCAAAAAGCATTGCGGATTTCAAATTTTAATTCTTTTGTTTGTTTTTAAAGATAAAACTGTTTTTATTGCTCACAATAGTCCCATGACTGACCCGGAGTTTATTGTTCCTTTCCTAAACTCTGGTTGCCCACTATTTTCCACATGGGCAGTCTAGAGTTGGGTTTTTCAGACAGTAGATATAGATATCGATTTGGTAGCTTTCAACTTTCTCTTTGGAATTCTCTGGAGATCTTAGATATTGGAGTCTTCGGATTCATGGACTTGACTTGCTCAGCTTGGTGAAACGTGATGGTGGTTCGAGCTATCTATGGATATTTCTGATATTGGTGTTCTTCTGGAGTTTCAAGTTCTGTTTGTTTCTGCTGCCAGTCTTTTGAGTTTTCCGCTGTAGCATTGTTATCTTTTATCTCTGATATTGAATCATATTGTATCATTGTTGTATCGAATGTTGTATATCAATGATACTCATATCTTTTTCTTCCGCTGTGTTGTTTTACTTAATTGTGTTATAAGCTATGGCGAACCAGATTCGACGTTTGGATCTGCGGCATTTGAATACAAGTGTCGTATTCGGTGCCGATTTTCGAAGGTCGAGTTAGCGTCGTCACATTTAACCCAAATCCATTTCAAAAACTATTTGAATTCAAAATTTAACTTTAAAAAATATTTCAAAAATCCGTGACTTAACCAATTTCCTCGTGCAATCCATATTTGGTGTGGTCTAGGGGTCGTACACACAATAGTGCAACATCATAATCATCACAGATTCAAATATAACAATATAGATAAGCGGTATATCCTTATAACACTTATCTCCATTCACAGATTCACAGATACTTTTATCACAAATAAATAAGTTGCATCCCAGATAATCAATTTCATCAGAGATAATTAATTACATCACATATGAATAAATAACATCACGGTTCACAGCTCAAATCAGAATAGTTCGTATCATAAAGCATCACAACTCAGGATTATCACATAATTCAAGGCGTTTAACTCAATCCAAACATCCATTCATAAGACCAATTAATTTTCTGATTAATTCAAATCAGATCATTTACCTATAAATAAATTTCTATTCATGGTTAATTAATAATTAACAAATTTCAAACCATTGCCATTGATTATTCTTTAATCATTAATTAAACTTTAATTAGTAATTTATCCTTTGATTAATTATCCTTAATTTATTACGATAATTAATTAATTAATCCTTAATCACTTTCTTTAATTGATTAACCTTTAATTAATTAATTATTTTCAAATTAATTTCCTTAAAATAAATTAATCACATTAATTAATTATTCCTTAAATTAATTAACCTTTAAACACTTGATTAATCAATCAATCCTTAATTATAAATTAAATAACCTTAAATTGATAATTAATTAATCTTTAATTACTTGATTAATCAAACTTAAATTATTAACAAATTTACCTTAATTACATTTATTAATCAATAATTCTTTAATTATTTAAGATTTCATAAATCAAAAGATAAACCATTTATATCATTTAATCCTTATTTAATAATCCTTTGGAAATAGGCCATCATCATTACATTTATTAACTTAAAATCTTTAAGTTAGATTAACGATTATAAACCATTCCATTTTTCTCAATCATTTACTCAATTATCAAAACTTAAGTTTATAAACTTAAAATCAAAAGTTATATTGATTAAAACATTTTTAACTTAATAATTTGAAATAATTTGTTTTTAAAACTTTTTACCAATACAAACTTGGATAAACATTTATTATTTGCAAAAGAACTATTGTACAAAAAAAAGAACTGTTTTAAATACAACTTGATCTGGTTTTAAGAATAAAAACTGTTTTATAAAAAAATTCCAGATCCGGGACCACCCTGGGTCTTCCCCGAGTCACGCACCCAATTTCCTCGATACTTTCCCAAGTAAAATTTTTTTTCTCTGAAATTTTGTCTTAGGTTTAAAATTTTCAAATCGTTGTAAAACCCACTCGAGTCCCCCTAAAACAAACTCGAGCCCAATCCCATTCTTCTCGAGACAAACCCGAGGCCATCATTTATTCTTCTTCCTTCTCCAATTCCTGTAACCAACAGGTACAGGTGACACACGTATCCGTGCACCAATGATCAACACATCTCCGATCATCATCTAGGTAGCCATCAAGCTGACGTTGACCCATCGATCGCTCCTACTCCCCAGAAACCCTGTACCACATCAAAATCAAAATCAAACTACTTGATAGAATACTGGAACTAAACTGAGATCAACAAATTAACCTCCTCATCGACGATCACAGCCTCAATCATCCATGTTGCTTCGTTTACAAACACATCGAAGACCCCCGCACCCTCTTGTCTTGGTCCGATCACCTCCAGTTTATCCTCGATGTCACAATTGACAAATTTCTTTCATTGACAAAAATGGGTTGTTAAACCCTACTCCACCTTATCCTAGCCGCGCCGGCGATTGTCGACCCTGTCACCATTTTTTCCCCTGACCACCCATACTCAGACTACCCTTCGACCTAATCACGACGAACCCGCTACCGCCGATCATCGAAAATTAACCAAAATATATTTTCTGTTCGACTCATATTTTCTCACAATCTACCAAACTAAAAATCATAAATTTGGTTTTAAAAATCCTTGTTTGTTAGCACGAATCTAATTATGGGGTCAAAATACAAAACTGAATTCATTGGATTTCTGTAAAAAAAGAATTTCACTATAATTTCACCCTTTCTAACTATTTACTAACTATTTCAACGTGATACTATTTTTAAAATTTAAGTCGGGTAAATATAAAAACTTTTCTTTTGAAGATCATTATCTAAATCCTTGTTGATTTTGAGATGTGAAATATTTTGTTGAATTTGACTAACCTGTTACTAAGCAGAGACCTATATAGACAGGCATGCACATCCATTATATATATACACACAACATGCAAGCAAATTTTAACAATTAGACAACAATGTCATATCAGCCACAACATTAAGGCATAGGGATAGATAGAAGAAAGTATGCTCACCTGATCTTTGACGAAACAGAGAAGAACAGAGAACAGAGAGCAGTTTGAGCCTAGAATTCGATACTTGAAAACTGGACAGTGATTTGAACTTGCAACTCTGAATTTTCAACTTTGAATTTGCTGCATGATGTTGAAACTGGAAACGAATCTTGCTTTGGCTTTGATCTTGTTTGTTTCAGGCTTGAAACTTTTGCTTTGAACCTGAATCTGAAGCTTGCTTTCAGATCTTAGATTTTACTTTGATCCTACTGCTTTTTTTTTGAACAAAGGCCTTACTTTTGTTTTCAGGCTGTAAACTTGAGTTGAATTTGATTCTTAAAACATAGGAAACTTGAAGTTGAAATGATCTAGTTTGGTTTTAAATTTGATTTTTTGTTTGCTTTATTCAGATCTGAAAGTGAGGATTTGAAAGATACTAAACTGGTTTTTTTTCTTTTTCTTGAACACTGCTCAAGCTTTAAAATCTGAAGCTTTGAATTTCTTTGATCTCGGATTTGAGTAGTTTTGAGTAATGAAAACAGCGTGGCAATTTCTTAAGCCTATTTTACTTAATATTCAAAATAAAAAGAAAATACAAATCTTGCCACTTGTTCATTTTCCTTATTACATTGTTAACACTTGTAAAATAATTAATTTTGTGTTTAAGCCCTTTTTTTCATTAGTTTATAACTTTGTTTTTAAATCGTTACGTTAATTAAATTTATGAAACATGGTTTCTTATTTTAGTTTTATTTTTTTGCAAAAGAAAAACATCCTTGCCACTTGTAACTATAAAGAAAATTGAGCTTACACTTGTCTTATCTCTTTATTTAAATTGCTTACAAATGTTAATTTGTAAAATAAAATGTTTACACATGTATCTTGCATGTGTTTAAATGTTTTTAAATTTATTTCCTATTCATTTGTATACATTTTCTCTTATAAATATTAATATAACTTTTTAAAGAAAATAATTTAAAAATTAAATTATACCTAGATAAACAACACATCTATATTATACTAATCCAAAATTTTAACTTTAGATATCTTTTGGAAATTATTACATTAAACTCAAATCATAAATTCCAAAATACTTATATTAAAATTAGAAAATAATTTCTTATTATCTTTAAAATATAGTTTAAGCCCAATTTATTTTCTAAGATATTTTTTCTTGAATTCCAAGCTCACAATTCAATTTAAAGTTAATTTACATACAAATATCTTATTAAATTTGGAAAAATTCACATTTATTCACAAATTGATTCCAAAATTAAATAAATTATCAAATTAAACTTGTCTAAAATTCGAGAACGTTACAACATATCACCCCCTAGATCGACAGACAAACTGAAAGGGTAAATCGGGTGTTAGAGGATGTTCTAAGAGCTTGTATCTTAGATTTTGGAGGTTCACGAGAAATCTACCTTCATTTGATAAAATTCTCTTATAATAACAGTTATCAGGCTAGTATCGGCATGGCCCCATACGAAGCTTTATATAGTCGTCCTTGTAGAACCTCAGTATGTTGGATCGAGGTCGGAGATCGATATGTACTTGGCTCTAACGTGATTTGGTAAAGGTTCACACGATCAAGTAAAAGATGAGGGAAGCCTAGAGCTGGCAAAAGAGTTATGCGGATAAGAGGAATAGAAATTTGGAATTCTCAGTAGGAGATTATGTATTCCCGAAGGTTTCCCCAATGAGAGGAGTGGTGAGATTTGGGAGAGTTGGAAAATTGTAACCTCGATTTATTGGACCTTTTCCCATTCTCGAAGGGATTGGCCCATTGGCTTATCGAGTAGAATTGCTTGAAAGGTTGTCAGGCATGAACAACGTCTTTAACATATCTCAACTACGAAAATATGTGCATGACGTGCAGCAAATTATTGAAACAGCTGCCTAAGATGATTTAGAAGTTGAATCAAATTTGGCAGTTATTAGGTGACCTATAAGAATTGTGGATCAGGATGAGAACAGATTAACTAGGAAAGTTGTAAGACTAGTTAAAGTCCAATGGAGTGGAGACATAGCAGACCGCACATGGGAGATAGAAGAGAGAATGCGCAACGCCTATCCTGAATTCAGAATAGATACATAGTTGTATGTTGTATAGTGTACTCACCGGCTTGTGGTGATGTCACTTGCTATGTCTTATATATATGTATCACTTAGTTATATATATTTGTTTCTAAGTTAACTTCTTCTTATCCTCAATTTCGAGGAGGAAAGTCTTTAAAGGGAGGAGTCTATAACGACCCTCAAATATATCACTTTAATAAATTTATTTTTTTGAGTTAATATGAGATTAAAATGATTTAATAATTTTTACAATAATTCTGATAACTCATTTTAAATAGTTATAGAGTAATAATTTGTTATAAATTTTACAAACATATATTCTTAATTTGAAATCATAAGAAAACGTTCTTTCGCTTTATCGGTATAACAATTTTTTTGTAAATAATTATTAATATTAATTTATATGTTTTATAAATAAAATATGATCATTTTAATTATTTAAAAATGATCAGAGATTTAATTTCAAATTTTATTAACAAATATTTACATATTAACTAGAAAGTGAAAATATGACCAGAAATCAGGATTTATAATGAAACAAAATATAAAGGTTGTGCAATGTTATGGAGATACTATGCATATATAAATATGCATACATGAAGATATATTCTCATGCACATGATCATGCATACATGCACATATGTATATATAAATATAATGACATATATGTATAAAATATCCATGATATTTCTTTTTCCTTACTTCCTAGGCAAACCAAACGTCCACCATAGTACAAGCACTCAAGTGTGCACATGGCGTGTAGTCATTTCAGCCATAAAGGTGATGTAGATGGTGTATATTGATGTAATGTATAATGATGCATATGTGTAAAATATCTTAGATATTTTTCTCCCTTTCTTTCCCTATAAATACCACCCCTTCTCCTCTTTATTTTCATTTCTCTTTTTTCACCTTTCTAAGCTTTATCCTCCTCTTTAATGGTTTCCACCTTAAAAGAAATTATGGCAAAAAAACGAATTTAAAATTATAATATATAATAATATACACTTAAGCACCTCAAAATGATTCCAAAACTCCACCTTTCTTCCATATCTTTCACGGCCGCCACCATCTTCCATTGAAGGCCAAGCCATCCTTCCCTATAATGTAGGCCATGAGCCTCTTAGTCAATACCAAGCACTCTAAAGTCAAAAGCCCAAGTGATCATGAGCTTTAAAATCCAAATAGCAGAGCTATAGCCAATTTTTAGTTAATTTAAACACAAGGTGAGAAACTCCTAAACTATAGTATTATATGATATTGGATGTTATATAGGTTTAATTATGATTGATGATGATGATTGTTTAATATGAATGTTGAGTGTGTGTGTATATATATATATATATATATATATATATATATATATTTATGTGTGTGTGTGTGTAATTTACTGAAATACACGTCGATAAGCACAAGTGAAATCACTTTCCTTTAATAAATGAATTGGTGTATATGGGATGTTAAACCTCTTTAAAATTGTTTAAAAATATGAAACAAATTCTAAAAATAATTTAAAATGTTTTAAAAGTAGATTGATTTATAAAAATATATCTTCAAAAATGATAAAAAGTTGTTTTCATCAATATAGCTTAAAAAGTACTTTCCGTCTGCAGCACTTTTCTATAACTATTGAAACATAATTTTAAACGCAACCGTACTTTTCAAAATCTTTTGTAAATTTTTCTAAATGATTTATAAAGTATTTTAAAGATGTTTTGAAGTATTTATGGAATAGGTAAATGTTATATGATTTAGAGTCAATCAAATAAATTGACCGCCTTTTGGGGGTCAAAGAGATAGTATCTAGATTTGAGTTTGGAAAACCAGTTTCTTTCTCTCTCTAGATATCCAAACTGTCCTGACGGATGGGATAGTGATTTTGGTTTATTCAAATCAAAATTTTCCAAAATTGAAAAGATAAGATTTTTCCAAATAAAAATAACTTGGAATTTATAAAGATAATCTACTCGATGTTAAAGCCCAAAGAGGGAACTCGTACTATACGTGGAATTCAAAAGTTGATTTCACTATTATTCCACCTATAGTATTTTTTGAATATAGGAACTAATATTTAATAGAATTAGATTATTTTTATATACTATGCTCGCTTAATATTTACTGGTTTTGGATTAACATCCTAGATAACATGCTTTTTACTAAAGCAATATTTGAGTTTTGAATTAAGAAATTTGTGATAGGATTTAAAGGAAATGATTTAGAAATATTTTCCCAAATGAAGAATGAAATGATTTTAATTTAGTCACAGTTTAAAAAGGTTTCAAGTAATTAATGGATTTGATAAGAAATGTTTAATGATTTCGTATATACCAGAAAGAATGTTTTGGAAATATATATCTCCAAAAGAGATTTTGATAAAAAGAACTTAATCAATTAAAAATGATTCCATATTCAAAGAACATCTTTTATCGATAATTAATTTGAGGGAACCGGGTCGGACTTAGGCAATTCCTATTTGAAAACAACTTCGAACCAATTTACATATTTAAAGTGAAGACATGTATATGATTTGGAAGATGGAATGTAGGGCTGCTTGTCATTGACCCTCGGGGGAAATTTCCCATATCATATTATGGAGCAGTACTTCTTCATTTAGGATCATCGATGCAAGGGCTTCTCGCTAATAATCCTAGGGGTAACTCCCGACGGGATGTGGTAGGAGAGTGCCTTTGGTTTGTCCTATTCTTGGGAGACTTGTATGGACGAATGTCTGGCGTTGCATTTCTAGTTTCATAAATTGATCTCCTGAGCCACCTTTCTCCTCGGTCCACAGAGAAAAAATGTAGGACTGGTTCCAACAGTTCATCACGGAGGAAGGGACCCACCGAGCCGAGATCACTAACTAATACTAATATAATAGAAAAGAACTATCTTTTCTGTATACTTTTCCCGGTGGAAGAGAAGGCAACTTCTTTTAGCTTAACACCCTTTCCTGAGACGTACAAGCTTAGGAGTTATATATTTATAAAAATCAGTTATGTGACTATGGGATGGCAATGTGGCATTCACAGTAGGATGTGTTATGAGAAAGGTAATCGCTACTTCAGGCCTTATCATCCGGCAATGGCTTAAGCAGGGTACGCTGCAAGGCTTTATGGTTCGCAACCATTAGGGAATGGCCATCACATTTCTAGATAACCCACTATATATCGGGTATGTTGTGTATGCCAAGAGATCTCTCGGATAGGTCGATAATGACCAGGGTGATGTCATATTTGGTTATATCCAAGATATGTATGAGTGCCAAATAGGGATGAGCCGGTCTTGCCAGATGCGGAGGATTGTTTATGTATGATCGTTATGTTCCTCTAGCGATGTATTGTACGGAAGTTAGTCCTTTACCTACTATTTTATGGAAATCAATTCTCAAATAATTGCCTACGGACTTAATTGTAAACATATTATGCCGTTAAATTTAACCAATGTAACAATTTCGGCTATTTGAATATAATTACATGAAACGAGTTGTTTTCAAAGGATGTCATTAAAAATAATGCCCAATGATTTTACATAGCAAATACTTTGGTTATAAAAAGGTAAAACCCCATTCCGTGTTTATGTGTGGCATGGACTTATGAATACCTTTGTTTTCAAAATGCATGTTTTAGGTTTCTCACACCAATCCCATGACCGATCTAGAGTTTATGTTTTTTCCCTTAAACTCCGGAGGCCCTAATTTCTCCCCAACGGCCTAGTGTTTACCAGATTAGGAGCATTTTGGAGTATTTGGAGAATATGGAGCATGAAGCCAAAAGCATGAAGCAATTTGGATTTTTTTTGTTAAAACCACCACTTTCTACTATGTTTGTAATATGAATATATTTCTACCAGCACCTGTAGGGATAGGCTGTTATAATTATTCCAACTGGGTTAGTACTTATCATGACTCTGATATCTCACTTTGAGAGTGATTATATGTACTACCTTTATGATTTCCACCTGTTAAACATGATGTGAGATTCTGTCTTTATTTTCTTTTACCTCATGATAATCTGCCTCTCCAATGCTTGGATTTGCAACACATGGATGCCAAGGATGTATTAGTGTCGATTTCTAAGGGTCAAGGTCATGGGTCGTCACATGTTTAGTCCCATAATGAATTTGTATGGATGAATGCTAGCATTACATTGATACCTAGACGGAAGTGTAGCATTCCAAGTGGAAAGTGCTATATAAAGGCAGTCGAAGCCTCAAACCTCATCAATCGAGAAATAACAAAAACCGGGCATGTTGTAGGGCCAAGTAGGTCACTCCCATCAAGGTATGGTCTTCCCAAATCTAGATCGATTACTATCTACTCATATACACTTCAGGGCCAAAAGCAGGGTGATCATATTCGGTACTACTAGTAAAGTAGTAGGCCAGCCCTGTAGGGCAGGGTTACAAGATGTTCTTGTTAGACCCCAGTGCATTTTATCTAGAGATGTACCACTAGAAGGTTGTTCCTTAACTTTTCATAGTATGGAATCCAATCTCCAATACGTACCTTTGCGGTTTTGACTATTGAACCTAGTATGATGGAATTTAGTTAATTAACAATGATTAATATGTATTTGTAGTCTAGACACTACTAAATATCAATGGATCTTCTACAGAAAATGTTTTGTTTATCGTAAGGTAAAAACCGGTCCGTGTTTATGTGCGGCGTGGTCTTACGAGATACCTTTGATTTTAAAGGAGTTTTTTTCAAAACAGAATAATTCAGCTGTTTGAGTTTACTCACGTTGGACCCAAGTCAGACCTGGAGTTTTATTTTCTTTCGCTAAAACCCTTGGGTGCTTTTTTATAGGCAGCCAAGTAGTTCAGGTTTTTCCATGGATGCATTTTGAAGGAGATTGGAGTAGGAGGCTTCATCCATAGCTATTTATTATCTTGTTTCTGCTATATTATATATATATATATATATATATTATATCAATTAGGTAGGGACAGACTGTTATAATTGTCCAAGGGTAGGATTGTATTAGTTTGACTCCAATGTATCATTTTTGAAATGATTTAGTATTATGTTGATTAATATATGTTATTCCATTTCGTTATGAGATTATGTGATTGCTTAGTTTCTTCATATCTATTACATCTTTCATTCTTTTCACCTCTAACAACATGTCTTTTGGAATGATCGGCACATGGATGTATTAAGTGTCATCTTTAGGTGCAAGAAAGACATATCATTACACCAAGCAGGCACTCAGCTAGGCTTGTAGGGTTCATGATTAAGAAGAGGACGATGATAGGGTTGGTGATTGATATTGAGGAAGAAGAAGACCCTATCACATCGAACATGGGACATAGTGATGAGTGGGAGACTTATGACCAAACACTCTTGGAAGATGTTCTAGTTTTAGACCTCGATCGTTTTATTGAGTTTCTTCAAGTTACTTTTTTATGATCAAGACGTCTGAGGTATAGAGATGGGCAGTTGGGAACAAGAATTGGATACACCAATAAGCAAGGACTCCACCATGACCCCTCCCTCCCATGGGATTGGCCTATAGATGCTGGTAAATTAATTAGTAGGATGGACACAGAGGCCTGGCTAATAGGGATCGGCCCAAGACGAGATGGGAGCCTTACTCTTTGGAGGTTACGGTGGAGCCCAGTTAATGGATGCCTACCTAGTAGGATCCCTATATCTAGCAGTTTCCCTTCTTTTCCCCTCCCTTTTTTTTACTTGGTTCATCATGTAGGCCACGTCACGCTCCCTCTACATCCATGCAAGCCTTGAGGAAGCAGGAGGAGAATAAAGTGGTAGCTAGCTAACAAGTGGAGGGAAGGATGATAGAGCTTGAGACGTGGAGCTTTAAGGTTGAGAAAGCTTGAGAGATAGGCCCTAGAGGTGGAGGTGATGAAAGATATGGCCGGATGACTAGGACATTGCTATACGAGAGTGGGTGGAGGAGAGTGAAAAGTTAAGGGGAGGAGCTCAGGAAAATATGGGAAGACCAAAAGGCAAGTTGCAAGGAGGCAAATGAAATGAAGGGTGAAAGTGACTACTATGTGGCTAGCTATCACTTAGGATCGTGTAATATGGAATATATTTAAACTAAAAGTGGAAAGAAGATGATAATAGCGAAGTAAATAAAAATGAGCACCCTAGGAATTTTTATACTGGTCGAACTTCCTGTTCTACGTCCAGTCCCAAACTTCCCTCTGGAATTTATCACGATAACCCCTCACTTAACCCGGAGGAATAGGTATACAACACCTTAACAACCGATCAGGATTTTTCCGCCTCTATCAGCCGAAAGAGGACTTTACCCGCCTGAACAACTGAACAGGACTTCAACAGTTTCACTAAAATTGCTTTGACACTTTGTGTTCTTGATAACACTGATTTTTCTTTTATAGTAAAACTTTCCTATAATCTTTTCCTCAAGTATATATGTGTGTTTAAAGATTTAGAAAGGAAAATATCGCTTTGAATCAAATAATACGGTAATTGATTTAGAGATTTAAGCAATATATGTAAGTTGTGATTGCTTTTCAGAATGCAGAGATAGTAAAAAGTATGATCAGAAAATAAACAGAAAATCGGTGATTTTGAAGTGAATTTTGTGTGTTTATATAGTAGATAAAGAGATGCAATCATTCACAAAGATTTCTGATCAAAAGAAGCATCCATACCTCTTCATATTAGAACGTAACTCTTGGCAAAAGGAAGTGTCCATTCAGAAAAAATAGCTATTGGAAGAATTCAGTTGACTGACCCAAAATGATCGGTGAACTGAATGTTCAAAGTTGTGCAAAACCAGAAAGTTTCTGTGCACCTGTGCAGATTCAGTCGACTAGCCATATACGGTCAGTCGACTGGCCTGATAGTCAAAGCACATTCTTCACATATTTTAAAAAGTTTAAAGTTTAAAACAACTTAACTACCTGAGGATAGATTTTAACATTTCTAAGACAAAAAACTTCAATAAATTAACATACTATACGTAGTTTGGTAGTCTTGTCTCCTTTGTAGCTTGAAAAACATAATTCTTTTTCTTTTTGTCGCTTATCCATATAGTCTAATTCACTGCTTTGTCATGAATCAAAATATATGATTCAACATTCTCCCCCTTTTTGATTGATGAGAACCTGTTATATGTGATACTATATTTTTGAGAAATATATAACAAGAGTTATATATTTCTCCCCTTGAATATATGGTGACATTTTTAATCCCTGCATGAAAAAGGTTAGTCATACAAATTTCTCCCCCTTTTCATCGACCAAAAGGAAATGATAATGTAAGCATTAAACTAACAAAATAGAATTAAAATAAAATACTATTTACAATCATAGAAACAAAATATTTCAATTGTTACAAATACAAACTTTTAGATAGAATGTTTGGAACAAAATAAATAACTTACTACCACTAAAAGATAACAACCTCATTCAGAATCAGATTCCGTCTCCTCTTCTTCAACTTGCATTGGTCCTTTTCTTCTAGAGGAACTTCCTGCAAATTGTCTGCCACCTCCATTTCCACTTGTGTCAGAACTAGTATGTTCTTCTGATGTTGACCAAGTAAAGTTAGGGGCTGGGCGTTTGCCTGGATCATGTTGAGAAGTCTCTGTAGCGGTGGAAGAGGAGCATGATATTGCATCCCATAAAATCCCAAAGAAACTTTTGATTTTTTTCAAACATTTTGTCAATTTTCTTATCATGATTTTTTATGTTGGAATCTAAGATGACTTGATTTCTTACAATTAAATCAATAAATTCCCATGTGCGCTAGGATGGAGTTGGCATTCGGATGTCATCTCTTGGTTGTTGTTGTCATTGAGAAGAGGTTTCTTGGCAAGGTCAAGATTTCCATTCTTGAAAAGTCATGATAGTGTGAGGTCGTGGTGGTAGTTTCATATGGCTAATGGTGCAGCTATTCAGAGTTTTTGGAATAGAGGTATCGAATTCTGGAATAGGAACCTGGAGATTCATAAGTAGCAGCATAATATATTATCCAAAATGAATAATATTCATACGACCTTGGTTGAATGACAAAAACTCGTCTAGAATGAGTTGTGGCCAATTTACTTCAACTTCTTCCCAAATAGCATATAATGCTTTATAAATGTTTGGCCAAACAAGCTCATAAGAGCCAGTATGGGGAAGAATTGTGTGCATTAAAGCTCTATGCATAATTCTGGTCGTAGGTCGTAATGCAATAGACTTAAGTTGAGTCATGTCATCTTCTAAGAATCGATGACTTACTTCGTCTCTCTCGTCTATGGTAGCATTTAATTCTTGTAATTCAATACCACTTGTCAGAGTATGACGAATATGACCAATTCTATCTAAAGAAAGAAACACTTGTTGGCCACATACTAAACATGCAAATGTCACGATTGCGTGGTTTTTGATGCCCTAAGTTCGAATTCGCATAGAAAAGTTTTTCCAAGGTATGATTTATCTTGATATTGTTTTGATTATGATCTAGGAGTGATTTTAGATGGCTTCTCCTTGCTAAATCTTGAATCCTACACGACGTAAAATCAGGAAAAACAACAGAAGAATCTTTAAAGAATCAGGTTTCTTTCATCTATTCCACCATTGGACTGTAGTTGCATCGTATAGCCATTGGCCGATTTGAGAATCAATTGGCATAGAGGAAGAAGAAGCATGCCAAGATATCTTTGTTTGACGAGGAGCCATTTGAATTTATCGAAGTATTGAAGAAATTTGGAAAAATTTAGGAACTAGGGTTTTAGAATTCTGAAGAATAAAGGTAAATGTAAAAAGTAAAAGAGGAGGTAAAGGGTTGGAGTGTTAAAAGGTAGGTAAAAGGGTGAAACGTAGGCTTCAAATTCGAATTCAGTCGACTGAATGATTGTGGTCAGTCGACTGAACCACTTTTCCAAGAGTTCTTCTTCAGATTCAGTCGACAGGGCTATTATGGTCAGTTGACTGAACCACTTTCCTGAGAGTTCTGCTTCAGATTAAGTCGACTGGGCTAATATGGTCAATCAACTGAACCACTTTCCAGAGAGTTCTGTTTTAGAATTAGTCGACTGGGCCAGTCGATTGAGTAAGAAAATATGCTCTCTGTTTAGTCATTCAGTCGACTCGTTGCTTTCGATCAGTCGACTGAATAGTGTATGAAAACATACAATATACAGATTCAGTCGAGTGATCGAAATTTTCAGTCGATTGAATAAGTCTTGCAGCATATTCAGTCAATTTTGATCATAAACAAATAATATATATATTATATACTGACATAATGCATATAAAGTACTGATAAAAAATAATTAAAAAGATAGAAGAAACATGATTATTTGGAAGAAGAGGTTGATAGAGACTTGGAATTTGTCGGTTCATCCTTCGTCTTCTCTACATATGGTTGCATGGGTGACCAACGATTTCCACGCTCCCACGAGTTTGGACAGACAGGCAGAGCTTGAGGCGACCTATCCCATGGATTCCAAGATGACAATGGTGTAGGTTGATGAATTGCAGAGGAAGATGAACCGTAGAACATCCATCCAATGTGTTCTAGAAAACTCAAACATCTTGAATTCATTTTCTGTTCATTATACATCTCATGCTAAAGTGCTATCGATTCCCTCTGGTAATGATGCAGATCATCAATTTTTTATTTGGCTTGAGGAGAACCATAGAACAGAAACCGTCTAGCTTTCTTTTTCTCGGGCTTATAACCCGTGCGATAATTTGATAGTCTTGCAGGTTCATGGGTAGGAGTAGGTGTAGGCTGGTTTGACAATGCAGATGATGGAGTTTCAAAGTTGATAGATGAGTAGGCTGATCCATCTGATGAATCGTGTGAAGACATTTTGATTTTGAAAAGAAAAGGAGTTTTAGAAGTTTATGTAAAAGAAAAAAAAATTGTTTGAGATACAGATTTCTTTTGATGGAGAAAGGAGAGCTGAGAACTGAAATATATAGGAGGAAATGTAGTTATAAAATGATGGTTCTACGTGCAAATTGAATGAATGAGGATGAGAATTAAACTAGATTTTGTGGCTGACAATTTATCTTTAAAAATAATTAAAAAATATAAAAAAATCAATGTATATGAAGGAGATGTGAAACATTGAATGGTCAGGTGAAGTGATATAGGCTTACTAAACCCGAGATGCAGAGTTCGAGTACCCAATTTTTTTTAAATTAAATTAATTTAGTTAGTAATTTTTATAATTCTTTTAAAGAAATTATACCTAGTTCTCTTCTTAATTTTATAAAACAACTTTCATTGAGTGGTTTAGTGAAAATATCAACTAATTGATTTTCAAAGTTTACAAATTCTAAATTTATTATATTCTTTTCAATATTATCACGAAGAAAATGATAACGAATGTCAATATGTTTAGTTCGTGAGTGATTGACAGGATTTTTAGATAAATTTATTGCACTAGTGTTATCACAATATATTATAGACTTATTTAATTTTATGTCAAAATCTTGTAATGTTTGTTGCATGTAGATTACTTGAGCACATGCTAAAGCTGCAGATATATACTCTGCTTCACATATCGATAGTGAAACGCAATTTTGTTTCTTAGTATACCAAGAAACTAAAGATCTTCCAATGAAATGACAAGATCCACTTGTACTTTTTCTATTTGTCTGACTTCCTCCAAAATCAGCATCGCTATATGATACTAATTCAAAAGGACATTCTTTTGGATAAAATAATCCTAAATCTTTGGTTTTGTTAAGATAATGAATCATACGTTTAACTGCTCGCATATGTGATTCTTTAGGATTGCTTGAAATCGAGCACATAAACAAACACTCATCATAATGTCAGGTCGACTAGTAGTTAAGTAAATTAGTGATCCAATCATACTACGATATAGTTTTTGGTCAACACTCTTACCATTTTCATCTTTTTCAAGATGTATAGTTGTACTCATAGGAGTTGGTTTGGCAGATGTGTTTTCCATACTGAATTGTTTAATTAGATTAGTACAATACTTTTCTTGATTAAGGAAAATGCCATTTTGAATTTGTTTGATTTGTAATCCGAGAAAATATGATAGTTCTCCCATATGTGACATTTCAAACTCATTTGTCATGATAGTTGAAAATTCCCGACATAATCTTTCATTTGTTGAACCAAAAATAATATTATCAACATATATTTGAATAATTAAAATATCTTGTTTAGTTTTCTTAATAAATAATGTTTGATCAACTTTCCCAATCTCAAAACAAAATTCTAGCAAATAGCTTTTAAGTCGGTCATACCAAGCACGAGGTGCTTGTTTTAAACCATATAAAGCTTTCTTAAGTTTATAAACATGATCTGGAAATTTTTTCATGAGTAAACAAAGGAGGTTGTTCAACATAAACATTTTGTTTTATAAAACTATTTAAAAAAGCACTTTTAACATCCATTTGATATAATTTAAAGTTATGAAAACATGCAAAGGCCAGTAGAATACGTATAGCTTCTAGTCTTGCAACTGGAGCAAACGTTTCTTCATAGTATGTATCTCTTCTTGATTATAACCTTGTGCTACTAAACTAGCTTTATTTCTAATAATGTTACCTTGTTCATCAGCTTTGTTTTCGAAAACCCATTTTGTACCAATGACTGATTGATCACTTGGTCTAGGAACTAATTCCCAAACTTCATTTCTTGTAAATTGATTTCGCTCATCTTGCATAGCTATAATCAATAGTCATCAGTTGAGGCTTCCTTAATATTTTTAGGTTCTATATTAGAGAGAAAAGCTATATGACCCATTTGATTTAATTGGTGTCTTGTTCTTACATTTGAATTTACTTCTCCAATTATATTTTGAACCGGGTGATCTCTAAGTATTCTAGGAGGAGATCTTATTATATTATCATTAATAGTATTTACATTTTCTAAAGTACCATCAGAATTATTATTTTGAAGAATAATATCATCATCTTTTGAATTATTTGTTAAAATTAAATTGTATTATTTTCAAAATTTGTAATTTTAGAAGAAGTTTTGACATTTTCATCGAATGAAACATGAAGAGTTTCTTTGATAACTTTAGTTCTTGTATTAAAAACTCGATGAGCTTTGCTTCTTTTGGAATATGCTATGAATATTCCTTCATCGGATTTTGGATCAAATTTGCCAAGCTGATCTTTAGTGTTAAGTATAAAACATTTTGGACCAAAAACTTTCAGTTTTCTACCATTTAAAAGTTCATATGGAGTATGTTTTGTTAACGATCGAATAGAAACATGATTCAAAACATAGCAAGCAGTTGCAACAGCTTCTGCCCAAAAATGCTTAGGTAATGTGCTTCCATTTAATAGAGTTCGTGCACATTCTTGTAATGTTCTATTTTTCTTTCTACAACTCCTTTTTATTATGGTGTTCTAGGAAAGGAGAAATTATGATTAATTCCTTTCTTGTTACAAAAATGTTCGAAAGCTTCATTTTCAAATTCACCTCCATGATCACTTCTAATATTTTTAACTTTTAAATTCTTTATACTTTGAATTCTCTTTAAAAAAATGTTAAAATTTTAGAAAGTATCTATATTTCATAAAGATAGTCCATGTATATCTTGAAAAATCATCTACAATAACAAACACATATCTATTGTGATTAATAGATTGAACTTGAGTAGGTCCAAAAAGATCCATATGTAATAGTTCAAGTGGTTGTGTTGTAGATATGATTTTCTTAGATTTAAAGAAGATTTTATTAACTTTCCTAACTGACATGCATCACAGATATTATCAATTTTGAATTTCATATCAGGTAGTCCTTTAACAAGTTTATTTATAGCTAATTTACTAATAGTATTAATATTTATATGACAAAATCTTTTGTTCCATAGCCAAGAATCATTTTCGGTAACCACTAAACACATATTTGTATTATGATTTATATTCATATTTAAAATATAAATATTTTTATCTCTTGTACCTTCAAAAATTAATTTTTGATTTTTATTAGAGATATTACATTTATTTTCTGAAAAAGATATATTAAAACCTTTATCACATAATTGACTTATACTTAATAAGTTATGTTTTAAGTTTTTAACTAATAAAATATCAGTAATGAGAGGTGAGTTAGAGATACCGTTATTGCTCACATCGCCATTGCCGATGACGTAACCATTTGAATTATCTCCAAAAGTGACTGATCCTCCACTTGAGTTGACTATGTTTGTTAACATGTCTTCATCACTAGTCATGTGTTTTGAGCAACCACTGTCTAGAATCCATTTTCCTCTCTTTTTAAGTGGTACCTACAAAAAATAAAGATTAAGATAGTACCCACTTTTCTTTTAGGGTCCTAAGAGTTAGATCTTAGGAAACCAAACCGAAGAAGGTTCAGAATTCCCTTTAAAAAAATAATTCTTATTTTTATGAACAGTTTCTATAAAAGTTTTGGTATGTTTATTCCTAATCAAGTTATTATTTGTTAAAGGAATCCATATTTTAATAGTTTTAAAATCTTTTGAAACTGTTTTCTTTAAATCTTTACTAATTTTGTTTTTAAAATTATTTTTAAGCTTTCCAGAATTTTTAGGATTTTCAATTTTCTTAAATCCTAATCCCATTTTATTTGAAGTAGACTGAGAATTTTCTATTATTTTAGAATGATTTTCTCTTCTTTTATCAAAATTGGAAATATTTTTATTAATATCTGCTAGCTTAGTTTTAAGACTAGATTTTTCTAACTCTAATACTTTAGTGTTAGACTTTAAATCATTAATTTCAACAGATAAAACATCATTTTTACTCTTCTGAATTTCTAACTCCTGAATTATCATAGAAAGTTGAGAAGCTAAATTAGAATTAGATTCTTGAGATTTTTTAAATTCTTCTTCGAGAATTTTCTTTTCATCTCTAAGCATACTAATTTCTAATTCTGATCTATTCAGTTTTCTTTGTAACTCCTTATTATGTTTCTTAGTTTGTTTTACAAAATCTATTAGTTCAGAATTAAGTTCAACTAAATCTTCACAAAACTTAGTTCACTTACATCATCATTTGTAGCCATGAAGCATACATTTGCTTGCTATGTGTCTGTGTCACTGTCACTGTTGCTTTCTGATGATGAAGAATATGAATCATCCCATGTTACACAAAATGCTTTCTTCTTCAATTTGTTCTTCTTGAATTTATTTTTCTTTTTCTATAGACAATCTTTCTTCATATGACCCTTCTTATGACATTCATAACATTGCATAACAGACGATGATGGTTTATTGCTATTATTGTTGCTAGAATTATTTTTGTAACTCTTGCCCTTGTTATTCTTTTTGAATTTCAAAAACTTTTTGAAATTCTTAGCTATAAATGCCATATCCTCTTCATCTGAGTCAGAGTCATATTATTCTGCTTGAAACGCTAGATTCTTCTTATCTTGTGCTTGAACTTTATTTGCCTGCAAATTCACTTCAAATGACATTAGATTTCCTATTAACTCTTCTGGTTTCATAGTCGAAAGATCGTCTGCTTCTTCGATAGCTAGGACCTTTCTTTCCCATTCATCCGTTAAAGTGTTTAGGATTTTTGATACTATATCAAAATCGGAGAATTTTTCTCCTAGTGTCAATAGTGAATGACATATATCTTGAAATCTAGAATACATGTCATTTATAATTTCATTTGATTTGATTTTGAAAATTTGAAACTGATGTTTCAACATTAAAATTTTGCTTTGTTTGACTTGTTTAGTTCCTTCATGAGTTACTTTTAGAGTTCTCCATATCTCATAAGCATTTGTACACATACTAACTCTATTAAACTCATTTCTATCTAATGCACAAAATAGCATATTCATTGCTTTTGCATTTGTAGTAACATTAGTTTTCTCTGCAGCAGTCCAAGTTGAAAAATCTTCTGTTGGAGTAGTATATTTGTTTTGAGTAATGTTCCAAGTTTCAAGACCATTAAATTGCATATATATTCTCATTCTAGTTGACCAATAATTATAATTCATGCCATTGAATAGTGGAGGTCGTGCAGTAGATTGACCTTCAATAAAACTAGTGTTAGTGATAGTGCTTGTGATGTTATTATTTTCCATATTAAAAAATGAAAAATTATTAAATAACCGTGTTAAGGTTATAGGATGACCTTGCTCAGATACCAATGACTTCTGTGTGGCTGGCTATCACTTAGGATCGTGTAATATGGAATATATTTAAACTAAAAATGGAAAATAGATGATAATAACAAAGTAAATAAAAATGAGCACACCAGGAATTTTTATACTGGATCGAACTTCCTGTTCTACGTCCAGTCCCAGATTTCTCTTTGGAATTTCTCACAATAACCCCTCACTTAACCCGAAGGAATATGTATACAACACCTGAACAACCGATTAGGATTTTTCCGCCTGTAACAGCCGAAAGTGGACTTTACCCGCCTGAACAACTAAACAGGATTTCAACAGTTTCACTAAAATTGCCTTGACACTTTGTGTTCTTGATAACACTGATTTGTCTTTTATATTACAACCTTCCTATAATCTTTTTCTCAAGTATATGTGTGTGTAAAGATTTAGAAAGGAGAATATCGCTTTGAATCAAAGAATAAGTTAATTGATTCGGAGATTCACGCAATATATTAAGTTGTGATTGCTTTTCATAATGCAGAGATAGTAGAAAGTATGATCAGAAAGTAATAAGAAAATCGATGATTTATGAAGTGAATTTTGTGTGTTTATATAGTAGGTAAAGAGATGCAATCATTCACGAAGAGTTCTGATCAAAGGAAACATCCATACCTCTTTATATTAGAACATAACTCTTGGCAAAAGGAAGTGTCCATTCAGAAAAAATAGCTGTTGGAAGAATTCAATCGACTTACCCAAAACGATCGGTCAACTGAATGTTCGAAGTTGTGCAAAAATAGATAGTTTCTGTGCACCTGTGCATATTCAGTCGACTGGCCATATACGGTCAGTCGACTGACCTGACAGTCAAAGCACAGTCTTCACATATTTTAAAAAGTTTAATTTTAAAACAACTTAACTACTTGAGGATAGATTTTAACATTTCTAAGACTAAAAAGTTCAATAAATTAACATACTATACGTAGTTTTGTAGCCTTGTCTCCTTTGTAGTTTGAACAGCATAATTCTTTTTCTCTTTGTCACTTATCCATATAGTCTAATTCACTGCTTTGTCATGAATCAAAATATATGATTCAACAAAGGGTACACTACAAAAACACTTTGTTTGCACCACTCCAGAGTAGAAAATGAAGGTAAGGGCCAATAAGGATGTTGAGTGGGACGGCAGGTTGATAATGATGTTGAAGTTAATCTTTTTAGCCAACTACCACCTCCCTTTGGTATTCGGCTTTCTCTCTTAGTAAGAATGTGAGTTTGAATGGGAGGGTAGCCACTCTAAGCAGATTCATTTTCAAAGCTACTGATAAATGTATCCCCTTCTTTGATGTAATCAAGAAAAAAAATTGAATGGGGGAAGAATGTAGAAAAGCTTTTTAGGAGTTGGAAAGCCATTTGGAAAAGCAATCGATACTTTCTATTCTCGGAAATGGAGAAATCTTATACTTGTATATGGTAGTTTAGAGCATGCGGTCAGTTCAGTGTTGATTAGAGAAGGAAGTGGAGCTCAACTTCCTATGTATTACATAAGCAGATGATTGAAGGGTGCGGAAGTTCGATACCCAGTGATAGAAAAGCTAGCCTATTGCATGATCCTCACAGCACAAAAACTTAGAGCAAACTTTCAAGCACATACGATCATGGAATTAACCACTTTCCCCCTTAAACAAGTTTTCAGTAAGACGTAAACTTCAGGAAGGTTGGTAAAATGGGGAATTGAGCTTAGCCAATATGATATAAAGTTTCAGCAGCGAGTAGCAATTAATAGGCAAGCATTGGCGGATTTTATTAAAGAATGCGAGCGATCAGAAAACGAAATGGATCAGAAATCTATGTGGCAGTTATTCGTCGATAGTGCATCAAATGAAGAAGGAGTCGGTGTAGGATATGTGATAATAACACCAGATGGACATCGCTTACATTATGCTACAAAATTAGGGTTTCCTAGATATGAACAATGTGGTTGAATATGAATTGATGATGGCGGGGTTAACTTTGGTATTTGTGCTAAAAATACCATGCATTCATATCTTTAGTGACTCCCAACTAATGGTAAATCAAGTGAAATAGATATATCAGACAAAAGAGTCAAGCTATCTCTACATATAAAGAAGATATTGAAATTGCTGGCCTTATTTGAAGACTTTTCCATACATCAAATTTTGAGAGTGGAAAATTCACAAGCGGATCTTTAGAAAATTTGGCTTGTTCAAAGGGAATCCCTAGAACTCGGATTGTGCCAGTGGAGTATTGATCAAATCCAAGTGTAGAAGAAGGGACATCCGAATAAGGAAAGGAGCTACTAGTTCTAGCAAGATCCCAAAACATGTCATGAGAGAGAAAAGAAAAGGAAGCCGATGGGGAAGTCTCGAATGAGAGGGTTAACTAGCCATGGGCAATTAACTATTATGATAATACTTGGATGTCACCTATTGTCGGTTATCTTTCAATGAGAATTTACTACCTAACAAGGGCGAGGTTAGGAAAATCAAGCGACAAGCGCCAACTTTCATGATAGTGGACGGAATCCTTTACAAGAAAGGATATGCCTTGCCTTATTTAAGATGTGTAAGCTTGGAGGATGGGATGAAATTGCTAGCAGAAGCACATGAAGGATTCCGTGGAAACCGCTCTAATGGAACAAAGCTAGTAAAAAAAGATAACGACACAGGTTTTTATTGGCCTCATATGGTGAGTCAAGCTATAGAATATGCAAGCAGATGCGAAATGCCAAAAGTACTCGAAGATCCCCCGATTACCACCACGTCAGTTAACCCGAATTTCAAGTCCATGGCCCTTTAATGTATGAGGAATTGATTTGATTAGCCCGTTGCCCATTTCTAAAAGGGGTGCAAAATATGTTGTAGTCACCATAGACTATTTCACTAAATGGATTGAAGTAGAACCGCTCCCCAAGATCGCTTCTGGAGAAGTTCTTAGATTTTTCATCAAAAATATTATAACCAGATTTTGAATCCCTTATAAGATTATCTTCGCCAATGGAACATAATTCGAAAGTGAAAAATTCTCTCGGTTTTTCCATATGAACGGAATTATTAAGAGATTTTCTTCCATTGCGCATTCGAAGGCAAAGGGGCAGTTGAAGCTACAAATAAGACCATAAAGATAATTTTGAAAAAGCGACTGAACAAAGCTAAAGAAACTAGGTAGAAAAGCTGCCACTTGTATTATAGGCTTATCAAACATCTACCAAAACGACAACGAGTCATACTCCCTATTCAATGATATATGGGTATGAGGTGATGCTAGCAGTTAAGATTGAAATAACCTCACATTGGTGAATCGCATATGCATTCGATTTAAACCAAGAACTAAAAAGAGAATCACTGAATTTGATACATGAGTTGAGAGACGATGTAGCAATCAGAATAGCTGAATATCAAAGAAAGATTTCAAAGTATTACAACTCAAAAGTTAGAACACGATCATTTGAAGAAGGAGATCTGGTACTCCGAAGAGTAATGATAAACACAAAAAACCTTATGGATGGTTCGCTGGGACCAAATTGGGATGGGCCCTTAACTATTTGCAAAGCAATCCCCTAAGGAACTTACAAGTTATTCCGACCAGACAGAAATATGGCTTCAAGAACATGGAATGAAGAACATTTGGAACCGTATTTTCCTATGATGGATGATAAATCACATCTTTCTTCAAAAAGAAAAATCTACATGGTTGAAAGTAGAATTTTCCTTGCATTTTGACACAACCTTTAACGGTCGAAGCCTCTTTCCACCTCGAGATGGCCATGGAAAAGCACCTCCAGGAAAGAGGAGTGTAAGCCTTTAACTGCGCTATGCTATGGCCAGATTAAAGCATTGGCAAGCCCTTGGCCGCGCCTATGGTTAGGTCAAGGCACCTCTTGGAAGGAGGAGTGTAGGCCTTTATTCGCGCCATGCTATGGCCAGGTAAAACATCGATAAGCCCCTGTCCATGCCATGCTATGGCTAAGGCGGGGAAACTCTTTGAGGGAGGAGTGTAAGCCTTTATCTGTGCTACGCTATGGCCAAGTTAAAGCATCGAAAAGCCATTAGTAGTGCCTCTGGTCAGGTCAAGGCTCCTCTAGGAGGGAGGTTGGGTAAGTCCTAGGTTTCAGCCTCTGAGAATGAGCTAACCGAGAGCACCAGACAATAACGTATTAAGACATCCAAGCCTAAGAAGAGGCTCATCAAATAATGGATTAAGAGGTCCAAGCCCAAGAAGAGGCTCATCAAATAATGGACAAAGATGTCAAAGCACAAAAAGAGTCACACCCACAATAGACTAAGACGTCCAAGCCCAAGAAGCGGCTCATGAAACAATGGACTGAGATGTCCAAGCCTAAGGTGCAATATATCCACAGGGGATTGAGATGTCCAAGCCTAAGAGATGTTATATCAAATGATAGACTAAGACATCCAAGCTCGAGAAGCAGCAAATCAAATACAACTATATATGAGGCCTAAAGGGGCTTACACATTTCGAAGAAGACAAAATCCAAGGAGTAGAACAAATCTTAAGTCATTAATACCCGAATCTAGGTTTCGGGTCTCTCACTTCCAGAATTTATATTTCAATACCTAAATATGGGTTTGGGGTCTTTACTAATTGCTTATGGTCTTCCTCATATCCAAATTTGGGTTTTGAGACTATTATCCGAAGTCACTTATTAATGCCCTAATCCTGGTCGGAGATTACTATTATAAAGATAGTTACTATGGATTTTTTATTATCCAACATATGTCCTACTCTGGGCGAGAGAAGTCAATATAAAGATAATTACTATGATTTCTAATTATCCAACATATTCCCTAATCTGGGCTGGAGATTCCTATTATACAGAAAATTACTGCCGATTTCTGATTATCCGAAACATGCTCTAATCGATGCTTGGGATTTTTCTCATAAGGATAATTAATAGGAATTTTTGATTATTTAGCACTAATACCTGAATCTGGGTACGAGAATTCTCTTTTGAAGATTATTTCTAAATCTCACTTATTAAAACCCGAATCTGGGTTCTGGACATCTTACTATTAACTTCTAAACTTCACTTGATTATACCCTAATCTGGGTTTAGACTACATGACTTTTCAGTGCCTGAATTTGAATTTCAGGCCTTTTATTATCAGTTTGGATTCTTTTTATCAATTCTCGAATCCGGTTTTTAAATCAGAAGTATTAAAACAACAATATATATCTAAGTCATCGACTAGAAACTTCAAGCTAGTCTTCTTAATACCAAGATCAGGCTTATTAGTTTGAAACTCTAAATTATGGTCACCAACATCTGGAATCGGACTTTGGGATTATTCTTATCTCCAAGAAGAGTTTCTAAATAATTATTAAGATTTACAGGTTACAAAGACTTATTTCCAGGTAATAGCTTATGACCTTCTACTTCCAAACATTGGCTATCTCCAAGAGGAAAAGGTAAATATAAGAACTTTCCTTCTCTCTGCTTTTCCCTGAATTGCTTTCAACGCCATCGAAAGGGCGACAAATTTGTTTATCTCTTCATGTTGCTTTACTGTCGTCTAAAGTAAATATAGGAGCTTTCAATTCTGTCGATAGCTTGCTAAGTAGGGCTTCAAAGATGTTGAAGTATCAATGGTTTCGGTGTGGTAGGTAGGTTCTGAATACATGCTTGTGCATTGATGCAGAACCTTCTACTGATGTTATTGGCTTTGACTGGGTCGAAAGGCTCGGTTATGCTTTAGAAAGGGTTGTTTTGTGTAATTTGAATATAGGTGAATCCTTCAATTTTGAAAGGTTTGGGGCGCACATAAAGGTTATTATTCATTGCCTTCGAAAGGGGTTCCGAGCCCGTCCTTGCTTTTTTCTATATACACAAGCCCATCTGTATCGAAAGGATTGAATGAGGTGGAAGGGAAGTCCACTTTCTTTTTCATCTTTTTCGAAAGCTTTTGCACTGTTTATCTCTTGTGAGGGCGCCTGGTGCTTGTGACTCCTTTGAAACCTTCTTAATGCCTTCGAAACATTCTTTCGTGATCACTGTCAAAACTCGTTCCTATAATTTCAGTAGAGCCTGGCATTTCGTTAATCTTTTTTCTTACCCTTGCTCTTAAGTGGACTTTGTGGTTAACATTGTGCCCCTCTTTATAAAAGAATCTTTTGTTCTTTAGGACAAAAATTTCACAACTTCCTTACTCCAAATGATTTTGCCTTTCTGCAAAATTCAAAGCAAGTGGCGTTTTCCATAACAAACTCATTATCTTATAAATTACTTCATGATAAGTCAGTATAACTGTGCTTCTGCATTTAAATGTTTAATTGATCATAAGCCTGATTTAATAAATGATATAAGGTAAGTAATTAACAATAATTAAATTCTATGAACATCTTGTTGGAGACAGCCAATGTCTGGAAATAGGAGGTCATAAGCTATTATATGGAAATAAGTCTTTCTAACCTATAAATATTAATTATTTAGAAACTCTTCTTGAAGATACGAATAATCCGAAAGTCTGAATTCATATGTTGGTGAACATCGTTTAGACTTGCAAACTAATAACCCTAATTTGGGTATTAAGGAGACCAGCTTGAAGTTTCTGGTTGATGACTTAGATGTCCATGTAGTATTAATTGTTCTGCTTTAAAATCTAGATTCGGGAATTGATAGACGGAATCCAAAACTGATGATAAATGACCTGAAATTTAAATTCAAGAATTCAAAATTCATGTAATCTAAACATAGATTAGGGTATCATTAAGTGAAGTTTAGAATGGTAAGATATCAAGAACCCAGATTTAGGTTTTAATAAGTGAGATTCAAAAACAGTCTTCAAAGGATAATTCTCGTACCCAGATTCTAGTATTAGTGGTGAATAATAAAAAATTCTTAATAATTATCCTATGACAAAAAGCTCGAGCCCAAACTAGAGCATATGTCAGATAATCAAAAATCCACTATAATTTTCTTTATAATAGAAATCTCCAGCCTAGATTAGGGCATATGTTGGATAATCAGAAATTCATAGTAATTATCTTTATAATAGACATCTCCATCCCAAATTAGGTCATATGTCGGATAATCAGAAATCCATGGTAACCGTCTTTATAATAGTAATCTCCCGCCCAAATTAGGGCATTAAAAAGTGACGTAGGATAATAGTCTAGAAATTTAGATTTGGATATGAGGAAGACCATAAGCAATTAGTTAGGACGCAAAACCCAAATTTGGGTATTGAAATATAAAGTCAAGAAGTGAGAGACCCAAAATCTAGATTTAGGTAATAATGAGTGGAGTTTTTTTCGACTCCTTAGATTTTGTTTTCTTTAACATGTGTAAACCCTTTAGGCCTCATATGTAGTTGTAGTTTGATTGGCTGCTTCTCGAGCTTGGATGTCTTAGTCCATCATTTGATTTGCCAACTCTTAGGCTTGAACGTCTCAGTCCCCTGTAGCTATGTCACCTCTTAGGCTTGGACATCTCAGTCCATTGTTTGATGAGCCGCTTCTTGGGCTTGGACGTCTTAGTCCACTGTGAATATGCCTCTTCTTGGGCTTAGAAATCTTAGTCTATTGGTTAACGATCCTCTTCTTGGGCTTGGACGTCTTAGTCCATTATTTGATGAGCCTCTTCTTAGGCTTGGACGTTTTAGCCCGTTATTGTCTAGTGCTCTTGTTTAGCTCGTTCTTAGAGGCTGGAACCTAGGACTTACCCAACCTCCCTCCAGGAAGTGCCTTGACCTGATCGAAGGCACGGCCAAAGGCTTGTCGATGCTTTAACCTGGCCATAACATGGCACGGATAAAGATTTACACTCCTCTCTCCAAAAGGTGCTCTACCCAGGCCATCTTGGCATTGATAGAGGCTTTGGTCGTTAAAGGTAGACTTCACCATCATAGACATGAACCTCTCCTCGAACCTCCTCTTAAACTCAGCTCATGTCATTGTTTCTTCATGCACTTCAACTTTCACACTATTCCGCCAGAATAAAGCTGCTCCCCGAAGCTGTCTCGATGCAAGCCTTCTCTTCTGCTTATCATTGAGCCCCTAGTCTGCAAAGATCCTCTCACAATGTAGCAACCAATTCTGTACCTTAAAAGCACCTTCAGTTCTGATAAATGGTTTTTCTTCAAGCCTAACATAATCTCTACTTAGAATAGCATAATTGTTGACCACTGGAGCTTCCTGAACTCCTCCTACAGCATTTCCTCTACCCACTCCAGCAGTTACATCTACCTGCATCATATTTATGAAAAACTGATAAATAGCTCCCATGTCAACTTGCGGGACTCCAGCACCCATATTCCTGCTTGTGCCTGATCTTGGTTCCTTCTCGTGTTTGGTCTAGCATTACCATTTGTTGTGGTGGTTTCCCTAAGATTCACTATTGCACTTCTAGCATCCATATCTATATTCAAGCCTCATGAGAAATAGAATAATAACCTAAGAGAGATAGGAGAATAGAGATATAGCGTACACTTATATATAGTAAATACAAGTATGTTATTATAGCATTATCCCATACCGTGATTTTATCTCTAATTTCTTAGGATTATATTTTAAAAAAACATTTTAGTTCAAAGTTTTTCATAAACCTATGCTCTAATACTAAGTTGTAACATCCCCTATCTGGAGGCCCGAAACTAAGCGCTATAGATGCTGCAGTCATTCATAGTATTAACTTCCAGTGACCAAATACGGTAATGTTAATGGTATCCATGATACAAAAGCACATGAATATGAAAAAAATCACAATTTCAAAAACAACTTTTCAAATTTCATTTCACAAAACATGTTTCATATTCCATTACATAATCCCAAACGTTACCAAAGTTCAGATCAAATATAATCATTATATAAATATGCCATAGTGACATATGAAGATGCCCCTTTGGTTGACCAGAGTATTATATAGTCATAACTGACTAAATATGTCACATTGGAATAAAACAAGAAAACTAATCCTAAATAGCTAATTACAGCCTCCTACTCGTCTTCGAAAGATTTATTCGTCCACCTACTAAAACCTTAAAATCCTCAACCCTTAGCCTACTCAAATCAATTTTGAGCACTTGAGAGTTTAAGGGGAAAAACATAAACTTCGATTCAGACATAAAACCTAGTCAATAATACTATACATCTCGATATTTGATATTAAGTGAGACCACACCGCTTAGCGGAACGGGTTTCCCCTCATTATTATGCTTTCAAAACATATCTTTTGCAAATCATAATCTTGCAACCAAAACTGGTTAAAACTGTAAAGCGTTATCTTGTAAAAATACATATCAGGTAACAAATGAACTATCTGTCTGAACACTATAATTATTTTCGGCTAACAACTAACCATTGGCTGACTCCGGCCAACTAAACAATATAAACAAATAATCTAACATCTGTTAGATACTCTTCTTCTGGATGGTCTATTCCTAACTTAGTATCTCTAGGTCAACTGATCCTAATAATTTTGTAGGCTCACCAGTAACCTACCTTTGTACAAATATATTTCTTTCTGTGTGTAACATCATTTTAATCTTACCTACGATAACGCCTTACCCACTGGAATTTTGGACTAAATTAGCTGGGGGCTAATAGCTAATGTATAGGGCACGACTCTACACCAATCCCATCTGGTATACAAATATCCAAGTCATTTTACTTAGGGTAGTCTTCCCTCAAATTTTCCTTGAAAACCTTTTCTTCTCAAATTGATTTAAACCTTTAAATCGTACTTTAAATGGGGAAAATAAATTCTATGATTTATTTAAATCACCTTGTCATGTTATATATATATATATTTACATAAATCTTTGTTAATGAAAATATATTAAACCTTTGAAAGTACCACTTTCGATCCCATTGAAAGTACCCCTATCAAAACCATGTAAACCCGTTATAACCTAGACCGTAAAGGAAAAACATTCCTTTAGAAGCCATTCATATAAACCTTTTGAAACCATTGAAAACCTTTCCTTCAAAAGCCTTAAAACCTTGGACATTCTATCTTTAAAGGACTTAAACATTGCCTTTCAAAAAAAATGGAAAACCTTTTCTTCCAAACCTTTCGAAACCATTGGGGAACCACCCCTTTGAAACCTTCATTAAAACCTTTCAAAATCATTAAAACGTCAAACCTTTTGAAATCTTTTGGGTTCAATTAAAACATATGGAACAACCTTTCGAAACCATTTAAAACCATCTTCTTCGAAACCTTTTGGTTCTACCTTCAACATAGCAAGATGGTCATAAAACTTTAATGCGAAAGCACTCTTTCGAAAGCATTTCCTAAGTAAAGAAGTTTTGGTGTCGAAACCAACCATTCGAAAGAATTGGAGAAGTGTCTTGGATTTTAAATCAAAGTATACCTTCCGAAACCATTTGTTTTGGAAGGTAGAAAGTGGCAGCTATGGGTTTCGACCCTTCGAAAGCATTTTCTTAAAACAAAGGCGAAACCCATTTCTAAACCTTTTCTTTAAAATATTTGATTCAATTGAAGGTAACCAAGTCGAAAGCATTCCTTTCGAAAGCAAAGCGGGCACATTTTCATTTCTACACAAAATAATGTTTCGACCCTATTAGAACCCACTGTTTTGACCTAGTTCCTTTCGCCTATATCCAATTCGCTCTGTACCAAGCCTTTGATACTATGTGCATTGATTTTGATGGTGATGGAGGCAGGACTACTAGGTCGGAACCTAGGTGCCGAAAGTGGCAAAATATGTTGAAAGCATTTAAAAACTAATTTTAAATTAAAAAATTCTTTTCAACTAACCTCCCTTGTTTGTCAAAATATTATTAGTTTCTAAGTTTCCTTTCTAAAAGAACTGTGAAAATTTCGGAATTAAACAATTTGAATAATTTATGAAATACCCAATCTCTTTTTATAAATATATAAGACATTTAAGTCCCATACCTTAGATAATTTTATATATCTATTAAAACATTTAGGAAAATTCTACAAAAATTATAGAAAAATCATTTTTAATAAGTTTTCTAACATATAATAATTTCAGACCCAAAACATATTGTTTAACCGTAAATAAGTTTTAAACCAAAATAATCAATTTCCTCACTAGAAATTAATATTAAATACACATAAATTCAGAAAACTATGAAAATTGAAACCTATCTCTAAAATATTATTTCTGATCTAAACCTAAAATCATAAGGCATTTGGATGTCGTTTAATAGGGTTTTCACATCAAAACATATCATAAAAGCTATATGAATAAGCATAAATCATCAATAAGCATATACACACACACACACACACACACACACACACACACACACTTTACCATCCTAAAATATGGAAAAACTTTACAACGTAAGCCGGGTTTAATCTAAAACCAAAAATAATTAAAAAAACATGATTAGTCATTATTCACTTTAGCTTTGAGATTAAGAAGTTTGAGATTTGAATGGTTAAATGTTGATTTGATTCTTCTTTTAGTTTTTCTTCCACTTTTATCTTCTAATGGTGGTCGGACAATATTTTAAATTTTGGATTACGAAATGAACGTGTAGTATGAGAAACATGAGAGTTTACGGTGTATGGTTATGTCTCATTCCTATTTTACCCCTTCTCTATTTCATTTTAACTCATCTTTAGTTCATTTGTTCACATGGCACTGCTACCCTTTGTTAATCACAAATCTTAATCCTCTAATCATCATATTATTTTATTCAATTTATGTAATTAAATATCCTAAATAATGTTACTAAAAATTAGGGTGGTTACAGACTCTCCTCCTTAAAGAACTTTGTACTTGAAATTACGATAAGGTACTCAACAAATCAATCAATTATAAAGGTAAATCATAACATCAGAAAAATCATGATAAGCATCTCTAAACCTGATCTCAATCTTCCAATGACAGTCTCTCTCATCATCGCTCCACTGTACTTTCACTAATCCAACTATCTTGTTTCTATGCCTCTTCTCATGTCTTACAACTATTCGAGCTGGCTATCTAATTATTGTCAAGTTTGGTTCTACTACCAAGTCATCTAACACAATCGATGTTCTAGTAGACTTCGGATCTCTAACACACTTCCTTAGATGAGAAACATGAAAAACATAATGGACTCTTGCCAAAATATTTGGTAACTCTACTCGATATGCGAATTTCCTGATCCTCTTTATAATAGAAAATGGTCCTACGAATCTCGGTGCCAACTTTCTTGATTTTCCCAATCTAATCACACCCTTCATCGATGATACCATAATGAAAACATGATCTCTAATGGAGAACTCTAAGTCTTTCCATCTTCTATCTGCATAACTCTTCTTCCTTGATTAATCTTCCTTCATCCTAGCCTAAACCAACTCATCATTTATGTAGCTTCTCTAACCAAATCTAGACCAAGAGCCAACATATCACCGGTCTCTAACCAATATACGGGAGATTTGCATGGCCTTCGAAACAAAGCTTCAAATGGTGCCATCCCTATACTAGCCTGATAACTGTTGTTATGAAAAGACTCGACTAAGTATAGATGGTCTTCCTATGATCCTCTAAAATCTAACACATAAGCCCTTAACAAATCCTTCAAGATTTTGTTAACTCTTTCTGTTTGCCTATTGGTCTGTGGATGGTAAGCGGTACTCATCTTGAGCTTGATTCCTAAAATCTCCTATAGACTCTTCTAAAACTCACTAGTGAACAACGGATCTCTATCATTTACTATGCTATTAGGAATTCTGTGTATTCTAACTACATTCTTCATAAATAACTTAGTGAAAATAGGTGTCGTCCAAGTTGACTTAACTGGAATGAAATGGGCACTCTTGCTTAATCCGTCCACTATGACCCATATACTTTCATTTCTTTTCTTTGACCTTGGCAACCCGTCTATAAAGTCCATAGAAGTAGAATTCCACTTCCATACTAGAATATCTAATGGATGAAGCGACCTACATGGCTTCTAATGTTCGGCTTTTGCCTATTGACAGTTCAAACACTGCTTCACCTATAAGCCTACATCCTTCTTCATACCTTCCTAGAAAAAACTCAGCTACATGTCCTGATACATCTTAGTTCTTTCTGGATGAATAGTTAACTTTGAACGATGGCATTCCTCTAAAACTTCCTTTCTTATGTCTCCCACATTAGGAACACATGACCTCTCTTTCTTTCTCAACCGTCCATTCTGGTCAAGACCAAAATCCTTTAAGTCATCGCTCTCCGTTCCATCCCTTAACTTCTTTATCCGTTCAACCAATACTAGATCCTCCATCTATTAAGAAGAAATCTTTCCGATCATCATCATTCGAACTTCTAAGCAAGACAACACAATAGATCTTCTATGAGACCTAGCTTCAGATCTCCACTGCACTCTGCAAGTCGACAACGCTCCCAAATCTTTCCACTCGATTATCATTGCTAACACTGCATTCTAATGTTTTCTGCTAAGTGCATCTGCATCTTTGTTGCCCTTTCCTTGTGTGTAATCAATACCAAAGACATAAGCGGCTAAAAACTCTAACCATCTCTGCTGTCTCATATTGAGCTCATTTCGAGAGAATATATACTTCAATGATTATTATCTGTAAAAAGCTCAAACCACTCTCCCAAAAGGTAGTGTCTCCACATCTTCAATGCAAAATCGTCGCAACCAACTTCAAATCATGCTTTGGATATCTCACCTCATGCGATCTAAGCTGTTGAGAAGCATAGGAAATCTCTTTACCTCTATGTATTAATACAGCTCCTAATCCAGTTCTGCACACATCTATATATACTATCAAATCCCGATTCCTCTCCAAAACATCCAACATAGGTGTGTGGGTCAATAAGTGTTTCAAGCACTGGAATGCTTCCTCACACTTATCAATCTAAACAAACTTTACATCCTTTCGTATTAGCTTAGTCATCGATGCTGTTATCTGTGAAAAATGCTTAATGAACCTCCTATAATATCCAGCAAACCCAAGAAAACTCTTTATCACGGTCACTGTCTCGGGTCTCTTCCAATTATTCATCGCTTCAATCTTAGTCGGATTATTAGACAACCCTTTCTCGAGACTACATGACTAAGAAACTTCACTTTCTTCTTCCAGAAATGGCACTTCAAAAACTTCGCCTTTAGCTGATTCTACCTCAGTGTCTCAAGAAAAACTCTAAGATGAACTTTATGCTCCCTTTCATCCTTAGAGTATATCATAATATCTTATATAAAAACCAACACAAACCTATCCAAGTGCTCTTGGAAAAATCGGTTCATTAAATCTACAAAAACTGATGGTTTATTAGTCAGTCCGAACGACATCACTAACCATTCGTATGATCCATATCTAGTTCTAAGGTTATCAATGGAATACTATCCTCTCCTACTCAAAGCTGATGGAAACCTATTGCTAAATCCAACTGAGAAAATACCTTAGCTCCACTCAACTAATCGAACAATTCGTCAATTTTAGGGAATGGATAATGATTCTTAATCGTCTTCTCATTCAACTTACGATAATCGATACATAACCTCAACGATCCTTCCGGCTTCTTGGCAAACCGTCGGCCTCTCCCCAAGGCAAACTACATGACCTAGTAAAATTATTGCCTTCCAAATCCACCAAATTCAACTTCAACTCCCTCATCTCGGTAGGCGTCATACTGCTTGGTGGTCTACCCACTGATTCTGCTCTAGGTACCAAATCTATCTGAAACTCAATGGCTCATTTCGGTGGTAATCCTACTACCAACTCGAAGACATCCATGATGTCTCTAACCACGGAAACACGACTCAACTCATGCTCTAACTTAACAGCATCAAACAAAGCATTCAGCTCACAACTAGGGTTTTCTATGATATATACCATGCGATCACTACTGTCAGGTTATCCAAGTGATATTTTCGTATTATGGAAAAGTATCCTAGCATCGTACTTACTTAACCAATCCATACCTAAAATAATTCTGAACCGTACAAAGTCAGATACATGAAAACTGCAAACAAAGGCATGACCAAACAAATAAAACCCTAAGTATTCACACTTCGTTCCAAGTGTCGCATACCCTCCTATCGGATTTGCAACCATTAAGGAAGTAACTAAATACAAGAGTTCTAAGTTAAGATTATCTACCAAACAACGATATATAAAAAAATGTGATGCACCGGTATCAAATAGAATGCTAACAGACATATCATGAATTTGAAGCATACCTCCCATACCGCCTTTCTTTTCTCCTGCGTCATCGGTCACTATATAGCAGGTTCCAATGCAAATACTTTGCCCATTCCATCCTTAGCAATCTCTTTGCACTGGTTCTTATAATAACCAATCTGATCACGGTTGAAGCATCTAATATTCTACTTCCCAATCACTACCTTCGCCTTTCCAGTACGACGTTCATTAGTGAAATGTCCTTTCTTATCACACTTAAAGAAAACAACCTCAAACTTCCTTTTATTTACCGCTCCACCTTTCTGAGCTCCTTTCTTATGGAAGAACTTCCTTTTCTGACTCTGCCCCACCTGGACTTCCTTTGCCTTATTCTTCTCTAGAGAGGCAAGCATCCCCTCATGTCTTAAAGACATCTCTACTACAACATCACAAGAATCCCTAATATGAGGTAATGTAGCCCTTGCCAACTCAGGCTTCAACCCCGTTATGAACATCTCATTTCTCTTCATCATAGTATCCATAGTGGCATATCCATACTTAGCCAACTCCTCAAACCCCCTAGCATACTCCAAAAATAGTCATCCTCCCTAATCCAACAGCAAACTTTCTAATCAAGGTAGACTTTGCCATCATAGACATGAACCTCTCTACGATCCTCCTCTTAAATTTAGCCCATGTCATTGTTTCTTCATTCACCCCAACCGTCACACTATTCCACCAAAATAAAGCTACTCCTTGAAGCTGTCTCGACGCAAGCCCTTTCTTCTGCTCATCATTGAGCCCCAAGTCCGCAAAGATCCTCTCCCAATGTAGCAACCAGTTCTCCATCTCAGTAGCATCTTCAGTTCCAATAAATGGCTTTCTTCCAAGCCTTACATAGTCTCTATTCAGAATAGCATAATTGTTGACCACCGAAGCTTCCTATCCTCCTATAGCATTTCCTCCAACCACTCCAGCAGCATTACCTTCCTGCATCATATTCAAGAAAAATCGATACATAACTCCCATATTAACTTGCGGGACTCCAACACCCACATTTCCTGCTTGTGCCTGACCTTTGTTCCTTCTCATATTTGGTCTGGCGTTACCATTTATTGTGGTGCTTCCCCCAAGATTCACTCTTCCACTTCAAGCATCCATATCTGTATTTAAGCCTCGTGAGATATAAAAGAATAGCCTAAGAGAGATAGGAGAATATAGATATAGCGTACTTATATATAATAAAAACAAGTACATTACTATAGCATTATCCCATACCCTGATCTTATCTCTAATTTCATAGGATTATGTTTTCAAAAATCATTTTAGTTTAAATTTTGTCATAAACCTATGCTCTGATACCAAGTTGTAACATCCTCCATCTAGAGGCCTGAAGCTAAGCGATATAGATGCTGCAGCCATCCATAGTATTAACTTTCGGTGACCAAGTACAGTAATGCTAACGGTATACATGATATTAGAAGCACATGAATATGAAACAAAATCACAGATTTCAAAAACAACTTTTTGATTACATTTCACAAAACATGTTTCATATTCCATTAATTAATCCCAAATGTTTTTGAGGTTCAAATCAAATATAATTATTACATAAATATACCAAGAGCGATAAATAAAGATGCTCCCTTGGTTGAGTAGAGTACTATATAGTCGTAACGGACTTAATACAATACAGTGGAATAAAATAAGCAAAACTAACCCTAAATAGCTAACTTCAGCCGCATGCTCATCTTTGCAAGCTTTATTCGTCCACCTACTAAAACCTTAACCCTCAACCTACTAAAAATATTTTGAGCACCCAAGTGTTCAAGGGGAAAACATAAACTTCGACTAAGACATGAAGCCTGGTGTGAATAATACTATACATCTCGGTATTTGATATTAAGTGAGATCACGACGCTTAGCGGAATGGGTTTTCCCTCACTAGTTTTAAAACATATCTTTTGCAAATCATAATCCTGCAACCAAAACTAGTTAAAACTATAAGGCTTTATCATGTAAACATACATACCAGGTAACAAATGAACTATCTGTCCGAACACTATAGTATTGTTTGGATAACTACTAAACTTTGGCTAACTCGAGCCTACCAGACAATTTAAATGAATAATCGAACATTTGTTAGATATTCCACTTCTGGATGGTCTGTTCCTAACTTACTTTCTCCAAGTCAACTGATCCCAATGGTTTTGTGGGCTCACCAGTAACCTACTCTGTAAAAATATATTCCTTTCTATCTGTAACATCATTTTAGTCTTACCTATAACAAAGCTCTACACACCGGAATTTTGGACTAAATTACCTAGGGACCAATAGCTATTGTATTGGGTGTTACCCTATACTAGTCCCATTTGGTATACAAATAACTGAGTCATTTTACTTAGGGTAGTTTTTCCTCAAATTTTCCTTGAAAATCTTTTATTGATTTAAACCTTTAAATCATACTTTAAACAAGTAAAATAAATTTTATGCCTTACTCAAATCACCTTGCCAAGTTATATACATACTTTACATAAATATTTGTTGATGAGAACATTTGTACCTTGAAAGTACCCATTTCAGTCCCATTGAAAGTATCCCTTTCAAAACCAAGTAAACCCTTTATAACCTTGGTAGAAAGGCCAAAACATTCCTTTCGAAACCATTTATATAAACTTCTTAAAACCATTGAAAACTTTTCCTTTCAAAAACGAAGGAAAACAGTTCCTTTCAAACCTTTCAAAATCATAGGGGAACCACTCCTTCGAAACCTTCATTAAAACCTTTCGAAAGCATTAAAACATCAAACCTTTTGAAACTATTTTCGTTCATGTAAAACATGTGCAACAACCTTTTGAAGCCATTTAAAACTATCTCCTTCGAAACATTTGGGTTATACCTTCAATAGAGCAAAAGGGTCATAAAACATTTAAGTCAAAAATACTCTTTCGAAAGCATTTCCTAAGCAAAGAAGTGATGGTGCTGAAACCAACCTTTGAAAGCATTAGAGAAGTGGATTGGATTTTAAAACAAAGTATACCTTCCGAAACCATTTGCTTCGAAAGGTAGAAAGCAGTAGCTTGGGGTTTCGACCCCTTCAAAAGCATTTTCTTAAAACAGAGGCGCAACCCATTTCGAAACTTTTATTTTAAAACAGTTGATTCAGTCACAAGCCAACCAAGTCGAAAGCATTCCATTCGAATGCAAACCGGCACATTTTTGTTTTAGAGCAAAGTAAGGCTTCGACCTTATTGGAACCCATTATTTTGACCTAGCACCTTTCTCCTATATAGAGTTCACTCTGTACCAAGTCTTTAATTCTATATGCATTGGTTTCGATGGTGATAGAGGCGGAACTATTAGGTTAGAACCAAGGTACCGAAAGTGGTGAAACATGCTGAAAGCATGTTAAAACTGATTTTAAATTAAAAAGAAATTCTTTTCAACTAACTTGCCTTATTTGTCAAAATATTATTGGTTGCTAATTTTCTTTTCTAAAAGAACCGCCGAAATTTTAGAATTCAAAATTTAAATAATTTACAAAATATCTCTTCCCCTTTTTTAAATATATAAAGCATTTAAGTCTTATAACTTAAATAATTTTATATGTCTATTAAAACACCTAGGAAAGTTCTACAAAAATTCCAAAAAATCATTTTTAATATGTTTTCTAATATATAATAATTTCTGCCCCAAAACTTGTAGTATTTAACCATAAATAGTTTATAACCCTTCCTCACTAGAAAATTAATATTAAATCCACATAAATTCAGAAAATTATGAAAATTGAAACCCATCTCTAAAATATCATTTTTAATCTAAATTGAAAATCGCAAAGCATTTAGATGTCATTTAATAGGGTTTTCATATTAAAACATATCATAGAAGTTATATGAATACGCATAATCATCAATAAGCATATATTAAAATTTTATTATCCAAAAACATGGCTAAACTTTTCAAGATAAATCGATATTATCCTAAATAAAAAATAATTAGAAAACATAAGATGTTGTCATTATTCATCTTAGCTTTGAGATTTGAATGGTTAAATGTCTATTTGCTTCATCCTTTAGATTTTCTTTCTCTTTTATCTTCTAATTGTGCCTAGCCTCTATTTTAAGTTTTGGATTATAAAATGAACATGTAGTATGAGATACATGAGGGATTAGGGTATGTGGTTATGTCTCATTCCTATTTTTTCCCTTCTCTATTTCATTTTAACTCATTTTTAGTTCATTTATTATCATGGCATGGCTACCCTATGTTAACCACAAGTCTCAATTCCCTAATCATCACATTATATTATTCAATTTAGCTAATCAAATATCCTAAATAATATTACTAAAAATTAGGCTCATTACAAAGCAAAATTGGAGATGGTAGTGGAAGGTGGGGTTCTTTGGTTATTTTGACTCTAGAGCAAGTCGCCTTCTTGATATGTTTCTTGAGCAAGCCGACCTCTAATGATGCTCTAGTTGTGGGCAAGAAATTAGTTTATGATCATGATTACTAGATCACTGAGGACCTCTTTCCCTTGTAAATGCCGAAGTTGAGGTCGTTTTTTGTTTTTTATGTGTTAATCTGGCTAGGACCGTTATTGTAGTGACACCTTTTGTTGTGGAATTTAATGAAATATTTTTGATATATTTGAACTTTTTTTTGCGTAAAAGTTATTGAGCTCGATTTGTATGTTTGTTTCAATATTCTGTGTATGCCTTATACATTTTTATTAGCAATTTATATATATACACATGTCTTTCATGTTTACTTATTGCGTAACATTTATTGGTCTTATGCTGGGCAGTTCAAATGGCCCTCTACTTTATTAAGTAAACACATACTCAATCGTTTATGTGCAATTTAACAATCAATAGACATAAGGAAAACAAAGAAATAGTAAACCAAACAAATTTATCTTCCATTGAAGTATCATGCCCTTATTTTTGCATAGAGAACTTAGGTGTGTGATGGGGCATCCTTAGCCCAGAATTAATGTCGATCCGTCTTTGTCACATTCGAGGACTACCAAGGGTTGAAATTGCTTGATAGGGCCACTTTAGATGTTCATATTAGCTAGCACAACGGATGATAGTTAGCGATTACAACATGGGTAACCATGCCGCTTTGGCACTAAGCCCTCCCCCACCAGAGCGGTGGGCATCATCATGGGCGAACGAATTGGGAACACGATATAAGTGCTGGTGCCATCGATTCATCATTATCTAAAGCGTAGAGGGAAGCATTGAGTGGCTCGTGCATTCTTATGAAGCAGCACTACTGATGTAAGTATCGAGGTTATAGTATGGGTAACCACATCATCATAGCACCAGTGCCTTAACTCGTTAGAGAGACATGCAGCATCACGAGCAATCAAGTCAGGACTACGGTATTGAGTGGTCGCACCATCGCTTCATCGATGCCTCCTACATAAAAAGTAGCGTTTGAGTGGCTCATGCATCCTCATGAAGCGGTTTAAGCAATTCTTGTTTCTAGAGAGGAAGACCTATGGAGGTTCTCTTCTATGAATAGCTTAGAGTGTGGCATTCACCAACAAGGAAGGGAGCATTGTTTAGTTCATCCTTGCTGGATATCACTGAGTGCATCATTACTCGACATAGAAGAGAGCATTGTTTAGCACATCCCTCACGAATTGCATTTGACATTGCATTCTCCATTAAGGAAGAAAGCGTGTTTTGGCTCGTCCCTGCTAGATAGCCTTGGATGTGGTGTTCCGCAATTGTAGAGGAGGGCCTTTGATGGCTTGTCCTCTACGGATACCCCTATTAATGCCTGGGTTATGATTGTCTGAATAGACTCTCGCTTACATTCCATACTTAAAATATTTGTACAATAATTCTTTTGCCTTATAGGTAAGGCAAAATTATTTAACATTAGTCGACTAAGGAGAAACATTCTCTATTCTATTCTTCTCGTAGAACCTCTAGAACAACCCACATTCGAATTGTGTGCCATTGTCTATTATGATTTTCTTTAGGAGACTGAAATGATAAACGATGTATGTGATTATGAAGTCCAGGATCTTAGGTGTCGTGACCCAAGTGAGAGGCTTTACCTTAACCCTCTTCATAAAGTAGTTGAGGGCCACTATAGTATGGTTGTGTCTACCTTCAGCATTAGGGAGTTTTCCAATTAGGGTGATCCCCAAAATGTCGAATGGCCTAGGGGTGCCTAAGAATTTAGGATATTTGGAGAAGCTCTTGGAATCTTAGTGATTATTAATAGCGGTTTCACTTCATAATGTTGTTTATTGCTTCCTTGATTATACAGGCCAGTAGTAACCTTGGTAGAAAGCCTTCTTAGCTACGCTTTGCCCCTTAATATGATCCTTGTAGATTCCTTCGTGTAGTTCTACCAATACATGCTAAGCATCCTTGTTTATTACGCATGTTGAAAGGGATTGAACAATCCATCTAATAGAGCTTTCCATCCATGAATGTGTAATGGGGGAACCTAGGATAGGACATTTCAAACAACTTTTCAATCAATAGGAATTTCACCACCATAGGGTATTTCAGTAGCGAGTCATCCAGGAATCAGTTCGGACTTCATAAATTTTCCTGGCGATTGCCCCAATTTGAAGAAAGGGGCAACCTACACCTCTATTAGGACCTAGGGCATGCTCTCTTCAGGATTGCTAGCCACCATGGCAGTTGGTCGGCCTTGACATTTTTCTCACGAGGGCCTTGCTCTAACTTGAAGTCTTTGATGTTGTTGAAGAGCTTCTTGGCTCCTAAGGTACTAAGAGGCAATGTCTTTTCCTTAACTTAGAACACTCTTCGACCTAATTGACCACTAGTGATGAGTAGCTTAACACATGTAAGTATTCTATTGGCAACTCTTTAGTCTTCCTACGACCGGCCAAGACAGATTCATAATTGGCTTCTTTATTTGTGGCCTTGAATTTTAGGGAGGGTATAAAATCAAATCTTTTCCCTTATAAGGACTAGGACCATGCCGGCCCCTGACACTTTATTAACATCTTGTAATTTTATGACATTAAATAATTAAACTAAAAGGGTAAATTGTAATTTTAACATAACGGGAAAAATCATAAATTTTTGCAGGAATTGGAATTAGACTTCCAGAGCTATTCCATTGCATGTAGGGTGTTGTTTTTAGTCGGATAACATATATAATTTGCTAAGTTTGGTTAAATGAGCTAGTAATTAAAAGAAGTCAAACTTAGTAGCATTTTCGTAGTATATTGATTTCGAAAATATAGCTTAGATATTGTATTTTTTAGCCTATATATAGATCATTCACCTTATTTCCTTGGCTAGAAAATTCTTAGCTTCACTTCTAAAACCCTAATTACCAAATTATTTATAAATTTTCTCAATTTCTAATCTACCAAATCAAATCCAAACTAATATATGGAACCGATCATTGCGAAGAGAGCGATGCAAATAAATGGAAGATACTGAGAAATTTGCCGTCATGAACTAGTGTAAATTCTAGACAATGAAGGAGAGGAAAGATTTACATCATATCGGAGAAATGCAAGGTCAATCGGTGAGTGGGATTTATCATATTTGTGTTTATATTTGTAGGACTTAGTAATTCTCCTTAATCTTAAACCAAGTATAGAAAATGTAATTGAAAATTTAAAAGTTTTATATATATATATATATATATATATATGTATGTATGTATGTATAGGATGTAGTATGCCATGGCTAGATAAGTATAAAGCTAAATTTATCTATTGTAATTAGCAAAAAGCTAATCTCCCTATAATTAAAAGTACAAATACAAAAATATTCCAAACTTGACAAATTATGTATCAAAATTATAGTTCTCGATGACACAAATCCACTTGTAATGTTCATTCATCGATTGGGTTAATGAATTGACCGGTAAACACATTGAAGTTCGATAAACATGCATTTTCTGTTTCGATCCAATGGTGAAATGGAGGTGATGCAATGATTAGGAGTATAGATGTATAGGGGAAGTGGAGCAGGTCGTCATGGTGGTTTTTGATCGAATCATATAATTGTAATATGGTCAGAATTGGTTTAACTATGGTCGAGGGTTTTAACATCCCAATTTTTATCAAATTTAAAATTTCATAATTAATACAAATTTTGGAATTAATTTGAAAATTTCAAAAATAAATTAGATACGTGTTTGATTTTATATATATGTATGAATAGATTTGAATTTGAATTTTAATTATAATTTGAATTTAAAAATAAATACCCTAGTAATATAATTTAGATTTGAAAAATAATACATGTGATTATTTATTAATATATATTTTAGTTTCAAACTATTTTCTTTAAAGGTTATATATATGTAAATAAAAGAAATGTATTTATAAAAATAAGAAAATGTAATACAAAACTTTATCTAAAACATGTAATCATGTAAAATTACAAGTGTAAGTTAACAAGATATATAATTTAACAAGTGTAATGATCTTGTCATTAAATTTAACAAGTGTCATTTTTGCTTTTCTTTTTGAGAAAATTAATAAAAATAAGAAACAAGATTATATAAACACAACATCTCCTTCTTGCTCATTTTCTTTAATTTGATCAAACTTCAAAGCAGCAAAAGCAAGAAATCAAAAGCCTATATTAACTCAAACCAGAGAAAAATTATATAAAACAAATCGAAAGGAAAACCCGAAGCAAAAAATTCAAACCTCTTTTACAATTTAAAGTCTGAAGCTTGGAAATTATCTCAAATATCAACAATAAAGTAAATCAAAATCAAAGCAAGGATTTCAACTTTGAAACATAAGCAAATTCAAAGTTTTAACTTAGCAATCAGGCAATTCAATTCAAATATCAGCAAGTCGTAAAGCAATTTATAGATTCCAGTTCTAGTTTTTTTCAAAATTCAAAAAAGCAAGGTTCCAGGCTCTCTGTTCTTCTTTATCAGGTGGGTAAACCCTTTAAAATCTGTAATATCATGTGTTGTTTGTGATCGTGCTTGAAATATAGTTGTAAAGTATTTACAAGCATGTAAATAGATGTATATATTTATGCAGAGATGACTGTTCAAAATTTGATTACTCTTCCTCTGATCCTTATTAGACTTTAGGATCTAAACAAAATTTGTTTGTTTTAACATGTTTCAAGTTTTAAAAATAAATGTGAGCAAAAATCAATTAAAGTTTTTCTAGAAAATTGAAAATACGGGCAAATTCAAAATATGTTAAAATTTCAAACGTTATAATTTCTGGTTTCAAGTATACAATCTGAAATGTTATCAGAAATAATAATTTTTGAAAGTAAAATCAAGATTTTTAGTGAAGTATTGATCGAGGAAATTGTGGTTGAACGGATTTAGGACTTTTGATGATTTCTGGTCATCGGCGAGGTGTGGGTTGTCGCAATCATGGCTGAAGCTCGTTGGGAGGTCAGGGAGTTAGAGAAAAATGCTCAGTAAAATTCCTGATCAATGTGGATAATGAACGAGACCGCTTTAGGGTTTTATCAAATATTTAGTCATGGTTGGATTTCATGTTGCTGTCGTCTCGCCGTCGCATTGGAGTCGATCGCACCGGTGGCGATCGAAACAATGGAGATAAGCGAAGCTTCAGACGGAGTTTGCGTGGCCTCTGGTGGCCTGAAGCGTCGAGGCGAATGGGTTTTTGGTGATCGAGTTTTAATTCCAGTTTGGGTTAAGCAGCTAGATTTCGAATTCGTCAACCTTTTGGATTTCTGGATGGCCGTTGAGCTCGAGGCGATCGTCGATGAGTTATGGATGATGGCAAAGTCGATTGGAGCTCGTCGGAGCTCTAGTGCACGTGCATGACTTTTGGGATGTGTCAGTAAGCAGGATTGAGGAAGAAAGGCTGGTGACTCGAAGTTGTCTTCAAGAAGTTTGGGTGCTGGCTCGAGTCTGGGTTCGGGTATTTTTGTGTGTGTACTAGGCTTTCTAAAACTTAAACAAAAATCAAAGTTTGAAAAGAAAATACAGGTTGGTTTGAGGGAAGACTCGAAGTAAGCGGTGTGTTAGCTCGAGTAACACTCGGGCAGGTCTCGGGTTTGATATATAAAAACAGTTTTTGACTTTATAACCAAATTCAGATTCTAAACATTTTTAATCCATGCTTTTAAATAATGGTTTTGATTTAAGTTTGGATTAATAAAGGTTTTAAGTACGATATTTTTAAAATAATTAAGTTTTATTTAATTAATTTTGTGACAACATTTGTAAATTAATTATTTTAAATAAATAATGTAATTTAAAAGTTAATTAAAATGGAATGATATTTTAATTAGTCTTAATCTTTTGAATTAATTCATGTGTTAATGGTGATTAATTATGAGGTTTATTAATTAAAGATTTTAATAATAATTAAAAAATTAATTAAGATAAATGATTTATAATTACTTAATAATTAAAGAATATTTAATTAAAATTTAATTAATTATTAATTATTAATTTAAGGTTAATTAATTTATAATTAAGGATTAATTAATTAATGTAATTAGTTAAGAAATATTTAATTAATGGAAGTGATTAAAATTAATTAATTAAGAATTAAGAATTAATTAATTTATAATTAAGAATTATTAATCATTAATTAAGGATAATTATGAAAATAATTATGTGATTAATTAATTATAATCACACAAATAATTCATCTTACTTGTAGATGATTGATTATTACTGAATGCCTTAACTGGTTGATACCTCTGTAATGTGACTGTGATACTTTGTGATGTGAATTACTGTGAATTGAACTGTGATATGTTTCCGTGTGAATGTGAAAACTATTGGCATTTAAATGGCATATAAATTTCGATGCGATAGGGAGTCGGATTCTTGTTGATCATCTGAAACCTACATCGAATCTTAATGGTGAATCTTTATGATTGATATATCCACAAGTTTTTAAATTATGCGCTCACTGTTTGGTTTAGCCGGCAGAGGACTTTGTGTCATATAACCCATTCCGAATAGTGATACGATGAAATGGATAGCATTTGAAGACGGTGGTGAAGACCGGGCGTTTTCGAGAACGATAGGATAACATGTCGAATGACTCTGCATTTAGTTGCTCCGGTATAGAGATCTCCATATGTGATGGGGAGTCCGATCGGGATTGTGGATGCTCGAATTACAAGGGCTTCTTCCTTTATTGGATGAAGTGCCTTTGGTTCCGTTCGAACCCGGAATAGACTTGTATAGTTGTATGTCTGACATTACACTTTGAGATATAAAGCTGATTTCTATCAAATACATTTTTGTTTGGTGACGGAGAATTTATTCTCTTAGCTTAACACCCTTCTCTGAGAGGTACGAGCTTAGAGGTTATGTTGTCGATGGTTATTAGTGATATACTCCCAATTTGCTAGTGTGGCGATCTAAGTGCTGATCATTTGTTAATCGAAGCATGGCTTTTGTGAAAAGCGTAGCTTTGTGGACGAGACTTCGTCGAACCTCACAACCCGAAAATGGTCGAATCAGGAAGAATGCAGCAAGGTGGGGGTAGCGCCCCTTAGGTTATGTGCATTTCCTTCTGGATAAAAAGTGATATCATGGTATGGAGCCCACATATTTAACTTATGTGGTTGTTGGAATTTGTTGGTGTCGAGGCCACGGATAAAGGTCGGTTACAATCGGGGGATGGCATATTCATGTTAGTAGTTACCTAGTTACAGAGGTAACCCAGCCTTGTGTTGGTAGAGATCTGGTTAGGTTCTCAGGGCGTCCCTCCAGAGGCGTACCCATTCGGTAAGGAAGTTCCTTAGCCTGACCATTGTTGGAAATCCAATCATTCAATACGAGCCCTCTACAATTTCAATTGTATAACCTGCCTTTCTTAAATGGTAGCTATAGTAGGCATAGTACAATGGTACCTATGCTGGCTAAGATTTATATTATACTTTCGAAATGTTTTACACCATGCACTAATAATAATATCAAAAAAATGTTTTCTCGTATCAAGCATATTTGACTATCATAAGGAGAAATCTCCCCCTAAGCGTGCGATTGCATTGTGTGTGTGCCGAGAGGCCTTATGGTAGTTTCATTTTTCAAAAGCATGAACGGATTTCTTTCTAAATTGTTTTTGTTCAAACAAATGTTTTCGTTTACTCATACTGGTCCCATGACTAACCCAGAGTTTATTGTTCCCTTCCTAAACTCTGGGTGCCCATCATTTTCCACACGGGCAGCCTAGAAGCAGGTTATTCGTGTTTTGGTGCTAGCTTGGATTTAGAATTCTTTTGGAAGCTGTCGGATTTGGGAAGCTTTTGGGTTTGGAGATCTTTTGAAGCCTTTTGGATCTAGTAGTGTTTGGAATCTTGGAAAACCTTATCGAAGTCAAAGTATGTTGGAAACTTTTTAAAGACTCTGTGGTTATTGTTCCGCTGTGGTGTTATCATTCTGTTGTTGTATTATGTATATAACACTCTGATGACGATGGTTATTTATTGTACCAATGTTGTATCCATGTGTTGTTCATCAACGAATCATCTTTTGTTTCCGCTGTTTATATTCATCTAATGTTGTTATAAGCTCCGTCGAACTAGAGTTCAACGTTTGAATCTCCGACAGTCGAATACAAGAAAGGTATTTGATGTTGATTTTTGAACGCTGGATTTCGGATCGTGACAAGTGGTATCAGAGCTAAAGGTTGAGTAAGAACTTTAGCTATGAAGTATAACACATTAGGTGACTAATTAGAGATAGGGTTAGAAATACCCTAGAATGAGTATATCCCTAAGATATCTCGTCCATATGGTCTAAATCAAGTTTTCTTACTATTTAGTGAGAATGAGAACTAGAAGAGGACGAGGTAGGGGACGGAGAAATACCACTACAACTTGTCAAGTCCCTGAAACAACGTAAGCAGCTATTCCCACTAAACCTCAGCCGAACCCGGCTGATCTATATCGAAGTTTTTCCAGACTTGGTGGAAAGCCATTCATTGGCAAGGAGTCTATTATGGAAGCACAAGTCTGGATTCGATCGTGCGAAAGGATTTTCAGAGAAGTAAAGTTGGAGGATAATCAGATGCGATTGATAGCTTCTTAGAAACTTCAAGAGGAAGCTCTAGCCTTGTGGGAGACTATATAGTGGATGAGCCGGAAGATGAGTTCACTTAGAGTCGATTTAAAGAGATGTTTGAGCAACGATACATGTCATCTGCTGGTATCTCCAGAATGTATCGGGAATTCATGGAATTGAAGCAGGGAAGTCTATCATTTGAGGATTACTAAAACAAATATAATGAGCTATCTCAATTCAGTCCGGAGGTTGTGAACACCCCCTTGAAGAAGAATGAAATATTTATTCGTGGAATGAATAAGAAATTCCATGAGAGAATGACTATCCACGTGAAGGTATCTTTTTCTGAATTGATAGATATGGGTTACAGTGATACTCTGGACAAATAGGAAGTTTCAGAGGAGAAAGTAAGGGCAAGCAATCCAAATTGGAAGAAATGGAAGTTTGGAGGGAAGAAACCGTATCAAGGCAAAGAGTAGAAGAACAATCAGGAAAACCAGGCGAGGGATATTACTTGTTTTAATTGTTTGAAAAAGGGACATTACTCAAGTAGATGCGAGAAGCTAAAGAAACAAGTAAAGAAAGATCAACCTGTAAAGACAAGTCAGGGAACCAAGGAACGCTATTACTATCATAAACCAGGGCACGTAGTAAAAGATTGCCCAGCAATGAAGTAAGCTCAAGTAGCAAAATTGTATGCGATAAAGGATGACCCCTATATAGGAAAAGGATTTTTAGAAGGTAACCTTTTTATTTATGATAGAGTTGTTAGAGTTTTGTTCGATACGGGAGCTACACATAGCTTTATCTCTCAACAAACCGTAAATGAATTAAAACTTGAATCCGAATTTGTCGACGAGCCCATTTGCGTGAAAAATCCGGTTGATGGTTCTGCAAATCTTTGCCTATATTGTAGGAAGGTTCCTATTTCATATTCTTGTCATCGATTTCCTATCAACCTTTTCGTTCTCGACTTTAACGAATTTGAAATGTTACTCGGAATGAATTGGTTAACGAAATACGAAGCTAAATTAGATTGTAACAATCAAACGATTTCGGTCAGAACTAAATTTGGGAATTTTATTGAAATTTCTTGTGAGGATCCCAGTCCAAAATGGATAAGCTAATGTATACTTTGGGGTATCCCGAACCTAGTCCAGAATATATACCAATTGTTTGAGAATTTCCCGATGTATTCAAAGAGGTCAAATCTTTACCTCCGCACAGAGAAATTGAATTCAGAATCGATTTAGTTCCCAATGCTCGGCCTATTGTTCATGCAAGCCGCAAGATGGCACCATGGGAAAGAATAGAATTAGTCAAACAAACCCGAGATTTGCTAGAGAAAGGATTAATACGTCCAGTGCTCCCAGTTGGGGTTCAGCAGTGGTATTTGTGGCCAAGTCCGACGGATCCTTGAGATTGTGTGTGGACTACTACGATCTCAATAAATTAACACTCAAAAATAAATTTTCCTTGCCCAGAATCGACGATCTGTTGGATTAGTTGCACGGCGCTCGATTCTTTTCAAAGATGGATCTAGCCCAGGGGTTCGATCAATTGAGTATTGTTGAAGACTGTATTCACTTAACTACTTTCAAGGGTCCAGACACATTCTACGAATGGTTAGTCATGCCTTTCGGACTAACCAATACTCCCGCATACTTCATAGACTTAATGAACCGTTTATTCCGAGAACTGTTAAATAAATTCATTCTTGTGTTTATTGACGATATTCTGATTTATTCCAAAACCGAAGAAGAACATGCTGAACACTTGAGAATTGTTTTGGAAATATTGAGTAAGAACATTTTATTCACCAAATTTTCTAATTCAAAAGTTAGATTTCTCGATCATATTGTTACCGAAGAGGGAATTTCTGCAGACTCGGGCAAGGTTTCCGCTATTCTAGACTGGAAGCAACCTACTACTCCAAAAGAAGTCAAAAGTTTTCTGGGGTTAGCGGGATATTATCGAAAGTTTGTCCAAGATTTTTCAAAGAAATCCAGTCCATTGACTAAGCTGACCATGAAGAATGCTAAATTTGATTGGACTCCGAAATGTGAAAAAACGTTCTAGGAGTTGAAGAAGAGATTGACTTATGCTCCCGTTCTTGCTATTATTAACGGGAATGAAGGTTTATCTGCCTATGCAGATGCTTGTGGTGATGGTGTGGGTGCTGTGCTAATGTAAAATGGTAGTGTAATTTCCTATGCGAGTAGACAATTGCGTCCACATGAGAAAAACTACCCAACCCACGATCTCGAACTTCTGGCAGTTATTTTTGCTTTAAAAATCTAGCAACATTATCTTCTGGGTATGAATCTCTTTTAGCTTTCCTAAAAATATTAAAAGTTTAACTTAACTTAATATTTATACTTAGTAAATCCTTCTTGTTCTAGGTAAAAAATTCGAATTGCTAACCGACAATAAATCTCTGAAATATCTCTTTACCCAGAAGGATTTTAATTTGAGGCAACAATGTTGGTTGGAATTTCTAGCGTCTTATGACCTGGATATTCTGTATACGCCCGGAAAAGTCAACATGGTAGCCGACGCTTTGAGTAGAAGACATGCTATTCTTGCTCATCTTGTTGTCACTCCTACTCTTATTGAGAAAGTTGCTAGTAAGCAGAAAGAAGACAAGTTTCTTCGAGAAATTTATGGGAGAATCCTTCGAGGCGAAGATTCCAACTTTGAAGCCAATTATAGTGGAATTATAAGACTGAAAGGCAGGTTGTGTGTCCCAGATATCCCCGATCTCAAACGGAAGTTTTGGACGAGTTTCACAAGTCCAAACTTAATATCCATCCAGGAGTTAATAAGACGTATCGAGATATCAAAAGAACTTTCTAGAGGAAAACAATGAAGAGAGATGTATCTATTTATGTCAGCCATTGTGCTACTTGTCAGCAAATAAAAGTGATCAGATGAAGATTGTGGGTTTACTCCAATCATTGGAGGTGCCTAAGTGGAAAGGACAAGTGTCTATGGATTTCATAGATGGGTTACCACGAACTCGCAAAGGTAATGAAGCGATTTGGGTTATCGTGGATCGTCTGACTAAGACTGCCCACTTTATCCCAGTAAAATCTACCCGGACAGCAACGAAATTGGCAGAAGTGTATGTGAAAGAAATTTTTCGTCTCCATGATATACCAAGCAGTACAGTGAGTGATCGTGACCCGATCTTCACTAGCTGATTTTGGGAGGCATTTCAAGCCGCATTAGGAACCAAACTGAACTTCAGTACTGCTTACCACCCATAGTCTGATGGGAAGACTAAAAGGATAAATCGAATCTTAGAAGACCTTTTGCACGCTTGTATTCTTGACTTTGGTGGTTCATTGGAGGACCATTTGCATCTGGTTGAATTTTCATACAATAATAGCTATCAGGACAATATTAAAATGGCTACTTTCGAAGCATTATATGGTCGTCCGTGTCGATCACCTGCATGTTGCATTGAGTCAGGTGATAGATTCGTTCTTGGACCAGATATGATAAAGGAAGCTACTAAGAATGTTGATTTTATTTGAAAGATTTTGAGAACGGCTCAAAGTCGTCAGAAAATTTATGCTAACCGTAGGAGAAGTGTTTTAGAATTCCAGGTTGGAAATTCCGTTTTCCTTAAAGTTTCTCCAATGCGGGGAGTGTTGAGGTTTGGAAAGACCGGTAAGCTGGCACCACAATATATTGGTAATTTCCCTTTGCTGGAGAGGATCGGTCCATTGGCTTATCGAGTGCAACCACCCAATTGGTTATCTGGCGTACACAATGTGTTTCATGTTTCTCACCTTTGGAAATATGTGCACGATCCAGACTGTGTCATTAAAGAGGCCACTCAGCAGGATTTGGAGATCACACCAAATCTGGTAGTGAAAAGAGAACCGTTAAAGATTATTGACCAAGATGAAAGGCCGTCGATGAATAAAGTTGTGAAACTGGTAAAAGTCAATGGGGTGGTGATCCAAATGACTGTACTTGGGAAACAGAGGATAGCATGCAAAAGTCCTATCCTAATTGCAGAGTGGATATTTCGGCTTAATCTGGTAAGCCATTTCTCTATTCTTTTCTATGTTCTTATATTCTTTATTTGTCTCTTTCTCTTTCAAATTTCGAGGACGAAATTTATTTAAGGGAGGGAAATATGTAACATCCTAATTTTTATAAAATTTAAAATTTTGTAATTAATACAAATGTTGGAAATAATTTTGGAAATAATTTGAAAATTTAAAAATAAATTAGATAAGTGTTTGATCAGGTGAGTAAATCCTTTAAAAATCTAGAATATCATATGTTGTTTGTGATGATGCTTGAAATATAGTTGTAAAGTGTTTACATGCATGCAAATATATGTATATATTTATGCAGAGATGACTGTGCATGTCTCATAACAGGCACATTTACCTCTGTTTGTTTCCAGGTTTTAAAAACCTGTTCAAAATTCGATTACTCTTCCTCTGATCCTTATTAGAATTTAGGATCTAAACAAAATTTGTTTGTTTTAACATAATTCAAGTTTTAAAAATAAATGTGAACAAAAATCAATTAAAGTTTTTCTGGAAATTGGAGAATGTAGGCAAATACAAAATATGTTAAAATTTCAAACATTATAATTTCTGGTTTCAGGTATACAATCTGAAATGTTTTCAAAAATAATGATTTTTGAAAGTAAAATCAAGATTTTTAGTGAAGTATTGATCGAGGAAATTGTGGTTGAACAAATTTAGGACGTTTGGTGATGTTTGGTAATCGATGAGGTGTGGGTTGTCGCGATCATGGCTGAAGCTTGCTAGGATGTCGGGGAGTTGGAGAAAAATGCTCAGTGAAATTCCTGATCAACGTAGATGATGAACGAGATCGATTAGGGTTTTATCCCATATTTAGTCAAGGTCAGATTTCGTGTTGCTGTCGTTTCTTCGTCGCATCGGAGTCGATCGCACCAGTGGCGATCGAAACATAAGAGGTAGGCTATGCTTCAGACGGAGTTGCGTGGCCTCTGGTGGCCTGAGGCGTCGAGGCGAATGGGTTTTTGGTGATCGAGTTTTAATTTCAGTTTGGGTTAAGTAGCTAGATCTCGAATTCATCAACGTTTTGGATTTCTGGATGGCCTGTGAGCTCGAGGCGATCGTCGATGAGTTATGGATGACGGAGAAGTCAATCGAAGCTCGTCGGAGCTCTGGTGCATGTGCATAGACTTTGGGGTGTGTTAGTAAGTAGGATTGGGGAAGAAAGGCTAGTGACTCAAAGTTGTCTTCGAGAAGTTTGGGTGCTGCCTCGAGTCTGGGTATTTTTGTGTGTGTTCTAGGTTTTCAAAAACTTAAAAAGAAATCAAAGTTTGAAAAGAAAATACGGGTTAGTTTGGGGAAAGATTCGAAGTAAGCGGCGTGTTAGCTAAGGTAACACTCGGGGAGGTCTCTGGTTTGATATATAAAAATAGTTTTTGACTTTAAAACAAAGTTCAAATTTTAAACATTTTTAATCCATGCTTTTAAATAATGGTTTTGATTTAAGTGTGGATTAATAAAGGTTTTAAGTAAGATATTTTTAAAGTAATTAAATTTAATTTATTTAATTTGTGACATTGTTTATAAATTAATTATTTTAAATGAATAATGTAATTTAAAAGTTAATTAAGATGAAATGTTATTTTAATTATTCTTAATCTTTAGAATTAATTCATATGTTAATGGTGATTGATTATGAGGTTTATTAATTAAAGATTTTAATAATAATTAAATGATTAATTAAGATAAATGATTTATAATTACTTAATAATTAAAGAATAATTAATTAAAGGTTAATTAATTATTAATTTAAGGTTAATTAATTTATAATTAAGGATTAATTAATGTAATTAGTTAAGAAATATTTAATTAATGAAAGTGATTAAGATTAATTAATTAATAATTAAGAATTAATTAATTTATAATTAAGACAATCATTAATTAAGGATAACTAATGAAAATAATTATACGATTAATTAATTATAATCACACGATTAATTCATCTTACTTATAGATGATTGATTATTATTGAATGCCTTGAACTGATTGATACCTCTGTTATGTGACTGTGATACTTTGTGATGTGAATTGCTGTGAATTGAACTGTGATATCTTTGATATGTTTTTGTGTGAATGTGAAAACTGTTGACCTTTAAATTGCATATAAATTTCGATGTGACAGGGAGTCGAATTCCTATTGGTTATCCGAAACCCACATCGAATCTTAATGATGAATCTTTATGATTGATATATCCACGTGTTTTAAAATTAAGCACTCACTGTTCGATTTAGCCGGGAGAGGACTTTGTGTCATATAACTCATTCTGAATAGTGGTACGACGAAATGGATAACATTTGAAGACGGTGGTGAAGATCGGGTGTTTTCGGGAATGATAGGATAGCCCGTCGAATGACTCTGCATTGAGTTGCTCCGGTATAGAGATCTCCATATTTGATGGGGAGTCCGACTGGGATTGTGGATGCTCGGATTGCAAGGGCATCTTTATTTATTGGACGAAGTGCCTTCGGTTCCGTTGGACCCCGAAACGGACTTCTATGGTTGTGTGTCTGACATTACACTTTGAGATATAAAGGTGATTTCTATCAAATACATTTCTGTTTGGTGGCGGAGAATTTATTCTCTTAGCTTAACACCCTTCTCTGAGACGTACGAGCTCAGAGGTTATGTAGTTAATAGTTATTAGTGATTTACCCCCAATTCTGTAGTGTGGCATGCTCAATGCTGATCATTTTTTTATCGAAGCATGCCTTTTGTGAAAAGCGTAGCTTTGTGGACGAGACTTCGTCGAACCTCACAACCCAGGGTCGAAATAGGAAGAATGCATCAAGGTTAAGGGGGTAGCGCCTCTTAGGGTATGTGCATTTCCTTGTGGATAAAAAGTGATATCATGGTATGGAGCCTAGAATTTAACTTATGTGGTTGTTGGAATTTGTTGGTGTCGAGGCCTCGGTTAAAGGTTGGTTATGACCGGGATATGGCATACTCGTGTCTTTAGTTACCTAGTTACAGAGGTAACCCGGCCTTGTGTTGGTAGAGATCCGATTTGGTTCTCAGGGCACCCTCCAGAGGCATACCCATTCGGTAAGGAAGTTCCTTAACCTTACCATTGTGGGAAATCCAATCATTCAATACGAGCCCTTTTACGATTTCAATTGTATAACCTGCCATTCTTAAATGGTAGCTATAGTAGTCATAGTATAATGGTACCTATGGTGGCTAAGATTTATATTATACTTTCGAAATGTTTTCACTCTATGCACTAATAATAATATCAAAAAAATGTTTTCTCGTATCAAGCATATTTGACTATCATAAGGAGAAATCTCCCCCAAGTGTGCGATTGCATTGTGTGTGTGCCAAGAGGCCTTATGGTAGTTTCATTTTCCAAAAGCATGAACAGATTTCTTTTTAAATTGTTTTTGTTCAAATAATTGTTTTTGTTTTCTCATACCAGTCCCATGACTGACCCGGAGTTTATTGTTCCCTTCCTAAACTCTGGGTGCCCATCATTTTCCACACGGTCAGCCAAGAAGCGGGTTATCCGTGTTTTGGACCTAGCTTGGATTTAGAAGTCTTTTGAAAGTTGTCGGATTTTGGAAGCTTTTGGGTTTGGAGACCTTTTGAAGCCTTTTGGATCTAAAAGTGTTTGGAATCTTGGAAAACCTTATCGAAGATGTTGGAAACTTTTTGAAGACTCCGTGGTTATTGTTCCGCTATGGTGTTATCATTCCGTTGTTGTATTATGTATATAACACTCTGATAATGGTGGTTATTTATTGTACCAATGTTGTATCTGTGTGTTTTTATCAATGAATCATCTTTTGTTTCCGCTGTTTATATTCAACTAATGTTGTTATAAGCTCCGCCGAACTGGAGTTCAGTGTTTGAATCTTCGATAGTCGAATACAAGTGAGGTATTTGATGTCGATTTTTCAACGCTGGATTTCGGGTCGTGACAAGGGTCATGGATATGGAGGGGCATCGCGGGCTGAAGCATGGGCCGCGGTATACTCGACGTGGTGCGGTGCTGCTACTGGTGATGTTAGATTGGAAGCATGGCGGCTAGGGCAACAATGATGAAGAACATTCAATGGCTCCTAGAGCTGATAATCGTGATGTCGAGGGTTTTACCTCATTGTAGCAGCATGAGAGAGAGAGGGACATATATAATATATAGTTAATATTTAGTTAATAATCATGGTGTTCCCTTTAAATTCAAATATTTATAACTCTCACTTACAACATTCGTTGCACTTGCAGTTTACTACGTTGCGTTCATTATGAGACGAAGAATGTTTTAATATATTATTTCTTATGCTTAGAGACACTTTTGAAAAGTGCCTTCTTTTGGTAGAGTCATTATATGTTTTTATTGTCGTGATAGTGGGATGAGACAATTTTTTCCTCTGTAGTGAGTCGCTTATGATTGGGCGATAGTGGGCTAAGACAACTTATTCCTTGGTAGCAAGTTGTTTACAATTTAGAGATAGTAGGCTGGGACAATATGTTCCTAATAGTGAGTTGCTTACGTTTTGATGATAGCGGGCTGAGACATAGAGTTCTTCAGTAGCGAGTTGTCCACGATTTTAGCAATTCCAGGCTGGGACATTGCATTCCCCATTAGCGAGTTGCTTACGATCTAGCAATAGTGGACTGGGACATTATGTTCCTTGATAGTTAGCAACTTATAGTTTGATGATAGCGGGCTGAGACATTGATTCCTTGGTAGCGAGTCGTGCATGATTCTAGTGATAGTGGGCTACGACGTGTAATTCCCCAGTAGCGAGTCACTTATGGTTTGACAGTAGTGGGCTGATAAAAATAGTTCCTCGATAGCGAGTCATATATGTTTCTGATGATAATGAGTTGGGATTTTTCCTCAATCGTGTTGCATTCGATTTTGGCTTGCAAATAGGGACTTTGGGTTCGATCTAGTGCATATGATTAGATATGGGTTACATTTAGTGAGGTCTCATTCTATGTTATTACTATGATATTATATTTTGTTTAGCGGACTTGTTTGGTGTAAGTGATACAGGGTAAAGTATGGTTTTTGAGCAAAAGTGTTGTTTTACTAGCTTATTAGTATTATACACTTATATGATGTGTTTCACTCACTAGACGTTTGTCTAACCCATTTTATTATTTCCTTCTTTTAATTATACTCTGATAGGTTGATAGAGAGGACTGGTGGTGACTTGGAAGCATGATGGTGTGATGGAGACTGCATTTCTTTTTCTATTAGTTATCTACTATTTTTATTTCATTTATTCTCACACATTATACTATTTTTGTTGATGGTATAAAGAGAGATGTTGTAGTTGGAATTTAATTGATTCTGTATTATTATATTTGTCTGGATTGTATTACTGATTACTATTATATTTTATTCCTTCTACTTGAGTTTTAAGAATTTTAGAATATTATAGATAGCTTTGTGATCTGTTCTAATAGTATATTAAAAACGATCCGCCGTCTTTAAGGTTCGCATTGCCAATTCCACTTTTAGATGTTAGTCTGGATGTCATAGATGGTAGGTTGTTATATTTTGTTTCAAAGCTTAGGTTAGGAGTTTCCTACTAAGTTAGGGCATATGAGAGAGCATATATATAGTTTTTATTATATATAATATTTTTATATATCGTACCCTATATATTTTTACTTATAGAGGTAGCTGTTGGCTTATCCCATATTGATGTAAACAACTATGAATTAAAAAATGTTGATATTTAAACTGTTTAGGGTAGAGACAAAACATTTGTTGCAATTTACTCCATATAGAATTATTTAATGATAGTTTATATGCAAAGTAGTAGTGGAGTAAATTGTGGTACTAGGGATGAATAAGAAGAGAAGTATCTCTAAGTCCATAGAATGTAGTGTGATGTTAATGAGGTGTAATGAAGATATTTAAGCTTTTTCCTTTAACGTTGTAGTTAGGCTATGTAAGATATGATCTACTCCAGTTAAGGTATTTAAATTATTCTAAATGTTTTCCTAAAAAATGACGTATAAGTATTGCAAAAAATAACCAAAACTATTTTAAATGAAATTATATTTTGATCAATTAATATTGAATTGATAAAATGACAAGATTTGAGTTTTTGAAGTTAAATGTTTGCAGGAAATTATATTTTTAAGTAAGTTTGAAAAATAAATTAGCTTTGGAAATTGAAAGTATAGCAATTGTTTATTTTAGGACATATAAATAGATTTGAAGTAACTAAATTGAAATAAATAGAAATGAAAAGATTAACTTAAAATAAATTTAGTTTATGATTTTCCATGAAATAATTAAATAAGAAACTCCAAAATTAAAACTTTTTGAAAATTTATTTCAGTGGGATTTAAAGAATTTGATTTGAAAAAAGATGTATTATGATTCTATTGAATGTTTATTTACAACTAACGAATAATTTTAAGGCTTTCAAATCTTATTAGTTTTGTGAAGAATAAGCTTTAAGATTAATGATTTTTATTTAAAAATTGAATTAAAAAGTAATGATATTTTCAATTGGAAATTTGCATGAGTTAGAGAATAATTACACATCCTATAAATTTGAATTGATTAAGGTGAACTAGCTAGGATAGTCAATAAGCAGTGTTCTTAGGACTAGCTTGAAATGAACATTACGGATTTGATACGTAGGGATTTAACTAAAAATTTATTAGGATATTATTTAAGAATTTTGGAAAAAGTAATAGCTTGGAACAATAAGGAAGAATCTTTTTCGTATCGAGAATTTACTATTATAAAGTATGATGGAATTTAAATAAATAGTAATATAATTTTTGTAATGACCCACAAATTTATCACTTTGATCAATTTGATTTATTTCTAAAATATTCAAATAAAAGGTTAATAATAAAAAAAAATTGTTTTAAGTAATAATAAATAATAATAATTTGGTTTTGAAAAATTGACAATAATAGTAATCTTATTTTGAATGGATATTTACAAAATTATATTCCTTGGAATTTAAATCGATGAAATAGGCGAAAATCTTTTATCTATAAATGGGTTTATAATTATCCAAAGTCGCAAACAGGACTGGATACATGCATTCATTTTTATATTTTAACAAGAATATGAAATAAAATATATTTATTTTATGCAACGACCCAGAATTTTGCTAATTTTATTTTGAAATATTCAATTGATTTTAAATATTGAAATGTTAATTTTATAATTTATATAAATTGAATTTCGAATATAACGATTTATTTGATAATTAAATTGTTTGGTTTGAATAATTGGAATTGTTTAAATGATTGAATCATGAATTTAATATGAATAAAAATGATTGCGAAAGTTGATTTAAATTCTATTTAAATTAGAATGGAGTTAGTAAACTTTTAAATTGGATTTAAAAGTGAATTAAACTAATTTTGAAAAATTTCTCGTTTTAACTAATGTGTAAAAATAGCTTTTTAGGACTATCTCGGATTTTGACAAAACCACTTTCATTGGATCTGTAGTAGTGAATTATTATATGCCGTCGAATTTCATGTCGATCGGACGTATCATTTGGTCGTGCGAGTTCAAAACGCGTTGAAATTAATTAAAGGGATTTAAATTAATCTAGTTTATAAAATTAACTTTTGTATATGATGGAATTTTCTTTCGATACTAGTTCCAATATGTTTAGAATGAGGAATAATATATAGAATGCCAGGCGGCACGCTTCGTTTGGAGTTCGAAATTTTAACGTTCGAATAGTGCCAAGTTTATTTTCTATAAATAGCCCCAACCTTCTTCCATTTGAAAAAACCTAACCTTAAAAACAATTCTAGCCACCATTAAAAACATTTTCATCCAATGATCGACAACGATCGAAACCTCTAGAGGCTGAATTAGCCTTGGACTTCAACTAGGAAAATGTATTGGGCAACTATATGAAGCTATTAAACGGTCGAAATGTCGAATGGTCGACGACGACGATAGTTGGAGGCCTCTGTTCATCTGCAGTTTTGGGTCCAGGAATAGCGAATTGATGCATAGGCATGCGCGGAGGGGCTGGCGCGGTGGTAGGGTGGAGGGGTGCATGAGCGGCGTTGCAGGCGGCATCGGCGGTTGCAAGCGACAATGGAGGTTCGAACGATTGGCGAATGAAAAAAGCAAAAAAAACAAAATCATGAGCTCGCTTGGGAAGAAACATGCACGCCTAGAGGGAGAAGTGGATAGTTAAAGTTTAAATTATTTAATTTATGTTATTTTAAATTTAAAATTTTATCGAATGCTAATAAAATCGTAACTTTTCCATACAAGGTACATTTCAAGCCCGACAAGTTGCGTTGCATTCGTATCAGCGAGCACTACTTTATGGAGTTGGATTGGATTAATTCAAAGCTAGTTGGAATTTTGAGTTAAATTGAACGTTCATTCAATTTTAATTCAAACCAGAGCGCTTTGGCGATCTTTGTTATTTTTGTGAGTAACTCGCCTCTTTGACCTGCTTATATTTTTATGTAAATGTGAATAATTTTATGAATGATTTTCGTTGCTTGCTTAGATGATATACTATATTTATTTGTTGGTCTGGATATGTTCCCGCCTATTGGAGCAGATGAGACATTAGGCGTTCCCATGTATGACCAAATGACCCTTCGTATACGAATCCTACCTCAAAGCGGTTGATTTTTATGTTATGTGATTATATGTTGTATGTGATGCGGGGGACAGATTGGAGGGATCCAACATGATTCCTCACACTACTGATTTTGTATTCATATATATCCTGACATATGATGTGATGGATGCCATATTTAATTACATGGATATGATTTGCTTATTTAGTGCTATGGTAGCACTGGGCCATATTTTTAGTATTTTGAAATACTAGAAAATAGTGATTTTGAATTGAAAATATTTTTAAGCGATTTTGGAAGTATATGATTTTAATAATTTTTAAATTATTAAAAGGAACATATTATATTTTTGACAAATAAAAAGTATGATTTTTGATCTTATAAAAATATGGTTTTGGTGAAACAATTTTATATAAAGATTTTTTTAATATATTATAAAGGATTATTAAAAGTGATATTTTATAAATATAGAAATATATTTATAATCAAAATTTATAAATATTTTGTAAATGGATTTTAAAAGTATTTGGAAAATGGATTTTTATATATAAATTACATTTATAAAGAAATGTATTTATAAATGGATTTTGATAATAAAATGAAATTTCATAAAAGAATGATTCATAAATAGAAGTTTATAAAAGAAGGGATTTTATAAAATAAAAGTTTCATAAACTAGAAAGGACATTTATAGACATAGTTCTCATAAATATGAAATGATTTATGTTGAGATTTAAAAATGGATCTTTATATAAAGGAAATATATTCGACTTTTTAAGAGTTTAACAATCTTTCAAAAAAAAAATTAAAAGTAATTTTTTCGATAATGGTAATGTCTTTAAAAAGTAATTTATCATTTTAACGTAAAATTTGGAAAGCTATCCATGCTTCGAAAGATTGTTTTGAAATGAGATATGTATCGAAAACATAGATTTCAACATTTATTGTTGTAATAGACGTTTTCGGCTAAGTATGGAAGGCATGGACTATAAGACTATTGTAATTGTAAATGATTTCCAAACGAAAATGTTATATATATATATATAATCAAATCCCTATATTGATGTTTTTGGGTTGCCGTAAAGATATTTTACGCAACATTCATTTTGACTCGATAAAGCGTATTTTGGAAAATATGAAGCTTTCCTTAGATGATTTATAAATATGCTTATTACGAATTTAATTATGTGGAATATTTTCTAAGTGTTGAAAATGAAACGGTTTGTGAATATACTTATACCGTTGATACAGGTATATGGAAATTTTTTCCAAAATCGAAGATTGAAATGGTTTTTAAGCATATATCTTTTTAAAGATAATTTGAAGTAAATAATTGGAAAATGATTAAATTAATGAAATATTAATTAAATGGCCCAGCGGCTACTTATGTGCTAGATATTGTTTGTTGCTTTGATAGTTAAATAACCGATTATCAAATTTGACCTCTTTATCATCATTCGTTCGAAGAGACCGGGGTCGGATTTATCCAAGAACCACTTAGGACCAATGTTTGTGTTCAAAAGTGCAGGTTTATGATTCTGACTTTGAAGATGGAGATCTTCATGATGCAGGGCTACTTGCCAATAGTCCCTTGGGGTGAAATTTACCATATCATATATTTATGGTGGAAGTAGTGCATTGTTATGAAAATCTACTATATGCAAGGACTTCTCGCTACTAATTCTAGGGGAAATTCTGACAGGATGTGGTAGGAGAGTGCCTGCAGTTGGTCTTGTTCCTAAAAAAACTTGTATGGAAGAGTGTCTGCATTGCATTTCTGAGATCGCACCATTGACTTTTACAAACGTATGGCGGAGAGAGAAACTTCTCTTAGCTTAACACCCTTCTATGAGACATATGAGCTAGGTGGTTGTATGTTCATGAAAGTCAATAGTGATAGAAGGAATGACAATGTGGCATTCAAAGTGTAATGTTCTTTGTGAAAGATAATCGTCACCTTATGCCTCATCACCTAGAAGCAGCAGGGCTGTATGGGCTGCTTCCATAAGGATATGGCCATCACCTTTCAAGAATACCATTTATATGCCAAGTATTTGTATGCCGTGGCATGGATAGGTCAGGAACAACCGAGGTGATGTCATATTCGGTGTTATCCAACAAAGGAGTAGGTTGGATCTATGTTGGTTTAGGAGTTTAGTATCTAGATCCTAGGTGCTTTTTTCTAGAGGTGTACTATCGAAAGGTAGTCCCTTACCATGTCATTTGTGTGGAATCCATTCTCTAATATGTGCTTGCCAGTTTGTTTTTAAACTTATTATGCCATCAAATTTAACCAATGTAACAATTTTAGCTATGTTTAATATTATTTGTATAGTAGAAACTAGTATAATATCAGATGAGTAGATATGAAATGTTATGGTTATCGAAGATAAAAATCCATCCATATTTATGTACGGCGTGGTCTTACGAGATACCTTTGATTTGATAAAGAAAATTTTGATAACTTTAAAATAAATTTGAGATGCGTTTTCTCACATGGGTTACCAGACTGATCCAATCATTCTTCCCTTTCAATACACGGGTCAGACCGAGCATGATTTACTAATTTAGGTTTGGATGCTTTGGAGCCTCGGTAGACGAGCTAGAAGTCTTCGGGTCGTATCCTACATATATGTTTATTTTCCACTACATTGTTGTCTAAATTGTCAGCATTTGTGAGGACAAGTATTATAACTGTCCATGTTGATGATTTTGATTTGATTGTTATACTCTGATTGATGTATGTATATTAAAGACTACAGTTTACCTTTTATAAAGCTCATTGATATTATATTATATGTTATTCCTCTGAGATTCTGTGTTTGTTTCAATTTTCCTTTTCTCTTCTACTTCTTTTCTCTTCTGCTTGCTTCTTTGTTTCCTATAATGATCAGTTTTTCCGGCATTCAATTACTCGGCATGCAATACAGTGCGCATATTGGTGTTGATTTTCGAGGGTCAAAATTCCCCATTCGTTACATTTTATTTTTTAAAATAAAATGTATTTATAACATCATTAGTAAGGTCATATAATTAATAATTAACTAATGAGTTATTGAGAGTAAATTATCTAGATAATTATTTTAAAACGATAATAATTCATTTGTAATAATAATAAAGTGATAATAAATTATTTATAACAATTTTATAAAGGTATATAATTGATTTGAAAATATAAGTAGAATCGATATTAGTTTATCGCTGTATTAACACTTTTTGTAAATAATTGTTCAGTATTGATTTATTTGGTTTTATAATTCAAATGGATTGTTTTAATTCATCTATAATGATAAGAAATTAGTTTTCAAATTTTTTTTACAATAATTATATATATATATATATATATATATATATATTACATATGTATGTATGTATATGCATATTGACTAAGAAGAAAAAATATGATCGGGAATCGAAATCAAAATTCGTAACGGTTTGACGTATATAAGTTATACGACGTTGTTCAAAAGACTTGTACACATTTGTGGCATGCATATACACACATTGTCATGTACATACACATGATAAGAGTAGAAAGCAAATATATATTTACTAATGGTAAAAGAATAAAATATCTAAAGTAATAATTACTTTAAAAAAACATCAAATCAATCTTACACCACATAACATCACCACCTTCACCATCATCACCACCATCACCTACATCTCATCACCATATAGGGGATTTCCATGTGCCATAAAGGGTGGATAGGGGAGGTGTTTTCTAGGGTGGGTAGAGTATGGTGGTAGTTTCACTTTAAAGATATTTACTCATTTTTTCCTGTAAATACCACCCCTACTTCTCACTTATTCTTCACATTGTTATTCTTCATTCTTAAGCTTTCTTATGCTTTTTAATGGCATCTATGGAAGTCTCACTTCTTTCTCAAAACTTGAGAAAAAGTAGGAGGGTTGAAAATAGTGGAAGTGCTTAAGCACTAATCCACTGATTACTCCTTAACTTTTTCAAAATTTAAGAAAATCTTCTCTAATCTCTTCTAAACTCTAATAGTAGGACGAAGTCATCATGAAAGCATGAGTAGAAAGCGGATGAGGTATGGCTATGAGCTTTGGGCGTTAAGGAGATGTTTAGTGAAGCGTTGATTTGTTTGAATGTTGGTGGGAAGTATCAGTTTGGAAATGGGTGTGAAATTCTATAATTATATATATTATATATTCTGTATTAGATGATATAATATGGTTTTCTATGTTTGGTTGTAATGATTGTTAATCATGTTTGGTTGCTTGTTTATACTTTGATCATCAAGTATTGATTGTTTGATATGATTGTTTTAATATGTCACGTTAAATACACGTCGATATTACATAAGAAAATCACTTTTCGAGTCAAATTATAAAAGTAATATGGAAAGATTAAACCCCTTGAAAATGATTAGAAATGTTTTATAAATATTTTATAATCATTTAAACTTTTCCCGAAATGAATTAAACGAAAATTGAAAATCAAGTCAAAACTAAACATGTCGTGTAACAGTAGTTCACGATTTCACTCCGTGTAAGTATATAAAGTGGAATATAACTCGGAATTCTTTGTAATAAGAATTTTTCGAACTATTATGTCCATAGTTTTCAAACAAAGGAAAGGAACGATAATTTAATAAGTAGATTTTGAAATATATATAAAACAAGTTTTCAAAATAATCGCAATTTTGGAGTTCAAAATCCAAAAAAGGGATTTATTAAAATTTAATGTTTTTAAATGTTTTAAAAATATGAAAAAAAAATTAAATATTTTAAACAGATTTTAGCTATATAAATAAATTTTCAAATGATAGAAAAGTAGTTTTGATCAATGTAACTTTAAAAACACTATTCGTAGTACTATTTGCAGCGGTTTTCAATAACTTTTGAAATATAACTTTAGATCTAACAATTCTTTCCCAAATCTATTATAAATATTTTCAAATGAATAGTTTGGTGTTTTAAAGATAATTTGAAGATTTAATGTTTTATTTAAAAGGATTGAGGTAAAATAATTAAAGAAAAAACCCTTTATAAGCAATTCTTCTCATCCTAGCTCTAATAACTCGACGAGTACACCTAATTTTTCTATTCGTGAGATCTAGTTGAGGTTCTTAAACTAAGGAGATGTTTAGTAGCAACCAATGCCATGGTTCACCTTGCCTCACCTAGGCGAGGGATAAATAAGGTCAAAACGTCAAAGACAAGTTAAGTATAAAAGATTAAATTTTCCTAACCTTAAACAACATAGGTAGTATATAGATAATCTTCTTATAATTGATATTAAATTTCGAGGAGGGAACTCGTACTACTTATATGGATTTAAAAGGTGATTTCATCATTATTCGATGGATAGTACTTGTTGAATATATAAATTCACATCAAGTAGAATTTGATTGATTTTTATGGAACTGTTTCATTCAAATATTAATTTGGGTTTACCATCTTAAGTAACATGGTTTCAGCTTATTAAAAAGTTACATTTTGGAAACAAGAAATCTTGGTTTAGATTTAAGTAAAATGTTTCGAAATTATTTAATTAACTTAAGAATTTAATAAAGAGAGATTTAATGATTCCATATAAACCAACAAGAATGTTGTTTAAGATATATATATATGTATATATATATATATAGGAAGATGTTTTTCAAATAAAAATAAATGAATATATCAAATGATAATCGCTTACTTATAAGACATCCTTTTATCGATAATTGGTTTAAAGGAATTGGGGTCGGATTTGGGTGATTCCTATTCGAAAACCTCTTCGAACCAATTTACGTTTCAAAAGTAAAGAAAATATATATTTAAGAACTTGATTTTGAAGGTGGGTATGTTTATAATGGAACATCTGCTTGTTGACGATATTTGGATTTGCTCTCGGGAAAATAAATAGCAGTGGTCCCTTTGTTTTGGGGTCTTCATATACAAGGACTAACTTGCTACTATTCCTAATGGCAATGCCTAACAGGATGTGATATGAGAGCGCCTTCGTTTCCCATTCCTAGATAATTTGTATGGATGAATGTATGACATTGCATTTCTAGATCATATTGATAGATCTTTATAAACGTATTTAGTGAAGGAGAAGGCAACTTCTCTTAGCTTAACACCCTTTCTTGAGATGTACGAGCTCAAGATTTATACGTTTGTAGAAATTAGTTATGTGATTAAAAAATGGCAAAGTGGCATTCAAAGTGGAAAATATTCTAATAAAAAGAAGTTTTTATCTCAAAGCCTAACACCCGGGAATAGTGAAATAGGGTTTCTTTTATGCTAAGTGGATCGTAACTAATCAGGGTATGAAATTTCCTTCTTGATGGATAAAATTTCTACCAGCTCTAACGTCGGGTTTAAATTTAGTGGTATACGCTATGGGATGTCTCAGATAAGTTGGTAATGGTCGAGTGATGTAATACTAAGTGTTATCCACATATTATATTTTCGAATAGGCCGGTCTTAGTTTGCATGAGGTTCGACATAGGGGCCTAGGTTGCATTCCTCTAGAAATGCACTATATAGGAGATAGTCCATTACCTTGCTATTCAGTTAGAAATCCAATATCCAATAAGTGTCGTACGGGCTTAGTTGTGAAAATACTGAAATGTGAGATGCAAGCATTTCTATAACGATCCGTAATTTCGCTACTTAAAAAATGAGAGATTTTTTTAATTTTAAATTTAAAAGGAGCTTTAAAACTTAAATAAATAAGTTATATATAATAAATAATAATATAGAAATTATTTATTCATAATAATTAAAAAGTACAAAATGTGGATTCAGAACAAATCAGCAAAAGTTAAGTTTTGTTAAAAAATAAATAAATTCTTAAATAAATATGTTTAAATATTTGTTTGAAAAATTAGACTATATTAAAATCATTTAATAATGATAATTAAAATCAAATAAGGTTTGTGAAACATAATTTTAATTGGTTTACAGAAGGTCCAAATTTTGTTGCATTTTGTCAGTTTTACATACACTGTGGAAAATGGAGATTTTGAAATTATTTAATTATGGTTTTATAAAATGAATAGACCTGTTTAAATTTATTTAAAGAAGTAGGAAATTCATTTTTAAATTGGTTTACCTTAATATATAGCTTAACAAAAAGGCCAAATTTTGACTGTAAAATTTGTCAACAAAAACACTGTTTTCAACCAAAACAAGTTGTCGCTAAGTTGTTGCAACATGATATGTTTCCTAACATATATATATGTATACATATGTACACCTTTACAAACTATAAACATATTACATATCACATATGATACAAAATTTTATATTAGGAAAGTTTGTAAGAAAATATAAAATAAAATGAATGATCATGATTTGACTAATTTAAATTTGATTAAAACTTTATAAAACCACATCATTACATATATATCTCTCTCATTGTTGCATAAGTCTTATCTTACATGAAAAAGGAGCAGAAAGGGTTTTTATGTAATTTGGAAAGTAAGAAAAAGAGGCAAAATACTTTCATTAGTACATGAATCAAATCCTACCATCATATCCACCATTAATGCACCTCTTATAATGCTTAAGAAAAGTCAAAAGAAATAGAGAAGGGTATTGTAGTCATTTTCCATCCAAAACTCAAGTATAAATAGCCTACACCATTCATTCCATTTCTCACAACTCAAACTCTTCTCTTCTTCTTCACTTTCTACATCTTCTTTACCTCCATTTCCATGGCTTCCCACCTCTCTATTCTCTTGAAATAAAAATAAAACCAACTCCACCTTCCAAAACACCAACCCACCACCTCCTCTAGGCCAAACACACCGCCACCCGAACTCCAACCACCCTACATGGCCATACACCCCACCTAGAACCTGCACCCGTGCACCACCTCCCACATACACGGCCAAACCCGCCTCCATCAACCTCCAAATATCCCACACACGCCTACCCAAGACCCTACCCGCCTACCCCACACACTCCCCAAGCCGTACCTTCCTCCAAAATAAAAAAAGAAAAATGAAGAAGAAAAGAAAAGGAAGAAGAAATAGAAAAAAATAGAAAAAAATTCAAAGCGGCAAGTTTGAAATGTGGAAGAAGAGAGCACGTTAGTTCGTGAAGCACGCTAGTTTGCGAAAAATTGATGGAATGGAAATAAAGGTGAGAAGTCTCATCGCTTTTAAAAGACCTTATTTTGATTTTGTTATAGTAATCATCTTATGACATATGCAAGTATACACCCTTTTAAAATGTCGCTATAGAGGTTTGGTTATATTTGTGTTATGATTGAATAGTAGCAAGTATTTATGGTTGTGATTATTTATCATATTAGCTTATGTATGAACCATAATTATGTTAGTGATAAATGTTAACTTGACTATGCTCATTTTGATTAAGTATTCCCTTTGTTAAGTATGACCAGTTTTATAAATATGGTATATGTTGGAATTATTAAGCCACTTTGTGAATAGTGAAAAATAATCAAATTTGGAAATTTGAAAATAAAGTCAAATTGAAATTGATTTTGAAATTGAAGTTGAAATTGAAATTGAAATTTAAGTTGAAATTAAAGATGGATTCGAATTCGAATTTGAAATCTTAGTTTTAATTAATTTTAATTTGAAGTTAGAATTGAAATTTAATTGAAATTGAATTTAAAATTTTAATATTAAAATAATAGAAATATAATGATATTATAATATGGAAATAGTGAAAATATACTTTAAATATTTCGGTTAGTGACGATATTGATTTAAAATGATTTGTAATAATTATAAGCAATAAATTTGAATTTGAATAAACTATTTCAAGTGTTGAAAAATAAGTTAAAACTAGACGCGTCGTGCAATGGTAGTTTGCGGTTTCACGCTGAAAAGTTCAAACAAATATACAAAGTCAAATATAGCTCAGAATTCACCGAGATAAGAAAGTTCCTCCATATCTTCTAAACAAAGAAATAAAATCAGATTTCATTAAGTAAATTTTAAATTATGTCCAAACAAATTTTCTAGAGAAATCGCGCTTGTACATTTAAGTGACCATAATGAGAGATGTTTTTAAATGGGCATATTTATATATGGAAAAATATGAAATAAATTTTATAAATCTATTTAAATAGTTTAAAAGATATCTGAAGTGGAAAATATGAATTTTCAAATATTAAAAAGTTGTTTATATCAAATAAGCATATGAAGCACTTTCCGTAGCACTTTTCTGTTGTCATTTCTATGATTTTTTAAAGAAGAAAGTTTAAACTTAACAATTTTTCCTAGAATCGGTTATATTTAAAAGGATAATTAATCGTTTAAAAGAAAATTGGAATCTATATAATCAATTCCAAATAAAAGCTAATGATTGAGTATGTTGAAACGACTAGTACATTTGTCCCACTTGTGAGATTTGAAAAGCAAAAACGGAATGTTTAACTAAGATTAGGAATGGAGCAACCAATGCCCTAAACTTACCTAGTGTATATTTTCTCTTCTTAGGCAAGGGGTGGAACAGATCGAAAGAAAAACTCGGATGCTCTAAAAAGATTATATTAAGTTTTTCCAAAATAAAAGAAGATCGGTACTATCCAAAATTTAAGCAATCTCCAAAATGAATAAACTACAACGTTGATTGCATAAAGGTAATCTTCCTTTACCTAGTATTAAATTCCGAAGAGGGAACTTGTCATATTTGTAGAATTTAAAAGGTGATCTCACCATTATTCTGCCCATAGCACTTGTTGAATACGGAAATTGATATTGAGCGAAATTAGAGTGATTTCTATGATTCTTTTTACTCAATAATGTTTTCTAAGATTGATTTAGGGTTTACAGTAAACGATGTCTTAAATAACATTGTTTTCGACCCATTCAATTGTTAAGAAATTCAGGATCGATGCTAAGTAAGAAAATATGAAATGTTTTCCCAATTAATAAGTGAATGAACTTAGAATTACTCTGATATTAAAAAGGGATTTAACAAAAAGAATTAAAGTTAAAAGTGGCCTAACAAATCCTATATACTAATATTCACTTTTTATTGATAATTGCATTTCGAAGAAAACATGGTCGAATTTGGGTGATTCCTGTCCAAAAACCACTTTAAACCAATTTACGCTTCGAAGTAAAATATGTTGAAGACATTGATATTAGGATTTTCATAGTGAAGAATTGCTTATTGATCATTTGGGGATAAACTCCTAATATAATTATAGTAGTGGTGGTTTTTTCATTATGAAACATCCAATGCAAGAATTATTCACTACTGATCTTAGGGGTGATTCCAAAAACAGGATGTGGTAGGAAAGTACCTTCGATTTCTTTCAGTCCTAGAACGAACTTGTATGGAAGAATGTCCGACCTTGCATTCTAAATCACATTGATTGATCTCTGTATAATATATATATATCAGTCGGTGGCAGAGAAGACACCTTCTCTTAGCTTAACACCCTTTCCCGAGATATTCAAACTCAGGTAGTTATAGGTTTGTAGAAATCAGTCATGTGAATGTGGAATGGCAATGTGGCATTCAAAGTGAAAGAAGATGTGCCATATGAAAAAGGTATTCGCTACCTCAAGCCTCATCAACCAGGAGATCACCAAGATAGGGTTAGATGCGGTAATGCTATGTGGTTCGCAACCATTAGGGTATGATCATTCAATTTTAGATATATTTCTACCCGTTTTGATGTTCAGGTTTAAATTAATGTGGATTTTTACTAAAGTGTGCTCGGTTAAAGGTCGGTAACGACTAGAGGATGACATATTTGGTACTATGTAGTTATAAAGGTGGTTCGGTCTTGTGTTGGTAGAGGAGCTTTGTGATGGTTCCTCAGGACATCCATGTAGAGATGTACCCATCGAAAGGTAGTCCTTTCACATGTTCTTAAGTATGGAGATCCATTCTCCAATACGAGCCTGAGATTTTATTTATAGAACCTAGCATGTTGAAATTTAATAATGGTAACAATTTCAGCTAAGATTAATAAATTTATTTGCAAATGTTTTCAAAGAATGTCATTAGAAATAATATCAAATGTTTTGATATAAAAATACTTTAGTTATCATAAGGGAAAAACGCGTCTGTGTTTATGTGTGGGCATGGTCTTATGAGATGCTCTTTCTTTTCGAAAGGATTTTATTTCCAAGACTAACATATGACACTATCATTTATTATTTGAGTTTTTCTTACGCTGGTTTATCAAGCCAGATTGGGGTATTTTTAATACTCGGGTCAGATCCGGTTGGTTTCAGGTTTAGTTGAAGTCAATTGGAGTTTCTAAAGGAGCTAGAGATATTCACCTACGTATGGGAGAATTCTATTATCCACTACTGTTTATTTGATGTTTGTTAGCATTTGTAAGGATAAATACTAATAATTGTCCAAGATGAATCTAGGTTGACTCTGAAATATGTATTTTGAAATTTTCCACTGTTAAGATATTTGTTCAATAATATTATTCCATTCACATGAGATTCTGTTTTGTGCATTTTTCTTTATTACCCTTGATAATCCATTCTTCCATGCAGTTTGGGTCGGATATGTGTGATTTATTGTCGACTCAAAGGGTATGAAATTGTGGGTCATCACAATTTCAGTGAGGATTTATAAGTTTATTTGAAAATGTTTTCAAATGAATGTCATTAAAAATAATATTATCAAATTTCCCCGTAAAAAAATGTTTTACTTATCATAGGGTAAATTCCAGTTCCGTGTTTATATGCGGCGTGGTCTTATGAGATAACCTTTTGTTTTCAAAACCTGTATTTTGAGTTCTTACAACAGTCCCATGACACACCCGGAGTTTATTTCTTTTTCCTTAAACTTTGGGTGCCTTATATTTTGGGCCAGCTAGTAGTTAGGATTAGTTAGAAGAAATCTAACAGATCTCGGAGCATATAGCTAGAAGATTCATCAGTAGATAGTTATCCATTTCCACCACTCTTATGTACTATTTTATTCCAGATTTATACGGACAGAGATTTTTAATAGTCTATGTTTAGCTCTGATAAATGTATTTAAAATTTCCGCTATAAAGATTATATGACGAAATATTGTATGTTATTCCATTCTTGTAAGATTCTGTTCGGTTTTCTTTTCCTTTTACCCTTAAGGAACCATCTCTCCGCGCATAGATTTACAGCACATGAATACCGAGTATGTATTAGTGTCAATATCCGAGGGTTGAAGAAACAGGTCTTTATATTTAATATCAGAGCTTTGGTTGAGCGAACATTTAAGTGTGATCGGGGTAAATTCTCACTAGACACACGGTTATTAATGCCCTAGGATGAGTAACTCATTAGAGATATGGTTATTAACGCCCTAAAACAAGTTGAGAGTATTATATATAAGTGCGTATTTGTTAACGATATATAAAAATAATTTTAAAAAAAATGTGATAAATGAAATAATTTTACCTATAATTATATTTTATATATAAACAATATATTTTAAAAGTTATATAGTTAGATATATTATAACTTGGATGATTTTTAATCTAGATTTGTAAAATCTAAATATAAGCATCTTATGATTAGAATTTCACAATTTGACTATAAGATGTTTAATAAATAGTGATAATAATATTAAGGGATAAAAATAATAAATAAAACCTAGTAAGTTGAAAAATGGTTATGAAATAAGGATTTAATCTGAAAGGTTTTTTAGAAGAAGTTTTCAAAAAAATTGAAAGTTGATAATAATAAATATCACTTATTATCATTGGTTAATCAATCATTTGGTTAACAGTTTAAATACAAACACCTCATGAACTTAATTTCACAATTTGACTATGTGGTGTTTTATAAATTGGGTTAAGAAATTTGATTAAGATAAATATATGAACGTATTTTATATAAACGTATTTTATAAAAACAAAGTGATCTATAAAGGATTTTTGAAATAACAATATTATTATTTCAAATAAGAAATTTGAAAAGAAAGGAAGTCTCTTATGATAACTAGTTTGAATGCCTCGAAAATAACTAAAAATGGGCAAGAGATGTGTTCGAATGGTAAATACTTCTCTTAAGTATTACTCCTCTGATTAAGAGGATACGTGATACTATTGGTAGTACTCAGTTTCTTGATATTATTTTAGAGTTACTCGATCTATATAATTTTCTAAAATTAAAAAGGAATACATTATAATAAGTGAACTTTATTGTAAATTTGGAAAATAAAGAAAAATTAAATTTTAAATTTAAATGGTTTCTTTTTGAAAAGAGATGGAAATATTATGAAAATAAATATTTCTAAGTAATTTATTTATAAACAAAGTTTTATAAATGTAGGGATATATTTATAAATAATAGTTTTATAAATAAAAGTAACAAGTGCTATAAAGAAGATTTTATAAAATAAGTAGATTTTTGGGTGAAACTTAATAAATGAAAGGTTTTCATAAAGATTTTGAGAAGTTAATAAGTACGTATTTTGTGCATAGATCATTTCGCCATGTAATTTTGATTTAAAATTCAAGTATGGAACTTTGAGGTGTAAACACTGGTCTGAAAAAAGGTTTATCACTCGATTCTTGACGACTAACATTAACGAAGGTTTATTAATGGGTACTTGAGTTTCTATCATAGTTGAGTGCTATTAAGGAAGATTAAAGTTCTGATCGAAAAGCCTGACAAGGATCTGCACTAGAGGATCAGGGGATTAATACTAGTTCGGAGGCGCAGTTATGGAATCAAATAGTAGATCGAATATACATGTAACAACCCCGAATTTCACTGCTTTGATTAGAAAATATTTAATTGATTTTAAATATTCAATGTACAGTTTTTATAATGAAAATCAATCATTTTAATAAATTAATAATGATGATAAAATTGTTTTCAAAAGTTGTTTACAAAATTAAATACTTCATAGAAAACTAGAATACGTAACGGAAGACGTTTTCCAAAATTTCGACGTTTCGACACCAAAAATTTATCGGGAGCGTTGTTCATCTTTGTGCACCATATACACACAGATATAAGAGTTTATTTACTAAATAATAATACACTTAGAAATAAATTATGTTATGATAATTTGGATTAATAAGTGATGTGACAAGACATGATTTTAAAAATAATAAACTTATATACACATCTTAGGTTATATATATATATTATTTTCACATCTTAGATTGTAATCATTAACCATCATTATCTCTTATCTCGTCTTAGTTTTAATTAATAATTTAACTTATATATATAAAGATGGCGACGTGACAAGCCATGAATTAAAAAATAATAATAAATATATATATATATATAATGAGATGTGATGTGATATATATATATATGGATTTGATGTGACTAATCATTATTTTAAAAAGAATATATATATATATAGAAAGTGATGTGATAAGACATGGTGATATGACCTCTCAATATCCTGACATGTTAGAATACTTTTAAAGTCAAGGGTATAAAAGCAATTTGCTCTCTCCTCTCTATCTATGAGTACCCACGTATATCTCTTTTATTCATCTTACTTTCCATATTCATTTTCCTAACATCTCCATTCCGTTCATGTCCTCCTTCCTCTTAAATAAAAAAGAAAAAAAATCCTTAGAAAAACTTGTTCAAAATCCACTCAAATCTTCCCATTTTCATCCTACTTCCTTTAGCCATAACTTCACCTTGCTGCACCAAATCATGATTTTCTTTTTTTAAAACCATATATAAATCCAGTGGCGATAACTTTCGTGTTGACCACTTCCTCATGATTTGAGTCTAGCTATGTCAAAAATGCTTGTCTTTGAAACCCACTTTCGGGCCTATGTTTTGAAGGCCGAAAATACACCGTCTTCTTTTGACCATAACATTCCAAGAAATGATCCAAATCGAGTAATTCTTTTATTAAAATGATAGAGAAAATAATTTTATAAAACATTACTATTGATAACTTTTCAAAATTCTAAGATTATCACATCAAAGAGCCGAGAGGAATTTATGCTTTTTTTGGATTGCTTTTTGAGTTTTTCAAGTTTACAAGTTCTAAAGCATTCAAGTTTAGGAAAGCTTTATGGTGAGTAAATTCTTAACTTTTTAGGAAAGATCTTACCTTTATATATTAGTTGGTTATATGGTTATATATATATATATATATGGTGTTATGTTTGGATTATGATATGGCTTGGATGTTTTGTGTATGTGCTAACTTATAGTTTAGCATTTGATTTGAGATTAATGGTTAAGTAATGTGTCTGGATATGACTATGGTGACTTTACTATAATATGATGATGATGTGATTTGATATCTTTCATATATGCTTGGATTATGATTGAATGGTATGGAATATAAGAATTTGAGAGGGACTTGAGTTCCATTTTGAAAATCTAATCGTTTACTAGTTTTGAGTTAGTAAATGTTTTTTTTAAATTCTAATTCAAGTTAAGGTTTTGAAAAACCTTTTCCTTTATGTATTAGAAAGTAATCCAAAGTATGGTTAACATTTTAGATGGTAGCTTAGAGAAGCAAATTCTAAGTGCATCCATAGCGATAGTCCCTATGGATGCAGTTTGGAAAAGTTTTCCTAACTTTAAAGTTTCTTTTAGAAAAAATTTGAAAACCTATTTCAAATGTAATTAGCAACACATAATTTAATTATAACTTGATTAAGTATGTTTAATAATTAATTAATTTATGTATTAAGGATAATTATTTATTAATTAATCAATAATTAGGTTAAGTAATTAGTGACTAATTAGTGATAATTAAGTAAGTTATTAAGAAGTTTAATTGATGATTAGTTAAGTTAGAAAGGGTAATTATTTTTATTTAGTCAATTTTAATTACTTTTTAATTAAAGTTGAATTATTTAATTAATTATTATTTGATTAAATATTAATTATTTACTTCGTTATTACTTAATTAGGGATTAATTATAGGTAAATGTTTATTTGTTCAAAGTTAAATTATTAATTTACTTTTAATTAATTAAGACTTAATTATTATTTGATTTTTATTATTTAAGATTTAGTTAAGATTTAATTTATATTAAAATATAATTTAATTATTAAAAGTTATTTTAAACTTTATCGATTATGTTTTATGTTGGGTACTTTTCTAAGTGGTTTGATTTTAACTAAAGGATCTCTTATCCATGATATTAAATAGAGAAATGACTGTGAATAAGTTAGAATGTTATTGTTTGTGTTGTATAGATATTCATTAGCAGAAAAAAACACCGTTCACCTATAGGGTAATTGTTTGGATTGTTTGAACATGTGTTTAGCAGAATAAATCCCTATTCTGATATTAACTGATTGAATTGTTTTGGACATTTATTTAGCAGGACAAATCACCATCCTGCTATTATGTTATTTAGACATGTATGTGCTAGTTGAGTTGTATTGACATGTTATTCCTTGATTTGATAATTGGTCGGATTTACATATATGTTGGCCTATGTAAATAATTAATAAGTGCCTTGGAATTAAACTGAAATAAAATTGTAACTTAAATCAGTACCATTGAAACTATTAAGCCTCATTTGGAATTTATAAAGTATGTTTGGATTTACTTAAATTCTTTAATCAATTTGAGGCTAAGAGTTTATAAATGGTTTTTCAAATTACATAATTCTTATAAAGGTATTTATAAACGATAACTTGTGTATAGAGAGTGGTTTTACTGTCGAAAAAGGGTTACAAAGGTGTTTTACAAATGATGTTTTGTAAATGATATTTATAAAGGAGTACAAAAAGGTATATATAAAGAGTTTTAAAAATAGGAAAAAGGTTTATAAATTATTTCAGAGATTTGGAAAGAGGTTTATAAATTAACTTACAGGTTTATAAAAGTGGGGTATAACTTTATTGTTAAATCTATAAGTTAATTTAAATAAGAGATGTGCTTTTGAAAAGGGAATTTTTGATAAAGGATAAGCAGAAAGTTTTATTTGGAAGAAACGTTTGGTTGCTTAATATGGGATTTGCGAAGATGAAAACTTGAAAAGTTTACAAATATACTTATACTGATAAGATAAGCATATTATTTTGTTTCAAGGCATGAAAAGTAAAATGTTTTGGTAATATACTTATAACATTGAGTAAGTATATAAATGTTTCCTAAGTATAAAAGGAAATATAAAGGGTTTGGAAATAGTGTTTTGAAAAGATCTTTTGATCAAGTTTTATAATTTGGTTTTATTAATTAAAGAGAATTAATAAAGCTTAGTGGATCCCATATGGAAATTAAACAATTATTAGGTGTTTGTTTATTTGATAGTTTAATAACCAACTATCAAATCTGGACAAAACGTAACTTAGGAAATATCCAGGAGAAACATGAGAATTATATGGGACAATTACCATCAGATGTGCTACATTGTACATATAAACTCATTTCATCCTTTTAGGATGACTGATAAGGAAATTCATCCACAAAGGGTTAGGAGGTGTACTATGCTCTTGTCCTTTATCTGTTTATTTCCTAAAGAACCAGGGTTGAGTTTATTAGAATTATCGAAAGTTGTTTCGAAGAGACAGAAATCAGATATGCTATCTAAAAACCACTTCGATCCAACTCAAGTGTTTCGAAAAGAAGACATCTTGAAGCATGGGATAGAAGACGGAGCCATTGAAGCGCAATGACTGCTTGCTACTAATCTTGAGGGTGATTCCTAAATGGATATAGTAGAAGTAGTGCCTTCAGTTTGTCCTTATCCTTGACAACTTGTATGGATTAATGTTGGCATTGCATTGACACCTGGAGGGTAGTGTTAGCATTCCAAAATGGATTGCTATTCAGAAAAGTAAAGAGCAGCCTCAAGCCTCACAACCGGGAGGAATGGCAAAAGCAGGGCATTGAGCAGAGCTATGTGATTAGCTACCATTAAGGGCGGTCATCCTATTCTAGATGTCCACTTTATAGTTGGTTTGCATGAAAACACCATGGTAGTATAAGGCCATAGTGTCAAGGTGGTGAGATAATTCGATCTGCTATGTTAAAGGGGCAGCCAACTCTGTGTTAGCATCAGTGCATTTTCTAGAGGTAAATCATCGAAAGGTAGTCCCTTACCTTGCTATTGTTGGAATCCAATCTTAAATACATGCCTTATGTTTTTTATTATTGATCCTAGTATGTTGGTATATGAGATGCAAGCATTTCAGCTCTTTTATCTATTTTCTTTAAACCTAGATAATATCACTTGATTTTGATATAAAAAAATTTAGTTATCTTAAGTTAAAAACCCATTCGTTTTTATGTGCGACGTGGCCTTACAAAATTCCCTTTGTGAAAAGTTTTCCAAAATAGAAAACAGTTTGTTCGTTGCTTGTTATCGAGCTTTACTCACGCTAGTCTATTAGACTGACCCGGGCGTTATTCGATGTAATGCTCGGGTCAGACCGAGCATGTTTTTCCTAGGTTAGGTGGATACTTTGGAGTTGGAGAGGAGCTGGATGATGAAGACGTATTCACGTATATTTTTCTTCCATTTTATTATAGAGTCTGTATGTTTCTTAATGTAAGGATGGGTTTCTATAACCGCCCAAATTTAGGATAACTCTAGTTTACTCTGATGTTTTATATATGAATAAAGATGTTTCCTTTTTGTAAAGATCACTGTTGTATTATATATTATTCGCTGCGTTGTGATATTCTGTGTTGTTAGTTTTCTTCTATCTTCTACCTCATTCTTTTACCATAACAAATCGGTATTTCCAGCACTTGAATGTTCGACATATTATACAGTGGACATATTAGTATCGATTTTTGAGGGTCGAAAAACCATTTCGTTACATTTGGTATCAAAGCTAAAGGTTAAGCGAGGAGCTTGCTTTGGTGGGGTTAACTCATTAGAGATAGGGTAAGTACACCCTTGAATTAGTTTGAGTGTATATATATGAACGTGTATTTGTTAATGATTATCAAATGTTTTATATCGTGTTGATTTTTTGGTTTAGCGGCTTATGAACTCTGGTCGATACAGGGTGTACAACTATACCGATAGGCGTTCTAAACACTTGAACTAAGCAAATTGACACAGTTTTGTTTTGGAATTGGGTAACTGAAATAATTTTACCCAAGGTATATTTTATATATAAAAGAATGATTTTCACAAAGTGTAATATAGTTGGTCGAGGTGTTTGGAGATAATAATATGTTATTATTATTATCATTTAGATTTGTTTAATCCAACTCATCTAGTTGAGCGTGGAATAAAGTTAGAATGTTCCCTTTTTAAAAATATGGGATAGGTAGAGAAGGATTGGGAAAATATGGTAACAAATACCTTGTGAATTAAGTATCACAATTTAACTATAAGGCATTCGATGTTAAAGTTGAGGTAGAATTTGTTTTGAAAGTTAGAATATTTTAGGATAAATATTTAAAAATGGTTTAATTAAAGCGATTTATAAAATGGGTTTATAAAAATGTATCATTTAAGTTGGAAGAAATTTAGGATAAAAACTTGAGAATCTAAATTCCGGTGTTTTTGAAAAATGATTTTCAAGATTTTTGAAAAATGATTTTATAGATTTTTGAAAAATAATATTAATAATATTTGAAACCAATTTAGTTTAATTATAAGTTTTTGGGAATAAAAGTGTAAGTAAGAAGTGTTATCTTTGGATTAGTACGAGGAACAAGTCTTGATTATTTTCTGATGATTAGAATAATCTCCTAAGTGACGATCAGATGTTTGCCAAGGTGAACGTTGTGGGGTATTAGTTAATTATTCTCTTTATCGTCGTATGATCGAAACAAGTTCAAGCCGAACAAACCCAAAGTGTGTTGATGATATATGTTGTTGGAAAATATAAAGTATTGTTCCAAAAATGAAAATTTGGAAATAAAAGATGTATTTTTAAGTTAACTAGTTTGAGTGGATCGAAAATAATTTAAAATTAAGAAAGAGATGTGTTCAGATTGTAAATACTTCTCTTGAGTATTACCCTTCTTTGTAAGGAAATGTATGATACTGTTTTGTGATACCCAGTTCCTTTGTATCATTTTGGAGTTACTCGGGCTATGTCTATATATTTGTATGATTTAAAGTATAGAGTTACATTTCAAAAAGTTTTCAAAAATAAAAGCCGGGTATTGGGATCTTAAAATTTCTTAGGAAAATAAAAGCAAAATGGAATAATGGAATCAAATAAAGATATGTGATCTTAGAATGCGGTAGAGTAGCATACAAGTCTAAGAATATTTTATGAAATGTTTTCATAAATAATTTGGTGGAGACAGAATCGGTGTTAGGGAGACCAATCATGTAAGTGCGTAAGTTGGACATAGATTATTTCTCTTTCCGTATAGAGTGATCCGAGATTCGAGTTCATGGCTTGAGGTGTTGCACCGTTTCGAACAACGATCTATTACTTGACCTTTTATGGCGAGCACTTCATGAGGGTCTTGGTGTGGGACTAAGGTTTTCTACCACAGTTACAACTATGTAAGAGGAATGGAGGTTCCAAATCAAGGAGCCTAATAGGAGTGCGCACTAGAGAATTAAGTGAGTGATACTAGTTTGGAAGGAAAGTTATGTATTTGATATAATATCGAATTATATTTTGCATGAAAATGATTTGTACATCATACGAGCTGATGTGTAGTGTTTCATTTCAGTGATAGGTTGAGGTGTAATTTCGAGGAAAAATTCTTTTAAGAGAGGGAAAATGTGACGACCTGGAATTACACTGCTTTGATTAGTGAATATTTAATTGATTTTAAATGTTCAATATATAGATTTTATAATAAAAATGAAATCAGTTTAATAAATTAATGATGATGACAAAATCATTTTTCAAAACTAGTTTACCAAATAAAATATTTTGTAGAAAAACAGAAATGTGATAGATGAACATTTTTCGAAATTTCGACTTTTCGACACCAGAAAGTTGTTGGGAACGTTGTTCGTCTTTGTGCACCATAACACACATATATAAGAAACTTAGAAATAAACTATGTAACAGCCCGCATATTTAACTATTTTATATTTAAATATTTTATTTAAATATAGCGTCGTTGTCGGATTTTTGGTCCGAAATGTTACTTTCTGCAAACGGCCGAATTGGGAATCGAAACCATTTCCATTGAGTCCAAAATGGCGTTTGCGACCTTTTTGAGTATAAGCTTTGATATGTTTGGAGTAAGTTGAATTTTGCAACTTTTTCTAGTTGGGTTCGGGTTGGGTTCAGCCCACTAACTATCTAATTAAACCTAACTCAGTCCCTCTCCTCTCCACACTTAATTCATTTCATAAAACTTAAGCTAAAAAATTGAAAATGTGGGAAGAGAATGGGAATTAGAAATTCCAAGACCTAGTTTCCTCTTGCAACTTGAAATCTTGCTCCAAAATCAAAGCGAAGCTATTGGTAAGCCTCCTCTTCATCTTCTCCAACTCTTCTCCTCTTCAATTTCAGAAAGTTTCCTAAACCTAACTCTAACGACCCTGACTCGACCTTCGAAAATCGACACCGAATACGACACTCGTATTCAAATGCCGCAGATCCAAACGTCGAACCTGGTTCGCCGGAGCTTATAACACATTAAGTACAACACAACGGAAGAAATGAATAATACATTTCATATACAACATTTGATACAATATCTGATACAACAGAATGATACAATGAACATCAATATACATCAGAGTTATGATACAAGATAATAGCAGCGGAAAGAAAAGATAACACCACAGCGGAACAAAATCTCCAGTATAGTCTTCAAGGAAGAACTCCAGTATCGGTAATCTCCATCTCCAAAGCACCAATCCAGCAATAGCTCGAACTCCAAATCACGATGCACAAAGATAAGCAAGTGCATTTCAAATCCAAAGACTGAACTAGCTCCAGATAATCTACTAAACCTGACTATCTGAAAAACCCAACTCTAGACTGCCCGTGTGGAAAAATAGTGGGCACCCAGAGTTTAGGAAAGGAACAATAAACTCCAAGTCAGTCATGGGACTGGTATGAGCAAACAAAAACATTTGGTCTCTAAAAACAAGCAACAAGGAATTTAAAATAAATCTGTAATGCTTTTTGGAAAATGAAACTACCATAAGGCCTCCCGCCACACACACAATGCAAACGCAGAATTGGAGGAGATTTCTCCTTATGATAGTCAAATATGCTTAATACGAGAAATTTTCTTTGATATTATTACTAGTGCATAGTGCAGGAAAATCATTTCAAAAGTACAATATAAATCCTAGCCAGCATAGACATTCCGAACTATGCCTACTATAGCTACCATCCAAACAGTGGTGACCACCATAAGTGAATGGCAGGTAATACAACTAAAACCGTACAAGGAACGTATTGGATGAATGGATTTCCAACAAATGGACAGGCTAAGGAACTTCCTACTGTTAATGGGATCGCCTCTGGCGGGACGTCTCGAGAACCTAACGTTACGGTTAGATCTCTGCCAACACAAGGCCGGGTTACCTCTGTACCTAGGTAACTACTACACGAATATGCCATCCCCCGGCCCTTTGGGACCTTTATCCGAGCGCGCGCAACAACAACCACAAAGTATCACAAAGTAATAGATCTGCAGTATCCACATGAGTAAGTATCTGGGCTCCATACCATGATACCACCCTTTTCCAGAAGGGAATGACATACCATAAAGGGCGCAACCCCCATAACCTTGCCGCATCTTTCCTGTTTCGACCATTTCCGGGGAGTGAGGTCCTGATGCAGTCTCGTCCACAAAGCTACGCTTTGGTACAAAGCCATGCTTTGGGTCAACAGATGACCAAAGCAATGATCACAAAGATAAATGATCAAACAAATGATCATATCACAAATGATCAACCAATGATCATCACACAGCAGCACTCAGCATGCCACATTACCAAATTGGGAATATATCACCGATAAATATCAACTACATAACCTCTGAGCTCGTACGTCTCAGAGAAGGGTGTTAAGCTAAGAGAATAAATTCTCTGCCACCAAGCAGAAATGTATTTGATAGAGATCAGTTTAATATCTCAAAGTGTAATGTCGGACATACAACCATACAAGTCTGTTCCGGGTTCGAACAGAACCGAAGGCACTTCCGAAGAAGCCCTTGCAAATCCGGGTATCCACAATCCCGATCGGACTTCCCATCACTTAGGGAGAACTCTATACCGGAGCAACTCGGTGCCGAGTCAATCGATAGGTTATCCTATCGTTCTCACAAATACCCGGTCTTCACCACCGGTCTTCAAATGTTATCCATAACGTCGTATCACTATTCGGAATGGGCTATATGACACAAGGTCCTCTCCTGGCTAAACCGAATAATGAGCGCAATATTTAAAAACATATGGATATGGGATTCAAGTTAAGTCACAACTTAAAAATCCAAAGCCTTTCTTTCAAATGGTTATCAAATTACCATTTTAAATCTTTAATCAAAAAGATTTATTTCACAAAGATCTATTCATAGATTTCAAAACAATCCCCATTCAATTTGGATTAACCCAATTAAATCTTTAAATTAAAGATTTATAGCTTTCAAAACACGTTTCCAAAAATTTATCTAAAACTTGGAATACTATTTTCATTTTTAGACTCGAAGCCCTATAACACAAATTGAAAGTTCATTTCTTATGTGAAAGCTTTATTATTTGAAAACAAATAGTTTTCGTTTTAGAAAAATCCAATTTATACAAGTTGAAATCTTGGCTTGAATTTAAATTCCAAAACATCACCTTTAAAATGGTTCAAAAACCCATATAAACCCATTTATAAGTTGAATACCCTTTTTAAACCCTAGTTCCCAAATCATGGAATTCAATTTCAAATATTGAATTCAAATTTAAATCCAATTATTTAAATTTCAAAGCTCAATCAAGTTATTTAAAATAACTTATATTTTTGAAATACATTTTTTCAAAAGCTTTTCAATTCTAATTCCAAAACTATTTTGGGTTCAAAAATTCAATCTTAAGATTATTTCAAAAATCTGTGACTTAACCCATTTCCACGTGCAATCCATATTTGTGTGTGTATAAGTGTGGCCAGGGATTCAACACAATAGTGCATAACATCATCATCACAGATTCAATCATATCGATAAGCGATATAACCCATAACGCTTATCTCTATTCACAAATTCATAGATAAAGTAGGTCATCAATCACAAAGATTCACTAATATGATTCGATGTGGGTTTCGGATAACCAATTAGAATCCGACTCCCTGTCGCATCGAAATTCAAATGTCGTTTTACGGGTCAAGGGGTTTTCATATTCATATGACAGTATATTCATCACAAATATAGCAGCTCAGTACAAAGCATCACATAGCATCACATCACATATCAAATATGTCAATCCATCACACAACATTCAAAACCAATTAAACCACTTTGCTTAAGGTGAATAAATCATATGGTTTTAAAGTTATTGCTTTCATAATTAATTTCATTAGTAATCTTTAATCAATGATTAATTATCATGAACTTCAATTGATTAAGTTTTAATCACCTTCTTTAATTAATTCTCTTAATTAATTAACCCTTAATTGTAATTAATTGAATCTTAATTACTGTTATTAATTAATTATTCCTTAATTAATCACTTTAATAAATAAACCCTTAATTGTAATTAATTGAATCTTAATTACTGTTATTGATTAATTATTCCTTAATTAATCACTTTAATAAATAAACCCTTAATTGTAATTAATTGAATCTTAATTACTGTTATTGATTAATTATTCCTTAAATTACAAATTAATTACTTTAAGAATAATTAATCTTAAACCTTTAAGTTTCAAACCCTTAATTACTTTAAGTAATTATCCTTTTCATTAATTTATTAATAAATTAATTATCCATTTAATTACCCTAATAATTAAATGAATTACAAATCATTAAATTCTAATTTAACTTTAAGATAAAACTTTTTCTTATCTATGGTTAAATTATCATTCAAAATTGTTAAACATTTAAATTTAAAAACTTAGATTTATTTTAAACAAAGATTCAAATTTATATTTGAATCAGATTTAAACTTTGTTTAAAACATTTCTTTACATTTCAAATCCCAATTTAAATTCGAATTCGTTTAAAAGCACTTTTAAACACTTAACCCTTTTTTTTTAAATTTTATTTAAACAAATTTGAATTTAAACTTTATTCATTTCCCGCTATGATTCGAATTAAGATTGAATCCATAATTTACAATTAGATTAAAAACTTATTTCAAATTTTTGCTTAACATTTTAAGTTTCAGTTTAGATTTTCAAAACGGAACAAGTTTCAAACTCGAACAAAACTAACTCGAGCTAGACCTAAATCACTCGAGTCTAGCCTAACTTGAGCAAAACACTAAAATAACTCGAGTAAAACTTCGAGTAGCATTTCATTTTGAAACATATTTAAAAACCTAAATATTGGCAGTTTTAATACATAAACCTGTAATATCTAACACACTCGAGTCCTCACATCCCTGACTTCGAGCCAATACGCAAAATCCTCGAACGCAAACCTGATAAAACCCATTCCTTCTTCAACTTTAACTGTATTCAGGAACACCCCACATCTTCTTTTACTTCGAGCAAATTTGCAAATTTCACGAGTCGCCCTTGAGTAATCTTCTTCTTCTCCAACGTGATACCCATCAGATACACGAATGCCCACGTGCAACGTGCACAACCCCAGAGCCACTTGTGACCATCGCCACTAACGTTGACAAGTCGACAGCCATCCCCTCTAATGCCACGACCACCCAGCAACTCGTGTTCAACTGGAAATCGAGATCGAGTATCTCAGCAACAATTTGGAAACCCAAAACGACTAACCCAATCACCGCGTAATCACCTTGCACCCCGCCTCAGGCCATCAGAGGCCAAGCCACCGCGACAAAAACCACCTCGTTCAACAACGCAACGCTTAGCCCAACTCCGGTGTAATCCGATGCAGTGAGCTTGTCGCAATCTCCACCTCAACCCGTTGTTCAAAAACGAACTCTAAAACCCTATAACCTCACCGTGACTCCACCATGGTAATTAATAAATTCAATGAGTATTTTTCCCGTTATTCTCGAACTACGAGCTTCCTCTGACAAAAATCTTAAGCCCCAATTTTGCCTCGATCGACGGCAATTAACCGAAGAACGTTTACCGTTCAACTCAATAATGCGCACTATATACAGATCTAAAAATCTTGAAACTTGCTTTAAAATTCCTCGTTTTGTAATTCAAATCTAATTATGAAGTCAAAACCCAATGTTAAAATCATCAATTTTTGGACATGTTTATGATATCTCTGTAATTCCACAAAATTTGAGTTGTTTTCTGATATTTTATAGTTAAAATTATTTTTAAAAATTGAATCTATGTATCTCTAACATTTTTCATTTGCAGATTATAACTCAACACTGCTTTATTTTGGAGACTCGAATTTTTTTTTTATGGTTTACTTGTAAACCTATATCTCAATGTAACAGGAAAGAGAGACAAAGGGAAAGAAAGAAAAAAAAACAAAGTTGTTTACAGGTTTTCACTTTTTTTTATTTTTATTTTTCCTGACTAGAACCAGAGATTGAATTTATATAATCAACATGCAAAAACCAACATTCATACATATATTCAGGATGTAAACAAAGTTTAATTTCCTACATCATCCAACATCCACACAGCAACCAAAGATTTAAAGAAACAAAAGTTTTCTCACAAGCATCAGAGTATTAAAACATGTTAATAGTTGAAAAGAAATAGTTTGCTCACTTGGGTATTTGTACAAGAGAAGAACAGAGAGGAAACAAGCCTGCATTTTTTTTGTTTCTTTCTTTCTTTGATTGCTTTGCATTTCCCTTTTGATTTGTTCAAGTGCTTTGAAAACTTTGAATTTGTTTGATTTGTTTCCTGAACTGATTTACAAAGTTGTTCAAATCTTTGTTGTACTTAATTTATTATATACAAACAATTTTATTTACTTACAGGTTTGAAATATTGTTATACACAAGAAGCTTCCTTTTTTTTTCTCTGCCACTTGAAATCCAGGAATGAATTTAATCTTTGAACCTAGTTTCTTCCTGCAACTGTTAAATAAGGTTGTTTAAATCTTTGTTTCATTTTCTGATTACTAACATCAATTCAATTTTTTAAAGAAAAATAAATTTACTTTCCTTCAATTATTCCCAGAGAGCTTTGAACCCAGATTTGCTTTTCCAGGTTGATATTTGTATTGCTATTTGAATTGTTTTCCAGATTTTAATCTCTCTCTAATTTTTTTCCTGATCTTTGAAATGCTTTACTTTGTTTTCACTCTACTTTTCAGGTTGCTTTGAATTCCTTTGCTTTGCTTCAGGCTTGAACTTTGAAAACTTTTAACCTGAATCTTGCTTACTTCCAGATTTGAGAAACACTGGTCTTTGCCTTAATCTAGATTTTTTCCCTTTTTTCCTTTTAACTTCCAGGTTGAATTTTGACTTTACTTTTTGGTTTTGAAACTGAGTTTCAATCTGAAGCTCTCACTTATTTTCAGGTTGTAGCTTTGATTTTTGATTCTTGTTTGCACTTTACTTTTTTTTCCTGGTTTTGTATATTTTGATTTCTTGAATGTTGAGATTTGAGATTCTCAAATCTGTTGTTTACCGTTGCTTTTCAGATTTGATGCTGCTGTACACAAGCTTGATCTTCAGCTGATATCTATGCTTTTTTTTAATTTTATTATTATTATTTTTTCTTGTCCAAATCTTTGATTTGCAGATTTGATTGGTGGCTGATAGGGGGTGTTTGGTGGCTAATGATATTCTCTAGTGTGCAAAAGATATGCCATTGATTATCTTTGTCTTCTTTTATTTGTTTCATAGCTGAAAAAAAATGTTATTTCTTTCTTTTTGCAATTTTAAATTTGACTATTTTATAAATGCAATGATGCCATTTGTATACACATATACACAAAGTTTGAAAGAATTGTTTCTAACCAATCTTTACATTATACAAGTTACACTTCAACGATTTTTTTTTTATTAAATGCCAATTATTTTAAAACATATCATTTAAAATTTAAATTCAATTCCAATATGTATTCAATCCTTATGACCAACATTATTTAAACTTAGTTCATACATTTATTTAAAAATTTATATTTACACCATTTACATTCATATATTTTTCTATTATTTATTTTGTACAATTCTACAAAAGAAAAAATTGGATTCAAACACTTTGATTTCATATTAACAATTAGTCACACTTATTTATGGATGAAAATTTAACTTAAAAATAATATTATGAAAATAAATACATCTTCCAAATAAAATTAATATTTTAGAAAACAACTATTTCTATCATTTTATTAATCTCAAGCTTTTAAATTCCATTTTTATTTTTTTTAATACATTTTATTTTGAAATCCAATATTTATTTGTAAGATACTTACCCTTAAATTTCTAATTAAATTTCAATTTAAAATCAAAAATTATTTATTTATTTATCCTAGAAAATTTTCTAATTAATTCACAATTTATTTTCAAAAATTAATTTAATTGCCAAATTAAACTTAATGAATTTTCAGGAATGTTACAGATTTCCCCCCTTAAAAGAATTTCGTCCTCGAAATTGCAAGGAGACAACAAAGAAAAGATGAAAGATAGAGAAATGATTGATCAGATCAGATCGAAATATTTGTTCTGCATTCGGTTTACCAAATCAGAATATCGACAATAGGAGAACAAACTCATATAATTATTTCACAAGATATTTGGGTCCACCGGTCTACGAATATGCAACGGCATTGATTAGTTCGAAGGGATAACTAATCGTTCGTAGAATATATCGGTCCCCAGAGAATTGATAGATGGATTTAATCTTTTATAATTTCTAAAACGCTAGGTATGGATTCAAAATTCGGGTCTGAATACCCCAAGGTATATATAACTTGTCCTTCATCGGACTTTGATATACACAAGAAATTACGATGGAATTTGGTTTTAATCGATATCGTTTTATTGATACAATTCAAGTTTAGCTTTATATTTGTTAATCAATTTAACTTAATTTAAAATTTTCAATTTATTTAATTTAAATCTTCCAATTCATTAGAGTTTAGAACGAAAAGCTGATAAGAAATTGGATGAAGAGAATACGAAATAGAGACTTATCTACACGATTCGTAGGGCCACCATCACACCGAAACTACTCCTCGAGCTGCTGCGAAGTAATCAAAGAATTGAAAATATGAATCAAAGGAGATTGATAGAGAAAAGTTTCTTCCGCTATTGCAGGGTATTGACCATTGGTAGTGGTATTCCCTCGTCCCCTATCTCGTCCTCTTCTCGCACTCATACTTACTATCAGTGAATAGTAAGAGAATTTACTGAGGCACTCGAACGGATATCTTAGAGATGTACTCATTCTAGGGTATACTTCACCCTATCTCTAATGAGTTACTTAATGTGTTATACTCCTGAGCTAAGGTTTTAACCATCAGCTCTGATACCAATTCTAACGACCCTGACTCGACCTTCGAAAATCGGCACCGAATACGACACTCGTATTCAAATGCCGCAGATCCAAACGTCGAACCTGGTTCGCCGGAGCTTATAACACATTAAGTACAACACAGCGGAAGAAATGAATAATACATTTCATATACAACATTTGATACAATATCTAATACAACAGAATGATACAATGAACATCAATATACATCAGAGTTATGATACAAGATAATAGCAGCGGAAAGAAAAGATAACACCACAGCGGAACAAAATCTCCAATATAGTCTTCAAGGAAGAACTCCAGTATCGGTAATCTCCATCTCCAAAGCACCAATCCAGCAATAGCTCGAACTCCAAATCACGATGCACAAAGATAAGCAAGTGCAGTTCAGATCCAAAGACCGAACTAGCTCCAGATAATCTACTAAACCTGACTATCTGAAAAACCGAACTCTAGACTGCCCGTGTGGGAAAATAGTGGGCACCCAGAGTTTAGGAAAGGAACAATAAACTCCAGGTCAGTCATGGGACTGGTATGAGCAAACAAAAACATTTGGTGTCTAAAAACAAGCAACAAGGAATTTAAAATAAATCCGTAATGCTTTTTGGAAAATGAAACTACCATAAGGCCTCCCGCCACACACACAATGCAAACGCAGAATTGGAGGAGATTTCCCCTTATGATAGTCAAATATGCTTAATACGAGAAATTTTCTTTGATATTATTACTAGTGCATAGTGCAGGAAAATCATTTCGAAAGTACAATATAAATCCTAGCCAGCATAGACATTCCGAACTACGCCTACTATAGCTACCATCCAAACAGTGGTGACCACCATAAGTGAATGGCAGGTAATACAACTAAAACCGTACAAGGTACGTATTGGATGAATGGATTTCCAACAAATTGTCAGGCTAAGGAACTTCCTACTGTCAATGGGATCGCCTCTGGCGGGACGTCCCGAGAACCTAAAGTTACGGTTAGATCTCTGCCAAAACAAGGCTGGGTTACCTCTGTAACTAGGTAACTACTACACGAATATGCCATCCCCCGGTCCTTTGGGACCTTTATTCGAGCGCGCGCAACAACAACCACAAAGTATCACAAAGTAATAGATCTGCAGTATCCACATGAGTAAGTATCTGGGCTCCATACCATGATACCACCCTTTTCCAGAAGGGAATGACATACCCTAAAGGGCGCGACCCTCATAACCTTGCCGCATCTTTCCTGTTTCGACCATTTCCGGGGAGTGAGGTCCTGATGCAGTCTCGTCCACAAAGCTACGCTTTGGTACAAAGCCATGCTTTGGGTCAACAGATGACCAAAGCAATGAACACAAAGATAAATGATCGAACAAATGATCATATCACAAATGATCAACCAATGATCATCACACAGCAGCACTCAGCAAGCCACATTACCAAATTAGGAATATATCACTGATAAATATCAACTACATAACCTCTGAGCTCGTACGTCTCAGAGAAGGGTGTTAAGCTAAGAAAATAAATTCTCCGCCACCAAGCAGAAATGTATTTGATAGAGATCAGTTTAATATCTCAAAGTGTAATGTCGGACATACAACCATACAAGTCTGTTCCGGGTTCGAACAGAACCGAAGGCACTTCTGAAGAAGCCCTTGCAAATCCAGGTATCCACAATCCCGATCGGACTTCCCATCACTTAGGGAGAACTCTATACCGGAGCAACTCGGTGCAGAGTCAATTGATAGGTTATCCTATCGTTCTCACAAATACCCGGTCTTCACCACCGGTCTTCAAATGCTATCCATAACGTCGTATCACTATTCGGAATGGGCTATATGACACAAGGTCCTCTCCCGGCTAAACCGAATAATGAGCGCAATATTTAAAAACATATGGATATGGGATTTCTGTTTAGTCACAACTTAAAAATCCAAAGCCTTTCTTTCAAATGGTTATCAAATTACCATTTTAAATCTTTAATCAAAAAGATTTATTTCACAAAGATCTATTCATAGATTTCCAAACAATCCCCATTCAATTTGGATTACCCCAATTAAATCTTTAAATTAAAGATTTATAGCTTTCAAAACACGTTTCCAAAAATTTATCTAAAACTTGGAATACTATTTTCATTTTTAGACTCGAAGCCCTATAACACAAATTGAAAGTTCATTTCTTATGTGAAAGCTTTATTATTTGAAAACAAATAGTTTTCGTTTTAGAAAAATCCAATTTATACAAGTTGAAATCTTGGCTTGAATTTAAATTCCAAAACATCACCTTTAAAATGGTTCAAAAACCCATATAAACCCATTTATAAGTTGAATACCCTTTTTAAACCCTAGTTCCCAAATCATGGAATTCAATTTCAAATATTGAATTCAAATTTAAATCCAATTATTTAAATTTCAAAAATCAATCAAGTTATTTAAAATAACTTATATTTTTGAAATACATTTTTTCAAAAGCTTTTCAATTCTAATTCCAAAACTATTTTGGGTTCAAAAATTCAATCTTAAGATTATTTCAAAAATCTGTGACTTAACCCATTTCCACGTGCAATCCATATTTGTGTGTGTATAAGTGTGGCCAGGGATTCAACACAATAGTGCACAACATCATCATCACAGATTCAATCATATCGATAAGCGATATAACCCATAACGCTTATCTCTATTCACAAATTCATAGATAAAGTAGGTCATCAATCACAAAGATTCACTAATATGATTCGATGTGGGTTTCGGATAACCAATTAGAATCCGACACCCTGTCGCATCGAAATTCAAATGTCGTTTTACGGGTCAAGGGGTTTTCATATTCATATGACAGTATATTCATCACAAATATAGCAGCTCAGTACAAAGCATCACATAGCATCACATCACATATCAAATATGTCAATCCATCACACAACATTCACAACCAATTAAACCACTTTGCTTAAGGTGAATAAATCATATGGTTTTAAAGTTATGGCTTTCATAATTACTTTCATTAGTAATCTTTAATCAATGATTAATTATCATGAACTTCAATTGATTAAGTTTTAATCACCTTCTTTAATTAATTCTCTTAATTAATTAACCCTTAATTGTAATTAATTGAATCTTAATTACTGTTATTAATTAATTATTCCCTAATTAATCACTTTAATAAATAAACCCTTAATTGTAATTAATTGAATCTTAATTACTGTTATTGATTAATTATTCCTTAATTAATCACTTTAATAAATAAACCCTTAATTGTAATTAATTGAATCTTAATTACTGTTATTGATTAATTATTCCTTAAATTACAAATTAATTACTTTAAGAATAATTAATCTTAAACCTTTAAGTTTCAAACCCTTAATTACTTTAAGTAATTATCCTTTTCATTAATTTATTAATAAATTAATTATCCATTTAATTACCCTAATACTTAAATGAATTACAAATCATTAAATTCTAATTTAACTTTAAGATAAAACTTTTTCTTATCTATGGTTAAATTATCATTCAAAATTGTTAAACATTTAAATTTAAAAACATAGATTTATTTTAAACAAAGATTCAAATTTATATTTGAATCAGATTTAAACTTTGTTTAAAACATTTCTTTAAATTTCAAATTCCAATTTAAATTCGAATTCGTTTAAAAACACTTTTAAACACTTAACCCATTTTTTTTTAAATTTTTTTTAAACAAATTTGAATTTAAACTTTATTCATTTCCCGCTATGATTCGAATTAAGCTTGAACCCATAATTTACAATTAGATTTAAAACTTATTTCAAATTTTTTCTTAACATTTTAAGTTTCAGTTTAGATTTTCAAAACGGAACAAGTTTCAAACTCGAACAAAACTAACTCGAGCTAGACCTAAATCACTCGAGTCTAACCTAACTTGAGCAAAACACTAAAATAACTCGAGTAAAACTTCGAGTAGCATTTCATTTTGAAACATATTTAAAAACTTAAATATTGGCAGTTTTAATACATAAACCTGTAATCTAACACACTCGAGTCCTCACATCCCTGACTTCGAGCCAATATGCAAAATCCTCGAACGCAAACCCGATAAAACCCATTCCTTCTTCAACTTTAACTGTATTCAGGAACACCCCACATCTTCTTTTACTTCGAGCAAATTTGCAAATTTCACGAGTCGCCCCTGAGTAATCTTCTTCTTCTCCAACGTGATACCCATCAGATATACGAATGCCCACGTGCAACGTGCACAACCCCAGAGTCACTTCTGACCATCGCCACTAACGTTGACAAGTCGACAGCCATCCCCTCTAACGCCACGACCACCCAGCAACTCGAGTTCAACTGGAAATCAAGATCGAGTATCTCAGCAACAATTTGGAAACCCAAAACGACTAACCCAATCACCGCGTAATCACCTTGCACCCCGCCTCAGGCCATCAGAGGCCAAGCCACCGCGACAAAAACCACCTCGTTCAACAACGCAAGGCTTAGCCCAACTCCGGTGTAATCCGATGCAGTGAGCTTGTCGCAATCTCCACCTCAACCCGTTGTTCAAAAACGAACTCTAAAACCCTATAACCTCACCATGACTCCACCATGGTTATTAATAAATTCAATGAGTATTTTTCCCATTATTCTCGAACTACGAGCTTCCTCTAACAAAAATCTTAAGCCCCAATTTTGCCTCGATCAACGGCAATTAACCGAAGAACGTTTACTGTTCAACTCAATAATGCGCACTATATACAGATCTACAAATCTTGAAACTTGCTTTAAAATTCCTCGTTTTGTAATTCAAATCTAATTATGAAGTCAAAACCCAATTTTAAAATCATCAATTTTTGGACATGTTTATGATATCTCTGTAATTCCACAAAGTTTGAGTTGTTTTCTGATATTTTATAGTTAAAATTATTTTTAAAAATTGAATCTAAGTATCTCTAACATTTTTCGTTTACAGATTATAACTCAACATTGCTTTATTTTGGAGACTTAATTTTTTTTTTTATGGTTTACTTGTAAACCTATATCTCAATGTAACAGGAAAGAGAGACAGAGGGAAAGAAAGAAAAAAAAAACAAAGTTGTTTACAGGTTTTCACTTTTTTTTTTATTTTTATTTTTCCTGACTAGAACCAGAGATTGAATTTATATAATCAACATGCAAAAACCAAACATTCATACATATATTCAGGATGTAAACAAAGTTTAATTTCCTACATCATCCAATATCCACACAGCAACCAAAGATTTGAGGAAACAAAAGTTTTCTCACAAGCATCAGAGTATTAAAACATGTTAATAGTTGAAAAGAAATAGTTTGCTCACTTGGGTATTTGTACCAGAGAAGAACAGAGAGGAAACAAGCCTGCATTTTTTTTCTTTCTTTCTTTCTTTGATTGCTTTGCATTTCCCTTTTGATTTGTTCAAGTGCTTTGAAAACTTTGAATTTGTTTGATTTGTTTCCTGAACTGATTTACAAAGTTGTTCAAATCTTTGTTGTACTTAATTTATTATATACAAACAATTTTACTTACTTACAGGTTTGAAATATTGTTATACACAAGAAGCTTCCTTTTTTTTTTCTCTACCACTTGAAATCCAGGAATGAATTTAATCTTTGAACCTAGTTTCTTCCTGCAACTGTTAAATAAGGTTGTTTAAATCTTTGTTTCATTTTCTGATTACTAACATCAATTCAATTTTTTAAAGAAAAATAAATTTACTTGCCTTCAATTATTTCCAGAGAGCTTTGAACCCAGATTTGCGTTTCCAAGTTGATATTTGTATTGCTATTTGAATTGTTTTCCAGATTTTAATCTCTCTCTAGTTTGTTTTCCTGATCTTTGAAATGCTTTACTTTGTTTTCACTCTATTTTTCAGGTTGCTTTGAATTCCTTTGCTTTACTTCAGGCTTGAACTTTGAAAACTTTTAACCTGAAGCTTGCTTACTTCCAGATTTGAGAAACACTGGTCTTTGCCTTGATCCATATTTTTTCCCCTTTTTTCTTTCAACTTCCAGGTTGAATTTTGACTTTACTTTTTGGTTTTGAAACTGAGTTTCAATGTAACAACCCGCATATTTATCGAGTTTACATTTAAATATTTTTATTTAAATATTAAATCGTTAATCGGATTTTGGTCCGAAAAACTACTTTTTGCAAACGGTCAAATTAGGACTCGAGACCACTTCCATTGAGTTCGAAATGTCGTTTACAACTTTTTAAGTATAAACATCGATAGGTTTGGAGTTAGTGAAATTTCACTAACTTTTCCCGCTTTGGACTTTGGGTTAGTTTAGCCTATTAAGCCCAAGTTCCAACCCTCTTCTCCTCACTCTTCATAAATTTCCTAACTAACTCAAGCTTTAGCATTAATGGTGAAGAGAATGGGAAATTAAAACTCCAAGCTCAAATTCAATTGCAACTCCATCATTCAACTCCAAATTCAAGTAGAAGATATTGGATTCAAGCTTTGGATTGCTTCTCCTTGCTTTCAAGCTTCATCTTCATAAAATTTTAGTGCAAAGGTGAGATTTTTATCTCACAATTCTAGTCTATAACTATATTGGACCGTTGGGAATGATTCCCTATCACTTTAGCATGCATATTTGCTTTTGGTTTGGATTGGATTGGCGAAAAACTCCGATTTTTGGTGTTTGGGAGAAATTTCTGCATTTAGGTCGTTCTGGCCGTTTTTAGCTTGCTCGGAGTTAGGTCGTGTGGACCTTAGGTCGTAGGTCGCGTACGAGTTAACCCCTAGGTCGTTCTGGCCATTTTTAGGTCGTTCGGAGTTAAGTCGTTCGTCCATGGGTCGTGAGTCGTTCACGAGTTAACTTTAGGTCATTCTGGAAGTATTGGCACTTCGGAGTTAGGTCGCTCGCGAGTTAAGCCTTAAGTCGTAGGTCGCTCACGAGTTAGGCCTTAAGCCGTAGGTCGCTCGCGAGTTAAGCTTTAAGTCTTAGGTCGTTTTCGACCTATAATCTCCAGGCAAACGTTAAGTCGGCCTGCTTTATCTCGTAGGTCGTCTCCGACCTAAGCTCCTGATAAGTCGTTCGAGTTAGGTCGTTGGACCATTTACCTTAGGTCGCTCGTCCACTAAGTCGGCCTGGTTTATCTCGTAGGTCGTCTCCGACCTAAGCTCCAGATAAGTCGTTCGAGTTAGGTCGTTGGACCATTTACCTTAGGTCGCTCGACTCTGTTAAGTCGTAGGTCGTTAGACCTTAGGTCGCTCGACTCTGTTAAGTCGTAGGTCGTTAGACCTTAGGTCGTTCGCCTTCCTTAAGTCGCTCGACCCCTCCACACTTGGTCGCTCGGCTTGCTTGAGTCGTAGGTCGTTGGACCTTAAGTCGCTTGCCTCCCTTAACTCCAGTTAGGTCGCTCGGCCATTGTGTTAGGCCGCGTGAACCCTTAGGTCGTTAGACCTCATTTTGCTTTAGGTCGTAGGCCGCTTGTCTTCACTTAGGTCGTACCGTTTTGGACGGGGCGCAGCCCCGCACCCCGCCGGGGGCGCTGCCCCCTGGACCCCCGCGACCTGACCGGGCAGGTCGAACCCCGTAAGCGGTGGCGTTGCCCCCGCACCCCCACCTTGGGGGGGTTGCCACCCCCCCTTGACCCCCCCTCCGTAGGGGATCTTATCTGAAAAATATTGAGCTGATTTCCTTGGATTTTATTCGCATCTCCGTATGCGATCTTTGTGACTGACTGTTTCTACACTTGCTTATGTGTTTTGTCACTTTATAATATAAAGGTTTCAATACTAGTAGTAAATATCAAAACTCTTTTAACAAACAATTTCAACTCTATTTTTAATAACAAAGCTCTTTTCTTAAACCGTTTTCCAATCTATTAGTATATACAAGCCTTTACCTCACTCGGATGAGAAATCTAATTAAACGACTTAGTAAAACAAGTGGTATGAAACGCTTGCGTTCACTTCGTCGGTTAATTCTTGGACTTGTTCGATTGAACCTCTTATGACAATTTTATTAGTGAAGATTTACAGTTTGTTCGTAAATATTTAAGTTAAGCAAGTGGTTATGGGACATGAAGCTAAACTTCTATATTTACTAGCTTAGTGTAATTGACACTTCTCGTTGATCTTGATGATCGCTTTATGAATTAGACTAGCAATTGCGCGATGTCTCTTTCATTGCAAGGTTAGACTAGACACCACTTGTGTGATTCCATTCACACATACCTTTCTGCTTTTTGGTTAGTCTTGACCTCATTCTGTGTGATTCCACTCACACATGTGGGGTAGCTCCCCATGGTCTTCGGACCGTCATGTGATAGGCCTCTTTCCCTTTTTATGATTTCTGGATTTCTCGTGTTGATTTCTGGAATTTATGTCATTGACTTGTTATGAGTACAAGTTTAGGGTATGATGCCCCCTTCGAATCTTTGAGAAGATTCTTGTGATATTGATTATCTCTTATTGATTGATCTTCTGTTGATCATTATTTACATACTTATAGTGGTATGTCGTTATGGATGTTTATGTTTATGCCATATCTTTTATGTTATATCATGTCATCTGATATTTATAGCTAGACTGATCCGTTTATTATTTTCTTAAATAATACTCGGATCAGACCGAGATGTTACAGGTGCTTCTGCTTGACTTCTTCCCAGGGATTCATCACTCTGACTTTTGGCTAACTATTTAGATTAGCAGTTTTTGTTGTATACACTTGAGATATAGACTCATAGTTGTATTCTTTTGTATAGCACGTGTTGCTATTCTTTTGTATTATCGTGGATCTTATTGACCACTACTCTGATGTACACTTTCATGTGTTAGTTATATATTCATATCTTCTTCCGCCTTTGTGATATGGATATCTGTGACTGATTTGTGATATGATTATTTCTATGTTTGTTTCCGAAGATTATTTATACCCACCGTGTGATAAGCAATTACATGGATGGTCGCTCCTCAACAGCCTTATTCTCCGTGCTAGTTGACAGCACTTCTCCGGAGTGTTCTTGGCTAGCGTGGGTATAGAGGTAGGGCGTCACAGCTTGGTATCAGAGCCAAACTTCGGAACAATGTAGAATAACTTAACAAGGATCATCGTCCTAGGTCTATCTTAGGAGTCATACCATAGGATTAATTTGAGTCTTCGTACCGACTCATCCTATTTCCTTTATGATTCCTTGTTTTATCTATCAAGATTTGCTTGATGTTCATTGGTAAATAACCTTCTTCCTTCTCTTCTTTCTTTCTTTAAGGAAGAGAATGTCTAGACCAGGCCGTCCCAGAACTGGATCATCTGGTGCTGCTCCTCCGGATGGAGTTTTTATGACTGCTCAACAGCTACTTGATTTAGTAACTAATGCTCAAGCAGCTGGAGCTAACCCGGAACCTACTCACCCAAAGTCGGGATTTGCACGCTTGTGCAGCGATTACACCAACTTGGGTGGGAAGCCCTTCAAAGGTTCGGAAAATATCATCGAGGTCCAGGCTTGGTTAAAATCATGCGATCGAATCTTTTCTCGCATGAATCTTATCGATCTCCACCGCGTTCAGGTGGCTTCCAGCATGCTCCAAGAGAGAGCATTGGACTGGTACGAACTCCTTATTTCAGAAATTAATGAAGCGGATCTCACCTGGGAGCAATTTCAGGGACGCTTCGAGTTAAAGTTTGTACCAGAAGCTGGGAAAGTAAGCTTGGCTCGACGTTTTATAGACCTTGTTCAAGGTCAATCCTCTGTGACTGATTACGTCGCAGCCTTCGAGTCGCTTTCCAAATATGGGGTTGAATACATCAACACCCCATTGAAGAAGAACCAGAGGTTCGTTTATGGCTTAAATAAGAGTCTTAAGAAGCCACTGCTCCTGAAACTAGAAGTCGCATTTGATCAACTCGTCGATATCGCTCTTCGTCTTGAAGAGGCTGATAGAGAGAGTGATGTTGAAGTGGAAGGCGCTAAACCAAACTTCAACAACAAGAAGAGGCCAAACAAATTCAAGGGTCCTTATCCCAACAAAAAGGGTAAGCAGGCAACCCCTGTGGCAAAGTATCCTTCTCCTAGTGGTGCGAGTTGCTTCAACTGTGGGTCTGGGGATCATTATGCGAATAAGTGCTCTAAGCCCAAATCTTGTCGCTATTGTAAGAGCCCAGATCACTTTATACATCAATGCCTCAAACGTAAAAGCAGGAATGAGGGAAAGTTAAATGTGGCTCAAGCCCCTGGCAACACATCTCGTGGCCAAGGTATTTCTCATTCCATTCTTGATGGTATTATTTTATTTCATGATCAACCTATTAGAGTTCTCTTTGATACGGGTGCATCCCATTCCTTTATATCAAAGGAACTGGTAGACACTTTTTCCTTAAGTGTTACTGCATTGATGACTTCTTTAAAAATTGCGAATCCTGTTGGTGGATCCGCAACTCTTAGTTTGCTTTGTAAAGATGTGGAGATTATTTTATGTGATTTTTCTTTCCTAGCCGATTTGCATGTCATGCGTTACTTAGGCTTTGGAATAATTTTGGGAATGGATTGGCTTAACCGTTGTCAAGCCCATATCCTATGTCCTGAGCGGACTATTCATCTCCGACATCCACAATCTGTTAAACATATTTCTGTTAATCTTAAAGATTCAGAATCATGTTTGGTGGCATCTTTATATTCTTTAAATCCTCCTGATAACGATGATGATGATGAAGATGATATTATTTCTTGTATTCATGTTGTTCGTGAATTTTCCGACATATTCGAGCCCGTTTTAGGTTTACCACCTAAACGAGCAATTGAGTTCAGAATTAATCTTGTTTCTGGAGCTCAACCTATTACTCGTCCTCCTTATCGCATGTCCAATAAGGAAAATGAGGAGATGCGTAAACAATTATCTGAGTTGGAGACGAGGCAATTTATTCGCTCTAGTTCCTCGCCTTGGGGAGCTTCGGCTATTTTCGTAAAGAAATCCGATGGTACTCTGAGGCTCTACGTTGATTATCGCAAGCTTAACGATCTTACTATTAAAAATAAATATCCTTTACCTCGGATTGATGATCTATTCGATCAGCTTAGTGGTGCTAAGGTCTTTTCACAATTGGACTTGGCTACCGGTTTCCATCAGCTTCGTATCGCTGAGGATAGCATTCCGTTGACATCATTCCGTACTCGATATGGATCTTATGAATGGCTTGTTATGCCATTTGGGTTAACGAATGCTCCAGCTTATTTCGTTGACCTCATGAATCGAGTTTTCAAAGATTTCCTCGATCGGTTTGTTCTCATATTCATTGATGATATTCTTGTGTATTCAAAAACCGAGGAGGAACATGAGAAACATCTTCGGATTGTATTGGAAACACTTATGAGTAATCAATTAAAGGCGAAATTTTCTAAATCCCACTTTTGGCAATCTCGTGTGAAGTTTCTCGGTCATATTATTTCCGAATCCGGGATATCTGTGGATCCTTCAAAGATTGAAGCGATTCAAGATTAAAAGAGACCGGAGAGTGTGACAGAGATTCGTAGTTTTCTCGGATTGGCAGGCTATTACCGTCGTTTTATTAAAGACTTTTCTAAGATTGCCGTGCCTCTTACTGGCTTGACTAAGAAGGGAGTTAAATACATTTGGTCGGACAAATGTGAAGCCTGTTTTCAGAAATTGAAAGAACTCCTTTCCGATGCTCCTATTCTTGTTATTCCCGAGGGGAATCAAGATTTTGTTGTTTATACCGATGCTAGTCACGTTGGTTTGGGTGCCGTTCTTATGCAAAAAGAACGTGTTGTTGCTTATGCTTCTAGGCAATTGAAGCCGGCCGAGACTAGATATGCCACACATGATCTAGAGCTCGCGGCTATTGTTTTCGCCCTTCGAATATGGCGTCATTATCTATTGGGAGAGAAATTTATTCTTTACACGGATCATAAGTCTTTGAAATATTTATTTTCTCAAAAAGAACTTAATTTACGTCAACAACGTTGGCTCGAGTCCTTGCACCTTATGATCTTGATATTCTTTATACCCCCGGTAAGGGTAATCGTGTCGCCGATGCTCTTAGCCGTAAGCAACAAGCAGTTGTTTCTATGATGATATCCGAATGGAACGATCTCGAGATCTTATCCACTTGTGAGATTCGAGAGCGCGTATCCGATTTATGCTCATCGCTTGTTTTATGTAGCCTTGAGGCTCATCCTTCTCTTTTAGACCGCATTCTTGAAGCTCAAGGGCTAGATTCTGAATTGGCTCTTCTTGGCAAAAATGTTAAGGATAAAATTGATATTGAAGGTTTGAAAGACTATGATATTGATTCTCGTGGCGGCATTCGAAAATTTGGTAGACTTATCGTACCAAATATTGGAGATCTTCGTAAAGATATTTTAGAAGATTCCCATTGTTCTAAATTCACCATTCATCCCGGTAGAAGTAAAATGTACGCTGATATGAAGCGACTTTATTATTGGGAGGGAATGAAATCTGATATTGCTAACTTTGTTAAGTGTTGCATGGCTTGCCAACTTGTCAAGGCCGAACATCAAAGGCCTGGTGGGTTATTGGAACCTTTAGAAATTCCAATTTGGAAGTGGGATCAAATTTCCATGGACTTTATAGATGGCCTTCCCCGTTCTCGTTCGGGTCATGATAGCTTATGGGTGATTGTTGATAGACTTACTAAATCCGCCCATTTTATTCCGGTTCGGTCTAACCGAACCGTTCCTCTTTTGGCCAAACTATTTGTCAAGGAAATTGTAAAATTGCATGGAGTTCCTACTTCTATTGTTAGCGATCGTGATCCATTGTTTACTAGTGGATTTTGGAAGAGTCTTCAAAAAGCTTTAGGAACGAAGCTTAATTTTAGCTCCGCTTATCACCCCCAGTCCGATGGACAAACCGAGCGTGTGAATCAAACTCTTGAAGATCTTCTTCGTGCTTGTGTGCTTGATTTTGGTGGAAGTTGGGAAGATCATATTTCACTTGTTGAATTTTCCTATAATAATAGCTTCCAATCTAGTATTGGTATGGCACCTTTCGAGGCACTCTACGGAAGGCCATGCCGATCTCCTTCTTGTTGGCTTGAGGCCGGTGAGAAGCTGGTTTTAGGTCCAGACTTTATTCGTGATTCCACAGAAAAGATTGAACTTATTCGACATAGGATGAAAGAAGCCCAGAGTAGACAAAAATCCTATGCCGATAATCGAAGAAGGAAATTAGAATTTTCTGTTGGGGATCCTGTTTTTATTCGTGTTTCACCTATGAAGGGTGTTGTACGTTTCAGTCGATCGGGGAAGTTAGCGCCTCGATATATTGGGCCATTTCCTATCACTGAACGTATTGGTTCCATGGCTTATCGCCTTGCATTGCCGGCTCAGTTTTCTGCTATACATGATGTATTTCACGTTTCTCAATTACGGAAATGCCTTCGGGATTCCGATTCTATTCTTGAGCCTGCTGTTGTGGAAGAAATTGAAGTTTCGCCGAATTTAACTTATGAGCAGCATCCTATTCGAATTATAGCTTCTGAGGTTAAACGACTTCGAAATAAAGATGTTCCACTTGTAAAGGTTCAATGGTCCTCAAATCCTAAGGATTGTTCTTGGGAATCCAGAGAATTCATCGAGCGTACACATCCGGACTTGCTTACTCCTGCCCTTTGAGGTGAACTTCTTATTTCAAATTTCTCTTGTGTTAATATGCTTTTATGGTTGTTACTTTTTATTTCCACCTTATATATATATTGCGAGGACGCAATTTCTTTAAGGAGGGGAGTCTGTAACAACCCGCATATTTATCGAGTTTACATTTAAATATTTTTATTTAAATATTAAATCGTTAATCGGATTTTGGTCCGAAAAACTACTTTTTGCAAACGGTCAAATTAGGACTCGAGACCACTTCCATTGAGTTCGAAATGTCGTTTACAACTTTTTAAGTATAAACATCGATAGGTTTGGAGTTAGTGAAATTTCACTAACTTTTCCCGCTTTGGACTTTGGGTTAGTTTAGCCTATTAAGCCCAAGTTCCAACCCTCTTCTCCTCACTCTTCATAAATTTCCTAACTAACTCAAGCTTTAGCATTAATGGTGAAGAGAATGGGAAATTAAAACTCCAAGCTCAAATTCAATTGCAACTCCATCATTCAACTCCAAATTCAAGTAGAAGATATTGGATTCAAGCTTTGGATTGCTTCTCCTTGCTTTCAAGCTTCATCTTCATAAAATTTTAGTGCAAAGGTGAGATTTTTATCTCACAATTCTAGTCTATAACTATATTGGACCGTTGGGAATGATTCCCTATCACTTTAGCATGCATATTTGCTTTTGGTTTGGATTGGATTGGCGAAAAACTCCGATTTTTGGTGTTTGGGAGAAATTTCTGCATTTAGGTCGTTCTGGCCGTTTTTAGCTTGCTCGGAGTTAGGTCGTGTGGACCTTAGGTCGTAGGTCGCGTACGAGTTAACCCCTAGGTCGTTCTGGCCATTTTTAGGTCGTTCGGAGTTAAGTCGTTCGTCCATGGGTCGTGAGTCGTTCACGAGTTAACTTTAGGTCATTCTGGAAGTATTGGCACTTCGGAGTTAGGTCGCTCGCGAGTTAAGCCTTAAGTCGTAGGTCGCTCACGAGTTAGGCCTTAAGCCGTAGGTCGCTCGCGAGTTAAGCTTTAAGTCTTAGGTCGTTTTCGACCTATAATCTCCAGGCAAACGTTAAGTCGGCCTGCTTTATCTCGTAGGTCGTCTCCGACCTAAGCTCCTGATAAGTCGTTCGAGTTAGGTCGTTGGACCATTTACCTTAGGTCGCTCGTCCACTAAGTCGGCCTGGTTTATCTCGTAGGTCGTCTCCGACCTAAGCTCCAGATAAGTCGTTCGAGTTAGGTCGTTGGACCATTTACCTTAGGTCGCTCGACTCTGTTAAGTCGTAGGTCGTTAGACCTTAGGTCGCTCGACTCTGTTAAGTCGTAGGTCGTTAGACCTTAGGTCGTTCGCCTTCCTTAAGTCGCTCGACCCCTCCACACTTGGTCGCTCGGCTTGCTTGAGTCGTAGGTCGTTGGACCTTAAGTCGCTTGCCTCCCTTAACTCCAGTTAGGTCGCTCGGCCATTGTGTTAGGCCGCGTGAACCCTTAGGTCGTTAGACCTCATTTTGCTTTAGGTCGTAGGCCGCTTGTCTTCACTTAGGTCGTACCGTTTTGGACGGGGCGCAGCCCCGCACCCCGCCGGGGGCGCTGCCCCCTGGACCCCCGCGACCTGACCGGGCAGGTCGAACCCCGTAAGCGGTGGCGTTGCCCCCGCACCCCCACCTTGGGGGGGTTGCCACCCCCCCTTGACCCCCCCTCCGTAGGGGATCTTATCTGAAAAATATTGAGCTGATTTCCTTGGATTTTATTCGCATCTCCGTATGCGATCTTTGTGACTGACTGTTTCTACACTTGCTTATGTGTTTTGTCACTTTATAATATAAAGGTTTCAATACTAGTAGTAAATATCAAAACTCTTTTAACAAACAATTTCAACTCTATTTTTAATAACAAAGCTCTTTTCTTAAACCGTTTTCCAATCTATTAGTATATACAAGCCTTTACCTCACTCGGATGAGAAATCTAATTAAACGACTTAGTAAAACAAGTGGTATGAAACGCTTGCGTTCACTTCGTCGGTTAATTCTTGGACTTGTTCGATTGAACCTCTTATGACAATTTTATTAGTGAAGATTTACAGTTTGTTCGTAAATATTTAAGTTAAGCAAGTGGTTATGGGACATGAAGCTAAACTTCTATATTTACTAGCTTAGTGTAATTGACACTTCTCGTTGATCTTGATGATCGCTTTATGAATTAGACTAGCAATTGCGCGATGTCTCTTTCATTGCAAGGTTAGACTAGACACCACTTGTGTGATTCCATTCACACATACCTTTCTGCTTTTTGGTTAGTCTTGACCTCATTCTGTGTGATTCCACTCACACATGTGGGGTAGCTCCCCATGGTCTTCGGACCGTCATGTGATAGGCCTCTTTCCCTTTTTATGATTTCTGGATTTCTCGTGTTGATTTCTGGAATTTATGTCATTGACTTGTTATGAGTACAAGTTTAGGGTATGATTCCCCCTTCGAATCTTTGAGAAGATTCTTGTGATATTGATTATCTCTTATTGATTGATCTTCTGTTGATCATTATTTACATACTTATAGTGGTATGTCGTTATGGATGTTTATGTTTATGCCATATCTTTTATGTTATATCATGTCATCTGATATTTATAGCTAGACTGATCCGTTTATTATTTTCTTAAATAATACTCGGATCAGACCGAGATGTTACAGGTGCTTCTGCTTGACTTCTTCCCAGGGATTCATCACTCTGACTTTTGGCTAACTATTTAGATTAGCAGTTTTTGTTGTATACACTTGAGATATAGACTCATAGTTGTATTCTTTTGTATAGCACGTGTTGCTATTCTTTTGTATTATCGTGGATCTTATTGACCACTACTCTGATGTACACTTTCATGTGTTAGTTATATATTCATATCTTCTTCCGCCTTTGTGATATGGATATCTGTGACTGATTTGTGATATGATTATTTCTATGTTTGTTTCCGAAGATTATTTATAGCCACCGTGTGATAAGCAATTACATGGATGGTCGCTCCTCAACAGCCTTATTCTTCGTGCTAGTTGACAGCACTTCTCCGGAGTGTTCTTGGCTAGCGTGGGTATAGAGGTGGGGCGTCACATTCAATCTGAAGCTCTCACTTATTTTCAGGTTGTAGCTTTGATTTTTGATTCTTGTTTGCCGTTTACTTTTATTTCCTGGTTTTGTATATTTTGATTTCTTGAATGTTGAGATTTGAGATTCTCAAATCTGTTGTACTGTTGCTTTTCAGATTTGATGCTGCTGTAGACAAGCTTGATCTTCAGCTGATATCTATGCTTTTTTTTAATTTTATTATTATTATTTTTTCTTGTCCAAATCTTTGATTTGCAGATTTGATTGGTGGCTGATAGGGGGTGTTTGGTGGCTAATGATATTCTCTAGTGTGCAAAAGATATGCCGTTGATTATCTTTGTCTTCTTTTATTTGTTTCATAGCTGAAAAAAAATGTTATTTCTTTCTTTTTGCAATTTTAAATTTGATTATTTTATAAATGCAATGATGCCATTTGTATACACATATACACAAAGTTTGAAAGAATTGTTTCTAACCAATCTTTACATTATACAAGTTACACTTCAATGATTTTTTTTTTATTAAATGCCAATTATTTTAAAACATATCATTTAAAATTTAAATTCAATTCCAATATGTATTCAATCCTTATGACCAATATTATTTCAACTTAGTTCATACATTTATTTAAAAATTTATATTTACACCATTTACATTCATATATTTTTTTATTATTTATTTTGTACAATTCTGCAAAAGAAAAGAATGGATTCAAATACTTTGATTTCATATTAACAATTACTCACACTTATTTATGTATGAAAATTTAACTTAAAAATAATATTATGAAAATAAATACATCTTCCAAATAAAATTAATATTTTAGAAAACAACTATTACTATCATTTTATTAATCTCAAGCTTTTAAATTCTATTTTTATCTTTTTTAATACATTTTATTTTGAAATCCAATATTTATTTGTAAGATACTTACCCTTAAATTTCTAATTAAATTTCAATTCAAAATCAAAAATTATTTATTTATTTATCCTAGAAAATTTTCTAATTAATTCACAATTTAGTTTCAAAAATTAATTTAATTGCCAAATTAAACTTAATGAATTTTCAGGAATGTTACACTAACTTTGGGAAATATGTGTTTTATTCTTAGATTGAAGCTTGTAGAGTTAGAGTGAAGAGTGGCTAATCTCCTTCTTTTGTTTGAGCTTCTTATTCTTTGTTTTGGTATAAAAGGTGAGATTTTTATCTCACATCTATGCTTATATATCTTTGTTTGGGTGTAAGAGGGTAAGTTTTGAACTCACATCTACTTCTCTTGATCTCATTGATGTTGGGTATGAATTCCTAGCACTTGTTCATATGCACTTGCTTTTGGTTTGGATTGAATTGGTTAATATCCAAATTTTTAGTGTTTGGGTTCAATTCTTTAAAGATCCTAACTTTGATGTTTGAGCATGTTTTTGGTGGCGAATCGGAGAGCTAATGGAGATGGGGTATCTATTGGCTAAAGCTCCTTAGGTACATTGCATGACCGGTCGCGTTTTGGAAGTGTTTGCACTTCGATGAGAAAGGGCAGGAACTGCAGAAATTTGCAGTTTGGCCGACCGAGCCCTGTGGCCGGTCGACCGACCGGCTACTCCGAGCAATTTTTCTGCTTCTGGCCAGCCGACCGAGCCTTGTTGCCCGGTCGACCGACCGGCTCTTATTTTGCCGTTTTGCCTATTTTTGCTCATTTTGATTGGTTTTCCAAATTTTATCGATTCAAGTTGGTTTTTAGTGGTTGTCATTGCATCTTTGGCTTTGATAACTTATTTTTGACTTCATTCACGGGTTTTCATAAATAATCCCTTTAAATCATATTAGAAGTTTCCTTCTCCAATTCTTAAATTCTATTTAAAACACACATACACAATTTCGCATTTCGAGCGGAATGGAAGGGAGATTAAATGGTTAGGTAAAACACGGACCATGAATCCATGCGTTGGTCTATCCGATTAATTCCCGACCTATTCGATTGATTGTTTTGACCTTTTGGTCTGGTTTACCAATGAGATGAGGTGAACTTTGTACTGCTTTGAGTGTGAAATTAACTAACAGATAGTAAACCGTTTAGTGCGAACGAGTGGTTATGGGACTCACGTTACCACTTTTCGGATTCCTTTTTGGAGAGTTATGACACATTCCGCCAGTTAGTGGTGTCCAGTACTGGGTCTTCGACCTTCACCACAACGGTTTGTTGCCTTCGGGTTTGTTGCCCTTTAGTATCGCTTCCGATGTTGGTCGTTATGAGCCGCATGGGTGATATTGGGTTACCCTTTAGTATTGCTTCCGATGTTGGTCGTTATGAGCCGCATGGGTGATATTGGGTTTGGAGTCTTCGGGCTCATGGATCCATGTTTGTACAGTACTGAGCTCGAGCAAATTTTCTGATGTTTCATTGATATGTATATTCGCTTGGTATCGCCCTTTGGTGTTGGTCTTTTTGAGCCACATGATATGTAGCGATTACCTTGTGGAACTTGTGTTACCTTCATTGGTATTTGTTATTTGCCTTTATGGCTTGATTTGGGATATTTGTATCCTATGTTTATCTATGTTGCCGATACTATGAGGCTCGTTTTGTTACCATATGATTCATCTTTTGTTAGATGATTGTGTTATCTCCTTTTGAGATATTTGTTATACCTTGTAACCTTGCAGGTTTATTGTTGTTCAGTTTATCTAACTGATTTGCTTAGCTAGACTGACCCGTGTATTTTATACTCGGGTCAGACCGAGATGTTTCAAGTTAGGTGCTTTTGGACTTAGCCTATTTTGCTTTCGCATGGACTATTCAGCTTGTTCCATTTTGTTAAAGCTTTTTGTGTAGTCCTTTTTGTTGTAACTCTGATGTGTATTCTTTTGATTCGTCTGTATATTGTGGTTTGCTATACCACTTGACGTGTATTAGTTTGTATACTCTGGTATGTATTTGTATATATGTATATGATGATATTCTGTTATGTGATGTATATTACATTTGAGTTGTTATATTCTGTTCTGATAGATCCATCAACCACATATGGTTTTGTTTTAAGTATTCATTGGATATGTCGATCTGTTTGGTGTGATTATTGTCGATGTATTCAATAGATTGTTAGAGCAAGGCTATAGATGGTCGCTCCTAACCAGCCGTATTCTCCGTGTTAGTTGACGGCATTACCCTGTAGTGTCCTTGGCTAGCGTGGGTATAGAGGTGGGGTGTCACAAACTATCTTATTTTAATTTGGATTAGTAAGTGATGTGACAAGGCGTAGTTTTAGAAATAATAAACTTATATATATAAATATATATAAGTATTGTCGCATCTTAGGTTATATATATATATATATATTAAGTATAGGTACATCTTATATTGATTATTATAGATTATTATCCCTTGTCACGTCTTAGCTTTAATTAATAATTTAACTTTTATAAATATATATGTATATATATAAAGAAGGTGATGTGACAAGTCATGTATTAAAATAATAATAAATATATATATATATATAATGAGATTTGATGTGATATATATATATAGGGTTTGATGTGAAAAATTACTGTTTAAAAAAGAATTCATACATACATACATACATATATATAATAGAGAGTGATGTGATAAGGCATGGTGATATGCCTCTCAATATCACGACATGTTAGAATATTTTTAAAGCCCAGGATATAAAGGTAATTTTCTCTCTCTTCTCTATCTATAAATACCCACATACATCTCTATTATTTATTTTACTTTCCATATTCTTTTTTCTGACCTCTCTATTCCATTCATCTCCTCCTTCCTCTTAAAAAAAAGAAAAAAATTCCTCAGAAAAAATTGTTCAAAATCCACTCAAATCTTCCCCATTCTCATCCTACTTCCTTCGGCCACAACTTCCAACTTGCTGCTTCAAATTATGATAAATCCAGTGGCTACAACTTTCATGTTGACTACTTCCTCAAGTTTTGAGACTAGCTATGTCAAAAATGCTTTTCTTTAAGACCTATTTTCGGACCTATGTTTTGAAGGCCGAAAATATCACCTCTTCTTTTGACCATAACTTTCTCAAAAATGATCCTAATTGAGTAATTTTTTTATTGAAATGATGTAGAAAAGAATTTTCTAAAACTTACTGTTGATAACTTTTCAAAATTCCAAGATTGTCATATCTGAAGGCCGAGAGGAAGTTGAGCTATTTATGGATTGCTTTTTGAGTTTTTCAAGTTTACAAGTTCTAAAGCATTCAAGTTAAGGAAAGCTTTATGGTGAGTAAATTCTTAACATTTTGGGAAAGACCTTACCTTTATATTTTTGTTGGTTATATGGTTATATACATACATACATGCATATATATATATATATATATATATATGATGTCGTGTTTTGATTATGATATGGCTTGGATGTTTTGTGTATGTGTTAACTTATAGTTTGGCAATTGATTTGAAATTGATGGTAAGGTGATGTGTTTGGATATGAATGTGGTGATTTTACTATAATATGATGAAGATGTGATTTAGTATCTTTTATATATGCCCAGATTATGGTTGAATGGTACAGAAGATAGGAACTTGAGTTGTTAGTATGGGACTTGAGATCCATATTGAAATCTAATCGTTTACTAGTTTTGAGTTAGTAAAAGTTTTTCTTATATTCTAACTCGAGTTAAGGTTTCCAAAAACCATTCCTATTCTGTATTAAAAAGTAATCCAAAGTAAGGTTAAAACTTTAGATGGTAACTTAGAGAAGCAAATCTAAGTTGTTGCATCCATAGCGATAGTCATCGCTATGAATGTAGTTTGGAAAAGTTTGATTCCTAACTTTAAATTTTCTTTTAAAAATTATTTGAAAACCTATTTTCAAACGTAATTAGCAGCAAATAGGTTAATTATAACTTAATTAAGCAAGTTTAGTAATTAATTAAATATTAATTAAGGATAATTATTTATTAACTAATCAGTAATTAGGTTAAGTAATTAGTGGCTAATTAGGGATAATTAAGTAAGTTATTAAGAAGTTTATTTAATGATTAATTAGGTTAAAAAAGGAAATTATTTTTATTTAATCAAGTTTAATTATTATTTTAATTATTTATTTATTATTTAATGAACGATTAATTATTTACTTAATTATTAATTAACTAGGGATTAATTTTAAGTAAATTTATATTTGTTTAATGTTTAATTATTAATTTACTTTTAATTAATTAAGACTTAATTATGATTTGATTTTGATTATTTAAGATTTAATTAAGCTTTAATTTATATTAAATTGTGATTTAATTATTAAAAGATATTCTAAACATTATCGGTTATGTTTTTAAGTTTGGTTCTTTCCTAAGTGGTTTGATTTTATCCAAAGGATCTCTTGTCCACGATATTAGATAGACAAACAACTGTGAATAAGTTAGAATATGATTGTTTGTGTTGTATGGACATTCATTAGCAGAATAAAATATCGTTCTGCTGTAGGATAATTGTTTGGACATGTATTTAGAAAAATAAATCCTCATTTTGCTATTAGTTGATTAAATTATTTTGGAAATCCATTTAGCAGGACAAATCACCACCCTGCTATTATGTCGTTTAGACATGTATATGCTAGTTGAGTTGTATTGATATGTTGTTCCCTGATTTTATAATTGGTTTGATTTACATATATGTTGGCCAATGTAAATAAATATAAGTGCCTTGGAATTAAATTGAAATAAAATAGTAACTTAAATCGGTATCATTGAGACTGCTGAGCCTTATTTGGAATTTTATAAAGTATGGTTTTGAATTTAGTTATATTCTTTAATCAATTTGAGACTAAAGGTTTTAAATGGTTTTTCAAGTTATATAGTTCTTATATAGTTATTTATAAATGATAACTAGTGTACGGAAAGGCGTTTTACTATCAGAAAGGGTTATTAAGGTGTTTTACAAATAATGTTTTGTAAGTGATATTTATAAAGGAGTGTAGAAAGGTTTATATATAGAGTTTTAAAAATAGGAAAAAGGTTTATAAATAATTTTAGAGATTTAGAAAGTGGTTTACAAATTAACTTCAAGGTTTATATAAGTGGGTTACAACTTTATTTTGAAAGTTACAAGTTAATTGAAATATGAGATGAGCTTTTAAAAAAGGAATTTTTGATAAAGGATAAGCGGAATGTTTTATTCGAAAGAAATGTTTGGTTATTTAATATGGAATTTGGAAAGAAGAAAAGTTTGAAAAGTTTGAAAATACACTTGTACTAATAAGATAAGTATATGATCTTATTTCAAGGCATGAAAAGTAAAATATTTTGGTTATATACTTATAACATTGAGACAAGTAGATAAATGTTTCCCAAGTATGAAAGGAAATGTAAGGGGTTTGGAAATAGTATTTTGAAAAGATCTTTTGATCAAATTTTATAAAGTGGTTTTATTAATTAAAGAGAATTAATAAAGGCTTAGTGAATCTCATATAGAAATTAAACCATGATTGGATGTTTGTTTATTTGATAGTTAAATAACCAACTATCAGATCTGAGGAAATGTAACTTTGGAAATATCTAGGAGAAACATGAGAATTATATGGTATAGTTACCGTTAAAGGTGTTATATTGTACGTATAAACTCGTTTCTTTCTTTTAGGATGAATGATAAGGAAACCCATCCACAAAAGGTTAGGAGCTGAACTCCGCTCCTTTCATTTATCTATTTATTTCCTAAAGAACAATGGTTGATTTTACCGAAAATATCGAAAATTGTTCCGAAGAGAACGAGATTGGATATGCTATCTGAAAATCACTTCGATCCAACTCAAGTGTTTAGAAACGAATATATCTCAAAGCACGGGAATGAAGACAGAGCCATTGAAGTGCAAGGGCTGCTTGTTACTAATCTTGAGGGTGGTTCCAAAATGGATGTAATAGAAGTAGTGCCTTCTGTTTATCCTTACCCTCGACAGATGAATGCCAGCATTGCATTGATGCCTAGTGGTCAGTGTTAGCATTCCATGATGGATTGCTATTCAGAAAGGTAAAGCGTAGCCTCAACCCTCACAACTGGAAGGAATGGAAAAAGAAGCGCATGCAGCAGAGCTATGTGGTAAGCTACCATTAGGAGCGGTCATCCATTCTAGATGTCCCTATCATAGTTGGTTTGTGCGCAAACACCATGGTACTATAAGGCCTCGGTGTCAAGGGGGCGAGGTAATCTGATATGCCGTGTTAAAGGGACAGCTAGCTCTGTGTTAGCATCAGTGCATTTTCGAGAGGTGTATCATCAAAATTTAGTCCATTCCCTTGCCATTGTTGGAATCCAATCTCCTATACGTGCATTACGTTTTTGATTGTAGAGCCTAGTATGTTGAAATGTGAGATGCAATCATTTCAGCTATTTTGTCTATTTTCTTCTAACCTAGATAATATCATTGGATTTTGATATAAAACGTTTTGGTTATTATCATAAGGTAAAAACCCATCTGTTTTTATGTGCGATGTGGTCTTAGAAGATACCCTTTGTGAAATTTCAAAAACAGAAATTAATTTGATTATTGCTTGTTATCAAGTTTTACTCATGTTTGTTTACCAAACTGACCCGGGCATTACTCCATGTAATGCTCGGGTCAGATCGAGCATCTTTTTCCCCAGTTAGTTGGATATTTTGGAGTTGGAGAGGAGCTGGATGGTCAAGATGTATTCCTGTATATTTTTCTTCCATTGTATTATAGATTATGTATGTTTGTTAATGTAAGGATAGGTTTCTAGAACTGTCCAAATATAGGATAAATCTAGTGTACTCTGATGTTGTATATATGACTGAAGATGTTTCCTTTTTGTAAAGATCATTGTTGTATTATATATTATTCGCTGTGTTGTGAGATTCTACGTTGTTAGTTTCCTTCTATCTTCTACCTTCTTCTTTCACCCTATCAAATCTTTGATATCAAATAAATTAATTTATTTTATTTTTGAAAAATAAATTGTATTTATAACATCATTGGTAATGTCATTGTAATTAATAATTAATTAATGATTTTAAACTGAGATTTAATGATTTGATACTTATTATAATTATCCAGATAATCGTTTCAAAATAATTATAATTCATTTATAATAGTAATAAAGTGATAATAAATAATTTATAATAGTTTTATAAAGATATATAATTGTTTTGAAAATATAAGGAAAATCGATTTCTATCAACATAATAACACTTTTTATGAACAATTGTTCAATATTGATTTATATGATCTTATAATTCAAATGGGACCATTTTAATTCTTCTCAATGATAAGAAATTAGTTTTCCAACTTTTTTTACACACACACACACAGATATATATATATATATATATATATATATATATATATATATTAACTAAGAAGTGAAAAATATGACCAGGAATCGAAATTGGAATTCGTAAAAGTTTGACGTCTATAAGTTATACGACGTTGTTCAGATGACTTGCACACACTTATGGCTTGCACGTACACACATTAAGATGTACATATACGCATGATAAAAGTAGAAAATAAATATATATTTACTAATGGTAAAAGAATAAAATATCTAAAGAAATAATTACTTTAAAAAGCAAACATCAAATCAATCTTACACCACATCATATCACTACCTCCACCATCATCACCACCAGCACCTACACCTCATCACCATATAGAGGAGCTACCGTGCACCACGAGGGATGGAGGGAGGAGTTTTCTAGGGTAGGTAAGGTTATGGTGGTAATTTCACTTCGAAGATATTTTCCAATTTTTTCCTATAAATACCACCCCTCCTTCTCACTTTTTCTTCACATTCTTCTTCTTCATTCTTGAGCTTTCTTTTGCTCTTTAATGGCTTCTATGGAAGCCTCTCTTCTTGTCCAAAATTTGAGAAAAAGTAAAAGGGTTAAAAATAATGGAAATGCTTAAGCACCAACCCACTGATTACTCTCTAACTTTTTCCAAAGTTAACCAAATCTTCTCTTATCTCTTCCAAACCCTAGCATTAAGCCTAAGTCATAATAAGAAGCATGATTAGCAAGTGGAAGGAAACATGGTCGTGAGCTTTGAGTGTTTAGGAGATGTTTAGTGAAGTGCTGATTTGTTTGAATGTTGGTAGGAAGTATCGGTTTGGAAATGGGTGAGAAATTACATATTTATATATATTATATATTGGATGAGATTATATGGTTTGCTATGTTTGGTTGTTTTTTTATACTTCGATCTTCAAGTATTGATTTTTTTAATATGGTTGTTTTAATAAGTCACGTTAAATACACACCAATATTACACAAGGAAATCACTTTTCGAATCAAGTAATAAAAGTATTATGGAATCATTAATCCTCTTGGAAATGATTAGAATTTTTTTATAAATATTTTATAATCATTTAGACTCTCTCGACAAAATGCAAATGCAAATTGATAATCAAGTCAATAAAAGGCACCTCACGTAAGGGTAGTTCGCGATTTCACGCCGCAAAGTTTAAATAAGTATATAAAATGGAATATAGCTCAAAATTCTTTGTAACAAGAATTTTTCAAACTATTATACCCATAGTTTTCAAAAAAAGAAAAGGATCAAGATTTCAAAAAGTAGATTTAGGAATATAAGTAAAACAAGTTTTCAAAATAATCGTAGTTTTGCGGTTCGAAATTCAAAAAAGGGATTTCTTAAAATCTAATATTTTTAAATGTTTTGAAAATATGGAAAAATCTTTATCAATCTTCTAAAATGTTTTAAAAGAGATTTGAGTTGTATAAATAGATTTTCAAATGATAGAAAAGTAGTTTTGATTAATATAACTTTAAAAACACTATTCGCAGCACTATTTTGTAGTGGTTTTCAATAACTTTTGAAATATATCTTTAGATTTAACTGATCTTTTCCAAATCCTTTAAAAATATTTTTAAATGAATCGTTAAGTGTTTCAAAGATAATTTGAAGATTTAGTGATTAGTTTAAAAGGATTGAAATAAAATGATTAAAGGAAAGCTGTTATAAGCAATTATTTTAATCTTGGCTCTAATAAGCCGACGAGTACACGTTATTTTTCTATGAGATCTAGTCAAGGTGTTTAAACTAAGGAGATGTTCAGGAGCAACTAGTCCCCTGGTTCACCTGACCTCACCCAAATGAGGGATAGATAAGGTCGAAATGTTAGAAACAAGTTAAGTCTAAAAGATTAAATTTTCCCAACTTTAAACAACTTGGGTTGTATAGAGAATGTAACGAATCGGATTTTTCAATCATTTGATTTTGAACATTTAATTTATTTTAAACGTTGAATTTTAAATGTAAATGGAATTTCAATAGGAAGTTTATCGATCAAATAAGTGGAATAAAACTTAAATTCCAAATATAGCGATTTATTGAATAAATTTAATTGTTGAACTAATAATTGAAAATCATTTAAATAAGTGAATTAGAGTTGAAAATGAATCAGAATGATTTTTAACGTTGATACAATTCTATCTGAATTAAAAATTGAGTTAATAAGTTTTTAAAACTGGAATTTTAAGTAATTTCGTTGATTTTTGAAATCATTGATTTATCGATGCGTTGAAATAGCCTTCCATGGCACAGTCTCGAAATTCAATGAAACTAGTTCCATTGGATCCGTAATAGTGTATTATTATCGGATTTCAAAATTCGTCACGTTTGGATTCACCGTTTGGTCATGCAATCTGGAAATCCCTAGAAATATTTTAATTGAATTTAATTTAATAGTCGATTTAAAACTATCTTCCACATAAGATCGAATTAGGTCCTGAAACTTGTCCAACGGTGTAGCGACCCGTCATTCCGTACCCTTTTGAGTTGATAATAAATCACTCCTGTTCAAACCAAATCGCACGAAAGAGCGAATAACTAGGTTAAAGAAGAAGTAGATAGAAGGAAATAGAACACAAACAAAGAATCTCACAATCGCAGCGGAACAAAATATAATATATAATAACAAAAAATCTATAACAGTTTATATACATACAATCATCAGAGTACAACAATCAATACATCAATCTGGACAGTTATAATCACTTGTCCGCACACAGCGGAAATATAAATCAAGTATGAAGATACGTCTCTTTCATCTAGCTTTCCTCCTAAGCTCCATAGCATTCTGTCCTGAATCTGTAATACTCGGTCTGACCCGAGCATTAAATAAAATAACAACCAAGCCAGTCTGGAAAACCAGCATAAGAAAACACACTCAATTTGAATTATCAGAGTTATCAAAAACCTTTGAAACACAAAGGTATCTTGTATGACCGCGTCACACATAAACATGACGGGTTTTTCCCTTATGATAACCAAAACATTTTACAGAAAATCCAGTGATATTATAATAGTGTCTAAATACAAATACTTATTCAAATAGTTGAAATTATTACATTAATTGAATTCCAATATACTAGGCTCTACAAAGAAAACCGTAAGCTCGTATTCGAGAATGGATTCCAACGAATGACTAGGCCACTAGGGTAACTCCCATCATAATACACCTCTTGAACAATGTAACGAGGACCACGCCGGGATCGACTGCTACAGAAGACCGGCCTACCCTAAACCCTGATAGACCGAATATGTTATCATCCCAGGTGTTCCCACCCTTACCATCGAGCGCTCCTTCTTTCATGCACACCCATATCCATAATAAAGAGGTTTCCGAGGACATTTAGAAAAGTGATAACATGCCCTAATTTGGCGCGACCCGCTTAGCCTTGCTGCATCTCCCTTATCTTAGTCATTCCCGGTTGACGAGGCTCGAGGCCACGCATTACCTTTCAAGGAAACAATATTACTTAGAATGCTCATCGTCCTCCAATGACGATGTTCTGATAGCATTCGTCCATACAAGTTGTCTTGGGTCTAGACAAACCGAATCACCGACTTCATCATCTTCACGGTATTCATTCATAACTTCAAATCTAATCAAAGTGTTTTTCAGATAATTAAAATCTGATCCCGGTCTCTTCAAAACGATTAACGAAATTGGCCAATATTGATAGTCGGTTATCTAACTATCAATAAACATCTATAAGCAGACACAAGGCCTTATTTTATAATTCTTCAAACCTTATTTAAAATATCTTTACTAAGATATATATATATATATCCCCTCCATATTCCAATATTTAAAAAAATCAAATACTTAAACCCATAACAGATATTTTCAAACCATCTCAATACTTAGAAATACTTCCACATTTCCATTTTTATACTTAGGATAATACTATAAGTCTTATTTTCCAAAATCCTTTCAATATTAACGTTTCAGAGAATTATTCCATAACTTATTCCAAAATCTCCGGAATCGCAAATAAATTTCGTCCCCTCAAAATCATATCTTCTTATAAGCCACTTTTTCGAATCTCGAGAGAATTTACAAAATAAAATTTTCAATCACTTTAAAACTCCATATATATATATAATAAGTATTTAAAAAATTTATAATTTATTTTTAAAACATATTCAAGTAATTATTTAAAATATCGAAAACACTTTTAAAACATCAATAACTCGTTTTTTGATAAACATATAAATCTTCAAAGCGGATTTTAAAAGTTAGAATTTTCTAAAAAAAATGATTAACATTTGAAAATCTACTTGCCCAAGTATTTCAATCTCAACTAGCTTAAAACTTCATAGTTTAAATAATAAAATTTTCCTTTCAAAAACAAACTTACTTCTTAAAATAAAAATATATTTTCAAAAATCTCAATAACCAAGCCAACCTATAAATTCCTCTCGATTTCCATCACGTCACTTCCATTCTGATTTCCTTAACCATTTTCACTTTTCCAAATAGTATCTACTATTTTCTCACTCGATTTCCGTATGTAAATTCACCATATGAATTTATTTTTCCAATATATCCATTGATATTGCTTAACTTATTTATAAACATCGTTTATAAATTTTTATACTCCTTTGGGTTTTACTTTTTTATAAAAACAATCATGTTTATAAAATTCCATTTTTATAAATCCATTACCTTAATAATTCCATTTAAAACTTCAAATTTATCTTTAATATCGACTTCAACTCTTTTTTTAAATTTTCGAAATATCATTTATAATTTTTTTTATATAATTCATTTTTTTTAAATCTCTATCTTTAAAACAATTTACGAAGAGTTAAGCACAACTTAAACAAAAATCTATTATTTTTATTTTTCAATACAGTTTCCTTTAAAATAACCCAATTCCCAATATAAACATTTATATATTCAAAATTCCTTTTTATTCCTTCGAACTCCAAAGAATCGTATTTATGGTATCTAAAAATATCAAAATTAAAGGCCAGTTCTGCTATAGCATCCAATAATTCAAATTTCTACAATAATCAATAACAGATTATCTACCACATCATATATCACTATATATGAAAATTAAACAATATATTTGAGGAATCTAGTTGGATCCCTCCAACCTGTTTCCCTGCATCCATAGATGTTAGTACAATATATAAATAACAATCCCACTTCGAGGGGGGTATCGTGATATATAGGGTCATCCGCTATTATGCGGGGCGCATAGGGTTTCATCTGCTATATTGTACAGGAATATCACTCCAAATACTAATATATATATTTAACCTTCAACGGATAATATTTTTATAAATCCAACTAGGCATCCAAAATTTAATTTCAACTATTTGAAATTTAAATTTTGGTAATCCAAATGAGTGAGATTTTTTCTCACCTTGATTTTATTTGCCAAATATCCAGATTTTAAATCAAATTGAACATTGTTCAATTTAATTAAAAATTGCAGCTATCTTCAATAAATTCCAAACCAATTTCCACTGCATAGACTTTCGAGCTACGAACCAACTCGACTTGTTTTTATTCGTTTTGGACCCCGAATAGATAATTTATGAATTTCCTAAATATCAAATTTTAATTTAAAGTAAAATTGACAATAACATTAAGAGAATAGTTATAGTTTAATAATCTCACCCACCCTACTTAGCCTTGCTTGACCAATTTTCTAATCATTCTCCTCGAAACTTCGCCATTGGCCCCCCTACACACAACCCTCCCGCTACTGCTTCTTCCCCAAAACAACATCAAAAACAAACTTCTCCCTGACCCATCGAGTAACAGCTCGATCAAGCCAAAAAAACGCGACCACCCAGTTATCCCATGGCTGTATGGCGACTCTGAACTTTCCCAGTGATCCGTGACCTTCATGAAACCATACCTAGGCGCTAACCTCTACCATAGAGCCGAATAACATGCTCTCCTCGACCACCAACGCTCGTTGCCCCTCCACACATAAGCGCATATCCTCTCTGCCTCAAAAAACCATAGGTCGACCAAACAGTCTTCTTCTTAATTTGCAACACCTCCTCTTGCTCCATTTGACTCCTTCGATTGCGAAACCCCCTCCCTAAAATCGAACGCCGACCTTCCTTCTTCCCTCAGCGACCATCTTGGCCGCAATTCCCAAGCGGTCGTGCACCATTTCTCCTTTTTATTTTATTTTTATTTATTTTTAAAACAAATTTGATTTCGTTTGCTTGAATCGCACAGAAAAGGAAAGATAAGATTTTGTTTAGTTTCTTTCTTTTGGTTCGGCTGCTTTGAAAAAAATATGAAGATAATGAAACAATGGTGAACGAAAGGAGTTATACCAGTTTTCTCTTTTATTGTTATTTTTTATTTTAATGAAGCTTGTAATTTTTTTCTGTGTCGATTGAAATGAAGAAGGATGTGATTTAAAAGGAGAGAAACATTGAAGGGAGCATCTATAGTAACTTGAAGTGAGGAGGAAAAGTAATAATGTGAAAGTAGCCAATAAATATATATATATATATATATAATTCAAATCTCCAAAATGTCTCAATTTCGTAGCTTAAAATCTCGAATCCCTATCAAGGCATGTCGTTAGGCACTTATAATGTTATTTGCCCATACTGAACGCAATGGAAAAGGTTTCAAGTCCTAATTCGATCGTACAGAGAAGATAGCTTTTTGGACTCAATAATTATATTGAATTTTCGATATTAAATTCAACGCGTTTTTATACCGTACGGCCAAACGATAACTTCAAAAACTACGAAATTCGTGATTCGATAATAATTCACTATTACGGATCCAATGGAACTTGTTTCATAGAATTCCAAGACTATGCCTCAGATCGCTATTTTAAATCGTCGATTAGATCGACGATTAAAAAATTTACGAAATTGCTTGAAATTTAAGTCTTAAAAATGTAACGACCCTAAATTTTCGATCCCGAAAATTCTAGATAGTTAGGAAAATAAAGAAAGAGGTAAAAGAAGAAGAAGAAGATCAGAAACACCAACATCTCACATTCGCGGCGGATCAAAATATAATATCAAATAATAACAGTTTACAAAAGAATAATATTCTGTCGATTACATTTTAATACATCAGAGTTACACACATACACAAACACTGGTCATATACAAATCAACATGTCTCAGATAATCAGAAATATATTACTGTGATAACCAGGATTTCTGGGCATTGTAATTAATAATATAATTGGGTTAATTAATAGAAATACTGAATTTATAGATAAATAAATTTTCAAATATAATTATTAAATACACATTGAATTGGGTTTGTTTAAAATATATGTATTGTTGACTTGATTTTAAATTAGATTTTCAAATTTAATTTGAATATGAATTTGGATATATTAAGTAATTCAAAGGATAGATATTTTAAATATTTGGATTTAAAATATCTGTATAAGCTTTTATTTATATATAAATTGTTTGTTACATTTTCAATAAAAAGAAATTCATATATACATAACAATAAATAAATTAAGTAACGGCTTTTACTAACATTTTAAAATTAAATATAAGTTACTTAATTACAAGTGTATATATATTAAGTTTTCATTATAACAAATGCTAATTTATAAACTTTAGTGAATGACAAATGTAAAGATTTTAAACATGTGTCACTTTTTATTTTGATTTTCTTTTATTTTAAATAACTCAAATTCATCCTATACAAAACATTGTTCCTTCTCTTCATTTCTTTTTACTGTTCTCTTTTCAAGCTAAGAAACTAAAATACTATAACTCCAAAACAATTAGTGATAAATCTCCTCTCAAACCAGAATTTGTAAAACAATAAACTGCATATCAACTTCAAAATAATAACAGCTCAAAGCCTGTACATTTTCAAAGATCAATATCAACCTTCAAAGTATTTTCTTCAAACCTGGAATTCAAGCAGTTTCACCTTCGTTTCAAAGCAGTTCATCTCTGTTCTAGATTTAAGTTATCTCTGCCAGTTTCAATTGCAAGCAACTCAAGTTTTAAAAGCAAAAGCGTATTCCAGTATATAGTTTTCAAATCATAGAAGCCTCCATTCATCTTTGTGACAAGTGAGTAAATTTTTATTAAGAAAAATTAAGCAAAATAAATTTGTGCATGTGAATTTTTGAGATGTTGGATGTCTTGCATATATATATAGATGAAATCTTTGTGTACATTTTGTTTTAAACTGTGCACGTTCAATCTGTCTGATTTCTTCTATGTTTTTCAAGTTAATGAGTAAACCTATCTAATACCTGACCCCGATCTCTTCGAGTCTCATGTCATCCTAACCCAAGTTATCTAAATGAAATGCACAATATTTCATATCAGAGATATCAACTCATTTCAAGCATTCAATACCATTCAATCATCCATAAGCAAACTTGATCACTTCCAAATTAATTTAATTAATTCTAATTGAATTTCTAACCTCAATCACTTAGATTCCTTCACTTGTCAATAATTAATTTCAAATCAATTAATTAATCATTCCTTAATTATCCATCCTAATTAATCACCCTGGATTAATTATTCTTCATTTACATTCAAGTTATTATCTTTAGTTAATTACTTAAATTAATTATTCTTAACCAAAAACAGTAATTAATCTTAAATTAATTACACAAATTAATTATCTATAATCAATTACATTAATCCTTAATTACTTATATTAATTAGTTTCTCATATATCACTTAACATTTTAATTTATACTAATCTATATTAATTACGTTAATTAAACCACAATATTAATCACTCTTGATTAATCTCAACCTGTAATTATCTATCTTTTCATTTACTTCATTAAATAAATTAATTACTCATTTTATAAAAGAGGTTTAAAGGAATATAAAACCAAATTTATTTTTAAATTCAAATCAATTTACAAATGAACTTTAACATTCAAGTTGTTAAAATAATTAAATTTTAAAAACTTATATGTTTTAAAAATTGAGATTCACTAGCTTGAATTCCAGATCTTTGATTTAAAACTTGTTTTAAATCTCTACTTTATAATTTAACTTCAGTTTTTAAATATCACTTTTATTTTGTTCCAATTTATTCTTATTTTTTTATTCTATAGTTATTTCGCTTTCAAAATTCACCCTTATATTTCTTTCAAAAATCCAATTTTATATATTTCGATAACTCAAGGTACCGAAATATTCAAGCAAATCACAGCATTCAATATTCCAATTACCAATAATATCCATCACAGAATATCAATCACTCCAATATATACTATATACTACTACATATAATATAGCACATCAAAACAATCCAATCATTCAACCAATTATTTAAAATTCAACTATGTAATTTTAAATAAAAATCCAGGAGAGTGAGATTAACTCACCTTTGAATTTGTTTTGCAGTCCACTTCAATATTTCCTTAGCTTCCTCGATTTTTGACTTCACAGTTAGCCACACTCGACCCTGTGCGATTCCATCAGCTTCCCCGTTCGATGCTCTCGACCATCTCGAGTTGACGAGCGTGAAGGTCCATCGCCATGTCTGGTCTTTAATGTCACCACCACTAGCGAAATTTCCCCTCTGACGGCACGACCCCCTTCCCTACGTCGCCTCGCTATCTTGACTTCTTTGCAAAATTTTGATCGCCAATACCTTAGAATGAACCCTCTCTGGACCTCGAACGGCCCACAGCCTCTCTCCTTGCCTTCCCCTCGAGCTAGCCAAAGATTCGAACACGGCTTCGGCCTTCCTTGATTTCGTCGAACGCAAATATTCGACTCTATTCGCTCAGGCATCGGTATTTTGCATTAATTTAGGTTGAGATTGATTTGTGAATTTCTGAAGGGAAAGGGAAGGATAGGAGATCGGCCATTTTTCTTTTTTTTGATTTCGATCCTTTTTTTTCCGATTCGGCCATTGATTAATTTTTTTTTATTTACAGAAAGAGGGTTGGGGTGATTTAAACGAGAAGGGGGAAAGTAGATCTGTTCGTTTCAGAAGGTAGGGTGGCTCGAGTACGATATATGGTGGCTGGATTTGACTTTTAAACTTTTAATATTTTTAAATTTCCAAAATATCTCGTTTAGCATATCTTGAAATCTCGAACTCCGAATCAGACATGCCGCCAGGCGTTTATAAAGTTTTACCCCCATTCCGAACACAATGGAACGTGCTTTGGAACCTAATTCGGTCATATGTAGGAGATAGCTTTTTGAATCGAGTTTAAATATTAAATTATCGATTTTAATTTCAACACGTTTCTACTCGTATGGACAAATGGTAACTCCAAACGCTACGAAAATTGAAATCCGATAATAACTAACTATTTCGGATCCAATGGAACTAGTTTCGTCAAATTCCGAGACTGTGCCTCGGAAGGCTATTTTTAAATATCGATTAAAACGATGTATTATTAAAACTGAACAAATCACCTTTAAATTAAATTCCGACCATTCTATTATCTTCAGTAATATCACTATAAATTTTACAAGCCTTCAAATTATTTTTAACAGGCTTAAACTTGAAGATTCAATAATTCACCCAATTTTAGTTCATTAACTCCAATAACTCAATTGCTAAATAATAATAATATGATTTGAATTCAAGTTAAAAAAATTTAACTTTTAAACTTTTAAATATTTAAAATCAATTAATTATTCCAATTTAAATTGTTAAAAATTCCAAGTCATCACATTCCTCCCCCTTAAAAGAATTTCGTCCCTGAAATTACTAGTTAGGAAGAATGGTCCAATACCCGTTTACTTTTCCACCAAAACCAACAGTTCAACATCCTACCAACTATCTTTTATAAAGACCCCTTATCATTCTTATTAACTTCCCAAACTCTTCCATGGTTTTCAAACAATACCCTTTTGCTCAATCATTCAAATTTCAATTTAAAACCAAATTTTGAATTATCAAAATTTTCTCAAAAATCTTCTAACTCCCTAAATTTTCAAAATTTTTTGCCAGCGTCTCCTTTGCACGGCTGGCTCGGTATAACTACAAAATGCCTCTATGGCCTCCCAAATTCCAAAAGAAAACAAAAGGCCAAGTGGCTAGATCAAAAACCCAAACAAATTTCATATAGAAATTTTAAACACATACCTTTGCCGAGCAAATTTCAATTGTCATCTAAAATCAAAAATCCCAATTTTTCTCTGCATTATACTACCTGTATATCCAATTTAACCATATCCACTACTGATCCCAATACCCCTTCTATACACTTCTATTACAAATTTTGATATTTATTTCACTCTATCACTCTAGTTTATATCTGTTTCTATTCAAATCGGTTATCCCGTTTCCATATGAATTCAATTTATCTTCAACTCTAAATATTGAATTCTATCTTCCATTTATAACTGATTCATATCATTATTTTAAATTAGTTTCACTCACTAATTTATTTCAGTTTCAAATTTGAAATCATTTTTTCGTTAACAAAAATTTTCCAAATTTTTTCTTTTTTTTAAAAAAAAATTCTAACTCCCAAAATTTTCAAATTTTTTTGGCAGAGTCTCCTTTGAATGGAGGAGCTTTTGCATTTTGACAAGAGATACAAATATAAATACATCGACCCACCATGTCGGCAAAAACAAAAACAGTTCATATTTCCTATTTTTATTGCATAGGCGTACATTTATTTATCATTTTAAGCAAGCGTCTTATTATTTTAGCAATTTACGCATCCAAATCCAGCCAAACGCCTTCACGGTACCTGCACTAACTCAATTTAAATATGTAAGCACTATATATGAAGTTTATAACATTTCTCTTGCTTAAACTAATTCAACCGCTTTCAACCAATTCATATACCATTTCGTTCAATTTTATTGGTTTACAACTCAATTGTCTACATTCAATTTATTTTTACCCAACAACTCACATTCACTTCAAAAGATTCAAAAATCAATTTTATTTGCTTCTATTAATACATGGAATTTCTTTGCCTTCGTTTACGTCAAACGACAACTATTTTTATGCAAATTCGACGATATTCGCTAAATAGAGTATCCATTTTAGTTTATAACTGCTTCAAATTAATTTCAACTCATTCTGTATTTAATTCCATTTCATTTCTAATTTATTCACCAACCATACATTTGCATTTGATTTCATCTCTGCATTGGTTTCATTTTAAAATTATTTCATTGAGCTTGACAACATTCGATGTTTATATTAATATCCATTTTTCCAAATAAATTTAACCCAATCTTATTGACAACATTCCGAGACTGTTTGAAAACTGGTTTTCGAAATTCCATCACTTTTATTTTAAAATTGTAGAAATGCCTTTAAATTCACATCATACTATTAAAATAGCTGTTTATAAAAATACTTCTTATAACTCGATGTCTCAACCAGTCCATCCTTGTTCTCACAAAAATTCAGTCATACTTTGATCAGGCGTAGGACTGAAAATCTATAAGTACTTGGTAAACCCGTTTTCAACATCCAGTGAAAATACTTGAAAAATAATTTTATTGAAAATATATAAAACAGTTTTTGAAAATAGAGGAAAAATCTTGGTGAGAATGCTCTGGAAATCATCAACCCTATCCATGGTCGCAGTTACATCCTGGGTTACGTTGCCATCACAGCAAAAGTCCATGTAACAATAGGCAATCCGTGCCCCTCGATTACGCCAAGGAACCCACAACAGATCGCAGTTACATCCCAGGGTTACGTTGCTATCGTAGCAAAAGTCCATGTAACTGTAGGCATCAGTGCCCTCGATTTTCGCTGTCAAAATGAAACTTCTCCGCTCCTACATAGGTCGCAGTCTACCGATTTAAAATCAAACGTAGATCGTTGGCTCTCAGCGGCACACATGAATTTCGCTATGTTGCCATAGGTCGCGGTCTGTCGATATGAAATCAAATGCAGACTGTTGGCTCTCAGCGGCACACACGACTTTCTCTATGGTCTACAGTAGATCGCAGTGACATCGAGTTACACTATCGTCACGCATAACCCAAATGCCTCTGTAGGCATCAACGCCCCTCGATTTCCGCTACACACTACTCATAATCCTTAGAAACTTGTTTTGTCCGGATTCCTCACAGGATCAACTTTAGAACCCCCCTTAGGGTTGAAGACAGCACCACCCGGTGGCACTCCTGAGAAGTTCATTTCAAGGGAGCGCCTTTTTCCCCAGAGCCATTATCAAAACACTTTATACTGTACACATATAGTATCTTCCAAATCATACACCTAGTATGAATCTCATATAAATTTCCTTTTCCTCAAAATCGATTATCCCAAAATCGATAATTCTCAAACTAGGCTTTCCAAATTCCAACATTGATTTTACCCAAAAATCAAAAGCCTTTCCAAATCCAAAGGTTCCCAAAACCTTTTTCCAAAATCCTCATAAGACCCTTTATATGTGTATATATATATATATATATATTTTTAAAAAAAATCTTTGGATCATTTCAACTTGTATAAACTTCTTTTATACTTCAAACACTTTCAAAATACTTTTCTTCTGGCAATGGATTCAACAAGGAAAGATTTATCTTATATAACAAAGGTATATAACTTTGTTTATTCAAAATCAAATATTAAAATTTGATTACTCTTTCCAATATCAATTTCATTCAAATCCGTACGATATACACATATCATCCGAATGCTATACCAATCTGATCACTCACTCGATCACACAATTTCACTTCCGAACTAGTATTGTCCACCCGATTTCCTAGTGCGGACACAGATCTGGTTTCTTGATCAGAAACCGTCATTCTCCTTGCATAGCCATAACTATGATAGAGAATATCCAGAGCCAATCAACAATCCATATCTGGGTTTGTCATCGAAAATCGAGTGAAAAATCCCAACTCGGATTGATAAACTATCTCAAAAATCTGTGCTCGAATTTGGATCAAATCACTATGCGAATAGAATAATATACGTACATCCTATGTATTTAACATCATCAATTATTAGCCAAATCAATTTCCTTTCTATCCACCCTCATTTCTATTTTATTCACTTATTCACATATACCATAATCCTCATTTGGATTATCACTTCAATTCTAATCTCAGTTGGGTATTTCATCAATAACATTTTGAACTCCGACCAGTTTATATTTAGAAAATAGCTTGAAATTTTTTAAAAATAGATAAGTAGTAAAAAAACAATTAATAGTTTGCAAAATAGTTGTAAAATAGTTAACCAATTGTAAAATAGTGGGAAAATAGTTAAGTAGTTTCAGAAATTTTTGAAAATTGCAAAATAGTTGTAAAATAGTGATTAATTTGTAAAATAATTGAAAAACGGTAGTTTATAAAACAGTTGAAAAATTATTAAACAGTTTCAAAAATAATTGTAAAATAAGTATAAAATAGTTTGGGGTTTAAAAAGAAAGGCTGTATATATTAAAAAGCTTGGAAAAATAAGTTTATATTCAAACAATCTATATTCAAAATAGTCCAAAGTCAAAACTGTTCGCTTCCCCATCAATTTAATTTAAATTTCCACGTCCATTTACATTGACTCAATTCCAATTTGAATAACTTCAATTTCCATTGAAATTGATTTAACCCCAATTTAGGTTGAATCAATCCTGATTTATATAAATTCGAGTTAAATTTTGAAATGTTGACTTAATCCTTTAAATCAAATCAACTTATCTCATTATACCATTTAATTCTGAATCCATTTCAAACTTATCTTCATTTAATTTTAATTTGGTTGTATTTCTATTACCACTTAATTCTCATTATTAAATTTTGGTTGTATTACTATTACCTAATTCTCATTATTAAAATTTTCAAATAATATAACAACTATGGTAAAGGTAAGGATTTTCGACTCCCGAAGGTCGACATTAATACGTCCACTGTATCAACTGCCGAGCAATCGAATGCCGGAAAACCGAACCGTTAGGGTTAAAGAAGAGGTAGAAGATACAAGAAGAAAGAAAGATAAAACAACAGAAACAACATCAGAATCTCACAATCGCAGGGAAACAACATATAATAGATAAATGAAATCTTTAAAAACAAAGAATCATATCAGTTATTACATTACATCACATTACATTACACTATCAGAGTTTATAACAACAAACAGCGGAAAAGAAATACTATATACTAATTGATACGCCAAGCCATCCAGCTTGCTCCTGATCTCCACAGCAACTCCTGAATTCCAGAATGACCTGATAACCTGACTCTAGACTGCCCATGTTAAAATTGGTAGGCACCCAGAGTTTAGGAAGAGAACAATAAACTCAAAGTCAGTCATGTGACTGGTGTGACAACTTAAAACAGTTTCTCTTTAAAAATAAACAAAGAAATATTTTAAATTACATTCGCAATGCTTTTTAGAAAATGAGACTACCATAAGGCCTCCCGCACGCACACACAATGCAAACGCAGAATCTGAGGAGATTTCTCCTTATGATAGTCAAATATTCTTAATACTTAGAAAGATTTATTTGATATTATTACTATAAGTGCAAAGTGTAGGAAAACATTTTGAAAGTAATGATATAAATCTTAGCCAACATAGACATTCCGAACTATGCCTACTATAGCTACCATCTAAATAGTGGTGACCACCATAAGTAAATGGCAGGTTCTACAACCAAAACCATACAGGGTTTCGTAATGGAGTTTGGATTTCCAACAAATGGTCAGGCCAAGGAACTTCCCATTGCCACATAGAAACGCCTCTGGAAAGACGCCCCGAGAACCTAGCCGGATCTCTGCCAACACAAGGTCGGGTTACCCTTAGCTGGGTAACTACTGCATGAATATGCCATCCCCCGATCATAACCGACCTAAATCCCGGGATTTACCAACAACCACAAAATAATAAGTTTGCAGCAACAACATAGGTTAAGTATCAGGGCTCCATACCATAATACCACCTCTATCCAGAAGGAAATGACATATACTAAGGGGGCGCTATACCCTAACAAGCTTGCCGCATCTTTCCTGTTTTGACCATTACCGGGGTGTGAGGTCCGACAAAGTCTCATCCTCAAAGCTACGCTTTATACAAAAGCTGTGCTTTGATCAACAAATGCTCAACAGCACTTCGTATACCACATTACCAATTTGGGAATATATCACTAGTAACCATCAACTACATAACCTCTGAGCTCGTACGTCTTAGAGAAGGGTGTTATGCTAAGAGAATAAATTCTCCGCCACCAACAGAAATATATTTGATAGAAACCGGCTTTACATCTCAAATTGTAATGTCAGACACACATCCATACAAGTCCGTTCTGGGTTCAAACGGATTCGAAGGCACTTCCAAAGAAGCCCTTGCAATCCGGATATTCACTAATCACGACCGGACTTCCCATCACAAAGGGTTATAAAATTTCTATATCGGAGATCAGCCGATGCAGAAACATTCGACGGTAATCCATCCGTTTTCATAAATACCCGGTCTTCAACACCGGTCTTCGAATGCTATCCATTATGACATATCACTTATTGGGAATGGGACTTATGACACAAAGGTCTTCTCCGGGCTATACCGAATAACGAGCGTTTATTTTCGAAAATAAATGTTGCATTCAAATTTCAAGCAAATCACAACAAATACCCATTTAAAGGTAAATATTGATAGTCGGTTATTTAATTATCAAGTCCAACAACCAAATATCCAGCACCATAATAATCACTAGGCCCATTTTTATTAATCTTCCATAAATTAATAACTTGCCAGATATTCACTTCAATTTATCTTTAAAAAGATATATTCTCTAAACCATTTCAATTTCTTCCTTGGAAAACATTTCCAAATACTTATTTAACAATAAGTAATTCACAAATCTATTTATTTTTAATACTTAGAAAATATCCAATATACTTAAAACACGATTAAGTATATATTTTATTCTTTTAAGGAAAACGTTCTCTTTAAACACATTTATTTGAGTCAAAATGAATGTTGCGTAAAACGTCGTTACGACAACCCAAAAACACTAGTATGGGGATTCGAAATTTAGATAGATATATAAATCCCAATACTATACAAAACAATTCCTTTTCGAAAATCATTTACTATAACAATAGTGTTATAGTCCACTATTTCCTTTTATTCGTCGAAAACGTCTATTTCAACAAGGAATGTTGAAATCTATGGTTTCGATCCTTAACACATTTTAAAACAACTTCAAATCGTTTTAATTCTATTTAAAAGACCAGAACCTAAAACATTTCTTAAATATATTATTCACTGTTCAAAATCATGAATATAAATCATTAACCAAATTCAACACTTTTATATATTAAATTTAAAGGATTATCCACTGTCCCAAAATCGTGAATATATTCCTTTAATAAGATATAAAAATTAACTTGTCAAATTCAATCAATCTTGAATTTTTAAATCAATGTTTATAAATTCACAATTATATATTATAAAAACTTCAAGTAATAAAATCACTTTATTTACGAATTCTATTATATCTCATTCAGTTGCCAAATCCAAATTATAGGTAAATTTAACTAAAAAATCTTTTATTTTACAAAATCTATTCATTTTATAACTTGACAATTTATAAATCTATAAATTTCATTTACTTACGAAATCCATTTATATTTCATTTTAACACTTATTAAAACTCGTTTTATAATTCCAATATTTTAATTTATAAATATCAATTTTATAAACCTTTTATATAAACCGTTTATAAATTCAAAAATCCCAATTTAAACTATTTTATAAAATTCATTAACTCCATATTCGAAAAATCACATTTCGGTTATATTTCACAAAAATCATAATTTTTATAACATTAAAATTATAATTTAAAATAAATAAATTCCAAAAATTTTAATAAAACGTATACTTTCAAAAATCACTTGAAAATCATTTTAAATTTTCCAAAATAGGCCTAATGCTGCAACAGCACTAAATATAACAATCACGTCATCCAAAAGATCACATATCAAATGATAACATAATATATCACAATATCTGTAAATAAATCAATACGGGTGAGGAATCCAGTTGGATCCCTCCAACCTGTTTCCCTACATCCACAGATGTTAGCACAATACTAATCCCGTGTCAATACGGAATATCGCGATACATGGGTTTATAAAATATTATCCGCTATTATGCGGCGTAATAGGGTCTCATCTGCTATATAATGCGGGAAAATCAACTCCAAGTACATATATAATACCAATTCCACATCAAGGTGAAATATCGCTGTGTATGTTTTTAATAAAAAACATCCGCTTAATATACGGCGTATATGGTCTATTTTCAAAACAATAGATAATAATTTATCATCCATACACACAATCAAGCAATTTTAAATCTAACTATTTAAAATTTAAATCGAAACAGTTTCGATTGAGTGAGTAGTTCTCACCTTGCTTTCAATAACAGTTGTAGCGTTTTATTTCGAATAAAATTAAACGCGCGTTTAATTTTACCTAAAATTTTCACTAGCTCCAATCGATTCCAATCTAGCTCCATAGCATAGTGTTCGTCAGTACGATTCCAACGCAACTGGTTTCGTTAATTTCCGATCTCGTATGACGAAGTTGTCAATTTTTAAAGTTCGTACACATTATAATATAAATTAATTTCAATTTCTTTTATATTTTTATAATCTTCAAACTATCTTGGCCATTGATTTCACTTCTCCATCATCAGGCCTTTGTGCGCCTTCTTCCTCCCCAGGAAATCAAAATGCGACGAACCCATTAACATTGTGCAAAAACCCTAATAGCCGCGCCTCTTCCTACTTACTACTCGTCGATCAAGCAACACCATTACATCGCCCGCCTCGTGCTCCACCTTCACCGCGAACGTGGTCACGCTCGATCGAGAATCCCCTTCAAAAAACGCGGTTGAATGCTGGCCGTTCAAACTCCAATTGTTGTTGATTCATAGCACTACTTTTGATCAACTCCGTATGGATTTGAAGATCTTCTCACGCTCTACAACTTTCATGTTGAAGGTTTCTCATAAATGTCATTGGATTTGAAGAAATTGAAGGGAGAACGAGATGAATGTTTCGGCCATTGATTTCTAAAGGTGGCGGCTGTAACTAGGGTTAGGTTTTTGAGTGCAAGAGTGTGAATATGAAGGCCTTTTATAGAAAATTGACGAACACTATTCATCCAAAAAAAATTCGAACTCCAAACAAAGCGTGCCGTCTGGCGTTTATAATGTTTTACCCCCATTCCAAACGCAATGGAATATATATCGAAGGCCAATTTGATCATATTTGAAAGATAAGTGTTCAAATCAAATTATTTAAATTCAAAATTCACTCGAATCGATTTCTACGCATTTTAGCTTGCCCCGGACAACCCGTAAATCCAATTGACACAAAATTTGAAAACATACAATAATATAACATTACAGATCCGATGAAACTAGTTCCGTCGAAATCCGAGACTGTTTGAAAAATGGCTATTTTTACTCGTAAATTAAATATTAAAATATTCAATTTGCACAAATTAACTTTCAATTCGATATTAAAAGTTCTATAACATCATTCTAACTCCAATATGATTAAATACAACTTTGCAACTCAATTTTAATCACATTAAACCCAATTTCTAATTATTTCTGTAATTTCACATATTAAATTATCGATTTAATTATCCAATTAAATCCCAATATTCGAAAAATAAATTATTGAACTTACAAATTTTACTTGTTAATATTTAAAATAAATTAAATATTACGAATTTCAAATGACAGAAATTCCGGGTCGTTACAAACTTCCCCCATTAAAAGAATTTCATCCTCGAAATTACCAAGTAAGAAAAAGTCACATAATCCATTAACTTTTCAAAACCATTCAAATTAGATTTCAAATTCACTTGAGTGTTTAACTTTCCCAAAATCCATAGTTAAACTTCTTACAATAACTTTACTAAGTTTTCAAATCATACTTAGTTATCTTTTCAAAACCAACTATATCGTTTAACTTTTATAACTCAAAAATCAAACTTTTAGTTTTCAAATTTTTCCAATTTTCTCAAAAATATTCTAACGCCTAAATTTTCAGAAAATTTCGCCATAGTCTCCTTTGCGCGGTTCGATCCAAAAAAAATAACAATATATATATATATCACAAATATACATCTCATCAAGTAATGAGGCATACCGCAGGGAAAAAGGTGCAAAAGTACGATATGTAATCCGAGATATGTACCTTATATATTATTAGTGAGCATATACAGCTAATATAGCGTGAAAGCGAGCTCCAAATGCGAAGCAAGCGCAATCCGCACCTACTAAACACTCCACAACAATGAGAAACATGTATATAGAAAATAATATCGATATACAACATATACCAGAAGCAACAACAATATGTGCCAATATAGCAAATGCAACAAAAGTAACAAATCCAACTAGCATTCATCAAACATCCATAACCAAATCAATACACTTTCATTTTTCATTAATATTCAATAAATTGGTTTTTTTCCATTTAATCACATTTGATTCATTAACATTGGATTTTACTAACTTTCATTTATTCAATTTTCAATTAGTTTTTATTCACTAATTTACATTCAAGTTAGTTCACTTCCATAATCAAATCAAATTTCATAGCTTCCAATTTTACTGATTCAATTTCATTAACACTTAATGAATTTTATACAATCAACTAACAATCATATAACAACCAATGTATAATCAACATAACCAAATTTGTTTACTTTTCTTTATATTCAATCAATTTTGTTCATCACTTTTAATTGACTTTAATGAATTAACACTTACATCCATTATTTCAAATCAATTTATTTACATTCAGTTGATTTACATTCAATTCATTTTCTAATTCAATTGCTAATTCATTTAACAAACAAGATTGAATTTCATTTATTTAACTCAAGTTCTCATCCTTTTAATTCACTTTATTATTTTACTTCGATACAAAATCAACTTCATTCAACATTACTTAAGTTATATTCCATTTCAAACATCATTTGTTTAACTTAACTTAAATTTGCAAATCCAATTCAGATTCCAATTCTAAAGTAAATTCTATTTTCTTACAAATTCGAAATGGATTTCAATTTCATTTTCTTGCACTTGCAAATTTTGTTTATTCATTCACAATTTATTTTCCAACTTAATAATTGTATTCTAATCATTTTATATAACATTCCAAAGTCTTTCTAATCTTTCAAAACCATTTTTTTGAAACCAATTCAATTATCCTTTGAATTTCCAAACCCAAACTCAAATTTTCCAAACAATTTCCATTTAAAACAACTTGGCAGCAATCCTTCTTTAGGAAACCCCAAAATGAACACCGATGATGTCATGATCATTATCGAAATTATTTTCCAACGATCGAAAAGAGTTTAGTGCTTTCTTTCCTTCAAAACAATTTTCCAAAATCCTTGAAAATCATTTTCAACTCAAAAAGAAATTTAATCCTTTCCAAATTGCAAACCCTTTCATAACATTTCCAAATATTCCTCTGGAATTTTACTTCAAATTACAAATCACATTTACAAATCTTTTACATATATAATTTCACTATTTTCTCTTTACTTATATAAGATCATTTCACAATTGTAAATTATATTAGTTATAATTCCATCTTAATAATTCATTTGCTTGTACAATTTATTCTTTTAATTAACTTATATATATATTCTTACATTTCAACAACCAAACAATCAATTTATATACACTTCAATAATTTCTGAAAAATTATTCCTTTATATATAAAATATAATCGAGGTAAAATTATTTCATTTACCCTATTTTAAAACAATATCGTGTCGAATTTGTTCTGTACAAGCGTTTAGGGATTCCTATCAATAACGTTAATTACTCCTATTGACCAGAATCCATATACCACTCAACAAACCAATCAACAAAACATAAAACAATTTTATTTTATATTCACTAACAAATACGCGCTCATATCTATTATTACACTCAAACTCATTGTAGAGTACTACTGACTCTATCTCTAATGAGTAATTCCCAACAGAGCTAAGGTTGTCACTTAACCATATGCTCTGATACCAAATGTAAAGGTAAGGATTTTCGACTCCCGAAGGTCGACATTAATACGTCCACTGTATCAACTGCCGAACAATCGAATGCCGGAAAACCGAATCGTTAGGGTTAAAGAAGAGGTAGAAGATACAAGAAGAAAGAAAGAAAGAAAGAAAGAAAGAAAAAAGAAAGAGAAAACAATAGAAACAACATCAGAATCTCACAATCGCAGCGGAACAACATATAATAGATAAATGAATATCTTTAAAAACAAAGAATCATATTGGTTATTACATTACATCACATTGCATTACATTATCGGAGTTTACAACAACAAACAGCGGAAAAGAAATACTATATACTAATTGATACGCCAAGCCATCCAGCTTGCTCCTGATCTCCACAGCAACTCCTGATTCCAGAATGACCTGATAACCTGACTCTAGACTGCCCGCATTAAAATTGGTGGGCACCCAGAGTTTAGGAAGACAGCAATAAACTCCAGGTCAGTCATGTGACTGGTGTGAGAACTTAAAACAGTTTCTCTTTAAAAATGAACAAAGAAATATTTTAAATTAGATTCGCAATGCTTTTAAGAAAATGAGACTACCATAAGGCCTCCCGCATACACACACAATGTAAACGCAGAATCAGAGGAGATTTCTCCTTATGAAAGTCAAATATGATTGATACGTAGAAAGATCTATTTGATATTATTACTATAAGTGCAAAGTGTAGGAAAACATTTCGAAAGTAATGATATAAATCTTAGCCAACATGGACATTCCGAACTATGCCTACTATAGCTACCATCTAAACAGTGGTGACCACCATAAGTAAATGGCAGGTTCTACAACTAAAACCGTACAGGGTTTCGTATTGTAGTTTGGATTTCCAACAAATGGTCAGGCCAAGGAACTTCACACTGCCACATAGAAACGCTTCTGGAAACACGCCCCGAGAACCTAATCGGATCTCTGCCAACACAAGGCTGGGTTACCCCTAACTGGGTAATTATTGACATGAATATGCCATCCCCCGGTCGTCGTAACCGATCTAAATCCCGGGATTCACCAACAACCACTAAATAATAAGTTTGCAGCAACAACATAGGTTAAGTATCAGGGCTCCATACCATAATACCACCTCTATCCAGAAGGAAATGACATACACTAAGGGGGCGCTATCCCCTAATAACCTTGTCACATCTTTCCTGTTTTGACAATTACCGGGGTGTGAGGTCCGACGAAGTCTCGTCCACAAAGCTATGCTTTATACAAAAGCTGTGCTTTGATCAACAAATGCTCAACGACACTTCATATGCACATTACCAATTTGGGAATATATCACTAGTAACCATCAACTACATAACCTCTGAGCTCATACGTCTCAGAGAAGGGTGTTAAGCTAAGAGAATAAATTCTCGCTGCCAACAGAAATATATTTGATAGAAACCATCTTTACATGTCAAATTATAATGTCAGACACACATCCATACAAGTCCGTTCTGGCTTCGAACAGAATCGAAGGCACTTCCAAAGAAGCCCTTGCAATCCGGATATTCACTAATCACGACCGGACTTCCCATCACAAAGGGTGATAAAATTTCTATATAGGAGATAAGCCGATGCAGAAACATTCGATGGTAATCCTTCCGTTTTCATAAATATCCGGTCTTCAACACCGGTCTTCAAATGCTATCCATTATGACATATCACTTATTGGGAATGGGATTTATGACACAAAGGTCCTCTCCCGGCTAAACCGAATAACGAGCGCTTATTTTCAAAAATAAGTGTAGCATTCAAATTTCAAGCAAATCACAACAAATACCCATTTAAAGGTAAATATTGATAGTCGGTTATTTAATTATCAAGTCCAACAACCAAATATCCAGCACCATAACAATCACTAGGCCCTTTTTATTAATCTTCCATAAATTAATAACTTGCCAGATATTCACTTCAGTTTATCTTTAAAAAGATATATTCTCTAAACCATTTCAATTTCTTCCTTGAAAAACATTTCCAAATACTTATTTAACAATAAGTAATTCACAAATCTATTTATTTTCAATACTTTGAAAATATCCAATATACTTAAAACACGATTAAGCATATATTTTATTCTTTTAAGGAAAACGTTCTCTTTAAACACATTTATTTGAGTCAAAATGAATGTTGCGTAAAACATCGTTACGACAACCCAAAATCACTAGTATGGGGATTCGAAAGATATATAAATCCCAATACTATACAAAACATTTCCTTTTCGAAAATCTTTTACTATAACAACAGTATTATAGTCCACTATTTCCTTTTATTCGTCGAAAACGTCTATTTCAACAGTGAATGTTGAAATCTATGGTTTCGATCCTTAACACATTTTAAACAACTTCAAATCGTTTTAATTCTATTTAAAAGACCAGAACCTAAAACATTTCTTAAATATATTATTCACTGTTCAAAATCGTGAATATAAATCATTAACCAAATTCAAAACTTTTATATATTAAATTTAAAGGATTATCCACTGTCCCAAAATCGTGAATATATTCCTTTAATAAGTTATAAAAATTACCTTATCAAATTCAATCAATCTTGAATTTATAAATCAATGTTTATAAATTCACATTTATATATTATAAAAATTTCAAGTTATAAAATCACTTTATTTACGAATTCTATTATATCTCATTCAGTTGCCAAATCCAAATTATAGGTAAATTTAACTAAAAAAACTTTTATTTTACAAAAGCTATTCATTTTATAACTTCACAATTTATAAATCTATAAATTTCATTTACTTACCAAATCCATTTATATTTCATTTTAACACTTATAAAAATTCGTTTTATAATTCCAATATTTTAATTTATAAATATCAATTTTATAAACCTTTTATATAAACCGTTTATAATAATTCAAAAATCCCAGTTTAAACTATTTTATAAAATTCATTAACTCCATATCTCAAAAATCACATTTCAGTTATATTTCACAAAAATCATAATTTTTATAACATTAAAATTATAATGTTTATTTACTTAAAATAAATAAATTCCAAAAATTTAAATAAAACGTATACTTTCAAAAATCACTTGAAAATCCTTTTAGATTTTCCAAAATAGGCCCAATGCTGCAACAGCACTAAATATAACAATCACGTCATCCAAAACATTATATATCATATGATAACAGAATATATCACAATATCTGTAAATAAATCAATACGGGTGAGGAATCCAGTTAGATCCCTCCAACTTGTTTCCCTGCATCCAAAGATGTTAGCACAATACCAATCCTGTGTCAATACGAAATATCGCGGTACATGGGTTTATAAAATACTATCCGCTATTATGCGGCGCAATAGGGTCTCATCCGCTATATAATGCGGGAAAATCAACTCCAAGTACATATATAATACCAATTCCACATCAAGGTGAAATATCACGGTATATGTTTTTAATAAATAACATCCGCTTAATATATGTCATATAGGGTCTATTTTCAAAACAAAAGATTATAATTTATCATCCAAACACAAATCAAGCAATTTTAAATCTAACTATTTAAAATTTAAATCGAAACAGTTTCGATTGAGTGAGATGTTCTCACCTTGCTTTCAATAACAGTTGTAGCGTTTTATTTCGAATAAAATTAAACGCGCATTTTATTTTACCTAAAATTTTCACTAGCTCCAATCAATTCCAATCTAGCTCCATAGCGTAGTGTTCGTCAATACGATTCCAATGCAACTGGTTTCGTCAATTTCCGATCTTTAAAAATTCGAAGTGGTTTTGGGTATTTTCTAACACACGACCCCGATCTCTTCGAGTCTCATGTCATCCTAACCCAAGTTATCCAAATGAAATACACAACATTTCATATCAGAGATATCAACTCATTTCAAGCATTCGATACCATTCAATCATCCATAAGCAAATTTGATCACTTCCAAATTAATTTAAGTAATTCTAATTGAATTTCTAACCTCAATCACTTAGATTCCTTCACTTGTCATTAATCAATTTCAAATCAATTAATTAATCATTCCTTAATTATCCATCCTAATTAATCACCCTGGATTAATTATCCTTCAATTACATTCTAATAATTATCTTTAATTAATTACTTAAATTAATTATTCTTAACCAAAAACAGTAATTAATCTTAAATTAATTACACAAATTAATTATCTGTAATCAATTACATTAATCCTTAATTACTTATATTAATTAATTTCTCATATATCACTTAACATTTTAATTTATACTAATCTATATTAATTACGTTAATTAAACCACAATATTAATCACTCTTGATTAATCTCAACATGTAATTAACTATCTTTTCATTTACTTCATTAAATAAATTAATTACTCATTTTATAAAATAGGTTTAAAGGAATTTAAAACCAAATTTATTTTTAAATTCAAATCAATTTACAAATGCACTTTAACATTCAAGTTGTTAAAATAATTAAATTTTAAAAACTTATTTGTTTTAAAAACTGAGATTCACTAACTTGAATTCCAGATTTATCTTTGATTTAAAACTTGTTTTAAATCTCTACTTTACAATTTAACTTCAGTTTTTAAATATCACTTTTATTTCTTTCTAATTTATTCTTATTTTTTTATTCTATATTTATTTCGCTTTCAAAATTCACCCTTATATTTCTTTCAAAAATCCAATTTTATATATTTCGATAACTCTGGGTACCGAAATATTCAAGCAAACCACGACATTCAATATTCCAATTACCAATAATATCCATCATAGAATATCAATCACTCCAATATATACTATAGAATACTACATATAATATAGCACATCAAAACAATCCAATCATTCAACCAATTATTTAAATTCACTATTTAAATTTAAATAAAAATCCAGGAGAGTGAGATTAACTCACCTTTGAATTTGTTTTGCAGTCCACTTCAATATTGCCTTGGCTTCCTCGATTTTTGACTTCACAGTTAGCCACACTTGACCCTGCGCGATTCCATCAGCCTCCCTGTTCGAAGCTCTCGACCATCTCGAGTTAACGAGCGTGAAGGTCCATTGTGACGTTTCGAATTTTTCGCGCTCGAAAATCGACATCCATACTTTAACATCGTACTCGAATGCCGTAGATTCGACCGTTCAAATCCGATTCGCCAGAGCTTATAACAACATTAAGTAAATAACACAGCGGAATAAAAGAATAATACATTGATATATAGCTTTGATACAATATCTGATACAACAGATGATCCAGCAGATATCAATATACATCAGAGATATGATACAATACAATAGCAGCGGAAAAGAAACTTAGATAACATCTAGCAGTGGAACAAATAACTCTAAGATAGTCTTCAAGGAAGAACTCCAGCAACAACAGCTCGATCCAACATCATGATTCACCAAGAAAAGCAAGTCTCGTCCACATCCGAAGACTGAACTAGCTCCAGATAACCTACTAAACCTGACTATCTGAAAAACCAAACTCTAGACTGCTCGTGTAGAAAATTTTGAGCACCCAGAGTTTAGGAAAGAAACAATAAACTCTGGATCAGTCATGGGACTGGTGTGAGCAATAAAAACAGTTTATCTTTAAAAACAAACAACGAAATATTTTTAAAATCAATTCGCAATGCTTTTTATAAATGAGACTATCATAAGGCCTCCCGCACAAACACACAATGCAAACGCAGAATCGGAGGAGATTTCTCCTTATGATAGTCAAACATGCTTGATACGCATTAAAAGAAACATTTGATATTATTACTAGTGCATAGTGTAGTAAAAATCATTTCGAAAGTAAAGATATAAATCTTAGCCAACATAGACAATTCAAACTATGCCTACTAAGCTACCATCCAAACAGTGGGGCGCCACCATAAGTGAATGATAGGTTCTACAACTAAAACCGTACAAGGCACGTATTTTGAAGAATGGATTTCCAACAAATGGTCGGGCAAAGGAACTTCCCAAACCCCGAAATGAAACGCCTCTGGAAGGACGTCCCCGAGCATCCCAAATGGATCTCTGCCAAACAAGGCCGGCTACCCCTTTCCCAGGGAGTAAGAAACCTCAGATATACCACCCCCGGTCCTTTTGGACCTTTATACGAGGCCTCGATTCCAACAACACCACACAGTAATAGATATAGTGTATCCACATGAGTAAGTATCTGGGCTCCATACCATGATACTACCCCTTTCCAGAAGGAATGGTCCTACCCTAGGGAAGCGATCCCTGAAACCTTGCCGCCACGATTCCTGTTTCGACCATTACCGGGTTGTGAGGCTCGACGAAGTCTCGTCCACAAAGCCACGCTTTATACAAAAGTCGTGCTTTGGGTCAACAAATGATCATAGAAATGACAACCAAGATAAACGATCAAACAAATGATCCTATCACAAATGATCAACACAATGATCATTTCACAGCAACACTCAGCATGTCACATTACCAAATTGGGAATATATTGCTGATAACCATCAACTACATAACCTCTGAGCTCGTACGTCTCAGAGAAGGGTGTTAAGCTAAAAGAATAAATTCTCCGCCACCAACAGAAATATATTTGAAAGAAATCAGCTTTATATCTCAAATTGTAATGTCAGACATAACAATCCATACAAGTCTGTTTCGGGCTCGAACAGAACCGAAGGCACTTCTTACGAAGCCTTTGCAATCCAGGTATTCACAATCCCGATCAGATTTCCCATCACTTAGGGAATCTCTATACCGTAGCTACTCGGTGCAGAGACAATCAATAGGTCATCCTATCGTTCTCGCAAATACCCGGTCTTCACCACCGGTCTTCAAATGCTATCTATAACGTCGAATCACATATTCGGAATGGGTTATACGAACCAAAGGTCCTTTCCCGGCTAACCCGAATAGTAAGCGCAACATTTAAAACATATGGATAAGGGATTTCAATTAAGTCACAACTTAATAATCCAAAACTTTTCTTTCAAATGGTTTAAACAAAATACCATTTCAAATCTTTTTAAACAGAAAGATTAATTTCACAAAATTCCATTTACGGATTTCAAAAACAATTTTCATTTTAATTGGATTCACTCGTTGAATCTTTAAATCAAAGATTTAACTCATAGCTTTCAAAATTCGATTAACTTGTTGAATCTTTAAATCAAAGATTCAACTTATAGCTTTCAAAATCCGATTAACTTGTTGAATCTTTAAATCAAAGATTCAACTTATAGCTTTCAAAATCATTTCCAAAGATTCATTCATAGCCTTTCAAAACCAATTTCAATTCAAGTTGGATTAACTCATTCGGTCTTTGAATCTAAGATTTATTTCATAGTTTTCAAAACATTTCAATTCTATTTCAGCTTGAAACCTTTTCAACATAATTGGGAGATCCTTTCTTTAAAATGAATGCTATTATTATTTGAAAACAAGTAATTTTCGTTTCGAAGAAATTCGATCTTATTTATACAAGTTAAATCTTTTGGGTTAATTCAAATTCCCATAAACAACACTTCAAAAATGGTTTAAAAACCCATATAACTTATTATAAGTTGAATAACTTTTCTTTATATCCTAGTTTCCAAATCATAGAATTCAATTTTAAGTATTAAATTCAAATTGAAATCAAAATATTTAAATTCCAAATCTTAATCAAGTTATTCAAAATAATTTCATCTTTGAAATTCTATTTCAATTGCTTTTCACTTTAAACCCAATCCATTTTCAAAACATTTGAATTCAAATATTCAACTTTAAAAATCATTTCAAAAATATGTGACTTAATCGATTTCCTCGTGAAATCCATATTTGTGTGTGTATAAGTGTGGCCCAGGGGTTTCACACAATAGTGCAATATCATTCAATCATCACAGATCAAACACAGAAATATAGTTGATAAGCGATATAACTATAAAGCTTATCGCCCATTCACAGATTCACAGATAATATGCAGATGTATCATCAATAAATGAATAAAATACTCAGTTCAATCCATAGAACAAAATGTCACAGATTAGTTAGGTCAATCAATTCAAGGTATTTTATACAATACAATCATTCATAAGTAAGGTCAAGTATCTAATAATCATTTATAAACAGGATTAATTTATCGTTTAATCCTAATCAATACAATTTATTTCCAAGTAAATTGATTACTTATGAATTTAATTATCCACTTCTGATTTATTTTACAAATCATTTGATATAAATTTATTTATCTAACACTTTAATTAATTAAATTATTCTTAATTAATCATATTTAATAAATTTAATCTTTAAACCAATTTCATAATTAATCATTCAAATTAACTTAAGTAGTTAATAACAAATTTATCAATCACTTAAACATTATTAATTCAAACTCTAATTACTATTTTAAAGTAGTCCGTCTTAATTAATTTCCAAAATAAGTAATCAATATCAATTAGTCATCTTAAATTGTTACAACCATTTATTTACTTTAAATTAATTACAAGATTAATTAATTCTAAATTAATAAACATCCCTTAATTAATTCAAATCATAAATTAATTAACTTATTAATTTAACCATTTAATTACCTTAAAAATTAGATGGATTATAAATCATTAAACCTTAATTATCTTTAAGATAAAACATCGTTTTAGTAACGATTTAATTATCATACTCAACACATTTAAAAACATGTTGTTTCAAATTCACTTTTAAATTCTATTTCATATTAAAAGAATTTGAAATAACTACAAATTTAACTTTACGATTTTTTTAACCAAGTTAAAACTCTTTTTAAAATTAAATTTTTATAAAACATTTATCTTTATACAGAAATTTATACTAGAGTTTAAATCAATCATTTAAATTCAAAACATTTTAAATTAATGCTTTAACCCCTTTTTAAAGTAGTTCAAATAATTAAATTTTTATAAAACATTCTTTAATTCAAACTAGGATACAAAATTAAATTTGGATTCATCTTTCAAATTCTAGTTTTAAACATTATGTTAAAACTTGGTTTCAAATCTTCAAAATCTGTTTAAATTCAAACAGACAAGTTTAATTAAAAACCTGTAACATTCAAATGACCCGAGGCAATTAAATTTTTGCTTCGAGTCCATCCCCTTCCTGCTTCGAGCAAAACGCAGGAATCACTCGAGATAAACTCGCGTGCAACCCTGTTCCTCCCAGCTTCTTCCCCACTTCCCAAATTTTTCCAGACCTCCAAAACAATTGCACGGTGCACGTGCACAGTCCCTTTGGCCAACTCCGGTCATCGTCGACGTCATCAACAAGTCGACCATCATCCCCCAATCTGACAACGACCATCCAAACTACCTTACGCACGCGAAATCAAATTTGAGTTGTTCAAACTCAAACCTGGAAACGTGACCAGGTTTCGCCATCATCCTGGAAACACGGCTCGTTCACGAAGCGTCGACCACCAGGAAGCTTCAAACTCCGGCTACCCATTCTCCAATATCTCCTCTACCCCGACGCAAAGTCACGGCGAACTCGATCGCCTAGGCAAATCGCGGCGGCTTCACAAACGTAGCGACCCGAAAGCAATGTTCGAACCCTAAATCGTTCTCATCACCAAAATCCTCGCATTAGAAATTTTTTCCAATATTTTTCCTAGATTCGAAAATGGGCAAACTACCTTCTCAACAAATTTTCACGATTGAAATTCATTGAATTAACAGAAATTGATAAAAACCCATTTTCTGTTCAAACAAGATCCACAGCCTCGATTCCAAACTAAAAACTATGATTTTAGTTTTAAAAATCATGCTTTTGTTTAAGTTTTCGATTTATATTGCTGAATCTATAAATTTCAATGTTTGAGTTTTCACATATATATATTTTGCACTGCTGTTTTTGGTTTACATAGGCAACCAGGTTTTAATTTGACTTGATTTAAAATTTAAACCTTAATCTATGTTAAATCAAGCATTCTTTGTTTGTAATCTAAGTCCTAATAACAATTTGTTCTAGAGAAAATAAATTTAAACCAAACAAAAGAACTGGAACTATGAACAGAGTGGGTTCTGTTGGAAACAAACATGCATACTTCATACCTATACACACACACACACACACACAGCAGATTCACTCAAATTCATTTCAACATCACTGGCATACAACTAAATTTTTCTTGAAAGTTGACAAACTGAGGCTACTCACATTATTTCTAGAGGGAGAACAGAGACTTAAATTTGAACAGGCTCTTGAATTTGAAATCTGAAGCAAACTGAAAACTCCTCTGGTAAATCCCTTGCTTTGCTAAGTTGTATTGATATGTATTGGTTAAGTTGGATGATTGTTTAAGTTTTGAAATAGTTTACTTCAGATCTTTGGTTTGGCTTTCGAATTACAATGAAAAGGCAGAGATATATATAGCAAAGAGTTGCAGACAGGTTGATATATAAAGGAAGGCTAGAGGAGAATTATATTTGTTACAGGTAGGCCATAACTTCCTTTGTAGCTTTATCAGAAATATACTTTTATTTGGGGGCTCATAGTCTTGTTTTGATGTTACCAGAGCATGTGGCATTTAATGAAAGCATGCTATGTATTGTTCATGCTCCCCTTTGTATGTTATAGCATCTTATTTGATTTTGTGCAAGTACTTTTTATTTTATTTTTACTCTTGTCTTGCCTTGCCTGCATATTTACAGCTACATATACATTTTTAAATTGTTTTGTTTATATTTATCTCTTGCCTTTCTTTTACTTGTTCTTTTTACTTTGTCTCAGCTGAAAATGTGTATATTTTTGTTTGTTGGTATTTCTTCTTTTGCTTTTTATTTATTCTATAACTTTGTTTGTACATAGATGTTTAATATGTTTTGTTGGTTCCATACTTAAATTTTATTTTATCTCTATTTATAACTCAAATATTTATTTTACTTCTATTTTTAGTTTAAATATTTATCATGAATTTTACTTTAATAATTATTGTTTTATATTTTTCTATATACACATACATATATAGTATTTAAATTCAAATCAAATATATATATCTATGTATATATATATATATATATAATTTTAAATTTACTCATATATGCTCAAATACATATACATATATATATATATATATATATATATATATATATTCTCATATATATACATATATGAAAATTTTCAAATCAATTTGACTTAATATATTTTCTATTTGAATCGGGGAAACTCGCATCTCTTAAATCGATAAATTTTACAATTTTAATTCAAAAATTAATTTAAATTATCAATTTAAAATAAATTAAAATTCGAGATCGTTACAGACTTCCCCCCTTAAAAGAATTTCGTCCTCGAAATTCGTAGGCACGAAAACAACAAAGATAGATAGATTCGATCTCTACAATTTCTCAAATACCAGATATGAATTCCAAACTCAAGTCGGAATATCTCAAAATATATACCAATTTGTCCCTCTTCGGACTTCGACCAACCCAAGAAATTACAACAGAATTTCAAAATTTGATTTTAAACGAAATCGCTTTATCGATACAATTAAATGTATCCTTCATATTCTATTAATCAATTTTAACTCAATTTAAAATTTCCAATTTATTCAAAATTTCCAATTTATTCATTAAGGTTTAAATCAAAAATTGATAAAAACCGATGAAGATACGAAGTAAAAATATCTACAACGATTCGTAGAGCCATCATCACACCGGAACTTCTTCTTGCAACTGCCACGAAGAAATCAAAAGAATTTGGAAACGGATCAAAGAATATTGAGAAGAAAATTGTTTCCACTGTCGCAGGGTATTGACCATTTAAAATCGTATTCCTCTGCCCTTTATCTCGTTCTCTTCTTGCACTCATACTTACTATCAGTGGATAGTAAGAGAATTTACTGAGGCATACAAACGGATATCTTAAGGATATACTCATTCTAGGGTTTACTTCACCCTATCTCTAATGAGTTACCTAATGTGTTATACTCCTGAGCTAAAGTTCAACCTTAGCTCTGATACTAAATGTAACGTTTGCGGTCACAACCAGTAGGCTTTTCAACCATCCCAGCCCCACCGTGGCTTACACTGATATCCCAAACTTGCTTTTACGGCCACCCTTTCGAATGTCATGGCTTCGCCTAACCAACCCCGTAAAGAGGCCGTGTGGGGGTAAGATTCTCCCGTTCGCCACCAAACCGCGAAGCGAGAACCCCCCATCACATATCACCTAGCATAAGCAAGACTGGTGTGAGCAACAAAAACAGCTTATGTAACGACCCTGAATTTTTAACAATTTAAATTGAAATTATTTAATAAATTTTTAATATTTGAATGATGGTTTAAATTGAATTTCCAATAAAACTATGAATTTGGCGATAAAATTTTTAAATTTAATCTATTGAAAGTTGAATAAAAATTTAAATTTAACTTTGGAGTTGAAATTGAATATTAAATTTGTAATCGAAATTTGAACTAATGACTTAGAAGAAAAATAATTTGGATTTAAATTTGAATTGGGATTTATGAAAGATGTAAATATCTTTGAAATATGGATTACTTTGTAAACATGAAACAAGACAAAGTAGCAATTAATACAAGATCTGCATAGTTTAAAATAATAATAACAACAACAATATATATATCTACATAGCAAACTAGAATCATTTCAGCCTTCTTGGCTTGCAAAGGAAGACAATAAGTTTTATAAACATGTATGAAACATAAAATAAAGACAAATATAATTACTGTTAGCACACAAAGTATAATATGCAATATCACTTCAGCCACCCTAAAATCTTCTCAGCCGAGATATTGATTATAAAAAAAAAATCGATACTGCCAAACCCTAAGATTTCGAAATCGTGTAAAATACGCCTCGTTCTATTTTTAAGTACATCGCCCCTTTCCTCCATCACTTCATACCAAAGAAAAAAAAAGAAACGAAAAATAATGGCGGCCACAAATCCTTGTTCGTTCCTCTTTGCAAAAAAAAAATAGGCTTTTCAAAATCGAAGTGCCACGATTTCGATTTCGCTCGTCTTCACAAACTAGGGGTTCCTCATGTTCATCTTTGCTTCTCTGAGTTCGTCGCCACTCCGAAACTTCGGTGAGTGATTTCTTATCCCTCACATCTAATTCCACTCTGATGATTTTTAGCTTGTTAAAATTTGCCATTTGCGCTGTTTGATTTCGTGATATTCTGGGTTTTGATGATTTTTGATCTGTTCGATCTCCTTGGTCATTTGTGTTGATTTGCATTATGCTCCGGTCACTAGACATTGATTTTTTTGACCTGTGGCAGTTGTTCATGGTTGCAACTGCAGTTTCATCGTGATTTTGATACTTGTTGATTACTGTTTTTTTTATGATTTTTGACTAGGTTTGGTTTCGTGACCACCTCGGCTTTGAATTAATGCTAAACTACGATTTTTATAAATAAAAAAAAGGGCAGTGAAATTTCATACACCCTCTAGTTTGCAAATTTTCAGTCTCTGCCTTCATTTTACTGTGAGCAAATCTTCTTTTAAACTAGACTTCTTTGATTCTTTTACCTGTGAGTAACATTTAATTTAAAAAGCCTCGGAATGGATCTATTTGCTTGTTGATAAGTATGTATTGTATATATATATATATATATATATATATATATATATAAATGAGATCTGCCGTGTAAACATATGAATGTATTGCTGTATGCATGCTTGTTGTTGTATTTTTCTTGCTGTTCTTAGTTCCAGGCTCAAGATTTAAATAAAGAAATCATTTTCTCTTAATCTATTTGCTGTTAGGATTTTAGCTTTAAACAATAATGGTTTGTTTAATTATAAATTTAAGTTTAAAAGTTTAATTAAGGAAAACAACTTTGAGTTACTCTGGAAAAAAAAAACTGTAGCTTGTAGTTGATTCATCTTTGTTCCTCGGTGGAGAGTCTGATGCATGTCTGCTTGTCATTTCTGGTTTAATTACTAAGGCTTGGTGATGTTCCAGTTTCATCACTGTTTCTTCTAGTTTTTCACTTGTTTGAGTCTTTGATGTTGTTTACTCTGATGCATTTGATGTTGTTTATGTTGGCATCTTGTGTGCTTCGTCTCTGCATTTACTTCAAATATATTGACCTTGATCATCATGTAGATTCTTTTCAGTCTTGTTGCTATCTGCCTTAATCTCTGGCTTGTTTATCTGGGCTGCCTGTTGCATTTGGTATACTTCATTCTTGAGCTTTTGCATTCTTGTACATCTGGTTATATTCTTGGTAGTCTGATCATTTTATTTATACTCGGCCATTTCATCTGAATCTGGGTTTGTGTCTGCATTTCTGTAGTGGCTTTGTTCATTTCTCTTCAATTTGGTTTGTGCTCTCTTGGCTTGAACCATACTTTGATTCACTGTCTATTTTGTTGCCATAGCTTGATGGTTCCTGTGCACTCTGGTTTCATTGAAGTTTTCACTGTTGTGTCTTTGACATTCCAGTCTTTGGTTGTCTGCACTATGTCTGGTTGGTTCCACATTCCACATGATTTTGTTCGGCCTTATAGTATTGTTGCACTGTGAAGCAAGTTGTGTATTCTTTGGTTTATAACTTGATTGATCCATTGTTTTGACTTGTTTCATTTTAATATTGTTTATATTTCCTTGTAATGTTCATTCGAAGCTGTGCAGTTCCTTTGTCTTTGCTTTGATGCTTTGATTAATTGAAGCTCTACCCTCAGTTTACTGTTTGGTGCCTTCTTGAATTTTTGTAGACTGTGCATTAACCTTGAGTTGAACCCAGCTGACTCTCGGGTTTGACCTTGTATCACCGTAGTGGTTCGTATTTGCAAATTTTTAGTGCTGTACCACTATTGCGTATTGTGCACTTGGATATTCCTTTGGTTTTGCTGTTATCTCTGGTTTGGCTTCGCAGTTGTGTTGAGTCTTGGTAACAATGACTTCACCTCTGCATTTTGTAAATATTTTGACCTCTGCAGTTTTGATGGCTGTTAGTATTCACTGTATTGGCGAGGCAGTGCACGCGTGCGTGTACTGCAGCCAATTAGTTTTGTTTTTTTAAGTAATTTTTCAATTATTTGAATTGATTTGATTTAAACTGATGATTTTGTTGTAAACTGCCATTTAGGCAAATTTTGATGTTTTCTAAATTATCTTCATAAATAATTCCTTCATCTATCTTCGTTGATAATTTGAATCTACTGATTGTTGTTTAACACTGTTAAGTGTTATATTTACCGTTATCCGATTTCTTTGTTAAGAGGATTGGATAGGTAAATTTATCTTTGACTGTCGTCTAATTTCTGTTTAATTATTATTGCTTCTATGCACTAATAACTAAGTTTGAATTAGACTGGCCCATGTATTATTTTCTTTTGAATGTAATACTCGGGTCAGACCGAGTATTTTACAGCATGAAGATTTTCAGGCAGCGAAGTTAGAGAGAGAGAGGGGAAAGCACTTCACTAAAGTTTTTTGGGAAATTTTCTTGTACTTAAAAAAATAAAAAAATAAATTGCTCCGCTGTATTAAATGTAATGCATTGTATAAACTCTGATATTTGTATGTAAAAGAAAAGTTCATTTATGAGAAATATGATTATTATTCTGTGATTCTGTGACTGATTCTGTTTAAATGTTATAAACTAAATAACAATCCGTCATTTTGAACGTTTCTAGTTGGTTTAATTACCGACTAGAGGCGGTCAGAGCGGCGAGTCGTGACAAAAGTGGTATCAGAGCTTTGGTTTACACAAAGCTTAGTTTATGGCGTTTAATATGAATAGTTACTAGAATCACTTTTAAAGAAAATGTTTTTCAAATCTAAAGAAGTTTAAAATTGTTTTCTTTGGAAAATAAAAGGTATTTTGAAAATTATAATCATTTTTGAAAATTCCCCTCTCTAAAAGTGAGTTTGCGATAGTTCTCTTCGGTGAGGTCTCCTTAGATTTGAGTCTCGATCATTTGAAAACTCATTATCGAATTGGTGAGATTTATGGAAAATTGAAGTATAAGTTAAGTGAATTAATGAATTGGTTTAAATCGAATATTTTGAATATCTACAAAGTAATAATTGGAAAATAAAAGGACATGTTGATTTGGTTATAACCAAGAGAATTATTGAACTATAACTTGGAAATTTGATTCTGAATTCTTTTGAAAATTGATTTCTAATGTTGTGAAGAACGAATTTAGTAAATAAATGGATTATAAGTATTTAACTTATAATATGGACTTTTGGTATATAACTGAGTTATATAAATTAAATTGAATTAATAAAGGAGATTATGAAACGAAGTCTTATGAATAGAAGTGGAATTTGTAAAGATTGTTTATAAATTCGAAACCAATTGAATTTGATAAATGAAACATAGAAGTTATTAATTAAAGGAGATATATTCGCGATTTTGGACAGCGAATTATCCTTTAAGTTAAATATTGTGATAATAAAAGTTGGTTGAGAATTTTATTCACAATTTTGGACAGTGAATATATTATTAAATAAATCGGATATGTCTGGGGAAAATGATTGAATAATCCGACCTTTGCTAATAAGGATTGCAAAATTTTTGAAGGGAAATCTATTTGTCAACTTAACTGTATGAATAAAACCAGTTTTGATGTAAAGCTTATATTTCAAGTTTAGACTAAGACCTAAAATTGTTAATGTGGAAATATAAGATCGAATGAAACAAAGTCGATGAATAATTTACTAAAGAACTAGTTGATTATTTTTGAAATAGAAAGCAAATGCAAAGTTCAAATGAGATTTAGATTTCAAATTTGATGTTTGTCAACATGAAAATCCATAGTAGATTTAATTGATTCAGTGATGAATTTGAATTTGAACGTGCAGAAAATGAAGTAAATCCATTTGAAGTTGTTTTAAAATGTGTTAAGAATCGAAAGCATAGATTTCAACATTCATTGTTGAAATAGACGTTTTCGAGAGAAAGAAAGGAAATGGTGGACTATAACATTATTGTTATGGTAAATGATTTCTGAAAGGAAATGTTTTATAAAGTATTGGGATTTATATATCTATTTTAATTTAGAATCCCTATATTAGTGATTTTTGGGTCGTCGTAACGATGTTTTACGCAACATTCGTTTTGACTCAAGTTAATGTGTTTAAAAGAATGGTTTCCTTTAAGAATGAAATATATACTTGATTATGATTTAAGTATATTGAATATTTTCCAAGTGTTGAAAATAAATGGATTTGTGAATTACTTATTATTGAATAAGTATGGAAATATTTTCCAATATGAAGTGAAAGGGTTAAAATGTTATCTTTTGAAGATAAATTGAAAAATGAATATTTGAAATTTGTTTCAAATGGCTAAGTGTGAAAATTATATATCTTGTAAAGATATTATTTTGAGAAATTTGAACAATTAGTTCAACTTGGAAATTTTTCAAAAAGATTGAATCTTGAGTTAAAATTGAGTTTAACTTTGACACCAAAAACAATATAAGTTGAGTTTTGAATTTTGGATGGTCGATTGGGATTGTATGTTTAACGTTGTGAATTGACGACATATCAATTGATCTCTATTAAATATATATCTGTTGGTGGCGGAGAATTTATTCTTTTAGCTTAACACCCTTCTCTGAGACGTACTAGCTTAGAGGTTATATATCGGTAGACATCAATTATGTGTTGAGAATTGACGATGTAACGTGAAATCCAAATCGAATGTGAAGTCGATAATGAATTGGATTATGAATATGAATTGGGTTTAAGATAACCTTAAAATTTCAAATCGACTTAGAGGAAAATTTGAAATGGATAATGAAATGGAAAATTTTGGAATCCTCTATTTGTTATGGATATGAAATATTGTGGTTTTCAGAACGTATATATGAGAATACGATAAATTCGAAAACCATTAGTTTGGAAAGAAATTGTTATGGAAAACTTATGCAAGTTTACATAGGTATGATATGTACGAAACATGAAATGAAGTACTATGTATGTATGATATTATGTTTTCCAAACTGAGGATATGGAAAAGTACCTTCCATTTGAAAATTGGTGAAGGTATTGGAACTCGATATGAGTGTCCATAAATTCGTAGCTACGTTGAATTTCCATATGTGGAATGTCCATTCGGACTAAAATCCCCCACGATGGATCATCGTGTTTGGGATCGGGAACTAGCGGAATTCGAGGGGCGAGATGCCTATGGGTACAAGCGACTCTACTGGGATAGTAGCGTAACCACCGGGTATACCGCGATCTAGATGATATGAAATAGCGTAATTCGAGAGGCGAGATGCCTAGGTTTACAAGCGACTCTATTGGGATAGTAGCGTAACCGCCGTGTAAACCGCGATCTGATGGTATAGCGTAATTCGTGGGGCGAGATGCCTACAGTTACAAGCGATTCCAATGGGATAGTGGCGCAACCGCCGAGTAAACTACGATCTATGAAACAACCATAGCGAAATTCAAGAGATGTGAAATCTATAGTTTACAAGCGATTCTACTGGGATAGTAGCGGAACCGTCGGGTAAACTGTGATCCATGGGGGAACGTGCTTTCCATATCCATTTTTTTTTTAAAAGAATTTTTAAAAGTATTTTCACTAGGAATTGAAGCAAGTATATTTAGTACTTAGAGATTTTTAGTCCTGCGCCTGGCCAGCGTATGCCTAATGTTTGTAAGAACGACAATAGACTTGTTAAATTTCGAGTTAGCAAGTATTTTCGAACTTTAGATGGCAAATCAATAATCTGGAATTAAAAATTGCATAATTCCAACCTAATAAATTAAGAAAGAGGATCTTTGAGATATTTTGAAAGTCCACAGCTTTGGAAAAGTTATACTATGTAGATTTTTAACAAGAATTTAAAATTTAAAATTTGGGTTTTATAAGTTGAAAACTTTAGTAAAAGACTTTTGCGTCTTGATTGTAGAAATCAATAAAACAAATGGAATGAATCCTATACTTATTTATTTTTAATAAGTTTTGAACTTGGTAAAATTGAGTAGAATATAAATATCGGTGAAATTTTAACAATCATTTTTCCTTACTTGTAATTTCGGGACGAAATTCTTTTAAGGGGGGAAGATTGTAACGACCCTGAATTTTTAACAATTTAAATTGAAATTATTTAATAAATTTTTAATATTTGAATGATGGTTTAAATTGAATTTCCAATAAAACTATGAATTTGGCGATAAAATTTTGGAATTTAATCTATTGAAAGTTGAATAAAAATTTAAATTTAACTTTGGAGTTGAAATTGAATATTAAATTTGTAATCGAAATTCGAACTAATGACTTAGAAGAAAAATAATTTGGATTTAGATTTGAATTGGGATTTATGAAGATGTAAATATCTTTGAAATATGATTGTAAACATGAAACAAGACAAAGTAGCAATTAATACAAGATCTGCATAGTTTAAAAAAATAATAATAATAACAATATATATATATCTACATAGCAAACTAGAATCATTTCAGCCTTCTTGGCTTGCAAAGGAAGACAATAAGTTTTATAAACATGTATGAAACATGAAATAAAGACAAATATAATTACTGTTAGCACACAAAGTATAATATGCAATATCACTTCAGCCACCCTAAAATCTTCTCAGCCGAGATATTGTTTATAAAAAAAAATCGATACTGCCAAACCCTAAGATTTCGAAATCGTGTAAAATACGCCTCGTCCTATTTTTAAGTACATCGCCCCTTTCCTCCATCACTTCATACCAAAGAAAAAAAAAGAAACAAAAATAATGGCGGCCACAAATCCTTGTTTGTTCCTCTTTGCAAAAAAAAAAAAAATGGGCTTCTCAAAATCGGAGTGCCACGATTTCGATTTCGCTCGTCTTCACAAACTAGGGGTTCCTCGTGTTCATCTTTGCTTCTCTGAGTTCGTCGCCTCTCCGAAACTTCGGTGAGTGATTTCTTATCCCTCACATCTAATTCCACTCTGATGATTTTTAGCTTGTTAAAATTTGCCATTTGCGCTGTTTGATTTCGTGATATTCTGGGTTTTGATGATTTTTGATCTGTTCGATCTCCTTGGTCATTTGTGTTGATTTGCATTATGCTCCGGTCACTAGACATTGATTTTTTTGACCTGTGGCAGTTATTCATGGTTGCAACTGCAGTTTCATCGTGATTTGGATACTTGTTGATTACTGTTTTTTTTTTATGATTTTTGACTAGGTTTGGTTTCGTGACCACCTCGGCTTTGAATTAATGCTAAACTACGATTTTTATATAAAAAAAAGGGGCAGTGAAATTTCATACATCCTCTAGTTTGCAAATTTTCAGGCTCTGCCTTCATTTTACTGTGAGCAAATCTTCTTTTAAACTAGACTTCTTTGATTCTTTTACCTGTGAGTAACGTTTAATTTAAAAAGCCTCAGTATGGATCTATTTGCTTGTTGATAAGTATGTATTGTATATATATATAAATGAGATCTGCCGTGTAAACATATGAATGTATTGCTGTATGCATGCTTGTTGTTGTATTTTTCTTGCTGTTCTTAGTTCCAGGCTCAAGATTTAAATAAAGAAATCATTTTCTCTTAATCTATTTGCTGTTAGGATTTTAGCTTTAAACAATAATGGTTTGTTTAATTATAAATTTAAGTTTAAAAGTTTAATTAAGGAAAATAACTTTGAGTTACTCTGAAGAAAAAAAACTGTAGCTTGTAGTTGATTCATCTTTGTTCCTCGGTGGAGAGTCTGATGCATGTCTGCTTGTCATTTCTGGTTTAATTACTAAGGCTTGGTGATGTTCCAGTTTCATCACTGTTTCATCTAGTTTTTCACTTGTTTGAGTCTTTGATGTTGTTTACTCTGATGCATTTGATGTTGTTTATGTTGGCATCTTGTGTGCTTCGTCTCTGCATTTACTTCAAATATATTGACCTTGATCATCATGTAGATTCTTTTGAGTCTTGTTGCTATCTGCCTTAATCTCTGGCTTGTTTATCTGGGCTGCCTGTTGCATTTGGTATACTTCATTCTTGAGCTTTTGCATTCTTGTACATCTGGTTATATTCTTGGTAGTCTGATCATTTTATTTATACTCGGCCATTTCATCTGAATCTGGGTTTGTGTCTTCATTTCTGTAGTGGCTTTGTTCATTTCTCTTCAATTTGGTTTGTGCTCTCTTGGCTTGAACCATACTTTGATTCACTGTCTATTTTGTTGCCATAGCTTGATGGTTCCTGTGCACTCTGGTTTCATTGAAGTTTTCACTGTTGTGTCTTTGACATTCCAGTCTTTAGTTGTCTACACTATGTCTGGTTGGTTCCACATTCCACATGATTTTGTTCGGCCTTATAGTATTGTTGCACTGTGAAGCAAGTTGTGTATTCTTTGGTTTATAACTTGCTTGATCCATTGTTTTGACTTGTTTCATTTTAATCTTGTTTATATTTCCTTGTAATGTTCATTCGAAGCTGTGCAGTTCCTTTGTCTTTGCTTTGATGCTTTGATTAATTGAAGCTCTACCCTCAGTTTACTGTTTGGTGCCTTCTTGAATTTTTGTAGACTGTGCATTAACCTTGAGTTGAACCCAGCTGACTCTCGGGTTTGACCTTGTATCACCGTAGTGGTTCGTATTTGCAAATTTTTAGTGCTGTACCACTATTGCGTATTGTGCACTTGGATATTCCTTTGGTTTTGCTGTTATCTCTGGTTTGGCTTCGCAGTTGTGTTGAGTCTTGGTAACAATGACTTCACCTCTGCATTTTGTAAATATTTTGACCTCTGCAGTTTTGATGGCTGTTAGTATTCACTGTATTGGCGAGGCAGTGCACGCGTGCGTGTACTGCAGCCAATTAGTTTTGTTTTTTTAAGTAATTTTTCAATTATTTGAATTGATTTGATTTAAACTGATGATTTTGTTGTAAACTGCCGTTTAGGCAAATTTTGATGTTTTCTAAATTATCTTCATAAATAATTCCTTCATCTATCTTCGTTGATAATTTGAATCTACTGATTGTTGTTTAACACTGTTAAGTGTTATATTTACCGTTATCCGATTTCTTTGTTAAGAGGATCGGATAGGTAAATTTATCTTTGACTGTCGTCTAATTTCTGTTTAATTATTATTGCTTCTATGCACTAATAACTGAGTTTGAATTAGACTGACCCGTGTATTATTTTCTTTTGAATGTAATACTCGGGTCAGACAGAGTATTTTACAGCTTGAAGATTTTCAGGCAGCGAAGTTAGAGAGAGAGGGGAAAGCACTTCACTAAAAATTTTCTGGAAATTTTCTTGTACTTAAAAAAAAAATTGCTCCGCTGTAGTAAATGTAATGCATTGTATAAACTCTGATATTTGTATCTAAAAGAAAAGTTCGTTTATGAGAAATATGATTATTATTTTGTGATTCTGTGACTGATTCTGTGTAAATGTTATAAACTATATAACAATCCGTCATTTTGAACGTTTCTAGTTGGTTTAATTACCGACTAGAGGCGGTCAGAGCGGCGGGTCGTGATAGTTTATCTTTAAAAACAAACAACGAAATATTTTTAAAATCAATTCGCAATGCTTTTTAGAAATGAGACTACCATAAGGCCTCCCGCACACACGCACAATGCAAACGCAGAATCGGAGGAGATTTCTCCTTATGATAGTCAAAGATGCTTGATACGCATTAAAAGAAACATTTGATATAATTACTAGTGCATAGTGTAGTAAAAATCATTTCGAAAGTAAAGATATAAATCTTAGCCAACATAGACATTTCGAACTATGCCTACTATAGCTACCATCCAAACAGTGGGGCGCCACCATAAGTGAATGATAGGTTCTACAACTAAAGCCGTACAAGGTACGTATTTTGAAGAATGGATTTCCAACAAATGGTCGGGCAAAGGAACTTCCCAAACCCCGAAATGAAACGCCTCTGGAAGGACGTCCCCGAGCATCCCAAATGGATATCTGCCAAACAAGGCCGGCTACCCCTTTCCCAGGGAGTAAGAAACCTCAGATATACCACCCCCGGTCCTTTTGGACCTTTATACGAGGCCTCGATTCCAACAACACCACACAGTAATAGATATAGTGTATCCACATGAGTAAGTATCTGGGCTCCATACCATGATACTACCCCTTTCCAGAAGGAATGGTCCTACCCTAGGGTAGCGATCCCTGAAACCATGCCGCCACGATTCCTGTTTCGACCATTACCGGGTTGTGAGGCTCGACGAAGTCTCGTCCACAAAGCCACGCTTTATACAAAAGTCGTGCTTTGGGTCAACAAATGATCATAGAAATGATCACCAAGATAAACGATCAAACAAATGATCAACACAATGATCATTTCACAGCAACACTCAGCTTGTCACATTACCAAATCGGGAATATATTGCTGATAACCATCAACTACATAACCTCTGAGCTCGTACGTCTCAGAGAAGGGTGTTAAGCTAAAAGAATAAATTCTCCGCCACCAACAGAAATATATTTGAAAGAAATTAGCTTTATATCTCAAATTGTAATGTCAGACATAACAATCCATACAAGTCTGTTCCGGGCTCGAACAGAACCGAAGGCACTTCTTACGAAGCCTTTGCAATCCAGGTGTTCACAATCCCGATCAGATTTCCCATCACTTAGGGAATCTCTATACCGTAGCTACTCGGTGCAGAGATAATCAATAGGTCATCCTATCGTTCTCGCAAATACCCGGTCTTCACCACCGGTCTTCAAATGCTATCCATAACGTCGAATCACATATTCGGAATGAGTTATACGACCCAAAGGTCCTTTCCCGGCTAACCCGAATAGTAAGAGCAACATTTAAAACATATGGATAAGGGATTTCAATTAAGTCACAACTTAATAATCCAAAACTTTTCTTTCAAATGGTTTAAACAAATTACCATTTCAAATCTTTTTAAACAGAAAGATTAATTCCACAAAATTCCATTTACGGATTTCAAAAACAATTTTCATTTTAATTGGATTCACTCGTTAAATCTTTAAATCGTTAACTTGTTGAATCTTTAAATCAAAGATTCAACTTATAGCTTTCAAAATCCGATTAACTTGTTGAATCTTTAAATCAAAGATTCAACTTATAGCTTTCAAAATCATTTCCAAAGATTCATTCATAGCCTTTCAAAACCAATTTCAATTCAAGTTGGATTAACTCATTCGGTCTTTGAATCTAAGATTTATTTCATAGTTTTCAAAACATTTCAATTCTATTTCAGCTTGAAACCTTTTCAACATAATTGGGAGATCCTTTCTTTAAAATGAAAGCTATTATTATTTGAAAACAAGTAGTTTTCGTTTCGAAGAAATTCGATCTTATTTATACAAGTTAAATCTTTTTGGTTAATTCAAATTCCCAAAAACAACACTTCAAAAATGGTTTAAAAACCCATATAACTTATTATAAGTTGAATAACTTTTCTTTATATCCTAGTTTCCAAATCATAGAATTCAATTGCAAGTGTTGAATTCAAATTGAAATCAAAATATTTAAATTCCAAATCTTAATCAAGTTATTCAAAATAATTTCATCTTTGAAATTCTATTTCAATTGCTTTTCACTTTAAACCCAATCCATTTTCAAAACATTTGAATTCAAATATTCAACTTTAAAAATCATTTCAAAAATCTGTGACTTAATCGATTTCCTCGTGAAATCCATATTTGTGTGTGTATAAGTGTGGCCCAGGGGTTTAACACAATATTGCAATATCATTCAATCATCGCAGATCAAACACAGAAATATAGTTGATAAGCGATATAACTATAAAGCTTATCGCCCATTCACAGATTCACAGATAATATGCAGATGTATCATCAATAAATGAATAAAATACTCAGTTCAATCCACAGAACAAAATGTCACAGATCAGTTAGGGCAATCAATTCAAGGTATTTTATACAATACAATCATTCATAAGTAAGGTCAAGTATCTAATAATCATTTATAAACAGGATTAATTTATCGTTTAATCCTAATCAATACAATTTATTTCCAAGTAAATTGATTTCTTATGAATTTAATAATCCACTCCCGATTTATTTTACAAATCATTTGATATAAATTTATTTATCTAACACTTTAATTAATTAAATTATTCTTAATTAATCATATTTAATAAATTTAATCTTTAAACCAATTTCATAATTAATCATTCAAATTAACTTAAGTAGTTAATAACAAATTTATCAATCACTTAAACATTATTGATTCAAACTCTAATTACTATTTTAAAGTAATCCGTCTTAATTAATTTCCAAAATAAGTAATCAATATCAATTAGTCATCTTAATTTGTTACAGCCATTTATTTACTTTAAATTAATTACAAGATTAATTAATTCTAAATTAATAAACATCCCTTAATTAATTCAAATCATAAATTAATTAACTTATTAATTTAATCATTTAATTACCTTAAAAAATAGATGGATTATAAATCATTAAACCTTAATTATCTTTAAGATAAAACATCGTTTTAGTAATGATTTAATTATCATACTCAACACATTTAAAAACATGTTGTTTCAAATTCACTTTTAAATTCTATTTCATATTAAAAGAATTTGAAATAACTACAAATTTAACTTTACGATTTTTTTAACCAAGTTAAAATCTTTTTAAAATTAAATTTTTATAAAACATTTATCTTTATACAGAAATTTATACTAGAGTTTAAATCAATCATTTAAATTCAAAACATTTTAAATTAATGCTTTAACCCCTTTTTAAAGTAGTTCAAATAATTAAATTTTTATAAAACATTCTTTAATTCAAACTAGGATACAAAATTAAATTTGGATTCATCTTTCAAATTCTAGTTTTAAACATTATGTTAAAACCTGGTTTCAAATCTTCAAAATCTGTTTAAATTCAAACAGACAAGTTTAATTAAAAACCTGTAACATTCAAATGACCCGAGGCAATTAAATTTTTGCTTCGAGTCCATCCCCTTCCTGCTTCGAGCAAAACACAGGAATCACTCGAGATAAACTCGCGTGCAACCTTGTTCCTCCCAGCTTCTTCCCTACTTCCCAAATTTTTCCATACCTCCAAAACAATTGCACGGTGCACAGCCCCTCTGGCCAACTCCGGTCATCGTCGACGTCATCAACAAGTCGACCATCATCCCCCAATCTGACAACGACCATCCAAACTTCATTACCCACGCGAAATCAAATTTGAGTTGTTCAAACTCAAACCTGGAAACGTGACCAGGTTTCGCCATCATCCTGGAAACACGGCTCGTTCACGAAGCGTCGACCACCAGGAAGCTTCAAACTTCGGCTACCCATTCTCCAATATCTCCTCTACCCCCACGCAAAGTCACGGCGAACTCGGTCGCCTAGGCAAATCGCGGCGGCTTCACAAACGTAGCGACCCGAAAGCAATGTTCGAACCCTAAATCGTTCTCATCCCCAAAATCCTCGCATTAGAAATTTTTTCCAATATTTTTCCTAGATTCGAAAAGGGGCAAACTACCTTCTCAACAAATTTTCACGATTAAAATTCATTGAATTAACAGAAATTGATAAAAACCCATTTTCTGTTCAAACAAGATCTACAGCCTCGATTCCAAACTAAAAACTATGATTTTAGTTTTAAAAATCATGCTTCTGTTTAAGTTTTCGATTTATATTGCTGAATCTATAAATTTCAATGTTTGAGTTTTCACATATATATATTTTGCACTGCTGTTTTTGGTTTACATAGGCAACCAGGTTTTAATTTGACTTGATTTAAAATTTAAACCTTAATCTATGTTAAATCAAGCATTCTTTGTTTGTAATCTAAGTCCTAATAACAATTTGTTCTAGAGAAAACAAATTTAAACCAAACAAAAGAACTGGAACTATGAACAAAGTGGGTTCTGTTGGAAACAAACATGCATACTTCATACCTATATATATATACACCCACACACACACACACACACAGCAGATTCACTCAAATTCATTTCAACATCACTGGCATACAACTAAATTTTTCTTGAAAGTTGACAAAGTGAGGTTACTCACATTATTTCCAGAGGGAGAACAGAGACTTAAATTTGAACAGGCTCTTGAATTTGAAATCTGAAGCAAACTGAAAACTCCTCTGGTAAATCCCTTGCTTTGCTAAGTTGTATTGATATGTATTGGTTAAGTTGGATGATTGTTTAAGTTTTGAGATAGTTTACTTCAGATCTTTAATTTGGCTTTCGAATTAAAATGAAAAGGCAGAGATATATATAGCAAAGAGTTGCAGACAGGTTGATATATAAAGGAAGGCTAGAGGAGAATTATATTTGTTACAGGTAGGCCACAACTTCCTTTGTACCTTTATCAGAAATATACTTTTATTTGGAGGCTGATAGTCTTGTTTTGATGTTACAAGAGCATGTGGCATTTAATGAAAGCATGCTATGTATTGTTCATGCTCCCCTTTGTATGTTATAGCATCTTATTTGATTTTGTGCAAGTACTTTTTATTTTATTTTTCCTCTTGTCTTGCCTTGCCTGCATATTTACAGCTACATATACATTTTTAAATTGTTTTGTTTATATTTATCTCTTGCCTTTCTTTTACTTGTTCTTTTTACTTTGTCTCAGCTGAAAATGTGTATATTTTTGTTTGTTGGTATTTCTTCTTTTGCTTTTTATTTATTCTATAACTTTGTTTGTACATAGATGTTTAATATGTTTGTTTGGTTCCATACTTAACTTTTATTTTATCTCTATTTATAACTCAAATATTTATTTTACTTCTAATTTTAGTTTAAATATTTATCATGAATTTTACTTTAATAATTATTGTTTTATATTTTTCTATATACACATACATATATAGTATTTAAATTCAAATCAAATATATATATATATATATAATTTTAAATTTACTCATATATGCTCAAATATATATATATATATTCTCATATATATAAATATATGAAAATTTTCAAATCAATTTAACTTAATATATTTTCTATTTGAATCGGGGAAACTCGCATCTCCTAAATCGATAAATTTTACAATTTTAATTCAAAAATTAATTTAAATTATCAATTTAAAATAAATTAAAATTCGAGATCGTTACATCCATCGCCATCTCTGGCTTTAACGTCGCTGCCACCAGCGAAATTTCCTCTCTGACGCCGCGACCCCTTCCCTACGTCGCGTCGCTATCCTGACTTCTTTGCAAAATTTCGATCGCCAACACCTTAGAATAAACCCTCTCTAGACCTCGAACGACCCACAACCTCTCTCCTTGCCTTCCCCTCGAGCTTGCCAAAGATTCGAACACGGCTTCGGCCTTCTTTGATTTCTTCGAACGCAAATATTCGTCGCTCAGGCATCGGTATTTTGAATTAATTTAGATTGAAATTGATTTGTGAATTTCTGAAGGGAAAGGGAAGGATAGGAGATCGGCCATTTTCCTTTTTTTTATTTCGATCCTTTTTTTTCCGATTCGGCCATTGATTATTTTTTTTATATTTTTATTTACAGAATGAGGGTTGAGCATGATTTAAACGAGAAGTGGGAAAGTAGATCTGTGCGTTTCATAAGGTAGGGTGGCTCGAGTATGATATACAGTGGCTGGATTTGACTTTTAAACTTTTAATATTATTAAATTTTCAAAATATCTCGTTTAGCATATCTCGAAATCTCGAACTCTGAATTAGACATGCCACCAGGCGTTTATGAGGTTTACCCACATTTCGAACATAATGGAACGTATTTCGGAACCTAATTCGATCATATGCGGGAGATAGCTTTTTGAATCGATTTTAATTATTAAATTATCGATTTTAACTTCAACACGTTTCTCACCCGTATGGACAAATGGTAACTTCAAACACTACGAAAATTGAAATACGATAATAACTTACTATTTCGGATCCAATGGAACTGGTTTCGTCAAATTCTGAGACTGTGCCTTGGAAGACTATTTTTAAATATCGATTTAAACGATATATTATTAAAACTGAACAAATCACCTTTAAATTAAATTCCAACCATTCCATTATCTTTAGTAACATCATTATAAATTTTACAAGCCTTCAAATTATTTTTAACAGGCTTAAACCTAAAGATTCAATAATTCACCCAATTTCAGTTCATTAACTCCAATAACTCAATTGCTAAATAATAATAATATGTTTTGAATTCAAGTTAAAAAAAATTAACTTTTGAACTTTTAAATATTTAAAATCAATTAATTATTCCAATTTAAAATGTTAAAAATTCCGGGTCGTTGCAAAAAACTTATTAACTTAGTTATAATTTCAATATAATTTATATCAACAAAAGAAATCGTTTCGATTTTAATTCAACACAATTTCTAATTATTTAGACGATTTCCAATTATTAATCCGGTAATTTTTACTAATCCAAACCATCGCTATATGTAAATTTTAAATTCATTCCATAATTCCAACCAAAAATCTTCATATCCACAATCGATTTATATTTCAAATCAATATTTAAAGCCATTTAAATATTCAAAATTAAACGTCAAAAAATCCGGGTCGTTACATTCCTCCCCCCTTAAAAGAATTTCGTCCTCAAAATTGCTAAAGCATAAAGAATGCTCCAAACCCATTAATTTGTCAAAAACCCACTTAGTGAAAGCTTGATATTTCACTTTTCTAATCTTTTACCTTTATTCAATACAATTAGTTTTCCAACCTAAACCAAAATCCTTTATTTTGATTATAAATTCAAAATTGATTTCCGTTATTTCAAAAATTTTCTAACACCCAAAAGTTTTCAAAATTTTTTTGGCGGAGTCTCCATTGTACGGAGAGCCTTTCACAATATGACAAGAGAGATAAATATATAAACATCGATCCACATGGTTGGAAAAAATATATATCAGTATTTATATTTTTCTTTCTTTTATTGCGTAGGCGTACCTTTATTTAGTGCTTTTAAGCAAGAAGGCTTATTCAACATGCAATTAGCATGACCAAAACCTAGCCAAACAACCTCAGGGTACCTATACTTACTCAATATAAACACATTAGTACCAAAACATGAAATTCAATAACTTTTCAACAATTTAAACACATGATTTCATAAGCAACATTCCAAACATATATTTATAAGCAATTTGAAGGTTCCAACACCAATTAAATTACTTTCAATCCATTCATATACCATTTCATTCAATTCATTTTTAAACCAAACTAACTCATACCATTCCAAATTGATCAAGAATCAATTTATTCACTTTCCATTGATCCATAGGGATTTTATTTACTTCCGTTTCATCAAATAACAATTATTTCCATGCAAATTTGACGATATTTATTTAATAAAATATCATTTTAGTTTATAACTATTTTAAATTGATTCCAACTCAACTCATATTCAATTCTATACCATTTCAGATTTGTTCACAATCAATTCAATTACATTCCATTCATATTCACATTTACTATACTCAAATCCATTTAACTAAGCCCAGAACCATTCCATGCTATTTATTAAATAACCATTCCATAAATTTATTTTAGCCAAACTTTCATTAAAATATTAACTCAAGCTAATCTATTTATTTCTAACTATCCAATTATATAACTCAAGTTTATATCCTTTTTAACCCAATTCCATTTCAAATTTTTGATTTGATTTTTATTCAGTCGAACTTCATACCAATTACTAATCTATTTAATTAGTTCATTCACCTACCACTTCAATTTTAACCTCCATATTCAAATTCATTTTTGAATTTATTAAAATAATATTCAAGGCTATATTCAATTTCTTTATACTCAAAACGGACTTATTTGTAACTTAAGCCATTTCCATTTCAATCAAATTCCATTTAATTCAACACGTTTCCAATTATATTTAATTCGCTTACCTTTTAAGTCGAATTTTATTTATAACTCAAGTTTTATTTCAAAAATCCATTTTTAATCCACAATCCAATTTTATTCGACCAAGTTAAGTTCCATTTCTGTATTCCAGCGACTAATTAATTATCTAATTAGTTCGCTTTCATTCTATAATTCAATATCTGATTTTTATTTTAAAAATCACTTCAACAAATTTACTCGAGTTCAAACCCATCTTAAAATTCAAGTTTGGATCTTTATTTCTTTGCCAAAATATCAAACCATTTTATTTTGGCTTATCTATTCCACTTTTCAATTTTTAGTTATACAACTTATTTTTTTCACCTTTACATCAATTTATACTCGAATATATTCACATTTTATTTTAACTCGAGATTATACACTTATGTACAGCCCAAGTATATTTTTATTCAATTCATTTCAATTTTTATAAGCAATGAAGTTTATTTATTCCATTTAAAATCATTTATAACTCAATTCAATTTTATTTCAATTCAATTGAAATTCAACCCAATTTTTATTCAACTTAGCTTAAGTTAAATTTCAAATCGTTCAATTTAATTTAACTCATTTAAGTTAAAATCCCATTTATTATAATCACTTCATTTATTGATTTCATTTACTTTGCTTAAGTTTAATTTTATCCATTTTAACTTTACTCAAGTTAAAATTCATTTCTGTAACGACCCATAAATTTCGATAATTAAATTTGTTGAATAATATGAATTTTGTAATTAAATTTTAGAAAGAAATAAAAAAATTATGATTTATAATGAAGTAAATGTTTAAAATGAATTGTAGGAATGGTTATTAAAAACTAATTTTTGACAATTGAATTGGAAGAAATTAAATAAAATAAAATAGTGTAAAGTTGTTGCACTTGGGAATTAGATTGACAATAAGTAAATAAATGTAAGTGCTGTATAAATAAAGGAATTTGTACATAATTAATAATGATTGAATTGGAATTTAAATTAAATAAATGAATATAAATAAAGGTTATAATAATGGGAATGAGAATATGGCAAGTAAATGAAAGGCAAACAATAGTAACCAGTTTATAGCGTAATAATAGGCATAATAGAAAGATGGGAATTTAATTCAAATCAATGGAAATAATGTACATGTTATACTTAGCTACCAATTTGGGTATATGGAAATAAATGTAAGCATTCAGTTAATTAATGAATTTAAATTTCAATAAATGGTAATTGAATAAAAGTCAATGTTTTGTAAGTAATCATATTATATGTTTGAAAGTAATAAATATAAAGTTAATTAAATTTTTAATGGTTACAATTGTACAAGTTACCCATTTGTTTAGTTCATAAAAGTTTAATTGGAAAACAATTGCAGTAATTGACTTAATTACTAGTGATTGAATGAATTCAAAGTTATATTAACCAAAGAAGTAATACGTAATAAATTGAAAATTTATACAATCAATGTGGATAAGTAATGATAATGTTTGTTGCTCATAATAAACGTTACCTTAGTGGTAATTAATAAAACAACGGAAGTGTGAATGTAACATCCCCGGATTTTAGCCCAGTTTAATTTGATAATTGAATTAATCTTTGAAATTAATTGTGAATTAAATAGAATTTTCCAAAATAAAATAAAATATTAGTTGTTTATAGATATTAATTTTAAATTTAATTGAGAATTAATTTGAAGATTGGGAATAAAAATCTAAATTTTGTTTGAATTTCCAAATTTAATTAGAAGTATGTTTATTTATTTATATAAATAGATTACCATTTGAAATTTAATTTTTAGATTGAAATTCAATGATTAATATTTTTGTAAAATTAATTGGGTCTAAAAGTTGTATTTTGGAAAACAAATTATATGTATCTAATTAGAATTGTAGGTTTATAATCTAATTTGATTTCAAAATCATTTGTTATAAATTTGTATAAGTACAAATCAAAATGTATATAAATGAATAGAAAATAAATTTTTAAAAAAACATTTAAACACATGCAAGATACATATGTAAACATTTTATTATACAATTTTACATTTGTAAGCAATTTAAATAAAGAGATATGATTATGTATGTGACGCCCCACCTCTATACCCACGCTAGCCAATAACACTATGGAGTAATACTGTCAACTAGCACGGAGAATAAGGCTGTTGAGGAGCGACCATCCGTGTAATTGCTTTGTGCGAACACCGGTATGCCAGATAAAATATAACATGCATTTCATCTCAAGAGGAAATCCGACATACCGACGCAAACTCAAAGCTACTACACAGTGGCTATATATAATCTTCGGAAACAAATATAGAAATAAACATATCATAAATCAGTCATAGATAATTCATATCACAAAGGCGGAAGAAGATATGAATATATAACTAACACATGAAAGTGTACATCAGAGTTGTGGTCAAAAAGAACCACAATAATACAAGAGAATAGCAACACGTGCTATACAAAAGAATACAACTATGAGTCTATACCTCAAGTGTATACAACAAAAACCGCTAATCTATGTGGTTAGCCAAAAGTCAGAGTAATGAATCCCTGGGGAGAAGTTGAGCAGAAGCACCTGTAACATCTCGGTCTGACCCGAGTATTATTTATAAGAAAATAATAAACGGATCAGTCTAGCTATAAATATCAGATGACATGACATAGAATAAGATATATGGCATAAACATATGATAACCATACGGGCATACTACAATAAGTATGTAACTGAAACTCAACATGAGATTAATCAGTATCACAAAAATCTTCACAAAGATCCAAAAAGGGTTTCATACCCAAAACTTGTATTCACAACAAGTCAATGACACATGAGTTCACCAATGCACAAAAATTGATAAATCATATCAATGAAAATCACTAAAATTGGTGAAGCATAAATTCCAGAAATCAACACATGAAATCCAGAAATCATAAAAAGGGGGAGGCCTATCACACGAACAGAAGCATGAAAACTCACCAGCATATGTATCACACGAACGAGATGCTATCTCATGGTAGCTAGCCATTAATTTTTGACACACGAACGGCCCGAAGACCATGGGGTGCTACCCCACATGTGTGAGTCGAAATCACACTGATGAGGTCTAGACTAACCAAAAAGCAAAAAGGTATGTGTGAGCCGAAATCACGCAGATGGTGTCTAGTCTAGCCTCACAGACAAAGAGACATCGCACAATTGCTAGTCTAAATCATAAAAATGATCGTCATGATCACCGAGAAGTGCCAATTACAGTAAGCTAGTAAATATGTGAGCTTAGCTTTATGTATCATAACCACTAGCTTAACTTAAATATTTACGAACAAATTGTAGATTTCCACTAGAAAATTGTCATAAGAGATTCAATCGAACAAGTCGAAGAATTAACCGACGAAGTAAACGCAAGCGTTTCATACCACTTGTTTTACTAAGCTGTTTAATTAGATTTCTCATACGAGTGAGGTAAAGGTTTGTATATACTAATAGATTGAAAATCGGTTTGAGAAAAAGAGCTTTGTAATAAAATAGCGTTGAAATCATTTGAAGAAAGAGTTTTGATATTTACTACTAGTATAGAAAACCTTTATATTTTTAAAGTGACAAATCATAGAAATGATTGTAGAAACAATCAATCGCCAAAATTCACATTCGAAGACGTGAATAAAATCCAAAGAAATCGATACTAAATCCATCAAAGTGGATATTCCCAAAAATCACGAAGGAAATGTCATCAAAGTCGATAATAAGTGATAATAACAAAAGGGAATCAACACGAATCGATTAAAGTTGGAATTCTCAAGCAAATAGGCAAATAGGCAAAAGGAGTGCAGATTCAGACGTCTGAAATCAAGGATTCAGACGTCTGAATCTGGAAAATAAAATATTTTCCAGAATAGAATTCAGACGTCTGAATCGTTGATTTCAGACGTTTGAAATAGGCACTTTTTAGCCTATTTCCTTTCTGGTTCCAAACGAACCAATTCAGACGTCTGAAATATCGATTCAGACGTCTGAATACTGGGGGATAAAAATTCCCAGTATAATATTCAGACGTCTGAATACTATGTTTCAGACGTCTGAATCAAGGGTTCAGGGCATTCCCTGAACCTTGGCCAAAAATGGCCAAACGGATACCGGAAGCGATCGATCGAGCGACGACGACTAGGGATTTACGTCGAGCGACAACCCCACCTTAACGGCTCTTCGATAGGCCTCAAATACCAATGTCCAAATATCCATAAAAGTATTTTCATAGATTTTGATTTCAAAACACTAAAAATTGGAATATACACCAAATCAATCCAAACCAAAATCAATTGCACAAGGATAAGTGTTAGGAATTCATACCTAACAATCGAAGATAATTATAGACAAAGATGTGAGATAAAAATCTCACCTTTGAACCCAAACAAATGAAGAAGAAGCTTGAAAGCAAAGGAGAATCAACCACTCTCCAAATCCAACTCAAGAAGCTTGATTCTAAGCTTTAAAAGAAGAACATTCCCAAAGTTAGGTTTAGGAATTTCTGAAATTGATAAGAGAATGAGTTGGAGAAGAAGAAGAGAAGGCTTACCAATGGGTTCTTCTATTAGTCTGGAGCTAGAGTTTGATTTGCAAAAGAAAACAAGGGTTTGGAGTTTTAGTTTCCCATTCCACTCACCATTGTTGCTAAAGCTTGAGTATTAGGAACTAGAAATGAAGTAATGAAGAGTTGGAGTGGAGTTGGGACTGAATACATAAGTGGGGTTATTGGGCTCAGCCCAAACCAAAGCCCTAAGTAAAAAGTGACAAAATTCCTCTAACTCCAAACATATCAAAGTTTACACTTAAAAAGATCGCAAACGTCATTTTGAACTCAACGGAAGTGGTCCCGAGTCCTAATTCGACCGTATGCAAAAAGTAGCTTTTCGTACTAAATTCTGAGTATCGATAAAATATTTAAATAAAATATTTAAATATAAAATCGATAAATATGCGGGTTGTTACAGACTCACCTCCTTAAAGAAATTGCTTCCTCGCAATATTTAAGAAGAAGATATATAGTAACAACCATAAAAGCATATTAACACAAAAGAATTTTGAAGTAAGAAGTTAACCTTAAAGAGCATGAGAAAGTAAGTCAGGGTGCGTTCGCTCGATGAATTCTCTAGATTCCCAAGAGCAATCCTTAGGATTTGAGGACCATTGAACTTTCACAAGCGGAATATCTTTATTTCGAAGGCGCTTAACCTCCGAAGCAATAATACGAATAGGATGTTGCTCATAAGTTAGATTAGGCGAAACTTCAATCTCTTCCACAACCACCAGGCTCAAGAATAGAATTGGAATCTCGAAGACATTTCCGTAATTGAGAAACGTGAAACACGTCATGCTTAGCAGAAAACTGAGCCGGTAATGTAAGGCGATAAGCCATAGAACCAATACGTTCAGTGATAGGAAATGGCCCAATATATCGAGGTGCTAACTTTCCCGACCGACTGAAATGTACAATACCTTTCATAGGTGACACACGAATAAAAACAAGATCTCCAACAGAAAATTATAATCTCCTTCTTCGATTATCGGCATAGGATTTTTGTCTACTCTGGGCTTCTTTCATCCTATGTCGAAATTTTCTCTATGGAATCACGAATAAAGTCTGGACCTAAAACCAGCTTCTCACCGGCCTCAATCCAACAAGAAGGAGATCGGCATGGCCTTCCATAGAGTGCCTCAAAAGGTTCCATAACAATACTAGATTGGAAGCTATTATTATAGGAAAATTCAACAAGAGGAATATGATCTTCCCAGCTTCCACCGAAATCAAGCACACGAGCACGAAGAAGATCTTCAAGAATTTGATTCACACGCTCGGTTTGTCCATCGGACTGGGGGTGATAAGCGGTGCTAAAATTAAGCTTCGTTCCTAAAGATTTTTGAAGACTCTTCCAAAATACACTAGTAAACAATGGATCACGATCACTAACAATAAAAGTAGGAACTCCATGTAATTTAACAATCTCTTTAACAAAGAGTTTGGCCAAAAAAGGAACGGTTTGGTTAGACCGAACGGTAATGAAATGGGAGGATTTAGTGAGTCTATCAACTATCACCCATAAGCTATCATGACCCGAACGAGAACGGGGAAGGCCGTCAACAAAATCCATGGAAATTTGATCCCACTTCCAAATTGGAACGTCTAAAGGTTGCAATAACCCACCGGGCCTTTGATGTTCGGCCTTGACAAGTTGGCAAGTCATGCAACACTTAACAAAGTTAGCAATATCAGATTTCATTCCCTCCCAATAATAAAGCCGCTTCATATCCGCGTACATTTTACTACTACCGGGATGAATGGTAAATTTAGAATGATGAGAATCTTCCAAAATATCTTTATGAAGATCACTAATATTTGGCATGATAAGTCTACCAAATTTTCGAATGCCGCCACGAGAATTGATATCAAAGTCTTTCAAACCATCAATATCAATTTTATCCTTAAAATTTTTGCCAAGAAGAGCCAAGTCAGGATCTAGCCTTTGAGCTTCAAGAATGCGGTTTAAAAGAGAAGGATGAGCCTCAAGGCTACATAAAACAAATGACGAGCATAAATCGGATACGCGCTCTCGAATCTCACAAGTTGATAAGATCTCGAGATCGTTCCATTCAATTATCATCATAGAAACAACTGCTTGTTGCTTGCGACTAAGTGCATCGGCAACTCGATTTCCCTTTCCGGGAGTATAAAGGATATCAAGATCATAAGGTGCAAGGAACTCGAGCCAACGTTGTTGATGCAAATTAAGTTCCTTTTGAGAGAATAAATACTTCAAAGACTTATGATCGATATAAAGAATAAATTTCTCTCCCAATAGATAATGACGCCAAATCCAAAGAGCAAAAACAATAGCCGCGAGTTCTAAATCATGAGTGGCATATCTAGTCTCGGCCGGCTTCAATTTCCTAGAAGCATAAGCAATAACACGTTCTTTTTGCATAAGAACGGCACCCAAACCAACGCGACTAGCATCGGTATAAACAACGAAATCTTGATTCCCCTCGGGATAACAAGAATAGGAGCATCAGAAAGAAGATCCTTTAATTTCTAGAAAGAAGCCTCACATTTGTCCGACCAAATGTATTTAATACCTTTCTTAGTTAAGCTAGTGAGAGGCATGGCAATCTTAGAAAAGTCTTTGATAAAACGTCGGTAATAACCCGCCAATGCAAGAAAGCTACGAATTTCTGTCACACTCTCCGGTCTCTTCCAATCTTGAATCGCTTCAATCTTTGAAGGATTTACGAAAATTCCGGATTCGGAAATAATATGACCGAGAAACTTCACACTAGATTGCCAAAAATGGCATTTAGAAAATTTTGCCTTTAATTGATTACTCCTAAGAATTTCCAATACAATCCGAAGATGAATTTCATGCTCCTCCTCGGTTTTAGAATACACAAGAATATCATTAATAAAGATGAGAACAAATCGATCGAGGAAGTCTTTGAAAACTCGATTCATAAGGTCAACGAAATAAGCCGGAGCATTCGTTAAACCAAATGTCATAACAAGCCAATCATTAGATCCATAATGGGTACGGAACGATGTCAAAGGAATGCTATCCTCTGCAATACGAAGCTGATGAAAACCGACAGCCAAGTCCAATTGTGAAAAGACTCTAGCACCGCTAAGTTGGTCAAATAGATCATCAATCCGAGGTAAAGGATATTTATTTTTGATAGTGAGATCATTAAGCTTGCGGTAGTCAACGCAAAGTCTAAGTGTACCATCGGATTTCTTTACGAAAATAGCCAAAGCTCCGCAAGGCGAGGAACTAGAGCGAATAAATTGCTTCGTTTCCAAATCGGATAACTGTATGCGCATCTCCTCATTTTCTTTATTGGACAAATGATAAGGAGGACGAGTAATAGGTTGAGCTCTAGGGGTAAGATTGATTCTGAACTCAATTGCTCGCTTAGATGGTAATCCTAAAACGGGCTCAAATATGTCGGAAAATTCACGAACAACGTGAATAAGAGAAATAATATCTTCCTCATCATCATTATCGTCATCACGAGGATTTAAAGAATATAATGATGCAGTCAAAGAAGAATCTGAATCTTTAAGAATAATAGAAATCTGCTTTACAGATTGCGGGTGTCGGAGATAAATAGTCCGCTCGGGACATAGGATGTGAGCTTCATAACGGTTAAGCCAATCCATTCCCAAAATCATTCCAAAGCCTAAATAACGCATGACATGCAAGTCGGCTAGGAAAGGAAAATCACACAAATAATCTCCACATCTTTACAAAGCAAACTAAGAGTTGCGGATCCACCAACCGGATTTTGTTGAATATGCGCTTATATGTTTTTGTTTGATGATAATAAACATATATATTCATTTAAATGTATTTGTTAATGTACCATTTTATTTTTCATAGATTAAATAAATATTTGTTGAATAAATAAATTACACAGAATTTGAATGGAATTTGAATTCAAAACAGAAATTTTATTCAAACAAATATTTATTACAATCTTGAATAGTACAAATTCATGTTCTCACTATACATATACAATTTTGAATACATCACGATTTCATATTTACATTAATAACCTCACTTCATATCACTCACACTCGTATTTTGTCTTCAACTGCATTCCAGTTTGAATCCACCATCTGAGCAATTTGCAAAAATATTCACTAACGCAGTAAAATTGAAAAAGAAATACTTTTGCAATATAAAATAAAATATGATTTTTGATAATATTATTTGCCTCGGTTATTTGGGTTGTTCGTCATCATTCACACTTGAATTCATCACACACGAACAGTGTGACATGCACAGTGTATCACTGTACATGCCACAAGGCCGTGCACATCGATATACACTTGATCGATTTATAGGGACAGGTGAGCACAGGTCAAACCCAAATGAAAAGTCGGGTTCAACACACATGCAATATATTCAAAATCACGTCATTAGCACAAGGTCAAACCCGAGTTTTTAAAACTGGGTTCAACACAAGGCTACATGAAGAATGCAAAGCTTTGACAAATCAAAAGTGCATCAAAGCCAGTTCAATGTGGATAGCAACAGCAAAAGGGACTGCAACAATCATGTATGCAGACCAATCAAAAACACAGTCAAGCTTAATGAAACATGCACAAGACAAGAAGTTCTGCTACTCATATGAAACAGGGCAGTTCACATGTCAAAAACAGCTGCAACATGGATATCACAAAACAAAATGAACACCATGATATTCAGCTCAGTGAAACGCAAGCAAGATTAACAAATGCAATGTTCAAGTGAAATGAAGAATGAAGCAGTAGTTAACAATGAAGACCACTATGCAGTGCAACAATGAGCAACTGCGCCAAGACCAAACTGCAATATCAAAGCAATAATATTGATTGATTCAGGTCAATGCAACATGACAATGAAAACTCGAGTCACAGTGCAGACCAATGAACCAAACTAAGCAATGGCACAACACACATCAGTGACCATGCAACCTGACTCGAAGCAGTGCACAGTTAAACTCAAATGTGCAAGGTTAAAACAATGCAAAGCTCAAGTACAATGCTACAGACTCAATAGAACAACATTGCCACTGCAGATACAAATAATGCACAACAACCAGAGCTAGTTAAGTGACACAAGTAATACAAGATAAAATGCAACAGAAGTGCACTAGTACAAAACAAGTCGATGCAACATGAACAAACCCAATTCAATATGACTGAGAGTAGTGCCACAAGATCACCAGGCAAACAGACCAGAAGTACAACATGACCAATGAACAAAGAACAGATGACACAGACTCAAGCAAGTTACAACAACAAACCCAAATGTCCAGCAAACATGAAGTGAATCAAGTTCAAGGCAATGGTGTACATGAATACAACTCGACTACAAAAGCACCACAAGTATATCAACTTGTCAACATACCAGAGGTGCTTTTATCAAGTATACAATGAAGCAGTGACCAGAGCACAAAGAAGTACAAAATGAAAACTACAAAGAACATCAACAATGAAACAATGTGCACAGGTCAGAGACAATACAGCAAGCTACAAGGATCAACGAATTGGATGAACAAAACTCGAGTGCAACAGTGAAAGTGCAGACCAAATGCAAAATGCAACAGTGAATAGCATGGCAATTGTCAAAGCATTTGTGTCAAAGCGAACAATGTCGAATACATAAACAAGTGTAGCATCTGTTACAGCGAAAAAGAAAAGTGCAGAGATGAACGCAGATAAGAATGCAGACGTGCCTAAAGAATCAATGCAGTGTAAAGTCGAAAGCATCAGTGGATGGACGAAGTTCAACATTGCAGAGATGACCAAGTCAAGAAAATCAAATACGTATATTTGAAAAAGTCACGAAGTAAAACCAGAAAGTTTCTGCCTTTTTATTCAAGAAAAATCGTACGCGTAAAAATCAAAGCCGTGAGCATCAAGACAGAAAGAAATCAGGAAAGCCGTGTGTATCAAATTGTAAAAAAATTTGGATGTATCGAATTGAAACGAAGAAAGCAAGTGTATTCGAATTCATATAAATATCAAACCCAAACTATCATCATCAGCATCGAGTTGAAAAGACAAACAATCAAACCAACAAACAGAGAAACTACATACCGAATCAACAACTCGATCATCAGAGAACGAGCGAGCCAAGAAACGAGAATTGTTCAAAGGAGCAGCTGTGTGCGATTCGCAATGTCGAAGTCAACAAGAATCGATCATCAGAGAGCCGCGAGCAAATCAGAGAATTGAATTGGAAAAAGCCCCAAATTTCACAGAAGAACGAAGCCCTAAATCAAGATCGAACAACATAGGGCCGCCATTCTTTTTCACAAACAAAAGACGTGGATCGGGTGAAAGAAATTAAAAGGGCCGACCATCATTGTTATAAAGAGGATTTGTTTTTAGTTAGGGTTTTAATTAAAGGGGTTTTTATTTTTTTTATTTTGAGCAAAAATCAAAGATTAAAGTTTATAGGTTATGTTTTTGCTCCTGTTTTATTTTTGAAGTTGTTTTTTCTTTTTCGAGTCAAAGAATTTGTAAATCACCACCTAGGTTGTAGGTAGTGTCAGATTGTCTAGTTAGAATTAGTACAGTGAGCAGGGTGTGTGAGTTTGTAAAACTCTATAGGCGGAGCAGAGTTTGCGAGTGAGCGAAACTCTATAGGCGGAGCAGGGTGTGCGAGTCTATGAGAGTGTTTGTGAGCGGAAGCAAAAGGGTTTGCTAGTCTAGTAGAGTGTTTGTAAGCGGGATACTGTTTAATTCTAATAGAAATCTGGGAATGCAGCAGTAGGAAGAGGTTGCCGAAGCTGGGTAAATTTTGTGTGTGATTTACTTTTCAGCATATTTATTTCTGCAGTTTTTTTTACGTTTAATTCGAGAAAATTTGCTATAACCCTATTCACCCCCCCCCCCCTCTAGGGTTAATCTAGATCCTACAAATGGTATCAGAGCACGATATTTTTCTTTAACTCTAGAGTCATGAATTCATCAAATAATGCTTTTTCTGAGGGGCAATCTATTGTTAGGCCACCCATGTTTAATGAGAATGATTATGCTTATTGGAAAGTTAGGATGAGTATTTATCTTAGTTCTGTTGATTATGATGTTTGGGATATTATTGAAACTGGTTATAAACCTCCCACTATAACTGTTGGTGGTACTGAGATTCCTAAACCTAGGGATAGGTGGGATGCTAACGATAAGAAATTAAAAACCACAAATGCTAAAGAAATGAACGCTTTGATCTATGCTCTTGATAAAAATGAATTTAATAGAATTTCTCATTGTACAACGGCACAGGAAATCTGGCATACCTTGGAGGTGACACATGAAGGAACTTCTCAAGTCAAGGAGTCTCGTCTAGCCCTATTCAGCAATGAATACGAGAACTTTGTAATGGATAAAGGCGAGAGCATAAAGGACATGTTTGGACGCTTTTCAATTTTGGTATACAACGCTAGAGCGCTTGGGAAGGTATTCATTGAGGTAGAGCTTGTGAGGAAGGTGTTACGAGTTTTACCAATGAACTTTGAGGCAAAAGTCACGGCAATCCAAGAATCGAAAGATTTGAGTAAACTAAGCATGGAGGAGTTGATTGGCAACTTAATGACATATGAGCTTGAGCTAAAAGCAAAGGAGGAACGCAACAACTCCGAATCAAAGAAGAAGACGATTGCCTTAAAGAGAAAAGAAGAGAGCGATGAAGATGAAGAAGATCCAATTGAAGAGCTTGCAACGGCTGTCAATAATCTTAGAAAATGGTCAAGATACAAGCCACGCAAGAAGAAAACAAAGGGTAATAGGTCAAAAGATTCTGACAATTCCGATAATGAACTGACTTGCTATAACTGCAACAAGCCTGGCCACTTTAAACAAGAATGCCCACTTCTCAAATACAACAAAGGAAAGAAAAGAAGAAGAAGGCTTTTACATCGACTTGGGATGATGAAGAAGGAGAGGAAGTTTCGGATAGCAGCTTAGAGGAGGCTAACTTGTGTTGTATGGCAAAATCAGAATCTGAAGCAAGCTCCGAGGAATCTAGTGAGGCAGGTGAGTATTCCTATAGAGACCTTGTTTTTATGTGTCTTGATCTCACTAAAGTAGTTGATGCTCTTGAATCTAAAATTGAAAAACTGAAATCTGATAGGAGAGAACTTGCTCGTGAAAATTTTAGGTTAGAAACTGAACTTGAAAATATTCAAAACCTAGAATGTAAAAAATGTAAAATTTTAGATTTAGAATTGACAAGACTTAGGAATAACTTTGAGAATCTTGAAAAAGAAAACTTGAATCTTAAGGAAACCATCGACACTAGAAAAAAGGATTTTATAAATCGATGCACCTCACTTGTAACTGAAAACACAACACTAAAAACCAAAGTCCAAAATCAAAAATCTTTCAACATGCTATTGGGAAATCAACTCTTTGCTAACAACGGAAAAGGACTAGGCTTAGGGAAAACACAAGTTGATGATAATGCAAAAGGTAGGAGTATCTTTGATAGATGTGAAATAATTGAACATCGTTTTGAAAATTGTTGTCATAGGAACAAGAACACAAAATTTATACAAGTTTGGGTTCCTAAGAATTCTACAAACAAATTTCAAGTCTATTGGAACAAGAATAAAAGGACTAAACAAGATTGGGTTCCAAAGGGTTCGTTTATTCACAAATATTCTACCACTAACAATCATGGACCTATAAAAACAAATATGTCACATAAATCTTTTCCCGTGTAGGTATGGTGGCAGGCTAAGGAACAACAACAGTGTTCTCAGGATTTTTTGGTTGTTCCAGAAACACAACGGGCGACAAAGCAAAGTTCCTTAGCCTAGTACAAAGGTGACAGAATCACAATGGGCAATCACGAGAAATTATCGTAAAGGTAAAACAGGTGAAGGTATATTTATTTGATCGATAAATTAATTGTGATAATCTGCACCATATTCTGAATTAAATCAGCCAAAATTGTGATAATGATGTGATGATGATTTTGATTCTGACTTGTTCTACATAATTAGCCAATTATATTGATGCCAAAAACACCATTTTTTGAATTACTTCATACATATTTGTTAGGATTAAACATTGTGTTTTGTTGGATACATTTGGTCATAATTTGGCAAACTCTATATTCTAAGTCTTCTGATTATTTACACGGCTTCAATCCAAATCCAAGAGAATGTCAGGCTGTTAAAAAATTGAGTTTGAATTTTTATGCATACTTCATGATGTGGTCTATCAAATTTAGTTAGTTATATTTTGGAGTGAAAGAGAAATTCAGATGTAGATTACACTGGTAATATAGTTGATAGAAAAATTACTAGTGGAACGTGATTAATTTTTTTTGAAACATTCATTTGCTGCATCATTTCTCATAGAAAATATCTGCATATTTTTCATTTTAAATATTTTTCATTTAGCAGAATTTTTTTTTCTCATATAACCCCTTTGAGAAAATAATTGTTTGACCATATTTTCAGAATAGTCATTTTTATTTGATTTTAATTGACAAATTTTGACTAATCTAACTCCCTAATAATTATCGAAAAGATAAATAGTGATCAGAAAAAGTGATGAGTGTTGATATTTTTCATACATTACTCAAAAGAGTATATTTTGAAAATTTCTTTAGGAATAAACAAGAATTATAAAACTTTTTGTTGGGTAAAGATTCCATGACCATTTCTATATCTATCATTACTTCTATCGACCATGGTTTATCACATATTAAATATAGTTTGTCGGTATGTGGTACTATAATCAGGAATCATTTGTTTTTCATGTCACATTTTTTTGTAAAAATAAATAGATATCCAAAGTATTCACTCTCATTTAAAAGTCCTCGCGGTTATGCATGGGTGAATTATTTGGATTTTTGATTATGTGCTTCCATGCTCATTTAAAAGTCCTTACGGTTATGCATGTATGGAACACATATCAAAATTAATTGCTTAAATAGACAAGTTAATTATAATCCCATTTAAAAGTCCTCACGGTCATGCGTGGTTAGAAGATACTTGATTTCATTTTTTAAAATTAAATTGGAATACTACTAATCTCATTTAAAAGTCCTAACGGTTATGCATGATTAGTAGATATTCAAATTCCAAATATAAATGTACCACAAGTTGATGCAATTGTATGATTTTATATTAGAACATCATTTCCATTATTTCTAAAAGTGGAATATGCGCCTAACAAGGGTAGTTATGATTTTTGTTTGATTCTTATTGGAGTTTAATATTTATATTCAATTTGAGTTTGATCACTTAATTTCTATTTTTCTCTAACACCATTATTCTTTTGCTGATAACAAAAGGGGGAGAGAAAAGTTAAGATTTTGCCAAATAGAATCAAGCAAAGGTCAAATAATTTTCCATTTGCATCTAGGCTTATTTGAATATTTCTATTTGTATGCATATATGTAGGGGGAGCATCATGTAGAGAGGAAGCATTTAAGTAGGGGGAGCAATTAGTGTATATCATTGGTCAAATACATTTAACGCAGTCAAAATCTTAAATATATGTTTGTTATCATCAAAAGGGGGAGAATGTTGAATATGCGCTTATATGTTTTTGTTTGATGATAATAAACATATATATTCATTTAAATGTATTTGTTAATGTACTATTTTATTTTTCATAGATTAAATAAATATTTGTTGAATAAATAAATTACACAGAATTTGAATGGAATTTAAATTCAAAACAGAAATTTTATTCAAACAAATATTTATTACAATTTTGAATAGTACAAATTCATGTTCTCACTATACATATGCAATTTTGAATACATCACGATTTCATATTTACATTAATAACCTCACTACATATCACTCACACTCGTATTATGTCTTCAACAGCATTCCAGTTTGAATCCATCATCTGAGCAATTTGCAAAAATATTCACTAACGCAGTAAAATTGAAAAAGAAATATTTTTGCAATATAAAATAAAATATGATTTTTGAAAATATTATTTGCCTCGGTTATTTGGGTTGTTCGTCATCATTCACACTTGAATTCATCACACACGAACAGTGTGACATGCACAGTGTATCACTGTACATGCCACAAGGTCGTGCACATCGATATACACTTGATCGATTTACACGGACAGGTGAGCACAGGTCAAACCCAAATGAAAAGCCGGGTTCAACACACATGCAATATATTCAAAATCACTCATTAGCACAAGGTCAAAACCGAGTTTTTAAAACTGGGTCCAACACAAGGCTACATGAAGAATGCAAAGCTTTGAAAAATCAAAAGTGCATCAAAGCCAGTTCAATGTGGATAGTAACAGCAAAAGGGACTGCAACAATCATGTATGCAGACCAATCAAAAACACAGTCGAGCTTAATGAAACATGCACAAGACAAGAAGTTCTGCTACTCATATGAACAGGGCAGTTCACATGTCAAAAAAAGTTGCAACATGGATATCACAAAAAAAAATGAACACCATGATATTCAGCTCAGTGAAACGCAAGCAAGATTAACAAATGCAATGTTCAAGTGAAATGAAGAATGAAGCAGTAGTTAACAATGAAGACCACTATGCAGTGCAACAAAGAGCAACTGCGCCAAGACCAAACTGCAATATCAAAGCAATAATATGGATTGATTCAGGTCAATGCTACATGACAATGAAAACTCGAGTCACAGTGCAGACCAATGAACCAAACTAAGCAATTGCACAGCACACATCAGTGACCATGCAACCTAACTCGAAGCAGTGAACAGTTAAACTCAAATGTGCAAGGTTAAAACAATGCAAAGCTCAAGTACAATGCTATAGACTCAATAGAACAACAATGCCACTGCAGATACAAATAATGCACAACAACCAGAACTAGTTAAGTGACACAAGTAATACAAGATAAAATGCAATAGAAGTGCACTAGTACAAAACAAGTCGATGCAACATAAACAAACCCAATTCAATATGACAGAGAGCAGTGCCACAAGATCACCAGGCAAATAGACCAGAAGTACAACATGACCAATGAACAAAGAACAGATGACACAGACTCAAGCAAGTTACAACAACAAACCCAAATGTCCAGCAAACATGAAGTGAATCAAGTTCAAGGCAGTAGTGTACATGAATACAACTCGACTACAAAAGCACCACAAGTATATCAACTTGTCAACATACCAGAGGTGCATTTATCAAGTACACAATGAAGCAATGACCAGAGCACAAAGAAGTACAAAATGAAAACTACAAAGAACATCAACAATGCAACAATGTGCACAGGTCAGAGACAATACAGCAAGCTACAAGGATCAACGAATTGGATGAACAAAACTCGAGTGCAACAGTGAAAGTGCAGACCAAATGCAAAATGTAACAGTGAATAGCATGGCAATGTGTCAAAGCATTTGTGTCAAAGCGAACAATGTCGAATACATAAACAAGTGTAGCATCTGTTACAGTGAAAAAGAAAAGTACAGAGATGAACGCAGATAAGAATGCAGACGTGCCTAAAGAATCAATGCAGTGTAAAGTCGAAAGCATCAGTGGATGGATGAAGTTCAACATTGCAGAGATGACCAAGTCAAGAAAATAAAATACGTATCTTTGAAAAAGTCACGAAGTAAAACCAGAAAGTTTCTGCCTTTTTATTTCGTACGCGTAAAAATCAATGCCGTGAGCATCAAGACAGAAAGAAATCAGGAAAGCCGTGTGTATCAAGTTGTAAAAAAATTTGGAAAGTATCAAATTGAAACGAAGAAAGCAAGTGTATTCGAATTCATATAAATATCAAACCCAAACTATCATCATCAGCATCGAGTTGAAAAGACAAACAATCAAACCAACAAACAGAGAAACTACATACCGAATCAACAACTCGATCATCAGAGAACGAGCGAGCCAAGAAACGAGAATTGTTCAAAGGAGCAGCTGCGTACGATTCGCAATCTCAAAGTCAACAAGAATCGATCATCAGAGAGCCGTAAGCAAACCAGAGAATTTAATTGGAAAAAGCCCCAAATTTCAAAGAAGAACGAAGCCCTAAATCCAGATCGAACAACATAGGGCCGCCATTCTTTTTCACAAACAAAAGACGTGGATCGGGTGAAAGAAATTAAAAGGGTCGGCCTTCATTGTTATAAAGAGGATTTGTTTTCAGTTAGGGTTTTAATTAAAGGGGTTTTTATTTTTTTTATTTTGAGCAAAAATCAGGGATTAAAGTTTATAGGTTATATTTTTGCTCCTGTTTTATTTTTGAAGTTGTTTTTTCTTTTTCGAGTCAAAGAATTTGTAAATCACCACCTAGGTTGTAGGTAGTGTCAGATTGTCTAGTTAGAATTAGTACAGTGAGCAGGGTGTGCGAGTTTGCAAAACTCTATAGGCGGAGCAGAGTTTGCGAGTGAGCGAAACTCTATAGGCGGAGTAGGGTGTGCGAGTCTATGAGAGTGTTTGTGAGCGGGAGCAAAAGGGTTTGCGAGCCTAGTAGAGTGTTTGTAAGCGGGATACTGTTTAATTCTAATAGAAATCTGGGAATGCAGCAGTAGGCAAGGTTGCCGAAGCTGGGTAAATTTTGTGTGTGATTTACGTTTCAGAATATTTATTTCTGCAGTTTGTTTTTACGTTTAATTCGAGAAAATTTGCTATAACTCTATTCACCCCCCCTCTAGGGTTAATCTGGATCCTACAGATTCACAATTCTTAAAGAAGTCATTAAAGCAACAACACTTAAAGAAAAGGTATCGACAAGTTCCTTTGATATAAAAGAGTGGGATGCATCCGTATCAAAGAGAACTCGAATAGGTTGATCACGAAATATTATAATACCATCAAGGATAGAATGAGACATACCTTGAGCACGAGATGTGTTGCCAGGGGCTTGAGCAACATTCAACTTTCCCTCCTTCCTATTTTGAACTTTGGGACATACATGCATAAAATGGTCCGGGCTTTTACAATAGCGACAAGTACGAGGCTTTGAACACTTGTTCGCAAAATGGTCTCTGGAACCACAGTTAAAGCATTTCCCTTCAGTAGAGGAAAAAGTCTTCGCAACAGGAGTTGCCTGTTTACCCTTTTTACTGGGATAAAGACCTTTGAATTTTTTTGGCCTCTTCTTGTTGTTGAAGTTTGGTTTGGAAACCACCACTTCAACTTTACTTTCCATATCCGCCTCTTCAAGACGAAGAGCGATATCAATGAGTTGGTCGAAGGAAACTTCTAATTTTAGAAGTAATGGCTTCTTGAGATTTTTGTTTAAGCCATAAACAAATCTTTGGTTCTTCTTCAATGGGGTGTTGATGTATTCAACTCCATATTTGGAAAGTGACTCGAAGGATGCAACATAATCAGTCACGGAGTCTTCACCCTGAACAAGGTCTATGAAACACCGAGCCAATGTCATTTTCTCTGCTTCTGGCACGAATTTTAATTCGAAGCGTTCCCGGAATTGCTCCCAGGTGAGATCCGCTTCATTAATCTCAGAAATAAGAAGTTCGTACCAGTCCAATGCTCTCTCTTGGAGCATACTGGAAGCCACCTGAACACGGTGAAGATCGACAAGATTCATGAGAATGAAGATCCGATCGCAGGTCCTCAACCAAGCTTGGACCTCGATGACAGTTTCAGAACCTTTAAATGGCTTCCCACCCAGGTTGGTGTAATCATTGCACAAACGTGCAAACCCAGATTTAGGGTGAGTAGGTTTCGGATTAGAACCAGCTGCTTGAGCATCCGTGACAAGGTCAAGAAGTTGCTGGCTAGTCATAAAAACTCCATCTTGGGGTGGAGCACTAGATGGTCCAGCTCTGGGACGACCAGGTCTAACCATTTCTCTTCCTTAAGAAAGAAAGAAGGAAGAAGAAGAAAAAGGTTATTCACCAAATCAATATCAAGCAATCTTGATAAATAAAACAAGGAATCATAAAAGACAATAGGATAGAATGGTACGAAGACACGAATTAAATCCTAAGGCACGACTCCTAAGAAAGACTTAGGACGATGATTCTTGTTATAATATTCCATATTGTTCCGAAGTTTGGCTCTGATACCAAGCTGTGACGCCCCACTTTTATACCCACGCTAGCCAAGAACACTACGGAGTAATGCTGTCAACTAGTACGGAGAATAAGGCTGCTGAGGAGTGACCATCCGTGTAATTGCTGTGTGCGAACACCGGTATGCCAGATAAAATATAACATGCATTTCATCTCAAGAGGAAATCCGACATACCGACGCAAACTCAAAGCTACTACACAGTGGCTATATATAATCTTCGGAAACAAATATAGAAATAAACATATCATAAATCAGTCACACATAATTCATATCACAAAGGCGGAAGAAGATATGAATATATAACTAACACATGAAAGTGTACATCAGAGTAGTGGTCAAAAAGATCCACAATAACACAGGAGAATAGCAACACGTGCTATACAAAAGAATACAACTATGAGTCTATATCTCAAGTGTATACAACAAAAACTGCTAATCTATGTGGTTAGCCAAAAGTCAGAGTAATGAATCCCTGGGGAGAAGTCAAGCAGAAGCACCTGTAACATCTCGGTCCGACCCGAGTATTATTTATAAGAAAATAATAAACGGATCAGTCTAGCTATAAATATCAGATGACATGACATAGAATAAGATATATGGCATAAACATATGATAACCATACGGGCATACTACAGCAAGTATGTAATTGAAACTCAGCATGAGATTAATCAGTATCACAAAAATCTTCACAAAGATCCAAAAAGGGTTTCATACCCAAAACTTGTATTCACAACAAGTCAATGACACACGAATTCACCAATGCACAAAAATTGATAAATCATATCAATGAAAATCACTAAAATTGGTGAAGCATAAATTCCAGAAATCAACAGACGAAATCCAGAAATCATAAAAAGGGGGAGGCCTATCACACGAACGGGAGCATGAAAACTCACTAACATATGTATCACACGAACGAGATGCTATCTCATGGTAGCTAGCCATTAATTTTTGACACACGAACGGCCCGAAGACCATGTGGTGCTACCCCACATGTGTGAGTCGAAATCACACTGATGAGGTCTAGACTAACCAAAAAGCAAAAAGGTATGTGTGAGCCGAAATCACACAGATGGTGTCTAGTCTAGCCTCACAGACAAAGAGACATCGCACAATTGCTAGTCTAAATCATAAAAATGGTCGTCATGATCACCGAGAAGTGTCAATTACAGTAAGCTAGTAAATATATGAGCTTAGCTTCATGTCCCATAACCACTAGCTTAACTTAAATATTTACGAACAAATTGTAGATTTCCACTATAAAATTGTCACAAGAGATTCAATCGAACAAGTCCAAGAATTAACCGACGAAGTAAACGCAAGCGTTTCATACCACTTGTTTTACTAAGCCGTTTAATTAGATTTCTCATACGAGTGAGGTAAAGGTTTGTATATACTAATAGATTGAAAATCGGTTTGAGAAAAAGAGCTTTGTAATAAAATAGTGTTGAAATCATTTGAAGAAAGAGTTTTGATATTTACTACTAGTATAGAAAACCTTTATATTTTTAAAGTGACAAATCATAGAAATGATTGTAGAAACAATCAATCGCCAAAATTCACATTCGAAGACGTGAATAAAATCCAAAGAAATCGATACCGAACCCATCAAAGTGGATACTCCCAAAAATCACGAAGGAAATGTCATCAAAGTCGATAATAAGTGATAATAACAAAAGGGAATCAACACGAATCGATTAAAGTTGGAATTCTCAAGCAAATAGGCAAATAGGCAAAAGGAGTGCAGATTCAGACGTCTGAAATCAAGGATTCAGACGTCTGAATCTGGAAAATAAAATATTTTCAAGAACAAAATTCAGATGTCTGAATCGTTGATTTCAGACGTCTGAAATAGGCACTTTTTAGCCTATTTCCTTTCTGGTTCCAAACGAACCAATTCAGACGTCTGAAATATAGATTCAGACGTCTGAATATTGGGGGATAAAAATCCCAGTATAATATTCAGACGTCTGAATACTACGTTTAAGACGTCTGAATCAAGGGTTTAGGGCATTCCCTGAACTTTGGCCAAAAATGGCCAAACGGATACCGGTAGCTATCGATCGAGCGACGACGACTAGGGATTTACGTCGAGCGACAACCCAGCCTTAACGGCTCTTCGATACGCCTCAAATACCAATGTCCAAATATCCATAAAAGTATTTTCATAGATTTTGATTTCAAAACACTAAAAATTGGAATATACACCAAATCAATCCAAACCAAAATCAATTGCACAAGGATAAGTGTTAGGAATTCATACCTAACAATCGAAGATAATTATAGACAAAGATGTGAGATAAAAATCTCACCTTTGAACCCAAACAAATGAAGAAGAAGCTTGAAAGCAAAGGAGAATCAACCACTCTCCAAATCCAACTCAAGAAGCTTGATTCTAAGCTTTAAAAGAAGAACATTCCCAAAGTTAGGTTTAGGAATTTCTGAAATTGATAAGAGAATGAGTTGGAGAAGAAGAAGAGAAAGCTTACCAATGGGTTCTTCTATTAGTTTGGAGCTAGAGTTTGATTTGCAAAAGAAAACTAGGGTTTCAAGTTTTAATTTCCCATTCCACTCACCATCGTTGCTAAAGCTTGAGTATTAGGAACTAGAAATGAAGTAATGAAGAGTTGGAGTGGAGTTGGGACTGAATACATAATTGGTGTTATTGGGCTCAGCCCAAACCAAAGCCCTAAGTAAAAAGTGGCAAAATTCCTCTAAATCCAAACATATCAAAGTTTACACTTAAAAAGATCGCAAACGTCATTTTGAACTCAACGGAAGTGGTCCCGAGTCCTAATTCGACCGTATGCAAAAAGTAGCTTTTCGGATTAAATTCTGAGTATCAATAAAATATTTAAATAAAATATTTAAATATAAAATCGATAAATATGCGGGTTGTTACAATGTAAGCATAATTTATATAGACACACACACACACACAATATCTAAGTTTAACAAAAAGATATAAAGTTCTTTTTATCAAAAATATTTTTATGAACTAAGTTGTAAATGTATGAACTAAAGGACCTAAACAAAGTTTATAAAATAAATTCAAGACAAGGATATAGACATAAATATACAAAATTTTACAAGTGTAAACTATTTAAAAAAAATTTGTAATTAAATTAGCTTGCATAAAGACAAGTGGCATTTCATCATCTTTTAATTCAAAAATATATGTAAAGAAAGAAGTAATCAAATTTCTCAATATTGATTCATAGTTCAGAATTTCTCAAACTTGAGAAATCATGATCAAAATAAAAACCTTGAAAACAAATTTACAAATAAAAGAAAGAAATGGGGGAACCTCGAAACACAAAAATCAAAATCAAATTCAAGTATTCTAAAGTGCAACCTGGCAATGAATTCAAACCTGAAAATCAAATGCAATATTAAAAGCTTCAGATCCAAGTTCTACTCAGATCAAAACTGCAGATTCAATGAACCAAAGATCAACTTTCAGATTAATGAAGTAAAAAGATTGAGAACAAAAGCAAGTCCAGTTTCAAGCTTCCCTGTATCCTCTGCTCTTCATAAAAGGTGAGAAAACCTTTAAATTTTTGAATGCTTGATGTTGTTTGTGATGATGCTTGAGATGAATCATGAAGTGTTTATGAGCATGCAAGTATATGTGAATGTTTGTATGCAGATATAACTGTGTATGTTTTGTGTCAGGCATATTTGCCTTTGTTGTTCCAGGTTTCGAAAACCTGTTTTTTTTTTGGAATTTGATTTCTTCTTCTTCAATCATTGTTAAAATTTAAAATTTAAACAAAAGATGTTTGTTTAAACATGATTTAAGTTTTAAAAATAAATTCAAGTATTTTAAGTTTGGAAATCCTCTGAATTCAAGAAAATACAGTAACAATTCTAGTATTATGATAAAATCAGTTAATGTAACTGGCTGATGCAATCATATAAATTTAATCATCTCGGGAAATCATGATTTTTAAAGGAAAAATCACAATTTTTAGAGCTAGGATTTAAGAGCAGTTCGAGGATGATCGAAAATTTAATTTCGATCGATTTCAGGCGGCCGGAGGAGTTTTGGGAATCGGGGTTTCGCGTGGAGGTGGAGGAGCCAACGGTGGTGTTGAGAAAAATAGTGCGATGGTCGGTAGATGGATGTGGTGGTGGCGGCAAGTGTTTTTTGTTCGTAAACCTAGTTTTGGCGAGGTTCGGTATTTTGATTTTTTCGTCATTGTCAAATTGATCGAGCGTTGCGAGGTTTTGGGAGGTGGAAGAGAAAGTTTCGACGAGATGATGGCCAGAGTTTGAGGCTCTTTGGGGTCATGGTTGGCGAATGCGAGGCGTTTGTAGGTGATGGGTTTTCTGGTCGAGTTGGTTCCAGAATTTGGAACGAAGTGTTCGTTTTCAATTTGCGTTTGTATTCTTCGATCTGTTTGGTCGTGAGGCTTAGGGTAATCAACGGGGATGTATGGGCGATCGTGGTGATGGTCGAAATGGCTTTGGTCGGCGGTGCACGTGCACATGGGTAGCTGCGTATCCTTTATGCTCGAAAATTTAGGGAAGACGAAAACGAACTGGGGACGACTCGAAGACTTGCACGTAATAACTCGAAGTGTTTCACGTACTGACTCGAACCAGAGGGTAGCGAGGGGGGACTCGAAATATAGCTCGAGCAAAATAAAGGATTGGCCGAGTAGAACAGGGGATTTCTGGGTTGAACGAATTTTTTTTTGGGTTATCTGTTGTAATATCAAAACAGTTTTGAACTGTAAAGAAGAATCAAGTTTTTTTAGAATAAATTTTGTTTAAAAATCAATTTCTTGTTAGATTAGAAGTTGTCTAAGTTTTAAAAATTTATTAAGAAGGTTCTAAATTAAATTGTTTAATTAACTAAGTTTTAAAATGATTGAGGATATACATAAACCTTTATTTTGAAAGTTTAACTCAATAATATTAAGGATTTGTTAAAGAATGTTGAAATGGTTAATTTACTTTTTTAAAAAGTTTAAGTTAAATTCATTTGTTAAACGAAATTAATTACCTGAAGTTAATGACATAATAAAAATGATTAAGATAAATTAATTAATAAATTAAGTTTGATTAATAAAGAAATAATTAAAGAATAACTAATCAGTTAAGATTAATTAAATTAAGGTAATTAATTACTTAATCAAAAAGAAATTAACTAATGATTTAAGTTAAGTAACCAAGTGATTAAGATTAATTGTTGATTAAGGATAATCATTAATAATAATTAATTGAAATGAAAATTAATTGAAGGGTTAATTTATTAAATTAAGATAATTAATTAAAGGGTAATTGAATAATTAAAGGTTAATTATTTTAAATAAAGAGTTAATTATCTAATGATTAAAGATTGATTAATTTGTTAGTCAAATTTGATTTAAAATTAATTAGTAAAGGTTAATTAATTCATTAATTAAGGTTGATTAATTAATAGTTAAAGGATTAATTAATTTATAAATTGAGGTTAATTAACAAATAATTAAAGGGTAACTAATTAACATAAACTGTAATTAATTAATGTTAATCAACCAGAATTAGTGGTTAATCTGGTTTTAAATTAATCAAATGACCAATTAACCTTATTTATGGATGGTTGGATTCTATTGAATGCTGTGAATCGCTTTGTCATCTCTGCTGTATGATGCTTTGTGATGAATGCAATTTATTTGTTTATAATGCATTCATATTTTCTATCTGTGATTCTATGTATATAGATAAGCGTTATAGGATATACCGCTTATCGACATTGTTATGATTGAATCTGTGGAGTGATTGATGTTGTTGCACCATTGTGTAAAACCCCTGGACTACACCTTACACACACAAATATGGATTGTACGAGGAAATCGGTCAAGTCACAGATTTTTAAGGATTTTTAAAAGATTGAATTTTTGAATTCAAAATAGTTTTAGGATTGGAATTGAAAATGAATTTCAAAAATAAAGTTATTTTGAATAACTTAATAAAGTTTTAAAATTTAAATAATTTGATTTGGATTTGAATTCAATATTTGAAATTGAATTCAAAAATTTGGGAATTATGGTTTAAAGGATTATACAAGTTATAAAGATGTTTATATGGGTTTTTAAACCTTTTAAAAAGCATTGTTTTGGGAACGTAAATTCAAACCCAAGTTTTTACTTAAATGGCCTTAACTTGTGTAAATGTAAATAGTTTCTCCCAAAACGAAAACTATTTGCTTTCAAATGATAATAGCTTCCGTAAAAAGAACGGATTTCTAAATTGTATCGAAAGATTTCAAGTTTGAAATGAAATTGTAAATAGTTTGGAAAGAACTATGAATTAACCTTTGTGAAAGATTATTAAACCTTGTTTTTGAAATCTAATAGGGTTTTAATGGTATATCTTTCACATAAAAGAATTGAATTGGAAATAGTTTGAAAGGTTATGAATTACATCTTTAAATTAAAGATTTGGGCAAGTTAATCGAATTTGAAATGAAATTGTTTTAAAAAGCCGTGAATGAACCTTTGTGGAAAATTGGTAAACTTTGTGAAATAAATCTTTTTGTTTAAAAGATTTAAAATGGTAATTTGTTTAAACCATTGAAAAGAAAGTTTTGGATAATAAGTTGTGACTTAACTGAAACCCCATATCCATATGTTTTTAAATATTACACTCATTATTCGGTTTAGCCAGGAGAGGACCTTGTGTTATATAACCCATTCCGAATAATGATACGTCGATATGGATAGCATTTGAAGATCGGTGGTGAAGACCGTGTATTTTCGAAAATGAAAGGATAACCCGTCGATTGTCTCTGCACCGAGTCGCGCCGGTATAGAGATTTCCTAAGTGATGGGAAGTCCGATCGGGATTGTGAATACCCGGATTTGCAAGGGCTTCTTCGGAAGTGCCTTCGGTTCTGTTCGAACCCAGAACAGACTTGTATGGATGTGTGTCTAACATTACACTTTGAGATGTAAAGCTGGTTTCTATCAAATACATATTTGTTGGTGGCGGAGATTTATTCTCTTAGCTTAACACCTTTCTCTAAGACGTACGAGCTCAGAGGTTATGTAGTTAATGGTTACTAGTTACACATCCCCAAATTCAAATGTGACGACGCGGATTTTGCCCGCTCGAAAATCGACATCCATACTTCATATCGTATTCGAATGCCATAGATTCGACCGTTCAAATCCGATTCGCCGGAGCTTATAACAACATTAAGTAAATAACACAGCGGAATAAAAGAATAATACATTGATATTATTACTAGTGCATAGTGTAGTAAAAATCATTTCGAAAGTAAAGATATAAATCTTAGCCAACATAGACATTTCGAACTATGCCTACTATAGCTACCATCCAAACAGTGGGGCGCCACCATAAGTGAATGATAGGTTCTACAACTAAAACCGTACAAGGTACGTATTTGAAGAATGGATTTCCAACAAATGGTCGGGCAAAGGAACTTCCCAAACCCCGAAATGAAACGCCTCTGGAAGGACGTCCCCGAGCATCGCAAATGGATCTCTACCAAACAAGGCCGGCTACCCCTTTCCCAAGGAGTAAGAAACCTCAGATATACCACCCCCGGTCCTTTTGGACCTTTATACGAGGCCTCGATTCCAACAACACCACACAGTAATTGTATCCACATGAGTAAGTATCTGGGCTCCATACCATGATACTACCCCTTTCCAGAAGGAATGGTCCTACCCTAGGGAAGCGATCCTTGAAACCTTGCCGCCACGATTCCTATTTTGACCATTTTCGGTTTGTGAGGCTCGACGAAGTCTCGTCCACAAAGCCACGCTTTATACAAAAGTCGTGCTTTGGGTCAACAAATGATCATAGAAATGATCACCAAGATAAACGATCAAACAAATGATCCTATCACAAATGATCAACACAATGATCATTTCACAGCAACACTCAGCATGTCACATTACCAAACTGGGAATATATTGCTGATAACCATCAACTACATAACCTCTGAGCTCGTACGTCTCAGAGAAGTGTGTTAAGCTAAAAGAATAAATTCTCCGCCACCAACAGAAATATATTTGAAAGAAATCAGCTTTATATCTCAAATTGTAATGTCAGACCTAACAATCCATACAAGTCTGTTCCGGGCTCGAACAGAACCGAAGGCACTTCTTACGAAGCCTTTGCAATCCAGGTATTCACAATCCCGATCAGATTTCCCATCACTTAGGGAATCTCTATACCGTAGCTACTCGGTGCAGAGACAACCAATAGGTCATCCTATCGTTCTCGCAAATACCCGGTCTTCACCACCGGTCTTCAAATGCTATCCATAACGTCGAATCACATATTCGGAATGGGTTATACGACCCAAAGGTCCTTTCCCGGTTAACCCGAATAGTAAGCGCAACATTTAAAACATATGGATAAGGGATTTCAATTAAGTCACAACTTAATAATCCAAAACTTTTCTTTCAAATGGTTTAAACAAATTACCATTTCAAATCTTTTTAAACAGAAAGATTAATTTCACAAAATTCCATTTACGGATTTCAAAAACAATTTTCATTTCAATTGGATTAACTCGTTAAATCTTTAAATCAAAGATTTAACTCATAGCTTTCAAAATTCGATTAACTTGTTGAATCTTTAAATCAAAGATTCAACTTATAGCTTTCAAAATCATTTCCAAAGATTCATTCATAGCCTTTCAAAACCAATTTCAATTCAAGTTGGATTAACTCATTCGGTCTTTGAATCTAAGATTTATTTCATAGCTTTCAAAACATTTCAATTCTATTTCAGCTTGAAACCTTTTCAACATAATTGGGAGATCCTTTCTTTAAAATGAAAGCTATTATTATTTGAAAACAAGTAGTTTTCGTTTCGAAGAAATTCGATCTTATTTATACAAGTTAAATCTTTTGGGTTAATTCAAATTCCCAAAAACAACACTTCAAAAATGGTTTAAAAACCCATATAACTTATTATAAGTTGAATAACTTTTCTTTATATCGTAGTTTCCAAATCATAGAATTCAATTTTAAGTATTGAATTCAAATTGAAATCAAAATATTTAAATTCCAAATCTTAATCAAGTTATTCAAAATAATTTCATCTTTGAAATTCTATTTCAATTGCTTTTCACTTTAAACCCAATCCATTTTCAAAACATTTGAATTCAAATATTCAACTTTAAAAATCATTTCAAAAACTGTGACTTAACCGATTTCCTCATGAAATCCATATTGGTGTGTGTATAAGTGTGGTCAAGGGGTTTAACACAATAGTGCAACATCATTCAATCATTACAGATCAAACACAGAAATATAGTTGATAAGCGATATAACTATAAAGCTTATCGCCCATTCACAGATTCACATATAATATAACAATGTAAATGAATGGATAATTTATACGCAGTCACAGAACAAAATATCACAGATCAGATAGGACAACCAATTCAAGGTATTTCATACAATATAAACATTCATAAGCAAGGTCAAGCATTCAATAGTCATTTATAAGCACGATTTATAAATTATTTATCCTAACTAATTCAATTTATTTCCAATAAATTACTTATGAGTTAATTTACCAATTCTGATTTATTAATCATTCGATATCAATTAATTTATCAAATACTTTAATAAATTAAATTATCCTTAATTAATCATATTCATTAATCTAATCTTTAAACCAATTGCATAATTAATTAACCCTTTAATTCATTATTTTAAGAAATTAAAATTTTAATTTCTTACCATTAAGCAATCATCCCGTAACCCTAAATCATTAATTTCAAATTAATCTTTATCATTTAATAAAATTTACTTTAATAAATCTTTAATTAATATTAATAAATCTCATTTATTAATTAATCCTTAATTAACCTCTATTTGATTTATTATCCTTAATTAATCATAATAATTAATTATTTCTGATTGCTTTCATTATGTAATTTACAATTTACAATCTATAATTGATTATCTAAATTAATTATCTTAATTAATTATCAAAATTAATCATATTAAGTAATACTTAATTATCCTTAGTTAATCATCTTCATTAACTAATAACATTTCTTAATTACTTTTAATTAATCTCTAATTATAAATAAATCTAAATCATAAATTTATAAATTAAATAAATGAGTCTTTAATTAATTATCATATAAGTTACATCACTTAATGCCTTAATTGTTTCTAATATAAAATCAATTCCTTTATTAATGATTTCATTAATCATTCGAGTGTATTTTAAACTTACACTTTAAATTTAAAATTTAAATTTCCTTTTTAAAAATTTAAGATTCAAAGTTCTATTTGAATCTAACTTAAATCTGATTTAACTTTATTCATATCTAGTTTACAAATTCATTTAAATTTGGTTTAAATTTCAATTTGCAAACAGTTTTAACAAAACTGTAACCCTGTTAAACCAACCCGAGGCAACTTGAGTTTGCTTCGAGTCCAACAGCTAAGGACTTCGAGTAAATACTCGAGATAACTCGCTTTCAACCCCGAATACATTTACTTCCCAAACCCAAATATCCTCAGCGCAACGAAAATGCACGGTGTACGTGCACATGGCCGCCGACCATCTTCGGTCATCTCCATAACGTTGAGCATGTCGACGAACGTTCCCAAACCGACTTCCAATCATCAGCGCCCCAAAACTCACGCGAAATCAAAATTTAGGTTTTATACTCAAACCTGGAAAACATTGGGACGTCCCCTGACCAAAGCCTGTCAACGCGCCTCGTCCTCAATGCCTCGACCACCGGAACATCAACTACTCCGGCCGCGAACTCGACTAACTCCCCTCTATCATTCCCCAAACCCGCGTGCAGCTCGGTGCTTTCACGAGACAGCGGTGCACAAATTTCTCGCGTGGATAAAACTAGGTTAAAAAAAATAAAACCCCACACCGCCGCCACGACGACCAACCGGACCACCTTCTCCCATTTTTCCTCTACCCTCCGATGGCTCCTCCATCACCAGAAGAAGGCTCGGTCCCTCCAGTCGCCACGATCATCAGAGAAACCCAATTTCTTATTTTGTTCAAAACCAAAACTGCTCGTTCAATGCTTAACTAAAAAAATGTTATTTTAGTTTTAAAAAATCATGATTTACAGTATGGATTCAATTTATAAACTCAAATTTATATTTTACAACAATCTATTTTTATCAAATTTAACTTAATTTCCTGTAAACAGATTGCAGTGATATATTTGTACAACATGTTTTAAATCAACTTCTAATTTTATTTTATTTTATTCAAGTTTAAACCTATTGTTTCAATTTAAAACTTTCAGATTTAACAATGTTTAAATGAGAACAATTTGGGTTTTGAGAGAGATTTGCAAACTGTAACCAACACAGAGAGTACAAAGCATACACAACAGCATATGATCATTGAATCATGAATTAAACTTAAAGTTTTTAAATTTGATGTTCACTCACAAACAAACTAAGTTGCAAAGATAAGCAGGCAACAGAACTATAAAGTTAAACTATTTAGGTTGTGGAGTTACTCACTTTTAAGGAAGAAGAACAGAGCCAGCTTAATGAAACTGATCGAACTTGCAAGGTGAAGTGAAGTCCTCCTCTATCATCTTTGGTTTCAGTTTGTTTGCGTTGCTTCTGAAGTTGAACTTCCAGATTTTGAATCTATTTATTCTGCTTTGAATTGTTTTAAAGCTTCCAAGTTTTGATTCTTGTTTAGTTGTAACTGGAGTTTTTTTTTTCTTTTGGAATTTATTTAAGTACAAGATGATACTTCAGTTTCTACTTGATTCTTTTTTTTAAAGGAACGAACTGAGATGAAGATTGCTATATGTAGAGTAAGTTTACAGGGACATCACTTTGTACAGGGTATTTTATATGGTTTGTACAGGTGATAGCATGTTCTTTTTGTACAAAGTGATGTTTATTTGTTTATTCAATAGGGTATGGCTGAGATGTTTGTATCATGGGTTGAGATGACATTAGTTTGTACAAATGTTTATACTTTGTACAAAGATTGAACAGGGATTTTTTTTCTTCTTTGGTTTAGAGGCTGATCAGATTTTATATTTTGATGTATTTTACACTTGCTTTTATTTGTTTATAGGTTGAGATGATGTAGCTTGCTTTCCCAGGTTGCTTCTTGCCTGCATACTTGTATTTGTATTTGTTTGTATATTTTTTTTCTTTTGTTTAGTTTACTTTGTATTGCAAATAATTTTCTATTTTAATTATGTTTGTATGCATACATTTGTTTGTACATAGACGTTTAATATGTTTGTTTGGTTCCATACTTAACTTTTATTTATCTCTATTTATAACTCAAATATTTATTTTACTTCTATTTTTAGTTTAAATATTTATCATGAATTTTACTTTAATAATTATTGTTTTATATTTTTCTATATACACATACATATATAGTATTTAAATTCAAATCAAATATATATATCTATATATATATATATATATAATTTTAAATTTACTCATATATGCTCAAATGCATATATATATATATATATACATATATTCTCATATATATACATATATGCAAATTTTCAAATCAATTTGACTCAATATATTTTCTATTTGAATCGGGGAAACTTGCATCTCTTAAATCGATAAATTTTACAATTTTAATTCAAAAATTAAACAAGTCATAAATTAAAATTAAATTAAATTCTAGGGTCGTTACAAAATTGGTAGTGTGGCATGCTAAGTGCTGATGTGTGTTGATGATCATTTGTTGATCATTTGTGATCGAAGCAAGGCTTTGTGAAAAATCATAGCTTTGTGGATGAGACTTCATCGAGCCTCACAACCCGGTAATGGTCGAAACAGGAATCGTGGCAGCAAGGTTATTTGGGGGTAGCTCCTCCTAAGGGTATGACCATTTCCTTCTGGATAAAAAGTGATATCATGGTATGGAGCCCAGATATTTACTTATGTTGTTTTTTTTGAAAGTTGGTATCATGGTATGGAGCCCAGATACTTTACTGTGTGGTTGTTGGATTGAGGGCCCTCGGATAAAGGTCGGTAACGACCGGGGGATGGCATGCTCGTGTCAGTTGTTACCTAGTTACAGAGGTAACCCGGCCTTGTGTAGAAGAGATCCGATTAGGTTCTCGGTGCGTCCCTCCAGAGGCGTTCCATTTTATATGGGAAGTTCCTTTGCCTGACCATTTGTTGGAAATCCAAACAAAACAATACGCGCCCTTTACGATTTCAATTGTATAACCTGCCACCTCAGGTGGTAGCTATAGCTGGCATAATATAATGGTACCTATGCTGGTTAAGATTAACAATATACTTTCGAAATGTTTTCCACCATGAACTAATAATAATATCAAATGGTTTTTCGCGTATTAAGCATGTTTGACTACCATAAAGAGAAATCTCCTCCAAGTATGCGCTTGCATTGTGTGTGTGGCGGGAGGCCTTATGGTAGTTTCATTTTCCAAAAGCATTGCGGAGTTCAATTTAAATTCTTTTTTTTGTTTTAAAGATAAAAAACTATTTCGTTTGCTCACACCTATCCCATGACTGATCTGGAGTTTATTGTTCCCTTCCTAAACTCTGGGTGCCTAAATTTTCCACACGGGGAGTCTAGAGTTGGGTTTTTCAGATAGTAGACATAGATATCGATTCGGTAGCTTTCGGCTTTCTCTTTGGTATTCTTTGAAGACTTTGGATATTGAAGTATTTGGTTAAGACGACAGACCAGACTTGCTTAGCCTGGTGCAACTTGATGGTGGTTCGAGCAATCTATGGAGATTGCTGATATTGGTGTTTCTTCTGGAGTTTCAAGTTCAAGTTGTTTCCGCTGCCAGTTCATCAGGTTTTCCGCTGTAGCATTGTTATCTTATATCTCTGATATTGATTAATATTGTATCATTGTTGTATCGAATGTTGTATATCAATGATATTCATTTATTTTCTTCCGCTGTGTTGTACTTAATGTGTTATAAGCTTCGGCATGAATCAAATTTCAACATTTAGCTCTACGGCATTCAAGAACGAGTGAAGTACGGGTGTCAATTTTCGAACGCTGAAATTTGGAACGTGACAGTGAATGTACAAATTACATAGAAACTAATGTATGTATGAGTAGTAAATTGGTATTAGAAGGGAATTAAGGTAAATTCATCATTTGGCTTTAATCCTTAATTAGTGTGTATAATTGATAGAAGTACGCATTTAGAAATGTAATATTTATTCAAATTAAGATGTAAATAGGCATATATTAGTGCAATGGGAAATAAATTTCATTTAAAGGTAATTAAATATTTTCTTAATGTAAATTGAGATAATACTGAAATTAACGTTAATTCCATTCATAGTATTCCAATTATTATAAATTACATAATTTATTGGTCAATGAATTTATTGGAAATCAGGTTCATTTAAATGTTAAGTAAATGAAGGGTAAACAATAAGAACTAGGTATAGAGTAATAATGGACTTATTATAAAGATTGAAACTAATCAAATCAAATTTATTTGGAATTTATTATGATTAATTGGAACTCAAATTTCAATAAATTTGAATTTATAAATGAAATTTAATTTATTGCGTTAATGGAGATTAAGATGAAATTTGAGAATAATAATATAATAAACCATAAATAAATGTTAAATTTTATCCGTTTGATAATAATGAATTGAATAATAGATGAAAAGGAATTTAATAGATATATCGGAAATTAAATTTATAATGTTGAATTTAATAAATTGAGGATAATATTGAAATTTATAAATTAATCATCTCTAAATTGACACTCAAATTTGTTTAAATCATTACGAATGATTAAGGAATCATAAGTGATGAAATTTGTCAATTTTTGAATTGAAATTGAAATTTTGATTTAATTAATTAATTTTAATTTATTTAATTAATGTAAAAATAGCTATTTTGGCCACTGACTCGGATTTCGACGAAACCAGTTTCTTCGGATCAGTAACGGTAGATTATTGTAGGATTTCAAATTTCGTAGTGATCGGAGCTGTCGTTTGATCGTACGAACGCGAAACGCCTTGAAATCGATTTAATTGAATCAATTGAAATCAATTTGGAAAATTTTGATTTTAGCATAACTTCTTCATACGATGGAATTTGGACTTGAAACCTGTTCCATCGCATTAAAATTATTTAAAAACATATATTTTGATATATGGGTTAACCCAATTTCGTTCCAGAGTCAGAACGAGCTTTTCGGGCCATTCATCTTTCAACGCGTTTTTAAACCAGGTCCATCAATTCTATTTCAGCTTCGTCTATAAATACCTGGTTATAAACCTGAGCCTGCTTCTATCTCTCATTGGTATGTGCGTACAATCCCTCTTCACCTCCTCCTCAATGGCGGACAATAAAATTCCAGATCCATTTGAAATCCCAAATCAAATCCAAAGCCAAAATTTCAAATTCCACAATATATGCCAAATTTTATATCAATTCGAAGATCTCGAAGAGCGTAACTCAGATTTGTAACTTGTTTTTTGATTTGACACATTGTTTGTCCAGAAATCGAAGAATAATTATCAGCCGTTCATCACGCTCCGATGAACGTCGTCGGATCGTTAAATAAATTGTACCACTATATGGAGATGGACGAGTAGGTCGCATTGAGGTAGTTCGCTCTATCGATCAACGGTGGGATATGGCATATTAATTTGACTAGGGTTTTATAGCGGCAACTGCTTATTCTTGGGCGAACGAGACTGGCTCGCGTGGGCGGCCGGAGCGTGGGGGGAGGACGGCGAGTTCCAGGCGATGACGCAAGGCCGTGGACGTCGCGAGTGCGTGGGCGTGTGGTGATGATCGTGCGTGTACGATCAGGTTACTGGAAGTGGAACGCGTGAATCACAGAGATGATGATGTGGCTTCAAGCTATTTGCTATTGGGTATTCTTCTTTTTTATTTTTATTTGTTTAAAATTCATTTCAAAGCTTACTCGAATAACTTGTGCATACGAAATCTGTTTTACGCGCGGTTTCTTTTGTTAGGTTCGTATCTGAATTCTGAAAAATTTGGCGCTGGTTTGGAGAATTCTGAAACTGTCAAATTTTTGGGTTTAAATTGAATTTAAATTCAATTTAAGTTCAAAAGGTGAGTGTTTTAACCCACTCACAACTTCTAAAATTTCTATTGTTCGTTAAATTAAATTTAGGTTGTGATTATGAATTTATTTATGACTATTTTGTATATTTTCATCATCATCTCAGTTAACAGCATTTATTTAAAATTTAATCGTTATTTAATTTATTATTGACTATAACTGCCTGTTAATTTCGTGCGATATATTGTCAGTTATATATTGATATTGATTGATTGTTTTGGATGATGATTGTAATGGATGTATGATTTGTGATGGATGAATGGATGTTGTATTAAATTATTATAAACTGCAAGTTGTTATGCATTTTTATTTCATTCGAAATTGCGGTTTGAAATGATATAACCGAAATTTTTGTTTTAAATTACGGGTGAAATGATAAATATCCGTATCACTTGACCATAGGTTAGAAAATTTTATACAAACACCATGGTCTACATATAAAAAAATATTTTGAAAGGATTTCTATGGTTTGTAAAGAAATATACGATTTTAAGATATTGATTTGGATATTTTATTAAATGTTCTTTTATATATGGATAATTCTTGATTTAAGCTGCGAACAAAATTTGTTTAAAGTATAAAATAAGTTTAATGATAAAGTTTGATTTTATTAAAATATAATATGGATAAGTATTTACTTAAATTATATTTTAATATAGAGTTTATATTGATTTTTATAAATCAAGGTTGAGAAGATAGTTTGAAATTGATTGAGATTTTATCTAATTAAGAATTATAGTTAATAAGAATCCATTTGGAACTTATTTGAAATTGAGATTTTAAAAGAATATGGTTTTATAACTTAATTCGGGTTTAAGGTGATTATGTGAATAAATTGAGGAATATTCAGTTTCGAAGTTTGAAGTTTTATTTAAAGGATATTGGTCCTAGTAAGCAAATATTTCAAAACTAAATAATAGTAAAAGTGAAATTTTTCTATATATGAATTATAAAATTCAGTTTTGAAATATTGAATATTTAAGCTTTGAAATATATTAAATTTAAAATTTAGAAATTCGGGTTGTTTTGGAATGGATGGTGAAATTTAACGGGCTAGTTATTTTATAAAATATTTCAATATTTAAATCCATGTAAGGGTGGAAGTTATGTTTCAAAGTTATTAATTTCAAAGTATTACGTTTCGGAAGTATTATAGTTTTATGTCTTTGGTTTCGAAATTTTATAACTTTGAAATACTATGATTTGTAAATGATATTATATTGATTTGGTTTTGAAACGAAAATGATATCATATTTATATGGTTTCGAAATGGATATTATATTCTGGTTTTGAAGTATAAATTATTTTAAATTGAACACGGTGTTATAATAACGGTTGGTTGTTAAAGAGACCAGGATCGGAAGTTGTCATACTCTCAGTCAACTCCGAAAACCACTTTGGCAACCGTGTACGCGGTGGAGATTCCAGAATGAAGTAGGATGGCGGCGGCGTTTCCTTTGAGGTAAATACGTGGACCCAGCTCCAGTGAGTTGGCATAAGGTGGCTAAAACATGAGCGGTTGACGGGCTAAGAAGGTAGCACCTTTTATCGAACACATCCCTTTGATATTATACTCTGACTTTTGGCTTGATTCGGTGGCCACTTTTGATTTCTTTGATTTGGTGGTGTGGCTCGAGGTGGGCGGTAGCCGCGTCTATTCGTTACCACCGGCCCGGAAGCATAATTGGTACATCTACCCTGGCATTGCCTAGTTGTGTCGTGTCACTTACCCTAGCGCGCCTTATACGATTTTGTTTTGTACCATACCTATGGAGTGCCCTCTGACGACGCCTAGTACTGGGGAGATTATGGTACTGTATAGACTATGGGAATATAAAAGTGTGTTAAGGGCTATATGGGTAACCCCTTAACGCTATTTTCAGTATATTATACTTTACTTTAGACACTGTTACAATGGCGTACATTACTATATAGTAAATAGTTTAAGAATCCTTAGGAGATGTGAATCCCAAGCATCTCTTAAGTTACTGCACTCACGTTATACACTGGATAGGAGATGTCAAATCCTGTAAACATCTCTGACGCCGTTCCACTCATATTTATTCCCGTTGAATTAACTTACATAAGATATTTTAGTTCTGACTCGAGTGTTTTGTCCTTTCAATTTGCTCGGGTCAGTCCGAGCGTTTCAGGATTTGAAGATTTTATTCTGAAGGACAAAGATGAAGATTTGTATTGCTATTATCTACTATATTATTCCACTACACCATTTAAATCCGCTGCATTAATTATTATTCTCTGGTATGTGTACTCTGATATGTATTGTATAAATATAATCAAATGTTTTTGTAAAACAGCTTCATCAACTGTTATTTGATTATTATAATTTATCGTTCCACTACAAGATTCCGTTTTTTTTTTCTTTCTCTGCTTTTTCTTATTTACCCCATAACAATCCGCCCTTCTGTATGGTTTAAGTCTGACGTGTGTGGCTTATCGTCAATTTAAACCGTACAAAAAGGCGGGATGTTACGTCTGGTATCAGAGCTTTGGTTTAGTGAAAACCTTAGCTTTGTGGGGTCTGACTCTTTACTAATAGGGTAGTAATACCCTATGATGAGTCGCTGAGTGTATATATGAGAGAGCGTATTTGTTAGTGTTATAAAAAGGTTATAATATTGTGTTAATCTGTTCCGTTTTGTATTTATAAATTCTGGTTGGTGCATGGGACGCTATGACATCAATAGGGATTTCAAAATACTTAATAGGACAGACCGACATAATATTTGTTTTAATATTGGTGAATGAAATAATTTTGCCTATTATATTTTCTATATATATAAAATAAATTTCATAAATAAGGTTATATTTGGTTGTAATATATTGGTTGTTAGGTCATGAAATTTATAAATAATTGTCGAAATAAGATTGAAAATAAGATAAATGAAATTGGAAACTTAAAGCTTGATTTCCGGGATTTTTGGAAATTTCTTTCGAATAATTTTGGAATATAATAGTATTGTTTATAAGTATTTTCTGATGTAAATATTTCCATATAAGTTGAAAGAATTGTTTTAAAGAAATTTTGAAAAGAAATAAATTATGTACTCCCCTCTCTGTCGCAGGAAAATAATTTCGGTGATGGCGGCCACATCATCGACATTCATTTTCGAGTTTCGAAGTTGGAAGGCCAGTGTAGTAGTTTTACTACAAGATTTATTTTGATAAACAAATAAAATTTTTAATTTTTTTAAATATAATTGGATATATAAATACGTTTATCTATTATTTTAAAATGATTTGAGATTTAACCCGGTATTCAGTTCTTAAGTTTCCATTAATTAATAGTTTCAATTATTGTAGTAAATTGGAACGTAGGTAATTAATAATAGAAACCTCTAAAGAAAATAAGAGATTTAATGCTAAGTTATAATTTAAATAAAAAGAAAATTTAAATTTGTAACATATAAAACAAAGGATATTGTTATTGAACATTTAATTAATTAAAAGAATTGAAATAAACTTGTGTAACTTTCAACTACATTCTTAAAGGCATATATATAACTTACCAAAAGATATATAAAGTTGAAATGTTAATAAGAAATTTGTAATAGATATTATACAAGTAATAAACTTGAGGTAATGAAAGCAATTAATGAAATTCTTTAATAAATAGGAATTTGGTGTTGTAGTTGTTATAAACTTAAATATAATTGGATACTACTAATTAAATATAGTAGAAGGGAGGTATTGTGAGTAAGAAATTTTAAACTTAAGTAAATAAGTTGAACTTATTTGTAAAGAAAATTATAAGAAATAAATGTAAATTTAAAAAGATAAACCATTATATGAATGAAAAAGAGAAATCAAACAACAATTGTAATAAATGAAACTAAAAAGAATGAACTTAATTCATTGTTTGGATATTATTATTTGTTTGGTTTTATGGTTGTTTGGGCAATGATATTTTAAGATTGCTTAGATTAAAGAATAATCTATTTAGCTTCATCTAAGACTGTTGAGTAAATGATGCACTAAGTAGCCTATTTTCCCTTCTGTGCAATTTAAAGTAGAACCCGAACCACTATTTGTTTGTTTGATATGAATGAATGATTGATTTGATTTGATTCTATGTAATGGTTGTATGCCTTGTTGCAAATGATTGATGTTTGTATTGGTTTGTTGGTTTAGGGTTGGAACAAATTTAAATATTTCATTTTATACAATTATTAACCCTTTTTGGATTATATAAGTGAAATACAGGTAATGGAAGCAATTGCTACTACTTTTGGTTTCATAATTAAGCGTTAATTGCCCGATAAATAGGTACGTTTTCGGATTACGGTTTATAGCGTTATTATATTGTTTACCCGGGTTAGGATATATACTATTTTGAAATATATGTATATATTGTTATATTTGATATTATATTTTCTCTTGAGCCTCTCCGTATAAAGGAGACTCTACCGAAATTTTTCGAAAATTTTGGACTTAGAAAATATTTTGAAAAATGTTTTCCAAACTTTATTAATTTGTGTATAAAAGATTTAATGGTTATAAATTGGTATATTTTATTTAAATTAATTGATTTTGTAAATTTATTTTTTTATAAATTAAGTAGTTTAAATAAGATATATTGACTTCTTGATTCTTCTTTTCCATCTTTTTCCTTTTCGGGGACAAAAAGTTTTGAGTGGGGGAGAGTGTAACGACCCGTAAATTTCGATAATTAAATTTGTTGAATTATAAGAATTTTGTAATTAAATTTAAAAAAGAAATAAAAAATTTATGATTTATAATGAAGTAAATGTTTAGAATGAATTGTAGCAATGGTTATTAAAAACTAATTTTTGACAATTGAATTGGAAAAAATTAAATAAAATGAAATAGTGTAAAGTTGTTGCACTTGGGAATTAAATTGACAATAAGTAAATAAATGTAAGTGTTGTATAAATAAAGGAATTTGTACATAATTAATAATGATTGAATTGGAATTTAAATTAAATAAATGAATATAAATAAAGGCTACAATAATGGGAATGAAAATATAGCAAGTAAATGAAAGGCAAACAATAGTAACTAGTTTATAGCGTAATAATAGGCATAATTGAAAGATGGGAATTTAATTCAAATCAATGGAAATAATGTATATGTTATACTTAGCTACCAATTTGGGTATATGGAAATAAATGTAAGCATTCAATTAATTAATTAATATAAATTTCAATAAATGGTAATTGAATAAAGGTCAATGTTCTGTAAGTGATCATATTATATGTTCGAAAGCAATAAATATAAAGTTAATTAAATTTTTAATGGTTACAATTGTATAAGTTACCTATTTGTTTAGTTCATAAAAGTTTAATTGGAAAGCAATTGCAGTAATTGACTTAATTAGTGGTGATTGAATGAATTCAAAGTTATATTAACCAATGAAGTAATACGTAATAAATTGAAAATTTGTACAATCAATGTAGATAAGTAATTATAATGTTTGTTGCTGATAATAAACGTTAACTTAATGGTAATTAATAAAACAACGGAAGTGTAAATGTATAAATTAAATAGAAACTAATGTATGCATGAGTAATAAATTGGTATAAGAATGGAATTTAGGTAAATTCATTATTTGGCTTTAACCCTTAATTAATGTGTACAATTGATAGGAGTACGCATTTATAAATGTAATATTTATTCAAATTAAGATGTAAATAGGCATATATTAGTGCAATGGGAAATAAATTTCATTTAAAGGTAAATAAATATTTTCTTAATGTAAATTGAGATAATATTTGAAATTAACGTTAATTTCATTCATAGTATACCAATTATTATAAATGACCTAATTTATTGGTCAATGAATTTATTGGAAATCAAGTTCATTTAAATGTTAAGTAAATGAAGGGTAAACAATAGGAACTAGGTATAAAGTAATAATGGACTTAGTATAAAGATTGAACTAATGAAATCAAAGTTATTTGGAATTTACTGTAATTAATTGGAACTAAAATTTCAATAAATGAATTTACTATAAATGAAATTTAATTTATTGCGTTAATGGAGATTAAGATGAAATTTGAGAATAATAATGTACTAAACCATAAACAAATGTTAAATTTTATCCGTATGATAATAATGAATTGAATAATAGAATGAAAATGAATTTAATAGATTTATTGGAAAGTAAATTTATAATGTTGAATTTAATGAAATTGATGATTAATATTGAAATTTATAAATTAATCATCTATAACTTGACATTCAAATTTGTTTAAATCATTGTAAATGATTGAGGAATCATAAGTGATGAAATTTGTCAATTTTCGAATTGAAGTTTAAAATTTGATTCAATTAATTAATCTTAATTTATTTAATTAATGTAAAAATAGCCATTTTGGCCACTGACTCGGATTTCGACGAAACTAGTTTCATCGGATCCGTAACGGTGAAATATTGTAGGATTTCAAGTTTCGTAGCGATCGAAGCTGTCATTTGATCGTACGAACGCGAAACACCTTGAAATCGATTTAATTGAAATCAATTTGGAAAATTTTGATTTTAGCATAACTTCTTCATAGAATGGAATTTGGACTTGAAATCTATTCCATTGCGTTTAAAATATTTAAGAACAACTATTTTTATAAATGGATTGATCCAATTTCGTTCCGAAGTCAGAACGGGTTTTGCGGGCCATTCATCGTTCAACGCGTTTTTAAACCGGGTCCATCTATTCTATTTCAGCTTTGTCTATAAATACCCGGTTTTAAACCCTAGCCTACCTCTATCTCTCAGTTGTATGTGCATACAATCCCTCTTCACCTCCTCCTCAATGGCAGACAATAAAATTCCAGATCCATTTGAAATCCCAAATCAAATCCAAAGCCAAAATTTCAAACTCCACAATATATGCCAAATTTTATATCAATTCGAAGCTCTCGAAGAGCGTAACTCAGATCTGCAACTCGTTTTTCGATTTGACACATTGTTTGTCCAGAAATCGAAGAACAATTATCAGCGGTTCATCACGCTTCGATGAACGTCGTCGGATCGTCAAATAAATTGTACCGCTGTGTGGAGATGGACGAGTAGGTCGCATCGGGGTAGTTCTCTCTATCGATCAACGGTGGGATGTGGCGTACTAATTCGTCTATGGTTTTAAAAATAGCAGCGGCTGCTTATTCTTGGGCGAACGAGACTGGCTCGCGTGGGCGGCCGAAGCGTGGGGGGAGGAGGGCGAGTTCCAGGCGACGGCGGCAAGGTCGTGGACGTCGCGAGTGCGTGGGCGTGTGGCGATGATCGTGCGTTTTCCATTCGTGCGCGCGCGATCAGGTTACTGGAAGTGGAATGCATGAATCACAGAAATGATGACGTGGCTTCAAGCTATTTGCTATTTGGTATTCTTCTTTTTTATTTTTATTTTTTAAAATTCATTTCAAAGCTTATAACAAGAATAACACGTGCATACGAAATCCATTTCACACGCGGTATCTTTTGTTAGGTTCGTATCTGAATTCCGAAGATTTTGGCGATGGTTTGGACGAATTCTGAAACTGTCAAATTTTTGAGTTTAAATTGAATTTAAATTCAATTTAAGTTCAAAAGGTGAATGTTTTAACCCACTCACAACTTCTAAAATTTCTTATGTTCGTTAAATTAAATTTAGGTTGTGATTATGAATTTATTTATGACTATTTTGTATATTTTAATCGTCATCTCAGTTAAGTGCATTTATTTAAAATTTAATCATTATTTAATTTATTATTGAGTATAACTGCTTGTTAATTTCCTGCTATATATTATCAGTTATATATTGATATTGATTGATTTTTTTGGATGATGATTGTAATGGATGTAAGATTTGTGATGGATGAATGGATGCTGTATTATATTATTATAAACTGCAAGTTGTTATGCATTTTTAATTCATTCGGGATTGCGGTTTGAAATGATACGACCGTAATTTTTGTTTTAAATTACGGGTTGAAATGATAAATATTTGTATCACTTGACCATAGGATAGAAAATTTTGTACAGACACCGTGTTCTACATGTAAAAAAATATTTTGAAAGGATCTCTATGGTTTGTAAAGAAATATACGATTTTGAGATATTGATTTGGATATTTTGTTAAATGTTCTTTTATATATGGATAATTCTTGATTTAAGCTGCGAATAAAATTTGTTTGAATATAAAATAAGTTTAATAATAAAGTTTGATTTTATTAAAATATAATATGGATAAGTATTTACTTAAATTATATTTTAATATAGAGTTTATATTGATTTTTATAAATCAAGGTTGAGAAGATAGATTGAAACTGATTGAGATTTTTTCTAATTAAGAATTATAGTTAATAAGAATCCATTTGGAACTTATTTGAAATTGAGATTTTAAAAGAATATGGTTTTATAACTTAATTCGGGTTTAAGATGACTAAGTGAATAAATTGAGGAATATTCAGTTTTGAAGTTTGAAGTTTTATTTAAAGGATATTTGTCCTATTAAGCAAATATTTTAAAACTAAATAAAAGTAAAAGTGAAATTTTTCTATATATGAAATATAAAATTTAGTTTTGAAATATTGAATATTTAAGCTTTGAAATATATTAAATTTAAAATTTAGAAATTCGAGTTGTTTTGGAATGGATGGTGAAATTTAACGGGCTCGTTGTTTTATAAAATATTTAAATATTTAAATCCATGTAAGGGTGGAAGTTATGTTTCAAAGTTATTAATTTCAAAGTATTACGTTTCGGAAGTATTATAGTTTTAAGTCTTTGGTTTCGAAATTTTATAACTTTGAAATACTATGATTTGTAAATGATATCATATTGATTTGGTTTTGAAATGGAAATGATATAGTATTTATATGGTTTTGAAATGGATATTATATTCTGGTTTTGAAGTATAAATTATTTTAAAATGACAGTGGTGTTATAATAACGGTTGGTTGTTAAAAGACCGAGATCGGAAGCTGACATACACTCTGCCAACTCCGGAAGCCACTTTAACGACCGTGTATGCGGTGGAGATTCCAGAATGAAGTAGGATGGCGGCGGCGTTTCCTTTGAGGTAAATACGTGGACCTAACTACCGTGAGTTGGCATAAGGTGGCTAAAACTGGAGCGATTGACAGGCTAAGAAGATAGCACCTTTTATCGGACACATCCCTTCGATATTATACTTTGACTTTTGGATTGATTCGGTGGCCACTTTTCATTTCTTCGATTTGGGGGTGTGGCTCGAAGTGGGAGGTAGCGGCGGCTATGCGTTACCACTGGCCCGGAAGCATAATTGGTATATCTATCCTCGCATTTCCTAGTTGTGCCGTCTCACCTGCCCTAGCGCGTCTTTTATACGATGTTGCTTTGTACCATACCTATGGAGTGCCCTCTGACGACACCCAGTACGGGGGAGATTACGGTACTGTATAGACTATAGGAATATAAAAGTGTGTTAAGGGCTATATGGGTAACCCCTTAACGCTATTTTCAGTATGTTATACTTTACTTTAGACACTATTATAATAGCGTACATTACTACGTAGTAAATAGTTTAACGGATCCTTAGGAGGTGTGAATCCCGAGCATCTCTTAAGTTACTGCACTCACGTTAGACACTGGATAGGAGATGTCTAATCCCGTAAACATCTCTGACGTCGTTCCACTCATATTTATTCATGTTGATTTAACTAACATAAGATATTTTAGTTCTGACTCAAGTGTTTTGTCCTTTCAATTCGCTCGGGTCAGTCTGAGCATTTCAGGATTTGAAGATTTTATTCTGGAGGACGAAGACGAAGATTTGTATTACTATTATCTACTATATTATTCCACTACACCATTTAATTTCGCTGCACTAATTATTATTCTCTTATATGTGTACTCTGATATGTATTGTATAAATATAATCAAATGTTTTTGTAAAACAGCTTCATGAACTGTTATTTGATTATTATATTTTATCGTTCCACTGCAAGATTCTGTTTTTTTTCTTTCTCTGCTTTTTCTTATTTACCCCATAACAATCTGCCCTTCTGTATAGTTTAAGTTTAACATGTGTGATTTATCGTCGATTTAAAGCATACAAAAAAGCAGGACGTTACAATTTCCAAAACTGAAATTCCATATTTTTCTTTTCTTATTTAGAATCATTCTCAATTTATAAGTTTATAACTTATTTCCTGATGGTCTCTAAATTATTTAAATAAGGATTCCAGAATTCAAGCACCCGACATTTATTCCAAATCATTTTTAAATCTCAATATTCCAAATCACACATTTTAAATTTTAAACCAACCTAGGTTTTTATCCAAACAAATTCCCTTTGGAATTTCGGAAACAAAACTTGTTTGGCCAATAAATCTGAACAATCAATTTCAGTAGCAATCCGTCACTTAGACACTCGAAAATGAATACTGATGATACTGTGCAATCATCATCAAGATTATTTTCCATCGACAGTAGTGAGTTCAGTGATATTATCACCTTCCAAAAACTAATTTTAAAACCTTTTCTCTATTCAAAATATCTCCAAACCAAAATTACTATTATTTGTTTTCAAACACTTTGGAAGATACTTCCAGAAACCCTCGGGGTTTTAATTTTTTTTTTTCAAATTCTGTTTTAATCAAGTCTTATTTTGGTCTCAATTGTATAATCCGTACTTGTACAATTTCCATTTTGATTATATAAACTATTTCAAACTTTAAAATCTTTTTTTATTATATAATAACAACCAAACACACCACCATAATAATTTCTAGAAAACTATTTCCTTTATCAAAATATACTTTTGGTAAAATTATTTCATTTACCCACTTCAAAACCATACTATTTCAGTTTGTCGGGTTCAAGCATTTAGAAACTCCTATCGATTTAGTGGCGTCCTACTGCTCGACCAGAATTTATATGCCACTTAACCAATAAATCAACGCAATATAAAAAAAATTATGTTCACTAACAAATAAGCGCTCATATCTATTAATACGCTCAAACTCTTTCTAGAGTGCTACGGACTCTAACTCTAATGAGTAATCCCCAGTAAAGCCAAGGTTCTCGCTTAACCTTCAGCTCTGATACCAAATGTAGTGAACGACAGGCTTTTCAACCATCCCGTCAGCGACCACTTTCCGTTGTTGCACCACATTGGTACCTCAAATTTTCGTTTTTGACCAGCTTCTCGACTGCAACCAACTACTCCTGGACATGTAGGGGTAAGAGTCTCCTACTCGCCACCAAACACGAAGCTAGAACCACTTATCTTGCTGTAATGAAGCAAATTTGATCCCGGTCTCTTCGAAACGGATAACGAAATTGGCCAATATTATAGTCGGCTATTTAACTATCAATAAACATCTATAAGCAGACACTAGGTGTGGCGCCCCACCTCTATACCCACGCTAGCCAAGAACACTACGGGGTAGTGTCGTCAACAAGCGCGGAGGATAAGGCTGTTGAGGAGCGGCCATCCGTATATTTGCTTTATGCAAGCACCGATATGTCAGATAGTACGACAACAAGCATCTGGTTTCAGGAATCCGACATACCGACTCAAACTCAAAGCTACTACCCGGTGGCTATATATATTCTTCGGAAACAAATATAGAAATAAACATAACACAAATCAGTCACAGACATCCATATCACAAAGGCGGTAACAGATATGAATATATAACACATGAAAGTGTACATCAGAGTAATGGTCAAACAAAATCCACAATGTCACAAAAGAATAGCTACAAGTGCTGGACAAAAGAATATGGATACATCTATGAGTCTATATCTCAAATGTATACAACAAAAACTACTAATCTAAGTAGTTAGCCAAAAGTTAGGGTGATAATCCCATATGTGAAGTCAAGCAGAAGCACCTGTAACATCTCGGTCTGACCCGAGTATTATTTAATAAGAAAATAATAAACGGATCGTCTAGCTATAAATATCAGATAAGATGATCTAAAACAAGAGATATGACAAAAATATATAATAACCATAAAGCCATACTGTGATAAGTATGCAATTGGAAAATCAACTAGGGATTAATCAATATCACGAGAATCTTCTCAATGATAAAAAGGAATTTCATACTCCTTATTTACCAAATCACCAAACTATAAATATTGACAAAAATATCAATGCCAATCACAAAAGTTAATGACACACAAATTCACCAAGGCACAAAAATTGATAACACATATCAATGAAATCCACGAAAATTGGTGAAACACAAATTCTAGAAATCATTAATGGAAATCCAGAAATCACAAAAAGGGGGAGGCCTATCACCAAACGGGAGCCTGAAAACTCACCAACACGTGTATCACAAATGGGACGCTATCCCATGGTCGCTAACCATAGAGCTGGTGCAACGACGTAGTACAACGGTACGCCCGAGGAACCAGAAACTCGAATAGTTTGGAACAACAACGTAGTACAACAGTACGCCCGAGGATCCGAACACCATAAAAACTTGGGTCGCTAACCCACAAAAATTGGTCGAAACCCCAAGAAATAAATAGGTCATTAGCCTATAATAAAAATGAGGCGAAACTCAATAAAACGAGGTACTGTCCCCTACGTGGACAAAGAAACATAGCATATCGCTCGTCATAATCACAAAAATGATCATCATCGATCATCAAGCAGTGTCAATTTACAATAAGTTAGTAAATATATGAGCTTAGCTTCATGTCCCAGAACCACTAGCTTAACTTAGATATTTACGAACAAATTTTAGATTTCCACTAGAAAATTTCCATAAGAGATTCAATCGAACAAGTCCAAGAATTAACTGACGAAGTAAACGCAAGCGTTTTATACCACTTGTTTTACGAAGCCGTTTAATTAGATTTCTCGTACGAGTGAAGTAAAGGTTTGTATATTTTTAAAATGACAAATGACCAAAAATGATTGTAGAAACGATCATTCACAAGAATCCACATAGGATGACGTGAATAAAATCCAAAGAATACGATTCCAAATTCTTCAAAGTGGAAATAGCCTAGCGACTCAACATGGCACGACCTAGCTACAGAAAGTCCGAGCGACCTAGTAGGCGTGCGACCTAACGAGTTACGACTTAGGGATCTAGCATGCGGCCAATAGTGGTGCGACCTAAAGGGGTGCGACCTAAAGGGGTGCGACCTAAAGGGGTACGACCTAAAGGGGTAGAGGCATAACATATGGCCGAGCGACCTAACGAGGCAAGCAGGTCGAGCGACCTAAGTGGTCAAATGGGCGCGACCTAAAAGCACTCGCGACGTAATGGTGCGAGCGGCCTAACAAAAACAAAGTCGAGCGACTTAGGAAAGGGTGCGACCTAAAATGGCGCGACTCAATATAGCACGACCTAAAAGCACACGCGACCAAAGGAGGTAAGGATAGGCCGAGCGACCTAACGACCTAGGGAGTATAAGGCCGAGCAACGACCTAACGACCTAACTAATGCCGAGTGGCTTAAGGAAGTGAAGACGGCCGAGCGACCTAGCGACTTACGACCTAGGGCCGAGTGACCTAACGACCTAGGGGTGAAAATGACCTAAATGCAGCCCAAGAGTCCTTCATATGCAGGTTGAGCGACCTAAGGGTTTTGGAGCTCAAAACTCGCCCAATTTGCAACCGATCGAGTACGGATGCTAGGGGATTACGCCCATAGGCTACCCGGTCGTATTGGCTCCTCGGTGCATCACCAAACACGTGTTTACACAGAAAGATTGGATTTTTAAAGATTTGAACCCAAAACACTAAAAATTGGGATTTTCACCAATTCAATCCAAATCAATGACAAATGCATATGTAAAAGTGTTAGGAATTCATACCCAACAATCAAAGATAGTTATAGACAAAGATGTGAGATAAAAATCTCACCTTTACACAAAATTAATGAAGAAGAAGCTTGAAAGCAAAGAAGAATCAACCCAAGAAACTTGAATCAATGTCTTCTCTTTGAATTTGGAGTTGGATGTTGGATTTGCAAATGATCTTGAGCTCGGAGTTTTAATTTCCCATTCCTTCCCCCATTTTTGATGAAGCTTGAGTGTTAGGAAATGAAAGTGAAGTTATGAAGAGAAGGGGGTTGAGTTAAAATTAATAGTTTAGGCAAATGGGCTAAACCAAACCCAAAACACAAAGTGAAAAAGTAATAAAATTCCACTATCTCCAAACATATCAAAGTTTACACTCGAAAAGATCGCAAACGGTGTTTTGAACTCAATGGAAGTGGTTCCGAGTCCTAATTCGACCGTATGCAAAAAAAAACTTTTCGAACTAAAATCCGACCAACGATAAAATATTTAAATAAAATATTTAAATATCAAATCGTAAAATATGCGGGTTGTTACAGACTCCCCTCCTTAAAGAAATTGCGTCCTCGCAATAATTAAGAAGAAAATATATAGTAACAACCATAAAAGCATATTCAACACAAAAGATGTTTGAAATAAGAAGTTCACTTCTTATTTCACGGGAAAGCAAGTCCGGATGTGTTCGCTCGATGAACTCTCTAGATTCCCAAGAGAAATCCTTAGGATTTGAGGACCACTGGACTTTAACAAGCGGGACATCTTTATTTCGAAGACGCTTGACCTCCGAAGCAATAATGCGAACAGGATGTTGCTCATAAGTTAAATTAGGTGAAACTTCAATTTCTTCCACAACACCAGGCTCAAGAATAGAATCGAAATCTCGAAGACATTTCCGCAATTGAGAAACGTGAAACACGTCATGAATAGTAGTAAACTGAGCCGGTAATAAAAGGTGATAAGCCACGGAACCAATACGTTCGGTGATAGGAAATGGCCCAATATATCGAGGCGCTAATTTTCCCGATCGACTGAAACGTACAACACCCTTCATAGGTGAAACACGAATAAACACAAGATCTTCCATAGAAAATTCTAATTTCCTTCTACGGTTATCGGCATAGGATTTTTGTCTACTCTGGGCTTCTTTCATCCTATGACAAATAAGGTCAATCTTCTTTGTGGAATCACGAATAAAATCTAGACCTAAAACTAGCCTCTCACCGGCCTCAAGCCAACAAGAAGGAGATCGGCATGGCCTTCAACAGAGTGCCTCGAAAGTTGCCATACCAATACTAGATTGGAAGCTGTTATTATAGGAAAACTCAACAAGAGAAATATGATCTTCCTAACTTCCACTAAAATCTAGAACACATGCACGAAGAAGATCTTCAAGAGTTTGATTCACATGCTCAGTTTGTCCATCGGACTGGGGATGATAAGCGGTGCTAAAATTAAGCTTCGTTCCCAAAGCCTTTTGAAGACTCTTCCAAAAATCCACTAGTAAATAATGGATCACGATCACTAACAATAGAAGAAGGAACTCTATGCAATTTTACAATTTCTTTAATAAAGAGTTTGGCCAATAGAGGAACGGTTCGATTAGATCGGGGGAACAAAATGGGCGGATTTAGTAAGTCTATTGACTATCACCCATAAGCTATCATGACCCGAACGAGAACGGGGAAGGCCATCTATAAAATCAATGGAAATTTGATCCCACTTCCAAATTGGAATTTCTAAAGGTTGCAATAACCCACCAGGCCTTTGGTGTTGGCCTTGACAAGTTGGCAAGTCATGCAACACTTAACAAAGTTAGCAATATCAGATTTCATTCCTTCCCAATAATAAAGTCGCTTCATATCCGCGTACATTTTACTACTACCGGGATGAATGGTAAATTTAGAACGATGTGAATCTTCTAAAATGTCTTTACGAAGATCACTAATATTTGGCACGATAAGTCTACCAAATTTTCTAATACCGCCACGAGAATCAATATCAAAGTCTTTCAAACCTTCAATATCAATTTTATCCCTAAAATTTTGGCCAAGAAGAGCCAATTCGGGATCTAGCTTTTGAGCTTCAAGAAGCGGTCTAAAAGAGAAGGATGAGCCTCAAGGCTACATAAAGCAAAAGATGAACATAAATCGGAAACACGATCTCGAATCTCATAAGTGAATAGAATTCCGAGATCATTCCATTCGGATATCATCGTAGAAACAACCGCTTGTTGCTTACGACTAAGTGCATCGGCAACACGATTACCCTTTCCGGGAGTATAAAGAATATCAAGATCATAAGCTGCAAGGAATTCGAGCCAACGTTATTGACGCAAATTAAGTTCCTTTTGAGAAAATAGGTACTTCAAAGATTTATAATCGGTGTAAAGAATAAACTTTTCTCCCAAAAGTTAATGACGCCAAATACAAAGGGCGAAAACAATAGCTGCGAGTTCTAAATCATGAGTGGCATATCTAATCTCAGCCGGCTTCAGCTACCTAGAAGCATAAACAATAGCATGTTCTCTTTGCATAAGAACGGCACCCAAACCAATGCGACTAGCATCGGTATAAACAACAAAATCTTGATTCCCTTCCGGAATAACAAGAATAGGAGCATCAGAAAGGAGTTCTTTTAATTTTTGAAAAGAAGCTTCACATTTGTCCGACCAAAAGTATTTGACACCTTTCTTTGTCAAACTAGTAAGAGGCACGGAAATTTTGGAAAAGTCCTTTATGAAACGGCGGTAATAACCTGCCAATCCAAGAAAACTACGGATCTCTGTCACACTCTCCGGTCTCTTCCAATTTTGAATCGCTTCAATCTTAGAAGGATCCATGGAAATTCCGGATTCGGAAATAATATGACCGAGAAACTTCACACGAGATTTCCAAAAGTGGCATTTAGAAAATTTTGCTCTTAATTGATTGCTCCTAAGAGTTTCCAACACAATCCGAAGATGTTTTTCATGCTCCTCCTCGCTTTTAGAATACACAAGAATATCATCAATAAAGATGAGAACAAACCGATCGAGGAAGTCTTTGAAAACTCTATTCATAAGGTCAACGAAATAAGCCGGAGCATTCGTTAAACCAAATGGCATAACAAGCCATTCATAATATCCATAACGAGTACGGAAAGATGTCAAAGGAATGCTATCCTCTGCAATGCGAGGCTAATGAAAACCGGTAGCTAAGTCTAATTGTGAAAAGACTCTAGCACCACTAAGTTGATCGAATAGATCATCAATCCGAGGTAAAGGATATTTATTCTTGATAGTAAGATCATTAAGCTTGCGGTAGTCAACGCAAAGCCTAAGTGTACCATCGGATTTCTTCACAAAAATAGCCGAAGCTCCCCAAGGAGAGGAACTAGAGTGAATAATTGCTTCGTCTCCAATTCGGATAATTGTTTGCGCATTTCCTCATTTTCTTTATTGGACATACGATAAGGAGGACGAGTAATAGGTTGAGCCCCAGGGATAATATTAATTCTGAACTCAATTGCTCGCTTAGGTGGTAATCCTAAAACGGGCTCAAATATGTCGGAAAATTCACGAACAACGTGAACAAGAGAAACAATATCTTCCTCATCATCACTATCGTCATCATGAGGATTTAAAGAATATAAAGATGCAACTAAGCTGGAATCCGAACCTTTAAGGTCAATAGAGATCTGCTTAATAGATTGAGGATGTCGAAGATGAATAGTCCGTTCAGGACATAGGATTTGAACTTCATAGCGGTTAAGCCAATCCATTCCCAAAATCATTCCAAAGCCTAAGTAGTGCATAACATGCAAATCAGCTCGTAAAGAAAAATCACACAAAATAATCTCGACATCTTTACACAATAAACTGATTGTTGCGGATCCACCAACCGGATTCGCAATTCTCAAAGAAGTCATTAAAGCGACAACACTTAAAGTAAAAGTATCAACAAGTTATTTTGATATAAAAGAATGGGATGCACCCGTATCAAAAAGAACCCGCATAGGTTGATTATGAAACATAATAATGCGATCAAGGGTAGAATGAAGGGTACCTTGACCACGAGATGTGTTTCCAAGGGCTTTAGCAACATTAAGCTTTCCCTCCTTCCTGTTTTGAAGTTTGGGACAAGAAGATAAATAATGATCCGAGCTTTTGCAATAGCGACAAAAGAGAGGTTTCGGACATTTATTGGCATAATGGTCTTTAGAACCACAATTATAGCATTGCCCACTACTAGGGGCATAAGCCTTTGCCACCGGAATTGCTTGCTTCCCTTTCTTGTTGGGATAAGACCCTTTGAACTTAATAGGCCTTTTCTTGTTGTTGTTGAATTTTGGTTTGGCACCAACAACATCAGCATCACTCTCTTTATCTACCTCTTCAAGTCGAAGAGCGATATCAATAAGTTGATCAAAAGAAACTTCTAGCTTTAGAAGTAATGGCTTCTTGAGATTTTTATTCAAGCCATAGACGAATCTCTGATTTTTCTTCAATGGTGTATTTATATATTCGACCCCGTATTTAGAAAGTGACTCGAATGAAGCGACATAGTCTATCACGGAGGATTCACCTTGAACAAGGTCAATGAAACGGCGAGCCAAAGTCACCTTCTCGGCTTCTGTCACAAATTTTCATTCAAAGCGCTCCCGGAATTTCTCCCAAGTAAGATCCGCTTCATTTATTTCAAAAATTAGAAGCTCATACCAATCTAATGCTCTTTCTTGGAGCATACTAGAGGCCACCTGAACACGGTGAAGATCAATAAGATTCATGCGAGAGAAGATTCGATTGCACGATCTCAGCCAAACGTGGACTTCAATAATGGTTTCGGAACCTTTGAATGGCTTTCCACCCAAATTGGTATAATCGCTGCATAAACGTGCAAATCCAGACCTAGGGTGAGCAAACTCCGGATTAGATCCGGCTGCTTGAGCATTCCTCACTAGATCAAGAAGCTTCTGGGCAGACATAAATACTCCATCTTGGGGAGTAGCACCAGATTGACTGGCGTTGGGACGGCCAGGTCTAATCATTTCTCTTCCTTAAGAAGAAAGAAGGAAGAAGAAAAAGGTTATTTAAACGAATATCAAGCAATCTTGATAGATAAACAAGGAATCATTAAGAAAATAGGATGAATCGATACGAAGACTCGAATTAAATCCTAATGCATGATTCCTAAGATGGACTTAGGACGACGATCCTTGTTAGATTATTCTACATTGTTCTGAAGTTTGGCTCTGATACCAAGCTGTAACGCCCTACCTCTATACCCACGCTAGCCAAGAACACTACGGGGTAGTGTCGTCAACTAGCGCGGAGGATAAGGCTGTTGAGGAGCGACCATCCGTGTAATTGCTTTGTGCGAGCACCGATATGTCAGATAGTACAACAACAAGCATCTGGTTTCAGGAATCCGACATACCGATTCAAACTCAAAGCTACTACCTGGTGGCTATATATATTCTTTGGAAACAAATATAGAAATAAACATAACACAAATCAGTCACAGACATCCATATCACAAAGGCGGAAACAGATATGAATATATAACACATGAAAGTGTACATCAGAGTAGTGGTCAAACAAGATCCACAATGTCACAAAAGAATAGCTACAAGTGCTGGACAAAAGAATATGGATACATCTATGAGTCTATATCTCAAATGTATACAACAAAAACTACTAATCTAAGTAGTTTGCCAAAAGTCAGGGTGATAATCCCAGATGTGAAGTCAAGCAGAAGCACCTGTAACATCTCGGTCTGACCCGAGTATTATTTAATAAGAAAATAATAAACGGATCAGTCTAGCTATAAATATCAGATAAGATGATCTAAAAAAAGAGATATTACAAAAAAATATAATAACCATAAAGCCATACTGTGATAAGTATGCAATTGAAAAATCAACTAGGGATTAATCAATATCACGAGAATCTTCTCAAAGATAAAAAGGAATGTCATACTCCTTATTTACAAAATCACCAAACTATAAATATTGACAAAAATATCAATGCCAATCACAAAAGTTAATGACACACAAATTCACCAAGGGACAAAAATGATAACACATATCAATGAAATCCACGAAAATTGGTGAAACACAAATTCTAGAAATCATCAATGGAAATCCAGAAATCACAAAAAGGGGGAGGCCTATCACCAAACGGGAGCCTGAAAACTCACCAACACGTGTATCACAAACGGGACGCTATCCCATGGTCGCTAATCGTAGAGCCGGTGCAACGACATAGCACAACGGTACGCCTGTGTAACCAGAAACTCGAATAGTTCGAAACAACAACGTAGTACAACGGTACACCCGAGGATCCGAACTCCATAAAAACTTGGGTCGCTAACCCACAAAAATTGGTCGAAACCCCAAGAAATAAATAGGTCATTAGCCTATAATAAAAATGAGGCGAAACTCAATAAAACGAGGTACTGTCCCCTACGTGGACAAAGAAACATAGCATATCGCTAGTCATAATCACAAAAATGATCATCATCGATCATCAAGAAGTGTCAATTTACAATAAGTTAGTAAATATATGAGCTTAGCTTCATGTCCCAGAACCACTAGCTTAACTTAGATATTTACGAACAAATTTTAGATTTCCACTAGAAAATTGCCATAAGAGATTCAATCGAACAAGTCCAAGAATTAACTAACGAAGTAAATGCAAGCGTTTTATACCACTTGTTTTACGAAGCCGTTTAATTAGATTTCTCGTACGAGTGAAGTAAAGGTTTGTATATTTTTAAAATGACAAATGACCAAAAATGATTGTAGAAACGATCATTCACAAGAATCCACATACGATGATGTGAATAAAATCCAAAGAATACGATTCCAAATTCTTCAAAGTGGAAATAGCCTAGCGACTCAACATGGCATGACCTAGCTGCAGAAAGTCCGAGCGACCTAGTGGGCGTGCGACCTAACGAGTACGGCTTAGGGAGTTAGCATGCGGCCAATAGTGGTGCGACCTAAAGGGGTGCGACCTAAAAGGGTACGACCTAAAGGGGTAGCGGCATAACATATGGCCGAGCGACCTAACGAGGCAAGCAGGCTGAGAGACCTAAGTGGTCAAATGGGCGCGACCTAAAAGCACTCGCAACCTAATGGTGCGAACGACCTAACAAAAAAAAAGCCGAGCGACTTAGGAAAGGGTGCGACCTAAAATGGCGCGACTCAAAATAGCGCGACCTAAAATCATGCGCGACCAAAGGAGGTAAGGATAGGCCGTGCGACCTAACGACCTAGGGAGTATAAGGCCGAGCGACGACCTAACTAATGCCGAGTAGCTTAAGGAAGTGAAGACGGCCGAGCGACCTAGCGACCTATGACCTAGGGCCGAGCGTCCTAACGACCTAGGAGGTAAAACGACCTAAATGCAGGCCGAGAGTCCTTCATATGCAGGCTGAGCGACCTAAGGGTTTCGAAGCTCAAAACTCGCCCAATTTGCAACCGATCGAGCACGGACGCTGGGGGATTATGCCCATAGGCTACCCGGTCGTATTGGCTCCTCGGTGCATCACCAAAAACGTGTTTAAACATCAAAGATTGGATTTTTAAAAATTTGAACCCAAAACACTAAAAATTGGGATTTTCACCAATTCAATCCAAATCAATGACAAATGCATATGTAAAAGTGCTAGGAATTCATACCCAACAATCAAAGATAGTTATAGACAAAGATGTTAGATAAAAATCTCACCTTTACACAAAATTTATGAAGAAGAAGCTTGAAAGCAAGGAAGAATCAACCCAAGAAACTTGAATCAATGTCTTCTCTTTGAATTTGGAGTTGGATGTTGGATTTGCAAATGATCTTGAGCTTGGAGTTTTAATTTCCCATTCCTTCCCCCATTTTTGATGACGCTTAATTGTTAGGAAATGAAAGTGAAGTTTTGAAGAGAAGGGGGTTGAGTTAGAATTAATACTTTAGGCAAATGGGCTAAACCAAACCCAAAACCCAATGTGAAAAAGTAACAAAATTCCACTATCTCCAAACATATCAAAGTTTACACTCAAAAAGATCGCAAACGGTGTTTTGAACTCAATGGAAGTGGTTCCGAGTCCTAATTCGACCGTATGCAAAAAAAATAACTTTTCGGACTAAAATCCGACTAACGATAAAATCTTTACATATCAAATCGTAAAATATGCGGGTTGTTACACTAGGACTTATTTTATAATTCTTTAAACCTTATTCAAAATATCTTTACTAAGATATATATCCAAATCCCTCCATTTTCCAATATTTGAAAAAAAATCAAATACTTAATGCATAACAGGATATTTTCAAACCATCTCAACACTTAGAATATTTCCAAATTTCCATTTTTATACCTAAGAAAATACTATAAGTCTTATTTTCCAAAATCCTTTCAATATTAACATTTTAGAGGATTATTCCGTAACTTATTCCAAAATCTCTAGAATCACAAATAAATTTCCTCCCCTCAAAATTATATCCTTTTATAAGCCCCTTTTTTGAATCTCGAGAGAATTTATAAAATAAAATTTTTAGTCACTTTAAGACTATATATATAATAAGTATTTAATAGATTTATAATTTATTTTTAAAACATATTCAAGTAATTATTTAAAATATTAAAAACACTTTTAAAACATTATCAACTCATTTTTAGATAAACATATAAATTTTTAAAGCTAATTTTAAAAGTTAGAATTTACTAAAATAAATGCTTAACATTTGAAAATCTACTTACCCAAGTATTTCAATCTCAACTAGCTTAAAAATTCGTAGTTTAAATAATAAAATTTTCCTTTCAAAAAAAAACTTACTTCCTAAAATAAAAATTTATTTTCAAAAATCTCAATAACCAATTCAACTTATAAATTCCTTTCGGTTTCCATCACATCATTTCCATTCTGATTTCCTTAACCATTTTCACTTTTTCAAAATAGTATCTACTATTTTCCCACTCTATTTCCACATATAAATTTACCGTATGACTTTATTTTTCCAATATATCAATTGATATTGCTTAATTATTTATAAACATCGTTTATAAATTTTTATACTCCTTTGGGTTTTACTTGTTTATAAATACAATCTCGTTTATAAAATTCCATTTTTATAAATCCATTACCATAAAAACTCCATTTATAACTTCAAATCTATCTTTAATATTGACTTCAACTCTTTTTTTATATTTCTGAAATATCATTTATAAATTCTTTTATATAATTCATTTTAAAAGAAATCTCTATCTTTAAAGCTATTTACGAAGAGATAAGCACAACTTAAACATAAGTCTATTATTTTAATTTTTCAACATAATTTTCTTCAAAAAAAACCAATTCCAATATAAATATTTTTATATCCAAAATTCCTTTGAATTCCAAAGAATAATATTTATGATATTTAAAAATATCAAAATTAAAGGCCACTGCTACTATAGCATCCAATAATTCAAATTTCAGCAATAATCGATAGCAGATTATCTACTACACCATATGTCACTATATATGAAAATTAAAAAATATATTTGAGGAATCCAGTTGGATCCCTCCAACCTGTTTTCCTACATCCACAGAAGTTAATAAAACATAAAAATACCAATTCCACTTCGAGGGGAATATCGCGGTATATAGGGTCATCTGTTATTATGAGGGGCGCATAGGTTCTCATCCGCTATAATGTGCGGGAATATCCCTCCAAATACTAATACACACACACACTACTATATATATATATATTTAACCTTCAACAGATAATAATTTTTGAATCCAACCAGGCATCCAAAATTTAATTTCAACTATTTAAAATTTAAATTTTAGTAATCCAAATAAGTGAGAATTTTTCTCACCATGAATTTTATTTGTCGAATATCCATATTTTAAATCAAACCGAACATCATTCAATTTAATAAAAAATTGCAGCTATCTTCAGTTAATTCCAAACCAATTTCCAGGCTACGAACCAATCGACTTGTTTTTATTCATTTTGGACCTCAAATAGATAATTAATGAAATTATAAATATCAATTTTAAATTTTAAATAAAATTGGCAACAATGTTAACAGAATAGTTAAAGTTTTATAATCTCACCCACCCTGCTTAGCCTTGCTTAACCCATTTTCTAATCATTCCTCGAAACTTCGCCACTGGCCTCCTTACATGCAACACTCCTACTACTGCTACTTTCCTAAAACAACAGCAAAAAAAAAACTTCAACCCGACCCATCTAGTAACAGCTCGATCAACCTATAAAAAACACGACCACCCAGCCATCCTATGGCCATACGGCGACATTGGCCTTTCCCAGTGATCCGCGACCTTCATGAAACCATCCCTAGGCACTAACTCTACCATAGACCCGAATACCATACTCTACTCGACCATCGATGCTCGCCGCCCCTCCACACATACGGATGCATGCTTTCTGCCTCAAAAAACCATTGGCCAACCAAACAGCCATCTTCCTAAATCACGACACCTCCTCTTGCTCTATTCGAATCCTTTGATCGTGAAACCCCTTCCCCTAAATCAAACGCCGACCTACCTTCTTCCCCCAGCGACCATCGCGGCCGCGATTCCAAGGCGCGCGTACGCCCTTCCTCCTTTTGAAAAAACGAATTCTATTTCGTTTGCTTGAATCGAACAAAAAAGGAAAGATAAGATTTCGTTTCGTTTCTTTCTTTTGGTTCGACTGCTTTGAAAAAAAAAAGAGATAATGAAACAATGGTGAACGAAACGAAATATGCCAGTTTTCTCTTTTATTTTTTATTTTATTAAAGCTTTTAAATGTTTTTTCTATGTCGATTGAAATGAAGAAGGACATGATTTAAAAGGAGGGAAAATGGAGCATCTACAGTGACTTGAAGTGAGGGGGAAAAGTGCAGATGTTAAAATAGCCAATCAAAAATAGTATAATATATTATTTAAAACTCCAAACCGTCTCGATCTCGCCGCTTAAAATCTCAATCCCTTATCGAGGCATGCCGCTAGGCGTTTGTAATGTTTTCCCTATCCTAAATGCAATGGAAATGGTTTCGAGTCCTGATTCGATCATATGGAGAAGACAGCTTTTTGAACTCAATTATTATATTTAATTTTCGATATTCAATTCAACGCGTTTATATACCGTACGGCCAAACGATAACTTCAAAAGTACGAAATTTGAAATCCGATAATAAATCTCTTTTACGGATCCAATGGAACTAGTTTCACCGAATTCCAAGGTTGTGCCTTAGATCGCTATTTTAAATCGTTGATTAGATCGACGATTTCAAAAATTTATGAATTCGCTTAAAATTTCAGTTTTAAAAACTTATTAAGTCAATTATATTTTATATCAACGTTAGAAATCGTTTCGATTCCTATTCAACTCAATTTCCAATTATTTAGATGATTTTCAATTATTAATCCAATAATTTTTATTAATCCAAACCATCACTATATTTAAATTTTAAATTCATTCTATAATCCTAACCAAAAATCTTCATATCCATAACCGATTTATATTTCAAATCAATATTTAAAACCATTTAAATATTCAAAATTAAACATCAAAAATCTGGGTCATTACAATTGGGTTCGAAATAGCTGTATAACATTAGGAACGCTAGGCGGTACGCCTCAATAGGAGTTCAGAATTTCCTTATATATAAAATGACACATTTTGAAATTTAATATTATTATAAAATTTTGAAAGTCAAAACCTATTTGAATCGAGCCACCCTAGTCTGATTTCACGCCAACCTACTCATGAAGCCTTCTCCCTCCGATTTATATCACGCCCTCTTTCTTCCCTCTTTGTTAAAAAAATCGAGATCCAAATAAAAAAATCGCATAGCGATCGAAATCGATCGCGATTGCCCGTAGTCGCACATGCAATGGTTTGGGAAGGGGAAGCAGGAGGCATAGCGGTGGAGCTCGGTTGTGGCGGTAGTCGAGTTGATGTTGTTGCGACTTGCTCTAAGGTAGTGGAGGGCTGGCGGCGACTGATGGTGGTGGTGCACAAGCTAGTAGCGGTGAGGGCTGAATGGTCCTTGACTGGTGAGATGTTCACTATGTCGAAGGTGGAGCAAGCAGAGGGGGGTCGTAATGTCTCCTCAAGACTCGTGCATGCGAGGGAGCTCAGGTGGAGAGCGCGTGCGCGGCAATGAAGGAGATGTTAGCTTGGTGAGGTCGAGCTACAATCGATGTCGCATTTAATAGCTGAGAAGAAGGAATTAGCATTGTACTGTAGTGTGCCTAGAGGTGATTATAGGATTAACTAAGGTAATTATATTAAAAAATATATGTAATTAAAGGAAGTATTTATTTTATTTAAAATCGAATGCCTATTAATTTAATTACTTGTTCATACAAGGTCCGAAAATCATGAAACAAGTCGAGTTTGGTACGTAGCTGTGAAATCTACGCTTAGAAAAATTAAAAATCTAGATGTTCGTCAAATTAAAAATCAAGGTGAGTAAATCTCACTCATTTAGATTACTAGGTTTAAATTTGTAGTAGTTAAAATTATTGATTAGTTAATTGGATGAATGGATTAATTTTTATCAGTGAATGTCATGTTATACATACACATATAAATGTGTGTGTGTGTGTATTAGTAGTTGGATATATTTCCCACCGATTGGAGTGGATGAGACGCTATGCGTCCCACATAATAGTGGATGGCCCTATATTACCGTGATTTCCCGCCTCGAATTGGGATTGGTACTTTATGTTATATAACATCTATGGATGTATGGAAATAAGTTGGAGGGATCTAACTGGATTCCTCGAATATATTGATTGTATTTAATATTTAGTGATATAAGCTGTGATTAAATTAATTTGTTATGGATTGTTGTCTGATTTGATTATTGGATGCTATAGTAGCACTGGCCTTAATTTTGATATTTTAAATACCATAAATATATTTTTAGTTTAAAGGAATTAAAAGGAATTTTGGATAAAGAAAATATTTATATCAGAACTTTGATTATTTCAACAGAAATTGATTTGGATAAAACAAGGACTTATTTGCGCGATTATGCTTAACTATTCATAAAATGTTTAAATTGATATTTAAAAATAATTTATATAAAGGATCTTCTTACAATGGATTTTTAAATGATATTTTTGAAAAATATGAAACGGAGTTGAAATCTACATTTAAATAGATTTGTAAAATAAATGGAATTTATAAAGAAATGGATATACAAAATGAAATTTTATAATAAGATAATTTTATAAATTAGAAAAACCCAAATGAGTTTCAAATTTATGAACGATGTTTATAAATAAGGGAAAATGATATTAGTTCATAAATCAGAATATAAATTCACAGTTTCGATTTATATCGAGATATGGAAATCGGTTTTGGGGAAAATAGTGGATTCTAATTTGGAAATGTGAGAATGGCTAGAAAATCGAAATGAAATCGATGTGTTGTGAATCCAGAGGTATTTATAAATTGAAAGTGATTATTGGAATTTTTAAAATAAATTTTTATTAAGAAGCTAAGTTTTGTTTTAGAAGGAATGTTTTATTTATTAAACTATGTAATTTAAAGTTGTTTAGTCTCTAAATACTTCAAAAAATGAATTTTTCGATTATTAAATATTTATTGGAATGAATTCACATATTTAAAATAAGCTTTGTAAGTCGATTGGTTTTATTTAAAAATGAATTGGAAATGAGCTATCAATGTTTATTTAATCTTTTTGGAAATTTTAAATAACTACTTAAATGTGTTTTAGAAATGAAATATTACTATTTAAAAACACTTATTGTATATATATGTATAGAACTTTGAAATAATTGAAATTTACTTATAAATACTCCCTAGATTTGTAAAGGGGAATTATTTAACGAATATGATCTTTATAAGTGAAATTTTGAAATGAAATACTGGAATCTTGAGTAAACTTCCGAAATGTCGAAATAAGAGAACTTCGAAAAATGAATTAGGATTCATAAAAGAAGTTAGAAATAGTAGATGGAATTATAGACAAGTGAAATCGAATTGGGAAATTTAAAAGGAAGTAAATTAATGAATTTCTGAACTTATAGAATTCTTAGAAATGAGTTGAGGAATTTACAAATAAAATTTGTAAAGGATTTTGGGAAATAGGAAATAAATGGACTATTTCCTAAATATTGGAAATAAAATGATTTTAGGAAAATATACTTATAAATATTCTTATGTATTGGACGACAATGATTTGGAAATATTTAACTTCATGATTATTATTATAGAAATATTTTCAAAGTGTTGAATATAAATGGAATTGATAAGTATTGATATGATTAGAAATTATCTTGTTATGGATATAAGGATTAGAAACTGTTTTCAAATATTGAAATACTAGAAGAAATTTGAAAATACATTTATGTAAAGATATATGAGATGAATGTTCTGAAGATTATAAAATAAGGCAAAGTGACTGCTTATTGATGTTATTTTATAGTTAAATAACTGGCTATCAAATTTGGCCAAATTTGTTGATCTTTTGGAGAGATCGGGATTGGATTTAATTATCCCAAAACAACTTCGATCCAATTTGTGCGTTACGAATTGTGATATCTCGAAAATAATGGAGATGGTGATCTTGAAGGAAATTCGGTTTGTTCAGACCCAGAACAACTTGTATGTATGAATGCTATCATTGCATTGTTGTCTGTATGGCAGTGTTAGCATTCCTAGTATGAATGTTATAAATATTCCTAAGTATTGGATGAGAAAGATTTGAAAATTTTTAACTTCGCGGTTATTATTATAGAAATATTTTCAAAGTGTTGAATTATAAATGGAATTGAGAAAAATATTCTAAGTTTTGATATGATTCGAAAATATCGTGTTATGGATATAGGGATTAGAAACTATTTCCAAATATTGAAATATTGGAAGAAATTTGAATATACATCAGTGTAAAGATATTTAAGATGAATATTTTGAAGATTTATAAAATAAGGCCTAGTGACTGCTTATTGATGTTATTTGATAGTTAAATAACCGGCTATCAAATTTGGCCAAATTTGTTGATCTTTCGAAGAGCACCGAGATTGGATTTAATTGTTCAAAAACCACGTCGATCTGATTTGTGTGTTACAGACTGCAATATCTCAAAAATAATTGAGATACTGATCTTGAAGGAAATTCTGTTTGTTCAGACCCAGAACAACTTGTACGGATGACTGCTATCGTTGCTTCGTTGTATGTAATGCAGTGTTAGCATTCTAAGTATGAATGCTATTCTAAAGGTAAACGTAGCCTCAAGCCTCATCAACCGAGAATGACTAAAAAAGAGGAGATGTAGCAAGGCTAAGTAGGTCGCACTCAAGTAGGGTATGTTATCATTTTTCTAGACACACTCAGATATATTCTATTATAATTATGGATATGGTTGTTAATGGGAAAGAGAGCACTTAATTAGGGTGGGAACACCCGAGGTGTAACATATTCGGTACTATCCAGTAAGGGTTAGGCCGGCCAAGGGTTAGGCCGATTCTGTGTTGGCACGGTCATTAGTATAACGACCCTGACTCGACCTTCGAAAATCGGCACCAAATACTTTACCCGTATTCGAATGCCACAGATTCAAACGTCGAATCTAGTTCGCCGGAGCTTATAACACATTAAGTAAACAACACAGCAGAAGAAAAAGAATATATCATTGATACACAACATTTGATTACAATAATGATACAACAAGAATTGATCAATATTATCAGAGATACAAGATACATCAGAAAGAAATAACACCAGCAGCTGAACAATATTACTAACTTGATCTTCCAATGAATAGAAAGAAGATAGAATCCAAAACTGTATTCCAATTCAATGCTCCAAAGATCTCCAAGATGTCATAAGCTCGAACCATTATCACAATGTAATTTAGCAAACTCAGTAACTGTTGAAGTGAAACAAATGCTATAGCCACATCTAAAGGGTGGATGTTATCGAATCTACACCTACTATTTGATTATCTGAAAAACCCAACTCTAGACTGCCCGTGTGGAAAAATTGTAGGCACCGAGAGTTTAGGAAGGGAACAATAAAATCCAGGTCAGTCATGGGACTAGTATAAGCAAACAAAAACAGTTTATCTTTAACAAAAGAAAACAAAAGAACTTAAAAGAAATCCGCAATGCTTTTTGGAAAATAAAACTACCATAAGGCCTCCCCGCACACACACAATGCAAGCGCACAATTGGAGGAGATTTCTCCTTATGATAGTCAAACATGCTTGATACGCGAAAACCATTTGATATTATTATTAGTGCACAGTGGAAAACATTTCGAAAGTATAATATTAATCTTAGCCAGCAAAGGTACCATTATTCTATGCCTACTATAGCTACCACCTGAGGTGGTAGGTCTTACAACTGCAATCGTAAAGGGCTCGTATTGTTTAAATGGATTTCCAACAATGGTCAGGCTAAAGAACTTCCTCACCGAATGGAACGCCTCTGGAGGGACGCCCCCAAGAACCAAACTAGTTCCCTACCAACACAAGGCTGGGTTACCTCTGTAACTAGGTAACACCAACAAGTAAGCCATCCTCGGTCATTATCGACCTTTATCCCGGGATTCACTAACAAATAGAAATAACCACACAGTTAAATATCTGGGCTCCATACCATGATACTACTTTTTATCCAGAAGGAAATGGACATACCCTAGGGGCACAACCCCTAAAAACCTTGTCGCAACATTCATGTTTCGACCATTTTCGATTTGTGAGGCTCGATGAAGTCTCGTCCATAAAGCTACGTTTTTCACAAAAGCCATGCTTCGATCAACACATGATCAACAGCACTTCGTATGCCACATTACCAAATTTGGAATGTGTCACTAGTAACTATCAACTACATAATCTCTAAGCTCGTACATCTTAGAGAAGGGTGTTAAGCTAAGAGAATAAATTCTCCGCCACCAAACAGAAATGTATTTGAGAGAAACCAGCTTTACATATCAAAGTGTAACGTCAGACACACATCCATACAAGTATGTTCCGGGTTTGAACAGAACCGAAGGCACTTCAAAGAAGCCCTTGCAAATTCGGATAATCCCTAATCATGTCCAGACTCTCCATCACAAAGGGTAATATAAATCTCTATACCGGGGATCATCCGGTGCAGAGACATTCAACAGGTAATCCTTTCGTTTTTGAAAATACCCGGTCTTCACCACCATCTGCAGATGTAATCTATAACATCGTATCATTATTCGGAATGGGTTATATGTCACAAAGTCCTCTCCCGGCTAAACTGAATAATGAGCACTTCATTTTATAAAGCATATGGATATATGGGATCTTAGTTAAGTCACAACTTATCATCCAAAATCTTTCCTTCAAACAGTTTAAACAAATTACCATTTTAATCTTTTAAACAAAAAGATTCACTTTAAAAAGTTTACCAATCTTTCACAAAGATTCATTAATAGCTTTCCTGTAACGACCCAGAATTTTGAACAATTTAATTTGAGAATATTTAATTAAATTTAAATATTTGAATGATGGTTTAGCTTGAAATTTCAATATAACTTTGAATTTGGCGATTAAATTATAAATTTAATCTATTGAAAGTTGAATAAAAATTTGAATATTCAATTTTAAGCTGATTTAAAAATATTTCAGAGGTTTGTAAAATCCATATTGATAATATTAAAGGTTAAAAAAGCTTCAGAATTGAATTTGAAAGTGAATTGTTCAGTTTTGAAATTTTATCGTTTGAATCGATATTTAAAAATAGCCGTCCGAGGCACAGTCTCGGATTTCGACGAAACCAGTTCCATTGGGTCCGTAATATTGAATTATTATCGGATTTCAAATTTCGTACTTTTCGGAGTTGTTATGTGAGCATACGACGTATAAACGCGTTGAAAATTTTCAACGATTTAAATTCAATTTTCAATTAATATTTTCTTTAGTCAAATATCAGCATGTTATCTCCCTAACATCTCTCCTAAAATCACGCCTAAAATCATGGCTAAAACGTGCAAACACGTTCTCTCTGTTGAATCACGTAACCTTGTTCCCCTGCTGCTCCTTTTAAAATAGCACGAGCAAATGTTTTCTTCGTTCGAAACAAAGTAATGGCCGTGCCCTCCCTCTCATTCGAAAATCAATTTAAAATCGAAATCGCGATTTCGATTAGGGGCGGCCATCGCAAGTGGGGGAGGGGGCGCAGGCGCACGCGCGCGTGCTCGCGCATGGGAGAAGGCGACGTTATCGCGATGGGGGTCTTCGTGATGCTGGTGGCTCGCGGTTCGAGTGCGAAGCGGCGGTGGGATTGACGCGCGTACAAGCGCAGTTTGGAGGGGGAGCAATCTCGAATCGAGGCGACTCGCGATCGAAGTTCGCGAGGCAAAGGAGGGGGATGGATCTGGGTGCCGCGCGATTCGTAGAGGAGGGGTTTCGATCGCTAGAGAAAGGCGATGGGGGCTCGAATGATTGCAGTAAGGTATTTTCGCAATCTATTTATTTAATTTACATATTTATATGTATACATTTTATAGGAAAAAATAAACTATACAGATTGATTTAATTTTAAAATGCAGTAAGATATTTTTGGATATATATACAGACAGAAAAGTTTTTACAGTAAATATATGTATATGTATAAGATTTTGAAAGTATAGAAATTTTTTAAAAACAATATAGAGTTTATAAAGACTAAATTTTTAAAGAAAAGAATTAGTTTAAAACTAATTTTTTGTTAAGTCAGATTTTAAATGAAGCTGATTATTCGATTGTTCGAATATTTATAAATTATATGAATTGTTTATACAAGGTTTAAACATAGGAATTTTTAAATGTTAAGGAGTTATTTAAAAATTAGATTTTTGAATATATAAATTATTTTAGTTAAAATAATTTATTAAAAAGGAATTTGTTAAAAATTTAAACATAAAAGTAGAATTTATAAAAGTGAAAATTGTTAGTTAACTAAATTTATTTAAATGAGAAATTAAATTTTTCGTCTAGTTCAAATCTTTGTAAATCGTATATTGTTTATATACATTAAATGAAAGTGTCAAAGAAAATTTAGTTTTTATATTAAATTTTTATTTTTAAATAAATTTATTAAAGAAGAAATTGGTTTAAATAAAACTATCAGTTAATTTAACTATTAAAATGAAATCACCGATGAATCAAAATTATCAAATGAAAATTTATTATTCGATCTGTTCGAATATTAATGAATTGTATAAATATTTATACAAGGTCTAAAATGGTGAAAACAATCTGAAGTGCAAATGGTTTGCATGCATAAATCAAGGTGAGAACTTCTCACTCAAAAGGGTTTATTTCAATTTTAGATAGTTAGATTTAATATTGTTAGACTATGTTGATTGAATGCTTGAATGATGATTGTTATATATATATATATATATATATATATATATATATATATATATATATATGTTGGATTGAAATAGACATTATACGCCGTTAGTAAGCGGATGTTATTTATTACACACATATACCGCGATATTCCACCTTGAAGTGGAATTTGCATTATATTAGTATATAGCAATATATATATATTGGCATATGTATATATTGCAGTTGATTGATTTCCTGCATTGTATAGCGGATGAGACCCTATTGCGCCGCCTATTAAGCGGATAATATTTTATAAATCCCATATACCGCGATATTCCACCTCGAAGTGGAATGGGCATTGTGCTAATATCTGTGGATACAGGGAAACAGGTTCGAGGGATCCAACTGGATTCCTCACAAATATTTATTTGATTTCAGATATTGTGATATTTGATTGATTATCATATTGATATATGATATTGGAAAGTCGTGATTGACTATTTGATGTGTAGCATCATCGGATCCAATTTTGAAGTTTAAAAATAACGATTTTGATCTTAAGGGATTTCTAAAGTGATTTTTGAAAGTATACGTTTATAAAATATTTTTTGAATTGATTCATATTAAATAAATAAACGTTATAATTTTAATATATAAAAATTAGGATTTTTGAGAAATACAGTTAAAAGCTGATTTTTGAAACTATGGGATTAATGATTTTATAAAATAGTTAAAATTAGGATTTTTGAATTTATTATAAAAAGTTTAAAATAGGATTTATGAAATTTGGTTATGTTATAAATCAAAATGATGAAATTATAAAGGAGTTTAAAGACGTTTTAAAAGAATAATATAAATTGATCCATATAAAAGATTTATAAATTGATATTTATAAATTAAAAATATTGGAATTGTAAAACGAGCTTTTATAAGTGTTAGAATGAATTGTGAATGAATTTCATAAAAGAATGAAATCTATAGGATTATAACGGTGAAGTTATAAATGGAATTTTAAAAGCAGTAGGTTTATAAAATTTGTAAAGTTATTAAAAGAATAGATTTTGGATAAATAAATGAATCTTATAAGTTATAAGATTTATAAATTTGGAAAGTTTAAAAGAACGTTTTTGCAAACAAATAAATTAAGTATTTAATTTATAATATGAACTTTTAGTATATCATTGAGATATGAAATTGAATAGAGGAAATTATAAAAGGAAGTTGTTATAAAATAAATAGAAATGGAATTTATAAACATTGTTTTATAAATCCGCAAAACGACTTATTTTGATAAGTAAATTGTTGTAACTTATTAATGGAGTTATATTCACATTTTAGACAGTGAATAATCCTTTAAAAAAAATGTATAGAAATGATGAAATTGGTTAACAAGTATATTCACATTTTTGAATAGTGAATAATATATTAAAGAAAATGTTTTGGATGTGATGTTTTAAATAGAATTAAAACGATCTAAAGATGTTTTAAAATGTATTAACTATCGAAACCATAGATTTCAACATTCATTGTTGAAATAGACATTTTCGAGAAATAGAAGGAAATGGTGGACTATAACACTGTTGTTATAGTAAATGATTTTCGAAAGGAAATGTTTTGTATAGTATTGGGATTTATATATCTATTTTAATTTCGAATCCCTATACTAGTGATTTTGGGTTGTCGTAACGATGTTTTACGCAACATTCGTTTTGGCCCAAATAAATATGTTTAAGAGAATGATTTCCTTAAAGAATGAAATATATACTTAATTTCGATTAGAGTATATTGAATATTTTCCAACTGTAGAAAATAAAAAGATTTGTGAATTACTTATTTTTAATAAGTATGGAAATGTTTTTCCAATATTAAGTGAATATTTTGAATTTATCTTTTTGGAAGTAAATTGAAAATGAATATTAGAAATCGAATGGAAATCGTATATTCATAAATATTTTGGAATGTAAATTCAATATGGAATTTATAAATGAAGTTGGGGAAAATGGGTTTAAAAATAAATATTGATTTATTTTTGAAGTATTGAGGATATATATCTTGTAAAGATATTTTTGGAAAATAAATAATTTGAAAAATTATTTGGAATCTGGTGATGTTGTGCATATCCATTGATAGTTCAATAACCGACTATCAATATTTACCTTTGAATGTGTATTTGTTGTGATTTTCTTGAAATTGAATGCCACACTTATTTTTTTAAAAATAAGCGCTCACTATTCGGGTTAACCGGGAAAGGACCTTAGGGTCGTATAACCCATTCCGAATATGTGATACGTCGTTATGAATTGCATTTGAAGACCGGTGTTGAAGACCGGATATTTTCGAAAACGAAAGGGTTTCTTGTTGATTGTCTCTGCACTGGCTGATCCTCGGTATAGAGATCTCCATATGTGATGGGAAATCCGGACGTGATTAGAGATTATCCGGATTGCAAGGACTTCTTTGTAAGTGCCTTCGGTTCTGTTCGATCCCGGAACAGACTTGTATGGATAGTATGCCTGACATTACAAATTGAGATATAAAGCTGATTTCTTTCAAATATATTTCTGTTGGTGGCGGAGAATTTATTCTCTTAGCTTAACACCCTTCTCTGAGACGTACAAGCTCAGAGGTTATATAGTTGAAGGTTATTAGCAATATATTCCCAATTTGGTAATGTGACATGCTGAGTGTTGCTGTGAAATGATCATTGTTTGATCATTTGTGATATGATCATTTGTTTGATCGTTTATCTCTGTGATCATTTCTATGATCATTTGTTGACCCAAAGCACAGCTTTTGTATAAAGCGTGGCTTTGTGGACGAGACTTCGTCGAGCCTCACACCCCGAAATGGTCAAAACAGGAAAGATGCGGCAAGGTAACGAGGGGTAGCTCCCTTTAGGGTGTGTGCATTTCCTTTTGGAAAAGGGTGGTATCATGGTATGGAGCCCAGATGCTTACTCATGTTGAAACACTTATTATTATGGTGTGATGTTGATTACGAGCGCTCGGTTAAAGGTCCCAAAGGACCGGGGGATGGCATACTCGTGTCAGTAGTTACCCAGTTAGGGGTAACCCGGCCTTGTGTTGGCAGAGATCCGGTTAGGTTCACGGGGACGTCCTTCCAGAGGCGTTTCCATGTGGCAATGGGAAGTTACTTGGCCTGACCATTAGTTGGAAATCCAAAGAAAGAATACGAGACTTGTACGGTTTTAGTTGTAGAACCTGCCATCTAATATGGTAGCTATAGTAGGCATAATATAATGGTACCTATGCTGGCTAAGATTTATATTCTACTTTCGAAATGTCTTCTACACTATGCACTAATAATAATATCAAAAATTTATTTGATTTTGCGTAGTAAGCATCTTTGACTAATATAAGAAGAAATCTCCTCCAAGTCTGCGTTTGCATTGTGCGTGTGGTGGGAGGTCTTATGATAGTCTCATTTTCAAAAACATTGCGAATCTATTTTAAAAAAATATTCCTCTATTTGATTTTTAAAGAAAAATAAACTGTTTTGAGTTCCCACACCAGTCACATGATTGACTCGGAGTTTATTGTTTTCCTTCCTAAACTCTAGGTGCCCACCAATTTCCACATGGGCAGTCAAGAGTTAAGGTTTATCAGGATATTCTGGAATTTAGGAGTTGCTGGAGGCAAGCTGGATGGCATGGCGTATTATTAGTATATAGTATTTCTTTTCCGCTGTTTGTTGTTTGTAGTTGTACACTCTGATGGTAATGTAATGGAATGTAATGTGATGTAATGTAATAACTGATATAGTTCTTTGTTTAAAGATTATTCATTTATCTATTATATGTTGTTCCGCTGCGAATTGTGAGATTCTGATGTTGTTCTGTTATTTCTTTCTGTTCTATTTTCTATCTTCTTATCTCTTCTTCTGTCTTTTTCTTCTTCTTTAACCCTAACATTTCAGTTTTTCGACAACGAAAAATCGCAAACGTTACATTTGGTATGAGTGCAATAAGCTAATAATTAGCCGCTTTGCTTAAAAATGCTAAATAAGGTACGCCTACGCAATAAAAATAGGAAACATGAACTGTTTTTCTGTTTTCCGACCGAGTGGGTCGATGTATACATATTTATACATATTGTAAAATTGCAAAAGCTCCTCCGTACAAAGGAGACTCTGCCAAAATTTTCCGTGAATTTTGGGAGTTAGAAATTTTATTGAAAGTTTTTGGAAAATTTTAGTTAACGACAAATCGATTTCGAAATTTGCAAAATTGAAATGAATCAGTGAATGAAACTAATTTAAAGTAGTAATATGAATTAGTAAATGAAAGTTAATCGATAGAATTCAATATTTAGAATTGAGAATTGAATTCAAATTGAATTCAAATTGTGAATTGAATTCGAATGAAATTGAAATAAAAAATTGAATGAAAAAGAATGTGTAACTTCAATAGTGAAGTAAAAATGTATAAGAAGCATATATTGGAAATTTTGTAATGGAATTGGCAAAATGGTTTGAATGTTGGAATTGGACATTATGGCTAGCAGGATATACAGGTGTATTAAAAGAAATGGAATTGAGATTTTGATTTTGAAGATAAAATTGAATTGCTCGACAAAAAGGTACGTATTTCAATTTCAGTATGAAATTTGGTGATTTTCTTCTCCAGCCACTTGGCCTTCTCTTTTCTTTTTTGATTCTGAGGGGCCGTGGTGCCATTTTGTAGTCGTACCGAGCTAGCCGCGCAAAGGAGACGCTGGCGAAATTTTTCGAAAATTTAGGGTGTTAGAAAATTTTTGAGAAAATTTTGAAAGTCTGAAATTTGAATTTAAATTTAAAATTTGAATTGTGAAGTAAATGAAGTTGTTTGAAACTTATAATTGAAGTTGGAAAGCTAGTTGAAATGATAATGAATCTTTAATAAAAGATTTAGGTTAGTAAGTTGATAAAACTGTTTAGTTTGGAAAGATAGCGAACAGGATAAGGGCATTCTTATTAACTTGTAATTTCGGGACGAAATTCTTTTAAGGGGGGAAGATTGTAACGACCCAAAATTTGAACAATTTAATTTGAAAATATTTAATTAAATTTAAATATTTGAATGATGGTTTAGCTTGAAATTTCAATATAACTTTGAATCTGGCGATTAAATTATAGATTTAATCTATTGAAAGTTGAATAAAAATTTGAATCTTCAATTTTAAGCTGATTTAAAAATATTTCAGAGGCTTGTAAAGTCCATATTGATAATATTGAAGATTATAGAAGCTTCAGAATTTAATTTGAAAGTGAATTGTTCAGTTTTGAAATTTTATCGTTTGAATCGATATTTAAAAATAGCCGTCCAAGGCAAAGTCTCGGATTTCGACGAAACCAGTTCCATTGGGTCCGTAATATTGAATTATTATCGGATTTCAAATTTCGTATTTTTCGGAGTTGTTATGTGAGCATACGACGTACAAACGCGTTGAAAATTTTCAACGATTTAAATTCAATTTTCAATTAATATTTTCTTTAGTCAAATATCAGCATGATATCTCCCTAACATCTCTCCTAAAATCACGCCTAAAATCATGGCTAAAACGTGCAAACACGTTCTCTCTGTTGAATCACGTAACCTTGTTCCCCTGCTGCTACTTTTAAAATAGCAAGAGAAAATGTTTTATTCGTTCGAAACAAAGTAATGGCGGTGCCCTCCCTCTCATTCGAAAATCAATTTAAAATCGAAATCGCGATTTCGATTAGGGGCGGCCATCGCAAGTGGGGGGGCGCAGGCGCACGCGCGCGTGCTCACGCATGGGAGAAGGCGACGTTATCGCGATGGGGGTCTTCGTGATGCTGGTGGCGCGAGGTTCGAGCGCGAAGCGGCGGTGGGATTGACGCGCGTACAAGCGCAGTTTGGAGGGGGAGCAATCTCGAATCGAGGCGACTCGCGATCGAAGTTCGCGAGGCAAAGGAGGGGGATGGATCTGGGTGCCGCGCGATTCGTGGAGGAGGGGTTTCAATCGCTAGAGAAAGGCGATGGGGGCTCGAATGATTGCAGTAAGGTATTTTCGCAATCTATTTATTTAATTTACATATTTATATGTATACATTTTACAGGAAAAAATAAACTATACAGATTGATTTAATTTTAAAATGCAGTAAGATATTTTTGGATATATATACATACAGAAAAGTTTTACAGTAAATATATGTATATGTATAAGATTTTGAAAGTATAGAAATTTTTTAAAAACAATATAGAGTTTATAAAGACTAAATTTTTAAAGAAAAGAATTAGTTTAAAACTAACTTTTTGTTAAGTCAGATTTTAAATGAAGCTGATTATTCGATTGTTCGAATATTTATAAATTGTATGAATTGTTTATACAAGGTTTAAACATAGGAATTTTTAAATGTTAAGGAGTTATTTAAAAATTAGATTTTTGAAATATATAAATTATTTTAGTTAAAATAATTTATTAAAAAGGAATTTGTTAAAAATTTAAACATAAAAGTAGAATTTATAAAAGCGAAAATTGTTAGTTAACTAAATTTATTTAAATGGGAAATTAAATTTTTCGTCTAGTTCAAATCTTTATAAATCGTATATTGTTTATATACATTAAATGAAAGTGTCAAAGAAAATTTAGTTTTTAAATTAAATTTTTATTTTTAAATAAATTTATTAAAGAAGAAATTGGTTTAAATAAAACTATCAGTTAATTTAACTACTAAAATGAAATCACCGATGAATCAAAATTATCAAATGAAAATTTATTATTCGATCTGTTCGAATATTAATGAATTGTATATATATATTTATACAAGGTCTAAAATGGTGAAAACAATCTGAAGTGGAAATGGTTTGCATGCATAAATCAAGGTGAGAACTTCTCACTCAAAAGGGTTTATTTCAATTCTAAATAGTTAGATTTAAAATTGTTAGACTGTGTTGATTGAATGCTTGAATGATGATTGTTATATATATATATATATATATATATCTGTGTGTGTGTGTGTGTGTGTTGGATTGAAATAGACATTATACGCCGTTAGTAAGAGGATGTTATTTAATACACACATATACCGCGATATTCCACCTTGAAGTGGAATTGGTATTATATTAGTATATAGCAACATATATATATATTGGCATATGTATATATTGCAGTTGATTGATTTCCCGCATTGTATAGTGTTTGAGACACTATTGCGCCGCCTATTAAGCGGATAATATTTTATAAATCCCATATACCGCGATATTCCACCTCGAAGTGGAATGGGTATTGTGCTAATGTCTGTGGATGCAGGGAAACAGGTTCGAGGGATCCAACTGGATTCCTCACAAATATTTTTTTGATTTCAGATATTGTGATATTTGATTGATTATCATATTGATATATGATATTGGAAAGTCGTGATTGACTATTTGATGTGTAGCATCATCGGATCCAATTTTGAAGTTTAAAAATAACGATTTTGATCTTAAGGGGTTTCTAAAGTGATTTTTGAAAGTATACGTTTATAAAATATTTTTTGAATTGATTCATCCTAAATAAATAAACGTTATAATTTTAATATATAAAAATTAAGATTTTTTGAGAAATACAGTTAAAAGTTGATTTTTGAAAATATGGGATTAATGATTTTATAAAATAGTTAAAATTAGGATTTCTGAATTTATTATAAAAAGTTTAAAATAGGAGTTATGAAATTTGGTTATTTTATAAATCAAAATGATGAAATTATAAAGGAGTTTAAAGACGTTTTAAAAGAATAATATAAATTGATCCATATAAAAGATTTATAAATTGATATTTATAAATTAAAAATATTGGAATTGTAAAACGAGCTTTTATAAGTGTTAGAATGAATTGTGAATGAATTTCATAAATGAATGAAATCTATAGGATTATAACGGTGAAGTTATAAATGGAATTTTATAAGCAGTGGGTTTATAAAATTTGTAAAGTTATTAAAAGAATAGATTTTGGATAAATAAATGAATCTTATAAGTTATAAGATTTATAAATTTGGAAAGTTTAAAAGAACGTTTTTGCAGACAAATAAATTAAGTATTTAATTTATAATATGAACTTTTAGTATATCATTGAGATGTGAAATTGAATAGAGGAAATTATAAAAGGAAGTTGTTATAAAATAAATAGAAATGGAATTTATAAACATTGTTTTATAAATCCGCAAAACGACTTATTTTGATAAGTAAATTGTTGTAACTTATTAATGGATTTATATTCACGTTTTAGACAGTGAATAATCCTTTAAAACAAAATGTATAGAAATGATGAAATTGGTTAACAAGTATATTCTCGTTTTTGAATAGTGAATAATATATTAAAGAAAATGTTTTGGATGTGATGTTTTAAATAGAATTAAAATGATCTAAAGATGTTTTAAAATGTATTAACTATCGAAACCATAGATTTCAACATTCATTGTTGAAATAGACGTTTTCGAGAAATAGAAGGAAATGGTGGACTATAACACTGTTGTTATAGTAAATGATTTCCGAAAGGAAATGTTTTGCATAGTATTGGGATTTATATATCTATTTTAATTTCGAATCCCTATACTAGTGATTTTGGGTTGTCGTAACGATGTTTTACGCAACATTCGTTTTGGCCCAAATAAATATGTTTAAGAGAATGATTTCCTTAAAGAATGAAATATATACTTAATTTCGATTAGAGTATATTGAATATTTTCCAAGTGTAGAAAATAAAAAGATTTGTGAATTACTTATTTTTAATAAGTATGGAAATGTTTTTCCAATATTAAGTGAATATCTTGAATTTATCTTTTTGGAAGTAAATTGAAAATGAATATTAGAAATCGAATGGAAATCGTATATTCATAAATATTTTGGAATGTAAATTCAATATGGAATTTATAAATGAAATTGGGGAAAATGGGTTTAAAAATAAATATTGATTTATTTTTGAAGTATTGAGGATATATATCTTGTAAAGATATTTTTGGAAAATAAATAATTTGAAAAATTATTTGGAATCTGGTGATGTTGTGCATATCCATTGATAGTTCAATAACCGACTATCAATATTTACCTTTGAATGTGTATTTGTTGTGATTTTCTTGAAATTGAATGCCACACTTATTTTTTTAAAAATAAGCGCTCACTATTCGGGTTAACCGGGAAAGGACCTTAGGGTCGTATAACCCATTCCGAATATGTGATACGTCGTTATGAATTGCATTTGAAGACCGGTGTTGAAGACCGGATATTTTCGAAAACGAAAGGGTTTCTTGTTGATTGTCTCTGCACTGGCTGATCCTCGGTATAGAGATCTCCATATGTGATGGGAAATCCGGACGTGATTAGAGATTATCCGGATTGCAAGGACTTCTTTGTAAGTGCCTTCGATTCTGTTCGATCCCGGAACTGACTTGTATGGATAGTATGCCTGACATTACAAATTGAGATATAAAGCTGATTTCTTTCAAATATATTTCTGTTGGTGGCGGAGAATTTATTCTCTTAGCTTAACACCCTTCTCTGAGACGTACAAGCTCAGAGGTTATATAGTTGAAGGTTATTAACAATATATTCCCAATTTGGTAATGTGACATGCTGAGTGTTGCTGTGAAATGATCATTGTTTGATCATTTATGATATGATCATTTGTTTGATCGTTTATCTTTGTGATCATTTTATGATCATTTGTTGACCCAAAGCACAGCTTTTGTATAAAGCGTGGCTTTGTGGACGAGACTTCGTCGAGCCTCACACCCCGAAATGGTCAAAACAGGAAAGATGCGGCAAGGTTATGAGGGGTAGCTCCCTTTAGGGTATGTGCATTTCCTTCTGGAAAAGGGTGGTATCATGGTATGGAGCCCAGATGCTTACTCATGTTGAAATACTTATTATTATGGTGTGATGTTGATTACGAGCACTCGGTTAAAGGTCCCAAAGGACTGGGGGATGGCATACTCGTGTCAGTAGTTACCCAGTTAGGGGTAACCCGGCCTTGTGTTGGCAGAGATCCGGTTAGGTTCTCGGGGACGTCCTTCCAGAGGCGTTTCCATGTAGCAATGGGAAGTTCCTTAGCCTGACCATTAGTTGGAAATCCAAATAAACAATACGAGACTTGTACGGTTTTAGTTGTAGAACCTGCCATCTAATATGGTAGCTATAGTAGGCATAATATAATGGTACCTATGCTGGCTAAGATTTATATTCTACTTTCGAAATGTCTTCTACACTATGCACTAATAATAATATCAAAAATTGATTTGATTTTGCGTAGTAAGCATCTTTGACTAACATAAGAAGAAATCTCCTTCAAGTCTGCGTTTGCATTGTGTGTGTGGTAGGAGGTCTTATGGTAGTCTCATTTTCAAAAACATTGCGAATCTATTTTAAAAAAATATTCCTCTATTTGATTTTTAAAGAAAAATAAACTGTTTTGAGTTCCCACACCAGTCACATGATTGACTCGGAGTTTATTGTTTTCCTTCCTAAACTCTAGGTGCCCACCAATTTCCACACGGGCAGTCAAGAGTTAAGGTTTATCAGGATATTCTGGAATTTAGGAGTTGCTGGAGGCAAGCTAGATGGCATGGCGTATTATTAGTATATAGTATTTCTTTTCCGCTGTTTGTTGTTTGTTGTTGTACACTCTGATGGTAATGTAATGAAATGTAATGTGATGTAATGTAATAACTGATATAGTTCTTTGTTTAAAGATTATTCATATATTTATTATATGTTGTTCCGCTGCGAATTGTGAGATTCTAATGTTGTTCTGTTATTTCTTTATGTTCTATTTTCTATCTTCTTATCTCTTCTTCTGTCTTTTTCTTCTTCTTTAACCCTAACATTTCGGTTTTTCGGCAACGAAAAATCGCAAACGTTACATTTCCGATTCAAATCTTTTATACAAAAGATACACTTTTAAGATCCCTTTTCAATTTGAAAACAAAGTACACCAATCTTTAACAAAGATTCATTCATAGCCATTCAAAACAATTTCCCTTTCAAATTGGATTAACTCATCCAATCTTTAAATCAAAGATCAAATCATAGCTTTCAAAACCATTTCCGAAGATTCATTCACAACTGGAAACCCATTCAACAAAACTGGAAATTCTTTTATAAATAGGAAAGCAATTATCATTTGAAAACAAAGAGTTTTTGTTTCGGAAAAATCCGATCAATTATGCACAAGTTAATGCCTTTGAAGTATAAACTTGGGTTAAAATTAAATTCCTAAAATAATACATTTAAAAGGGTTTAAAACCCATATAAATACATTATATAACTTGTATAACCTTTTTAAACCAAAATTTCCAACGTATATTCATAGAACTTAATTTCAAATCTTGAATTTAAATTCAAATCAAACAATTTAAATTTTAAAACTTCATCAAGTTATTCAAAATAACTTTTATCTTTAAAACTCCTTTTCAAAAGCTTTTCATATTTAACCCAATTCCATTTCCCAAAACCATTTGGATTCAAAATTCAATTTTTAAAACCATTTCATAATATTAAATTCAAATATCTATGACTTAACCAATTTCCTCATGAAATCCATATTTGTGCGTGTACGGTGTAGTCCAGGGGTTTCACACAATAGTGCAACATCATCAATCATCACAATTCAAACACAACAATTATACATAAGCGGTATAAACCTATAACGCATATCTTTATTCACAGATTCACATATAAATAATATAAATTCATCACAGATAAATAAATTACATTCATCACAGCTCAAATCAAAATAATTCACATTGCAAAGCATCACACAGCAGAGATATCAAACACTGTCAAACAATTCAACATTCAATTGAATCCAAACACCCATAAGTCAGATTAATTAATCATCTGATTAATTTAAATCAGACAATTACTTATGAATAAATCACTAATCCTGATTAATTAATCATTAATTTATTACAAACCATTTTAATTAATTGTTCTTTAATCATCTATTAATTAACCTTTTAAGATAAATTAATTAACCTTTAATTATTAATTAATTAACGTTTAATCATTAAATAATCAACCTTTAATTATTTAATTATTCTTTTAATTAATTTTCCTTAATTAATTAATTACCCTAATTAATTATCTTTAATTATAAACAATAAGTGATTATGTAATAACCCGATATTTTCAGCCATTCGCATCCACACATGCCAGACTTGAATTGCTTAAAATACTGCATTGTAATAAAATTTGGAGCAAATGAAATACAATCACAGAATCATAGACACAAAAATATCAGAGTAACTTGCAGCCTAAATTAAAATACCATAGTAGTTCATGAAGCTACTATAACAAACTCTCAAAACATAATACATAATATCAATCTGAAAAAAAACATATACAATAGAAATCTCAATTACATAGCAGTTTATAAATACCGGAGCTGAAATAGAACAACTCAAACTGAAAGGTAACAGACAATTAGACAAGTAGAATCTCCAGCGATTCCTAGCTCCAGAAAAGAAATCCAAAGCCAAGCTGTAAATACTCTAGCTGACCCAAGTGTAAAGTAAAACACAAAACACTCGCGTCATGACATATATACTTATATAATGTAAACCAACTCAAGTGAACTGTAGTAGTAATGCACTATAACTTAAAGGATGCTTAGGATTGCCCATCCTTTAAAGATCGGTTAGACTATAAATTAAATACGTCTCGTGGTTAAAATTTCAAAATATCAAATATCATTTCAAAACTCAATATCATCCAAAATCCATTTCAAAAATATCAAAATATCGTATCTTCCAAACCACATTCATTTATTTAAAATACCATTTCAACACACATTTCAAAATAGTGTATATTTCAAAACAAATTACTTCATTTTAAATCGTAAAAATGAAGTTATTATATTTAATAATTAAATTATTAAATTTTCAAAATTTTAATCTTTCAAAATTCATTTATTCACTTAAATTTATTAAAACAATGAAAATTCAACTTTCGCAGCAATTAGAAAAATGCTACGGAAAGTTACTTTTAAACAATTCAATTTAACAAAAGACAGCATTCGAAATGCTGTTGTAACAACCTGGAATTTTAGGCAATATGAATTTAATAATCTGTGTTAATAATTAATTTGATTTGATAATTTTTATTTATAATTTTAATTTAAATTGGTAAATTTAATCTTTTTAAAGGTTATAAATAATTAATCTGACAATATTGATAAGAATTGATTTTTCAAAGATAATAAATTTTTTATTCTATTTATAATATATATATATATATATATTTGATATATATTACGAATAGAAGATCTTTTGTTTTAAATTAAAGACTGAATTTTCAAATTGTAATATATATTTATGTATATGTTATAATTTGGAGTTGTTTTGGAATTTAATTTAATCTATTGATTTATATATGTATATATTGTAATTTAAAAGCTTTTTTTTAAATTCAATATTTTTCAAAAGCTAATTTAAGTTTAATTCAATTTGTTTTAAAAATATAAGAAAACTATTTATTTTAAATATGATAGTTTAAATAAAGTTTTATTTATGTTTTCTTCAAAGATGTTTAAATATAAAATGGTTATAAGTGTATAAATATAAATGTTTTAAATTTTAAAAATACATATATCATACATTTATTTGTTTTAAAAAAAATAAGCTATGTATAAACAAATGTTTATAAATATTTTTAATACTTGTATATTTATTTTAAAATTCAAAGTTTATTAATATAAAAACATTTCATAAATACAAACATCCATATTACATAGATATAAGATATAATTATTATTTTTATAAGGTTTTAAAAACAATTGTGCAAAGATCTTTAACACTTGTAAGTTATTAAGCAAATAATATGACAAGTGTAAGTTTAATTTACAAATGTCTTCTTTTCAAAAATTCACTTTCTTTAATTTTTATTAAATCAAAAACAAGTTTATTAAACATATTTTTCATCTCTTCTTCAATCTATTTCCAGCTAAGAAAAAATATGGCAACCAGAAATTATTCTCAAACCAGAGATTTTTTTTCCAAAATCTGAAATTAAATGTAAAACCAAATCAAACCTGGAATCTGCAAAATCAAAACCTGCAACATCAAGTAAAAATCTACAGAATCAACATGCAAATGCAAATGAAGAGCAACTGCAAATCAACAATGAAAGCTACAACTTCAACCTGCAATTCATGGAGATCAAGAATAGTTTTCAATTTTTAAATCATCAGATTGAGGCATGCAAACAAAATGAAAGCTTTTCCAAATTTAAAAATTAAAGCCTGGGAAAACTGCTCTGCAAATTTTATATCAGGTGAGTAAATTTTCGCATTTTAAAAACAGATTTGAACCTGTTATTTAATCTAGATGTGTGATGAATTGTACAGTGTTTAGTACAAATGTTAAGTGAAGTTGATTGCATGTTGAATACAAAGAAGATATGGAGACTGTATAGTTATGTTCTGTCATTTATAACTTTGATCTTACAATTTAATTTAAATCTCCCCTCTAACACCATTATTTGATTATGGTGATTAAATAAAAGTTGATTGATATTGGTTGTTGGTAATATTAAAAATAGTTTCTGTAAAATTAGACGTACAAATAATTTTTAAAATATAAATTACAGTGAAATCTTGATTCCTGTCAAAAATTAACTATCTTAAATTTTAATTTTAATTACATGCATGTAATCACGATGGAAAATCTTGAATTTTGATATGTAATTTGTAATTTTTAATTGGGTATTTCGTGTGAATTTGGGGTTTGTTCGTTTTGGGAGTTTTTAATCATTGCCGTTGAACGACGTGGTGAAGTTGGCCGATTTTTAGTATGGAGCTAGTTCGATCAATGGGGATAATGGGAAAAATATTCAAGAATTTTTTTAATGGTCGAGGAGTTTGAAATTGATCGTTCTAGGGTTTATCATTATGTTTTGTTCATCTGGAATGTCGAGACTTTTGCAACATGAATGATGGTCCGGAGGTGACCGCGACATGGGGAATGGAGGCGTGAATGTTTCGGCGATGCTCTGGAGTGGTCGTTGGAGCTGCCGGTGGTGGCGATCGTGGGCGGCATTGGGATTTTGGTTCGAAGTTTGCTGTAGTTTTTCGATGCGAAGGTCGAATTTTGGCTCGTGTTCGTATTGAAGGATCTAGGTTTGTTTTTGGGTTCGTGTGCATCATTGTGACCGACGTCAATGGTCACGACGGCCTAGTTTGGCCGGAGACAGCGGGGCACGTGCACGAGCAATATGGTGTGCACTGGAATGTGGTTTGGGGGAAGACGAGCTTCAGCTCGACGATTCTCTCATGTTTTCGTGAGTCGACTCGAAGAAGAAGTCCTGGGGATTAGCTATGGGGCAAGCTCGTGTTATTTGGCATTCGACTCGGGTTTTAGAGTGGTTGTGTTATTGTTAAGTACCGTAATAATGAAAGTTGAAAACTTAAAACCAGCTGTTTAATAAAATCGAGTTCAAAGTTTTTATAAAGGAAATTTGTTTACGATTTAAGGACTTGTTCTTGAAAAAAAATGTTAATCAAACCTTTTAAAATATAAATTGAATTTATTTCAAATTTAAATTGTTTAAAGATGATTTCTTTATAAGTAATTATCTAATTAAATTTTGAAGTTCAATTTAAAAGAATGTTTTGAATTCAAATATTAAATCAAAGTTTAAAGTAATTTTTAAGTAATGATTTTAAAACTAAAGTTTCAAATTTTATTTTGAATGAATAAGTTTAACTTAGATGATTAATGTGTTTTGGATTTTGAAAATTTGTTTTAAATACATAATTTTCAAATAAAGGTTAATGTTATTTTTATTGTTAACCAAATTGAATAATTGGTCTTTAAGGTTATTAAAATTTGATTTATTCAAATAATTTAATTATGAAAATAAATAGGGTTAATTATCTTTGATATTAACTTAAAAATACTTGGTTAAAAGATGATTTATTAATAATTAGAGTTTAATTAAGATAAACGCTTTTTTCTTAATTAATTAGGGAGTTTCTTTAAATATAAGAAGTTAATTAACTAATTATTTAATTAATTTTGAATGATTAGTTAATTGTTTATTTAATTTTAAATAATCACTTAATTATGGATTAATTAAGTGTAATTACTTTATGAAGTAATTAATGGCTAATTATTGAATGTAATTAAGAATGGTAATTACTTATGGAAGTAATTAGTGGAAAAATTACTCATGGAATAATTAAAGTTAAAAGTGATTAATGAATAATCACTTAATGTTATTAATCTAAGGATTGATTAATATAATTGATTTGAAGTTAGTTAATTGTGGAGTAATTAATTTATTTAAAGAATTAAGGATTTTTTAATGATGGAATTAATTACTTGTTAAGTAATTAATTAATAGAGTAATCATCTAATGGAAGTAATTAGAAGATAATTACTTATGTAAGTAATTAAGGGTTAACTACTTAATTATTTAGTTAATTAATTAATGTGATTAATTAATTAATTAATGTGATTAATAAATTAATTAATGTGGTTAATTTAAGATTAATTACTAAGGGTAATTAATTAAAGATGTAATTGATTAATAATGTAATTAATTAAGGATTATTTATTAATTTAATTGATTAATAATTACGTAATGAAGTAATTAAAGATTAATTAATCAAAGGGTTAACATAATTAATTAAGATGTTAATTAATTAAGATAAGTAATTACAAATTGTTAATTGCTGTTTATGATTAATGAGATGATTAATTATAAATTAATTGTTTATTTAAGGAATTATAAATTAATAAGGATTATTAATTAATATAACTAATGTATTAATCAAGGTTGATTATTAAATTAATTAATTTAAGAGTGATTAATTAATTGTAATTAATTGAGGTTTAATGTAATTAATTATAGTTAATTAATAAATGGAAGCAAATGTATGATCATTAATTATTGTAATTAATGATAGTAATTAAAGGTTAATTACAGTATAAGGTTAAGAATAATTACTTGAATGTAATTAAAAGATAATTAATCAAAGAAGATTAATTAAGGAAGATCATTAGAGATGATTAATTTATTTATCTGGAATAAATAAATGAAGAAGGATTTAGATAATTCAATTGATTTAGAGTTAATCAATTTTGCTTAAGGATAATTGATCGATATTGGATGATTGATTAATATTGGATGATTGATATTGGGTGATTGGTTGATATTGGATGATTTGGATATCTATGATATGTGATATGCTGCTTTGTGAGATGAATGGTTGATATGAATTATCTATTGTGAAAATGTGATTCATCTATCTATTTGTATCATCCTAGATTAGTTTAACTGTTTAAACCCTTCAAACAACTTGGACATTAAAATGGCGTTTGGTTTCGATGAGACCGGGACCGGGTTTCCATATTTGGGATCCGAAAACCACATCGATTCCAATTAAACGTTAGGTCGTGAATCCAAGTGGATCTTAGTGAAGACTCAAGGTATAAGAACTATACATCAGTATAACTCTATGGGTGATTCTGTGATGAGTTTGACGGAATAGTACTTATAGGTTCGAGATGGTGATTTAGAGTGTAAGGGCTATGGTCGTTGACTCTGAGGGTGATTCCAAATGAGTGCAACGAGATATTGCCTTCGGTTTCGTTCGAACCCGGAATGAACTTGTATGGATTGAATGCTTTCAGAACAATGTCAGGTGGACAATGAGCATTCTATGATAGATGTGTTCTATAAAGGTAATCGCAGCCTCAAGCTTCATCAACCGAGAATGGCTAAAACAGGAGAGGTGCAGCAAGGCTAGGTGGGTCATGCCCAAGTAGGACAAGATTTTCCCCAGTCTAGAGGTCCCTTATTATTTTGGCTGTGTGGGCAGTTGTTGGCCACAGCTGTGGGGTTGTCTTGTTCGAAGCTGTCATGTAAGGGATGGTTCCGGCCTTGTGTTGCAGGGGAGTTAGGGTGGCACCTCGGCACGGTGATCTAGACCCCGTACTGTGACGGGCGGTACCCTAGTTGCCCTGCCATTGATGGAAACCCATTCTTCCTACGAGACCCTACGGTTTTGTTTTTATTACCAACTTTTGTGGCTAGTAGCTAGAATTTAATAGATGTAACAATTTCGGCTATATCTTATTTACTTGAAAACCCTAGACACTATTATAATATCACTGGATTTCCTATCAAATGTTTTGGTTAGCGTAAGGTAAAAACTTTTCCATGTTTATGTGTGGGAGGTCTTACGTAATACCTTTTCTTTTCAAAGGATTTTCTAAAGTTAAGCAATTTTAACCCGTTTACTCACACCAGACCCCTGTCTGACTCGAGTGTTTATTTTCTGTTTTATTAAAATCTTGGGTACTCATATTATGTATGAGTAGTCAAGTGATTCAGGTTAGCTTGACGAATTCTGGAGGAGATATGGAGCAGGAGGCTTCCACGTGTAGATATATTATGGTCCCACTGTGTTTGTGTTGTATCTGTATCTTGTGTTCTTGAGTTGTATAGTTAGACAGATGTTTATAACTGTCTATTATGTGTTGTTTAAGTTGAGTACTCTGATGTAATATGATACCATGTAATATTTTATGTAATATATTATATTTCATTCGTTCCGCTGTGAGTATCTGATATTGTTGTGTTTCTTCTTTCTCTTTCTTTTCTTCTTCTATCCCCTTCTTTCTTCATTAGTGACGCGTCTTCCTGGAGATAGGAAGACGGGTCGTCTCAGTTGGTATCAGAGCATTAGGTTGAGTGAATACCTAGGCTCTGGAGTGGTGTCTTTCTTGAGAGAGCGTACTTGTAATTTTTATATATAACTATATATTTATCTACCTAATTTGTTGGGTTATTTGTTCGGATTTTCCAACATAAGTTTAGAGGTAGATGGAGTAGTGGTGTGTGTGTAACACGACTACCACTAATGGGAGAGGTCCATATGTTTGAGGTTGGAAGTATTTGTCGAGACTGTAGACCTAATACCGTCTCGAGTGAGATTTGTAGTTTGAAGTAAGAATTTCTCTGATATCCAAAGGAAATCTTTTTAAAGGATTCAGAGTTTATCTTTGAAGTGTAAGTTTGGATCTGCCGGAAATGCAGAAGTAAGTGATGGTATCTTGATAACTGCGTGATGAGATGCAGTATCCATGGAGATTTTCAGAAGATGTTTTCTCTTGAAGCAGTTTTAGAAGTAGTTGAGGAGCAGTTTTACCTGTTGTAGTGAAGATTCGTCTGTGTAGAAGTTGTCTGGATCTTTAGCTTGGAGGTTGGCTGTTTCGGAATATGAGACTAAGGTCTATAAGTTGTTTTGCTTTGGCATGGTCTCGTTGTCATTCCTTAAGTAGAGCGAGATGTTGATGGTTGGTTTGGAGCCCAAATTTCTTGAGAGGATGTCTGCCATCTCGAAGGTCCGTTGTGTGGTGTGTTGATCGTTTTGGTTTTCGAGAAGTCTTTGGATTAGAAGTCTTTGGTTAGCTGTGGTAGTAGTGCAACTTGAAGTGTTCGGTGTGCTGTCGAGAACGTCTTTTAGCTTTGCAGTATCATCGAGGTAGAGTTTGGAAACAGCAGTTTGCCGTTTCTCCGATGGTTCGGGAATCTTTGTGGTTCTTCTTTCAATAGTCCGGGCAGTTGATGAATGTTTTCTTGAAGAGTTAACCTTGTTTGGAAAAGCTTAAAGCTGTTCTAATTGGTAAAGAGAGGACGATTTCTTTGGAATCCGACTTGGTAGGATCGCAAAAGTGACTTGCGATTAATTTGGGAATTTATCTTGGCAATCTTTTGTTGAGGCCGAGGATTCTCATATAAAAGTAGGAGCTACTAAGGTAATCAGAAGATTGTCTGCATCTGGAGTTGAGTTCCATATTGTTTTGGTTCTAGAAGCGGTACTGGTAGTTAGCCTGGTAGTAGGATGGTTCTTGTAGAAGTAAGAGTTGGTGTAGCAGCTCAAAAAATTTTGGAATTTGGATTGGTCAGATTTAGTTTTTGAGTTTGGATTTCTGTTATAAGGTTGTGTGACTGAGTCAGATGGGTCACTCAGATTATATGGATTTGATGAACAAAGTTTCCCGGATATACTGGATAAGTTTGTACTTGTGTTCATCAACAGTATTCATATCTATTTCAGAATCAGAGTTGTGCAGCGGAAGCGAGGTAGCAGCTGTACGAGAAAGAAAGCGAGTTCAGTTTGCTATTGCTTGAGAAGTAGAGCTTGTGTTCTGGATTTCGACGGATTTTGGAAGACTTTTCTGTTGAATAGGATCCATAAACTGTTTGCTTTGGTCTAGTTGTTTCTGGTAGCATCAGCATAGGTTGAGCTGATCAGGAAGAAGGATTGGCAGCCCAGGATTGTTTGTTGAGTTATGCAGATATGAGATAAGGAGTTTGGAATTCGAAGTTGGAGTCTTTTGATTGTTGTTAAGATTTCTCTGGTTAAGAGAACAGTAATTGGGTAAGATTGGATGGCTAGTTCTGAGGCATTTGAGATTTCTTATCTGTGTTTTTGATAGGATAAGATTGAATTGCCAGTTTGGATAGCTGGAATTCATTGTATTTCACGTATCTATGAGGGAGTACGTGTATGATTCATTGTTGGTTGATGAATTTGCAGTTCTGTTGGATTTGGAAGTGAGCTAAACTTGGGTATAGCCTGATGTTCTATTCAGATTGGTGGATCTAGAGATGAGATGAGCTCTGGATTTTTGTGGTGTAGTTAGTTTAGCTTCTGTAGAGCGAGTCTCCCGGTGATTTATACTTGGGAAACTCTAGATAGGATTTGAGAATTTATTCTAGTTTGTGTCAGGATAATTAGTTAGGTTTGTTTGTTTGATTGATTGCTCTGGTTGTTAGTAACTGGTTGATAGGAATGCTTTGCTGTTTGAAATTAAAATCTTTGCTGGATTATTAAATTACCTTTGCTTTAAAATTTCGGAGACGAAATTCTTTTAAGGGGGAGGATTGTAACGACATGGAATTTTAGGCAATATCAATTTAATAATCTGTATTAATAATTAATTTGATTTGATAATTTTTCTTTATAATTTTAATTTAAATTGGTAAATTTAATCTTTTTAAAGGTTAATAAATAATTAATCTGACAATATTGATAAGAATTGATTTTTCAAAGCTAATAAATTTTTTATTCTATTTATAATATATACATATATATATATATATGATATATATTGTGAATAGAAGATCTTTTGTTTTAAATTAAAGATTGAATTTTCAAATTGTAATATATATATATATATATATATATGTATTTGTTATAATTTGGAGTTGTTTTGGAATTTAATTTAGTCTATTGATTTATATATGTATATATTGTAATTTAAAAGCTTTGTTTTAAAATTCAATATTTTTCAAAAGCTAATTTAAGTTTAATTCAATTTGTTTTAATAATATAAGATAACTATTTCTTTTAAATATGATAGTTTAAATAAAGTTTTAATTGTGTTTTCTTCAAAGATGTTTAAATATAAAATGGTTATAAGTGTATAAACATAAATGTTTTAAATTTTAAAAATACATATATCATACATTTATTTGTTTTAAAAATAAACATAAGCTGTGTATAAAACAAATGTTTATAAATATCTTTAATACTTGTATATTTATTGTAAAGTTTATTAACATAAAAACATTTCATAAATACAAACATCCATATTACATAGATATAAGATATAATTATTATTTTTATAAGGTTTTAAAAACAATTTTGCAAAGATCTTTAACACTTGTAAGTTATTAAGCAAATAATATGACAAGTGTAAGTTTAATTTACAAATGTCTTCTTTTCAAAAATTCACTTTCTTTAATTTTTACTAAATCAAAAACAAGTTTATTAAACATATTTGTCATCTCCTCTTCAATCTATTTCCAGCTAAGAAAAAAAATGGCAACCAGAAATTATTCTCAAAACCAGAGATTTATTTCCAAAATCTGAAATTAAATGTAAAACCAAATCAAACCTGGAATCTGCAAAATCAAAACCTGCAACATCAAGTAAAAATCCGCAGAATCAACCTGCAAATGCAAATGAAGGGCAACTGCAAATCAACAATGAAAGCTACAACTTCAACCTGCAATTCATGAAGATCAAGAACAGTTTTTAATTTTTAAATCATCAGATTGAGGCATGCAAAAAAACTCAAAGCTTTTTCAAATTTAAAGATTAAAGGCCTGGGAAAACTGCTCTGCAAATTTTATATCAGGTGAGTAAATTTTCACATTTTAAAAAAAGATTTGAACCTGTTATTTAATCTAGATGTGTGATGAATTGTACAGTGTTTAGTACAAATGTTAAGTGAAGTTGATTGCATGTTGAATACGAAGAAGATATGGAGACTGTATAGTTATGTTCTGTCATTTATAACTTTGATCTTACAATTTAATTTAAATCTCCCCTCTAACACCATTATTTGATTATGGTGATTAAATAAAAGTTGTTTGATATTGGTTGTTGGTAATATTAAAAATAGTTTTTGTAAAATTAAACTTACAAATAATTTTTAAAATATAAATTACAGTGAAATCTTGATTCCTATCAAAAATTAACTATCTTAAATTTTAATTTGAATTACATGCATGTAATCATGATGGAAAATCATGAATTTTGATATGTAATTTGTAATTTTTAATTGGGTATGTCGTGTGAATTTGGGGTTTGTTCGTTTTGGGAGTTTTTGATCATTGCCGTTGAACGGCTTCGTGAAGTTGGCCGATTTTTAGTATGGAGGTAGTTCGATCAATGGGGATGATGGGAAAAATATTCAAGAATTTTTCCAATGGTCGAGGAGTTTGAAATTGATCGTTCTAGGGTTTATCGGTATGTTTTATTCATCTGGAATGTCTAGACTTTTGCGACATGAATGATGGTTCGGAGGTGACCGCGACATGGGGAATGGAGGCGTGAAGGTTTCGGCGATGCTCTGGAGTGGTCGTTGAAGCTGCCGGTGGTGGCGATCGTGGGCGGCATTGGGATTTTGGTTCGAAGTTTGCCGCAGTTTTTCGATGTGAAGGTCGAATTTTGGCTCGTGTTCGTATTGAAGGATCTGGGTTTGTTTTTGGGTTCATGTGCATCATTGTGACCGACGTCGATGGTCGCGACAACCTAGTTTGGCCAGAGATAGCGGGGAACGTGCATGAGCAATATGGTGTGCACTGGAATGTGGTTTGGGGGAAGACGAGCTTCAGCTCGATGATTCTCTCGTGTTTTTCGTCAGTGGACTCGAAGAAGAATGTGCTGGGGATTAGCTACGGGGCAGGCTCGTGTTATTTGGCGTTCGACTCGGGTTTTAGAGTGGTTGTGTTATTGTTAAGTATTGTAATAATGAAAGTTGCAAACTTAAAAACTGCTATTGAATAAAATCGAGTTCAAAGTTTTTATAAAGGAAATTTGTTTAGAATTAAGGACTTGTTCTTGAAAAAAAAATGTTAATCAAACCTTTTAAAAGTATAAATTGAATTTATTTCAAATTTAAATTGTTTAAAGATGATTTCTTTATAAGTAATTATCTTTTTAAATTTTGAAGTTCAATTTAAAAGATTGTTTTGAATTCAAATATTAAATCAAAGTTTAAAGTAATTTTTAAGTAATGATTTTAAAACTAAAGTTTCAAATTTCATTTTGAATGAATAAGTTTAACTTAGATGATTAATGTGTTTTAAATTTTGAAAATTTGTTTTAAATACATAATTTTCAAATAAAGGTTAATGTTATTTTTATTGTAAACCAAATTGAATAATTGGTCTTTAAGGTTATTAAAATTTGATTTGCTCAAATAATTTAATTATGAAAATAAATAGGGCTAATTATCTTTGATATCAACTTAAAAATACTTGGTTAAAAAATGATTTATTAATAAGTAGAGTTTAATTAAGATAAATGTTTTTTCTTAATTAATTAAGGAGTTTCTTTAAATATAAGAAGTTAATTAATTATTTATTTAATTAATTTTTAAATGATTAGTTAATTATTTATTTAATTTTAAATAATAACTTAATTATGGATTAATTAAGTGTAATTACTTAATGAAGTGATTAATGGCTAATTATTGAATGTAATTGAGAATGGTAATTACTTGGAAGTAATTAGTGGAAAAATTACTCATGGGAGTAACTAAAGTTAAAAGTGATTAATGGATAATCACTTAATTTTATTAATCTAAGGATTGATTAATATAATTGATTTGAAGTTAATTAATTATGGAGTAATTAATTTATTTAAAGAATTAAGGATTGTTTAATGATGGAATTAATTACTTGTTAAGTAATTAATTAATAGAATAATCATCTAATCGAAGTAATTAGAAGATAATTACTTATGTAAGTAACTAAGGGTTAATTACTTAATTATTTTAGTTAATTAATTAATGTGATTAATTAATTAATTAATGTGATTAATTTAAGATTAATTACTAAGGGTAATTATTTAAAGATGTAATTAATTAATAAAGTAATTAATTAAGCATTATTTATTAATTTAATTGATTAATAATTACTTAATGAAGTAATTAAAGATTGATTAATTAGATTAATTAATCAAAGGGTTAACATAATTAATTAAGATGTTAGTTAATTAAGATAAGTAATTACAAATTGTTATTTACTGTTTATGATTAATGAGATGATTAATTATAAATTAATTGTTTATTTAAGGAATTATAAATTAATAAGGATTATTAATTAATATAACTAATGTATTAATTAAGGTTGATTAATAAAGTAATTAATTTAAGAGTGATTAATTAATTGTAATTAATTGAGGTTTAATGTAATTAATTATAGTTAATTAATAAATGGAAGCAAATGTATGATCATTAATTATTGTAATTAATGATAGTAATTAAAGGTTAATTACAGTATAAGGTTAAGAATAATTACTTGAATGTAATTAAAAGATAATCAATTAAGGAAGATTAATTAAGGAAGATCATTAGAGATGATTAATTTATTTATCTGGAATAAATAAATGAAGAAGGATTTAGATAACTCAATTGATTTAGAGTTAATCAATTTTGCTTATGGATAATTGATCGATGTTGGATGATTTATTGACATTGGATGATTGATATTGGGTGATTGGTTGATATTGGATGATTTAGATATCTATGATATGTGATATGCTACTTTGTGAGATGAATGGTTGATATGAATTATCTATTGTGAAAATATGATTCATCTATCTGTTTGTATCATTCTGGATAAGTTTAAACTGTTTAAACCCTTAAAACAACTTGGACATTAAAATGGCGTTTGGTTTCGATGAGACCGGGATCGGGTTTCCATATTTGGGATCCAAAAACCACATCGATTCCAATTAAACATTAGGTCATGAATCTAAGTGGAGCTTAGTGAAGACTCGAGGTATAAGAAATATACGTCAGTATAACTCTGTCGGTGATTCCGTGATAAGTTTGATGGAATAGTACTTATAGGTTCGAGATGGTGATTTAAAGTGCAAGGGCTATGGTCGTTGACTCTGAGGGTGATTCCAAAATGAGTGCAACGAGATAGTGCCTTTGGTTTCGTTCGAACCAGGAAAGAACTTGTATGGATTGAATGCTTTCAGAACATCGTTAGGTGGACGATGAGCATTCTAAGGTAGATGTGTTCTATAAAGGTAATCGCAGCCTCAAGCCTCATCAATCGAGAATGGCTAAAACAGGGGAGGTGCAGCAAGGCTAAGTGGGTCATGCCCAAGTAGGACAAGATTTTCCCCTGTCTAGAGGTCCCTTATTATTTCGGCCGTGTGGGCAGTTGTTGGCCACAACTGCGGGGTTGTCTTGTTCGGAGCTGTCTAGTAAGGGATGGTTCCGGCCTTGTGTTGCAGGGGAGTTAGGGTGGCTCCTCGGTATGGTGATCTAGGCCCCGTACTGTGAAGGGCGGTACCCCAGTAGCCCTGCCATTGATGGAAACCCATTCTTCCTACGAGACCCTACGGTTTTGTTTGTATTACCCACTTTTGTGACTAGTAGCTGGAATTTAATAGATGTAACAATTTCAGCTATTTCTTATTTACTAGAAAACCCTAGACACTATTATAATATCATTGGATTTCCTATCAAATGTTTTGGTTAGCGTAAGGTAAAAACTTTTCCATGTTTATGTGTAGGAAGTCTTACGTGATACCTTTTCTTTTCAAAAGATTTTCTAAAGATAAGCAATTTTAACCCGTTTACTCACACCAGACCCATGTCTGACCCGAGTGTTTATTTTCTGTTTTATTAAACTCTTGGGTACTCATATTATGTATGAGTAGTCAAGTGATTCAGGTTAGCTTGACGAATTATGAAGGAGATATGGAGCAGGAGGCTTCCACGTGTAGATATATTATGGTCCCGCTGTGTTATTGTTGTATCTGTATCGTGTGTTCTTGAGTTGTATAGTTAGACAGATGTTTATAACTGTTTATTATGTGTTGTTTAAGTTGTGTACTCTGATGTAATATGATACTATGTAATATTTTATGTGATATACTATATTTAATTCATTCTGCTGTGAGCATCTGATGTTGTTGTGTTTCTTCTTTCTCTTTTTTTCTTCTTCTATCCCTTTCTTTCTTCATTAGTGACGCGTCTTCCTGGAGATAGGAAGACGGGTCGTCTCAGCTGTAATAGGGTTACATTAATTCAGATAAAACCTTAGTTAAATTCAATAATTATAGCACTTACAAAGCGTTGTAATAGCCTTTAATTCAATTTAGCCCTCTAGTTCATTTATATTGACTACAGCATTTACAAATGTTGTAATATCATTTACTTTAGAAATAATAGCATTTCAAAATGCTGTTAATTAAATTCCAAATATTCACTATACTTTCACAAACCATTAAATTTTTATTTAAACCATTTCAAACTTATAAAATCATATATTTTTCACTTTTATAACCATCATTTAATTTTCCTTAAATTCATGATTTTGTAAAGTTAAATTTCCATTCAAAAATCAATATTTAATAATAATTCAGTTATTAAATTCCAACATTCAATTTCAGTTCATATTATTAAATTTTTAACTTAACATTTAAGTTTAAATTTCAAAATATAACTTATTTTTCATTTTATTTACTTAGCTTCAAAATTCACTTTTAAACAAAATTCACAATTTTCCAGTTTAACTTATATTTCAAAATTCAACTCAATATTCATTTATTTCACATTTTCACTTATTCAATATCCATTAATATATTATAAAATAATTTTAAATTCATTTAATTCAAAATATCATAAATTTATCATATTTTCATATTCAGTTTAAATTCCATTTATAATTAAATCAAAATTTCCAAAATAACTTATATTTCAAATTTCCACTTTATCATTAATTTATTTCACTTATAAATTCTCAGAAAAATCAAAATACTTTACCAAATATCATTTTTAATCAAGTTTAAATCAAAATATTGTAATATTTACATTTCTAAAATATTTTAAAAATTTTAGAAAAATATATTTTAACCATGGATCTGTATAACATTTTGTACACTAGGTAAAGTGATACGGGTAGTATATCATTTCAACCCGTAATTTACAAAGAAAACCCAGGTTTCATCATTTCAAACCCGCAGTCCCAAGTAAAATGAAATAAATGAAAATCATTCAGGCTTATCATTTCAGCCCATAATGATTTTCCCCTATTCTAAAGTCCGTTCGGGTATGTGTTATTTCAATCCATAGTGATTCTAATCTAAAGGGAACTTGCAGCGTGATAAACTGATATAAATAACAGAACAGCATAAAGTAACAGTAATATATGATATAACAGGTAAATAAGCATGGGTGAACCTCATATGATCATAACAGAGCAGATATAACATGGTGATGCATTTTACAGATTCAAATGTGATCGATTTACTAGTTATATATGTACAAAACTATCTGGTGAGAATAACTCACTGGTATAAACTGAAGACAACAAATCAAATGCACAAACTGAGATCTTCGAAGGCACGATAACATGATAAAGATTCAAGATTGGGAGAGCCCAAGATTAATCACCTTGAACACATTCAAACAAACAAAACAATCTACATAAGTTTCCAACCCAAATTCAATTAAACGATGCTAGAAATGAATGCACAAAACAACACCAAAGTGTTTGCACTTGCTTTCAACCACTTGTGCTTCAGCCTAGGGTCAGAAACTCACGGCTAAGAATGGGTTAGGATCTAGTCTTTGGGTTCATAGGGGTCGGCCAAACATGGGTTTGATGATGGTGCAAAGTATGGTGCATGAACTACAACACAATCTAAGAAATACCACATGGTTTCAAGCAACCAATGGGCTCGGCCAAAGAAAAGGAGGGCATGGCCAGGTTCAGGTGGGGTCAGGGGATGATGTGTCAGTGGTGTCTAATCAGGTTGGGGCTGGAGATGGTGGTGCAAGTGGCGGCCAAGGTGGAGTTTGAGGTGGTGGAACCTAGATGTGATCGGCTACAAGTGGAGTTTGGTGCATTTTAAGGTGGATCTTCGTCATGGGATGGCTCAGCTTGGGATGGTCAGTGAGAAGGAGGTGGTGGTGACTGGCTTAGGTGGTGGTGGAGGCGGCAAGGTGGATGGAGATGGCAGGTCGATCCTAAAGATGAAGAGAGCAAGTGCAAATTCACATAAACAATGGAAGAAAGGTGAAAAAGAAAAGAAAGATTACCAAAAAAATTCCACAAAGAAGAGGCCAAACTTTTTTGACGATGAGAAAGATAAGACACGTCAAAATGATATGAGAGAAGTTTTCGGCTGAAGGAATGGAGTTATGGAAGCAAATTAAATGAAAAGGTGACGGTTGAAAATGAAGAGGTGTGAATAAAAAGGTCAAAGAATAACAAAAGTCAAAAAAATTCTCCAAATATCTCCATTAATTTTTCAATTTTTAAATAACTGAAAAATTTAGATAAAAGCACGAAAATTTATAAAATAAACAAAAATAAATAAATAAATATTAATTATATATAATTTATTTAAAAAAAACAGTAAAAATTGCAAACTAGTCTTAAAATTTTTAAAATAAATGCAACAAGTTTTGAAAAAAAATTATGTACATGAAAAATATTTATAAATAAAGATAAGAACACAAAAATAAAAATGAATTCACAAAATAAATAAATAAATTTTAATTAAATATCATTAAATGAAAAAATAGCAGAAAAATGGAAACTAGGCTTTAAAAATAGAAAATAAATGCAATAAATTTTGGAAAAATTATAAAATCACTTTAAAAATGTTTTAAAATAAAATATATACCTAACATGTCATATAACACATATTAGAACATGATTTGACAAATAAAAGTATTATTTTTGTAAACTAAAATAGATAATTTTATTAAATAAATCAATTTACACCCAATATTATAAAAAGAATAGCTTTCACAATATAAATCGGATTTTAACGAAACAAAAAGTAGTATTCTTGAAATTAAATTTATTTTCATAATAGAAGATAAAATTAAAGAATTCAAATATTTAAATTTTAAACTTAAAAATCAAAGTTTGACCAGATTGACCAAAAATCCACTTTTCTGGAAATATCCTATTTATTTAGATTTGAAATTATAATTCACACAAATTTAAAATTTATATTTAAAATAACAAAATTTATCCATTTTAATAAATAAAATAAAGTTGTCAAATAGAATAATCAAAATAAACAATTAAAATAAGTCACAAAATTCAGGGTTGTTACAGATTATCTCTAATCACTTCATTAATTAATCTTTAATTAATTAATTATCCTCAAATTAATACCTTAATTAATTAATCACATAAATTAATTATCCTTAATTAATTATTCTTTAATCCCTTGATTAATCAACTCTAATCATTAATTACTTTTAATTTAGTAATTATCTTTAAGTAATTAATTACCTTTGATTACTTATCAATTAATTAATCAACCTTTGAAAGCAATTATCATTTAAACCTTGTTAATGACTTTTGGAAATAAAACATCAATAATACATTAATTAACTCAAGACCTTTAAGTTAAATTAATGATTTGAAAATATTCCATTTTTTTAACTACTTGCTTAATTACAAAAAATTAATCTATTTAAAATAAGTTTTAAAATAAAGTTACATGTATATATTAACATTTTAAACATAAAATAATTTGTTTTAAAATCTTGATTAATCCAAACTTAAACCAACATTGATTATTCAAAAAGGAAATGGGTTAAAAATTGTTTAAATTATTCAAGTTTTAAAATTTAAAACTTGCTTCTACCCAAATTGCCAGACCAGAGGGTTTTCATGATTTCCCCGAGCCAAATAATCAAAAACCTAAGCAAAACCCCGAGTTTCTTTTTCTCTTTTTTTCTGATTTAAAATTTTAACTGTTGAAGCCATAAAAAAACTTACGAGCACGTATTCGAGCCACATTCAAACGTCCCCGAGATCAACTTCGAGATTCCCCCTTCTTCCTCAAACACTACAAACCCAGACACATTTGACAACTAGTGCACGTGCACCAACCCACGGCGACGCTCCGGCCCACACGACCACCATTAACACGTCACCCATGATCTCCTAAAGCCAGCAGACCACCCAGCTCCCTCAATCGATCTTGACATCGAGATTTGACAAAATCTAACCCATCGGAACAAAATGTCCCGACCAAAAATCGCTTCGACCAGACAACTCTGACCACCTAAAGCATCGCCCCCTTGTCCACGGCCTCACCGAAGAACCACATACCTTTTCCACCACCTGCGATTGATCCCAATCCACCATTGACTATGAACGAGCTTGAAAACGTCGACGATTAAATCTAGTCGTTAAACCCTAAATCGACTCCGATCACCATCCACGATGGATTATAAATTCATCTCACATTTTTCTCAAGTTCGACGACCACCCAAGCACCTCTGGAAGCAACCCCGACACCCAATAGTTCGCCGATCCCCAGAACTTCGTCAAAACCCATTTTTCGATCAACTATGAAATTCCCGTGATTTATTGAACTAAAAAATGTGATTTTCCTTTTAAAAATCATTATTTACAAAAGTGAAACAAATTATATAAGTAAATTAAGAATCTATGATACCTAATTTTTTACATTTATTTAAGTTAACTACATATTCATCTTCCCATTGACATCAATATTCAAATTTCACTCAAACTATTTTTAGCAGTTAGATTATGATTAAATAAACCTATTTTGTTTAGATTCTAAAGCCTAAGGAGGGTGAGAAAGAGAGAATATAAATTTTTAATAGTTTTGAAATCGGTAACTTGAACAGAGCATTTACAAACAGATCCACAAGCATGCACAGGCTTATTCAAACACTTCTCATAATATACTTCCAGTATCTATTTAAAACATCAAGATATAGAAGTGAAATCAAATGGGTTTGCTCACCTAGCTTTGAAGATAGAGAACCAGACTTTTGATCCTGGAACTAGAATTTTATTTTGTACTTGAACTTTGAATTTGCTATTTTGATTTGCTTAAGTTTTGAATACTTTAAACTTTGCTTTTGATCTAAGACTTGTTGTTTGAATTAAATCTCCATTGATCTCAGGTTTTTGTTTCGATTTTTGTATTTCCAAGTTGAAGACTATGAACAGATTTTAATTTTGAACTGCTTTGTTTGATTATCCATGCTTGATCTCCTTTATACTTGTTTGATTCTTAGGTTGATGATTTTGTTTTAAGTTTACAGATTTGTTTCAGTCTTGAGAAAAGTTTAAACTGAGAATGAATATTGACAAAACCTGGTTATTTCTTTCTTATGCATGTTTATAAATTCAATTTAAAAAAAAGAGAAATGATTTTGCTTGCCACTTGTTAAATTTTACTAACACTTGTAAATTAATGTTGCCACTAATCTTACATTTGTTAATTACATAATCTTATTGTTTTACAAATTTCACAAACAAAGATTTCATGTTTAAATCCTTTACTTAATTTAATTTATAAATTTTGTTTAAACCCTTATGTTACTAAATTTACACCTTTCAAAAGTTATCATATTTTTGTCTTTATATACATATGTTTTCATAAATATATTTTACATACATACAAATTAATTTTTATCTTATGTAAAAATTCGCAAATACCAAAACTAAATGTTTTTATATTTATGACTATATACAAACTTTATTTATTCATATAAAATTAAAAGAAAGAATTTTAAACCAATTATACATTACTAAGTAATCATATATATATATATATATATATATATATATATATATATATCTTAAAATAGCCTTTTGAAAATGATTACATTAATCTCAAATCATAATTTTCATCTATTAATATATATAAATATATTAGAAAACAAATTCTTATTGACTTTGAAATAAAAGTTTCTTTTAAATCCAATTTATTTTCAATACTTATTCTTGAATTTCAACAACCAAAATTCTATTTATATAAATAAACAGGCATCTTTCTTATTAAATTTGAAAAATTAATTCAAAATTTAATCCAAAATTTTATATTAATTATCAAATTATATTTGACTCAAAATTGGGATCGTTACAGTTAGGTACGATCTCGGTACATTTTTCTAGAGATGTGCTGTGATGGACGGTACCCAAGTAGCCCATTCATTCTATGGAATCTAATATCCATTATGAACCTGTACAGTTTTGATTGTGCCTAACTATGCTGAAACGTGAGATACAAGCATTTCAGCTATTTTCTAGTCTATTTTCAAAAGACACTATTATAATATAAGATGATTTTGATAAAAAAATGTTCTGGTTATCGTAAAGTAAAAACCCATCATGTTTATGTGTGACATGGTCTTACGAGATACCTTTTTTCAAAGGATTTTTGAAATAGTAATAATCCAAATTGAGTTTGTTTTCTCACGCTGTTTTTCCAGACTGACTCAGATGTTAATTATCATAATGCTCGGGTCAGACCAAGTATTACATATTTAGGTTGGGATACTATTAAGCTCAAGAGACGAGCTTGAGGAGACTTAGGCGTATTCCATATACTTGGTTTATATTCTGTTGTGTGTGTTAAACTAAATATTCAGTATTTGTAAGGACAAGTTATTATAACTTTCCAGATTGATTGTTGATTTTTGTACTCTAATTATGATATCCCGGAAATTTTGGCAATATCAATTTGATAATCTGTATTTAAAATTAAATTGATTTGATAAATTTTGTTAATAAAATTTGACTTGATTTAATATTCCAATTAAATAGATATTTAATTGGTGAATTTTATCTTTTAAAAGCTAATAAAATGCTTTCTATTTAAATTTATATCTATATATTTATATATATTGTAAATAGATAAGTTTTGATTTGAAGTTTAATTAACAAATAAAATCTTGTTTTTAAATTCTAATATACATTTTGATAATTTGGAAATCATTATTTTATTTAATATATAACTATTCAAAACTATTTAATAAATAACTATATGGTTTTAAGATACTTAAGGAAAAATGCTTTAAATTGTTTAAATTTTATTTTAAGCATAAGTTTAAATTTTAATAAGATAAACAAAAGTTTATTTTATTTCCTTTTTGAATATAGCTTGATAAATATAATTTAAAATTACATATGAAGTTTAAATTACAATTTACATATTAAACATTAATTCATTCAAAAAAAGATAAGTGATAAGTAATTTATAATTTCTTTTATAAATTATTTAAATTAATAAATATGTTATTTTCAAACAATATTAATAAATGTATAAATATAGATAGGTTTTAAAACACAATATTATTATTATTTTTAAATTAAATATGTTGATATAAATTAGCTTTAAATTGGATTTTTAAATTTATGATTGGATTTGAAATTGAATTAATTTTGAATTCAAATGAATAAACATTTTTAAATTATTTGGATAAGCTTTCATTTTTATATAATTTGTTTCATTTCATTTTCTTTAAAAAGAAATGCATATATACATTTATATATGAAAATGATTTATATATGTATATATGTATGTATGTATAAGTATTTAACAAATAAAGAAAAGGGTTTTATTTACTTTTAAATTAAATAAAAACAAATAAACTTACTTATAAGATACATGTTAATATATTAAGTGGTATAATGACATGTGTTAAAGTTTTAAGCATGTTAAAACATGTGTTAAGTAATTAATTAAAATAGATGACATGTGTAGTTAAATTAAGTAACTAATGTAACAAATGTAAAAAAAAAATACATGTGTCATATTTGTTTTTAATTTTTCTTTTATTTTAAAATAAATCATCTTAACTTATATAAGCTTGTTTTCTTCATTCTCTTTCTTTTCTAATCTTCATTCTCTAAAACTAAAGACTTCAGCTGGAAACAAATCAGTTTCCAAACTCTCAAAAACTAAAATCATGTTCAAATCTGAAATTTCCTCCTCAAACCAGAAAGTAATTTGCAAACCCTTTTCTAAATTCAAATTCTTCAACTTGTAATCATTTTCCAAATTTTCATATGCAAACCTGTTCAAACATGCATTTTCTTCCATCTGTCTAAAAGCCTACCTATAGTTCACCTTTTTTCAACCTAAGTTTTTATCAAAACATTCAAAGCCATCTCAGCATGCAACTGCAAGTTTTTGAAATTAAAGTATTCAAATTTAAAGTTTCAAATGCATCCGGAGTCAAGCCTGCATGCAAGTCTAAAACAACAGCAACTCAACTTTATATCAAATTCAATAAAGATTTGGCATTTCAGTTTCATGTCTTCAAAACAGTTTTCAAAGTAAAGGCTCTGTTCACATTTGTTTCAGGTGAGTAACAACATCTTTAAAAAAGTTATAAGTTGAATCTGGTTGCTTGATTTTATCTGAAATAAGTCTGTTATGTAAATATATACAAGTGCATGTTTCTGTATGAATGTATAGTGGTATGTGTATGCTGTTGTACTTGTTCCAGGGTCAAGAACAAATCAAAATTCACTTGCTATTAATTCAACCTTTGTTAAGACTTAAGTATTGGACAAATTATGTTTGTTGTATCATAGTTTGATATTTTAAAATCTGGTTAAGCTAAACTAATTTGTATTTCCTCTGGAGATAAATAAACATCGGCAAACTTAAAAATAAGTCAAAATAAATTGTCAAGATTCTTTGATTCAGGTATATGAATCAAAAGCTAAAGCTAAAACTTGATTTTTGAAACAAAAATTACGATTTTTAGTAATGAATTTAAGAGCATTTCTGATTTAACTAGAAATTGAAATTCGAGGGAATTCTGATGAATTCTATAGCTTGAGGAGTTGTGATTCTTTCTGGAGGAAGAGGAGTGGTCAGTGACTTTGTGAGAAATGGTTGCAGTGATGTCAGATCACGGTGGTGGCGGCGGCGATCGATTAAGGTTTTTAAACCTAGTTTTGGGTAGTGCAGCAATTTTTGGTCGGCATGGTTGCTTTAGATGATCGAGTGCCATAAGTTTTGAGGAGATGGTAGCTGGGGTATTGAAGAATTGATGGACGGAGTTTCAAAGCCTCCGATGGCCAGAGGAGTGAGGACGAGGAGTTTTTAGGTTTCGGGATGGGGTGTGCCTGTTGCTTCCAGGTTTTGATTTGGACGCTCGATTTTGTTCTCGTGATGTTTGTGAGGTTCTGTTGGTCAATGTTGGATCGGAGGATGATCGATGACTTGCTCAACGCAGTGGTGATGACCAGAGAGGGTCGGAGCCACCGTGCATATGCACGGTGCAATGATTGTGTCAGGTTAAGATTTTGGGTTGTAGAATTTATTTGGACTCGAATTTTACTCGAGTTGGAAAACCTGTTTATTTCCAAATTCAATTTAGTTTTAAAATCTGAAAGCAAGCTTTAAAACAGAATTTAAAACCGAAATTTAAAGTATGGATTCAAAATTGAGTTTGAATCCTAGTTTTAAAATTTAAATTAAATTTTATACATTAAAATGTTTTAAACAATTTTAAAAGGGTTTAAATAGTTTAATTTAAAAGTAAAGCTTTAAAATAAAAGTAGAGATTTAACCTAAGTTTAAATCTGGTTTCAAATCAAAATTTGAATCATAGTTTTGAAATAAAGGAAGTTTTTGAATTTAAATTTGTTTTAAAACAATTTTGAATGTTTAAGGTACAATTTTAAAATATGATTTGTATTTAAAATGAATTTGGTTTTAAATTCTTTTAAACTTCTTTTATAAAATAAGAAATTCTTTAGCATAAGTTTTAAAGGGTTTTCAATGTTTTTAAACTTTGTTAAAGTTAAGTTTGACTTCATTTTAAATCAAAAATTTAAAATGAAATTTGAAACAAATTTAAAATAAATTATTTTAAATTGCTTTATTAATGATAATGTAATCATTAATAAGAAATGTTTTTATTTTAAAGTAAATCAAAGATTTAATGAATTGTGATTCATTAAATTAGTAAGGTAATTTAATTAAGATAATTAATTAATTTTTTTATGTAATTAAGGGTTTGAATAAATTAATTAAGGTTAAGTTAAGTAATTAAGATAATTAATTTGTATTTAATAACAATTAATTTAAGTTAATTACTTAAGAATAAGTAATTAAAGAATTATTGATAAGTTAATAAAGATCATTAACTTGAGATTATTTAATAATTAATTAAAGTGATTAATTTTGATAATTAATTGGATTAATTAATTTAGATAATCATTTATGGAATTTGGTTAAGTATGATTACTTTATGAAAGTAATTAATGGTATTACTTACTCAGTGTAATTAATTAATTAATTTGATTAGTTTAAGTTAATTAATTAAGTTTAATTAATTTAGAATAATCATTGGATGGGTTGATAAGTAATCAATGAAGAATAATTACTTAAAGAAGTAATTAAGATAAGTAATTTACTGGAGGTAATTAATTGAAGTATGGAAATTTTTTTGGGATTAATTTCTTATGTAATTAATAATTAATCACTTAGTGTAATTAATTTTAAAATTGATTGATTTAGTCATTTGAAAATAATTAGGTGATGTAATTAATTAAGGGTAATTAATTACTAATAAGATTAATCAAGGATGCTTAACAAATATAATTAATTATTAAATGTAATTAATTTAGGAGTAATTAATTTACTCAATGAAGTAATTAAAAGTAGTTAATTACTGATTGTGATTAATCGAAAGTGATTAATAATTATGGTTTAATTAAGGTTAATTACTTTATGTAGTTAATTAATTAAAATGTAAATAAAGATTGTTAATTTATATAATTAATAATGTAATTAAAGTTGATTAATTAAGATTAATTAATCAATAATAAGTGATTAATGAAGTAATTAGTTAATGTAATTAATTAAGGATTAATGTAATTAATTATAATTAATTAATTAATGAAGTAATTAAAGGTAAATTACTGTTTTTGGTTAAGGATAATTAATTTGTGAAATTAATTAAAGGATAATTACATGAATGTAATTAAAGGACAATTAATCAAGGGTGATTAATTAAGGGAATTAATTAGAGGTTAATTAATCGATTGATTTGAAATTAATTAATGGTTATATAAGCAGGATTATAGAATGAAGTAATTAATTTAATTTACTTTAAATTAATTAGAGATGAAATAATTAATTTAATTCATTTTAAATTAATTATAAATGGTGTGATTATTAATCCTTGTTTATATATGGATGATATAGATTTCCTTGAATGGTTTGAATCTCAGATATGAGATAAATAATGTTGTATGATATGGATGCTTTGGTTGCATTGTGATGACAATATGGATTATCTATTGGTGATGATAATATAGATTATAAATTATGGTGATGTGAATTATCTATCTGTGTGTATATAGATAATTAAATTGAATTGTTTTAAACTTAAAACAACTTGGGCCTTAAAAGATACGTTTTGGATTCGGTGAGACCGGGATCGGGTTTTCAGGTTTGGATATCCAAAAACCACATCGATCCAAATTAACGATAGGTCGTGAATCTCAAGTGAAGATGAAAATTAAGAGTGCAAGGGTTATCGTCGTTAATTCTGAGGGTGTGACGACCCGACTTCCTATCTCCAGGAAATCGCATCATCTTTAAGAAACAAAAGGATAGAAAAGAGAATAGAAAGAGGAGAAGAAAGAAACAACATCAGAATCTAACAGCGGAACAAATAAATTATATTAATAACATAAATATTACATAGTTTACAACCATTATCAGAGTACACAGATATACAACACATACTAGACAGTTATAAACACCTGTCTAGTTATACAACTCAATACAACTCAAAGACAACAACTCAGAGAACATACAGCGGAAAACTATATATATCTACACGTGGAAGCCTCCTGGTCCATTGCTCCTCCATAATTCGTCAACGCTAACCTGAATCCTAACCTGAATTCCCTTGGCAACTCGTAAAAATTTGAGTACCCAAAAGTTTATGAAAAAAAAAAAAACTCCGGGTCAGACATGGGTCTGGTGTGACTAACAGGTTAAAGTTGCTTAACTTTCAAAAACCTTTTGAAAAGACAGGTATCACGTAAGACTTCCCACACATAAACATGGAAAAGTTTTTACCTTACGCTAACCAAAACATTTGATAGGAAATCCGATGATATTATAATAGTGTCTAGGGTTTTCAAATAAATAAGAAATAGCCGAAATTGTTACATGATTAAATTCCAGCTACTAGCCACAAAAGTAGGTAATACAATCAAAACCGTTGGCACTTATTGGATTTTGGATTCCATACAATGGCAGGGCTACTGGGGTACCGCCCGTCATAGTACGTGGCCTAGATCACCGTATCGAGGAGTACGCCCGCTCCCCTGCAACACAAAGCCGGACCCATTCCTTACCGAATAGTTCCGAACAAGACAACCCCGTGGTTGTAGCTAGCAACCACCCACACAGCCGAATATAAAGGGACTTCTAGACAGAGGTAAATCTTGCTCTCCAATGGGTGCGACCCACGAAGCCTTGTTGCAGCTGCCCTGCTTTAGCCATTCCCGGTTGATGAGGCTTGAGGCTACGATTACCTTTATAGGACATATCACTTAGAATGCTCATCGTCCACCTGACGATGTTCTGAAAGCATTCAATCCATACAAGTTCGTTCCGGCTTCGAACGAAACCGAAGGCATTATCTCGCTACACTCATTTTGGAATCACCCTCAGAGTTAACGACAATAACCAATGCACTCTAAACCACCATCTCGAATCTATAAGAACTAATTCCGTCAACTCATTACGGAATCACCCACAGAGTTATACTGACTCATAGTCCTTACACCTCGAGTCTTCACAAAGCTCCATTTTGATTCACGACCTACCGTTATTTGGAATCGATGTGGTTTTCGGATATCCAAATATGGAAACCCGATCCCGGTCTCATCGAAATCCAAAGCGTGTCTTTTAGGTCCAAGTTGTTTTAAAATTAAAAAAATTAAATACAGTATCTATATACACACAGATAGATAATTCAAAAATCATAATTGATAATCAACATTATCACATAACAGGTAATCCACATCATCAATATCAAATAGATAATCTAAGTTATCATCACAATGCAACCAAACATCCATACCACACAATAATATTTATCTCATTACAGAGATCTCAAAGCATCCAAGACAATCAATGACATCCATTCATACATAAGCAATGATTTATTCAACATCATATAATTAATTTAAAATGAATTAAATTAACTATCTCTATCTCAAATTAATTTAAAATGAATTAAATTAATTTCCCATCTTAAATTAAATTAAATTATATTAATTACTTCACCTATATAAATCTTGCTTACTTAATCATTTAATTGATTACAATAAATTAATCATTCAACATTAATCACCTTAATTAATCACTCTTGATTAATTATCCTTAATTACATTCATGTAATTATCCTTAATTAATTACACAAAATTAATTATTCTCAACCAAACAGTAATTAACCTTTAATCACTTCAATTAATTAATTAATCATAATTAATTACATTAATCCTTATTAATTAATTAATTACCTTATTAATTAAATTAATGCTGAAATATTAATCTTAATTAAATTTTCAAGATAAAACATAACTTAATTATGTTTAAAAATATTTAATTGAAACAAAGTACTTTTTGAACTACTTTTAAATTTCCATTTTAAAATACAAGTTTAAATAATCTAAAACTTATTTAAATTTCAGGACAAAACAAAATTTTGTCTTAAAAATGAAATCATAAAATTTTGAAGTTAAATTCATTTCAAAATTTTAGAAATTTTCAACTCATTCTTAGTTTAAACTTTCAATTTAAATCTTCATTTAAATTAAAACTGAAGTTCACCTTTAAATTTAGATTTCCAGATTTAAAATTAATCTTTAAATCTTACTCACATTTTAAAAACTTCATTATTAAAAAGTTTCAACTTTTTACCCAAAATAAAATAGTTAATTAAGTTAAATTTTGAAGCTTTAATTTTAAATTTAAAAACTGGAATTTGAATTTAAATTAGAAATTCAAACTTGCATTTGAATTTAAACTAAAACTTTACTTTAAACAAAACTGCATATTCTAAAAGTTTTAAAACCCAGATTAAAAAACAATTTCCTAAAACCTGCAATTTTATAGTTCTACCCGAGAAACCAAATTTTACTTCGAGTTAAAAGCTGCTTTACTTCGAGTTATAATACAACTTACTTCGAGCAAAACTCAACTTTCCCCTGCAACATCCAAAACCCCAATATACATCACCAGAATTTTCATCGCCGTGCATATGCTCGGCGACCACCGCCTCTTCTCATCATCAAAGACGATCAAACCACAACCAATAACTCATCCATGCCCTACTTCAATCACCAGATCAAGCAAATAAACAAGAATTCAATGTTTAACCCCTAATCCCAAAACCTGTAAACTTCAAACAGGTTTCTGTTGCAAACCTGTCAACGGCGAAATTGCGCCTCCCCGACCATCTGACACTCGACCCCTTTGGCCACGAACTCCCTCACACTTCAACTACCCAATCCCTAAATACCAAGACACTCGATCAATCCATTACCTCACAATGACTCAATCTTTAACCCCTATTCAAAACTAAGGTTCAATTCTAAAAATCAAAACTGCATCTACCCTAATCAATAAAATCCTCATTTCTCATTTTTCTAAGGATCTATGATCCTTACTCTATAACCCAGAAGAATTCTAAGTTTTCTTAAACTACAGATTGCAAGCGCTAGCTCAAATTCATTTTTTAGCTCAAGAATAAACTACTACAGAAACTATACTCTAAAATTCTAATACTTGATTCAAAAAAAATCAGTTTCCAGTAAATGCTTTTAGTTTATGAAACTGGATTTAAATATTAATATGATTTGTTTTGATCAAGATCAACATACAAAGGTGTTACTTGTGTTTACAGAGATATCTCCCTGTATTTTTAATTCTCCTAAATTTTTTAAACCTTCTCCCTGTGTTACAAAGGTGTTATTTTTGATCAAGAAAATAAAACACATTACTTTATAAATTTGAATACTAATCTGTGATAAGAAAACTATTTTTTTTTTATTCTAAAATCCGGATACTACTTCAAATTAGATCAATTACAGGGAATTCTTTTAAATATGATGGTGAATCTGGGAACACAGCAAAGCAAAATCAACATGCACATTCAATCATAATTACATCAGACCTTTATAAGCACACAACATATTTTTATCTCAAACATTTAACAAGCAACCTAAATATAGTTTAAGACTTAATTGTTACTCACCTTTTATTGAATGCAAACCCCCTGTTGTTCTTTTTGAAAGTTGCAGAAAATGGTGCAGGCTTGACCCGTTGATGTTTAAAATCTGAGTTGCTCATGATCCCAAATTCAAATTACTTGCATGCAGATGTAAATGCAATTGCTAACTCCACAAATGCATGCAGATGCTTTATATTTCCAGGTCTAAACAGAATGCAGGAAAAATAGTGCAAGCTTGATCCATTCCAGGTCTTAAAACAGAGTGCAGGCTCAATTGATTTTTAGGCAATGCAGATTAATGTTTGAATTTAAGGAAGATGGGTTTGATTTTGAAGAGGAGTGGAATATGCAGATGTTTGGATTTTGAGTAAATGCAGATTTGAACAGGGTTTTGATGAATTTGTATATGCAGATTTTTTGAAGAGTGTTATAAATTTTGAAGATTTCTTTGATTAAGGAAAAATGAAGATGCAATATGAATGAATGAAGATGCAAACTTAACTAAGGTATTTTCAGATTTAATGAAATAAAAGAAACATTAAACCTAAATTTACACTTGTACAATTGTTACAACACTTGTCAAATTGTATATTAGTTTTTAGACACATGTCTCTTTAAAATAAGTAGTACTAATTTACAAGTTAATGTATGTGTTAGCTTAGTTTAAATTTGTTAGTTTATTTTTAAACATGTGTATAAATTTATAAATGAAAATAAAAACAAATCATGTTTTACAAATTGAAACTTATACATATTAAAGATTAAAACAATTAAGATTTATACTTTTGAACTTAAATTCAAACTAAATTCAAATCAACTATTTTCAAATCAAGTTATGAATATAAATTCAATTTGAAATAAAAATTTCAAATCTATTGAAAATTTATTTATAAAGACAATATACTATTAATATTGCTTTAATAAATCTCTTATTATTAAATTAAAATCATTTTAAAAGAAATTATATTTTTGTTAATAAAATATCCATTTATTAAGTCATAAAACCATTTGTTGAATTTATTCTAAATTTAAAACTCAAACCAATTTAATTTAAACATTTCAATATTTTCTTATCAAATTTAAAATCATATATTTATTTATGAAATAGTTTTTAAAAAAAACTCAATACTAATTAAAATCAAAATTCCCAAATTAAATGTATATATATTAGAATTTTAAAACATGGTTCATTTATTAAATTTAAGCCTAAAATCATTTATTAAATTTTGAAAAGCATAAATATTAAATAAAACAAATTTTCCAAATTACTACAAATATTAAAACTAGAAAATATGCTTTACTTATTAAAATTAAAACAATACCAATATATTTAAAATATAAACCATATATTTATATTATAAATAGAAATCAATCTATTATTTTTAAAAGATAAAATGACCAATTTAAATATTTATTGAAGAAGATTATTAAATTTATTTGAATAATTTTAACAGAATATCAATATCAATTTAATTTTAACTACAGATTATTAAATTGATATTGTTAAAAATCCCGTGATATTACAATCCTTCCCCCTTAAAAGAATTTTGTCCTCGAATTTAAAACAAAGGTAATTTAATAATCTTATTAAAGATTTATTTTTAAAACACAAGCATAAATCAAACATATGCTAACAATCAAAGCAACCAATCAAACAAATCTAATTATCCAGACAAATTCTGGATAGAATTTTATCGAGTTTCCCCAGGTGTGTATATATATACCGGGATACTCGCTCTAGAGAATCCAAACAATCAATATTATGAAGCTACAAAGCTCTTATACAACTACATCTATAACACTAGACAAGATATCAGACTACAAACGAGTCTGACTTAACAACCAAAACTCCAGAACTGCTGGTTCCACAACCAGAGATAGATCATACACGTACTCCCTCAGAGATACGTGAAACTCAACGAATCCCAGTTATCCAAACTGGCAATTCAATCCTGTAGATTAATCACTTAATCTCCTAGATACGGAAAAGATCCAAAGCACTTCAGAGCTAACTTCTCAGACTTACCCAAACTTATAGCTCACTTTTGATCAGAGAGAACTTATCCAAAATCAAATCTCCGATTTCAGAGTCCAAATTCCTTCGTCCCTTATCCATAAACTCTTCAGACGATCCTGGGCTGCCTACAAACTTACTGATCAGCTCAACCTTCGCTGATGCTTCTAGAAATAAACTAGACCAATTAACACAACAAAATGATCTCCTCAAGATCAACCAAAATCAAGATATCAAACTCTACTTCTCAACATCAGAAGACAACAACCTCTCTTATCCGGAAAAGAAAAGCAAATACACTTCCAAACTGCTTCCGCTGCTCAACTCTGATCCGAAATAGAAGAAAATGCTAAAGAAGAACACAAGCACAAACAGGACAACACACCTCATAGATATGGTTCAACAAATCCATAAGAAACTTTCAGAAATTCCTCCAAAACTCCGAGCTGCTACACCAACTCAACTCTTGGAACCATACTTCTATAAAGCTGAACCACCGGTACCATTCCTGGAATCCTGGTCGATAAGAAAGCTCAATCTCCAGATGCGAACCAAACTCTGACTTCCTGAAGACATCCAGAAAAATTCGGATAACTCAAGAGAACACTCAAACAATCGCAAGTCACTTTTGCGAACCACCCAAACCAAATCCAAGAAAAACTGTTCTCCCTTAACCAAATTGAACAGCTTAAACTTAACTGGCCAACCCATCGAAGAAACAGGTTCACTAAACTGCTTCTAAACTCCACTTCAGAAAAAACTGCTAAGCCAAAAGATCTCTTGCCAACACCGAGAACATTCCAAGATGCACTGTTGCCACAAATGCCAAAGAATTCCAAAACAAAGCTCTCCGAGAAACTCGGACCTCAAAGCAAACAGAAACTCCAGCTGAACACAGCCACTACACTGAAGCAGACTCACTTCCTTAAACTTGGTCCAAAGAAAACATCTTCGGGAACATCCATAGTTACTGCATCTCATCACGCAGCTACTACTTCCTAAGGTATCAAAATATCATCACTCACTTCTGTCCAGCCGACAGATCCAAATTTTACTCACTTAACTTCAGAAATGAACTCCGAACCTTAACAGGTTTCCTTCAGAGATCAATGAAGTCCTTCTTCACTACAGAACTCACTCGAGACGGTATTAGGTCTACAGTCTCAATAGATACACTTTCAACCTCAGACATTCAAACTCCAACCAATGGTAGTCGTGTTACACACGCTACTACCCCGTCTACCTTTATAACTTATGTTGGAAAACCTGAACAGGTAACCCAACAGATAGGTAGAAATAAATATATTTATATATATATATTAAAAATTACAAGTACGCTCTCTCAAGAAAGACACCACTACAGACTCTAGGTATTCACTCAACCTAATGCTCTGATACCAGCTGTGACGACCCGACTTCCTATCTCCAGGAAATCGCATCATCTTCAAGAAAGAAAGGGATAGAAAAGAGAATAGAAAGAAGAGAAGAAAGAAACAACATCAGAATCTAACATCGGAACAAATAAATTATATTAATAACATAAATATTACATGGTTTACAACCATTATCAGAGTACACAGATATACAACACATACTAGACAGTTATAAACACCTGTCTAGTTATACAACTCAATACAACTCAAAGACAACAACTCAGAGAACACACAGCGGAAAACTATATATATCTACACGCGGAAGCCTCCTGCTCCATTTCTCCTCCATAATTCGTCAAAGCTAACCTGAATCCTAACCTGAATTCCCTTGGCTACTCGTAAAAAATTGAGTACCCAAAAGTTTATGAAAAAACAAAACTCCGGGACAGACATGGGTCTGGTGTGAGTAACAGGTTAAAGTTGCTTAACTTTCAAAAACCTTTTGAAAAGAAAGGTATCACGTAAGACTTCCCACACATAAACATGGAAAAGTTTTTACCTTACGCTAACCAAAACTTTTGATAGGAAATCCAATGATATTATAATAGTGTCTAGGGTTTTCAAATAAATAAGAAATAGCCGAAATTGTTACATGATTAAATTCCAGCTACTGGCCACAAAAGTGGGTAATACAATCAAAACCGTTGGCACTTATTGGATTTTGGATTCCATACAATGTGTAACGACCCGTATTTTACGTGTCGATATAATCGCAGAATTACTAGGTTGTTAGTGTTGTTTATGTCGTCCATAGCCTAAGTTGTGTGGGCGAGTTATAGAAGTTTGGACGAGTTAGTAGGCAGCGGCTTAAGGTTTGGAACGAGTCAAGGTAGTGAGCGACTCATAGGATAACCGACTCATAGGGGTGACCGACCTAAGAGTTAGCGAGTTAGAGGAGTTAGCGACTTAGTGGAGTGGCGACTCATTGGGGTGACTGAGTAAGAGAGGTGACCGACTCATGTATTGGACCGACTCATAGGATGGAACGACTTAAGGAAAATGAGTTAGGTCGTTGAGTCGTATAGTGTTGTTGAGTCGCCGAGTCGCTGAGTCGTGTGTTGTATAGTGTGTTGAGTCGATGAGTCGTTAGGTCGGCCTGTGTTTTAGGACGTGTATGATATGAGTCGTACACGAGTTAAGTCGTTGGGTCGGCTAGGTGATGAGTCGTAGGGGTTGTTGAGTCGTTGGTACGAGTTAAGGCCTTAGGTCGCCTAAGAGTTGAGTCGGCAGCTAGTTGAGTCGTATGGCCGAGTCATAAGGACATGATCTATGTGTTAACTCGCATACGAGTTAAGTCGTAAGTCGTAGCATAGTTAGGACGTTGACTCGGTTTTTGAGATAGGTCGGCCATGTTTATAGGTCGTATGTCGTTGAGTCGTATGTCGTTGGGTTCTGTTGAGTCGCACTTTGGTTGAGTCGTGTGCATGCTGCCGTATGTGTGTTGTGTCGTGCTGGCTTGAGTTGGGGAGGTCTGATGAGTCGTGAACGACTCATGGGTTAGGTCGGCGGCGACTCAGGGGGGACGACTCATGGGGAATTCAGCCTATAAATAGAGGGCTTTGACTCACTTTTTGGCACCGGATTTTGAAGCGATGAAGTGCTGCCATTTTGAGAGCTCGACTACAACATTTCTTCATCTCCTTTTCTCCATTCCAATCTAGTTCTAACATCCATTCAAGATTGAAGATCCAAGAGCCAAAGTTGAAGATCTTCATCCGTTCGAGAGAGATTTCATCGATTGAAGCGAGATTTTGCCGGATCAAGCCTTGAATCCTTGTTGTCCAGATCTGAAGTGATTAGTTTTTGAAGTGTTTGGGTGATTCGGTGAGTGGTGGTTATCTCTCACGCGGACCCAAAGGAGTATATTGGTTTGGTAGTTTGTTGGAGTGTTGTAGATAGTGATTTTTATGCATTTTTCCTTAGATCCAAGTGTAGATCCATTACTTATGAAGATGTTTGCTTATGCAAGTTTATTTATCAAGTTGTAGAGGTAAAACTCATGATTTATATTTGTTAGATCTATGCTAAAAACCCTTGATTCATGTATGTTAGATCCATGCTCATTTATTTACGAAATTGCCATTTTAGTTACAAATGCCTATTTAGATCTTGATTGGCTACTTATTTGTTTGGATTAATGTTTGCCTTGTTTGATTGTTGTGAATGAGTTATCTAGTTGATAGATTTGGACAAGTATGGTCAAAGACGATTCAAAAGCTACGGAAGAGGCTCTTGAATGGTGAAAGTTGCTTAAGGCATATGTAGTGGATGTTGAAGCTCATATGTATGGATTGGATGATGTTGAGATGGAATTTTGCCATGATGCGATGAGGCAAACCATGATGTTAAGATGAGCCTTTCCTATGATGAAGATGAGGCGAGGCATGATGTGATGTAACCTTGGTATAATCGAGAAGGATTACTCCAAGCATGTTGATAACTTGAAGGGTAGTTCGAGTTGATTGATAATGGATGGCTCAAGAGGTAGTTTGGGCTAGGTTGAGAATAGTCGTCAAGGAGGATGACTAGAAGGCTTGGATTTCATTGTTGTTGAAGGTTCTAGCAGACTCAAAGCAAGAGTACAATGGTTGCCCTAAAGACTACAGGTAGGTGGTCTGGACACCCTAAAGACTACAGGTAGGTGGTCGAGTACTCTGGGTAGTTGCGAAAATTCCTAGGCACGGGTCATGATGGCGTGCGGAGTTATGTCTAGAACCGGGGTTACCATTAGCCCTTGATAGATGGCTCAGGAAGGAGTCGGTCATTCAATTAACGGTGATTTCGAAGCAAGGTTAACAGTGATAGCCAGAGTCATGGATGTTTGATTGCACCATCATTCGGCCTCAAGAGCGGTGTTTTCTGGGTGCTTATCTGATCTAGGTTTAGGCCTTGGGGGTTTGTATTTGGAAAACATCGACCTTAACTCGAGTGGTTATTGCTTTACCTTAATTGTCTGCTATGTTATGCTTGCTTCTCCTTAATGTGAGTCTGGGGGCTATCACTATAGAAAGAGGTGGAGTGGGATGGTTTGGTTCCTATTCCTTTATCCTTTATGCTCTTTTGGTATGTTTGATAGTTAATTTACTGCTCACTAAGACTTTGTCTGACTCAAGGTTTTATGTCTCCTCTTATTACCTTGGGCTGTTCATCCATGTTGGGATGGGCAGACTAGGTAGCAGGTGACAGGTGCTGTTGTTGGAGATCTATGCTGATGATGACGAAGACGAGCAGGAGGCTTTTGCATATTATTTTCATATTATGTACTGGGTGTTCCGCTGCTGTATTTGTTTGAGTGTTATGTAGTGAGGCTTTGATGTATGCATGATTCATATGTTTGTATAAAACTTCTATGATGCTTATATGATGATGTTCTGTTCTATGGAGCTTCACTATATTATATTTCTCTATTATATTTTATCCATGCGCTGTGAGTTATGCGATAGATTTCGCTGTTTTATTTTACCCTGACTATCGTCCATGGCTGCCTGGCACGCCTTTCAGTGCACTATTTCCTTGTTTAGGTGCGGGAGTCATGGGCGGTCGTCACATTTGGTATCGGAGCTTTGGTTAATCGATTTTAGCCAATGCTCGCTGACGTAACTACGTATGAGAGACGTAATTGTATTTTGATGGATGATTACTATATATAATATAGTAGCTTAGAGGAATTTGAACTCCTTATACAGTTGTTTCTCAAGGTGTTTTAATCATTCCTTTTTTTTAGATATTAAGGATGAGTCGAAGAGGGAGACCAGCTGCTAGGGAAGGCCGTGCTGCTGAAGGGGCTGCTGATTATGCTCCTATGTTTGAGGCCATGATGACTTCGATCATGAGGAGGATACCAGCTTCGGGGTCTTCAGTAGATGTTGGAGTTCAAGTTCAAGCTCCAAGACCGGTGGATTTTACTAAGCTTTGTAAGGACTATACTTCTCTTGGAGGAAAGGTTTTCTTGGGAACGAAATCAACTATTGAAGTGCAGAGATGGATTGATGCTTGTAGGAGGATCTTTGGTGATTTGGGAATCGAGGATGCAACTAAGAGGAAGCTTGCATCAAGGCAACTTCAAGGGAGAGCTTCGGATTGGTGGAATTCTATCACCATTAATACTCCGGAGGAGGAGATTACTTGGGGGCAATTCCAAGCTAGATTTGAAGCTAAGTTCATCTCTACGGCTCAGAAATCTGTTTTGTTTAAGAAGTTTGTGGAACTTAAGCAAGGTGGAAGATCAGTTCTTGAGTATGTTTCTGAGTTTGAAGCTTTGTCCAAGTATGCCAGATCGTATATTGATTCTCCCTATCAGAAGAATGAGAAGTTTGTGACCGGTTTGGATGCTTATCTTGGAAGACAGTTGGTGGATCATCTGGACGATCCGTTTGAGAAGCTTGTGGAGAAAGCTCTCAGGCATGAGAGTTTATTTCCTAGGGAGAGTTATGTTGTTGCTGTAACCAAGGAAGGGTTTAAGCCACAGAAGGGTGGAAACAAGAAGAGGAAGTAGCAGCAACAGAAGGGTAAGGATGGCCAGAAGAAGCTGAAGGGTGAAGTGACCTGCTACAACTGTCAGCAGGAGGGCCATCTCTTCAGAGATTGCAAGAATCCCAAGGTGCCGGGAAAGTGTTACAACTGTGATAAGCTGGGACATATCAAGAAGGATTGCCCAGAACCAAGGAAAGACAGGCAGATTGTGCAAGCTTATGCTTTGGGGGCTGTTCCATCGTCTTCGAAAGCTCCTACTGCTGAAGAGAAGGGGAAGAGTGTGGTGGTTCAAGGTACTCTTTCCATTTGTGGTGTTCTTGTTAGAGTGTTATTTGATACTGGGGCGTCGCATTCTTTTGTTTGTAATGAACTTGTAGGCCGGTTAGGTTTGGAACCGAAAATTGTTGATAGACCATCGGTAGTGACTAATCCAGTTGGGGGTTCGTCATGTTTGTGTATGCTATGCCGTGGTCTAGTTGTATCGAGTCATGATTGCTCTTTTGTTTGTGATTGTTTTGTTCTGAACTTTGCGGGGTTCGGAATTATTTTGGGTATGGACTGGCTTAGGAAGTATGCGGCAAAGGTTGATTGTGAAAGGCTGGAAGTGACAGTCGAGAAGGTGGAGGGGCGAAAGGTTGTGATACGATGTAAGCATGAAGAAGGCGTCTTCATGAGCTTCATGTATTCGCTGGATGTTCCACGGGATGGACTGTCATCGGTGCCAATCACAAATGGATTTGAGGATGTCTTTGAGGAAGTCAAAGGGTTACCGCCGCATAGAGAGATCGAGTTTTGTATCGATCTAGTTGAGGGAGCCAGACCTGTTGTGATGCCTCTTAGGCGGATGGCGCCTAGGGAGCAGCAAGAGTTGAGGGTGCAGGTTGACGACCTTTTGCAGAAAGGATTTATTCGGCGTAGTGTGTCCGAATGGGGTGCACCAGTTGTATTCGCAACCAAAGCGGATGGATCGTTGAGGTTGTGTGCCGATTATCGTGAGCTGAATAAGGTAACAAAGAAAAACAAGTATCCATTGCCGAGAATAGATGACTTGTTTGATCAGCTTCACGAGGCGAAGGTGTTTTCTCAGATGGATTTGGCAACGGGATTTCACCAGTTGAGAGTGGCGAAGGATAGTGTGCCGAAGACTGCTTTTAGGACACTATCCGGTTTTTATGAGTGGCTGGTAATGCCGTTTGGATTGACTAACGCATCAGCATATTTTGTGGATCTTATGAATAGAGTGTTCAGAGATCAGTTGAATAAGTTCGTGCTTGTGTTCGTGGATGATATTCTGATTTATTCCAGAACTGAGGAAGAGCACAAGACGCACTTGCGTATTGTTTTGGAAATCTTGCGGAAACATCAGCTGAGGGCTAAGTTTTCGAAGTGCCACTTCTGGAAGAGTGAAGTGAGATTCTTAGGCCATGTTATTTCTGGAAATGGAATAGCGGTTGATCCCGCTAAGGTGGCAGCGATCCAGGATTGGGTTAGACCTAAGAATGCATCTGATGTGAGAAGTTTTCTTGGATTAGCTGGATATTATCGACGGTTTATCAAAGACTTTTCCAAGATAGCTGCACCGTTAACAGGATTGACGAAGAAGAACCAAGTGTTCTGTTGGGATGCTAAGTGTGAGCAAGCTTTTGGAATCCTGAAAGAGCGACTGACGAGTGCTCCTGTTTTGACTATTCCAAGTGGGAATGATGAGATGGTGGTTTACACCGATGCATGTGGTACTGGACTTGGAGCAGTGCTAATGCAGAGGGATAAAGTTGTTGCGTATGCAAGTCGACAGCTGAAGCCGCATGAAAGGAATTATCCGACTCATGATTTGGAGTTAGCGGCAATTGTCTTTGCTTTGAAGATGTGGAGACATTATCTATTGGGAGTTCGATTTGAGTTGTTTACAGATCATAAGTCGTTGAAGTATCTGTTCTCCCAAAAGGATTTGAATCTTCGACAGCAACGGTGGCTAGAGTTTTTAGCGTCATATGACTTTGGTATAGCCTATACTCCGGGAAAAGGTAACGTAGTGGCAGATGCGTTGAGTCGAAGACATGCAGGATTGGGAGCCATGTTTTCGAAATGGAAGAGTCTCGAGTATTTAGCTGGATTTGACTTCAGGCCTAGATGTGAATTGGAACCTGAAATATTGGCAAACTTATCGATATGACCTACTCTTGTGGAAAGGATTGGCGAGAGCCAAAAGCGAGACGATAAGCTTGTCAAGATTATCCGTAATTTGGAATCTGGATTGGACCCAGAGATGGATAAGGGATTCGAAGTCGATCGAGAGGGTTGGCTTCGAAAGCAAGGACGATTGGTTGTTCCCGACATAGATGAATTGAGAGATGAAGTTCTGAAGGAAAGTCATCACTCGAAGTTGACAATTCATCCAGGTGGAAATAAGATGTATCGGGATATGAAGAGAACCTATTACTGGGAAGGTATGAAGAAGGATGTTGGAAATTTTATTTCCAAGTGTATGAATTGCCAGTTGGTTAAAGCAGAGCAGAAGAAGCCAAGTGGATTGCTTCATCCGTTAGAAATTCCTATGTGGAAGTGGAAACAGATATCGATGGATTTTATCGATGGTCTACCTAGAACAAGAGCAGGAAATGAAGGGATTTGGGTCATAGTAGATCGGTTGACCAAGAGTGCAAGATTCATTCCTGTTCGATCAACTAGGACTGCATCGAAGTTGGCTGAGTTGTATGTTAAGTGGATAGTTCGATTCCATGGTATTCCGAAGAGTATAGTGAGTGATCGAGACCTATTGTTCACTAGTGGATTTTGGAAGAGCTTCCAGGAAGTTTTGGGAACCAAGTTATGTTTGAGTACAGCTTATCACCCTCAAACAGATGGTCAGACTGAGAGAGTCAACCGAGTTTTGGAAGATCTCCTTAGAGCATGTGTTTTGGATTTCGGAGGATCATGGGAAGATCGCCTTCATTTGGTGGAATTTGCATATAACAACAGTTATCAGTCGAGTATTGGTATGGCACCATTTGAGGCATTATATGGAAGACCGTGTAACTCTCCGACATGTTGGTTGGAAACTGGAGAAAAGCTGATACTTGGACCAGAGATGATTCGACTGACTTCGGATTGTATAGAGATCATTCGGCAACGAATGAAGGCAGCCCAGGACCGTCAGAAAAGTTATGCTGATAATCGTCGTAAGGATTTGGAATTCAACATAGGCGATATGGTTTTTGTGAAGATTTCTCCACTGAAGAATGTTATTCGATTCGGGAAGAAAGGAAAATTGACTCCGAGATTTGTTGGACCATTCCCGATTATCGAGCGAATTGGAAAGCTCGCTTATAGATTGGAGTTACCAGAAAAGATGGCAGGAGTGCACAATGTTTTTCATGTATCGTATCTACGAAAGTATGTGCACGACTCGAGCACAGTGGTTTCTACTGATTGCTGTGAAGATTTAGAGGTTGATCCAGTGGTTACGAGACCTCGTAAGCTGCTCCGTGTTGTTGAAACCGACACGAAACAGCTTAGGAGGAAGACGATTACGTTGCTCAAGATACAATGGAGTGATGATGTTAACGACTGTACGTGGGAGGAGGAAGAGAGGATGAAGGTAGCTCATCCTGAGCTCTTCGAGGTATGGCCCTAAGGTGTCGTGACATCTCATGAATTTGTAACTTGTTCTAATCTTAGAATTCTGCATGCTAGGCTAGTAATTGGATGCATGGTTTGTTGATTGCTATGGATGGTAGGCATGCAGAATAGTTTTGATTGCTCTTGTTGTTTGGAATTTCGGGGACGAAATTCCTAAGGGGGAGAGAATGTAACGACCCGTATTTTACGTGTCGATATAATCGCAGAATTACTAGGTTGTTAGTGTTGTTTATGTCGTCCATAGCCTAAGTTGTGTGGGCGAGTTATAGAAGTTTGGACGAGTTAGTAGGCAGCGGCTTAAGGTTTGGACCGAGTCAAGGTAGTGAGCGACTCATAGGATAACCGACTCATAGGGGTGACCGACCTAAGAGTTAGCGAGTTAGAGGAGTTAGCGACTTAGTGGAGTGGCGACTTATTGGGGTGACTGAGTAAGAGAGGTGACCGAGTTATGTATTGGACCGACTCATAGGATGGAACGACTTAAGGAAAATGAGTTAGGTCGTTGAGTCGTATAGTGTTGTTGAGTCGCGGAGTCGCTGAGTCGTGTGTTGTATAGTGTGTTGAGTCGATGAGTCGTTAGGTCGGCCTGTGTTTTAGGACGTGTATGCTATGAGTCGTACACGAGTTAAGTCGTTGGGTCGGCTAGGTGATGAGTCGTAGGGGTTGTTGAGTTGTTGGTACGAGTTAAGGCCTTAGGTCGCCTAAGAGTTGAGTCGGCAGCTAGTTGAGTCGTATGGCCGAGTCATAAGGACATGATCTATGTGTTAACTCGCATACGAATTAAGTCGTAAGTCGTAGCGTAGTTAGGACGTTGACTCGGTTTTTGAGATAGGTCGGCCATGTTTATAGGTCGTATGTCGTTGGGTTCGGTTGAGTCGCACTTTGGTTGAGTCGTGTGCATGCTGCCGTATGTGTGTTGTGTCGTGCTGGCTTGAGTCGGGGAGGTCTGATGAGTCGTGAACGACTCATGGGTTAGGTCGGCGGCGACTCAGGGGGGACGACTCATGGGGAATTCAGCCTATAAATAGAGGGCTTTGGCTCACTTTTTGGCATCGGATTTTGAAGCGACGAAGTGCTGCCATTTTGAGAGCTCGACTACAACATTTCTTCATCTCCTTTTCTCCATTCCAATCTAGTTCTAACATCCATTCAAGATTGAAGATCTAAGAGCCAAAGTTGAAGATCTTCATCCGTTCGAGAGAGATTTCATCGATTGAAGCGAGATTTTGCCGGATCAAGCCTTGAATCCTTGCTGTCCAGATCTAAAGTGATTAGTTTTTGAAGTGTTTGGGTGATTCGGTGAGTGGTGGTTATCTCTCACGCGGACCCAAAGGAGTATATTGGTTTGGTGGTTTGTTGGTGTGTTGTAGATAGTGATTTTTATGCATTTTCCTTAGATCCAAGTGTAGATCCATTACTTATGAAGATGTTTACTTATGCAAGTTTATTTATCAAGTTGTAGAGGTATAACTCATGATTTATATTTGTTAGATCTATGCTAAAAACCCTTGATTCATGTATGTTAGATCCATGCTCATTTATTTACGAAATTGCCATTTTAGTTACAAATGCCTATTTAGATCTTGATTGACTACTTATTTGTTTGGATTAATGTTTGCCTTGTTTGATTGTTGTGAATGAGTTATCTAGTTGATAGATTTGGACAAGTATGGTCAAAGACAATTCAAAATCTACGGAAGAGGCTCTTGAATGGTGAAAGTTGCTTAAGGCATATGTAGTGGATGTTGAAGCTCATATGTATGGATTGGATGATGTTGAGATGGAATTTTGCCATGATGCGATAAGGCAAACCATGATGTTAAGATGAGCCTTTGCTATGATGAAGATGAGGCGAGGCATGATGTGATGTAACCTTGGTATAATCGAGAAGGATTACTCCAAGCATGTTGATAACTTGAAGGGTAGTTCGAGTTGATTGATAATGGATGGCTCAAGAGGTAGTTTGGGCTAGGTTGAGAATAGTCGTCAAGGAGGATGACTAGAAGGCTTGGATTTCATCGTTGTTGAAGGTTCTAGCAGACTCAAAGCAAGAGTACAAGGGTTGCCCTAAAGACTACAGGTAGGTGGTCTGGACACCCTAAAGACTACAGGTAGGTGGTCGAGTACTTTGGGTAGTTACGAAAATTCCTAGGCACGGGTCATGATGATGTGCGGAGTTATGTCTAGAACCGGGGTTACCATTAGCCCTTGATAGATGGCTCAGGAAGGAGTCGGTCATTCAATTAACGGTGATTTCGAAGCAAGGTTAACAGTGATAGCCAGAGTCATGGATGTTTGATTGCACCATCATTCGGCCTCAAGAGCGGTGTTTTCTGGGTGCTTATCTGATCTAGGTTTAGGCCTTGGGGGTTTGTATTTGGAAAACATCGACCTTGACTCGAGTGGTTATTGCTTTACCTTAATTGTTTGCTATGTTATGCTTGCTTCTCCTTAATGTGAGTCTGGGGGCTATCACTGTAGAAAGAGGTGGAGTGGGATGGTTTGGTTCCTATTCCTTTATCATTTATGCTCTTTTGGTATGTTTGATAGTTAATTTACTGCTCACTAAGACTTTGTCTGACTCAAGGTTTTATGTCTCCTCTTATTACCTTGGGCTGTTCATCCATGTTGGGATGGGCAGACTAGGTAGCAGGTGACAGGTGCTGTTGTTGGAGATCTATGTTGATGATGACGAAGACGAGCAGGAGGCTTTTGCATATTATTTTCATATTATGTACTGGGTGTTCCGCTGCTGTATTTGTTTGAGTGTTATGTAGTGAGGCTTTGATGTATGGATGATTCATATGTTTGTATAAAACTTCTATGATGCTTATATGATGATGTTCTGTTCTATGGAGCTTCACTATATTATATTTCTCTATTATATTTTATCCATGCGCTGTGAGTTATGCGATAGATTCCGCTGTTTTATTTTACCCTGACTATCGTCCATGGCTGCCTGGCACGCCTTTCAGCGCACTATTTCCTTGTTTAGGTGCGGGAGTCATGGGCGGTCGTCACACAATGGCAGGGCTACTAGGGTACCGCCCGTCACAGTACGTGGCCTAGATCACCGTACCGAGGAGTACGCCTGCTCCCCTGCAACACAAAGCCGGACCCATTCCTTACTGAATAGTTTCGAACAAGACAACCCCGTGGTTGTAGCTAGCAACCACCCACACAGCCGAATATAAAGGGACTTCTAGACAGAGGAAAATCTTGCTCTCCAGTGGGTGCGACCCACGAAGCCTTGCTGCACCTCCCCTGTTTTAGCCATTCCCGATTGATGAGGCTTGAGGCTATGATTACCTTTATAGGACATATCACTTAGAATGCACATCGTCCACCTGACGATGTTCTGAAAGCATTCAATCCATACAAGTTCGTTCCGGGTTCGAACGAAACCGAAGGCATTATCTCGTTACACTCATTTTGGAATCACCCTCAGAGTTAACGACAATAACCCTTGCACTCTAAACCACCATCTCGAATCTATAAGAACTAATTCCGTCAACTCATTACGGAATCACCCACAGAGTTATACTGACTCATAGTCCTTACACCTCGAGTCTTCACAAAGCTCCATTTTGATTCTCGACCTAACGTTATTTGGAATCGATGTGGTTTTCGGATATCCAAATATGGAAACCCGATCCCGGTCTTATCGAAATCCAAAGCGTGTCTTTTAGGTCCAAGTTGTTTTAAAATTAAAACAATTCAATACAGTATCTATATACACACAGATAGATAATTCATAAATCATAATTGATAATCAACATTATCACATAACAGGTAATCCATATCATCAATATCAAATAGATATTCCATATATCACAATCGCAATAGATAATCTAAGTTATCATCACAATGCAACCAAACATCCATACCATACAATAATATTTATCTCATTACTGAGATCTCAAAGCATCCAAGACAATCAATGACATCCATTCATACATAAGCAATGATTTATTCATCATCATATAATTAATTTAAAATGAATTAAATTAACTATCTCCATCTCAAATTAATTTAAAATGAATTAAATTAATTTCCCATGTTAAATTAAATTAAATTAAATTAATTACTTCACCTATATAAATCTTGCTTAATTAATCATTTAATTAATTACAATAAATTAATCATTCAACATTAATCACCTTAATTAATCACTCTTGATTAATTATCCTTAATTACAGTCATGTAATTATCCTTAATTAATTACACAAAATTAATTATTCTCAACCAAACAGTAATTAACCTTTAATCACTTCAATTAATTAATTAATCATAATTAATTACATTAATCCTTATTAATTAAATTAATCCTGAAATATTAATCTTAATTAAATTTTCAAGATAAAACATAACTTAATTATGTTTAAAACAATTTAATTGAAACAAAGTACTTTTTGAACTACTTTTAAATTTCCATTTTAAAATACAAGTTTAAATAATCTAAAACTTATTTAAATTTCAGGACAAAACAATAGTTTGTCTTAAAAATGAAATCATAAAATTTTGAAGTTAAATTCATTTCAAAATTTTAGAAATTTTTAACTCATTCTTAGTTTAAACTTTCAATTTAAATCTTCATTTAAATTAAAACTGAAGTTCACCTTTAAATTTAGATTTCCAGATTTAAAATTAATCTTTAAATCTTACTCACATTTTAAAAACTTCATTATTAAAAAGTTTCAACTTTTTACCCAAAATAAAATAGTTAATTAAGTTAAATTTTGAAGCTTTAATTTTAAATTTAAAAACTGGAATTTGAATTTAAATTAGAAATTCAAACTTGCATTTGAATTTAAACTAAAACTTTACTTTAAACAAAACTGTAGATTCTAAATGTTTTAAAACCCAGATTAAAAAACAATTTCCTGAAACCTGCAATTTTACAGTTCAACCCGAGAAACCAAATTTTACTTCGAGTTAAAAGCTGCTTTACTTCGAGTTATAATACAACTTACTTCGATCAAAACTCAACTTTCCCCTGCAACATCCAAAACCCCAATATACATCACCAGAATTTTCATCGCCATGCATATGCTCGGCGACCACCGCCTCTTCTCATCATCAAAGACGATCAAACCACAACCAATAACTCATCCATGCCCTACCTCAATCACCAGATCAAGCAAATAAACAAGAATTCAAAGTTTAACCCCTAATCCGAAAACCTATAAACTTCAAACAGGTTTCTGTTGCAAACCTGTCAACGGCGAAATTGCGCCTCCCCGACCATCTGACACTCGACCCCTTTGGCCACGAACTCCCTCACACTTAAACTACCCAATCCCTAAATACCAAGACACTCGATCAATCCATTACCTCACACTGACTCAATCTTTAACCCCTATTCAAAACTAGGGTTCAATTCTAAAAATCAAAACTGCATCTACCCTAATCAATAAAATCCTCATTTCTGATTTTTCTAAGGATCTATGGTCCTTACTCTATAACCCAGAAGAATTCTAAGTTTTCTTAAACTACAGATTGCAAGCGCTAGCTCAAATTCATTTTTTAGCTCAAGAATAAACTACTACAGAAACTATACTCTAAAATTCTAATACTTGATTCAAAAAAAATCAGTTTCCAGTAAATGCTTTTAGTTTATGAAACTGGATTTAAATATTAATATGATTTGTTTTGATTAAGATCAACATACAAAGGTGTTACTTGTGTTTACAGAGATATCTCCCTGTATTTTTAATTCTCCTAAATTTTTTAAACCTTAACTTAAGAAAATAAAACACATTACTTTATAAATTTGAATACTAATCTGTGATAAGCAAACCATTTTTTTATTTATTCTAAAATCCGGATACTACTTCAAATTAGATCAATTACAGGGAATTCTTTTAAATATGATGGTGAATCTGGGAACACAGCAAAGCAAAATCAACATGAACATTCAATCATAATTACATCAAACCTTTATAAGCACACAACATATTTTTATCTCAAACATTTAACAAGAAACCTAAATATAGTTTAAGATTTAATTGTTACTCACCTTTTATTGAATGAAGACCCCCTGTTGTTCTTTTTGAAAGTTGCAGAAAATGGTGCAGGCTTGACCCTTTGATGTTTAAAATCTGAGTTGCTCATGATCCCAAATTCAAATTACTTGCATGAAGATGTAGATGCAATTGCTAACTCCACAAATGCATGCAGATGCTTTATATTTCCAGGTCTAAACAGAATGCAGGAAAAATAGTGCAAGCTTGATCCATTCCAGGTCTTAAAACAGAGTGCAAGCTCAATTGATTTTTAGGCAATGCAGATTAATGTTTGAATTTAAGGAAGATGGGTTTGATTTTGAAGAGGAGTGGAATATGCAGATGTTTGGATTTTGAGTAAATGCAGATTTGAACAGGGTTTTGATGAATTTGTGTATGTAGATTTTTTGAAGAGTGTTATAAATTTTGAAGATTTCTTCGATTAAGGAAAAATGAAGATGCAATATGAATGAATGAAGATGCAAGCTTAACTAATGTATTTTCAGATTTAATGAAATAAAAGAAACATTAAACCTAAATTTACACTTGTACAATTGTTACAACACTTGTCAAATTGTATATTAGTTTTTAAACACATGTCCCTTTAAAATAATTAGTACTAATTTACAAGTTAATGTATGTGTTAGCTTAGTTTAAATTTGCTAGTTTATTTTTAAACATGTGTATAAATTTATAAATGAAAATAAAAACAAATCATGTTTTACAAATTGAAACTTATACATCTTAAAGATTAAAACAATTAAGATTTATACTTTTGAACTTAAATTTAAATTAAATTCAAATCAAATATTTTCAAATCAAGTTATGAATATAAATTCAATTTGACATAAAAATTACAAATCTACTCAAAATTTATTTATAAAGACAATATACTATTAATATTGCTTTAATAAATCTCTTATTATTAAATTAAAATCATTTTAAAAGAAATTATTTTTATTAATAAAATATCCATTTATTAAGTCATAAAACCATTTGTTTAATTTATTCTAAATTTAAAACTCAAGCCAATTTAATTTAAACATTTCAATATTTTCTTATCAAATTTAAAATCATATATTTATTTATGAAATAGTTTTTAAAAAAAACTCAATACTAATTAAAATTAAAATTCCCAAATTAAATGTATATATATTAGAATTTTAAAACATGGTTCATTTATTAAAATTAAGCCCAAAAACATTTATTAAATTTTGAAAAGCTTAAATATTAATAAAAAAATTCTAAATTACTACCAATATTAAAACTAGAAAATATGCTTTACTTATTAAAATTAAAACAATACCAATCTATTTAAAATATAAACCATATATTTATATTATAAATAGAAATCAATTTATTATTTTTAAAAGATAAAATGACCAATTTAAATATTTATTGAAGAAGATTATTAAATTTATTTGAATAATTATTAACAGAATATCAATATCAATTTAATTTTAACTACAGATTATTAAATTGATATTGTTAAAAATTCCGGGATATTACAAAGGGTGATTCCAAAATGAGTGTAACGAGATAATGCCTTCGGTTTCATTCGAACCCGGAACGAACTTGTATGGATTGAATGCTTTCAGAACATCGTCAGGTGGACGATGAGCATTCTAAGAAATGTGTTCTCTAAAGGTAATCGTAGCCTCAAGCCTCATCAACCTGGAATGGCTAAAACAGGGGAGGTGCAGCAAGGCTTAGTGGGTCATGCCCAAGTAGGACGAGATTTTCCCCTGTCTAGAAGTCCCTTTTTATTCGGATGTGTGGGCAGTTGGGTCGCGGCCAACTGCGGGGTTGTCTTCTTCGGGACTGTCCAATAAGGGATGGTTCTGGCCTTGTGTTGCAGGGGATTGGGAGTAATCCTCGATACGTTGATCTAGGCCATGTACTATGACGTGTGGTACCCCAGTAGCCCTGCCATTGTATGGAATCCGTAATCCAATAAGTGCCAACGGTTTTGATTGTATTACCCACTTTTGTGGCTAGTAGCTGGAATTTAATCATGTAACAATTTCGGCTATTTCATATTTACTTAAATACCCTAGACCTATTATAATATCACTGGATTTCCTATCGAATGTTTTGGTTAATGTAAGTTAAAAACTTTTCCATGTTTATGTGTGGGAAGCCTTACGTGATATCTTTCTTTTCAAAGGTTTTTCAAAAGTTATGCAACTTTAACCTGTTACTCACACCAGACCCATTTCTGACCCGGAGTTTATTTCTGTTTTCTTAAAACTCTTGGGTACTCAAATTTTTACGAGTAGCCAAGGGGTTTAGGTTAGCTTTGACGAATTGTGGAGGAGCAATGGAGCAGGAGGCTTCTGCGTTGTAGTTATCTAGTATTCCGCTGTGTTGGTTTCTCTGAGTAGTTTCCTTGTATTGTATTGAGTTGTAATAACTAGACAGGTGTTAATAACTGTCTAGTATGTGTTGTATAAGCTATGTAACTCTGATAATTGTTGTATACCATGTAATACTTATGTTATTAATATAATTTATCCGTTCCGCTGTTGAGATTCTGATATTGTTTCTTCTTTCTTCTCTATCTTTTCTCTTTCTATCCCTTTCTTTCTTAAATCATGATGCGTCTTTCTGGTAGATGGAAGACGGGTCGTGATACTAATGATTGTATATATGTTAAAAGCTACAGATTCTTTTGTATAAAAATCTGTTATTATATATAAAATATTTTTTCCACTACGATTGTGAGATTTTGTATTTTTGTTTCTGTTGTTCTTCTATCTTTCTTTTCTTCACCCCTAATGATCTAGTGTTTCCAGCACTGGAATATTCGGTATGCTATATAGTGAATGTATTGATGTCGATTTTTGAGGGTCGAAAATCGAGCTGAAGGTTAAGCGAGAACCTTGTCTTTGGTGGGGAATACTCATTAGAGATAGGGTCGATAGTACTCTAGAATGAGTTTGAGTGCATTAATAAATATTAGCTCGTATTTGTTAGCGAATATAAAATGTTTTGTATTATGTTGTTTTATCTATTGAGTGGTTTACGAATTCTGGTTTAATAGTGGGACGCCACGAAATCGATAGGAATTTTTAAACATTTGAACCAGGTAAACCGACAGATATTGTTTTGAAGTGGGTAAATGAAATAATTTTACCTAAATTCTATTTTGATATAAAAGAAATATTTTTCTGAAATTATTATAGTATATTGATGTGTTTGGTTGGTATTATTATAATCCAAACCAGATTATAAAATTTCAAATGGTTATTATAACCAAATTAGGATTGTATAAGAATAATTTATGCAAATGAATTATAAATAAAAATGGATTCAAATCAAAGCTCGAAGATTTAAAATTCCAAAATATTTGGAAAATATTTTTCCAAAGTGTTGCGAAAATTAAAATAATATTATTTTGTATAATATTTTTGAAATAAAAATGGTTTAAAATGGATTTTTGAGGTGATAAAGCATTAAACTCACTACAGTCGCTGGAAAATAATTTCGATGATGATCGTGACATCATCGGTGTTCATTTTCGAGTTTCTAAGTGATGGATCGCTACCATAATAAATTGATATGGAGATTTTTGTTGAAAAACAAGCGTTGTTTTAGAAATTCCAAAGGAATTCGTTTTGGATAAAATCAAGTTAATTTTGAAATTTTGAAAGGAATGCTTTGTTGAAACAAAAGAGATATATATTTGTATGATTTTAAAAGGATTTGAAATAAATCCATGTGTTTAAATTCTAGAATTTCATCCAAATAATGTGTAAAAGCATTATATAAAAAAAATTTGAACTTATAAATTGGTAATGGTATAAATAGGGTAGCAAAGTGTGAAATTTGAATTTGAAATTGAATTTTAACTTAAGTTAGTTAAAATGAACTGTATGAATTGAAATTAAATTTTGGATAAGTCGAATAAAATTTAATTTGTAACAACCCGCATATTTATCGAGTTTGTATTTAAATATTTTATTTAAATATTAACTCGTTAATCGGATTTTGGTCCGAAAAGCTACTTTTTGCAAACGGTCAAATTAAGACTCGAGACCACTTCCATTGAGTTCGAAATGTCGTTTACAACTTTTTTAAGTATAAACATCGATAGGTTTGGAGTTAGTGAAATTTCACTAACTTTTCCCGCTTTGGACTTTGGGTTAGTTTAGCCTATTAAGCCCAAGTTCCAACCCTCTTCTCCTCACTCTTCATAAATTTCCTAACTAATCAAGCTTTGGCATTAATGGTGGAGGGAATGGGAAATTAAAATTCCAAAACTCAAATTCAATTGCAATCCATCTTTCTACTCCAAATTCAAGAAGAAGACATTGGATTCAAGCTTCTTGTGCTTAGATAGAAGAAGGGTTGATTCTTGCTTGCTTAAAACTTCATTTTCATTGATATTTGGTGCAAAGGTGAGATTTTTATCTCACAATTCTAGCCTATAACTATATTGGACTGTTGGGAATGATTCCATATCATTTTTGCATGCATGTTAGCATTTGGTTTGGATTGGATTGGCGAAAAACTCCAATTTTTAGCATTTTGGTGAATTTTCTGCACTTAGGTCGTTCTGGCCATTTTTAGGTCGTTCGGAGTTAAGTCGTTCGTCCATAGGTCGTGAGTCGTTCACGAGTTAACCCTAGGTCGTTCTGGCCATTTTTAGGCCGTTCGGAGTTAAGTCGTTCGTCCATAGGTCGTGAGTCGTTCACGAGTTAACCCTAGGTCGTTCTGGCCATTTTTAGGTCGTTCGGAGTTAAGTCATTCGTCCATAGGTCGTGAGTCGTTCACGAGTTAACCCTAGGTCGTTCTGGCCATTTTTAGCTCGTTCGGAGTTAAGTCGTTCGTCCATAGGTCGTGAGTCGTTCACGAGTTAACCCTAGGTCGTTCTGGCCATTTTTAGGCCGTTCGGAGTTAAGTCGTTCGTCCATAGGTCGTGAGTCGTTCACGAGTTAACCCTAGGTCGTTCTGGCCATTTTTAGGTCGTTCGGAGTTAAGTCGTTCGTCCATAGGTCGTGAGTCGTTCATGAGTTAACCCTAGGTCGTTCTGGCCATTTTTAGCTCGTTCGGAGTTAAGTCGTTCGTCCATAGGTCGTGAGTCGTTCACGAGTTAACCCTAGGTCGTTCTGGCCATTTTTAGCTCGTTCGGAGTTAAGTCGTTCATCCATAGGTCGTGAGTCGTTTACGAGTTAACCCTTAAGTCGTGCAGCCCTTCAGTCACGCAACCCTTAAGTCGGTTACGAATTATCCCGATAGGTCGTTGGACCCTTAACTCGTAGGTCGTTGGACCTTATCTCGTTAGGTCGCTCCTGGCCTAACCCTTAATTCTTGCAACTCTTAAGTCGTGCAACCCTTAAGTCGTGGAACCCTTCAGTCACGCAACTCTTAAGTCGGTCATGAGTTATCCTGTTAGGTCGCGACCTCTGTTAAGTCGGCCATGTTGGGTCGTGAGTCATCGTTAGGTCGCGAACACCTCTAGGTCGCAACCACTAAGTCGCTTGACCCCTTAGACCCCTAGGTCGCAACCGTTAGGTCGCTCGACCCTATCCCTCTTAGGTCGTTAGACCCCCTTTTTGTCTTCACTAGGTCGTACCGTTTTGGACGGGGCGCTGCCCCCTGGACCCCCGCGACCTGACCGGGCAGGTCGAACCCCGTAAGCGGTGGCGTTGCCCCCGCACCCCCACCTTGGGGGGTTGCCACCCCCCCTGGACCCCCCCTCCGTAGGGGATCTTATCTGAAAAACATTGAGCTGATTTCCTTGGATTTTATTCACATCTCCGTATGCGATTTTTGTGACTGATTGTTTCTACAATTGCTTCTGTGTTTTGTCACTTTATAATATAAAGGTTTCAATACTAGTAGTAAATATCAAAACTCTTTTAACAAACAATTTCAACTCTATTTTTAATAACAAAGCTCTTTTCTTAAACCATTTTCCAATCTATTAGTATATACAGACCTTTACCTCACTCGGATGAGAAATCTAATTAAACGACTTAGTAAAACAAGTGGTATGAAACGCTTGTGTTCACTTCGTCGGTTAATTCTTGGACTTGTTCGATTGAACCTCTTGCGACAATTTTATTAGTGAAGATTTACAGTTTGTTCGTAAATATTTAAGTTAAGCAAGTGGTTATGGGACATGAAGCTAAACTTCTATATTTACTAGCTTAGTGTAATTGACACTTCTCGTTGATCATGACGATCATTCTGATGATTTAGACTAGCAACTGTGCGATGTCTCTTGTTGCGAGGTTAGACTAGACACCACTTGTGTGATTCCACTCACACATACCTTTTTGCTTTTTGGTTAGTCTGGACCTTAATCTGTGTGATTCCATTCACACATGTGGGGTAGCTCCCCTTGGTCTTCGGACCGTCATGTGATAGGCCTCTTTCTTTTTTCTATGATTTCTGGACTTCTTGCATTGATTTCTAGAATTTATGTCATTGACTTGTTATGAGTACAAGTTTGGGGTATGATGCCCTTTCCGAATCTTTGAGAAGATTCTTGTGATATTGATTATCTCTTATTGATTGATCTTCTGTTGATCATTATTTACATACTTATAGTGGTATGTCATTATGGATGTTTATGTTTATGCCATATCTTTTATGTTATATCATGTCATCTGATATTTATAGCTAGACTGACCCGTTTATTATTTTCTTAAATAATACTCGGGTCAGACCGAGATGTTACAGGTGCTTCTGCTTGACTTCTTCCCAGGGATTCATCACTCTGACTTTTGGCTAACTGTTTAGATTAGCAGTTTTTGTTGTATACACTTGAGATATAGACTCATAGTTGTATTCTTTTGTATAGCACGTGTTGCTATTCTTTTGTATTATCGTGGATCTTACTGACCACTACTCTGATGTACAATTTCATGTGTTAGTTATATATTCATATCTTCTTCTGCCTTTGTGATATGGATATCTGTGACTAATTTGTGATATGATTATTTCTATGTTTGTTTCCGAAGATTATTTATAGCCACCGTGTGATAAGCAATTACATGGATAGTCGCTCCTCAACAGCCTTATTCTCCGTGCTAGTTGACAGCACTACTCCGGAGTGTTCTTGGCTAGCGTGGGTATAGAGGTGGGGCGTCACATAATTAGACTTGAAACCATACCAAATTGTATTGAATATAAATTTTGAATTGTAAAATGGATATATAACTATAAGTTTCAATTATTGATTAGTTTATGAACTCAAGTATAAATTTCAGGAAATTGTGAATAAAAAAGTTTGAATAGCTTACCAAATCAGAGTTAATGGAATAAATATATACTTAAACTATAAAGTTGGTATAATCTTGAGTAAAAAAATTAAATGTGAATATACTCGAGTAAGCATTGACGAAATACGATTTGATTGAAAAATTTACCTTGAAAAGAAGATTTATTTTAAAGTGGGTCAAATGGAATCAACTTAAGTATAGAATTCATATAACTGAGAAAGTAAGTTGTAAATGTTTATAAATTGGAAAAGTGGAATATAAAAACCAAAATAAAAATGGTTTTATATTTTGGTGAAGAAATAAAGATCCAAACTTGAATTATAAACTGAATTTGAATTCAAGTAAATAAATGGAGTGATTTTTGATACAAAAATCTGATTGTGAAGTGTTAAATGAAAGTAACTAATTAGAAGAATTAGTTAGCAAATTGAAGATTCGAAATGGATTTGAGTTATAAAGAAAATTTAACTTGAATGCAAACAAACCAAATGTGTTGAAATGTTGTGAATAAAAGTGAAATTTTGGGTAATTTGAAATGGATTGATGGAATGTACTAATTCGATAACGTAAGAGGAAATAGAAATTGATTTACAATGACTTATTTTTGTACTGAATATAAACTCAGATTATGAAATAAAATGGATTATAAACTTAAGAAATATTTATGAAATGGTTCGTAAGTGCATTGGCATAAAAATGAAATGTCGTTTGATATAAAAAATGAACGAACAAGATTTTGTGAATAGATTGAATATGATTTAATAAAAAGTTGATTAATTTATTTGGAATCAATTTAAAATAGCTATAAACTAGAGTGGTTATTTAATTAAAGGTATATCACTGAGTTTGCATGGAAAAGAATTGCCATTTGAAGTAAGTGAAACTAAACAAAAATATGCAATAAATAAAAAGTGAAAAAATTGATTTTGAATCAATTTGAAATAAATCTTGGTATAATATGTGTTGATATGAATTAAATGCAAGCAAATTTGTTATAAATCACTCTAAATTGAATGAAATGATATATAAATCGACTGTAACTGAAAAATCGAATGTTTGAACCTTGTAATTGTTTACGCAACCTAAATATACGTGTTATAACATGTTTTGTTTATAAAATTTAGGTGATTAATGAGTTAAAAAGATACGATGCTATTAAATTTCATTTTTATGGAACTTATGCATTTATTTTGAGTAAGTACAGGTACAGGGAGATGTTTGGATAGACTTTGGTTGCATTATTGCATATGAATTACATGACCTCGCTTAATAATGCTAATATAAGGTACGCTTGCTACATTAAAAGAAAAAAAATGAAATATATATTGATATATATAGTGTTTCCAACCAAGTGGGTCGATGATATCATTTTTATTATATTTGTGATATTGCAAAAGGCTCCCTGTATAAGGGAGTCTCTGTCAAAAATTTTGAAAATTTAGGGTGTTAGAAAATTTTTGAAAATTTTTGGGAAATTTTTGTTAGCCAAAATTTGATTTTGTAGTATGATTTAAATTAAGAGTTTTTGAATTAGAAATGAAAAATAATTGTTTTGAATGGAACTATAAGATTTAGAAAATGAGATATCAAGTTTAACTAAGTGGGTTTTAATAAGTTGTGGGTTTGGATCATTAGTCATACCTTAGCAATTTCGAGGACTAAATTCTTTTAAGGGAGATGAATGTATCGACCCGGATTTTTCAGTCGTTTGATTTTGAACATTTAATTTATTTTAAATGTTGAATTTAAAATGTTAATGGAATTTTAATACAAAGTTTATCAATCAAATAAGTGGAATAAAACTTAAGTTTCAAATATAACGATTTACTGAATAAATTTAATTGTTGAATTAATAATTGAAAATCATTTAAATAAGTGAATAGGAGTTGAAAATAAATTGGAATGATCTCTAATGTTGATATAATTCTATTTGAATTAAAAATTGAGCTAATAAGTTTTTAAAACTGGAAATTTAAGTAATTTCGTCGATTTTGAAATCGTCGATTTAATCAACGCGTTAAAATAGCATTCTGGGGTACATTCTCGGAATTCATCGAAACCAGTTTCATTGGATCCGTGATAGTGTCTTATTATCGAATTTTGAACTTCATAGTGTTTGGATTCACCGTTTGGTCATGCGATATGGAAACGCCAGAAATAATTTAGCTGAAATTTCATTTAGTAGTCGATTTAAAAGGCTATCTTCCATATACGATTGAATTTGGTCCTGAAACTCGTCCCATTGGGTTGGAATAGCGATATAACAATAGAAAAGCTAGGCAGCATGCCTTGATAGGATTACGAGATTTCCTTGTAAATAAAATGAGATATTTTGAAATTTAATAATATTATAAAATTTCAAAAGTCAAAACCTTTTTGAATCGAGCTACCCTAGTCTGATTTCATGCCGACCTACTCATGAAGCCTGCTCCCTCCCAATTTATATGGTGCCCTCTTTCTTCCCTCTCCGTTAAAAAAAATCAAAATCAAAACAATAAAAAAATTGCATCGCGATTGCCTGGTAATCGCGCACGCGATGGATAGGGAAGGGCAAGCGTACGGCACCGCGGTGGAGTGTGGTTGTCACGACGATCGAGTGTGATGTTGTCTCGACTTGCTCAGAGGTAGTGGAGGGCTGGCAGTGACTGATGGTGGTGGCGCGCAAGCTAATGGCGGCGAGGGATGAATGGTGGCTCGATTGGTTTGAGGCGGGGGTATCGTTGATGGTTAGATGTTCACTAGGTTGGAGGTGGAGCGAGCAGAGGAGGGTCGCAATTTCTCCTTAAGACGCGCGCGGGTGAGGGAGCTCAGGTGGAGGTAACGTGTGTGGCGATGAAGGCAGATATATTAGTGATTGATTGATTGGACGAATGGATTAATTTTTATCAGTGACTATCGTGTTATATATATAGTAGTAGCATATATATTAGTAGTTGTATATATTTCCCGCCATTTGGAGCGGACGAGACACTATGGGCCCCGTATAATAGCATATGACCCTATATTATCGCGATATCCTGCCTCGAAGCGGGTTAAGTATTTTATGTTATATGACATCTATGTATACAGGGAAACATGTAGGAGGGATCTAACTGGATTTCTCAAATATATTTATTGTATTTAATATTTATTGATATATGCTGTGATTAAATAAATCTGTTATGAATTATTATGTGATTTGACTATTGGATGCTACAGTAGCACTGGCCTTAATTTTGGTATTTTAAATACCATAAATATATTTTCAAAGGAATTAAAAGAAATTTTGGATAAAAAAATATAAATATCGGAACTTGGGTTATTTTAAAAGAAATTAATATGGATAAAACAAGGATTTTTGTGGGGTTGTGCTTAACTATTCGTAAAATGTTTAAATAGAGATTTTAAAATAATTTATATAATGGATCTACTTACAATAGATTTTTAAATGATATTTCTGAAAAATATGAAACTGGGTTGAAATCGATATTTAAATAGATTTGTAAAATAAATGGAATTTATAAAGAAATGGATTTATAAAATAAAATTTTATAATGAGATTATTTTTATAAAAAATAAAAACCCAAATGAGTTTATAAATTTATAAACGATGTTTATAAATAAGGGAAAATGATATTAGTTGATAAATCAGAATATAAATTCACGGTGTGGATTTTTATCGAGATATCAAAATCAGTTTTGGGAAAATTAGTAGATTCTATTTTTGAAATGCGAGAATGGTTAGAAAATCGGAATGAAATCGATTTATTACGAATCGAGAGGTATTTATAAATTGAAATTGATTATTGGAATTTTAAAAATTAATTTTTATTAAGAAACTAAGTATTGTTTTAAAAGGAAAATTTTATTTATTAAACTATGTAATTTAAAGCTATTTAGTATTGAAATACCTCGAAAAATGGATTTTTCAATTATTCAATATTTGTTAGAATGAATTCACATTTTTAAAATAAGCTTTATAAGTCGATCCATTTTATTTAAAAATGAATGGAAATGAGTTATCGATGTTTATTTAAAGTTTTCGGATATTTTAGATAACCATTTAAACATGTTTTAGAAATAAAATATTATTATTTAAAAAATGTATTGTATATATATATATATATATCGAATTTTGAAATAATTAAAATTTATTTATAAATTCTCTCAAGATTTGTAAATGGGATTTATTAAACGGATATGATCTTTATAAGAGAAATTTTGAAATGAAACTCTGGAATCTTGAGTAAAAATGTTGAAATATGAGAACTTCGAAACATGAATCAGGATTCACAAAACAAGTTAGAAATGGTAGTTGGAATTATAGACAAGTGAAATTGACTTGGGAAATTTAAAAGGAAGTAAATTAATGAATTCTGGAACTTATAGAATTCGTTAAAATGAGTTAAGGAATTTACAAAGAAAATTTGTAAAGGATTTTAGGAAATAGGAAATAAATGATGTATTTCCTAAATATTGGAAATAAAATGATTTTAGGAAAATATACTTATAAATATTCCTAAGTATTGGATGGGAAAGATTTGAAAACTTTTAACTTCGCGATTATTATTACAGAAATATTTTCAAAGTGTTGAATTATAAATGGAATTGAGAAAAATATTCTAAGTTTTGATCTGATTCGAAAATATCGTGTTATGGATATAGGGATTGGAAGCTATTTTCAAATATTGAAATATTGGAAGAAATTTGAATATACACAAGTGTAAAGATATTTGAGATGAATATTTTGAAGATTTACAAAATAAGGCCTAGTGATCGCTTGTTGATGTTATTTGATCGTTAAATAACTGGCTATCAAATTTGGCCAAATTCGTTGATCGTTTCGAAGAGAACCGAGATTGGATTTAATTATCCAAAAACCACGTCGATCTGACTTATGCGTAATGGATTGTGATATCTCAAAAATAATTGAGATACTAGTCTTAAAGGAAATTCGGTTTGTTCAAACCCAGAACAACTTGTACGGATGACTGCTATCGTTGCATCGTTGTATGTAATGCAGTGTTAGCATTTTAAGTATGAATACTATTCTAAAGGTAAACGTAGCCTCAAACCTCATCAATTGGGAATGACTAAAATAGGGAGATGCGGTAGGGCTAAGTTGGTCGCACCCAAGTAGGGTATGTTATCACTTGTCTAGATACCCTTGGATATATTATATTATAATTATGGATATGGTTGTGCATAGGAAAGAGAGTGCTTGATTAGAGTGTGAACACATAGGGTGATAAAATATTCGGTACTATATAGTTAGGGGTAGGCCGGTCCTGTGTTGGCAGGCATCGTTAGGTACGATCTCGGTACATTTTTCTAAAGATGTACTATGATGAGTGGTACCCCAGTAGCCTAGTCATTGTATGGAATCCAATACCCACTACGATCCTATACGATTTTGATTGTGCCCAACTATGCTGAAACATGAGATGCAAGCATTTCAGTTATTTTTTAGTTTAGTTTCCAAAGACATTACTATAATATCAGATTATTTTGATATAAAAATGTTTTGTTTATCGTCAGGTTAATAAACATCGTGTTTATGTATGATGCGATCTTACGAGATACCTTTGTTTTCAAAGGATTTTTGAAATAGTTATAATTCAAATTGATTGTGTTTTCTCACTCTAGTTTTCCAGGCTGACTCGGGTGTTATTTATCATAATGCTCGGGTCAAACCGAGTATTACAGATTCAGGTTAGTATGCTATAGAGCTTAGGAGACGAGCTGGAGGAGACTCGGGCGTATTCCACGTACTTGATTTATATTCCACTATGTGTGCTAAAATAAATGTTCAGTATTTATAAGGATAAGTTATTATAACTGTCCAGATTGATTGTTGATTGTTGCTATGATGATTGTATATATGTTAATAGCTATAGATTCTTTTATATAAAAATCTGTTATTATATATATATTATATTTCGTTCCGTTGTGATTGTGAGATTCTGTATTGTTGTTTCTGCTGTTGTTCTATCTTTTTCTTCTTCACCCCTAATGATCTGGTATTTCCGGCACTTGAATATTCGGTAAGCTATATAGTGAACATATTGATGTCGATTTTCGAGGATCGAAAATCCTTATTTGTTACAGCGATAATCTTCATATATTGATATTAAATTTCGAGGAGGGAACTCGTACTATTAATATGTATTTAAAAGGTGATTTTACCGTTATTCAATCGATAATACTTCTTGAATATGGAAGTAAACATCAAGTATGATTTAAATGATTTCTATGGATCTGTTTCATTGAAATATTAACTAGTTTGAATTTACCATCTTAGATAACATGGTTTCAACTTATTAAAAAGTTATATTTTAAAAATAAGAAATCATGGTTAAGATTTAAGTAAAATGATTCGAAATTATTTAATTAAACCAAAGAATTTAATAAGGAGAGGTTTAATGATTCTGTATATGCCAACAAGAATGTTTTTTGAGATATATGTCTCCCGAAGATTTTTTTTCCCATAAAAAGAAATGAATAAATCAAATGATAATCGCTAATTTATAATACATCCTTTTTCAATAATTGTTTCAAAGGAACCTGGTCAGATTTGTGTGATTTCTATTCGAAAACCACTTCGAACCAAATTACATTTCGAAAGTAAAGAAGATATATATTGAAAGATCTTTATTTTGAAGGAGGAGATCTTCATAACAGAAGGAAAGGTTACTGGCCATATTCGGATTTGCCCTGAAGGTAATTAAATAGCAGCGGTCCCTTCGTTTTGGGATCTTCATATGTAGGGACTTACATGCTATGAATCCAAGAGGTAATGCCCGATATGATGTGGTAGGAGAGTGCCTTCGGTTTATCCTGTCCGTGGATAACTAGTATGGGCAAATGCCCAACGTTGCATTTCTAGAGCATATTGATTGATCTCTATGAATTTATCATCTGCTTTGTGGAGAATGACGCAGCGGATAACATCAAGTTGTGACCAAATGATGCACAACGAACAAAATAATGATGGAATGATGCAAATATGGAATGATGGATTAAAGATACCAAGGATAAATGCCCAAATCCGTTGATCTCAAGAGATACCAGATTCTAGCTATCTCCAACACGTTGATCGCGCACGATACCGTGTTAAAAGATCTACGATTCTTCTACGTTGATCTCGCGCATGAGATTCCATGAATCGGCTTCAAATCCGTTGATTCGAGCGCACTCGAATAACCAAAAATGGAGAAAGGAGATAACACTCAACTTCCGATTTAAAAGAGGCACAAAGCACTCAAACAATAGTTTATTCAAAATCAACCTCCTTTTTACAAATGACCGACACCCCCTATTTATAGTAGTTACAACCCATACATATCCTCATGGCCGACCTAACAAAATCCGACCAAAACAACTTCAACGATCTACGACTTATGGCACACGACCTAAAGACAATGCGACTTAACATCTAGCGTCTTACAACATTACAACATAAAGAAAACACAAACGAGTTACAACACATACAACATACGACTCAATATATACAACACATAACAACATAATATATTACAACCATACACACATCATGCGACCTTACACAACGTGGCTCATCGACATAGCACAGCTACAGGGACAGTTGAACGACTTAAAGATCAGCGACTCAAGAAAACGGCTTCTGGAAATCTTCACGCGACCTAAGATTGGTGCGGCATAGGGTCAAGCGATTTAAATGATGCGGCCTATGATAAAATGGCGACTTAAGCTTCAAACAACTCAAACTATCATGTTAGCGACCTAACTTCAGAACGACCTAAGGCTTGTGGCATCAGATAACGTGACTTGTTAGGTCGTGGCTTGGTAGGTCGAGACTTCGTTAGGTCGTAGCACGTTAGCGACCTATGGCATAACTCATGCGCTGCATCCTGTTTCACTGCATCATCTATGTCGTTAGGTCGCAAGCGACCTAAGGCATCCGAGCGACCTAAAACAACCAAGCTAGTATGGTGCGCTGCATCATCCTCCCCTGGTTGAAAAGAATTCGACCTCGAATTCGCAACTTCCTCTTCTTCAAGACGCTTATCCTAATGATACGAAATCAAGTGTTTGACGTTAAAAACATCGGCCGTATGGATATGATCCTGCAACTTCAACCGATAAGCATTATCATTGATTTTCTTCAAGATTTCTACTGGACCAATCTTTCGAACTTTCAATTTGTTGTGATTTCCAACTGGGAAACGATCTTTCGTCAATACTGCGTAAACAAAATCAGCCTCTTTGAAGTCCAAACTCCTTCGCTTCTTATCTGCTAGTTGTTTATACTTCTCATTTGACTTAAGAAAACGTTCATGAACAGTCCTGTGACACTCCTGCAACTCATTAACGAAATCGCAAGCCCGTTTAACAACCCCTTTCTGAAATGGAACTGTCGTCAAATCCAACGGTCCCTTCGGCATTGCTGAATATACTATTTGAAATGGACTGAATCCAGTGCTTCGATTAACGGCATGATTATGAGCGAACTCTCCCTGACACAATTTCACATCCCAGCTCTTCAAATTATCCTTCACAAGACATCTCAACAAATTTCCCAAAGATCTGTTCACCACTTCTGTTTGCCCATCCGTTTGTGGATGATAGGTGCTACTAAAATTCAGCTTAGACCCCACCATCTTCCACAGACTCAACCAAAAATGACTTAGAAAACGAGTATCCTGATCGAAAACAATGGTCTCAGGAAGTCCATGTAGTCGATAAACCTCTTTAAAGAATAATTGAGCAACACGGACTGCATCAGCGGTCTTTTTACAAGCTATGAAATGTGCCATCTTTGAAAATCTATCCGCCACAACATATATAGAATCATTCCCTCGCTTAGTTCTTGGCAAACCCATCACAAAGTCCATGCTAATATCAACCCATGGTCTAGTAGGTACAGGCAATGGCATATACAATCCTGCATTCGTAGCTGTCCCTTTGGAAACTTGACATATATGACATCTCTCCACAAATCTCTCAACTTCTTTTCTCATGGAAGGCCATAAATATGATTGAGAAATCAACTGCAAAGTGCGATCTCTTTCCACATGCCCTTCTTCATGCAATTCGTTCACGATCTTCATCCTTAAACTGCAATCTGGTATACATAATTGATTTCCCTTGAAAAGAAAACCATCCACTAACACGTACTCATCCGTCTTTCCCTTCTCGACTTTATCTGCAACCTTGGCAAAGTAAGGATCATCGACAAATAATTCTGGCAATACATCAAACCCTGTCACTTCAACCCTCATTGTAGTCAACAAATGATTCCTTCTACTTAATGCATCTGCCACACGGTTTGTAACTCCCGATTTGTGTTTCACAACAAACGTAAACTGTTGTAAGTATGCAATCCACGAGGCATGCCTAGCTGCAATCTTGTCCTGCCCTTGCAAATGCTTCAACGCTTCATGATTAGTATATAAAACAAATTCTTTATGGAACAAATAGTGTCTCCAATGTTTCACAGCTTGCACAACAGCGTAAAATTCTACATCATAAGTATTATATCTCATCTTGGCTCCCGAAAGCTTCTCACTAAAGTAAGCAATAGGACGGCCCTTCTGACTTAACACCCCTCCAATTCCAACCTTAGATGTATCAGTATATAGCTCAAACAACAACTGAAAGTATGGTAATACTAGAATGGGCGCTGACGTCAAAAGTTCCTTTATCTGCTCAAAAGCAAATCCTGCTTCCTCTGACCATGAAAATTGCTTGCCCTTCATACAATCAGTAACAGGTGCCATCACGCTACTGAAATGTGGAATAAACCTTCGGTAGAATGATGCTAAACCATGAAAACTTCTAACTTCAGTTATAGTCCTGGGTTGTGGCCAATTTCTGATTTGCTTCAACTTTACTTTGATCCACCTGGATACCTTCCTTAGACAATACATACCCCAAAAACAAAACACTATGCGTCATGAACACGCATTTCTTTGTTGCCGCATAAAATTGCTCCTGACGAAGTATCATCAACACTTCCCGCAAATGTAGTAGATGCTCTTCGGTACTCCCACTGTATATCAATATATCATCATAGTATACAACCACGAACTTTCCAATAAATGGTCTAAAGATCTGATTCATCACCCGCATAAAAGTACTAGGTGCATTCGAAAGACCAAACGGCATGACCAGCCACTCATACAACCCTTCTCGTGTGTTGAAAGCTATCTTCCATTCATCCCCTGGTCGAATTCGAATTTGATGATACCCACTCTTCAGATCAATCTTTGAAAAGATAGCGGCTCCATTCAACTGATCTAACAAATAATCCAATCTAGGCATCAGAAATCTGTACCTCACTGTAATCTTGTTTAGTGCTCGACTATCTGTACACATTCTCCAAGTTCCATCCTTCTTCGGCACTAACAATGCTGGTACTGCACAAGGTCTTAAACTTTCTTGTACGCGCCCTTGTTTATGTAACTCTTCCACCTGCCTTCTCAACTCTTCGTGTTCCTTTGGACTCATTCTATAGTGTGGCCTATGTGGTAACACTGCTCCCGGTACAAGATCAATTTGATGTTGTTGTCTCTCAACGGTGGTAACTCTGTTGGCAATTCTTTAGGAAATACATCTTCAAATTCTTTCAATACTGGCTTAACTTTCTCTGGAATTTCAACCTCCTTACTACTTTCACGTCCGATCAACAAAAACACTTCAGGCTCAACCTCCACTTCCTTGACAAATTCCTTCAAAGATAAAAAAGTCCTTAGTTCTTCAATCTCCTCCAACTTGCTTTCACTTTGTTGTCGCTTTTTAGGAACTAAAGTGATTTTAGTACCCTCGAACATGAAACTGCAACTGTTGGTGCGACCATCATGTTGCACAGCTATGTCATATTGCCACGGTCTCCCCAATAACAAATGACATACATCCATATCCACAACATCGCACCATATATCATCTTTATACTTCTTTCCGATGGAAAAAGTTATACGAGCTCTTCGACCAACTTTCACTTCCCCACCTATCCTCAACCAAGCTAATTTGTAAGGTTTGGGATGCTTCTTTGTCTTTAATGCTAACTTCCTTACAGCTTCTGTAGAGATGATGTTATCACAACTTCCTACATCAATAACAAACTTACAAACCCTTCCCAAGATAGTGCACGTTAACTGAAAAATGTTACTCCTCAGCCAACTAGTCTCCTCTTCTTGCTTTGGTGTCAAGCAAGATCTCCTCATCATCAAATTACATCCTTCGTCTCCTGATAACAAGTCTTCTTCCTCCTTAACTTGTGGTGAATTGGAACATTCTACTTCTGCATCCTCATCCTCAACCTCGGCAACCATCACTCGCTTCTTAGGCTTCGGACATTCATTGCTCTTATGACCAAACTCCTGACAGTTATAACACTTGAAATTGTTGTTGACCTTGGTCTTAGCAACTTCATTGACAACCGGTTTACTAACAGCCTTGGAAACATTCGTATTGCTACTAGGTCCTTTCACCTGATTGTTGGAATTAGTAAACACACCACCTCCTCTTCTACCTTGTCTCTCCCAAGCTAGAGCCTTCTGGTGTGCTTCAGCAACGGATCTTGGATCAAACATATTCACCATATCCTGACTTTGCATTCTCAATCCTCCAACAAATCTAGCTGTCAACTGTTCCTCTATCTGCATGATATCATTTCTAGCAATCAGTTGATAGAACTCATCAACATAATCATTCACCGACTTCGTTCCCTGTCTTAAATTCTGTAAGCGCTGATACATAAGAGACTGATAATTATAAGGCAAAAAAGTAGCCTTCATCAACTTCTTTATCTTCTCCCATGAAACAATCTTCGACTTTCCCATTCTTTCCCATGTAAGTTTAGTTTGTTGCCACCATGCCATAGCTCTTCCCCGCAATCGTGTAGCAACCAACTTAACTCTACGATGCTTGGGTACTTCCTTGAAGTCAAAAATTTCCTCAACATTTGATAACCAATCCAAAAAAATTTCGCAATCATCCTTCCTTCGAATTCTGGAATTTCTGTCTTCATCCCTGACTCCCATTTGCGATCATCTTCTACATCTCGATACGGATTTCGTACTTGGTCTTGATCTCGAAATGAACACTACCTCTATCACCATCTTCATCATATTCAAATGTACTTGGGTACCGATCTCGACCATCAACATCTCTATGATCGCGCATATCTCTCCTACTATGTCTTTCGGCATCACGATATGGCTCATCTCCAAACTCACATGGAGTTCTTCTCTCTTTATTTCTGTACTCATGGTGTTCTCGTCTCATTGAAACTGATGATTCTCTTCGATCTCGATGGGATTGTCGTGACACCCTCCTCGCTTCCGCAACCGATGGCGAAACTCTATTTCCTCTATGGTTCGAGATTGGTGACCTTCTCCTTTGACTTTGATTCATATCATTCATCAATTTTTCCAACTTCCCAATACCTTCATCAAACTTTTCATTGATACGTTGCTCCATTTTCTCAGCCTCTTATCTACGATATACATATTCAACATTTTGAAATCGATTAGCACGCGTCGGAGGCATTGCCGAATCTTCAACGAATCCAAACACACTTCAACTAGCACAACTTCAAGTCAAATCTGAATTTGATTGCTCTAGGCCTGCACTTAGCTTGCTCGGCTTGTAACACTCGGCCTTGATCAAAAAACTTCAATTAGGCTCAAACTTCAGCACTTCAAATCTTCATCCAATAGGCTCGGCTTAGCTATGATTGGCTAAGTCTAGCTCTGATACCAAACTGACAGAGAGGATAACTTCAAGTTGTGATCAAATGATGCACAACGAACAAAATAATGATGGAATGATGCAAATATGGAATGATGGAATAAAGATACCAAGGATAAATGCCCAAATCCGTTGATCTCAAGAGATACCGGATTCTAGCTATCTCCAACACGTTGATGGCGCACGATACCGTGTTAAAAGATCTATGATTCTTCTACGTTGATCTCGCGCAAGAGATTCCGTGAATCGGCTTCAAATCCGTTGATTCGAGCGCACTCGAATAACTGAAAATGGAGAAAGGAGATAACACTCAACTTCCAATTTAAAAGAGGCACAAAGCACTCAAACAAAAGTTTATTCAAAATCAACCTCCTTTTTACAAATGACCAACACCCCCTATTTATAGTAGTTACAACTCACACATATCCCCATGGCCGATGAAATGACCCTCACAAATATCTACCTTAATTTCTCAAGAATTTTTTTTCTGTTATGCATATGTATATGTATAAATTTACATACACGTTTAATTTATATATGTATATGTACATATCCCTTGTTCTTCTTGTTGTTGCTGCTCTTAAATTTTCTATACTTCTCCCTTTCCTTGTCATGCTGCTCAAGCTTCAAAGCCAAGTCTATTACTTGATCAAAGGTTCTATCAGTATATGGTAACATGGCTCTGCTAAGTCCTGGATTCAATCCTTTAATGTACCTATCATTTTTGGATGCTTTATATGCCACTAGCATTGCTCCATATTTAGATAACCCCTCAAACTTTTGAGTGTACTCAGTGACATTCAAAGTTCCCTGCCTGAGTCTGATGAATTCTTCAAGTAAAGTGGTCTTAGCTGATGCTGGTACAAATCTTGCCTCCAACATTTCCTTGAATTGATTCCAAGTGATTTCATTTTCAATTCTTCCATCTACGATCACCTCCCACCAGCTTAGAGCTACTCCTTTCAGCTGTCTTGAAGCCACTTGCCTCTTCCTTTGATCATCAAGCTGCATATCATTAAAAATTCTATCCAATGTTCTCAACCATGCTTGAATTTCCATCACATTCTCAGTCCCTTCAAAACTCTTGCCTCCCAAATTTGTATAAGCCTTTAATAGTTTTGAAACTTCCTCATGTGGATTCTCAGGTCTACGCCCAATTCCATCCCTTAAAACCCTCACAAACTCTTGCATATCAAGCATTTGTGGTGCACTTGTTCCTGCATAATGTGATCCCCTTCCTACCATGTTCTGGTCACTGAGTATTGGGCAGAGGGTATTAGTACACTGTGAGTATCTTTCTATAGCTAATATTTTCCTATCTAAATTATTTCATTCAAAACAAACAGACATAATACACTCCTATAATACTTAGCAATCAATGCAACCAAGTGCTCTGATACCAAATGAAATGACCCTCACAAATATCTACCTAAAATTCTCAATAAATTTTTATTTTTTTGTTATGCATATGTATATGTATAAATTTACATACACATTTGATTTATATATGTACATGCGTCCATATATATATATATCCATTTGCATATTTAAATTTGATTTAATCTTACTTCAAATTCTCAGGGTCATTTTCCTTTTCAAATAATTCACCGAGGGTTCAAATTTTGCTACCTATATAAATATATCAGTTTATTCCTAAAAGATATACACATACATATGAGGATGCATGTGTTCCTCTTGTTTAAAGTCAGAGTATGTTTTTATTCCATTTGTTAAACAAGAGCATGCTGTTTGACCTTGGATTTGAATAAATCTGCAGATAGTTAATTACCATTTTCTTTTGAATATTTGTAATAGGTTACTAAATCCTGTGCATATTTAATTCATGTGGATTCGGTCATTCTATTTTAGAAATTTGTTGTCAATTTATCTTGGCAGATAAATCTCAAAGTACTTGGTTTCTTTTTTTTTCCATAGTTTTATTATATTGATATTTAGCTAAGACCAGAAAATGATATATTCACTTATCATTTCCCATTGATGTGTTTTCTAGAAACCTTCTTATTTGATTCAATCTATATGGCTTGTTTATTTCAATCTTATTCTATATGACATATTGTGAGTTAAGTATATGTATAAGATCTGTTGTAATAAGAACTTGAACATAAGAAGATTGTTTAAAAGAATAAGGTGTATTTCCAGACTTGATGGTGCAAATCTGTCCAGATTGCATATCTGTTATGGTTTTTTGAAAGTTAGTTGTGGTAAAACAATTGCTAATGAACTAAAGCTTTTGAGATGTATTTTACATTCAGAATATCATCAAACATGAACAACCAAAACTTCACTCATTTGAAGCTGGTTAACCCATGAGTCTTGTGTCTACCAGATACCTGATCATGGCAATTGAAATGCCAGTCATTTGCATTATATATGAAGCCTTCCCATACATTTTCTTTTCTCAAAACAATTTAGAAAGTAGACTTGAACCTTTTGCAAAGCATTTCAGAGAAAAATAGTTAAATACTTAAAAGTATACTTCAAGGTAAATTCTGAATTTTACTCTAAAACTCATTGTTTTTTTTATAAATAATTTCAGGTTTTCTAATACATAATATAATTTATACAAAGAAATTGCTCACATACCTATATATTTCTTTATCAGGTTTTCATAGCTAACACTTTGAGCATATTTTTCTTGTTTATGTCTCAGATAATACTTCAATATTCAGACCTTAACACACAACAATTTGAACAGAACAACTAATTTAATCTAACACTTTACAAAGTTTAATAAAAACAACATGTTCAACTAAACATAACAGTTCATTACATAACTGGGATTTAAAACTTAGCTTTCATGAACACATGCAGATAAACATCATAGGCTCTTATCAAAACTAGCAAGCATGCTCATCCAATTTTCTCATTAGCCATTAACACTTTTTCTTCCTATTTAAGCTTTGCATTCCCTACAAGAACATTGGTGGCTGCCTCATTTTTAAATGAGACACCCCCATATGCCATGCACAAACAAGGGTCAGATCAATGATCTGGTATGAGCAACATCAAAATATTCATAGTATTAAGCAAACAGAGAATATAAGTGTAATGACTTGTTATTTAAGCAGTTTCTGCAGTCAATTATTTTTGTCATTGTGTAAATAAAGTGACTCAGGTATGATAACTTCATCTATCATTCCTACACATACATACATCATCTTGCAATCATAAATATAAATCTACAACCTGTGTATCCACTGGAACAATCTGGGTTCTAGACCAACCAACCTAAGAAATATTCATAATTCTATCTCTTCATATACAGGTTGTATATTTCAATTTAAATTTCTGCCTCATCTGCTATCAAGGAATCACAGGGACACATTGCAATGAACTAATTCACATCATTGCACAAAGATCTCAGGGCTTAAACAAACCATGTGCCAACTTGCATACTTCAAATATGACAAGCATTCCAGCAGCCTTCTTGGCCTTCCCTTCCCTAGTTTATTTAATAGTGCATTGATTTAAATCTTGTTATCAAGTAGCTAAGTGAACATGTCACTGTATTCATGGAAACACCCGTAATTCTTCCTAGCATAATTCCCTCAGAAATTAAGTAGACAGTTATTTCCAAAGATCTAGACACTATGTCTTGATCTCAGTAAAATATAAGAATATTTTCAACCGTAGGAGAAGCATGGCATGTCATATTATATTGATCTGCAAGCCTCTATGATTGAATTGGATTCATGATCTGGCTCAATCATAGTTTTTAGCCTGTAGGGGTTTTTTTTTATCAAGGGCTCAGCACATATAGTATTTCTATTGCACCCTTAATTAATTTCCTCTTTTTTTTTTCAAGCCTCAACACTTATACAAAGTATAATGCAACTCACAATATTTTTCCTTGTTAAAATTTCCATGCCATAGATCTATAACAATTGAGAGTATTCTCTCCATAATTTTAAAGTTTCAGACCTTAACATTTCTGAGAAAAATAAAACAGTAAGTTGCACATCCCAAAGACAACCATCACAACAAATCAAAGATCACCCAAAACATCCATAATAAAATCATGACAGATCCAAAATCATCCAAAGAGCATTGATAAAGTCATATACATCAAAACCAGAAACATGTAAATGACAATATAAAAAGTGGCTGCCTCATCTCAGGTCTTAATGCCATGAATTTAGTGAGGTTTACTCACGTAAATATTTTCTTCTTTTGATCCAGAAAACCCTTGTGTGTTTTCTCCTTCCTTTCAATATTTTTTCTTTCTTTCTTATTTTTAAGCAACTTGGGGTAAAATGATTTCCTGGCCAAAACTGCCTATTTATTACAATGTTTCTCCACTAGGGTTTGTTAAAACAAAATTCCATTTCTATCCTAGTTAACATCATGCATTTTTCATTTTGCATTTTCACATTTTCATCCCCGGCCACATTAGTCAGTTTTGGGCAGTGCTTGTCTCTTTTGCCTTTTTCCAGAAATGGTTATTTTTGTATACTTACCCAAGTCATAATAAATGTGTGACCCTGCCATATTTTTTATTTATTTATTTATTTATTCTTTTATTCTTTTCTATTTTTACCTATACAAGCATATTGACTTGTATTATATTTCATGTCATTTTGATGTTTCCTTTCTATTGTTTTACTTTAACACTTTCTGCTCACAGAAAATGTACATGTACATAGGTATATACATATATATATATATATATATATTTGATCTCTCTTGCCTTACAGAAAATATACACATATATATACATTTTCTAATTTATAAATGAGTTAGATCTGGTAAAAGAAAATCCAATGCTTTAGGTAAGAATTACTTCTTTTCTCAAATAAAAATTTTCTGCCTCCTTATTATTTTTATTATATTATATTTTTTTTTCCAAATTCCCAGATTTCCTTCTGTGCCATTTTCAGTGTGCATGTGCACACATATCCTTGCACACTATTTAATTTCAAGAATTTCACCATATTTAAATCTAAATATTTCAAAATTAAATTATTTTATCAAAATGATTTTTCACCAAATTTTGGGGTATTACATTCAACCCTCCTTTTTCGGAATTGTGTCCTCACAATTTTCCTAGTACTTATAACAAGCATCATCTTATTTTCTGAAAATCTAAAAGACATATGCGTAAGCAAGCAAATTCAACCACAGCAATCATTCATATCAAATTTTTCAGAAATTAAAATTACCTTTAATTTGCAAAAAGCTTAGGATAATCCCTCCTTATCTTATCTTCTAACTCCCATGTACAATCATTAGGATCAAGGCTCCATTGGACCTTCAACAGTTTCAGAGTTTTACTCCTTAATTTCTTTTCTTCTTTAGCTAATATTCCCACTGGTTCTCTTTCATAGACCAAATTGGGATTTATCTTAATTTGAGTAGGCTTGTCCAGAATTTCCCTCTTATCATGTACCCATCTTCTAAGTTGTGACACATGAAAAACATCATGCATTGCTTTCATTTCCTCTGGCAGTTCCAGTTTGTATGCTAGTGAACCAATTCTTTTCAGAATTCTATAGGGTCCAACATACCTTGGTGTGAGCTTACCTTGCTTTCCAAATCTCAAGACCTTTCTCATAGGTGAAACTTTGATAAAAACAAAGTCGCCTACTTCATATTCTACTTGCTTTCTCCTCCTGTCTGCAATCTTCTTTTGCCTGTCTTGAGCTGCTGCAATTCTTTTCCTCACCAATTCAATTTTCTCTGTAGTTTCTTGTATGTACTCAGGCCCTAAAATAGATCTTTCTCCTGTTTCCACCCAACACACAGGTGATAAGCATGGCTTGCCATATAAGGCTTCAAATGGTGTCATCCCTATGGTGCTTTGATAACTGTTATTGTATGTGAACTCAGCTAAATGGAGATAGTCTTCCCAATTGCCTCCAAAATCCAGTGCACATGCCCTTAATAAGTCCTCTAAAACTTTGTTCACCACCTCAGTTTGTCCATCTGATTATGGATGGTAGGCAGTGCTTAAGCACAATTCACTTCCCATAGCTTCATGAAAACTTTTCCAAAACCTTGAGGTGAAGATGGTATCCCTATCACTCACAATGGTTTTGGGAATGCCATGTAGTCTTACCACTTCTTTCATAAATACTTGAGCCAATTTTGGTGCATTCCTTTCTAACTTGACTGGAATGAAATGTGCCACTTTAGTTAGCCTATCTAATATCACCTATATGCTTGTGTTTCCCCTCTTGGATCTAGGCAGACCAACTATGAAATCCATGGATATATCCACCCATTTCCACTGTGGTATACTAAGGGGTTGCAAGAGTCCTGATGGCCTTTGTGTCTCTGCCTTGACTTGTTGGAAAGTCATACACTTTGCAACATGTTTGGCCACAGCGGACTTCATTCCCTTCCACCAAAGATTTCTCTTCAAGTTTTGATACATCTTTGTACTTCCTGGGTGTATGGAGTACTTGCTCCTATGGTATTCATTCAATATTTCCTCCTCCGACTCTATGTTTTTTGGAACACACATTCTGTCCTTTTTCCTTAAATAACCATTTCTATCAATATGGTGGTTTATCACCTCTTCCCCTTTTAATAAGAGCATTTTCTTTTCCAATAGGTTCAAGTCTTGATCCTGCATTTTTCCAACCTTCAGAAGTAAATCTGATTGCAGAGATATTAAACTCAATTTTCCTTTACTTTCACCTTCTTCCATTGGTACTATTTGTACTTCACTACTTGCTTCAATCTCTAAGTCAGTGAGTATAGACAAATTCTTAAATTCTACCATCATCAACATGGCTACTTTAGCATGTTGTATACTCAAGGCGTCTGCAACTTTATTTGCCTTACCTGGTGTATAGAGTATATCAAGATCATAGGCAGCTAGAAACTCCACCCATTTTATGTTGCCTCATGTTCAAATCTTTTTAGGAGAAAAGATATTTCAATGCTTTATGATCTGTGTACAAATTAAACTTTGCACCTAATAAGTAGTGTCTCCAAAGTTTCAAAGCATACACTACTTCTGCTAGCTCAAGATCATGGGTTGCATACCTAGTTTCATGTTGCTTTAATTGCCTAGATGCATAGGCTATCACCTGGTCTTGCTGCAACAACACAGCCCCTAGCCCAAAGCCAGTTGCATCTGTATACACAATTAATCCCTCATTTCCTTCAGGTACTTTCAATACTGGTACATTGACTAAGGCTTCCTTTATCTTGATAAAGCCTTGTTCACATTTTTTTGTCCGTACAAGGCTTGATTCTTTCTAGTTAAACTGGTAAGGGGTGATGATATTTTTGAAAAATCTTTTATAAATCTCCTATAATATCCTACCATCCCCATACATGATCTTACTTCACTCACTGTGTTAGGCCTCTTCCATGCTTGGACAGCTACTACCTTATTGGGTTTACTGAAATTCCTTTGGCAGAAATGACATGGCCAAGGAAATATACTTCCTCCTTCCAAAATGCACATTTTGAAAATTTTGCCTTTAGATCATTTTCCCTCAATCTAGACAAAACCAAATGCAATTGATTCTTATGCTCTTCCACTGTTTTGGAATAAATCAAAATGTCATCAATAAAAATTAGCACAAATTTGTCTAAATAATCTCTAAAGGTTCTATTCATTAAATCTACAAAATATGAGGGGGCATTTGTCAACCCAAATGGCATAACCATAAATTCATATAACCCATATCTAGTGTTAAATGCGGTATACTTAACACTTGAGTCTTCAACCTTCATTTGATGAAATCCTGATGCCAAGTCTAGTCTAGAAAATATTTTAGCTTCAGTGAGTTGATCAAAGAGATCATCAATCCTAGGCAGTGGGTATTTATTTTTGATGGTGACCTTATTCAGTTCTCTGTAATCTATGCACATCCTCAAAGTACCATCGTGCTTCCTCACAAACACTACTGGAGCACCCCAGCATGAGTTACTTGGCCTTATGAACCCTTTACTCTCCAATTCTTCTAACTGGTTTTTCAATTCCTTGAGTTCACTTGGCCTCATTCTAGTAGTCTTCTTAATTATTGGGCTTGCTCCTGGAATGAGATTGATTTGAAACTTTACTGGTCTATGATGTGGAACACCCATGACTTCCCCAAACACATCCAAGTATTCATTGACTATGGGTATTTCTTCTATAATAAGTTCACTGGAATTTTTTTCCAAGTCAATTAAATGATACAATTTCCTTTCCTTAGCTATTTCACACAAAACTGTGATTCTCTGACCCCTAGAATTTTGCAATGATATGGTGGATGAACTTAAATTAATTATGGCTTTAAATTGCCTTAACCAGTCTGCCCCAAATATAACACCTATATTTGGGTAGTTTAAAACATATAAATTGGAAATAAAAGTATCTCCTCCTATGTTTAATTCCACATCCACACAAATCATATTTAAAACACTAGAACTCCTTAGTGGACTTTGTACAAGCAATGGGGTTTCAACCAATATGCAATTTAATTTTAGCATTTTAACTATTTCATAAGAAATTAAGGAGTGAGTTGCCCCTGTGTCATATAATACTGCTAAGGTATGGTGCAAATAAATAGTGTACCTTCCACTTGTCCATAATTTTCAGCATTAATTTCCACTGTGGGTTTGCCTTTGCCCTCTAAGTTTGCTAATTTCCCTTGCTGTTTATTTTCAGGACAGTTTCTTTTCATATGCCCCTCCTTTCCACATAAGTAACACTTGAAAGCTCCTCCTTTTAATTTTGGGCACCTGGGTTTGATATGTCCTTCCTTTCCACAATGATGGCAGACCAACTTCTTCTTAGCATCGCTGGCCTTAGTATCATTGACCTTCTTGCTATCTGCCTCCTCTTTCTTTTTATCATAAGGGTGATATCTTCCCTTGTTCTTCTTGTTGTTGCTGCTCTTAAATTTTCTATACTTCTCCCTTTCCTTGTCATGCTGCTCAAGCTTCAAAGCCAAGTCTATTACTTGATCAAAGGTTCTATCAGTATATGGTAACATGGCTCTGCTAAGTCCTGGATTCAATCCTTTAATGTACCTATCATTTTTGGATGCTTTATATGCCACTAGCATTGCTCCATATTTAGATAACCCCTCAAACTTTTGAGTGTACTCAGTGACATTCAAAGTTCCCTGCCTGAGTCTGATGAATTCTTCAAGTGGTCTTAGCTGATGCTGGTACAAATCTTGCCTCCAACATTTCCTTGAATTGATTCCAAGTGATTTCATTTTCAATTCTTCCAGCTACGATCACCTCCCACCAGCTTAGAGCTACTCCTTTCAGCTGTCTTGAAGCCACTTGCCTCTTCCTTTGATCATCAAGCTGCATATCATTAAAAATTCTATCCAATGTTCTCAACCATGCTTGAATTTCCATCACATTCTCAGTCCCTTCAAAACTCTTGCCTCCCAAATTTGTATAAGCCTTTAATAGTTTTGAAAGTTCCTCGTGTGGATTCTCAGGTCTACGCCCAATTCCATCCCTTAAAACCCTCACAAACTCTTGCATATCAAGCATTTGTGGTGCACTTGTTCCTGCATAATGTGATCCCCTTCCTACCATGTTCTGGTCACTGAGTATTGGGCAGAGGGTATTAGTACACTGTGAGTATCTTTCTATAGCTAATATTTTCCTATCTAAATTATTTCATTCAAAACAAACAGACATAATACACTCCTATAATACTTAGCAATCAATGCAACCAAGTGCTCTGATACCAAATGAAATGACCCTCACAAATATCTACCTAAAATTCTCAAGAATTTTTTTTTTTTATGCATATGTATGTGTATAAATTTACATACACATTTAATTTATATATGTACATGCGTCCATATATATATATCCATTTGCATATTTAAATTTGATTTAATCTTACTTCCAATTCTCAGGGTCATTTTCCTTTTCAAATAATTCACCGAGGGTTCAAATTTTGCTACCAATATAAATATATCAGTTTATTCCTAAAAGATATACACATACATATGAGGATGCATGTGTTCCTCTTGTTTAAAGTCAGAGTATGTTTTTATTCCATTTGTTAAACAAGAGCATGCTGTTTGACCTTGGATTTGAATAAATCTGCAGATAGCTAATTACCATTTTCTTTTGAATATTTGTAATATGTTACTAAATCCTGTGCATATTTAATTCATGTCGATTCGGTCATTCTATTTTAGAAATTTGTTGTCAATTTATCTTGGCAGATAAATCTCAAAGTACTTGGTTTCTTTTTTTTTTCCATAGTTTAATTATATTGATATTTAGCTAAGACCAGAAAATGATGTATTCACTTATCATTTCCCATTGATGTGTTTTCTAGAAACCTTCTTATTTGATTCAATCTATATGGCTTGTTTATTTCAATCTTATTCTATATGACATATTGTGAGTTAAGTATATGTATAAGATCTGCTGTAATAAGAACTTGAACATAAGAAGATTGTTTAAAAGAATAAGGTGTATTTCCAGACTTGATGGTGCAAATCTGTCCAGATTGCATATCTGTTATGGTTTTTTGAAAGTTAGTTGTGGTAAAACAATTGCTAATGAACTAAATCTTTTGAGATGTATTTTACATTCAGAATATCATCAAACATGAACAACCTAAACTTCACTCATTTGAAGCTGGTTAACCCATGAGTCTTGTGTCTACCAGATACCTGATCATGGCAATTGAAATGCCAGTCATTTGCATTATATATGAAGCCTTCCCATACATTTTCTTTTCTCAAAACAATTTAGAAAGTAGACTTGAACCTTTTGCAAAGCATTTCAGAGAAAAATAGTTAAATACTTAAAAGTATACTTCAAGGTAAATTCTGAATTTTACTCTAAAACTCATTGTTTTTTTTATAAATAATTTCAGGTTTTCTAATACATAATATAATTTATACAAAGCAATTGCTCACATACCTATATATTTCTTTATCAGGTTTTCATAGCTAACACTTTGAGCATATTTTTCTTGTTTATGTCTCAGATAATACTTCAATATTCAGACCTTAACACACAACAATTTCAACAGAACAACTAATTTAATCTAACACTTTACAAAGTTTAATAAAAACAACATGTTCAACTAAACATAACAGTTCATTACATAACTGGGATTTAAAACTTAGCTTTCATGAACACATGCAGATAAACATCATAGGCTCTTATTAAAACTAGCAAGCATGCTCATCCAATTTTCTCATTATCCATTAACCCTTTTCTTCCTATTTAAGCTTTGCATTCCCTACAAGAACATTGGTGGCTGCCTCATTTTTAAATGAGACACCCCCATATGCCATGAGCAAACAAGGATCAGATCAATGATCTGGTATGAGCAACATCAAATATTCATAGTATTAAGCAAACAGAGAATATAAGTGTAATGACTTGTTATTTAAGCAGTTTCTACAGTCAATTATTTTTGTCATTGTGTAAATAAAGTGACTCGAGTATGATAACTTCATCTATCATTCCTACACATACATACATCATCTTGCAATCATAAATATAATTTGCAACCTGTGTATCCACCGGAACAATCTTGGTTCCAAATCAACCAACCTAAGAAATATTCATAATTCTATCTCTTCATATACAGGTTGTATATTTCAATTTAAATTCCTGCCTCATCTGCTATCAAGGAATCACAGGGACACATTGCAATGAACTAATTCACATCATTGCACAAAGATCTCAGGGCTTAAACAAACCATGTGCCAACTTGCATACTTCAAATATGACAAGCATTCCAGCAGCCTTCTTGGCCTTCCCTTCCCTAGTTTATTTACTAGTGCATTGATTTAAATCTTATTATCAAATAGCTAAGTGAACATGTCACTATATTCATGGAAACACCCATAATTCTTCCTAGGATAATTCCCTCAGAAATTAATTAGACAGTTATTTCCAAAGATCAGGACACTATGTCTTGATCTCAGTAAAATATAAGAATATTTTCAACTGTAGGAGAAGCATGGCATGTGATATTATATTGATCTGCAAGCCTCTATGATTGAATTAGATTCATGATCTGGCTCAATCATAGTTTTTAGCCTGTGGGGCTTTTTTTTTATCAAGGGATCAGCACATATAGTATTTCTATTGCACACTTAATTAATTTCCTCTTTTTTTTCAAGCCTCAGCACTTATACAAAGTATAATGCAGCTCACAATATTTTTCCTTGTTAAAATTTCCATGCCATAGATCTACAACAGTTGAGAGTTATTCTCTCCATAATTTTAAAGTTTCAAACCTTAACATTTCTGAGAAAAATAAAACAGTAAGTTGCACATCCCAAAGACAACCATCACAACAAATCAAAGATCACCCAAAACATCCATAATAAAATCATGACAGATCCAAAATCATCCAAATAGCATTGATAAAATCATATACATCAAAACCAGAAACATGTAAATGGCAATGTAAAAAGTGGCTGCCTCGTCTTAGGTCTTAATGCCATGAATTTAGTGAGGTTTACTCACCTAAATATTTTCTTCTTTTGATCCAGAAAACCCTTGTGTGTTTTCTCCTTTCTTTCATTATTTTTCTTTCTTTCTTATTTTTAAGCAACTCGGGGTAAAATGATTTCCTGGCCAAAACTGCCTATTTATAACAATGTTTTCCACCAGGGTTTGTTAAAACAAAATTCCATTTCTATCCTAGTTGACATCATGCATTTTTCATTTTGCATTTTCACATTTTTCATCCCCAACCACATTAGTCAGTTTTGGACAGTGCTTGTCTCTTTTGCCTTTTTCCAGAAATGGCTATTTTTGTATACTTACCCAAGTCATAGTAAATGTGTGACCCTACCATATTTTATTTATTTTTTTATTTTTTTATTCTTTTCTATTTTTACCTATACATGCATATTGACTTGTATTATATTTCATGTCATTTTGATGTTTCCTTTCTATTGTTTTACTCTAACACTTTCTGCTCACAGAAAATGTACATGTACATAGGGGGGTGTGTGTGTGTGTGTATGATCTCTCTTGCCTTACAGAAAATATACACATATATATACATTTTCTAATTTATAAATGAGTTAGATCTGGTAAAAGAAAATCCAATGCTTTAAGTAAGAATTACTTCTTTGCTCAAATAAAATTTTTCTGCCTCCTTATTATTTTTATTATATTATATTTTTTTTCAAATTCTTAGATTTCCTTCTGTTCCATTTTCAGTGTGCATGTGCACACATATCCTTGCACAATACTTAATTTGAAGAATTTCACCATATTTAAATCTAAATATTTCAAAATTATTTTATCAAAATGATTTTTCACAAAAGTTTGGGGTATTACAGCCGACTTAACAAAATTCGACCTAAACAACTTCAACGATCTACGACTTATGCCACACGGCCTAAAGACAATGCGACTTAACATCCAGTGACTTACAACATACAACATAAAGAAAATACAAACGAGTTACAACACATACAACATACGACTCAATATATACAACACATAACGACATAACATATTACAACCATACACACATCATGCGACCTTATACAATGCGGCTCATCGACATAGCACAGCTACAGGGATGCTTGAGCGACTTAAAGATCAGCGACTCAAGAAAATGGCTTCTGGAAATCTTCACGCGACCTAAGATTGGTGCGGCATAGGGTCAAGCGACTTAAATGATGCGGCCTATGATAAAATAGCGACTTAAGCTTCGAACAACTCAAACTATCATGTTAGCGACCTAACATCAAAACGACCTAAGGCTTGCGGCATCAGATAACATGACTTGTTAGGTCGTGGCTTGGTAGGTCGAGACTTCGTTAGGTCATAGCACGTTAGCGACCTATGGCATAACTCATGCGCTGCATCCTGTTTCACTACATCATCTATGTCGTTAGGTCGCAAGCGACCAAAGGCATCCGAGCGACCTAAAACAACTAAGCTAGTATGGTGCGCTGCATCAGCGAAGAAGCCAACTTTTCTTATCTACCTTGCATGAGACGTACGAGCTTAGGAGTTATACGTTTCTACAAATCAGTTGTGTGATTGAGAAATGGCAAAGTGGAATTCAAAGTGGAATACGTTCTATATAAAAGGTAATCGTTATCTCAGAGCCTCACACCTGGGAGTAGTGAAATAAGGGACGCTCTAAGGCTATGTGGATCGCAACCAATTAGGGAATGAAATCACCTTCTAGATGGATAAAATTTCTACCCACTATAACGTCGGGTTCAAATTTAGTGGTGTATGCTATGAGACAACTCGGATCGGTCGGTAATGGCTAGGTAATGTAATAATCGGTGCTATTCGTATATTATATTTTCAGATAGGCCGGTCTTAATTTGCCTGAGGACCAACATAGGGGCCTTAGGTGCATTCCTCTACAAATGCGGTACGAGAGGTAGTCCCTTACCTCACTATTCAACTGGAAATCCAACATCCAATAGGTGTAGTAAGGACTTAGTTGTACAAATACTAAAATGTAAGATGCAAGCATTTCAGCTAAGATTTATAAGTTTGTTTGAAAATGTATTCCAAAGTATGTTATTAAAAATAATATTACCGAATTTCCACATAAAAGCGTTTTGGTTATCATAAGATAAAAACCCATTCCGTGTGTTATGTGCGGTGTGGTCTTATGAGATACCCTTTCGTTTTCAAAACTCATATTTTGAGTTCTCACACCAGTCCCATGACTGGTCCAAAGTTTATTTCCACTTCCTTAAACTCTGGATGCCGTATTTTTCCAGGCAGCCTAGTAGTCAGGTTTAGTTAGAAGAAATCTGGAGGAGCTTGGAGCATGTAGCTAGAAGATTCTTCTGTAGATGGTTATCCATTTTAACCAAACTTGTTTACTATTTTATTTCGCATTTGTACGAACATAAATTTATAACTGTCCATGTTTAACTCTGATAAAATTTAAATTTTTTGGTGTAAAGATTATATGGTGAAATAATATATGCTATTCCATTCGTGTAAGATCATGTTCTGTCTTCTTTTCATTTTACCCTTAAGGAACCGCCTCTCCGGTGCTTAGGTTTACGGCACGTGAAAACCGAGGATGCATTAGTGTTTATTTCCGAGGGTCAAAGAAACAGGTCCTTACATTTTTTGAAGGCTATCTAAATTTTAGAAAGTAATAAAATGACTGTTTTATGGAATTATGAATTTTTATTTATTTGGTATTTTAAGAATAATAAAGAGATATTTTCAATGGATATTTTTGGATAAATTATTACTATATAAAAAGATATATTTAAGGTAAAATGTTGCTATTTTTTAATTATATGATAATAAAATAGTTGCAAAAAAATATTTAAGAAAATATTATTGTTTTATGTAAGTGTTAATAATATTATTATTTCTAAGGAATGTTAAGAAAATTTATTATTTTTAAGTTAAATAAAGATGTTTGAAATAATAAAAGCAATGTAGTGAAAACTAAAGGATTTTGAATTACAATATCATTTTGGAGAACATATACTATTTTGAGATATTAAATGTTAGTTATTTAATCTAACAAATGAATTTTATCTAACAAGTGAAATGGATTGAGTTGTTTGCTAATAAAGTTGCATGAATATATGTTTTATTTAATCACTAACTCGATTAGTTGTTGTTTTGAAATTGCTTGAAACAGTTTTGAGTGTTTGAATGTAAAAAGTATACTTTAAAAGCTTGTAAGATCTATCGCCGGACTTTATAAAATAATTTAAGAACTTTTAAACGATATTTTAAAAATGCATTAAGCTTGAATTTTTTCAAAGTTTTCTTAGTAAATTTGCATTCAAATTTGATGAAAAGAAGGAGTTTTAAATTTTTGAAATTCTTTAAAAGGAATTTCTATAGATTTTGAAATTAGAATATTAATATACATATTTTATAGGTTTTGAAAAAAAGGTCTTTATTTAAATGAAGATTTTAAATATAAAAAATATTTTAAATATAAAACTTGAATTATTCAAATTATTTGGATCTGAAGAAAGAAGAGGGTATATATGTTGCCCCACCTTTTGGACAAGGCCGGGATATCAACAAATTGACTAAAAAGGATGGATATTAGGGTTGGAGATCGATTGGAAAACAAGGATATGATCGATGCCATCAAAATTGGACCAAGCTCCAATTAAGGTGGGATCGATAAGAAATGATAAACAATATTTTGAATGGCTACTTTTCAAATTTTAGGACAAACGGAGTTCATATGTCCAAGTTATGGATGAATTAGGGTTGATGGAAAACTGGATAGCATTAATACCTTCGTGTCGATATGGTTCGTATCGATCACAATACGTATTGATCTAAATTAAGGATCGATACGAAGAAGATGACTATGGGAGATGGATACAAAGAGTGAAGCGAACTGATGGACATGAGGCGGTGGTTACAGGGAAGAGCATTTCGTATCGATCAATATGTGATCGATACAAAGGATACATTCAGGATCAATACAAAGAGCATTCTTAGGGATGGATACGAAGAAGGCAGCATGCATGTGTGGATCGATATGAAGAAACAAAGCTTTGGATGGATACAAACGAATATGGAGCCATTCTCGTATTGATCGAGTTCGTATTGATCGATACAAAGGATATAGTCAAGGTGGAGCACGAAACATGGATCACAGCGTGAGAAGTGGATCGATGAAAAAGCTATGGTCCTGGAGTGATGGATATGAAGACTGGAATCGATATGAAAGTAATGGGTATGTTCGGATCGATACGAATTCATCAGCTTACCTGCAATCTCAACCTTCGATCGATCATAACTCAAAAAACATAGATCCAAATGCTATGAAATTTTCACAGAAGCTTTCTTACTCACTCAAGAATGTTCATGATCGGTCTCAGCTTGACAGGAACATTTTTTGGATCCATACGAATTGTACTTGGATTGATCCCAAACAACCATGGATCGATCTGGTGGGCCCACTACGCATGAGAAGAGATATTCCAGGTTTCGGGGAGAATATTTTCAAATGTACACCTGTAAATATCAACTCTATGGCAACTTAAGGTGGACTTTTGGATCTTCTTCTACTTTCCTAAGCGAAACTCTGTCATTTTGTTTACTAATTTCAAAGGCTTGTAACTGTAATTACAGTATAAAAGGAATAAAAGGATTGATTCGAAGTGGACATAGGCCAAAGATTGCTGAATCACTACAAACCTTGTGTTCTTTTCTTTATTACTCATTTTAGTTTGGATATTTCTTCATTTTTATTCCCTACTTCATCTAGATTTGAGATATATGTTTGAATATTATGTATCAGTGTGCAAACATTGGTGCTTTCACGACTTTTGGGGTTTGTGATCCATTTTGGTGCAAACAATAAATATTTAATTTCTTTGAAATTTTTTTTATGGAATTTTATAACTAGAAAAATAAATTTTTAACTATTTTAAATTAATATAATTTGAATTTAAGTTTGTTATTAATATTGTGTTGGCATTATCCATTTGTGAAATCTATAAATTAAATGGTGATGGAGGTATGCTAGTAGTGCAACCTATTTAAAACTATGATACACTTAGATATACTATGACTAGAGACACCTCGATGATAAGCTAAGGGATGAAAATCACATAGGATAGACATGCATAGAGAGTTCATGGTGGACAACTAGGTTTGAGTGGGCTTTTGTGGAAAGCTAGCGCTATAAGTTATTGGGCCTTTCCCGATTTTATAGGGAGTAAGAAGTCATCATGTTTAAGTAGGCCTCTTAAAAACTTGGTGGGTGTTCACACATTTTATGTTTATTCTATCTGTGAACGTACGTCGACAATTTAGAAGTTAGGGTAGACATATGTCAGCTTATGAGATTAATGTAGAGGTGAAGTGTAGAATACTCCGTAGGACTTGATATGATATAGAATAAATATAAGGAAATGAAGTCGATCCAAGTATGATGAAGAAAATGTATGGATAGAAGTGTGATGGAGCTCGAGGAGATGATTAGAGTTTCCCATCACGAGCTCTCTTCCAATAATTTCTTCTTTTAGTTAGCTTGTAGGTTAGTTTGCTCGTCAGGTCATTGTTTTTTTGCATAGTTGCTTTAGCAGCTAGTTGACAGAGGCATGGATGTTAGGATTAGTTGTATGCATGTTCTTATGATATGTTTTGGTTGCTATTGTTGCTTTATTTAGATTATATTGGTTTGCTTCATACCATGCTAGGTTGTATGTATATACATTGCAACCTAGGATAGATTCTCATATTTGGTGTTCTAACTTATGCTAGATAATTTTATATATGTTATTTATTCATCCTTTATATAGGTGTTTACTTATTGTGTTTATGGACGTGGTTGTTAACTGCACTTTGACATGGATGTCGCATATGGATGTATAGACGCTTATGTGTGTGTACCCATACATGCATTTATTACGATGTTTGCATGCGTATTGGTTGCACTGCATTTACGTTCATAGTGGTGGTTGATTAGTTGCATTTGCACTCATCACATACCATATCGCAATTCATCTATCATGTGTATATCACATAACTAGTTATGTTTTGCTTATATTGTATTTTGGATGCTAGATGGATGTAACTATGCTTTGTATGTTTGTACAATGTGAAGCGAGTTGCACTATAAGTATCCTGGAATTTCAAGATGAAATTTGTTTAAGAGTGGGAGAATGTAACACCTCGTAGTTTCATGTAATTAAATAATTAAATTAAAAGGGTAAAATCATAATTTAAACATAAATGGAAAAATTGTAAATTTCTACAAGATTTGCAGTTCAAGACCTATTCCATTACGTGTAGAATGTCATTTACAATAAGAAATCGTATATAATTTGCTGAATTTAAGTAAAAGGCCAAGAAATTATAAGAAGCCAAAACGAAGGGCATTTTCATAATATATTGATTTCGAAAATATAATGTAGAAATTATATTTTTCAGCCTATAAATAGATCCGTAACCCCATTTCTTTGGCTAGAATAATCTCTCTTCCACTTCTAAAACCCTAATCCCCAAATCAATTATAAATTCCCGTAATCGATTTCTATTCTACAAATCAGATCCAAATTAAATACATTAATATATAGAATCGATCGACGCAAAGAGAGCTACGCAAATAAATGGAAGCTATCAAGAAATTTTCAGCTCTAAAGGCATGTAAATTATGGATAGCGAAAGAGAGAAAGTACCTATGTCATATCGGAGAAGATGCATGGCTAATCGGTCAGTGAGATTTATCATGTATGTGTATATATTTGTAGGACTAAGTAATTCACCGCTTATGATCTTAAACAATATATAGACGATGTAATCGAAAATTTTAAAAGTTGGTTTTATATGTACCTCGTTAAGATGTAGCATGTCGCAGCTAGATAAGTAAAAAGGTAATTTTTATCTATTATAGTTAGCAAAAAGTTAATTTCCTTGTAATTAAAAAGTGCAAAATACAAAATTATTCCTGTTAGTACAACATTTGTCTACGCCAACACTCCAAGATCTGGAGGTATAGCTCCAGAAGCTGGTTATAATATTGAACCCGGAGAAGTGATTATTGAGTTGTGATGCAATCAAGATTAGGTTACAAGATGATGAATCGTGGAGTCACAATAACAAATGCAGAGAAGGTAATGTACAAAAAGTAAATAACACCGAGACATTTATAGTGGTTCAGGCTGAAAGTCTCCATTGTCCTTTCCTTATTTAGTCACTCTTATTATTAGCGCCAAAATTGGTCACTAATACCCAAATCCGAGCGAAAGCACCAAATACCAGTCACAGTTCACAAATAGAATTTTCATGGAGGATAATAATATGATGAACAATAAAAAATAAAATGGAAGTAGTAAAGAACAACAGATTCTATAGTGGTTCGGCTAACACCGGCCTATGTCCACTCTAGAAATTTTCTTTTTATTGCTGTAATAATCGATTACAGTTATAATCCAAAGTTGTCTAATGGCGGAATAGACTTAGCCTTAGAAAAGAGAAGGTAAGAGAGCCGAGAGAAGATCTCTTTTCTGAACCCCTACATGTTGTACTTATAGGCAAATCCCAAGTTATTGGGCTTCCTAAGTAGTCCCGGCCCATCAGGTCCATAACCGAGCCAATATCCTTCATTATGACTGACCCACATTGTCATGCCGACCAACCTATGCCAATCTACTCCATATTCTAGTATGCCGATCCACACCATACTCTAGTATGCCGATCCACATCACCAAGTCACGTAGCGGCACTTGCTGAATCAACTACGTCGAGCCACATCCCACGAAGTTGATCCGAAACAACAACTGCTTGGACAGAGGCTGTCGAACAATGTCATGCCGAGCGATGTCATATGCTGATCGATGTCCTATGTCAAGCGATGTCCTATGTCGAGCGATGTCCTATGCCGACCCACATTATCTTGCCAACCCAAACCATACTGAGCCACCTCGAATGTCGAACGACCCTGACCGAACCACAATGCCGAGCTACCCTGACTTCACCACAATGCCGAGCGACCCTGACGAGCCTCAATGCCGAGCTACCCTGACGAACCTTAATGCCGAGCGACCATGATCGAACCACAATGCTTAGCCACCCTGTCCTTACCATAATCCCGAGCGACCCATGACTTCCAGACGGAACGACCTATGCCGAACGACCCATGACTTCCAAACCGAGCGACCGATTCCAACCGACATATAACTTCCTCTCCACTCCTCGATCGATCCATGCCTCCAAGGCCGAACCACATCATCAAGGTCGGACGATCCCACCGAGACCGAGCCACATCACCAATGCCGAACCACACTATTATGCCAATTCACCTTCCAAATATGATGCATTACCTATCCATCTAGTCGACACAAACCTATCGCAATCCATCCTATATAACTGAGAAGTCGACTTAATTAAATCCGCCTGTCTATGGCCTTGCCAAAAGGTGGGTTAACACTTGCCCCCCAAAAGATGCATTGCTTTGGAAGGTGTGTTTTGAATAGCCTCAAGTCTGATATCCGAAGTATGTATGTTATCTACATCCATACTTTCCGATTCATAATCCAATCCATTACCAAGCTATCCTACCCGCGTGCCACAGCCATATCCTGATCCATTTCTACGGCTGTTCCAAGTTGATGTTTGATTCCGAATCCAGTAACCAAATCCATATCCATCTGAACTCGACAACCGAGTTCTAATCCATCCATATTCAATAACTAATAACCAAATCCAGAACCTCTTCGGGTCGATAACCAAATCTGCGACCTCTGGGTCCATACCCAAATCCTTAGCTATTCATAGCCAATATCAAAATCCATAACCTCTTCGGGTTCTTGTCAAGTGCATCCTGCACCCGACGACCTATGTCAAGTAATGCCATGGTATTCCTGGTTCAATGTCCCTGAATGCTAAGCAATGTCATGGCTTAAGTCCTAAGCCTAATCCTGGTCGCTCCAGACCCTTGCCGAGCATAGTCCATACTCGACGACCTGAAATAGTAACCGATAAATAATATGGGCCTATGTCCTAGGCCGAACCCTGGTCTCTCTGGACCCTTGTCGAGCATAGTCCATACTCCACGACCATTTATCCAAATCTAGAAAAAAATCTATTCAAAATCCCATCCAAAATCCAAATCCAACCAGAAAACCGGAAATCCATAGCTGGGACCTCGCCGAGTCCACATCCAGAGCAGAGACGTCATCGGGTCCTATAATCCATATCCGGGACCTCACCGGGTCTATATCTAGATCTAGGACCTCTCTAGGTCCTATAACTCAAACCCGAGTTATTTTATCCTACTCTGGCCTCGACTCTCCAGTCAAGGATTTAATCCGTGGGTTATCCTTCTTTGCCCTCGATCCCCAATCAAGGACTTTAAATTCTCCTGTCGAGGACTTTATACTCTCCGGCCTCGATTCTCGAGTCGAGGACTTTATTTTCTCCAACCTCGACTCTCCGTTCGAGGACTTTATTTTCTCCGGTCGAGGACTTTCTTTTTTCCGGCCTCAATTTTCCGTTCAAAGACTTTATATTCTGGCCTCGACTCTCCAGTCGAGGACTTTGTGTTCTCCGGCCTCGACTCTCCGGTCGAGGACTTTTATCTTCTCCGGCCTCGACTCTCCGGTCGAGGACTTTATGTTCTCCAGCCTCAATTCCCCAATCGAGGACTTTTATAATCTCTGACCTCAACTCTCTGATCGAGGACTTTATATTCTCCGACCTCGACTTTTCGATCGAGGACTTTTATATTCTCCGGCCTTGACTCTCCGGTCGAGGACTTTTATATTTTGTTCGAGTCCATTCCATTACTCTCCGACGAAGGGACTCATAACTTATGATTACTACCCTCTCTAATTACATCTACTAATAAGTCATTGTCATCAAGTAATGGCCTCTATGCGGTGTCTCTAAACTTCCCCCCGAGTCCACGAGGGAACCCTGGCACATACCCCTTGCCACGTAGTCCTGTATTCCTGTTGGCATCGGGCTGCGTAGCATCATCCGGTATCCCTCCATGGATTGTTCCAACATTACCTAGTGGTGTGCCCTCGAGTTTAGGTCCATCCAGATTGAAATCTATTTGCTGATGGGGGATGCCTCTGCTGAATCACTCCATCTGCCTACTGGTTGAGTTCCTCTGATCCAGCTCCAAGAACTTGAGCATCGGCAGTTCCTAGTTGTCCAAATTGTCTAAGAAGAGCCTGCATCATCTCCTCTTTCCATTTCATCATCTGCTCCTGCATTGAATTCATCATAACCTACATCTTGTCCCGAGTTATGTAAATGGATGCATGATCCTCTCCAGCTCCAAAAGAGGCCGCTTGACTCCCTTCATGATTGCTCCTTTCCGATGCTTGCTTCCTTGTTGATGGTCAAGCCATTGCTTTCTAGAATCCAAGTTCCCAAGCTTTTGAATCCAAAATCCAAGCTCCAAAATCCCCGAGTGCTAGCTTTCTTAGTGGAAACACTAAAATGTTAGAGCCAAAATTGGTCACTAACACACAAATCCGAGCGAAAGCACCAAATACCAGTCACAGTTCACAGATAGAATTGATGTGGAGGATAATAACATAAAGACCAACAAAAAATAAAATGGAAGCAGTAAAGAACAACAGATTTTATAGTGGTTCGGCTAACTCCGGCCTACGTCCACTCCAGAATTTCCTTTTATTGTTGTAATAATCGATTACAGTTACAAACCAAAGTTCTCTAATGGCAGAACAGCCTTAGCCTTAGAAAAGGGAATGTAAGAGAACTGAGAGAAGATCCCTTTTCTGAACCCCCACATGCTGTATTTATAGGCAAATCTCGAGTTACTGGGCATCCTGAGTAGTCCCGGCCCATCTGGTCCACAACTGAGCCAATATCCTTCATAATGACCGACTCACACTGCCGTGTCGACCGTCCTATGCCAATCCACTCCATACTCTAGTATGTCGATCCACACCATACTCTAGTATGCTGATCCACACCACCAAGTCACCGAGCGGCACTTGCTAAACCAACTATGCCCAGCCACATCCCATGAAGATGACCCGAAACAATAACTACTTGGACACGAGGCTGCCAAACAATGTCATGTCGAGCGACGTCATATGCCGAGCGATGTCCTATGCTAAGCGATGTCCTATGTCGAGCGATGTCTTATGCGGACCCACATCATCTTACCAACCCAACCCATACCGAGCCACCTCCAATGTCGAAGGATCCTGACTAAACCACAATGCCGAGCGACCCTGACCTCACCACAATACTGAGCGACCCTAGCAAATCTCAACGCCGAGCAACCCAGACGAACCTCAATGCTAAGCGACCCCGACCGAACCACAATGCCAGGCCACCCTATCCTTAGCACAATGCCGAGCAACCCATGACTTCCAGACTGAACGACCTATGCCGAACGACCCATGACTTCCAGACCAAGCGACCGATTCCAACGGATATGTGAATTCCTCTCCACTCCTCGATCGATCCATGCCTCCAAGGCTGAACCACATCATCAAGGTCGGAGGACCCCACCAAGACCGAGCCACATAACACTGAACCATACCATTATTACAATCCACCTTCCAAAGGTGATGGATTGCCTATCCATCCAGTCGACTCAAACCTATCACATTCCATCCTCGATAACTGAGAAGTCAACTTAGTTAAATCCGCATGTCTACGGCCTTGCCAAAACACGGGTTAACACTTATCTAGCCGAGATGCTTATTACATTGAGTCTATATGTTTCCACCATTGATGAGTTGGTAAAGAGAGCTCTAATATAGGAAAGTACAATATGATTTTATATCTTGATTCTCTGTAGTGCCTGACGATCCTTGTGCCTTGGGATCGCCGCCTATTTATAGCTAGTATGCCATAATTCCATTGATGGAGATTCTTCTCCTTGGATTGCTGGAGTGGCCTGTTGAGCAGCTACAATTTGAGCTTTGTTGGACATATAACGATGCTACTTAGGAGGCGTGGATTAGTGACCTTTTTTCCCACGCCAATGGCCAATTCACATATAAGCCAATTGTTATCTTGCTCCATTAAGCTGAAGCTTTGGGCCTTGGACATACTGTGACCTTTATCCTTCAGCCTGTCAGCTTATTCTTTTGGTACAAGCCAACTTTCTCAGTTTTATATGTCTAGGTGGTGTAACCTCTCCTTATACACATAGTTAGTTGGTTGGGACTTACTTAGGGAAGATAAGCGCTACTCTTGTTGTTGAGATATTTAGGTGCAACACTCCGAACTAGACATATTATATATCGAAATTGTAAGTGACAACAAGAATCCACTAGTGGTGTTTATTCATCGATTGGGTTTACGATTTCACTAGAAAATGCATCGAAAGTTCAAAAAATGTGGACTATCTATTTCGATCCAATTGTGAAATGTAAGGACACGACAATCGAGAGATATAGATGTGTATGGGAAGTCGAGCAAGTCCTTATAGTGGTTTCTGATCAAGCCTTATACTTTTAAGGTTGTCAGAATTGGCCGAGTTTTGGCCGCTAGTCGTGGGTCAAGATGGGGCATCGTGGGTTTAAGCAAGGGCAGCCAAAGACTCCACATGGCATGGTCGAGCTACTAGCGATGTAAGACTGGCGGCACGATGGCTAGGGTGATGACGATAAAGAATTTTTTTAGTAGTTGGAGTTGATAATTGTGATATCTATGTTTTACTTCATTGCAACCGCACGAGAGAGGAAAATGTATATAATATATAATCAATATTCTTTATTTAATAATCACAATATTACCCTTAAATTATAATTCTTATAACTATCACATTACGTTTCATGCACAGTTCACAGTGCTACGATCATGACGAGATAAAGAATGTTTTAATATATATTTTCATGTGCTTAGAGACACTTTTGAAAAGTTCCTTGTTTTAGTAGATTTATTATATGTTTTTCGATATGTCTATGTAGGCTGATATAATTTTTTCCTCAGTAGCAAGTCTCTTACGACTGAGCGATAGTGGGCAGAGACATCCTGCTTCTCAGTAACGATATGCTTACGACTTGGCGATAGTGGTTAGGACATTGCATTCCCTGGTAGCGAATCATTTATGGTTTGATAATAGTAGGCTGAGAAATAGAGTTCTTCAGTAGCACATCATCCATGATTTTGACGATAGTGGGATGAGACATTGTGTTCCACAGTAGTGAGTCGCTTACAATTTGGTGATAATAGGCTAGAACATTGCATTCCCTAGCAGCAAGTCACTTACAGTTTGATTATAGTGGGCTGGGACATAGAGCTTGTAGTAGTAAGTCGTCTACGATTTTGGCAATATTAGGCTGGGGCATGTAGTTCCCCAGTAGTGAGTTGCTTACAATTTGCAATAGTGGGCTAAGACATATAGTTCTTTAGTAGCGAGTCCCATTCAGTTTTAGTGATAATGAGGTTGGATTTTAGCTCAATTGAAACGACCCTGACTCGACCTTCGAAAATCGGCACCGAATACGAAACTCGTATTCAAATGCCGCAGATCCAAACGTGGAATCTGGTTCGCCGGAGTTTATAACACATTAGGTACAACACAGCGGAAGAAAAAGAATAATACATTCGATATACAACATTTGATATAATATCCAGATACAACTGAATGATACAATGAATATCAATATACATCAGAGATATGATACAAGACAATAGCAACGGAAAGAAAAGATAACACCAACAGCGGAACAATATCTCCAATATGGCCTTCAAGAGAGAAAGAGGGATAGAATCCAGAACTTGTAACTCCATTTCCAAAGCACCAATCCAGAAATAGCTCGAACACCCAATAACGATGCACTAAGCTAAGCAAGGTCAGTCCATCTAAAGACTAGAGCGGACTCCAAAGATTGAAAGCTACCAAACCAAAAACTTTGAAAGCTATCGAATCTACACCTATTATTGACTATCTGAAAAACCTAACTCTAGACTGCCCGTGTGGGAAAATTATGGGCACCCAGAGTTTAGGAAGGGAAGAATAAACTCTAGTTCAGTCATGGTGACTGGTATAAGCAAACAAAACAGTTTATCTTTAAAACGAACAACAAAAGAATTTAAAATAAATCCACAATGCTTTTTGGAAAATGAAACTACCATAAGGCCTCCCGCCACACACACAATGCAAATGCGGAATTGGAGGAGATTTCTCCTTATAATAGTCAAATACGCTTGATACGAGAAAATTATTATTACTAGTGCATAGTGTAGAAAACCATTTCGAAAGTATAATATAAATCCCAGCCAGCATAGGCATTTCGCACTTATGCCTACTATAGCTACCATGTTCAATAGCAGGTTACCGCCACATTCCATGGCAGGTTATACAACTAAAACCATACAGGGCGCGTATTGTTTTGTTTGGATTACCAACAAATAGTCAGGCTAAGGAACTTCCTAATGTCCATGGGTACGCCTCTGGCGGGACGTCCCGAGAGCTTAACCAGCTCTCTGCCAACACAAGGCCGAGTTACCTCTGTAACTAGGTAACTACTACACGAGCATGCCATCCCCCGGTCCTTTGGGACCTTTATCCGAGGCGCCTCTCAACCATAAAGCAATCACAAAGTAATAGATTTCCAGTGTCCACATGAATTAAGTATCTGGGCTCCATACCATGATACCACCCTTTTCCAGAAGGGAATGACACACCCTAAAGCGAGCGACCCTCATAACCTTGCCGCATCTTTCCTGTTTCGACCATTTCCGGAGTGTGAGGTCCTGATGCAGTCTCGTCCACAAAGCTAGGCTTTATACAAAAGCCATGCTTTGATCAACAAATGATACAGAGCAGCGCTTAGCATGCCACATTACCAAATTGGGAGTATATCACTGATAACTATCAACTACATAATCTCCAAGCTCGTACGTCTCAGAGAAGGGTGTTAAGCTAAGAGAATAAATTCTCCGCCATTAAGCAGAAATGTATTTGATAGAGATTAGTTCTATATCTCAAACTGTAATGTCAAACATAAAACCATACAAGTCTGTTCTGGGTTCGAACATAACCGAAGGCACTTTCGAAGAAGCCCTTGCAATTCGGGTATCCACAATCCCGATCGGACTTCCCATCACTTAGGGAATTTATATATCGTAGCTACTCGATGCAGAGACAATCGATAGGTTATCCTATCGTTCTCGCATATACCCGGTCTTCACCACCAGTCTCCAAATGCAATCCATAACGTCGTATCATTATTCGGAATGGGTTATATGACACAAGGTCCTCTCTCGGCTAAACCGAATAATGAGCGCAATATTTAAAAACATATGGATATGGGATTTCAGTTAAGTCACAACTTTAAACCCAAAATCTTTCTTCAAATGGTTTAAACAAATTACCATTTCAAATCTTTAAACAAAAAGATTCATTTCACAAAGTTCACCCAGTTTCACAAAGATCCATTCGTAGATTTCAAAATACTTCCATTTCAATTTGGATTAACTCATTTAAATCTTTAAATTAAAGATTTAACTTATAACTTTCAAAACACATTTCCAAATATTTATTCATAATTTGGAAGACTATTTTCATTTTAGACTTGAAATCCTTTTAACACAAATTGCAAGTTCATTTCTTATGTGAAACTTTTATTATTTGAAAACAAATAGTTCATTTCGGAAAAATCCAATTATATTTGCACGAGTTAAAGCCCTTGAATTAAAATTCAGATTCCCAAATCAATACCTTTAAAATGGTTTAACCCGTATATAACTTGTATAATATCTTTACTCCCTAGTTTTCAAACATAGAATTCAATTTCAAATTTTCCAACTAAATTTAAATCAAATTATTTAAACTTCAAGACTTAATCAAGTTATTCAGAAATAAATTTTTATCTTTGAAATTCCTTTTCAAAAGCTTTACACTTTAAACCAAATCGATTTCCAAAACCATTTGGATTCAAAATTCAATTCTAAAATTATTTTAAAAAAATCTATGACTTAACCCATATCCGCGTGCAATCCATATTTGTGTGTGTATAGGTGTGGTCCAGGGGTTTTACACAATAGTGCAACATCATCAATCATCACAGATTCAGGTATAGAAATATTGATAAGCGGTATAATCAATAACGCTTATCTTCATTCACAGATATATATCACAGATAATAAATTACATTAAACACAGCTCAAATCAAAATAGAGCATCACAATCAGGGATATCAAACAATTCAATCATCCAATAGAATCCAAACATCCATAAGTAAAATCGGTTAATTGTCTGATTAATTTAAATCAGGTTAATTACTTATAAACTACTAATCTTGGTTAATTAACATTAATAAATTCCAAATCATTTTGATTAATTACTCTTTAATCATTTATTAATTAACCAATAATAATAAGTTAATTAACCTTTAATTTTAATTCATCAAAATCTTTAAATAATTAACCTTTAATCATTTAATTCACCATTTGATTAATCATCTTTAATTGATTAATAAATTAATTAATCTTAAATTAATTACACTAATTACATATCCCTTAATTAATTACCATTTATTTATTTTATCTTAATTAATTACAAACCAATTTAATTAATTACCCTTTTATAATAAATTAATTAACCTTTTAGTTATTAATTAATTATCCTTAATCAATAAATCAATTAACCTTAATTACTTTCATTAATTAATCCTAATTAATTAATTATCCTTATTGTAATTACACAAAGTAATTACCTCTTAATTACACTAAGAAAATAACGTTAATTACTTATACTAATTAAATCACCCTTAAATTAATTGCATTCAATAAATTAACCTTTGTTAATTAGAGATAAACCATTATCTTGGTTAATTACTTTAATTATTATTTAAGTCCTTATTAAAAAAAACTTGTAATTAACCATCATTAACAAACATCTCTTCTTAATTATTTTCTTAATCAATTCCTTAATTACATTGTATTTTTTATTATTACATTTGAGAATACTTAAGACTCAATTTCATAATTACCCTATTATATGATTATTTTAAAACAAGAATTTTTTTTAAACATTTACCTTAGCATTTCATCTTTGAATCTTTACTTAACATTTGCCACGAAAGCTTTGTTTTTAAAACTTCCTTTTATAATGCTTTTGGAAAACTAGTTAATGTATTTTGAAGTTTCACCAATCCAAATTTACTTTTTCTTTCACTTTTAAAAACTGATACAACATTGCTTTAGACTTAAACCATGTTATGATTTTAAAACCTGGTTACTTAATATACTTAACCAAACGTAACACCCCAAGCCTATTTTGAATTCTTTCCTGAGCCAAACTTTCATTTACTTCGAGAAAACCCCGAGCTTTATCCTTCTTCTTCCTTTTCTTTTAAAACATATAAAAAAAATTGTTAACTTATAAACAACTTAAGCCCAGATCAATTTTCCCCGAGATAAATGCACGCGAATCTCGAGCCTAACCCCAAGTTTTAACTTCTTCCCCCAACATTCGAACAGTAGCTGATACACACCAGAATTCGCCACTCCGACCGTCGGCGATTACTTCCCACAGATCAACGACTACCTCCTCAACTCAGTCCATCGCCCTGCATCGACGAATTCACCATAAAATCGAAATGAGCTTTCGAGCTCAACCTGGAAATCAAGACTTCGATCATAAAACACCCCGTCCCGTGGACCTCGTCCACCGATAACCTAGCCACCACAACCAAAGCTACTCCATTGACCCCCAAACAATTTCCCCTGGGTGCGATCGAATAAAGGTCTCTAACGAGAACGCAGTTCTACTGAGAATCCCTTCTGCCAAATGCTATTGTCAAACTCTAGATCGACCAATTCCTATCGCCACAACACTTTATAAATTCAATTCATATTTTTTTCAAATCCATCGATGTACCAGCTAGCTTCACCCTTAATCGAGATTCATACTTTACTGTTGATTTCCAAGAATTGACAAAAATTCAAATTCCATTCAACTCAAAAGTTTTCCATAAATACTAGCTTAAAAACTCTAAGATGATCATCAAAAATCGTGGATTCGAAACATTCGAATTTTTTGTTAAAAATTTGATCATCTCTGTTATTTTTATTTTTAAAATAACTACAAAACAAATGTTCATGAAATTATTTTTAAAATTAGCATTTCATGGTTATAGTTATTTTTCGTTTAAAATTTGAGTCCTGAAATCATCTAGATAGGATGTTTTTGAATTTTATAACAGGTTCCATAAACCTCTAACAATGAACAAAGACACATGTCTGTATACAGACATATACACAAGCAAATTTGGAGCCATGCAAACATATTTCACAATCACCCATCTAACATTTATCACATTCAACGCAAAATATGAATAGTTTTTTTGAAGTTTGCTCACCTGGTTTGAAGCAAAGAACAGAGAACAAGTTTCTGACAGTTTCAAAAGAAGAATGAAAGCCTGAAAATTTTTCTTCTTTTCCTACTTAAATCTTAAAGTTTAGATCTGCCAGTTGTAAAAAAAACTTTGCTTATTCTTGTTGTATTTATTTATCCAGTTCACCACTAACAACAATTTTAATTTTACTTACAGTTTGAATTCTTTTATACAACAAAGAAAGCTTTTTCTTTTCCTGCAACTTGAAGTCCAGAAACAGGTTAGATCTTTGAACTTGATTTCCTCCTGCAACTGATTAATAAATTTGTTTAAATTCTTTGCTTTATTACTGATTAATAACTTCAAATTCAAATCTTTAAAAAGAAATTTACTTGCCTTAAATTATTTGAGAGAAAACTGCACTATTTCCTGGACAAACTAAAGCTGTGTTTCACAAATCTGCAGTTTGAATTGGTGTTGAAACTTGATTTTAAAATTACAAATTTACTAACTATAAAGTTTTAAAATTTACCTGAGAGATAGAATCATAAACTACAGCTTGAAGTTTTCAGAAGATCTTCAGATTTTAATTTTTCTTTCTTTTGAATTGAAGAACAGTTGGTAGTTTTTTTTTCTTTCTGATTTTCTTTTTTCTTTGGGTGTCGAGATTTGTGATACTCAATCTTTCTACTGTTCTTTTTTCAGATTTGCTGAGAGGTTATATGATTGAATATGGGGAGATGAAAAGTTTTTCTGTAATTTTTAAATCATACTATTTTATTCAATCAATCATAGTGAATGCCATTTGTAAAAAATAGTCATGAGGCCTCAATATATGTTGATTTCTTTACTCCTTTATGTATGTCTAATATTTGTAATTTTACAAAGGCAAAAGAATTTTTAATAAATTTTTATACCTTATTCACTTTATAAATGAACATACCCCATATTCATTAGCATATTCACACATACAATGGTAAAAGAAGAATTGCATTAACCACAATTTATATTATATAAATTACACCTTAATGATTTCAAAAGCCAATAATTTTTTTCTAGAACATTTATTTTTAAATTCAAATTCCAATTCATTTGAATTAAAATCCATTTATGTCTATATATATTATACATATACCTGTACAATTTTATACTTACATATGTATATTTTCCAATTATACTTATTATGGTTTAAAGGTTATACACTTTAAAAATCTTATTTTATAAATCTACAAACCAATGTTACATATATATATGCTTTCTTATTAATTTCTAAAAGATAAAATTTCTTATTAATTCTTGTTTTGAACTTATATATATACATTTTTTTCTTCAATTACTCATACTTATACAATTTATAAAGAAAATAAATTGGAAATAATTAATAAATAATCATACATATATTTTTCTTAGAACATAGAATTTTTAAATCAAAATTTCTATTTAAAATACATATCTTTCTTTATTCGGAAATTTTCATATTAATCCACAATTAATTTCACAATTAAATCTAAAATTTTATATTAATTATCAATTATTTCAAAGTTTAATTCCAAAGATTAAATTAATTATCAAATTATTCTTAGCTAAAATCCAGAAATGTTACGTCTATCGCGTTATAGTCTGTCTTTGGTATGTGAATTGGGACTTTGGGTTCGATCGAGTGCATATGATTAGATAAGTGGTGTTTTTAGAGAGGTTTCATCTTATGTAGTTACTATGACATTATATTTTGTGTAGTTGACTTGTTGGGTGCAGGTGACATGGATTAAGATATGGTTTTTGAGTGTGAATGTTGTTTTACTAGCTTATTAGTATTACACACTTATTGATGCATTATACTCACCCGACGTATGTCTGGCTCTTTTATCATCTCCTTCTTTTAGTTATACTTTGATAGGTTGATCAAGGGGATTGGTGGTCACTTGGAGGAAGATGGCGTGACAGAGACATGCATTTGTCTATTAGTTGTCCACCATTTTTATTTCATTTACTCGCTTACATTATACTATTTCCATATTTTGGAATTTAATTGATTTTGTACTATTATACTTTTCTGGGATTATATTACTGATTACTATATATTTTATACTTTCTTATGTGAGTTTCAGAAAGTATAGAATATTATAGATAGATTTGTGATTTGTTGTAATAACAAATTTAAAAATGATCCACTATCTTCGAGGTCGGCGATGCCGGTCCCAATTTTAAATGTAGGTCGAGACGTCGTTGATGGCTGGCTATTAAACTTTTCTTATTGATGTTCAATAAACATATAACTATCATGCTTGGGGATTGGATGCTGCTTCTTCGTTTTCATTGTTTAGTATTGAGCATTTGATATGAAATCAGCCACAACTTGGCCATTGATGGAGGTGCAAGGGTAGAAGTTCAATCGACCACTCCAAGAGTCGGTCCACTATGTTGGGCTGGCTCGGTACTTACGTCAACTGTTTATGGGTGAGTACCTTGATCCGATGTGCTTAACAATATGGTCGAAGTTAGAGGGTCATCATTAGAAGATTGTCAGCTAGCTTTTCTAACTGGGTATCTTATTTCTAAGCTCATCAATCTCTTTCTTACATAGTAGATGAGCCGTTACATCTTTTCTTCATCCGATCAAGTAAGCACTGAACGCATAGTCAGTTACTGCAAGGTATGAATACAAATCTTCCTTGTCTTTGGGCTTAGAAAGTACGGAGGGTATGGAAAGATGCTCTTCAATTCTTCGAAGGTTTTGGTACATTCTTCATTACATAAAAATTATTTTCCCTTCTTGATAAGGTCGAAGAAGGGTATGCAATAGCTGGTGGCTTTTGACACAAAGCAACTTAGTGTTGCAATCATCCCATTCAGTCTCTATACTTGTTTAACTGTATGAAGTAGCTATGTGTTTTGGATTGCCTAAATTTTATTAGGATTGGCTTCAATGCATTTGGCACATACCAAAAAGCCATGAAACTTCCCAGATCGAACATTGAAGGAACACTTGGTGGGATCGACCAGGGTCTCTACATGCCACTGCTTTTTAGGCTTTACCATAATGTCATCTATATAGGCCTCCATCGGTAAGCCGATTTTCTGATCAAACATCCGATTAATGAGCCATTAATATGTAGCGTCCTCATTGAGAAGGCAAAGCGGCATGGCCCGGTATCAATAGAGCCTACATTGATGATGAAGGAGGTGTGCTCTTTATTTAGGTTGTGCATGGAATTTGATTGTACTTGGAGTAGTCCACGAACATGGGTAACTCATGTCCCCGGTTGCGTTCATAAGTTGTTCGATGTGGGGTAGTGGGAAACGGAATTTTAGGCAGGCCTTGTTAAGATCTAAGAAATCAATACAAGTCCTTCAAGCCCCACTATGCTTTCAGACCAGCATTAGGACGGAAAAACTGATCGTGTATGTATTTTCACAAATAAATATAAGTAGCTTTCCTAATTCTTCCTTGAGTTCCTTATACCATTCAAGGTTGAGGGGTTGTCGCTTTGTGGCGCAGAGTGAGCCAGTGGATCGATGTTGAGGACGTGGCAAATGTTTGAGGGTCAACGTCGGTCATGTTGGCAGTTGGCATGCCACCAAAACGAACTCGTCCTTGATTTTCCTTAGAAAATCGATCGCTCATCCCTTATATTTGGGCTTGGCTCTGTTCCTATTTGGATGTCCTTGCTAGGATCATCACTAGTTGAGATCACATTGATTAGGGTCATTGGCCCACCATCTGGGTTTGAGTCTTTGATAAAGGGGTCGAGCAGGTCGTCGTTGTTATCCTCCATGCATTCTCTAGATCATACTGGTCTAATGCATATATCATGTGCTTAATATCATCCTCGGCTAGGATGGACGTCCATGCAGGAATCGGAGAGCTATGGCTACCCTAATTATTACAAATGAGTCTGCTGGCATCGAAAGGGAAGGAGCGGTAGTGTCTTCTTCTCTTGCATAACAAAGGATGTGAACTTTAACATTTCATGTTGCAACAAGCTCCCTCATCTAGTTTGTGTTGGCCAAGGAAATACGGCCTAGGTTAGTCGAGTCGTGGGGGCCCCAGGCATGAACAATAGCATTGTCCAACTCGTACATTCTCTCAAGGACTAAGATTGTTGCAAAAGTTGTCTTTTAGGTTTTGGGCAACCCCGACATGAATGGGAGTGTTGAACGGCTCTTGCATTCTCTCAGTAGCATCACCACTGAGCGTGGCCATTGTGGGTTCTTCGACATCGAGGCTTTAGGCAACCCTAGCATGAGTGGGAACATTAGATGGCTCTTACGTTCTCTTGAGTGTGTCGTCACTAAGTGTTGCTAGCTCTTGTTGTAGAATGAGTAATCCTTTTTGTTGTAAAGGCACATTGCAACAATCTCTAGAGTCCTGCTTGTTGCTGCGAATGCATCCTGTTTCTCCTATAATGGGGAACTTCATTGTGAGCTGCTAATATGCCATAAGGTCAACTGGAACTGATCTATCTATTAAACTATTTTATGCGGACAGACAGTACATTGCAACATAGTTTACCAAACTCTTGGTCGCAAGAGGTTCTTGGCTGAAAGTGGTTATAGTAAAGTTGTGCCGAGGGGTGTAAAGCCAATATCCTCAAATCCATAGATTGGCAAAGCATAAGGAATGAGGCTGGAGGTGGGAAGCGACATTTTTTCTTTCTTGAACATCACATTAGTGGAGCTACCCCACTAATGAAAACTCGGTGCACTTAAGTACTAGCAATGTTGATAGATATGACTATTGGGTTGTGATTGGGGATACTAACTCCTCTTTTGTCTTCTATGGTGAAAGTGATGTCAGCTATGTCCTTCTCAAACCAAAGTGTCTTTGGGGCCTGATGATTTGCTGAGTATACTTGACCGTTGGAGCCTATCTCCCTATGGTATTGGTCGTATGCCCCTTTGCTGCTCCCAACCACATGTTAGCCGCCACTAATTAACATTATCTTTGTGTTGATTATAACCATGTTGTTGTTGTTAGCCCATTGGGAAAAGGCAGCTGGATTTAGCCATGCATTGTGTTGTTCAACCTGCTACGTTATATACTGAACTGATATTCCTTTGAGGATTAGCTGCTTTATCTTGTCTTTCTTGTAACGACCCATAAATTTTCAAAATTTTTTGTAACGGAATTAACTGAATTTTTATGAATTTTAAATAATTGAATTTGGAAATAAAAATTGAATATTTGGAATATGTCTACTTAAACATAGCGAATAGTAAATTTTCAATTAATTACATGGAAGTTTATTTTATTGTATAATTCTATTCAAATTTAAATAAGTTAAAAACTGATGGTAATAAAATAATTTCCAAACTTGGATATTTTATATAGAAAATTTGTAAATCATTTTTTGAGTGAGACGTCATATTTCATTTCTCTAAATTTGGACTTCTCTACCTTCGTTTATCTTATTTTTCAGCATATTTGCAGCATTTTCGGTACCGATTATCGACTTTTGATCGAACGATCCTATCACTGATATCTGTATACCAATTTGATCGTCTCGTCATGCTAATCTCTGCGGTATATTCAATCCTGTATTTTGAAGTCCGATACGAAATCCATAAAATGGTATGTCGTATCGGCACCACTTTTGAACTTTTGATAGGGTGTGTCCATCCGAATTTCAAACGGCTGAAATAAACAGTTACTAGCAATTATTATTTATCGAATCAATGGTCAACCGTTACTGTTCCATCATTTGAACTTATTAGTCAGTGGTACGTTTCTCTCTGTGCGTTTTGCTTATGGAATATATATTTAATTGTTGAACATTTCTTTTTCCCTGAAGCCCATCCCTCTTCATCATTTTTTCTCTTCTACCTGCTTTTGTCCTCGTCCAAACCTCCTCCTTCCCAGGTCCATCATCACCAACACCCGGGCCTTGTTGCCTCCTCGTGCAACAAATCACCTACTCCAGTTCGCCGCGCCCTGGCCATTACGTTCTCCCCTCCGCAGCCATCGACCAAAGTTTCCACTAAAAGCCAACTCGCACGGCATAGCCGAACCCACCATGGCCGAGTATTTCCGTTCGCCCCTCCTTTCTTTTAGTCTGGCGCCAACAGCCCAAGCTTCCATTTGTATTTATATATGTTATATATATAACTGTTATATATTTTCTTCTTCATTGTTTTTTTTGTATTCGAGTTATGTTTTATATTTTCATGTAGGTCTATGTGTATTTTAGATTTAAGATGTTTTAAAAACTCAATAATAATGAGTGTGATAATATATATATATATAGTTTATGTTAATATTTGAAATAGTGTTCGATCTGATTTTATGGATTTATATATATGCTGTTATGTGTATGGTATATGAACTACAAGCTATTGTTATATATATGTTTCATATTCTTTTTTTTGTGTTATGTATGGATTTTCGCAACTTACATCTAATAAAATAGGGTCTGCATATATATTTTGCTTTTATATGCTAGTTCATTTCATATGTGATCTGCATCTGTTAGTTTTAAGTATAAGTTTGTTGTATATATAATACAGTATAATATATTTAGATATGCGTGTTTGTTATATAAGTAAGTTTATATATTTATATAAGTATATTTATTCTTAATGTATACCTATTTTAAAAGAGATTTTGTTGTGTATATATTTAAAAATATACAAGGGGTCTGTATATTAGTGATACATTAGCTAGTCCCTATTTTGACCTCTGTTTATATGTATATATAAATCCAGCTGAGCTTGTTTATATATTTTACATATGCCTATAGTTATAATATTCTAGAGTATATATTAGTTTATATAAATTATACTATATGATGATTATAACCTGCCAGCATATGTATAAATGGTTGTTTATATATAATAAATTATATGTTAGATTATATAACGTTCTATACATCATTTTACTGAGTCATGTAATAGGACAGTTGTTATATGAGTTGCATGTCATATATAAGTTTATATAGGATTGTTGTGTGTGTGTGTGTGTGTGTGTGTGCGCCAGTATATATTGTTTTTGTATATTATTATCTGGATGTGGTTTTGTAATAGCTTTAAAGTATAATATCAAAAAAAAGCACATATACATACATACATACATACATACATACATACATATATATATATATATCAGTGTTAAGGTAGATATGTTTGTTATGTGTGTTCTATTTAAAACAATGATTTTATTATATTTAATTTAAAAAATGTGTTTGTATTTAGAATATGATTTGGTATATATATAGTTATTTATAATTTATATATATATATTCACTTATGCTATTATCATCATCGATCTAGTTCTGATTTGATTTCATCAATTCCCTATCTTTCAACCCGTCTGTCGAATCTGTATCCATCTAGCTTTGCTTTGGATTTCATGCTTAGACTCATAACTCATCTCAGTTTCATTCATCTTTAACTTTGAAACGTGAGTAATCACTCACGAATTAACGTTCTTAAATTTATTAATTAGATTTCAATTGAAACGACAATTGAAACATGCTGTTGTTAGATTTACATTGCTATATATATGCTATTATCTATAAGTGTTCACCTATGGGATATGACACCATATCCTATTGTTTATATTTTATTTAATCACTGATGATATACGCCTATTGTTATATGTTATATTTTATCATATATGTTTTTACTCTACAAGTTCCATATTAGTTTAGAATTCCCTATGGGTTGAAATGATACATACCTGAATGATCTGTAGAATAAGAGAAAATCGTTATGGGTTGAAATGATAAACCCAAGCGATTTTCATTTGAATTGAATTTGGGATTGCGGGTTGAAATGATATATACCCGTATATATTTAAATTACGGATTGAAATGATAAATATTCGTATCACTTGACCATAGGATAGAAAATGTTATACGGGTACCGTTGGTCTATATATAAATATTTTGAAAATAATTTCTACGGTTTTGGAAAGAAATATATGGTTGTAATAAATATTGATTCTTAAAATGTTATATATAAACGTTATTTTATTTATTGATTTAATAATATGATGTAATTTAATTAAGATTGATTTAATTAATATATAATACGTTTAAGTATTTATTAAAACTTATATTTCAAAAATAGATTTTGTAATAATTTGAATAAGTTACGGTCGGAAAGATAAAATTTACTTTATTTGAAATTTTATTTTATTAAGAATTTTATTTAATTAAATCGATTTAAAACTTATTGAAATTGAGATTTAAGATATGATTCTTATAACCTGATTTTGATTTAAGTAATTTAATGAATATTTCACGTTTCAAAAAATTGAAGGAAATATTTAGAAAATGTAATTTAAGGTTATTTAAATAATATTGAATTTATAAGTGAAATGTTGAATATGTAAAGCTTTGAAATATATTGAAATTTAAATGGTTTATTTTGTAGTTCGGACCGGTATTTGAAATCGATATAATTTGAATTTGTTTATTTAGAAACTGAATAGAATTGAAATTGATGAATTGAGATTTAATTTATATTCGAATCTGGAATTCAAGTTGATTTGAATCGATTTGTGAAATTTGAGGAAATTATAAATATTTTACATTATAAATTACTTAATATATAGGGGGTAGCTATTTAGACATAAATTTAGGACGCAAATTTGGGACGCAAAGCATCTTAGCCGTTAGATATTTTTGTCCTTATATGGGGGATGGAAATTAGAGGGCAATCTAATGGAGAAAATCAATTGTGTCACCAATTATGTCCATATTTTGTGTCAAAATAGAATTCCCATACATATACTATTTTTAATGTAAAACTATTATTAATATAAACTATTTTAATATACTAATTATTTTAATATAAACTATTTTATAAACTATTTTATTTGATATACTACTATGAATATCTAAACTGTTTAAGCGGTGGAAGTTATGATTTCAAAGCTATGGTTTTCCAAAGAATTATAATTTTAAAGTGTTTTGGTTTCGAAAGTGTTGTAACTTTGAAAGTGCTTTAATTTTGAAATATATAAATTTGAAATGGAAATGATATTTTGGTTTTGAAGTATAAATTATTTTAAAATTACCATGGTGTTATAATGACGTTTAGTTGTTAATAACGTATATTTATACATAGTAGATAGTTCCACGAATCCTTAGAGGATGGTTATCCCAAACATCCTTTAAGTTACTTGTATTTTAGTTGATATTTCACTTGAGTTGGATTTATCGATATAAGAATGTTTATCCTGACTTGAGTGTTTTGTGTTTTTCTTTACGCTCGGGTCAGACTGAGTGATACAGCATTAGAGACGCACCTTTGGAGTTTGGAGCTTCATTTGGAGATCCAACTATCAATTCAAACTTTCAACTTTCCAGTTGATTTGTTCAGAGATGTCATCAGTTTGTATTTGAAACTTCACTGTATTTGAGATATCTGCTGTATTTTATTTTTAACTCTGATGTTTATGTAGTGGCTTCATGAACTACTATTTATCTATTCCGCTGCATTATTATTGTAACGATCTCGAATTTGTTAAGTTTAAATTGATATTTTAATTTAATTTTTTGGATGAAAAAATGTAAAAAAATAATTGGTAATTAATATAAAATATTAGTTGAATTAAGGAATTGCTTTTAACTAATGTATTTGAATTCAATAGAATTGGGATTTATAAATAATGTAAAGTTCAAAATATACTTACAAAATAATAAAAATAAATAAATGAATGTTGAGTACAAACAAGAAAATAAAAGATACAAATACATTCAAGTATAAAGTAAATACATTGGCAACAATTTTAACAATATATTAATTATGGATATTCATTCTTGTTTCAAAGTAACAAGGCCAAAATAAATAAAACTATAAGTATGTAGAAACAAAACAAGGAACAAAAGAAAGTATGTAGGGCTAACACAAGTATAAAAATAAGAATGCAGATTGGAAATATCAAATCTTCGAGCTTGCAAAACAAGACAGTGCAAACATATTCAAGTATGAATCAAGAAGAAGATAAAACAATGCATCAACCTGGGAAAGTAAGATGCAAAGCAAGTAAAATATTAGTCAACAAAACTAAATCACTTCAGCCAAAACAAAAAGATATCGGCCGAGACAAAGAAATACAAGGAAAAGGAATAAACAAAGTAATATGTACATAAAATACTTAACAACAAATGCAACATACCACAGGCATTAAATGCTAGCATAACATATTTTCTATCAGCCGAAAACAAGAAGTAAAGTAATAAAAAAAAAGTCTCTGATGTTCTACCATACCTAATACCCTGTATAAAAACATGCAACCCTGTAACTTCTCTTTTATGTATCAAATTTCCTCCTTATTTTAGTTTGTTCAAAACATAACAAAGCAAAGCCAGAAAAGAAGCAAGATATCAAAACAAAGATTTAACTGAAAAAGAAAAAAATTAAACTTCAATCAGATCAAATCCAAAATGCATATCCAGATTTTTCAACAACCTTTCCCAGGCTTTGTGTCCTCTGTCTTCATCCTAAACTGTGAGTAACCTCACTCTTAAATGATTAAGCATATATATCTGTTGAATATTCATCTTGAGTAAGTATGAAATGTGTAAATATAAATTCAATTCTATTTAGTACATATGAATGTATGATATGTAATGCAGGTGAATTAACGGAGTACTCTCTGTATTTAGCTTCCAGGTTTTGTTTTGCAAAAGGAATTCAAAATCTTTTTATTCACTCTCTGTTTAAACTCAAGAATCAAATGAAAATTGTTTTTTTTATAACTACAAGATTTAGTCTGGTGGTTTATTCAAGTCAAAATAATATAAATATGTCTCTGGAAATCAAAATTTATCAGTAAAGTTTGGATTTGTGAAAAATTCGAATGTGTTAATTTATAATTTTAGGAACATACCTTAAATCCCTGCAACAAAATATGAATTTTAAAACTTAAATCACGATTTTTAGTCGAGTAATGTTTGTGATATTCTATGTTGATCGAAATCAACATTCTTGTCGATTGCCAGAGATCGGCATCGAAGTTTGCGATGAGGTTGTGCGAGGAGGTGGAGGAGCTCACCGAGGTGGTGGGAAAAATGGTCGGAGCTGGTCACGACCACGGTGGCGACAGCGGCAGACGATTGAAGTTTCTAAACCTAGTTTTTGTCGTGCTTGTGTTTTGGCCTCGTTCGATGACCAGAGACGAACGAGTGTTATGGGCTTTTGGGGATCGCTAGAGGGAAGGTGGTCGAGGTTGTGGCCGGTGGTGGTGGTTCTCAGGTGATCGGCAGTGGGAGGACGAACCGTTGACAGGTTTGGGTTTTGTGTCTTGCTCGTTTCCAGGTTTTGTTTTCTGGTATTTGTATCGAGCTTGAATGCTCGATTTTGTTCAAATGATTTGATCATCGATCTGATGATCGGAATGGGTCTGAGGGAAGATCGCCGATGAGGGAGGGTGGTCAACGTTGGCCGGAGGTGGCTCTGGTGGAGGTGCACATGCATGGTGCACTTGTATGTCAGGGTGATTTTGTTGTTTGGGAAGAAGTGATACTGGGTATTTCGTGAAACTGGGATGAAACAGGGTTTGTGATTCGAGTTTTTACTCGAATGATCTCATGTCCTACTTGAAGTTTTGAGGTGTGGAACCCAAGCAAATTAATGAAGCTTGAGTTGGTTGTTTTGGTACAGGTTTTAGTATTAAACCTCACGGTGTTTTTAAAATTTAAACAGAAACTAAAAGTTGAAAGCCAAATTTAAACAAAATTTAAATACAATTTTTAAGTTGGTTTCATATTTAATTTGGTATCTTGGTTCTAAATAAAAAAATGAAACGTTAACAACTTTAAATGTTAAGTTATATTTTTTTTTTAAAAAAAAATGATTTGAATTTTAAAAGTTTTGGTTTAAACTCTTATATAATTTCTTTATAAAGATAAATGTTTTACAACATTCGATTTAAAGGAGTTTAACTTGGTTTAAATTTGTTAAAGGTTGAATTTGTAATTATTTCAAATCTTTGATTTGAAATGAAATTTAAATTTGAATTTGAAAATAAATGTTTTCAAATGTGTTTGAAAATGATAATTAAATCATCTATAAAAAATTATGTTTTATCTCAAAAGATAATTAAGAGTTAATGATTTATAGTTCATTAAAATCTTAAGTAAATAAAGATTCAAAAATTTGTAATTCGTTAATTTTGAAATTAATTAGAAGTTTAAATTTATAAATTAAGGTTTAAGTAAATTTATTAAGAGATAGTAAATGTGTAATCATAGATTTCCAAATTATGTTACAGGATTTCCAATTGAAATGAAAATGGTTAAATTGCAATTAACACCTAATTAATTCAATAATTAGGATAAATTAATGGATTATTAATAGTTAGTCAATTTTTATAAATAAGGATTAATTTAATTTATCAAGTGATTAAGACATGATTACATTTAATGTAATTAAATGTTGATTTATTTATAAAGGGAATTAATTACTTAAAGATAATTATTTAACGAAATTAATTAAGACTAAAGGATTATGTAATTAACTTAAAGTTAATTTAATTAATTTATTAATTAAGAATAATTAATTAAGATAAATGATAAATTAATTTATATCAAATGACTCATAATTAGTAAATCATAGATTTGATAATTAAGTCATAAGTAATTTATTTAATTAGAAGTAAATTGAATTAATTAAGAGTAATTAATTAATTAATCCTGCTTATAATTGAATTGATTAGGATTAAACGATTAATTAATCCTGCTTATAAATGACTATTGAATACTTGATCTTACTTATGAATGATTGTATTCAATGAGTTACCTTGAATTGATTGTCCTATTTGATCTGTGATATTTTGTTCTGTGAATTGAGCTGTGTATTTATTCATTTATTGATGATACACATGTATATTATCTGAGAATCTGTGAATGGACGATAAGCGTTATAATTTATATCGCTTATCAACTATATTTCTGTGTTTTAATCTGTGATGATTGAATGATGTTGCACTATTGTGTTAAACCCCTGGACCACACTTATACACACACAAATATGGATTTCACGAGGAAATTGATTTAGTCACAGATTTTGAAATGATTTTTAAATTTGAATATTTGAATTCAAATGTTTTGACAATGGACTGGGTTTAAAGTGAAAAGCATTTTGGAATGGAATTTCAAAGATGAAATTTATTTTGAATAACTTGATTAAGTTTTCGAATTTAAATATTTTGATTTAAATTTGAATTCAATACTTGAAATTGAATTCTATGATTTGAAACTAGGGATTAACGATATTATACTAGTTATATATGAGTCAAACCATTTTTAAAGTATTGTTCTTTTGGGAATTTGAATTAACCCAAAGATTGTAACTTGTATAAATGAAATAGGGTTTTTCCAAAATAACACTATTGTTTCTAAATGATAAAAAGCTTTCATAGGAGAAATGAGTTTCAAATTGTATTAAAGGGATTTTAAGTAAACTGAAATAGTTTTCCAAGTTATAGATGAATATTTGAAAACGAATTTTTTCGTGGATATTTAGGAACGATTTGAAAGCTATGAAACCAATCTTTGATTTAAAGATTTAAATGAATTAATCCAATTGAGATGGAATTGTTTTGAAACTTATGAATGAACCTTTCAGAAACTGGGTGAATTTTGTGGAATTAATATTTTTGTTTAAAAGATTGGAAATGGTAATTGGTTTAAATCATTTAAAAGAAAATTTTGAATTATTAAGTTGGGACTTAATTGAAATCCCATATCCATATGTTTTAAATGTCGCGCTCACTATTCGGGTTAGCCGGGAAAGGACCTTTGGGTCGAATAACCCATTCCGAATATGTGATACGTCGTTATGGATAGCATTTGAAGACCGGTGGTGAAGACCGGGTATTTGCGAGAACGATAGGATGACCTATCGATTGTCTCTGCACCGAGTTGCTCCGGAATAGAGATTCCCTAAGTGATGGGAAGTCCGATCGAGATTGTGAATGCCCGGATTGCAAGGGCTTCTTTGGAAGTGCCTTCGGTTCTGTTCTAATTCCAGAACAGACTTGTATGGATTGTATGTCTGTCATTACAATTTGAGATATAAAGCAGATTTCTTTCAAATACATTTCCGTTGGTGGCGGAGAATTTATTCTCTTAGCTTAACACCCTTAGAGGTTATGTAGTTGAAGGTTATCAGCAATATATTTCCAACTTGGTAATGTGGCATGCTGAGTGCTGCTGATCATTTGTTGATCAAAGCGTGGCTTTGTAAAAAGCATAGCTTTGTGGATGAGACTTCGTCAAACCTCACAACCCGGAAAATGGTCGAAACAGGAAAGATGCAGCAAAGTTTCAGGGATCGCGTCCCTAGGGTATGTCCATTACTTCTGGATAGGAGTGGTATCATGGAATGGAGCCCAGATACTTACTCATATGTTACACTATATCTACTACTGTGTGGTGTTGTTGGTTATCGAGATCCCGGATAAAGGTTGGTTACGACCGGGGATGGAATATCTAAGGTTGATACTCCCGGGCAGGGAGTACACCGGCTTTGCGTTGGCAGAGATCCAGTTGGGATGCTCGGGGACGTCCTTCCAGAGGCGTTCCATTTCGGTATGGGAAGTTCCTTTGCCCGACCATTTGTTGGAAATCCATTCTTCAAATACGTACCTTGTACGGTTTTAGTTGTATAACCTGCCATGGAATGTGGCAGTAACCTGCTATTGAACATGGTAGCTATAGTAGGCATAAGTGCGAAATGCCTATGCTGGCTAAGATTTATATCTTTATTTTCGAAATGTTTTCTGCACTATGCACTAGTAATAATACCAAATGTTTCTTTTTAATGCGTATCAAGCATCTCTGACTATCATAAGGAGAAATCTCCACCGATTCTGCGTTTGCATTGTGTGTGTGTGTGCGAGAGGCCTTATGGTAGTCTCGTTTTCAAAAAACATAAACATTGCGAATCTAATTTAAAATATTTCTTTGTTTGTTTTTAAAGATAAACTATTTTTGTTGCTCACACCAGTCCTATGACTGATCCAGAGTTTATTGTTTCTTTCCTAAACTCTGGGTGCTCAAAATTTTCTACATGGACAGTCTAGAGTTAGGTTTTTCAGATAGTCGGATTAGTAGGTTATCTAGAGCTAGTTTAGTCTTTGGATGTGGACGAGACTTGCTTGTCTTGGTGAATCGTGATGTTGGTTCGAGCTGCTGCTGGAGTTCTCTTTTGAAGACTATCTGGAGTTATTTGTTCCGTTGCTAATGTTATCTATTTTCTTTTCCGCTGCTATTTTATTGTATCATATCTCTGATCTATATTGATACCTATTGGATCATCTGTTGTATCAGATATTGTATCAAAGCTGTATATCAATGTATTATTCTTTTTCTTCCGCTGTGTTGTTTACTCAATGTTGTTATAAGCTCCGGCGACTTGGATTTGAGCGGTCGAATCTACGGCATTCGAGTACGATGTAAAGTATGGATGTCGATTTTCGAGCGCGAAAAATCCCTCTCGTCACATTTGGTATCAGAGCTAAGGTTGAAATTTAGCTCAGGAGTATAACACATTAAGTAACTCATTAGAGATAGGGTAAAGTATCCCTAGAATGAGTGTATTCTTAAGATATCTGTTTGAATGACTCAGTAAATTCTCTTACTATTCACTGATAGTAAGTATGAGTGCAAGAAGAGGATGAGATTGGGGACAGGGGAGTACGACTATAAATGGTCAATACCCTGCAACAGTGGAAATGACTTTCTTATCAATTTCCTTTGATTCGATTCCAATTTCTTTTGATTGCTTCGTGACAGTTACAAGAAGAAGTTTCGGTGCGGTGATGGCCCTACGTATCATTGTAGAAAATCCTTACTTCGTATCTTCATCAGTTTCTTATCAGTTTTTTGATTTTAAAACCTTATTGAATATGAATTAGAAATTTGAAATTGAAAATTTTGAATAAATTGGAAATTGAGAATTATAAATTGGAATTTTAATTTGAGTTAACTTGATTAATAGAATATGAAGGATAATTTGAATTATATCAATAAAACGATTTCGTTTAAAACCAAATTTAAGATTTTATTGTAATTTCTATGTATATCGAAGTCCGAAGTGGGACAAATTATATATACTTTGGGGTATTCCGACTTGAGTTTGGAATCCATATCTAGTGTTTGAAAATTATGGAAAATCAAATCCATTTATCTATTATTTGGGTCTCGATATTGTAACATTCCTGAAAATTAACTACGATTAATATGGCAATTAATTTAATTTTGAAAATAAATTGTGAATTTATTCATGTATTAATTAGGAAATTTCTTGAATGAATTTAAAAAATTTTAGATTTTAAGTAGAGTTTGGTTTAAATTTAGGAATAAGTAATTTTATAAATAAAAATTTGGATAAAAAAAAATATGGATTTAAAGATAAATAGCAAATTTATTTGGAGTATAAGAATAAGTAATTTATCAACAAATATTGGTTTTCAAAATAAAATGTATAAAAAAATAAAATAGAATTAAAAGCTTTAAATTAGTAAAATGGTTGTTTCTAGAATATTGAATAGATTTGGAAGTTGTAATAAAAAGATAAAATAAATAAATGCACTCATTTTCAAAATATTATTTTTAAGTAAAATTCACCTATATAAATAAAAGTAATCCTTTGTAAATATGTAATCAAAATATTTAAATCACTCTTAACTTTTTAAAGGTTGTACAAAAAGAAAAAAATAAATAATAAAAGGAATGCATGAATATAAAATGTATAAATTAGTTGTGTATAAGAAATAGTGAACTAAATTTGTATATATACATATGTAAGTATATATTAGTGTAAGAAATGTTTGAATTATATTCACAAGTGACAATATCACTTTTCCTTTGAAAAATTGATTACATACAAAAGCATGGTAAGTTAGAAAAATAACTAGGCTTGAATCTCCTTCACAACTTCACAAGCCTGCACATCAAAGAACAATACCAGTGTCATGCTTTCAACCTGGAAAACAACTCCAAGCTTAAGGCCAGGTCAGATTTAAATTTTAAAACCTAAAGTATGCAAAGAAAAAAAATTACAAGTGGCAAAAAGAATCTGATTTCTTTTAAATCAAATTTTTGGGGAACTTGCAAATAATGATAGCCAGGTCATTAAGTTTCCCAAAATCTGAAATCATCTTCAAACTAAATTCGAAAATCCCTGTCTTAACAAAAAAAAAAATCTGAGACCAAAGTTAAAAACCAGAGAAAAAAAAAAGAAGAAAAAAGAAACCTGGTGAGTTTCAGATCAAAGAAGCAAATCCCTCCTCTTCAAAGAAAATTGAACATCTGCAAACTCAAACCCATTAATTAAAGCAGATTAGAAAGAAAGAAAAAAAAAGAAAAGAAAAAAAGAAGAAGCAGTGTAGATCAAAGCAAGAATCATGTCTGAGATCAAACAGCAGTGCAAAAGCAAGATCAGAAGCTAATAATTTCAAAGTCAGGAAGAATCAAGCAGAGGGAACTCAGGGTATAGCAAGGAAAAAAAAAAGAAATCAAAAGGAAAGCAAAGAAAAATACTGGAAAAAGAAAACCAAAGTAAAACAAATTCAAAAGCAAAACATCAGAAAACAACCATTGTTCTCCTCTGTTAACAGTCAGGTGAGCAAACTCCCCTTATCTAAAACCTATATATCTTGATCTCTGAAGAATGATATGAGATGTTCTTAAATGATTGAGTAAATTTGGGTTGCATGTGTATAGTAATACAGATTTAAGACATGCAGGTCTGTGTATACATATAGGTGTCTCCTTTAGTAGCAGGTTAACCAAATTTAAGAAAAAGAATCAAGTATAACCTGGAACACTTCCAGTTTCAAAGAAAAAGTTTTCAAAAAAAATCTCAAATTTGTCCTCTGCTCTTCAATTCTTGTTCTCTGTCCATCATCAACCAAGGTGAGCAAACATAATACCCTTGAAATTTTAAAAAATATGGGTATTAGATTCAAGAAAACTCTGTGTTTTGTTGTCTAGTTTTAAAAACAAGTAGTTCTGTAAAAATTTCTGTGTACTAGGAACTGTTATGTAGCTTGTTCCTCTCTGTATTTTGGTTACAGAGCAAGAAAAATAAGGAGAATTTAACACTTCTTCATACAAACTATTTTAAATCTTAGGATCTTAAACGAATTGTGGTTGTTTAGATTTAAAATCACAAACTTGGGATTTGTTGAAGCTGAACAGTGCAACCATGGGTCTGCATGTCAATTTTACAGTGAAAAGGAAACTATATGTTAAATTCAAATATTTTAATTTGTTGATTTAACTTTATATCTTGAATAATCATACAAAAACAAGATTTTTAAAATAAGTATGATGATTTTTAGTCACGTGTTTAAGGTGCAAATTCGAGATGAACACAAAATGCTCTTTTGTCAATTCCAGATGATTTAACAATTCTTGGATGTTAAAATTGGTTTCGAAGATAGCTTAATGGTTTGCGAAGTAGGGAAAAATGTTAGAAAAAATTTATATTGCGTGAATTTTAGGGACGAAGTCAATTTAGGGTTTTGGGCACGTTGGGTTTGCTGTTGATTCGCGAGTAACTTTTGGCATCATCACGGCAATCTAAGTGATCGGACCTGGGGGGATACGTTCACTGATGAACGGAGCAGCTTCGGCGAGGATTACGAAGCTTTCGATGGCCTGTCGTGGCGGGGCGAACCAAATTCTGGTGGTCGCATGGGTACAGGAACGAGCAATTGGCCTTGAATTTGTTAAATTTTGATTCAATGACGATTTCATGAATTTAGGTGTTCGAATCGATTCTCGTGATCATCAGTGACGTGCCGGTGAGTTCTTTGGCGATCCACGATGGCAATCGTGCTTGTGCACGTGTACGTGCAAAGCGTGACAGTGGGTTCGTGTTTGGGGGAAGAAGAACGCGATTTGAAGTGGGATCGGGTCTAACTTTGGGGAAACTCGAAGGCAAGCACGGGGTGACTCGAAGCAGGAGAGAGAGAGAGGGGACTCGAAGAATGGCTCGGGTAAGCTATGGGTTTGACCCGAAGCAGCATACGAGAACAGTGATTTAAGTTAAAAAAAAAAAACTTGTAAATTAAATTGGTTTAAAGTCTTTATATAAAATCACTTTAAAGTTTCTTAACAAAGTTAAAGTTATCAACTTCAAAAATTCTCAAATCAAAATGTTTTAAGAAAACATGATTTAGAAATAAAGGTCATACGTTTTAAATCTTTAAATCGAAAATAAGTTGATTAATATCGTTAATGATAATCAAGTAAATAATGATTAGTAATTAAGATTAATTCATTTATACTTAAGAAAATCAAGTAAAGGAAAATTAGTTATAATTAAATTAATTAATAATTGGGGATTTATTAATTAAAGTACATTAATTTGTAATTTAAGTTAATCAATTAAGTAATTAATGAATGATTAAATTAAAATAGTGATTACTTAGTGAAAGTAGTTAGGGGAAGATAATTAAAGATTAATGATTAATTAATCAATAATTAAAGGTATATTAATTAAAGTAGTTAATTAAGGAATAAGAAATTTATATTTAATTAGTTAAGGGTCAATTAATTTAGATAATTAATTTAGAGATGATTTAATTAATAAAGGTGATTAAAAACTTAATCAATTGTAGTTAATGATAATTTATCATTGATTAAAGATTACTACTGAAAGCAATTATGTGGTTGATAAATTTTTAAAAAAAAAACCACCCCATTTGTTCATCTTAATCGTAGATGTTTGATTGTTATTGAATGTTATATGGTGGATTGACATATTTGATATGTGATTGTGATGCTATGTGATGCTTTGTGATGAGATGTTTTATTTGTGATGAATATATTGTTATATGAATATGCAAATCCTTTGACCCATAAACGACATTTGAATTCCGATGCGACAGGGAGTCGGATACCAATTGGTTATCCGAAACCCACATCGAATTGTAATAGTGAATCTTTGTGATTGATTAATTTACTTTATCTATGAATCTGTGAATGAAGATAAGCGTTATGAGTTATACCGCTTATCGATATTCTTATGATAGATGTGTGCACTATTGTGTAAAACCCCTTGGACTACACTATACACACACAAATATGGATTGCACGTGGAAATTGGTTAAGTCACAGATTTTTGAAATAGTTTGTAAAATTGAATTTTTAAATCTAAATGATTTTGAAAATGGGTCGGGTTTTAAAATGAAAAGCTTTTGGAAAAGAATTCCTAAAATAAAGGTTATTTTGAATAACTTAATAAAGTTTTGAAACTTAATAATTCAATTTAAAATTGAATTCAAATCTGAAATTAAATTCTATTTTGAGAATTTATGAAGTAAAAGGTCATACAAGTTTATATGGGTTTTTAAACCAATTTCGAAAGTGTTGTTTTGAGAATTAGATTTAACCCAAGTTTGAGAAACTTTAACTTGTATAATTGAAATCGAATTTTTCCAAGTTATTAATGAACTTTTGGAAATGGTTTTTGAAAGCCATAAGTTAAATCTTTGATTTAAAGATTAAATGGATTAATCCACTCGAAATGGAAATTGTTTTGAAATCCGTAAATGGATCTTTGTGAAACTAGGTAAACTTTGTGAAATAAATCTTTTTGGTTAAAGATTTGAAATGGTAAATTGTGTAAACCATTTGAAATAGTTTAGAATTTAAGTTGTGACTTAACTGAAATCCATATCCATATGTTTTTAAAATATTGCGCTCGTTATTCGGTTTAGCCGGGAGAGGACCTTGTGTCATATAACTCATTCCGAATAATGATATGTCGTTATGGATAGCAATTGAAGACCGGTGGTGAAGACCGGGTATTTGCGAGAACGATAGGATGACCTATCGATTGTCTCTGCACTGAGTAGCTACGGTATAGAGATTCCCTAAGTGATGGAAAGTCCGATCGGGATTGTGGATACCCGGATTTGCAAGGGCTTCTTCGGAAGTGCCTTCGGTTCTGTTCGAGCCCGGAACAGACTTGTATGGTCGTGTGTCCGACACTACACTTTGAGATTTAAAGCCGATTCCTTTCAAATACATATCTGTTGGTGGCGGAGAATTTATTCTCTTAGCTTAACACCCTTCTCCGAGACGTACGAGCTCAGAGGTTATGTAGTTGAGGTTATCAGCGATATACTCCCAATTTGGTAGTGTGGCATGCTAAGTGCTGCTGTGTGATTGATGATCATTTGTTGATCATTTGTGATCAAAGCATGGCTTTGTGAAAAGCGTAGCTTTGTGGGCGAAACCTCATCGAGCCTCACAAACCGGTAATGGTCGAAACAGGAAAGATGCGGCAAGGTTTCAGGGGTAGCTCCCCTAGGGTATGACCATTCCTTTTGGAAAAGGGTAGTATCATGGTATGGAGCCCAGATACTTACTCATGTGGGCACTGTAGTATATATCTATTACTGTGTGATGTTGTTGGTGTAGAGGATCCTCGGTTAAAGGTCCCAAAGGACCGGGGGTGGTATATCTCAGGTTTTATTCCCCGGGAAGGGGGTAGCCGGCCTTGTTTAGCAGAGAGCCAGGGTGGTTCTCGGGGCGTCCCGCCAGAGGCGTTCCCATGTGGCAATAGGAAGTTCCTTAGCCTGACCATTTGTTGGAAATCCATTCAACCCAATACGAGCCTTGTACGGTTTTAGTTGTAGAACCTGCCATTTAAAATGGCAGCTATAGTAGGCATAGTATAATGGTACCTATGCTGGCTAGGATTTATATTCTACTTTCGAAAGGTTTTCCACTATGCACTAGTAATAATATCAAAAAGAATTTTTGCGTAGTAAGCATCTTTGACTATCATAAGGAGGAATCTCCCCCATGTGTGCGTTTGCATTGTGTGTGTGCCGGGAGGCCTTATGGTAGTTTCATTTTCAAAAAGCATTGCGGATTTAAAAACTTAAAACCTTTTGTTTGTTTCAAAGCCCAACTGTTTTTGTTTGCTCATACCAGTCCCACGACTGACTCGGAGTTTATTGTTCCCTTTCTAAACTCTGGGTGCCCACCATTTTCCACACGGGCAGTCTAGAGTTTGGTTTTTCAGATAGTCAGGTAGTAGATATCGTTTTGGTAGCCTTCAGCTTTCTATTTGATCATTTTGGAGTCTTTTGAGTCCACGGACGGACTTGCTTATCTTGGTGCAACCTTTATGGTGGATCGAGCTTGGAGTTTGGGAGCTTTGTCTTTGGAGCTTTGTCTTTGGAGCTTTTGGATCAGAGTTGCAGTATTGGATTCTGTGAAGACTTATCATTTTGTATCATGTTCCGCTGTATTTTTGTATTCTCTGATGTTGATGATTATCATTGTACCAAATTGATGTATTTGGATATTGTATTCATGTTGTATCAGTGATATCATCTTTTATTTTTTTCCGCTGTGTTATTTATCATCTAATGTCGTTGCAAGCTCCGGCGATACGAATTTGATGTGGTTTGTCGGACATCGAGTTCGGGTCTTCACAGTTTGGTATCAGAGCTAAAGGTTGAGTAAGAACTTTAGCTACGGAGTGTAACACATTAGATGGCTCATTAGAGATAGGGTGAAGTATACCCTAGAATGAGTATAACCAGTGAAACCAAAATCCAAATTTCTCAATCTATTCCCTTTATCTGTTGTTATTCTCTAAGATATTTCGTCCGAATGCCTAAATCGGTTTCTTACTATTACAGATAGTGAGAATGAGTGGAAGAAGAGGACGAGATTGGGGACAGGCAAGTACCACTTCAACTGGTCAAGGCCCTGCAACGACAGATATTCCTATTCAATCCCAATCAAATCTAGCTGATTTATATCGAAGCTTTTCCAGACTTGGTGGAAAGCCATTCACTGGCAAAGAAACCGTTATCGAAGCACAAGCCTGGATTCGATCGTGTGAAAGGATTTTTAAAGGACTAAAATTGGAAGATGATCAGATGCGATTGATAGCTTCTTGGCAACTCCAGGAAGAGGCTTTAGCTTGGTGGGAAACTATTACATTAGATGAACCGACGGATGAATTCACTTGGAGTCGTTTCAAGGAAGTGTTCGAGCAGCGATATATGCCGTCTGGTGGTATCTCTAGAATGTACCAGGAGTTTATAGATTTGAAGCAAGGAAGCTTATCATTTGAGGAATACTTGAACAAATTCAATGAATTATCTCGATTTGGTCCAGAATTGGTGAATACACCGTTAAAGAGGAATGAAAAGTTTATTCGAGGAATGAGCGAGAAATATCAGGAGAGAATGACTATTCACGTTAAGGAATCGTTTTCTGAATTAATTGATATGGGTTATAGATATGATACTCTGGATAAACAGGAAGTTCCAGAGGAGGATGGAGATACAAGCAATATGAATTGGAGGAAAAAGAAGTTTGGTGGAAAGAAATCAAGGAAAGATAAAGAAAAGAAGAATTCTCGAAAGAAAAAGCTGAAAGAAGTCACTTGTCTCAACTGCTTGGAAAGAGGTCACTACTCGGATAAATGCAAGAATCCTTGGAAGCCAGGATTGAGAGAGCCATTTATGAGGCCAGATCAGGAATCTACGGGATGCTATCATTGCCGCAAGCCAGGACATAGGATCAATGACTGTCCGGTAAGGAAGAAAGCTCTAGTAGCAAAGAGGTATGCAGTCAAGGGTGATTCTTCAACCTCAAAGGGCTGATAAAGGAAATTTTATAAGGTAACCTTCTCGTTTACGATTAAATTTTCGAGTTTTGATTCGTTATAGGAGCTACACCTAGTTTTATTTCTTAGCAAATCATAAATAAGTTAAATTTTGAATCTGAATCATAGTAGAATCTATTTATGTCTATTTCATTGGGTTTCGATGTAATCTACGAATGGTTAGTTATCCCTTCGAACTAACCAATACCCCTGTATATTTCGTAGATCTAATAACCCAATTATTTCATAATTGAATGAGTTGATTCTCATGTTTGTTGATATTCTGATTTGGTAAACCGAATGCAGAATAAATATTTCGATCCGATTTGATCAATCGTTCTTTATCTATCGTCTATTCTTTCTCGTCTCCCTAGCAAATTTCGGGGACGAAATTTCTTTAAAGGGGGGAATCTGTAACATTCCTGAAAATTAACTACGATTAATATGGCAATTAATTTAATTTTGAAAATAAATTGTGAATTTGTTCATGTATTAATTAGGAAATTTCTTGAATGAATTTAAAAAAATTTAGATTTTAAGTAGAGTTTGGTTTAAATTTAGGAATAAGTAATTTTATAAATAAAAATTTGGATAAAAAAAAATATGGATTTAAAGATAAATAGCAAATTTATTTGGAGTATAAGAATAAGTAATTTATCAACAAATATTGGTTTTCAAAATAAAATGTATAAAAAAATAAAATAGAATTAAAAGCTTTAAATTAGTAAAATGGTTGTTTCTAGAATATTGAATAGATTTGGAAGTTGTAATAAAAAGATAAAATAAATAAATGCACTCATTTTCAAAATATTATTTTTAAGTAAAATTCACCTATATAAATAAAAGTAATCCTTTGTAAATATGTAATCAAAATATTTAAATCACTCTTAACTTTTTAAAGGTTGTACAAAAAGAAAAAAATAAATAATAAAAGGAATGCATGAATATAAAATGTATAAATTAGTTGTGTATAAGAAATAGTGAACTAAATTTGTATATATACATATGTAAGTATATATTAGTGTAAGAAATGTTTGAATTATATTCACAAGTGACAATATCACTTTTCCTTTGAAAAATTGATTACATACAAAAGCATGGTAAGTTAGAAAAATAACTAGGCTTGAATCTCCTTCACAACTTCACAAGCCTGCACATCAAAGAACAATACCAGTGTCATGCTTTCAACCTGGAAAACAACTCCAAGCTTAAGGCCAGGTCAGATTTAAATTTTAAAACCTAAAGTATGCAAAGAAAAAAAAATACAAGTGGCAAAAAGAATCTGATTTCTTTTAAATCAAATTTTTGGGGAACTTGCAAATAATGATAGCCAGGTCATTAAGTTTCCCAAAATCTGAAATCATCTTCAAACTAAATTCGAAAATCCCTGTCTTAACAAAAAAAAAATCTGAGACCAAAGTTAAAAACCAGAGAAAAAAAAAAAAAAAAAGAAACCTGGTGAGTTTCAGATCAAAGAAGCAAATCCCTCCTCTTCAAAGAAAATTGAACATCCGCAAACTCAAACCCATTAATTAAAGCAGATTAGAAAGAAAGAAAAAAAAAGAAAAGAAAAAAAGAAGAAGCAGTGTAGATCAAAGCAAGAATCATGTCTGAGATCAAACAGCAGTGCAAAAGCAAGATCAGAAGCTAATAATTTCAAAGTCAGGAAGAATCAAGCAGAGGGAACTCAGGGTATAGCAAGGAAAAAAAAAGAAATCAAAAGGAAAGCAAAGAAAAATACTGGAAAAAGAAAACCAAAGTAAAACAAATTCAAAAGCAAAACATCAGAAAACAACCATTGTTCTCCTCTGTTAACAGTCAGGTGAGCAAACTCCCCTTATCTAAAACATATATATCTTGATCTCTGAAGAATGATATGAGATGTTCTTAAATGATTGAGTAAATTTGGGTTGCATGTGTATAGTAATACAGATTTAAGACATGCAGGTCTGTGTATACATATAGGTGTCTCCTTTAGTAGCAGGTTAACCAAATTTAAGAAAAAGAATCAAGTATAACCTGGAACACTTCCAGTTTCAAAGAAAAAGTTTTCAAAAAAAAATCTCAAATTTGTCCTCTGCTCTTCAATTCTTGTTCTCTGTCCATCATCAACCAAGGTGAGCCAACATAATACCCTTGAAATTTTAAAAATATGGGTATTAGATTCAAGAAAACTCTGTGTTTTGTTGTCTAGTTTTAAAAACAAGTAGTTTGTAAAAATTTCTGTGTACTAGGAACTGTTATGTAGCTTGTTCCTCTCTGTATTTTGGTTACAGAGCAAGAAAAATAAGGAGAATTTAACACTTCTTCATACAAACTATTTTAAATCTTAGGATCTTAAACGAATTGTGGTTGTTTAGATTTAAAATCACAAACTTGGGATTTGTTGAAGCTGAACAGTGCAACCATGGGTCTGCATGTCAATTTTACAGTGAAAAGGAAACTATATGTTAAATTCAAATATTTTAATTTGTTGATTTAACTTTATATCTTGAATAATCATACAAAAACAAGATTTTTAAAATAAGTATGATGATTTTTAGTCACGTGTTTAAGGTGCAAATTCGAGATGAACACAAAATGCTCTTTTGTCAATTCCAGATGATTTAACAATTCTTGGATGTTAAAATTGGTTTCGAAGATAGCTTAATGGTTTGCGAAGTAGGGAAAAATGTTAGAAAAAATTTATATTGCGTGAATTTTGGGGACGAAGTCAATTTAGGGTTTTGGGCACGTTGGGTTTGCTGTTGATTCGCGAGTAACTTTTGGCATCGTCACGGCAATCTAAGTGATCGGACCTGGGGGGATACGTTCACTGATGAACGGAGCAGCTTCGGCGAGGATTACGAAGCTTTCGATGGCCTGTCGTGGCGGGGCGAACCAAATTCTGGTGGTCGCATGGGTACAGGAACGAGCAATTGGCCTTGAATTTGTTAAATTTTGATTCAATGACGATTTCATGAATTTAGGTGTTCGAATCGATTCTCGTGATCATCAGTGACGTGCCGGTGAGTTCTTTGGCGATCCACGATGGCAATCGTGCTTGTGCACGTGTACGTGCAAAGCGTGACAGTGGGTTCGTGTTTGGGGGAAGAAGAACGCGATTTGAAGTGGGCTCGGGTCTAACTTTGGGGAAACTCGAAGGCAAGCACGGGGTGACTCGAAGCAGGAGAGAGAGAGAGGGGACTCGAAGAATGGCTCGGGTAAGCTATGGGTTTGACCCGAAGCAGCATACGAGAACAGTGATTTAAGTTAAAAAAAAAAACTTGTAAATTAAATTGGTTTAAAGTCTTTATATAAAATCACTTTAAAGTTTCTTAACAAAGTTAAAGTTATCAACTTCAAAAATTCTCAAATCAAAATGTTTTAAGAAAACATGATTTAGAAATAAAGGTCATACGTTTTAAATCTTTAAATCGAAAATAAGTTGATTAATATCGTTAATGATAATCAAGTAAATAATGATTAGTAATTAAGATTAATTCATTTGTACTTAAGAAAATCAAGTAAAGGAAAATTAGTTATAATTAAATTAATTAATAATTGGGGATTTATTAATTAAAGTACATTAATTTGTAATTTAAGTTAATCAATTAAGTAATTAATGAATGATTAAATTAAAATAGTGATTACTTAGTGAAAGTAGTTAGGGGAAGATAATTAAATATTAATGATTAATTAATCAATAATTAAAGGTATATTAATTAAAGTAGTTAATTAAGGAATAAGAAATTTATATTTAATTAGTTAAGGGTCAATTAATTTAGATAATTAATTTAGAGATGATTTAATTAATAAAGGTGATTAAAAACTTAATCAATTGTAGTTAATGATAATTTATCATTGATTAAAGATTACTACTGAAAGCAATTATGTGGTTGATAAATTTTTAAAAAAAAAACCACCCCATTTGTTCATCTTAATCGTAGATGTTTGATTGTTATTGAATGTTATATGGTGGATTGACATATTTGATATGTGATTGTGATGCTATGTGATGCTTTGTGATGAGATGTTTTATTTGTGATGAATATATTGTTATATGAATATGCAAATCCTTTGACCCATAAACGACATTTGAATTCCGATGCGACAGGGAGTCGGATACCAATTGGTTATCCGAAACCCACATCGAATTGTAATAGTGAATCTTTGTGATTGATTAATTTACTTTATCTATGAATCTGTGAATGAAGATAAGCGTTATGAGTTATACCGCTTATCGATATTCTTATGATAGATGTGTGCACTATTGTGTAAAACCCCTTGGACTACACTATACACACACAAATATGGATTGCACGTGGAAATTGGTTAAGTCACAGATTTTTGAAATAGTTTGTAAAATTGAATTTTTAAATCTAAATGATTTTGAAAATGGGTCGGGTTTTAAAATGAAAAGCTTTTGGAAAAGAATTCCTAAAATAAAGGTTATTTTGAATAACTTAATAAAGTTTTGAAACTTAATAATTCAATTTAAAATTGAATTCAAATCTGAAATTAAATTCTATTTTGAGAATTTATGAAGTAAAAGGTCATACAAGTTTATATGGGTTTTTAAACCAATTTCGAAAGTGTTGTTTTGAGAATTAGATTTAACCCAAGTTTGAGAAACTTTAACTTGTATAATTGAAATCGAATTTTTCCAAGTTATTAATGAACTTTTGGAAATGGTTTTTGAAAGCCATAAGTTAAATCTTTGATTTAAAGATTAAATGGATTAATCCACTCGAAATGGAAATTGTTTTGAAATCCGTAAATGGATCTTTGTGAAACTAGGTAAACTTTGTGAAATAAATCTTTTTGGTTAAAGATTTGAAATGGTAAATTGTGTAAACCATTTGAAATAGTTTAGAATTTAAGTTGTGACTTAACTGAAATCCATATCCATATGTTTTTAAAATATTGCGCTCGTTATTCGGTTTAGCCGGGAGAGGACCTTGTGTCATATAACTCATTCTGAATAATGATATGTCGTTATGGATAGCAATTGAAGACCGGTGGTGAAGACCGGGTATTTGCGAGAACGATAGGATGACCTATCGATTGTCTCTGCACTGAGTAGCTACGGTATAGAGATTCCCTAAGTGATGGAAAGTCCGATCGGGATTGTGGATACCCGGATTTGCAAGGGCTTCTTCGGAAGTGCCTTCGGTTCTGTTCGAGCCCGGAACAGACTTGTATGGTCGTGTGTCCGACACTACACTTTGAGATTTAAAGCCGATTCCTTTCAAATACATATCTGTTGGTGGCGGAGAATTTATTCTCTTAGCTTAACACCCTTCTCCGAGACGTACGAGCTCAGAGGTTATGTAGTTGAGGTTATCAGCGATATACTCCCAATTTGGTAGTGTGGCATGCTAAGTGCTGCTGTGTGATTGATGATCATTTGTTGATCATTTGTGATCAAAGCATGGCTTTGTGAAAAGCGTAGCTTTGTGGGCGAAACCTCATCGAGCCTCACAAACCGGTAATGGTCGAAACAGGAAAGATGCGGCAAGGTTTCAGGGGTAGCTCCCCTAGGGTATGACCATTCCTTTTGGAAAAGGGTAGTATCATGGTATGGAGCCCAGATACTTACTCATGTGGGCACTGTAGTATATATCTATTACTGTGTGATGTTGTTGGTGTAGAGGATCCTCGGTTAAAGGTCCCAAAGGACCGGGGGTGGTATATCTCAGGTTTTATTCCCCGGGAAGGGGGTAGCCGGCCTTGTTTAGCAGAGAGCCAGGGTGGTTCTCGGGGCGTCCCGCCAGAGGCGTTCCCATGTGGCAATAGGAAGTTCCTTAGCCTGACCATTTGTTGGAAATCCATTCAACCCAATACGAGCCTTGTACGGTTTTAGTTGTAGAACCTGCCATTTAAAATGGCAGCTATAGTAGGCATAGTATAATGGTACCTATGCTGGCTAGGATTTATATTCTACTTTCGAAAGGTTTTCCACTATGCACTAGTAATAATATCAAAAAGAATTTTTGCGTAGTAAGCATCTTTGACTATCATAAGGAGGAATCTCCCCCATGTGTGCGTTTGCATTGTGTGTGTGCCGGGAGGCCTTATGGTAGTTTCATTTTCAAAAAGCATTGCGGATTTAAAAACTTAAAACCTTTTGTTTGTTTCAAAGCCCAACTGTTTTTGTTTGCTCATACCAGTCCCACGACTGACTCGGAGTTTATTGTTCCCTTTCTAAACTCTGGGTGCCCACCATTTTCCACACGGGCAGTCTAGAGTTTGGTTTTTCAGATAGTCAGGTAGTAGATATCGTTTTGGTAGCCTTCAGCTTTCTATTTGATCATTTTGGAGTCTTTTGAGTCCACGGACGGACTTGCTTATCTTGGTGCAACCTTTATGGTGGATCGAGCTTGGAGTTTGGGAGCTTTGTCTTTGGAGCTTTTGGATCAGAGTTGCAGTATTGGATTCTGTGAAGACTTATCATTTTGTATCATGTTCCGCTGTATTTTTGTATTCTCTGATGTTGATGATTATCATTGTACCAAATTGATGTATTTGGATATTGTATTCATGTTGTATCAGTGATATCATCTTTTATTTTTTTCCGCTGTGTTATTTATCATCTAATGTCGTTGCAAGCTCCGGCGATACGAATTTGATGTGGTTTGTCGGACATCGAGTTCGGGTCTTCACAGTTTGGTATCAGAGCTAAAGGTTGAGTAAGAACTTTAGCTACGGAGTGTAACACATTAGATGGCTCATTAGAGATAGGGTGAAGTATACCCTAGAATGAGTATAACCAGTGAAACCAAAATCCAAATTTCTCAATCTATTCCCTTTATCTGTTGTTATTCTCTAAGATATTTCGTCCGAATGCCTAAATCGGTTTCTTACTATTACAGATAGTGAGAATGAGTGGAAGAAGAGGACGAGATTGGGGACAGGCAAGTACCACTTCAACTGGTCAAGGCCCTGCAACGACAGATATTCCTATTCAATCCCAATCAAATCTAGCTGATTTATATCGAAGCTTTTCCAGACTTGGTGGAAAGCCATTCACTGGCAAAGAAACCGTTATCGAAGCACAAGCCTGGATTCGATCGTGTGAAAGGATTTTTAAAGGACTAAAATTGGAAGATGATCAGATGCGATTGATAGCTTCTTGGCAACTCCAGGAAGAGGCTTTAGCTTGGTGGGAAACTATTACATTAGATGAACCGACGGATGAATTCACTTGGAGTCGTTTCAAGGAAGTGTTCGAGCAGCGATATATGCCGTCTGGTGGTATCTCTAGAATGTACCAGGAGTTTATAGATTTGAAGCAAGGAAGCTTATCATTTGAGGAATACTTGAACAAATTCAATGAATTATCTCGATTTGGTCCAGAATTGGTGAATACACCGTTAAAGAGGAATGAAAAGTTTATTCGAGGAATGAGCGAGAAATATCAGGAGAGAATGACTATTCACGTTAAGGAATCGTTTTCTGAATTAATTGATATGGGTTATAGATATGATACTCTGGATAAACAGGAAGTTCCAGAGGAGGATGGAGATACAAGCAATATGAATTGGAGGAAAAAGAAGTTTGGTGGAAAGAAATCAAGGAAAGATAAAGAAAAGAAGAATTCTCGAAAGAAAAAGCTGAAAGAAGTCACTTGTCTCAACTGCTTGGAAAGAGGTCACTACTCGGATAAATGCAAGAATCCTTGGAAGCCAGGATTGAGAGAGCCATTTATGAGGCCAGATCAGGAATCTACGGGATGCTATCATTGCCGCAAGCCAGGACATAGGATCAATGACTGTCCGGTAAGGAAGAAAGCTCTAGTAGCAAAGAGGTATGCAGTCAAGGGTGATTCTTCAACCTCAAAGGGCTGATAAAGGAAATTTTATAAGGTAACCTTCTCGTTTACGATTAAATTTTCGAGTTTTGATTCGTTATAGGAGCTACACCTAGTTTTATTTCTTAGCAAATCATAAATAAGTTAAATTTTGAATCTGAATCATAGTAGAATCTATTTATGTCTATTTCATTGGGTTTCGATGTAATCTACGAATGGTTAGTTATCCCTTCGAACTAACCAATACCCCTGTATATTTCGTAGATCTAATAACCCAATTATTTCATAATTGAATGAGTTGATTCTCATGTTTGTTGATATTCTGATTTGGTAAACCGAATGCAGAATAAATATTTCGATCCGATTTGATCAATCATTCTTTATCTATCGTCTATTCTTTCTCGTCTCCCTAGCAAATTTCGGGGACGAAATTTCTTTAAGGGGGGGAATCTGTAACATTCCTGAAAATTAACTACGATTAATATGGCAATTAATTTAATTTTGAAAATAAATTGTGAATTTATTCATGTATTAATTAGGAAATTTCTTGAATGAATTTAAAAAAATTTAGATTTTAAGTAGAGTTTGGTTTAAATTTAGGAATAAGTAATTTTATAAATAAAAATTTGGATAAAAAAAATATGGATTTAAAGATAAATAGCAAATTTATTTGGAGTATAAGAATAAGTAATTTATCAACAAATATTGGTTTTCAAAATAAAATGTATAAAAAAATAAAATAGAATTAAAAGCTTTAAATTAGTAAAATGGTTGTTTCTAGAATATTGAATAGATTTGGAAGTTGTAATAAAAAGATAAAATAAATAAATGCACTCATTTTCAAAATATTATTTTTAAGTAAAATTCACCTATATAAATAAAAGTAATCCTTTGTAAATATGTAATCAAAATATTTAAATCACTCTTAACTTTTTAAAGGTTGTACAAAAAGAAAAAAATAAATAATAAAAGGAATGCATGAATATAAAATGTATAAATTAGTTGTGTATAAGAAATAGTGAACTAAATTTGTATATATACATATGTAAGTATATATTAGTGTAAGAAATGTTTGAATTATATTCACAAGTGACAATATCACTTTTCCTTTGAAAAATTGATTACATACAAAAGCATGGTAAGTTAGAAAAATAACTAGGCTTGAATCTCCTTCACAACTTCACAAGCCTGCACATCAAAGAACAATACCAGTGTCATGCTTTCAACCTGGAAAACAACTCCAAGCTTAAGGCCAGGTCAGATTTAAATTTTAAAACCTAAAGTATGCAAAGAAAAAAAATTACAAGTGGCAAAAAGAATCTGATTTCTTTTAAATCAAATTTTTGGGGAACTTGCAAATAATGATAGCCAGGTCATTAAGTTTCCCAAAATCTGAAATCATCTTCAAACTAAATTCGAAAATCCCTGTCTTAACAAAAAAAAAATCTGAGACCAAAGTTAAAAACCAGAGAAAAAAAAAAAAAAAAAAACCTGGTGAGTTTCAGATCAAAGAAGCAAATCCCTCCTCTTCAAAGAAAATTGAACATCCGCAAACTCAAACCCATTAATTAAAGCAGATTAGAAAGAAAGAAAAAAAAAGAAAAGAAAAAAAGAAGAAGCAGTGTAGATCAAAGCAAGAATCATGTCTGAGATCAAACAGCAGTGCAAAAGCAAGATCAGAAGCTAATAATTTCAAAGTCAGGAAGAATCAAGCAGAGGGAACTCAGGGTATAGCAAGGAAAAAAAAAGAAATCAAAAGGAAAGCAAAGAAAAATACTGGAAAAAGAAAACCAAAGTAAAACAAATTCAAAAGCAAAACATCAGAAAACAACCATTGTTCTCCTCTGTTAACAGTCAGGTGAGCAAACTCCCCTTATCTAAAACATATATATCTTGATCTCTGAAGAATGATATGAGATGTTCTTAAATGATTGAGTAAATTTGGGTTGCATGTGTATAGTAATACAGATTTAAGACATGCAGGTCTGTGTATACATATAGGTGTCTCCTTTAGTAGCAGGTTAACCAAATTTAAGAAAAAGAATCAAGTATAACCTGGAACACTTCCAGTTTCAAAGAAAAAGTTTTCAAAAAAAAATCTCAAATTTGTCCTCTGCTCTTCAATTCTTGTTCTCTGTCCATCATCAACCAAGGTGAGCAAACATAATACCCTTGAAATTTTAAAAATATGGGTATTAGATTCAAGAAAACTCTGTGTTTTGTTGTCTAGTTTTAAAAACAAGTAGTTTGTAAAAATTTCTGTGTACTAGGAACTGTTATGTAGCTTGTTCCTCTCTGTATTTTGGTTACAGAGCAAGAAAAATAAGGAGAATTTAACACTTCTTCATACAAACTATTTTAAATCTTAGGATCTTAAACGAATTGTGGTTGTTTAGATTTAAAATCACAAACTTGGGATTTGTTGAAGCTGAACAGTGCAACCATGGGTCTGCATGTCAATTTTACAGTGAAAAGGAAACTATATGTTAAATTCAAATATTTTAATTTGTTGATTTAACTTTATATCTTGAATAATCATACAAAAACAAGATTTTTAAAATAAGTATGATGATTTTTAGTCACGTGTTTAAGGTGCAAATTCGAGATGAACACAAAATGCTCTTTTGTCAATTCCAGATGATTTAACAATTCTTGGATGTTAAAATTGGTTTCGAAGATAGCTTAATGGTTTGCGAAGTAGGGAAAAATGTTAGAAAAAATTTATATTGCGTGAATTTTGGGGACGAAGTCAATTTAGGGTTTTGGGCACGTTGGGTTTGCTGTTGATTCGCGAGTAACTTTTGGCATCGTCACGGCAATCTAAGTGATCGGACCTGGGGGGATACGTTCACTGATGAACGGAGCAGCTTCGGCGAGGATTACGAAGCTTTCGATGGCCTGTCGTGGCGGGGCGAACCAAATTCTGGTGGTCGCATGGGTACAGGAACGAGCAATTGGCCTTGAATTTGTTAAATTTTGATTCAATGACGATTTCATGAATTTAGGTGTTCGAATCGATTCTCGTGATCATCAGTGACGTGCCGGTGAGTTCTTTGGCGATCCACGATGGCAATCGTGCTTGTGCACGTGTACGTGCAAAGCGTGACAGTGGGTTCGTGTTTGGGGGAAGAAGAACGCGATTTGAAGTGGGCTCGGGTCAAACTTTGGGGAAACTCGAAGGCAAGCACGGGGTGACTCGAAGCAGGAGAGAGAGAGAGGGGACTCGAAGAATGGCTCGGGTAAGCTATGGGTTTGACCCGAAGCAGCATACGAGAACAGTGATTTAAGTTAAAAAAAAAAACTTGTAAATTAAATTGGTTTAAAGTCTTTATATAAAATCACTTTAAAGTTTCTTAACAAAGTTAAAGTTATCAACTTCAAAAATTCTCAAATCAAAATGTTTTAAGAAAACATGATTTAGAAATAAAGGTCATACGTTTTAAATCTTTAAATCGAAAATAAGTTGATTAATATCGTTAATGATAATCAAGTAAATAATGATTAGTAATTAAGATTAATTCATTTATACTTAAGAAAATCAAGTAAAGGAAAATTAGTTATAATTAAATTAATTAATAATTGGGGATTTATTAATTAAAGTACATTAATTTGTAATTTAAGTTAATCAATTAAGTAATTAATGAATGATTAAATTAAAATAGTGATTACTTAGTGAAAGTAGTTAGGGGAAGATAATTAAAGATTAATGATTAATTAATCAATAATTAAAGGTATATTAATTAAAGTAGTTAATTAAGGAATAAGAAATTTATATTTAATTAGTTAAGGGTCAATTAATTTAGATAATTAATTTAGAGATGATTTAATTAATAAAGGTGATTAAAAACTTAATCAATTGTAGTTAATGATAATTTATCATTGATTAAAGATTACTACTGAAAGCAATTATGTGGTTGATAAATTTTTAAAAAAAAAAACCACCCCATTTGTTCATCTTAATCGTAGATGTTTGATTGTTATTGAATGTTATATGGTGGATTGACATATTTGATATGTGATTGTGATGCTATGTGATGCTTTGTGATGAGATGTTTTATTTGTGATGAATATATTGTTATATGAATATGCAAATCCTTTGACCCATAAACGACATTTGAATTCCGATGCGACAGGGAGTCGGATACCAATTGGTTATCCGAAACCCACATCGAATTGTAATAGTGAATCTTTGTGATTGATTAATTTACTTTATCTATGAATCTGTGAATGAAGATAAGCGTTATGAGTTATACCGCTTATCGATATTCTTATGATAGATGTGTGCACTATTGTGTAAAACCCCTTGGACTACACTATACACACACAAATATGGATTGCACGTGGAAATTGGTTAAGTCACAGATTTTTGAAATAGTTTGTAAAATTGAATTTTTAAATCTAAATGATTTTGAAAATGGGTCGGGTTTTAAAATGAAAAGCTTTTGGAAAAGAATTCCTAAAATAAAGGTTATTTTGAATAACTTAATAAAGTTTTGAAACTTAATAATTCAATTTAAAATTGAATTCAAATCTGAAATTAAATTCTATTTTGAGAATTTATGAAGTAAAAGGTCATACAAGTTTATATGGGTTTTTAAACCAATTTCGAAAGTGTTGTTTTGAGAATTAGATTTAACCCAAGTTTGAGAAACTTTAACTTGTATAATTGAAATCGAATTTTTCCAAGTTATTAATGAACTTTTGGAAATGGTTTTTGAAAGCCATAAGTTAAATCTTTGATTTAAAGATTAAATGGATTAATCCACTCGAAATGGAAATTGTTTTGAAATCCGTAAATGGATCTTTGTGAAACTAGGTAAACTTTGTGAAATAAATCTTTTTGGTTAAAGATTTGAAATGGTAAATTGTGTAAACCATTTGAAATAGTTTAGAATTTAAGTTGTGACTTAACTGAAATCCATATCCATATGTTTTTAAAATATTGCGCTCGTTATTCGGTTTAGCCGGGAGAGGACCTTGTGTCATATAACTCATTCCGAATAATGATATGTCGTTATGGATAGCAATTGAAGACCGGTGGTGAAGACCGGGTATTTGCGAGAACGATAGGATGACCTATCGATTGTCTCTGCACTGAGTAGCTACGGTATAGAGATTCCCTAAGTGATGGAAAGTCCGATCGGGATTGTGGATACCCGGATTTGCAAGGGCTTCTTCGGAAGTGCCTTCGGTTCTGTTCGAGCCCGGAACAGACTTGTATGGTCGTGTGTCCGACACTACACTTTGAGATTTAAAGCCGATTCCTTTCAAATACATATCTGTTGGTGGCGGAGAATTTATTCTCTTAGCTTAACACCCTTCTCCGAGACGTACGAGCTCAGAGGTTATGTAGTTGAGGTTATCAGCGATATACTCCCAATTTGGTAGTGTGGCATGCTAAGTGCTGCTGTGTGATTGATGATCATTTGTTGATCATTTGTGATCAAAGCATGGCTTTGTGAAAAGCGTAGCTTTGTGGGCGAAACCTCATCGAGCCTCACAAACCGGTAATGGTCGAAACAGGAAAGATGCGGCAAGGTTTCAGGGGTAGCTCCCCTAGGGTATGACCATTCCTTTTGGAAAAGGGTAGTATCATGGTATGGAGCCCAGATACTTACTCATGTGGGCACTGTAGTATATATCTATTACTGTGTGATGTTGTTGGTGTAGAGGATCCTCGGTTAAAGGTCCCAAAGGACCGGGGGTGGTATATCTCAGGTTTTATTCCCCGGGAAGGGGGTAGCCGGCCTTGTTTAGCAGAGAGCCAGGGTGGTTCTCGGGGCGTCCCGCCAGAGGCGTTCCCATGTGGCAATAGGAAGTTCCTTAGCCTGACCATTTGTTGGAAATCCATTCAACCCAATACGAGCCTTGTACGGTTTTAGTTGTAGAACCTGCCATTTAAAATGGCAGCTATAGTAGGCATAGTATAATGGTACCTATGCTGGCTAGGATTTATATTCTACTTTCGAAAGGTTTTCCACTATGCACTAGTAATAATATCAAAAAGAATTTTTGCGTAGTAAGCATCTTTGACTATCATAAGGAGGAATCTCCCCCATGTGTGCGTTTGCATTGTGTGTGTGCCGGGAGGCCTTATGGTAGTTTCATTTTCAAAAAGCATTGCGGATTTAAAAACTTAAAACCTTTTGTTTGTTTCAAAGCCCAACTGTTTTTGTTTGCTCATACCAGTCCCACGACTGACTCGGAGTTTATTGTTCCCTTTCTAAACTCTGGGTGCCCACCATTTTCCACACGGGCAGTCTAGAGTTTGGTTTTTCAGATAGTCAGGTAGTAGATATCGTTTTGGTAGCTTTCTATTTGATCATTTTGGAGTCTTTTGAGTCCACGGACGGACTTGCTTATCTTGGTGCAACCTTTATGGTGGATCGAGCTTGGAGTTTGGGAGCTTTGTCTTTGGAGCTTTTGGATCAGAGTTGCAGTATTGGATTCTGTGAAGACTTATCATTTTGTATCATGTTCCGCTGTATTTTTGTATTCTCTGATGTTGATGATTATCATTGTACCAAATTGATGTATTTGGATATTGTATTCATGTTGTATCAGTGATATCATCTTTTATTTTTTTCCGCTGTGTTATTTATCATCTAATGTCGTTGCAAGCTCCGGCGATACGAATTTGATGTGGTTTGTCGGACATCGAGTTCGGGTCGTCACAGATATAATCTTAAATGGTTAGTTATCCCTTCGAACTAACCAATACCACTGCATATTTCATAGATTTGATAACCCGAGTATCTTGTGAAGTGTTAAATAGATTCGTTTTTGTATCTACTATTGATATTCTGATTTAGTGAGCCAAATGCAGAACTGATATCCGGTTTGATCTGAAAAGATGTTTTTCTATCTTTCGTCTATCTTCGTTATCTCTCTCTGGCGAATTTCGAGGACGAAATTCCTTTTAAGGGGGAAGTCTGTAACGATCTCGAATTTGTAAAGTTTAAATTGATATTTTAATTTAATTTTTTGGATAAAAAATGTAAAAAAATAATTGTTAATTAATATAACATGTTAGTTGAATTAAGGAATTGCTTTTAACTAATGTATTTGAATTCAATCAAATTGGGATTTATAAATAATGTAAAGTTCAAAATATACTTACAAAATAATAAAAATAAATAAATGAATGTTGAGTACAAACAAGAAAATAAAAGATACAAATACATTCAAGTATAAATTAAATAAATTGGCAACAATTTTAACAATATATTAATTATGGATATTCATTCTTGTTTCAAAGTAACAAGGCCAAAATAAATAAAACTATAAGTATGTAGAAACAAAACAAGGAACAAAAGAAAGTATGTAGGGCTAACAAAAGTATAAATATAAGAATGCAAATTGGAAATATCAAATCTTCGAGCTTGCAAAACAAGAGAGTGCAAACATATTCAAGTATGAACCAAGAAGATAAAATAATGCATCAACCTGGGAAAGTAAGATGCAAAGCAAGTAAAATATTAGTCAACAAAACAAAATCACTTCAAGCGAAACAAAAAGATATCAGCCGAGACAAAGAAATACAAGGCAAAGGAATAAACAAAGTAATATGTACATAAAGTACTTAACAATAGATGCAACATACCTCAGGCATTAAATGCTAGCATAACATATTTTCTATCAGCCGAAAACAAGAAGTAAAGTAATAAAAAATAAAATAAAAAAAGAAAGTCTCTGATGTTCTACCATACCTAATACCCTGTATAAAAACATGCAACCCTGTAACTTCTCTTCTATCTATCAAATTTCCTCTTTATTTTAGTTTGTTCAAAACATAACTAAGCAAAGCCAGAAAAGAAGCAAGATATCAAAACAAAGATTTAACTTAAAAAGAAAAAAATCAAACTTCAATCAGATCAAATTCAAAATGCATATCCAGATTTTTCAACAACCTTTCCCAGGCTTTGTGTCCTCTGTCTTCATCCTAAACTGTGAGTAACCTAACTCTTAAATGATTAAGCATATACATCTGTTGAATATTCATCTTGAGTAAGTATGAAATGTGTAAATATAAATTCAATTCTATTTAGTACATACGAATGTATGATATGTAATGCAGGTGAATTAACGGAGTACTCTCTGTATTTAGCTTCCAGATTTTGTTTTGCAAAAGGAATACAAAATCTTTTTATTCACTCTCTGTTTAAACTCAAGAATCAAATGAAAATTGTTTTTTTTATAACTACAAGATTTAGTCCGGAGGTTTATTCAAGTCAAAATAATATAAATATGTCTCTGGAAATCAAAATTTATCAGTAAAGTTTGGATTTATGAAAAATTCGAATGTGTTAATTTATAATTTTAGGAACATACCTTAAATCTCTGCAACAAAATATGAATTTTGAAACTTAAATCACGATTTTTAGTCGAGTAATGTTTGTGATATTCTATGTTGATCGAAATCAACATTCTTGTCGATTGCCGGAGATCGGCATCGAAGTTTGCGATGAGGTTGTGCGAGGAGGTGGAGGAGCTCACCGAGGTGGTAGGAAAAATGGTCGGAGGTGGTCACGACCACGGTGGTGACAGCGACAAACGATTGAAGTTTCTAAACCTAGTTTTTGCTGTGCTTATGCTTTGGTCTCGTTCGATGACCAGAGACAATCGAGTGTTATGGGCTTTTGGGGATCGCTAGAGGTAAGGTGGTCAAGGCTGTGGCCGGTAGTGGTGGTTCTTAGGTGATCGGCAGTGGGAGGATGAACCGTTGACAGGTTTGGATTTTTGTGTCTTGCTCGTTTCTAGGTTTTGTTTTCTGGTATTTGTATTGAGCTTGAATGCTCGATTTTGTTCAGATGATTTGATCATTGATCTAATGATCGAAATGGGTCTGAGGGAAGATCCCCGATGAGGGAGGGTGGTCAACGTTGGCCGGAGGTGGCTCTGGTGGAGGTGCACGTGCACGGTGCACTTGTATGTCAGGGTGATTTTGTTGTTTGGGAAGAAGAAGTGATACTGGGTATTTTGTGAAACAGGGATGAAACTGGGTTTGTGATTCGAGGTTTTACTCGAGTGATCTCATGTCCTACTTGAAGTTTTGAGGTGTGGAACTCAAACAAATTAATGAAGCTTGAGTTGGTTGTTTTGCTACAGGTTTTAGTTTTAAACCTCATGGTGTTTTTAAAATTTAAACAGAAATTAAAAGTTGAAAGCCAAATTTAAACAAAGTTTAAATACAAGTTTTTAAGTTGGTTTCAGATTTAATTTGGTATCTTGGTTCTAAATAAAAAAAATGAACCGTTAACAACTTTAAATGTTAAGTTATATATTTTTTTAAAATGATTTGAATTTTAAAAGTTTTGGTTTAAACTCTTATATAATTTTTTATAAAGATAAATGTTTTACAACATTCGATTTAAAGGAGTTTAACTTGGTTTAAATTTGTTAGAGGTTGAATTTGTAATTATTTCAAATCTTTGATTTGAAATGAAATTTGAATTTGAATTTGAAAATAAATGTTTTCAAATGTGTTTGAAAATGATAATTAAATCATATATAAAAATTATGTTTTATCTCAAAAGATAATTAAAAGTTAATGATTTATAGTTCATTAAAATTTTAAGTAAATAAAGATTCAAAAATTTGTAATTCGTTAATTTTGAAATTAATTAGAAGTTTAAATTTATAAATTAAGGTTTAAGTAAATTTATTAAGAGATAGTAAATGTGTAATCATAGATTTCCAAATTATGTTACAGGATTTCCAATTGAAATGAAAATGGAAAATTTATGACTAGAAATTTATTAATTGTAATTAAGAACTAATTAAATTGCAATTAACACCTAATTAATTCAATAATTAGGATAAATTAATGGATTATTAATAGTTAGTCAATTTTTATAAATAAGGATTAAATTTAATTATCAAGTGATTAAGACATGATTACATTCAATGTAATTAAATGTTGATTTATTTATAAAGGGAATTAATTACTTAAAGATAATTATTTAACGAAATTAATTAAGATTAAAGGATTATGTAATTAACTTAAAGTTAATTTAATTAATTTATTAATTAAGAATAATTAATTAAGATAATTGATAAATTAATTTATATCAAATGACTCGTAATTAGTAAATCAGAGATTTGATAATTAAGTCATAAGTAATTTATTTAATTAGAAATAAATTGAATTAATTAGGAGTAATTAATTAATTAATCATGCTTACAATTGAATTGATTAGGATTAAACGATTAATTAATCCTGCTTATAAATGACTATTGAATACTTGACCTTACTTATGAATGATTGTATTGAATGAGTTGCCTTGAATTGATTGTCCTATTTGGTCTGTGATATTTTGTTCTGTGAATTGAGCTGTGTATTTATTCATTTATTGATGATACATCTGTATATTATCTGAGAATCTGTGAATGGACGATAAGCGTTATAATTTATATCGCTTATCAACTATATTTCTGTGTTTTAATCTGTGATGATTGAATGATGTTGCACTATTGTGTTAAACCCCTGGACCACACTTATACACACGAATATGGATTTCACGAGGAAATCGATTTAGTCACAGATTTTGAAGTGATTTTTAAATTTGAACATTTGAATTCAAATGTATTGAAAATGGATTGGGTTTAAAGTGAAAAGCTTTTTGAAATGGAATTTCAAAGATAAAATTTATTTTGAATAACCTAATTAAATTTTGGAATTTGAATATTTTGATTTAAATTTGAATTCAATACTTGAAATTGAATTCTATGATTTGAAACTAGGGATTAACGATATTATACTAGTTATATATGAGTCAAACCATTTTTAAAGTATTGTTCTTTTGGGAATTTGAATTAACCCAAAGACTGTAACTTGTATAAATGAAATAGGGTTTTTTCGAAATAACACTATTGTTTCTAAATGATAAAAAGCTTTCATAGGAGAAATGAATTTCAAATTGTATTAAAGGGATTTCAAGTAAACTGAAATAGTTTTCCAAGTTATAGATGAATATTTGAAAACGAATTTTTTTCGTGAATATTTAGGAACGATTTGAAAGCTATGAAACCAATCTTTGATTTAAAGATTTAAATGAATTAATCCAATTGAGATGGAATTGTTTTGAAACTTATGAATGAACCTTTGAGAAACTGGGTGAATTTTGTGGAATTAATCTTTTTGTTTAAAAGATTGGAAATGGTAATTGGTTTAAATCATTTGAAAGAAAATTTTGAATTATTAAGTTGTGACTTAATTGAAATCCCATATCCATATGTTTTAAATGTTGCGCTCACTATTCGGGTTAGCCGAGAAAGGAACTTTGGGTCGAATAACCCATTCCGAATATGTGATACGTCGTTATGGATAGCATTTGAAGACCGGTGGTGAAGACTAGGTATTTGCGAGAATGATAGGATGACCTATCGATTGTCTCTGCACTCAGTTGCTCCGGTATAGAGATTCCCTAAGTGATGGGAAGTCCGATCGGGATTGTGAATACCCGGATTGCAAGGGCTTCTTTGGACGTGCCTTCGGTTCTGTTCTAAATCCAGAATAGATTTGTATGGATTGTATGTCTGAGTTTACAATTTGAGATATAAAGCAGATTTCTTTCAAATACATTTCCATTGGTGGCGGAGAATTTATTCTCTTAGCTTAACACCCTTAGAGGTTATGTAGTTGAAGGTTATTAGCAATATATTCCCAACTTGGTAATGTGGCATGCTGAGTGCTGCTGATCATTCGTTGATCAAAGCGTGGCTTTGTAAAAAGCATAGCTTTATGGACGAGACTTCGTCAAACCTCACAACCTGGAAAATGGTCGAAACATGAAAGATGCAGCAAAGTTTCAGGGATCGCGTCCCTAGGGTATGTCCACTTCTTATGGATAGGGGTGGTATCATGGAATGGAGCCCAGATACTTATTCATGTGGATACACTATATCTACTACTGTGTGGTGTTGTTGGTTATCGGGATCCCGGATAAAGGTTGGTTACGACCGTGGATGGAATATCTAAGGTTGATACTCCCGGGCAGGGAGTACACCGGCTTTGTGTTGGCAGAGATCCAGTTGGGATGCTCGGGGACGTCCTTCCAGAGGCGTTCCATTCCGGTATGGGAAGTTCCTTTGCCCGACCATTTGTTGGAAATCTATTCTTCAAATACGTACCTTGTACCGTTTTAGTTGTATAACCTACCATGGAATGTGGCGGTAACCTGCTATTGAACATGGTAGCTATAGTAGGCATAAGTGCGAAATGTCTATGCTGGCTAAGATTTATATCTTTATTTTCGAAATGTTTTCTGCACTATGCACTAGTAATAATACCAAATGTTTCTTTTTAATGCATATCAAGCATCTTTGACTATCATAAGGAGAAATCTCCTCCGATTCTGCGTTTGCATTGTGTGTGTGTGCGGGAGGCCTTATGGTAGTCTCATTTTCAAAAAACAAAAACATTGCGAATCTAATTTAAATTATTTCTTTGTTTTTTTTTAAAGATAAACTTTTTTGTTGCTCACTCCAGTCCCATTACTGATCCAGAGTTTATTGTTTCTTTCCTAAACTCTGGGTGCTCAAAATTTTCTACACGGGCAGTCTAGAGTTGGGTTTTTCAGATAGTTGGATTAGTAGGTTATCTGGAGCTAGTTTAGTCTTTGGATGTGGACGCGACTTGCTTGTCTTGGTGAATCGTGATGTTGGTTCGAGCTGCTGCTGGAGTTCTCTTTTGAAGACTATCTGGAGTATTTGTTCCGTTGCTAATGTTATCTATTTTCTTTTCCGCTGCAATTTTCTTGTATCATATCTCTGATGTATATTGATACCTATTGGATCATCTGTTGTATCAAAGCTGTATATCAATGAATTATTCTTTTTCTACCACTGTGTTGTCTACTTAATGTTGTTATAAGCTCCGGCGACTCGGATTTGAACGGTCGAATCTACGGCATTCGAGTACGATGTAAAGTATGGATGTCGATTTTCGAGCGCGAAAAATCCCTCTCGTCACAATTATTATATTGCTCTGTGTCTGTGATTCTACGATTGATTTACTTACTATATATGCTGAGTTTTGCCAAAAATAAGTTAACAATATGGTATTTTGAGCAATTTAAATCCGGCATATGTAGATGCGAATGGTTGAAAATATCGGGTCGTTACATTATGGTGCAGACAGTTAGTGGTGAAGTGTCTATTAAGCTAATGGAACTTGAAACATTTTCCGCTAAACGTAGGCATCTCCCTCCGTCTGTTTTAGGAAAGTGGTGGCTGTTGAAACTGCACGTGGTCCTACATGGCAAGATATATTTTCTCCACATCATGATTTAAAGTTGCATAATTAGTATACTTGTGTTTGAAGCACAGACTATCATCAGTGTGTTTCTTTCTATTTTCGTATTGACAATTCCTTTAGCGATTGTTGTCTTCCTGCGTGCTTCCCTTCTTGCCTCACCTACTCTCCTCATCACTATTAGAGAATCAGCCTCTTCCACCATCATAATGCCATTTTCCCATTAGAGTAAGTCGGTCAAAGAAGTGGATGGTTGTTTCATATCTCCTTCCACACCTCACCCCTAAACACAGGGCGACAACCAAGTAGTTCTTGTCCACTCCTCTTGCGCAAGTCGACTCTTTATTGAAGTGGTTGGCATATGAGCGAATGGACTCTTTGTGGCCCTATCAAATATTACCTTATTCGTTCGCCATTATAATTCAGGTTATAGAAGTGAAGAAGCGAGCTTTGAAGTCGAAGCATTAATGGGCGCAGGAGTGTATACTTCTAGCTAGGAGATGAAGGTATAAGAAGGAAGCCGTATGGTGAGTGTGGATGGGAATAAACATTTGGCATTGACAGAAAGTAGCTTGGCATGGGTGATGGAGTTGAAAGCCGTGATATGGCTTGATGGATCCGAGCTTCCACCATATTTATCAATAGGAGGAAAGGAATACCTCTAGTGAATGTAAGTGCCTAGGATATCTTCAGAGAATGGATTTCCATCTACATCATCAGAAAGGATTTTTCCTTCTGTGTTTCCTGCTTGGTTTCTATGCATTTTTTGGTATAGAGATGCCATTTCCTCTTAGAGGTTTTCCTCCATTTGCCTTGGTTGGCACTGCTCCCTGACCAGTCAAGGACTCCGACATATAGTTTGTGTGGGTGATCTATGGAGATGATATGGCAAGGGGGTACGTCGAGGTCGAATAAGTGTAGGAGATCTACTTTTATAGGCGAGGTTTTGATGGGCCTGTCTGTAATGACTTGGAATTCCAAACACTTTGTATTTGAATATCTAATTTATTTAAATATTTGAATCTTGGATAAAATGTGATTAAATGGATTTTATAAACCTGTTAATCCCTTTTTAAGTAATAATTAATGATGGTAAACTTGTTTTTGAAAAATGTTTACAGAAACACATAATTTAAAGAAATATCAATAATATGATCGCAAACCTTTTTATTGATCAAACGTCCTTTTTTTCAATAGTAGCTTTTCAAACTGGTTGTGCTTGTCTAATTAATCAATGTTTAGGAGATACCATCTAAAAATATTTTGTGTTAAAATTAATTAAAGCTTCTAGAAGGATTAAAGAAAAATATTTTGATGAATATTATTTTAGATAATTTATTTTGTAAAAGTGAGGTGCAAAATGGAAAACATGCAAGAGAGATGGGGGCCTTGAGTGGCCTGCCAAACGGAGGGGGAAAAGGATGTAAATTTCATTTGTTAAATCCTAGGCAACACTCCTCTTTAGTTCATAAAATTTATTCCAAATTTTGAGAGGAAAAATGGTAGACATTAATTAATGCTAATCCATTTATATCTTCACTAATCTTTCCTAAATCTATCCAAATTTCACCAAACTTTAACCATAGCCTTAGATTATCTGAGGATGCAAGGAAAGCAAAGTAAGAGTTGAAGAAATGGAGAACAACACTCCATTCAATTCTTGGCCATGAGGATTAAAGTGGAGTGGGAGGCATGGACTTGGCTTGTGTATGTTAAAGTTTGGATCTTTGAAAGTTAGATTGTAGTTAGTAATCTTGGGTTCTTCTGTGCTTGAGCTTGTTGTAGGCTTAGATTTGGATGAGTTGTCTCACCTTTAATAAGTATATATTGTGTGTGTATATGTGTGCGCTTAAAATATAAAGTTAATGTTCATTAACTAATTAAAGTTATAAACTTTGGACTCCTTGTTTATTAAATAAAATGATAACTTTATATGGTATAACATCACTTCTATTACCTTATATAATATGTGTTATGGCCTTGAATTTGTGTTTAAATGGTTGTTTGGACTGTGCATTGAATTTGGAATGAATATAGAATGGTCCATACAACGATGGTCGCTTTGAAAGAACTTTAAGATCCCTTTACTTTAAACTTGCTCACATTGGTGGTATGTGATTATATTATCACATGATATATTTTGGTTGTTATCTATACATATTTTGGTTTTTGTGACAACAACAAATTGGTTTGGAAAGTTAAAGAATTTTTGAAACAAAGTTTTGAAAGTTTGAAGCGAAAAGGTCGCTAAGGATGCATTTTTAAATCACCTTGTTTTCAGTGATTTTTAAAGTAAATTTTGAAAGACATCCTAGGGGATTCTTTTCTAAGTTAATAAGCACATTAAGTTTACTTATTAAAATTTCAGGGTTCAAATCATTCATTTACTTGTAGAGCAAAGTTGCAAAAAGTTATAGCGAGAAGAATATCGCTATATAAACACTTTGAAATGCCTTATATTTAGGAATTTTTAATATGATTCCAAGAGACATCCTAATGTGCACGTAAATGTGCATATTTTTAGTATTATATTTTATCAAATAATCATATTGGGTATTTTACACGTTTAAACAAAAATTCATCTTATTTTCAAATCATCATATATTCATCTTCGTATAGGGGCAAAATGGTAATTTTTGTGCATATATTAATTTATGAAAATTTACATTGAAATTTCTAGGTTATTTTTTAGGAATTTTAGTGAATTTTACAAGTGGCTTCATAAAGATATGCATGCACAAGAGTTAGAGAACAAATGAAGATTGAAATAATTCATTTCATGGATCATGGAGGACTCCACCTACCCACCTACATGGATGTACAAATTAAAGGCTAATGCACATGCTATTAGAGTTTAAAGCTTCATACACATCTAAATGAGGATTAACATATATTAATGATTGCTTGGCCGCCACACTTCCTTGAGAGGTAGTTTGTAGTTCCCAAAAAGTGGATTAGGGTTTTATAAAATATATAAATACCCCATCTCTTCATTTAACCTCTTCTCTTCTCTTAGGCTCTCTTCCTCTTAGCCTCCTTTGTTTAGGATCAAAAGAAATTAGAAGCTCTCTTTCTTTTCATAGCTACTTAGCCATTTCTTATTTTATGTAATTTATTTTTATGCAACTTTAATATATGCTCTCTTCTTGTTACTTTACTTTCATATTAGTAGTGTAGATCTTTACTTTATGCAATGAGCTTAGTTTTTATTCACTTTGCTCTCTTTTTCCTTGTGTTCTTTGTTTCATACTTCATGCTACAATTATTGATATGATAACAAATATGAGAGGCTAAACCCCTTCAATTTAAGGGTAATAAAGCTCTCTAATTATGTAGCTTCAACATTTTGATAATTATGTTCTCTTTTTGTGCCTAATGGAAATATTTGAAGTGGTTTAACTTGTTGTTTTAGTTTTTAATTTGGTAGGTTATATTGTTGACACCAAATAGGCTATGCTTAAACAAATAACAAACACAAATTACTTCTTCATCTACATATGATTATGGTAAAGACGTGAATGTTTAATTGAAAATTTGATGGTCTATTTTTCTAATCAATAGTTAATATGTCATACTTAAAATAGATTTTTCTTTCAACTTTATTGTCATTTTTCATGAGAGTTAAATAGTGGTTTAGTGAATGTGTAATAGTTTGATGGTTTATATTGGGCAAACTAATAACACAAATATGTCATACTTATGATAAACACATCAATTAAACTAACTAATGACAAAAAAAGAGAGATCATAATTTCATATTTTGTTGAACTATGTGATCTAGAGAGTGAAATTATCTCTAAATTGTCATTTTATTCTCATAGTTTTCATTCACTTTTTTAGTTTTTATTTTTGCAATTTTTAGTAGTTAACAACAATCTCAAATCTTTGGTTAATAAAATTGAATAGAATTTTAAAATCTAATAATTTCCTGCAGATCGATCCATACTCCCCCTACTAGAATTGCACATCGTGCGCTTGCGGTTATTTTTATTATAAATTCTTTTTGACAGATTTCTAACTCGATAGAATTTTCATCGACGAACACATCTTTAGGGGTTTCTTTGTTATTTTGATAAGTACTATATGTTTACTTATTGCTATAAAAAAATTAGAGTTTAAAACATTTTATAATTGGTTGAATAAAGCAGCTAAAATTTGATACGAAAAAGTCGTTACAAATGCACTTCAAAAATATACCTTATTTCGAGAATTTTTATAATTAAACTAATTTTTTTTTATTAAGGGTTTGTTTCCATGATTTTTAAGTGTCTGAAGTATATTACATATTGTAAATAAGTTGGATCAAAAATCAACTGTTTAAGTGGTTAAAAATGGCCATAAAGATCATGCATTTTCATATTGATTCTCTGTTCAAAACTTTAGATACGTTTATAAATACTGTCTTTTTGGTCTGCTATAGCACTTCTAGGCATGTTGCATTATTTTTTGATAATGCAACATTTGGCCTATTTTTTGTGATTTAAATGATTTATAATTTATTTATTTTACAGCAATATTTTTAAGAAAGTCTAATATCATGGATTTGGGTACGGAAAAAATTAGAAGCTTTAATATATTTTTAATAATTATTTATGAATTTTTAAAGTAAAACGCTATAAGCTTTAAAACATGTTTTCTGTTGATTTTTATCAAATTTCAAATTAGTTCTTTTTATGTAATATTTTATATAGATATTTAAAACCTGTTTATAAGAATTTTTAAAATATTTCTGTGTGTGTATATATATATATATATATATATATATATATATAAAAGTTTGGAAAGATAAATGAAGTGTTTATTAAAATGGATAACTGGTTTTGGATTATAACATTTTGGTTATAATAAATGGTTTTGTAAAGTTAATAAAAAATATGTTAACTTGTTAGTAAGTATACTTAGATCTTTAAAGTGTATGTTCTTAAAGATAATGACATGTGTAATATCATTCGGTTTATAGTAAACAATGTTTAGTAGCATTTATTTTAACCCTTTTTTATTTACTTATGAATATAATTAGATCTTTAAAAGAATGCTCTAAATATAATTATAAGTGAAATGGTTATGGGTTTATAGTGATAATGTTTATGTAATATTTACCTCGAATCCTTGTGAATGAACTTAGTTCTTTATCAAGGAGATTTTAAGGATATTAATTAGTACGAAATCTTTTGGAAAAAGATCAAAAAAGTAAAGGTTTAAAGTAAGAAACCTTGTTAAAGATTTATGGATATAATTATAACATTTGAGATAAGTATATCAATACTTTTTAAAGTATTAAAAAGTACAAATGAATAGTGAAATAGTAGAATATATGTATATAACTTTTATAAAGGGATTTTAAATACATATACAAGTAGAAAAAGGAGGTGAATAGAAACATTGGGTGTTCATACGATATAAGGTCCATTAGTGAGACTTATTTTTCAGAATCGTCTCTTTTTGTTCGAATTTATGTATATAAGATCCCCAAGGAATACTCCTATATATAGTTCGCTTAATTCTGAAGGAAGTAGTAATCGGTAGATAAAGTTTTAGTAGGTAAAAAAAGTTTTACTAACAAAGGAGGTTTTAATTAATAAAAGAATTAATTAAATAAAAAGGGAATTAGAAGTCGCTTATGTGACTTTATCATGCTTTATGTGACTTCATTGTGCTTTGTGTGTTTACTCGTTTATGATAGGTCTTTATTCCTATATTTAGCACTAAAGTCGACAAAGTAGACATGTTCTATCTGTAGAGTTAAAAATGAATTGTCTAGGCTGGTCTTTGATGTAACTAGTGCTCTAATCTACCTGGCTGCACTCTTAATCGAGGGATAATATAAGTTGACAGGTCAAAAATGTGATAAGTATATGGGACTTGGTTTCATACATGATCGTTCTTATTATTGTTGTATTTTTCCAAAGTAACTTAGGAAATATCTAGAAGAAACGGGAAGGTTACAAGCTACAGTTAACTTTGATGATGCAATACTATACATTTAAACCCGTCTCGATCTTCTAGGACAAACGCTAAGGAAATCCATCCAGATAGGAGATTATCTCCACCCTTATGTATTGTATGTTTATTTCTAAAAGAACCAAGGTTAAGTTAACTGAATATATAGTGATTGGTTTTGGTACGTCCAATAAGTGGAGGAGTGTATTTATACGAGATGACTTGAAACCATAACCACTTCAAAACCATATACGTGATCTATATTTTAGAAGTGGTGGTGAAGTGAAGTTTGATAGAATTTCACTTTATATCCTAAGGTTATATACAAAGAAGAGGTCAGCGTTAGCATTTCCAACGATATTATCATATGGGACTGTCCATCTTGAAGATGATCTTGTAAGAGTGGAAAGCATTAGCATTTGTCGAAGGACATATGCTGGAAACTATATAGAGATTTATGATTTTTTTTGAGATGATCGAATACATGTAGAGATTCGTGATTTGTTCGAGATGCTATAATCCATGTCGAGATTCATGATCTATTTGAGGTGTGAGAATCCATATGAGGAATCATGGACTGTTTGAGATGCTAGAATCTAGAGAGAGATTCCAGATTAGATCAAGTGATAATGACTCATGTGATGAGATGTTGAACATGACTTCACCATCGGTAACCATAGAAACAAGGCTAGGGGGCATAGCCAGGAGGTTTAGCTAACCCAAGGGTTTATCGTTATGTATCTAGTAACACTTTCGGGTATGCTTGCGAGGGCGACGATACTCGTCGCCACGTGATTGGGGGTGGACCAACTATGTTTTTACTATAGTGTATTTTTTCTAAAGAATGTAACAACCCGCAAATTCAACACTGCAAAATACTGAATTAATTAAAAGTAAATTTTCAATAAATAAGTGAATTGGGTATCGTTTTTTTATCGTGCGAAGGCCTTTACTAGTCGATCGATATGATATATAGTTTTCATATATTTAGAGTTATGCATTGCAAAATAGGAGCATCAGTGTTTAAATAGTGTACATAGATGTTTTGGGTCAAACTAGGCGTACGGCCAATAACCCAGCTCATTGACTATATATTTGGAGTAGAAAACCCTAGCCATAGTCTCTAATCTCAGTTTTCTCCCCTAATTCTAAAGTCAACCCTTACTACTCTTTAATGGCGATTAGCAAATTAAATAAAATGGACTAAAAATCAAATTTTCCAAATTATATCGAAAATTATATGGTTAGAAAGCTTTCGATGAATGCAGATGAATATGGTGTCCGCCCATCAAAATAGTTCTTGAGTTAATCAGAAATCATGATCAAAGGTGCATGTCAATGGAACCCTAGGCCAAAAGAGGAGTTTTTATTAGAGGAAAATTGGATAGAGATGCTAATTGTAATTGAAAGGTCTCATCTCATTGAATCCAACGATGGTCACAATTTCAGGAATTAACAACCAACGCGGTCAAAATTTGTGAATTAGAGTCCAAAACCCGTAACTTTTAGGTGGTGGAATCACCTGATTGCGGTAGGCGGAGACATTTTCTATGGTTCCAGGTGGTAGAGTATAGTGCGTGTTGGAAATTGGTGGTGGTCGAAAGTCATGATTCACGGTGAGGTAGTGGCAATCAATGGTCAAAATTTTCTTCATAGGTGTGTTTCCATGGTCTTGTGCACGAATTAGAAGATGGTCGCATAATCTTAACTTAATTGTAACGTCCCACCTCATTACCCATACTAACAAAGAATTACATAGTAATCTTGTCTACTAATACGGAAAATAAGGCTGGTTAGGACAGACCAAGCGTGAATATTCCCTTGAGCTAACACCAACATGTCATGTCTTACCAAAAATTTTGAGAATCTAAACTGAATAATTGACGTGTACGGTATCGGCACAATGCAACAAACATAATGGCAAAAAAGAAATTTAGAATAATATATAATAGTATAGAAAATATAGAATCACAGAACGTGGCAGAACATAAAATATTGACATGAAAGTAGATACATAAGTGAGACTGCAAAATATAATACTAGACCCACTTAATATACAAATCAAGCCCAAGGCTAGTATCAAAAGAATATTTACATAAAATGAGTCATTATCTCAACAAAATATAATACTGATATATAGACACACACACAACATATACATAACTACCTCCCAGCTAATACAACATCAAAAGGTCATTGAGTCCCGGTACTTATAATATCTCGTTCTGAACTGAGTATTATAAAAGTAATAAATGAATCAGGCGAATTCTAATTCAATAAAAGTGAGATCGTAGGGTATAATATATAAGAATCACAATAGACTAGCCCTATTAAGCTAACGTCTAAACAAATAATGGCTTAACTTAAATAATTCATCATTAAAATAAAAGGAATCAAAATATCACATAATCATAACCACAAACTTGCATGAAAACAAGTGAAATCCAAAATAGATGCAAAAATCAAGTCAAGCCCAAAATATGAGCATGAAAGCAAGTCAAAATCAATGATAGGCCGAAAAGCTAGTCTTAACTAAAATAAGTATATCATTTATCAAATTACCATGTCATAAATGCATAATTTGCTTATCATGTGCAATCTCAAAATATGGTGATAGAAGTCTCATAAAGCATATCACAAATCAAAGAACACATCAGAAAACGTGTTATTAAAAGAAGAGCCAATACCCACCGATCATGCATGAAAACGTGAAGTATTGTCCCATGTTGGATAGAGGTACTGTGCCCCTCTTGGACAGAGGTATAATCCCCTCCATGGATAGATGAGCCTAGTGTCACCATAATTCAAGGCGAACATTTAAAGTACGTCGAAGATATGTCTGAAAAAAGTCAACATGCAAATATGTACATGAAAGCACGTTGATGAACAAGCCTAAAAGCAAGTCACCACATCTAAAAGCATACATATACGTATGTCAAAGTCATGTCCAAAAATGAGTCAACGTGCAAAGGCATACATGAAAGCACATCGATGAAAAAGTATAAAGTGAGTCACCACATCCCAAAAGTATTATATACTTTCTAATGTTAAATATTCAAGATTCTTTCAATGTCACATAACAACTTAGTTACTCTTAAGTGTTTACTATAAGGTAGTAAACCTCATTCCACAAAATAATATATCAAACAAGTCGAAGAGTTGATCGATATGGCGATACTAATGTTCCATACCACTAGTACTACTAATTGATTAATTAAAATTCTTATTTCATTGAAGTAATATTTTAAATGAAATTCTTCTTTTAGAAAACAATTGAAAACTTGTCCATTGACTATTTTTTATAGATAGAAGATTCTTCTTATTTAAATAAAGACTTGAAATACTATTTCTTTACTTTCAATATTATCATTATACTTAATATATTCTATCATATAATCATTTGAGTTTCCAATATTATTATAAGAAAATTTAATAGAATTTATAAAATTGGTTTTCAAACGTATATGTATTATTATGATTTTTTGAAAATTTATTCTTTAAAATCCTCAGTTTTTTTCGCAAGGCACGCGGGGTTGGCCGGTCCCCTACCAATTTATTAAAAACAAATAAAAGAAAATGAGATTATGAATAGGCTCATAATCACATAAACAAACTAAGAATACCACACAGAGGCAATGACTTAGAAAACACACAGTGGAAAACCAAGATAGAAAGAAGAAATAAAAAAACAAAACCATACAAAGATGAACTAAAACTACATACTAATTCCAGTAAGATGGCTACTGAAATCAAAATGGCTAGCATTCATTCCTGTGATAATTTCATATTTGAGTGTTGTCCATAGTTGATCCCCACTCTTGATTTTATTTTCAAAGTATCTCAAATTCCTTTCCTCCCAAACTAATTTCATATATTTCTTTAAAATGAAGAAATAACCAATTCTTTCATGCTTCATCCACATTGTAGACTTGCTTATCGTATCCTATTCAACTGCAGACACCTCATGCACATGGTTACTACTGACGTGTGACGACCCAGAATTTTGAACGTTTGAAATCGAAATATTTAATTGATTTTAAATATTTGAATGATGGTTTAACTTGAATTTCGAATATTAATATGAATTTGGCAATTTAATTTATTGAAATTAATTTATTGAAGTTGGGTAAAAATTTAAATCTTCAGTTTTAAGCTGATTAAAAATATTTTTAAGGCTTAGAAAATTTATATTTATAATACTGAAGATAATGGAAGCTTCAGAATTGTATTTGGAAGTAGTTTGTTCGGTTTTGAAATTTTATTGTTTAAATTGCTATTTAAAAATAGCCTTCCGAGGCACAGTCTCGGAATTCTATGAAACCAGTTTCATTAGATCCGTAATAATGTATTATTATCGAATTTCAAATTTCATAGCTTTCGGAGCTATCGTGTGATTGTACGAGACATAAACATCTATACAATAATTAATCGGTTTAATTTAAATATAAATTTATATATCCTAATCAACAGCTGAAATTCTCTTCACGCCAAAACTTATTCGCCTGCGCTTCTGAAGCAATGTAGCCGTGCGTGCTTGTATATGCTACCATCTTTTCAAAATCGCCTGTTTTCTAGAGCAAGCCCCAATCCTAGTTTTTAAATTTGCGACTTCACCTACATTGCTCTCCAGTTCGATCACGAAAAAATGGCGTCCCACTTCAGACCTTTCGTTCGAACGAAATCAAAGCTCGTATTTCCCCTCTTATGTCTTCAATTGAAATCGATAACGACATCAAAGCCGTGCCCTCTTTACTTTCAAAATCGAATTAAGAAAATTCATCTTCCCCCAGAAATTGATTCAAACTTCCCCCTTTCAATTTCGAGCTCCCGGTACAAATAGGAACGAAAATCGTTCGTTCCTAATAAGAAAAAAAATAGATTCGCGAGGTCGGCAAATCAATGGGAAGCAGATCATTCGACAATTGGAAGGAGTATCACGAGAGTGGTGAGCTCGAGCTCGAGCTCGAGAGGCTTGGTCGGAATCGAGGCGCGAGGCAGCATGGGCGGTGTTCGACTTCGAATTGGAATCGCATATGGGAGTCGCTTGCCTGCTATTTCATTAGAATTCGAGCTAAGACAATGATTCAACGTGAGAGATTAGGAGCAGCGGCGAGGGAAGTTGCAAGAACTAAGGTCGTGTGGATGGTCAGAGTCGACCTCGACTCGACAGTGAGGTATAAGCTCTACAGTTTTTACATTTGTATATATTTGTGTAAATATATGGAGAATAAATATTTATATGCTATTAAAAAAAAGTGTAAATCAAAAGTTTTACTTTTAACAGTAAGACATAATAAGGAATTTATATACAAAATAAAATGGGAGTTTTTAAGTATTTAATAAACTTGTTAATTATTTTTGTTGCTAAAAATATAAAGGGGATTTTGTTTAAAATATAAATCATTTGTTTAGAACTAAATAGACAGTTAATTGTAAAATTAATTAAATTTATTTAAACGGAAATTGATTTTTCGATTATTTCGAATATTAATCAATTGTATAAATTGTTTATACAAGGTCAAAATTTTGGAGAAAACGGTCTGGATTGAAAATGGTTGCATGCGTAAGCAAAGGTGAGATCTTCTCACTCATACAAAGGGTTTTGTTTAATTTTAAATAGTTAAATTTAAAATTGTTGATTGTGTGTTTGGATGATGGTTGTTATTATTTGTTTTGAAATAGACCCTATTGCGCCACATAATAGAGGAGATTATTATATTAAACCCATATACCGCGATATTCCGCCTCGAAGTGGAATTGGTATTTAATTGTTGTGCTAACGTTTGTGGATGCAAGGAAACAGGTTGGAGGGATCCAACTGGATTCCTCAAACATTTGAATTTGTTTCATTTGTTGTGTGTTAAAATATTTATAATCTCTGTATGATTATATTGTAATTGGAATCATTGTAGGCTAAAATTTAGCCGAATATATTTTGGTGTCGTAAGATACAAGAAATAAATAAAATAGGATTTTGAATTTAAGTAGAAAAATCTATAGTGAAATCCTATTGAATAAATTCCAAAATATGGGGAAATATTTTAATAAATGGGTTTTGAGTAATATTGTTGATAGTTGAAGGGTTTATTTAAAATATGGATTTTAAATAGTTTTAAAAAAATGAAGGAATTTATTTTAAAAGATGATAAATTTGGAAATCCATTTAAAAATTGATTTTGGTATTTGAAAATAAATCCTTGGGGATCAAATTGAAATTTGATTCGATGTTTGAAAACAAAATTTAGAAATCAATTTGGAAATTGATTGCGGTGATTGAAAATAAACCTTTGGGAAATCCATTTGGAAATTGATTAGGGTGTTTGAAACAAATTTAGGAAGTCAATATGGAAATTTGATTTGGTGTTGAAAGTGAATAATCCGGAAACGATTTGAAAATCGTATATCAATGGATATTTGGAAATTTGAATTCAAAATGGGAATTTGTAAAGGAAAGGTAATTTTGTTTTAAAAATAAACATTGAGTTATTTTTAAAAGTGTGCAAAGGAATTTACGGATTAGGAACGTAAATTTAAAATAAATCCAGAAGGATTTATAAATTGATTTGAATGAACCATTTTAGAATGGAAGGTGTACTTTTCCCGAAAAGCCGAGTATATTTTCAATATAGTCTATAAATATGGAATTTAAGTTGTGAAGATGGTTCTAAGAAAAGATTATTTTGGAGAAATTATTTTCCTAAGTTGTTTCTAGATCTTAAAGTAAAGATTATTTAAATTAATTATAGAAGTGGTTATTTAAAGATTAAATTGATATTTGTTTTAGGAAATGGTTTTTTAAAATAGTTATACCCGATCTACTAACTTTATTTAAAGTTAATTTAGACTTGAAGTTTTGTACGAAATATTGGTATAATATTTTCATAACTAATATTTAAATAAATGTTTTAAAAATAGTTTTATCTAAATGTTTCCAAGTATATATTTTGGACAACTAATTTGAATTATTTAAAGTATTTTAACTCGGCAGACTTTCAGTGGAAATAAATAATATCGGGAATTTATTCCACGAGTGAAAAGTGATTTGAAATTTGTTTTCAAATGGTTGAAGTGTGAAAATATATCTTGCAAAGATATTTTGAAAATAAATAACTGAGGGAAAATTATTTGAAATCTAGTAATTGTTGTGAATGTTGATTGATAGTTAAATAACCGGCTATTAATATTGGCCTTTGAATGGCGTTTGAATTTCGATGCGACGGAGGGTCGGATTCCAAGTGGATATCTGGAAACCACATCGAACCTTTGTGATTGTGATAGATCTTTTATTTAAAATATCAAAGTGGGAATTATTGGGATTTGTTTGAAATCTGAATGAACACTTATTTTTAAAGATAAGCGCTTGTTATTCGGATTAGCCGGGAGAGAAACTTTGTGTCATATAACCCATTCCGAATAATGATACGACGAAATGGGATTGCATTTGAAGACCGATGTTGAAGATCGGGTAATTGTGAGAATGATAGGATGACCTATCGACTGTCTCTACACTGAGTAGCTACAGTATAGAGATTCCCAAAGTGATGGGAAGTCCGATCGGGATTGTGCATACCCGGATGGAAAATGCTTCTTCAGAAGTTCCTTCGATTCTGTTCGAACCCACAATAGACTTGTATGGATGTGGGTCTGACGTTACAAATTGAGATGTAAAGCTGGTTTCTATCAAATACATTTTTGTTGGTGGCGGAGAATTTATTCTCTTAGCTTAACACCCTTCTCTGAGACGTACGAATTTAGAGGTTATGTAGTTGATGGTTACTAGTGATACATTCCCAATTTGGTAATGTGGCATACAAAGTGCTGCTGATCATTTGTTGATCGAAGCATGGCTTTGTGAAAAAGCGTAGCTTTGTGGACGAGAATTCGTCGAGCCTCACAACCCAGAAATGGTCGAAACAGGAATGTTGTGGCAAGGTTTTTAGGGGTCGCGCCCCTAGGGATGTCCATTTTCTTCTGGATAAAGGGTGGTATCATGGTATGGAGCCCAGATACTTAACTCATGTGGACACTATAAATTTATTACTGTATGATGTTGCTTTGTGGTTGAGGATCCTCGGATAAAGGTCGGTAACAACCGGGGATGGCATACTCATGTGTGGAGTTATCTATGTTACAGCTTCATTGCACCGGAAGTGTGAGGTAAAAAGGCCTTGTGTTGGCAGAGAGCTGGTTAAGTTCTCGGGGAGCCCCTCCAGAGGCGTATCCATGTGGCAATAGGAAGTTCCTTAGCCTGACCATTTGTTGGAAATCCAAAGAAACAATACGCGCCATGTACGGTTTTAGTTGTATAACCTGCCAAGAAATATGGCGGTAACCTGCTACTGAACATGGTAGCTATAGTAGGCATACGACGAAATGTTGTATGCTGGCGAAGATTTATATTATACTTTCGAAATGTTTTCTGCACTATGCACTAATAATAATATCGAAAGGATTTTGCGTATTAAGCATTTTTGACAGTCATAAGGAGAAATCTCCTCCAAGTGTGTGTTTGCATTGTGTGTGTGGCGGGAGGCCTTATGGTAGTTTCATTTTTCAAAAAACATAGCGGATTTCTTTTTATTTCTTTGTGAAAATAACTTTTTTTAAGACCTCACACTAGTCCCACGACTGACCTAGAGTTTATTGTTCCCTTTCTAAACTCTGGGTGCCCATAATTTTCCACACGGGCAGCCTAGAGTCAGGTTTGCAGTTATTCGGGGGAGAAGTCAAGAAGTTGCTGTGGAAATCAGGAGTTGGAGCTGGATGGCGAGGCGTATCACTTATATATGTAATATTTCTTTCTGCTAATTGTTGTTGTAAACTCTAGTAATGTAATGTGATGTAATGTAATAAGTGATATAGTAATTCTATTTAAAGATATTTATTTATCTATCATATTTGTTCTGCTGCGATATGTGAGATTCTGTTATTGTTTATATTTCTTCTTCTACCTCGTCTTCTTTAATCCCTAACGGTTCAGTTTTTGGGCATTCGACTATGCGGCATTTGATACAGTGGACGTATCAATGTCGACTTTCGGGCGTCGAAAAATTGGGTCGTTACAAAGTGGTATCAGAGCATTTGGTTAAGCGATAACCTTGGCTCTGTTGGGTGTTACTCATTAGAGATATAGTTAGTAGTACTCTAGAATGAGTTTGAGTGTAATGATAGATATGAGTGCGTATTTGTTAGTGAATATAAAACTTTTTTGTATTGTGTTGACTTATCGGTTGATTGTTTGTAGATTCTGGTCGGTGCAGTTTGGCCAACTGTATTGATAGGGGTTTCTAAACTCTTAAACAAGATAAATTGACACGGTATTGTTTTAAAATAGGGTAAATGAAGTAATTTTACCCAAAACTATTTTGTATAGAAAAGAAATCATTTCCATAAATTATTATAGTATATGGCTGCTTGTTTGTAAGGAAGTGATAATATTGAAGTATTATCATTATTGTTGAATAAGAAATTGGAATGATAACAAATAGCTAAGAAATAAATTTATATACAAATGGAATTTTATAAATATGAATTGTAAATGTGATTTATAACTTGGAATAAAATTCATTAATAGAATGAGATTTGACTTGGATCAAGTTGAATAAGAATCCAAACTTTGGAAAAATAAAAATAAAATGGATTGAATCAGAGTAAACTAATATGATAATTAATTAATTCATGAAATGGGAAAGTTGAATTAGTTAAATTAAAACATGAATTGTGAGTTAAATAAAAATGGTTTGAAATTGCAAATAAAATTCAAGTAAGTAAAAATAAATTGAAAATTTCCTTGTTATTGATAAAATAAATTCGAGATGAATTGAGAATGGAAAGTTGAAATTTAAAATGTATAAGTGAGTAAAACTAATTTAATTAGATTAGTCGATGGAATGGATTTGATAAATGAAAATCAAATCAAGGATTTAAGTTTGGAAGTGTTACAAGGAAAATAAATTTGAGTTTTGAATTGGAATAACTTAAGTAAATGGGTGGAGAAGTATGAATATTGATTTAAAAGTTGAACTGAGGGAAGTGAATGGTCGATTGTGAAGTTGACAGTAAGGCGGAACTGTTTGAGAACAGCAATAGTAATAGTGGAAGAAAGCAGACAGAAGGTTGTTTCAAGTTTTGGGGTAAGTTGGATGTTGTGAAGATTGGGGTCTGAAGTGGTTTTGTGGGAGATTGATGGTCAGGCACAATGGCAGCATGGTTGATGATGTTTGCAGAAGAGTGGCAGGGATTGTAGAGGATGTTGTGATGGTTTTTGTGGTTTGACTGGAATGGTATGCTACTGTTTGTTGTAGGCAGTGCAATGTAATGGAACATTGATGTGATAAAGGTGTGCATAGATGACAGTATGCACAGATATGTGCACAGTGGTGTCTGAAATGTGAGGATGTAAATGATAACAGCAGCAGCAATTTTACTGCAATTGACAACACAGTTTCAAGAAGCAATGTGGTATGTATGTATGTAAATTGTACAGCTGAAAGATGATAGTAGAGAGTGGATTGTTGACTGTGACAATGGTGTATTGATGGGGTTGTGAAGCACTGTATTTGTTGTTGGATGGTATTAGATGGTTTTACAGTGATGTCAACGATTGTTTGGCAAATGAAAGTGCTGCTGTTTTGTGATTTTATAGCAGGGGATGCTAATGATATGGAAAGGAAGTTGTAGCGCCCTACCTCTATACCTATGCAAGCCAAGGACACTACGGGGTAATGTCGTCGACTAACACGGAGAATAAGGCTGTTTAGGAGCGACCATCTATAGCCGTGCTCTAACTATCTATTGAATACATCGAAAATTGTCATACAAGCAGATCGACATATCCAATGGATACTTAAAACAAAACCATAGATGGCTGGAGGATCTATCAGAACAGAATATAACAACTCAAATGTAATATACATCACAGAACAGTAGATCATCATATACACGTATACAGATACATAACAGAGTATATAAACTAATACATGTCCAGTGGTATAGCAAACCACAATATACAGACGAGTCAAAAAAATACATATCAGAGTTCCAACAAAAAGGACTACACAAAAAGCTATGGCAAAAAGGAGCAAGCTGAATAGTCCATGCGGAAGCAAAATAGGCTAAGTCCAAATGCGCCTAACCTGAAACATCTCGGTCTGACCCGAGTATAAAATACACGGGTCAGTCTAGCTAAACAAATCAGTTAGATAAACGGAACAACGATAAACCTGCACAATTCAAATGTAACAAATATCTCTAAAAGAGATAACACAATCATCTAACAAAAGATGAATCATAACAAGACAAGCCTCATATCATCGGCAACACCAATAAACAAAGGATATGAATATCCCAAAACAAGCCAAAAAGGCAAATAACAAATACCAATGAAGGTAACAAGAGTTCTGCAAGGTAACCGCTATATATCGTGTGGCTTAAAAAGACCAATACCGAAAGGCAATACCTAGGGAATATAAATATCAATGAAACAAAAGATTGCTCGAGCTCAGTACTGTATAAACAAGGATCCATAATCAAACCCAATATCACTCGAGCGGTGACGAATGACCAACTCCAAAAGCGATAATATTAGGGGACAGTCCGAAGACACTATCCCAAAGGCAACAAGCCGTAGTGGTGAAGGTCCAAAGGCCCAGTACTGGACACCACTAACTGGCAGAATGTGTCACAACTCTCGAAAAGGAACCCGAAAAATATTAACGTGAGTCCCATAACCACCGGTTCGCACTAAACGGTTTACTATCTGATAGTCAATTTCACACTCAAAGCAGTACAAAGTTTACCTCATCTCATCAGTAAACCAGACCAAAGGTCAAACAATCAATCGAATAGGTCGGGGATTAATCGGAAAGATAAACGCACAGATTCATGGTCTGTGTTTTACCTAACTATTTAATCTCCTTTCCACTTCGCTCGAAGTGCGAAATTATGTGTGTTTTTTAAATAGGATTTATAAATTAGAGGAGTGAGCTTTTAATATGATTTGAAAAGATCATTTATAAAACTCGTGAATGAAATTAAAAAGAAATCATCAAAGTCAAAAAATGCAATAACAACAATTAGATCATCACGAATTGATTCAAATTGGAAATTCAATCCCAAAAGGCAAAGTGGGCTGAAACAGCAAATTCAGTTGACTGAACAGAGATTTCAGTTGACTGAATTATGCCTGGAAAAAATTCTGTTTCCAGTTTAGTCCACTGAACAGAGAATTCAATCGACTGAATCATGCCTGGAAACTTTCTATTTCCAGGTTCAGTCGACTGAACAGAGAATTCATTCGACTGAACTGGGGATTTCCAGTATTTTCAGCCTAAAAATGAAGATGCAATCTCTTTGCAAATGCAATCGGATGAGCAATGGGCGCTAAGTGTTTATGCCAATAGATGACCCGGCCCCATAAGCTCTTCAATTCATCACCAAAACATGATCAAAACATCAAAGCTAGGATTTTAAAGATTTGAACCCAAAACACTAAAAATTGGAATATTCACTAATTCAATCCAAACCAAAAGCAAATGCACATGAATAAGTGTTAGGAATTCATACCTAACAACCAAAGATAATTATAGTCATAGATGTGAGATAAAAATCTCACCTTTAACCCAAAAACAAAGAAGAAGGAGCTCAATCATAAGGAGAAGACCAACCAATCTCTACTTCAACCCAACAAGCTTCAATCTAAAATCAAAACAAGTATTTCCTAAGTTAGGTTTAGGAAACTTTCTGAATTCAAGAAGAAAAGAGTTGGAGAAGATGAAGAGGAGGCTTACCACTAGCTTCTCTTCGATTTTGGAGTAAGAATTCAAGTTTGAAATAAGAAACTAGGGCTTGGAATTTCTAATCCCTCTTCCTTTCCCCATTTCAGTTTTAGCTTGAGTTTAGAAGTGAAAATGAGTGAATGGAAGGAGAGGGACTGAGTTAGGGTATTTAGTTGGCTAGTGGGCTGAACCCAAATCCAAAAACCAACTAGAAAAGGTAGCAAAATTCAACGTACTCCAAACATATCAAAGTTTATACTCAAAAGGATCGCAAACGCCATTTTGGACTCAATGGAAGTGGTATCGAGCCCCAATTCGGCCGTTTGCAAAAAGTAACATTTCGGACCCAAAAATCCGACTAACGACGCTATATTTAAATAAACATTTAAATATATAATCGTTAAATATGCGGGTTGTTACAGATCTCCCCTCCTTACAAAATTGCGTCCTTGCAATTCCTAGAGACGATATTAGTAACAACTATATACATACAACATTCAAAAGAAAAGGAAATAAGCTTGAGATGAAAAGATATTCTCACCGTTGCCAAGCAAGGATAGAAAACCGGGACAGGATCGCTCGATAAATTCTCTAGTTTCCCAAGTACAATCATTGGGATTAGCAGACCATTGAACTTTAATGAGCGGCACGTCCTTGTTTCGAAGGTGTCGTACCTCGTTGTCAAGCATGCGAATATGCTTCTGTACAATAGATAAGTCCGGTGAGGTCTCAAGCTCTTGCAAATCAGGAGAATCGATAATAGAATCCGACTCTCGAAGACACTTTCGAAGTTGAGAGACGTAAAACACGTCATGAATGCCAGATAAATGAGCTGGAAGTGAAACTCTATAAGCCACAGGGCCGATACATTCAGTAATAGAAAATGGTCCTATAAACCGAGGAGCCAATTTCGCAGTCGTACTGAAACGCATCACCCCTTTCAAAGGAGAAACACGAATAAAAACAAGATCACCAACTGAGAATTTGAGAGGCTTCCTACGGTTGTCCGCGTAGGATTTCTGGCGGCTCTGTGCCTCTTTCATTCTCAAACGAATAAGATTAATCTTTTCAAAAGAGTTACAAACTGAATCTGGGCCAAGAATAAGCTTCTCTCCAGATTCCAACCAACAAGAAGGCGATCGACATGGCCTTCCGTATAAGGCTTCGCAAGGAGCCATACCGATACTAGACTGAAAACAATTATTGTAGGAGAACTCTACAAGAGGTAGGTGATCCTCCGAACTACCACCAAAATCAAAAATACAGATATGGAGGAGATCTTCCAAGATACGATTCACCCGTTCAATCTGTCCGTCAGACTGCGGATGATAAGCTGTGCTAAAATTAAGCCTTGTTTCCAAAGCTTGTTGAAGACTCTGCCAAAAATGACTCGTGAATAAAGGATCACGGTCACTCACAATAGAACTAGGAACACCGTGAAGTCTCACGATTTCCTTGACATATAACTCAGCCAAATGCGAAACAGCCCTATTAGCTTTAATAGGAACAAAATGAGCAGATTTAGTGAGGCGATCAACAATAACCCAGATGCTAGAATGGCCTGATCTCGAACGAGGTAGGCTGTCAATGAAATCCATAGAAATCTGATCCCATTTCCACAATGGAATCTCTAGAGGCTGAAGAAGACCCGAAGGATGCTGATGTTTGGCCTTAATTCGCTGACAAGTTACGCAATTACTTACATAACTCGCCACATTGCGCTTCATGCCCTCCCAATAATAAAGGCGACGCATATCGGCATACATCCTACTACTACCAGGATGGATAGTATACTTAGAATGGTGACAGTCATCAAGAATATCATGCCTAAGTACAAAATCAGAAGGCATAAATAGACGGTTCTTCGTACAAAGACACCCATGAGAATCAATGTTGAAATCCCGCAACGCCTTATCACATGATCCAGACTCACAAAGCTGAATGAGATGCAACAAATCAGGATTACGCCGCTGACCATCGGCAATACGATCCAATAAAATTGGTCGAGCTCCCAAACTAAATAATAGAATAGGAGAATCAGAAAATGAACTTCGATCACGAATTTCACAAAAACATAGAATCTCCAGAATATTCCATTCGGTAAGCATCATAGAAACAACAACCGAATGCTTGCGACTAAGCGCATCAGCAACATGATTACACTTTCCAGGGGTATACTGGATATCAAAGTCATAGGAGGCAAGAAACTCGAGCCAATGTTGTTGTCTCATATTAAGTTCCTTCTGAGTGAACAAATACTTCAAGGATTTATGATTGGTATAGAGAATGAAGTGCTCGCCTAATAAATAGTGTCGCCAAATCTTCAAGGCAAAGATGACGGCGGCTAACTCGAGATCATGAGTGGCATAGCGAACTTCATTCGGACGCAGTTGCCTAGAAGCTTAAGAAACTACCTGATCCTTCTGCATAAGAACAGCACCGAGACCACTACCACAAGCATCAGTGTAAACAACAAGATCATGATTCCCTTCGAGGACCACTAAAATAGGAGCGTTAGTGAGAAGTTCCTTTAATGTCAGGAAGGAAGCTTCACACTTGTCAGACCAATTAAATCGAATGCCTTTCCGAGTAAGGCTGGTGAGAGGAAGCACAACACGGGAAAACCCTTAATGAACCGACGGTAATAACCCGCCAATCCAAGGAAACTACGAATCTCATGTGCATTCTCAGGCCTCTTCCAATTCTGGATGGCTTCGATCTTTGAGGGATCAACTGAAATGCCGTCGGAAGATACAACGTTGCCTAAGAACTTAACCTTATTCTCCCAAAAATGGCACTTGGAGAATTTGGCTCTAAGTTGATGGTGACGGAGAGTACTCAAGACAATTCTCAAGTGATAGCATGCTCAGCTTCAAACTTAGAATAAATAAGGATATCATCAATAAACACAAGGACGAACTTATCGAGATATTCTCGGAATACTCGATTCATGAGATCGACAAAGAAAGCAGGAGCATTCGTCAAACCGAATGGCATAACGAGCCACTCAAAAGAGCCATATCGAGTGCGGAAAGCTGTAAGAGATATGCTATCCTCCGCGACTCGTAACTGGTGAAAACTTGTGGCAAGGTCGAGCTGAGAAAAGACCTTAGCATCACTCAATAGATCAAACATATCATCGATCCTAGGCAATGGATACCTATTCTTGATGGTTAACTCGTTAAGCTTGCGGTAGTCAATGCAAAGCCTAAGAGTTCCATCGTACTTCTTCACGAAGACGACCGTGGATCCACACGGAGAAAAACTGGACTGAATCAACTGCTCGGACTCAAGCTCTAAAAGCTGCTTCTTGAGTTCCTCATTTTCTTTTGTAGACATCCTCGTGGGAGGACGACTAACTGGCTGCACGTCTGGAATGAGATCAATGCGGAACTCAATTGCCCACCTGGGTGGCAAACCCGAAACAGGTTCAAAAACATCAGAAAAGTCACAAGCAATAGGAATACGAGATATATCATCATCATCTCGCGAGTCAAGAGAATATAAAGCCATCTCGGAATTATCCACATTCCGAAGATCAAGTGATAGCTGAGTAAATGAATCTGGATGTCGAAGATATAAAATCCTCTCAGAACAAATAATCCTGGCATCGTATCTCACTAGCCAGTCCATTACCAAAATCATATCAAATCCCAGACAAGAAATAACGTGCAGATTCGCACGAAAAGAAAAGCCACATAAAACAATCTCAACATCATCACAAAGCAAACTAAGGGTCGCGGATCCCCTAATAGGATTCGCAATCCTCAATGAAGTAACCATACAAGAAACATCCAAAGATAAATCATCAACGAGCTTTTTGGATACGAAAGAATGTGAAGCACCCGTATCGAAAAGAACTCGAACACTATGTCATGAAATAAAATAGAACCTTCCAAAATAGATGGAGATATACCTTTGGGCTGAGAAGGACCTTCAGAAGCCTTGGCAGCATTAAGCTTGCCGGATTTGGCACTAGCTGGAACAATAGGGAAAGTGGAAATATGATGACCTTCCTTCTTGCAGTAGCGACAAAAGAGAGGCTTAGGACAAGCTCGAATCATATGATCAGGAGAACCACAATTGAAACACTTACGAATGAAAGGTGTTCTAGAAGACTGAGCCTGAGAGCTAGAACCACTAGTCTTCTTCTTCTTGGAAGGAAAAGACCTGGACTTCTGAAATGGAAACTGCTTCTTGTTGGGGTTCTTGGAAACCTTAACATCCTCACCACTATCACACTCCTTCTTGATAGCTTCGAGATGAAGTGCCGAATCAACCAACTTCTCAAAAGAGAGCTTAAGCTGGAGCAATAAAGACTTCTTAAGATATTTCTTAAGACTAGAGACAAACTTCAGATTCTTCTTATAAGAAGTGCTAATAAATTCAAGACCATACTTAGATAATGCCTCGAATGATGCAACATACTCAGAAACAGAAGATTTCCCTTGCTTCAACTCAAGGAAGCGACTGGTCAATAAAAAAATTTTAGATTCAAGAACGAACTTGAGTTCGAATCGTCCTCGAAACTGAGTCCAAGAAAGAGTAGACTCATCAATTTCCGCTATAAGAAGCTCATACCAACCAAGGGAACGCTATTGTAATAAGCTGGAAGTTACAAGAACTCTATCATGATCAGAAAGATCCATACGAGAGAAGATACGCTCGCACGTGCGAAGCCAAGCTTGGACTTCAAGAACAGACTCGGAGCCTTTAAACGGCTTTCCTCCTAGATGAGCAAAATCACTGCACTGACGTGCAAAGGCAGACTTGCGAGGTGTATATACTTGAGGAGGAACTGGAGGCTGAGTGCACCTAAACAATTCCAAAAACTGAACAACAGACATACAAGCGCCATCCGATGTGAGCCACTGGATTGCCCAGCATCCGAACGTTGTCCCCTGCCTCTTCCAGCCATACGCTGAAAGTTAAGATAAGAACAAGATTATTCACAAGGTAGACGTCATTAATATAATTATGGAATACTACGGAATGAAATGCATTCCTAGACGTATCCCCAAATTCTATCTACCACCAAAGGCTCAGAAGGAATAGAGGTAAGATGATTCAAAGATTTGTATCACTTATTACACTTTGATGTATCGTAATATGTGCTTCTATTCTGTGTTTATCATATTTTGTTCTGAACCTTACTCTGATACCAAGCTGTAACGCCCTACCTCTATACCCACGCTAGCCAAGGACACTACGGGGTAATGTCGTCGACTAACGCGGAGAATAAGGCTATTTAGGAGTGACCATCTATAGCCTTGCTCTAACTATCTATTGAATACATCGACAATTGTCATACAAGTAGATCGACATATCCAATGAATACTTAAAACAAAACCATAGGTGGCTGGAGGATCTATCAGAACCGAATATAACAACTCAAATATAATATACATCACAGAACAGTAGATCATCATATACACATATACAGATACATAACAGAGTATACAAACTAATACATGTCAAGTGGTATAGCAAACCACAATATACAGATGAGTCAAAAGAATACATATCAGAGTTACAACAAAAAGGACTACACAAAAAGCTATGACAAAAAGGAGCAAGCTGAATAGTCCATGCGGAAGCAAAATAGGCTAAGTCCAAATGCGCCTAACCTGAAACATCTCGGTCTGACCCGAGTATAAAATACACGGGTCAGTCTAGCTAAACAAATCAGTTAGATAAAGTGAACAACGATAAACCTGCACAGTTCAAATGTAACAAATATCTCTAAAAGAGATAACACAATCATCTAACAAAAGATGAATCATAATAGGACAAACCTCATATCATCGGCAACACCAATAAACAAAGGATATGAATAACCCAAAACAAGCCAAAAAGGAAAATAACAAATACCAATGAAGGTAACACAAGTTCCGCAAGGTAATCGCTATATATTGTGCGGCTCAAAAAGACCAACACCGAAAGGTGATACCTAGGGAATATAAATATCAATGAAACAAAAGATTACTCGAGCCCAGTACTGTATAAACAAGGATCCATAAGCAAACCCAATATCACTCGAGCGGTGACGAATGACCAACTCCAAAAGCGATAATATTAGGGCAACAAACCCGAAGGCAACATTCCCGAAGGCAACATACCCGAAGGCAACAAACCTGAAGGAGACAGTCCGAAGACACTATCCCAAAGGCAACAAAGCGTAGTGGTGAAGGTCCAAAGGCCCAGTACTGGACACCACTAATTGGCAGAATGTGTCACAACTCTTGAAAAGGAACTCGAAAAATAGTAACGTGAGTCCCATAACCAACCGTTCACACTAAACGGTTTACTATCCGATAGTCAATTTCACACTCAAAGCAGTCAAAGTTTACCTCATCTCATCGGTAAACCAGAACAAAGGTCAAAACAATCAGTCGAATAGGTCGAGGATTAATCGGAAAGATAAACGCACGGATTCATGGTCTGTGTTTTACCTAACCATTTAATCTCCTTTCCACTCCGCTCGAAGTGCGAAATTGTGTGTGCGTTTTAAATAGGATTTATAAATTAGAGGAGTGAGCTTTCAATACGATTTGAAAAGATCAGTTATAAAACTCGTGAATGAAATTAAAAAGAAATCATCAAAGTCAAAAAATGTAATAACAACAATTAGGATCATCACGAATTGATTCAAATTGGAAATTCAATCCCAAAAGACAAAGTGGGCTGAAACAGCAAATTCAGTTGACTTAACAGAGATTTCAGTTGACCGAATTATGCCTGGTAAACATTCTGTTTCCACGTTTATTCGACTGAACAGAGAATTCAGTCGACTGAACCATGCCTGGAAACATTATGTTTCCAGGTTCAGTCGACTGAACAGAGAATTCAGTCGATTGAACTGGGGATTTCCAGTATTTTCAGCCTAAAAATGAAGATGCAATCTCTTTACAAATGCAATCAGACGAGCAATGGACGCTAAGGGTTTATACCAATAGACGACCCGGCCCTATAAGCTCTTCAATTCATCACCAAAACATGATCAAAACATCAAAGCTAGGATTTTGAAGATTTGAACCCAAAACACTAAAAATTGGAACATTCACCAATTCAATCCAAACCAAAAGCAAATGCACATGAATAAGTGTTAGGAATTCATACCTAACAACCAAAGATAATTATAGTCATAGATGTGAGATAAAAATCTCACCTTTAACCCAAAAACAAAGAAGAAGGAGCTCAATCACAAGGAGAAGACCAACCTACTTCAACCCAACAAGCTTCAATCTAAAATCAAAACAAGTATTTCCTAAGTTAGGTTTAGGAAACTTTCTGAAATTCAAGAAGAAAAGAGTTGGAGAAGATGAAGAGGAGGCTTACCACTAGCTTCTCTTCGATTTTGGAGTAAGAATTCAAGTTTGAAAGAAGAAACTAGGGCTTGGAATTTCTAATTCCTCTTCCTTTCCCCATTTCAGTTTTAGCTTGAGTTTAGAAGTGAAAATGAGTGAATGGAAGGAGAGGGACTGAGTTAGGGTATTTAGTTGGCTAGTGGGCTGAACCCAAACCCAAAACCCAACTAGAAAAAGTAGCAAAATTCAACTTACTCCAAACATATCAAAGTTTATACTCAAAAAATCGCAAATGCTATTTTGGACTCAATGGAAGTGGTTTCGAGCCCCAATTCGGCTATTTGCAAAAAGTAACATTTCGGACCCAAAAATCCGACTAGCGACGCTAAATTTAAATAAAACATTTAAATATATAATCGTTAAATATGCGGGTTGTTACAGCAGTAGTTGTATTGAAGGCAATGCATTGAAGTGATGGTTGAAGTATGGTAGTGTGGCACTATGCAGGCTGGTATGAAGCGGCAAGTGTGATTGCAGTATGGTTGTATATATGCTGAGTGGTTTGGAAGTATGGGACAGTTACATGATTGGGGTTTTGTTTTGAAACAGTAAACTGTGTACAAAGGATGGATGTTTGTTTATGGCAGTAATGAAATGGCCTTGTTTGTGGAGTTATTTGATGTGGTATAGGAAGCATGCAAGTAGATGGCAGTTGCAATTTGATGGTGGTTAATGTGTTTAGAAGATGTAGTATTTGGTTGAGGAAAAAAGGTGATTGTGGAGGAGCAGTAGTAAGTAATTAGAGGAGTTGCTGCAAGCAATGGCTTTGATTGATAAGGAAGAGTGGTAGCTGATGATATGAAGGCAAGCAAGCAGGGGTGGTCAGCAAGTAATGCTGTGGTGAACAGAGCACAGTTGTGACTGTGAGGTCAAGGAGTTATATGTGCAGATAGGGTAGACCATTAAATATAAGCTTAAGGAGTTATAAATTCACGTGAACATAGTTGAATGGCATGGAAATAAATTGTTGTTGATGAAAACGAGATTAAATAAAATTCTATGAATTGATAGAAGTGAAATAAATGGAGTTGTAAACCATTTAAATTGAATGAAGTTGTATATGAATTGGTTGTAAACAATTGAAATTAATGTCGGAACCCTATAGGTTGTTTATAAATATTGTTTAACCTGCATTGCTTATAGAAATTCGTATGTTTACTAGTTAAATATGTGAAATGTTGTTAAGTTACATGGTTTTGGCAATTACATGTTTTAGTTGAGTAAATACAGGCACCGGGAAGCCGTTTGGCTGGATTTGATTGCGCAAAATGCTAAAATGATAAGCCGTTTGCTTAAAAATGCTAAATAAAGGTACGCCTACGCAATAAAAATAGGAAATATGAACTGTTTTTTTTGTTTTTCCGACCGGATGGGTCGATGTATATATATTTATATCTTTTATCAAATTGCAAAAGCTCCTCCGTACAATGGAGACGCTGGCGAAATTTTTCGAAAGTTTAGAGCGTTAGAAAATTTTTGAGAAAATTTTGAAAGTTTGAAATTTGAATTCAAATTTAAATTTGAATTGGGAAGTAAACAATATTGTTTGAAACTATGGAAGATTTTGAAAAGTTAGTTGAAATGAATCTTTAATAAAAAGATTTGGGTTGGAAAATATTAAATGGGTTAAGGATCATTCTTCTTAACTAGTAATTTCGGGACGAAATTCTTTTAAGAGGGAAGGATGTGACAACCCAGAATTTTGAACGTTTGAAATCGAAATATTTAACTGATTTTAAATATTTGAATAATGGTTTAACTTGAATTTCGAATATAAATATGAATTTGGCAATTTAATTTATTGAAATTAATTTATTGAAGTTGGGTAAAAATTTAAATCTTCAGTTTTAAGCTGATTAAAAATATTTTCAAGGCTTAGAAAATTTATATTTATAATACCGAAGATAATGGAAGCTTCAGAATTGAATTTGGAAATAGTTTGTTTAGTTTTGAAATTTTATCATTTAAATTGCTATTTACAAATAGCCTTCCGAGGCACAGTCTCGGAATTCTACGAAACCAGTTTTATTGGTTTCGTAATATTGTATTATTATCGGATCTCAAATTTCGTAGCTTTCGGAGCTATCATGTGATCGTACAAGATATAAACGTCTAGACAATAATTAATCAGTTTAATTTAAATATAAATTTATATCTCATAATCAACAGCCGAAATTCTCTTCACATCAAAACTTTTTCGCCTGCACTTATGAAGCAATGTAGCCGTGCGTGCTTGTACATGCTATCGTCTTTTCAAAATCGCCTGTCTTCTAGAGCAAGCCCCAATCCTAGTTTTTAAATTCGCGACTTCACCTACATTGCTCTCCAGTTCGGTCACGAAAAAATGGCGTCCCACTTCAGACCTTTCGTTCGAACGAAATCAAAGCTCGTATTTCCCCTCTTATGTCTTCAATTGAAATTGATAACGACATTAAAGCCATGCCCTCTTTACTTTCAAATTTGAATTAAGCAAATTCATCTTCCTCCAAAAATTGATTCAGACTTCCCTCTTTCAATTTCGAGTTCCCAGTACGATTAGGAACGAAAATCATTCGTTCCTAATAAGAAAAAAAGAAGAAAAAAAGAAGAAGAAAAGATTCGCGAGGTCGGCAAATCGATGGGAAGTAGATCATTCGGCAATTGGAAGGAGTATCGCGAGAGTAGTGAGCTCGAGCTCGAGAGGCTTGGTCGAAATCGAGGCACGAGGCAGCGTGGGCGGTGTTTGACTTCGAATTGGAATCGCATAAGGGAGTTGCTTGCCTGCTATTTCATTCGAATTCGAGCTCAGACAATGATTCGACGTGAGCGAGTAGGAGCAGCGACAAGGGAAGTCGCAAGAACTGAGGTCGTGTGGATGGTCAGAGTCGACCTCGACTCGACAGTGAGGTATAAGCTCTGCAGTTTTTACATTTGTATATATTTGTGTAAATATATAGAGAATAAATATTTATATGCTATTAAAAAAAATAAGTGTACATCAAAAGTTTTATTTTTAATAGTAAGACATAATAAGGAATTTATATGGAAAATAAAATGGGAGTTTTTAAGTATTTAATAAACTTATTAATTATTTTCGTTGCTAAAAATATAAAGGGGTTTTGTTTAAAATATAAATCATTTGTTTAGAACTAAATCAATAGTTAATTGTAAAATTAATTAAATTTATTTAAACGGAAATTGATTTTTCGATTATTTCGAATATTAATCAATTGTATAAATTGTTTATACAAGGTCAAAATTTTGGAGAAAACGGTCTGGATTGAAAATGGTTGCATGCGTAAGCAAAGGTGAGATATTCTCACTCAAACAAAGGGTTTTGTTTAATTTTAAATAGTTAAATTTAAAATTGTTGATTGTGTGTTTGGGTGATGGTTGTTATTATTTGTTTTGAAATAGACCATATTGCGCCGCATTATAGCGGAGGTTATTATATTAAACCCGTATACCGAGATATTCCACCTCGATGTGGAATTGGTATTTAATTGTTGTGCTAACTTTTGTGGATGCAGGGAAATGGGTTGGAGGGATCCAACTGGATTCCTCAAACATTTGAATTTGTTTCATTTGTTGTGTGTTAAATTATTTATAATCTCTGTGTGATTATATTATAAATGGAACCATTGTAGGCTAAAATTTAGCCAAATATATTTTGGTGTCGTAAGATACCAGAAATAATAAAATAGGATTTTGAATTTAAGTAGAAAAATATATAGTGAAATCCTATTGAATAAATTCCAAAATATGGGGAAAGATTTTAATAAATGGGTTTTGAGTAATATTGTTGATAGTTGAAGGGTTTATTTAAAATATGGATTTTAAGTAGTTTAGAAAAAAAATAAAGGAATTTATTTTAAAAGATGATAAATTTAGAAATCCATTTGAAAATTGATTTCGGTATTTGAAAATAAATTCTTGGGAATCAAATTGAAATTTGATTCGATGTTTGAAAACAAAATTTAGAAATCAATTTGGAAATTGGTTTCGGTGACTGAAAACAAACCTTTGCGAAATCCATTTGGAAATTGATTTGGGTGTTTGAAACAAACTTGGGAAATCAATATGGAAATTTGATTTGGTGTTGAAAGTGAATAATTGGGAAACAATTTGAAAATCGTATATCAATGGATATTTGGAAATTTGAATTCACAATGGGAATTTGTAAAGGAATGGGAATTTTGTTTTAAAAATAAACATTGAGTTATTTTTAAAAGTGTGGAAAGGAATTTACAGATTTGGAACGTTAATTTAAAATAAATCCTAAAGGATTTATAAATTGATTTGAATGGACCATTTTAGAATGGAAGGCGTACTTTCCCCGGAAAGCCGAATATATTTTCAATATAGTCTATAAATATAGAATTGAAGTCGTGAAGATGGTTTTAAGAAAAGATTGTTTTGGAAAATTATTTTCTTAAGTTGTTTTTAAATCTTAAAGTAAAGATTATTTAAATTAATTATAGAATTGGTTATTTAAAATTAAATTGATATTTGTTTTAGGAAATGGTTTTTTAAAATAGTTATACCCGATCTACTAACTTTATTTTAAAGTTAATTTAGATTTGAAGTTTTATATGAAATATTGGTATAATATTTTCATAACTAATATTTAAATAAATGTTTTAAAAATAGTTTTATCTAAATGTTTCAAAGTATATATTTTGGACAAGTAATTTTAATTATTTAAAGTATTTTAACTCGGTCGACTTTCAGTGGAAATAAATAATATCGGGAATTTTATTTCGCGAGTGAAAAGTGATTTGAAATTTGTCTTCAAATGGTTGAAGTGTGAAAATATATCTTACAAAGAAATTTTGAAAATAAATAACTAGGGGAAAATTATTTGAAATCCAGTAATTGTTGTGAATGTTGATTGATAGTTAAATAGCCGACTATCAATATTGGCCTTTGAATGGCGTTTGAATTTCGATGCGAAGGAGGGTCAGATTCCAAGTGGATATCCGAAAACCACATCGAACCTTTGTGATTGTGATAGATCTTTTATTTAAAAGATCAAAGTGGAAATTGTTGTGATTTGTTTGAAATCTGAATGAACACTTATTTTTAAAAATAAGCGCTCGTTATTCGGATTCGTCGGGAGAGGACCTTTGTGTCATATAACCCATTCCGAATAATGATACGACGAAATGGGATTGCATTTGAAGACCGGTGTTGAAGACCGGGTATTTGCGAGAATGATAGGATGACCTATCGATTGTCTCTCACCGAGTACCTACGGTATAGAGATTCCCTAAGTGATGGGAAGTCCGATCGAGATTGTGGATACCCGGATGGCAAGGGCTTCTTCGGAAGTGCCTTCGTTTCTGTTCGAACCCGGAACAGACTTGTATGGATGTGTGTCTGACGTTACAAATTGAGATGTAAAGCTGGTTTCTATCAAATACATTTCTGTTGGTGGCGGAGAATTTATTCTCTTAGCTTAACACCCTTCTCTGAGACGTACGAGCTCAGAGGTTATGCAGTTGATGGTTACTAGTGATACATTTTCAATTTGGTAATGTGGCATACGAAGTGCTGCTGATCATTTGTTGATCGAAGCATGGCTTTGTGGAAAAATGTAGCTTTGTGGACGAGACTTCGTCGAGCGTCACAACCCGGAAATGGTCGAAACGGGAATGTTGCGGCAAGGTTTTTAAGGGTCGCGCCCCTGGGGTATGTCCATTTTCTTCTGGATAAAGGGTGGTATCATGGTATGGATCGCAGATACTTAACTCATGTGGACACTGTAAATTTATTACTGTGTGATGTTGCTTTGTGGTTGAGGATCCTCGGATAAAGGTCGGTAACGACCGGGGATGGCATACTCATGTGTGGAGTTATCTATGTTAGAGCTTCGTTGCACCAGAAGCGTAATGTAACTCGGCCTTGTGTTGGCAGAGAGCTGGTTAAGTTCTCGGGGCGCCCCTCCAGAGGCGTATCCATGTGGCAATAGGAAGTTCCTTAGCCTGACTATTTGCTGGAAATCCAAAGAAACGATACGCGTCTTGTACGGTTTTAGTTATATAACCTGCCATGGAATATGGCGGTAGCCTGCTATTGAGCATGGTAGCTATAGTAGGCATACGACGAAATGTTGTATGCTGGCTAAGATTTATATTATACTTTCGAAATGTTTTCTGCACTATGCACTAATAATAATATCGAAAGAATTTGGCGTATTAAGCATTTTTGACTGTCACAAGGAGAAATCTCCTCCAAGTATGCGTTTGCATTGTGTGTGTGGCGGGAGGCCTTATGGCAGTTTCATTTTTCAAAAACATAGCGGATTTCTTTTTATTTCTTTGTGAAAATAACTGTTTTTAAGATCTCACACCAGTCCCACAACTGACCTGGAGTTTATTATTCCCTTTCTAAACTCTGGGTGCCCATAATTTTCCACACGGGCAGCCTAGAGTCAGGTTAGCTGTTATTCGGGGGCGAAGTCAAGAAGTTGCTGTGGAAATCAGGAGTTCGAGATGGATGGCGAGGCGTATCACTTATATATGTAATATTTCTTTCTACTGTTTGTTGTTGTAAACTCTAATAATGTAATGTGATGTAATGTAATAAATGATATTGTAATTCTGTTTAAAGATATTTATTTATCTATCATATTTGTTCCACTGCGATATGTGAGATTCTGTTATTGTTTCTGTTTCTTCTTCTACCTCTTCTTCTTTAATCCCTAACGGTTCGGTTTTTGGGCATTCGACCATGCAGCATTTGATACAGTGGACGTATCAATGTCGACTTTCGTGCGTCGAAAAATTGGGTCGTTACAACTGACATTTCTCACTAGTCTTCCGTATAAGTTCATCGGGTTAGAGCACTCAAAGAAAATATGGTATACGCTTTCTTCCTGCAGCTTACAAAATAGGGGATCGACACTCATGCCATAATATTTCATCTTACTCTTAGTCATTAGGGCATTCATTATGGCTTTCCACATCAGTAAGTTATCCCTAGCTGGTGAAAATCTACATCACATAACTTTATGCCATACAAAACTAGGTCTGTTAGTAATATTTGATAGAAGACCATAGACCATTGAGATTGAATGAGGCTTTTCGTTCCAAAGTAGTGTGTCATCAGGAGCAGCTGGGTAAGAGTTACCCTGAGCTCTATTCCAAACCGCCCTGATATCTTAATTACTAGTATATGGCAAAAGAAGCTTGCCATCAAACAAGTGATCAATTGCTAGAGCTGCTCTACCAACTCCAGACTGGTTTATCTGATGGGAGCGAAAAAAATTCCAAGAATAAGGCCATAGTCCATCCATGGATCATCCTAGAAGCTTTTTGCACTAGTTTGTGAGAGTGTATATTTAATGAATGGTGAGAAGGTGGTTCTTAAATCCAGCAACTTCCTCCGTGTCCAACTGCTGTTCTGGGGGACTTCCATAGTCTTGAATTTTCTACTACCCAAATTGTACTTTTTAGTCCATTCAATCCACAAGCTATTAGCACCACAAAGCAAGGCATTAAAATGAAAACTAAAAGTTGCTTTTTTCCATATGTGCAAGTTAAAAATTCCTGGCCCTCCTTTATTTTTTGGCATCTCAATTATTGCAAATGAGGATGGGATAAATTTATTAGAGTGAATTGAGTCAGACCAAAAGAATCTTAACATAGCACTTATAACCATTTTCAACAGTTTATTGGGAAGTATAAAAACTCTAGACCAACATACCATCATAGATGAAATAAGTGATTTGATTAAAACAAGTCTTCCAACTTGTGAAAGATAACTGTTAGCCCAACAGTTCATCAAGTTACAAATTCTAGTGTAGAAAAAAAGCAGTTCACAGATGTAGTTCTAGAGATGCAGAGAGGAAGCCCAAGGTAGGTTATGTCATTATTCATAGGATGCAATCCAGATAGCGCAATTAAATGTTAAGCTGCTCCTTCGGATGTTCCTGAAGTTATCATTTGAGACTTTGCTGTGTTTAGCCTCAAAACAATTAAAAGGTAGAATTTATGAAGGGTTGCAATTATATTGACTATGGAGACCTACTCAGGCTTGTTTACTTCTGAAAAATCCTGAAGTAAATCCATTTTATTTTATTGAGAAAGATGGGGTAGATATGCACCTGTCGATCCAAGCCACAAACTCTTTGGGAAATCTCATCACTACCACAATTCTCACAATTGATGACTAGTGAATACTATCATAGGCTTTCTTTAAATATAGTTTGAGCATGGCATTATGGGTAGCCTGGGCTTGACCGTACCCCTTGAGCAATCCGTGGGCTATCATGACATTGTGAAGGATATTTCTCTTAGGCCGAAAAACTGATTGGTTTTAGGAAATGATTCTGCTAAGAACTGAAACAAGTCTGGATACTAAAAATTTAGAAATGCACTTATACATAACATTGCAGCATGAAATTGGCCTAAAGGAAGTTACAGAGGAGGGATGTTGGGTTTTTGGAATGAGAACAAGATTAGTTGCATTTACTTCCCCTAGCAATTTGAATTTGTTAAAAAAATTATGAACTGCTTTTAAAAAATCATACTTGATTGTGTCCCAACTATGGATAAAGAATTGAACATTGAATCCATCTGTCCCTCCACTGGAATTCCTATTCATGGAGAAAAGTGTTGCTTTTATTTCCTAATCAGTGTCTTTATTAACTAGCTTGGCAGCTTCATCCGGTTGCACTCTAGGCAGTTGTATGTGAGATAGTTCATCAAAACTTAGGATGAAATCATCAGAGCTTCCAAACATATTTTTGTAGTAGTTAATAAAAGCATTATCAACTTTATGTGGGGTAGAATATAGGACCCCAAAATCATCATATATTGCATTGATCTGTTCTCTTGCTTGTTTGACCTTTATGGCAGCATGGAAGAAAGAAGTATTGTTATCCCCTTCATTAACCCATTTTTGCCTAAGTTGTTGCCTCCTCATTTTCCCTTTAGTACTTAATGCTTTATTAAGCTCCTCAAAATATATTTTTTCTGTAGCAGCTGCTTCAATATCAGTAGGATTGGTCATCATGTAACCTCGAGCTTCTTTGATTTTTTTTCTTAGTCTTGTTGATTTCAAGGATTCATCACCAAACTTTTCCTTAGACCATGTTCTTAAGGCAGTTTTTATTACTCTTAATTTCCTACAAAAAAATAAACATAGAGTTTCCGTTAAAATTTTAAGCCCAAGCATTTTGTATTATACTAGTATACTCAGGCTCGTGGACCCAAGTATTATAAAATTTGAAGCTTTTTTCCTTTAGTGGCTTCTATCCTGAGGCAAAGATTATTAGACAATGGTCTGACAACACAGGCTTGGGTAGAAAGATGATATGGTTGGCCAAGAAGTTAGGGCTTGGAAATTTGCAAAGGAGTGATCTATGTTTGTGAAAGTTCTGATAACTGATCTACTTCTGTTATTCCATGAGGACCTTGCACCTGATCTTTGAATTGGCAGCAAACATGAATCAGATATTGATTTATTTAGAGGGAGAATATCTTTAGGAAGAAAGGGGTACCACCTTTCATAAAATAAAATTTCTATGATTATTGGAAACTTTCCTCCAAATTCATAGAATAAAAGTTCTATGATTTGACAATGTCAAAAGCTCAGTAAAAACCAAATAATATGTTCAAAATAAATACAATCAATTCAGCAAATGCCTAGAGAAAAATAGGCTCTAGGCTATCAGACTGGTCGACCTGAAATGTCCACCAATTAATCGATACAAGTTGATCGGTGTGACCTACCGGTCGATCGCTTTGACTACTTGGAGCGTTCTACTCCAGGCATCATACCAGGTGATGCTATCACCTGATTCTAGTCACCGAAACAAGTCTACTAGCAGCTAATCTTCTGCAATATCAAGATTATAACAACAATACATCAATAAACATGGTATAGGCAAATTATCGTAAGCATTTTGATGAAGTTTTCAAAGGGTAATTCTACTGCAACTATAATAACGATCAAAGCATTCAAGTTTTATCAAAAATTTAACAACTCAATTCAACCAAACAATTGCAGTAGGATTGGAATTAGTTGAGAGTAATTTACTCTAAAAATTCCAAAATTGAATGCATTAAAAACATGGCCAAATTGCAGAAAATTCCTGAATTTTCACTCTCGATGCAGTAAGAGTATGGCATAGCAAAGCTTAATATTTCCTTACGAAATTAAGGTGTATATATATATATAGGTTACGAACAACATATCCAAGTTTCAGATTTTTATGGTTTTTCTAGATTTAGTTATGGTTATTATACTAATCTGCGTTTTTCACAAAGATTTCACTTTTCCTCTTTGCTATTTAAATAACTTTGACCTCTAGCCTAAAACTCAAGCTTTGGGGTCTAAGGGATGGAAATGATTGTAGAGAAGCTTAGATTTGAGTTCAAATATATTTAGTAATTTAATTGATTTGTGGAAATTTTCAAAGAGCTAGGTTTTAGAAATACTTAGCTTTGCCTTTCTTTTGTTTGCTTCTTTTAGTAGTATAAATGTGCTGTAAGTTTTCAAAAGAGAAGAATCTCCACATAGAGAATCATCAACGGGCTTAGGGTAGGAAATAAACCTAGTAAGATAATTAATTGATTTTCTTTCTTCTTTTAATTACTTACCAAATACCCTTTTCAAGATTTACAACAAAACTTATTTTCTTATTTTATGAACTTAAGGCTTAGCATAGTTCATTCAAAATTCACAATTTTGCTTACAAATCATTTTCACTTACAAATTGACTCTTGTATAAATATTACATATTTATCATAATTGAAATAAAATCCCAATAATAATTTAAAACTGTTTTCTACACTTTACAAATTCTATTATACTTTACAAATAGTTAGTACGAGCAAAAATCTACATTTTTCTTACCAAAATAAGTTCATTCAATAAAATACAAATAAAAGTTTCCAATTTTTAGGAAAATTTAGAATTAATCATTCTAAAACAAGTTATCTTCTTTTTAATAACAACCTAAATCATTAAATTGCCTTATTTTAAATAAATAAATATCTTAAACTCCTAGTATTATTTTCCATAATAATTCATTATGTAACACTAATCATGTAATCAATAATCAGGGTTGCTGCATTAATTAAATATTATTAAAATGCGTTCAGTTATTATTTTAATATTATTTCTTATAACCTAAATAACTCTCACATACGAACTCCGACTCATGTGCAGTTTCTTTCGTCGAACTTGTAATGGAATTCCAAACAATACAGCACTAGTTTTGCTACATTTGGAAACTGTTAAAAAGAGCATGTTGGTATGATTCGCTTAATTTAATTAATTGAATTTAAATATAAAATAGATACCTTTTGATGGAAAATTATAATTATTTATCTTTGATCTGATATATTGATAATTGTTTGATGTTTTAGACATTTGGGTATGATGTGCTTGGGTTGATTGTTTATTGTTGATTGTTATATTATTGGAATTTTAATCGTAATTAGCCATGGATTTACAATATGACTATCACTAAAATAAAATAAATGAAATTATGAAATAAGGATAAATAAATGATTAATGTGATTTTTTATGATTTTGGGTCATGTTTGTAAATAATAGTGTGTGAATAAAATAAAATGGAATTAACTAGAGAAATTTAGTAAGGTTATAATTTATGAATTTATAAAGAAATCTATAAATAATAACGAAGAATATATTTTAAATTTAATTGGAAATTTTTATTTTTATTATTCAATAAACAAGGATTTTACAAATAATAATAATATGGTGTTTGTGAAAATTACACTATTGTGAAATAAACGAAAGTGAAATGATTTTTGAGTATATTAAAGAGATCTAATATGAATATTATTACTTTAGCGTAAAATAATAATACTATTGATTGGTAAGGTAATTTGGTGAAATTACAATATTTGATAAAATATATCATTTGGAAAGATTTGAAGTAATGAAAATGCAATAAAAAAGTGTTTTGAAGTATATTATCAATCGGAGAGAATTATTATTATTTTCAAAGTAAATAAAAATTAAGTTTATAATCAACAATAATAAAGATGATGTTATACTTAAAAGAAAACAATAATTGTAAATGTTATGTTATAGGCGTAATATGTAATTAACGGTTCATTTTAATTATCGCATATATTATTTTATTATGATGAGATCGTATTTGGATATGTCGCCATTAGTACTACATTGTGTGTAATTGACTATGGTTTTATTTTGTTGGTGTTTGTGTTATTAAAGTTTTTTTGATTAGTACACATTTAATGGTTGATGTTTCGAGACTATTATAAGATTATTAATGTACATTTGATGATTTATACTTATAGTGTGAAATGTTAGTATAATTAATGGTTAGTATGAATGTAAGTATATTTGTGTTGTTATTATTTTCTTATTTAATGATTAAACACCGTCGAATGTATGTGATGTTTATGTGTACTATTGTTGTTGTTCCCCATATGATGATACGTTGTGCTAGATGAATAGAGATATTGTTTTCTGCTTTTATCGATTGCATTGATTGTATTGGATTGCAGTGGTTGCATTAATTAACTTGCATTAGTTCCATTAGTTTTGATGGTTTAACGAATGCAGTCGTTGTATGGAAGCAATGTTTTAAGTACTAACAAATATGTGGATGTAGAAGAAGAGCATGAAACAGAAATATGTAGGCTTGATCCCTCAGAATGAGTACATAGGAAGCTATTTCTATGCAGAAGCCACCAGATCCCTTGAATTGGGCTGAGGTTTATAGAAATTGGTGTAGTCCAAAACATTGTCGAAACCGTTTTTTTCCTTTTTATCTTATATATTTGTATAGGTGTAGGGTTTCAGATAAGATTAGAGGAGGAAATGGAAAGAGAATAACTGACCGGGTATAGTATTTTATACTGTTATTCCGTTGCTTATAAGTTAGTAATAATTGATGTATTTGAAATGTAAATTGATGCAATGATGTAAAATAACTGTATAATTGAGATAATATTTATTTATGTCAATGCTTGATTCTGATGTGAGGCTTTCCTTTTCATTTACTGCTTTAGAATTCTAAATTGTATCTACCCATAGTCTATTGCTTTTAATATTTAAAATTAGTTGTGAGCGTTTTTTTTTCAACGTTTATAATTAATTTTGGATTTTAAGAATAGTGGGTCGTCACATTTGATATCAAAGCTTAGGTTTAGCGATTCTCTAAGCCTTGGGCAGTTTTGACCATTAGGTTATAATAATATATACTTTAGTTTGCCTTAGAATATAGAATGAGAGAGCATTTTAATTAATAATTATATGCATTGTGTGTATGTATTGTTTGTTTAACCATCACTACCTCACCCTAAAATGATGTTTAATTATGAGGACCCTTGTTTTGAAGATAAATAAAGTAGGCATAAGGTAAGAACAGTTATAGAAGAAGTTAATTATTTAGTTATAATATTAGTGACATACACATTCGATGTCAAATTATAATTGAATCCCGAAATTGATAAAAAGGAACAATATTTATAAAGTGAAAAATATTTGCTTGAAAATTATAAAATATGTACCTTTGATTTTAAAGATATTTTATTAAAAGGGGGAAAAATGGTAATTTCCAAGCACGAAAGTTATTTTTTAAAAGTTTGAAGAGAATAAAATACTTGATTTGGAAATAAAATATTTTTATAAAGATATTTTAAAAAGGAAAAGTGGACATAGTATAAGAATATTTTATTTAAGAATTCTTTTAGTAGTAATATGTTTTATTTAGTGATTCAAAGTTCAATTTAGTTTAAAAAAACATTTTGGTGCAAAGATCTTTCATTGTTTTAAACATGCTTTGAGAATTACTTTACAATGGTATTATAATTTAGAAGCACTTTGTTAACGAAGGAAAGAGACATTTATATTGAAAAGTGTCCTATTTGAAAATACTTTTATGATAGGATGTTCTGATAAAAATATTTTATTTTCATAGGAATATTTTAATAAGGTAAGAATTATTTTAATTAGCTAACACTCATCGAAAGATATATATTGGAAGGTATATAGTAACTTCATTATGATTTTGAGTGCTTAGGAAAAGTATTTTGTTGAGGGATATTTTGGAAAAGAAAATTTTCGTTAAAGACTATTTTAAAATATTTGTTTTAAGGTTTGAAGAGTATTCTTTTAATAAAATGTTTTGAGAGAGAAAACTATTTTGATCATAGTAAAAGATTTTAAAATATTCATGCCAAGAGTGCCTTGTTGGAGAGCGGTTAGTGAGAGCGTTTATTTTTCTAAAGAAAATAATGTTTTGTTGAAACATTCTTTATAGTATATATTATATGGTTTGGAAAAAATTTATTTTAAAGATACTTTTTTAGAAGGGTTATTTCAACAAAAAGATGTTTTATTCTAAACGAATTATTTTCTTAACATATATATGCAATATTTTTAAATTGAGAAATTAGATGATTGGTGGAAATAGTTTGGTGAATGCATTTTTGAAAAGTATCATTTTGAAGTAATGAATGCGATAAAATAATTGTTTTAGACAAGGGTTTTATCAAAGTGGCGTAATTGTTTTCCCAAAACTTTTATTAGAAACTAGGCTGGATTGTAAAAATTTCCACATAAAAGATACTTTGATAAATTATGGTTTGAAAAGAAAAACATTTTTTAGGTAAAGAATTCTTATCCGAAAATTATTTATTTGAAGATATATTTAGAGATAATATAAAATATCTAGTTTTATGATACCTTTAAAAAAAGAGGAAAATGTTTAACCAAGAATGGGACGATTTAATTTGAAGGGTAAATGGTTGAAAAGTAAAATATTTAATTGGATAATAAATTTTGGAGGTGTTTGTTAAAAGGGTATTAAAAATATGTTTTACTTGTGAATTTTAACCTAGGAACTGAAGCCAGACTTTGTAACATGGGCAGTAAAATGACGGGGTAAGATTAGTTTTAAGTTGGTTCAAAACTCATTATGATGATGTTACCTTATGACTATTGTAACACCCCTATTTTTATTGACATTATTCAGGGAACTTAATTAGAATAAATTAAATAGAATAATGTTGATAAGGGGATTGAGGTTGATAAATAAACTAGGTGGTCATGCTTATTTAAAATCTAATGAACATATATAAATGGTTAGGAATATAAACATAAGGGCACTAGAGTAAATAGCCACCCACCCTTATATTATCTTTCTTAGTTCTGCACGTTCATTTCACCAAAAGAAAAATATTCATAGTCGTGAGAAGCAAGGCTGGCCATTAGAAGAGAAGATAAAATTAACTAAAAGCTAGGATTCAAATTAGAAAGAATCAATCTCAATCATACTTCAATTTCCTTATCCAATCTAAGGTGAATAATAGTTTCTACAACTCTATTTTTGTTTTTACATCAAATGGTTTCGGATTTAAGGATAAATCTATTTTTATGATATGTTGAATGATTATATACTTGTATATGATTTACATGTGTTTAAAAAAGGTTGTTTAATAAAGGATTTACATGGTTTAGGGCAAAACCGAGATGAAATGATATATAAATACCATAAGAAAATTTTATGTTATAGAAAACATGATTTTGGAGTTGGGTTTCAATTCTCAAATTTTTTTGAGTTTATATGGATTTTATACGAATTTTCTAGTCAAGAAAATGATTAGTTGGGTTATAAATTAGTTACGACAAAATAATGATTATTTGGGTTTGAAATTGTAATATGTTGGAAAACATATTAAATAGATTTTTGGGGATTTTTCTAGATTTATCCTAAGTGTTTTGATGAATATGTAAAATTATTTAAGATATGGGACTTAAATATTTTATATATTTAATTAAGGAGAAGGGACACTTTATAAAATAGAATTATTATTTAATTCTGAAATGGCAGCATTTTTCTGAAATGTAATTGTTAACCATTAAGAATTTGATAAGCAAAGGTAGGTTAGTTTAAAAGTTATCTTCTTTTAGTTAAAAATCAAGAAATCATACTTTTAGCACGTTTCAGCCTTTTATGGTATTAAACCTTCCGACCTCGACCTCTCGACTAAGTCGAAAGGTTATACCTTTCGACAAGGTCAAACCAATGCATATGTTATCAAGTGTCATGGTACGTAATGAATTGGACAGAGTCAAAGGGTTCTTAATCGAAAGGTTGATGGTGAAAGAGGTTGGGGTATGTTTGTTTTATAAACTAAAGCTTTCACCTGCTTAGATTTCTACGTGGTTGCTTTCAACCAAATCAAATGTTTAAAGAAGGGTTTTAAACCTTCGACAAAGTAAAAAGGTTACTGCTACTTTACTTCTACTTTGTTTTGAAACTAGTCAAAAGGTTACTACCACTTATAATTGTTTTGTTTTGAACCTTCCAACACAGTCGAAAGTAGCCGCTTTTCCAACCTTTTGAAGTTGTTGTTTTCAACAAAGACGAAAGATTTACCTATTTAAAAACTAGTCGCTTCTCCCATTTCTTTCAAAAGGTTTCAAAGCTCGTGACTTAGATGATTTACCCTTGTTTTATAATTGAAGTATGACCCAAGCTTTCAAAGGAGTTGTTTTAAAAAAGGTAAAGGTCTATTGTTTTGAAGAAAATGTGTTAAAGCTTTTGAAGCAAACCTTCCGACTAGCTTGAAAGGTTGTTGTCATTGTAGTAGAGAGGTCTTGAAAGAGGACCTTCCACATATTTTAAGTTGAACCTAGTAAGTCTTCGAAAGATTTACGTTTTAAGAGTTGAATGCTTTCAAAAGGATTAAATAGCTAAATGTTTGCAATGGTTTCGAAAGATTAGAACTCAAATGGTATTTTTGAAGACCTTTCAACAAAGTCAAAAGGCTTAGCTTCGAAAGATTTGAAAACCCATACTCTAATTTTTAAGGGAAAACCATGGCTTATATAAAGGAGTTTTGTAAGGATTCTAAGTATGTAATTTTGAAGAAGTATTGCCTCGATAAAAATATAAGCTAAAAGTGTTAACAATCTTTTATGATATGTATTTCAAGGACCTTAAATTCACAGAAGTGGTATTATTAATTAATGTTATACTTCTTCAAATATGAGTCATTACTGTATATTCACATGATAATCCACAGTTGTTTGTTAGTTATACCAAAGTTAATAGTAAACCCATGAAAACTAAAAAGGTTAATAGTGACCCTAAAAACTATAGTTATGACAGGGTATCAGGATAAACTGTGAATGGGAAATCCTAATTATTTTCGATTATGCATATTATCATAATGTTTTGAAATGTATGTTTTAACCATTGTTGATGCAGGAGCACAGAATTTGGTTTTATTAAGGTTTAGGATACTAGTGAGGGGAAAACTCGTTCCGCAAAGCGGTGTGGTCTCGCTAGATATCTTAAAGGATTGAGATGTTAGATTATTATTCATGCCAGGCTTTATGTCCGACTCGAAGTTTTAGTTTTCCCCTTAACTCTCGGGTACTCAATTGATTTTGAGTAGTTTGAGATTTAAGGTTTTCAGGTTTCTTCTTAGACGAATAAAGCTTCCAGAGGCGTGCAGGAGGCAGATAGTTATTTAGATTTTTTTCGCTGTGTATTTTGTTTGTAAAAGCAGATTTAGTAGCCTTTCTATATTCTATGATCAACCAAGGAGGCATCTTCATATGTCGTTCTTGGGGTATTTGTAATAATTATATTTCTCCAAACGTGGTAGCATAATTTGGGGATTATGTAATGAACATGAAAGGTTTTGACTTGATCGAAAAATATGTTTTAAATTGTTAATTTTTTTCATATTTCTGTGATCTATGTATCATTGTATCTAGCATCGCCGTATTTGGCCGCCGAAGATTAATAACTACATATGACTGTAACTTCCATAGCCGTTAGTTTTAGGCCCCCAAGTACGGGGATGTTACAAGTAGGTATTATGGCATAGGTTTATGAACTTTAAAAGAAAAGTAAAACCTAAAAACTTTTTCAAACATACTCTAATGAACTTAAAAATAAGATTGGGGTATAGGTTAACTCTATAGTAACGTACTTATATTTGATATATATGTATATATCTAAGTACGTATTCCCCTCTCTCTTAGACCATTCTTCTGTGTCTTACTAAAGCTCGTATGTAGATATACGATAAAGAGGATATGGAGGCAGGAAACGGAAGAGGAAATCTAGATGGAGGAAGCACCATAACCAATGGAAATGCTCAACCTAATACTCGGAGAAACCAAGGTCGATAGGCTAATGCTAATCAAAATTCTGAGGCCAATGTATTTGCCAAATTTAGCCAATAGATGAGGGGACGGTGTATCAGTTGTTAGCTGATCTGTTGCAAGCTAGAGCTGTTGGTAATGTTGGAGGAGCTAATCATGTAGTTCGGGTCGGATATAATTATGCTAAGCTGAGTAGAGACTATATCAATCTAGGAGGAAAGTCGTTTGTTGGAATGGAAGATGCTGTTGAAGTAGAGAATTGGCTGTTGAACTATGAAAGGATCTTTCCAAACTTAGGCTTGAATGAAGGAGAGAAGCAAAGGCTAGCCTCTAGACATTTGCAAGGGTTAGCGCTTCACTGGTGGAACAGTATGACGGCTGGAGTGCTCGAGGAAGAGTTAACTTGGGCTGACTACGGGAGGAGGTTTGAGCAGAGATTCTTGTCTGAGGTAGCCAAGTTGGCTTTGATGAGGAAGTTCATGGATCTTGTCTAAGGACATATGTCTATGATCGAGTATGCTGCTAAGTTTGATGAGCTATCTCGATATGGTTATGCTTTGGTTGACACGAATGTCAAGAGGAATGAACGATTCATTAGAGGATTGAGGCAGAGCTAGGGAGGATGGCTATGACTCACATTAGTGAACCTTATCATATGATGGAGGAGATGACTGTCCGACATGAGGAGATGCTTGCTATTTCAGTTAGGGAAAAGCCAGTTGAGTCCTAGGATTTTCAAGGAAAAAATAGAATTTCTTTAAGAAGAAAGAAGCCCGGAAAGGGGAGGCCGCTAAGAAGGTGAAGGCCGATTTGGTGTGTTAAAAGTGTGACAAGAAGGGCCATTATGCCCATGAGTGCAGAACTGGTAAAGGAAAGAAGCCAGCTGAAAAGAAGAATGTGAAATGCTTCAATTGTGATCAAGTTGGGCATTATTAGAACCAGTATCTAGAGCCAGTCAGGGCAGACAGAGGGAAGATGTTTTCTATTGGACTACGGTCTTCTTATAAACCCACTACAGCAGAAAAAGGAAAGACTATGCTGAAAGGTACGCTTTTGATTCATAGCATACCAGTTAGGGTACATTTCAATACTAATGCATCACATTCATTTATATCTTAGTATTTGGTTGATAGCTTATGTATAGAACCCACATACCTTATTAATTCATTAAGGGTTGCGAATCCAATAAGAGGGTATGCAACTCTTGGGATGAGATGTAACCAGTTAGAACTTGAATTGTTTGGTCATAAATTTTCATGTAATTTGTATGTTTTTGATTTCATAGATTTCGAGATCATCTAAGATGGATTGGTTGGGTATGTATGAGACATGGATATTTTGCCAGGATCAGGAAATATCATTAAGGCACATAGATAGTCATAACCGAATCATTTTCTTGGTGGAGAATTCAAGTAAGAGTGTTTGTGCTTTGTTGAGTGCCATGGAGGTTGGAGAAGAACTTAGTCAAGGTCGTGTGGTTAGAGAGTTTGCAGATGTATTTGAGCTGGTTACTGGATTACCCCCAAAATGAGCTGTTGAGTTTCAAATAGGCCTTGTACTGTGAGTTGAACCTGTCAGTAAACCACCTAGCAGGATGACAGTGATAGAGATGAAGGAATTGAAGTTGCAGTTAGTGAATCTTGAGGGAAGAAATTTTATCAGACCAAGCAATTCGCCTTGGAGAGAAACTGTGGTATTCGTAAAGAAACCGGATGAGTCGTTAGGGATGTGCGTGGACTATCGTAATTTGAATGAAAGGACGATTAAGAATAGGTACCATTTGCCGAGGATTGATGATCTATTTGATAAGTTGTGTGGAGCCAGAGTATTTTCCCAATTGGATTTGGCGACGGGGTTCCATCAGTTGAGAGTGGCGAAGGATAGTATTCCTTGACGGCATTTTGGACTAGGTATGGTTCGTATGAGTGGTTTGTATTGCCATTCGGACTGACGAATGTGCCTGCTTTCTTCGTTGATTTAATGAACTCAGTGTTCGGAGAGCACTTGGATAGGTTTGTGTTGGTGTTCATAGATGACATTTTAGTGTGCTCTAAAGATAAGATAGAGCATGAAATTCATCTTAGAATAGTGTTGGGATGCTGAGGCGGAATCAGCTGAAGGCGAAGTTTTCCAAGTGTAATCTCTGGAAGAGAGAAATTAAGTTTCTTGGTCATGTGCTTTCATAGGAAGGATTGTCAGTTGATCCAGTCAAGATCGAGGCAATCAATAATTGGAAAAACCAGAGACAGTAACCAAGATCAGGAGTTTTCTTGGACTTGCTAGCTATTACCGAGGATTCATCAATGATATCTTGTGGATAGCAGCACCTTTGACTAAGTTGACCAGGAAGGACGTGAAGTTTATTTGATCCGACAAATGTGAGCAAGCATTCTTAAGTTAAAACATTTGTTGACCAATGCTCTGGTGTTAGTAGTTCTGGATGGTAACCAAGGATTGGTAGTATACACTGATGCATGTGGTACTGGTTTGGCATCAATATTGATACAAAGGGGCAAAGTTATTGCTTATGCATCTTGGCAGCTTAGATCGCATGAAATTAAATATCCTACTCATGACTTAGAGTTAGCTGCGGTGATTTTTTCCTTAAAGATTTGGAGGCATAATCTTTTGGGAGAATGATTTGATTTGTACACCGATCATAAGTCATTAAAGTATTTATTCTCTCGGAAGGAGTTGAATATGAGACAGCAAAGGTGGCTGGAGTATTTGGCTACTTATGATTTCGGTATAGAGTATATCTTGAGAAAAGGAAATAAAGTGGAAAACACTTTCAGTGGAAAACATCATAATATGGTGTTAACGATGTTGTCGGAACGGAAGGATCTAGAAGCTTTAGCTAGTTGTGGTGTGCAGTAGAGATCTACTGCTAGTTCTAGTCAGGGTACGGCCATGTTATCTTGGTTAGAAGTTCGACCAGTGCTGATTAAGAGGATAGCTTCTAAGTAGATAGAAGATCATGTTCTATCAGAGAGGACTAGAAGGATTGAGGAAGGATCAGAGGTTGATGACTTAACGGATTATAGTCTTGACCAAAGAGGATGGTTGAGAAAGAAGGGAAGATCGTGTATTCCAAACATAGAGAACTTAAGGAGGGAAGTTCTAGAGGAATGTCATCGATCGAAGTCTGTGATTCATCCTGGAGCAACCAAGATATATCAAGATATGAAGAGGAGCCTCTATTGGGAAGGCATGAAGAAGGATGTTAGCTTGTGGGTTAGGCAGTGAATTAACTGTCAACAAGTGAAGGCCGAACATCAGAAGCCAAGTGGGTTACTTTAGCTTTTAGATATTCCAGTTTGAAAATGGGATTCAATATCGATGGATATTATAGATGGGCTGCCAAGGTCAAATAGAGGAAATGAAAGCATATGGGTTAGATAGGTTGACCAAGAGTGCCCATTTCATTCCGGTAAAGTCAACCAGGATGGCACCTGTTTTAGAAAAGTAGTTTATAAAGAACATACTTAGACTTCGTAGGATTCCTAGTAGCATAGTCGGTGATAGAGATGCATTGTTCATTAGCGAATTTTGGAGGAGTATGTAAGAGGTGTTAGGTACCAAGATCAAGATGAGTACCGCATATCATCCACAGACGGATGGGCAGACAGAGAGAATTAACAAGGTGCTCGAAGATTTGTTGAAGGCTTGTGTATTGGACTTTGGTGGATCTTTAGAAGATCACCTACATCTGATTGAGTTTTCCTATAATAATAGTTATCAAACTAGTATAGGAATGGTGCCTTTTGAAGCATTGTATAGGAGACTATGCAAATTGCTAGCATGTTGGTTGGAGACTGGAGACAGATTGCTCTTAGGCCCAGATTTAGTAAGAGGAGCATAAGAGAAGATTGAGTTAATCTGAAGATGGATGAAGGAAGCTCAATCCAGACAGAAGAATTACGCAGATAAGAGGTGTAAGGACCTAGAGTTCTCAGTGGGAGACAGGGTTTTCATTAAAGTACCATAGATGAAGGGTGTGGTACGATTTGGAACGTCGGGAAAGTAAGCCCTGAGGTACGTTGGTCCATTTCAGATTATAGGAAGGATTGGAAAGCTTGCATGCATAATAGAGTTGCTGAGAAGTTTTCCAGGTGTCCATAATATGTTCCACGTGTCTCATCTTTGTAAGTATGTGCATGATCCAATGGCTACTATTTCATAGATAGACTTAGAGGACTTAGTAGTGGAGCCTGATTTTACTTTTATTAGACATCCAATTCTGGTTGTAGCGAGAGATGAGAGGAGATTAAGGTCCTAGACAGTCAAGTTGGTAAAGGTTCAGTGGAGCGACAACAAGAAAGACTATACTTGGGGGACTGAAGATAGGATTCAAGAGGCTTATCGTGATCTTCTTTAAGGAGGGAAGCATGAAACACTCCTATTTTCATTGACATTATTCAAGAGATTTGCCTAGAATAAATTAGATAGAATAATGTAGATAAGGAGATTGAGGTTGATAAATAAACTAGGTGGCCGTGTTTATTTAAAATTTAATGAACGTATATAAATGGTTAGGAATATAAACATAAGGGCAGTAGGGTAAATAGCCCCCCACACTTCCCACCCTTATCTTATCTTTCTTAGTTCTACACGTTCATTTCACCAAAACAAAATTATTCATAGCCGTGAGAAGCAAGGCTGGCAATTAGAAGAGAAGAGAAAATCAACTAAAAGCTTGGATTCAAGTTTGAAGGAACAAATCTCAATCATACTTCAATTTCCTTATCCAATCTAAGGTGAATAATAGTTTCTACATCTCTTTTTGACTTTTACATCAAATGGTTTCAAATTTAAGGATAAAACTATTTTTATGATACGTTGAATGATGATATGCTTGTTTACGATTTATGTGTTTAAACAAGGTTGTTTAATAAAGGATTTACACGGTTTAGGGAAAAAACAAGATGAAATGATATTTAAATGCCATGGGAAAATTTTATGTTATAGAAAACATGATTTTTGAAATGGGTTTCAATTCTCATAATTTTCTGAGTTTATATGGATTTTATACGAATATTTGAGTGAAGAAAATGATTTGTTAGGTTATAAATTATTTATGGAAAAAATAATAATTATTTGGGTTTGAAATGTTCGAAAACATATTAAAATAGATTTTTTGGGATTTTTCCTGAGTGTTGTGATGAATATATAAAATTATTTATGGCATAGGACTTAAACGTTTTATATATTTGATTAAGGAGAAGGGGTATTTTATAAAATAAAATTATTATTCAACTATGAAATTAGTGGCAGCATTTTTATGTAAAGTAATTGTTAACCAATGAGAATTTGATCCACAAAGGTAGGTTAGTTGAAAAGTTATCTTCTTTAAATTAAAAATAAAGAAACCATACTTTCAGCATGTTTCAACCTTTTACAGTATTAAACCTTCCGACCCAGACCTCTCGACTAAGTCAAAAGGTTATCCCTTTCGACAAGGTCAAACAAATGCATATGGTATCACGTATCATGGTATGTAATGAATTGGGCAGAGTCAAAGGGTTCTTAGTCGAAATGTTGATGGCCAAAGAGGTTAGGGTATGTTTGTTTTGAAACCTTCCGACACAGTCAAAAGGTTACTGCCACTTACCATTGTTTTGTTTTGAACCTTCCGACACAGTCGAAAGGTTATAGCCACTTTTCCAACCTTTCGAAGTTGTTGCTTTCGACATAGATGAAAGGTTTGCTTGTTTTAAAAACTAGCCGCTTCTCTCATTGCTTTCGAAAGGTTTCAAAGCTTTCAACTTAGATGATTTACCCTTGTTTTATAATTGAAGTATAACCCAAGCTTTCGAAGGAGTTGTTTTAAAAAGGTAGAGGTCTATTATTTTGAATGAAATGTTTTAAAGCTCTCAAAGCAGACCTTCCGACTAAGTCGAAAGGTTGCTTCCATCAAAAGGTCTTAAAAGTCGACCTTCCTCATATTTTAACTTAAACATAGTAAGTCTTCAAAAGGTTTATGTTTTAAGAGTTGAATGCTTTCGAATGGTTTAATTAGCTGAATGTTTTCAATGGTTTCGAATGATTAGGACTCAAATGGTTGTTTTGAAGACCTTTCGACAAGGTCGAAAGGTTTGGTTTCGAAAGGTTCAAAAACCCATACCCTAAATTTTTAAAGGAAAACTACAGCTTATATAAAGGAGTTATGTAAGGGTTCTAAGTATGTAATTTTGAAGAAGTGTTGCCTTGATAAAAATATAAGTTAAAGGTGTTAACAATGTTTTATGATATGTATTTCAAGGACCTTAAACCTACAGGAGTGGTATTGTTAATTAATGTTTTACTTCTTAAAGATTGAGTTTATTCACATGATAATCCATAGCTGTATTTTGGGAAAAAGGGACAGAAGAACTTGTGGGTTAACTTAAGTAGTGAATATAAATTACTTAAACTCCTACATGAGTAGAATTGCATCCATGGAGTTAGGGTGACCAAAAATATAGGATGCCTAAACTCTGTAGTTATTGGAGGTGACCAAAAGGTTCATTGTAAACCCATGAAAACATTGATAAGGTAGTTATTGGTGTAAACCAAAAGGTTTATAGTAATCCTATGAAAACTATGATAAAGTAGTTATCGGTGCATACCAAAAGGTTCATAATTAACCCATGAAAATTATGTATTAAGGGTAGTTGGCAGGGGCTAATTGGTTTGTGGTGAACCCATGAAAACTACATCTAGATTAAGAATTAACATCAGCCAGTAGGTTACGGTTAAACCCATGAAAACTAGGATAAGTAAGTGGTTAATTGACGTATCAGTAGGCTCCTAGTCAACCAATGAAAACTAGGATGTGCAGTTAGTTACTGGATAATCCAAAGGTTCCTAGTCAACTCATGAAAACTAGGATAAGGTGATTAGTTATTGGAAAGGCCAATAGGTTCATGAGGACCAATGAATTAATTAAGTTAACTGGAAGGTGTCCATAGGTTCTTAGTGATCCTATGAAAAATATGAATAGGGCAGGGTGTTTGTTAGTTATAACAAGGTTAAAAGTAAACCCATGAAAACTAAAAAGGTTAATAGTGACCCTAAAAACTATAATTATGAAAGGGTATCAGACTTAACTGGGAATGGGAAATCCTATTTATTTCTAGTATGCATATCATCATAATGTTTTGAAATATATGTTTTAACCATTGTTGATGCAGAAGCACAGAATTTGGTTTTATAGAGGTTTTAGGATACTAGTGAGGGGAAACCCATTCCGCCAAGCGGCGCGGTCTCACTAGATATCTAAAAGGATTTAGATTTTAGATTATTATTCATACTAGGCTTTATGTCTAATTCGAAGTTTTTGTTTTCCCTTAAACTCTCGTATACTCAATTTTGAGTAGTTTGAAATTTAGGTTTTCAGGTTTTTTCTTAGATGAATAAAGCTTTCGAAAGCATGCAGGAGGCAGATAGTTATTTAGCATTTTTCTTTCCACTGCGCATTTTATTTGTAAAGGTATATTTATTCACCTTGCTATATACTTTGATCAACCAGTGGGGCATCTTCGTATGTCGCTCTTGGCGTATTTGTATATATTTTGCTGAACATGGCAGCATAATTTTAGGGATTATGTAATGAACATGATAGGTTTTGATTTGAACGCAGAAATTTGTTTTTGGATTGTTAAATTTTTTACATATTTTTGTGATCTATATATCAATATATCTAGCATTGCCGTATTTGATCGTCGAAGATTAATAACTATGGATGACTGTAGCATCCTTAGCCATTAATTTTGGGCCTCCAAGTAAGGGGATTTTACAACTGTTGTTTGTGACTTTCCTTTAGGCGTTGTGGGAATGTCTAATTATTCACTTCCATAGTAGGACTTAGGAAATGATGTAGAGACCGCCCATTTGGATGTGTGGGATGGTGAACTTCTACTTGTGATTTCTTTTTTTGTTGAAATTGCTTATATTACTTATGATTAAGAAAATGCCAGTACTTGTTTCTTTATGTTTATGTATTACTCTATGCCATGATTGGTTAAATTGATTTCTCTCACTTATATTGTGTTATTAAATGTTTTTTACTTCTTACTACAGTTGATTGAATTATCTGTTTGATCAATTGCTATCTGTTTGTTTTTTTGATTGATTTTTATTTGTTTAGTTATTCACTTAATTGGTGTTGATTATTTGTTTGTTTATTGTTTGTTTATTGCTTGTTTGTTTATTGCTTGTTTGTTTATCTATTGTATGCTTGTTTGTTTTCCTGCTATGTATGATTATTGTACGATTGAAAGAAATGGACATATTTGAATTAGTCAAAATGGAAGGATATAGTTTCATAAAATGTGAAAGACTAGATATTAGAATTGACTAAGAGATATAAAGATGTCCCTTAAAGATGGATAAGGGTGATTGAAAAATTTTGATGGTTAAAAACTAGATGGGTACCGTTGAGGGTTAAGGGAAGGTGGGAGGTTCATTATAGAGTTTTAGAAAATGTGTTTAGAATTCGGTGTTTTTTAAAATGATAACAGGCTTCCATAAATATTTTCTATTTAAAAAAATTATATATATATAACAATGATTTTCAAAATAAATTTTCCTCAAAAGATTGTTTTATAAAAGGAAGAAAATGGTTCTTATTTTAAAATGACATGGAAGCTTTAATTAGTAAATGTTTTGCTCTAAAAAAGATATTGAATTCTCTTCGCTAGTAGGTCCCCCTTTGGCCTTTTTGGTACGTTGTCCCCATCATCAAATAAAGGAATCGCCATATAAGGATTTATTAATCAAATTCATCAAAAAGATCCAAAGGTTAGATGAGATGTAACTACATGATGATTATCAACAAGGGTAGGTTCTTGGAAGGGTGATCTATGGATAAAATGTTAAATGGTTCTATCATGGAAGGAAAAGAAAATTATCCACAAGGGCGGGTTAAGGAAAGGGCTCGAACACGCATGCAAAGGGATCATTGATGCTCTGAGTGTTTTCAAATGAACTTGTAAGCAGGATTATTATGAGAAAACTCATTAGGTGCTTGGAAAGACTACCTCGAACCGGTCTATTGCATCTATATACCCTAGGTTAGTGGAAAGAACCTAGTATCAACTTCGAGCAGTGAGAAGGTACACTAAAAATCAGGATTTATCCATTAACCCTTAATAGTGGAAAGGTAATACGAGTTATCATATAACTAAAGGACAATACTCTTAAGATGGTGGCCACTTGGAAGAAACCTTATGATATGGGTCCGAAGATCGAGGATTGATACATTGCAGCAAGAAAAGATGACAATATTATTTTGCAGAAGTTGTCATGAATAGTCACATTGATTATTTTGAAAGGTACAATGATTATTCAGAAGATGAGACCATGAGAAATTTCATCGATGACATTGAAGATGAACATATTTGGATGGATGTGTAATCAGCACAGGGATTAACACACACATGTTATTTTTCGATATGGTGATGTAGTGATTTCCTTTTTTATGTATGTGTGCTTTATTTTTTGTAAGCTATGTTTATTGTTGATTTATATATTTTCATTTATTTGTACATGCATGTTTAGATCAACCTCTATTTGCTGTGGACTTTAAATTATTATCGATTAAGGTTGAATTATTACGGTGTATGATTTGAATTAATTTATGATTGATATTGTTACATCCTCTTTTGATGGAATATTATTTCTGCATACTATAGTTTGGATTAAATGATAACGAAGTGCATGTGTGACTATAATATGTCTATGAATAAAATTGAGTTCATTATTATGCAAAAAAATTCGTAATTAATGATGTATTATGGTCATCATATACTACTATATAAGTGGTTAACTTATGATTGATGTATTTTCCATATATTTTATGATTAAACCAATAATGATAACTTGTTAATTTGGTTGGTTAATTGTGAGGGTGCAATTTTTTTAAGGATGGAAGAATGTAATGACCTGCAAATTCAACGCTACAAAATATTAAATTAATTAAAAGTAAATTTTTATAAAATAGTGAATTGGGTATTATATTCATAATTATTACAAATATCTTTCCAAGATGATCTGTTTGATATATAGTATTGATATATTCAGAGTTACAGATTGCGAAATAAGAGTGTTACAGTATTTAAACAGCATATATAGTTGTTTCGGGTCAAATTGGATATACAGCTCATAACTCAGCCTAAGGACTATATATTTGAGAGTAAAAAAACCTAGTCATCATCTCTTATCTCTGTTTTCTTTTCTAATTCTGAAATCAACTCAAACCGCTCTCTAATGGCAATTAACAAATTAATTAAAAGTGATTAAAAATCAAATTGTCCAAATCATATCGAATAATATACAGTTGGAAAGTTTTCAACGTATGGAGATGACGTATGGTGTCCGTTCATCGAAAAAGTTCTTGAGTTGATCAAAAATCGCCGCTAAAGATGTAAATCGATGGAACCCTGGGCTAAAAAAAGGAATTTTTGATTCGAAGGGAACTGGACAGAGATGCTAGTTGTAATTGAAAGGTCTCATCGCACTGAATCCAATGGTGGCCTCAAATTTGGGAATCAACATCCGAGGTTGCTAGAATTTGTTGATTAGGTTTCAAAAACACAATTTTTAGGTGTCAAGAGCGGCTGATTGGGGCAAGCGAAGACATTGTCGGTGGTTCCAAGTGGTAGAGGACGGTGCGTGCTGGCGATTGGTTGTTGTTGGAGGTCATGATTCACAGCAAGGCGGCAACAATCGATGGTCTAAGGTGTCTTGGTGGGTGTGTTTCCATGGTGTTATGCATGAAGAGGAAGAGGTGCGCATATTATTAAATTAATTAAATATTATTAAAATGTATTCAAATTATTATTTTAATAATATTTCTTATAACCTAAATAACTCTCGCATGCGAGTTAGATTCATATATGATTTTTTCTATTGGACTTATAATGGCATTCTAGACAATATGGCAATGGTTTTCCCATGTTTGGAGACTGTGGGAAAAAGTGGATAATATGGTTTACTTAATTCAACAAACTGAATTTAAATTATAAAATATATATCTTTTGATGGAAAATTACAGTTATCGATCTATGTATGATATATTAATAATTGTATAATATTTTGGACATTTTGGATATGCTGAGTCTTGGGTTGATTGTTTATTGCTGATGTTATATTATTGGATTTTTTTTATCATAAATAGCTATAGGTTTAAAATATGACAAACCTTCATTAAAATAAAATAAGTGAAATTAGGAAACAAGGATAAAATAAGATATATAAATGATTACTATGATTATTTATAGTTTCTATGTGATGTTTGTAAATAAAAGTTTTCGAATAAAATAAAATGGAATTTACTAGAGAAATTTAATAAGGTTACTATTTATTAATTTATATGGAAATCCATAAATAATAACGAAGATTATACTTTAAACATAATTTGAAATGTTTATTATTATTATTCAACAAAGAGAGATGTTATAACTAATAGTAATATGGTTTTTGTGAAAATTACACAATTTAGAATAAATAGAAGTGAACTGATTTTGGAGTATACAAAGAGATCTATTATGAATATATTTACAACAGCATAAAATAATAATATTGTTGATTTGAAAGGTAATTTGGTAAAATTACTATTTTTGATAAAATATATTGTTTGGAAAGATTTGAAATAATGAAATTGCAATAAAGAATTTTAAGTATATTATCAATTCAAGAGAACTATTATTGCTTTTAAAGTAATGAAAAGGTGAGTTCATAATAAAGAATGATAAAGATGATGTTATACTTAAAAGAAAACAATAATTGTAAACATGATATTTTGAATATGCATAATATGTTATTAATGTTCATTTTATTTATCACATAGGTTATTTTATTATGATGAAAACGCATTTGGATGTGTGCCATTTTACTATCTTGTACGTAGTTAACTATGGTTTTTATAGTGTTGTTGTTTGTGTTACCAATGTTGTTTGGATTAGCACACATTTGGTGTTGATTTTTAAGACAATTATAGGATTATTAATATACGTCTGATGATTTAAACTTACATTGTGAAGCGTTACCAGAATGGATAATTAGTATGAATGTAAGTATATTTGTGTTGTTATTTTCTAACTTAATGATTGTGTACTGTCAAATGTAAGCGATGTTCGATGGCTAAGTGTACTATTGTTGTTGTTACCTATATGATGATCTATTATGATGGATGAGTAAAGGTACTATTTTTACTTCTATCAATTGCATTGATTGCTGATGTGCACGTAAATGTGCATATTTTTACCACCATATTTATTCTATTTAAATTAAATAAATGATCATATTGGGTATTTTAACTTGTTTTAACCAAAATTCATATTAATTCCAAATTTTCACATATTCATTTTCATATAAGGGCAAAATGGCCATTTGTGCGTGTATATTAATTTGAGAGAATTTAATTGGAAATTTCTTTAATATTTTATAGGAATTTAGCTTCTCATATTAGTGGGTTCATGAAGAAACATGCATGCACAAAATGGATATAAAGGAATGAAGATGGAAATAATTCAAAGTGAAGATCATGGAGGACCCCACCTACCCACCTACCCCCCTACCTTAATGTACAAACCAAAGGCTAATGCACATGCTTATGGAGTTAATGGTTTCATGTACACTTAATGGGGGATTAAGAAATGTTAATGATTACTTGGCCTCCACACTTCCTAAGGGGCATTTTGGGCATTCCCAAAAAAAGTTAATTAGGGTTTTAAAACTTGTATATATACCCCTTATGTTTAATGTAACCTCTCCTCTCTTCTCTTAGTCTCTCTTAGGCCTCCTTCTCTTTAGTTTAGTTTAGATCAAAAATAAAAGGAAAGCTCCTCTTTCTCTTTTCATGGCTACTTAGCCATTTTTATTTTATGTAATCTTTTTTATTTTATGCAATTTAATACATGCTCTTTCCTTTTCATGTTCATTTACTTTCATGTTGTAGTGTAAATCTCTTCTCTTTTATGCAAGTAGAATAATTTTTCCTTTCATTTTGCTCTCTTTTTCCTCTTCTTTTATTCAATCTTACTTGCTACATTTGTTCATATGATGACAAATATAAGAGGCTAAACCCCTTCAATTTATGGGCACTGAAGCTTTCTAATTAATGTAGCTTCAACATTTTGTCAATTCATGCTCTCTTTTTGTGCTTAATGAGAATGATTGAAGTGGTTTAATTTGTTGTCTTTGCTTTGAATTTGATAGTCTATATTGTTGACATCAAATAGGCTATGCTTAAACAATCACGAACACAAATGCCTCTTCATGAATATATGATTATGGCATAAGAAAGTGATTTGAAATTAAAATTTGATGGTCTATGTTTCTAATCAATAGTTAATAGGCCATACTTAAAATAGATTTCATTTTCTTTGTCAAGTTTCATGAAAGTTAGTAAGTGTTTTAAGGGGTGTGTTATAGTTTGATGTCTTATGTTGGGTAATCAATAGCTCAAATATGCCATACTTATGATAAACACATCAATTAAAACACTAATGACCATAAAAGAGAGATCATGATTTCATATGTTGAACTACATGATCTAGAGAGTGGATTTATTCTCTAAATTGTCATTTAACTCTCATATTTGCATTTCTTTTCTTTTTGTTAGTTAGTTCATTTTCTCATTTTCTAGCTTAAACACACTCTCGACTTTGGTATAATTTGATTGAGTATGAAATTTAAATCAACAATTCCCTGTGGATCGACTCGTATTCGCCCCGTACTACAAGTGTACACCGTGCGCTTGCGGTTATTTTTAATTTAAATTCGTTCGACGGTTTTCTAAACCGATAGAATTTCCGTCGTTCGTACAATTGCAATGGTTACATTGATTATATTGGATTGCATTGATTGTACCGGTTGCATTGATTACATTAATTGTGATGGTTGAATGAATGCAATGGTTGAATGGATATTTTAGCAAATATCTTTGGTAACTTAATATGCAGAACAGGCTAAAGCTAACTTAGATAAAGGCTTAATTGGCCTTACACAAGCTTGGAAATATATGAAAGTCGGAGTCCAAAGATAAGTCATATGTGTGTCATTATTCAATAATAGTCAAATAAACAAATTCAAAGGAAATGCGCTACGCAAATTTAAATGTCCAAGCCCATATGTCCATAAAGTTCAAGACTTACAATCGGCTTCGAAAATCCCCAACTTGATTTTGGGTTTACAACTTTAAATTGAGAAATAGATAAAGGAATATTCCCCTCTTAGGGTGGCCAAGGGGGTCTATCTATAAAGTTATCCAATAGGTGGGATGGATGACACGTATCCCCTCGCCATCCCTTCATATGGTAGATACTCGGCAACTCATATGTTTTTCGAGGCTCCGCATCTCTTCCCATATGTAAAAGCTCCATACACTTTGCTAATGTTGAAGCTCATCGTTCCTTTAGAGTTCGTTGTCCCTTTTGTTTATTGAAACTTGGCAGCACTTCTTTGTAGAAGCTCAATATCCCTTGTTATTTATAGATGCTCGACAGCAGTTATTGTTTTAAAGGCTCGATAATAGTCGCTGTATCAAAGGCTCATCATCTTATAAAAACTCGATTTCCTCCCCTATTATTCGATGCTTGAATCTTTTAATGGTGAGGCATACTTTCTTTGTTTCATTTCGACATCGCCCTATGGTTTTGATGGTCGACATCCCCTTTATACATCATTGACACTCCAGTTATCTTAGGCTCAATAAATTTTGTGTTAGTAGAAGCTCGATATCTCTAAGCATTTATTGGTTCGATACCTACATCATCTTTTAGAAGCTTGATATCTTTCCTCATTACAGCACTTTGCTATTAGATGTTCGATACCTTCTTGCTATAGCTAGAGATTGGTTATCCTTTTCTAAATTTTAAATGCTTCATAACTTTACTTTCTTCACGCTTTGACCTCACTCATCATTTCTAAGCTCGACATGTTCTCTTTAGATGCTCGATACTCATATTATGCAGTAACCTTTACGTCTTGCATAGAAGAAATATTATACTTTGGTATAATTCCACTCTCCATACTGTCACCTATTATTATTCTAGAGTTTGTAATCTTGTCCATTCATTCAAACAAGGATCAAGGTCTCTTGTTGTTTCCCTTTTCTTTTATAAATACTTGTCTTTCTTCTCCCAAACGCTTTAACTATAACTCAAAATTAAAGTTGTGATTATAATTTTTCCCTCAATTACGTAATTTCTAAAAAGAAGCTTTCAATTTCTTCTGTATTAAAGATAGATTCAAGGTGCGATTTTTCTTTGATCGAATTAAGGATAGACATAGGGTTTTTATGAACTGCTTAGGTTTGGTTAGCAATTTGGATCCAATTACTCTTGTAATCTTGGAATTTTCGTGTTTGTATTCGAATGCCATTTGTAGTTCATATCCTTAGTGATTTAATAGAAATCCAACAATTCATACAGTTTTGATAGTTATTAAAAAACTGATAATTATCTAGGGACTTGGCAATTAATTAGGGCTTTGATAGTTGTCAAAGACTCAACATCTACTTATAGACACGATATCTAGCTAGAGACTTACTAACTAGTTATGAAATCAATAATTAGCAAGAGACACGGCAACTAGTTAGAGACTTGCTAAGCAGTTATGGGCTTGCCAACCAGTTGTAGATTCGACAACTAGCTGTTGAGTCAACAATTAGCTATGAACCGAAAAAATACTTAGAGCATTGTTAACTAGTTACAAACTCGACAACCATTTATAGAGTTGTTAACCTGTTACAAACTCAACAACTATTTAGAAAGTTGTTAACTAGTTACAAACTCGATAACTTTTATGAGTTCGATGTCTAGTCATAAACACTATAACTAGCAAAAGAGCCTTCAACTAATTATGAACTCATTAACTATTTATCTACGTCTAGTTTTCCATCCTTTTATATCTATACTTAAGGATCCAAATTTCGTTAACGTATTCTTTAGTATTTTAAACATTCATAAGGTATATGATACTTCCCTAACTTCTGCATGATATTTTCTAACAGGTAAATGGCTAGCAAGAAAATTCTAAACCCGCTTCTTCTTAGGCATGCTTGAAATCTCCTGGTTTAGAGAAAGGAGATTATAGGCTTATCTAGTCTTCTATAACTACTTAAAATGAAGTAGTCACTGTCCTTCAACAATTTGGCATAATTAACGTAGAAGCTAGGGTACTTGTCCATCCAGAAGGATAAATAACACCCCAAAAGGACTTTTGATTTTACTTCGATCCAGATTTGGCACTCAGGATACCTTCCATTTCCAGAATTCCTTCTAAGATTCTTGGATCATTTGCGAGTTGCTTCGATACAATGGCTCATAAGCCCAACACCTATCTGAGCTACTTGGAAATACTTGCTAGGGAAGCTGACCTCCTTGTACTTAATGTTAAAACCCCTCCAATCATTGGTAAACCTGGTTAAGTAGGGAAATAGCCAGCGGGTACTCTATATTGCCTACTTCCTCAACCAAAGATCTTGATTACTAATTTGATTAACCGAACGTAGGATGGGGAAAACAAGTCCTTTTATATCAAGATTCATAACCCTAGAATCAAAGGGTCCTTTTCTATCCCTAGTAGACTAATTGCTTATTCTCTATTATTTGTACTATATTCTATCGTTCTCTTATAATAGATATTCTCTTTCAGAACCTGCTTCTAAAGGGATGAATCCTTCTGTTGCCAGTACAATCAATGCTTTGAGCCTGGCATCTCAAACTGTAACACCTTTAATTTTAACTAATATTATTCAGGAGATTTATTTACATAAATTAAATAGAATACTATGATGATTAGATTGATAAAGGAATTAAGATTTGAAACTAAGTAAGGTTATGCCTTAACCAAATAAATCTATAAGCTTGTTTTATAATTTAAACACATATATATTTGAATAGGGAAAGGGTAAAATAAGAATATACAGATCTTATAACAACAAAACTCTTATTCTAATCTATTCCTATTTCCATAAATCAAAACAATCAAAGAGCTCAAGCAAGGTCGGCCATTAATTACCATGTAAATCACAAAAATCAAGTACAAATGCAATAAGGAAATCTAGGAAGATTAAGTAATAATCAAATCTCAAAATCCATTGTCAAACCAAGGTGATTAATGATCTATACCATCTCATATTATTTTATTTCAATTGATTTAAATCCGGGTTTAAGATTAAAACCGAATGTTTGAATGACGATGATGTGCCTTGATTTATGGTTTTGATGTTATGATTCAAATGAAAAATAATAAGCTTTCACAAAGTTAATTAATTCGGTTTTAGGATTTAAAACCATAGTAAATGATATTTAAATACCATGATGTTTGAGCACGTTATGCAAAACGTTAGTTTGGAGATGGGTTTTAATTTTCATAATTTTCCAATGCATGAAGAATATTTTATGAATTTTATATATAGGAAAATTGTTAATTCAAGCTGGAAATTTAATTCGTAATTATATAATTATGTTTTTCCCAGAAATTTTGTATGGTGAAGAAATTAGCATTTTGGAATTTATTGAATTTTTGAGATTTTTCTCAAATATATTTGAAGAGATATAGATTAAATAAGAAGGATTAGTGTTTAATTGGTTAATTATGTAAATTAACATTTTAATCATATATTTTAGGCCCTGGAAGATAAGTGTGGCAACATAGCTAAAATTTAGTCATAAATTTTTTAGTAACCAATCACATATTGACATGTATAAGAGATTTGTTGAAAAGAACATGCTTTATTAAGCAAAAATTCAGCTGTAATGACAATTATAATAATGCCACTTCCCTTTTATGTTGACGCCGTGCCTATCATGCCTTCAACATTGCCGAGAGGAAAGCATAGGGCACTACTTTGATAGTGCAAAGTGTTTTCAAGCTCGCCGAGGTCATAAAATAGCTGCAGCTCTATGGTGTCGACAAGGTTATACTGCACTCATCCATGTCCCACGTATCCTGTCATGCTTATACCCTGCCACATGTCTTAAAAAGGGAAAGAAGGCTCATCGCTTTTATTCACATTCAATAGCATCAACATGATTCATGTCATCGCATTTCTCATGATGTCGTACTTGTTGTGCCATCGCACTTAACTAAAGAATCGATGAGGCCATAACGCATGTTTAATCACTAAAGTAATGATGGTCGTGTCGTCAAAGTTAATGATGTTGATGTCAATGGAAAGAAGGGTGGATAGCCTATGAAGCTCGATGTCATCATCATTAGCAAGATGTATGATGCCGCATATGTTGTTTTAAAGCTTTAGATAGAGGCATAAAACCTTAAGTATTGATGTTTACATGATATAATGTCAACATTGATTAAACTAAGATGTTTTGAAAGTAATAAACCTTATACCATTTTCATACAAGTACATGGCAATATAAAAAGGGTCTTACAAATAGCATAAGACTTTGGTGATATAAAGAGATATACTTTCTGTGTGTAATATATGAATTAAAGGTATTAATCATATATCATTACGAAAATGGTTTCAAGGATTTTAAGTATGTAAAAGACCAAGTTTTGAGTTAAAGATTTCCAAAGAGAGTATTACTTGATATTAAGTAATTATAAACGTATTAAATAATGGATGTTGTATGTTATGTGTTTGTTGATCAGTTATTTTGCATATTTAACATTATCATACTCACATCATCTATGACCGATGACAGCATTTTGGGGTATCAAGGGCAGGATAACCAGCAAGGTTGACCCAATAATGAATGTAAATTTACTTAACTCCTATGTGAGTAGATTTGCATCTACAAGATCAGGTAGACCAGAATATAGGATGTCTAATACTGATCAAAATATTATTGGTTAAATAAGTTCTTAGTTAGCCCATGGAAACTATGTTATAAGAAATGTTATTGGCAGAGGCTAGTAAGTTCTTAGTAATCCCACGAAACTATATCTAAAATATGTTATTGATAGAGGTCAATGGGTTCATAGTTAGCCCATGAAAACTATGATTTGAAAGATGTTATTGGTAGAAACCAATAGGTTCATGGTGATCCTGTGAAAACTATGATTGGATAATGTTATAGGTAGAAATCAATAGGTCATTACTGGTCCTATGAAAACTATAAGATTGGATAGATTGTCTGTAAGATTGGAATAGGTTATTAGTCAGCCAATATAAACTAATAGGTTAATAGTAAACTTAGAAACTATAAATAAGACAGATAGTTAGATAAATATGGATGGAAAATCTAGGGCACATTGCAGTTTTGAATATCTTCATATTCTGTTATGTTTTAACTATTATGGACATAGGTGTAGTATATGGTTATTATAGTTTGGTTGGGTACTAGTGAGGAGAAAACCTATTCTGCTCAACGGCACGGTCTCACTAGATATCTTGTTGGTCTGAGATGGCAAGTTATTATTTACATCAGACTTTTTGTCTGACCGGAAGTTTTTTTCTTTCCTCTTAAACTCTCAGGTGCTTATTCGAGTAGATTGAGAGTAAGGGTTTTCAGGTGCCTTTTGACGAATATGCTTCTAAAGATGTGCAGAAGGCGGATCTAGCTATGTAGGAGATTATCTATTTATCAATTCCGCTATGGTTGAACTTTGTATGTAATGGCAAACTTTATAGCTATCTATTTAGTAACTCTGATCATTCAAGAGGGCATCTTCATATGTCGCTCTTGGCGTATTTTTTACTAATCATATCTATTTGTACCTGGGCAACATTAGTGGATTATGTACTGAATATGAAATGTTGATTTGAAATGTAATGAGAAAGGTTATTCTGAAACTATGTTTGAATTTCACATTCTGGTGCTTCTGATATTATGGATACCATTAACATTACCGCATTTTATCACCGAAAATTAATACTATAGATGATTGCAACATCTGTGGCGATTAGTTTCGAGCCTTAAAATGGGGGATGTTAAAGTTTGGTATCAAAGCATAAGCTTATGTAAACTTAAAGGAAGAAATTCAAACCTATAAGATTTTGAAAACATAATCCAATGAATTAGAGAATAAGACTAGGTTTAGGGTTAACACAATAACAATATACGCGTATTCTCTTATATATAAGTATATATTCCCCTCTCTCGTAGACCATTTTTCCATATCTTACTAAGGCTCATATGCAGATTTATGAGAAAGAAGGGTACGGAAACAGGAAATGGAAGAGTGAATTGAGGTGGAGGAAGCATCACAACTAACGAAAATGCTTGACCTAATACCAAGGGAAACCAAGGTCGATGGGCAAATGCTAATCAAAATGCAAATACCAACGTAGGTGTAGGAAATCCACTAGTAGATATAGGGATGATGTATCGGTTCTTCATTAACTTGATGCAAGCTGGAGCAACTGCAGGAGTAGCTGGAGGACACGCTGTGAATGTGGGAGGGGAAAATCCCATGGCGCTATTTGGCAATAACTATGCCAAGCTGAGTCAAGATTATACCAGTTTTGGTGGGAAGCCTTTTTTGGGGATTGAAGATGCTGTAGAAGTGGAAAATTGACCTTTACATTGTGGGAGAATTTTTGCCAATCCTGGTTTGGATGATGAGAAAAAGAAAAGATTGGCTTCAAGAATATTGTTGGAATCAACATTGTTCTGGTGGAATGGAGTTGCCATAGGTATGCATGAGGAGAAAATTTTAAAGGAGGTTCGAAGAAATATTCTTGCCTGAATTTTCCAAGTCAGTTTTCCTAAGAAAGTTTATGGAATTGGAGCAAGGAGCAATGTCAGTGATTGAGTATGCCACTAAGTTTGATGAGTTATCCAGATATGGATATGCTACCATTGACACCATCATTAAGAGGAATGACAATTTTATTCGCGGATTGAAGCTAGAGATTGCTAGGGTGACCGTGCCACATCTTCGAGACCCGAGCAATGTTGTAGTGGAGATGGCAATCCAAAATGAAGAGATGCTTTTGACTTTTGGAAAACAGAAGCAGGGTGAACTTTGGATTCTTTGGGTGAGAAGAGAAAGTTATTTAAGAAGAAAGTAGCTCGTAAAGGAGGAGCTACCAGGAAAGGGAAGGCTGATCTAGTTTTCTACAAGTGTGATAAGAAGGGACATTTTTCTCGTGAGTGTCGATCTGGCAATGGGAAGAAAGTTGTTGATAAGAAAGGTGTGAAATGCTTCAACAGTGACTAGATGGGGTACTATAAGAATCAGTGTCTAGAGACGGTCAGAGCGGATAAGAGAAATTTTTTTGCTTTGGAACCATCATCCTCCATATAACAACAGATGGAAAGGGAAAATCTATGATGGAAGGTACGCTTTTGATCTATAGTATACCAGTTAAGATACTATTTGATACCGTACATCATATTCGCTTATATCTCGATGTTTCGTAGATAAGTATGCTTAGAGCCTTCATACTTAGTTACTTCCTTAAGGGTTATGAATCCAATGGAAGGATATGCAACTCTGGGGATGAGATATGACAAATTAGAACTTGATCTGTTAGGTCTTATGTTTGCATGCAATTTATATGTCTTTGATTTCTTAGGCTTTTAGATCATATTAGATATAGATTGGTTAGATAGATATAATACTAGGATATTTTGCCAGGATAAGAAAATATCATTGAGACATGTTAATAGTTAGAATTAAATCATATAATTAGTAGAGAATTCAAATTTGAATTTTCGTGCCTTGTTGGGTGTTAAAGAAATAGAAGAAGATTTGAATCGGGTTTTGGTAGCAAGAGAGTTTGCATATATGTTTTTGAAACGGTCATAGGACTACAACTAGAATAAGCTATAGAGTTTTGAATAGTCTTGTGCTAGAAATAGAACCTATAAGTAGACCGCCTAGCAGGATGACAACTAGCGAGATGATGGAGTTAAAGGTGCAGCTGGTAGACTTAGAAGGAAAGAGTTTTATTAGACTAAGCAGTTCGCCTTAGGGTGCAACCACGGTGTTCGTAAAAAAACTAAATGGGTCATTAAGGTTGTGTATCGACTATTGTAAGTTGAATGAGAAGAGGGATAAGAATAGGTACCCTTTGCCGAGAATTGACGACTTATCCAATCAATTGAGTGGAGCTAAAGTGTTTTCCCAATTGGATTTGGCGACAGGGTTCCATCAACTAAGGGTATTGAAGGACAGTATTCCCTTGATGATGTTTCGAACAAGATATGGTTCATATGTATGGTTAGTAATGCCAGTCGGGCTAAGTAATGCATCTTCTTTCTTCATGGACTTGATGAACCGAATTTTCCAAGAGCACTTGGATAGGTTCATATTGGTATTCATTGATGATATTTTGTTATATCCTAAGGGTAAAAGAGACCGCAAAGTTCATCGTAGAATAGTGCTTGAGACATTCAAACAGCATAAGCTTAAGGCGAAGTATACAGAGTGTCATTTTTAGACGAAAGAAGTTAATTTTCTTGGTCGTGTAGTTTCATAAAAAGGGTTACTAGTCAATACAGCTAAGATCAAAGCGGTTAACGATTGGTAGAGACTCGATAAATTGATTGAGATCTGAAGTTTTCTTATACTAGCTAGCTACTATCGAAGATTTATTAAAGACTTCTAGCGGATAGCAGCATCTTTGACAAAGTTAGCAAAGAAGGAAGTGAGTTTACCTGGTTCGACAAATGTGAGGAAGCATTCCTAGGGTTAAAGCATTTGTTGACTAATGCATTAGTGTTGTTAGTTCTAGATGGGAATCAAGAATTAGTGGTGTATATAGATGCATGTGGAACTGGATTAGGAGCTGCGTTAATGCAAAAATGTAAAGTGATTTCCTTTGCTTCTCGACAGCTTAGACCACATGAAGTAAGATATCCAAACCATGATTTAGAGTTGGCAGCGGTGATCTTCACATTAAAAGTGTGAAGACTTTATATTTTGGGAGAAAGATTTGAGTTGCACGCGAATCGTAAGTCTTTAAGGTATTTATTCTCTCAGAAGGAGTTGAATATGTGACAGTAGAGATGGCTGGAGTTTTTAGCAACTTATGGTTTGGAATAGAGTATACCCTCAGAAAAGGTAATAGAGTAGAATATGCTTTTAGCAAAAAAATCAGAATGTAGTGCTTGCAAAGTTGGCATAATGGAAGGATCTTGAGGCATTGACTACGTGTAATGTGGTGTTAAGATCGACTGCTAGTACTAGTAAGAATATAGCCATGTTATCTTGTTTGGAAGTTCGACCAGCTTTAATCGGAAGAATTGCATCTAAATAGAGAGGTAATCCATTATTGGTCAAGAAGATTAGAAGGCTAAAGGTTAGAACGGAGATTGATTATCTAAAAGATCTTAGTTTAACTAGAAGAGATGGTTGAGAAAGAAGGGATTATTTTGTGTTTCGAATGTTGGAAACCTAAGGAAAGAAGTCCTTAGGGTATGTCATCGATCGAGGTTTACGATTTATCCTGGAGGAACCAAGATGTATCAGGATACAAAGACAAGTTTCTTATGGGAAGGTATGAAGAGGGATGTTGGCTTATGGGTAAAGCAATGTTCAAACTGCCAGCAAGTAAAAGCTAAATATCAGAAGTCGAGTGGGTTGCTTCAGCCTTTTGATTACCAATTTGGATATGGTATTCGATATCCATTGACTTATTGATGGGTTGCCAAGGTTGAATCGAGGAAATGAGAGTATATGGGTCACAGTGGACAGATTGACCAAGAGTGTCCATTTCATTACCATTAAGTCAGCCAGGATGGCACCTATTTTGGCTAAGTTATTTATGAAGAACATAGTTAGATTGTTTGGGATTCCTATTAGTATAGTCAGTTATAGATATACATTTTTTACTAGTGAGTTATAAAGAGTCTACAGGAAGTGTTAGGTACAAAGCTTAAGATGAGTACCACTTATCACTCTTAGATTGATGGGCAAACGGAGAGACTCAATAAGGTACTTGAGGATTTGTTGAAAGCTTGTGTGCTAGATTTTGGTGGGTCATGGGAAGACCATTTACACATAGTGGAGTTTTCCTATAATAATGTTATCGGCCCATTATAGGAATGGCACCTTTTGAAGCTCTGTATGGAAGGTTGTGCAAGACATCAGCATGTTGGTCAAAAACCGACGATAGTTTAGTCTTATGTCCAGATCTGGTTAGAGAAGTTATAGAGAAAATTAAGTTGATCCGAGGTAGGGTGAACAAAGCTCAGTCTAGAGAGAAAAGTTACACGGACAGAAGGCATAAAGATATAGAGTTCACAGTTGGAGACAGAGTTTTCATTAATATATCACCGATGAAAGGTGTGGTGAGGTTCGGTAAGACATGAAAGTTAGCACCGAGATATAATAGACCATTCCCAGATATAGGGAGGAACAAAAAGCAAGCATTTCAAGTTGATTTACCAAGCAGTTTGGTAAGTATCCACAACATTTTTCATGTTTCTCATTTTCGAAAGTATATGCATGATCCAAAGACTATTATCACTTCGACTGTATTGGAAGATTTAGTAGTAGAATCAGATCCGACTATTGTTGGGCAACCAGTTCGGGCTGTAGCGAGGGATGAAAAGAGGTTAAGGAACAAGATAGTCAAGTTAGTCAAAGTTCAGTGCAGCGACAACAAGAAAGACTATACTTGGAAGATAGAGGATAGGATTAGAGATGCTTAACTTGATATGTTATGAGGGTGTATTCTATGTTTGATATATATATAGATTGTTTGGTGGTCAGATAGGCTAGTATTATTATTAGGTAATGTTACAAATGTTTGCATGGTTGATATGCTTAGTATTTAGTCCTTACTGAATTTCGAGGACGAAATTCATTAAGGAGGGGAGCCTGTAACACTCCTAATTTTAATTAACATTATTCAAGAGATTTAATTAGATAAATTAAATAGAATAATGTGATGATTAGAGCGATAAGAGAATTGAGATTTGAAAATAAGTAAGATGGTTCCTTAACCAAAAAAATCTATAAGTTTTTTTATAACTTAAACACATATTTGAATTGGAAAAGGGAAAAATAGGAATAGATAGATCTTATAACCCTTAAACCCCTATTCCATTCTATTCACGTTTTTATAAATCAAAATAATCAAAAAGCTCAAGCAAGGTCGGCTATTAATTAGCATCTAAATCACAAAAATCAAATGGAGATACAAGAAGGAAAGCTAGGAAGATTAAGCAATTATCATATCTCAAAATCCATTATCCAACCAAGGTGAATAATGATCTATACAATCCCATATTGTTTTATTTTGATTGATTTAAATTTAGGTTTAAGATCAAAACCGAATGTATGAATGACGATGATGTGCCTTGATTATGGTTTCATGTTGTTATTCAAATGATAAATTATAAGGCTTTCACAAAGTTAATTAATTCGGTTTTAGGATTTAAAACCACAGTAAATGGTCTTTAAATACATGATCTTTGACTATGTTATCCAAAACATTGGTTTGGAGATGGGTCTTAATTTTCATAATTTTCCAATGCATGGAAAATATTTTATGAATTTTACATAAAGGAAAATGGTTAATTCGGGTTTTAGATTTAATTAGGTAACTAAACAACGATTTTTGGCCCAAAAAATTTATATGGTGAAGAAATTATCATTTTGGGATTTATACAAAAATTTTGAGATTTTTCTCAAATATATTCGAAGAGATAAATGATTAAATAAGAAAGATTGGTGTTTAATTAGTTAATTATGTAAATTAACGTTTTAAATATATATTTTAGGCCTTGGAAGATAAGTGTGGAAGCATAGCTAAAATTTATTTGTAAATTTTTTAGTAACCAATCCCATATTGACATAGAAAAGGAATTTGTTGAAAAGAACATGCTTTATTAGGCAAAAGTTCAGTTGCAGTGGTAATTACTATCATGCCACTTCCCTTTTATGTTGTTACGCGCCTATCATGCCTTCGAAGTCATGGAGAGGAAAGCATTAAGCACTACTTTGATAGTGCGGAGTGGTTTCAAGCTCACCGAGGTCATAAAACAGCGAATGCTCTATGGTGTCGACGTGGTCATACCGCACTCATCCATGTCACATGTGTCCTATCGCGCTTATATTCTGCCACATGTCTTAAAGACAAAGTGGAGAAGGTCATCGCGCTTATCCACATTCAATAGCGTGGACATGATTGTATTTCTCATAGTGTCGCACTTATTGTGTCGTCGCACTTAACTAAAGATTCGATGAGGCCATAGCACGTGTTTAACCACCAAAGTAACGAAGGCTATGTCATCGATGTTAATGGAAAAAAGGGCGGATAGCCTATGAAGCTTAACGCCATCATCATCGGTGAGGCATATGATGTCGCATATGTTATTTTAAAGCTTTAGATTGAGGAAGATAGCCTTAAGTATTGACGTCGACATGATATGATGTTGACTTTGTCGAAATAAGATGTTTTGAAAGCAATAAACCTTATACCATTTTCGTACAAGTACATGGCAATATAAATGTCTTACAAATGGGATAAGACTTCAGTGGTACAAAGAGATATACTTTCCGTGTATAATATATGAATCAAGGTATTAATCGTACATAATTTTGAAAATGATTTGAAGGATTTTAAGTATGGAAAAGACCAAGTTTTGAGTTAAATATTTCCAAAGCGAGTATTGTTTTAGATTAAATAATTCTGAACATATTGAATGATGGATGTTGTATGTTATTGTGTTTGTTAATTAGTTATTATGCATATTTATCATTATCATACTCACATCATCTATGACCCATAACAGCATTTTAGGGTATTATGGGTAGGATAAGCAGCTAGGTTGACCCAATAGTGAATATAAATTTACTTAACTCATGTTGAATAGATTTGCATCTAGGATGTTAGATAGAACAAAATATAGGATGCCTATAATTGATCAAAAGATTATTGATTTAAAATAGGTTCTTAGTTAGCCCATGGAAACTATGTTATGAGAAATATTATTAGCAAAAACCAATAGGTTCTTAGTGATCCCATGAAAACTATGTTCAAACATATTTTTGATGGAGATCAATACGTTCATCGTTAGCGTATGAAAACTATGGTTTGAAAGATGTTATTGGTAGAAACCAATAGGTTCGTAGTGATCCAATTAAAACTATGATTGGATAAAGTTATTGGTAGAAACCAAAAGGTTCTTAGTGATCATATGAAAACTATAATATCGGATAGATAATCCATAAGATTGGAAGAGATTATTTTTCAGCCCATAAAAACGAGTAGGTTAATAGTAACCCTAGAACTATAAACTAATACAAATAGTCAGATAAATTTGGATGGGAAATCCCGAGCATATTGCAATTTTGAATATCATCATATTATGTTATGTTTTAACCATTGTGGATGCAAATGCATAGTATATGGTTATTATAATTTTGGTTAAGGATACTAGTGAGGGGAAACCCATTCTGTTCAGCGGCATAATCTCGCTAGATATCTATTTGGCTGAGATGGAGGTTATTATCCATATCAGACTTTTTGTCTGACCCAAAGTTTTTGTCTTTCCCCTTAAACTCTCGGTTGCTCACTTGGATAGATCGAGAGTAAGGGTTTTCAGGTGTCTTTTGACGAATAAGCTTCCGAAGATGTGCAAGAGGCAGATCTAGCTATGTAGGAGATTGTCTATTTATCTATTCTGCTATGATTGAATGTAGTATGTAATGGCAGATGTTATAGTTGTCTATTTAGTAACTCTAATCTTCCAAGGGGGCATCTTTATACGTTGCTCTTAGCTTATTTTATAGTAATTATATTTATCTAGAACCTGCGTAATGATACATGATTATGTACTGAGAATGAAATGCTGATTTGAAATGTAATGAGAAAATTTGTATAGAAATTGTGTTTGAAATATTTCATATTCTTGTGCTTTTGATATTATGGATACCATTAACATTATCGCATTTTGTCATCAAAAATTAATACTATAGAAGACTGCAGCATCTGTACCGGTTTTTTTTAGGTCTCAAAATAAGGGATGTTACACAAATTATAGGGGATAGGCTTAAACTCTTGACTGAAGCCAATCTTTGAAAATACTCCTTGATTCTATAAAACCACAAAGTGCTTGGGAAGCCCCTAATGGTTAAGAAGGATGCTTATGGGAACCAAGATTTGGTAATCCGTAATCCAAACGTCTTTCACCTTCTTCTCCCATTTACGATGATTCTTTTGGTAATCTCTTAACATGGTTTTACTTTAATTTCTTATATTTACATCTTATGATTCTCCATTTGACTTTGGTTCAAATCTAATCATCCCAGTTACTAAAACGAAGGAAGCTATAGGACCTTCCTCCTCCTTGATTTGGCCACTAAGGCCACCCCCATTGTTGATTCTATCATTGACACTCTGAAGGCTATTAAGAGTGGCAAAAGAAAGAACGATTCTGGAAATCTGTCTGGTGCTTCCACTTGTCCTCTAGGTAAAAAGCCAAACTCGAAGAAGGTTAAACACTTATTGCTATTGCTGAGGAAATAGATGCAACTACGACCATAATTAACTAAGACTTCATTGTTATTGATTTAAGCTTGCCAGACCAAAATACTCAAAACTAGATAGAAGTTTCTTACACCACGAGTCATATTATAGATATCGTGAATCCCTTATCTGCAACTTCCTTACAATGTTAGTACCAGAAGTTAGGCCTAACTGCTTCTTCTATTGAATCTCTTCCCTTTGAAGCTTTGACCCACTCCATTCCCTTGTATTTTAATAATTTTGTTCGTTCGGTCATTCAGTCACCTTCCGTGGCCTCCTTAGTACCACTATAGCCTTTTATCTTTTCAAGAGGCCATATTTACATTCTTTTTCAACGGCTTTTTATCGTACGTGTCTTTATGTGTCTGGCGATTTTTATTTCTTTTTATTAAATACAAACTTTGACTTATTTTTCATTCATTGTTTTATACATATGCAGGTGGATAAGCGCATGTTCTTTCTTCAACAAGCCTCTTATGAATCTGTTAATCAAGTTCCTAATCTCAAAAAATAGATTTCATTATTGACAGATGAAGTCAGGTCTCTTGAGGGCCAATACTTGAAGTCACAACAAAGAGGGATGAATTTATTGCTAAGAAGGATAAACTTGCCTCAATCTTGGATAAAGAAAGAAAATCTAGAACAACGGTTGAGGAGAGGGTGAAACCCTTAGAAAAGGAACTTGAGCAGGCCGGAACTGACAATACTCAAATGGCTGCACATGTTATAATTTTAAAAGATAAATAGGAAATCAAGGAGGTTGCACTTGTCTATGTAGATAACATTATTAAGGATGTTAAAAAGAAAGTATCCTTCTTTATAAAACAAGCCCTCCCTCAAATAAAGTATAATAAGGAGGCTCTCTTCATCGCATATTTCTACAATGTCAAAAATTATCCAAAGTTGAACTTCTCTTCTCTACCGAAATTGAAAGAAAAGTTCAAGAGGAATTTCAACCTTTATTTGGAGAGAGTCTTAAAGTCACTAAAAGATGAGTTCCTAGAAGAGGAAATCATCGATCCTAAAAACTGCTATCTTTTGATGAAACCATACATGATGAGGACAGTAATGATGATGATGGTGATGATGAAAGGAATGGTGAAGGTGAGGAAGATGAAGATGGTGATGGGGATGATGATGATCCTAGGAAGGATGAGGAAAATGGCAACAAAGGACATCGATGGGCCGAGAAGCGTTGGTAATGGATCAGGTGGCCATGACTAAGGCTCATCTGCTCAGGAAGCAGACTATCATAACCTTCCCAAGTTCAAGTATGCTCCTAAGGAAGGCACTATGTCAAAGGATGTTCATACCCCTAGCCATCATAGCAAAGAAAAATTTAGGCTTCTGCTTTACAAGCTCCCATGGTACCGGTACAAATTTTATTATCTTTAAATTCTTATAATTATCCGCTAGCTTTAGTTAATAAATCTACTATTTTTCTAAGGAAAAGAAATAAATATACTTTGAGATTTTACAAAAGAAGAGCAAGAAGGACGTGCTATGATTGAATATAGAATTTGATTGAAGATCACAACGGTCTATTTGAAAAGTATAGAAGCCTTCTCATTTATACAAAATGGTTAAATTTTTTAAAGAAAAACATGTAGCCCCACTCTTGAAAAGATTCTTCCTTTAACGGGAAAGAGTTCTAAAGGAGAATGAGGAGTTAATCATACTTTTCTGGATGCGTATCGAAGATAGGAACACCCTAGTGGAATTCCTCTATAATATCTATACTAGGAATATTTGTACTGACTTTTCCTTTCTATGGAAAGAGAGTGGAGCTTTACTTAAGTACTTGCATAATAGGTATTCGAATGATTACGGGACTGATCCTCATCCTGGGGAATGCTAGAACCTATGTAAAATTGAGACATCCCACTTTCCTCTCACACTCTTCCTCCAGAGAAAGATCAAGTTCAACAAAGAGAAATTAATCTCTGAATTTTACAGAGAGTCCATAGTGTACGAAATAGAGTGATTTCATTGTTGTACCACATAATCCAGAAAATCTTTATAGGTTTCATCATTCTTATTTCATTGCGAATTAGTTTTTTTTTCTTAAAACACAAAGGTTAAAGGACATTGGGCACTTCTATTTCAAATGAACTTTAAGTAAACTTTTCAAGCTGAAAAGGGATTTCAGGACAAAATATTAATCCTCAAAACATCTCGACTAGAAAAATATTACTTTCTTAGGGACTTCGTGAAGTTTGCACACAACTTCCCTACCTATATTTTAATTTCTTAGGCAATGAAAAAAGGGTTTAATTAAAGAAATCTAATTTGATTATGCAAAACTATTATGCGGAGATTCTAGTCCCCTGCCGAGATATGGGATTATCATCGATTTTCTCCAATCAATATTTCTCATTATTTAGTGCCTCCTTTGACTTTGCTTTCCCTATGTCCATGGGTTCAATCAAAAAAGCTCAGATGGCCACTTCCAAAATTAAGAATTGAAGGTATAAAACTTGAATCGTTGATGTAATTTGCACTTATTCTTGTTTGTTAACTTTGTCATTGATAATGAAAGACTGTGTTTCTCTATGCATTGATTTTTATTTTTATTTATTCCTACTAGGAAACACACTGACGCTTGCTTCTAGTAGCCCAGACCTCCTTTCTGGATTGGACAAGCTCAAAACCAGACTAGCATTGCTAAGCACTCTTCTCAATATGCTTCAATTTTTCCATTTCCAGATATCTTAAAGCATGTGAATGCTATAACAAATATTATAAGTTGAATTCAATTTTAAGTGGTACAAATGAAATGACCTCGAGTTTAGAGGAGAAAATCAAAGAAAAAGACAAAGAGATTAAAGAGCTTAAAGAAAGCATGGATACAATTGGTCGATCCAGGCACCTATACTAACGAATTGAGGTTGACGCAGAAATTGCTCGACTACATCAAAAAATTAAGAACCATGAAGTAGACCTGCTAAAAAGTCAAGTATCTTGCAAATCTTTAGAGCTTATTACAAATGGAGGCTAATCCAGCCTTCTAACTCCTACTCCCATAAGAACAACTAGGTCTCAATCTTCAACTGGTATAAAGAAATTTTCTTCCTTAGGAAACCCACCTCGGGGTTTGGATAATGGATAGATTATCAGATGTGCCGAGAGTATAAATATGAATGCACCCGGTTTCTAAAAGGAAAGTGTGATGAACAAGTTTCAAAATATCTCAATAATTATCAAAGTCGGGTCAAGGAGCCAGGATGCGAGAAATAGGCTCTTCAGCAGGGTTAAAAAATTCAAGGGCAAGGTCAAAACATTTAAAGGGGACAATAAAATGCTTGAACATGCATTAAAGATTCAAATTAGCTCTGTTGATGATACAAATATTATCTCGAAGAAGGAGAGGAAACTTAAAGAACCACAGGATGTGACGATTCATCGTATTCCTGAACCTTCCTCAAGTCTTGAAGGGGATAGTGTATGACCATGAGTCTTAATTGAAACAATTGAGGCAATGGCGCTTGGGAACTCCTGATTGAATTCCTTTGTAGATTATTTGATTGAAATAATGGTAGCTTTCGGCATGAAAATCGACTGTTCCTTCTTAAGTCTAGAAATGAACCAAAGATTGACTGGAACAATAGAGGTAGGATACAAATGTTATCCGCGCTTCTTTTTATATGGGTGTGTCGAGCATCTTAAGAATATTGGAGGCCCTCCTCCTCTTCTTAGAGATGCCCTACTTCAAGAGAAAGTCATCCATGTCTTCTTGAGGTTGAGGGAAAGGGGAAAGAAAAAGTATACCAACATCGTCCGCTTCCTTAACCTCTTCCACAGGAAGACTTGAATGACTTTTCTTGTTATTTGTATCTTTTCGTATGTAAATTGGTAATTAATTTGTACTTGAATAGTTGATATTTTAAGTAGACCTCGTATTTTCTTCCTTATACTTGTCTTGTATTTGAACTCATTGAGTTGTTTGAGATTGTGACTCACTTCATAGCCTTAGTTTGATTTAATATGATCCATGGCCTTTGATTAAGCATAGATTTGTTTGCACTTTATTCCTTGAAGAATGCTTTAGATATACCTTAATTTGAGAGTTGTTTATCGGGCCTTATAATATTTGTTTTCCCCCTCTTTGCATTAAAGAAGCTTTTTACATTGTAGTGTAAAACCAAGTATATTCTCACCTTTCAAACTCTCACTTCCCTTTAAATCCTTTTGTTTTGAAAAAATAAAGTAAAGGGTGATGATTTTCATAATTTTTAGTAGTTTCTTCTTTCTCAAAATGATCATTTTGTTTTGTAAATGCCAAAAAATTTGTGAAAATGTTTTGTTGTTGAACTTTGAAAATTTGGAAGTGTGATTTTGAAAATCATTTTTGGAATGATTATTAAATTAGCATAATTTTAAATAAACCTTTAAAATTTGGTAACATATGGATCAATTTGCCTTCTTATCTTTCTAGGCCAAATGACTTCATAAACAAATCTTTGTTGCTTAAATATCATTACCCTAGCTATTTTTTCAAGGTAAACTTCATTTCCTCAGTCAGAGTTTCTTGGATGATTATATAAGCATGAAAAGTTACCTAGCCTTTCATGTGAAGGTTGTTTTTACTTAGCCTTGGGCAAGATTGATCGTGTTTGATTGCTCTTCCTCTAGAAGATTGCTTTGGCCCAACTTTAAGATGGAATTTGGCTTATTTTGATTGATTTTTTAATACAATATTGCCCCTTCTATACCTTTTAGGTAAGGCTTTAGGCTAGCTGGTGCTTTGGCCAGGCCCACTTAGGCAAGGTCAAAGGCTAACCCATCCTTCCTCTAGGTGGTGCTCCGATCAGGCCTTATAGGCAGAACCGAAGGTTGTTGGTTGGTGCTTTGGCCAGGCCATCTTAGGCGATACCATACATCCTCCCTCCAGGAGATGCTCTTATTAGGCCTTATTGGTGGAACCGAAGTCTGTTGATCGGCGATCTGGCCAGGCCATCTTAGACGGGACCAGATTCTAACCCGTCCCCCCAATAAGAGTCTCTTCGCTTAGGCCATATAGGCAGAACTAAAGGCTGGTTGGTGCTTTGGTCAGGCCATCTTAGACGGGACCAAAGTTTTACACTATCCTCCCTCTAAGAGGCGCTTCGACCAGGCCACCTAAGTAGGACCGAAGGCTTGCGATGCTCTGGCCAAACCTTATAGATGCCACGAGGGGTTTATTCTAACCTCCTTCCAGGAGGTACTACAGTCAAGCCTTATAGGCAGGAACGAAGCTTATAATGCTTTGACTAGGCCCTTGTGGTGGGATAAAAGGCTTTTTCCTTTATTTTGTAAGTCTTTTTCATGAAGTATTTCTCTCTATTAATCACTAGATCTTTATAGATAAATTGGTCTTTTGGTCAGGCCTTTTCGACAAACTCTTAGAGGTCTCCCTTTCCTAAAAATTCTCGATCATCCCTTTAAGGGTTCGGCAATGATTGGTATTTTATCCATTCATTCAGTGGTATTGAAAATAGGCTTTTTTGATATTTCTTTCATTTCCTTGTAGCTTCTTCTTTGAAGGCCAATAGTCTAACCTTTCTTTGGATAGGAAATAGATATCCTCGTAGGAGGTGGTAAGGGAAAGGGCTCTAGCAAATCAAGGGTTTCTAGGGAATTGTGTTTTTGGTCCCTATTTGGCTATTTTTATGATATTGGGTAGGTTCATTAGTTTTAATATGGAGCTCTCGTTGAAGACTCTGAGTCTAGATTGGTGAAGAGGAGTGATCAATTACCCCTGCCACATTTGAGTAAACTTATTAAAGTCCTTTATTATTTCATCTTCAAAGATGGATCCTTCAGCTTGGAGCTGTATAGCCTTTCTTACCTCTATGAATAGGTCACTTCTTCTTTTATTCTCTCTATCCATAGCAGGATAATACGCAAAGATCGAGGTGGATCCCATATGGAATGGATTTGTGCTTCAATTATTAAGATAATAAGTAATTACCGCCTCTTTTCACCTAGATTTTTTAATGCCAAATTTTTTAACTTCATTACTTGATCCCCGTGGAATTGAAGGTTATGTGTGGCTCAAAAGGCTAATTCAATAAGGTACGGCTCGAAGGATCCTTGTACAAAGATAGTCATTATGTAGTTAAGTAGGTTATGCAAAATACGGAAAGTCCTCTGCCGTGATATAATGGATATGGAAAGTCTAATGTAGGGATATGCTGGCAGTTGGAGGTTCAGGCCCTCCTTCTAGCGCTAAAAATATTACAAATTTCTTTGCTAACTTAACATGCAGAACATGCTTGAGCTAATTATAGAGTTAGCCAACAAGTGGTATGGCTGACATGTGTCCCTTCGCCATCCCTGCATATGGTAGATGCTTGGCAACCTATATGTCTTCTAAGGCTTGGCATCTCTTGCGACTTGTAAAAGCTCCATACGCTTTGCTAATGTTAAAGCTCGACATTCCTTTAGAGTTAATTATCCCTTTTGTTTGTTGAAACTTGGCGGAACTTATTTTCTAGAAGCTTGACATCACTTGTTGTTTATAGATGCTCGACAATAGTTATTATTTAGAGGCTCGATAACGGTTGTTGTATCAAAGGCTCGTCATCCCATAGAAACTCGATATTCTCCCCTATTAAATGTTTGACAACTTTTAATGGTGCGACATCCTTTCTTTGTTCCTTGCTCGACATCTCCTTTTTAAATCTTTGACAATCCAGATATCTTTAAGCTTAATAACTTTTGTGTCAGTAGAAGCTCGATATCTCTAAGCATTTATTGGTTTGATACCTCCATCATCTTTCGAAAGCTCGATACCTTTCCTTGTTTTTAATGTTCGACATCACCTTCTACTTGTTAAGTTCTCGACAATACTTACTATTGTAGAGCCTCATTACCGGTTAGAGACTCAGCGCCCCTTCACTGCTTGTTAACTACTTGAACTCTCGACATCCTTATTGTTGTTGAGGCTTGACAACCCTTCGCTATTATATGTTTGATACCTCTTATTATCGCTGGAAGTTCGTTATCCTTTTCTAAATGTTAAATGCTTGATAACTTTTCTTTCTTCAGGCTCTACATCTCTCATCATTTCCAAGCTCGAAATGTTTCCTTTAGATGCTCGATACTCATATTATGTAGTAAGAGGTTGCAATGGTTGTTATGTACTAACAAGTACTCAGATGTAGGAGAATTGTAGGAAACAGAACTGTGTGGGCTTGATCTCTCAAAAGGTGCATGTAGCAGCCTTTTTCTATGCAGAAGCCACTGGATCCCTAGAGTTAGGTTAAGGTGCATAGAAACTGGTGCAATCCAAAACATAGTCGAAACCATTTTTTTATCTCATATATTTGTACAGTTGTAAAGTTGAAGATAGGATCGAAGGAGGGAATGGAAAGTGAATAACTAGTTTGGTATATTATTTTATACCTTTATTGCATTGCTTATAAGTTAATGATAGTTGATGTATTTGAAATTTAAATTGGTGTAATGATGTAAAATAAGTGTATAATTAGGATAATATTTATTTATATTGATGTTTGATTCCACTGTGAGGCTTTCCATTTCATTTACTGTTTTAGAATTTTAAATTTTATCTACACATGATCCACCGCTTTAATATCTAAAATTAGTTGTAACCATGTTTTGTCATCACTAATGATTGATTTTGGATTTTAAAAATAATGGGTCGTCACATATACGCTGCTTGGAATGATATCTCTTACCTTTGTCAGAAGGACTATTCTCGACGTATTAAGGGCACCTTCGATAAAAATCTATGTATATACGAACGTGCCTCAGTGGTATTGATTGTACATCTAATATTGTTGTGGTGTACATGGAACGCAACTATTTTCTAATTTATGTTCTACACCCTAAAAATTATCTATTATGTTACTTTATGTATTTATTAGATAGTTTGGTTCTTTTTTTAGGGACAACCGTTAGGGTGATCCAAATGGTCTTATACGTTGAACGCATATTTCTTGATTTTCTCACACTAAAATTATGTTTCACTCATGGTTTTATATTTTCTTTATATCCATAGGTGTTCTTTCGAGTAGTCCGAGAAAGGAAGGTTTTCATTGATGCTCTTTGAAGCTCGAGGAGATGAGCTGAATGCTTTCACCTGCCGTAGTATTTTTATTTCCACTGCACTACTAGTATTATATATCAGTCACTATTAAGTCGGGCTGTTATAACTATCTATGCTGATGATAGTACTTGTGATTATAATTTTGAAATTCTTTGTATCTTAAAGTGGCAGTTTGTACTATATTTTGATATTATATGTTATCGTTTTGTTGTGATATTATGATATTTTGTTCCTTCTTTCTTATTAATTTTCTTTATTTACCCTAAAAATTGGTATTTCTTGCACTTGTCTGCTTGGCACATGAATATTATGCATTAGTGTCAACATTTTAAAGTCGAAAAGGCAGATCGTTACACTTATATCAGAGCCGAAGATTAAGTGAGAATCTTGGCTTTGGTAGGGTATGATTCACTAGATATAGGGAAAGTGACACTTCAGGTTGGGTTGAGTGCATTATACATATGAGAGTGTATGTGTACTTATTAAATATTAGTAATATATATATAAGTTGATAGTGTGGTCTAATTTATGCTGGGATTAATGAAGTTCGTCTATTTTCCTTGCCGATTCGCTTAGTCACACTTGACCAATTTATAAGCATATACTATTGTTTGTTGATTTGTGTCAACCAGTTTATGAGCAATTTATTTTCTATTGCATGGGCTAAATAGACAATATTATGGGTACATTGAAATGAATAAATTGTGAATTAAGTTTCATGGTTTGACTATAAGGTGTTGGTGATAATGTTGGTTAGAAGTTTGTTCTAATAAAAGAAGTTTGGTATAAATTTTCTGATTATGGTTTATAAAATATTGTTTGTAAATATAGAGGATTTAAACTGGTATTTTGAGAATTTAAATCCCGGTGTCTTTTAAAATTATTTTCAAGTAAATATTTAGGAAATTGGTTTATGGATTGAGATCATGATACTTAATATAATACTGGAAATGACTTCTCTCCCTCCTCGCACCGAATGGAGGTTAATACAGGAAATCTAGCACCATAATCTCCACTTGGCAGGAAATTATAACCAAAGAGGAGCTTAATCAGATGGTTAATGAACTTAACTAAAAAATGGCTGATAATCAAAAAGCTCCAATGGGAAAGATTGATGCTTTGCTAGCATTGCAGCCACTGGGAATTTCGAGAGCTAGACAAGAAACTGTAGCTATTATAGAACAAGAGAATTCCTCTGTTTTGAGCCTGAATAGGAGGAGTTGTAAACAAAAGCAGAAGGATGATGTTGGTGGAGCTGTAGGATTCGTAATAGAAGGCCATAGAAGTACCTATCCCACTGGAAAAAAGCCTGTTGCATACCCAAATCCCGGAGTGAACGCTTCCTAAATGAACAATGCAATGTTTGTTTCTTACTCTGAGATTGACATTTAACTTAATGGTGAGGGAGTTCCACTTAACGCTAATATGAATAGGAAAAATCCTAGAAATGAAGTTCAAACTGTCCCGGCAAGACCAACTGTGTGCTAAGAGGACTCTACGGAGCGGTTCTCCCGCAGAATGAAGAACCTATGATTCAACTGGAAAACAAAGACAGTTTGCAAAGTTAAAACATTCGGTGTAGCCTTTAATAGCCGACTTGAAGATAACCATACTAGCAAGGAGTACATTACTAACATGGTCAAACAGTTAATAGAGGAGAGTAGGGATAGGATGAATGAAGATTGGGGTTTCGTGCCAAGCCAAACTCCATTCATTGAAAACATTCTAAGAGAAGAATATCCTAAGAAGTTCACTATGCCAACTATGCCATCATATAATGGAACGATGGATCCTAAATAGCACTTGTACAAATATGAAGAGAATATGGATAGAGCTAGGGCGATTTATACTGTCCGCTACAGATATTTCCCTATCTTCTTAGAAGGAGTTACTTCAATTGGTTTACTAGACTTGCATTGAGATAAAATTCCACTTTTGAGGAATTACCAAAAAAGTTTCTTGAGTACTTTAGACTCCATATTGCATGAACAAAAGATGTTGTGTACTTATCTGGCTTTTTCCAAGGATCCATTGAGTCACTAAAATCTTTCTTGAATCAGTTTAACATCGCAGTCATGGAGGTAAGCAATCTTAAGGTAAATATGATTTTCATGGCTTTGGTCTACGCAATCCATCCGAATACGAACTTCGGTAGATGGATTAAAATGAAACAACCGACTACCATATAAGAATTCCACCGAAAGGCAAATCAGTTCCTATGGTTGGAAAAAGTATGATTGAAGATAAGATTGTTCATCAACAACCGAAGGAAATGGTCTAGAGTAATGTCGCGGTTAAGAAGGAAGGCTACGACTCTGGAAATGCCATCCGGAACTCTGAATATCAAAAGAAGAGAAACTAGAACTCTGGTGATGGACGTAACACGAATGTGAAATGCCCAAGAAAATTTGGACTAGAGGACTATACGCCGTTGAATAATAGTCTAACGAACATCTATCTTGATACTTAAGGAACTGAGCATTACAACAAACAGCCTAGTAAGGAAGCCTCCATGCGACAGAAGCAATCGAGAAAGTACCATCACTTCCATAAAACGCATGGGCATAACACTAACGGATGTCGACATCTAAAGAATGTGATTGAGGAGTTGAAAAGGAACTAAAAAATCCAGTAATACGTGAAGAAACTACTAAATAGCATGGAAGCGATAAGACCCCAGGTCCAACAACTCGAAATAAATTACTTGGGCCTCGTGGAGAGAGACCTCGACTATATGGTGAAAGACTAGTAATTAACTAGTAATCCATGAATGGAGCAGCATCAGAACACAATGCAACTTCGATTGGCTCTATCTATGTATTACCTATTTTTGCAAATAAGCAACCCACGGATGCTGAGGGCATTGTAAATAGGCAAGACTTTCCTCTTCTTCTATTTTATAAGTTAAATTAGCTTCTTGAACCATTGGAAACATGTTCTTGCAAGCAAAACTGCCGAATGTACGGGAAATATCGACTCAACCATCGGATCGGCTGAAAAATAGATCCTTACCTTTCGAGAACTGGTGTTTCCCTAGCAACATTAGAAAGATTCATGATATCCAAAGCCTTGATGTTGCTACGAAAACATCGGGAAACTTTCTATTCCTCAAAAGCCTCGGTATTGCCCTGACAACATTAGAAAATTTACTCTTCCTTGAAGAGTTACTTCTAGAACCGCTGGAACTACATTCTAGTAAAAATCTCTTCCCATGCTCTAACAAAAAGTCACACGATGCTACTTGAACCAATAGAAGCATGTTCAAGTACCCAACTGTCCTACGTGCTACACTATAAGCTACACGTGGCTTCTTGGACTAATGAAACCATGTCCTTGCAATCCTATTCTTCTATGTACCACCAACAAGTCGCATGTCGCTTCTGGAACCAATGGAATTACGTTCCAATGAGCAACCCTCTTGTGCGCCACACTATAAGCTGCACGATGCTGCTTAAAACAATGGAACCACGTTCAAGTATGCAATATTCCCACATATTATAAGCCTCGTATCGCTCCATGAATGAATGGAACCGTATTCTCAAAAGCAGTATGCATATGCCCCCACAAAACTAAGAAAGTACTACCTACTCTCCGAATAAGAAGTATTGACTCCCAAAATTCTAGATCGATGGGGAAAATCGATCCTAACCTACTACGTACCACCATGCCCTGAAAACACTAGGCTACCATCTTCTAGGTTATCAGTGTTACCTCGGTAACATCAGAGAACTTAACAAAATTTTCTAAGTACCAATATTGCTTTGGCAAAGTCGGGAAAGTTGTCTATTGTAGGATTGGTGGAGATCGATCCCCACTTTCCAAGGGATTAGCACTACCCTAGTGGTGCCATGAAGATTTTAAACCGTAGGACCAACGGTGAAAATTAATCCTTATCATTGGTATAGCCTCGGCTATGCTAGGAAGTTATAAAGTACCAACCCAGTTAAAGAATCAACTCATACCAATCAGAATTTGATATTGCCAAGAGATTTGTGACATCGAAAGAAACCAGCATTGCTGCAATAATACTATGAAAGTCTAAATTGTCAAATCGTAGGCAACATATAAGGAAGGTCCAAGTACATGATTTGTTCGTAAGTTTCCAGAGATAGAAACTGAAACACGGGTAGAATTTCAATATTGAACTTGGAAAAGGTCGGTCATAATCAAAAAGAAAAATGCTCGGGATCGAGCATCAAAAATTATGAGCTTCTAAAGACAAAAGCTACCATACCACCTAGACTGGGGGTAACCACAGAGTCTTCTAGAGTACCTGGTCTCTTATCAAGTATTTAGATCAAGCGTTTGGAGTAACCAACCTTACGGTATGAGGGGCACTTGCACTAACTTGGTTAAAATAGACTAAGTCGCACCACAATTCTGTTACGCCTCACGAAGAATTTTGGCAATCAACAGAACTAAGCAAAGTAGTATACTAGAAAAACAAGTTATGCTATTCATGCTACTTACATGCATGGAGCTGCGGTAAATACAAACATCACATCATGCAAAACTGCAGTTTCTAATAAAGAAATTGCAAAACCAGCATTCGTATATTATATGCATGCAGTGGTGCACAAAAAAGTATACTACATATAATACAAGAAAAGTAGACAAGAGAGATTACAATAAAAAATTTGATCTTTCTTACTGAATTCTTTTTATGTATATAAAAAAAGGGCAGGGGCCGTACCCGCACAATATCGGCATGTTTTAGACATCAAAAGGAAAAATAAAAATTCCACTGACATGATAATAAATTAGAAATACTCTATAATGACTCCATCGACTCAAAAACAAACAAAAACCATAAGTGCTCCACTTCACCTACACTGGATTGCATCATCACTTCTTACCGCCCCAGCGGGGGTGATCTTCTTCTTCTTCTTGCCCTTCATGTCCTTCTCTAGTACGAGAATCAAACTCCTTAGTCCCATCAGTGGATGCATCTCCAGACTTTGACTTGCCGACCTTAGTTGTGAATGGTAAAATCTTATGCTAAGCATCCCTTTATCCCTTCTCTAAATTCATCTTCTCTTTATGCTCCCTTTACAACCATTATGCCATTGACACTTTACGGTTGGGTTAGAGACACTGACAACAAGAATGTACTCCTCTTAAGACATGGAGACATCGTCCAGGTTCGGCAATTCCACTGTCTGTTTAGATATGAGCCTAGTTTTGAAGATTGAGAAAGGAATTGTACCCAAAGCCACTATAGAGACAGCAGTAGGAGCGGTAAAGATGGTAGTGGCTCCCATGCCCTATGTAGCTGAAGGAGGAGGAAGGAGAGATGGTTCACCTAAAAGTTCTAAAACGTGGCTGTTTAGTTTTGTAAACGATTCTGGAGTGAGCTAGAGCTGTTGGAGTAATGGAGAAATCCTCTGCTCTAGTCCTTGTTTTTGTGGGTTGCTCGATAGTTAGAGAAAATATGGCTCACATAGAGCTTTAGAAGATGGATGTGTGCGGGAGGCTTCAGATTCAACGTCGGAGTGGTTGTTGCTTCCCCTTGAGATATAGGAGTAGATATCTCACCCTAACCCAAAATGCTTGGGCCAGCAAGAGCTTTAGCGGCGGCATTGGCAGCATCCATCCTTCTCTCTTCTCATAAAATCTCCCTACCATCCCCTAGGAGCCTACATCCTCAGAATTAAGATAAGTCACCATTAACTCTTCTTCATATCGTATATCCAAACCCCCCTCTGAGCTAACACACACTTCTTCCCAAACCTTGGCGAGAATGTGGCGATAATCATTTTCGAGCTACTTCAAATTGCCTTTGTTCATAACATTTCAAGTATAGTGATGTAGCACGTTGGCATCTATCTAGCTCATTGCTTCATCGTGCTCTTCTTGAAGGTCCAAGAGCTTCGATGTGTGACCAAATGGTCGATCTCAACCACCAATTTTTCGAATGAAATTTGTTCTTTCTCCATGGCAAGTCTTGTATTCTCTCCATATAATCGAGTGAGTTCGGTAGCTTGCTCAGTAATGGTAGCAGCTTGTTCAACAATAGCTTGGTCCTAGACCTTGACCGCCTACACTCCCTCGGTGACTTGCTCTTTTAGTTTTCCAAACCACCAGTGAGCTTTTTTAAGCTAATCATTAATTATGATTTGAGTGCAGCTTGCCTCAGTTGGAAGCTTATCAGTGATAGCTTTTCCCTTTAAGGTTGCATCTCTTTCGAACTTAAGCTGAGCTATCTTACTATCATGATCCTTAATCACTTTTTCATTGTCTTCCCCTTTTGCCTTGAGTGAAAGAATTTCCCGATAGTTAATGTGATTAACGTTAAAAAGGGCTCGTACTAGACTCTACCACTCAACCACGGCTTTCAAGTCCTCACGGACCACCTTGAGATTCCATAGGGAAGTAGCTTTGTTGATGGGCTTTATGTTCTTATCAAATTTAACACCATGTAAGAACAGATATGGGAAAGCAACCTAAAGTTGGGGTGGACCTGGTGGAATAGTGAACTTCTTTCCTCGACTAGAAGAAGCATGAGCAGTTGAAATAGTTATGGCCTAAGAGGATGGAATTTCCTAGACCATGGCAGCCTGAGCCTCAGTGTAGGGAGGAGCAATGAATGGCGAGGACCCGCAGCAATCATCAGAATCCCTATGGCACTTTTGCATAACACCGGTGGCATTACCCTCATTGTCCCTTTTTCTCTTTTCTCCCTTCTCATGCTCGCTCTCTAACTGTTAGGCCACATCATCTTTTCTCTTCCTCGTATCCTCGTCGGTTTCAAGATAAGAGCGATGGGTTGGATTCAACGTTTGATCCCTATAGGAGCCAGAATTCTGACGCGGTTGATGGTATAGTCCATGACCCATGGAACCTAAAACGAAAAGAAAATGAAGTTAACATTCAAATTCTAAAACCTAACTCAATGCAAAAATGTGTGTCTATGATCCTAAAGTGAAGTGTTCAGTGCCAATGGCCCCCAATACATTCTTCAAACCATATCGACATGGTTTCAAAGTTGGAGTCCTACTACCTTTGCTTATATAGGTACTAGAAGATATGTCGATATGCTAGCCAGTCTCACCTATCATCTCACTAATCAAGAAAACCCCAAATTCATTCAAGTGAATGGAGACATCTCTTGGAAAATAAGAAAACGGTGTATCTCCAATAGGGGTTTCAATAGCTTAACCTCCAATTGATTGATAAATTTTAGTAGTTATCAGTTCCAGAGAAGGCAGGATAGGAAAATTAGGACTCATTATGGGATTTACCAAGTGACTCCTATCCCTCCTTGATGCCATCGTCGTCTGACTCATGCTCCACTACACCAACGATCAGCTCTTTTCTAAATCTCCTCACAAATCCGATGTCCTCCTTAGGGATCTTAGGCAGTCTAATATCACCACCCTCGTCACCAGGGGTATCATTAATTATAGGATCATTAGCCTCTGTATTAACATTCTCCTCTTCATGTCCATCACCAGATCCACTTTCTTCCTCTTTCCCTCGAGGACCCTCGTCGGTGACATGAGTGTGGGCAGTGGAATAGGTGCACAATCTATAATTGCTCCGTATTGAGGATTCTGCATCGGTTATTCTTCCAGGTTAGAGCGGCACAAACTCTTACAAGTTTTCGTTCATTAGACAAATGTTAAGTTAGAAACTTAGGTATTCCAGTATAATAAAGACCAGTGGAAAGTGGATTGCATCTTTTAAACAAAGACTGTCGAATCCTTCTGGACAGTGAACAAAGAAGTATTCATTATTAAAGTAACAACGTTTATTATGCAGCCCCTCGATGACCTTGAACCTCAGCCACACTTCTATTATCACCAAGGACGGACAGTCCTTTCTACTCTTGAGCTTGAGAAGATAGGTGAGCTCATCGAAGCATAGATGTCGATCAAATATCCACATGAAGAGAACATATAACGAGTTTAGTAACGCGTGACAGTCCAGATGAACTTGGAACGGGGCAAGTCCAATCTCTTATAGAAATCTCATCGAGAATGGATTCAAAGGGAGGATGGAACCATCAAGGCACATATAGCGACTGCAAAGCTATGAAACCCGACGGGGGTTGGGAGAAAATTTAGTTATGGGCGGTAAACAGACATTGTCCTATGGTATGTCGGTTAAAGGAAAATGTTTCGAAGCATCATGGCCATTAGAGTTGTGAGTTCCCATTCCGGTGGATCATTTATAATTAACCCTGGGGCAATAGATAAAGAGCAAGATTAACCGTACTAGTTGGCCTTGGACCTAAAAGTTGAAAGTTGTTCAAGCCCAGCTGGAACAGAGGATGAAACCGGGGTAGCGGTGGATGCAACTTCAGAAGGTGTAGATGATCCTTCACTAGGTTTGTGGCAAGATGATTGATGAATCATTCTAAATAGGAGAACTTGGCGTTTAACACAGTTAGGTAAATTTAACTTGGGATAAAAGAACCAATGTGACGAACACCAAAGTCCAAAAGAAATCGACGTGTGTTGATCGATTGGATTCTAAGTGTTGACCGGGATGGATGCAGCATGTTATCAACATGAAGTTCAGTGTCCCGAGCACCATGAACAAACCATCCTATGTAGATAGCTTGTGCATGTTCAAAAATTAAGTCGTGTCGTACTTTAAAACTATCTCTTTCAGAACTTGTTATCATTGTCCGAAGCGATGCGGAAAGTCTTTCTTTTCAAGATCGCTAGAAGTGCAGGAATAGAAAACGCAGTACGATGGAATTTTCCCATTCATTCAATGAAATGAATCATTGTATTGGAATCTATCCTATGATCGGAACTTGATGTAACATCCCTGAAATTTTAGTTAAAATAATTTGATAATTAACTTAATTTTTGAAATCAAATTGTAAATAAATGTGAATTTTTCCAAATATAATCAGATATTTGTATATAAAATTTATTTTAGATTTAATTGTGAGATTGAAAATTCAAGAATAATTTGGAATTAAGTATGGATTAAATGAGTATTTCTTTGAATATTTGGTAATAGATATGTATATAAGACTTATATGAAAATAAGAAACATGTTTAAAGGTTAAATTCTATATATATAATATGTATTAAGGTATAATTAGTTTTAAAAATCATTTCCTTTAAATTGATAGAAATGTAAAACTGATTTGAAATTAATTAATGCTTAATTAACCAGGATTAGAAATTTATTCATAAGTAATTATCTGATTTTTATTATATATAAAGTAAGTTTATATAGAAATTTAAACTAGAATTAACTTTAAATTCAAAAATATTTGATTTTAAAACATCCTAAAAACTATTTTAACAGTTGCTTCGGGTTTTACCCGAAGGCCACTCGGGCCTATCCCCGAGTCAATCCACTTTCAAACTATTTTTTTTTAAATTAGTCTAAAATTAAGTTTTAAACTTACAGGTTTATTCCCACTAAACCACTCGAGTATGAACTCGAGTTATCTGCCTCAAAACCCGAACACCTCTTCGAGCCAAAACCTATTCGAATAAACCAACACCCAATCTCCCCTATGCACCTGCACAACCATCTTCGACGACGACGATCACCTATGGTATCATCGACATACCGTCCATCATCTCAATTTCAATTTTCGATCGAACAAACACATCCACAAGCCTCCGTTCAAAATCGAGAAATGCAGGAGAACCAAAAACCCAAGCATCACCAGAAAACAGTTCGCATCCACGTCTCCAACCATGGGAGTTGCTGAAACTCTTGCCATGCTGTGTCGATAATCTACGCTACCATCTTCCACAATTCCAAGCCACTCGATCACCCATAGAACTCGCGGTGACCAAAACCCCAATCACAATAAAACTAGGTTTGAAAACCTATCCTGCTTCGCCGTCGACGCCACGGTGATCAGGAACCCCTTCTACCATTTTTGCCGAACACCCCTATTCTTCCTCTTCCCCCAGCAAAGATCTCGGTCATTCCCTTACATTCAATCATCAGCAATTGCCTCAGAACTACTCTCCAGTCATTTTAGGATTTCACAAAAAATCCTAATCTAAAATTCATGATTTTTATCTTAAAAATCATACTTTTCATAGATGTTTCAGGTTATGTAATTTAATTATCAAATCATGATACTTGATTTAACATGCATTTTAAAATTGTTACTGTATTTCTTGGTTCAAGAACAAAATTTAAACCTATATCGTTTTAAATGAATTTTAAACTTAAATTTATGATTTAACAAACATATATTGTTTTTATCTCCAAACCTAACAAATATTGAATGATCTGATTTTGATTTTTGATCAAGCACTTATTTCCTGAACCAAGAATAGAAATATAAAAATACAGCAGACCTGCACATATACAACATTCACATCACAGAGATAACTCACATCAATATGCACAACCAAGCATTATTCAATTTAAACTTCACAAGCAAACAGAAGTATATTAACTTAAATTTTAATTAAATTTGTTTACTCACACTAGACCCATGTCTGACCCGAAGTTTATTTCTGTTTTTCTTAAACTCTCGGGTACTCAAATTTTTATGAGTAGCCAAAGGATCAGGTTTTGGCTTGACGAGTATTGGAGAGCATGGAGCAGGAATCCAGACGTAGCTATATCTATATTTCCGCTGTGTTGAGTTGTGTTGTAGTCTTTGTCTGTTGTATTTGGAATGTAATGGATTAGACAGAACCTTATAACTGTCTATTGTGAAAGGTTGTTGTATCTGTGTAACTCTGATGTAAATGATTATGTAATTTCTATTTGATATTTTATATTTGTTTCGTTCCGCTGTGAGATTCTAATATTGTTGAGTTCTTTCTTCATTGTATTCTATTTCTACCTCTTTCTTTCTTATCGCTGATGCGTCTTCCTGTGGAATGAAGGGCGGGTCGTCACATGCTGATACCACTTTGTCACGACCCGAAATTCAGCGTTCAAAAATCAATACCAAATACCTCACTTGTATTCGACTGCCGGAGATTCGAACTTCAAATTTCAGTTCGGATGGAGCTTATAACAACAGATTCCATGCCAGTAAACTGCTTTCCACCAAGTCTCGAGAAACTTTTATACAGATCAGCCAGATTCGGCTGAGATTGAGTAGGCACGGTTGCAATTGCAGGGACTTGACCAGTTGTGATGGTATTTCCCTGTTCCCTACCTTGTCCTTTTCTTCCCCTCGTTCTTACTATCTGTAAATAGCAAGAAAACTTGATTTAGGCATACAGACAAGATATCTTAGGAAACATCAACGGTTAAAAGGAATAGACCAAGAAATTTTAGGGTTTCGGTCTTTCGGTTTATACTCATTCTAGCGTATACTTCACCCTATCTCTAATGAGCCATCTAATATGTTATACTCCGTAGCTAAAGGTTGAGTAGTCTATGTATATATATACAACACAGTTACAAATATAAATATTTATTTGATTAGATTCATTTGTTCAATCCATAAATTCAGTATTTTTATTAATTAACCCAATTATATTATTAATTACAAGTTGAAATTTTATTTGTTTAGATATATGTATATGTAAAATTGATTTGAAATTTAATTTGAATTTGGGTATTCAAATTGAAATTCAAAAGATAGTTATATATATCTTAAATCATACTTTGGTTTTAAATTGTATTTTTATTGGATTTTTATTAAAAACATAAATTGTTTTATAGTGTTTTCTTTTAAAAGAATTTATTTTATAAATTAAAATATGTATTTATAAATTAAAAAATTTATCATAAAAGCTTTTAAAAATTTAATTATGCATGAAGACACATGTATTAGCATATAATCATTCTTCACAACATGTGTTGACAAATTAGGTAAGTTTAGTGACAAGTGTCTTTTAATTCTTTCTATTATTTTTTAAAAATATAAATCAAAAATAATAAACTGAGTAAAAGAGATAACCTGTATAATCAAATTCAGTAAAAAAAACTAAATCAAGGTTTCAGGCTATCTACTTGGCAAATTCAAGATTAAAAGAAAATCTGCAAACAATTTTCAAAGGCCTGGGCTAAGAAGCACCCTGCCCTGATTCTAAAAGTTTCATCAATTTAGTGGTTTTTAAAGAACCTGATCATTTCAACAAAACACAAGAGCAAGATCGAATCATTCAACAACTAAATCAAATTCCAGATTTCAAGTAGTTTTATTCAGACTTAAAGTTTTCCAGTTGCAACATCACAAATTTTAAGTCTCTGCTTCTTAACTGTCAGGTGAGTTAACCTTAGATTTTTAGACAGTTTTAATCAATGATTTTAGAAATGCATGTGATAAATCTACATAGGAAGGGAGAAATTGTTTTGCATGACAATTTTATCTGGTTAAATGTTTTCAATACCATTGTTTAAATATGTATATATCTGTGTGTGTGTGTGTGTGTGTGTATGCAGACTGTTCTGTTATGTGTACAAGCCCCAAAACAATTTTTAAAGAAAATCTAAATTCCCTCATACATTTAGAATTTAGCATTGATTTCTGAATGAATTATGTTTATAACAATATAATGTCAAATCTAAAAGTAGATTCAAGAATTTTAATTTAGGAATTAATCAAAAATCAAGGAAATACAGTGGTGAGCCAGTTGGATCAAAAAAATAAATCACTGTAATTTCATGTTTTATTATATAGATTAATTCGTAGTTAAAAGTTAAGAATTTTAATATGGAAATCTTGATTTTTAAGATTGTATTCATGAGGGTAGATCGAGTTGACCAGAATTGGGTCTATCATCAAATTCAGATGATCGAGGTCATCATCAACGTTGAGATTTCCAGTAAAGATAGCAGGAAGGCTGTCGATCTTGGGAAAAATGGGAGGCGAATTTTTCAATGGTCAGGGTGGTCGGGAAATGTTGAACTAGGGTTCGAAGGTCAAATTGGAACGACGATATTCGTGAGGCAATGGTGTCGGCTTTGGGAAATCGGAGATCATCGCGAGTGTGAGAATCGCTACGGGGATGAGTGAAGATGTTTTGGTCGGAGGGACATAGGTTCTGATCATCGTGATCGTCATGGAGAACCTATTTTGTCGATATGGTGTGGGATCATGTGTTGAGCTGGATGCACGATTTTGGTTGAACAAGGAAATTTTGGATCTGAGGGGTCGGAGGGCTTGCGGGAATCGTCATCAATGCGACGAGGCTGGTGTAGTTTGTCGGAGTGCCTTGGATGGCTAGTGCACCACCTCGCGTGTGTGTCAATTCTGTTGGTTTTCTGGGTGATGAGGAACTCGGGACGAACTCGAAGGTGAAAACGAGAATTTTATTATGTTGCTCGAGTTTGTTTCCGTTTGTGTGCAAGTTTCTGTTAATACTGTAGTTTTAAAATTTAAGTAGAAACAGAGTTATAAAGGAAGAAGAATAGAAGAAGAAAAAAGAAGGAAGCTGGAACTCGAGTTTAGTTCGAGAAATCATGGGTTTTGTCTAGGAAAGAATGAATAGTAACATAATGTTTTAAGATTAACATAATGAAGTTTTAATATTATACTTAATTATTCTTTAGTGTTAAAGTATTGTTTAAGTGTTTGATTAATTAAGTATAATTATTTGTTTAACTTGTAAATTAATTCTTGAAGTTTATTTAATTAATAAGGGTTAAACAAGAATAATTAAGGGTTGATTGTTGTAGATAGATTTAATAATCAAGGATTAAATATTAAGTAAGTAATTAATTAATTATTAAAGATTTAATAATTAACAATTAATTCATGTGATTTATTGAGGATTAATTATTCAATGTAAGTGATTTTAAGATAATAAAATTTGGGAAATCAATATAGGATAAGTGAAATTAATATGGACGAGTGAAGAATAATTAATTTGTATTATTAATTAAAGGCTAATAACTTAATGTATTTAAAGGTGATAATTAAAGATGGATTAATCAAGATTAATCGATTAAGAAATAATTAAGTAATAACTAATTAAGAGGTTAATTACTTTATGTAAAAGAATTATTATGAATAATTACTTAATGAAGTAATTAAAGGAATTAATTGCTCAGTATAATTAATTAAGTTGATGTGGTTAATTTTATTTAATTAATTCAGTTTAATTAATTAAGGGTAATCATTTGATGTTGGGTTATGTATAATTACTTAAGGTAATTAATGAGATGTAATTTCTTAGTGAAGTAATTAATAGCTGGATGTAATTAATTAAAGGAAATTACTTAATGGGAAGTAATTAAAAGATAATTACTTGGTGGAAGAAATTAAGTGATAATTACTCAGTGTAATTAAAAGATTAATTAATATAATTAATCAAGGAGTTGGTTTAATTGATAGAGTAGTTAAGGAAAATTAATTTCTGATTGCAACTTATCAAGGTTGATTAATGAAGGTAATAAAGTTAAAGGTTGATTATTAGATGAAATTTAGGAATAATTAACTAATGAAGGTAATTAGAGGATCATAAATTAATGTAATTAACGGAAGGGATCAATCTTGTATAAGAATGATTGAATAATGATAAGTGCTTTGGATTGGTTGATATCTCTGATATGAATTGCTTTGAGATATGATATGTTGGGTGAACAATGATAATGTGATTGTCTATCGATGATAAATTGTTGTGTAAAAAGTGACATCTTGTATTTTAAAGTTGAATTATATTCACTTGGATAACTTGGGTTAAGATAACGTTGAATTCGAAGAGACCGGAGTTGGGTATTAGTAAATACCCGAATCCACTTCGACTTTTAATTTAATAATCCTGAACAGATTTGATATGTGAAATCAATAGGTTGGAATGGAATGATTTGGACCCTTTAATTTAAGTTTGGTACTTAAAAATTGATGTGTGAGATAAGGGATGTCTATAACAACTTGTGAAGTTGTAAATTGATATGAGTTAACCTAGGTTTTATGTATATTTATGATGTTGTATTCCATGTTAGATGGGTTTACTCACGCTGGTTTCCAGCCTGACCCGGGTGTTACTTTGATGTAATGCCCGGGTCAGATCGAGTATTACAGATTTTCAGGTAAGGACGTTCTGGAACTCAGGAGGCGAGCCAAAGGGCAGGAACGTATAGAGAGTTTTCCGCTGTGATATGTTATTGTATAACTAGGACATGTTGTTTTAAACTGTCCAGTGATTGGTAATGGTTGTAACCCTGATGTATAAAATATAAGTGTACTGATACAGTTCTTCTTTGTAAAACTGTTATTTATGTGATATTATATTTTGATCCGCTGCAAATGTGAGGTTTCTGTGTTTTGGTGTTTCTGTTTCTTCTTTTTCTTCTATCTCTTCTTCTTTTCCCTAACTATCTAGAATTTTCACGACCGAAAATTTTGGGTCGTTACACCAACAACAAATGGTTGGGCAAAGGAATTTCCCAAATAAAATGGAACGCCTTTGGAGGGACATCCTCGGACCCTAACCGGATCTCTGCTACACAAGGCCGGGTTAGCTCTGTAACTAGGTAACTACTGACACGAGTATGCCACCTCCCGGTCGTTACCAACCTTTATCTGAAGCGCTTCACAACCGACAACCACAAAGCAATAAGTTTGCAGCAACCACAAAGTAAGTGTCTGGGATCCATACCATGATACCACTTATAATCCAGAAGGAAATGGACATACCCTCAGAGGGCGCTACCCTCAAATAACCTTGCTGCCACGATTCCTGTTTCGACCATAACCGGGTTGTGAGGTTTGACGAAGTCTCATCCGCAAAGCTACGCTTTTTCACAAAGTCATGCTTTGATCAACAAATGATCAGCAGCACTCAGCATGTCACACTACCAAATTGGGAGTATATCACTGATAACCTTCAACTACATAACCTCTGAGCTCGTACGTCTCAGAGAAGGGTGTTAAGCTAAGAGAATAAATTATCTACCACCAACAGATATGTATTTGTGAGCTTTATATCTCAATTTGTAATGTCAGACATACAATCCATACAAGTCCGTTCTGGGTTCGAACAGAACCGAAGGCACTTCCGAATAAGCCCTTGCAAATCTGGGAATCCACAATCCCGATCGGACTTCCCATTACTTAGGGAATCTCTATACCGTAGCTACTTGGTGCAGAGATAATCGATAGGTCATCCTATCGTTCTCGCAAATACCCGGTCTTCACCATCGGTCTTCAAATGCTATTCATAACATCGTATCATTATTCGAAATGGGTTAGATGACACAGGGTCCTCTCCCGGCTAAACCGAATAATGAGCGTAATATTTTAAAACCATATGGATATTGGGATTTCAATTAAGTCATAACTTATTACCTAAAACCTTTCTTTCAAATGGTTTAAACAAATTACCATTTCCAATCTTTTAAACAAAAAGATTTATTTCAAAAAAACCTCCAATGGTTTAAACAATTTCCACACTTTAATCTTTTAAACAAAAGACTCGTTTTTAAAACCCCCTTAAAATTTAAAAACAAGGTTCACAAATCTTTAACGAAGATTCATTTATAGCCTTTCAAAACAATTCCATTTCAAGTTGGATTAACTCATCCGGTCTTTAAATTAAAGACTCGTTTTATAACTTTCAAAACCATTTCCAAAGATTCATTTATAATCTTCAAAACAATGCCCATCTCAAATCTTTTATATATAAAAGATACACCATTTAAAAATCCTCTTCAATTTCAAAACAAAGCTTAAGTATCTTTCACAAAGTTTTGTTCATAGCTTTCAAAACAATTTCATTTCAATAACCATTTGGATTCAAACTTCAAACTTTAAAACTATTTCAAAATATTAAATTCAAATATCTGTGACTTAACTAATTTCCTCGTGAAATCCATATTTGTGTGTGTATAGTGTGGTCTATGGGTTTACACACAGTAGTGCGACATCATTCAATCATCATAGATCAAAACACAGAAATATAGTTGATAAGCGGCATAAACTATAACGCTTATCTTTCATTCACAGATTCACAGATAATAAACAGATGTATCACAAATAAATGAATAAATTATACACAGCACAATCCATAGAACAAAATATCACAGATTAGATAGAACAATCAATTCAAGGCATCTCATACAGTATAATCATTCATCAGTAAGGTCAAGCATTCAATAATCATTTATAAGTAGGATTAATTAATTGTTTAATCCTAATTAATACAATTAATTTCCAATTAAATTAATTACTTATGAATTAATTATCCAATCCTGATTAATTAATTACAAATCATTTGATATAAATTAATTAATCAATCACCTTAATTAATTACATCAATTAATCACCTCATTATTAATTATTCCTTAATTAGTCCATTATAAATTACATAAGTAATTATATTAATTAATGATCTCTAATTATATTTAAATTAAATTACTTTTATTTAAATTAATTACATTAAGTAATTAATCTTTAATTAACACAATTATTAATCACCCTTGATTAATAACAAAAGTAATTACCCAAATTACTTCATTTATAAATCATATTCACTAATTACCTTCCAGTAATGATCATTTATTACTTCCCTAAGTAATTATCTCCATTAATTACACTAAGTAATTACGATTATCAAATGATTTTCTTAAATTAATTAAACTAAATTAATTAATTAACTTAAATTAATCACATTACCAAAATTAATTACAATAAGTAATTAGTCCCTTAATTACTTTCATTAAGTAATTACATTCAAAAATGTGTAATTGATTATCTAAATTAATTAATCTAATTAATTATCAAAATTAATCAAATTAATTACTTAATAATCCCTAGTTAATTATCTTTATTAACTAATAACATTTCTTTAATTACTTTCTTAAGAAATTATCTTAGATTAATTCATTATTAATCATTTCTAATTATAAATTAATCTAAACTATTTATTTTTAAATTAAATAAATCATTCTTTAATTACCTTATTAATTAAATCATTTTATTACCTTAATTATCTCTAAGATAATTAATTTCTTTATTGATGATTTCATTAACATTTAAGTGTATTTTAAACATTACACTTTAAATTTAAATTCAAATTCCATTTTGAATTTAAGATTCAAAATGATTATATATTTAAACATTTACCAAATTTAAATATCCACTTATAATCCTATATAAGAAAAGTCCTAACTATATTACTTAAATTTTTATTTAAAATTTAAGCTTTAAAAATACATTGCGTTTTAACTTACAAATTCAAGTTAAAACAAATTGTTTAACTTTTCATTCAAATCCTTTTTATAAAAGAACTTTATCAAAAACCAATTCAAATATTTATTCGAAAACAAATTACTTAAAAAAACTATTTGATTTAAACTTGTTTAAAACATTCAAATTTAAAAATGATTTTAAATTCCCAGATCTGGATTCAAAATGAATTTGAATCCACTAATTTTAAACATTTGATTTAAATCTTTTGATTCAAAACTTGCCTTTAACTTTGATTTTTAAATTCTTTATGAAAAATACAAATTCATTTTAAAACTTAAAGATTGAAAAGTTTATTTGAAAACTAAACTTAACTTTTAAATTTAAACCCAGTTTAAATTATGTTACAAATTTTAAATTAAAATTTAAAATCTAAAAAAACTGTCAGGTTTTTTAAAAAAACTGAAACCCTTTCAAATATTTTAAAAATTTAAAGATTCAAAGTCATTTTGAAATTATACTTCATACTAGATTTAAACTTGTTTAAATCTATCATCACAACTTTAATTTCAGTTTAAATTTGCTTTTAAATTCAAATTACAGTCAGGTCGTCAAAGACCTGTCACCAGACCAATACTCGAGCAAACCTAAAATTGCTTCGAGTCACAACCTATTTTACTTCGAGTAAACACTCGAATAACTCGAGTAAATCCCGAGAACAATTCCTACCCAAACCCAAAAAGATCATTAGAAAATCAAATGCATGGTACACATGCACCGTGGCTCTGGCCAACTCCAACCACCTTCGACAGCCTTCACACATCGCCGACCATCTCCAAGTATGATCACAATCACCTAAATCCACCACAGCAACTCGAATCAAAATCGAGTTCCCCAGCAAAACCTGGAACTCGAGATAGAAACTCATCCCAAAACCTGTCAACGCGCCGTCCACGACCCTCCGACCACCAGAATTTGTGCAACTCCGGCCACGACCTCGTCTACAACCCAGCTTCCATCATCCAGAAACTCGCTGCACTCGATCAATCATAGGTGACGAACGAATTGAAAACTTAAGCCTTGCAAAAATTAGGTTTACGAATTTAAGATGTTTGCCACCTCCCCCAGAATCATCTGAACATCACCACCGTATTTTTTTTGGCCTCCCCAGTCACTTCTCCACCTCCATGAAGAACTAAAACCTTCCAGATCCACAGATTTTCCCAAAATTCCCAAAATAGTGCAAACCATAATTGCACTTCCAAAACTTAACTAAAAAAATGTGAACTTAGTTTTAAAAATCCTAATTTCAGATAAGAATTCAAGTTATAAACCTGAATTGATATTTTAAGATGTTTGAAATTATCACTTATTTTAACCTTAATTGTTCTTAAGATTTTTAGAACAGACTCTAATTTATTTAACTTAAATTCAAGTTTAAAAATTTACTTTATAATCAAACAAACATAACTTGTTAAGATACTAAGTCCTAACAATCAATGGATCAAGCAAAAATGATTTTTTGAATTAATCCTGAGCTTGAAATTTAAATAGAGGTGTTCTACAGGCCTTTAACAAACATGCATTCAATCATACAGAAATCTCTCCAATATATATACACATATCTGACATAAATCAAGCAATCAGTTATAAAAATACTTAAGCTTTTGAAAATGAAATTACCACCTATATGATTGAAAGACAGAGTAGTGCTTTTGGAAGCAGTTTTGAACTTGAAACTGTAATTGCTGATGAAACTTTGATTTGAAACTTAGATGAAGAATGCATCCAGATGATTTCAGACTTGAATGTATGCAGCTGATTGAGTTGAAGAAGAATGCATATGCTATTTTTTGAGATTCAATTTCCAAGTTTCTTTTTTTGATTTTTACTTTACAGGTTTGTGATGTTTTTGTAAACTTTTAATAAAATGAGAAAGAAGCATAAGTATATACTCTTGTTTTAATTCATATATTTTTTTTATTAAATAAATTGCCACTTGTTTGGTAGGTTTACACTTGTCTTATTATTTTTAACACTTGTTGAATTATAAACATTTTATGCTTAAATCCTTTGCTAAAAATTAATTTACAAATTGTGTTTTTAACCTTGCATAATTTTAATTTATAAAACATGTTTATCTATTTTTTTTCCTTATGTATTATTTATACTTATACAAATTAAAGTAAAATGGTTTGAAATTATACATTACTAATAAATATTTACAAGTTAGTGAATACAATTTTTTATTTTCAATACATTTATATTTTTAAACTTAAGATATTAATCTTATTAACAAATACTTATTTTAAAACTTTCATTTTAAACTTAAGTAATCATACTTATTGTATTTTTGTTTCAAATATAAAATTTGCTTTAAGTCCAATTAAATTTCAATATATTAACATTTGAATCTCAAATTCAAATCTCAAATTATTATTTATATATATGTATAAACACAAACCAAACACATATCTTTATAAAATTTAGAAAAATTCAAATTAACTCACCATTAATTTACAATTAAATTATATCTTAACTAAAATTTCAAGGATGTTACAGATTTCCCCCCTTAGAAAATTTCGTCCTCGAAATTTGTCAAACGGGAAGATAACAAAGAACAGATAAAAGATAGAGAAATATCTTTCCAGATCAAATCGAATATCCATTCTGCATTTGGCTTACCAAATCAGAATGTCAACAATAGATATAGGAACGAATCAAGATACTCGGGTCACCAGGTCTACGAAGACACAGGGGTATTGATTAGTTCAAAGGATAACTAACCACTCGTAGAATATATCGAGGCCCAAAGAATAGACAGATATATGGATACAATCCCAAAACTTTTTAGTTTAAACACCCAAAATATATCTATCAACCATAGCAACCAAAGCAAACAATTCATCCAAACAAACAATTCTGACCCATCTGGAGTTTGTGTCCCACACAAATATATCAAAGCTTCTTCCTGGAACTGCCAGGAATCATCAAATAATTGAAAAGACGAATCAAAGGAGATTGATAGAGAAAGTTGTTTTCGTTGTTGTTACAGGGCATTGACCATTTGAAGTGGTACTTCCCTGTCCCCTATCTCGTCCTCTTCTTGCACTCATACTTACTATCGGTGAATAGTAAGAGAATTTACTGAGGCATTCGAACGGATATCTTAGGGATATACTCATTCTAAGGGTATACTCCACCCTATCTCTAATGAGTTACTTAATGTGTTATACTCTTGAGCTAAAGTTTCAACCTTCGGCTTTGATACCAAATGTGACGATCTAGGCTTTTCAACCATCGACAGCGGCTCACTCGACCGGTAGGCTTTTCAACCATCCCAGCCCCGCCGTGGCTCACAGTGATACCTCGGGTTTGCTTTTACGGCCAGCCTCTCGATGGTGATGACCCTTCTTTCATTCCACAGAAAGACGTATTATCTATAAGAAAAGAAAGAGATAGAAATAGAAAGATAGAAAGAAATGAACAACAATATCAGAATCTCACAGCGGAAATGGAACCAAAATATAATATTACACATATCCATTACATAGTTTTACATATCAAAGTACACAAAATAATACGACTTCATTACATCAGACATTTATAAGAGTCTGCCAAACCATACAACCCAAAATACAACATCAAAATGTCACTACAGCGGATAGAGATAGATAGGTACGTCTGGACTCCAGCTCCAGCTTCCAAAAACATTTGTCAGTCCCAACCTGATCACTTGGCTACTCATAAAAATTTGAGTACCCAAGAGTTTATGAAAAACAAAATAAACTCCGGGTCAGACATGGGTCTGGTATGAGTAAACAGGTTAAAGTTGTTTAACTTTAAAATCATTTGAAAATAAAAGGTATCATGTAATACTTCCCACACATAAACATGGGTAAGTTTTTACCTTATGCTAACCAAAACATTTGATAGAAAATCCAATGATATTATAATAGGGTCTAGGGTTTTCAAAATAAAATACAGAAATAGTTGGAATGCTTACATCTCACGTTCCAACATAGTTGGGCACAATCAAAACCGTATAGGACTTATTGGAGATTGGATTCCATACAATGGCAGGGCTATTGGGGTACCGCCCGTCACAGTACGGGGACTAGATCACCGTACCGAGGAGCCACCCTAACTCCCCTGCAATACAAGGCCGGAACCATCCCTTACTGGACAGCTCCGAACAAGACAACCCCGCAGTTGTGGCCAACAACTGCCCACACAGCTGAAATAATAAGGGACTTCTAGACAGGGGAAAATCTTTTCCTACTTGGGCATGACCCACTTCACCTTGCTGCACCTCCCATGTTTTAGACATTCCCGGTTGATGAGGCTTGAGGCTACGATTAGCTTTATAGAACACATCTCTTAGAATGCTCATCGTCCACCTGACGATGTGCTGAAAGCATTCAATCCATACAAATTCGTTCCGGGTTCGAACGAAACCGAAGGCATTATTTAGTTACACTCATTTTGGAATCACCCTCAGAGTTAACATCAATAACCCTTGCACTCTAAAATTCCATCTCGATCTTCACTTTGAGATGTCACGACCTAACGTTTAACTTGGATCGATGTGGTTTGCGGAAAATCAAACTTGATTCCTTATCCCGGTCTCATCGAAATCCAAACGCCATCTTAAAGATCAAGTTGTTTAAAGATTCAAACAATTCAATTGAATTTTAAACATTGAATTCACACAGCATTATCCATAGATAATAAAAATCATCTAACACGGATATATACAATATCTCATCACAGAACATCTCAGACTATCATCCAACAGATAGCAACCAAATACAGACATTCAATTCAAAACAATCATCCATAAGCATGCATATCTCTAATTCAAATTATAATTAATTTAATTAATTCAAATTAAATTTTTTACTTAAGAATTAATCACTTTACCTTGCTTAACCAATCTTTAATTAATTAATCACAATCATTTAATTAATTAATCACTTCTTAATTACCCTCATTATCAATTAATTAATCTTTAATTAATTAATTAATTATCCTTTAACTATTAGTTAATAACCCTAATTATTCATTATTAAAACTTGATTAAAAATTAATCATTCCTTAATTGATTACTAATTAATCCTTAATTTATAATTAATTAATCTTATTTAATTGGTTAATTGATTACAAATTATAAATTAATTTATCTTAATTACTTAATTAATTTTAATTAATTAACCTTAATTATTTAATTGATTAATCCTTAATTATTAATTAATTAACTTCTAATTATAAATTAATTAATGTTTAATTACTTAGTTAATTAACCCTAATCATTTAATTAATTAATTCTTAATCACTAATTAATTAATCACTAATCACTTTATTAATTAATTACTAATCATTTATTAATTAATCATTATTTAATTAATTAATTATCTATTAGTTATAATTTAATTTAATTCTTAATTATCAATTAATTAATCCATATCTAATTAATTAGACCTTTATAAATTAATTAATCTAAAATTATTAATTAACTTAACTTTAATTACTTTATTAATTAAAGTAATCTTTGCCCATAAAAACTTAATTAACTTTCAAGCAAACAAATTTCATTAATTAAATAAAATTATTACATATTTAAAACATTTCCATTTTGTTTAAACTTAATTACTTTTTAAAAGATAAATTTAAAAGAATACAAAATCATTTCAAATTTAGTTATCAAGTATAAATTACTTTAAATTAAATAATTTAACATTATCAAAAAGTAGATTAAATAAATTTTAGATTTTAAAATTTTAAAACAAGTTTTCAAAATCTTTTAAACATCACATGCTTTGGGTTCGACCGACCCAAACTTGAACAACTCGAGTCCATTCTTCTTCTTCCCTTCCTATTTCTTTTAGCTTAAGTAAACTTAAATTTCATGCAAACTGGAAAGAAGAATACACTCTCGAACAGGCACGAGCAAACTACAGCACTACCCGAGCCAAACGCGAGTCAGTCCCCTTCTTACTCGATCGTTACTTCGAGTCTCAACACAAAATCTCTCTGACACAATCCCTTGACACCGTGCACGTGCACGACACACCAACGCTGCCGCCGCCACCAGCGACACCGCGTGCAAACCCCCATCGGCCGCTGACACGACTCCGACCTTCGACTAGCCATTGCGCGACCTTAATCAAAAATAAGGTAGCTTGCACCCATCAGGAACAACCCCTTCATCAGTAAATCCACCGAACCCAACAACTTCGACCATCGTTCACCACGAAACTTCGGCCACATCACCGCAAGGCCTCCATGCTACTAATCTCACAATCTTGCGCCACTCGATCCACTACATGTCTCCCAGTCACCCCGTTTCGAACGCGACCAAAACAATGTGTTAAACCCTGTTTCCCCCAAATTATAATTCCTCGTTGATCGATTACCACCTCCACTATTTTTCTTAGGTTTTCCAATCATTATACATGCTCCAATCCAAGCCACGACCTTCTGAATCCACCCAGTCACCAGTACTTGCCCAGAAACTATTTTCAGGTCATCACCGAAATACTACCTCAAACCCGATCTAAAAATCATGATTTTCATTTTAAAAATCATATTTCACAGAGTTGATTCAAGATATAAAGTTGAATCATCAAATTACCATACTTGATTTTATCATGTTCTTAAAAATTTTATTGAATCATCTTGTTTCAGAAGATATTCAAACCAATTTTATTTGAATATAATTATAAACTTTAATTTGTGATTAAATGAACATACTGTGTTTGAAAACTCAAGCCTAACAATGATTTGTTATGGAAATTTTGAATTTTAATTTTAATTTTAACTCTGTAACTTAGGAAACAGAGAAGAAATCAGACAGATTCAACATGCACAGTTCAAAACAACATATATACAAAGATTCACCTAGATATATACATGCAAGATATCAAACATCTCAGAAATTTATATGCACAAGATTTTATTTACTTAAACTTTTCTTAATAAAAATTTACTCACCTGAAATTTTTCAAGCAGAGACCAAAAATTTGAAATCTGGAAAAATGAACTGCGGATTTTAAATCTAGAAATTCAGAGAAGAAATAGCTTTTGAAACTCAGGTGTTCTTGTATGCTTCTCCACTTGAATTTAAATCAAAGCTTTAGATTGGAGAGAGCTTTGAATTTGCTTCTTATAGGAATTTACAGGATTTTTATATTTTGCTTGTAGATTAGAACTTGGATTCTTGTTTTAATTTTTGGTTGAAAGAGTGGAAAATTTGATGAAATTCATATTTGTAGTTGAGGTAGTGATTTTTTTCTTGCTTTTAGAAAATGAGATGGGAAAATTTAGATGAAGAAGATGAAATAATCTTTTATAGATAAAATTTTGTTTTATTAAATTTAAAGAAAATAATTTACAAATGTGACACTTGTCACTAAATATGGTTATCCTCTTAACACATGTTATTAGAGTGATTCAAAATTTAACAAATGTAATTCTCATGCAAAATAGATTTTTAAAGTTTACGACCCGAAATTCAGCGTTCAAAAATCGACACCAAATACCTTACTTGTATTCGACTGCTGGAGATTCGAACGTCAAATTTCAGTTCGGATGGAGCTTATAACAACATTAGATAAATATAACAGCGGAAACAAAATGAATATCATATATCAACACAGGTATAACATGGTACAATATCCAATACAACATCAATCCCAAATATCAGAGTGATACAAATATGATACAACCATAATAGGGCAACAGAACTTCAACGAGTTTCCAACATACTTCAACTTCGACAAGGTCTTCAAAAACTCTAACACTTCAAAAGATTTCCAAATCCAAAGCTTTCAGAATTCGAAAACTTCCAAAAGACTTCAAAATTCAAGCTAGCTTCAAAACTCAGATAACCTGCTTCTAGGCTGCCCGTGTGGAAAATTATGGGCACCCAGAGTTTAGGAAAGGAACAATAAACTCTGGGTCAGTCATGGGACTGGTATGAGTAAACAAAACGGTTGTTTGAAACAAAAGCAGTTTATTTTAATCAAAAGCAAACAAAAGTTGAAAGACATTCGCAATGCTTTTTGAAAATGAAACTGCCATAAGGCCTCCCGCCACACACACAATGCAAACGCAGGCTTGGAGGAGATTTCTCCTTATGACAGTCAAAAATGCTTAATACGAGAAAACACTTCAGATACTATTATTAGTGCATAGTGTGAAAACTTTTTCGAAAGTATAATATTAATCTTAGCCAGCATACGTACCATTATAGTATGCCTACTATAGCTACCATGTTAAATGGCAGGTTCTACAACTAAAACTGTAAAGGGCTCGTATTGGATGATTGGATTTTCAACAAATGGTCGGGCACAGGAACTTTTCTTTCTTTCTTTTTCTTGCTATAATTTAAACTTAAACATCGGTTAACCCTCGCCGAATGCTTCGAGCACCACTTCGAGTTCATGCGTTAAAATCTCGAGAACACCCCGAGCTTCTACTTCATCTACCCCAATGTTTCACCCAGATACGCAACTTGCACGTATACGTGCACAAGCGCGGCGCCCCTCGCCGATCAACGTTGACGCCACCGGCACGTCACCCACGACCACCCAAACTAGTTCGGGCAACCCGAAAACCAAAATCACCCCCACAATCGAAATCGAGCTATTCTCGATTTCCTGAAATCGAAACACAACCCCTACAATCACCTCGCGTGCGCAACTCCGACCACCAGAGCGTCGCCACCTCCGGCCACGTCTTCGACAACCCCTAAGCCAACACCTCCCTGAGTATCATCGAATTCCATCCACCACTGATTCCCCACGAGCATGAGAACCAAGCCGATCAAAAACTTCATGTTAAACCCTAAATTACTGTCGCACCGTCACAACGATCATCTAAAAAATCCTTTTCCATTTTTCCTACAATCTAAAACACATGCTCCACCTTCAGCTTCGATTTCATTGACAATTACTTCGCTGATCAATGGCAATTGGCCAAAGACCATTATTCGTTCAACTCGCAACATCTCGATAACCCTAATACTAAAAATTGTGAATTTTATGTCAAAAATCATGATTTCTACGTTTGAATACAGACATGAAATAAAAACTTGAAATTTCGATAATCAAACTTTGACATGAATTTGCTTCCTACTGTTTTTTTCTACACTCCCAGTAAACCTTTCATTTTTAATACTTAACAGTATTCTTAAAACTTAGATCTTCCAAATTCAAACATTAATTGTTCAAACATCAATTCTTAAAGGAGGTTGAGGGGTGAGATTTCAGAATTTTTTTAACTTATCCTATGTCTGTAACAGCAGTCAAGAGCATATACAGGCATGCCCATGCACAACTTCATATTTAGACAACATGCAGGTATTTTTTAATAATCACACTACAAGTATAAAACAGAATATCAAGGCACAGAGGTAAATAAGTGGGTTTGCCCACCTGAGTTCCTTTTGAACAGAGGACTAGATGGATGAACTGGAAATTGAATTTGTTGTCTTCCAGGTTTGGAAATGCTTTGGTTTTTGATTACTGAGGCTTGATACAGTTGAATCCCATTGGCATGCTTTGATTTTTCTTTGAATTTGAACTTGAGATGATTGCTTCAGGTTTTAAAACAGTTTTACTGCATTGTTTTATTTTGGATCTGCTCCATAGCTTAAATTGTTTGTTCTGGTTGCTATGGTTGATAGGTATATTTTGGTTGTTTAAACTAAAATTTTTGGATTGTATTCATATATCTGTTTATTCTGTTGGGTCCCGGGGTTATTCTACGAGGGGTTGGTTATCCTTTGAACTAATCAATATCTCTGTATACTCGTAGATCTGGTGACCCGAGTGTCTTGTATTGTATGAGTTCGTTATCATTATTATTAGTGATATTCTGATTTGGTAAGCCAAATGCAGAATAGATATTCAGTTTGATCTGGTGATTCATCTCTCAATCTTTCTATATTTTTGTTGTCTCCCTTATAAATTTCGAGGACGAAATTTTCTTAAGGGGGGAATCTATAACATCCCTGAAATTTTAGTTAAAATAATTTGACAATTAATTTAAATTTTGAAATCAAATTGTAAATAAATGTGCATTTTTTCCAAATCTAATCAGGTATTTGTATATAAAATTTATTTTGAATTTAGTTGTGAGATTGAAAATTCAAGAATAATTTGGAATTAAGTATGGATTAAATGAGTATTTCTTTGAATATTTGGGAATAGATATGTATATAAGATTTATATGAAAATAAGAAACATGTTTAAAAGTTAAATTCTATATATATAATATGTATTAAGGTATAATTAGTTTTAAAAATCATTTCCTTTAAATTGATACCAGGATTAGAAATTTATTCATAAGTAATTTAAGCATTCCATAATCATTTATAGTCAGGATTAGTCAGTTGTATTAATCCTTAATTATTTCAATTAATTTCCAATTAAATTAATTACTCATGAATTAATTATCTAATCTTATTAATCAATTACAAATCATCTGATATAAATTAATCAATCATCTTAAGTAATTATTCTTAATTAATCACATTAATTAAATTAACCTTAAAGTTAATTACATACTTAATTATTCTTTAATCAGTAGGTAATATTAATGTGAAGTTAATTTTAAATTAATTAAGAAATAATTAATTAATAAAAATAATTAAGATTTAATTAATTGCAATTAAGGATAAATTAATTAAGATTATTAACTAAGAAATGATTTAATCATGATGGTGATTAAGACTTAATCAATAGTAATTAGTGATAATTAAATTATCGGTTAAAGATAATTAATAAAAGTAATTAATCTATGAAAATGATTGGGAAGAATCATTTATTTTAAGGATAATTAATTAAGAATTAATTTGTTAATTATTGAAATTAATTAAGGATAATTAATCAAAGGATTATTTATTAATTAAAGGTTAATTAATGATCAAAGAGTAATTAATCAAAATGATTTGTAATATATTAATATTAATTAACCAGGATTACTAAGTCATAAGTAATTAAACCTGATTTGAAATTATCAGACAATTAACTGATTTTACTTATGGATGTTTGGATTCGATTTGATGATTGAATTGTTTGATATCCCTGATTGTGATGCTCTGTTTTGATTTGAGCTATGTTTACTGTGAACTATTTGTTGTGATATATACCTGTGATCTGCGAATGAAAGATAAGTGTTACAATTGATTTGTACCGCTTGCCTGATATAAGCGTTATAGTTTATACCGCTTATTGATATTGCTGTATTTGGACTATAATGGTTGATGTTGTTGCACTATTATTGTGTAGAACCCCTGGACCACACTATACACACACAAATATGGATTTCACGAGGAAATCAGTTAAGTCACAAATATTTGAATTTAATATTTTAAAATGGTTTTAAAGTTTCAATTTTGAATCCAAATGGTTTTTGAAATGAAATTGTTTTGAAAAGCTATGAATGAATCATTGTGAAAGATTGGTGAACCTTGTTTAAAATCAAAAGGGTCTTAAAAAATAAATCTTTTGTTTAAAAGATTTAAGTATGGAAATTGTTTAATCCATTGAAGATTTTTGAAATGAATCTTTTTGTTTAAAAAGATTTGTAAATGGTAATTTGTTTAACCATTTGAAAGATAAGTTTTGGAAAATAAGTTATGACTTAACTGAGATCCAATATCCATATGATTTTAAATATTGCGCTCATTATTCGGTTTAGCCGGGAGATTTGTGTCATATAACCCATTCTGAATAATGATACGACGATATGGATAGCATTTGAAGACCGATGGTGAAGACCGGATACTTTCGAAAATGAAAGGATAACCTGTCGAATGTCTCTACACCGACTGGTCCCTGGTATAGAGATTTGATCACCCTTTGTGACGGGGAGTCTGGTGATTAGGGATTATCCGGATTTGCAAGGGCTTCTTCGAAAGTGCCTTCGGTTCTGCTCGAACCTGGAACAGACTTGTATGGATGTGTGTCTGAAATTACACTTTGAGATGTAAAACTGGTTTCTATCAAATATATTTCTGTTTGGTGGCAGAGATTTATTCTCTTAGCTTAACACCCTTCTCTGAGACGTACGAGCTCAGAGGTTATGTAGTTGATGGTTACTAGTGATGCATTCCCAATTTGGTAATGTGGCATACGAAGTTCTGCTGATCATTCGTTGATCAAAGAATGGCTTTTGTGAAAAGCGTAGCTTTGTGGATGAGACTTCGTCGAACCTCACACCCCGGAATGGTCAAAACAGGAAGAATGCAGCAAGGTTATAGGGAGTAGCGTCCCTTAGCGTATGTGCATTTCCTTCTGGATAGAAGTGGTATCATGGTATGGAGCCCAGATACTTAACTTAAGTGGATATCGAAAATATATATTACTTTATGATTGTTGGTATTGAGGATCCTCGGATAAAGGTTGTTTACAACCGGGGGATGGAATACTCGTGTCAGTAGTTACCTATTTTTGTAGAGGTATCTCGGCCTTGTGTTGGCAGAGATCCGGTTAGGTTCTCGAGGCGTCCCTTCAGAGGCGTGCCCATGTGGCAATGGGAAGTTCCTTGGCCTGACCATTTATTGGAAAACCCAAAGAAACAATACGCATCCAGTACAGTTTTAGTTGTATAACCTGCCATGGAATGTGGTGGTAACCTGCTATTGAACATGGTAGCTATAGTTGGCATAAGTGTGGAATGCCTATGCTGGCTAAGATTAATATTATACTTTCAAAATGTTTTCCACTATGCACTAATAATAATATCAAATGGTTTTCGCGTATCAAGCATGTTTGACTATTATAAGGAGAAATCTCCTCCAATTCTGCGATTGCATGATGTGTGTGGCGGGAGGCCTTATGGTAGTTTCATTTTCCAAAAAGCATTGCGGATTTCAAATCTAAATTCTTTTGTTTCTTTTATAAGATAAAACTATTTTTGTTTGCTCATACCAGTCCCATGACTGACTCGGAGTTTATTGTTCCCTTCCTAAACTCTAGGTGCCCACTATTTTCCACACGGGCAACCTAGAGTTGGGTTTTTTAGATAGTAGATATAGATATCAATTCGGTAGCTTTCAGCTTTCTCTTTGGAATTCTTTGGATTCTTCGGATTTATGGACTGGACTTGCTCAGCTTGGTGCAACTTGATGGTGATTCGAGCTATCTATGGAGATTTCTGATATTGGTGTTTCTTCTGGAGTTTAAAGTTCTGTTTGTTTCCGCTGCTAGTTTATTGAGTTTTCCGCTGTAGCATTGTTATCTTGTATCTCTAATATTGATTCATATTTGTATCATTATTGTATCAAATGTTGTAGATGTTGTATATCTATGATATTCATTTTCTTTCTCTTCCGTTGTGTTGTTATACTTGATGTGTTATAAGCTCCGGTGAACCAGATTCGACGTTTGGATCTGTGGCATTTGAATATTAGTGTCGTATTCGGTGCCGATTTTTGAAGGTCGAGTTGGGGTCGCTACCCTTGACCAACCTTACAGACAGGACAATCGAAGCCGAAGAGTCAAACTTTTCTCTGGAATCATATGCATTCAATCCAAGTAAATCGTAGATTCATCCCCAATTGCACGAACATTGATTTGACTGTCCACCATCAAGTTGAGATCGGCCAAGCCAATGTCATCAAGTGGTGGTGGAAGATGAAAATGACGGTGATGCTGGAAATCAAGGAGGGAAGTTAGGTTGGTAGCTGGAGAGTTCGGGTGCAAAGGAAGAAAGCTCGGTAGTAAAATGAAGGCATGGGAAAGGAGTCGAAGAATGAAAGCTTATAAAAGAGAATTTCCTAATTTTTCTTAAGACCTCATGTTGGTACTGACATCAAGAATTATGTAATGACATGTCATTTTCCAACCGACACTGTTCAAAGTTGCTGATGTGTATCTATTCAAAAACATATAATTACACGTGGACTCCGATATGCAAATTATGTAGCAAACAACGAAAAGAGAAATTTTAGTTTGAATTAAAGAAAACAGTTAACAAAAATCAGTCAATCAGAGCAAAATAAAAACAATGTCTCGAGATGGCACCCAAGCAATGAAATTGTAATTCGTAAGATCTTAATCTAAAACTTGTCTTGATCCAGAGCACACCTAGTTTTCAACAAAAGCATACTCTATGGGAAAATGTTAACTGAGTTTTTAACCAAGCAGAAATCAATAGGAGTTAGAACATCAAGACCAAGATGAAATGACCTGTAATCCTAGAAGCAAACATAGATAAGCAATAGAAACATCTAAAAGAAAGTTTAACCAAAATGGAGCCAACCATAGTGATCGGTACTAACTTCTCATGTTGGTGGATACTTTTTGTAGCTTCGTGTCTTCCACTCAAACTTTATAGGCGTGATCCCTTTCTTTTTTTATGCCTGCTCGAGAGATTTCCAAGGTTTTTGAACAACCAATTACAAGATTCGAAGAGTTAGCGGTCGAAACAGCAGAACAAACAAAGTAATGAAGGAATGATCATCAAAGTCAACCAACGATCCATGGAAACAACATGGGACAACCCAAAATCAAGTAGCATTAAGTGTATAAAAGAAATTGACTCAATTGGATTAATTACAGATTTCGGCATCGACATAAGAGTACGATACCAACATGTGTACTTAATCTAGGTGAGCTCATGACTTCACACACTCTTTTGGGCCTTCATTTGAACCCCGCTCCAACTTTCATTCTAGCCTAATATGTCTGCTACCCCTATAAATACAAACTATATAGCAACTAAAATAGGATTTGGTTTTCGCCATTACTATGCGAAAGTTATGTCTCTTATTCATCTCTTTCCTTTACACAACAGTCACCAAGGCAGCTACTTTAGACAATTCTAGACTTAGAATCGTTCTAACCCCTCTCACAAACCTCTTGTAATCTCAAACAAAATATATTAAATCTATAAGCAATAAAGCTATAAAATGGTCGAAGGTCGTAGATTGCCGAACCACTATAAAATCTTGTGTCCCACTTTTTATTTATGTTATTTTCCTTTTATTTTCTATTCTATTTGCTAGATCTAGGTCTCACGTATCTTCCACAAACTATTCTCAGGTGATGAACCATTTTTTACGTTAACAATTTGATACCGCTTTGATAATGATTTTGGTTAAATCCTAAAAGTATGATTAGATGCACTGAACTCATTTATGTTGCTTGAAAATAATTTTGGTGATGACTGCTGTTAGCCCAGAATTAGTCACTAACACTATAGAGTAGATTTGTGTAGAGAGATAAATGAAGAAAGTAAATGTAAATAAAGGAATAACACAATATAATGCAAAAATAACAATAAAAATGAGAACAACAGAATTATAGTGGTTCGGTTAACTGCCTACGTACACTTTGAATGTAATCTTTGTTGCTTTCTCAACTATTTTAGTACATATACAATCCACAAAGAACAGCTTGAGTTCAGTTTTGAACAAAAAGGAAGTAAGCACCGAAAATGGCAGAGTTTCCTTTTAGTTTTCGAACCTCTAAAATGGATGCCTGCCCCTCTATTTATAGATGGAGGAAGATTGGCATCTCGTAGCTCGAAGTTCTCTCCAGTCACTTAGGCGCATCACCAAGAAACTCAGCCCAATAACAATACTGAACTGATAATGCAAAACTGAAGTTATCGACCCGAACCTACATAACCCATAAGGCCAATTCATGATGCCGATTTGAACTCCAATCTCACCAAACACACCAAACAATCTGACCTATGTCTCTTGCCAACTTCACGTCTTCACTCCATCGACCCGAAGCCACACCGAGCCCATAGATAAAAGCCGAACTGGTTTAAATGCACCGACCCTGGATATGAGTGCTATCCCTAAACAGTTATGTCGAACTGAAGTCCTTCTCCAATGTCGACCTCTCTTTTATGTCGAACCCTTGCAAATACCCTGACCTGATGTCATACAAGCCTTAGACCCAAAGCTAAGTGACAACCGGAGGATCCCTTATATGCCAACCTAACCTCATCCACCCCTTTTCCGACCCGGGGTTAGTGTGATGCCGACCTGAAGCATGCCGACCTCATTATGCTCCATTTCTTTTTTTTCCGACCCCTAGTTGGTGATCCACACTGATTCGAAGTTGGTATTGAGAAGATTCGGAGTAAACACTCCTTTAACTCGAAGAAACCACCTCAATGACTCAAAGTAGATCAATCCTTGACCCTGCTTCCATCAACGTTCGACCATAGGTTTTGCAACTACTGTTTTGTAGCCGGGCCAAGGTATCGGGTAACATTTGCCCCCCAACGTCTTGTTACATACATAATGTGCATTGAATCGAAGCAAGTTAGAGTCACCAGAAAGAAATCCATCATGTTTCCTATGTAGTCATCATCCTTCAATTTTATCCTCTAAAGTGTTGTATCCTTCTTTGGTCGTCATGACGCTTGGTCGATTCTCAAAAGTATAAATTCACGATTATATTCCATCAACAGCCATCTGTTTGCAGTTCTACAAGACTACTAAACTTCGGCCATTTGATCCAGTCTTTTCTCTAATAACTCCAAGTGAAAATTCAATTCCTGTCGATTTCAAGAAGTTGAATTTTTTTGAATATACATGTGCACATTCAGGTATATGTTCTTATGATTGGCTCCTGGATGCATTTTATATGCTCACCGAGCCATCACCAATTCCTTCTAGTTTAATTGCAATTCAATAGCAATTCCTTGTTTATATATATACACACACAAATACATATATATAGTGAAATAGGGGTTGTAATCAACCACTCGATGAGAGGAGACCTCAAGTTTTACAAGGATACCGGCCTTAAGAGCCGTAAGCAAGGGCAAATGGAGTATGGCTAGTCATGGACTCGTGGGTGGTTCTGTAGGCCCATAATGATGTTGGGAGTTCATTTACCCATTTACATCTAGCCTTTTCCAAATGTCTCTTTAGGATGGAATTTATGATTTTGTTCACAGCTTCAACTTGTCCATTTGCTTGAAGGCGAGCAACTATCGCAAATCTCTTTTCAATATGATGTCGAGGGTAGAAGTTTTCAAATTTAGCACTGTCGAATTACCCGTTATAATGGTTCATGGAAGGTCATAATGATAGATGACGTTTCAGATAATGGAATTGATTATTTTCTTCATCTTAGTCACGGTTGAAAGTTTCGCTTTTGCCCATTCGGTGAAGTAATCAACTTCAACAATGGAGCATTTCACACCACCTTTAGGATCGGCTAGAAGACGATGATGTCAATGCCCTCAAGTGGCAAACGGCTATGGACTAGCCATTTGAGTAATTTCCATCGGCAGGACTCTTGGAATTTTTGCAAACATCCTATACTCTTTGCACTATCTACCATAATTAGTTGCATCTCGATTGATAGTTGGCCAGTAATACCCGTGGCAGAGTATTTTCTTTGTCGAGGTTTGCCTCTGGTGTGATCAACGCATTCTTCTTCATGGACTTCTCTCAAGACTCGTTTGATTTCATCATGAGTGGTAATCCAAAGTGGGAGAATGGAGAATGCCCTTTTTACACATGACTCCTCTTTCGATAATGCAACATGAAGCTTTAAGGAGGATCTGTTGTTCTCCATCAGTTGGACGGTTCTCCACTACTCTTTGGATAGTCGTCTAATGTAGTGAATTCAAATATAAAGTATGTAAATGTTTGACCATGGATAGCTCTCCGAAGGAGATAAGTGATATCGAATTGGATTAGCTCGATATTCCATTTGAGTAACCTTCCAAACATCTAAGGTTGCTATAGGACCTATCGTAATGGCTGTCGACGGGGTGAGCCTATCAATAGCTTGCTTACATTATATACTAGACTTTGGATCCATTTCTCTTCACGTAGCATTTTGATGCTTATGGCATATATCGACATAGCTAAATAGACGTATAAGTCTTCATGATCCAATGGCTTGGATAGGATGGAAGGTCTCTATAAGTGATCTACCAGAGCTTAAAATGCATCGGTGGACCTGGAGATAGATCGACATTGGACGGTGACCTTCCTATTTAGGCTCTATGCCTGCTTGAAGGTCTTTGCTACTTGAATGTTTCAAATTGCTTGAATCTTCTCGAGACCAGCTTCAATTCCATAAGAGTCGATGATGAAACCTCGAATTTTCCCTCATGCAGCGCCAAAAGAGCATTTCTAGGAATTCAGTTTCATTTCATATTTTCGTAGAATACTGAATATCTCCGCTAAGTCATCGATGTGATTGTTTATTGTTGTGACTTCATGAGCGTATCATCCATATATTCTTCCATCAATCGCTTGATCTAGTCTTTGAACATCATGTTGACCGGTCTCTGGTGAGTAGCTTCAGCATTATTTAGTTCAAATGGCATCACATCATAATGATATAATCCTGTATCAGTAATGAATTTTGTATGCTCCTGGTCGAGGACATGCACCAGGATCTGGTTGTATTCAGAGTACACATTCATAAATGAAAGTAGTTCATATCCAGTGGTTAAGTCGACCAGCTGGTCGATCCTCGAAAGTGGAAAGCTGTCTTTTGGGCAAGCCTTGTTCAGGTCTGAGTTGTTGACGCATAATCGCTACTTTCCATTAGCTTTTATCATAAGAACTGGGTTTGATACCCATTTCGAGTAGAGGGTGTCGCAAGTAAACCTATTGTTTTTTATTTTATCCACCTCCTCTTTAAGTGCAGCGGATCCCTCTAGATCCATGTCGCATCACTTTTGTCTCACCGGGATATGCCATAGGTCGATATTCAATGCACAGCTCACGATAGTTGGTGAGATCATATGCATGTATGAACGGGTCCAATCGAACACATCAAGATTCGTTTGGAGAAAACCAACTAATTCCTTTATCCTCGTCACACTGAGCTATGATCCAACCTCTAGTACCCGTGATGGATCACCATGATTTTCTGTAATGTCGATTGTCAATTCAACAGGTGTAGCCTTGGATTCCTTGAGTTCAGATGTAACTATTTCACATAACAACCAATGTGAAATCTGGTTGGGATGGTCAATGATGACGGTTACTCTGGTTGAATCCCAAAGTCTTGTCATGAGTTATTAAGCCTGATAGCAAAGGGCTGTAAATGCTGTGAGGGATTATCTGCAAATGGCCAAAGATCGGGATTAGAAGCACATTGAAGTAAATGTCGAGTAAAGGTCAGCCTCGAGTTGTGTGTAGTTGCATATTTGGCTCTTGCCTTAAGCTTGAATCTACTTGTGTATTCGAGTAACGTGTTTTCCATTCACTGTATTACCAAACTATCGCTCATCCTTTAGGTTGGAATGATTGTTCGTTGCCCATGAGCTTAGGCATCGATTCAATGATTCTACATCTAGGCATCCTTTTGGTCGTAGCCTCGAGTGGTTGTAAAAACTATACATATGTTACAATATTGAGCTAGTGCAGCCAGTCTTTGGTTGATCACACTTCTACTCCCAGTCTCAGGTTGATAAATGTATTGCATGGACGGTCAAGTTACGTTCTAGCTATGTTTATACTCCCACTAAAGCTCCAAAGACATAGAGTTGATCGTTGATTGGTTGGTTCACATTCATACTGTTTCTTTCTTGTGCCCCCAAGCCTGGGGCATACATCGATAAGTAGGAAGGCAAACCACGTCCACTTTGTCTTTACACTCTTTCCCGTTGAATCGCGATATCAGGTCGTTTGATGGAAGCCTGAGTCTCGCTATCCTGGATTGTATTCTTGTTTTTCCTTCCAGCTAGAATACTTCGATGCTTCGTCGGATTTCAAGGATGAGTCAGGTACTGGACGGTCAACCACGTCCACTTTAATTCATATTACCTAATCAGATTTAGGGGTAAAGTTGGCTCAAGCATAGTCGGGTCATGCTCGTCTAGTTTCATACTCCTCCTAACGGATCGAAGGAGGGTGCTGGAGAATTAATGACCAAGACTCCATGGTTTATTTTCCTTTACACACTCTAGTAAGTTCTCGAGGGATATCCGGGTCACATTTGTTTGTGTTTGGTGCGGATCGATATTGACCCTGGATCTAATGGTACGATATAGTAGGCCATCCATAACTTTGGATGTCGTTTTGATCGGTTTTGTATTGAGGCCTCCTTGCAGTCGTTGTCTTAAGTTGTAAAGAACACCAAGCTAGAGCTATGATGAGATGTCGTATTCAACTTTCAGTAGTCCTGCCCCCATTCTTGGGTTAGCAGATTTAGTTCGTGGATGGTCGAATTCAATCCATAGTGATTTTATACTCCTTTTAAAGTCCAAGTTGGAGTTTATGGAATAGCGATTGATCGAGCTGCACTCGTTTATTTGTTTATGCTCATTTTCGCACTCTGGAGATAAGAATTTGTTGGTGGGTGGTCGAATCGCACCCAATTTGTGTTTATACTTTGGTCCACGGTGCAGAGACTTAGAGATTTTTGTTGAATCATTTATACTCTAGTCCGTGCTCTAGGGACTCAGAGTACTCCAGTCCGATCTAGGGACTTAGAGATTTTTGTCAAGTCATTTATACTCTAGTCCACTTCAGGGTCTTAGAGTACTCCAGTCCGCTTCAGGGACTTAGAGTACTCCAGTCCACTTTAGGGACTTATAGATTTTTCTTAAGTTTTTTATACTCTAGTCCACGCTCTAGGGACTCAGAGTACTCCAGTCCGCTTCAAGGACTTAGAGATTTTTGTTAAATCATTTATACTCTAGACTGCTTTAGGGACTTAGAGTACTCCAGTCCGCTTTAGGGACTTAGAGAATTTTATAAATTTGTTTATACTCTAGTCCGTGCTCTGGGGACTTAAAGTACTCCAGTCCGCTTTAGGGGCTTAGAGATTTTTGTTAAGTCATTTATACTCTAGTCCATGCTCCGGGGACTTAGAGGTTTTTCTTGAATCATTTATACTCTAGTCCGCTTTATGGACTTAGAGTACTCCAGTCTGCTTCAGGGACTTAGAGAGTTTTCTCAAGTCGTTTATACCCTAGTCCACGCTTTGGGGACTAAGAGTACTCCAGACTGTTCCAGGGACTTAGAGTTTCTCAAGTCTTTTATACTCTAATTTGCGCTCTGGGGACTCAGAGTACTCCTGTCCCCTTTAGGGACTTAGAGGTTTTTGTTAAGTCGTTTATACTCTAGCCGCTTCAGGGACTTAGAGTACTCCAGTCCACTTCAGGGACGTAGAGATTTTTCTCAAGTCGTTTATACTCTAGTCCATGCTATAGGGACTCAGATACTCCAATCTGCTTCAGGGACTTAGAGATTTTTGTTAAGTCGTTTATACTTCAGTCCACTTTAGGGGCTTAGAGTACTCCAGTCTGCTTCAGGGACTTAGAGATTTTCTCAAATCATTTATACTCTAGTTTGTGCTTTGGGGACTCAGAGTACTGCAGTCCGCTGTAGGAACTTAGAGATTTTTCTCAACCCGTTTATACTCTAGTCCGTGCTCTGGGGACTCAAAGTACTCCATTCCGCTTCAGGGATTTAGAGATTTTTCTTAAGTCGTTTATACTATAGTCCACGCTCTAGGGACTCACAGTACTCCAGTCTCCTTCATGGACTTAAAGATTTTTCTCAAGTCGTTTATACTCTAGTCCACATTAGGGACTTAGAGTACTCCTGCCCACTTCAGGGACTTAGATTTTTTTGACAGCAATCGTATCTCCACCCGTCTGACTTGTACTTCATTTACCGTGTCGATGCGAAAGTTATCAAATGAACGGCCAAACCATGTTTGCTCATGGAGTAGGATTCTGCCTCCAGCATCAAGGATGAAACATGACAAATGGACGGTCAATTCTCGTCCGCTTGGTGATTTTAGCTCTTCCAATCAAATCAAGGAAGAAGGTATATGATGGATGGTTGGATCATATCCATGCTGGGGTTGGATAATCAAGTCTTGCACAATTTTCTTCGTACTTCTTTCTAGCAAATAAGGCGAACGAATTATTGAGCAGACGAATTAAGTCACATACGTTTCAGTGTGCAGTCGTATTCATGTTTCAAGAGTGGTGGTTGACGAGTAGGCAGTCCAACGTAGCTACTTCAGTCGGGCTTTTGAACTACCTCTTGTGTTCAGGGCAGTAGTTGATGTGTAGATGATCAAATCACTTCCACTCTAGTTAGATCCCAGCATCACTGAGCTTTAGGAGAGGCATTGTCGAACTTTATTTATGACTCGAGGAGTGGATGATTGGGCCACATTTGTTCCAAGCCTTTCTTAGGTCTCCATGTCAAATATGGAGATCGATGAACGTACGGTCTGTCATGTCCGCTTCGTATTGGGTTCTGACCGTGACTATCTTTTCCATCTCTAATCCTTGGCCCCAAGTCAGAGTCATATGGGTGATGACAAGCCGTCGAATCACACTCGTCTTGATGAAATTCCACAGGTCCGATCATGATCTGTGGGGATTGGATGGCGGCTAACTCTAAGTACTTGGTCACCTGCATCGTTTTGAAAGTAGTTTAGTTCAAGTTGGTCGTAGTTCATAGCATAATCGAGATTGAAATAAAAATAAATTAATTAAAAGACGATCGAAATAAATCTCATTGATAAGCGAAGTAGGATCTTTTGCTCGCTATTGCACTTTGCCCCTAGCTCCTTTCAACGGGATGTCGAACATCTCGCAGGCGTTTGTAATCGTCGGTGTTAGGACCGTATGCATCTTGGAATATATAACATTCCTCATATTTTTTATGGGTTCAGTGGACTCTCTTAAGGCTGGTTTTTAGTACCACTTTGAGTCGTAATTCTCCAAGTAGATGTTATCGATTGAGTTGTTACAAGAGAATACGATTTAAATTTTGAGATCCTGGGTCGTCTCCTGGAATCTAAGTCCTTGCCCAATGGGCTAGTATTATTCTTTCTCTAGTCTACTCTACCTCCTCCTTGCGTAGTTTCTTATTCACTTTGTAACTGAGACGATCCAAAGTCGTAGGATGCTCTCTAGCTAACTAGCGGCCAAAATCTATTTGGGGATCGATTCCCCTCATTAACGCGATCAGTATGATATCCTCACTAGCATCTGAAATGAATTAGATAATGAAATCACACCCTTGGTGTGAGTCGCATGCATTCGAAACTACTCGACGAACTTTTGATCGGTTGATTGAATGAGGAGATGGGTTTGGGCGATAATCGCATAAATCGCATGAACGATACACCTTCGATGAATATAGGAATTAATGAGATGTAGTCTAGGGTCGGTTTTCCCTAAGCAAACCGATATGATTGGTATATTGAATCTCCTCAGATATATTACACACTGAGCGGCTTCAACGAATAGGCTTCGACTGCAGGAGATGCTTCAATCATTGTCAATCCAGTTCGTTTTTAAGTTACAGTTACCTGTCATGCTTGTGAATTATGTATGCATGCCCGAGATATCAGCAAAGTAAGATGGTCTGGTATTGACGGGTCAGTGGTAAGTTACTTGGAGTCGAACTTAAGAAAATCTACTATTTTTTTGGAATCAGCAATTGGTTTGCTTGGAGTCACTGAATTCGAAGTGCTGGGTCAGCGAAGAACAGTGCTTGTAGCCATCCTGGCGTTTTCTTGGATAAAATCCAAGATTTACGTGGGGGTATTGCGCTGCGGCACGGGTTCTTGCACCTAAAAAAAATTTAGAGCCTTTTTCTTGAAATTTGGGTCGTACCCATAAAAGAATTTTTTTTGAAAAAACGAGTCATACCCGATCCATTTTTTTGGGAATAAGAACCGGTTAAACAAGGGTCCAATTCTAGAAGAATATGACATAGGGGTCGATGGTATAGGGATCGGCTGAATTGCCTTGGTGAGGGATCGGTCGTTTGTCATAAGAAAGGGATCGGCATACGAAGATTGAAGGGATCGTTATTGACATCTTTGGAGAGGGTTCGGTATTAAGGTCTTTGAGAGGGATCGGCCATAAGCCTTAAATGAGTGATCGGTATACATGCTACTTGGAGGGATCGATGTAAGGGCTACCTGGAGGGATCGGTGTACATGCTACTTGGAGGGGTTAGTGTACATGCTACCAGGAGGGTTCGGTGTACATGCTACCTTGATGGGATCGGTGTACATGCTACCTAGAGGGATCAGTGTACATGCTACCTTGAGGGGATCGGTGTACGTGCTACCTGGAGGGTTCGGTGTACGTGCTACCTAGCGGGATCAATGTACATGCAACCTGGAAGGATCGGTATACATGCTATTTGGAGGGATCATATGCATGCTACCAGAAGGGATCGGTGTACATGCTACCTGGAGGGGTCAGTGTACATGCTGCCTGGAGGGTTCAGTGTACGTGCTACCCGAAAGGTTCAACATACATACTATCTGGAGGGTTCGGAATATATGCTTTTTGAAGCGATCGGTACAATGATTTCTGGAGGGGTCGGATCGGTATACATACGTTGAAGAGGGATCGGTATATATACATTTTCCTTGGTGAGGGTTCGACCATATGAGAGATCGGCCGAATTGCCTTCAGAGAGGGGTCGGCTTTCATTCAACTTGAGTGCAAACTTCAACATCCAATCCTATGATCTTGCGTACATCAGTGAACATGAACACATGATCAACTCTAACCAAGAATATTAACATAATCAAATCCTCTAAAAACAGGGGAAGTAGACTTAGTAACTCTGACTATGGCTATCAGCTCCCATTTGATTTCTTTCAAATCTGAGTAGAATAGGAAGTTTGCAGGTTAATAACCGGATCTACCTCGCAAATATGGGAATTCGTTAGTAGACGATGAGATCCAATTAAGTTGAGAATTCATTTCTCAGTGAAAGCACAAAAATATTAGCACCAGAATTGGTCACTAACACCCTAGAGTAGATTTTTTAGAGAGATAAATGAAGAAAGTAAATGGAAATAAAGGAATAACACAATATATTGCAAAAATAACAGTAAAAACAAGAACAACATAATTATAGTGGTTTGGCTAACTGCCTAAGCCACTTTGAATGTAATCTCTATTGCTTTCTCAACTGTTTTAGTACAGATAGAATCCTAATAACTTATAAATATATTTCATAATTAATTTTGACAAATTATTTTACTTATTTTAATTTAAAAATCAAATTGCATCCAAACAATTTTACTTGTAAATCACTATTTAAACTAGGTAGTTGATGTTCAAAAATTCCTTTCAAGGAGTTCAAAGTAAGTCCTTTTAGGAGTTTCAAATGGGTTCCATTTGATTAAAATGCTAAATTCTGAATTTTAATTGTTGAACTCTGAAGTCTGAATGTTGATTATTGAATGCTGAATTTTAAACAATCACTTACTTGTTTGTTTGCATTCAGCATTCAGAACAAAAAACAACATTCAACATTCAAAATAATTTTTTTAAATTATTTCATCTAAATAGATGGCTTTATTGAAATCACTGATATAAAAACAAACTGCGTAGAAAGTTGTGAAATCTATTCTGTTATATAAGAAATTCAATATTTGACCATTAGTATTATGCTCACTCATTCATTCTCAGTCAATATACTCAATTCTCCTTAGTTCCAGGATTAAAGTTTCATTTTAACCCTCTATATACAACAACAATAAAGCCATTATTCCCAAACTAATTAGAATCGGCTAGAGATGGAACCTAAAAACTTAATGACAAAGCTAATTTAAAGGTTATAACAATAACAATAGCAATAATAAGATAAAATCAAATAAGTAAATTAATAATAATTGTAACAAAGTAAGGTAAAAAGATAAAGATAAAAATCAATATATATGTAAAAAAACAAAGAAATGATGATAATAGTATAAATAGTAATAATGGTGCTGATAGAAATATTGATCAAAGACCTAACGCTATGGCTTATGCTCCTTTTTCCTAGTCCTATAATCTAAAACGTAAAAAACTCAAAGCTCGTGGTTCTGGTACGTGAATCGCTAACTTCCACGCACTCCTGTCCGTTACCAGCTCTTCGGATGTATTCCAATCCTTCAAGTCCTTTTTTACTACTTCCTCCCATGTCAACCTTGGTCGACTTCTACCTCTCTCTGAGCATACGACGTGACCTCCCATGTTAACCCTCTATATGTTATCAATTATTCTTCAAACCATAAAGATATTAATTCTTACCTCTTAAAATTCCAATTATACATCTCAGGATGTTATAAAATCTATTATGCACATATCTTCCCATTTCTTCTTAATTCTCATTCTTTTTCCATATTCATTCTCAACTCATATCATAATTCTTCTCCTTAATTCAAGTGATTATTTAGCATTCAATAAATCTTTTTCTCCCTATAGACTATTTGAAGTATGTGTTATGGGTTCGGTGTATACTTTCTTAAAGTTTAAAAGCAAAGCTTGGCTCTCTAGGTCTTCAAAAAAACTGAAATCGTTTCAAAACTCGAATTTCTCTCCCACAACCTTCAATGTTTCAAGTTTAAGTAATGAAGTCGATATTTTGGGAACATTTCAAGGTAAGTTTAAATTATTAAATTTATTTATTTTGGATTTTTTTAATTTTGATCGTCTTTCTTAATTTCTTATATTTGATAACAATAAAAGTAAATTTATTAATCCAATACTTTTTTCAATTTTTTTATTTAGTTATGATCACTTTCATTTTAGAGTAATTATATAAATATCTTTATATGAATAAATAATTTATATAACACTTTTTTGTAAATCCAACCATGTATTCTAAGTTTATGTAATGAATTCAGATTATTGATTTTGTTATTTGTTTCACCATAACTACTTTTAACTATTATCCATTTATTTAAATCTAGATAAGTTGTAATAGAAGTTTAAAAAGGTTTATGCAATTTTGAAGTTATTTTTGTCCTATATTAGTTTACGGAAGTATGTTTATACATCCAATCAGGTGCTCAAAATGTAACATTAACATAAATAGAACTTATCTCAAATGGTGATTTATTAGAACTTCCAGCATATATTTACATTAGTGTCCATAAGATTTTGTGTTTTTAGATTAACATTGTCACATTAAATGCCGTAGAAACCAACTGCCTTCGATCCATGAAAATTTCTTTATTTTGTTTCTATTTTTGATTCCAATTCACACTACGCTTATATTTCCTTTTCACGTTCATTAATCATCTCACACAAACAAATTTCTTACAAGAGTAATGACATATTGTATATATATACCTATGAATTATGCTTGCTATTTTATCAATTATTATATATAAGAAACTAAATATATATAAGAAACCGAATATAAAACAAATAGCTTATCTCTCACCACATGCATTTTCATTCCAAATACTAAATTATTACAATTTCTAAATGAACTTTTATATTTTACCTTATCAGTATTTTCTCATTTTAGATGATATATCTCACTAATGTATTTTTTATGCTCTTGTTTTTCACTACTTCTTACAAATCAAGTAAAACCTACATTAAGCTTCTCACTCAAATCGCATTCTCACTTGAGGAAAATCCGTTGTATATTTATAAGAAACTAAATATGGATTCAATATTCATCTCTCACCATATTAAGTATCATCTCAAATTGTGATTTATTAGCATTTCTAGCATACATTTTACACTAGAATCCCTAAGCATTTGTTCCTTTAGATTAACATTTTTACATTAATTGCCATAGAAACCAACGGTCTTTCATTTATCACACTTTCCTAATTTTATCATTATTTCTTTTCCAATTGACATAACACTTATATATCCTTCTCACATCTTTTGAAACCTACGTTAATCTTCTAACTCAAATAATTTTCACTCTCATTCAAAATCTATCGTGCAACTTTTACATTTTACCCTTTAATAATTTCTCATTTCATATGATATATCTAAGTCTTTTTGTATACTCTTATCTTTCACTACTTTTCACAATACGGCCCTAAACATTCGAACCTTTAAATTGATACTGTAACATTAATTTCTGTAGAAACCGACTTTTTGGGATACTTTCTCATTTTAATAATTTCTCATTTCTAGCATAAATTTTTCACTAGATTCCCAAAGTATTTATACCTTTTAACATTATCATATTAATTATCATAAAAACCAACAGTCTTCCATTTATGGCACTTTCATAATTTTCTCATTATTTTTCCCTAAATTGACAATACACTTATATCCTCTTCTCACGACCATTAAAACCTACAGTAATCTTCTTACTCGAATAATTTTCATTCTCATTCCAAATCTATTATGTATATCTACCTATGTATATACTTACTATTCTAATATATGAGAAAGTGAATTACTACAATTTCTAAATACTTTTACAGTTTACTCTCTTGATATTTTCTTATTTTAGATGATATATCTCATTAATGTATTTTTGTTTACTTTTATCTTTCATTACTTTTACAGTATGGTCCTAAGAATTTGAACCTTTAAAGTGACATTGTCACATTAATTGCTACAAAGACCAATGGTCTTGGATTTATGGCGCTTTCTTGATATATATCTTTATTTTTTGGATAATTTACATGCTTATGATCCCTTCTCACATCCATTCAAACCTACATTAACCTTCTAAATTAAATCATTTTCTTACTTGAGGAAAATATATTACATATATTAAAACCAACATTAATCTTTAAATTAACAATGTCAGACTGATTGCCATAGATTTCAATGGTCTTCCATTTATGACACTTTTTAATTTATATATTTCTCCTCCAATTTGCATTGCGCTTTTATTTCCTCCTCACATCCATTAAAACCTTAATTACTCTTCTCAAAAATTGTTTTCTTTCACAAAAAAATCTATTATCTAATATATATATATATATTCTATTATATATATATATATATAAATGTTCTATTATATGTATATATATTCTATTATATATATATACATATATATATTCTATTATATATATATATATTCTATTATATATGAAACTGAAGAAAGTGAATATACGATGGCAACTTATCTCTTACCTCATCCTGTCAATTCCAAATACTTAATTATTAAAATTTCTTGGTGAAATTTTACATTTACTCCCTCTATATTTTCTCCTTTTTGATGTACATCTAACTAATGTATTTTCATTTATTCTTAACTTTCAATACTGTTTGCACAAAAAATGGACAAACACCTCCAAGTCGTGTGAATTACTTGATTTTACGTTGCTTCAAGTGGTTTGGGTGATTTATGCAAATATATAAAGAGCAGGGACTAAACTGTAAAGGACATACAGGTTTATAGTGGTTCGGCCAGAACGTGCCTACGTCCACTTTATATGTTATTCTCCTTTTTCTTTCATATTACAAGTACAAAGCTTTGTATACAAGTATATGAAAGTTGTTTGAAAGTTCCTTCTGTGCTTGAGCTCTCCAACTTGTCCGCCATTGTTGTACGCCTGCCCCCTTATTTATAGAGTGAGGCTGGGGGCAGGGGTCTTGGATGTATATAGCTGCTGGTGGGCCTGGGCTGAACTAATCTGGCCTGGCACATCTGGTTGGTTCGGTCGTAGCTGGACGAGGTTGATTCGGTGGTAGGCGAGTGGCTTTCATTCGGTGGTGCCAACTTGGGTTTGGTTCGGTGGTGTGTAGGGTTGGATCGGTGATGTGTGGTTGGAGTTTTGGCTCGGCGTGGGCTGGTCCGGTGGAGGTTGGTTTGGCGAGCATGGGAGAGGGGTTGGTCCGGTGTGGGCTTGATTGGTGTTGGTTCGGCAGTAGTTGGAAATGGCTTTGGTTGTGAGTGGTTCGACTAGGCATGGAGATAGAGTTGGACCGGTGATACCCTGGTTCGGCTAGGGATGGATTTGGAGTTGGACCGATGATACCCTGGTTCGGCTAGGGATGGATTTGGAGTTGGACCGGTGATACCCTAGTTCGGCTAGGGATGGATTTGGAGTTGGACCGGTGAAAATTCGCCCAACACATGCCCCCCAAAGTAGGGCATATGTTTAACAAATGTCGTGCTTTGTTTTGATTTAACGACCATATTCGGCCTGAGAGCCGAACCAGCTGGTCCGGTTATCCAACCTTCCCCTATAAGTATGGGCCTAGGGCTTCTGTTATTCCCTACCGAACGAGCTATCCGGATCAGAACTTCCTACCGAATCAATCACTCTGCCGAATCAGGTGACTGCCGAATGGTTTCTTCGTTTTACCGAATGAACTTAAAGATTTTAATACTGAATGGACCTTGTAACGAGAGGGCCGAATGAACCTTATACTGAGAATGCCGAATGAACCCTAGTATTGGGAATGCCGAATGATCCTTATACTGAGAATGCCGAATGAACCCTAGTATTGGGAATGCCGAATGATCCTTATACTGAGAATGCCGAATGAACCTTGATTGTTTGTATCTTTGCGCCTCCTTGTTCTAATAATGTGCTTTTCTGTGTTTTTGGTGTTGCAGATAAATGTCTCAAAAAGTAGAAACTCGATCATATAAAAGGAAGTCCAAGGACAGAGAAGTGTCCTCCACAGTGCCCCCAGTTCGGGCCGAACGTCCTGGGCCTGCTCCGAGATCGCTAGTAGATGGGTATGGCCCCCAGGAGCTCTTGAATTCTCCATCCGACTGTTTTCCTAGCTCCCTTGGGGAGGAGCAGCTTGATGTCATCTCTCGTTCCTTCGGGATTGATAGGGCTCGCATGCTGTTGCCGGGAGAGGGAGTTATGCTATATGACTCTCCTGAAGGATATTTCGCTTACAGCAGATACCACTGTATGTGTGGGGCCATTCCTCCGATCAATGCATGGATAGTCAGCTTCATTACCTACCTGAAGGTGGCCTCTCTCCAGCTCCAGCCCAATTCCTACGCTATCCTGGTGTGTTTATTCGTTATCTTCCAGAGGAGGTATGGGCGCCCCCTTCTAACCGGGAAATCCGATACTTGTATAATCTGAGAGGCTACAAGAAGGGGTCTCCGTATGTTAGTTTAGAAGCGGTCGTGCCCTTCAAACCGGTCTTGGACTTATACTCAAAGTTCACCATGTTTAAGAAAGAATGGTTTTTTATCAAGGACGATTCTGTCTCCTTCCGCCTCTTCACTTCTGGCTGTAAGTTGAACTTTATTTACAGTTTCCTTGTTCCGACTGCAGTGCTTCTTCTGATATGCTTCTATTCCTTACTAGCGACAGGTGGCTTTGCGGTCGTGGAGAGTGATTCCCTGGTCCAGATGGCTGCGGAAATAAAGGCCATTTCAGGACGGGGCAGGTCGGCTTCTTTCCTGATCAGGAATGCTACTCTCCTAGAGCACAACTTGATCCTGCCACACCAGTCCGTGGTTAAGCAGAGGGATACGGCTGAGGAGAAGGCTGCCAAAGCCAAGGAAGGGACCACGGTGAAAAGTGGCAAGAGGGAACCTTTTACAAAGCCTCCCGTTGTCGGAGGTAAGAAGCTTAAGAAGTCTGATGGTCCCTCTCCTAGCACTTGCCCAATTGCTCCGGGAGAGGAAGATGTGGAGGAAGATAGAGGTGAGAGTGAAGGAGGCGATGGACAGAGCGGTAGTGGCGTTGGTGCCTTAATCTCCGGGCAAGCGGGAGAGATTCATGAGTGGACGGATGATGCTTTCCGTCAAGCTTTTGGGGAGTCGGAGGGAGGATTGGCTTTGGTTGAGAAGGCAAAGGAGGTTGACAAGGCTGGGGCTGGCGCCGATCCATTCTCTAAGAGTTCTTCAGCTAAGGCGACTCCAGCGATTCAAGGTGAACTTTTGACTTCTGCAGACTCCATTTACGATAGGGACTTAGAAATATTTTATGGTTCGCTTCCGTCCTGGAATGAGATTCAGGACTTATTGGAGTATCCTACACCTCCGCAGGGTTTGTATAATAGATGTGCCTTCTCACTCTTTTTAACTTAACATATTTCTTGAATTATGGATCATTGTATGTTCGTAACACTTGGTTTTTATTCCAGGAGCAGGTAAGGCGGCCAAGACATCAGATATTCGGCACCGCCTCGAACAGTATAAGCTACTCAAAGCTTTTGCCAAACCAAAGCCGCCAACTAGCCGTCCTGGGGATGTAGTTAGATATCGCCCTCTTCTTGGAGTTATTGAAGAAGAAATGCAAAAGCGGAAGAGGGGCCGATCTTCGTTTGAACCTTCACCTGGCCCTCAGCCTCCAGTCCAGCCCATCCATGATATTACTGAGGAGGATACTGAGTTTATGCCTTCCCCCCATCCGTCCGAAAATCCAACCGTCACTCCGATAGACCGTCCTGGTTTGGATCGCAACCCATTTGCCGGCCATCCGGATCTGGACCCGAGTTTTCAGGACATCTCTTTTGACGAGCTCACGGGTGAGCATCTTCTTCCCCGTAATCCCATGGTACGGGTGCTTGATGAGGCTAAGTCGTTAAACCTCGATTTGCTTACTACGCGGATTGTGACCATGGGGAATGAGGCCAAGGCAAGCATCGATCGGGTGGCTGAGGAAACCAAGAAACTAATGGAGCATCACGCTCGACTGGCTAAGGCTGGGGAGGAAATCGGAAGTGCTAACATCCAGTTGCGGCTACAGGTCTCTGATCAGGCCAAACAGCTTGCCGATCAGGCTATCCAGATATCTCAGCATGAGGCGGCCTCCCGACGACTAAAGAAAACCATGGAGGAGGCTAGAAAGGCTGAGTTGCGAAAGATAGAGGCCGCCTGCAAGGAGCAGATTGACATAGACATTGCTACGGTGGACGAGGTTCGGAGGGCGGATCTCGAGCAGGTAGAGGAGTTATCTGGGAGGCCTGAGGCCGCAGAGCTTGCTCAGGCCAGGCTAAAGGAAGAGATGGAGGAAATGAGGAGGTCTCTCCAAGCTGACCGCTTGAGATATCGATCGGAAAGGGATATGGCCATCGCTAAGTTGCTGTCCTCCGAGGCCCGGGTGAGGGAGTTTGAGGAGAATGAGGGGATGATGCATGAGATGTTGCAGGATATGTACTTCCGTACTTGGAAGCAGGGTAATCTATCCTGGATGGATGATTATCCCCGGATCATGGCTAGGATATATCTCCGGGCTTTCGAGGAGGCCAAGGCCGATGCAGATAAGGAAGGTGGAGCGGCATTCAGGATGGACGTGGTTACCGCCCAGTTTTCAAAGGAGGAGAAGGTAGCGGTGAAGGAGGGGATGCGGCTACTTGCTGCGGAGGAAGCCGGTGTGCAGTTGGGGGATGAGGACCAAGGAGCGGGTGTTGGTGAGTTTTCCCTTTTTAGCTTTTCATAACTTGATCGTTCGTTGTCGGTTTAATGGACTCTTTTCCTGAATTGGACAGGTGGGGCCTCTGGTCATCATGCTGGGAGCTCCGATCCTGCAGTTAAGTAGATCCGGAGGGCTAGCGGGATGGAGGCGAAGCTCCGATTTTTTGACTTGACTTGCACATATTTTGGTTGTTGTCTATGTTAGTCTGAAACATTAATGCAACTTGTAATTATATTATTTGTAAAGAATGGCTTTTTGTAATTTTATAACATAAACAGATTCTGTTATATTTGAATGCTTTTGTTATTCTGATGTGTTGCATAAGAAATATAGCTGTGCATGTGCTAGTGATTCAATTGTGTTTAATGCTAAGTTCTTGCTTAATATATAATTTCATATCTTGCAATGTTTGAATAAGTCCTAGCTACATGATTATGTACAAGAGAAAAGAGTACCGCCCTTCATGTTCTGGTTGCGGGGTTAGCTTTGGACACCTTGAGTAATTGACCATGGATGCGGCTGAGTGCCTTGTCACCCAGTTTGCGGGCTCAGATTCTCGTGAGCGAATGCCTCCCATTTAGTGTCCTGTACTTTGGGGACCGTTATGCAGGATACAAGAAAAGTATTTAAATGGAATGGAAATATAGGAAAAGTAAAACTTTCAGTCACGGAAGGCCGTCGATATGCTTAAGTTCGTGGCAAATGGGTTTTGTAGTCACTTTCCCTAGCTGTGGGTCTTGGAGACATTTGTCACCCATCTTACGCCTCCGTGGGGAGTTTATCTTTTTTACCACAGCCGCACTTAAGACATATCGGAGCCGAGATCGCGCACAGTAACTACCCGGGCCATTATGGCCCGTAATCGTGGGTATTATTCGATTTACTGTGGCCGGCTAGCATGGGTGCCGATCGTCAACCGTGAACTACCCCTGGCTGGCCACACCTTATGTTGGGGCTTAAAGTAGGTTTGCAGTTGCCGGCGAGCCGAACGTCGTAATGAGCTGCCATCGGCTATAGTCGTCCTTCTTGATGACTTATGATCGGCTCATTACAGTTGGCTTTAAGGGCAGTCGCGAGCAATGAGTTAACCCGCAGCAGAGGGATGCTGGAGCAAAAGTGTCTCATTGGCGATTGCATAGAATCGCATAGTACCTGTTAGGCCTTGTCCAGATGAGGCCGTGCCCTGATGTGGCTTGAATGGAGGTGCCATTACACAGAATTTTGTTCAACAGAAAAGGATACAGTTAACAAGTAGCAAGGATATAAAGGAACAGGTTAAAAAGAGACAAGTTTTTTAAAGTGGTTCGGCACGAAAATGCCTACGTCCACTGATTCTCTTTGTTAATTCACTTCATATGGGCAGTACAAGTTAAGAAAAGTATCGACGAAGGTGTTGGATGTTCCATGCCCTCTGGAACACCTCTCCGTCCACCGTTGACAAAATATAAGCTCCGTTGTGGAGATCTTTATGAATTACATATGGTCCATCCCAGATGAGGTCCAGTGCCCCGGGGCGTGGAAAGATTCGCTTGAGGACAAGGTCTCCTTCTTGCAAGCTGCGATGCTTGACTTTGGAGTTGTATTGTGCTGCAACTTTTTGCTTGTGAGCTGCCGTTTTAAGCGCTGCATCATTTCTTCTCTCCTCAATTAGATCCAAAGACATGAGGAGGAGTTCTTCGTTCACTTCTGGGTTGTAGTGGATCCTACGGTGGGAAGGCACTATAGTTTCAACTGGGAGCATGGCCTCCGATCCGTATGCCAAAGAAAAAGGAGTATACCCTGTTGATGTTCTGAAAGATGTGCGGTAGGCCCAAAGTGCCGTAGGAAGTTCTTTCTCCCAAGTGCCCTTTGACTTTTCAAGCTTCTTCTTGATTTGAGTTTTGAGAATTTTGTTGACAGCTTCGACTTGTCCGTTGGCCTGTGGGTAAGCCACAGATGAGAAGCTTTTGTGGATTCCGTGCTCTTGGCACCAGTCGGTGAATTCCTCGCTGTCAAACTGAAGTCCATTGTCTGATATGATTTTGAGTGGGACTCCGTACCTGCGTAGAACGTTTTTGATCAAGAAGTTAATAACTTTTGCCGAAGATATTTTATTTAGAGGTTCCGCTTCCACCCATTTGGTGAAATAGTCGACTGCCACTATAGCATATTTGGCTCCACCCCGGCCCATCGGCAGTTCACCAATCAAGTCGGTTCCCCATACTGCAAAGGGCCAAGGGCTGGTCATTTGAGTAATCTCATTTGTTGGCAGTCGAGGAATCTTAGCAAACTTTTGGCATCTATCACATTTTTTGACGAAGTCTAAGGCATCTTTGTTTAAGGTGGGCCAGAAGTATCCGTATCGGAGTATCTTCTTTTCCAGTGTCTGCCCTCCAGTATGATCTCCGTAGCTTCCTTGATGGATGTTGGACAAGATTTCTTTGGTTTCTCTTCCAGCGACACACCTCAATAAAGGGTTAGAGAAGCCGCGCCGATAGAGGATGCCTTCTTGTATTGTGTAGCGGGCAGCTTTTCTCAAGATTTTCTTAACTTCGCTGTGCTTGTCAGGCAGTGTGCCATCTTGTAAGTATTTTCGGATGGGAGTCATCCAAGTTTCTTCTACGATGGCGGCTACCAGATTCGGTTGCTCGAAACTCGGGGCTAGTTGCTTTGAGATGGCTATTGTTCCAGAAATGGCGCCGTCTTTTATGCTAGCTTGCTTTGCCAGTTCGTCGGCCTCTTGATTCTCCTCTCGAGGAATGTGTTTGATCAAATAGTGATCTAGTTGATAGAGTAGCAGCTTGGTTTTCTTTAGATATGCTGTGAGTCGTTCCCCTCGAGTCTGGAATTCTCCTAGTATTTGATTCACAATGAGTTGAGAATCACTATGAAGACACAAAGAACTGACTCCAATCTCTAATGCTAGTTCTAATCCTGCTATCACCGCTTCGTATTCTACATCGTTGTTGGTGGCGGCGAATTCCAGCCTCAGAGCATAGCTTAGCTTCCTTCCCCTGGGAGTGATTATTAGAACACCTGCCCCTGAGCCTTGTTCGTTCGATGCTCCATCCACGAAGAGGTTCCATTTGATGTCTTCTGCTATTTCAGACTGCTCCTTACCTTCGTCGATAGTGAATTCGGCATTGAAATCGGCCATGGCTTGTCCCTTGATGGTGGTGCGGGGATGGTAGGTGATATCGTATTGACTCAGTTCAATGCACCATTTAAGTAGTCGCCTGGAAGTGTCGGGGCGATGAAGTACCTGCCTTAGTGGTTGATCGGTTAGAACTCTGATGGAATGAGATTGGAAGTAATGTCGAAGTTTCCGTGATGTGATCAGTAAGCAGTATGCTAGCTTCTCAAGTTTAGGATATCTGGCCTCTGCCCCCGCAAACCTCTTACTTACAAAGTATACGGGCCATTGTGTGCGGTTGTCTTCTCTCACCAAGGCGGCGCTCAGGGCATGTGGTGACACAGCAAGGTATAGGTATAACTCTTCGCCCTCACTTGGAGTTGAGAGTACTGGTGGTCTCTGGAGGTGTTCGAGCAGGTTATGGAAGGCTGTCAAGCATTCGTTGGTCCATTCGAACTTTCCTTTGTCTTTCTTTAGGGCTTCGAAGAAGGGAACGCACTTGTCGGTCGCTTTAGAGATGAATCTGCTTAGGGCGGCTACCTTCCCATTTAGGCTTTGCATTTCCCTTCGAGTGGAAGGTATTCTGATGTCTTGCAGAGCTCGAACCTGTTCGGGGTTCGCCTCAATCCCTCTGGCATGGACGATGAATCCTAAGAACTTTCCTGATGATACCCCGAAGGAGCACTTTAGAGGATTCAGCTTCATTCCATATTGGCGAAGGACTTGAAACATCTCGTCCAGGTGGCTTACGTGATCGCTGGTTTTCCTCGACTTTACTAGCATGTCATCCACATAAACTTCCATAGTTCGTCCTATTAGTTCTGCAAACATCTTGTTGACAAGGCGATGATAAGTAGCTCCGGCGTTTTTAAGTCCAAAGGGCATTACCCTATAGCAGTACAATCCCCGGTCAGTGATGAAGCTGGTGTGGTCTTGATCGGGAACATGCATAGGAATTTGGTTGTATCCTGAGTATGCATCCATAAAAGATAGGAGCTCGTGCCCGGCTGTGCTGTCCACAAGCTGATCGATTCGGGGGAGTGGGAAGCAATCCTTCGGGGGAGCGTCATTCAAGTTAGAGAAGTCAATGCATGTTCGCCATTTCCCATTAGCCTTTTTCACTAGTACCGGGTTGGCGATCCATTCTGGGTAGATGGCTTCACGTATGAAGTTATTGGCAAGTAGGTTCTTTACTTCTTCATCGAGGGCTGCTGATCGTTCTGCCCCCATGCTTCTCTTTTTCTGCTTTACTGGCACCCTGGTAGGATCGATGTTCAGTGCGTGGCATGCTACGTCTGGGGAGATTCCAGTCATGTCGGCATGCTTCCATGCAAATACATCTAAGTTGTGGCGGAGAAAATCAATGAGTTGGTCCTTTAATTCTGCCTTGAGCTGAGATCCAACCTTCAATATTTTACTTGTGTCGTGTTTGTCTACAGGTACAAACTCCATAGCCTCTGCAGGCTCGGCGGTAGCCTCCTCCTCTCCGTCCTTGGGGTCTGGTTCATTGAAAGGATCGTTTGTATACCGAAGTGGAGGAGCTTTCTTTAGTTGCTATGCTTCCGAGTTTTTGATGCAGAGAGCAGTCTCTGCATTCTTCCCTTTATCCTTCCTGCGGTTATTGTGAAGCTCAGTTACATAACAATCTCGAGCAGCGTCTTGATCTCCCTCTACTTCCCCTATTCCGTTGTCTGTTGGAAATTTCATCTTCAAGCACCATGGTGCCAGGACGATTTGGAAGTCGGCCAAGGCCGGTCTTCCCAAAAAGGCGTTGTAGGCCGAGTGGTTCTCTATTAGCACAAATGTTTGTTTCCGCACAGCGGAGCGGGGATGACTTCCTATTTCAACAAAAAGGTCCAGTTGCCCGAGGGGCATCTTCGCATCTCCAGTGAAACCATGTAGTGGTTTGTTGCAGGGAGACACATCCTTCATTGATAGCTTCATTTTGTCGAAAGCATGCTTGAATAGGATATTCACCGAGCTTCCAGTGTCTATTAAAATTTGGAAAACTTTGGCTGGTCCGAACCAGGCAGAGATGACCATAGGATCCATGTGTGGGTACTGTCTTCCCTCTAGGTCACGCCTACTGAATGTGATGTCGCCGTTCTCTTTCCGTTTCGGGTGGCGTTCTTCCATAACAGAATTAACGCAGCCTTCAGCGTTCCTCAGTGACTTACCGTATCTTTCCATCTCCGCCCAGCTTCTGTCGACGATGTGCGGTCCTCCTGATATGGTGTGGACCACTATCTTCTCTTGACTAGAGCCGTTGGTGTTGCGATTTCCCCCGCCTGCTTCTGGGGGGGGTAGTCCAGGATTCTCATTGGCAGGAGTTGAAGTCCTGTTCTGGCCTTTTACATAGCGCTCCAGCCTCCTCCTTCTGATGTGTTCTTCAATCAAGTCCCGGAGATGGTGGCATTCATTGGTGTCATGTCCGTGGGATTCGTGGAAGCGGCAGAACTTTCCAGATTTGAGTGCGCTATCTGACTCCTTCTTGTGCGGGGGGCGCTTGTATCTAACTTCGTCTTGAGTGGCTAGGAAGATGTTTTCGATCGTTTCATTCAAAGGAGTGTAAGAGTCAAATCTTGGTCTCGGTCGATATAAGAGCTTTTCTCCCTTTTTGCCCCCAGCATTGTCTCTAGAGTCATTTCTTCGAACATCCTTTGCTGCAGCGGGGACCCTGTATGTGGCCGTCTTAGCCTGTTGCCCTGATTGCCTCTCAGTGGCAGCGTCCTCAAGTCTCATATACTTTCCAGCTTCATGGAAGAAATCAAGTAAAGTAGCTGGTTTTTCCTTGGTTAGTCTTCTAGCAAATTTAGTATCTAGATGTACACCACTGCAGAGGGCCATTAGGATAAGTTTCTCGTCGGCATCTTGGACTGCGGTTGCCGCGGCATTGAATCGGGTTAGATATTGTTGCAATGTCTCTCCGGATTTCTGTTTGATATTAGATAAGGAATAAGCGTCCTTGGGTTGCTCCACATGAATGCGGAACTGACTGATGAACTTTTCTTTCAACATTTCCCATGAGCTGATGGACCCTTGGGGTAGGTGGCAGAACCAGGAGGTAGCTAGATCTGCCAAGAATAGTGGAAAGCATTTACACAACACTCCCTCTGTTGCTCCGCTCATGAGCATATGCTGGGTGTACCTCTGTAAGTGTACGATGGGGTCAGAGGCTCACTTGTAAGGTTCCATCGTTGGCATTTTCCATTCTCGGGGGGTGATTGCAGTCTCGATATTGCGGGTGAAGGGGCTAGTTACCCTAGCACCTATCCCCCGGTCTCTTTGCTCCCGTTGGACGCACTCCCTGAACAATCGCGCCATCCTTTCATCAGAACTTGGAGCGGACAAAAATGAGTTTGGTTCTTCCCTGCGGGATTGATTCCATCCAGATGACTTGTAGGGATGGTATCATCTGTCACTCCTAACATTCTCCAAAGGCTGCCTCTGGTCTTCTGGGGGCATGCTGGGGTCAGCCATAGTTGGCCCTTGCCTTGATCTTCCCCTGCTGGGTTCTGTTCTCAACACTTCCTCGGGTCCAACTTCGGGCTGGACCCCAGCTTGGCCCCGTCTACTGGTGTTTTCATGGTTAGGTAGCATGACAGGCTCAGCTACATCCGACCCCTGCCTGGCACCTCCCCCGCTGGGTTCGGTTCCAAGTGTTTCCTCGGGTCGGAATTCGGGCTGAGTCCTGGCTCGGCTCCTACCATGGCTGTTTCTATTGTTAACCTCTTCGAAGAAGAAAGGTCTTTGTTGCCTCCCAGATCCTCCAGATTGGGACTCACCCCATGATTCAGTTTTGCGGTTGGATTCTTTAGCATCCCTTAGGCGTGACATGAGTTGGTCCACCAGGGCTTCTTGTTGAGATGCGAAGCGGTTAGTTACTTCAGCCACAACCCTGTCTAGATCTGCCCTAGTAATTGGTTGTTCCGCGGCAGGGGCTGTTGGAATTGCCTGATTTTCATCTGGTATTGCTGTTAAAACGGGATGATTCTCTTGATTCGGGGCCACTGGATCTGGGATACTGCTAGTTGCGACGTTCTTTCCTTTGTTAACATCTCTCCTCTGCCTGGAAGTCATGTTGTCGGAGCAAGGAGCGATGCTGTGAGGAAGAAGGTTGAGTAGGAGAAGCTGTAGCTTCTAGCTCGGTTCTCAGTGAAAGCACCAAAAATGTTTGCACAAAAAATGGACAAACACCTCCAAGTCGTGTGAATTACTTGATTTTACGTTGTTTCAAGTGGTTTGGGTGATTTATGCAAATATATAAAGAGCAGGGACTAAACTGTAAAGGACACACAGATTTATAGTGGTTCGGCCAGAACGTGCCTACGTCCACTTTATATGTTATTCTCCTTTTTCTTTCAGATTACAAGTACAAAGCTTTGTATACAAGTATATGAAAGTTGTTTGAAAGTTCCTTCCGTGCTTGAGCTCTCCAACTTGTCCGCCATTGTTGTACCCCTGCCCCCTTATTTATAGAGTGAGGCTGGGGGCAGGGGTCTTGGATGTATATAGCTGCTAGTGGGCCTGGGCTGAAGTAATCTGGCCTGGCACATCTGGTTGGTTCGGTCGTAGCTGGACGAGGTTGATTCGGTGGTAGGCGAGTGGCTTTCATTCGGTGGCGCCACCTTAGGTTTGGTTCGGTGGTGTGTAGGGTTGGATCGGTGATGTGTGGTTGGAGTTTTGGCTCGGCATGGGCTGGTCCGGTGGAGGTTGGTTCGGCGAGCATGGGAGAGGGGTTGGTCCGGTGTGGGCTTGATTGGTGTTGGTTCAGCAGTAGTTGGAAATGGCTTTGGTTGTGAGTGGTTCGGCTAGGCATGGAGATGGAGTTGGACCGGTGATACCCTGGTTCGGCAAGGGATGGATTTGGAGTTGGACCGGTGATACCCTAGCTCGGCTAGGGATGGATTTGGAGTTGGACCGGTGAAAATTCGCCCAACAAATACACTTAATGCAAAAGATTTATGATCATGCAAACTGTTAATGCATCGTACTATAATTTCCTTCTGTGTAAAAGGTATAATAGTGTTCCGTGTGAAGGTAAAATTTCTGTGACGACCCGGGTTTTCTGACATGTAATTAAGTAATTAACTGATTTTAATTAGTGGAATACTGATTTTATAAGTCGAACAAATAAAATTCTGATAATTAAAATATCTGGATATATATATATATATACATATATATATTGGTTTAAAAACTATGATAAATATTGACTTGTAAATCTCTGAATATGAAAAACCCATAGAAAATAAAGATTATATAATATATAAACTCCACCATTTAAATTAAGATAAATACCCCTAACTATATATATAAATATAATAAAGCAATGTATATATGAGAATATGTATAAGTATAAATGTTTGTAAAATGATGACAAATGCAAGGAAAAGTATATACATATTAATAGTGAAAATGCAAGCACATATCTACAATAACAACAACCTATATGGATAAAATACATACATACATACATATATATATACAGACTTACAAAAGGGTATACATACATATGTTAATTCATATAATAGTGTTTATAGACATAAAATTAGGCAACACATGGATACATATCCTTTTACGCTTACAAAATCTTAAACCAAAACCAATAACAAATCAATTCAAGCATGTAATGTATCATATCAGCCCCAAAAACTTCAAATCGATATTTGGTTTAATCAAATCAAATTTGTATATGTTCAAATTAAAATAACCAAAAGTGAAGAAAATTAAATGCAAAGCCTGTACAATATCACTGCTGGCTTCTCCCTCACACTTCATATACCACTGCCTTACCTCTCATCTGCATTCGAACAAGGTAAAGAAAAAAAATAAACATGCTGGTTTTCAAAAGCTTTAAGAAAACAACAACTTCAAGCACAAGAGGATCAAAACCAAGAGGGAAACAGGCTATGTTCAAAGGAAGAAGGTGAGTATAACACTTACTTCTGCAATTGATTTTACATACACATAACTGTGAGTAGACTAAAGCCTTCACCTATGTATATACTTGAATCGGTACTTATACGTAAACTTATATAAGATTGTATGTTTAAGTTCAACCAGAGAACAAGGCCTTTACATCACCCTCTATACTTCTGCTCTGTTTTTTTATCAAACTGTTATGCTTATCTTTAAGAAATTCCTATCTCGCAATCTAATTAATTATAGGTTGTAATGTTAAAAGAAGAATTGTGTGTTATTGATGGTACTTTATTTTAAAACTGGTCTGAGTGAATATTATGAAGTATAAAGTGTAAAAAAGGTATGTATTACAGCAACGTAACCAAATTTGGAAGAAATTCGAGTATTATGTTTTGGGCCTCTACTTATATAAAAGTGTCCGTCGTCGGAAGAGATGATTTTTGAGGTTATTTTCACGATTTTGAAGCGTGTGAATGACGAGATATAGGGAGATGACCAGTTTTGGGTCATTGGCCAAATTCCGGCGATGGGGTCATTTTCGATGGTCGAGGCTTGGCCAGAAGGAAGCTTGGTGAAGGAGAAGCTCAGGAAAAATGGGTTGTATTTTTTCTAGGCGGCGTGATGGTTGGTCGGTGACGATTTAGGGTTTAAGTTGGGATCGGGGTTGGCTTTGGTTGCAAGTGAACAGCGACGGCTCAAGGAAATTTGTGGTGTTTGCGCTTGGGGGAAAGGGACGAGTGGTTTTGGGCGAACATGTGGACAAAATATGGGAGGTGACGGAGGCGTGTTGAGGCTAGACGAGGTGAATCAGGTGGAAGCGAATGGGTTTCTTAGTTTTGATCTGACTAACAAATTTTCGAAATTGGGGTGGACGGTGGTTCCAAGTAGGTAGGGTTGTCGTTGGTGGCATAAGTGGTAGGTGGAAGTGATCGTCGGTGAGCTTCTAGGTCAGAGGATGGTGTACACGTGCACATGTACGTGCATCCGCCTGGGTTCTCGGTTGTATGTAAAAATTAAATTAGGAACTGGGAAGAAAGAAGAGAGGGGAGAAAGAGGGGTGGGCTAGGAAAGAGAGATGGACCAAGAAAAATAAAACCAAAAAAAAGAAAGTAAAGATAAGAAGAAGAAAAGAGAAAAGTAAAAGGAAATAAGAAAGGGAAAAATAAAGGAAGAAAAGAAAGCAAGAAATAAAAGGGAAAAGAAAACGAAAGAAGAAGATGGAGTTCGCATATATATAAGAAAAATTATATTCCTTTTCACTAAAAATCTATTTCATTTAAAAACCCGTAAATTAAAGAGAGACGATATTGTATAGTTCTAAGGGCTATTAATCATATTATTATTTGACTTTAACGAGCGAGTAATCTGTGGTACTTCGTAGTTTATTTCCCGTTAATGAATTGGTTAATTTGAAATAAATTTGGAAACAGACATATATGAAATCGTCTAGTAAAGATAATAAAATCCTAAGGAGAAGATCATCTTGACATTGGATGTTGATCCCTACATTAGCCAACGATCCATACCTTTGCCTATCTACATTTTTATTAGTTTCAATTTTCTCGTCGGTACCCTTAAGTGGATAGACGAGTCTCACCATATTTGAATAATTTCATCAAGATAATAAATTGTTTATTTTAAACGATCTACCCTTAAAATGTTTCACTTGGATTTGAAGAGACCGGAATCGGATATCTGCAATATCTGAAACCACTTTAATTTAAATAAGCACTATAGTCCTTTATGGATTTGATTATAGAATCAAATAGGTTGGAATTGAATACATTAAGTAAATCGGACCTTTAAAAATTAAGTAACGGTATATGTACATTATCTTAAATAAAAAATGAATGGTGAAATAAATGTTTGGCTGTAACAAGACAAAAACTCGTAGTGAGTACGAGTTACCCAGATTTTTTTCAAAAAAATTTATAACTTTAGTATTTCTAGTTAAATGGTTTACTCACATTGGGTTCCAGCCTGACTCGGGCGTTACTTTATTGTAATGCTCGGGTCAGACCGAATATTACAGATTTTCAGGTTAAGACGTTCTGGAGCTCAGGAGACGAGCTGGATGGTAGGGACATATTAAGTATATTCTGCTATGTATTAGAGACTGTATAGACAGTGGTTGAGGTCAAGTTATTATAACTGTACAGATTTGTTGTACTCTAATCTTGTATGTATTGGCAGTTACAGCTTTTCTTTGTATAAAATGTTGTTATTTACATATTATATTTTGTTCCGCTGCGACGATGATAACCTGTGCTGTTGTTTTCTGTTCTTCTTCTATGTCTTTTTCTTCTTAACCCTAATTAAAATAGTCTGGGACTTCCAGCACTCGATTGCTCGGCACTCTATACAGTGGACGTATTAGTGTCGATTTTCGAGGTCGAAAATTTCAAGTTGTTACACTTGGTATCAGAGCCAGGTTAAGCGAGAACCTTGGCTCTGGTGGGTTACTCATTAGAGACAGGGTCAATAGTACCCTAGAATGAGTTGAGTGTATTATATACGAGAGCTTATTTGTTATTTTCTTATATAGTGATTGAAGAAATGGTTTTAAAAATGATTGATTTTCATATATGATTGTATTTTGATATATGAAGCAATAATTTTTCTAATTATTATAATATATTAAGATAATTGGTTGTTGATTATTGGAATTGAATAAGATCATAAGAATTTAAGTGGTAATATATATATCCAAATAGGAGTTAGGTAATATGAACTATACAAATAAGATAAGCTAGAAATGGATTCAAACCAGAAAATAAAATCATGAAATTTGTAGAAGTGTTTTCAGAATGCTGAATTAAGTTACCCTGATTTTATTTTCAACAAATTATAAGATAATATATAGTGAATTGGTTTTCAGATATGATAATCTTGGTTATTATCATAAAATGGTTATTGTGTCTAAAATGGGATATTTGTTTTCTATTAATAAATAATGATAAAGCAAAATGGAATGTTTTAAGGAAGTAACAATTTAGATAAGAATGACTTACAAATTGAAAAGGATTTAAATTGTGATGTTTTAAAATCTAAGTCTAGGAAATTTGAAATTGTATCAAAGTGTTAAAAGAAATAATAAATAATATTACTTAGAATATTTTTGAACATAGCAATCTTGTTTAAAAAACAAGAGTTGTTTCGAAAATTTCAAAGGAAAATTGTTTTGAACTAAAAAACCAAGAATGGTTTAAAATCTTAAGTGTGACTTGGTGTGCAAAATAAATAAACATATATATATATATATATATATAAGTGGATATACATAATATCAAAGTTGATTTGGAAGTAAAACTAAGTGTTGAATTCTGAATTCCCCTAAAGTGAGAGTATAACCCGAAGTGAAATAAGTTTTTGAACATATAAGTGGGAAGGAATATTGATAAGAAGTTTAAAATTTGAAATGGAGAATTCAAATTGAGTAAAGTTGACTGGATTAAATGAATTAAATTTAACTTAGGGAAGTTAAATGGTTGAATTGAAAAGGGAGTTATGTGTAATCTTAAAACAAGTTTGAGTTCAGGAAATTGGTAATGGATGCTATTGATGGTTGTTTTAGATAATTTGTATGTTTATTTACTTTGACATATCCTGATACCATCCTATTGTTAGTAATAATCTATGAAACTATGAATTGGATTATTTAAATGAATTAAGAAGTGGATTGAGATTTTATATATATATATATATATATATATATATATATCCATTACTGAAATTAAATGGAAATAAAACTTTAATTTGAAATTATTTAAATGATTTTGATTTTTAGAGATAAAGGTTGAACTTATGAAAATGAAATCACTTTGAACTAAAGATTTAAACGTTAAAAATGAACTTGCAAACTGAAATGGTTAAGAATTCGTTTCAATGTTTGAAGTTAAAATTTGGTAATAAATTGGATTTCGAAGATTAAATTGTTTAAAGGATTTGAACTCTTACTTGAACCTTGAAATAAGTTAAGTAAAGGTAATTTAAATAAATATTTGACTTTGGACTCAGAATTGAATTGTTTAAAGACTTGGATTGTGAATAAAAGGTTAGGAGTTAATTTGATTAAGGGATTTAATCAACATTTAAAAATTTAACTTAAATTTATATAATTCGAGATGGTTTAAAGTTGAGATTGGATTTGAAAATTAGTTCAAATTGAAATTTGATTTAATTGTAATCAAAGTTGAATTAATTCAAATTCAAAATGGGAACTGATTTGAATTTGGAAAAGGAATTGAAGTTAATTCAAATTGAATTGAAATTGAATCAATTTAAATGGAAGTGGAAATTGGAAATTGATTGGAATGTGAGATTGGAAAATTGAACCAGTTTGACTCTGAAACTATTTTCAAATAAATTGTTTTAATATAAACTGTCTTAAATCTAATTTTTCCTAGTTATTTATTATACAACCTTTCTATTTAAAACGCAAACTATCTTATACTTATTTTACAACTATTTGAAAACTAATTACTGTTTTACAACAATTTTACATCTGTTTTACAAACTAATTACTATTTTACAACTATTTTGCAACTATTTAACTATTTTACTACTATTTTATAACTACTTAACTATTCTACAGCTATTTTATAACTAATAACTATTTTACAACCACTTATCTATTTTAAACTTTTCAAGCTATTTTCTAAATTCAAACTGGTCAGAGTAGAAAATGTTTGTAATTAAATACCAATTGAGCTAAGAATTAAAGATATAACCTAAATGGAAATTGAAGCAATTGTGAATAAGTGAATAGAAATCAAAATGAATGTGAATAAAAAGAAAATTGATTTAGCTAATAATCAGTGAAGATAAATACGTAGGATGTACGTATATTATTCTATTCGTATAATGATTTGATCCAGATTCGAGCATAGAATTTCGAGATAGTATATCGATCCGAGTTGGAATTTTTCACTCGATCTTCGACGGCGAACTCTGGATATGGATTTTTGATTGATTCTGGAAATTCTCTATCATAGTTATGACTATGCAAGGAGAATGACGGTTTCTGATCAAGAAACCAGATCTGAGTCCGCACTAGGAAGTCGGGTGAACGATACTAGTTCGAAAGTGAAATTGTGATCGAGTAAGCGATCAGATTTGATATTATGTACGGATGATATATGTACATCGTACGTGCTTGAATGAAATAAATAGTGAAATTTTTGAAAAGAAATGTAAAAATGATTTTTGAAATGGAAAAGTATATTTTGAGAAATATATAAAAGTGGAAGTTGGATATCACTATAATTGAAACTCATTTTATAAAAAGTAAGTAATGTGGCAAATAACTTTATAAAGGAAATCGAATTTGAATGTTGATTTGGCATAAATAACGTTATATATTTATATATATTATATATGATAAACTTTTACCTTGTTGAATCTATAACCAGAAGAAAAGATCTTTGAAAATATTTGAAGTATAAAAAAGAATTTATATGTGTAGGAAGTAATCCAAAATATTTTGTTCTAGTTAAAAGAACAAATTTATATATATATATATATGATTTATGAAATTGGGAAAAGGGTTTTTGTTACCTATTGATTTTGAAAGGCTCTTGATTTTGGAAAAAAAATCAATTTTGGAAAATTGGAAAGCTATGTTTGGAACTATCGATTTTGAGATATCAATTTTGTGTAAATGGGATTTATATGTGATACATATAAAGAGTATGTTTTGAAAGATACTATATGTGCATAGTATAAAAATATTTTGGGAATGCTATGGGGAAAAATGCGCTCCCATTTAGAGTTGAAACTTATAGAGGAAGATCCACGGGGTGGTTCTGCCTTAAACCCTTGGGGGGTTCTAAATTTGATCCCAGAGGATGTCCGGACTAAACTGTAGTTCCTGAGGATTGTTCTAAATGCGCTCCCTTTACATCACCCTCTACACTTCCGCTCTATTTTTTATCAAACTGTTATACTTATCTTTAAGAAATTCCTATCTCGAAATCTAATTAATTATAGGTTGTAATGTTAAAACAAGAATTGTGTGTTATTGATGGTGCTTTATTTTGAAACTGGTCTGAGTAAATATTATGAAGCATAAAGTGTAAAAAAGTATGTATTGCAGAAAAGGAGCCAAATTTGGAAGAAATTCGAGTATAATGTTTTGGGCCTCTGCTTATATAAATGTGTTCTTCGTCGAAAGAGACGATTTTTGAGGTTGTTTTCACGATTTTGAAGCGTGTGAATGACGAGAAGTGGGAGATGATTGGTTTTGGGTCATTGGCCAACTTCCGACGATGGGCTCATTTTCGATGGTCGAGGCTTGGCCAAAAGGAAGCTTGGTGAAGGAGAAGCTTAGGAAAAATGGGCTGTATTTTTTCTAGGCGGCGTGGTGGTTGGTCGATGACGATTTAGGGTTTAAGGTGGGATCGGGGTTGGCTTTGGTTGCAAGTGAACGGCGATGGCTCAAGGCAATTTGTGGTATGCGCGCCTAGGTGAAAGGGACCAGGGGTTTGGGATGAACATGTGGACAAAATCTGGGAGGTGACGGAGGCGTGTTGAGGCGGGACGAGGTGAATCAGGTGGAAGCGAATGGGTTTCTTAGTTTTGATCTAACTAACAAATTTTTGAAATTGGGGTAGACGATGGTTCTAAGTGGGTAGGGTTATCGTCGATGGCATGACTGGTAGGTGGAAGTGATCATCGGTGAGCTTCTCGATCAAAGGTTGGTGTACATGTGCACATGTACGTGCACGCGCCTGGGTTCACGGTTGTATGTAAAAATTAAATTAAATTAGGAACTGGGAAGAAAGAAGAGAGGGGAGAAAGAAGGGTGTGCCAGGAAAGAGAGATGGGCCGAGAAAAATAAAACCAAGAAAAAGAAATTAAAGATAACAAGAAGAAAAGAGAAAATTAAAAGGAAATAAGAAAGGGAAAAATAAAAGAAGAAAAGAAAGTAAGAAATAAAAGGAAAAAGAAAAAAGAAAGAAGAAGATGGAGTTCGCATATACATATAAGTTAAATTATATTCCTTTTCACTAAAAATCTATTTCATTTAAAAACTCGTAAATTAGAGAGAGATGATATTGTATAGTTCTAAGGGCTATTATTCATATTATCATTTGACTTTAACGAGTGAGTAATCTGTGGCACTTCATAATTTATTTCCCGTTAATGAATTGGTTAATTTGAAATAAATTTGGATATAGATATATATGAAATTGTCTAGTAAAGATAATAAAATCCTAAGGAGCAGATCATCTTGACATTGGATGTTGATCGCTATATTTGCTAACGATCCATATCTTTGCCTATCTACATTGTTATTAGTTTCAATTTTCTCGTCGGTACCCTTGAGTGGACAGACGAGTCTCACCATATTTGAATAATGTCATCAAGATAATAAATTGTTTATTTTAAACGATCTACCCTTAAAATGTTTCACTTGGATTTGAAGAGACCGGAATCGGATATCTGCAATATCCGAAACCACTTTAATTTAAATAAGCACTATAGTCCTTTATGGATTTGATTATACAATCAAATAGGCTGGAATTGAATACATTAAGGAAATCGGACCTTTAAAAATTAAGTAACGGTATATGTACATTATCTTAAATAAAAAATGAATGGTGAAATAAACGTTTGGCTATAACAAGATAAAAACTCGTAGTGGAGTACAAGTTACCTAGATTTTTTTCAAAGAAATTTATAACTTTAGTATTTCTAGTTAAATGGTTTACTCACGTTGGGATCCAGCCCGACTCGGATGTTACTTTATTGTAATGCTCAGGTCAGATCGAGTATTATAGATTTTCAGGTTAAGACGTTCTGAAGCTCAGGAGACGAGCTAAATGGCAGGGACGTATTGAGTACATTCCGCTGCGTATTAGAGACTGTATAGACAGTAGTTGAGGTCAAGTTATTATAACTGTATAGATTTGTTATACTCTGATCTTGTATGTATTGACAGTTACAGCTTTTCTTTGTATAAAATGCTGCTATTTATATGTTATATTTTGTTCCACTGCGACGGTGAAAATCTATGCTGTTGTTTTCGGTTCTTCTTCTACCTCTTTTTCTTCTTAACCCTAACAGTCTGGGATTTACGGCACTCGATTGCTCGGCACTCTATACAGTGGACGTATTAGTGTCGATTTTCACAGTCGAAAATTTTGGGTTGTTACAATTTCCACTATAAGATAATAACCACGAGCCTTTTCATTTTCCTTTTCGTTGTTTGGATATATCTTCCACTTTAACTTTTCTTTGTTACTTTTATTTTTTTATTGTTCATATTAGAATATAATATTAAATTGTGGTGTATTATGATCTATCTATGCTCTTTTGCTTTTGATACAAAAAGGAAAATTTGCTTCATTTGATATATGTGTTTTCTTATTGCTTTTGCTGGAGTCATAGAATCTCCCCTCTCCCTTCATCGAACATGTTATGGCTTTGGGAATGTGATATTTTTTTCTATTAACTGAGTTTATAAGAATTAGAATTGACTTCCTCTTTTAAAATAATACATAAAATAAACCAATTTTTAGTTTCCAACATGTGGCCATTTTGTATTAAATAGTTTGATTTGGAAAAACAAGCTAAATTTTATTATTATTCCAAAAACTACCTTGACTACCTATCTTTTGTTGCTGGTAATCTATGTATGGAAATGTCAAAGTAAAGATGTTAGAAGCAATTTTGATTCGACTTCCATGGTAACTTCTGTCCACATGCTATTAGTTTATTTTATCATCATTTATAATATTTTTGCGTCATTTATTAATCGGTTCTAATTCGTTATATATTTTTAGCTATTTAATTATGTTTTGTGCATATCTCATTTGCTTCTCAAGTGTCTAGAATAATTACAATATTTCAATATATTAAAGTTGAAATGTGTATTTTGTGTTTTGATTTCTTTGGTTATCCTTTTATATTAGTGACCTATTATAAGATGACCTATGAGGAAACCACCTTAAAGTTTGACAAGTATGGGTTAATTTCTATGAGAGTATGTCCCAATGGTAGAGAACTTATGCTTAGACCAATTTGTTCATTACTGTGTTTGATATCATTATATAAACGAATATATTATATCTATTTAATCTATTACACTACATAGAAAGTTTGCTTCTCATAAATTTGATAATAAAATCCTAAATCATTGTTCGGTTCACAACATTCTTATTTCAATCTACCCCACTCTCTGTATTCTTTATTCTTTTATAATTCAATGAACATTTTTTTGCCTCTTCTACACTCATTGAATTCAATTCAAGAAAAAACTTATTATTTCTTCCACCTTCACCTTATTCTTCCTCATCTTGTAATTTTATTTTTTCCACTTCTATAGTTTCATCTATAAATATTCAATTCTTAATCGAAACAAAGTAGAGAATCGTTCCAAACAATTTATTTAATGATCTTAAATTATTTTAAATGATTATAATTTGGTTGAATTCAATATTTCTTCACCTTTATATTATCATTAATTATTTTATTTATATTTTGTAGTGTTTTCTTTTCTACCGATTGCTTTTAGATTTGGGATATTTTTTCTACATTTATGATTTCATCTCTTTGATTCAAATTTTGTGTTCAAATTTTTAGTCTCATATGATTTTTTTGTTTTAATTAGTATGATGACGACTTTGGTTTTCCTTATTTCTTACAGGTGTTCATTGGATTTCATTATTCATAAGCATCTAATAATTTGAAATTGTTCTGTAAATTTTTTTATATGTAAAATTGGTTCCCTTTTCTATTCTCATATTTAACATCAAATTCTATCTTCATTTGACTTTTATTTCGGTTGAAGAATATGAATTTGAATTCTTTCGCTTAGTTTACAAGGATTTATAAGCATAATGACGCATAGGTTTCAAAAGATCTTAGGTTATTTTGTATAGTAAAGTAGAGGTAAAGTTATTCATTTTTATTGTCAAACATAGGCATACAAAAATATCAGATTAGGAGAAGCAAATTTGTAACATCCCGCTTCCATAGGCTCAAAACTAACTGCTACGTACGGATGCTGCAGTCATCCATAGGTATTATTTCTGAGTGACCGAGATGGGAATCTTAAAACTATTAGCAACACTGAAACACAAGAATATGAAAAAATTTAAACTCCAACAAAACAAAATTTCTCATTTCTTATAAATTCCAATTTAAGATTTAGTTACATATCCCAGACATTATCCATGTTCAGATCACATGTACATGTACAAAATATGATAAGAGCGACATATGAAGATGTCCTCTTATGATGATCAGAGAACTAATAAATATGAACTTTACAGTTCTTAGTACTAGCGGAAAACACAAAATAGTACCTATATAGCTAACACTGCTCCCTACATGTCTCTGAAAGCTTATTCATCCAAAAATCTAAAAGTCTCCCGCTCTCATACTGCTCAAATTAATTTTGAATCCCCGAGAGTTTATGGATAAACACAAACTTCGAGTCAGATAACAAGTCCGGTATGTATAATCCCCTATCCTCTCTTATCATATATAGATATCTAGTGAGACCATGCCGCTTAGCGGAACGGTTTTCCCCTCACTAGTATCCAAATAAAACATGCATATCATTTACTATGCCCCCAAAATGATCAGTCTTACATAATATGAAATAAAGCCATAAATCATATGTATTAGATATCCCATCCACCCATTTATTCGATATTCCATCCAAAAGCAATTTATTAAATTTCCCATCTAAACTATAGAGTTCCCCTCTGAAATCTTCAAAATGACTATCCGTCATAATTTAATTGGACTGTCCATCCCAAATCCCTTTAAAATAAATGCAGACTATCCATCGTACATTGTTTTACAAAAGATGGTGTGGGCTATCCACCGCACACTCCATAGTTTTCCTAGGATGACATGAACCCTTGGGTGCTAAATCCCGAGGCTAACCACCTCTGGAAAAACATTCTTTACTTTAGAAATTTGATGTTGGCTATCCACTGCACATTCCATGGTTTTCCTAGGTTAACCAAGAATCCATCACTTGGCCAATCAAAATATCATGATCCCCATGATTATTTATAAAAATTCATGATCCCCATGATTAATTATTTTCCCCAGGTATACCACCTGTTTAACCTATTCCCATTAGAAGCGCAAATTAGGTTAAATTAAATAAAAACACATTGATAGCCCCAATGTATATTTTCGAAAGAATATTTCTATTTGTAACCCAAAACTGTGTATCCAAAACATTAAACCCACGCCGGTGTCCCCAAGGTTTTATAACATTCATTTTATATAAGGATCCCCCTACATATTCAAACAACGATAAGTATTTTAAGCTATAACCCTTCGGAGTAACCCCTTCGTCTTAGCAAAGTTTCACTTCAGAAAAATGGCTAAAATAGCCCTTTAAAACCCTTTGAATGAAGTCCCGTTCCAAAGCAAATAAACATCCAAAGTTAGCCCCTTTGGAAACCTTTCGAAATCAAAACCTTTTGCAATCATTGAACATAACCCTTTCAAAACCTTTCAAAATCGAACATTTCAAAATCAAACCTTTCGAAATCAAACCTTTCAAAATCAAAAACTTTTGCAATCATTGAAGATGACCCCTTCAATACCTTTCAAAACCAAACCTTTCGAAATCAAAACCTTTCGTAATCATTGAAGATAACCCTTTCAAAATCTTTCGAAATCAAAACCTTTCGAAATCAAAACCTTTCGAAATCAAAACCTTTTGAAATCAAACATTTCGCACTCAAAACCTTTCGAAATCAAAACCTTTTGAAATCAAACGTTTCGCTCTCAAAACCTTTTGAAATCAAAACCTTTCGAAATCAAAACTTTCGAAATCAACCCTTTCTAGAAAACATTTTAAAACAATACTCTCGAAGGTTTAAGCTTTCAAAGATCCCCTTCAAAACTCTTTCTTGAGTATAAATTTCTTTTAGTCTTTTGTAAATTGATAGAGTCGAAGGATCCTCCTTCAAATTATTAGAAAGTAATTATGTTTCTATTCGAAAGCAAACGAAGCGGCCTCCCCATCCCTTCGCCCCTCTTCCCTTCGACAATGTGCCTACCTTTCGACTTAGGCGGAGTGTAAGTGTTTACCTTCCATCTTAGACGAAAGGTACATTTCGACTTCATCAAAAGGGTAAAAGCGGGCTTGTTGGAGTCGAAGGCAGAACTGAGCCTACTTCAGTGATGTTTTATCTTACTTGTCTAATTTTGATTGGCCGAGGAGCCTTCTCCTGTACTTCCAAATAGTAAAAAGTATAAAATAGTCAACCTTTTTCTCCAAACACTTTATTTCTTCCCTAAATCAATTTTTGAAAGCAATTTCCCTCTGCTTTGACCAAGGCGGAAGCAATATTGCAGTTTAGCCCATAGGCTTAATTAATTTAATTACCTCAGTTAACCACTAAGGAAAAATCCCAAAAAATCCCCAAAAATCTTATAAATCATATACTTCAACATATTAAAATTTCAAAGCATATGTATATCAAAACAACTAGGGATTTGACCCAAACCGAATAAAACGTGTTAATTAGCCCATTAACATTTTAAAACACCTAAGTCTTATCCAAACAAAGATTTAAATGGTTATATCCTAACCAAAATCACAAACATGAATCGGGTATAAACCATAATCAATCCAAACACAGAAAATGAGATGATAAACATGATTATTCACCTTCATTAGTTAATTCGAGAATGAGATAATTTCCTAGCTTTAATTCTTTAGTTTTTTCTTTAATTTATTGCTCTTTCTGGAGCTTTTAATGGCTGATCGAAGTTAGTAAGGATTTAAGAATGAGAAAATGGATGTTTATTAAGGTGGAGGAAGAGATACATACTATGAAATATAGCCCCATTTTCAAGTTTACTCTTTAGGAAAATTCCTCTTTCTAAATTTAGATAAGTCTTATTTTAGTTCATTCATTAAGACACGACCATTGGATTTATTAATCTCATCTCCCTAATTATTCACATTATTCTATTTAATTTATCCAATTAAATATATTGAATAATGTAAGTTAAAATTAAGGGGCATTACAGACTCCCCCTTAAAGAATTTCGTCCTCGAAATTTCAGTAAGGTCAAAACAACAAGCACATAGCCCATGCAAGAAAAGCTAGTATAACCTACCGGCCAAATTCTATATAAACCCTATATAGAACATACCATCTAAAATAGCTCAGGAAAAGTAGCCATAATCTTGTATTCTATCTCCGAAGTACAGTCCTTCATCTTGTCGCTCCACTAAACTTTCACCAACCTGACTGTCTTGTTCCTTAACCTCTTCTCATCTTTTGCCACAACACGAACTGGTTGTCTTACAAAAGCCATATCTGGTTCCACCACTAAGTCCTCCAGTGTCGTCGGAGCGATAGTAGTTACTGGATCATGAATATACTTTCTAAGATGACAAACATGAAACACATTGTTGACCCAAAAAAATTGCTTGGCAATTCTACTCGGTATGCGAATCTCCCAATCCTCTCTGATATAGGAAATGATCCAACATATCTCGGTGCTAGCTTCTCGGTCTTTTCAAACCGAACCACACTTTACATCGGCGATACCTTAATGAAAACTCTATCTCTAACTGAGAACTCTTGGTACTTACATCTTTTGTCTGCGTAACTCTTCTACCTAGACTGAGCTTCCTTCATTCTTTCTCATGTTAACTCGCTATTATCTGTCGCCTCTCTCACAAAATCTGGACCAAGGGCCAATCTGTCTCCAGTTCCTAACCAACATGCTAGTGATTTGCATGGCCTTTCATACAAAGCTTCAAAAGGCGCCATTCCTATAGTAGTTTGATAACTATTATTATAGGAAAACTCCACTAAGTGCAAGTGATCTTCCCAAGAACCGCTATAATCCAACATACAAGCTCTCAACTGGTCCTCCAGTAACTTGTTGACTCTCTCTCTCTGTCTGCCCATCCGTCTAAGGATGATATGCAGTACTCATCTTGAGCTTAGTGCCTAACACATTCTGCAGGCTCTTCCAAAACTCGCTAGTAAACAAAGCATCTCTATCACTGACGATGCTATTAAGAATTCCATGCAGTCTAACAGTGTTCTTCATGAACAACTTAACCAAAATAGGTGTCGTCCTGGTTGACCTTACCGGAATGAAATGGGCACTTTTGGTTAATCTGTCCACTATAACCCATATAATTTCATTACCCAGGTTTGACCTTGGCAACCCGTCAATGAAATCCATGGATATCGGGTCCCACTTCAAAACTGGAACATCCAAAGGTTGAAGCAAACTACTTGGCTTCTGATGTTCGGCTTTTATTAGCTGACAGTTCAAACATTGTTTTACCTATAAGCCAACATCCCTCTTCATTCCTTCCCAGAAGAAACTTCTCTTCATGTCCTGATATATCTTGGTTCCCCCAGGATGAATCGTAAACTTCGATCGATGACATTCCCTAAGAATTTCCTTCCTAAGATTTCCAACATCCGAAACACATAACCATTCCTTCTTTCTCAACCAACCCATGCGGTTAAGAATAAAATCTTTCAAATCATCAATCTCTGCACCTGTTTCTAAGCTTCTAATCCTATCGGCTAACACTGGATTCTCTTTCTACCTAAAAGCAATTCGTCCGATCAACACTGGTTGAACTTCCAAACAAGACATCATGGCGATATTCCGACTAGATCCAGTAGTCGACCTCAACCGAACACTGCAAGCAACCAGTGCTTCCAAGTCTTTCCATTCTGCCAACATAGCTAACACCATATTTTGATGTTTTCTGCTAAGCGCATCTGCTACCTTATTTCCTTTTCCAAGTGTACACTCGATGCTGAAATCATAAGCTACAACAAACTCCAGCCATCTCTGTCGTCTCATGTTTAGCTCCTTTTGAAAGAATAAATACCATAGAGACTTATGATCCGTAAATAGCTCAAACCTTTATCCCAAAAGATAATGTCTCCACACCTTCAATGCAAAGATTACCGCTGCCAACACCAAATCATGAGTTGGGTATCTTACTTCATGCGGTCTAAGCTATCTAGAAGCATGGCCGATAACCTTTCCATTCTGTATTAGCACAGAACCTAACCCAGTACCACATGCACTAGTGTAAACTACCAACCCATGATTCCCATCAAGAACTACTAACACGGGTGCATTTATTAACAAATGTTTTAACTTAAGGAATGTCTCCTCACATTTGTAACGACCCAGAATTTCTGTCATTTGAAATTCAGATATTTAATTGATTTTAAATATCAACAAGTAAAATTTATAAGTCGAATAATTTATTTTTCGAATATCTGGATTTAATCGGATAATTAAATCGACAGTCTAATATTTGAAATTACGAAATTTTTTGGAAATTGGGTTTAATGTGATAAAAAATGATTTATAAAGTTATATTAAATCATACTAGAGTTAGAAAAATATTTGTGAACTTCTAAAATTGAATTAAAAGTTAATTTGTGAAAATTGAATATTTTAATATTTAATCGACTAGTGAAAATAGTCATTTTTCAAACAGTCTCGGATTTCGACGAAACTAGTTTCATCGGATCTGTAATGTTAAATTATAGTAATTTTTCAAATTTTGTGTCAATCGGATTTACGATTTGTTCGGGGCAAGCCAAAACGCATAGAAATTGGTTTAATCGATTTAATTTAAAATTTGATCGTTTATCTCCGTAACTCGCACAGATGATCAAATTAGCTTCCGAAACATATTCCATTGTGTCCGAAACGCGGGGTAAACCCTAGAAACACTGGTCACCAAGCGAGATTTGGAATTCGGAAAATTTCGAGCGAATAGTAATTTGAGAATTTTCTATAAAAGGACCCCTTTTTCACAATTTTCGACAAAACAAAACCCTAGGGTTTCAGGCCGCTGGCTTCATATTCAATGGCCGATGTTTTTCGATTTTCTTCCTCCTTTCCCTTCAAATCCCTGAATCAATATGAGAAACTATCAACTACAATGTTGTAGAGCTCGGCACGAACTTCAATCTTAACGGTGATGATCGAGTATGGAGCGACGTGGAGGGAGTTATCGTGGCCGATAGGCGTCACGAATGGGCACGTTTTTCGAGATGATGAGGGGGCTGAGCTCGACCGCCCTTTGGCCGATGGTGGCTCTCGAGTGGGGGTTCGTGGTGGAGGTGTTTGATCGTAGTCTCGTGCGTTGTGGTGGCCGTGGTTTCAAACCCTAGTTGGCGGCATGTTGGGTTCACGGCCGTGTTTCACGACCTAGGGAAGAAGCTTGGGGCGAACGGCCCTGATGAGATCAAGTGAAATCCGACGGCCAGAAATTGATAGGTTAAAAATATAAAAAGAAAATGGTGAATTGAATTTATATTAAATTTGTATAATGTTTAAAAGTGTATAACTTTGTCATACGAGGTCGAAAAATCACGAAACAAGTTGCGTTGGCTTCGTTTTGTTTAGCACTATGCAATGGAGCTGGTTTGGAGTCGTTTGGAGCTAGTGGTAATTTCGGGTAAAATTAAACGCACGTTTAATTTTATTCGAAATAAAAAGCTACAACTGCTATCGGGAAACTCAAGGTGAGAACTTCTCACTCAATCGAATTGTTTCGATTTAAATTTTAAATAGTTAGATTTAAAATTACTTGATTGTGTGATTGGATGATAGTTATTATCTGTTGTACTGAAATAGACCCTATACGTCGTATATTAAGCGGATGTTATTTATTAAAAACATATACCGCGACAATTCCAACTTGATATGGAATTGGTATTATATATGTATTTGGAGTTAATTTCCCGCATTATATAGCGGATGAGACCCTATTGAGCCGCATAATAGTGGATAGTATTTTATAAATCCCATATACCGCGATATTCCGTCTTGAAGCGGAATTGGTATTGTGCTAACATTTTTGGATGCAGGGAAACAGGTTGGAGGGATCCAACTGGATTCCTCAAATGATTGAATTGGTTTCAATGTTGTGTGTTGATCTATTTATAATCTGCGTGATTATCTTTGTGATTGGAATTGTTAAAGGCTAATATTTAGCCGAATATATTTTTGGTATCATTAGATGCCGAAAATAAATAAAAAATTTGATTTTTGAAAATTTCAGTTGAGAATTCATAATAAAATTTAATTTTGGAATTGATTCATTTTAAATAAATAAACGTTGTAATTTTTATGTTATAAAAATTATGATTTTTGTTAAATATAACCGAAATGTGATTTTTGAAATAAGTAGTTGATTAATTTATAAAATGGTTTAAATTGGGATTTTTGAATTATTATAAATGATTTATATAAAAGATTTATAAAATTGATATTTATAAATTAAAATATTGGAATAATAAAACGAGTTTTTATAAGTGTCAAAATGAAGTATAAATGGATTTCATAAGTAAATGAAATCTATAGATTTATAAATTGTGAAGTTATAAAATGAATAGATTTTTGTAAAATAAAATATTTATAAGTAATTAACTTATAAATTGGATTTTGGCGTGTAAATGAGATATGGATAGAATTTGTTAATAAAGAGATTTTATAAGTTAAAGTTGTTATAAAGTATAAATGGAATTTATAAACGTTGTTTTATAAATTCGAAATCGACTTATTTTGATAAGTTTAATTATTATAGATTATTAAAGGAAATATATCCACGATTTTGGGACAGTGGATAATCCTTTAAATAAAATATGTAGAAATTGAATTTGGTTAACGAAGTATATTCACGATTTTGGACGGTGAATAATATATTAAAGAAATATTTTGGGAAAGTGATATTTTAAATAGAATTAAAATGATTCAAAAATGTTTTAAAATGTATTAAGTAACGAAACCATATATTTCAACATTCGTTGTTGAAGTAGACGTTTTCGAGAAATAGAAGGAAATGGTGGACTATAACACTGTTGTTATAGTAAATGATTTCCAAAAGGAAAGGTTTTGTATAGTATTGGGATTTATATATCTATCTTAATTTCGAATCCCTATACTAGTGATTTTGGGTTGTCGTAACGATGTTTTACGCAACATTCGTTTTGACTCAAATAAATGGGTTTAAGAGGATGTTTTCCTTAAAGAATAAAATATATACTTAATTGTGATTTAAGTGTATTGAATATTTTCCAATATTGAAAATAAATGGATTTGTGAATTACTTATTATTGAATAAGTATGGAAAAGTTTCCAATATGAAGTGAATGTTTTGAGATTATATCTTTTAAAGATAAATAGAAAGTGAATAACTGAAATCGATTTGAAAATCGTATATCAGCGGATATCTGGAAATTTAAAAATTCACCACGGGATATATAAAGGAAAGGGAAATTTGTTTTAAAAATAAACATTGATTTATTTATTTTAAAAGTGTGAAAATAAATTTACGGATTTGGAACGTAAATTAAATAAATCGGTAAGGATTTATTTGATTGGTTTAAATGAACCATTTTGAAATGAAAGTTGTAAAGGTGAAAATTGATTTGAAATTTGTTTTCAAATGGTTGAAGTATGGAAAATATATCTTGTAAAGATATTTTTGAAAATAAATAATTTGGGAAATTATTTGAAATCGGGTGATGTTGTGAATATTGATTGATAATTAAATAACCGACTATCAATATTGACCCTTGAATGGCTATTTGTTGTGAATTAGTTGAAATTGAATGCTACACTTATTTTTAAATTATTGCGCACGTTATTCGGATTACCCATTCCGAATAGTGATATGACGTAATGGATAGCATCGAAGACCGATGGTGAAGACGTATTTGTGAAAACGATAGGATGGCCTATCGATTGTCTCTGCACCGTTAGCTACGATATAGAGATTTCCTTTGTGATGGAAAATTCGATCGGAATTGTGAATACCCGGATTGCAAGGGCTTCTTTGGAAGTGCCTTCGGTTCTGTTCGAACCTGGAACAGACTTGCACGGTTACATGTCTAACATTACATTTTGAGATATAAAGCAGATTTCTTTCAAATACATCTCTGTTGGTGGCGGAGAATTCATTCTCTTAGCTTAACACCCTTCTCTGAGACGTACGAGCTCAGAGATTATGTAGTTGAAGGTTATCAGAGATATATTCCCAATTTGGTAATGTGGCATGTTGAGCGTTGCTGTGTGATGATTATTTATTGATCATTGTTGATCAAAGCGTGGCTTTGTGAAAAAAAGCGTAGCTTTGTAGACGAGACTTCGTCAGACCTCACACCCCGGAAATGGCCAAAACAGGAATATGCGGCAAGGTTATGAGGGTCGCGCCCTTTAGGGTATTTCATTTCTTTCTGGAAAAGGGTGGTGTCAGGTATGGAGCCCTGATGCTTAACCTATGTGGTTGCTCCAATCTCATTTTCTGTGTGGTTTTTGCTTTGTGATCGAGGGCCCTTGGATAAAGGTCCTAAAGGACCGGGGGGTGACATATTCGTGTAGTAGTTACCTAGTTACAGAGGTAACCCGGCCTTGTGTTGGCAGAGAGCTGGTTAAGTTCTCGAGACGTCCCGCCAGAGGCGGTCCCATGTGGCAGTAGGAAGTTCCTTAGCTTGACCATTTGTTGGAAAATCCAAAGAAACAATACGAGCATTGTACGGTTTTAGTTGTATTACCTGTCGTTCACTTATGGTGGCGCCCCACTGTTTGGATGGTAGCTATAGTAGGCATAGTTCGGAATGTCTATGTTGGCTAAGATTTATATTCTATTTTCGAAATGCTTTCATCACTATGCACTAATAATAATATCAAAAATGATTTGTTTTGCGTGGTAAGCATCTTTGACTATCATAAGGAGAAATCTCCTCTAATTCTGCGTTTGCATTGTGTGTGTGCGGGGAGGCCTTATGGTAGTTTCATTTTCCAAATGCATTGCAGATATTTTTCACTCCCTTGTTGTTGTTGTCTTAAAGATAAATAACTGTTTTAAGTTCTCACACCAGTCCCATGACTGACCTGGAGTTTATTGTTCTCTTCCTAAACTCTGGGTGCCTATAATTTTCCACACGGGCAGCCTAGGAACAGGTTATCAGGTCATTCTGGATTCAGAAGTGCTTTGGAGCACAAGTAGCGAGCTGGATGGCGAGGCATATTACTTGTATATGATCTTAACTTTCCGCTGTAAATTAAGTTGTAAGGACAGGTTTGTATAACTGTCCATTTTTGTGTTGTATATTGTTGTTGTACACTCTGATGATGATGTAATGTAATGTAATGTAATTAACTGATATAGTTCTTTGTTTTAAAATTTATTCATTTATCTATTATATGTTATTCCGCTGTGATGGTGAGATTCTGATATTGTTTCTGTTCTGTTTTCTTACTTCTTCTATCTTTTTCTTCTACCTCTTCTTTTTAACCCTAAAAATTCGGTTTTCCGGCATTCGATTATGCGGCGTTTGATACAGTAGACGTAAGAATGCCGACCTTCGGATCCCGATAAAATCGAATATGTTACAACATTTGTCAGACTAAACAAACTTCACGTCCTTCCTGGTTAGCATAGTCAAGGATGCCACTATCTGCGAGAAATCCTTAATGAACCTTCGGCAGTAACCTGCAAGTCCAAGAAAGCTTATAATCTCACCGTCTTGGGTCTTTTCCAATTGTTAACAGCCTCGATCTTATCCGGATTAACTGCTAACCCTTCCTCGAAAACTATGTGACCAAGGAACTTCACTAACTTCTTCTATAAATGACACTTGGAGAGCTTCGCCTTTAGCTGATGTTGCCTTAGTGTCTCCAACACTATTCTAAGATGATCCACATGATTCTTCTCATTCTTAGAATATACCATAATGTCATCAATAAAAACTAACACGAACCTATCCAAGTGCTCTTGGAAACTAGGTTCATCAAATCCACGAAGAAAGCTGGCATATTAGTAAGCTCGAATGGCTAACCAACCACTCATAAGACCCATATCTAGTCCTAAACGCCGTCAATTGAATACTATCCTCGCCACTCTTAGCAGATGGAAACCTGTCGTCAAATCCAGTTGGGAAAACACTCTGGCTCCGCTCAACTTATCGAATAAGTCATCGATCCTCGACAAAGGATACCTATTCTTGATCGTCCTCTCGTTCAACATACGATAGTCGATACACATCCTTCACGATCCATCTGGCTTCTTCATGAATACCTCGAGCGTTACCCAATGCGAACTGCTTGGCTGAATGAAATTTTTTCCTTCCAATTCTACTAGCCACACCTTAAATTCCTTCATATCGGTTGGTGACATCCTGCTAGGTGGACTACTTATGGGTTCAATACTCGGTACGAGATCTATCTGAAACTCAATTTCTCTTTTCGACGGTGAGCCCATAACTGGTTCAAACACATCTGCAAAATCTCTTGCTACATAAACCTACTTCAACTCTACTTCCGTTCCCATAACAGCCAATAACGCATAAGCATTTCCATTTGAACTCCTAACTGAGTAAATGACTAGGTTACGGTTATTAGGGTGTCTCAATGATATTTCCCCCTCTTGGCAAAATGTCCTAGCATCATATCTATCAAACCAATCTATAACCAATATGATCCCAAAACCCATGAAATAAAAAACATATAAAACATGTGCAAACATATGACCTAACAAATCATGTTCTAACTGGTCATATCTCATTCCTAGAGTTGCATGCCCTCATATAGGATTCGCAACCCTTAATGAAGTAATAAGATATAAAGGTTCCAGACATAAGCAATTTACCAAATACTGAGATATAAATGAGTATGATGCACCAGTATCAAATAGTATTCTAACCGGAGTACTATGAATAATAAGCATACCTTCCATCACAGCTTTTCCTTTCTCAGCAGCCGTTGGTCTTGAGGATGATGGTTCCAACTCAAAGACCTTTCCCTTTCCAACCTTAGCAGCCTCGGAACACTTGTCCTTGTAATGCCCCATCTGGCCACAGTTGCAGCACTTCACATTCGACCTCACTACAACTGCCTACCATCACCCGAGTGACACTCATTACCATAGTGCCCCTTCTTGTCACACTTGTAATAAACAATATCAGACTTGCTCTTCTTAGCTGCTACCCTCGACTAGGCACCTTTCTTCTTGAAGAACTTTCGCTTCTTACCCCGAAAATTCTGAACCTCAACTGATTTCCCTTTTCCAAAAGTTGAAAGCATCTCTTAATTCCGAATAGCCATCTCAACAATAATATGATACGGATCCCGGAGGTTTGGCATGGTTGCTCTGGTGATCTCAGGATTCAACCCCTTGCGTAACACCCCGCATTTTAGATAATGAAATAATCAAATAACGATGAACAATGAAAATAATCATTTTTGGAATTGTCATAATATGGCCTCGAAACCTATACCATTGTGTTCGTGGAAGTTTTCTGAACAATTTCCATATATAACTTGTCAAAATCCGAGTCAATACAAAGAAGTTACGAAAAGAACAAGAAATTAAAAAACGAAAAAAATAATAAGACCCTACGGGTCGACTCGCAAAGCACAAGGGTCGACCCTAAGGTTGACCCCCAAAGAACATAGGTCGACCTATAGGTCCTCCCGCTCTTTGCCCTGGACGTAAAATCATCCAGGGATGTGTCGAAGTTTATAATTTGATTTTTCGAGCGATCTGAAGCATTGTTTTATGGATCCAACGATCCGTAGCGAGCCTATGACGTGGTTGCACCAGATTCAATCCAAAAATCTAATGGTCTGAGATCCCCAAACTCCAGTATAAATAGAACCCTAGGCCTAGCTATTTTCACGCAATTAGATTTTCTCCCAATTGGGTTCATTGCCTTAGGTTGAACCCTGAAAAATATTTCTAGGAAGAAGATCTTTTTAATAAAAATATTAGACGTCTTAGAAGGGGATCCAGAAAAGCTAAGGAGTAAAGCTAAGGATGACGAGTGAGTGGATTTAAATTATATATCTTTTATGTTTATTATATATATTATCGTTAGATTCCCGTTAAATGTTTAATTCAACATTTATTTCAGTAATTAGTCTACTAGTTAGTTATATTTAAACTGTAAATTTTATAAGAGAAGTATACTTATATTTAAATATTATTTATATGAAAAAAGAAAGAAAGCTAATTAAATATAAGTAATATTAGGCTTAAAAGTTGTAAAGAAAGGCGTAAGCCTAAAAGTGAGAGATTTATAGTAAATTATGTTATAACGAGAGAAATGAATTAAAAAGGGGAAAATCAAATAATTTGACTTGGAAGTTAGTGATAGATTAGTTGGTTGGTTTAGAAAGAAATATATTTCCATAGTTTAAAATTGTAAGAATAATGATAAACGTAATTGTAAGAATAAAAGCAAGAAAAGAGGAATTGGTGCAAAATAGAGACATTATTATATTTTGCATTATCCAACAATTAAAGAAACAATAAAAGAAATATCTTGTAGTTATGAGTTATTGTTTATAGCATTATTTAGTATTAGAATATGGAAATGGATTTTTAGTACAGTTTTTGTAACCAACCAAATAGAATAGAACTACTTCTTAGAATAAAAGAGAATAACGTGAAGCGTTAAAGAAATTAAAGAAGAGGAAATAATCAAGTTAAATATTTGACAAGACTGGAAATAATAAACAGAAAATTTGACTAGATCTGCATTTATTGCGCAGATAGTAGAATAAAAAGTAAAGCAGTTATTATGATAAGTAATTTATGACAGTTAGACGTAGTCCCAAGCGAGACTGTCATATAATATAAGAGAACTAAAGAAAATTTAGTATCATAATAAAAGAAGACGGACTAGAATAGAAAAGAAACACTCGCAATTACATTTATAACATGTAGGTTATAAAATAAAGAAATGAATATAAAACTAACGATTGCGAGTATAATTATAACATGAAGGTTATAATTAAAAAGGAAAGAAATAGAAGAGGCTTATTTTATCAAACTTAGATCTTGGATTAAATTAATAAGCAAAATAATAGAAGTGGCCCGTACCGACAACATTCCCTTTCAGGTCTAGGACTGGTGATCTCACACATAGGTGGGGCTGGGCTTACTGATTAGGGTAAATAAGTAGCCAATAGAATAAAAAAAAGTAAACTAAGTGCATAGTAACAGATTAGACATAGGGTTTAATAAAATGGTAAGGTGCGTCTGGAGTAGCCTGAAAGATAATCTGGATAAATAACCTAACGCGCAGATTTTAGTATAGAAAGAGCACGTCCAACTTAGTTAGTTCAGGCTAGAAGGAAGTACGAGACTTCAATGGGATGTAAGGATACTCTAGGATGGCCCTCTAGGGTAGGCCTAATGAAGTTGCACCTCCGGAGGCAGATTTGTAGGTGTTCCATCAAGAGAGTATGCCTTGACTGTTTTTGCATTGCAGGCCTAACGAAGTGGACCTTTGTAGGTAGTCAAAAGGTTAATGATGGAGTAGAATATTCATATGACACTATACTCCTAATTACGAGTAGGTTTTAGTGGGCAGGACCCAAAAGGAAAGTCGCATGCGGAGATTAAGCCATCAGCAATCAGAGCGAATTCGGGAAAGACTAGAGTTAAACCAACAGGCCAATGATTCTTTCACTATCGAGACATTGGATGAGGGGCACGGCCAATTGAATGTTTAGGTTTTTGCAGTAGAGCACAACCACTTAGCTCTTGAGAGGTCTTTCGATTAGTTGAGGAGGGACTGCGTGGGGACTTAGCCACGATGAGAAAAGAGACAGACCAAGTAGAATATCTATATTGTAGGCTTAACGAAGCGGACCATTATAGATATAGAAAATCCCCGATCGATTTTCATACAAGGTAGACCTTGTTGGCGGAATTCAAGGAGTAGACAAAACGATTATGTGTAGTCCTCGAGGTACGCACTGTGTGGTACATTGTGGACATTTGAGCACCAGTATAAGCTAGTGCGGATGCAGTTTCACATTTTCATAGTAGACGATGGAACATCTGTATTGTAGGCCTCACAAAGCTGTCCTTTATAAATGTAGTTACAGTATTCTCTAGTAACAAGACGATGGAGTCCATTTAGAGGAGGATACGGAAGGTACTATGGATAGTACCTAGGACCTATGTGGTCTTTGGGAATGTAGCTACACATACATATTTGTTATTAGGTCTTAATCTACTAGGGAGTAGATGGGTACGATTCATGCATAGAGGCGAGAGTATTATAAACCTAATAAACCTAATATAATAAAAAATGGAAATAGAACGATATGTGTAGAATTATTCTTAGAAGTGTATAATTTATCCATTCACTAGAACTTTAGTTCTGACCTCCTTCTCATAACATCTAATAGGTTAGATAGATAGCAGAGATTTTCCAACTTTGAGATACTTGCTTAAAAAGTGTTATTACTTTGGTGAGTATTTACTTATTATTATATTTTAGTCAGTTCTGCTATGAGATATTTATTTGAGCTCTGATATATTTATCTTTGCCTATTTGCAGGATACTAGATACCTAACTCAGTCTTCAGTGGGCTTAGATTTTAGCATTTATGTGAAAAATCCAGACTCATTGGAATTCGGGTTGTTACACTCTGATAAAATTATCATTCCTCCAAATGACAGTATCCACAGTAACATATCCGTAATGGGACAGCTTATCATATTCCATAGCATACTCAATCACCTATTTATTCCCCTGGACTAAATCTGCAAATTTCCTGAGCAATGCTGACTTGGCAACATTTGATATAAATCTTTCTTTGAACCTCCTTCGAAATTCAGCCCAAGTCAGTTCTTCCTCTGGCTCTCCTACGGTAACTCGTTCCACCAAAACAATGCTGCTCCCTGCAATTGCCTTGAAGCAAGTCTCCTCTTCTGCATATCCATCAAGCCGAGATCTGTAAATAACCTTTCACAATGCAATAGCCAGTTCTCCACTCCTACTGCATTCTCGGTTCTTAGAAAAGGCTTTCCTCCAAGACTAGCGTAATCCCTGCTCAGCTTGGCATAATTATTGCCAACTAGGACCACCGGATTAGCTCCTCCATCATTCTCTACAGTCACTCCCGCAACTGCTCCAGCTTGCATCATATTCACGAAGAATTGATACATTATCCTCATATAAACCGGTAGAATTTGAGCACCAACATTAACATTTGCATTTGGGTTTGTATTTGCCTATTGGCCTTGATTGATCCTAGTATTGGGTCGAACATTCCCACTTGTTGTGGTGCATCTCCCGCTTGCTCTTCCATTTCCTACCTCCATATCTTGCTTCCCCACTACCTGAAATCCAAGCTTGGTAAGATATAGAACCGTCTAAGAGAGTAGGAATACATACTTAGGTATTTATAGCAAAGCACACTTACGTTACTATAACGCTTACCCAAGCCCAACAAAATTTTAGATTCATTAGATTATGCTTTAAAAATCTTCTAAAGTTTAAATTACTTTTAAGTACATAAACCATGCTCTGATACCAACTTGTAACATCATGCTTCTAGAGGCTCAAAACTAACTGCTACGGATGCTGCAGTCATCTATAGGTGTTATTTTCGAGTGATCTAAATCGAAATCTTGAAACTATTGGCAACACAGAAACACAAGAACATGAAAAAATTTAAATTCCAACAAAACAGAAATTTTCATTTCTTATGAATTCAAATTTAAGATTTAATTACATATCCCAGATGTTATCCACGTTCAGATCATATATACATGTACAGAATACGATAAAAGCGACATATGAAGATGTCCCTTTATGATGATCGGAGAACTAATAAATATGAACTTTACAGTTCTTAGTACATCATAGCGGAAAACACAAAATATCTCTTATATAGCTAAAACTGCCTCCCGCACGTCTCCGAAAGTTTATTCATCCAAAAACTTGAAAGTCTTCCACTCTCAGACTACTCAAATTAATTTTGAGTACCCTAGAGTTTGTGGAGAAACACAAATTTTGAGTCAGACAATAAGTCTGGTATGAATAATCCCCTATCCTCTCTTATCATAAATAATCATAAATAGATATCTAGTGAGACCACGCCACTTAGCGGATGTAACAACCCTGTATTTTGTAATTATTTTATTGTATATTTTAATTATTTTTAATGTAAGATTTTGATTTAAAAACTTATTTTACTTATTTGAAATGATTAAATTTATTATTTAAATATAATCTTGATTTTTATATGAGTTATAATTCCAAACTTGTGTAAGTTGTATATTTGCCTGAAATGCTGATTTTGGTCAAAATAGTCAAACTGTGACTTTCAACTTCAAATTTTAAAAGTTTAAAAATTAAATTTTTTTTCTTTTATTATGAAAGTACATAAAATTCTAAGAACATCACTTTTTGTGTCGTTGAATTTGGATGTAAATTGTGAAAGTTATATACCCTTTACAATATTGTGCGTATATAGGGTTATTTAACAATGACTATTTTAAATTGTATAAATTACTTATTCTTTGTTATATTTTATTTCAATATGTGATAATATGTTATATTATGTATATTTTGACTTTTAAGTATTTTTAAATGATAATATAATTTTTCTAAAGTTTATTTGAATTTATTTCAATTTATAAAGCCTAGTTGGTATTTACTGCATTTTTCTTTATTTAACTTTCTATTTAATAAAATTTAAATTATTATTTTACCTTGAAAATGTTTTAAAACCATTTTTAATTCAAATTTTGTGTTATAATATTTTTTTGTGAAGTAATAAATTTTCCAAAGTCATTGGAGATCTTCTTGTAATTTTTATGTCAGGGTTGCTATTTTTAAGCAATTTCTTATTTCCTTTTTCTATTTTACTTAAAATAAATTATTTATTTTATTTTATTCTTACTTAGTTTCGGTTTTAAATAACATTTCTGAGTTTATTTTGTTTTTATAAAATTAAAAAGAAAAGGAAATGCAAAAGGTTTAGAAAGTTAAGAGATCTTAAAAGCCTGAAACGTAAAGACGTTTTATCCGTTTCTTTTTGCAATTAATACATCAATTTATCTTAGCCATTCCTTTCCTCATCCTTTGCAGCCGACTCCCTCATATTATTCACGAATTTTCAAGCTCCAAAACCCTAAAAATCATGGCCTCCATCTTGGGGAAAAATCTGGTAATGGCTACATCTTTTTTCTACATTTTTCTTCTCATTTTCTATGTATTTTGCCTAGTTTTCTATGCTTTCTGGATTGGCCTCTACCACCCACCATCACCACCATACTCTCCACCATCCCCTACCACTCTTCCTTGGCATCATCTCCAGCCATCATTTCAGATCCATCCATGGCCACACCTCCCTTGGTGACAAAACTCCACAAAATTGCAAATAATGTCCAAAACAATGCACTAGCCACCACTATTACTTCACCACCTTCATACTTCACCATGGCCACCACCTTTAGCCATGACCACCACCTTGCTACCACCACTACACTTCATTTTAGCCTTTGTCCAGATCTGAAATTGACATGGCCAAGACTCCATGAACCAAAACTCCACAAAAACAATGCATAAAGCCTTGAAACATTCATGATAGCCACCTTATCACTTCATATCTTCATCCACCACCTTGGCCGCCACCACCACCTTTTCCAGACCTCCCCACACCCCTCCATCTACTGTCCAAACCTGTACAAGTATGGCCAAACCCCACTTGACCCAAGGCCGAGCCTTGTTGTGCTCAAAAACTTCATATATGCTGCCTTGACCAATTGTATGCTTCATGTTATAACCCTACCACTCCATACTCCTTCTAGCTGTGAGTTATGGTGACAAACCTGAGCTATATCATCACCATTGCTAAACCCAAGAACCTCCTAGGCCAAGCATTTGAATGGTTAAAGCAAGGTCAAGTAATCTATTCCTTTGTTGCTTCGTATTTTCATTGTTTCAACATTGTTTTGCATTGAATATTTATATGTGTATTGTCTTGTTTTGGTTATTGTTTACAAGACAAATATCAAGTCTCTCCATTCATTCAAATCAAAAGTCATGCTATATCGTGCTTGTCATGCTTTTGGAATCGCACTTGTGTTAGTTGTTTTGGTCTTCAGTTTGAAAAAGTGAGTCTTTCTCACTCTGACATTTATACTTATGAAAAGTGAATTGATGACAAGTGTTTAGTAATAAAAAATGTTTATGCAAGTTAATGATGATCATATGACATGCTATGCCATGTTATTACCATATTATTACCATGTTAAAACCGTTAATTTTCACCTGACATCTGATATATGACTGTATATTGTGATATTGACCTTGTTTATATTATTTCTGTATATGATCACACTGCAAGTTCCCTGTTAGAAAAAAAATGTTATGGGCTGAAATGATAGGCCTGAATGGTTTTAAATTTTTCATTTTGACTTGGGATTGCGGGTTTGAAATGATAAAACCCGCATTTTCTTTGTAAATTATGGGTTGAAATGATATATTACCCATATCACTTTACCTAGCGTAGAAAATTTTATACAGGCCCGTAGTTAAAATATGTTTTTCTAAAATTTTAAATATTTTAGAAATTTAATTATTATAATATTTTGATTTTAAATTTCATAAAAAAAAGGATTTTTGTAAATTATTATTGATTTTCTGAATAATTGTAAGTGAAATGAATTAATGAAAAAGTTAGAAATTTTGAACGTAAGTTATTTTGGAAATTTTGATTTAATTATAATTGAAAATTTAATTGAGTATGAAATTATGATAAATTTATGATAATTTGAATTTAAATGAATTTAAAATGATTTTTTATCATATTTATGATTTTTAATAAAGTTGAAATGTGAAATGAATAAATATTTTAAGTTGAAACTTTGAAATATAACTAGAATTGGAAATTTATGAAATTGACGTAAAGTGAACTTTTAGTTAATCAAATAAAAATAAAACTAAGTTATATTTGAGAATTTGAACTTAAGTTTTAAGTTGAAATTTAATGTAATGGATTTAAAATTGAACATTGCATTTTAATAAGTGGATTATTATTAAATCTTGAGTTTTGAATGGAAATTTAACCCTGTAAAATCATGAACTTGAGGAAAATTAAATGATGTTATAAATGTGAAAATGTATGACTTTATAAGTTAAAAATGTTTTAATAAAAATATAACTGGTTGAGAAATTTTATTGAATATTTGAAGTTAATTGACTGCATTTTTGAAATGATATTAATTACAATGTAAATGATATTACAGCAATTGTAAATACTGTAGTTGATGATAATGAACTAAAAAAAAAGCTATTGAAAAAAACTATTATAGAAATTGTTGTAAGTACTATGATTTTTGAATTTAACTAAGTTTATTTGAAATTTAAGAAAACTCTATTACAATATTTTTAAACGTTGTCTTTTGTTAAATTGAACTGTTTTGAATGTAACTTTCCGTAGAGTTTTCTAAATGATGCGAAAAGTGAATTTTCACTGTTTTGATAAACTTAAGTGAATAAATGAACTTTGGAATTTGAAATTTTTGGAAATTTAATAATTTAATTATTAAGCATAATAACTTCATTGAAATGAAAAAAAAAAGAATTTTTGGAATATAAACTGTTTTAAAATATGAATTGAAATGGTATTTTAGATTGAATAAAATGAATAATGATTTGAAATGAATAAAAGATACGATATTTTGATATATTAAAATGATTTGAAAATGAAGTTTTGAAAGGATATGATATTTTGATATATTAAAATGATTTGAAACGAAGTTTTGAAAGATATGATATTTTTTATATTAAATGATTTGAAAACGGAGTTTGAAAGATAGGACATTTTGATATTAACATGATTTAAAAAGAAGTTCTGAAAGATATGATATTTTGGAACTGAAGCTTTGAAAGGTTATGATATTTTGATATATTAAAATGATTTGAAAGGTAGTGTTGAAAGGGTATGAAAATTTAATATATTGAAATGGTTAGAAATGACTTGATATTTATTTTGATAAATATTTGAATTGAAAGATATTTTACGATGATATATTGAAATGGTTTTGGAAATGATTTAATCTTTATTTTGATAAAGATTTGGATTGAAAAGGATATTTTATTTTGAAGTATAAAATATTGTTTTAAAGTTATAACTACGGGTTATAATAACGATTGGTTGTTAAAGAGACCGGGATCGGATATTGTCTTATAGTCGGCCAATACCGAAAACCACTTTAACAACTGTGTACGCGGTGGAGATTCCAGAATGAAGTAGGATGGTGGCGACATTCTCGAGGTATATTACGTGGACCCAACTCCCATGAGTTGGCATATATGACTTAAACAGGAGCTATACTGGGCTACACAAAGGGTCGCACCCTTTCATCGAGCATGCTCCATCGGAAACCATTCTATTACTTTTGTGATTCGATATGTGGCGCCATTTTGATTCGGGGGTATTGTTCGAGGTGGGCGGAAGCTGCTGGCTTGCCGTCACCACCGGTCCGGGAGTGCAAACGGTGTATCCACCCTGGCATTTCCTTGCGTGCCGTGTCATATCCTTATATCGAGCCCACTACGATTTTGGTTTTAAAGATCCGACCGCGTTAAGGTTCACCATCCCCTTAACGCTATTTTCTATATGATTATACTTTACTGATTAGACACTACCGTATATAGCGTATATTACTACATAGTAAATAGTTTAACGGATCCTTAGAGGATGGGCGGTCCCAAGCATCCTTTAAGTTACTGATGCATTTTGTTACTGTTCACTTGAGTTGATTTACAGTTTATAAGTATTTATGTCCTGACTCGAGGGTTTTGTATTTTGCTTTACACTCGGGTCAAATTGATTGAGTTAGCATTCAAGATTCACCGTCGACGTTGGAGCTTTCCTTGAAGATCCAGCCATCTATTTTGTTTCAGTATCCAGTGGTTCAGTGATGTATCTGATTTGTACCTGATGTATCCTGTTACTCTTCTGTTGTATCTTATTTAACTCTGATGTATCTTATATTTTATATAGTAGCTTCATGAACTACTATCTCTTTTTCTTCCGCTGCATTTTTATATACTCTGTGTCTGAGATCTGTGATTTTTATTTACTGTATATTCTGAGGTTTGCCAAAATTTTATTTACAACACGGTATTTTGAGCAATGCAATTCCGGCATGAGTGTCTGCCTATGCACTTATAATGGATGCGAATGGTTGAAAATACTTGGTTGTTACAGTTGGTATCAGAGCTTTGGTAGCTCTAGGCAAAACTCAGCATATGGAGTAGATGTAATTACAGAATCACTTTCATTCGAGTTGAATCTTTTGCTTTTCACTCGATTCCTTTGAATTTTGGAACGTTCCCTACAGTTCCAAAATCCATTCGTATCCCTCTCTATTCATCTTCTTTTGACTCTGAAGCATTCCATAACTCCGCTTCGAATGATCTTTCTAGTGAGTCGGTGGTTACACCAATTTCAAATTGAATTGAAAAAAGGGGAAAACTCCTTTACAATTAGCATCGATTCACCAGAGATTCTTATCTATCCTTGGTTTAGATGCTAATATCTTTTGTTATTCCAAACTCTAACTCTTGAGGTCGAATGTAGATTTACCCTAGAAAATCCACATCGATCTTATTCTTTAAGTCACGGTTGACCCGGTTAAGGTTGCCCGTGATTTATATAAGCTTATCCATCTTCCTATTCTGTTATTTAATCATGTCATCCTTGTTTCCAACTTATTTTTAAATCATAATCTCCTTTGATTTGTGTTAATCAAAAAAATTTGAATCTCTATCCTTCTTTGAAAATCTATTCATGTATAGTGTATTTGTAAACTAGTATTTAAAATTTAAAATGTTTTATATATTGTGTTGTTTGAGTTGTTGATGTTGAGTGGGTTTCTGATCGATACGTCTGATCAGCGCTATCGATAAGATTTCCAAAACACTTTGACAGAACAAACGGACACAATATATGTAAAAAAAAAATTGGTTAATGAAATAAATTTTGATATATAAGTAAATTTATGGAACTTAATGAAATGAATTTAAAACAAGAATTTGAGGATTTAAATCCCGATTATTTCGAACTTTGGTTTAAAGTTTTAAAAGGTTATATTATTTAAAGTATTTTGAATAGAATTTGTTTTCAAAGAATTTTTAAAGGTTTAAAATTAGTGCTTTTCTCTTTGTCGCTGGAAAATAACTTCGGTGATGATCGCGACATCATCGACGTTCATTTTCGAGTTTCGAAGTTAGGAGACTGTTCTGTAGTCTTGCTACAGCTTTGTTTTGGGAAATTAAATTGATTTGAATTTCTAAAATATGACTTGATTTATAATATATATATATATATATATATATATATGATTGAAATTTGATTGGACATATTATATATGTATATATATTATTACTTATCTCTAAATGGTTTGAAGAAATCGGAAATTTAATTCTTAAATTTTATTTTAAAGAATAATTCCAAAAAAAAAAAATCAATCTATCAAAATTTTGGATGAATATCAAGCATGAAATGATTTAATTGGAAGGTTTATTTGTATAATACAATTGCATTCAAGTATAACTTACCAAAATTTCAGAAGTAAAAAATGTAATTGGATAATATACAATATAAAAAAGATGTATAAATAAAATTTGAGTGGTTATAATAAATACTATACACTTAAATTTTAAGTTATAAAACGATTAACAGAGTTAAAGAATAATAAAGGGTAATTGAATAACTTACAATAAAACAATGTTAGAAGAACTAAGAATAAAATAAAGCAGTTATAATAAGTGTAAGTATATTTAACATAAGTGATAAATATAGTGAGAGGAATAAATTTAAGTTTAATTAGGAATAAAGAAGAATTAAATTTATTAAGTACAATGTGAGTGTAATAAATGATTATTTTTCAAACCCATGGTTTTAAAAATTGTTAATTTAAGATGATTGGATAATAAGATAATGAAATTTGGGGTAGTTAAGATTTATTTAACTTGTGTAAAGATTTATTCTCTATTTAAGTTGAAATTTCCATGCTTTCAAATTTATTTCCTTATTTTGTTTTTCAAACTATCTTTTGGTTGTCCTTATCATCCTTATCTTACTATAGACTGGTATAGGCATCTTTCTATAATCTTTCTGTTTAGAAATCTTTCTATAATCTTTGATAGACCTTTGGTAATCATTTTGAATCCACCTTTTTCGTGCTTGTGTTCTTGATTCTGGAGGATCTTGGAAAGATCACCTCCACCTTGTTAAACTTACCTATAACAACAGTTATCAGGTATAACTTCAATCTTCTTGTCATCTTATCTTAATCCTATTTTACTCTATCTTTTCTGTGCCCTTCCATACCTCATTCCTTTTCGGGGACGAAAAGTTTTGAGTGGGGGAGAGTGTAACAACCCTGTATTTTGTAATTATTTTATTGTATATTTTAATTATTTTTAATGTAAGATTTTGGTTTGAAAACTTATTTTACTTATTTGAAATGATTAAATTTATTATTTAAATATAATCTTGATTTTTATATGAGTTATAATTCCAAACTTGTGTAAGTTGAATATTTGCCTGAAATGCTGATTTTGGTCAAAATAGTCAAACTGTGACTTTCAACTTCAAATTTTAAAAGTTTAAAAGTCAAATTTTTTTTTTATTATGAAAGTACATAAAATTCTAAGAACATCACTTTTTGTGTCGTTGAATTTGGATGTAAATTGTGAAAGTTATATACCCTTTACAATATTGTGCGTATATAGGGTTATTTAACAATGACTATTTTAAATTGTATAAATTACTTATTCTTTGTTATATTTTATTTCAATATGTGATAATATGTTATATTATGTATATTTTGACTTTTAAGTATTTTTAAATGATAATATAATTTTTCTAAAGTTTATTTGAATTTATTTCAATTTATAAAGCCTAGTTGGTATTTACTGCATTTTTCTTTATTTAACTTTCTATTTAATAAAATTTAAATTATTATTTTACCTTGAAAATGTTTTAAAACCATTTTTAATTCAAATTTTGTGTTATAATATTTTTTTGTGAAGTAATAAATTTTCCAAAGTCATTGGAGATCTTCTTGTAATTTTTATGTCAGGGTTGCTATTTTTAAGCAATTTCTTATTTTCTTTTTCTATTTTACTTAAAATAAATTATTTATTTTATTTTATTCTTACTTAGTTTCGGTTTTAAATAACATTTCTGAGTTTATTTTATTTTTATAAAATTAAAAAGAAAAGGAAATGCAAAAGGTTTAGAAAGTTAAGAGATCTTAAAAGCCTGAAACGTAAAGACGTTTATCCGTTTCTTTTTGCAATTAATACATCAATTTATCTTAGCCATTCCTTTCCTCATCCTTTGCAGCCGACTCCCTCATATTATTCACGAATTTTCAAGCTCCAAAACCCTAAAAATCATGGCCTCCATCTTGGGGAAAAATCTGGTAATGGCTACATCTTTTTTCTACCTTTTTCTTCTCATTTTCTATGTATTTTGCCTAGTTTTCTATGCTTTCTGGATTGGCCTCTACCACCCACCATCACCACCATACTCTCCACCATCCCCTGCCACTCTTCCTTGGCATCATCTCCAGCCATCATTTCAGATCCATCCATGGCCACACCTCCCTTGGTGACAAAACTCCACAAAATTGCAAATAATGTCCAAAACAATGCACTAGCCACCACTATTACTTCACCACCTTCATACTTCACCATGGCCACCACCTTTAGCCATGACCACCACCTTGCTACCACCACTACACTTCATTTTAGCCTCTGTCCAGATCTGAAATTGACATGGCCAAGACTCCATGAAACAAAACTCCACAAAAACAATGCATAAAGCCTTGATACATTCATGATAGCCACCTTATCACTTCATATCTTCATCCACCACCATAGGCCGCCACCACCACCTTTTCCAGACCTCCCCACACCCCTCCATCTACTGTCCAAACCTGTACAAGTATGGCCAAGCCCCACTTGACCCAAGGCCGAGCCTTGTTGTGCTCAAAAACTTCATATATGTTGCCTTGACCAATTGTATGCTTCATGTTATAACCCTACCACTCCATACTCCTTCTAGCCGTGAGTTATGGTGCCAAACCTGAGCTAAGTCATCATCATGGCTGAACCCAAGAACCTCCTAGGCCAAGCATTTGAATGGTTAAAGCAAGGTCAAGTAATCTATTTCTTTGTTGCTTCGTATTTTCATTGTTTCAACATTGTTTTGCATTGAATATTTATGTGTGTATTGTCTTGTTTTGGTTATTGTTTACAAGACAAATATCAAGTCTCTCCATTCATTCAAATCAAAAGTCATGCTATATCGTGCTTGTCGTGCTTTTGGAATCGCACTTGTGTTAGTTGTTTTGGTCTTCAGCTTGAAAAAGTGAGTCTTTCTCACTCTGACATTTATACTTATGAAAAGTGAATTGATGACAAGTGTTTAGTAATAAAAAATGTTTATGCAAGTTAATGATGATCATATGACATGCTATGCCATGTTATTACCATGTTAAAACCGTTAATTTTCACCTGACATCTGATATATGACTGTATATTGTGATATTGACCTTGTTTATATTATTTCTGTATATGATCACACTGCAAGTTCCCTGTTAGAAAAAAAAATGTTATGGGCTGAAATGATAGGCCTGAATGGTTTTAAATTTTTCATTTTGACTTGGGATTGCAGGTTTGAAATGATAAAACCCGCATTTTCTTTGTAAATTATGGGTTGAAATGATATATTACCCATATCACTTTACCTAGCGTAGAAAATTTTATACAGGCACGTAGTTAAAATATGTTTTTCTAAAATTTTAAATATTTTAGAAATTTAATTATTATAATATTATGATTTTAAATTTCATAAAAAAAAGGATTTTTGTAAATTATTATTGATTTTCTGAATAATTGTAAGTGAAATGAATTAATGAAAAAGTTAGAAATTTTGAACGTAAGTTATTTTGGAAATTTTGATTTAATTATAATTGAAAATTTAATTGAGTATGAAATTATGATAAATTTATGATAATTTGAATTTAAATGAATTTAAAATGATTTTTATCATATTTATGCTTTTTAATAAAGTTGAAATGTGAAATGAATAAATATTTTAAGTTGAAACTTTGAAATATAACTAGAATTGGAAATTTATGAAATTGACGTAAAGTGAACTTTTAGTTAAGCAAATAAAAATAAAACTAAGTTATATTTGAGAATTTGAACTTAAGTTTTAAGTTGAAATTTAATGTAATGGATTTAAAATTGAACATTGCATTTTAATAAGTGGATTATTATTAAATCTTGATTTTTGAATGGAAATTTAACCCTGTAAAATCATGAACTTGAGGAAAATTAAATGATGTTATAAATGTGAAAATGTATGATTTTATAAGTTAAAAATGTTTTAATAAAAATATAACTGGTTGAGAAATTTTACTGAATATTTGAAGTTAACTGACTGCATTTTTGAAATGATATTAATTACAATGTAAATGATATTACAGCAATTGTAAATACTGTAGTTGATGATAATGTACTAAAAAAAAGCTATTGAAAAAACTATTATAGAAATTGTTGTAAGTACTATGATTTTTGAATTTAACTAAGTTTATTTGAAATTTAAGAAAACTCTATTACAATATTTTTAAACGTTGTCTTTTGTTAAATTGAACTGTTTTGAATGTAACTTTCCGTAGAGTTTTCTAAATGATGCGAAAAGTGAATTTTCACTGTTTTGATAAACTTAAGTGAATAAATGAACTTTGGAAGTTGAAATTTTTAGAAATTTAATAATTTAATTATTAAGCATAATAACTTCATTGAAATGAAAAAAAAAAGAATTTTTGGAATATAAACTGTTTTAAAATATGAATTGAAATGGTATTTTAGATTGAATAAAATGAATAATGATTTGAAATGAATGAAGTTTTGAAAAGATACGATATTTTGATATATTAAAATGATTTGAAAATGAAGTTTTGAAAGGATATGATATTTTGATATATTAAAATGATTTGAAACGAAGTTTTGAAAGATATGATATTTTTTATATTAAATGATTTGAAAACGGAGTTTGAAAGATAGGACATTTTGATATTAATATGATTTAAAAAGAAGTTCTGAAAGATATGATATTTTGGAACTGAAGCTTTGAAAGGTTATGATATTTTGATATATTAAAATGATTTGAAAGGTAGTGTTGAAAGGGTATGAAAATTTAATATATTGAAATGGTTAGAAATGACTTGATATTTATTTTGATAAATATTTGAATTGAAAGATATTTTACGATGATATATTGAAATGGTTTTGGAAATGATTTAATCTTTATTTTGATAAAGATTTGGATTGAAAAGGATATTTTATTTTTGAAGTATAAAATATTGTTTTAAAGTTATAACTACGGGTTATAATAACGATTGGTTGTTAAAGAGACCGGGATCGGATATTGTCTTATAGTCGGCCAATACCGAAAACCACTTTAACAACTGTGTACGCGGTGGAGATTCCAGAATGAAGTAGGATGGTGGCGATGTTCTCGAGGTAAATTACGTGGACCCAACTCCCGTGAGTTGGCATATATGACTTAAACAGGAGCTATACCGGGCTACACAAAGGGTCGCACCCTTTCATCGAGCATGCTCCATCGGAAACCATTCTATTACTTTTGTGATTCGATATGTGGCGCCATTTTGATTCGGGGGTATTGTTCGAGGTGGGCGGAAGCTGCTGGCTTGCCGTCACCACCGGTCCGGGAGTGCAAACGGTGTATCCACCCTGGCATTTCCTTGCGTGCCGTGTCATATCCTCATATCGAGCCCACTACGATTTTGGTTTTAAAGATCCAACCACGTTAAGGTTCACCATCCCCTTAACGCTATTTTCTATATGATTATACTTTACTGATTAGACACTACCGTATATAGCGTATATTACTACATAGTAAATAGTTTAACGGATCCTTAGAGGATGGGCGGTCCCAAGCATCCTTTAAGTTACTGATGCATTTTGTTACTGTTCACTTGAGTTGATTTACAGTTTATAAGTATTTATGTCCTGACTCGAGGGTTTTGTATTTTGCTTTACGCTCGGGTCAAATTGATTGAGTTAGCATTCAAGATTCACCTTCGGCGTTGGAGCTTTCCTTGAAGATCCAGCCATCTATTTTGTTTCAGTATCCAGTGATTCAGTGATGTATCTGATTTGTACCTGATGTATCATGTTACTCTTCTGTTGTATCTTATTTAACTCTGATGTATCTTATATTTTATATAGTAGCTTCATGAACTACTATCTCTTTTTCTTCCGCTGCATTTTTATATACTCTGTGTCTGAGATCTGTGATTTTTATTTACTGTATATTCTGAGGTTTGCCAAAATTTTATTTACAACATGGTATTTTGAGCAATGCAATTCCGGCATGAGTGTCTGCCTATGCACTTATAATGGATGCGAATGGTTGAAAATACTTGGTTGTTACAGCGGAACGGTTTTTTCCCTCACTAGTATCCAAATAAAACATGCAAATCATTTACTATGCCCCTGCACCCAAAATGATTAGTCTTAACATAGGCAAAAATCATATGTGTTGGATATCTCATGCACCCATTTATTAGATATCTCATCTAAAAGCAATTTATTATATTTTCCATCTAAACTCAATTTATTAGAGTTCCCCTCTAAAATCTTCAAAATGACTATCCATCATAATTTAATAAGATTGTCTGTCCCAAATCCCTTTAAAATAAATGCAGATTATCCATCGTATATTATTTTATAAAAGATAGTGTGGGCTATCCACCGCACACTCCATAGTTTTTCTAGGATGACTATGAACCCCTTGATGTCAAATCCCGAGGCTAACCACCTCTAGTGAAACATTATTTACTTTAGAAATTTGATGTGGGCTATCCACCGCACATTCCATGGTTTTCCTAGGTTAACCAAAAACTCATCACTTGGCCAATTAAAATATCATGATCCCCAAGATTATTGATACAAATTCACGATCCCCATGATTAATTATTTCCCCAGGTATACCACCTGTTTAACCTATTCGCATTGATACCACCAATTAGGTTAAATTAAATAAAAACACATTGATATCCCCAATGTACATTTTCGAAAGCATATTTCTGTTTGCAACCCCAAACTATGTATCGAAAACATTAAACCCACTCCGGTGTCCCTAAAGTTTTATAACATTCATTTTATATAAGGATCCCCCTTACATATTTAAACAAAGATAAGTATTTTATGTTATAACCCTTTGAAGTAACCCCTTCGTCTTAGCAAAGTTTTACTTAAGAAAAATGGCTCAAAATTTCCCTTTAGCCTTTCGAATGAAGTCCCATTCGAAAGCAAATAAACATCCAAAGTTAGCTCCTTCGAAAACCTTTCGAAATCAAACATTTTCAAATCAAAATCTTTCGCAATCATTGAAGATAACCCCTAGAAAACCTTTCGAAATCAAAATCTTTCGAAATCAAAATTTTCAAACTCAAAACCTTTCGAAATCAAAACCTTTTGCAATCATTAAAGATGACGCCTTCAAAACCTTTTGAAACCAAACCTTTCGAAATCAAAACCTTTCAAAATCAAACCTTTTGAACTCAAAACCTATCGAAATCCAAACCTTTCGCAATCATTGAAGATAACCCCTTTAAAAACTTTCAAAATCAAAAACTTTCAAAATCAAACCTTTCGAAATCAAAACCTTTCAAAATCAAACCTTTCGAACTCCAAACCTTTCGAAATCAAACCTTTCTAGAAAACATTTTAAAACAATACTCTTGAAGGTTTAAGCTTTCGAAGATCTCCTTTGAAATCCCTTCTTGAATACATAAAAAATTTAGTCTTTTATAAAATGATAGAGTCGAAGGATTCCCCTTCAACTTATTCGAAAGCAATTACGTTTCTATTCGAAAGCAAAGGAAGCAGCCTCCCCATCCCTTCGCCCCTCTTCCCTTCGACACGTACCTACCTTTCGACTTATGCGAAGGGTAATTGTTTACCTTCCATCTTAGACGAAAGGTACCTTTTGACTTCGTCAAAAAGCTAAAAGCGGGGTTGTTGGAGTCGAACGCAGTGCTACTAAAGTGATGTTGTATCTTGCTTGTCTAATTTTGATTGACTGAGGAGCCTTCTCCTGTACTTCCAAATAGCATAAAATAGTCAACCTTTTTCTCAAAACACCGTACTTCTTCGCCAAATCAATTTTCGAAAGCAATTTCCCACCGGCTTTGACCAAGGAGGAAGCAATATTGCAGTTTAGCCCTTAGGCTTAATTAATTTAATTACCTTAGTTAACCACTAAGGGAAAATTCTAAAAAAAAATCATAAAAAACCTTATAAACCATATACTTCATATTAAAATTTCAAAGCAAATAAAGATAAAAACAATTCGGAATTTGACCAAAACCAAATAAAACGTGTTAATTAGCCCATTAACATTTTAAAACACCCAAGTCTTATCTAAACAAAGGTTTAAATGGTTATATCCTAACCAAAATCACAAATATGAATAGGGTGTAACCCATAACCGATCCAAACACAGAAAATGAGATGATAAACATGATTATTCACCTTGATTCGTTAATTGGAGATTGAGATAATTTTCTAGCTTTAATTCCTTAGCTTTTTCTTGAATTTATTGCTCTTCCTGGAGCGCTTTTAATGGCCGGCCGAAGTTGGTGAGAAGTTAAGAATGAGAAAGTGGAAGTTTATTAAGGTGGAGGAAGGGATATATACTAAGAAATGTAGCCTCATTTTCAAGTTTACCCCTTAGAAAAATTCCTCCTTCTAAATTTAGTTAAGTCTTATTTTAGTTCATTCATTAAGACACGGCCATTGGATTTATTAATCTCATCTCCCTAATTATTTACATTATTCTGTTTAATTTATTCAATTAAATATCCTGAATGATGTTAATTAAAATTCAAGGGCATTGCAAAATTATACTTTCGTAGAATAATATTTAAATAATAGTTTCTCATATAATATTTTATGATGATCAATATTTTTACCTAAAATTTAGTATTAGAAACATATTTAAAAGCAAATTCTTATTCAACTTAGTATAGTCTTAGTCAACTTGGACTTATAGTTTTTTAATTCTTTTCCATTTTAACCAAACTATACATTATATTTTTCTACTTTTTGCTTAATATAGTAGAAAAATGTTAATAAGAAACACACATTTACTTTTCCATCTAAATTCTTGGCGATCTCGCTGAAAAATGGGGTAAATTAAATCTCAATAAATTCTTTTATGTTTATCATATTACACTGATTTGAATATTTTTGCGGCTTGGAAATGTTCATAGATAATTATATTGAAATCAACGATGTCATTATTTACAAATTTGTAAGCGAACTTTTTAAATATTATTATCACTTATTTGTTAAAACAAAATTTTCTTCAATTCTAGTCAAGTTGAATTCAAAGTAATCAAAGAACCAATTTCAATTAAATCTTTTTTAAGTTTAATTCAAATTGATAAAACTACCTTCGTATTGTTATAAAATTAATATGTAAATTTCTTTTAGTTATTCCCTTTTATCGTCAACTTTCTAGATGTTCTAATTTGCAAGGTAATATATCACATGAAATATTATGGGAAATCAATAATATTTTCTAACTGTAAGAAATATATGTATCACAACATAGTAGTAAGCGTGAACTCATTATCTATTCTTAGTAATACTTTTATAAAAAATTGTAAAAAGTTAAATATTTAAGATAGAATATATATATTTGTTGATAATTCCTTTAATGAAATTTCACAAAATAATGTTGGGTGACATTTGCTTACGCTGTAATGACAACATGATATTGTGACATATTTACTTATGCTTGAAAGAGAATATTATATATATTATATGCATAAATTGTATTGGGTTTTAATTATAATACTGCACAATATTGGGTTATAAATGGTAACAAAAATATTTCTATAATCGTATTGGGTTATAATTACATTTTATATCGATTGTTCACTTCGTTGGCTGTGATTATTATAGTATTTGATATTACAATTATCATCGACGTACTGTCATTCGAGTTTTTTTTATGGGTATCAAAAAATATTTTTTCTTATGGCAACACATGATTTCACTTAGACTTAGTTTTAATTTTTATATTGGTGCAACCATTATTTCGACATGTATTTGAAGTAAAGACAAAATTTTATTTGTTTGTTCCAAAAATTAAACAACCTAAAGTTTATGTTTTATTGATTTTTCTCATGTCATGTTTTGTTTTAGTTGTTAGAAAATATGACATGTGCTACAATGATATTTTTCTAATTTAGTTAGATATTGTTAAAAAGCATCAAATGTTGGATTATTAATAATTTAAAATAAAGTTGAAACAATATTTCACTTTAAGCATGATTTTTCTATACTAGATTTAGAATACTATTATCATATAAAATGTGTATATATTTGATTTATATGTATACAAGGTGATACAATGTTATGTTTATGCATATCTTATGTTTGAAAGTTACTTGACATGCTCGTTAATATCACGCTTGTCAAGTAAGAATTAATTGATGATTAATGTTTGATGTATAAATTCATCCAATTTATAAAGATTTGTTACACGGTGTGCTTTGAAAGATTTGTTACACGGTGTGCTTTGAGATCACTTAAGTAGAATCAAAAATAATTGTTTGTCAACAATGTTTAGCTGAGGGTAAACAACAATCTATACACTTGCGTATAACTAAAATGTTGAAAGATAGAATATTAAATAAATTATATGATGAACCCATATGCCTTTCTAGGGTTCGTACTTGTCCAAATTAGAACTTAATTCTAGCTTTTTGTTAAAAACCACAAGCATCCTCAAACGAGCTCTTATTCTGCTCCACTGTTTGAAAAAGTCGGCTACAGTGAAATTTCTCCGCATAATTCCTCTATTCAAATATGAATTATCATATTCTGGAAAATCTCTAGAGCTGAGATTCCTACATAAACAGCCCATAAAGAAGTTTGATCTTCTCTCGTTTTCACTTGTAATCAAAATATTATGAAGAAGAAGCATAATCGTCACCCTTTTTTCTCGTACATCTCCTTCATTGCTTTCGTATTTCTCAACTTCTATATTCCAGGTTAATATCAGATCTTTCATTCTCTTAGAATTTCATATATATATTTTTCCATCCACTTGATCTATAGCTTATTTATCGACTGCCATTGATTGGGGTTACTTGGGATAGCCAATATTTATGGTGGTTAGGGTTTGATTTTGTGCAATTTTCAAGTTTACTGTTTTGACAATGTTAATGGTGATTAAAGTTTGATCAGTAATAATAATCTGTCACAAACATACTTATACATCATTATTGTCATTAAATGGTAATACAGAGCTGAAATGAATTGAAATCATTTTTTTTCCTTTCACTTTGTCATGTTATATATAAGTAAAGTTTGAGCTATCTTGTAGAATTTTGCGACGAGTAGGATTTGAGAATGTAAATTTGTTACCAAAGTTGCTACCTTTGTAGGAATATCATCATCAAGAATTGTTTCACTTGGTTCCATTGAAATCTACAATACACATGAGTGGCTACCTACAGAACCAACTGTTTATTTTAGATGCCAGAATGAAAACAAGACGGTTCTGCCTGATGTGAAGAAGAAGAACATGGTGTATGTTTTCAAAGGCATAGAGTCATGGCAGGTTGGTTTTCTGCTTGATATTCATTATTCTTCCTATTTTACTAATTTATTCCTGTTAAAGTTAAATATACATCGGTAGATGTAAGAAGAGTATCATGTGATTGCTGTTATCATGGTATTCCTACACTACAAATCTATAATGTCTTGATGTTCTGTTAAATTAATCTGCGTAACATTAAGCAACACAATCCTATCTTATCAGGATTTATTTAGTTGATTTATTTCTGCACAAAGAACAAAACCGATCCTTTGTATTATAACCTACAATAATAAACAGCAATCAATCTTTCAACTAATAAAAAGTAAAATACATTACAATGTTGTTGATGAAAGCACATGTTTCATAACGCTAATAGTGTTCTTTTACCCGTATCCATCTTTCATAGTTTTGCTCAAGATTTCTTTTCTTTTTTGCCTTGTGAAAATTGTGTAAAACAGTAATAATACCGGATCTTTATATTTTACTATGAAATAATTTCCGTTAACAAATAATAGGGTGGAATAACAAGGAGGAATAATTGGATAATAAATATTCTATCCATGGATTTGAAATATTGGTGTCGTTATTCAAGTGCTAAAAAATTTGCGGCACAAAATATAATAAACCTTAGTAAACATCTAGAATAATGAGAAAAACCAATGAATAAACCAAGATAATTAGAAAACACATCGCACAAGATAATTCAAAAAATGCACAAAAGTTCAAATAGTATTGAAAAAACAAGATAATTCTGTCAACTCCAATCTGTTTCAGCATAAAAAACGAGAAAGAACAATAAAAAATCAATAATTGAACCAATTATTATAAACATATTTTTTTTTTCAAGTACAAGTATGCACTATTTTTTGATGTATTTTTATAGAAAAAAGTATTGCAATTCATAATCTTCCATAACCAAAATTTCTCAAAATTTTAGAACTGTTTGAAAAAAAAAATTGAAAATCTTTCATGAACGAACAGAAAACGAATAACAAAATCTTGAACCTTGGTTCTAAATCCCAGTAATCCAACTTGTAAATGCAGAAAAATAATTTTACTTCGAAAAGATTACTAGCTTTAAAATATTGGAATATATATAATTTAAGAAATGTTGATAATATTATGCCTTTGTAGTGAGTATCAATCAGACTTAAACTTCTGCTAAGCAACCATACTTATTATTGAAGTATACAAATTGTGACCACACAATGCATCTTCAATATACAAATTCTTCAAAGGTGCTCGTAAAGAAGTACAATAGTTCATAAAATTTAAATTTGTTAAAGAGTCATAAGGTTTAGCCTAAATCGCTTTACTTTTTTAAATTGCTTATATTATAAATATTGTTAAACCAATAAGCCTTTTTTAACCATCATTTATTACAATGTTTTCTTACCCATAAGTTGTCTTTTTGTGTCTACTTATTTATAGGTTGAGTTTCCCACACCAACCCATGTTGTCATTCTTTGGGATAAACTTATCCTCTCAACATTTCAAGTAATATTTTGGTATTCATTTGCTAAATGGATTTGCTATATTATACTCTTAGTCAAGCTTTTTAGAAATGGATTCAAATTGTAATCCAAAAGGTTCAAAATTTTGAATGGAAACTGAATTTAAAATAGGTTCAAAGCATTTTATGTCGTATGCATAATTGAATGCTAGAAGCTTTATTTAAGCGGGTTAACAAATGACATTTAAGTACGTGAAAACCTTGTTCTTCTTTTCGTGGTAATAGTTTAGATTTGAAATTAATTTCAGTGCTTGAGTTCCTACATCTCAAAACATAAAGTTTAATGTTTTTTGTTCAATGATTTTCTTCTTCTAAATCAACAGTCTTTTGGATTTTGTATAATTGAATGCTAGAAACTTTATTTAAGTAGGTTAACCAATGACGTTTAAATAGGTGAAAACATTGTTCTTCTTTTCGTAGTAATAGTTCAGATTTGGAACTAATTTCAGTTAACGTGTTCCTACATCTCTAAACATAAAGTTTAATGTTTTTCGTTGTTCAATAATTTTTCTTCTTCTAAATTAGTAGTCCATTGGATTTAAATAAGTATCTTGAATTAATTTTTTTCTTAACTTGTGATTTTTTCCATAGTTGATATTTGAATTCATTTTTGAATAGGAATTTGTGAATCGAACCAAAATTTAGAGGATACATCGTAAAACAAAATTCATATTATAAGAATTGTTTTTAAATAATTGCTTTGTGTCAGTGTATACATACGTGCATAGTGGTTTTAGTATCTAGCTACCTTTTATTAAAATAATATGTCATATTTGTTTCAGCTTTAAGTAAAACCCTTGATCATATCTTTTGGTGTACTCTTAATTTTAGTTCACTTATTGGACTTAAAGTAAGATCGATTGACCAATATGGTGATCGATGATGTTACTGTAATTTTTTAAAAATACACTTAGAAATTTGATTCTTATTTTGAATTTTATTTGAAATGGTTTATATTTTTGATAATGATTTCTCTATTCATCATGATTGTATTTTTGGTTCATATGATGAAGATAAAGATCTAGATCCACGGTGAATTTTTTTAAAGTATGAATAACATGCAAAATATAATCAAGTGAGTGAGAAAGAGTTTATCTCACAAATATAAGGTGGGTATTTTATTAAGTTATTGAGCTAGAAGATAGAATTTAGTTTTGATTTTTTTGCTGCTACCTAACAATTTTTTTAAACTCATGCTATGATTTTTTTCCAACGCGAGCATGGTTAAATGATTTTTCTTTTTATTCAAAATAATAATAAGTTGAAGTACATGAGTGAAGATGATAATCTTTCGCTGTTAGGCAAAACAATCGAGAAAACAGCTTTAGACAACATAACCACGTAACAAAAACCTGATGACGTAAAATTGTCCCAAACAATAGCACATCAAAGATAAACTATCCAACTAAATGTCGATCATTCTTCACATTGTCGCTGATTCACCTAGGCAGATCAGGAGAAAAATCATACGGCTTTTCTTAATAGAAGAATTGAAGATCCCAGACATCATCTAACACAACTTTCTTGTTGAGCACCTAACCAACCTGAAGTACGAAGAGAAAGATAATCAGTCCCCAAGAGGAGAATTATAGTTCATGTGATGGTCATAATCAGTTTTCATGACAAATTTGTAGTGTCAATCATGAATATAGTAGTAGTGCATACCACTAATATAATGCATCCAAACCTTTTCTAAGTCAATCCAAGTAACATAATCATGATGATAGTCATCAATCAGAGAAACTACTAGAAGGCTGTGAAGCCATCTCAACCTGGAGATTAGAACCAGGAGATCCACAAAGGAACAATAACATGAGCATGGGTGACAAAAAATTGGAGAGAATATTTGGGGAGATTGCTTAAGGCAAGCACGGGTTCGACGACAATGGTAGGTACATGAGGAGGTGCACCCGAGGGGACATTATGATGACATTGCTAAATGAGTAGATTCAATTTTGGATGGGCAGTGGAAACATTATTATGTGCACAAATGGGTGCTCCAGCTAAGGTGGAGTAGATGGAGGAGTCACAGAGCGTAGTTCACTTTCTGATCAAAAAACTATATAAGAGGTGCAAATAATAGGTTTTTAATCATAAGAGACGGTAAGAGCGCTTAAAAGAAGGATACATAGCTGAATGGGTAGGATGTGATCTTGGTTAACTTTAAATCTTCTATATATTGTTCGAGATCTTCTTTTCACGTTTAAATGAAACGAGACATCAAATTTAATTCATATCTTCCCTGACACTATTCTCGTTTGAAATATTCAAATCTCATCCGAAATATGAATCAAAATCTAAGTCCGACATCTTACTTGAAATTATACATTTTTCTTCTTTTACATAATATTTTTCCACTCTCATATAAATTCCTAAGAAACCACTCAATCCAATTATTATTTATCAACCCATTCAACATTTTTTTTTTGCTTTTTAACTTGATAAGTCACAACAAAAAACTTCATTTATTTTTTATTTTCAAATAAGAGGATGTTATTCAATCATAATCAAATAAAATAAGCTAAATAAGCTACCATTATTCTTCAAAAATGTTATTTTCGAATCTTTTTCTGTGCAAACTATGTTACAAATTTTATATTTTGAGAATTATAGTTGTTAAATAATTATTAAAACATGTATTTTAAACACATAAATTACTTCGAAATATTCCGAGATGTACATTAAGACTCGAGATATCAATTCGAGATATACACGGGAGTACACTCATACCGTCCGAGATCTCCTTCAATACAAGATAACTTCTGTGCAAATTCCGAGATGAAATATGTCCGAAATCTGAGATTTAAAACCTTGATAACAAGCAAGCTAGATAATTCCAAACAGTGACCAGTAAACAGAGCGAATTGTAAGGAAATGGATCCAAACAAATATTTGGATGCACCTGTTCATGTGTCATGTCATGACTTTTATGCTCTATTGGGTAACGGTAAATATTGTACCATGAATAATTATGGGATCAGCCAGAATAATACGTCGCCTATTATCCACAATAGAAAAGTCAAGGAAAAGCAAGGATTTGTTATGACCAACCCTTCAACTTCCAAAGACTCTCAAGGTGATTGGAAATGACCGCACCTGAAAGTCTTGAAACAAGAAAAACTCGATTAAGTGGTTTTTTCAATAACTAACACTAATTTCAACAACAACCAATGGGGACCCAAAGGCACCACCATTAAAATCAAGATCGAAGTGGATTGGCTCATGGGAGCCAGCATTCTTGGCTTGTTAAGAAACAAGAGTCTATGTTGCATAAAAGGGCACAAACATCATTGTGAGAAATAATTCCAGCATCAAGAGCCACTGAAAAAGCCTTAACACTAAAAGAGGGTTGAAAGTTACCTGAAAAACACATGAGGTGTAATACAAGAGATGACAGTCACAACCAATGGACCAGATCAGGGGTAGATCATTGCTAACCAAAAGCATTAGCAGACAACCAAGCCGGTAAGAGGAAACGGTTCCATGTCGCACGTAAAAGAAAGTCCATAGCAACAATGGAACTCTCATGACCGGATGCACTTGTACCAATTAAAAGTGTGGGTAGATCGTACCAAATGGGGTGGGGGCAGAGCAAGTGGGAGACAAGGGTGAAGTTTGCTTATTCGCAGTGGTGGGTGTAATGGAGGTTGAAACACCTTCCGTCGGCACAAGGAAGGCTAAATTAAGTCAAAGTGGGAAAAGGAGAGGGAGGCGAGGGGAGATGCAGGAGGAACAGTGGGTTGTGGAGCGGAGGAAGGGGAGATGCATGAAGGAGAAATTGCATAGTGGCTGCCAATCTGACCTACTTCGCGCGAGAACCTATCACCAATATTGATTTGGCCTAGTCGTGCATATTGAAAGTTCCATTGTAATATAAATTAGAAAAACTGAATAATTTTGAATCAGTTTTAGAGTATCATTTTGATGTGTTAAGAACTAAAAGATACATATAATGTTTCAATCGTATCATCTCGAACATTTTAATATTTTGATTTTTTTAGGCTCGTTTTCTCCTCAACTTCTTTTCAAGTTTGTCACCTGATGATAGAAAGTTTCATGTTCAAACAATTTTTAGTAACTTTTGGAAGTTCAATCAGTGGGTAATAATCCTTCAGTGTAAATCAGATCAGTTAAAAGTTTGATTTTCATTTGTTATACTTCACTGTTTGCTTATCACTTTAAGATTATTACCTATTATTCTAGGGCTGGTCGAACCTTTTATTGACACACTCTGAAGCGGTTCAAAAATGAAACCCTCTTTCATTTGACAAACTGAAATAGAAAGTGAGAAGAAAATCCTCTACCTCATAACGAGATTTCTGTTTGTGGTTAACATCAACTGCTTCCATTCTCCCTCCTAAGTTCTTTGGTATGTGTGTGTATCACATAATGTCTTGTGTCAAAGATATGTGAGAATAATTATATGTTAATATGGGCTGAGATGATACAGGTCAATGGTTGTATCTGTTTGCTACTTTTCACAAGTACAAAATGACAACTGTAAACCAATTTAATATCAGATCCACAATTTTTTTTTAATGAGAAGTAAAGAGTCAAAACTCAAAAGTATATAAAAAACTTGTTCTTGCTCAACTACTTGATCAGCTACCATATTTATTGAGTCATTTTTCACATGATATCACTGCAGTAAGTTCTTTTCTCTCGATTATATTTTGCATCCAAGATCTTATTGTCATTGATCTGGACTTTTATTTTTTTGATACAAAAAACGATTATTTTAGAAAGAAAAACCATTCTCATTACAAAAAAGGAAACACATTTCGATTTTACTTTTTAATATAGGGATGCAATTTATAAGCCTCGTTTTCAAAATGATAACTGTAAAAACACCCATGCTTGCAAGAGGTGCATAATGTGTGCAGGGACCAATCACGTTACCGAAGAATGTGTTAATTTTTTTTTTTTTTAGAATATTACATGTTCAATAGAGCTGCCAACCGCTCTAACACCCATATGATTACTGGAACTGTGAGCATCTCTGAAATATGGTCAGGTCACCTTCATTTTTGTCTGTAATAGATTTGATGATTTTAGTGACTGGGTCCAACAGTGGAGCATATTTGCATGTACCTGCCAAACTCTTCTAAGTTTACATCTTACCACGAGTCAGCAAAATAAGTGCAGCTATGAGTAATGGTGCATGCACTTCCATGTTAGTAGTTAAAAGCCTTGATCTCAAATTATGTTCCTGTAAAGCACTGAACTTACAAGATGTGCTCACCATTCACGATACGCTGATGAATCTGGTTAGTGGTTCAACATTAGTTTTTAATAGATTAAAATTTTGAATAATAATAAATTTTAACCTTTTTTCTGTATTTAACTTTCTCTGGACATGTATACTTATGTAATGGACTTTTCAACTTTCGTTTTACCTGGTCTTTTAAAATAGGCATTAACTACGCTATCAGTGAGTCATGTCTCGGTCTTTCTAAGATGTCTAGCGCATATCCTATACAGCTACACTATCTTATAACAAAGGTTATTTTTGTCTTGACCATGTAAATTCTATTACTGAGTGTTAATGTTTTTTATATAGCACTCCCAAAGATACGGTTGTATAGTAAAACAAAATTTGCGCTCATGCTAGAAAACAAGCGAACTTTTTCATTGCTGCCCTTGAACAAAAATCTAGTAAAGGGGCAATTTTATTTTGCACCATTTATTGATGATTTTTTTAATATAAATTGTTATATGTATATTTTGGGAACCCAAAAATGAAATTTTATTTGTAGTTAAAATCTGAAAAGTTGAAATTGAAATCATTCAAAGAAATCGTCTCTATGGTGAGATGAAGGAGAATATAATTGTATGTATTGTTTAGTTTATGGCATAGTTATCAGAACCCGACCATTAATTGAACCGCAGTGGTCGAAGGTCGAAGGTTTTGAAGGTTCAATCAGTTGAACCGTTAGAACCCTGTGAATTGTGCTTTGCAATCTTATATATTAGTAATTCTCCTAATCAAACAATATGTTATAAAATATTATACGGTAATATGATATACCTTATCTTCTTAATACATTATATTCACATCTCAACTTCTCCCACTCCTATTTAACCGCATTTTTATTCATTGTCATTGCACCATGTGTTCATCACAAATGCATATTCAAACTTCCTGCATGCTTGCTTCTCTCATTTATATCACCAAAGATCGCCACCTGCTACTATTCATTTCTGTTGAATGTTGGAGTTGGTCAGGAAGCTCTGAGGTGTACAATGAGTTAGGATGGTGCAGCAATGGAGGTTGTGAAGCTTGGAAAAGGAAGTGGAGTTGTTGATTGCTAAAGCTTTGAGGTGGATGATAAACCAGTTTGTTAGGGATTTGGAAAAAGTTGAGCTTGCTTGTGGGATTCAAGTCCCACATTGGCTAATAGTGGAATACCATATCATTTTTCCAGCTATAAAATAGGATGTCCGTCGTTCGATAGCCATCAATGCTGCCCAAACTAATTTTTTTGGCTGTTATTGTAGACTAGATTTTTATTAGGCCTGCTTAAAATGATAATTTTTTGTTGTTTGATTTACAGTGAGTAAGCCAGACCTGGTTTCCCTACAAAACCACGGCTTCCCTGTGGTTCTTTACGGCTCGATGCTTGGAACGGTTAGATTTAGTTCCGGCCGTATTTGCCTATGGTTGACGGTTTTCAAGGTTCAACCGGCTGTTTGGTCTGGTTCTGATAACATTGGTTTATGGTAATGAGGCAACCTTCCTTACTCTCCTTGATACAAGTGTAATAAAAAAGTAATAATGTAATCGTACTTCAACAAGTTTCTGTGATTTTAATTAATTTTGAAGCATCTAATTCTTCATAGAGAAAGTTTTACATTTTACTTACCGAAAATATCGTATTTAACACAATTTCTGTCGAAACATCAGAGAAAACTCCTTAGGAAGATGGACTTTTGTATCATAAATCAAAATTCTTCATAGGACTTTATTCACTTCATATGATTGAAAATTTTCACTTCATATGATTGAAAATTTTATTATACATAACAGTTAACTAAACACATCCAATATAGTTGAAGTTTAATCATTCCGCAAAACATCCATAATGAATAAACATAATGTCATAAATAGGATTTCCAATACATGTCTTTTAAAAAAAGTCAAGATCTAAAATAACAATATATTTTGCCGACAAACCAGAAATCTAAATTATTCATATATATATATATAAACATGATGGTTTTTATATTGCAATTTATTTTGGGATTATATTACATAAAAAAATAGTTTTTTTATGTCAATTACATCATCTTGTGTTTACGCATAAAGAAAGCTATGTATTAGAACAAGTCAAGTAATGATAATAATAAGCATAATTTGGTAAATACTACTTTCTTTGCAATTTTGAATTGTGAAAATTAAAATTTGAAAATCAAATATATTTTTTTTAAAAATGCACGTCTTTTTTGCTGCATCGGTCGACACAAAAGTGACAATTTTAATCATCATTTGTTGATGCTTCAATTTTTGGTAAGTTCTTGACTTTAGTGGAGACGTGAAATGAGAGAGATGTTAATAGTAGCGCATGTTGAATGAGAATGTTTGGTTAATCAACTTAATTTCTACTTATTTTATGTATCGAATAGAATTAAACTATCTAAATGGAACTATTCTATTTTTTTCTAACCATCCCTTAAGGCACGTAAAACAATATAATAGTTTTCAATTAATTTGTAAACATTTTGATAAAAAAAATTACTTCTCTTTTACTTCCTTTGCAAAAATATCCAACCCAGCGTAAATGTTCGGTTTATCTCAAGGATCCTTACACGATTAGACTTGAGAAGAGATAAGAAGTGAAGAAAAACACTCAAATAAAACTTTATTTATTCATCAAGAGATTACAGAGAAAGTCCTTAAAATTTAAGAAGAAGTCTCAAATTCAAAACCTTAATACAATAATCTTCTCCTCGTACTTTACAGTGACCCATATACAGGTCTATTTATAGTTGTTTAATGTAATCCTAGTCATTGGACCAAAGATATATAGAGATCTACATGGAAACAATCCGAAAATGACAAAATTGCCTTTGAAAATACGAACCCATTTTCTCCAATATTCCTCGATCCAGTCGATTGGAAATTCCATCAGTCGACTTGTATCATTCAACTGGTATGGATTTTTAATTAACTGAAAAATCAACAAAGCACTCGAGTCTAAAACAACTCATTATCTAATCGACTGGAGAAATTACCAATCGACAGGGAAAAAATTCAGTCAGCTAGATGCATGTAGCTTATGCCACAGGCCTCTATCACTCCATCTTTCTTCTTTATCCTCTTCTATCTTGTCTTTGCTGCATCTCTTCTTCTTCAATCAATTTTTCATCTTTTTCGGCTTGGAAATATCGCATCGGATATCTCATCAATCTTCATCTTGATACTATACTTCCATGAAGCCGTCTAAACTGCATCTACACTCTCATGCTTCAAGCAATCTCCAATATTATCATGAAAACAAATGTCTCCATCCCCAAATGAACCGACCTCCAAACCATCAAATTATGCATGTTCTCGAATTTAACATGTATACCTTCAGTAAATTAGAAGTGTTTGTAATACCGCAAAGGCCTCCATGTGGGCTTTGCGGTTTCTCATTGCTAGCCATACCTTGATTCAGACAGATTTACCTCTTCGACATCATTTTGGAGAAGTTTCTACATTTTACATCATTTTTCGAAGCAATTTGTATATGTTATTGCTTTCTCATTGTGCCCAACGTTTCCTTACTATCCTTCCATACCTTGTGACTCCACCTTAAGTTGAAAAGTTGCAGCATTTCTCTTTCAACCGTCCTACTAAAACAAGATTCTTCTTAATTTTTTGGGATATGTATCTCATGTCATCTTCATCGTCTTTCCATCATACATCTTTAGTCCAACTGAAACTTATTATCTTAACCTGCAAGTTTCCACCATCAGCGGTTTTCACCTTGTTTTTTCTTTCTCACAGTCAATGAATGCTTCCTTTTATTTGCATATATGGAAATTGGGAATATGCATCCGACTTAAGCACACACCCGCGTCTCCTTTTCTTCTGTCAGCACAGAGTATATCATTACTAATACCAAAATTCACATCGTCATCGTTGCCTTTCTCAAGCTTTGTCTTTGTCTTCCTTTGATACTTTCATCATTGCTTTATTCTTTTTTAGCTTGTTGCAAAATCTCAGCTGATGACCCGATCTTTCACAGTAAAAACATATTAATTTCATTTTCACGTTTGATTTATTTGATCGTCTTTTCATGTTTGAACGGTTACCCTTTGATGCATCTCCTCAATTGGATTTTTTTCCTTTATTTGTAACATTTCCATCCTGTAGATCATCACTCAAATCTCCTCGTTAGGAAGTCTACTAGCATCAAGGTTTGTGTCTCATCATCAACGCCAGTTGATTCACAATTGTTTGAAAATCATTAAGATACTCCTCAATGAATGCACCTTTCTTAAGCTTAAGATTTACATATCTTTATCAGAAAAGCCTTGTTTGTTGTAGAGTTCTTCGCATAAATTCCTTTTAATTTCTTTAAAATTGTATAAGTTGATGATTCATTAGCAATAGTACGAAATACCGTATTCTTTAAAAAAATATTAAATAGCCGTTGTAGCATTTTTATTTGAAGTTTCTCATTTTGCCTCAGGAATACCACTAAATTTTTCTTTTTAGTTCTCCAATAGTTGGTGAAAATCATTGAGGTATAAAAAATTCTCCATATTCACCTTTCAGTCCTAAACTTCTTCCATTAAGTATTTCAATACTTATCTTCTCCATAATCAAAGCATCTTCAGAAAAATTTGTGTACTAGCTTTGATGTCAACTGTCAAGATTACATAAGGATCCATACATACGAGCGTTAGGGCATGTGATTTACGCGTGATAATGACATGTGCCTTGCGTATGAATTATTTTTCTACAGATTATATATGATTTAACATCTTAAAGAAAATGGTTTGCACAAATATTTAGCCATGTATTTACGTTAAAATGTATAGTTAATTTAAACTTTTATTTTTAAGTTGCAACATCTAATTTTTTTGTTAGTTTGAATTTATTTGTATTATTAATTAATAAACAACGAATTTGTAGTTAATTAAAGAAAAAATGTTTGTTTGCTAGATCCTATATTTAAGTGTAGATTGACATTTTAAATTTGTAAAGAAGTTTAACTATTAGATCGATATTAAGATTTGTTTAATGTCGGACAAGTTTAACTGTTAGATCCTATTTTTAAGGAATGTTAAAATTTGTTAATGCTGTAGATGGGCATTTTTTGTAGTTTACGTTGGCACTAAATAAGTGTAATACCAAAGATATTACAAATATTATTAAAGATATTATTTCCTCTGAACAAAACTTTATTAATTCACCAAGAAATTACATAGAAAATCCTCAAAATTTAAGAAGAAATCTCAAACTCAAAACCCTCATGCCAGAATTCTTCTCCTCACGGCTTACAATGACCATATGCAAGTCTCTTTATAACCGTCTAATTTAATCTCAGTTATTGGATCACGAATACATAGAGATCTATGGTGGAAATACCAAAATACCCTAAAATGACAAAATTGTCCCTGAAAATTTGAACCTAAGTTCTCCAGAATTCCTTGATCCAAACGATTGGAAATTCCATTAGTCGTATCAGTCGACTGGAAAATCAGCAAAGTGCTCGGGTCCAAAACAACTCAATATCCATGTTTCTTCTTCTTCCTCCTTCGTCTTATCTCCCGCGTCTTCGATTATCCAATCGATTCGCCGCCTTCTTCAACCTAGAAATATTGTATGGGATGGTCACTTCACTCAGGTTTATAACGAGATTTTTGGTATACATAAGGAGTCATTTACATTATTTGTGTGCATGGCACACAGTGAACTGAAAAGGATAATTCAGAGTCCAAATAAATTCACTGGAAAATAAGCTACATAGACATTTTAAACAGTCCATTGGGTTGAATATAAATGAATCAAGACAAGCTGTAAGTAACAATATAATTATTTTGTAGCCCCTCACAGAGCTTCCGGAAGAGAAATGCAAACGATGTGGTCTGTATGAAGCAGACACCATAAAGGAAGACGATGTTTTTGATGAATGGGAGTTCTGTTCATCTGACTTCTCTGATGGAAAATATGTCCGGTTTAAAGGAAAAGAGTTCAACGCCACTTTTATATGCCCCAAGTGCACAGATACTGCTGGTTAGTTTCTTGTTTGCCTGCTTCTTCTGTACAATTTTCTACTAAATTTATTAACCTTTTTTTTTTTGTGTTACGTGTGCGTGATAATTCAGATTCTGATGTTACTGCTGTTGCGCCTAGTAAAGAAGAGAATAACCAACACGTTGGTATCATTGTAATAGTAACAATCAGTTTGCTGGCTTCTGCTGTAGTTATCTGCGGGTCATATTTGATATACAAATACTGGCAGAGAAGGAAAAGGGAACAGGATCAAGCACGATTTTTGAAGCTTTTTGAAGAAGGAGATGATATTGAGGATGAACTTGATCTTGAGCATTTATGATTCTTTATACCTAGTCAAAATGTCCACTTCTTCGATGAAAATCTTGTGTAAATAATGATGTACATACTAATTTTGCTAATTAGAGCTGTAGTTTTCATTAGTTTATACCAGTTTTTGTTTCAGCCTGCAAATTCATCACTGTTTTGGTTATCAATGGCAGCATGCCAGCATGGATGGTGATCTCGTTTGGATGGTTATATTTGATAGTTGAATTCCAAATTCCCTTTTTTTTTCCTTCATATAATTACATTATATGCTTTGTTTTGTTCAAATATCAAGTCTTAATTGGAATTAAGTAAAACTTTTCCAGAAATTCTTATGTCAACTTTACAGATTTATTTATATCTGTAATTTTTTTTAAAAAGTGCATCATCGTCCTTATTCATTTGAAATCCATAAATTTAACGTTGGATGTATTCTTTTTGTAGATTTTTTATTTCAATGTTTTAAACTAGTAGTTAATACTTTCTTTTTTTTAATCTAAAATTCCAGTAAATCAGGCTTCGGTAGCATCTAAACACAAGTTGGTCTGCTAATAGTTAATACTTCCCTTTAACGTTGAATTATATTAAGAAAAAGCGATCATGATATTAGAGACTAAAACAATAATAATATCAAAGTCATTAAGTGGGTAGTGCCATTAAGATAGCATCAAGATTTGAAAACTAAAAGCTAAATGCGGAGAGCATTTATGTTAACGAGCGTCATGACACGCGCTTCGTACGTGATGATGACGTTTATTAGTTTATAACATTTCGTATTTGTTAGATCCTATTTTTTAAGTGATAATGTTTGATAATATTTGTAGAGGGTCGTTTTGGATTTGTAAAGAAAATTTATTAGATCACATCGTTAAGGGATGAGATAGTTTGTGCTGACACAAAAAAGTGAGACACCTAATGTATTACAACTATTATTAAAGATATTAGCTGATCCGCTCTTTTTCATTTGTATTTTATTCTTTTGTAAAGGTATGTTTCATCCGCTTCAAAAGTAAAATTTAGAGATCAGAATATTACACCATCTCATCCGACTTCCTTTTGAATTCATTAAACATTGGTTGATTGTATGTTTCACTGTACCAATATGATAGTAGCAACTTTTATTTGATCTCTTTCAAATTCCATATGAGATTCGATCTATTCATTAGAAACAATCGGATCGATTTCTTATGTATCCATGATGCTACGTATCGAATCAATCCATACTCATTGATCGCCTTCATCATGTTTTTACTAGCAAATACCATTATTTTTAGTATTAGATCTTCCAAAATATTCTTGTAGTGGATCTAAGTTTTATTTTTGTCATTCAAATAGAAAGATTCCACATAAACTGGACGATATATAACCAAAAATGGGACACACACATACACACTTGAGTTCTTCTTATTTATTACAAGGTTATCCCTTGCCAATGAAATGTATGTATCTTTTTATATTATTTTCAAACTAACACCGATATTATTATCGTTTCTCGCACATCTCACGAAAGTCTAAGTATGTGCAGATCTCCTAATTTGTGACTTGTCATACGGTGTGTTGCATGAATAACTAAATGTTCATTTGACTGTGTCCAAGTTACTGTTATTTCTCCTCCGTGTTGAGTTTTTCAGGTTATCTTGATAAATCACGAGCTACAAAAGGTTTTTTTTTAGTCAACGTGCCACTAAACCATGTTATCAAAGATTAGTTATTTGTTCGAGTATGAATGATGCAATATATTTCTCTATTATCTTGGGGTATTTTGCCTCTTGTCCCTTTTTATAAAAGACTTGGTCATAAGTCGAATCTCACCTTTTATAGTTATAAATTCAAAATGATGTTAAATTTGGCTTTGTAAATTCATTTCAAGGCATTGCCTAATCTAATAAATGTATTTTATTGTTAATACTGAATATACTAATTCGGTTAAGATTCTATTAACATGTATGTGTGTGTGACACACATACAGAATGTGTACTTTATTTACTAAAAAGTGAGTACTACAAATTTAGAGTACTTAGGGAACAAGCGATGGTATGAGTGGTAAACTAAAATATTACTCGAAAACCACTATACCTTCTCTACATGCTACTGCTGCCTATAATAGAAGTACAATAAACAAAACTAAATAGAGAATGTTTAATCCATCATCCTATATTAAGCTCCAGCTAGACTTGTTTTCCATCCCACAAGATACTTCCATAAGTTGACTTCATTTAATAACACTTTCGGGTCCAAGAAAATCATGGCGGCCATGCTCAAATCATAACTAAATTCATTTGGATATGACGCCAATCTATTATCGTCAAGTAAATCTGGTACTACATTGCCTTCCTTCGCATCGACAATGGTTAATTTCGTAGGTTGTTGATTGTTCGGACTCCAGCTATTATCGTAGTGTGGTTAATGCTACCACTATGTCGATGTGGTCGGTGGGGCTCGTATCCGAACTCCCCGATGATAAGTTATTTGCCTTCTTTTTTTCTTCTTTGATGCCTACAGCTTTTGGTGCAGTTTGATAGAATTAGCTCCAATCTAATACTAGGAGGAACTTCAATGCCTTGAAATATTCTTTTGCCGTGTTTTGTCCAAATATGCGAAATTAGAATAATAACAGGTATGTTGTAATGACCCACCTTTTCAACCATCGAAAGTTGGCACCAAATACATCCATGGTATTCCAATGCCGAACATCCAATCATCGGAAAGAATTGTTAGGGTAAAATAAAATAAAAAAACAAAGCAAACAGAATCTCACAGCGGAAACGACAACATATTATAATATAACAAAGACAATATAAACTGTTACTCCAACATACAAGGTGCATCAGAATTAATAACAAACCTTATAAGCTAGGCAGGTATAATTTTCCGACTTACAATTGCTGATAGGTATACAATATAATACGGTGGAAAATGAAATATTACGGTAGGTGGACATCCAGCTCTTCTCCAAGAGCTCCATTACACCAATCCTAACCTAAAAAATATTCAGCCTGACCCAAGTACTATAATAAAATAATACCCGAGTTAGTCTGGAATACCAGCGTGAAAAAACTCAACGCATATGGTAAACATAAAATAATTCTATAAGACAACGCTGCTAAACGTGGAATGTATGTTTACCTCACAAGAGCAACATTCATCCATGAAGAAATGAGAAACAAATTAGAACAATAGTCGAAAAAGAAAGGATGGACATATACAAGTTTAAAATCCAAACTTAAAGGATAGACAAAAATAATTAAATATATAAAAGAGCTTAAGGCACTTCTCGATGCAATTAGGAAAAAATTAACTTCAAGGTTCGATCAAACAAGGAGAATGAATTTATCCAACATGACTAGGAGTGTACGCACTCCTACACCGAAAGTATACCTTTAGATAAAATATACTCGAGAGTCCTACCAAACATGCATTACTCTCGAAAACTTCCAAGTTGGACCCCGCTTGACACGAGCATCCGAATTTCACATCACCACATGCATGCTATCAACCAACTCTAAATAAATGTGAATATAATCTAATGGGTGCGACTCAACAGTCTTAGCTCCCACTCGCTCATTAGTTTTAGTTATCTATGGTGTTGGACGTCAGTGCTCAAAATGAGTAACAAATAGTCTTAGATTGACAAAGCTATAAGAAGGAAATCAAAATCGATAGCTGATAAACCAAGTATCGAAAATAAACTAATACTACTCTGGGGAAACAATGAAGTCGGACAAGATATGCAGTATTTCTACATATCTTGACTTGACAGCATTCTTAACTTAAAGATAACAAGGATTTAAATGCCCTAAACGAGTAGTAAAATCATCTTGAATCGACGAAACATAAGAAGATAGTATAATTGATAGTCAATAAGTCAATCATAAATCATATACACTTGTCACCAATAAACGAATCAATTTTTTAAAACATTTGATTCTTACTTGTGCTTAATTTCCTCATCATAAATATTTGTAAAAAAGTTTAAAAATATCCTTTAAAAATATTCTTTTAAAGAGAAAATTGTATTTCTAAGTGTATCAAAAAGAAAGGTCAAAAACGAATGTCGTTGAAAACATTGTGTATTATAAACCCCAAAACAATTTACACTTAGCTTTGTTTTAAACATTCCTTTCTAAATGTTTCTACAGTTGTAAATTATCATTTATAAATTTAAAATAACATTTATTATCCTGAAAGATAATAAATCAACTTAAATACTTTTCTTAATTCTAAAAATGTTAATCATCCTGAAAGATAACGTGACGACCATCCTTTTCGAATATTTAAAATCGACATTAATACATTCTCGGTATTCACACGCCGTAAATTCAGTGCCGGATGATCAAAGGTAAAAAGAAAATAACATAGAGAAGAGAAGAAAATGGAATCTCACACGAATGGAATAATCATATATTATTAACCACAAAATCTTTTACAGCAAAATTTTTTAAATACAATATCAGAGTTTTAACAAGATTCAGCCTGATCAGTAATAAATCCTTTGTCATTACAAATGCTGAAAAACAATAAGATAAATGCAGCGGAAAAATAGAATACGTACATACTTTGATGAAGATATCAAACTCTCCTCTGAAAACTCCAAGCGTCTTTAGCTGACCCAAGTATAAAAAATACTCGTATCGAGCTTGATAAACCTGCATGAGAAAACTTGAATTATAAATGTATATGACAGTGTCATAAATCAGATTGATGCCAATCAAAACCTTTGAAAAGAAGGGTATCTTGAAAGAACATGTCGTATATAAACACGGACGGGTTTTTATCTTATGATAACCAAAATACTTTATACCAAATTTTTTTTGATATTATTATCAATGACATTGGTTTAAAAATATTTTTCAAATAGATATATACACAAAACAGGTATCAATACTCGGATTATGTCATATGTTGTATATGATGCCAAATGGGTAGTGCAAATGTTTACAAAGCATTACAACTATTTTGGGCATACAAGCAAAACCGTAAAGCTCGTATTTGGATTGGATTTCCAACATGATAGGGAACTAATGGCTATTTCCTTCGGTGAAAAATCCACGCATGACATCCTAATCTCTAGTGGTACTCATTTTTCTCAAGCAAGCCTTTGTACTACATTGTTACATTACTATGGAACAACATATTTCGATGGCTTTGCTCTTTCTCAGTTGAGACTCCAATACCTGCCTTTAAATCATTGAGGCTCTAGACAATACTAGACTCCTCTGTCATCAATAAAACTGATAGTCTGAAATATATGTCCTACAGACCATATTATATCCCGTATCATTCCTCGGATGTGAGGCTCGTGAAGCTACACTCTTCTTTCCATAAAGCTACGCTTTGATTTTCACAAAGCCACGCTTTACATTCACAATGCAAATTCCGCTGAAAATGCTACATTTCCATTTCTAGCAACACGGCATTGATTTTTAAAAAAGCACAACCTCTGAGCTCGTACGTCTCAGTGAAGGGTGTTAAGTATAAGAGGGGTTTACACCACCAAACAGATATGCATTTGTGAAAACCAATGTACATGGCTTTAAAAATGTAATATCAGACATTCATCCATGCAAGTAGTCCACGTGATGGACAAATTGAAGGCATTTCTTCTACTCAATCCTATTTAGGATTCATACTGTAATGACCTGACTTTTCGGACGGTTTAAGTTGACGATAAACCACACACGTCAGACTCAAACCATTCAAAAGGGTAGATTGTTATGGGGTAAATAAGAAAAAGCATAGAAACAAAAAAATAAATACAAAATCTCGCAGTGGAATGACAAAATATAATAATCAAATAAACAGTTCATGAAGCTGTTGACAAATAATATTGATTAAACTTTTATAATACAGATCAGAGTTACATATAATAAGAATAAACAGTAAATAAATGTAGCAGAACAACATGATGCAGTGGAATACAAATTAATAGTACAAAATTGTAACAACCCGCATATTTATCGATTTTATATTTAAATATTTTATTTAAATATTTTATCGTTAGTCGGATTTTAGTCCGAAAAGCTACTTTTTGCAAACAGCCGAATTAGGACTCGAGACCACTTCCATTGAGTTCAAAATGCCGTTTGCGACCTTTTTGAGTATAAGCTTCGATATGTTTGGAGAAAGTTGATTTTTGCTACTTTGTACTTAGGGCTTTGGTTTGGGCTGAGCCACTTATGTATTCAGTCCCAACCTCTTCTCCTCTTTATTACTTCATAATTTCCTAATACATTCAAGCTTCATCAAAAATGGGAGAAGAGAAAAAGAATTAGGAAACCCTAAGCTCTAGTTTCCATTAGCAAATCCATCTTCTTGCTCCAAACTCAAGTGAACCCATGGGTAAGCATCTCCTTCTTCTTCTCTAACTCTTTCTCTCTTTGATTTTAGAAAATTCCTAAACCTAATTTAGGAAATGTTTCTCTTTTAAGCTTAGATTAAAGCTTCTAGTGTTGAGATTGAAGAGGGATTGATCTTAGCTTGTTCTTAAAGCTTCTCCTTCATTGATTTGGGTTCAAAGGTGAGATTTTTATCTCACATCTTTGTCTATAATTATCTTCGATTGTTAGGTATGAATTCCTAACGTTTATTCATGTGCAATTGATTTTGGTTTGGATTGATTTCGTGTATATTCCAATTTTTGGTGTTTTGGTCCAATTTATGAAAATCCTATTATGGATATTTGGACATTGATATTTGAGGCGTATCGAAGAGCCGTTTAGGCTGGGTTGTCGTTCGACGTAATTCCTTAGTCATCGCCATTTGCTCGTTCGATCGTTTCCGATATTCGTTTGGCCATTTTTGGCCTAGGTTCAGGGAATGCCCTGAACCCCAGATTCAGACGTCTGAAACGTAATATTCAGACGTCTGAATATTGTTCTGGGAAGATTTTTATTCCCAGATTCAGACGTCTGAATATATGGTTTCAGACGTCTGAATTGGTTCATTTGGAACCAGAAAGGAAGTAGGCTAAAAAGTGCCTATTTCAGACGTCTGAAACACTTGATTCAGACGTTTGAATTGTGTTCTAGAAATCTTTATATTTCCAGATTCAGACGTCTGAACCACTTGTTTCAGACGTCTGAAAATGCACTATTTTGCCTATTTGCCTATTCGCTTGAGAATTCCAATTTATATCGATTCGTGATGATCCTATTTGTTGTTATCATTTATTATGCCTTTGATGACTCCTATTCAGGGATTTTTGAATATCCATTTCGATGGATTCTTTATCGGTTTCTTTGGATTTTATTCACGTCTTTGAATGTGAATTTTAGTGATTGATTGTTATAACAATCTTCTTTGTGATTTGTCACTTTAAAAATATAAAGGTTTTCTATACTAGTAGTAAATATCAAAACTCTTTCTTCAAATGATTTCAACACTATTTTATTACAAAGCTCGTATTTTTAAACCGATTTCTAATCTATTAGTATATACAAACCTTTAGCTCACTCGTACGAGAAATCTAATTAAACGGCTTAGTAAAACGAGTGGTATGAAACGCTTATGTTTACTTCGTCGGTTAATTCTTGGACTTGTTCGATTGAATCTCTTGTGACAATTTTCTAGTGGAAATCTACAGTTTGTTCGTAAATATTTAAGTTAAGCAAGTGGTTATGGGACATGAGGCTAAACTCATATATTTACTAGCTTAGTGTAATTGACACTTCTCTTTGATCATGACGATCATCTTTGTGGTTTAGACTAGCATTGTGCGATGTCTCTTTGTCTATGTGGAGGACCGTTCCTCATTTTATTGAGCTTCGTCTCATGCCTATCATGGGTCGTACCTATCTAGGTGCGTCGATGTTTGTTTACACATGGGTCGTACCTTTTTAGGTGCGTCGATGTTTATCTATGCATGGGGTGTATCTTTTTAGGTGCATCGATGTTTGTTTACTTCGTGGAGCAATCGGCTCAATAAGTTGGGACATGGGGCGTAGCTTTCTAGTTGCGTCGATGTTCGTCTATGCATGGGGTGTATCTTTTAGGTGCATCGATGTTAGACATTACATGGGGTGTATCTTTTTAGGTGCATCGATGTTTATTTATGCATGGGATGTATCTATTTAGGTGCATCGATGTTTATTTATGCATGGGCCGTATCTTTCTAGGTGCGCCGATGCTAGAGCATGGGGCGTATCTTTCTAGGTGCGTCGATGTTCGACTGTGCATGGGGCGTGTCTTTCTAAGTGCGTCGATGTCCAGTTTGTGGGATTGGCCGTCCTTTTCTTGTGATTTCTGGATTTCGTGTGTTGAATTCTAGGATTTATGCTTCACCAACTTTTACGATTGACATTGATATATATGTCATTTATTGTGGCTTGGTGAATGAAATTAGGAGTATGACATTCCTTTTTATCTTTGAGAAGATTTTGTGATATTGATTAATCTCTTGTTGATTTTTCAATTACTTATTTGTCACAGCTTGGCATTGTGATTATTATACGTTTAGTCATATCTCTTATTCCATAACTTTTCATCTGATATTTATAGTTAGACTGATCCGTTTATTATTTTCTTATTAAATAATACTCGGGTCAGACCGAGATGTTATAGGTGCTTCTGCTTGACTTCTCCCTTGGGATCCATTACTCTGACCTTTTGCTTACTACTTAGATTAGTAGTTTTTGTTGCATACTCTTGAGATATTGACTCATTGATGTATTCTTTTGTATAGCACATGTTGTTATTATTTTGTGTTATTGTGGATCTTTCTGACAACTACTCTGATGTACACTTTTATGTGTAATATTCATATCTTATTCCGCCTTTGTGATATGAATTATCTGTGACTGATTTATGTTATGTTTATTTCTATATTTGTTTCTGAAGATATTACAGCCACTGTGTAGTAGCTTTGAGTTTGTGTCGGTATGTCGGATTGTTATACTATCTGACATATCAATGCTCGCGCAAAGCAATTACACGGATGGTCTCTCCTCAACAGCCTTATTCTCCGTGCTAGTTGACAGCATTCACCGAAATGTTCTTGGCTAGCGTGGGTATAGAGGTGGGGCGTCACAAAAATCTTCGTCTTCATCTCCTATAAAGCAGTCTTCGATAAGCTGAAAAGCTCAGTCTAATCTAAGCTAATTGAAAAGACAAAAGACTCGAGTCAGAACTAAAAGATCTTATGTAAGTTAAATTAACAGTAAATAAATATGAGTGTAACAGTGTCGGAGATTTTTATGGGGTTTGACATCGCCTATCCAGTGTCAACGTGAGTGCAATAACTTAAGAGATGTTCGGGATTTCCATCTCCTAAGGATCCATTAAACTAACTACTATGTAGTACAATACGCTATTATAATAGTGTCGACAGTAAGGTAAAGTATTAAAATAGCGTTAAAACGATACACATGTCCCTCTTAACACATTTTATATTTTTTATAGTCTATACTATACCGTAATTCCTCCATAAATTGGAGGGCTATCAAAGGACACTCCATAGGTATGGTACAAACCAAACTTGTATAAGGCGCGCTAGGGCATGTGAACACGACACTCGAGGAAATGTCATGGTAGATATACCAATTGCACTTCCGGACTGGTGGTAACGCATAATAGCTACTACTACCCGCCTCGGACACACTCCCATAATCAAAATCGAGGGGTAGCCACCAAATCAATCACATAGTCAAAGTATAATATCAAAGAAATGTGCCCAATAGGAGGAATGACCTCACTTGGCCCGGTATACCTCATGTTTTAGTCACATCTAAGTTGACTCACGGGTGTCAGAGTCATGTAAATACCTCATACAAGGTCGTTCGCCAAACCATCCTACTTTATTTCTAGAGTCTCCACCATGTACACAGTTGTTAAAGTGGTTTTCGGTATTGGCAAAGAGTATGATAGTATCTGATCTCGGTCACTTTAACAACCAAACACCTATTTCACACCGGATGGTTCTTTTACATTCCAAAAAGTCAATTCACGATTGATATCAAAATATCATATTCGATTTCAAATCATATTACTTTCCGAAAACATATTCACCTTCGAAATCATATTCACTTCAAAAATCATATTTACTCCAATATGTCATTTCGCAAAAGGATATCATTTTCAAATTCCAACTTAGGTTGTTTCATCATCAAGGATTTAAATATAAATACTTCAACTTCACACAGTCTGAAATTTTAGAAATAGTTTAGGTAGCCATACATAGTTTTTAAATAGTTTTAAAATAGTTTAAAATAGATTGAAATAGCTTAAATGGTAAAAATAGTTTAAATTTGATTTAATTAGATGTACAATATTTATAGATTTAAAATAGATTTAATGGATTTAATTTATTTTAAATAGCTTTAAAATTGATTAAATATATTTAAAATAGATTAAATATATTTAAATTATATTAATAGATTAAATAAATTTAAGGGGCATTTCACTAGAAGGACAAACTTTGCAATCCAATTAGTTTTTAGGACACACGTCCACAGAAATTAATTTCAAGGCCAAAGTCAACAGAATAATTACTTTTAAGGATATAGTTTCATAGGTTTTTAGGGCTTAGAAATTAATTAGTTTGCATTTTGTCCTTAAAAGTAATTATTTCAGTTGTGTGCCCTAGAAACTAATTGCACTTGCTAAAAAGGCCCTTGGCCTAATTTCCACTAAATTTAATTAGTTTAAAATTGGAAAAATATATTAGATTAGATTAAATATGTGACGTCCCGCCTTTTCGCACGTTTTAAATCGACACACGTGCCAATTCAAACCATACAGAAGGGCGGATTGTTATGGGGTAAATAAGAAAAACAAGAAAGAAATAAAAAGAAAACAGAATCTCACAGCGGAAGGATAAAATATAATAATAAATATACAGTTCATAAAACTGTTTACAAACATTTGATTCTTCTTTATACAATAAATATCAGAGTTCACATACCAATAAATATCAATGCAGCGGAATTAAATAGTGTAGTGGAATAATATAGTAGATAGTAATACAAATCTTCGTCTTCGTCCTCCAGAGCTAAAACTTCAAATCCTGAAATGCTCGGACTGACCCGAGCGAATTTGAAAAGACAAAAACACTCGAGTCAGAACTAAAAGATCTTATGTGAGTCAAATTAACATAAATAAATATGAGTGCGGTAACTCAAGAGATGCTCGGGATTTACACCTCCTAAGGATCCGTTAAACTATTTACTATATAGTATATTGTGCTATTATAATAGTGTCTATTTGTAAAATAAACTTACTTTAAAATAACGTTAAGGCTTTACATTTTCCACCTTAACACGTAATAGTGCCAATAGTCTATACAGTGCCTGCATATCTCCTGATCGGGAGACTACGAGAAGACACTCCATAGGTACGACACAAATAGAAACTCGTAGTAAAGGCTCGGTATGGTAGGTGACACGGCACAACTAGGCAATGCCAGGGTAGATATACCAATTGCTATCCGGGCTGATGGAAACGCGTAGCCGCAGCTACCGCCCACCTCGAACAAACTCCCCCAAAAATCAAAGTAAAAGTGGCCACTGAAACAATCCAAAAAGTCAAAGTATAATATCGAATAGGAGCGTCCGATCAGAGGAATGACCTCATTGGCCCGAGAATCGCTCCTGTTTTATCCACCTTATCCCAACTCACGGGAGTCGGGTCCATGTATTTACCTTGCAGGAAACGCCTCCACCAACCTACTTCATTCTGGAATCTCCACCGCGTACACGGTTGTTAAAGTGGTTTTCTGAGTTGGCAGAGAGTATGACAACTTCCGATCCCGGTCTCTTCAACAACCAAACGTTATTATAACACCGCGGTCATTTAAAATAATTATACTTTAAAACCAGAATAAAATATCCATTTTAAACCCATATAAATACGATATCGTTTATATTTTCAAAACCCCAAATCAATACGATATCATTTAGGCCCAAACCCATATAATGTCATTTTATTTTCCAACATATATTCTTTCCAAACTCATAGGGTTTTCAAAGTAAAATATTTAGAAATCAAAACTCTAGAATATATTATTTCCAAATTATACTACCTCGAAAGTCATAACTTTGAAACAAATTTCCATCTCTCAAATGGTTAAATATTAAATTTCCTTTATAAAACAAAATAGCTTCTTTACATTTCACAAATCAATTCCAAATATCGATTTAAACTTCCAAATACCATTTTTAATTCTTATGTTTCAAAGCTTTAAATATTTCACCATTTCAAAACAAACTCATTTGACAAACCCATATATATCAAATTCAATTACTTATTATTTATACTTGAAATGTTTACTTAATGAATTCAATATAATTTAAGTAAAACCTTCAACTTCACATAATTGGAAAATCTTTCAATTTATTAAACTTGATATATTCATTAAAATCAACATGATATTCATTTAGATCACTCTACACAAAAATCAAGTTATAAAATCATATCCTTTAAAAATTCTAACTTTTTATTTAATTCCAATTTAACTTAATATTCATCTTCCAACCTTATTCTCATTTAAGTCAAAGAAACTCCAGAAATTAAATTTTAAATAAATGCTTATTCGTATTTGATCTTAAAATCAAACTTTATTCTAAACTTCAAATCAAATTTATACAAAGCTTAAAAACCGGAAATTACTATATATATAATAACCTTTATCAATAACCAAATCAATATCCCATAAACCATATATATAACTTTACAAAACCATAGAAAATCATTTCAAAATATTTTTATATATATATACCGTGGTGCCTGTATAAAATTTTCTACCCTATGGTCAAGTGATACAGATGTTTATCATTTCAATCCGCAATTTAAAATAAAAATGCGGTTGTATATCATTTCAAACCGCAATTCCGAATGAAATAAAAATGCATGATGACTTGAAGTTTATACAATATAAATGTAGCATCCATTCATCCAAATATCAATCATCAACCATTATTTGCAATCATCATCCAATTTAAGCAATCATTGATATAGAGCATATAAATTATACAGGTAATAAATAACATGTATTAACCAACAGTTTATATTCAATAATAAATTTATTAACTGTTAACTACCAGTTTATATGCAAATAAATGAATTCTTAACTATCAATTCATATGCAATAATAAAATCAATTAACAGTTAAACTAAATAAATGCGATTTAATAGAGGTAATAAATAAAACATGTCAAACAGTCATAAATAACTTCCCACTCATATCTTAAGTCAAATTAACAAACATAAGAAATTTTAGAAGTTGAGAGTGGGTTAAAACACTCACTTTTTGGATTTAAATTGAATTCAAATCCAATTTAAACCCAAAAATTTGACGGTCTTCAAATTCATTCAAACCTGTGTCAACAGATCCAGAATTTAATTACGATCCTAACAAAAAAAATCGCACGTCAAACGGAGTTCGTATGTGAAAGTTATCATAATTAAACGATTTGCAATAGAAATTAAAAATAAACAAAACAAAAATAAAATACCGTGCCACATCCACTCTTCCCTCGCGTATGCTTCTTCTTGATTGCTAGCTTTGTTCCGTAATTTTTCTTTTATTTCGATTTACTTTAATTTTCCTCCTTATTATATGAATGTATGCATTTTTAAAAGGTTGAAAGAAAAAAAAGATTTGAAAAAGAAGAACTGAAAAAGAAAATGATTAAAATAAGAACTGAAAATGGAAGAGAAGATCTAGATTTGAAAAGAAAGAAGAAAGTTTGAAATAGAAGAAAATTTTGAAGAAGAAGAATATTTGAAGAGGAAGGAAAAATTAAAATGAGAGATAATAAGGAGATTTGAAGAGAAAAGAAAAAAAAAGGAAAAAAGAAGAAGATTAGAATGGAGGCTGTGGTTTCATTTGCGTCATATCTTATTTATAAGGTTAGAATTAGGTTTAGGATCAAAGATATTTGAAAAGAGAGACCGCTATTAATTAGAAATAAATGAAATGACGTTTCAGAAAAATGAAGTTGGAAAATGAATGGAAAGAAATAAAGTAAATATGAACAAACTTGGTCTTGAAATATAGTAAATATGAACAGCCTTTTTAAAAGTAGCAGGTATTAAAAAGAGGCAATTATTAATTAGAAAGGGAATGAATGGACTAACTCTATACTGTAAACAAACTTTTAGAATTCAAATTTCAAAACAATTGTTTACTTAATAAATTTTGTTAACCCTAAACATACCAAAATTACTTCATTAACTCAAGTAATATTCGAATTTCTATGCATTTGGGTTTTTGTCTATGCATAATAATTTTTTTATACTTACCTTAAAATGAAAACATTTGATTTGTTTTTCCCAAAATGATCTCTTATTACCATTGAAACACCCTTTTTGTTTACCACAGAACGCACGTTTTATTTTTATCTTATTAAATCTATTAATTGAAATCACCGTTTTCTTTCCTTTTAATTGAAATATTTGAACTACATTAATTGCAATCACTTACAAGGTTAAATTTTAAAACAGATAACTAAAATGCATAAAAAAATAGAAAAATTGTTTATATAAAAGAGTAATAAAAAGATTATTTCACTATTCTTGTAATCAATCTGTAAGCTAAACACAGTTCAAATAAACATATAGTTCTTTCTATAAGATCAATCTTTCTATTTTTTATTTAAATTAAATTAAACCTACATTCACAGATGAAACATTCATTTTATTGATGTAAATGTTTTTTTTTTCATTGAATCAAAACTTTCCTTATATTTCACAAAACATAAGCTGTTTTTAATTGCACCTATTACAATTAGTATTCTCTCTCCTATTAATTGAAAATTTTCAATTACATTAATTTCCGTTGATTAAGTTTCAAAATGGGCTAAATGAATGAAATGATAAGTAGAACAATTACTTCCTATTAACGTAATATTTAGATGTTAAATTTTCATTTATTTCAACTAAACCTATTATCATACATTACTTCAATATACTGACAAGCTTACTTTTGCACCCTTTCATTTACCCAACTGTCATTTTATAAATAAACTTAATAATAGATTCATACTCTATTACATAAATGTCTACCCTTTCACCTAAATTAAAGTTTACGTAAACTTCAAACATCTAATCCATTTATTTCAATGATTTACAAATTAAATTGAATGACTGAATATAAATATAACTCTTAATAATTGTTGTAAACTCTCAATCCCACATTTATAAGTATCTTTATCCGTTATATCTATTAATTAAATAAATTCCATTTTTAAGTCTGTTTAAATTTATTACTAAGTACCCATTTACTTTCCCATCAATTTGAATTCCATTCAATTTATATAACAATCACTTTCCCATTCACACCTTAATATCAACCCAGAATTATTGAAATTCATTATCTTATTTTGATTTTATACAATTTCCATTAACTTTACATTTAGTTATTATTCAACGCATATTTATTCATCAATCAAATTCAATATTTACTTTTCTTTCCTTTTATTTGATAAATAACCTAGTATACATTTACATACATCATTTCATCCCATTCATTTATGGGTATTGCATTAAAATTTAGTTTATTAGCTAATACCAACATTATTACCATTCATTACAATTTGATTCCAAATTTTTATTCAATACCCTGAATGAATAACATATATATTAATCAAATTGTTACATTTGTTTTTCTCATATTCCATTAAATATATGCACACATACAAATTAAGATTCTAAATCCAATTAGTTATTCCTTTTACATCAACCATCACTTATGAATAATTATCGTTTTCTATTTATTTTGTTACATCCACTTATATTCACTTTATGAGTAAATTGGTATTCCCTTTAACCCATTAATTACTAACTTTAGTTGTTGCAATTTATCATCCAACATACAATTTAATCTATTGTCAAATTTTCCATTTCAATTAATTAACACCTTGCAATAGTTAATAAAAAGGGATTGTACTAAATAAAAATTTATTTTCATTGATGAATTCAATACATGCCTTTATTTACTTATTTCTAACCTTATATCCAATTGCAACAATTTCCACTATTACAATTAATTGCAATATATAATTCAATTTGTAAATTTTAATTTCCCTTGATACATCTAATTACAACATTCTCTTTCCTAAAAATAAATAAGATTTCTGTTTCTTCCTAAATTTAAATTATAAACAAATTAAATTATCAAATTTACGAGTCGTTACACTCTCCCCCACTTAAAACTTTTCGTCCCCGAAAAGGAAAAGACGGGAAAAGAAGAATTAAATAACACTACATCTTATTCAAAATATTTAACTTATAACAATAATTTACTAAATTTATTACCTTTAATAAAATATACCCGTTTAATAATCATTATATCTTTTATACTTAAATAAATAAAGTTTGGAAAACATTTTCAAAATAATTTCTAATTCGAAAATTTACGAATTTTTTTGGCAGAGTCTCCTTTGTACGGAGAGCTCGGGAGAAAATATAATATCAAAATATAACAATTATATTATATATAATATCCAAAATAGTATATCTCAACACGGGAAAATATATAAAATATCGCTATAAAACCGTAACTCGAAAACGTACCTATTTGTCAGGCAAATTTACGCTCAATTTATGGAACCAAAAGCAGTAGCAATTGCTTCCATAACCTGCATTCCACTTATAAAATCTAAAAGGGTTAACAATTTATATAAAGTGAAATATTTAAGTGGATTTCAATCACTAACAACAAATCAATACAACAACCATCAACTTTAACAACAACAAATCCAAACAAAAATCAATTTATCTTATTATTAATTCCATTTCATACATTTTTTGTTCGATTATCTTTTTATTTATATAGTGATTCATCGTTTTAATTTACATTTACTCATTAAATGTTTGCTTCATTTATTTTTACTTATTACTTACAATTATTCAACTTCATTAACTCAGGTCATGCTAGTTCTTTTTATCTCATTATAATTATTTATTCATTTATTGCATGCCCTCGTTTAATTTGTTAGCATTTCCATTTTATTTACTTAAGTTGATATTCATCTATTTGAATTACTTACCTTTAATTTTATTCACTTATAGTAAGATTTCAATTGTAACTTAAGTTGATAACATTAAATTCTCATTTATAATAGCAAATTCATTGAATACTACACTACCTACTTCTACTTATACAATTTTCATTACATTTCCTATTAAACATTTCAACTTTTAATATTTGGTAAGTTATATTTTTTTTTTAAAGAATGTACTTGAAAGTTATACAAGTTTTCTCATTACCAATGATTAATTTAAAGTTCAATAATAATATTCTTTATTTCGTAGGTTATAATTTCAAATTCCATTTAATACCATTTATAACCTATCATTAAATCTCTTATTTCCTTTAGAGGTTTTAATTTATTAATTACCTACGTTTCAATTCACTACAATAATTGAAACAATTAATTAATGGAAATCTAAGAATTTAATACCGGGTTAAATTTTCAATTGATTTTAAAATAATAGATAAATATATTCTTACAAGTTATATACCTTTAATTATATTTAAAACAATTAAAAATTTATATATTTTTCAAAATGAATCTGCAGTAAAACTACTACAGTGGCCTTTTCCCTTCGAAACTCGAAAATGAAAGTCGATGATGCGGCCGTCATCACCGAAATTATTTTCCAGCGACAGAGAGGAAAGTACAAAACTTATTTTCTCCAAAATCTTCTTTAAAATAATTTTTCCCAAATTATATTAAATGTTTATATCAGAAAGTACTTATAAACAATATTATTATGTTCTAAAATTTATTTGAAAGAAATTTCAAAACCCCGGAACTTAAGTTCTAAATTTTCAAATTTCATTTATTTTATTTTTCAAATCTTATTTCTATTATTATTTATACACTCTATTACCTAACAACCAATCTATTTCAGCCAAATATAGATATCATTTGAAATTTTTTATTTTATATAGAAAATATAATAGGAAAAATTATTTCATTCACCTATAATAAAAACAAATATTATGTCGGTCTGTCCTATTAAGTGTTTAGAAATCCCTATTGATGTCACAGCGTCTCATGCATCAACCAGAATTTATAAATACAAAACGGAACAAATTAACACAATATTAAAATCTTTTTATAACACTAACAAATACGCTCTCTCGTATATATACACTCAGCGACTCCCATAGGGTATTACTACCTTATTAGTAAAGAGTCAAACCCCACAAAGCTAAGATTTATCGCTAAACCAAAGCTCTGATACCAGATGTAACGTCTCGCCTTTTCGCACGCTTTAAATCGACACACGTGCCAATTCAAACCATACAGAAGGGCGGATTGTTATGGGGTAAATAAGAAAAACAAGAAATAAATAAAAAGAAAACAGAATCTCACAGCGGAAGGATAAAATATAATAATAAATATACAGTTCATAAAACTATTTACAAACATTTGATTCTTCTTTATACAATAAATATCAGAGTTCACATACCAATAAATATCAATGCAGTGGAATTAAATAGTGTAGTGGAATAATATAGTAGATAGTAATACAAATCTTCGTCTTCGTCCTCCAGAGCTACAACTTCAAATCCTGAAATGCTCGGACTGACCCGAGCGAATTTGAAAAGACAAAAACACTCGAGTCAGAACTAAAAGATCTTATGTGAGTCAAATTAACATAAATAAATATGAGTGCGGTAACTCAAGAGATGCTCGGGATTTACACCTCCTAAGGATCCGTTAAACTATTTACTATATAGTATATTGTGCTATTATAATAGTGTCTATTTGTAAAATAAACTTGCTTTAAAATAACGTTAAGGCTTTACATTTTCCACCTTAACACGTAATAGTGCCAATAGTCTACAGTGCCTGCATATCTCCTGATCGGGAGACTACGAGAAGACACTCCATAGGTACGACACAAATAGAAACTCGTAGTAAAGGCTCGGTATGGTAGGTGACATGGCACAACTAGGCAATGCCAGGGTAGATATACCAATTGCTATCCGGGCTGATGGAAACGCGTAGCCGCAGCTACCGCCCACCTCGAACAAACTCTTCCAAAAATCAAAGTAAAAGTGGCCACTGAAACAATCCAAAGTCAAAGTATAATATCGAAGAGGAGCGTCCGATCAGAGGAATGACCTCATTGGCCCGAGAATCGCTCCTGTTTTAGCCACCTTATGCCAACTCACGGGAGTCGGGTCCATGTATTTACCTTGCAGGAAACGCCTCCACCAACCTACTTCATTCTGGAATCTCCATCGTGTACACGGTTGTTAAAGTGGTTTTCGGAGTTGGCAGAGAGTATGACAACTTCCGATCCCGGTCTCTTCAACAACCAAACGTTATTATAACACCGCGTTCATTTAAAATAATTATACTTTAAAACCAGAATAAAATATCCATTTTAAACCCATATAAATACGATATCGTTTATATTTTCAAAACCCCAAATCAATACGATATCATTTAGGCCCAAACCCATATAATGTCATTTTATTTTTCAACATATATTCTTTCCAAACTCATAGGGTTTTCAAAGTGAAATATTTAGAAATCAAAACTCTGGAATATAATATTTCCAAATTATACTACCTTGAAAGTCATAACTTTGAAACAAATTTCCATCTCTCAAATGGTTAAATATTAAATTTCCTTTATAAAACAAAATAGCTTCTTTACATTTCACAAATCAATTCCAAATATCGATTTAAACTTCCAAATACCATTTTTAATTCTTATGTTTCAAAGCTTTAAATATTTCTCCATTTCAAAACAAACTCATTTGAAAAACCCATATATATCAAATTCAATTACTTATTATTTAGACTTGAAATGTTTACTTAATGAATTTAATATAATTTAAGTAAAACCTTCAACTTTACATAATTGGAAAATCTTTCAATTTATTAAACTTGATATATTCATTAAAATCAACATGATATTCATTTAGATCACTCTACACAAAAATCAAGTTATAAAATCATATCCTTTAAAAATTCTAACTTTTTATTTAATTCCAATTTAACTTAATATTCATCTTCCAACCTTATTCTCATTTAAGTCAAAGAAACTCCAGAAATTAAATTTTAAATAAATGCTTAAACGTATTTGATCTTAAAATCAAACTTTATTCTAAACTTCAAATCAAATTTATACAAAGCTTAAAAACCGGAAATTACTATATATATAATAACCTTTATCGATAACCAAATCAATATCCCATAAACCATATAAACTTTACAAAACCATAGAAAATCGTTTCAAAATATTTATATATATATATATATACCGCGGTGCCTGTATAAAATTTTCTACCCTATGGTCAAGTGATACGGATGTTTATCATTTCAATCCGCAATTTAAAATAAAAATGCGGTTGTATATCATTTCAAACCGCAATCCCGAATGAAATAAAAATGCATGATGACTTGAAGTTTGTACAATATAAATGTAGCATCCATTCATCCAAATATCAATCATCAACCATTATTTGCAATCATCATCCAATTTAAACAATCATTGATATAGAGCATATAAATTATACAGGTAATAAATAACATGTATTAACCAATAGTTTATATTCAATAATAAATTTATTAACTGTTAACTATCAGTTTATATGCAAATAAATAAATTCTTAACTGTCAATTCATATGCAATAATAAAATTAATTAACAGTTAAACTAAATAAATGCGATTTAACAGAGGTGATAAATAAAACATGCCAAACAGTCATAAATAACTTCCTACTCATATCTTAAGTCGAATTAACAAACATAAGAAATTTTAGAAGTTGTGAGTGGGTTAAAACACTCAACTTTTGGATTTAAATTGAATTCAAATCCAATTTAGACCCAAAAATTTGACGGTCTCCAAATTCAATCAAACAAGCGACAACAGATCCGGAATTTAATTACGATCCTGACAAAAAAAAATCGCGCGTGAAATTCGTATTTGAAAGTTATCATAATTAAACGATTTGCAATAGAAATTAAAAATAAACAAAACAAAAATAAAATACCGTGCCACATCCACTCTTCCCTCGCGTATGCTTCTTCTTGATTGCTAGCCTTGTTCCGTAATTTTTCTTTTATGTCGATTTACTTTAATTTTCCTCCTTATTATACGAATGTATGTATTTTTAAAAGGTTGAAAGAAAAAAAAAGATTTGAAAAAGAAGAATTGAAAAAGAAAATGATTAAAATAAGAACTGAAAATGGAAGAGAAGATCTAGATTTGAAAAGAAAGAAGAAAGTTTGAAATAGAAGAAAATTTTGAAGAAGAAGAATATTTGAAGAGGAAGGAAAAATTAAAATGAGAGATAATAAGGAGATTTGAAGAGAAAAGAAAAAAAAGAAAAGGAAAAAAAGAAGATTAGAATGGAGGCTATGGTTTCATTTGCGTCATATCTTATTTATAAGGTTAGAATTAGGTTTAGGATCAAAAATATTTGAAAAGAGAGACCGCTATTAATTAGAAATAAATGAAATGACGTTTCAGAAAAATGAAGTTGGAAAATGAATGGAAAGAAATAAAGTAAATATGAACAAACTTGGTTTTGAAATATAGTAAATATGAACAGCCTTTTTAAAAGTAGCAGGTATTAAAAAGAGGCAATTATTAATTAGAAAGGGAATGAATGGACCAACTCTATACTGTAAACAAACTTTTAGAATTCAAATTTCAAAACAATTGTTTACTTAATAAATTTTGTTAACCCTAAACACACCAAAATTACTTCATTAACTCAAATAATATTCGAATTTCTATGCATTTGGGTTTTTGTCTATGCATAATAATTTTTTTATACTTACCTTAAAATGAAAACATTTGATTTGTTTTTCCCAAAATGATCTCTTATTACCATTGAAACACCCTTTTTGTTTACCACAGAACGCGCGTTTTTTATTTTTATTAAATCTTTTAATTGAAATCACCGTTTTCTTTCTTTTTAATTGAAATATTTGAACTACATTAATTGCAATCACTTACAAGGTTAAATTTTAAAACAGATAACTAAAATGCATAAAAAAAATAGAAAAATTGTTTATATACAAGAGTAATAAAAAGATTATTTTTCTATTCTTGTAATCAGTCTGTAAGCTAAACACGGTTCAAATAAACATATAGTTCTTTCTATAAAATCAATCTTTCTATTTTTTTATTTAAATTAAATTAAACCTACATTCACAGATGAAACATTCATTTTATTGATGTAAATGTGTGACGACCCGGCTTCCTACGCCTAGGAAGACGTGTCATCAATAAGAAAGAAAGGGGTAGAAATAGAAAAGAAAAGAAAGAAAGAATATCAACATCAGAATCTCACAGCGGAATGGAATAAAATATAATATATCAACATAACTATTACATAGTTATATACATCAGAGTTATACAATTTCATACAACATGACTATCATATACATATCAGTCAGGACATACATCTCAAATATCATAAACTAACTAACACAGAGGAACAATATAGCTAGCTACATACGTCTGGTCTCCTGCTCCAACTCCTCCTTGAATTCGTCAAAGCTAACCTGAATCCCTTGACTACCCGTAAAAATTTGGGTACCCGAGAGTTTATGAAAAACAAAATACAAACTCCGGGTTAGACATGGGTCTGGTATGAGTAAACGGGTTAAAGTTGTTTAACTTTGAAAACATTTAAAATAAAGGTATCATGTAAGACTCCCCACAAATATATACGGGTAAGTTTTTACCTTACGCTAACCAAAACATTTTATAGGAAATCTAGTGATATTATAATAGTGTCTAGGGTTTTCAAGTAAAATATAGAAATAGCTGAAATGCTTACATCTCACATTTCAACATACTTGGGCACAATCAAAACGTACGGCGCTTATTGGAAATTGGATCCCATACAATGGCAGGGCTACTGGGGTACCGTCCGTCACAGTACGTGGTCTAGATCACAGTACCGAGGAGCCACCCAAACTCCCCTGCAACACAAGGCCGGAACCATTCCTTACTGAACAGTTTCGAACAAGATAACCCCGCAGTTGGCTGCAGACCAACCGCCCACACAGCCGAATAAAAGGGACATCTAGACAGGGGTATACCTCGTCCTGCTTGGGGATGACCCACCTAACCTTGTTGCATATCCCCTGTTTTAGCCATTCCCGGTTGATGAGGCTTGAGGCTGCGTTTACCTTTATAGAACATAATTCTTAGAATGCTCATCGTCCGCCTGACGATGTGCTGAAAGCATTCAATCCATACAAGTTCGTTCCGGGTTCGAACGAAACCGAAGGCATTATCTCGTTACACTCATTTTGGAATCACCCTTAGAGTTAACGACGATAACCCTTGCATTCTGAAAACACCATCTCGATCTTCACTTGAGATTACACGACCTAACGTTTAATTTGGATCGATGTGGTTTTTGGAATATCAATTGACATCCGATCCCGGTCTCATCGAAATCCAAACGCCATTTTAAAGTCCAAGTTGTCTAATTAACTTAACAGTTTAAATTTAACAATTGAATTCATCAAGCAATTTAATACAGATAAATAACTTCAGATAAACATATAGCAATGAAACACAATAAAGTATACACAACCATCACAGATATATCTAAAATATCACAGAACATCACAGAAATAAATAAACATTAGAGGCAATCAAATAGAGTCATTAATTCATATCAACAAGTTGATTTGTTTTTAAACTTAATTGCATATTCAAGAGTAAGTTATATTTTATTCTTGCTTAATCAATTATGATTAATTATCTTATTTCAATTTATTAATTACTTATTAATTATCCACTAAATTAATGAATAATTCTTAATTACTAATCAATAACCTTAATTGTTGATTTATAAAACTCAATTACACAATTAATTATTGTTATTTATTAAATTAATCATTAATTATTAATTAACTTAACCATTTATTCATTAATTAATTATTTGATTTGTTAACTATGATTTGTTAATTTATTAACTATCAATGATGAATTAAATTCTTAATTACAAACAAGATTATTAAAATCTTTAATTACAAATTTTGATTATACTTTGACTATTTATTAAATAGCAATTATAAAATGTATTACATACATAATTAACTTTGATTTTAACTAATTAACTCTTTCTTGTTTTCTATAAATCTTTAAAGTCCTGCTTGGCTTATACTGCTTGTAAACATTAATAACCTGATTTATACTAGCTTATAAAACTTAAACTTAAATTACAGTTAACAAGCTTAACAAAATTCCAGGCATTGAAAACCGAAGCATACACCGTGCTCAACTCGTGTTGTACTCGGGTCAATCCATTCATCTCTCGCGTCAAACTCCTACTTTCCCTTTCCTTCTCCCCTGTTCTCTCCAGTTTCGATTAATTTTATTTTTTAAAAAGCTTAAGTTTTAAACTGCCGAAACAAATAAACTCACACGCGCGCGTTCAAAGCACGACTCAGAAACGACTCGAAGTAAACACGCAAACTCTCTCGCGTTTCACACGAATGAAAATATCCAGGCCCTTCCTCACCGTCGTGCACTGCGGTCCACCGCCGCGCCACCACCACGCGTCATCGCAAACAAATCACAAACCACTCCCTCACTCGACTGCAAAAACCCAGGTCAACTCCAAAACACGAATTCAAAAATTCGACTGTAAAGTCGAACTGTACCACAAACCCAATTCAGAAAATCGCCTCGCGTTTGCGATCACGACCACCAGAGACGTTTCAACTTCGGCCATAGCTTGCCGACACCACCTCCTAGCTTCCTCCAAAACCTCAAGTCACTCGGCTAAGCAACGGTGACACAATCCACGAATGAACAAAGAACAATACACCGGCTCCTTAAACCCTACTTTCCTTCAATTCTTAACAATCTTGCATTTATAAATTTTTTTAACATTTTTCTAGTAATCTATACTCTTTACACAAGCTTCATACGAATTTTCATCATCAATCATTAAATGAATCACTTGATATTCATGAAACGGTGCTTATAGTTCAATAATGAACTGCTCTGTAAATAATTAGCTAAAAATTTTGATTCTTGTCTTAAAAATCCTATTACTATATGTTCAATCAATATATAAACTCCAACTTTCAATTTACGTTACTTGAATTTTTTACTATGTTTATACTTTATACTGTAAATTCAACAGTATTCATGCTGTTATTAAAACATAAATATCCAAAGCTTACAATCATAACAGAACATTGTTATATCACAAAGTACTTCAATTCACAAGTAAATTATTCAAATTAAATTTCAAAAAAGTTTGGTTTACTCACCAAGAATTGCTGTTGAACCGAGGATGATGCAGGAAATCTGTAACTTGAAATTGAATAGGCTTGATAATTTGCAGTTTTGAAATTCCTGTAAACTTTTCTAGTTTCCTGAATTTTGATTAAGCTTGAGAATATGTTGTTATTTATATTTCTTTGCTTTTTGAAGTTACAAATGAACTAAAATGATCAAGATAGATATAATGATGTGGTATTTATAGCTTTTTATAGGATATTAGCTTCTCAGATAAGCCTTCCCTAAATATAATAATATTTTGCTTGATGTACTACAGAAAATCTAAGGTGATATGAGTATTTCGGCTGAAATGACTGTTATGAATCCTAAAATGACAAGTGTAGTGCTAATTAAATGCTTATGTTTACCTTTATGTTAACACATAATTAATGTTTGCTGACTCATGGATTTTATAAAGATATTTGTAGATTTTGGTTTGCTAAGATGTTTTGTCTTATTCATATGTTTGTATTTACATAGTTAACATTTCTATTTATATTCATATCAAAGTTTTACTCTTATGTTTACGTATTATGGTTTTCTTATGTCTGTACTTATGTTTATATTCAAATATTTATAAGCTTATTATAAAATTTGTTGTTAGAAACACTTCCTAATCTTATTTTCATTTGAATTTGATTAAAAACATATGGTAATAACCGGGTCAAAATTCTGGGATATCACATTCCTCCCCCCTTAAAAGAATTTCGTCCCCGAAATTTAAACAACAGTTAATTCGAAAGCTTAATATTAACAATCTAAACATACATACCATCCATACAAAAACAAACAATCAAACAGTCAATTCTAACAACATTACTAATTATCCGGGCATAAATTTGGATAAGCTTTTCTAAAACTATCAAGAGTTTCCCAGGTACAATCTCTGGGATCCTCACTCCATTGCACCTTGACGAGTTTCACCACTTTGTTCCTGAGCTGCTTCTCGTCTTGATCTACAATATGAACAGGAACTCTAACCACAGTCAGGTTGGGTTCAATTTCTAAATCCTCCTGAACAACTGGTTCTATCACCAATGATGGGTCATGAATATATTTCCTTAAATGAGACACATGAAATACATTGTGAATCCCAGACATCCGTTCTGGTAATTCAATCCTGTAGGCTACAGTTCAAATTCTTTCTAGCACTCGGAATGGACCAATATATCTCGGAGCAAGTTTTCCCGTCTTTCCGAATCTTATAGCACCTTTGATTGGGGAAACTTTGATAAAAACTAAATCTCCGATCTCAAATTCCAATGGTCTTCGTCTCTTATCTGCATATTTCTTCTGACAATCTTGAGCAGCTTTCATTCTTTTCTTGATAAGCTCAACCTTCGCAGAAGCTTCACGAATAAGATCAGGTCCAAGCACAAGTCAATCATTTGATTCAATCCAACAAGATGGGGACCTACACGGTCTTCCGTACAGAGCTTCATAAGGGGCCATCTTAATACTCGCTTGATAACTATTATTATAGGAAAATTCCACTAGATGAAGATGGTCTTCCCATGATCCACCAAAATCTAATACACAAGCTCGCAGCATATCTTCCAGAATACGATTAAGTCTCTCTGTTTGTCCGTCTGTCTGAGGATGGTAGGCTGTACTTAATCTCAAACTTGTTCCCATTGCTGATTGCAGAGCTTCCCAGAATTTGCTAGTGAAAATAGGATCTCGGTCACTCACTATACTAACAGGAACACCATGTAATCTGACTATCTCTTTTAATAAAATTTCTGCCAAAGAAACTGCGGTACGAGTTGCTTTAACAGGAATAAAATGGGCACTCTTCGTTAAACGATCCACAATAACCCATATTCCTTCATTTCCTTTTCTGGTTCTAGGCAAACCGTCGATGAAGTCCATCGAGATCATTTTCCACTTCCAATCTGGAATTTCCAAAGGTTGCAATAGTCCTGCAGACTTTTGTTGATCTCACTTCACTTGCTGGCAAATGGCACAACTATTAACAAAAGCAGCTACATCCTTCTTCATATTCGGCCACCAGAAAACTCTCTTCATATCTTTATACATCTTTGAAATTCCCGGGTGAATATTCAATTTGGAGCGATGACACTCAGCTAAAACTTCTTGTCTCAGTCTATCGATATTAGGCACACACAAGCGACCATTAATCCTTAAAACACCTTGATCGTCTATCTTGAAATCCGAATATCGACCATCCTTAGTCCCAAGAATTATTTCCTCAAAAGATTTATCCTCCACTTGCTTACTAATGATCCTTTCATGGAGAGAGGGAATAACTTCCAAAAGAGATAAAACAGCATTTCTACTAAGAGCATCTGCCACGACATTCGCTTTCCCTGGCGTATACAAAATATCTAGATCATAAGATGCCAAAAATTCGACCCATCTCTGCTGTCTCAAATTAAGATCTTTTTGAGAGAAAATATATTTCAACGGTTTATGATCCGTGAATAACTCAAACTTTTCTCCCAAAAGATAATGTCTTCATATCTTCAAAGCAAAAACAATAGCTAACAGTTCTAGATCATGCGTAGCATAGTTCTTCTCATGGGCCTTCAATTGTCTACTAGCATACACAATAACTCTGCCGTTCTGCATCAGAACTGCACCCAATCCAACCAAACATGTATCCGTATATTACTTCAAATTTTCTCTTCCCATCCGGAATAGCAAGTACTGGTGCACTAGTCAGCCTTGCTTTCAATTCCTTAAAAGCTTCTTCACACTGAGGTGTCCACTTGAATTTAGTTCCTTTCCTTGTTAGCTTGGTCAGATGCGAAGAAATCTTGGAATAATCCTTTATGAATTTTCTGTAGTAGCCAGCCAATCCCAGAAAACTGCGAACTTCCGTCGATGTCTCCGGCTGTTTCCATTGTAAAATAGTGTCAACTTTCGCTGGGTCTACAGAAATGCCTTCACCAGAAACAATGTGCCCTAAAAATTTAACTTCTGATTTCCAAAAATGGCACTTTGAAAACTTTGCTTTCAACACATGCTTCCTCAGAGTCTCCAATACAATCCTCAAATGATGCCTATGCTCCTCTTTCGATTTAGAATAGACCAAGATATCATCAATGAATACTAGCACAAACTTATTCAACACATCTCTAAAGACTCGATTCATGAGGTCAACAAAATAGGCTGGTGCGTTGGTTAATCCGAACGGCATAACCAACCACTCATAAAAACAATTCGGTCCCCTAAATGCTGTCAAGGGAATACTATCTTCAGCTACTCTCAATTGATGGAAACCTGAAGCTAGATCCAGTTGAGAAAAGATAGAAGCTCCATGCAACTGGTCAAAAAGATCATCGATACGGGGAAAAGGATATTTATTTCGAATGGTCACTTTGTTCAATTCTCTATAATCAACACAGAACCTTAGCGAACCATCCGATTTGGTGACAAACACCGCAGCAGAGCCCCAACAAGAAAAACTGGGTCTAATCAAACCCTTCTCCAAAAGATCTTGCGTCTGCTTAACCAACTCTTCTATCTCTCGAGGAGGCATTCTCCTACTGGGTTGAATCACCGGTACAGCTCCTGGAATCAAATCAATACGAAACTCAATCTCTCGATGTGGCGGAAGACACTTAACTTCTCCAAAAACATCAGGAAAATCTTGAACCACATCGATTTCTTCAACTTTCTCTTGAGAAGTCTCAATTCCTTGCAAAAGACTACTCAAGTGAAATCCAGAACTATCGCACGACACTTTGGCAATCCTACCCAAATCAGTCTCCAATGAAACTATCCTCTCATCACAATTCAGGACTGCTTTATACTTATCGAGCCAATCCATTCCCAAAATAAGATCAAATCCTTTAAAATCTAACACATACGGGTCACAAGAGAAACTGTGGCACAAATAAGAAAGCTTCAAGTCCTTACAGATCGTATCCAATTTTGTTGCTCCACCAATAGGATTAGATACAATAATGGGACGATCCACGGTACTAAGGTTAAGAGAAAACTTTTCTACTGATTCTGAAGATATGAAACTCAAAGATGCACCCGAATCAAATAAAACTTTAATATACTTGCCATTTAGGAGTAAGGTACCTTCCAAAACTCCTTTATCTTGTGATGAAGAAGATGAACCAGCTTCCAAAGCAAAAACTTTATCCTGAAGTGTCCTCTGTAAAAGTGGACAATTCGTAATCATATAACCAGGCTGACGACAATTAAAACACAACGATTTCTGGACTACTGCTAATTCTGGACCACTCTGATATTTTGGCTGCTGAGATCCTCCTTGAGAACACTGATCCTCCAAATGTCCAATTTGCTGACAGTTATAACACTTACGGGGTCCGTTATTGCTTCTACCCGATTTCTTTCCCTTAACTTGCCTTCTCCAAAGTGGATTAAACTTTCTTTTATTCGGGTTAACGGAACTCCCTCTTGAAACTGCTTCTGTTGCCTCCAATTTCTTACTCATCAAATCTTCATACCTCAATGCCATATCAACTAAATCAACAAATGATCCTTTCAAGAGCACCGTCATCTTACTCTGGAATTCGGACCTCAATCCTTGCACAAACTTTTCATTCTTCTTGAGGGGAGTATCAATGAGTCCTGATCCATAACACGAAAGTTCGTTGAATCTGGTCTCATACTCAGAAATAGTCATGCTTTCCTGCTTCAAATTCAAAAAATCCTGGTACAATTGAGTTTTCCTTGCCATCGGCATAAACTTCTCCTCAAATAAATCCTTAAATCTTTTCCATGAAATATCTTCTTCAGGAATATTTGAAATCGTTGCATCCCACCATGATGCTGCGCTTGCCTTCAATTGCCACGATGCCATACCCCTCTTCTGGTCATCTGACAATCTCATCCTCTTAAAAATACGCTCACAAGAACGTAACCAGGCTTGAACTTCAATTATCGATTCTGAACCTTTAAATGGTTGGCCTCCAAGATCGATAAAATCTTTATATAAGGCTGCAAAACTAACTTGGGGCGGTACTGGATTAACAGCCTCTCTAGCAATTTGACTTCGAACATTATCAGTTGAAGTACTGGCCCTAACTCTGCCTCTACTTCCAGAACTCATGTTGGCCTCCTAAACAGGTAACCAACAAATTTAGATAGGTATATATATATATATATATGAAAAATACAAATACGCACTCTCAAGATAAATATTATCCCAGAGCATAGGTACTCGCTCAACCTATCGCTCTGATACCAGCTGTGACGACCCGGCTTCCTACGCCTAGGAAGACGTGTCATCAATAAGAAAGAAAGGGGTAGAAATAGAAAAGAAAAGAAAGAAAGAATATCAACATCAGAATCTCACAGCGGAATGGAATAAAATATAATATATCAACATAACTATTACATAGTTATATACATCAGAGTTATACAATTTCATACAACATGACTATCATATACATATCAGTCAGGACATACATCTCAAATATCATAAACTAACTAACACAGAGGAACAATATAGCTAGCTACATACGTCTGGTCTCCTGCTCCAACTCCTCCTTGAATTCGTCAAAGCTAACCTGAATCCCTTGACTACCCGTAAAAATTTGGGTACCCGAGAGTTTATGAAAAACAAAATACAAACTCCGGGTTAGACATGGGTCTGGTATGAGTAAACGGGTTAAAGTTGTTTAACTTTGAAAACATTTAAAATAAAGGTATCATGTAAGACTCCCCACAAATATATACGGGTAAGTTTTTACCTTACGCTAACCAAAACATTTTATAGGAAATCTAGTGATATTATAATAGTGTCTAGGGTTTTCAAGTAAAATATAGAAATAGCTGAAATGCTTACATCTCACATTTCAACATACTTGGGCACAATCAAAACGTACGGCGCTTATTGGAAATTGGATCCCATACAATGGCAGGGCTACTGGGGTACCGTCCGTCACAGTACGTGGTCTAGATCACAGTACCGAGGAGCCACCCAAACTCCCCTGCAACACAAGGCCGGAACCATTCCTTACTGAACAGTTTCGAACAAGATAACCCCGCAGTTGGCTGCAGACCAACCGCCCACACAGCCGAATAAAAGGGACATCTAGACAGGGGTATACCTCGTCCTGCTTGGGGATGACCCACCTAACCTTGTTGCATATCCCCTGTTTTAGCCATTCCCGGTTGATGAGGCTTGAGGCTGCGTTTACCTTTATAGAACATAATTCTTAGAATGCTCATCGTCCGCCTGACGATGTGCTGAAAGCATTCAATCCATACAAGTTCGTTCCGGGTTCGAACGAAACCGAAGGCATTATCTCGTTACACTCATTTTGGAATCACCCTTAGAGTTAACGACGATAACCCTTGCATTCTGAAAACACCATCTCGATCTTCACTTGAGATTACACGACCTAACGTTTAATTTGGATCGATGTGGTTTTTGGAATATCAATTGACATCCGATCCCGGTCTCATCGAAATCCAAACGCCATTTTAAAGTCCAAGTTGTCTAATTAACTTAACAGTTTAAATTTAACAATTGAATTCATCAAGCAATTTAATACAGATAAATAACTTCAGATAAACATATAGCAATGAAACACAATAAAGTATACACAACCATCACAGATATATCTAAAATATCACAGAACATCACAGAAATAAATAAACATTAGAGGCAATCAAATAGAGTCATTAATTCATATCAACAAGTTGATTTGTTTTTAAACTTAATTGCATATTCAAGAGTAAGTTATATTTTATTCTTGCTTAATCAATTATGATTAATTATCTTATTTCAATTTATTAATTACTTATTAATTATCCACTAAATTAATGAATAATTCTTAATTACTAATCAATAACCTTAATTGTTGATTTATAAAACTCAATTACACAATTAATTATTGTTATTTATTAAATTAATCATTAATTATTAATTAACTTAACCATTTATTCATTAATTAATTATTTGATTTGTTAACTATGATTTGTTAATTTATTAACTATCAATGATGAATTAAATTCTTAATTACAAACAAGATTATTAAAATCTTTAATTACAAATTTTGATTATACTTTGACTATTTATTAAATAGCAATTATAAAATGTATTACATACATAATTAACTTTGATTTTAACTAATTAACTCTTTCTTGTTTTCTATAAATCTTTAAAGTCCTGCTTGGCTTATACTGCTTGTAAACATTAATAACCTGATTTATACTAGCTTATAAAACTTAAACTTAAATTACAGTTAACAAGCTTAACAAAATTCCAGGCATTGAAAACCGAAGCATACACCGTGCTCAACTCGTGTTGTACTCGGGTCAATCCATTCATCTCTCGCGTCAAACTCCTACTTTCCCTTTCCTTCTCCCCTGTTCTCTCCAGTTTCGATTAATTTTATTTTTTTAAAAGCTTAAGCTTTAAACTACTGAAACAAATAAACTCACACGCGCGCGTTCAAAGCACGACTCAGAAACGACTCGAAGTAAACACGCAAACTCTCTCGCGTTTCACACGAATGAAAATATCCAGGCCCTTCCTCACCGCCGTGCACGTGCACTGCGGTCCATCGCCGCGCCACCACCACGCGTCATCGCCAACAAATCACAAACCACTCCCTCACTCGACTGCAAAAACCCAGATCAACTCCAAAACACGAATTCAAAAATTCGACTGTAAAGTCGAACTGTACCACAAACCCAATCCAGAAAATCGCCTCGCGTTTGCGATCACGACCACCAGAGACGTTTCAACTTCGGCCATAGCTTGCCGACACCACCTCCTAGCTTCCTCCAAAACCTCAAGTCACTCGGCTAAGCAACGGTGACACAATCCACGAATGAACAGAGAACAATACACCGGCTCCTTAAACCCTACTTTCCTTCAATTCTTAACAATCTTGCATTTATAAATTTTTTTAACATTTTTCTAGTAATCTATACTCTATACACAAGCTTCATACGAATTTTCATCATCAATCATTAAATGAATCACTTGATATTCATGAAACAGTGCTTATAGTTCAATAATGAACTGCTCTGTAAATAATTAGCTAAAAATTTTGATTCTTGTCTTAAAAATCCTATTACTATATGTTCAATCAATATATAAACTCCAACTTTCAATTTACGTTACTTGAATTTTTTACTATGATTATACTTTATACTGTAAATTCAACAGTATTCATGCTGTTATTAAAACATAAATATCCAAAGCTTACAATCATAACAGAACATTGTTATATCACAAAGTACTTCAATTCACAAGTAAATTATTCAAATTAAATTTCAAAAAAGTTTGGTTTACTCACCAAGAATTGCTGTTGAACCGAGGATGATGCAGGAAATCTGTAACTTGAAATTGAATAGGCTTGATAATTTGCAGTTTTGAAATTCTTGTAAACTTTTCTAGTTTCCTGAATTTTGATTAAGCTTGAGAATATGTTGTTATTTATATTTCTTTGCTTTTTGAAGTTACAAGTGAACTAAAATGATCAAGACAGATATAATGATGTGGTATTTATAGCTTTTTATAGGATATTAGCTTCTCAGATAAGCCTTCCCTAAATATAATAATATTTTGCTTGATGTACTACAGAAAATCTAAGGTGATATGAGTATTTCGGCTGAAATGACTGTTATGAATCCTAAAATGACAAGTGTAGTGCTAATTAAATGCTTATGTTTACCTTTATGTTAACACATAATTAATGTTTGCTGACTCATGGATTTTATAAAGATATTTGTAGATTTTGGTTTGCTAAGATGTTTTGTCTTATTCATATGTTTGTATTTACATAGTTAACATTTCTATTTATATTCATATCAAAGTTTTACTCTTATGTTTACGTATTATGGTTTTCTTATGTCTGTACTTATGTTTATATTCAAATATTTATAAGCTTATTATAAAATTTGTTGTTAGAAACACTTCCTAATCTTATTTTCATTTGAATTTGATTAAAAACATATGGTAATAATCGGGTCAAAATTCCGGGATATCACAAAATGTTTTTTTTTTCATTGAATCAAAACTTTCCTTATATTTCACAAAACATAAGCTGTTTTTAATTGCACCTATTACAATTAGTATTCTTTCTCCTATTAATTGAAAATTTTGCAATTACATTAATTTCCGTTGATTAAGTTTCAAAATGGCCTAAATGAATGAAATGATAAGTAAAACAATTACTTCCTATTAACGTAATATTTAGATGTTAAATTTTCATTTATTTCAATTAAACCTATTATCATACATTGCTTCAATATACTGACAAGCTTACTTTTGCACCCTTTCATTTACCCAACTGCCATTTTATAAATAAACTTAATAATAGATTCATACTCTATTACATAAATGTCTACCCTTTCATGTAAATTAAAGTTTACGTAAACTTCAAACATCTAATCCATTTATTTCAATGATTTACATATTAAATTGAATGACTGAATATAAATATAACTCTTAATAATTGTTGTAAACTCTCAATCCCACATTTATAAGTATCCTTATCCGTTATATCTATTAATTAAATAAATTCCATTTTTAAGTCCGTTTAAATTTATTACTAAGTACCCATTTACTTTTCCCATCAATTTTAATTCCATTCAATTTATATAACAATCACTTTCCCATTCACACCTTAATATCAACCCACAATTATTGAAATTCATTATCTTATTTTGATTTTATACAATTACCATTAACTTTACATTCAGTTATTATTCAACGCATATTTATTCATCAATCAAATTCAATATTTACTTTTCTTTCCTTTTATTTGATAAATAACCTAGTATACATTTACATACATTCATTTCATCCCATTCATTTATGGGTATTGCATTAAAATTTAGTTTATTAGCTAATACCAACATTATTACCATTCATTACAATTAGATTTCAAATTTTTATTCAATACCCTGAATGAATAACATACATATTAATCAAATCGTTACATTTGTTTTTCTCATATTCCATTAAATATATGCGCACATACAAATTAATATTCTAGATCCAATTAGTTATTCCTTTTACTTCAACCATCACTTATGAATAATTATCGTTTCCTATTTATTTTTTTACATTCACTTATATTCACTTTATGAGTAAATTGGTATTCCCTTTAACCCATTAATTACTAACTTTAGTTATTGCAATTTATCATCCAACATACAATTTAATCTATTGTCAAATTTTCCATTTCAATTAATTAACACCTTACAATAGTTAATAAAAAGGGATTGTACTAAATAAAAATTTATTTTCATTGATGAATTCAATACTTGGCTTTATTTACTTATTTCTAACCTTATATCCAATTACAACAATTTCCACTATTACAATTAATTGCAATATATAATTTAATTTGTAAATTTTAATTTCCCTTGATACATCTAATTACAACATTCTCTTTCCTAAAAATAAATAAGATTTCTGTTCTTCCTAAATTTAAATTAGAAATCCTATTAAATAAACAAATTAAATTATCAAATTTACGAGTCGTTACAAAATAGCTTATAATATATTAAAATAAATTAAAATACTTTAAATTGATTAAAATAGTTAATTTAATTAAAATAGTTTAAATTAGTTTGAATAGATTTCAAAGTTACATCCAAACATTTCCATTAACTCAGCTCCGATAAATTCATTTATATTTGATACTTCAACTTTGAAATTCCAATTTAAATCCTTTGACCAATTCGTTGAATCAATTCCAATTTCAACATTTACAGTTGGACTTTCGAAAATAATTCATTTTATATAAATCAATTTCTATTTCAAAATACCCGTTAACTGAATTCAAAATTTAAAGATTCAAAATCTTTTAAATTAACCAATCCGGTGTCCGTATATAATTTTCTACCCTAGGGTCAAGTGATACGGGTATTTATCATTTCAATCCGTAATTTAAAATTATACGATTATATATCATTTCAAACTGCAATCCCGAATTAAATAAAAATCCTTAAAACCGCTCAAGTCTATTATTCCAACCGATAATGATTTTTTCTTAATCTATATATCCTTCGGGTATGTATCATTTCAACCCATAAGGAACTTGCAGTGTTATAACAATATAAAATACAACATCCAGTCATCCAATATCAGAATCAAACATCCACCACAATCATCATCCAAATCAATCAATAAACATCAATAGATAACTGATCGTCAATAATAGGTATTAAATTGAAAAATTAAAATTCAATACTAAATTAAACGTGACTAAATGCAATAAAATTCAAATTTAACTAAAGTGACAATTTAAACATACCAAACATCAATTGATAAATTTCTAATCATATCATAATTTAATTTAACTAACATAAGACAATCTAGTAGTTGTGAGTGGGTCAAAACACTCACCTCTGATTTTAAATCGAGCTAAAATCCAATTTAGGTCCAAAAATCAAACAGTCTCGAAATTCGTCCATACTAGCGTCAGAATATCCAAAATTTCAATATGATCCCAATAAAACAAACCGCGTCCAAATCCGAGTCCAAATGCAAAAGATATGATTTAATTAGCGTAGATGAATATTTAGAAGTTATCAAACATATTAAAAATAACATTAAATAAAAGACTACGTTACCCTTGCTTCCACGTCACCGTTAATAACCTAGGCTACAGAAAAACCCGATCGAGCAATTCACCCAATAGCCGCCCCTCTGAACCCTATCGTCGTCGCCCTTACAGCCAGCTGACCTCCGATCAGAGCTCCCCAACGATGACCCTACCTCCGGCCGCACCTCCGCCCCAAACGCCAAAATTTTCGGTCGAGCCTAGAGCTCGCCGCCGCCACCATGTTCTCGGTCGAAATTTGGTGAACTCTGGCCACCTACAGGCGAGTGACTACATCCCCGAGGCCTGCTCGATGAGCTCTACTACCCCACATCTCCCGATTGTCGCCAGGACGCAGATCCACCGTTGAATAAGAAAAACCCTAAAATGGATGGTTGACGTTCAACCTCTATTTTTGGACAAACGGTGAATTCGATTGAAAAATGAATTGCACCAGTGGATTACGCTCGTCGAGAGCTTCAAACTGATGTATAATTTGTTAGGCTTTGGAGGAGTTTGAACTTTCAATTTGATTTTGATTTGCAATAAGGGTTTGGAATTTGAATAGGTTCTGCCATTGAGACGGAGAGGTAGACAGATGAAATTGTACGTCAAAATAAGAAGTAGAAAGACTGCTAGGGTTAGAACAGAATAAAATATACTAACGATGCCCGATAAGAAATGAATAATACACGAATTAATTTGAAACAACAAATACGACCCGAAAAGCCCGTTCTGTCTCCGGAACGAAAACAGGCCATCCCACATATCAAAATAGATGTTTTCAATATTTTTAAATTCAATGGAACTGGTTTTGTTAACCCGCCTCGCAAGGCTGTAAGCAAGCGAATTTAACTAAGTCGACTTCTTAGTTATCGAGGATGGAATACTATAGGTTTGAGTCGGTTGAATGGGTAGGTAATGCATCACATTTAGAAGGTGGTCCGACTATGTTAGTGTGGCTCGGCCAGATGTGACTCAGTGTGGTGATATGGTCAGGAGGGTGTGGCCCGGGTGTAGTTCGACCAGGAGAGGTCGTTCGGCCTCGGTGGTATGGTTCGGTCGGCCAGATGTGGCTCGGTGTGGTGGTATGGTCTAGATGGTGTGGCCCGATGTAGCCGTGTGGTTCGGCCAGGAGAAGTCATTCGGTTTCGGTGGTATGGTTCAATCAGGATAAAGTGGGTCGGTGTTGGAGTTTGGATGTGGTTCGGTCGAGGAGGCTCGGCACATGTGGTTTGGCATTTCTAGATCGGCCAAGACGACATCTTTGGGTCTGCTAAGGGGAGTCGGTGTCTTAGGGGAATAGATCGGTATTGAAATGCTCTGAGCCCTGACATGCTTTACTTCGAGTCACAGGCGAGTTTGCTCCGGTCCGCATCTGGGTTCACTTCGAGTCATTCCTGTGGCAACACTGGGTCGGCATGGTCAGAACTCAGGGTCGGTCGCGATGATGAGTTCAAGGTCAGCAATGGTCTTGATGGGCCTGAACTACTCATAAAGCCCGGTTACCTGAATTTGCCTATAAATATACCACGTGGGTCTCCTGATAGGGGGATCTTCTTTTGGACACTCTTGCTTTCTATTTTCTAAGGCTAAGGCTATCTCCATTTTGTAGCTGTAATCGATTATTACATCAATAAAAGGAAATTTCTAGAGTGGACGTAGGCCGGTGTCAACCGAACCACTATAAATCGTGTGTCATTACTGTTTTCCCTTCAACTTTGAATGTTCTTCATATTTATACTCTCTACGCACATTCTATCCATGAACTGTGACTGTGACTTGGTGCTTTCATCTGGATTTGAGTGTTAGTGACCAATTTTGGCGCTAATATTTTGGTGCTTTCACTGAGAGCGCTAGCACTCGGAGGTTTTAGAGCTAGGAACTTGGATTCTAAAAAGCAATGGCTAGGCCACCAATAAGGAAGCAAGTGACAGAAAGGAGAAATCAAAAGGGAATTCAAGAGGCTTCCCCTGGAGCTGGAGCAGATCGAGCATCCACCTACATCACCAGAGGTGAGATGGAAGCGATGTTGAAAAGGCAACAGGAGATGGTGCAGACTCTTCTCAGACAATATGGACAAGCAGGAACTGTAGGAGCTCAGATCCATGGAGCTGGATCAAAAGCACTCAACCAGCAAGAAAATGGAGTGGTTTAGCAGGAGGCAACCCCCAATCAGCAAACGGCTATCAATCTGGATGGACCTAGACTCGGGGGCACACCACCTGGAAATGCTGGACCAAATGGAGGGATACTAGATGATGCTGTGCAGCCTGATGCCAATAGGAATACTGGAGTACGTGATGAGGAGTATGTGCCAGGATTCCCTCGTGAACTCAGGGGACAGATCGGAGGCAGCGAACAAAGATTATAGCTTGGCGACAATGACATATTAGCTTGACAGGTGATGTATGATGAGATGGGAGAACATATTTTATGCTACCAATGTTGCGGATGTATGATGGGAGAACGGATCCCGCCGTTTACCTAATGAGGTACATGAGGCATATGGAGGTACTGGGGGCATCGGATGAAGTCATGGCTCGATGCTTCCATTTGTATTTGATGGATATCACAGCTATGTGGTTCAGACCGCTGGGGAGTGGTTCTATTGACACTTGGACGGAGCTGATTGAAAGGTTTATGAGGCAGTTTCAGGTCAATATAGTCAAATCCAAGAATGTAATGACCTTGACATCGATGAAAAAATGAAAAGGAGTGTCGCTTAGGGATTTCTTAACCATATTCAACGCGGCGGTAGCTTCAGTAGATCGACCCGACCGGTCGATGGTTTTGATGGCAGCAGCTTCAGGAATTATGGATAATTTGGATTTTAAGATATCGTTGGAACGGGACCCTCCAGTGGATCTTGGTGAGTTCTATCATGAAGCGGAGAGATTCCTTAGGCAGGAAGACAAGCAGACTGAAAGAGAAGGGAGAGAGGCTGATGCTTATGCCGTTAGAGGTGGAGGTCCACCCAGGGAAGAAACAAACATGGATGATAAGGGGAAAAGGAAAATGAGTCATAGCGTAAACCCCTCGAAAAGGAAATGGTGAGAATCAAAATTTTCTTCTTATACGGATTTGACAGAAACTCTGGAAAGGATTTACTTGGATACTCAGGGTTACCTCAAGTATCGAAGACCGGCAAGGAGGGAGCCACCGGAATACGAGCGGGCGTCAGGAAAGCATTGCCTATTCCATGAGCTAGATGGGCACAACACAAATGATTGTAGGCATTTGAGAGATATCGTTGAGGAGCATGTAAGGAATGGTCACCTGCAACTGTACATAAGGAATCGAGCTGTAGCAGTGGAACGGTAGCGGCCACCGCCTACCTCGAACGAAGGTGGCGATGGATCTAGTCACCTCCGGCTTGTTATTAACTAAATAGATTTATGGTTCTGAATAAGTAATAGAACTCAAAGTAATACGACTAGGTCACTTACATATGTACGGGATCGAGGACGGTCCCTAGGTGTGCTCTAAGATGACGAAAAACCGTACTGCTTGGTTCTATGAAATCCTGTTTTCTTTATGTTTTTCTGCAAATTCTGGGTTCTTCTTTGGTACTTTGGACATTTAGTTACCTTTGTTATATGAACTTTCACTTTGATAACTGAATTCTATAATGATTGAGATTGGACTAATTCAATAAATAATACAGGCCAACCGATTACCATCCCGATCGGAGAGACGGGGCAGTAAGCGCGAATTATGAGTCCTTTTTTCGGAGAGCAATGGAATGGACTCAAACAAAATATAAAAGTCCTTGACCGAAGAGTCGAGGCCGGAGAATATAAGAAAAATCCCATGACCAGAGAGTCGAGGCCAGAGAATATAAAAAAAGCCCTTGATCGGAGAGTGGAGGCCGGAGAATATAAAATTCCTTGATCGGAGAGTCAAGGTCGGAGAATATAAAAAGTCCTTGACCGGAGAGCCGAGGCTAGAGAATATAAAAGTACTTGACCGGAAAGTCGAGGCTGAAGAATATAAAAGTCCTTGACCGGAGAGTCAAGGCTAGAGAATATAAGAAGTCCTTGGCCGGATAGCTGAGGCCAGAGAATATAAAAATTCCTTGACCAAAGAGCCGAGGCCGGAAGACATACAAGCCCTTGACCGGAGAATCGATGCTGGAACTGGATAAAGATACCCGACGAGGTCTACGGATTCGAAGTTAAACATGAAGAGGTCAGGGATTCGGATTTCGGCTTAGGATAGATAGGCCCGGTGAGGTCCTAGATTTGGTAAAGGGCCCAGAGCGGTCCCGAATTTGGATATCAATCCAGATTGGCCATAGATTTGGCTATTGGTTATGGATGGATTAAAACTCGGTTGACAGATCCGGATGGCTATGGAATTGACTAAGGGTTTGGTCATTGGATTCAGAATCGGACATCGACTCAGAGCAGTCGTAGATTTGGAAAAGAATATGGCAATGGCACTTGGATAGGATGGCTTGAATCATGGATATATATGGCTATGAATGAAAAATGGACTTCGGATATCGAATTTGAGGCTATTCAAAAAACACCGTCCAATAGCAAGGCATGTTTTGGGGGCCAAATGTTAACTCACCTCTTGGCGAGGCATAAGCAGGCGAATTTAACTAAGTCTACTTCTCTGTCATCGAGGATGGAATGCGATAGGTTTGAGTCAGCTGGATGGGTAGGTAATGCATCATGTTTGGAAGGTAGTTCGGCTATGTTAGTGTGGCTCATCTAGATGTGGCTCGGTGTGGTGGTATAGCCAGGATGGTGTGGCCCGATGTAGTAGTGTGGTTTGGCCAAAAGAGGTCGTTCGGCCTCGGTGGTATGGTTTGGTCGGCCAGATGTGGCTCGGTGTGGTGGTATGGTCAGGATGGTATGGCCCGATGTAGCGGTGTGGTTCGGCCAGGAGAGGTCGTTCGGCCTTGGTGGTATGGTTCAATCAGGAGAAGTGGGTCGGTGTTGGAGTTTGGACGTGGTTCGGTCGAGGAGGCTCGGCACATGTGGTTCGGCATTTCTGGATCAGTCAAGACGAGAACTTTGGGTCGGCCAAGGGGAGTTAGTGTCTTAGGGAAACAGATCGGTATTGTAATGCTCCGAGCCCTGACATGCTTTACTTCAAGTCACAGGCAAGTTTGCTCCGGTTCGCATCTGCGTTCGCTTTGAGTCATTCCAGCGGCAACACTGGGTCGGCATGGTCAGAATTCAGGGTCGGTCGCGATGATGAGTTCAAGGTCAGCAATCGTCTTGATGGGCCTGAACCCCTCAGAAAGCCCGATTACCTGGATTTGCCTATAAATACACCATGTGGGTCTCCAGATAGGGGGATCTTCTTTTGGACACTCTTGCTTTCTATTTTCTATGGCTAAGGCTATTCTACCATTTTAAAACTGTAATCGATTATTACATCAATAAGAAGGAAATTTCTGGAGTGGACGTTGGCCAGAGTCAGCCGAACCACTATAAATCGTGTGTCATTGCTGTCTTCTTTTCAATTTTTACTGTTCTTCATATTTATACTCTCTACACACATTCTATCTGTGAACTGTGACAGTGATTTGGTGCTTTCATCTGGATTTGGGCGTTAGTGACCAATTTCGGCACTAACAGGTTTCAAGTCCTAATTCCATCGTATGAAGAAGTTAGCTTAAAATCAGCTTATTTCAAATTGATTTAAATTGAATTTAACTAAATTGATATTTTGCGCGTTTCATGTCTGTACGATCAAAGGACAAGTCTGATCGCTACGAAACTTGAAATCATACAATGATTCACCATTACGGATTCGATGAAACTAGTTTCGTCGAAATCCGAGGCAGTTGCCAAAATGGCTATTTTCACATTAATTAAATAAATTAATCACCTTTTTAATTCAATATTTATAAACTAAAAAATTTCATCATTTTTTATTACTTAGACGTTTATAGTAACTTAAAGCAATTTACATATCAATTCAGTATTGAATATTATACAAATTACAGTGGTCAGTTCCAACTGTAAATAAATTCCAATCAATTATAATTTAATTCCAATAAATTGATCTAATTTGATTTCACTCCTTTTTATTTCATCCAATCATTATTTTATGGCAAAGTTACATTGGTTTATATGTTATTACATTGGTATTCCACAATTACCATTTTTATTTATTAATTTCAATTTTCCAATGATATTGAACTTTTATCGATTTTCACATTAAATAGAATTTAAAATCCCAATAAATTGATTTATCTTAGTTCCACTCTTTTTATTAAATTAATTATTGCCTTGTGAATGAAATTAACATTTCTATACATATTATTGCATTCACATTTTACAGTTATTGTCTTAACTCACATTAACGTAACACTTATTTACATTTATTTGTAATTGATTAAATAAATTGGTAACAATTAGCAATTGTCACCATTTCTACATTTAATAACATTTGTAAGTTTATTATTCACAATCAAGTGTTATAACAACTTTCATAATATCAATTCTATCCAATTATAATATATTACACATTATTTCATTAATAAATCAACACTTAAATTATCTATTACTCTTTTAATCAAATTGTCGATTGATACACACATTATTACAATTAATTTACAATCTATAACTAATTATAACTTTTTATTTATTTCAGTTAATTGGAATTAAATTTAAAGCAGTTATCAATTAACTTGAATTAATACTATTACATTTCATTCTAGTTATATTCTTCTTATTAAAAAACGAAATTTTATTTTCCTTCTACATTAGATCACAAAACTTCATTGAATTAACTATTTTTAATTATCGAAAATTACGGATCATTACACACCTATAGGATTAGTAGCAAGTAGTCCTTGCAAATTGAAAATTTTCAAAACGAAGGCAACTACCAGAATATATATAATACGGGAATTACCCCAGAGGTTTGTGGCAAACAACCCTACATTATAAAGATTTTCGTCTTCAAAAATCATCATCTTCGACATATGTTCACTTTCGAACGCATATGTTTGTTCGAACTGGTTTTCAGATAAGAATCATCCAAATCCGATCCTGACCTCTTTGAACCAATCAATAATAGAAGGATGTCAAGTATGTAAGTGATTATCAAAAAATATTCAATCAATTTATCGTTTTATCAAATCAAATATCTTTCAAAGATATATTCTTTCAAATTATTTCTTTACCTTTTTAAGAGTATATGGAATCATTAAGTCTCTTTTATCAAATCCTTCTATAAATTAAAACCCCTTTTCATCTTTGGGTGTACAAAATAATTTTTCTATAATTACTTAGGAAAAATATTTCCATATTCTATTATCAGTATAATTCAAATCTTAATGAAGATTTCACATTTCTAAAACAATCTTTAATGGGTCAAAAACAATGTTATTTAAGACATCCTTTACTGTAAGTCCAAACCAGTTAGTATTGGGTAAAAATGATCCATAGAAATTAGACTAATTATACTCGATACAAATTTCTGCATTCAACCTGCACTATTCGTCGAATAATGGTGAAATCACATTTTAAATTCATATGGATAGTACAAGTTCCCTCCTCAAAATTTAATCCATATATAACAGTTATACGTATTTAAACGGTAAAATAAAATTTGAAATGTGTGTGTATATATATAAATATGTTAATGTATAATATTTCAATAATAAAGAAATTTTTGTAATTTTTTATGTATCATATAAGAGCTTAATAAAAAATTAATGGACAGACACATTCGATTAACATACACACACAAACGCACGCGCGCACACACACACAGATATATATATATACATACATATACATATATATATATATATAAACATTATCATTTATGTAAATAGTTAATTAAAATTTCATATTTATATAAATTTAGTTATTTAAACTATATATATATGGACACACACATAGACACACACACATTATTGTTTTGTTTTCAATTTAAAAAGAATATAGTTTGGAAACCGAACATGATTAATAAATATGTTTATTTATTCTAAATGTTTAGGATAGTTTTTATAATTATTTATATATTTGAAATTTAAATTAAAAGGTTAATCCCTTAAATATTGAAATCAAAAATTAACCAAAATATACATATTGATTATTATAAAATTAAAAAAATAGATTCTAAAATTGTGGAAATCTATTTTTAAAATGATTACGAATTTTTTACACAATTCTAGTTATACATATATTGTATTGATAATGTGTATAAATATTCTTTAAATTAGCCAAATAAAACTTGCATATACATTGTAACGACCCAGGGTTTCATCGCTTTAACTAACAAGGCAATTATATATATTTTATATGGTCAATAAATAGATTTTTATTAATAAATAAACTCATTTTAATTAATTAATAATGAGGGAAATTTCGTATTCAATTTTTTTTATCAAATTAAATAGTTCGTTGAAAAATAAAAAAAGCGACCAAAGAAAGTTTTCAGAAATTTCGACCTTTCGACACCAAAAAGTTGTCGGAAATGTTGTTCGTCTTTGTGCACCATATGTACACATATATAATAGATAATTAACTAGATAGTAACACATTTATGAATAAATTATCTTATGTTAATTATAATTAACGATTGATGTGTCAATTCATAACTTTAAAAATAATAAACATTATATATAAAGATATATTATTAAGTTCCTTCAAAAAAGAATATATTATTAAGTGTTGTCATATCTTAATATTTTCATAATTAGACATCATTACTCATCATGACTTTAATAATTTAATTAGAGAAGAAGGAGGGTGTGACAAGAAAGAGGAGTAGGAAGGTGATGTGATTTTTCAATATCATGACATATTACGTTAAATCATTAAAGGGTAAATTAGTAATTTTCTCTAAGTCTTTTTGCCTATAAATATACATCCACATACGCACATCCTCATTTTCTTTCTCCTATTCACTTTCTAAAACTTCCTCTCCAAAATATATATGACTTCCATATTTTTGTAAAACTTAGAAAAAAATCACTATTTTCCACTTAAACTCTTCTCTTTAGCTCACTAAAATCATTCTACATCTATCTCTATGCTTCCTCTTCCAAAATCAAGTCCCCTTCCACCAAAAACACATCAGGACGAGCCAAAATATGACCATGTCCTAGCCTAATCTAGGTGTTTAGGCATCCAAAAGCTTCACGTTTGCAAGTTAGGACCACATATATCAAAGTTCTAATGGAAGCCGCTTTGAGATTTGTAAAGCTTTCAGTGAGTAAAATATGTTATTTTGGAAAATATTTTTACTTTATTATCAACTCATTATTATAATGATAATATGGTGTAGAATTTGAAGGGTAACCATGTGGTTTGATTATGATTTGGATGATTTGTTATAGCTTGATTTGGTTATGGAAATTGATGTTGTATTATAAGTTAGTAAGCATGTATATATGGATGTATACTTGCAACCTATGATAAAGATGGTTTGTGTTAATAATGTGTTGATTGTAAAACATTAGCTATGACATGAGTCTTGGTAAACAAAGTTAGCTACTTTGTATATTGTGGTGGATTTGAGATCCAGTTGGAACCAAAGTTTTTTTCGAAGTTTAAAGTTTTGAAACGAATTAAAGTTTGAAATTTAAAGTTTAAATTTTATAAAGCATGTTTCAAACCATAAAAACGGTATGGGTTTGTGAAGTGGTTTGCAAAAAATATGTTAGAGCAAACTACCCCTATAGCGATAGTCGCTATGGATGTAGTTCGACGAAATTGATCGATTTTAGTTCCAAGTAGTTTTAACTTGAATTTTTTTTGTAAAACTCTTCAAAACAGAGTTAATTAGTAATTAAAAAGTAATTAAGTTTTGTAATTTAATTATTTGATCAATCAGCTAAATAAAAGGTAATTAGCCTTAATTAGTAATTAAGAAAGTAATTAGTAATTAATAATCACTTAAGTTAAATTAATGACTATTATTTTATTGAACTGAAAGTGGGTTGAATTTGTAATTCAAACCTGAATTTGAAATCGATATAAATTTAAAGTGGTTTAATGAGAATTTGAATAGATTTGTGAAATTGGTAGAAACAATTCTAATGTGAAACTATTTTCGATATAAACCACTTTAATATATATATACTATTTTAATCTACAACCTATTTTAAATATAAACTATTTTAAATTATAACTATTTTAAAATATATACTATTTCAATATTTAAACTCTTTAAGTTGAAAAGTGATATGATTTCAAAAGTGATATGATTTCGAATGTGATATGATTCTGAAATAAGGATGATATTTTGATATGAAGTATGAACTGTTTTAAATGATTATAAAAGTGATTTTATAAAATGACCACGGTGTGAAATAAGCGTTTGGTTGTTAAAGAGACTGGGATCGAATATTGTCATACTCTCTACCAATACCGAAAACCATTTTAACAACTGTGTACGCGTTGGAGATTCCAGAACGAAGTAGGATGGTTTGGCGATGATTCTGTATAAGGTATTAAAGCATCCCTGACTTCCGCGAGTCAGCTTAGATGTGACTAAAACAGGAGCCCTGCCGGGCCAAGTGAGGTCGCATCTTCGATCGGGAACATTTTTTCGATACCATTCTATTCCTATGTAATTTGATTGGGTGCACATTTGATTTTGGATGTGTTTCGAGGTGGGCGATAATAGCTGCTATGCATTGCCACCAGTCCGGATCCGCAAACGGTATATCTAGCTCGGCTTTGCCTCGCGCGCCGTATTCAAATGCCCTATCGTGCCTTCTACGAGTTTGTTTTGTACCGTACCTATGGGGTGTTCTCTGGATAAACCACCAGTTTGGTTTAGCTTACGGCATTGTATAGACTACGGGAATATATAAAATGTGTTAAGGGGGATATGGGTAACGCCTTAACGTTATTTTAATAGTTTACTTTACTATAGACATTATTTATGTAGCGTATTGTACTATGTATGTAGGTAGTTTAACGGATCCTTAGAGGATGGAAATCCCAAACATCCTTGACTTGTTTCTCTCTTTTATTCTGAGTTTCGAGAGATTTGTAAAAATGTTTTCGGCCATTTTTGTGTTTTCTTCGGTATTTTTGATGTGGAGGCGCATGTATCCCTGAGGAGTTTAGGGTTTGTGTTTCGTTTCGTGAGGGTTCTGTGTATTCGGGTTTTTTTACTCGTTAACTTTTTTTCTTTGGGCTAGGCCCTTATTTACAAAGTTTAAAAAAAAACAACGCCAATAGCTTTGTAGAAACAAAGTGGGAAATTTCCTAAGTCGTTCTATACTATGTGTAATGTAAGCTTTTTTGATTACAGACGTAGGTAGAGTACAAAAAGTTAATATCTCTTTCCTACGTCATTAAATTTTCCTACATCTTTCCTTATGACGTAAAAAATTCTGCTCAAGTGCTTTGCTTCCTCTCCTGTAGTGTTGGTTTGATACGACCGAGACTCTCGGTTGATGGCAAAACCTCCAAAACAAGTACTAATACCCAATATATACATACGAGTATTACGACATGCGCTTCGTGCTTCGCTTGTGAGTTGTTTTTTTTACAAATTGCATATGTTTTAACACATTTTAAAAAAGCACAAATTTTATTCATATTTTGCATTGAAATCATGTGTAATTTTCAAAACTTAACGGTCAGACCAAAATATTGCGCTCATACTTCAATTATTAATAAAGATTATATCTAATAATTATATATGTGTATGTGTGTATTTGTGTATGCCTATTAGTATATATATATTTTGGCATGTGCAATACACGTGCATATAAGCTTTTCATTAAATTATTAAATTTGAAAGTTCTATATAGTTTGATAAAAATAAACTGAAAAACATAAAGAAAAATGTTATTTTTTTAATTGGAATAAGGTTTGAATTTGTAATATTGTTTATGTTTAAAATTTCCATTTGAAAATAAATGTTAATATTCATCACAGTAAGATTCGAATTCATGACATCTTGTTTGCATGGAAGGATATTTTTGAAATTTCACGGTTGGATCAAAAAATTCTGTTTTTATTTCAAATATTAATAAAGTTTAATAAAGATTTATAATTTGATTGATTTATCTGGAAAGAATTTGCATTACCTATTCTAGTATAGCCGTAGATATTTGATCCGTTCTCTGAAGTCTACTTGTAATTACATTTGAGTACGTCTAAAGTGATTGTAGAGAGATTTTATATTCTAATATATTGGAAGGATCATATAAAATAACAATTTAATATTTAAAAAGATATATATAGAGATATTTTGGAAAGTTTATGGTTGGATCAAAAGATTGTGTTTCTATTCCAACTATCTTTAATAATAGTTGTAATAGCTTTGGTGTCACACTTTTTTGGTATCAACGTGAACTACTAAAAACTCCCCTTAATATATTATCAAATCTTAATCGTTTAAAAATAGAATCTCATATTAAACTTCTTTTACCAACACATTATCGTGAGTGTGCTCGACTGGGTGCTGGGTCTAACTAATCAAACCAATTACCGATTCTAACCTATTCATTAATTCCCATTACGTATTTGCCTAAGCATGAAACATTGATGGCTACACTTCCATACTATAATTAACTTATTAAATCTCCATTAATCTCCTATTTAATCAGCTAACATTAGTTATTTAGTTTGTAAGTAGGCACATGGAAGTTTAAATTCTAAGCCATTAACATGACGATAGCACGAGCTGGCAATGAGATGAACTGGAGTCTCCAGAGGTTAAGCTTAATCTAAAGTATCTTTGTAAATAGGCCCATGCAACTTTAAATTCTTTGGAATAAACATGATAATAGGATGAGGTGGCAATGACAAATGCGGGCAGAAATATGAACAGTTTTTTTATTAATCTGTCTACAGAACTTACAAGGTTTATTATCAAGAATAACAAACAACACTGGTTATCAAGAAAAGAAAGCAATAAGCTATAAAAAAAAAGTAAAGAAAAAGTGTGTTAAAAGCATATAATTGGGACAAACATGGGAACAATGTCAGGTAGGACTGACAAAATACATATTGGACTGTAGCAATTTTATACGGATGTTACTAAATCCAAGTAGTGCAGCTGTCCTAACTTGTCCACATTTAAAATCTTTAATTGCCCCTTCTTCAACAAAGCTTACTGAGCCAGAATGAGAATCTTTTTGTTCAGCTAAACTTGAACCTGGATTTGGGTCCGCCATTAGGCAATATGTGGTTATTTAGAGACAAATAGAAAATGGTTAAGGCGTTTATTATTACTTCTTACCCTGATATACACGGATAGCTATTCTCTACCTCTAAACTGGGATGTGTGTAAATAATTATTACATCCATTATTTAGCACTGATGCTAACCACAAATTTTTATTTAAATATCTGTTTTTTCTCCGCTCATGTGAGGCAAACATTATAAACTTGTGGTTAATATGGACCACAAATGATGCATGGAACCAAACATTATAAACCTGTGGTTAATATGGACTACAAATGATGCTAACGAAATAACGCTATCTCTCACGCACACATATACGTAGAGCGTTCAATTGAACCTCAAATTGTACAACACTCCTACCGTTTCCGAATATACACCTCAGGTTTTTAGTTTTCGCTTTTTCCACTAATTTTCTCTTAATTTTACCCGATTATTTAAATACAAACTGATGTCTGAAAATAAAAGACATTTAGGGTGCTGTCAAACAAGGATGTCACGGAGCGTGCATCCACAAACACATACATACACATACACATACAAATTTAATCACACGTTTCAAATTAAATAATTCTCTGTGAAGTGGTAAAGTGACGGTGAGAGAAAATATATTATTTGATTTGAAATCTGCGGTTAATATTAGATGGATTTGGGATTTAACGAAAGTGAGGTGTAGTCGAACATTGGTTATACACACAAGTTGTACAACCCAAAATGATAGTAAGAAAAGTATTAATTAGATTTTCGTTTAATGTCCATCTTTCATGAAAAAAAAAATCAATCGACCGTTAAGTTTTTATTTTATTTTGTGTTACTGTCAACTGCAGGTAACCAAAAAAGACTAAAATTTGGCAATGTGTGGTCATCTTTTTTGTATAAAAGTTGACTTGGAACTTTTTATAAAGTAAGCACCAAACTGATAAGCTCAAAAGTTTGTAATGACCAACCGCCACCATGCATTAAATACGAATACCGAAATTTAGAAGAAATAGAACCGACCGAGGTGGAAAATTTCAGCACAAGCCATACGGAATTTGCCAAGAAACAGAGGTAAAGAAATAGATTAATCAAACCGCGTTAAACATACAAACATCAAGTGATTAAATAGGCTTAGCTGATCAACTAATGAACTGATGCATATAGTGTGAACAGGAAAACAAACTCTTTTGCTGACTGGCTCTACTCTACTATAAATTTCAAGCTTTTTTGGTTAGTACAACATACAAACACCCTCGTTCATACACATGGTAAAGAGCTTTAAGTACTTTAATCTATGCATGATCTTGAACACGAAGAGACTTCAACAAGAAGAAAGCGTGTCTCTTTCACCAAGCAATAACCTTATACATGGTACATGTGCAATACTGCAGTACGCATTTGCAGGCATACTTCTATAAATATATGTATGCATATTACATGCAAATCAGACAAGTCGCTAAACAAATCCAATCAACCGTCTTAAGGTAAAATCAAAATGAAGAGGGTAAGATGTGAAGAAGAAGCTGGTGGAGAAGAAATCATAAATTACAACAACATGGCGAATGCTTTAATCCTTCTATCAGAAGCAAACAAATTAGAACAAAGTAACCTAACAAGGAACAAAGAAGATGATCATCGTCAAAATAATCGTATGTTTGGGTGCAAGACATGCAGTAGAAAATTCTCATCGTTCCAAGCTCTGGGTGGACATAGTGCAAGCCACAAGAAACCCAAGTCATCATCAGATGGGAACAATCAAGCTTTGATAAATAAAGCAAAAACACATGAATGCTCTATTTGTGGGGTGGAATTTGCTATAGGGCAAGCTTTAGGTGGGCATATGAGAAGGCATAGAGGTGCTACTAATAATGAAGGGTATCTGGTTGAGAACAAGGATGTCAGGATCGGAAAGAAAGTTATGTTGTTTGGTTTTGTACTTGCTACCGTAGCTTGATTCATTACTTTATCTGTTGTTAGCTTTGGATATATTTTTAGCTGTACAGTGCGCTTTTTTTTCTTTTCCTTAATTGATTTGTTTATATCGAAGCATTTATTAGAAAGTGGATTGTTTTTTTACCTAATTATCTCACACACACACGTAAAGTATAGATTTCTATTTAGGTTAATTTTTTGTGTAGCTTGCAGTGATATTCAGACTTTAAAACGGTAACCAAATACAAGACTGACGAAAGAAAAATCACTTCATCTCTCCAATCCGAATTTTCGAAGCACCTTTCTGAAGTGTTGCAAACTTTCAATAGATACATCTTCTCCAATTCGAATTTTCGAAGGGTCGTTGAAAGAATTTGAGCAGAAATTGAATTCCTTGAATTTAATGAATTTGATATAATGTTGTATTGATTGCTTATTCTTTCATTACAACACTGAACAAACAGTTACAATGTACTTATGGAGAAGTATACTTTGTACATTGTATTATCCAGAAAAAAAAGACACAACGACAAACTTAGAAATGTTTTTAGGCCGAAGGACAAGTTTATTTTTTTTGACTGAAAGACAATGCTAATTATAACTAATATTCTGTATTATATAAAACTAAATATAATATTAATTATAATTAGCATTTTGTATAGCGTAAAACTTGAATATAATGCTAAATATAACATGCATTTGTCCTTCAGTCTAAAAATAAAACTTAACATCTTTCGCCCTAAGTTTTTTTCCAAAGTTTGTTCTTTTCCCTATTTCTTACTATAATTATATTGGACTATAAATCAGCCAATGATAGTGTGACTGCACCCACTTACACTTCAGTAGAGAATATCAACTTGTGCTGATCGATTCTCATTCTCTTATCTTCTTTTATTCGCCCTCTCAGACATTAGGTTTAGGGTTTGGGGATGAGTTCCCAATTCTGCAGCCGATCTCAATTTTCTTAAAAAATTCTTCGAGTTGATCAAAGTTTTACTTTGATTTATTAGCAAATCAACTTCTACTCTCTCTGTTTTCTTATTTCATCATCAATGAAATGGAATTTGGCCGTAATAGAAATCGATGAGATATTGTTGCTTCATATTACTGGAAATCTGAAGTTATTCATCTTCACAAATGATATAACGCTTCACCCAATGGGATTGCTTTTTATTTCACTACTTCATATTTCAAAATGATACAACCCAAATTTGGATAGTTCTCACTACTTCATATTCTACATTGCTTACTTTTGAGCTTAGCTTAAGTGAAGTTGCTCTCAACTTGATTGTAACATCCCGCATATCTGTACCCATTTGAGTCGACAATATTCTCCATCAAAACAACTCAAAGTGGACGGAAATACGAACCATTAGGCTAAAAGAAGAAAGAGGTAGAAGAAGAAATATAAAACAATTTCAGAATCTCACAATCGCAGGAAACAATATATAATAGAGAATAATTGATCTTTATACAAAAAGAACAAAAACTAGTTTTACACATTACATCATCAGAGTACATACAAACAATAGCCAAATACTGGATAGTTATATTAACTTGTCCTCAAAAAAGCGGACTATATAGCTTATACTGCATAGCGGAATATACATCAAGTACGTGTGATATGTCTTGCCATCCAGCTCGTCTCCTGAGCTCCACAACATCCTACCCTGTATCTTATAATATTCGGTTTGACCTAAACATTATAGTAAAATAACACCCGAGTCAGTCTGGAAAACCAACGTGAGAAAACACACTCAATTGGATTATTAAAGTTTTTAAAATCCTTTGAAATCAAGGGTATCTCGTAAGACTACGCTACAAATAAATATGCCGGGCTTTTACCTTATGATAACCAAAGTATTTTTATCTAAATCCGTCTGATATTATAATAGTGTCTATTGAAAGTAAAGTAGAACATAGTTGAAATGCTTGCATCTCACGTTCCAACATAGTTGTGCACAATCAAAACCGTAAAGACGCTTATTGGAGATTGAATTCTATACAATGGCAGGGCTACTAGGGTACCGTCCGTCATAGTACCTGGTCTAGGTTAGAGTACCGAGGATCCCTTCCAATCCCCTGCAATACGAGACCGGAGCTACCCCTTACTGGAAAGTCCGAATAAGATCACCCCACGGTTGGGATTAGCAGTCGCCCACACAGCCGAAATAAAAAGGGATATCTAGATATGGATGACCATATCCTAATTGGTTGCTAGCCACTTAGCCTTGCTACACCTTCCATGTTTTATACAATCCCGGTTAATGAGGCTTGAGGCTATGCGTTACCTTTAGCACACATTCACTTAGAATGTTCATCGTCCTCCTAACGATGTTTTGATAGCATTCGTCCATACAAGTTGTCCTGGGTCTGAACAAACCGAATCACCGTCTTCATCATCTTCACGATCTTCATTCGCAAACGTTCAAACCGGATCGAAGTGGTTTTCAGAAAATTAATCCCGATCTCGGTCTCTTCGAAACGATCAGCACATTGGCCAATATTGATAGTCGGTTACTTAACTACCAATACAAACAATCATTCACCAATTGTTCTATATTCCCCTGAAAATCACCATGTCTTAATATTTTTGATTTTTAAATAATATAAATCACTTTATCCAAAATATATACTTTAAAACATTTAAAATAAAAACTACTTAAAAACACTTTATTTAAAATACTAGTTATGAACTTTTATAATAATTTCTCATGTAAAACTTAAGCCAAAACTAATTTTAAAATAAAAGTTATTCCATAAGATATAAATATTAAATAATTATCTTTTAAATCATAATACTAGTTAAATCTTTAAAATAATTTAATTATATAAGTAACTTAATAAATATTTACTTTTAAAAAAAATTAAACAACTAAATAATAATTTCTTTCTAAAACATTCTTTTAAAACCCCTTTAAAACCTCTAACTTATACTTGGAATTCTTTCTTTAAAAATATACTTGCCTTTTTAGGGAAATACACTTTCCATTTCAATATAGCCCATCTAATCAGTTATAAATCCTTCTCGATTTATCCCAATTTAATTTACGTCTAAATCCTGTAAATTTCTTTTCCACACTTTTACAAATAAAACCACCTTTTTATTTTTAAAACAAATTACCATCTCCTTATAAATTCCCACCATGAATTTAAAATCTCAAATATCCATTGATATTTATTTCACTTTATTTATAAACCCAGTTTATAAATTCCATAGTCTCATTCTCCCTTTAATCGCTATTTCAACACTTAATAGATTTCCAAATTGATTTTCAAATTTAATCCCATTTTAAAATAAATTTCGTTACTTACCCAAACTTATTCCAAAGCCATTAATTCCAGGTTTTACTCTTTTTATTTTGGTTTAAAACTTTATTTAAATTTGAAATATCAATTTCATACTCTATTTCCAAAATTCACCCTTTTATTTTTCCCAAAACATTTCAAATTCTGAAATTTAAAATAATTCTTGTGCTTCAAAACATAATCCATATTTTAAAATATTTTAATTCACACTTATTTACAAACTCTATTTTTCCAAATTTTCGGAATTTATTAAATAGGATTTTAAAATCAAACCTTTATTTCTTTCCAAAGCCATTCCTTTAATTTATTAAATTTCGCCACATTTATTTTACTTAAAAACTCCCATTTTATTTTAAAAATGCCACTTTCATATTTTTGATATCTTAAAATATCGAAATACAGTCAGCCAAACCATCGCATTCAATGATTCATTTACCAATAAAATCTATAATGGATTATCAAATAAATAATATCATAGAATATGAAATAAATTCAACATTTTTGAGGAATCCAGTTGGATCCCTCCAACCTGTTTTCCTACATCCACATATGTTAGCACAATATAAAAATACCAATCCCACTTCGAGAGGGATATCGCGGTATAAAGGGTCATCCGCTATTATGTAGGGCGTATAGGGTCTCATTCACTATATAATGAAGGAATATCAATCACTCCAATATATATACACACACTTCTATGTATAATATCACATCTAGACTGGTAATAAATCATCAATTCAAGCAGTCAACAAATAGTTTAAATTTAAACTATTTAAATTAACCAGAAATCCAAGTTGAGTGAGATTAACTCACCATTATTTTGTTCGTAACCTATTTCCATCTTGACTTGTTTTCTTCACGATTTTTAGACGTTATAACAAACATTGTATGGTTTATTAATATTCAAAATAATCGAACAATTAATTTCCCTTTAATAAATTAATTAATTAACAATTCAATTCTAACTAAATAATTATCCCTTTCTAAAGAATCTTTTGGTAGTTAAAATAAATTAGTTAAGTTAATTGAACAAATTTATCACCAAATCCATTATTCAAAACAAACCTAGCAAATCGAAATATGTATATGATATTTCCAGTAAATAACCAGAATAAATGTTTACTCTATTGTAATTATTATTATTATTATTATTCTCTTTACTTTTTAACTTAATATAAAATTTTCAAACTGTGTATATATTTTATGAAATCAAGTTAAATCGAAAGAAGAAAAACGAATATCTCACAGCCCCAAAACCAAGCTCCCACTCACTGACATCAGTGAACAACCACCAAACATCTTCGTTCCACCCAAATCTAATGCCGCACTTGAACAGACCACTTGCCTCGTTCATGTCATGCCACTGAGCCTCCCAGATCGAATGCATGCAGCGAGTGACTTCACGAATTGAGGACACAACATCGACGCTACGATACTTCGCGACCACGTTGCCTCCTTTGACTTGCATGCGAGTTCGAGCCAAGCCGAAACCCCAAAATCGATCGACAAACCCTCGCCTACGCTCCCCCTACATCGATCGCGACTTCCCACACGTCGAACCCTCCTGACTTCACAAACAAACGCGGCCCTAAGCCCTAGCCCTATCTTGCCCAGATCGTGATCGCGACCGAACTCCCTTACTCATGTTGCGACCACCATCACCTTGCCAGCTCAAAAAACAAAGAATCCCGCGAAGCTTCTACCTACAGTCGCGCGTGGAGCTCTCCTTGCGATGGCCACCACCTTCGAAAATCGAAAGCCCTTCCTTCTCCGATGCCGATTTTAATCACCACAACTCATGCGATTCTTCACGATTTATTTTTATCGAGTTCGGTCGATTGACCTCGATTTGGAACTGGGAGGGAAAGATTTGGGATTAGGTTAGAAGGAGAATGGAAGCTGCTCTAAAGGTTCGGCCATTACATTTTATTTCATTTTTTCTCTTCGTTTAAAATTTGATCTGATGATGTTTTAAAAAGAAAAAGGGGAAGGAGACAAGATGAGACGCTAGAATGTTGGAATCAACTAGCTACAGTGAGTTGAATGAAAGCAAAAAGTTGTGATGCAAAAAGAATTTTGACCAGTCAACATATTTAATTTAAATTTTAAATTGTATCGTCTCGAAATCGCAACTCAAAATCTCGACCTCCTATCGAGGCATATAGCTAGGCGAGTATAATGTTATACCCCTATTCCGAACGCAATGGAAAATATTTCGAGTCCTAATTCGATTGTATGGAGAAGATAGCTTTTTGGACCAGTTATTATATTGAATCCTCGATATAAATTTCAGCGCGTTTACATACCATACGATCACACGACAACTCCAAACATTATGAAAATTGAAATTCGATAATAATACAATATTACGGATCCAACGGAACTAGTTTCGTTGAAATCCAAGACTGTGTCCCGGAAGGCTATTTTTAAATGTCAATTTAAACGGTATAATTTTAAAACTGAAAAAAACACTTTTAAATTCACTTTTAACATTTTTATTACCTTAAGTATAATCAATATGAATTTTATAAGCCTTTGAAATATTTTTAACAAGCTTGAAATTAAAGATTCAATATTTTACCCAACTTTTCAGTTATTAAATTCAATAATTTAATTATCCAATAATTTGTTACATTTGAAATTCAAGTTATAAATTAACTTTGAAATATCTAAAATCAATTAAATATTGCCATTTCAAATGTCCAGAATTCTGGGTCTTTACATTTCTCCCCCTTAAAAGAATTTCGTCTCCGAAATTGCTAGTTAAGAAGAATGGTCTATTACCCGTTAACTATTTCCCAAAACCAAACAGTTTTTTAACAACTTCCCAAAACAATCTTCTTATTAGGAACACACTCTCACCCTAACTAACTTTGCAAACTCATTCATAGGTTCCCCCTAATATTATCCCCTTAATAATTTCAAATTATAGTTTAAATCCCAATTTTTAAACTTATCAAAATTTTCTCAAAATTTTTCTAACTCCCTAAATTTTCGAAAAAATTTCATCAGCGTCTCCTTTGCATGGCTAGATCGGTACGACTACAAAATGCCTCTATGGGCCCCCAAATTTCAAAAGAAAACAAAATGCCAAGTGGCTAGATCAGAAAACCATCAAATTTCATATGATAATTTAAATACATACCCTTTTGTCGAGCCATCAAATTTATCTTCTGAAATCTAAAATACCAATTTTCTTTTGCTTTTAAAACACCTGTATCCTACACAGCAATGATATCCAATCACAGCATTCGAAACCATTTTATTCATTTTCTTTCAAAAGTTTCAATATATGCTTTACTTAAGCCGTACGATGCACACATATCATTTGTACGCAATATCAAATCCGATTGCTCACTCGATCATATAATTTCACTTTCAAACTAATATCGTTCACCCAACTCCCTAGTGCAAACTCAGATATAGTTTCTTGATCAGAAACCGTCATCCAAGCATAGCCATAAACTATGATAAAGAATTTCCAGAATCAATCAAAAATCCATATCCAGGGTTCGTCATCGAAAATTGAGTGAAAATCCCAACTCGCATCGATATAACTATCTCGAAATTCTATGCTTGAATCTAGATCAAATTGTTTTGCAAATAAAATAATATACGTACACCCTACGTATTTATCTCAATTAATTCTTAACCATATCCATTCTCTTTTTATTTACATTTATTTTGATTTCTATTCACTTATCTACACTTATCATTTCACCACTTTTTATTAACCCTTCATTTCAAATATTAACTTAGTTGTAACGACCCGGAAATTTCGATCCCGAAAATTCCAAATAGTTAGGAAAAGAAGAAAGAGATAGAAGAAGAAGAAACAGAAAACCAAACTCAAAATCTCACATTCGCAGCGAATAAAATATAATATCAAATAATATTCTTTACACAAAGAAAGCTGTATCGGTCAATTACATTTTAATACATAAGAGTTACAACCATTACATAAACACTGGACATTTAAAATCAACTTGTTCCAGAATTACAGACAATAGTATACACAGCGGGATACTCTATACGTTTCTGCCATTCAGCTCATCTTCCGTGCTCCATAATTTCCTCACCGGAAAATCTATAATACTCAGTTTGACTCGAGTATTACATCAAAGTAACACCTGAGTCAGGATGGAAACCAGTGTGACGACCCGGAATTTTTGGATGTTTGAAATCGGAATATTTAATTGATTTTAAATATTTAAAAAGTTAATTTTTAACTTGAATTCAAATATCACTATATATTTGATAATTTAATTTATAAATTAAATAATTTGAGGTTGGGTAAAATGTTGAATCTGGAGTTTTAAGCCTGTTAAAAATAATTTGAAGGCTTGTAAAATTTATATTGATAATACTGAAGATAGTAAAAGTGATAAAATTTGAATCGGAAGTGTTTTGTTAAGTTTTAAAATTTTATCGTTTAAATCGATATTTAAAAATAGTCTTCCGAGGCACAGTCCCGGATTTCGACGAAACCAGTTCCATTGGTCCATAATATTATATTATTATTGAATTTCAATTTTCATAGTGTTTGGAGTTGTTGAGTGAGCGTATGACATATAAACGCGCTGAAATTTATATCGAAATTTAATATAATAACTGAGTCTAAAAAGCTATTTTCTCCGTACGATCGAGTTATGATTCGAAACCTTTTCTATTGTGTTCGAAATAGGGGTTTAACATTATGAACGCCTAGCGGTACGCCTCGATAGGGGTTCGCGACTTTAAGCTACGTAAATCGAGATAATTTGAATTTAATAATATATATTTTATATACTAGCCAACACCAGCTGAAAATTTTATTCACATCAAAATTTTTTCCTTCTCATCAGCCTTTTGCTTTTCAAAGCACTGTAGCAGCCAGAAGACAGCACGCCGACTTCCTTTCAAAATCATGTTCCCTTTTTTAAACACATCACGCAATTGTCAAAAAGCACGTTACTGAAAAATGAATAATTAAAAATAGAATCATCGTTCCCCTTTTCCTTTATAAAAGCAATTGCTAATTCAAAGTTTCAAAAGAAAAGAATCATGGCCTCGGCGCAAAATCTAAATTTTCCTTTACCTCTTCTTTTGTCAAGCACGCAGAAGATTTTCAATGAAAATTAAAACCAACTTTTCCCAGTTCAATACCTAAAACAATCGAGCAGAGAGAATGTCTGCAACATTTTCTTCCTTCGAATTTATCCCTCTTTCCCCTTTCAGAATTCATATACCAAGGGCCGAGTTTATAATAATGTTGTTCCTTTAATTTTTCCCAAATCTCGTTCCAATCGAAATAGAGTGAAGATCAACCGCGAGCACAATTTGGCGAAGCAGCGGTGAGCTTGGTTAAAGGCGAGATGCGGCAGCATCGTGCTTTAAGGCTCGACTCGATTATGGTGGTCGGTGGATTTGCGTTGTATAAGGGAAATTCATGCTCTGTCGTACTCGAGCTATGGAGGAGGGGTCGCTAATGACTAAGGGGGTTCTGGCGTTCGAGTGAAGTGGTCGCGATTTGGTGGTCACGCAAGGAGGAGAGTGCGTTACCGGGAGAGTTCGACATGAGGTGATACTTGTTGTGAGGTCGGTAAGGAATTTTTCTAGCCTGCAGTTTATTTTTCATTTTCGATTTAAAAAAAAGAAGAGAATATATGTACAGAAAGAAAATAGATATACTTTTCGGTAAACCCATTCTGTTTTTAATTTAGTAGATATATAAGTTAGGGCATTTTATTTTCCATTGGGATTTAATTATATATAAAAAGGAAAAATTATTTTATAAATAAAATTTGAAAGATATAGGAATTTTAAATGTTGAAAGAATCTATATAAATTAGATTTATGAGATGTATATAGATTATTTTTATAAGTGTGTATGTAATTTCAAAATGGAAATTTCTAGCTTAAAATGAAATCATTAGTTAATTAAATTTATTAAATAGTAATTTATTGTCAGATTATTTCAAATGTTAATAAATCATAAATTGCTTATACAAGGTCTAAATTCATGGGGAAACAAGTCGAGATTGGATTGGGATTGCAAAAATCAAGAGTGAGTTAATCTCACTCATCTGGGTTTTAATTTAAATTTAAATGGTTAAATTTAAATAATTGGTTGAATGTTTGAACTAAATTTGATGTGCTATATTACATATAGTAGTATATATATATACAGTATATGTTGGAGTGATTGATTTCCCGCGTTTTTATAGTGGATGAGATCCTTTGCGCCGAATAATAGCGGATGCTATTATATTTAAAATCCCATATACCGCGATATTCGATGTCGAAGTGGAATTGGTATTTTGTATTGTACTAACATATGTAGATGCAGGGAAACAGATTGGGGGGATCCAACTGGATTCCTCAAATTTATTTAGATCATTTAATATTCTATGTTACGAATATTTGATATTCTATGATGAATATTATTGATAATTGGAATATTGAATGCTATGGTTTACTTGAATATATTTCGGTACACAGAGTTATCAAAATATATAGAATTGGATTTTTGGAAAGAAAATAAAAGAAGAGAATTTGTAAGAGAAATAATTATAGATAATTTAAATAAATTTAAGAATGAACTAGATAAGAATAATAGTGGTTTTAAAATTCTAATAAATATACTTTAACATTTAAAACATTTTACAAAATATACTTTAACATTCAAAATTGTTTTAAACATTTTAAATTTGATAAAACTTTATTTGTCTTAAAACTAGGATATAAACTAAATTTGAATCCAGATTTAAAACTTTGATTTAAACTTTGTTTAAATCAAAGCTTTCAAATTTTAAATTCAATTTAAAATTTGAAACAGACAATTTTTTAAAAACCTTTAATAATTTTTTTTATAAAAACATGTTTGAATCCAGCTTCGGGTTCAACCCGAGCTATACTCGAGTCTTGCTTCGAGTCCTTTCCCATCTTCTACTTCTTTTCATAATTTGTTGAAGTTTTAAAACTTAAAACCGAAAACCCACCACTCAAATACTCGAGCCACCACACCCTCACTCTTCGAGACACACACGCGATGCCTTCGAGAAAAACCTGACCTTCCCCAAAATCTCAAACATCAGAGACCGATATACACGTGCATGGTGTATGGCGAACTACTTGACGCCGATCAACTACGAAGCCTTCCACACATCACCGATAACTTCACCAAGCCTCCCCATCGACCAGATCCCACTGTTCTATCTCGAATCAAAATCGAGTGCTTCGACCCAAACTGAACCCCTAACTCGAAACTACCGCCCATCGCCAACGATAATGAAAACAGGAACCCACAGCATCCCTTCCATAGTTGCTCCACGTCACCATATAGCTACCACAACACTCGCGGTCGAGTCCGATGAACCATAGATGCCAAGAACTCATCGACAACACCCTTGACAGTAACTACACACAAACGATAGATTGCTCTTGCCCTGACGAATCGATCGCCAAAAAATTCACCATCCATTTTTCCGATGATCATCACCACAAAAGCTACCATCATACGAAAAATCATCGAATCTATATACGCCGATCAACTGGAATCTGAGTTATTCCCAAAATCATTCATTCTAGCACATCTCGATTAATATCACATTAAAAATCATGATTCGAATCCTAAAATCCATCATTTAGCTCTACATATCAGATTATGAAATCAAAATCTGAAATTACAAAGATTGATTTTTGACTATTTTTAGCACTTCATTGTACTTAATAATTTTTTATGGAAAATTACCAAATATAAAACCTTAAAGCTATTTTTAAAATTAATACCACACAACAAATAATCATTTTTCATTCAAGGATTAAGGCCTGAATCTGATTTTAGAATGAGATATGAAATTTTCATATAATAAACAATCCTGAAATAAAGAACAACTACCATCATATGAGCATGCACAGACATTTTCTACAGATCCATATATATATGCATACATCCACATTCATATAACTATTTAAACTATATTGCTGCTATATTTTACTCTGATAACAATTTATAGGGTTAAGGGAAAAAAACTGTTTTTAAAAGAGAAAAATTTACTCACCAGTAAGTTGAAAACAGATAACATAGCCTTTTTGTAAACTTTAAACTAGCATATGCTTTTGAACTTTAAACTTTGAGTCGTTTCTTTATTTTGTAAACTTGAATGCTTGGTATTGAAACATGCAGAGATGATTTATATCTAGAATAGAGATAAACTGCATTGAACTTGCTTTAGTTTACACTCAGGTTTGCTTTCCTGATTTATAGGTTGAAGGAGATACAGGCTTGGTTTGATTGAATTACAGGTTAATGTAAAAATGTTCAGGCTTTGATTTTCGTCTCAGGTTTAAGAATGCATGCAGGCTTGTGGTTTGCAGGTCTTTGAATTTGATCCTTGAAAATGTACAGGTTTTGATTAACAGATTTTTGGATCTGAAACTTTGAAAATGAATTCAGGATGTTGAATTTGATTTCTGGTTTTGAGGAGTGAATTACAGATTTTGTTTCTATTTTATTGAAAATGGTATGCAGGCTGAAAATTTTCTTAGTTTTAGAATGAAGGTAGAAAAGAAAATAGAAGAGAAGGAGAAATGTTTATATAAGTTTATTTTGTGATTTAATGAAATAAAAGAAAATTTTAATATTATCAAGGACACTTGTTCAAAATCTTAACATTTTTCATGCTCGTTTATTTGTTAAATTTCGCATGTTATCTTAGTTACTTAATATATTAACACATGTCTTATGTATTATTTTATTATTATTTTTAATGTTAAATAAAAAGCTTTACTTAATTTATTATTATAAATACTTATCTAAATACATATGAATTTCTTTAAGATAAAAGCTTATACGTATATTTTAAATTCAAATATAATTTTTTTTAAATATCTATCTTTTGAATTTCAAAATTAAATTCCAAATTCAAATTCAAATTAAATTTTAAAAATCCAATTTAAAGCCAGTTTATAACAACACATTCAAATTTGAAAATACAATCCAATTTTTATTAAGATCTATCTATATCTGATCATATTATTAATATTGTTTGAAAATAACAAATTTGACAAATTTAAATAATTTATGAAAGAGATTACCTCATTGTTTATAAATTACTTACATTATTAAATGAATTAATATATCATATGTTAATTGTATTTTTAAACTCTTATGTATAATTTCAAGCAATATTTAAAAAGAAAATAAAACAAACCTTTTATTTAAATTTTTTTTTTGGCAAGGCCGACGGGGTTGAATGGACCCCGACCATTTTATTGCAGCACAAATAGAAACAGAATACAACGAAGAGCATAGCTCAAGAATACGAAAGGAGACATTGTGCCACAAGAACAACAGGAGAAAAAGCACAAAAGAAAAAACACTACAGGACTATATCAAAAGGAAAGAGCAGTAAATGCCTGGATCAATGCTGAAGCTTTGCATCCCCAAGCACTGTTTCATCTGGATAGACAACATATTTTTGAATACAACATCAGTTTTAACCGTACTATCGTCAAACACCCTGGAGTTTCGTTCATTCCATACCGTATTAATGAAGCTTTTCAAAAGCACAGTAAAGAGTCTCTTCTTACTACCTTTGTGTCCAGTCTTCGCATAAATATTATTCCATTCAACACCATTATCTGTTGTGGCCGAATAACTTTTAAGTTTGATCAATACCTCATACCAGAGTTGCTTTATGAATTTACACTCAAAGAACAGATGCTCGACAGTCTCCACTTGCTCGCTGCAGAAAAGACATGCAATGTCAACCACCATTCCCATGCTCAATAGCTTAGCTCTTGTGTGAACCGCACGGTTAAGAACCTTCCACAACAGCAAGTTTTCACGATGGTTACTGTCCAAACACCATGTTCGCTTCCACCATTTCCACTTTGGCTGCTCTTCATTTTTCATTAAGTAATCATAGCCATTACCAATTTTGTACTTTCCCTTATTTTTTCCCCAAACAATACCAGTAGCTGCAGTAGGTAAGGGAGTAAATCTTCTTATGATATTCCATATGTTCTGTATTCTAGGATTGGAAGACGTGTTTCCAGTTCTACAAGGATTGTCGAGAACATCCCCAACAAAAGCTTCAGAGTGTATACCAGTTTGAAGTATTTCATTGTATGTAAGTTGACGACTGAGAATGCACCCACTATCAAGCCATGGATCATCCCAGAATCTAACTCTATACGATAAGCAGGAATTCAGTTGAATAAGAGGAAGAAATAACTCCTTAGATTTAATCAAGCATTGCCATGTCCAGCTCATTTTCTGCAATTTAGTCATTTTCCACAAACTCTTACCTTTAATTATGTTTTTTTTTGACCAGCTGGCCCAAAGGCTGTCAGTACCATTATAGAGAGTGTCTATATGCATCGCAAAAGCTGCCCTATTCCATTGCTTCATATTGAATATACCAAGACCCCCCCTGCTCAAAGGCCTCTCAAGTTTGCTGAAATTAATTGGTGCTATGTATCTTCCAGCAGTCTTGCCTGACCATAAGAATTTCATGAATGCAGATCTGATCATATTGATCAACTTATATGGGAGTATGTAGATTCTAGCCCAGTAAACATGCATAGAAAAAATGACCGACTTAATCAAAGTTAATCTTCCCGCTTGACTTAGAGTTCTAGAGGCCCAACAACTCAATCTAGTTGTAATCTTATCATATAATGGAAGACATTGGTTAATTGTTATCTTAGAAGTTGAGAGTGGTATTCCCAGATAAGACACAGAATTAGAATTAATAGTTATACCTGTAGAACGCGAGATTTGTGCAGACATGACATCACTCACACCAGAAGTTATAATATCAGACTTGCGTAAATTTACCTTAAGACCAGTCATGGAATAAAACTGTTCAAGAGTATTCATAATATTAATGATTGTGTTATTGTCAGGGGAACAAAACACAACCAAGTCATCAGCGAACATTAAGGTAGTAATCAGGGGATCATTGCATGCTGGATGTAGTTTGAACTTTTTACAAGAAACTAATCTGTCTATCATTCTCGTAAGAAGTTCCATCACCATAATGAAGATATATACCGACAACGGATCACCCTGTCTAATTCCTCTCTTGCTAGTAAAGAATCCAGCAGATATGCCATTGATATTGACAGAATAGGTTGGGGTGGATATGCATTCATATATCCAAGAAATAAAGTGAGGAGGGAAGTTCATATAGCCCATTATTCTAACAACACTGTTCCACTGTAGCATATCAAAAGCTTTCATTATGTCGAGTTTCATCATAGCTTTAGGGGAAGAGTTCTTGCATTTGTATCCCTTAAGGAGCTCATGAGAGAGAAGCACGTGGTCAAGGATATTCCTACCTGGTAGGAAGGCCGCTTGATTCTTAGAGATAATACTAGGTAATACAAGACTAAGCCTCGTGGCCATTACTTTTGAGATACATTTGTATAGGGTATTACAGCAAGAAATAGGGCGAAAGTCATTAACACTGTGCGCATACTTATGTTTGGGAACAAGTGCTATATTGGTGTAATTGTACGACCTGAAGATTTTACTCTTTTTGAAGAAAAGCAATATAGAATTGCATACATCAGTTGAAACTATCTCCCAACAAGAAGTGTAGAAAAGCGCATTCAACCCATCAGGACCACCACACGATTCAGTGTTAAGAGAGAACATTGCTTGCTTTATTTCTTCTTTGGTAACAGCATCACAAAGAGAGTTATAATCATTAGTAGAAATTCTTGGCAAAATTTCCTCAGGAATCAGATCAATAGAAGGAATGAAGTTGTCAGAGTTACTATACATTCCAGAGAAATGTCTTACAAAAGCATCCTGTACATCACCAGTTGTAGAACATAGAACATCATTCGTATCATAAATAGACGTAATATTTTCTCTTCTTTGCTTGCTCTTGAGACTTGCATGAAAATAAGCACTGTTCCTGTCCCCTTTTTCCTTCCATCTGATTCTCGACTTTTGTCTAACCATTTCGCTCTCCTTAGTTAACGCTTTAAAGTATTGCTGTGTCAGTGTACATTCAGTCTCAGAGAGATATGGATCATTTACATTATTCATCATGTTAGCTTGGACTTCAGATAGTTTATTTCTTATTGTAGTACTCATAGCTTCTCCATTACCAAATTTTTTGAATGCCCACCTTTTCATGACTTGCTTCACTTCCTTTATTTTTTCCTACAAGATAAAAAGAGGATTACCTTTAATTTCTTTGCTCCATGCTGTTTTAATAATAGATAGGAAATCCGGTTCTTGAACCCAATTATTAAAAAATTTAAAATTTGAATTTCCTCGCATGTCCGCTCCACGAAGATGAATTATTTGGGGAGAGTGGTCGGATAGGAGAGGCGGAGGGAGAAGGTTGTAAATGAGAGGCCATTTGGTTAAAGCTTTTTGATTGGTGAAGGCATGATCAATTCTAGAATAGGTTCTACACCCATGTCTTCTTTTATTGTTCCACGAGTATTGCATTCCCACAGATTTAACGGGGACAAGCTCAGCATCGAAAATGGTATTTGCTAGAGGTTGTATTTCATTGATGGAGAGAGGATTGCCTCCTACTCTATCGGAGAGAGAAAAGCAGGAGTTGAAATCACCAAGAATTAGCCATGGATGGGATGACTGTCTCAATGATGGTATGACATTATGTAAGGGTCCTCTTGAAGCAGCAGTGTTATGCGCATAAACAAATGAGAGATAAAATGATGTGTTATCAGCATGGTCTTGCACGTGACAATGGATTAATTGGGTAGTAGATAGGATAGGAGTCAGTTTAACATGGAGGGGGTCATACAGAATCAATAACCTACCATACACAGCCTCATTCAGGTTATGAATGTAATTCCAGTTGGGATTGATATATTGTGCCGCTTTAATCGTCATTGCATGATTTAACTTTGTTTCAAGCATGGCAAGGATACTTAATTGGTGCATTCTAATTAGCTGCTTACATTCATCAAGTTTGATTGCTTGATGACCACCACGTACATTCCATGCTCCAATGCGTGTCATCATTGAGTGACACGTGCATTGAGCATTTCTAATTTCATTCGCCTAGTTACTGCCTGCGACGAGGTCAGGTAGTTAGGGATAGTAGCTGATAGGGGGGTTTTATCCATACTGATTGCTTCATCAGACTTTGGAATATCTGTGAGTTCAGGTGTAGTAGGTGTGGTATCATGGTTTGGCAAGTGAGGGGGTGGTTTGAATGCCAGAGGAGGGTTAATTTTGGAGTATATATGAGTTGTTGATTGACTGTGTGTTTTGTCATTGACTTGGCCGGGTGAGTTTGTTATGTGCATATCAGGTTGATATTCTGTGCATGCCAAAACATCCTTGTGCATGACAGTTTGCTTTATTGTTATATCACTTTGCTTCATTTTCATATTTCTGTTCTTTCCTTTTTTCTTTCCACTGCTACCGGGGACCTCTTCATTTTCATTTTTCCTACTGTTTCCTTCTTCATTGTTTACTTCCTTACTTGGTACATGTTGCTGTGTAATAATTTCCTTAACTTGCTTTTGTACAAATTGGACTGCTTCCCCATGTGTCTCCACTGTGTTGCACTTGCCTTTCTTTTTTTCCTGTCTTTCTGCTGTCACTTGTATAACAACTTCATCATATACTATTTCATCCTGTTTTTCTTCTATTTGATTCTTTTCACACACATCATTCATATTACCTTCCTCATCTATATTAAGCAAAGCTTCATATTGATTAGTGGTTGTAAGATTCTCTATCATGCTATTATCATTAATTTTCCCATCTCTTTTAACAATACTTTGTTCATGCACTACATCAGGAGTTACTAGGTAGTTAACAGAGACACCATCAATTGCCCCTACAGTTAGTTCTTCACATTCAGCTATTTCATTTCCTTTATTTGCATTATTAGATTCTTCTTTATTACACACTACTTTTCCTCCTAAAGTATCATTTGTATCACTGACTTTATCTTTCCCATGTTCATCGATTCTGCCTGTGCCTTGTTCCCTTTTACTAACATCTTCCCAATTTTGTTTTTTCCTGACAGTAACACGCTGCCATTTTCTATTATCACGCTTCTGAAGTGGCATAACATTCCTTTTACCGTGGATTTTCTCTGGGTTTTGACTTTCATTTCCTTTGCTGTCATTTTCCCTTTGTTCCTTCTCATTAGTATTATGCTTTATTGGCATCCTGTCACAACAGTCAGTTGTATGACCAAAGTTTTTACACAACACACATATATCTGGCCTCCACAAATACTGTACATAAATTTTTTGTGTTCCTCCTTCCACTAGCTTGACCAGAAACTCATCCACTAGCTCCTTATCAGGTTTTACTTCAATTAAGCATTTAGCATAGGTCATCCTCTCCTGTTTTTCAGTCATCTCATCCATGCATAACATTTTACCCAAATGACTACTTAGCCAGTTAATACCCAGAGGCGACCATGCAAATAAAGGAAGGTTATACAAATGAACCCACACTGGAACTGAGGTGACTGTACCAGAGACATTACTAATTGAAGCATCATATGGCTTGACAATGAATAACTTATTATTCAAGATTATGGGATCACACTGTAATATCTTATTCCTATCTTCAGAGCATGAGAAGTTAAATAAGAAGATAGTACCATCAGATTTAACCTTGACAGATCCTCTCAACTTCCAAATGACTTTAAGCTTTTGAATTACAGCTGTGTAAGATAACGGTTTGTCAAGGAAGAAACCAACTAATGTTTCTTTCCAGATTCTATCACCAGCTACAAGAACTTCATGAGACGGCACTAGTACCTCATTATCATACTCTGGACAAAGGTCAACGGGGATGTACTTCCCTGCATTTTTAGGTTTACGCTTAAAAAGGGAAGTCCATGGACGTTCACCTTGTGAGGTGGATGTAGGTACTGTTATTTGAGGAGGGGGGATAGCATCAGGTGGATGATGGGGTATTAAGCCTGGGGGGACATGATAGAAAGGACATTGGTCAGATTGGTCTGAGTGGGCAGGAGGAGCTACAGAGGGAAGAAGAGAATCAATGAAGGTGGTTACTGGTTTGAATGGAGAATGTGACGGTGGTTTAGCTGAAGATGAGGGATGGTCAGAGTTGACAGATGAACTATGGACAAAGTTTGGGCTGACGGGAGGGTTGACTTGGGTGGAGAGCGGTGGTACGATAGGGTTGTCAGAATTGGTATGGAGAAGGACAGTGAGTGGTATGGAAGAGGACATGAGAGGACAGTGAATAGTTTTAAAACATAAATTTTAAACCTTTTATTTAAATTTAAACTTAAACTAAAATAAATTTTGAAATAATTAAACATTTACCATAAGTATTTTAAAACTATATAGTTAACTATTTAAATAATCTTCGAAAAGCTTTATATATTAAATTAAATCAATATTTCCAAATTGCCAAATATATTTAAAATTTGAAAACAAGATTTTATTTATTAAATTTCGAACCAAAGTTCTTCTATTTAATACAAATAAATATACATTATAAATAGACAACATTTTATTGATTTCAAAAAATAAATTTTACTAATTAACTATTCATTTACTTTTAAAAGAACAATTTGCCAATTTAAATTAAAATTATAAAAGAAAATTATCAAATCAATTTAATTTTTAATATATATTATTAAATTTATATTTCCCAAAATTCCGAGTCATCACATTCCTCCCCTCTTAAAAGAATTTCGTCCCCGAAATTTAAAAACAAATATAATTTAATAACCCATCAACAATTTTAATTTTAAAACACAAACATATATTATCAACCATATGCTAACAATCATAGCAACCAATTCACTTAATCAAATAAATTTAACTATCCAGACAAAATTCTAGATAGAATTTCCTAGGGTTTCCCAAGTATAAATACCGGGATACTCGCTCTACAGAACCCAAACAATCAACACTACTAAGCTACAAAGCCCTTACTCATCTAGATCTACAAAACTGAACAGGATATCAGACTACAGACAAGTCGGACTCAACTACCAAATCCTCTAGAACTGCTGGTTCCACAACCAGAGATGGATCATACACATATTCCCTCAGACAACGTGAAACACATTGAACGCCAGTCTTCCAAACTGGTAATTCAGCTCTGAAGACCAAACTCTAATCCTCACAAGAATACAGAAAGATCCAAAACCTTAGAGCTAGCTTCCCAGTCTTACCAAATCTTATAGCTCCTTTGATTGGAGAAAACTTATCCAAAATCAAATCTCCGTCTTCGAAATCCAAATTCCTTCGTCTCTTATCCTCAAAAATCTTCTGACGATCCTGGACTACTTCCATTTTCCTGATTATCTCAACCTTCGCTGATGCCTCTAGAAACAAACTGGACCAAAACAATCCAAAAAAATGATCCTCTCGAGATCAACCGAAATCAAGAACAAACTCTACTCTACAATCCTTAAAAGACTGCACTTACTTCTCCTATCCGAAAAAGATAAAACAGGTGCACTCCCAAACTTGCTTCCGCTGCACAACTCTGATCTAGAGTAGATGAAAATGCTGATGATGAACACGATCACAGACGACATCACATCCCAGAAATACGGTTCAACAGATCAATAAAGAGAAAACTCAGTAGTTCTACCAAAATTTGAGATGCCTCACCCAACTCTCTCTCTAGAAGCACTCCTTCTACTAAGCTGAACCACCGGTACCTTTCTTGGAATCCTAGTCGATAAGAAAACTAAAGAGAACACTCAACTATCGCAAGTCACTTTTGCGATTAACCCAGCCTAATTCCAAAGAAAACTATTCTCTCTTTACCAATCAGAACAGTTTATACTAGACTAACCAATCCATCGATGAAATGGATCCACTCAGCTGCTTTTGAACACCACCTCAAGAAAACTGCTGACGGATGACCTTCCTGTCGGCACACAGAACACTCCGAGCTACAACGCCGCCACAGATGCCAAAGAATTCCTATCCAAAACCCTTCGAGAAACCTGGGCCTCAAAGCCAAATCATACTGCTGAATCTAGCCACCTTACCGATGCAGACACACTTTCTTTACTTGCTCCAAAGAAAACATCTTCGGGCACATCCATAGTCACTACGTCTCATCACACAGCTACTACTTCCTAAGGTTGCAAATATATCATCACTTGCTTCTGCCTAACCAACAGATCCAAACTCTACTCATCCAAACTGGCACTTCAAAGATGGACTCCGAACCTTTAAAAGGTTTTCTTCGAAGATTGATGAAATCCTTTCACCACAACAAAGCTTACTCGAGACGGTATTGGGTCTACAATCCCGGCAGATATACTTCCAACCCCAACATTCAGACTCCTACCATTGGTAGTCATTCTACACACACCACTACCCTTCCTATCTCTAGAACTTATGTTGGCAATCCCGAACAGATAACCCAACTAAATAGGTATATGTATATATATACCTATATATATATATATCAAAATTACAAATACGCTCTCTTAAGAATGAAATCACTCCAAAGCTAAGGTATTCACTCAACCTAGCGCTGATGCCACTGTAACGACCCACCATTCATTCCACAGAATGACGCATCATTAATAAGAAATAAAGGGATAGAAAAGAGAAAAGATAGAGAAGAAAGAAAGAAAGAAAGAAAGAAACAATATCAAAATCTCAACAGCGGAACTAATAAATTATATTAATTACATAAATATTACATAGTATCAAAGTACATCAGAGTCACAGCTTATACAGCATATACTAGACATTTATAAGCACCTATCTAGTTATTACATTACAATATACAACCCAAACAAATACTCAGAGAACACACAGCGGAACACTATATCTATCTACAAACGCTAAAGCCTCCTGCTCCATCAGAATTCGTCAAATCTAACCTGAATCCCTTGGCTACTCGTAAAAATTTGAGTACCCAAGAGTTTAATAAAACAAAAAATAAACTCCGGGTCAAACATGGGTCTGGTGTGAGTAAATGGTTTAAAGATGCTTAACTTTGAAAAACCTTTGAAAACAAGAGGTATCACGTAAGACTCCCCACACATAAACATGGGTAAGTTTTGACCTTGCGCTAACCAAAACATTTGATAGGAAATCCAGTGATATTATAATAGGGTCTAGGGTTTTCAAGTAAAATACAGAAATAGCTGGAATGCTTACATCTCACGTTCCAACTTAGTTGGGCACCACTAAAACGTACGACACTTATTCGAGTTTGGATTCCATACAATGGCAGGGCTACTAGGGTACCGCCCGTCATGGTACGTGGCCCAGATCACCGTACTGAGGATTACTCCCAATCCCCAGAAATAGAAGGCCGGAACCATCCCTTACTGGATAGTCCCGAACAAGACAACCCCGCAGTTGGTGCGCATATCCAACTGCCCACTAAGCCGAATAAAAGGGACCTCTAAACAGAGGAAAATCTTGTCCTACTTGAGCGCGACCCATTTAGCCTTGCTGCACCTTCCCTGTTTTAGCCATTCCCCGTTGATAAGGATTGAGGCTACGATTACCTTTATAGAACACATCTATCTCGGAATTCTCATCGTCCTCCTGACGATGTTCTGAAAGCATTCGATCCATACAAGTTCGTTTAGGGTTCGAACGAAACCAAAGGCATTATCTCATTACACTCATTTTGGAATCACCCTCAGAGTTAATGACGATAACCCTTGCACTCTAAATCTTCATCATCACTTGAGATTCATGACCTATCATTAATTTGGATCGATGTGGTTTTCGGATATCCAAATCTGAAAACCCGATGCCGATCTCATCGAAATCCAAAACGCCATCTTTTATTCCAAGTTGTTTTAAAGTTTAAAACAATTCAATTCATTATCTATATACACATAGATAGATAATTCACATCATCACACAAGTAGGTAATCCATCTTATCATCACAAACAGATAATTCACATTATCATCATAATTCAACCAAAGCATCCATATCACAGATCAGTACATATCTCATATCAGAGATATCAAATAATGCAAAGCATTCAATATTATTCAGCCATCCATAAGCAATGATCTATACCATCTCTAATTAATTTAAAGTGAATTAAATTAATTACTTCATCTTTAATTAATTTAAAATAAATTAAATTAATTACTTCATTCTATAAATCCTACTTACTTAACCATTTATACATATCGATTAATTAATCACCATCTAATTTCCATCTTAATTAATCATCCTTGATTAATTACCCTCTAATTACATAAAGTAATTAGCCTTTAATTAATTACACAAATTAATTATCTTAAACCATTTATAGTAATTAACCTTTCATTACTGCCATTAATTAAATAAATATAATTAATTGCATTAATCCTTAATTAATTACATTAATTAATTACTCTATAATCACTTATTATTTATTAATTAATCTTAATTAATCAACCCTTAATTACACCATTAATTATATTAATTAATGATCCTTAATTACTTCTTTAATCGATTATTAATAATTAATTTTAATTAATTATTCATTAATAAGCCTTGATTAGTCACATTAGTAATTAATTACCCTTAATTAATTACATCACTTAATTATCTTCAAATAACTGTATTAATCAATTCTTAAATTAATTACACTAAGTAATTAATTATTAATTACTTTCACTAAGTAATTATCCTTCTTATTAAATACACAAAGTAATTAAACCCAAACTACTTCCAAATATTCACTTAATTACATCCTGTAATTATCCACTAATTACTTCACTAAGTAATTACACTTCATTAAATCTTCACTAAGTAATTATACTTAATCTCATCATTAAATGATTATTTAAATTAATTAAACTAATTAATTAACCTAAACTAATCATATTAATTAATTAATTACATAAAGTAATTAATTCCTCTAATTACTTCCATTAAGTAATTATAATCAAACATTTTCACAAATGATTATCTTTAATTAATTAATAAAATTAATCATTAAAATTAATCACATTATTTAATTATTTAATAATCTCAAGTTAATGATCTTCATTAACTATTAACAATTCTTTAATTACTTTCCTATGTAATTAAACTTTAATTGACCATTATTAATTACAAAGACTAGTTAATCTTTAATTATTTAATTAATTAAGTGCTTAAGTGTAACTTAATTAATCTTTAATTACTTGATAAATTAATTTCGAAATTATTAATTAAAAACCTAATCTTACCTAATTAATGATCCTTAATTACAAATTAATTAATCCTTAATTAATTTACTTAAACCTTAATTAATTAATTTAAATCCTTAATTACTTAATTAATTAATCCAAATCATTAATTAAATTAATTAATTAATTATTCTTTAATTAGCTTAATAATTTAATGCATCACAAATCATTAAGTCTTTATTAATTTTAAGATAAAAACATTATTCTTATTTATGATTTAATTATCATTCATAAATACATTTGAAAACATTTTACTTCCAAATTTGCTTTTAAATTCCATTTCAAATTAAGATTCAAATTAAATATAAATTAGATTTTAACAAAATTTAAAAACAATTTAAAAACCCTCTTAATCAAATGTTAAAGAACACTTATCTTTATAAAAGAAATTTATATAAAAGTTTGAATCCAAATCATTTAAATTCAAAACATTTTATAAAATATACTTTAACATTTAAAGTTGTTTTAAACATTTTAAATTTGATAAAACTTTATTTATCTTAAAACTAGGATATAAATTATATTTGAATCCAAATTTAAAACTTTGATTTAAACTTTGTTTAAATCTTTTCTTTCAAATTTTAAATTCAATTTAAAATTTGAAACAAACAAGTTTTTAAAAACATGTAACAATTTTTTTTTATTAAAACATGTTTGAATCCAGTTTCGGGTTCAACTCGAGCTATACTCGAGTCTGGCTTCGAGTCCTTTCCCATCTTCTACTTTTTTTCAAAATTTATTAAAGTTTTAAAACTTAAAACTGAAAACCCACCACTCAAATACTTGAGCCACCGCACCCTCACTCTTCGAGACACACAAGCGATGTCTTCGAGAAAAACCCGACCTTCCCCAAAATCTCAAACATCAGAGACATATATACATGTGCATGGTGCACGGTAAACCACTTGACACCGATCAACTGCGAAGCCTTCCACACATCACCGATGACTTCGCCAGGCCTCCCCATCGACCAGATCCTACTGTTCTATCTCGAATCAAAATCGAGTTCTTCGACCCAAACTGAACCCCCAACTCAACACGAAGTACCACCCATCGTCGACGATAATGACAACAGAAACCCACGGCATCTCTTCTATAGTTGCTCCATGTCACCACGTAGCTACCACAACACACGCGGTCGAGTCCGATGAACCATAGACGTCGAGAACTCATCAACAACACCCCTGACAGAAAACTACACACAAACCCTAGATTGCTCTTGCCCTGACGACTCGTTCAGCAGAAAATTCACCATCCATTTTTCTGATGATCATCACCACAAAAGCTACCATCATACTAAAATTCATCGAATCTATATACGCCAATCAACTGGAATCTGAGTTATTCCCAAAATCATTCATTCTAGCATATCTCGATTAATATCACATTAAAAATCATGATTCGAATCCTAAAATTCATCATTTAGCTCTACATATCAGATTATGAAATCAAATCTAAAATTAAAAAGATTGATTTTTGACTATTTTTAGCTCTTCAGTGTACTTATTATTTTTTTTGGAAAATTACCGAATATAAAACCTCAAATCTATTTTTAAAATTAATACCACATAACAATAATCATTTTTCGTTCAAGGATTAAGGCCTGAATCTGATTTTAGAATGAGATATGAAATTTTCGTATAATAAACAATCCTGAAATAAAGAATAGAACCATCATATGAGCATGCACAGATATTTTCTACACATCCATCTATATATATATGCATACATTCACATTCATATAACTATTTAAACTATATTGCAGCTATATTTTACTCTAATAACAATTTATAGGGTCAGGGAAAATAATTGTTTTTAGAAGAAAAAAATTTACTCACCAGTAAGTTGAAAACAGATAATAGAGCCTTTTTGGAAACTTTAAACTGGCATATGCTTTTGAACTTTAAACTTTGAGTTGCTTCTTTGTTTTGTAAACTTGAATGCTTAGTATTAAAACATGTAAAGATGATTTATATCTAGAATAGAGATGAACTGCATTGAACTTGCTTTAGTTTACACTCAGGTTTGCAAACCTGATCTATAGGTTGAAGGAGATACAGGCTTGGTTTGATTGAATTACAGGTTGATGTAAAAATGATCAGGCTTTGATATTTATCTCAGATTTAAGAATGCATTCAGGCTTGTGGTTTGCAGGTCTTTGAATTTGATCCTTGAAATTGTACAGGTTTTGATTAACAGATTTTTGGCTCTAAAACTTTGAAAATGAATTCAGGATGTTGAATTTTATTTCTGGTTCTGAGGAGTGAATTACAGATTTTGTTTCTGTTTTATTGAAAACGGTATGCAGGCTAAAAAATTTCTTAGTTTTAGAATGAAGGTAGAAAAGAAAATAGAAGAGAAGGAGAAATGTTTATATAAGTTTATTTTGTGATTTAATGAAATAAAATAAAATTTTAAATCATCAAGGACACTTGTTCAAAATCTTAACATTTGTCATACTCATTTATTTATTAAGTTACACATGTTATCTTAGTTACTTAATATATTAACACATGTCTTATGTATTATTTTATTATTATTTTAAATGTTAAATTAAAAGCTTTACTTAATTTATTATTATAAATACTTATCTGAATACATATGAATTTCTTTAAGATAAAAGCTTATACATTTGTTTTAAATCCAAATATAATCTTTTTAAATTATCTATCATTTGTATTTCAAAATAAATTCCAAATTCAAATTCAAATTAAAATTTAAAAATCCTATTTAAAGCCAGTTTATAACAACACATACAAATTTGAAAATAACAATTCAATTTTTTATTAAAATCTATTTATATCTAATCACATTATTAATATTGTTTGAAAATAACAAATTTGATGAATTTAAATAATTTATGAAAGAGATTACCTCATTGTTTATAAATTACTTATATTATTAAATGAATTAATATATCATATATTAATTGTATTTTTAAACTCTTATATATAATTTCAAGCAATATTTAAAAAGGAAATAAAAAAAGCCTTTTATTTAAATTTAAAATTAAACTAAAATAAATTTTTAAACAATTAAACATTTACCTTAAGTATTTTATAACTATATAGTTAACTATCTAAATAATCTTTGAAAAGCTTTATATATTAAATTGAATCAAAATTTCCAAATTTTGAAATATATTTAGAATTTGAAAACAAGATTTTATTTATTAAATTTCAAACCAAAGTTCTTCTATTTACAATATATACAAATAAATATACATTATAATAGACAACATTTTATTGATTTCATAAAATAAAATTTACCAATTAACTATTCGTTTACTTTTAAAAGAACAATTTGACAATTTAAATTAAAAATATATAAGAAAATTATCAAATCAATTTAATTTTTAATATATACTATTAAATTGATATTGTCCAAAATTTCAGGTCATCACAATACATAAATCAAATAGTATAATAAACAAATTATGCACATAATTTGTGACAACCACATCTATTTATAAAAATCTCACCTAACAAAACATATAGTAGTAATATATTTAAAAAGATATGAAATTTCTCATTATAGGATCATATAATATAATTTAATTACTGAAATATGAATTAAAATTACCAATTTAATGATTCCTTTGAATCCATGTTGAAGCAATGACTTCCCTTCTTTTTACTGTTCTTGATTCGTCAAATTGCAAGTCCGGAATAACCGATCTCTAACTATCGAATAGTATTATTTTAATTTGAAATATATTTGAGAATTTTTGAGTGGATTGAGAGCTATGTTTTAACCAGAAATGTAGAAGGTAATAGCGGCCAAAAAGGTTAGTAATTGTTTTTAGAGATACATATGTAGGGTTGTATTGGAAAGAAATGAGGCAAAACCTTTTTACCTATTCTCACATTATCTCAACCCATTATGCCAAAGCCAATTTTCTATTTTTTAGCCACCCCTAGACCTGACCAAAACTGAAATTTTTCAGCCCTAATGATGGGCCTTAAACCCATCTAATCCTAAGCCAAAATACAATGCAATTAAATCTAATTTAATCGCTTGTCGATATTGTATATCGATCGATATATTTATAACTGTGTATATATATATATAACATTATTTATTTCTCAAATCATATTCAAAATTTATAATTAATATTTCATGAATATTAATTAATTTAATTAATTTATAATAATTATAAACTAATTAAATCATTCGGTCTTAAGGGAATTCATCATTTTGGCTGTGTAACTCTTGGGTGTAAATTTGATCAGCGATTATCATTGAACTATTCTAATGTCAATGCTCGCGAGTCATTTAGTAGGTGGTGTGACTTAATGGCCAAATTTATCGCTTATTCATTTTTAGTAAAATCCAATTTTAGTTTAATAAGCATTACCCAGTTGTGATATTTGTTTACACCAATTCTTTTCATCAAAACTATATCACTTTGGACTGATGAAATTTCGAAATGGTCAAAATTCCAACCTCATCCACATTCAACTTTATAGTCCAAATATAAAGTCCTTGGTTCAATAATAACAATTATTATTAACTGAAATACTTTGGCTAAAGACTTTGACTTTGAGTTGAATTGAGTTTACCGTGATATTAACCGCATATAACTGAGGAGACGAATCCTCTCTTGAATAGGGCTTCACTTTCAATACTTCCACTCGACCCAACTATAGTCACTCGATGACGCCATGCCATGATTTGGCTATAATCAAAGCGGAGCTTTCATATTGAAGATTCATAGTATTCTCAAGTCGAGAGAACTGCGTAAATTAGTGACATCGATATTTTCTGTTTGACCTTAGTTAACCAACAAAAAACTATTGAGTGGGTCATTCCATAGTTATCCAATAACTATTAGTACGTAACCCCTAAATGCCCTCAGCAGCCATGAGTAATACACTGCCTAACATTTAAAGAGCGTTATATGCTCCAGTCTCAAGGGATACATCGATATCAAGTCTTAACGCATCTTGACTAGGAACACTTAAAATGGTATATTTGTTTCGTTGTGATAAATTACTCACGGTTACAACATTTTATAACTACTATCACAAAATGTACCATTTATGGATTTTCCTATTAAATATACTTTTTATTAAGTTAATTAATTAATATAATCACATTATATCAAGTATATAATAGGAAGAAAATACCTTTTATTTCGAACAAGATTGGCCAACGAGTTAGATATATGTAACAAATTACATAACTGCCCCTAGGACATATCCCTAACTCTGTCAATTTGTAGTGATAATTCTTTATCTTATGCTTTGAATATTGTAGAGCTTGTTGGTGAGTCTGTTGGTGTCTACTTAGGAAAGTCTACCAAAATTTTTGTAGAGGAGATTGAAGTAGATAATGTTGAGTATATCCTCACTCAATCTGGAATGGAGAAGGTAAAGCACGCTGTTAAATCTCCATTGGTCTCTCAAAGTTTAATATCTACATGTGTATTTCCTACACCGGATACATTGAAGAATTTTGGTACTTTCTCATATGCATTTTGTTTTTCTGATTTCCATACTATCTTTCTTATACCAGGGAAAGATTTTGAAGTTCTGGTTGGGCAACAATGCCCAAACTTATTCATCTTGAGTTTGAAGCTATATGGCATTGACCCAACAATTTGTTAAGATGTGGTGGTGAAGAGTGATTGTTATATTTGAATCAAGGTAGAGTGTTAAATTTAGATGATTCAAATATTTGTCAAAGGAGAAAAGAATTTAACTAATTGATCTTGTCAATCAATTAAGTTATAGATGGAAAGAAAAAGAGGAAAGTTAATTGTGGTTGCTTTTGAAGAAAGAAAACTAATTAATTAGCTAATCAATTAATTAGTCAAAAGATTGGTTATATGGAGATATAAGTGTTTATATATGGAGGTTCAATCAATTGAGCTAAATTATGGAAATCAAGCATTTGCGTAGAAATCAAATAATGGATATTTGAAAAGGTTTCAAGACAACTAGGCAATTAATTTTCTTAATCTCCAAGTAATCCTTCATTTTCAAGCCTATTTAAATGAAGGAAGATGATCTTTATATTAGTGTTCGAGAAAGCATCCACCATTATCTTCTTCTTCAATAAACCCTAATTTCTGCAGTCAAATCAATTATGGGTTTTGAGCGCAAATAAGTCATTGGAGAAATTGATTATTCAATTTATAATTATAGGTTAGTCTCTCCACTTTATGACCTATAATTTTGTAAACTCTCTCTTTTGTACTCTCTTTCTTAAGTAAAATAAAGAATAATTGTTGGGTCCATGGACGTAGGCAATCTAGCTGAACCACATTAACTCGTTGTGTTCTATACTCTTCTATTTTTCTTTGTTTGGTTCTTATTTTTCATTGAATTGGTGGTTAACAATTAATCGACAAGATAGATTCTTCTTTTGATTGCTACTGCGCTTTAGTATTTCGCTACAGTTTTGGAATTAGTGCAAATTAATTAAAATTCTACACAACAAATTGTGTTAGGTGTAGTTCGTATTGTATTAGAGTGGATGCATAGATTGAATTATGATTATTCCACATTGCATGATATTCTAAAAGAGGTGAGGTTATATATGAGATTGACAACATGCAACAATAAGAGATTTCTTTTGTTACGAATAAATGTTACAATAAAAATATATGTGCTTTAAGGGGATGTAGGGATATTAAATTAAGACGCTGGCACCAAAAGTGCTTTGTTTAGTGGTCTTGCATCTTCTACACTAAATGAAGTGCGAGCATAGCGGAAGATGCAAGGGGGTGCCGAAAATTTCAACATAGTATTGGAGCCGATGGTTCGAGGGGACCAATATGATGCAACATTGACTTAAGTATGTTCCAGTATGTTGTTTGATTTCGGGATTCTTATTAAGGTGAAGCTATAAGTTAGAACGCGGCCTGCTCCAACTATTGAAAAGAGAACTCTTTGTGAAACAAATTGGCCCAACTGCTAGAGGTGGTAGCGACCTAATCTAAACCACTGAAGGTGTTAGCGACCTTATCCAAGTATTTGAGGACTTTATATAACTTCAAGTTGAATTGAGAAAATGCTCACCAAGGTGGCGATCTCTTAGGCATGACTCACATTATTTTAGAGTGAGTGCGTAGATTGGATTATGATTAGTCCTACATCGCAAGATATTCTAAAAGAGATGAGTATATATATGAGATTGGTAGCATGTAACAACAAAAGATTTCTTTTGTTACAAATAAATGTTGGCATGAAAATATATGTGTTATAAAGAGGATGTAGGGATATCAAATTATGACACTGACACCAAAAAAGCTTCGTTAATTGGTCTTACCTTTTCTACACTAAAAGAAGTGCATGGATAGTGGAAGATGGTAGAGGGTGCCGAAAATTTCAACAATTCTCTTATACTTTAGCCATCTTTTTCTATAGAGTAAATGACAGTTTAGAGATTGGTAAAGTTTTTTTTTCAATAATTGTAATAATGGAGATTGTTTGGAGTATGAGGATGTACGTGGAGTTGGTAGGCTGTATGGAATATCGTATCAAGGTGAAAATTATTAGATTTTAGTAATAAATATTCTATATTCAAGTAGAATTTGAAGATAATTGACTTAAGATGGAATTGTGAATAGATTGTTTAAATTTTGAAGAGTGATTAATTAATTACTTCTTTTAATTGCATTGAATTATTTTGAAATATGGAAGCAATCAACGATTTCTTAAAAAAATGCACAAGACTACTATAAATAGGTATGTACAGAATTCGCTAGATGTGAATGAGAAATGTTATATTTTTTGGTTTTAGGGATTGAGATATCTTCTCGATCTTCAAGCTTCACTACGCCATAAATGGCCTTCCGCAACACAAAAAAAATATTGGGTCAGGCCCAAAAAATGTTGCCATAGGTCTATGGCAACACCTTTGGGGTGATGCAATTTTTGTCGTTACCTTAGACCTCAAAGGCAACATTTTTACCGTCTAAGGCAACATAAGTAATATTGTTGCAATAGAACCCTATTTGGGTCTATAGCAACATCCATAGGTGTCTGTAGCAACATTCCAAAATGTTGCTATAGATATTAACTTTCTGAATTTGTGGGGCCCACAATGTAGAGCATATTTGATTTTTAATAGAAATAAATATTTATTCAATAAAATGCTATTGCACAGAATTTGATATTCAAACAGTAATTTATTTAAATAAATATTTTATTTCAACATTTGAAATAGTACAAATTCCCGACTCCAATATTTTACAATTCAATGATATATAACACTGATATTCACATATACAGATATTCCTCGCTACATCGCTCAGTTCACTCATTACATATGCAGTTTCAATTTATACAGACATCGACACTGACAAATATATGACGAGCCGAGTGCCGAGCCGAAGGCGAGCCGAGTAGCGGGTCCAGTCTTCAAGCTCATGCACATTTGATTTGACTCTGTCTTCAAGCTTGTATCTAGCTATCCAGTCTTCAATACCTGTCACATATAATTCAAAAGCAGTAATCTGGAAAATAATATTTAACTCGAACAGAAAATGAAAATATTTTTTTTATATTATTTGCCTCAGGTATTTGGGTTGTTTCTTTTCATATTTTTTTCTGACAGGGAACAAATATTTGCACGGACAACCTGTGAATGCACAAGTCAGCTGTTCACAAGTGCATAAGCCAAACATGAATGCAACACATGGATACAAGACAGTATGGAAGATAGCAAGCAACAGTTCAGGCAAAAATGCACAAAGGAGAAGCCAAGTGCACAAAGTAGTACTCAACACAGCAAGCAACATAACATGACCAAGAAATGCATGTACATGGATGAACATACATGCATCATAAGGCTTGGTACAAGAAACTACTCAAGTGCAACTACTCAAGTGCAAGTTCATACTCAAGTGCAGCCAGATATGTAGATAAGCCAAAAAAAATGGACGCGGCACAAGTTCAAACCCGAGTCATCGACTGGATTCAACTCAGGGCCAAGCAACCAACAAAACAAACAAGTACCAGGTTCAGCAAAATGTAGACAAGATAGTGCAAGAAACACAGCAGTACACATAGGCAGCCCATCAAGCAAAAACAGTGAATGCATCAGGCATGTACAAGAGAAACAGAGGCAGTAATATGATATACAGAGGACTTGGAGCATTAGTTCATGTTAAAGAACAAGGTTAGCATGATACCAGTTCAGTCCAGACCAAGCAAAACCAACAAAGCTCAACACACATATTTTTGTATATATCGTGGAAATCAAAACTCAATGTTCAGATTAGTCAACAATTTAATAAAACCAAAGATCACTTTCAAAGTTCTGATTTTCAAGAATGCAGAAGTTTTCAAGTGAAGCAGTTTTCAAGAGGACAGTAGAATACAAATACTTCAAGTTCTGGTTTAACAAATGCAGCAAGGTACAAAGGTATGTGAACAAGTTTAACAAAGGTTCAAGTTCTGGTTTAACAAATGCAGCAGAAAGGAGCTAACAAGCTCAGATCAGAAATCAAAAACAAGTCAGTGAACCAAAATCCAACATACCAAATAATATCACATCGCAATTCATCATCGGCAAAGCAAAATCAAGCCAGTGGACCAAAATCCAACATACCAATACATCATCGCAATCCAACATACCAGATTTCTCAAAGTCCAACAGAAAGATTAAACTCGAGATTATAGGAAATAAAGCCTATAAATAAATCCCAATTCATCATCGGCAAAAGCGTGCGAGTGTAACCAAAATTGAGAATAATCAAGTAAACCAAAAGGCAGAAAACATACCAAATAATATCACATCGCACCCGACGACGAAGTCAAAGCAATTCGAGCAATCAATCAAGGAGAACGAAGGAGCAAGCTACCAGGAACGTTTCTTACACTAGATTCGATCAATCAGAGCATCAAATCAACTGGAATCGCGTGCCCTAGTTTTCACAGAGAGGAACGAGAAAGAAAAATCGCGTGCCCTAATTTTCACACAGAGAGGAATGAGAAAGAAAAGTAAAGCGGGAAATGGAAATTGGTAAGGTGTGGATCGATGGTGTGAATCGACGGTTGAGATTTTGTTTTAAATGGTGGTGTGGATCGCTGAGGTGTAATTTTTTTTAATTTTTTTAATTAGAATATATCTATGGCAACACTATATAAAAATGTTGCATCGTGTTACACTTGCGTTGATGGAATGCACTGTTATATAGTGAATGATTGGCTGTTGAATTTGAATTCAACAGTTAAAAAAACGTACCGTTTTGAACGAGGCGCTGCCCCCTGGACCCGTAGCGGGGGCATTGCCCCCGCACCCCCACCTTGGGGGGTTGCCACCCCCCGGACCCCCCCTTCGTAGGGGATCTTATTTGACAAAAGTTTTTTGAAAAAAACATTCAACACTAAATAGCGAAGAACTAAAAGAATGCTAGTGTAATTACACTGGCGCATTTGACAGATGCGCCAGTGTAATTTTGTATGGGCGCATTTCACAGATGCGCCCCGTAATATTTTTTAAAAAAACTGGCCTAAACTTGCAAATAGTTTAAAAACTAGCCTATTTATGCCAATAGTTTAAAAAACCAGCATCTTTTGAAAATTTGTCCTTTTTTTAATTAGAATATATCTATGACAACACTATATAAAAATGTTGCATCGTGTTACACTTGTTTAGCTAGAGCAACACATTTTTATGGCTAAGGTAACACCAAAAATACACCGTTGCAGTAGGGTCAAAATTTTATAGCTGTCGCAACATTTTAGCTAGCAACACCTTGCAAAAATGTTGCAGAAGGTCATCTATGGCGTAGTGCTTTTTTCTTATAATCTTTGAAGGAATTAAAGAAAATTATGTGGAGAAATTTCTTTATCAATTGTTTTTCTTCAATTCTTATCTCTTCTAAAATCTAGATGTGTAGAGATCCTTAGAATATCTCTAACAATGGCAATGGCCTATTGGAAAACGTGATTGGAGAAGATAGTTTTGTCTATTTTTTAATTTCAAAATTTGGTGCTTTATGAGGTATAAACTTAAAAAGGTTTCTAATTTCGTCCTTTAAACAAAATACTCCTTTAAAAGCTTGATTATGAAGGGTCTATGGTAACTTTAAAATACAATAAGGGTATTTGGTAAACTTTCCCTATAAAATAACTCCTCTAAAGCATCTCCAATGAATTAAGAATGTAATATTCAATTCCTGAATGTTAAGGGGGAGTCCAACAACATGACGCTGATTTAATCAGTGCCCTATTGTGGAAGCTGATTTAATTAGCGCCGTCCAGACCAATTCAGAAGAAGACAGTTGTAAAATATGCATGCATTTGTTGGTGGTTTCGCAAAGTGTGGGTTTGGAAAATGCCAAATCAATTTCTCAAGCAAACGTCGTACTGCAAAACTGAAGATTTATAAGTAAAATATGCATGTATAATCTGGATCAATTATATCAAGTGTGAATTTCTCACTATGCATGTAAAAACTGAACATTTCTCAGGTATGCATGTATTTTTATCTCATCGGCTATATCAAATATAAATACAAAGGCTCCGGGTGCTGATTTAAACAGCGTCCTGCTTTGAACGTTGATTTAATCTGTGTCTCTAGTCAGTTCAGTGTTCTAAATTGTCGGCCGAATGTTCATCTAATTATTACGTCTAATTTTAACGCTTGAAGTGAGATAAATTGAATAGTCTGAACAAGCCTGAATGTTCAACGTTGGAGATGCTATAAGTGTAAGACTTTTCAACCGACTCAGCTAAAGAGTAGCAGATGCCCTTGGCTTATTTTAAAATCTATTTGTAAACATGCACATGCAAGCTTAAATTCTTAGGCTAAACATGACGATAGCATGAGCTGGCAATGAAAAGAAATGCATACGTATATAGATTCAGGATCTTCTAGCAACTACAAGCAAAAGGCTAAAATTGGCAATTTGTGGTTATGTTTTTTGTATAAAAATTGACTTTGAATTTTTTAGCACGTAAGCACTAAATTGGTAAACTAGAAGCTTTGTAGTGACCAACTACCACGTCGCATTGAATACAGTTATAGCAAAAGTAGAAACCACCTGGAGCCCAAAATTTTGGCACAAGTTGCACGGAAGTTTCCTAGAAATAGGGGTGAACAAACAGATTAATCAACTGTGTTAACCATTCAAATAACACGTAATTAAGTAAGCTTTAGCCGATTTCTAATTAAAACCTTACTAGCTAAAGGTTCTCCACGGAGAAGATCTATTTATTACTTTATTTTACAGTGGATGACTAAATTAAATTATTATTATTATTACTATTACCACATGGCACGTCCAATTGGACGTGTAAAAGAAGAAATGCATTAATTTTATTCTTAGCAAGGACAAAATCATCTTTCATTTGTTTTATTTTTAACTAATGTATGACAAAGATATTAAGTAATTTTCAAAGCTTCAACTGAAGATATTCTCATTGTATATAGATTATTATTGGACTGGATCGCTGAATCATTATACATATTAATTTGATATTTGTTAATAATAGCAAGATCAGCTGCTATCTTAAAATATCATGTTTTTTAAGGACTGTATTACGGTCAAACTCAACTGAAATTATTTAAACTAGTTAATCTATGTTGCTTGGTTGTTCATTTTAGCACACGGTTGCTTTATTAATTATATATACACCCACACATCACGTCTTATCAACTGATCCGTCCAACTTTTAATCTGATGGTTGAAATAGTATATAAATTGACGGTGTGCCGATACTTTTCGATCTAATCTTCTTTTCAGACAGATACACTAGCTAGTTTGCTAATAAGAACAGGGAAACAGAGTCTTTTGCTGACTTACCCTACTAATGCTATAAATTTCATGCTTTTCTACTTCAACACACTAACCCCTTCGTTCATACACATATAAAGCAAGTAGCTTGCTGTATATGATCTAGAAGACGAAGAAACTTCAACAATAAGAAAGTCGTGTATTTCTCACCAAGCAATAGCCTACATAGCACATGTACGCATAAACAGATATACTTCTATATATATGTGCACGCATATTGCATGCAAATCAAACAAGTCACTATACAAATTCATTCAACCGTTTTAAGATAAAATCGATATGAAGAGGGTTAGATATGAAGAAGAAGCTGGTGGAGAAGAAACCATAAATTACAACAACATGGCAGAAGCTTTAATCCTTCTATCAGAAGCAAAAAAAATAGAACAAAGCAACGTAACAACAAACAAAGAAGACGACGATCATCAATATAACCGCGTGTTTGTGTGCAAGACATGCAATAGGAAATTCTCATCGTTCCAGGCTCTTGGTGGACACAGTGCAAGCCATAAGAAACCTAAATCATCATTAGATGGGAACAATCAAGCTTCGATAGTGAGTAACAAAGCAAAAGTACATGAATGCTCTATTTGTGGAGTGGAATTTGCTATTGGGCAAGCTTTAGGGGGGCATATGAGGAGACACAGAGCAGCTGCTACTAATGAAGCATATCTAGTGGAGAACAAGGATATTTGCGTTGGAAAGAAAGTTATGTTGTTTGGGTTTGTACTTGCTACCATAGCCTGATTCATTACTTTATCTGTTGTTAGCTTTGGATATATTTTTAGCTGTAGATTGGCTTTTGTTTCTTTAATCGATTTGTTTATATTGAAGTATTTACTAGAAAGCGGATTGTTTTTTTAAGAAATTATTGTTGAAGTTTGGTATCGGTCTGCACATCTCTTTATAGGACAACATAGGGTCTCTTTATAGGACAATATAGGGTTTGGTCAACATATTTTATCAAAAGAAACCTGAATCCTATATGTTACATGCGATCAAAGCCATATATACATATACATACATACATATACATATACATATACATATACATATATATATATGTGTATATGTATATGTATATGTATATGTTATACATATATATACTTTCAGTATATATTTTCCACGATCTAAGACTATTCTTCTTTTCAATATAGAGCAATTATCCTCATACAATGCATGCGAGAGACACCCCAACAATCTCCACCTTGGATCGCATCCATTCATGCGTCTTCCACTATATCAACATTAATGTCTGCATCATATCGACACTTTATTTACAGTCATTCTACCAGACCCTGCGTGCCATCCTAACGTTGATGCCAAGGTTCAAAATTTCGTTTTCCATTTCTGTTCCGATCATTGGTAGTTTTAAATTTCCCGGCTCCGTTTCGGAAATTACTGAAGTTCTGCTTTAATTCCGATTTTCAATTTCCGTTACTTTTTTCGCTATAATTTGCTATATATGCTAATAAATGTCCAATACTATCATAAATTTATAATACATTTTTTACATTACATATAAATATACACTATAATTAAAATCCATCGTGTAAAATTCTATATTGTTCATTTGAAATTTTAAAATTTTAATCAATTTTGAAAATTTTGAATTTTTTATTATGATTCGATGTAAATTAACAAAAGTATAACGTTTTGAAACTACGTGATTTCTTCTACATTTATTTACTATCCCGATTAATTTGTTTTCTTTTTTCAATTACTATATGTTTGTTGTATTTTTTTTTAATTTTTTATAAGTTTTTTGTTCAATATCTGAAAAAGCAAATCCGAAATTTGGACCGGAACCAGAATTTTGATCGAATTCTGTTCCGGTTTCGGAACGGGATCGCCGGAATTCCACTGGAATTTTGAACCATGGTTGATGCCTGCACCTTATAAGGACATTTTCCTCTTTTTAAAACTCATTTCTTTACCTCCATTTCTTTTATAACTATTTTATACATCCTTCCTTTTCGAATTTCATTCCTTTTTTACTTTAACGGATCCAAATTTAAGAATAATATATTTTCTGAAAATAATTTAAGGATCGTGCACGACTCTGAATTCATACACTAATATACATACATACACACACACACACACACACATATATATATATATATATATATATATATATATATTGAAACGAGATTATGAAATAAAGTAATTTATTTTATTTTTTGAAAATGAAATGTATTTATGACACCGATAGTTGATATCATATGTTTTATACATTTCTTCGGAAATTTAAGTTAAGGTTATATATTAAATTAACGGGTTTTGTTTAAAATAAATCTATCTTAATCATTTAATAATGATGGTAAAATAGTTTTTAAACTTTGTTACCAAAATAGATTGTTCGTAGAAGAATAGAAAATGCGACCGAAGAAATTTTTGCGGAACTTCGACTTTTCGACACCGGAAAGTTATCGGGAAAGTTGTTCGTCTTTGTGCACTACACACACATATAAGAGTTAATTAACCAAATAATAATACACTAATAGTATGTTATCTTATATTAATTATGTTTAGCAAGTGATGTGACAAGTCATGGTTTTAAAAATAATAACTTATATATATATATATATATATATATATATATAAGTATATATCATTATCTCTTGCCATATCTTACCATTATCATCATTATCCATCATGACCCAGAGGATGTGACTAGAGAGGGGGATGTTACATATGAAGGGGAGGAACGTGGCGATGTGACTTGTCAAAATGTTGACATGTTAGGATATTTTAAAAGTAAGGTTAAAATGGTAATTTTCCAACTTTATTTCATCTATAAATGCACATCCCCTTAACCATTTTCATTTACTTCTCTATTTCCATTTCCCTAAAGCTTTCTTCATAATTTCATGGCTTCTTATGTTAGTTTAATTTTTTTTTAAATTAAAAGATTTAAATTGTTTTAAAATGCAAACTTGTTTTTGAACTCTTTCTTCTCCATTTTCCCCCACTTTATTTTGCAATAACTTCCACTATTTTACACCAAATCAAGATTTTGTTTTTTCCAAATCGTATAAATTTTCAGTAGCTACAACTTTTTCTTGTTTATCACTGTTTCTAATTTCAGGCTTGGGTATGTCAAAATCTCATTTCTTTTGCAGTGTACTTTTAAACTCATAAATTCAGGTTCGAAAATAGCTCTCATTCTTTTGACCATATCTACCTCAAATGAAATCTGATTTGAGTGATACTTATTTTAAATTGTAGAGAAAAGAATTTTATAAAACTTTTCTTTTGATCACTTTTCAAAATTCGAGAGTAATATGTCCAAAAATCAAGTGGAATGTAAAGAAAAACAAAATAGAATCTTGCAGCGCAACGATAAAATATAATAACCAAATAAACATTTCATGAAGCTGTTTATAAAACGTTTGATTATACTTATAAAATACATACCAGAGTTACACATGCTAGAGAAAAATAAAATAATGCAGCGGAATAGTATGAATGTAGTGGAATACTATAATAAATAATAACAATAATAATAAATCTTCGCATTCGTCCTCTAGAATACGGTCTTCGAATCCTGAAATGCTCGGACTGACCCGAACGAATTGAAAAGACAAAACATTTGAGTCAGAACTAAAAGATCTTATGTAAGTTAAATCAATGTAAATAATGCGAGTGGAACGGCGTCAGAGATGTTTACGGGATTTGACATCTCCTATCCAGTGTCAAACGTGAGTGCAGTAACTTAAGAGATGTTCGGGATTCACACCTCCTAAGGATCCGTTAAACTATCGATTATGTAGTAATATACGCTATTATAATAGTGTCTAAAGTAAAGTATAATATACTTGAAAATAGCGTTAAGGCTTTACATTTTTCACCTTAACACACTTTTATATTCTCATAGTCTATACAGTACCGTAATCTCCACCGTAACGTCGTCAAAGGGCACTCCATGGGTATGGTACAAAACAAAATCGTATATGATGCGCTAGGGTAGGTGATACGGCACAACTAGGCAATGCCAGGATAGATATACCAATTACGCTTGCGGACCGGTGGTAACACGTAACAGCTACTACCGCCCACCTCGAGCCACAACCCCAGATCAAAAAGGGCCACAATCAATCATAAAGTAATAGAATGGTATCGAAGGAGTGTATCCGATAAAAGGTGCTACCTTCTTAGCCCGTCGATCGCTCCTGTTTTAGCCACCTTATGCCAACTCACGGGAGTCGGGTCCACGTATATGCCTCAAAGGAAACGCCGCCACCATCCTACTTCATTCTGAAATTTCCACCGCGTACACAGTTAAAGTGGTTTTCGGAGTTGGCAGAGAGTATGACAACTTTCGATCCCGGTCTCTTTAACAACCAAACGTTATTATTCCACCGCGGTCATTTCAAATAGTTTATACTTTACAACCAAAATATCATTGCCCTTTCATAACCAAATCAATACGATATCATTTTCATTCCAAATATATCCTTTTCCAGAACTATAGCACTTTCAAATCATGATACCTTGAAACTCATAACTTTGAAACATAACTTCCAATACTTAAATGATTTAAATATTAAAATACTTTATATAATAAAATAGCTCCTTTAATTTCACAAATCAATTCCAAATACAGATTTGAACCCCCAAATAAACCATTTCAATTTCCATATATTTCAAAGCTTTATATATTCCACCATTTCAAAACTGATTCTTTGATAATTCCATATATAATTCAATTACTATTTTTAGATTTGAAATATTTACTTAATAAATCAAATATCATTTAAGTAAAACTTTTAAACTTCAAATAACTACATATTCTTTCAATTTATTTAACTTGATATATTCATTTAAATCAACTTGATATTCATTTAAAGCACTCTAAACCAAAATCACGTTATAAAAATCATATCCTTGAAAATCTCAATTTTATCTAAATTTCAAATCAAATTTATTCGAGTATAATTCTTATATAATTTAATTCAAATCAATCTCATTTTTATCTTCCAACCTCAAATTTATTTAAGTCATTTATAAACTCTATATACAATATAACTTAAACAAATACTTAACCATATTATATAAAACAAACAAACTTTGTTATTTAACTTATTTTATATTTCCAAACAAATTTATACATAGCTAAAAATCAATAATAAAATGACATTTATATAACATCTAAAATCAATAATTATATAACCCATATATTTCTTTACAAAACCATAGAAATCATTTCAAAATATTTTTATATATAGACCACGGTGTCTGTATATAATTTACTATCATATGGTCAAGTGATATGGATATTTATCATTTTAATCCGCAATTTAAAATATAAATACGTTCATGTATCATTTCAAACCGCAATCTCGAATGAAATAAAATCCATAACAACTTGCAGTTTATAACAGTATAAAATACAACGTCCATTCATTCAATATCAATCACCAAACATTTATCACAATCATCATCCAATTCAATCAATAACATCAATATAGAATAGGTAATGAATAACAGGCATTTACCGGCAGTTTATATTCAATAATAAATTAAATAACTATTTAACTGGCAGTTTATATTCAATAATAAATTAAATAACTGTTTAACTGGCAGTTTATATGCAATAATAAATTAAATAACTATTTAATTGGCAGTTTATATGCAGTAATAAATTGAATAACAATTTAATTCAAATAAATTCAATTTAACTAAGATGATGATTAAAAATATGCCGAATAGTCATAAATAAATTTCTAATCACATCAAAAATTAATTTAACACACATAATAAATTTTAGAAGTTGTGAGTGGGTTAAAACACTCACATTTTGAATTTAAATTGAATTTAAATTCAATTTAAACCCAAAATTCAAACAGTCTCAGAATCTATCCAAACTAGCGTCAAAATGTCCAGAATTCTAATACGAACCTATTAGAGAAAACCGCGCATGAAACGGACCTCGTATGCAATAGTTATGAACAATTTAAGTTGGACGATTTTAAATTTGAAAATAAATAAAATAAAACAGGAAATAACACGTTACCCCTCTCCCTTACGCACGTCAGCACCCATGCACGCACGGTCAGCTGTAGTTCGAACCCTAAAACGTTCGAACGTCTTCAGAGCCGCCACCTAGGGTTGAAATTTGCCGACGCCACGCGCCTCTGCTCCATGATCAGACTTCGCCGTCGCCCCTTCCTTGACGAGCCGACCCCACCCCTCACTCGCGGCAGCGCGCGGCGCTGCCTGGTGGTGGCCGTCGTCGCCACCTACTGTCGCTCATCATCGCAAATCCGAAGCCCCTTCGACCAAGGTAGCCGTGCCGATGACCACCATACGATGCCCTCTACACGATGCCACCACCCGATCGTCGTGAAATCGATGATCCTCCGCACATTCCAACGCCCACCCACGAACGGCCGAAACTTAATCATCAATTTTTTGGAAAACAGAGGTTCAAATCGAAAAACGAATTACGGATTTGACTTGCGCTCGTCGAGAGCTTCAAATCCATATATAGTCTATGTGTATTGAGGAGTTTGAATTTTTGGCTTTGAATTTGATTTGAAATTGCATTTTGGGATTTAGGGTTCCGTCTGCCATTGAAAGAGGAAAAGCAAATCGAGTTGTATGTATAGAAATGAGAGATAAGAAATAGGCTAGGTTTTGTAACAAGGTATATATAGACAAAGCTGAAAATAGAATAGATGGACCAGATTGATTTACACGTTGAACGATAAAATGGCCCGAAAAGCCCGTTCTGCCTCTGAAACAAAATTAAGTCAACACATATATCAAAATAGATGTTTTAAAATATTTCAAAATCAATGGAACAGGTTTCAGATCCAAATTCCATCGTATGAAGAAGTTATGCTAAAATCAAGTTATTTCAAATTGATTTCAATTAATTTCAAATTAACTGATTTCAAGGTACTTCAAGCCCATACGTTCAAACGACAAGCCCGATTGTTATGAAACTTAAAATCCTATAATAATTCACTGTTATGGATCCGATGAAACTAGTTTCGTCGAAATCCGAGTCAGTGACCAAAATGGTTATTTTCTAGTTAATTAAATAGATTAATATTAATTAATTAAATCACTTTTCCGTCCAATTATCATTATTTCCAATTTCTATCTTTTTGGATTGCTTAATAATTTAAAATCCTTTAAAAAAAATTCTTTTATTAACTTATTATTAGACATTTCACAATTTACAACAGTTAATTTCAAATTTCAATTAATTCAGTAATTATAATTTAAATTCCTAATTAAATCCATACTTTGATTTCTAAATCTTATTATTGAATCAATTTACCATTTTATAGGTAAAATTATCATTGATTTATTTTTATTACATTAACATTTCCCATTTTATCCTGTTTTCAATTAATATAGTATTTAATTTCATTTACTTACCATTTAAATATAATTGATTTCCAATAAATTTTATAGACAAATTAAATAGGTAACCTATAACGATCGTTACCATAACCTTTAATTACATTTATGAATCCATTATTTACAGACAAGTGTTCCAATTCTTATAAAATATTGATTTTATTTAATTATCATTAACTCTCTATTTCATACAACAATTATATATATACATTTGTTTCTTATATTTGATCTCGTAAACAGTTATAACTATCTTCATTATTTCATCATTGAAATTTCATTTCAATTATTAATGATTAGTTTTTAATTATCATCTCAATATTCATGGAAATTTCATTTAAGATGTTATTTCCATTTCCAATTCACAAAATCCTTTATTTTCTTCAATATTAAATTTCAAAATCTTATTAAATTAATAAATTTAGTTATCAAAATTTTATGGGTCGTTACATGGAAGATCACATATTTTTGTGGTGATTTTTGGTGCATCTAAGACATTTTAGATTTCAAAAAATTTCGGTGAGTAAAACTACTTCGTTTTGGAAAGGTATTTGACTTTATTATGATATGTTATTGTGGTGATAATATAATGAGAAAATTGAATGGTTAATATGTTGGTCAATGGTGATTTGATGGATGTTGCGTTAGGTGTTGAACTTGAGATTTGAATGTAATATTGTCGAGTTATTGAGTATATTACCTTATGTTTGTATATGTGTTTCATTGTGATGTTAAAAGTATGATTGTATGGAAGTATGGTTGTGATCTAAGAGCCAAACAATGTTGAGTTTAAACAAAGTTAATAACTTTGTGCATTGCGACGGACGTGAGATCCGATTCGAAATCAAAAACTATGTTTTCTTGTTTTAAAATTTGAAAATTATTTCAAAGTTTCTACCTTTGTTTCTAAGTCTCAAAATCTTTAAGAGTTATGTTTCTAAACACGAAATAGGAAAGAATAAGCAAGTGTTTCCCTTAAAGTATGTCTAAGCGAACTGCGCTCATCGCAATAGTCGGTATGGACACATTTCGATAAAATTTTCGATTTTCGTTTTAAAATGTTTTTTAAAATGGTTTTGCATAAGTTTTTCAAACTTAATTAGTAATATAAAAAAGGATTAAGTTTAGTTAAATTAATATTTTATTATTTAATAAATTAACTAAAAGTAATTAGTATTTAATTAGTTATTAAGTAAGTGATTAAGGATTAAGTAACACTTGAGGAAGGTTAATGATTAACTAGTGATTAAAAAAGTTTTTTAATGAGCGGTTTACGAAGATAAGAAGTAATTAAATGTTTGATTATTATTTAATAAGTTTAGTAGGTTAATTAATTATTATTTAGTTAATTGATTACTTAATTAATTTTTAATTACTTAGGGTTTAACTAATAATGAATTGTTTAAACCTTAACTAAGATACATTAGAAAGTTAATTAGGACTTAACCAAGTTTCATTAAGTTAATTAAAGTTTGATTATGAATTAATCTTGATTTAGTTAAGATATAATTAGGGTTTAAACTAATTGGATATACTTTAGTCTTTTCAAAGTTATTTTTAAACTTAATCGGTTATGTTTTAAATCAATTTTCTTTTAAGGTTAATTGGCTTCAAATCAAAGTATCTCTCTATAGGATCGATTTCACCCTAGAGGGAAGGGGGATGAATAGGGTGATACTGTTAATTATAAAAATTAATGCAGAAGCTTATAAAATTATTTCAACACAGATATATCAAAATAATAGCAGCACAGATAATAGCAGAATAATAAATGCAGAAATAGAACGACACAGAATTTACCCAGCTTCGGCAAAACCCTGCCTACGTGCTGCCCCAAGGTTTCTACTAGAAATTAAGTAGTCACATGCTTACAAATGTAAACTCACGACACCCGCTACTGACTAACCTAACTCTGCGCTCAAAACCCTGCCACAACTCAGCCACTGAGTTGCGAATTCTCAAACTACGCCACGTAGTTTGTGCCCTAGTCACGCGACTAGAAATTACAACTGTTTAGAAAAAAAATTAAATTTAAAAACAACTTAAACAATAAAACCCTAATTATAAACCCTAAATAAAGATGGCCTAAGTAAAAAAATATCCCCCTCTTATTTTAATATGTCACCTGCTTTTATCAAAGAATGGCGGCTTTGATTTCGTCCCTCTTTTGCTCCGAATTTAGGGCTTTGGCCTTGCGTTCGCTCCTGTGAGATTAACTAGGGCTTCGTACTTGTCTTCACTTCAGTGAGATTTGCTAGGGCTTCGGCCTTGTCAGATTAGGGCTTCAGTTATCGAAGAACCTGATTGATTGTTGATCGATTACAGTAGTTCCTCTGATTTGCTTTATCAATCAACCGTCTCCTTGCTTCGAATACAGATCCTTCAATTTTATTTCAGTTCAACTATGAATACAGTATGTAATTGTTATTTTTGCTTTACTGTTTTTCTTGCTTGAGCTCTATGATACAATTGCCGATGATGTTACTTGTTTATATAGGATTCGAGATCCTTGATTTCGTTTGTATACATTTATTTGAATTCATCACTTGATTGATCTCAGCCATTCGATTTTTTTTTAATGCTGATGATAATTTCTGACTTGTTCATATTGAATAATTTTGTTTACTTGATTAACACGGTTTTGATTTCGAACTCGCTCGATTTCTTGATTGACACGGCTTTGATTCAGAACCGTTCGATCTTCCCTTGGTCATTACGGTAGTGAATTTCCTACTTGACTTCGGCTTTGACTTGATCTTGTTGACTTTGTGAAAACTACTATGTGAATTTTCTTTTTGGTACTTTGAATTTGATTAACCTGCGGCTTGATGGTCATATCCACTTGCTATTGATCTTCATGTAGCTGCTGTTTCATGACTTCACCTGACTTTGACTTTGTATTTTCTTTGTGTATTGGCTTCGGCCATTATGTCTCTGACTTTGATGACTTTGGCACTGTCACCGACACTACTTCATTGATTTGATTATGCCAGCTTGGAGTTGCCTTTGGCCATTTGAATTATTGACTGTTGTTTAAAGTGTGGTATTGTGTTCATGTTGCTTTAATTCCGGTACATGATATTTGAGTCTACGCTGCATGTTGTACCTGTTCTTTTGGCACTACTTACTGATCCAGTTTCATTTGAACTTAGTCGTACCGACTTGAGCTTGAGTTGCTTCAATGTATATTGCTGTTGTGTTGCTGCCATTCACTGCTGCACTGCTTCATTGATACATATATATGTCTTGTAGAAATGTTGCATTCACTTTCATACTTGTTCATCATGTAGTTCACTGTATTAGGTTTTGTTGCACCACTGTTGTCATCTTTGTTATTTATTAGTTCTCTTGAACTTCATGTAGAGGCTACACTTGTTCTTTTGAAGTTCTGGTTTGAGTGTATTTGGCCTTGCTGTATGGTCAGTGCTGATTTGGTTAACATTTTTGGTGGTTCACCTTGGTCCCTCTTGTGACGGTCTTCAAGTTGAGTTGCAGACTTGAGTCTGTTGTATTTCATGTGGCCTTGAATACACTATCTTCATATATTTAAAACTGCTGTGTGTATGTCGACATTGAATTCATCTTTTCCACTGTGTATGTTGACATATTAACTTGGTTGAACGTGTGCACTGAGTTGGTCCTCATGTGTACTGATGCATTGTTTTTTCATTTATCCTTGAACCTGGGCAGTTTGGTTAAGGTTTGATCTTGCATTGCACTGACAACTGAATTCATTTGCATTTTGCTGTTGTCTGTCAATTTTTCTTGATCGACACTTGATCATCCAAGCTCACACTTGAATGTGCATACTGTAGTTGTGTTGTACTGATTTGGTATTTGCTTCAATTTAGTTTGATTCACTTTGAACTTCAGGTTGATTTTTGAAATCGCACCTGTGTTGAATCCAGCTTTAAAGCTCGGGTTTGACCTTGTGCTCGTTCATGATTTCACTTGAGTTGAACCCGACTTTGATTTGGGTTTGACCTTGTGCTCAACTATACCTGTAATTTTATCAAGTGTATATATCGATTTGCACGGCCTTGTGGCATGTACAGTGATACACTGTGCATGTCACAAGTTGTTCGGGTATGATGAATTCGAATTTAAATGATGACGAACAACCCAAATAACTGAGGCAAATATTATTTTCAAAATCCATATTTTATTTTATACTGCAAAAATATTTTATTTTCAATTTTACTACGTCAACGTATATTTTTGCAGATTGCTCAGATGCTGGATTCACATTGGAATGAAGTTGAAGATAAATACGAGCTGAGTGAATGAGTGATATGTAGTGAGGTCAAATGTAAATGTGAATTGTAATGTAATCAAATTTGTATTGTAGTTGAAATTGTATATATATAGTGAGCGCTTGAAATTTGTACTATTCAAAAATTGTAATAAATATTTATTTGAATAAAATATCAGTTTGAATTCAAATTCTGTGTGATTTATTTTATTCATCAAATATTTATTTAATTTGTGAAAATAAAATAGTATATTAACAAATACATTTAATAAATATATATATGTTTATTATCATCAAACAAAAATCATATAATCTCATATTCAACACTCTCGTCTGGACCATTAAGTAGCCAAATAAATCAAAATAGTGATCATAAAACATTGACACGTTTTATGGAAAGCAAGCTACTTGTGTTTAGCACGAATGCCAAATATCGGTAACGTGATAGACACAAGGAAGTTAATTTCAATAAGCGGGTCACGATAATTTGAGCATATAGAATGTACTTCTATATGTACATTATTCACCCGATTACGAATTTACCTATATTTATAACTTAGATGTCTACCTATGATTGATCGTATGTTATGTGTGAATCCCTTACATATCTGATGTTTGGCAGTATCCATGATATAATTTGGATAGGTTAAACCCAAATTTAATGATCCATTATAGTCATTGAGCCTCTGTTTGGTTTTGTTAAGTAAATATTTCATTTCTTTTTGAAATGATTTCCAAAGTTATTCTATTTTGAACAAGATATTAGAAGAATGATTTAACAATTGTTTTGAATATTATATAAAGAAGTTTTGTAAACAATTTTTTAGTAGTCATAAAGAAGATTGAGAAATGATTTTGAATGTTTATAAAAAGGATTTTATAAGTGGAATTGAATGTCCATATATGAAAGTTTTATGCAAGGTTTGAAAGTTTATAAAGAAGTTATATAACCGAGTTTGAATAATTATAAAGAGTTCATAAATGAGTATGGAAGTTGATAAATATTTTGTAAATGATTTTGGTTTAAAGCAAAGAGGATATCGTGAATAAATAAATTTGTAAAAGAATTTATTGAAAATAATTACAATAGGATAAGTATAATGTACTATGATGTTGTATATATGAATAAAGATGTTTTCTTTTTGTAAAGATCATTGTTGTGCTATATATTATTCGCTGCGTTGTGAGATTCTGTGTTGTTTAGTTCTCTTCTATCTTCTACCTTCTTCTTTTACCCTAACAAATCAACATTTCAAGCACTTGAATGTTCGGCATGCGATACAGTGGACGTATGAGTGTCGATTTTCAAGGTTCGAAAACCCAGTTCGTTATACTTCTACCGAGAGCTAATTTCAGATTTAGGGTATGTGTCAATTTTGAAGACCAAACCAAATTCTTCTTCTCTCAATAACCAATTAGGTATTCAAGATCGCTTCGGCTAATGTATTTATATTTTCTCTAGTTTGTTCTCAATTAAACCAATATGGGTTATATATTTGGATCTAGGGTTTCATACTTAATTGTTGCTAAAGTATATGGAAAACCTGACATTTTCTTCATTATCAACGACATTCTCATACGTGAACCCAAGATGCTCAATTAATCAAACCTTTCAACTCTATCAAGGTTTTTTTGTCAACTTGATTTTTTGTAGTTCTTCTAATGGCTTAATTTTTTTCCAAATGAGTTTTTTTCATTATCATACATTTGTGTGAAAAAAAATTATATAAATATTTGCCCCACTTGTACAAGTACAATTGGTACATGGATGGAGCTAATGCCACAGAAGCTGATTGGTGCAGGTGTTTCCTCATATTTCTGAAAGGAATTGCATCTATGCGGTTCATTAGCCTTCTGCCAAGATCTATCTGAAACTTTGACCAGCTAGCTATATGATTGCTTATTCAGTTCAGGCTCCATACCACACAACCAAAAGATGTCATGTCCTTATCTGGATTGTTCTAGGGACGCAACGAATCACTAAAATCCTTTATGAACCGGTTCAATACCGTGGTGACAGAAGTAAGCAACCGCAATGAAGACACGGTTTTTATGGCGCTAGTCTGTGCCATTCACCTGGAGACCGAATTTGGAAAGTGGATTAAGATGAAGCAACCTACAATAAGGAACGACTCTAATCGAAAAGAAAGTCAATACTTAAGATTAGAGGAAGCAAAGGAGAATGAAAGGAAGTCTACTAGTGTGCAACCGATGAACATTGGACAGAGCGATGTAGCAATGAATCAAAACACACATGCTTTTGGAACTGCTGAAGGAGTCATAGGGAAAGATGGAAATCAAAAGAGACAAACTCAATACTCCTATAAAAGAAATGGTAATGGCTACAATAAAAGGCTTAAAGGGTTCATGCCCGTAGATTATACCCCTCTGAATGACACTCTGAAAAATATTTATCTCATAACATAGAGGACCGTGGAATACAAAAAACCGTAGGAGGGAAGAAACTAAGCAGCAAAAACGCTAAGGAAATTTCTGCTGCTTCCACAAGACTCATGGTCATAACAGGAACGAATGCCGTCATCTAAAGAATTGATCTGAGAAAACAAACTCCAGTAGTACATGAAAAAATCATAGAACCCTGATCAACCCGCAACTCCTCAGCCTCCCAAAGAACGAAGGAATCAAGTCGGAACTAGTGAAGAAGTGTCTAAACAAACTGACCAAAGACTTATTATTGGAGCAATATCTACGGGACTACACCCCGCACAAAGAAGCTGAGGGGAGATGGAGCAGTATGCAAGTTCATTGAAGCATGCTTCAAATGAATCATATCTCATAGTAGAAGATGAAACTCCATCCAAGCTGTAGAAAGTATTATGTAATGACATAGTGTTTCGAAATCAGGACACTGAAGGGATCAAACCCCCGACTCTCAATCCAATGGTTGTAACAGTGGGAATCGGTCCTGCCGTTGTTCGATGTGTGTTGTTCAACGGTAGCAGCTCTGGTAATATACTTTTCGAATGTACTTTTGATCAAATGAAGATCGATATGAAAAGCATTTCTGCATGCCAAATGAAGATCCAAGGGTTCATTGGAGAACCCAAGCAACTTGTGGTAACAATCAACCTACCAGTGGAACTTGGGGAGGGCGATCGAAGAGTCACCCTCATTTAGACTTTCATAACCATGGATGAAATGTTCGCATATAACGCCTTCTTAGGATGGCCTGCACTAGTGGATTTCAGAATAGCTCTGGGCCAATGGTGCCTAACCATGAACTTCCCTATTGCAAATGGAATCTTGGTGGTGAAAGGAGATTAGTGCGCTGTAAGAGAATGTTACGTTGTAGAGCTACGTGAATCCAAAAAAAGGAAAAAAAGTAAGGATGTGGGGAGAACTCTCAACATTCGTGAACCTTCTGAATAGAAACTACAAAGCCGCCCCTAGCTTGGGGATCATAGCCAATTCGACAAGAATTTAGACCCTAGAAAGAAGAGTTTAGGGGAGGAACGCGCAGCACCGATAGAATTGACGGTGTCTGTCCCGGTCGATATGGATGACCCAACTAAATTATTGAAAATTTGATCATACCTTAGAAATAAGATGCGGTTAGAACTTACTAAATTTCCTCACTCCAACTTGGATGTGTTCGCATGGACGCAGTCCGATATGTGTGTTGTGTCACCAGAAATCACATGCCATGCGCTCAACATTGACCCCAAGTTCACACCAGTGAAGTAATATAGGCATAGCTTGGATCCTGAATGGTCCAAGGCATTAAGAGAAGAGGTGGACAGGTTGATGGCCAACAGTTTTTATCCATGATGCAACTTATCCTAAATGGGTATCTAACCCGGTTTTAGTCAGAAAGTCCAATGTGAAGTGGCAAATCTGTATCGATTACTCGGACTTAAACAAAGCCTGCCCTAAAGACAACTTCCCTCTCTCGAGAATAGACCCGCTTATGGACGAAACAACAGGACATGAGCTGCTATCATTCATGGATGCATACTCCGTGTACAACCAAATCCTGATGCACAAGCCTGATCAAGAGAACACCAGCTTCATCACCGGCCTGGGCCTATACTACACAAGATAATGCTATTCGGTTTAAAGAATGCCTGGGCAACTTGTCAAAGATTGGTAAATATCATGTTCAAGCGCCAGATCGAAAAAACTATGGAGGTTTACGTGGAAAACATGTTGGTCAAATCATGAGCTACTGCCAACCACCTAGATAGTCTCAATGAAATGTTCAAGATACTCCGAAAGTACGGAATGAAACTTAATCCACTCGAATGTCACTTCGTAATAGCCTCTGGGAAATTCTTAGGATTCGTTGTAAGTGCCAGGGGCATTGAAGCAAATCCAAAACAAATAACGGCACTACAAGAAGTCCAAGCTCTAAAAAATAAGAAGGAACTGCAAAGCCTGAATGGAAAGTCGCAACACTAAGTCAATTTATCTCGAAAGCTATAGACAAGTGTATACCATTCTTCGATGCACTGAAGAAAGGAAAGAAGAATTTCGAATGGAATGAAGCTTGTTAAACAACATTCGAAGAATTGCTGTGGCACATGGAAGCCCCATCAATCCAATCAAAGCCTATGGATGGAGAAGACCTGTTCATTTACTTAGAGGTCTCGCCTCATGCATTGGGCGTCTCTCTTGTGCGTGAATAAGCGAAAATCTAGTGACCCATGTATTACATTAGCAAGCGGTTCGTTAGAGCCGAGAAAAATTACCCAAAACTAGAAAAAGCATATTGCGTCTTGATCGCATCTAAGAAGTTACGACCATAGTTTCAGGCTCATCTGATTAAAGTATTGATTGACCAGCCCCTAAAGCAAATGTTGTATCGGCCTGAAACTTCTAGACAACGTCTCAAGTGGAATATAAAACTGAGTCAATATGATATTACATACCAACCAAGAAAGGCCATCAATGGGAAAGCGTTAGTAGACTTCATTGTAGAATTTACAATATAGGATGACAAGGACATAGCTAGAAGTAGACATGCAATGCAGACTCTTTGTCGACAGCGCGTCTAACAACCTCTGTTCGAGGGCAGGAGCAGTGCTTGAAACCTCCAAAGGACTAGCCATCTGCAACGCTTTGTGCTTGGAATTCCCTACTATAAATAGCGAAGCGGAATACAAAGCGTTGATAGCAGGACTAAAAGTTGTGAAAGAGCTCAAGATAAAATCTGTTCACATCTACAACGGCTCCCGACTAGTCGTCTGCCAAGTAAAAGGGGAATACCAGGCTCGAAGGGAGAATCTTGCCCAGTACCTTTTTAAAGTGGAAAAACTGCTAAGCGACATCGAACATTACACCATAACTCACATTCCATGGAAGTAAAACACACAGGCGTATTATTTGGCTAAACTGGCAAGCTCCGGAGAAGCTCAGTCATTGGGTCCAGTCTCAGTTGAAACTCTAACCACCCCAAGCATAGAAGAAATGGAAGTCGACTGGATCCTTGAGATCACCATCGAACTAGAGATGTGGATGACACCAATGAATGACTATTTAATTTCGGGAACCCTTCCGACTAACCGGAATCAACGGAAAAAGCTTCTCTGAAAGGCAACACGATTCATGATACAAGACGGAAAACTCAATCGAAGGGGATTCTCTACCCCCTTTTTAGATGTGAGTCTGAAGATGACGCCCGGCGAATCCTAAAGGAAGTACGCAAAGGCAAATGCGGAGACCACACCGAGGGGCAGAATCGTGCAAAGAAAGTCCTTCGATATAGACACTTTTGGCCAACTGTTAACCACGACGCTGTAGAATATGCCAAAAGATGTGATCGTTGCCAAAGATTTAGAAAAATTAAAAGAACTCCTTCAACAAAGCTAATGTAGATGGTCAGCCCGTGGCTATTTGCAATATGGGGATCGACTTGATCGGCGTCCTACCAATAGAAAAAGGAGGGGCAAAATATGCTATAGTTGCCATTGATTATTTCACGAAATAGGCCAAAGCGGAACCGCTGGCCACCATAACCACAAAGAAATTCATTAATTTTGTTACTAAAATATTATTTGCAGGTTCGGTGTGCCACAGAAAATCATTACTGACAATGGAATTCAATTCGGAAGCACCGAGTTCAAAGACTTCTATAAACACATCTGAATTGAGAAGAACTTCTCCGTGGTAGCTCATCCACAAGCAAACGAGCAAGTGGAAGAAATAAACAAAATCATCAAGTCTACTATCAAAAAGTGGCTAATTAAGGCAAAAGGGAACTGAGTTGATGAAATTCCACTCACATTATGGGCTTACAGAACTACTTACAAAGCGACAATTGGACACACTCCATTCGCCTTGGCATATGGCTCAGAAGTAAAGATTCCTGTTGAATTGGAAGTCCCCTCGCTCCGGAGGAAAAATTTTAATCAAAAAAAAAAACGAGCAACTCCCACTCGAATCACCAGATATGGTTGATGAAAGAAGGAAATAAGCCGAGTTGAGAACCGCTGCTCACTAAAAAATTATCGCACGATACTTCAACTCCAAAGTTCACAACCAAACCTTCGAAGTGGGAGAGCGAGTCTACCATGTCCCGGGGGCCTTCGGACCGAACTGGGAAGGACCATATGTCATCAATCAAAAGCTAGGGGATGGTACTTTCAAACTAACAACCGTTGATAAAATTCAAATTCCCAGAGCATGGAATAGAGAATCGCTCCACCATTACTTCATTTGAAAATTATCTTATGTACTCTTTATTTTTTAGCAAATAATCCATCTTGGGATGCTAGGGGCATTGTAAATAGGCAAAAATCTGCCTTGCTTTCCTTAATAAAAAATTAATTCGCCTTTTGATCCGACAAAACTGTGTTCATAATAACTACCCACCGGGTTGATGGAAGCAATCAACTTAAACCACTGGATCAGGGGAACTCGATCATTGCTTCTACAAACCAATGTTGCCAAGATGACAACGTGAAGACTTAAACATATACTCCTCATGTTGCCCGAAGATAGGCAACACCGAGGAGTGCGAAAAGCCGCACATTTCATAAGCCACGCACCAACCTTTAAAAATTACACTCCAGGCGTTGCTTGAAGATAGGCAATACCGAGGAGTGCGAAATGCCACGCATCCATAAGCTACGCACTAACTTTTAAAAAACTCACACTCCTCACGTTGCCTAAAGATAGGCAACACTATGGAGTACTAAAAGCCGTACACCTCATAAGCCGCGCACCATCTTTACACAAAAATTCCTCATGTTACTAAAAGATAGGCAACATCAAGGGGTACTAAAACCATTCCAGGCCGACAAGTCATATTAGTCCAAAAACCGTGCATTTCATAACCCGCACATTAACTCTCGAAGATGTGAAATCACGCTCCTAAAACTTAAACACCTCACATTGCCTAAAGATAGGTAACACCGAGGAGTGTCGCCGTGAAACCAGACTCCTAAAACGTAAACTCCTCATGTTGCCTAAAGATAGGTAACACCGAGGAGCATCGCCATGAAATCATGCTCCTAAAACGTAAACCCCTCACGTTGCCCGAAAATAGGTAACACCGAGTAGCACTAGAACTGTTTCGGATTGATGGGACAGATCGATCTTAAAATCTATGCATCCAGTAAGCCGAGTGCACTTTTAAATCTCGGAATTTCCTCTATATACTAGGGAACTTATCCATACAGAAGTAACAAGATTCAACCTGCTCTCATTATAGGAAGCAATGGGTATGACTTCAATAAAATCTGAGTGCTACAAACCAACAGAAAAATTTCAGTTGCTCACACTCGATGACTAACTATAACATTCAACGTTGATAATGTATAACTGCCTATAGTTAATTCATACAATGTGGAAAAAACTTAGACTACATGCTAAAGTTAAAAACTTTTGAAAGAAGAAAAATCAAGTTGTGACTAAGTCAAATTTCAAGTTTTAATATGCAAACTATTTAAACCATAAGTTACCGGCCATTTGTAAATTGTTTGAAGTAAACAACCCTATGAACTAGAGGGAAAACACCGAACACTTAAACAAAAACACCAAATAGAAATAATTTTAAAAGTTCTGTTACTCCTAACAAAGAATTTTGGCAATAATCGTAGGACTAGATAAAGTAAAGTGAAAATATACAGAGTAAACGCAAGTGCACAAAATGCATATGTATAGATAAGTAAGAGTACAGTAAAAATATCAACAATATATTACTTATAACTTTCTTTTATACAAGGACAAAACGTAGGGGCCGTACCGACATAATGCTGGCCAATAAAAGAAAAATACAGACATCACAACAAAAACACTAAGTGCAGACTGTGCACTTGAACAAAACAACACAAAATGAATCAAAATCATACCAGTCACCATCCAAGCTTCTCAGCGCCTCTTTCCACTACTCCCCTTTTCGCCTTTTGTTCGAAGATTTTGCTTCACCTCGGGAGTAGTGTTGATGTCAACGGTGTCCTCAATACTAATGTCCACCTCTTGCTCTACAACCTTTTCAGAGGATTCGCACATTCATTTTACGCATCCATGACTTACGGGAGCTCTTGGAGCCTTGATTGCTTCAACCTTCTCATTTTTCGCAGCAACCGACTATTTATGAGTCTTGCATGGCTGCTCAGTCTAAACTTCGTGCTCCCTAGCTTTAGCCCGTCGTTACGTCACCTTCGAAAAATACCAAAGGATCATCCAACCCATAAAGTGCGGCGATCATCTTGGACTCCGGCTGTGAGCTAGACGCAGACATAGAGACCAGAATGGGAATGGTAACGGTAACGAGCATGGAAGCAGTGGAAATAGCAGCAGGTCCACACATCGAGGAAGCTGGCAGACCAATAGATAAGGTAAAAGGACTATAAGATCAAAAATAAAAGCATTAAATTTTTCTTGGTCTTGTGGCGTAAGTTGAAAGCTCTCGAACTTGAGGGAAGCAAGAAAAATACCTGCACCAGAGGAATGACCAAGAAAGTTAACTTCGTACTTATCATCTTCCCCATCCTTCGATGGCTTTATAATACGCGGGGGAACCTCAAGCCTAGAACTTGTTAACGGATCATGGGGCTGCACCGAAGGCCCCGACACTAGCAATGTGTAAGCGCTTCGGCAGCCGCAGTCATGGCAACATCAGTAGCTTCCCTCTCTCTCTCGATCCATAAAATATCTTGATGCTCTAGCAATGCCTTATTTGATTCTTTATTGAGGTAGGCGTTCTCTAACTCCTGCTCGGAATAAACATCATTGCTATCACGAAAGCGGGCTAAGATTTCTTCCTAAACTATAGCAAGAGTGCATGGAAATTTCAGGCCTAAGTAGTTGAGGCTGCCCTGATGCAGTAGAGAATTGACATAAAAATTCAATATGGTCTCATCCATTTTTCCATCTTCCTTTCGAAAGTGTTCTGAAGCTCCAGATAATCCACCGTAATGGCGGCCTTTTCGACTTCGATGCGAGACTTATTGACGCTAAGCTGCGCAACTTGATCCTGTAGCTGGGCGATTGTGTCAGCCTGATCAGAGATGGTCTTATTGTGCCCCTTAACGATAAGATCATGATTAAAGATAGTTTTCATCTGAGCTTCAATTATCGTGCTCCAAGCAGCTGCCCCCTCTTTTAGTTTGGCCTCTTCGGCATCAGCCTTCTTCATTTTGTCTTTATAGACGATCTCAATTCTCTCATGGGCCTCTTTTACTCCCTTCAGCAAGTCGACGTTCCTTTTGCTTTCTCGTAGCACCACTTCTTTCTTATCCTTCATCCGTTTGATCCTAACATCGCATTCTGTTAACGCTCTCTTAAAATCACCCTTCCCTAATTCAAAAGAGAGATTTCCTAATAATTATTGCGGTTTGTATCTACCAATTGCTTTCATAATTTCACCTACCCTTCAGCTTGTTCGAAATCGTTCTGGATAGGCTGAAAATGTGGCATGTAAGAATCTCTACGAATGGACAGAGATCACAATCAAACTCAACCCCCGACATAAACCACCCGGGGAGCACCGCTCAAGCCTAGAAAGACCCGATGGAAGAATATAGGTGGGTCTTCGGTGGGGATGTGAAGCATGGGGGTAGGAGCAACAAAAGATGATGGAATGTAAGTTGAAGGTGGAACAGGGATAGAAGTAATGGGGATTTCTTGACTCGTTGAAGAGAGCATAGGAACAAAGGCTCGATGCTCTGAAGAATGGGAATTCACGGTCAAATTTAGACCTCTTTGATGGCGCTTCTTTCTCATTGAAAGTCTTCCTCTTTTCATATCCACCTTTGTATGTTTGGCCCCGCTCTCTCTTGTCTCGGCGATGAGTTTCGGCCTATAGATCTTTCCTTCTTCTATACTCTTCCTCTATTTCTCGAGGCTGGTGATGGCCGAAAGAATGCTTGGACCAGTGCTGGGAGTCGGTGAATTCCTCAAAATCATCATAAAGGCCACGTCCTTTCATCATACCCGACATGAAGAAAAAATAAAAGTTATTAGAAACAAAAAATAAACGTAAAAAGTGTGTGAACAGGTGAGTGTGACCCTAGTAAAGCTTGTGATATGTTCATGAGGAGAGCCTAAAACGGCATCACAAATTGGATCGGGCAGGTACCGTAGAAGGAATATAACTAACTTCGGATGCGACATGGCCCGAACGAGGGGCACCTACTCAAATTTTAAGCCTTCCCCCATAAGCGCATCGAAATTAACGTAAACATTGCTTAACTCTCCAAACTCCGCGCAAGCATTTTTACTCGGAGAATCCTGACATCCTCCGATTTTTGGGGCATCGTCTTTATCGCTCGTGTCTAGAGGAGATGAGCTCAGAATATCGAGGCTCATCCCCGGAGTCTCATCGCATGATTCAGAATCCCTATCATTGGATTCTGCATAGAAATCATCGCTAGAAGTGGACTCATCGCTACTACTTCCGATTTTCCCCTCCTCTTTTTCTAAGTCCATCACGGCTTTGCCTTCCCTCTGTTTGAACTCCCCTTCTCCTTCTTCCGGAATCGAAGGAATTTTGACCGGGCGATTACTTTAGTCGCAACAATATCTCTTCCATCGTGAGCCTCTACGGCCGATTCTCCGTACAAGCCCTCTCTCTCTTGAGAAGCTCCTTCTTCAGAACAGTGAGAAGAGGAAGTGGATCGCATGCAAACCCTAGATCGAGAAGGATAGAGGACTTTTACAGGAATGTGGATCTCTTCGGATGCAATAACCTATATCAGAGTAAGTTTTCGTCAGTCAGCAGGACTGTAACAGATCTTTCCTTAGAATCGATAGGCTTCAGAACTTGGATAATTTCATCAAGAGAAGAGTGCCTATTCAGCCTAGGGATAATTGCAAGAAATATTTGACCTGTTAGAAACTCCATGGTACATGTCCGAACCCAATAAGCAAGGAAAATAACTTACCCCCCATTGTCCATAGACGGTTAAACCCCTTGGGGTACCTAACGAAGAAATACTTTGTCTTGAACTGTGATAGGTTGCTCTCTTCAATTACGACCAAGGATAGACACTCATCCCTCCTTTTGAATGAAATAAAGTATCGCAATTCGTTAAAGCTTGAAGCCCGATTGAATGTTTGCATGAAAAGGACGTGCAAACAAGTTAAAATGGCGTAACCGTTAGGATGAATCTAGAATAGGGCAATGCCTAAATTCGAGAGAGTCTCGCACATAAATTCGTTAAAAGGGGGCACAGCTCCATTCAGACACATGTACTAATGACAGGCGATATACCTCGGAGGAGGCATGTAAGTAAACCCGTTCTTCTCTGGAAGGTGTACATCATCCCCTGGTATGCCATGTTATGTACAAATGTTGTACATGACCTTAGCAGAAACCATAGAAGAAGCTCTCTCTAGCGAGTTGAGAAGAACTCTAAAAATTGAGGGAGTTAGATCCAAGACCGAACCTATCGAAACCAACTGGCCATACTCAGCCTATGAGGTGGAAAGAGAAAGGGCTACAGACGATGACTCAGCTTTCGAAAGTGTCGGCCTTCCTCCGCTTGACTTACGGTGCGACGTTGGATACTTCATTCTAAACAAAATAACTGGCATCCAAAATGATCAGGTGATTCTTTTCTAAACTAATAGTTTCCCCTACTACACTTGAATTGCGAAGAGACGTTGATTAGTGCCGACACATCGCATTTTAAGTATGTACCGAGGCAAGTGTGGTCTTCTATCTATAGAGGGTGAGCTTGGTGTCCGAAACACTACAAACGCTCTATCCCGTATAGATAGTTCGCTTGTAGAGGAAAAAGAAAAGGATTTCCTGTATCGTTTCCTTTGTTTTTTACTTCCTCTGCACTTAACCATTATTGATCAACGATCGATAACGGATCCGTTGTCCGAAGCGACGTGGAAAATTCTTTTTAGTACAAGGACGCCAAGCATACGAAAGCAAGTAAGTTAAGTCCAAATTCTTCGAAAGGGCTAGGACCAATTCGCGATGTCTTGTGCAACATCAGCTATAGAACTTGATACAAGTCAATTTCGGCTAAATGGATGAAGACAGCAAAACATGTCAAGTACCTGGGCAATGCCCGAATGTCGTTTCAGGAGAAACTCAAGGCTCAATTTACTATCTTCCTCCATTAAGCCGCAATCGACTCATACTCTTCATGACAAACATCACGAATGCAACCTCACCATCGAATCATTAGAAAAATTTTAATTAGAAAATCCACCTCAGGCTAAATTCGAAACACAGAACTGGTCGAAGACTTTGGATCGGTGAACCAGGAACATGTCGGTGATAATCTAGGGATAAGTCGACGGTGATCTAGGGGCGGCCTAAGGCAATGGCAAGTTAGGGGTTTGATCAGAGGCGGCCTGAGACAACAGCAACGATGCTCTGGTGTTGGCATTTTAGAAGGAATCAAGGCGGAAGACAAGGCTAAGTTTCTAGAAAGAGATGGATAAATTTGGTCAAGTATAGGTTGAGGCGCTGCTAAGTAGTTGGATCAAGTTGTTGAGAATCGCATATCATACGAAGGAAGAAACGCTCGGGTCGTGTAGAAGTAAGGAAATGAATCGGCTCGACTGCTTAAATAGGAAGAAAAAAGCATGAAAAATATTAAGTGTTCGGACCACCAGTGATCCATAAGCTATGGATCGCCAGCGATCCATCATCTGTGGGCCACTAGTGATCCATCAGTATGGGTCACCAACGATCCATAAGTTATGGATCGCTAGCGGTTCATAGAATTGCACGTTTACGACCTTAAACTTGCATTGTGACATCTACCTTCTATTTCATGATATACCGAGGAGCTACGGAGGAAAACTTGATCCGTTATAACAAGCAGCAGCGGTCGAGACCAAAACTAAGTAAGCAGCAGCATAACCTGCCTCACACCCGCAAGACTCTAACACGATTGCTAGGAACTCAACAAGTGGATACCGAAAGCGATAACTTCCAGAGCACGTCTTGTTTCCAATGAAGACGTACTCTGAGTGGAAAATGTTATCCGAGTATTTTAACCCATCAGGATCCAAGAGAAGATGGAATGACCTGATGGAGTTGGAATGGCTCAAAGCTCAACCAAATGGGCTAAAGCAACAAGTTAAAGAGAGCCAAGTCATATTACAAAAGCAATGATTGAGTTTGACTAAACCAAGAGACAAGCGTCCGTCCAGTCCAATCAGTAGTTAAATACAACTAGCAAGTAAATTGTCATCAAAACAAAGCGACGTGCAACGAGACTACACGAAAAATGTCAGTGATCCATACATAACCATGGAGTATGTGCAACCAAGTGTAGTGAAGCAAAGGGAAAAAGGAGCTAAGTGATTGGCTCACATGCTAGCTATCTATGGTTTTGGCTCAGGTCGAGAGCTAAGCTTCGATGCATCTTCCTGTGTCCATCTACAAGCAATTGGCGAACGGGCATAGCCCAGAAGCTCTCCGATCTCTGTAAATACCAACCTACCTGCAACATAAATGGGATCTTCCCCGGACTGGTTGCTGAAGCTCTACTGCAAGCTTTCTTCACCTCCCTTACAACAATCTCCAACGGGGTTCACTGTGATCCTCTAGCGGATTCCAACATTGGAGATTCAATTTAGCTAAAGGCAATCAAGAGCCTTATAATCAAACACTTCTTGTAACAACAGTTAGTCTATAATAAAAATTATAAAGCGGACGTTGGCTTCGTTAACATCCAAACTACTATAAAAATCTTCTTGTCTTCTTTCTCTTACTGCATATTTCTATATCTATTGTCTATATTGTTGCTTTGTGAGAACAAGGCTGATGCTTTCACACCCAAATTAGGGTGTTGATCCATTTTTTGGGTTAACAGATACCGTTCTTTAAAAGCTCAACATGACTTTTTATGTTTTTAAGAAACTCTTTAAAACTTAAATTTATATTCAATTTATAATTAGGATTTGAAATCCAATTAAAACTAAGTAGAGAAACTACATATATTAACATTTCAAATCAATAGTAATATTAATAAACACAAGTTGGTTTTTTAAAACCAAATATACCAACATATTATTATGTCAATAGTGTCAAGTTGAAACATGTTGTAACCCTTATAATGAAATCTAATATTATTCCAATATAATTCACAATTATTATGTTTATACTTTAAATTATAACCGAAAATATTAACAATTTTTACACGAACAAATCTGGTTATATCATGTTCAAAATATAAGTTTATAATATTTTTCGTTTTATTATTACCAAAATATCATTTTTTGTCATTAAATATATATTTTTATTTTTTAAAATTCAATAGTATTCAATTTTCCATGTAAAATTAACTACATATGCACTTTTGATTTAGGTGAAACGTTAACTTTCCAAATTTGTTTTAAATATTTTCAATTTAGTTTTTGAAAAATTTATAAAATTATAAATTGAATGAGATGTATATTTCTTGCTCTTATCACAATTCCAAGTTTTAATCTCTTTCTCATTATCGATGCTGTAAAGCTCTAGTTTAGTACACAATAATGCAAATTGTGCTAAAGTATGTTTCACTAGCGTACGTGTAACGAATCAGAATTTTGGCCATTTGATTTTGAAATATTTAATTTATTTTAAATATTGGAATTATGATTTTTAAAATTTAAATAACTTTAAATTCCAATATAAGGATTTATATGAATATGTGAATTTTGAATATAATATTGGAACAGCGATTTAAATGTCAGAATTTTTAATCTAATATTTATTCTATGGATTTAGTTGTCTTATTTAACTTCTACTAATTAATAAATAATAACTATGAATTCAATTTGTAAATTTATTTTCAATAACAAATGGTTTAAATAAATAATCAGGAAATTTATTTTTAATACAACGACTCGATTTTTATTGAAGTATTTTTAATTTGATTAATTTTCCATAATTTTTAATTTGGAAATTGTTTAGATTATCCTTTGATATTTTATCGACAAATGATAGTGTCTTTATGATTTTTTCAAATATGATAACTAGTGTATATTATTATTGTTTTGGGATCGCGTCATTGTTTTGAGCACGACCATATTTTTGTTTTGTCATTCGGAGTTCGTACACAAATAAAGATTTGTACAGCAAAATGTCAAAAACTTCAATTAAAAACAAAGTCAACCCTCCCTCAACCTTTACACATCCGACATCATTTCTTATCTTCCATCCTTTTGTCATTCTTTATTAAACCAGAGAAGGAAAGGAAAGAGAAAAAACATATTCATATCTTCTTACAAAATTTAAGAAAAATGTTTAAAAATCAAATAAAATCAAAAGATTGTATCTTTGGGTGTAGAAAGCTTAGATCTTCATGCTGACGGGTCCTGAGAAGTGGTGGCATCAATTTGAGGAGTTCGATAGTTGTTTGAGGCTAAAGCAGAACTAGGGTTTTGATTAGCGGGCAATCCAAGGAAAATTGGTTCAAGGTGAGATTGTATTTTAGTTCGGGAGGGAAATATCACCTAGATTTGGTGCTTGGGAGGTTGTGGTGCCTTGGGGTGGATTGCGTTCATCATGTGGGCGAAAGGGGATGGCTGAGTCGCTTTTTGAAGGGGGGTTCAGGCTTCAAGGCATTGCGTGCTTGGCGAAGAGAATTCGAAGAGGAATTAGTCGGCAACGGTATTGTTTGTTTCATGGAGGGACGGTGGAGCTTGCATAGTGAATTGATCGACCATAAATGGGTTTGGCTATAGGTTTTTGGAGGGAGTGTTAATTTTGATTTGAGGAAGAAGCTTTTTGATTGGGTAATTAGATTTTAAATTTGTAATTAGTATTTAATTAATATACTTTAAAAATCAGAAACTTATAATTTGAATAAATTACTCATGTAAGGTCCAAATCGATTGCGATCGATCGCATTGGGTTTGCAATGGCGGCTACTATACTTTAGAATTGAATTGGTAGAGATTAGAGCATGTAGAATTTCAAGCTAAAGTCGAATGCTGTTCGATTTTAGCCATAATTGAAACACTTAGGCGATAACTAGAATTTCAATAAACTTAACTCAACTTTATATATAGTAGATAAAATTTACTGTTTGTGTTTGGCAGAAATTATTGGTTGTTGGTTAAATATTCGCTTTTACAAGCAATTGTTATTTAAAATTGAAATACGGGAATTTTATTGAGAAATTCATATTTCTTGATATTGTTACTTTTAAATTTTCAATTACAATCCTATTGATTCTATTTCAGTTATAACCCTGTTGTATAGATTGTTAATTGCAGAATCTTTATTGTTAGCACTATTAGTTATGACATTGTTATATGTTCAATAACTAATCCTCTGTAGTGATAAAAATCAATAACAACATTGGTTAAATGCGTAGGTGGCTATTGGCCTAAATTTAATATTTCGAAAATACTATTAACTGCCATTGGGCTTTCTGGAATAGTTTATTTAAAATTTGGATTTCAAAACTTCTCTGTTTTGCTTTAACTCTTTTTATTTATCTTTTCTAATATTTATAGAAATGTTCAAAGTACTTTGGGAAGTACTCTTTTGTGGCTAAATTATTATTATTAAATAAGGTTTAAGATTGTTTAACTTTTGTTTAAAAATATTGTAAACGTGGTTTATTTATGCTTAGTAGTATTTTAAAGTTATTTATTAGTATTTTAATACAGTGAAAAGTTGTTTATTTAAATAATTAATATTGGTTGAATATAATAATTGTTATTATACAATGATGCTTTGAACTTAATAATTACTTTTAATAATAATGTTTTGTTGTTAATAATTATTATTTATATAATAATATTTTTAAACTAATAATTATTATTTGTTAATAGTGTTTTATAATTAATAAATTATTATTTACTATAATAATTTTTGAAGATTAATCATAAATATTTAAATTAATAATTATTTTATTTGCAGTGTTTTGAAGTTAATAAAAATTATTACATAATAATGTTTTGAAGTAAATAATTATTATTTATTTATGGCGTTTAAAGTTAATTAATTTATTAAAATTAATTGTAATATAATAATGAATTGATTGATAAAAGGAATTTCATTTAATAAAGGATTTATAAATGAAAATCGTGTTTTGGATTTATAAGTGATTTTTTATAAAGGCTTTATAAAAGATTTTTATAAAGGATTTTCATAAAGGAGTTTATAAAAGGATAGAGTTTTATAAATTGTTCTGGAGATACATAAAAGTAGTTTTATAAATGGTTTTATTGGTTTATTAAAGGTTTTTATAAATGTTTAGAGATTTGTACTAGAGTTTTATAAATGTATTTAGAAATTTGTAAAAGAGATCTATAAATGATTTAGAGATTTATAAATGGAACTTATAAATGATTTTTGAGTTCTATAAAAAGGAAATTTATAAAAGAAGATGAGATTTTGATTTCCATGAATGATCTTTTAATAATTATGGTAGTGTGGAACATCTTTCCACCAATAGGAAATCTTTCTCGGTGTTTTAGAAATATACTTATGCCGTTAAGATAAGTATATGGATACTTTTCGAAATATGGAAAGAAGCATAGATGGTTTGTGAATATATATTTGTAAACGTATTTTGATACAAGTATTTAGAAGTGATTTTAATTAATGAAAGGATTAATTAAAGAGGTTAGTGGTCACTTATGCGCTTAACCAGTGTTGGTTTCCTTTTGGAAATAAATCCCTGATTTGGATTTTTGTTTTATTTGATAGTTAAATAACCGACCATCAAACTTGCTCAGTTTAAATTATCATTGTTGGTTCGAAGAGATCGGGATCAGATATGTTATCCGAAAGCCACTTCGACCCGACATAAGCGTTCGAATGGTAATAATCTTGAAGATGGTCGAAGACAGAGTTCTTAGAAGTGCAAGGGCTATTTGCTACTGATCCTAAGAGTGATTCCAAAATGGATGTAGTAGAGGTAGTGCATTCGGTTTTGTTCAGACCCAGAAAGTACTTGTATGGATGAATGCTGGCATTAAACTTCTGCTCGAAGGGCAGAGTTAGCGTTTCAAGTAGGATTTGCTAAGAGAAAAGGTAAAAGCATTGCCATAAGCCTCACAACTCAAAAATGGTTAAAATAGGATAGATGTAGTAGAGCTATGTGGGTTGCTCTCATTAAGGTTGGAAAGCAACTGGGGTGATTACATATTTGGTACTATTCAAGTTTAGGGGTAGGCCGATTTTATGTTGCCAAGGATTGACCAAGTTTAGGGTTTAACCCCAGGTACATTTTATCTAGAGGTGTACTGTATAGAAGGTAGTGCCTATCCTTGCCATTACTGGAATTCGCTCTCCAATATGAGCCTTTGAACTTGATTGTATACCTATTATGCTAGAATTTAATAATGAAACGATTTCGGCTATGATTCTATATTTACTTTAAACCATGTACATTATTATAATGTCATTGGCGTTTCTACAGAAATGTTTTGGTTATCGTAAGGTAAAAACTTATCCGTGTTTATGTGCGGCATGGTCTTATGAGATACCTTTATTTATGGAAAGATTTTAGAGCATTAAAATTCAATTAAGGTGTGTTTCTCACGCTGATTTATTAGACTGATCTAGGCGTTATTTTCCCTATAATGCTTGATTTAGATCAAGCATATTTGCCGATCTTGCTTGGATGCTTTGGAGCTTCAAAAGATGAGCTAGATGCCTTAAGACGTATTCAAGTATATGTTTATTTTCCACTACATTGCTTATTTATATCGATCAACAATTGGAAGGATAGGTTGTTATAACTGTCTAGGCCTGTTGATTGATCAGTTGACTCTATTTAATATATGTATAATAAATTTCAAATTTTCTTTTGTAAAGATCTGCTATATATTGTATATTACTCGTCATGATGTGAGATTCTATTCTGTTTTTCTTTCTTTTTCCCTAATAATCTGTTTTTCCGGCACTTGGATGTGCGACACGTGAACACCATGGATGTATTAGTGTCGAATTTTGAGGGTCAAAAATGTGGGTCGTTACACGTGGTATCCGACCATAGATTGAGAGAACACCTAGGCTTGGTGGGAAAAACTCATTTAAGATAGGGTAAGCTAGACCTTAAGATGAGTTTGAGTGTATTTATATATATAAGAGCATGTATTTGCTAGTGATATAAAAATATATAATATTGTGTTGATTATAGGTAGAGTGGTTTATGAATTCTAGTCAGTGCAGAAGGAACAACAATATCGATAGGTGTTTCTAAACTCTTGAAAAAGGCAGATTGGCACAATATTTTTTTGCAATTGGCCAAAAATTTAATTTTACCCAAATTATATTTTATTTATATGAAGGAATAATTTTCAAAAATTATATAGTTATATATGGTGTGTTTGGTTGTTAGAGAATGATAATATTCAATTATTATCATTTGTTGTTGGGTAGTTGCGCTCAAATAGTTATTGGCATTTTGTTTGGTTAAATTAAACATGAACACTCTGTGTATCCAATTTCACAATTTGATTATAGAGTGTTCGATGAATTAGTTGGATTAGAAGTTAAAATTTAATTTTAATTAAGATGTTTATTATAATCTTCAAAAGGATAAAACATTTATGAAATGAGTTTATATAAGAAAGTGAATTTGTAAAATGTGAACTATAAGATATTGTTTATAATTAAGTGAATTTAAACTGGAAATTTGGAAAATTTAAATCTTGGTATTTTGGAAATTATTTTTCAAAGTTTTTGGGAAAGTAATAATGGTATTATTTTGGAAATATTTTAGACTAGAAATATTTTAAAAGGATTTTAAAAGAGGAAGAAACCACTAAATTCACTTCGGTCGTTGAAAAATAATTCTGATGATGACCACAACATCATCGGAGTTCGTTTTCAAGTTTCTAAGTGAGGGATTGCTACCATAATGGGAATTGGTTATAGAGTTGTTTGGTAAAACAAGTTTTGCTATAAATATTATGAAATTATGATTTGATATATATATATATAAAGGAGATATATGTGTGTGTGTATATTATTTAAAAATGATTTATTATTACTATTATTTAAAAATGATTTCAAATAAAAAACTAGAGGTTTAAATTATGAAGTCCTCATTTAAGTTATGTGATGGCTGCATGTACCTTATGCATTAGAGTAGTTTGGTTTTGCATCTCATTTTGATATGTTGTTTGGTAGTTTCTGTTTATTGAAATGAAATGGAAGTTTCGACGGTTTTGGATAGTCGCGACTTCCAAATGTATATAGAATTGAAGCCAAATGTTTGAGAAATTATAAGAAATATGTTTATGTTAGTTATAAATTTAAGGAGATAATAAATTAAATTAATTTTTAATTTTTTTTGAATATTCTGGTTAAGTCGAACAATTCTTAATATTTTATACATATATACACTCTTAGAAATAGAAGAGTATTTTGCAAATATAAACTTGAGTTATAGAATGTTACTAGACTTAATTAATGTTTCTTACGTAAAAAATAATAATGATTCCTTAAAAGGGTATTTAAAATTCTTGGGAAATGTTTTATTAATGAAGATGTCCTTATAAAGTGTTTGTAAGCTTAAAGTAATATGTTAGGAAATAACTCAGAAATTAAATTCTAGTGTTAATTAAGAATATGAACTTAAATTTTAAAGTGTCAATAAAACTTAAGTTGTGTTTTAAAAATGTTTATAAGCTTAAGTAAGGTTTTATGAAATAGTTCAAAAATAATTTTCATTAAAGGAAATATACTAAGAAATAATAAATGTGAATTAAAAATAATTGGTACAGTTAAGAAAAGTAAATTTGAAATTGAGCCATGAGATGAAATTTAACTTAAATAAAATTAAATAAAATAATTAATGAAATGGTTCATGAATGATTTTAGTATTAAAGGAAATACAATTGGAAAATTAAGTGCGATTTAAAATTGATTGTGAATAAAAAAGATTGGTATAGTAATAAACCAATTAAATAAATACGTAAGTTGTATGTTGATCATTTTATTCGCATGAGCATTTTGATTCCGATTTGGGCACATGATTTCAAGATGATTTACATCGTTGTGAATAAGGATTTTTCACTCGATTCTTGATGGCGAACACTTGATACGAGCCTTTGATATGATCCCGAAGTTCTATCATAGTATATGGTTATGTAAGGAGAACGGTGGTTTCTAATTAAGGAACCAAATTGGAGTCCACACTAGAGTCATCGAGTGAGCGCCACTAGTTCAAAAGTGAAATTGTACGATCGAGCGAGCGATCGAATTTAGTATTGCATATAGATGGTATATATACATCGTACGGGCTTAAACATGATTATATTCTTTTGATATTTTAAATGAAAATTATATGGTTAGATACTATTTGTAAGTAAGATGCTGGTTCATGGAAATAAAGGCCGGATGATGCTTTTGGTTTCATGATTAGAGTTTGGTGTCCCGAATTTTAGGTACATGTTCATATTTTTAGTTTGGTTTGATGATTTCATGTCCTAGAGATGGTAGGCCACTTTGCTTTTGTTTTATTTTGGTTGGTTTAGACCCGTAGTGGTAATTTGTAGTTTCTCAAATCGTTCCGTGCAAAGTAGGCGCTGCCGAAATTTTTTGTAGTTTTAAAGACTTAGAAAAATTAACAATCCTTTTTCAACTAATTGGTTTAGGGGCATTTTCCTTGCCTTGGTAATTTCAAGGACGAAATTCTTTTAAGAGGGAAGAACGTAACAACCCGGAATTTTTGGTAATTTGATTTTTAAATATTTCATTCATTTTAAATATTGAAATTTTGACTTTTAAAGTTAAATAACTTAAAATTCATATATAAATATTTATTTGAATATGTGAATTTTGAACATAATATTGGAATAGAGATTTAATTGTCAGATTTTTTTTAATCTAACATTTATTCAATGGATTTAATGGTCTTATTTAACTTCTTGTAATTGGTAATAATAATGGTGAATTCATTTTGTAAATTTATTTGTAATAAAAAAATGGTTCAAATAAATAATCAGGAAATTTATTTTTAATATAACGTTTTGATTTTTATTAATGTATTTTTAATTTATTTATTGATTTTTCCATATTTTTTAATTTGGAAATTATTTAAATTATCATTTAACGATTTATCGGCAAACGACAGTGTTTTTGTGATTTTTCAAATACAATAACTAGTGTATATTATTATAGTTTTGGGGCTGCACCACTGTTCTGAACACGAACATATTTTTGTTTTACCATTCAAAGTTCATACGCAAATAAAGATTTATACAGCGAAATGTTGGAAACTTCAATTTAAACAATAGTCAACCCACCATCAACCCTTATACATCTGACATCATTTCTTGTCTTCTGTCCTTCTGTAAACTAGAGAAGGAAAGGAAAGGAAAAAAAGAAGAAACATATTCATATCTTCTTATAAAATTTAAGTAAAATGTTTAAAATCAAATAAAATCAAAAGCTTTGATCTTTGAGTATAGAAAGCTTAGATCTTCATATCGATGGGTTCTGGAAGTCGTGGCATCAATTTGAGGAGTTTGACAGTTGTTTGGGGCAAAAGAAAAACTAGGATTTCGATTGGCGAGAAATCCAAGGCAAATTGGTTCAAGGCATGATTGTATTTGAGCTCGGGGAGGGATATAACACTTAGAGTTGGAGTTTGGGAGGTTGGCACCTTTGGGGTGGATTGTGTTCATCACATGGTCGAAAGGGGATGGATGAGTTGCTTTTTACAGGGGGTTTCGGGCTTCAAGGCATTGCATGCTTGGCAATAAAATTCGAAGAGGAAGTGGTCGGCGATGGTTTCGTTGCGTTTTGTGATGGGACGGTGGAGCTAGCATGGTGAAAGTGATCAACCATGAATGGATTTGTCTAGAGGTTTCTGGAGGGAGTGTTAATTTTTATTTGGGGAAGAAGCTTTTTGATTGGGTAATTAGGTTTTAAATTTGTAATTAGTATTTAACTAATATAACTTAAAAATCGAAAACTTATAATTTGAATAACTTGCTCATACAAGGTCGAAATCAAACGCGGCCAGCCACGTTGGGTTTGTAATGATGATAACTATGCTTTTGAATTGAGTTGGTCGAGACTAGAGCTTGTAGAATTTAAAGCTAAGATGGAACTGCAACGCTTCGGTGATAACTGGAATTTCGATGAGTTTAACTTACCTTTTTAGTTAACCAGCAAGATATATACATGGTAGATAAATATTTACTACTTGTGTTTGGTTGAAATTATTGGATGTTGGTTAAGTATTCCCTTTTACAAGTAATTTTTATTTAAAATTGTAATATATGAATTTTATTAAGAAATCTGGATTTCTTGATATTGGTACTTTTAAATTTTCGGTTATATTCCTATTGATTCTATTTCAGTTATAACCCTATTATATAGATTGTTAATTGCTGAATCTTGATTTTTAGCCCAATTAATTATTGCATTGTTATATGTTCAAAAACCTATCCCCTATAGCGATAAAAATCAATAACAATATTAGTTAAATGCGTTGGTGGCTATTGACCTAAATTTAGTATTTTGAAAATACTATTAATTGCCGTTGGCTTGAAAATTTGTTTTGATCCGAGAATGATTTTTAAATCTAAATTTAGGGTTTATGGAGTTATTTATTTATTTTAAAACTTATCTATTTTACTTTAACTTTTTTATTTGTCTTTTCTAATATTTATAGAAATGTTTAACGTATTTTGTGAAGTACTCTTTTATGGTAAAATTATTATTAGTTAATAATGTTTAAGGTTGTTTATTTGCTATTTAAAAATGTTTTAAAAGTGGTTTATTTATATTTAATATTATTTTAAATTGTTTATTAATATTTTAACATTGTGAAAAGTTATTTATTTAAATAATTAATACTGGTTGAAGATAATAATTACTATTATACAATGATATTTTGAAGTTAATAATTACTTTTATTAATAATGTTTTGTTGTTAATAATTATTATTTAATGTTTTGGAATTAATATTTATTACTTATTATAATAATGTTTGAAGATTAATTGTTAATATTTATTTAATAATGTTTAAATTATTAGTTATGTTATTTATAATTTTTTGAAGTTATATATAATAATGTTTTGAAGTAAATAATAATTATTTATTTGTGACGTTTAAAGTTAATTAATTTATTAAATTCATTGAATTTATAAATAATAAATTGATTTATAAAAGGAATTTCATTTAATGAAGGAAATATAAATGAAAATGGAGTTTTGGATTTATAAGGGATTTTTTTATAAAGGCTTATAAAAGAAGGATTTTCAAGAAGTAGTTTATAAACGAATAGTGTTTTTTAAATTGTTTTGGAGATTTATAAGTTTAGTTTTATAAATGGTTTTATGGGTTTACAAAAGAGTTTTGTAAATGATTAGAGATTTGTAATAGACTTTTATAAATGTATTTAGAAATTTGTAAAAGAGATTTATAAATGGTTTAGAGCTTTATAAATGGAATTTATATATGATTTTTGAGTTGTATGAAAAGGAAATTTATATAAGAAGATGAGATTTGATTTCCATAAATGATATTTAAATAATTATGGTGGTGTGGAATATCATTCCATACTAAACACTAATACGAAATTTTTCTCAGTGTTTGGTGAATATACGTATAACGTTAAGATGAGTATATGGATATTTTTTCAAATATGGAAAGAAGTGTAAATGGGTTGTGAATATATCTTTATAAAAGTATTTCAATACAAGTATTTACAAAGTAATTTTATTTAATGAAAGGATCAATTAAAGGGTTAGTGGTTGCTTATGCACTTAATCAGTGTTGGTTTCCCTATGGAAATAAATTCCTGATTTGGATTTGTTTTATTTGAAAGCTAAATAACCAACTGTCAAATTTGGCCAGTTTTAACTATCGTTGTTTGTTTAGAGAGATCGGGATCAGATATGTTATGCGGAAACCACTTCGACCTGGCATAAGCATTCGAATGGTAAACATCTTAAAGATGATCGAAGATAGAGTTCTTCGAAGTGCAAAGGCTACTTGCTACTATCCCGAGGCTAATTCCAAAATGGATGTAATAGAGGTAGTGCCTTCGGTTTCATTCAGACCTAGAATGAACTTGTATGGATGAATGTCAGCATTACAATTCTGCTTGGAGTGAAATTGTGACGCATGTCCCTTAGACCTACTCAAACGAAGGAAAATACCAAAGTATTTTCTTCTACGAGAATGGAGAATAGGGCTACACTAGGGGCGATCTAATGTACTATTCTTTTATGCTAACACTGATTTGATATGAAGTCCTGGAAAACACATGAGATTTTCTCAGTATAGGCCCAAAATAATAGCACATGGACTTTCAATATAGGATTAGATCAACATAAAGAAATAAGGATAAAAGATATAAAATCCAAATAGTCGATAATAAAGATATCCATCATAAAAGAAATACAACCATTCTAGGATATACCAGAGTTACAAATATACAAATACATAAGGCAACTAACACCTACCTACAAAATTATACATGTCTATAAATACTACAACAAGTGCAGATATAAAATTGGTTATCGCCTATCAAAAGAGAGATCCAAGATAACTTCCAAAATCAGCATAAAATACCTGGACCAGACAAATTACAATCTCCGGACTGACCTAGAAATCATAATTAAATACAAATCCAGGTCAGACAGATGAAACTAGTGTAATAAAATAGTATCCATAAAAATACAGCAATATGACAAGTAAATAAGAGAACAAACAAAGTAGCAGAAACTACCAAGTTCAAATATTTTTAAAGTGTCATAAAATAAAGGACTTTATTAAGAGTAATTAATCTCATAAATCCAACCATTTCTTTAGTAAATAAAATTACTTAAACTTTTTAGAGTACGTAAAGTAACCATGAAATAAATATGATCTTGCAATTTTATAGTATTGTGTCGGTGACGTTTGGCTTATGTGAAAAGTCGTTGCCACGATGTATAATTATCACAACCAAAGTGGATGCCTCCACACGACCATCTATCGCCCATAAAAAATAAGATGTCGTGGTATCGCCACTCGTTACGACAAATACACATCTGAACCCATGAAATATGATACTGTGCTTTCAGAAGGCATACTAACATAGCCTCAAAAAATGATAAAAGAAATTATCAGTGATAGATACAACAACCGTTGGTGTTAATGTTAATTAACACTAGCCATGCGACTGATCGTTGACTGTTACGGCAAGGGCTATTTGCCGAGGTTCCGATAAATTAGTCAGCCAGCGGAATGGATACTGGCTCATCCGATTGAAGTTAATCCTTCGTTCCCATAATCTTTTTTCATAACAAAAAAATATCAAGTTTTTTCGATAAAAATCAAAATCGTAAGTTCGGTATTGTGTTAAAAATTACTAATGGCCAATAAACATTAATATTTTAGCATAATACATAAGTCAATAAAATTAACAATAATTTGCAAGGAAATATATTATTATTTACATAATTAATTTATCTAAAGATTACACAATTTTGAAATGAACTGAACATCAAATTGAAGAAACACTTATCATCAAATGTATTATCATTAGCTAAGGTAATTTTTTTAAACCAAACATATCAACAACCAAGTAAGAAAAACAAGCAAAAGAAAGTTCGAGCAAAAACAATAAAGAAACAAAGATTAGAGCTTTAACTTAGTTTAAATTTGGGATGGCGAATAACTCTGCTTTGGGATAGGTTTTCGAAGCAGCTAATTTCAAATTTTATAAACATGTTCGGGGTAAAAGCGATCACACAATAAGTTAGCTTTTTCGAACACTAAGAATTATCGAAATCTGACAAGAAATGAAAAAGATATGGTCAATTTGCTAACAGTGTATAGTGCGGGGAATATAAATTTCAAAGGAAAAGAGCTGAAAGTTTGCTACAAGTTTTCCATCAATCTTTGCTCAAAATTTGCAAAAGAGTTCAACATAAAAGTAGTCTCATAAGAAATCAACTTTCCAGAACATCAAAATTTATCGAAATCCAACCAGAAATGAAAATGATATGGTCAAGTTACTAACACTGTTTAGTTTAGGAAATATAAATCTGAAAAGGACAAGGCTGAGAGTTTGCAACAGGTTTTCGATTAACCTATGCTCAAAATTTGTAAAAGTGTTCAACATAAAAGTTGTGACACACAAAGTCAACCTTTTGGGACATTAAAAATTATCAAAATCCGACCAAAACTGAAAAGGACATGGTCATGTTTAACTTAGGGAATATAAGTTTCAAATGGACAGAGCAGAGATTTTGCAATAGGTTTTCGATCAACCTATGCTAAGAATTTGTAAAAGTGTTCAACATTAATGTTCTCACACATGAAATCAACTTTATGGAACATTAAAAATGATTAAACTTTGAAAAGAAATGTAAAGATATGGTCAATTTACTAGCACATGCATACAAAAATATAGCGATTAAAGTGTATTTGTCACAAAAACTATACTTTTATTTTAGGTTCTCAATTTAACTATACAAAAGTTAACCTAATTTTTAACCCATCAGAATTCAATAAGTGTTAGAACATTCAAACTATTCTAGAAAAATTCGAGACTCAACCAAAATAACCAAGCGAACAAGTTGGTGGGACTTAAGGAAAATTGACTAAGAAAATAATAAGTAGATGGGTCGCTGGTGATCCATCGCCCATGGATCATTGGCGATCCATAGAGAAGCATCATGAGTTGTGCAAACCTCTTACATCATGATTCATTACCATTTCTAAATAACTTGCCATGTTTCATAGCTTGCTAAACAATCTAGATCGAGAACTGTAGACTCTTCTGATTTAAGCTATTGGACCAAAAGTAGCTAATTTAAAATGGACCTAGAGAACTCATATGGAGTCGGATTGACTTGAAATTTTGGATGAACACTTAGACGACATACAAGAAGGCTCGATGAAAAAATAAGATTGATTGGAGTTAGTAAAATAGATCGTCGGGGATCCATCTTGATGGGTAGATAGAGACCCATGTAGAGTGGGCACCACCATCTCAAATTTTTATGGTATGTCCCAAACACATTAGAAAGAATACCTGCAAATTTTTGTCTGATTTTGTTAAGTTTTGAGTGAGATATGGACATTTCTTCTAGACCAGATGACCCATGAAGATGGATGATTAAACCAACTCCAAACAACTTGATATTTGGATAAGGCACTTAAATAAAATACATAAAGTCAATTCAACCAAACAAAGATCACTAAAAAATATGCTAAGTGGATGGATAGATAGCGATCCATCCCCTATGGATAACTAACGATCCATCAAGATAGGTTGTATCACACTCAAACTTTCAGAGCTCCTTCGTAGCACTAAGCAATAGCTTTTGGTAGAAAACTATGCTAAGTTGATGTATAGATAGCAATTCATTCTCTTTGGATAGCTGGCGATCTATAGAAATGACTCAGATTGATTGGAGATTTTCGGTGATGACTTGATATAACAGCTGGACTCTTCTGCACTTGGACTTCTGGCCCAATACTCAATGAATTACCGTATCAATACCCACATACCTACAACTAAAGATGGATCTTTTTCAGAGAAGAGATTCGCCATTACTATACTGGAATTCCTTCACTTCTTAAAATTTCTTCTCCCTCACAACGGCCATCAAGGGGGTTACTGTGATTCTCCAGTCAACCCTTGTACTTATGACTTATTCTAAATTGTTATAATTTAGATCTAAGGACTAACTAGTTGATGTACAAAAAAATTCAACTAGTATAATCATAATAAAGATTGATTAAAGTGGACGTAGGCCAGAGTCAGCCGAACCACTATAAAAATTCTACATCTCTTTTCTTACTTCTACTTTTTATTTGTTGTTTATCTGAGATTTGTGCAGCCAATTATCTGCATTGGTGCTTTCACACTTGATCTAGGGTGTTGATTCATTTTTTGGGTCAACATTTTGGTGCTTTCACTAGAATCTTAAACGAGATCTAAAGAATTGAAGTTTGAATCTAAGATTTTGAAAAGATGAGTAGGCCTAATACTAGATCTCAAGCTATAATATGTCAACCAGAACTTGGGGTAGCCAGAAGGTGTCCTTAAATTCTCATCAAGCCAACTTTGTGATTAGAGAGGAGATGGAAAGAATGATGAAAGAGATGCAGGACATGATCTTAGTTAGACAATAGAAGATAATGGACGACTTCTTCCAAAGAATAGAACAACACGAGATGGCTAAATCTACAGGGAATATGAATTAAGCTCCAGGGAACAACACTGGAGCTACCGGAGCTGGAGTGGAATAACACAGAGTCTTGCCCACTGCATAGAGATCTCGATAAATTAATAATAGGACTAAATGCATGAGCATATTGAGTTAGAGAAAAACAACCTGAAATATTTCCCACACGACTAGGGGGCATAATAGATTTGGATCTAGGATGAGCTCTAAACCCTGGAATGGGTGATGTTGGAGCTAAAATAGAAAATCAAAGTACAAAACATGGCCGCATGGGCCGAAACCAGAAGCCCATAGTTGGAACAGGGGTGGGTTCGTCCGTTACTCTCTACCTTCTGCTTTTTCTACCTTCAATAACCTCAGGCCGCTTACACGTGTACGAGATCTCGAACGGTCCCTAGGCATGCTTTGAGTCGGATGCCTGAGATGACTATTTAGAACAACAATAACTTCAGACCGCTTAGACGTGTGCTAAACCTAGATTGGTTCCTAGTCGCACTCTGAGTCGGATATTAGGAATGACTGCTTAGGATAATAATCTCAGACTGCTTGGACGTGCACAAAACCTAGATTGGTCCCTTGACATGCTCTGAGTCCGATGTCTGGGATAAACATTCAGGATTTCTACTTATTTAATTTCTGCTTGTTTGCTTTGATTTGAAATTTAAATTTTATAAAATCAATATTTAACGCGATGACTGATTTTGAACGCCATAGAGTCCAGACCGAAGACGGGATCGGAGTGCAAGGTGCAAATACCTTTCCCAGAGAGTGAGTGGATGGACATGTACAATATCAATTGCCACAGAGTCCAGACCGGAGAGAGAGGCTGGAGTGCAAGAAGTAAGTCCGCCCACTAGAGAGTAAGTAGATGAGCTTACTTAATCTCCTTTAACTTAATAAGAAAATGATCCGAAGAGATCAACTCTCTGAACCGAAATAACAAACAATGCAGAGAAGTCATCTCCTGAACTGAAACAACAAACGATCAGAAGAGAATGTGCATTAAACTTAAATGCTCCAGAGAGATCGAACCTTAAAATAGATTTGACTTTGCGAAAAGGATTTGAATGCCGTATAAAAAGAATAAAACGGATAAATTTGGAGGATCATAGGATGATTTTGATAAATGATGTGACATAATATGATTTTGATACATGATGTGATATGATTTCGATATATGATGTGATTTTGATACATGATATTATGACTCTAAATTAAATCTATGTGGTAATGATGTAAATCCCGAATGAACACGGAACGATTAAATATGTGTAATGTAAATAGAGATATGTGATGTCATAACTTCGAATGAAAGTAGAATGAACTTGATGTACAGATTACACTTAGGCAAAGTCTTGAGTCTGAGGATAACAGGTTTGGAACGACTTGTGATTGGCAAGAGAATCCAAAAGGAATTGGACGATTCACCAAGGATATAGCAGCCAGAAAGCTAAATTATCGAAGACTGGAGAATCAGGAACTTATTCTTAAGCAAAGCACACCTTTCATTCAAAAGGCGTACTTTGGGGTGCAAGTGTTAACTGGATTTTTGACCCATCAGGATTCAATAAGAGTAAGAACATTCAGACTACGCTAGAATTACTCGAAACTCAACCAAAACAACCAAGTGAACAAGTCGATGGGACCCAAGGAAAATCGAGCAATAAAATAATAAGTAGATGGATCACTGCGATCCATCAACCGTGGATCATTGGCGATCCATAGGGAAGCATCGTGAGTTGTGCAAACCTCTTACATCATGATTCACTACCATTTCTAAGCAACTTGCCAAGTTACATAGCATGCTAAACAATCTAGTTCGAGAAGTGAAGACTCGTCTAATTTAAGCCGTTTGATCAAAAGTAGCTAATTTAAAATGAACCTTGAGAACTCATATGGAGTTGGATTGACTTGAAATTTCAGGGGAACACTAAGAGACATGCAGGAAGGCTCATAGAAAAAGTGGGATTGCTTGCTGTTAGTATGATGGATAGTTGGTGATCCATCTTGATGGGTCGCTATCGACCCATGTAGATTGGTCCTCACCACCTCAAATTTTATGGTATGTACCATATACATTAGAGAGAGTACTTACAAAGTTTCATCTGATTTCTTTAAGCTTTGAGTGAGTTACGGACGTTTCTTCTAAACCAAATGACCCATGAGGACGGATGATCAAACTCCAAATGACTTGATATTTAGACAAGGCACTTAAATAGAAGAAAGGAAGACAACCAACTCAAAATTATGCTAAATGCATGGATAGTTAATGATCGATCCTCTATGAATAGCTAGCGATCTATAGAAATGACTCAGATTGATTTGAGATTTTCAGAGATGACTTGGCATAACAACTGGACTCTTCTGCACTTTGACTTCTGGCCCAATACTCACTGAATTACCATATAAATACTCACCTACCTATAACTAAAATGGATCTTTTTTTGAGGAGAGAGCTTCCATTACTCTACTAGAATTTCTTCACTTCTTCAACTTTCTTCTCCCTCACAACGAACATCAAGGGTGGTTACTGTGATTCTCTAGTTAGCCATTGTACTTGTGACTTATTCTAAATTATTGTAACTTAGATCTAAGGACTAACTAGTTGATATCCAGAAAAATTCAACTAGTATAATCATAATAAAGATTTATTAAAGTGGACGTAGGCCAAAATCAGCCGAACCAATTTCTTACTTCTACTTTTTATTTTTTGTTTATTTGAGATTTATGCAGCTCATTATCTACACTGGTGCTTTCACATTTGATCCAAAGGATTGATCCATTTTTTAGGTCAACTGCAAACATTTATTTTTACTATAAATCTATATTAAAAATTGAAATATAATCAAATTAAAACAAGAATTATGAGAGAATTTTCCCACCTTATTACCTTGAATTCTAAGAGCATGCTCTTGCTTAGTTTTTTCTGGCTACATCTTGCTAATCGATTGCTACCTCAATCTATGGAAGTTAGTGCCAAATGCTTGTCACAAACAACACACAACAATCTGCATTTTCCTATTTCAGCCAAATCCTAGAACCAATGTGTAAACGAGAAAAAAAGAGGGCTTAAACACTATAAAACCTGATATAAATGGATCTAAAAGATTGACTAGGAGTTGAAATCATTACCTTGATTTTATTGGATTTTTATAGATTTTTTGGAAATTACAATGGAAGGTTTTTCCTGGGTTTTTCAATGGAGAAGAAAATAGATTTTTGGTTTCATTTTCTTTTCTAAACACTGAATGAACGTACGGGAAATAGAAAGGACGAGAGAAACATTTCTTTTATGTTGGAATTGGGCCAGCCCGAAATGGGAGAAATGGGTGAATTTCAAAAATTTTACCATTTTGTATCATAACGGACTTATGAAGTATAATGCATTTATATCTTATCTAAATTTTCTGTTAAATAAAATTAATATTTTATTTAATTTGGTAAAAAAATTCAAAAATCTTTCAATATTATATAAATTTATACGAATGAGTGTATCAAATACACCCATGTGTGTAGTAGTTACTTATTAGAATAAATATGGGAAAGTAACTTTTAGTTTTCTTATCAAATATTTATGCAATTAATTAAGAAAGTAAACAATATTAATTGGAGAGCGAGAACATATCATATTTCTCAATCTCTTGTTAGATAGACAATATATTAAATAAATATGTTAAAAATTTCAATTGAATATTTCATTAGGAAATCATTAATTCAATTTAATTTGATTAGTTGCAAATGATTATGAGCACTTCACATGAGCCTATGTGTATATTGTAAGTGCGACATATAAAAGTGTACAAAGTTAGTGTAAACATTGCTTAAGTATTGTGATTTACACCAAATTGACACATTCCTCGTCTATATATACCTTTGTCGTCCTAAACATAAACGGTTTTATTTATTTATACATATATATGCACACTATAAATACACGCGTGCACACAGACACATACAATTAATGTTTAGCATAGTGGTTCTAATAAAATAGATTTTATTTCAATTACAAGCAGTAAATCAAAGAATATTAAGATTAATGAAAATGGTTTGAAATAGTTTTTAAAAGAATCCTTCCATTTTATGTTGCCCCGCCTTTTGGACAAAGTCAGGATATTAACAAATTAGCTAAAAAAGGATGGATATAAGGATTGGTGATCAATTAGAAACATGGCTTTGTTCAATACTGTCAAAATTGGACTGAACTCCAATCAAGGTGGGATCAATAGTGAATGATAAAAAAGTCTAGGTGAGGCTATGTATCGAATTTCAGGTCAATCGGAGTTCGTATTCTCAAGTTATGGATGGATCAATATTCATGGGAATCGGTTCATATCGATATGGTTCGTATCGATCAATACGGGACCGGCTTTCAACTTCGGATCGATACTTTCATATTGATCGGCATGGATATGGATTTTTATCAGGATGGATATGGGTTTGGACTAACGCATGCGCTTGGCATTTGGTTTGGATCGGTCAGTCTTCATCTCGATGCATTTCATATCGATTGAAGCATGGAATCGATACGAAGAACATGGTACTGGATCGATATGAAAGCTGCGACGCTAGAAGGATACGAATAACATGACATTGGGTCGATATGAAAGAAGAGAGACTTGAATGGATGCAAACTTGATGGATATGGGTTCGTACCGATACTTATATATCAATCGATGAAGCAACAAAACCTGTTGGCATATTTCGTATCGATCCAGGCCGGATCGATACAAAAGAAGGGGCAATCGATGGCGTATATTTCCAAAGCATTTGGATCGATACAAAAGGATGGACACGAGGTAGTGCAGTGTGATGGATACAAAACACTGATGGATACGAAGGCTCCGTACTTCGTATCGATGGATACTAAGGAAGTGGTCGAGATGGTGCGTAGGACATGGATTAGAGCATGAAGTTCGGGTTGATGTGAAGGCTACGACTATGGATATGGGTACCGATGGATACTTGGATGATGGATACGAAGGCGATCAATGTCAATCGGTCGATATGAAGTAACATGCCTTCTTCAAAACCAGAACTTTGATCGATCATAACTCAAAATCTACAAGTCCAAATGCTATGAAATTTTCACAGGAGCTTCCATATGCACTCAAGAATGTTCGTGATCGATCTTAGCTCGATTGGATCATATTTGGATCAATATGAATTGTACATGGATCGATCCAAAATCACCCTGGATCGATCATGTGGGCCCACTTGCGTAAAAGAAAAGGTATTCTAGGTTTTAAGATAGATATTTTTGGATCTACACCTATAAATAGCAGTCCGAAGGCAAATAGAAAGAGGATCTTCTCCTTCTTTGACGCAGAAACCCAGCCATTTTTATGATTGATCCTAAAGGCTTGTAATTGTAACTACAATATAAAATAAATAAAACGGAATGATTCAAAGTGGTCATATGCTAGATTGCCAAACCACTATAAATTTTGTGTTCTTTCCTATTTTCTTCCATTTTAGTTTTTCTATTTCTTCTTTTTGTCCTCTACATTGTCTGGATCTAAGATGTGCTTAGATATTATGGATCCGTGCTTGGATATTGTGGATCCGTGCTTGGATATTGTGGATCTGTGTATATACACTAGTGCATTCACTATTATTAGGGTTTGTACTAATTTTGGCGCAAACATTTTAAGAAAATATATAATTTTGAATTAGATGGAATTGCAAATCATAGAATGTATCATTAATTTAATGTTTTCCCTTTTCTTTTAAAAGGAAGAGTTTATATTAGAATGAATTGAACCGTGGAAACTAAAATATAATATTAGTTAGTTGAAAAAGATTAATTAATGCAGCTATTACCAAATTTTAATTACATAGCAACCCATGTCTAAATATTCAAGTGTAAATCTTTTGATATGAATAACTGAATTATGAAGAAAAAAAAATTCAAAGTTCAATTATGTTCATTTTTTTCAAAAAAAAAAAAATCCAATGACATAAGCATATATAGATTTGAGATAAGAAGATCTAGATTAAACAAACTTTGTAAGCAATCACATAAAGTATAGATAATTAAATTGAGAAGGTCTAGATCTAGGTTAAATTAATTAATCAAACAATCATACATGAGACAGAAAATGAGATGTTATAATTCATAACAAAATATCAATGGACAAAAGAAGACATTCTATACTTTAACATGATAGAACAATCGATTCAATCATGGGAATAGAGATATTCAAATCAAGAATCAAATTCACAAGTACGAATAGAAGAGAAGGATAGAGATTAAGGGGATAGGAACAAACTATAAGACGTGTAAACATAAAATTATAAACACATATAATTACTTTAGGATGAAGCATGTAGAAACACCTTGAATGATAGAACAATACCTAGATCTGATTGATCACTCTCTAGATCTGATAGACCTTGCTCTTCATCACCCTTGATTTGTGGCTTCTCCTTATATTTCAAGCAAATCACCATCCCACTTTGCAAGAATAGAATAAACCACCTTTTTAATTTAGTTTGATGTTGATTTGAATTTGTTTTGATGGTTTTTTTTGGATGAAGTTTCAGCCATGAATGTGATAGAGAAGAGGAAGAAAAGAGCAAAGAATGAAAGCCACGTTCTATTTTCTATACTTTCAAAAATGAGGAGGTTTTGTTTTTAATAGAATTAAAAGAACCTTTTCCTATTCTTCTATTAAAATTTCCTCCTTTATTTTTCTTTTTCAATTTCAATTAATACCATTAATTGATTTCCTCCTCTTTCCATTATATGGCTGATCCAAGCACATTCCAAATATGCAACTTTTCCAAATAAAAGAAAACAATTTTTATTTAAGTATTTACTGTTTAAAACAAGTTTAAAATTATATCGATATCGCATATTGATATATGCAAATATAACTTTTATATATGAATTAAAATAATTACCAACAACATTCAAAACATCAAATAAATTAACAATAATTAATATTTCATAAATATTAATTAAATTAATCAGTTCGCAACATTTTACAAATTAATTAAATTGTGTGATTTTTGGAGAAATCACAAATGTGGTTGTGAGACTCAGAGGTGTGAATTCAGTCTATAATTAATATTGAACAATTCAAATATTAATGTTCACACATCACATAGCAGGTGGTATGCAAGTTTGGCTGAATTCATCGCTTATAGGTCTTTTTGGTAAAATCAAAATTTACTTATTATAAGTGGTACCTAATAATGTAATTATTTACACCAATTATCTTCGTCAAAACTATATCATATTAGGACTTATGGAATTTGGTAATGGTCAAAATTCCAATATCATCCACATTCAACTTTATAGTCCAAACACAAAGTCCTTGGTTCATAAATAATAATTATTATTAACCAAAACGCTCTGGCCAAAAACATTGACTTTGAGTTGATTCGATTTGACCAAAACACTAACCCCATATAACCGAGGAGACGAATCCTCTCTTGAATTGTGCTTCACTTCCGATACTTCCTCTTAACCCAACTGTAGTCACTCGATGGAAAATCGTGCCATAGTTTGACTATAATCAAAGTGGAGCTTTCACATTGAAGATCCACAGTATTCTCAAGTCGAGAGGATTGTGTAAATCAGTCACATTGATATTTTTTTATTTGATGTTAGTTATATTAACCAACAGAAAATTATCGAGTGAGTCATTCCATAGTTATCCAATAACTATCAGTAAATAACCCCTAGGTGCCCCAGCAGTCATGATTTTGAATGTAAGTTAATTGATATGAATTTGAATGAAATTTTGTAATAAGCTAATTTTTAAGATTTAAGTAATAGCAAGTATCGAAAGGTAATGCTATGCACTGAATGTGATTACAATCAATAGTTGAATTAAATGATAAATGTTGAATTTGTTAGAGGTAAATAGAGTAGTTGATTGTTAACTAAAATTCAAGTGAAATCTAATACTGAAATTTGTTGAATGTTGAACAATTAAATTGTTTAAATTAAATATTGCAATTATTTGAATAATTGAATTCTGAATTTAAGATGATTGATAATGATATCGGAAGTAGATGTAAATTTCATTTAAACAACAATGAAGATTGTTAACATTTAAAATTGAATTTAAAAGAGAATAATCAGAAATTGAAAAAATTATATTTTAATTGACAAATGAAAATAGCGACCGGGGCATAGTCTCGGATTTGGAAGAAACTAGTTCCATTGGATCCGTAATAATGTATTATTACCGAATTTCAAATTTCGTAGCGTTTAGAAATATCTTTGGTTGTACGGGATAAAAACGTGTTGAAGTTAATATCAAAAATTCAATAAAATATCTAGATCCAAAAAGCTATCTTCTCCATATGATCGAATTGGGAGTCGAAATTTGTTCCATTGCGTTCGGAATAGGGGTATAACATTATAAACGCCTAGCGACACGCCTCAATTGAGATCCAAAAATTTTAGCTAGATATTTCTCAAAATTTAATATATATATATATATGTGTGTGTGTGTGTGTGTGTGTGTGTTAACTTGACCTTATATTCACATCAGTCTCCACTCATTCATCTCATCCACTTTCTTTCACCATCAGCCACCTTAACACCCTAGTCTATTTTAGTACCTACCCTTTGGCATTTTAAAACCATGTTCCTCTTCATTTTAATTGCAGAGAAAAAATAAGGAAGAAAGAAAAAAAGAAAAAAATATGAACGTTATCTCTTTTAAACGAAGCTTCCCCCTTGCATCTAATGGCCCATCCTCAAAGGCGCCGATCTGCGGCATTTCAGACCCGAGCCCTAATCGGAGAAATGTCGGCGTTAACGAATAGGGCTGGCTCAACGGCAAATATGGATTTTTATATGGTGGTTTGCAACAGTTCGTGGTCGATCGTGAAGGGGATGGTGAACTTCGACAGGCCATTACAGGGGATGAGGAAGGTTATGGTGGTATCATTGGAAAGGTCGTGATTTGGGCAAGCTGCGGGGTGAGTGTGATGGATGCCAATGGCATGTGGCGGCGGCAAGGACAAGTTAAACGACGGATCTAATTCGGTTTCGTGGTGGAGCTTCGGTAGATGATTGACGATGACGCCTGAAGGAAGCCAAAGAGCATCTTGATGGCTAATCGCTGACTTAATTTAGGGTTGATTAGAGCTTCAAGGCGGCGATAGCTCCCTGTTGAACTCGCAACATTTTTTGGTTCGTTCAGGCGAACCATAGGGTGTTCAGACATGGGACCGGCGGCGTAGCTCGGCAGGGAGGCGAGGTTACTTGCGATGGTCGGTGCAAGTGGCGCGGCAGACCAAAGATGCGTGCGATTGGGCGTATCAGTGCACACGTGTATGTTTTAAAACTTCGAGCAAGAAGGAATAGGAAAGTGGGAGAAGAATAGGTAATGGGTCGGCCTCTTTTGCATTTGGGTATTATAATTAAATTGAAAATAAGTTGTATAAATTGTTTACAAAATTCCAATTTTCCATAAATATCGTATCTCATTCATTTTTGGTCCAATCAAACACGGTTTGTTGTGTCGTGTTCGTATCGACGAACATGACGCATAGGAATTGTATTGACTGAATTTGGAGCCTAGAATTTTCAGTTAAATTCGAACGTGTTCGAATTTAATCGAAATCAAAATGTGAAAGCCACAACATAAACAAAGATTAAATGGAATGATTGTAAAAAAATTCGATTTGAAATTTATTTAAGCGATTTTGATTTAAAAGAAATAAATAAATTTTATACAAATCAAATTATTTTCGAATTTTGAATATTACCAAGTAAAGTGATATAAAAACGATACTTCAAAATTGAGCTCGAAATTGAATTTTATTTGAAGATGGGGATTTTAAACTGAATATTGAAGGATAACTTAATTTAAACGTTTTAAATCGATATTTTGAAAATCGAGCTTGAAATCGATATAAATTAAAAATGAAAAAAATTGGATTTGAGAGTAGAATTGAATTAATTTAAAATCAAAGTTGAAATTGATTCGAATTAAAAATTGAAATTGAATCGATTGAATGGAAATTGGAATTGATTTGAATTGGGAAGTTGAAAGTGAATCGTTTTGACTTTGAAACTATTTTCAAATAAATTATTTAATATAAAACTATATAAAAGCTATCTTCTTTAATACACAAATTATTTTGGTTTTTCAAATTATTTCGCTATATAAACCATTTTAATACTTAAACTATTTTAACCATTTAAACTATTTTAAATCATTTTACCATTTAAACTACTATTAATTATTTTAACCATATAAACTATTTTTAAGTATTTTAATATTTTTTAAACCGTTTTAAAAATATTCAAACTATTTTAATTATTTAAAATATTCAAACTATTTTCCAAAAATTTCAGACCGTTCAAGGGTGGAATGTTTATTTTAAATCACGGATTTAAATACGAATTAGGTTAAAATGAAGTTAAAACCTAAAATTGAAATTCGAAACAATTTTGGAAACGAAATCAAGATATTAAGACGAAAAGGATTTTGAAATGAAATGGTATATTTTGAGTAAATATGATGATTTTGAAATGGATTTGGTTTTTGAAGCAAATATGATACTTTGATATCAAGCATGAACCGTTTTGAAATGTAAAGGTACCAACCGAAGTGTAAAACGATGTTTGGTTGTTAAAGAGACCAGAGCCAGATATGGGCATACTCTCTATCGATACTGGAACCACTTTAACAATTGTGTATGTGGAGGAGACTCCAAAATGAAGTGGTTGGATTTGGCGATGTTTGTTGGAATGAAGAAAGAGAACAATGATGGATAGACATCCATACTTGTCCAATTTGAAATGACTAAAACAGGATGGCTTGACAGGGCCAAGTGAGCTAATTACCCCAAGCGGACATCCGTTCTTCGATTTTCTTGGACTTAGTCCATATTATTACTCTTGTTGTTGGTTTCGATTGGTGCACCTTGATTTGGGATATCCTCTCTTTGACTCGATATGGGATGGATGGACACGGTGGATGGTCATGGCTATGATGCGTTACCACCAGCCTCGCGACCCGAACTGGTAGTACTCTACCTTGGGAATTGCCTCATGTGCCTTGTCATACTTTTTATCCCTAAATGAGACTCATACAATTTTGGCTTAGTGTTGTCGTATCGTGGCACGTCCCTATCCACCGATGTAACGACCCACTATTTTGGACCATTCAAATCGACAATAATCCACACATGTCGGACTTGAATAATTCAAAACAACAGATTGTACTAAATTTTGGAGCAAATAAAAATAAATACAGAATCACAGACACAGAATATCAGAATAACTCGCAGCGTAAATAAAAATCCATAGTAGTTCATGAAGCTACTATATACATACTCTTAAAACATATACAAAATATCGTAGTTTAAAAATGGATACAATAGAAGTTTGGATACACAAATCACTAATATAGAAGCAATACCGAATAGGAAATAACTAGATCAAAAATCGACAAATAGATAGTCAGATAAGCTCCAACACTTCTCTAGCTCCAGAAGGTGAATCCGAAGCTGTGACTCTCAGGCTGACCTGAGCGTAGAGCAAAACAAAACACACTCGAGTCAGGACATACATACTTATACAATGTAAACCAACTCAAGTGAACTGTAATAGCAATGCACAATAACTTAAAGGATGCTTGGGATTGCCCATCCTTTAAGGATCTGGTAAACCATCAATTAAGTAGAAATAAACAATATCACAAAAATACCCATATTAAAGTAATTAATGCAAATAACAGTGTAAATGTGGCCAGGGTAGCGCAGAGCTGCAGTAATCGCTCACCTCTAGCCATACTCTCAAATTCAAGGTGCGTATCAAAATAATCACAAGGAAATCAAATGGCACAAAGAAGTGTACCCGTGGTTATAAATTTTAAAATAGTATTTTGTACTTCAAAAATAAAATATCATTTCAAATTCAAATCTTAATCAAAATAAGGATCAAATCATTTCCAAACCATTTCAATATATCAAAATATCATATTCTTTCAAAATCTCATTTTCAAATCACTATTTGAATTCAAATTCAACTATTCAAATTTAATTACCTTTTAAAAATGGTTTATATTATAATAAAAAATAATTCATTTAAACCATTCAAAAGTGAAGTTCTTATACTTTCAAATAATTAAATCCAAATTTTCCAATAATTCATTTATTAAATTCCAATTTATTTTCTTTAACTTAAATCATCATTTTACACCAAATCTCAAATTCTACGCTAGGTTATATTTCAAGTTACACTCTTAAGCATACATTTATTTAACATTTTATATTCATAGAAAAATCAATGACACTTTAATAAATCATTTTAAATTCAAATTTAAATCAAAATATCATAATTTACATTTTAAAATACTTAAAACTATCCAGAAAAGTATATAAATAACCACGACTCGGTATAAAATTTTCTAGCCTAAATCAAGTGATACGGATAATATATCATTTCAACCCATAATTTACAAAGAAAAATCCGAGTTTTATCATTTCAAACCCGCGTATCCCAAGTTAAATAAAATAAATAAATAAATAAAAAAATCGCTCAGGCCTATCATTTCAGCCCATAACGATTTTTCCCTATTCTAAAGTCTGTTCGAGTATGTCTCATTTCAACCCGTAGTGATTCTATTCTACAGGGAACTTGTAGTGTGAGAACGGAATAAAATAAACAATATAGTATCATATAGCAGTAATAGATGATATGACAGGTTTATAAACAAGGTTAACATCATATGATTCATATCACAGGCAGGTATAACATGATATAATATTCTACACATTTACTTGTTGTCAATTCACTAATTATATAAGTACAAATGTCATGAGTGAATACTCACCTTTTTACGCTGGAGATAGCAAATCAAAACACACGAATAAAATTCAGAAAGCACGATAGCACGGCTTTTGATTTGAGTGGAGTGGAGGGCCAAGATGTTATTCTTGTATTCAACAACAAAACAAAGCAAAATATAAATATAAATACGATACTAAAATTATTGGAACAAAATGTAAATAGAGTTTACAAAAGACAACACCAAGTTTTCAACTGATTTTGCTTGACCACAAATCACATTTGCTCGGCCATAAAGCTATATAGATTCGGCCTTGATGATGTTTTGGCTAGGGTACGGATCAGGTTTGGACTCATATAGGCATGGCTACAAGTAAAAGTGAAGGGATAGGAGTTACTAGTGAAGGAGGATCAAAGGTTAAGGCAAAAAGAGGAGTTTTGGCGCAACTTTAGGCTTGGCCATGCATGAATTGGGCTCGATCTTGGTATGTACAGACCTAGTGGTGGCTGGAGTGAAGGCCAGGCGTGGTGAACTTGATGGTGGTGGCAGCTAAGGGGTGGCCAAGGCAACATATGAAGGGGATGGTGGAAACTAGCTTGGCTATGCATGGTTTCAAGGGTTTTTTTCAACGTTGGGAGGTGTTTGCACCATTCAATGGTCATGGCCAGTCTTGGTCAGAGGAGGAGGGGTTTAGGCCGTATATAGTGATGGGAAGGAGGTGATGTGGTGGTTGGTGAAGGTGGTGAGGGGTTTAGGCCGAGCAGAGCTAGAGATGAACAAGCAAAAATAAATGAGAAAAAAAGAAGAAAAGAGAGAAAAAGAGAGGCCATTGTTTACGTTTTTTTCCAGATCTGAAGTGCCATGAGAAATAAAGATGAGAAGAAATCTTCTGATGTGAAAATAGTGATATAGGCGGCTAGGGATTACGGAATGGACGGCATAAATTGTGGAGAAGTTATGGTAGAAAGTCAAGGGATGGAAAGATAAAAAGGTAAGAAATCAAAGTAACGTTTGCCTTAAATTAAAAACAGGTAATGTATCTTAATTGATGCGTTTCCTATAAATTAAAGAAAGGTGTATACAAGAAGCTTTCACAAAAAACTAAATAAAATAACGTTAGATAAATACATTTTAAAGATATGCCTGTTAAAGGAATAACGTATGTGTGTGTGCGTATTTGAAATTTCTTTCCAAGAAATAAATGAGGATATAAACACTTACCATTTAATTAATAAATGAATGCCTAAATAGAAAAATAAGGTAGAGATAGATATTATGAAAAATAAATAAATAGTTTTAGAAAAAATTGGAAATAAATAAAGAAAATACTCTACTTAATGGAAACTAGAATTAAAAATTGTAAATAAAATTCAACCGACTTTGGAAAATTTCAACAACACTTCTAAATAAATAAAAGTCAAGTAAATAAAATAAATGCTGGACAAAATATAGTGTAAATGAAAATAAATAATTCTTTTAAGGAAAAATAGAAAATAAATAAAGAAATAACTATTTAATTGAAACTGGAATTTAAAAGTTGAAAACAATATACAATCAACATTTGAAAATTATAATTATACTTTAAAAATGTTTTAAAAATAAAAATATTCATAACATATCACGTTATACAAATTAGAACATGATTTTACAAACAAAAATATTATTTATATAAATTAAAATAAACAAATTTGTTAAATAAAACAATTTACACACAATATTGTAAAAAACATAACTTTCACAATATTAATCCGATTTTAACGAAACAAAAATCGGTATTCTTGAAATAAAATCTATTTTCATAATAGAAGATAAAATTAAAAAATTAAAATATTTAAATTTTTAATTTAAAAGTCAAAGTTTGACCATTTTAACCGAAATCCACCTTTTTGGAAATATTCCATTTATTTAGGTTTGGAATTATAATTCACAAAAAAAATCAAAATTCATATTTAAAATAATTTTTTTATCCATTTTAATAAATAAAATAAAGCTTTTAAATCAGGAATTTCATTTAAAATAATTAAAATACAAAATTAAAATAATCACAAAATACAGGGTCGTTACAACCGACCGTTTTACTAGTATTTTATATGGAAACTGTACGACAGTGCTTAAAAACACGTTAAGAGAGATAAATGTAAAGCCTTAATGCTAAGAGAAATATTTCTTTTATTGATTAGGTATTACACATGTAGCGTATTCTACTACATATAAATATTTTGATGGATCCTTAGGAGATGGAAAATCTCATAACATCTCTTGAGTTATCGCATGCACGTTATACACTTGATATGGGATGTGAAAACCCGTAAGCATCTCTGACGCCATCACAGTTATGTTATATGCGATTTCGATTTGAATAACTTGAGAATATTTTGTCATGACTCGAGTGTTTTGTTTTTTCATTACGCTCGGGTCAGCCTGAGTATTTTTCTAGCTTATTGAAGATTTACTCTGGAGGACGAAGACGAAGATTTGGTATATTATTACTACTATTATTCTTGCATCATGTTGCCTGCTACATTATTCTATTTATTCCTGATTTATATATTACTCTGATAAATATTGTACAGATTACAATCAAATGTATAATAGAAACAGCTTCATGAACTGTTTATTTGATTAATATATTTTGTCGTTCCGCTACGAGATTCTGTGTTTGTTTTCTTCTTCTTTTCTCTTATTTTCTTACTAACCCCAATGATTATCTATGCCCCGGATTGTTTGGATTAGACATATGTGGATTATTTTCAATTTAAATCTTTTGAAACGTGGGTCGTCACAGTTGGTATTAGAGCTTTGGTTTAGCGATAACCTTAGCTTTAAGGGGTAACTCATTAGAGATAGGGTCAGTAGCACCCTAGAATGAGTTTGAGTGTATTAATAGATATTAGCGTGTATTTCTTAGTGAATATAATTTTTTTTACATTGTGTTGGTTGATTTGTCGAGTGGCTTATGGATTCTGGTTGATAGGAGTAATTAACGTTATTAATAGGGAACTCTAAAAATTTAAACAGAACAATTCGATATAGTGTTGTTTTGAAATTGGGTAAATGAAATAATTTTACCCTGATTATATTTTATATATAAAGCAATATTTTTTAAAATTAATTTTGATATATATAGTGCGTTTGGTTGTAGGAATGATAATATTGATCATTATCATTAATTGGTTATTGTGCCTTAATAAAAGATGTTTATTATAAAATAAACAATGACAAAACAATTGTGGAATGTTTGAAAGAAAGTGAAATTTTGTAAGTATAATTTATAAATGTGACTTATAAATTAAAATGGATTTAAATTGAGAAGTTTTGAATCCAAGACCTTGGAATTTTGAAAACGATTTTCAAAGTTTTGGAAAAATAGAGTAATATTAGTTGAAAAATATTTTTAAAAGGGATTTTAAACGGAATGAATTCAGTACTCATCTCTTTGTCGTTGGAAAATAATTTAGGGGTTGACTACGCAACATCATCGATGTTTATTTTCGAGTCTCAAAGTGGGGAGAGAAACTTTGTTATGAAATTGTTTTGACAAACGGGTTTTGGTTTATACTCCAAAAGTATGATTCGATATAAAAAGGATATAAGTATATATACTTATTTCAAATGATTTGAAATGAACCCGGTATTTAAAAATTTTCGGTTCTATTAGTTAATAGTCTTCAAATTATTTGAATGAAATGAAATATTTGAATAACCAGAACTTATAAAATAAAAGAATCGAGAAATCTAAGCTAAATATTTTATAAAACTTTAGAGTTGAAGTTGCAACTCTTAAATAGAGAGTAAAGAAAATTTAAACCAGTTGAAATAGTGAATATTTTAATTAAGCAAGATGAATCAGATTAATTTGTATAATATCAAATTGCATTCTAATGACATATAATAAGACCTACCAATTGTTAAAAGTTAAAACGGTGATTTGGATATGTAACGAGATATTATGCAAGTAAGCAAAACTTAAAAGTAAATAAAATGTTTATAAACGTAAATGTAGTTGTAATAATAAAAGCTATATAGTTAATTAGTATATTATGAAATGATTAATAATTAAATGGAATAAGTAACTAAGCTTCTTAAGTTGACAAATGAATTAAATAATATCTTTTTAAATTGGTTAAAGAATTAAATATAAATTAGCAAAGAAATTGTGTAATTGAGTTTGTAACTTTTGAGATAATTATAAACTTAGATTAAGCCACGTATAAAAAGTTGGACTCTTATAGAATGATTATAAACTAAAGTGATGATTAATAAAATGTTTTACAAATAAATTTGTTATTAAATGAAATTATGAAAATGTAGTAAATGTAAGCAAAGTAATTTGGTATAGTTAAGAATCAATTGAATAAATTGGTAAGTTGTACATATATTATTTTATTCGCATATCGATTTGATCCAAATTTGAGCATGGAATTTCGAGATAATTTATATCGGTACGAGTTAGGATTTTTCACTCGATTCTTGACGGCAAACCCTAGATATGAATTTTTGATTTTATTCTGGAATTCTCTATCATAGTGTATGGCTATGCAAGGAGAATGACGGTTCTGATCAAGGAACCAGATCTGAGTCTGCACTAGAGAGTCATGTGAACGATACTAGTTTGGTAGTGAAATTGTATGATCGAATGAGCGATTAGATTTGATATTGCGTGCGAATGATATATGAACATCGTACGGGCTTAACTAAAGCAAATGTTGAAAATTGAAAATGCGAAATATAAAATGATTTTAAATTATATGATTGGATATCATTGGTAAATAAGGTGTATGTATTTAAAATCAAGAAAATTGGATGGCCCAAACAAAAAGGTACGTGTTTATTTTGTCATTCGATTTGATGGTTTTATGATTGAGCCACTTGGCTTTTGTTTTCTTTTGTTGGTTTGGGGCCTGTAGTTGTATTTTGTAGTTGTTCCGATCGATCCGCACAAAGGAGACTGTCGAAATTTTTCGTAAATTCGGGTGTTAGAAAATTTTTGAAGTTTAAATTTTTTACAACTTGTTTTATAACAAAATTGTGATTTCCGTAAGCCGATCAGAGTAGCGTAACGGAAGAGTGGTAAAAGTTTTCTAATAATATTTTATTGTTTTATATGTTGATTACTTTGAATAAAATATATCAAATGTTAACTTCTTTACTTAACGTCTTTTCGAGGATGAAAAGTTTTGAGTAGAGGAGATTGTAACGACCCGTATTTTTAGCTATTTTGAATTATTAAATTTGATGCAGTTATTAAATAAAAAATGGTTAAAAATACAAATTTAATGATTTTTAATGTAAGTTATTGGATATGGACTAGAATGAAATTTTGAAATAAACTAATTTTAAAGATTTAAGTAATAACAAGTACTGAAAGGAAATGCTTTGTATTGAATGTGATTACAATCAATAGTTGAATTAAAAGATAAATGTTGAATTCGTTAGAGGTAAATAGAGTAACTGATTATGAACTAAAATTCCAATGAAATCTAATATTGAAATATGTTGAATATTGAATAATTAAATTGTTTAAATTTAATATTGCAATTATTTGAATAACTGAATTCTGAATTTATGATGATTGATAGTGATATCGGAAGTGGATGTAAATTTTATTTAAACAACAATGAAGATTGGTAACATTTAAATTTGAATTTAAAGGAGAATAATTAAAATTTGAAAATATTATTTTTTAATTGACATATAAAAATAACGATCGAGGGCACAGCCTTGGATTTCGTTGAAACCAGTTCTATTGGATCCGTAATAATGTATTATTATTGGATTTCAAATTTTGTATCATTGGGAGTTACTGTTTGGTCGTGCGGGATAAAAATGCGTTGAAGTTAATATCGAAAATTCAATATAATAATTGTATCCAAAAAGCTATCTTCTCCATACGACCGAATTGAGACTCGAAACTTGTTCCATTGCGTTCGGAATAGGGGTATAACATTATAAACGCCTAATGGAACGCCTCAATTGGAATCCAAAAATTTGAGCTAGATATTTTTCAAAATTTAATATATATATATATATATATCTGTGTGTGTGTGTTGACTTGACCTTATATTCACATCAGCCTCCATTCTTTCACCTCAGCCACTTTCTTTCCCCCGTGCATCTAACGGCCCGTCGTCAAAGGCGCAGATCTGAGGCATTTTAGACCTAAGCCCTAACTGGATAAATGTCGGCGTTGATGAATAGAGCTGGCCCAATGGTGGAAATAGATTTTTATGTGGTGGTTTGGCAGCAGTTCGTGGTCGATTTCAAGGGGATGGTGAACTACGGCGGGCCATTACAAAGGACGAGGAAGGTCATAGTCGGAAGCTGCGGTGTGGGTGTGGTGGAGGTCGATGGCCTGTGGCGGCGGCATGGACAAGTTGAACGGCGGATCTGATTTTGGTTTGTGGATGAGCTTCAGTCGACATTTGAGGACGATGCCTGAAGAAAGTCAAAGAGCATCTTGATTGCTAATCGCTGACTAAGTTTGATGTTGATCGGAGCTTCAAGGCAGCGAAAATTCCCAGTTGAATTTGCGACATTTTTTGGTTCGTTCAGGCAAACCATGGGATGCTCGGGCATGGGACCGGTGGCTCAACTCAGCAGGGAGGCAAGGTTACTTGCGGTGGTCGGTGTGGGTGGCGCGGTAGGCCGAAGATGCATGTGGTTGGGCGTATCAGTGCACACATGGATGTTTTGAAGCTTCAGGCAAGAAGGAATAGGAAAGGGGGAGAAGAATAGGTAATGAGCCGACCTCTTTTGCATTTGAGTATTATAATTAAATTGAAATTAAGTTATATAAAATGTTTATAAAATTCCAGTTTCTCATAAATATCATATCTTGTTCATTTTAGGTCCAATCGAGACACGGTTTGTTGTGTTGTGTTCGTATTGACGAACATGACGCGTAGGAATTGTATTGATTGAATTTTAAGCCTGGAATTTTCAGTCAAATTCGAATGCATCCGAATCTAATCGAAACCGAAGACGCGAAAGCAACAATAGAAACAAAGGTGAGTGTTTTATAACGCTCACAATGTACTAAAATATTTTATGATAGTTAAATTTGAAATTATGCAGTGATATGAATTTATTGGTCGCTGTTTGATAAATTTAATTGTCATTGAATTGACTGTAAAAAATTAAAATTGATAGTTAAATTTGAAATAGGAATTTAGTTGCCAGTAAAATACACGATTTTAATAATTATGAAATTGTTGTGAGTTATTTTGATTGTTTAGATAATTGATTGTGATGGATGTTATTAGTTGGCATTTTGGATGATTTGGATGTTTATTTATTCTAATATATCCTTATCACCTGATATATTATTTACAGTATATTATCTGTAAATTGAATTATTTCGAGTAAATTAAGAAATAGGTTGAAATGATATATATTTATAACATAGTGATTTGGATTGAAATGATATATATCCATCCCTGAAATTAAATAGAAATAACTGATCACTTGGCCGCATGATATAAAATTATATATGGACACCGGATTGGTGAAGTGGAATGATTTAAAAAAATTTCAATTTGAAATTTATTTAAGTGATTTCGATTTAAAAGAAATAAATAAATTTTATAGAAATCAAATTATTTTCGAACTTTGAATATTGCCAAGTAAAAATGATGTAAAAACAATATTTCAAAATTGAGCTCGGAATTGAATTTTATTTGAAGAAGGGGATTTTAAACTGAATATTGAAGGATAATTTGATTTAATTGTTTTAAATCGATATTTTGAAAATCAAGCTCGAAATCGACATAAATTGAAATTGAATTAATTGGATTTGAAAGCGGAATTGAATTAGTTTGAAATCAAAGTTGAAATTGATATGAATTGAAAATTGAGATTGAATCGATTGAATGGAAATTGGAATTGATTTGAATTGGGAAGTTGGAAGTGAACTGGTTTGACTTTGAAACTATTTTCAAATAAATTATTTAATATAAAACTATTTAAAAGTTATCTTCTTAAATATACAAATTATTTTAGTTTTCCAAATTATTTTGCTATATAAACCATTTTTATACTTAAACTATTTTATATCAAACTATTTTAACCATTTAAACTATTTTAAACCATTTTAACAATTTAAACTAGTATTAACTATTTTAACCATATAAAGTATATTAATTTTTTAAAATATTTTTAAACTTTTCAAACTATTTTATTTATTTAAACTATTTTAAACTATTTAAACTATTTTCCAAAAATTTCAAACTGGTCAAGGGTGGAATTTTTATTTTAAATCATGGATTTAAATACGAATCGTATTAAAATAACGTTATAACCTAAAATTGAAATTCGAAACAATTTTGGAAACGAAATTGAGATATTAAGACGAAAAGGATTTTGAAATGAAATGTATATTTTGTGTCACGACCCGGTTTTTCGACCTTCGAAAGTCGACATCAATACTTCCACTATATTACATGCTGAACAATCGAATGTCGGAGAACCCGACCGTAAGGGAAAAAGAAGAAAGAGGTAAGAGAAGAAGATAAAAAACAACATCAAAATCTCGCAATCGCAACGGAACAAAATATAATATAGAACAACAGCTTTTAAATACAAAGAAATCTTTATTGTTATATATACATATCAATATCAGAGTACAACAATCATCCATCACTTTGGACAGCTTATTATCTGTCCTTACAAAGCGGAAATAGTATTTCAAATACGGAGATACGTCTCTATCTTCCAGCTCACCTCCTGAGCTCCATAGCACATTATCCTGGATCTGTTCAACTCGGTCTGACCTAAGTATCATAATAAAACAACACCCGAGTTAGTCTGGAAAAACAGCGTGAGAAATCACACTCAGTTGGATTATTATATTTTTGAAAACCCTTTGAAAACAAAGGTATCTCGTAAGACCTTGCCACAAATAAATATGCCGGTTTTTACCTTACGATAACCAAAACATTTTCATCAAATCCATCTGATATTGTAATACTGTCTATAGAAATTAAAATAGAATCTAGGTGAAATGCTTGCATCTCACGTTCCAGCAATAGTTGGGCACAATCAAAACTGTACGGTCGGACACTTATTGGAGATTGGATTCTATACAATGGCAGGGCTACTGGGGTACGCCCGCCATAATACCTGGCCTAGATCAGAGTACCGAGGACCGCTCCCGATCCCCTACAACACAAGACCGGAGCTACCCCTTACTGGATAGTCCAAATAAGATCACCCCGCGGTTGGAGCTAACAACCGCCCACACAGCCAAAATAAAGGGACTCTAGATAGGGGAAATCTTACCCTACTTGGGTGCTACCCACTTAGCCATGGTGCACCTCCCCTTTTTTAGCCATTCCCGATTGATGAGGCTTGAGGCTATGCGCAAGCTTCTAAGAACGAGTCTCACTTACAATGCTCATCGTCCCCCAAACGATGGTCTAACAGCATTCGTCCATACAAGTTGCACTGGGTCTGGACAAACCGAATCACCATCTTCATCATCTTCGTGGTCTTCATTCGTAACCGTTCAAACCGGATCGAAGTGGTTTTCAAATAATTAAATCTGATCCCGGTCTCTTCAAAACGATTAGGGCATTGGCCAATATTGAGAGTCAGTTATTTAACTATCGTATAACATCCACAAGCAACAATCAGGTCTTAAATAATTTTCTAAATTATTTATCTCAAAATATTTATACCATATATCATTCCCATATTTCAAAACTTTGAAAATAGTTTCAAATCCCTTTTATTCCCACGGGAACAAATTTCAACCCTTTCCCAATACTTAGAATATTTTCCCTACTTTATTAGTTACTCAACATTTGGAAAATATTCATTTATTTCCTATCTCTTTTCTCGAAAAATCATTGATAGTTTTATTTGTAAATTTCAAACTCATTTCACTTGAATTCTATAAATCCCAGAATTCCTTAATTAATTTCCTTTAATATTTCCAAAGCCATTTATATTCATTTTAAATTTCAGTTTCCCTCCTACTTCCTTCGTGAATTTTATTTCACCTTCCGAAAGTTCACTTATCCTATACTTTAGAAATTTATATAAAATTTCCATAATACCATTATAAGATTTTCCCCCTAAAATCTTATTCAATTTTAATTAACTTCACTTCTAATCTCGAGATGATTCATAATTGAGTTCAAAACAATATATATATATATATAATGGTTTACTTTAAAAATATGGTTTTAGTTAACTAAAATATCAACTTCTTAAAAGCATTAAAAGTTCACATTCAGTTATTAAATAATTTACAAAGTTGATTATAAATTAGAATGTATTTCAATAAATATCAAGTATATAATAGCTAACTTCGGGTTATTCCAGATCCAAATGATAGTTTAAAGGTTAAGCATAGTAATTTAAAATCCCGCTTTAAAACAATTCCAGTTTGCTTGACAAAAGTCTATTTTTAGAAAATCCAATATTTCCCAATTCAATTCATAAATTCCTCTTGATTCATATCACATTTAACGTACCACAATTCCTCACATTCGAAATATATTCCCCTATTTCTTTTGAAAACAATTTTCATAACTTATATAAGTTTACATCATTAACTTATATTTTTAACATACCCACTGATATCAATCCATCTCATTTATAAACCGCGTTTATAAATTTATAAACTCCTTTGAGTTTTCCATTTATTTATAAAAACAAAATCTATTTAATTCCATTTTATAATTTTACCCTTTAATAAAATTCCATTTTATTTCAAATCAATTTATCGATTCCAAATCTTGTCAATCCCTTAATATATAATTTTATTTCCAAATCTCTTCTTAAACCAATTTATAAATAGTTGAGTATAACTCAAGTTAGTTAATATATTCTTATTCAACTTAATTCCCTTTAGAAATAAATCCAAATTACAATATAATTATTTACCATTAAATTCCCTTTTTAAAGTCCTTTAAATTAATTATCTATGGAATTTAAAATGCCCATTTTAATTCCCATGATATTTAACATTTTATAATTCAATTTACACAAAAACCATATCAATCTATCCACCATATCGTATATCAATTTATATACGAACAAATAATATTTTTGAGGAATCCTGTTAGATCCCTCCAACCTGTTTCTCCTGCATCCATAGATGTTAGTCAACACATAAAATATCAATTCCACTTCGAGGGGGATATCGCGGTATATAGGGTCATCAGCTATTATTCGGGACGCATAAGGTCTAATTCGCTATATAATACGGGAATATCAATCACTCCAATACCAATATATATACATAGATATATATAAATATATATATATATATATATATATAACATTCAATAGATAAATTATAAATTCATCAATCAAGCTAGACATCCAATGATCTAAATTTAACTTTTAAATTTCAAACAAGGTAATCCAAATGAGTGAGAAAATCTCACATTTATTTTTATTTGCAATCCCCTTCAATCTTGACTTGGTTTCTACACGATTTAAGGCCTTGTATAACATTATAGGGTTTATTAACATTTGGAAAAATCTAACAATTCATTTACCATTTAATAAATTAAATTAAATAACAATTTAATTTTAACTAACAATTTTCCCTTCTAAAAATATCTTAAAGTAACTAAAATAAATTAAATAAGTTAATTGAACAAATTTATCACCAAACCCATTATTTAAAATAAACTTAGCAAATTTAAATGGGTATATGTATATTTATTTTTCCCTTGATACTACATATATATACCGTTATAAAAATAGTAGATTCCAATTCTATTTTTTATATAAATTCTTCAACGTTCAAAATTTCTATTTTCAAAATCTTATCCATATTTTTTTTCTTCTGTTTTACCTATATATTAAACATGTATGTATATTTTTCCTAGATATGCTTATATTTATATTTTCTTCTCTGTAGATGACAATACAGTAATTTTCTTTACTGTATAAAATTTTCTTCTTTAATATATACATACATTTTGTAAAAACAAAAATCTGGTTTTAAAATTCCTTATTTTCCTTCCCCTATATATATACATATATATTATTAAATTTAAATTGTAAAATGAATGGTATATATATACACCTTATTGACTCGCTCCAGTCCTTCCTCGCGACCTCTTCCACAGTCGTGCTCGACGACGACGAAGACCAACTCCCAGTTGCTTGCGATGCTCCGACGAGCCCTTTCCCCGCTTGATCGACCACGAAAATTCACCCAAAATCATCGCAGCACACTCGAACATCGCGATTGCCTCTGACCAATTTTGCTCATGCGCGCGACCCAGCTCTATCCTCTCATCCTCCTCCAACAATCGTTCTCCACCGAACTCTTTTAGGCACTCGCCTGCGCCTCAACTTGATGGCGATTCCCTGAACTCCCACGATGCTGAACCGAATCGATCTTCGGTTCTCTTTTTTTTCTTTATTTTTTTCGAATTAGGCTGAATCTATTTGGAAATGGAGAAGGGCAAGGGCACGGTTCGATTGAAGAGTAAGAGCAGGAATTTTGCGAATAAATTTAGAAATGGTGGGAAAAGGAAATGAATGCAATTCCTTTCCTTTATCTCTTTCGGCTATAATTTTTTTGATTTTGTTATGCTCCGCCATTCTTTTTCATTCTGACGATCTATGGAGGTAAGTCGCGATTTATAAACTAGAAGAGTGGCTTGCTTCAGAAGATAGGTGTGACGATGCGGATTTTGCCCGCTCGAAAATCGACATCCATACTTCATATCGTACTCGAATGCCATAGATTCGACCGTTCAAATCCGATTCGCCGGAGCTTATAACAATCATTAAGTAAATAACACAGCGGAATAAAAGAATAATACATTGATATGCAGCTTTAATACAATATCTGATACAACAGATGATCCAATAGATATCAATATACATCAGAGATATGATACAATAAGTAGCAGCGGAAAAGAAAAATAGATAACATCTAGCAGCAGAACAATATAACTCTGAGATAGTCTTCAAAAGAGAACTCCGAGAACTGCAACTCCATTTCCAAGAATCAATCCAGCAATAGCTCGAACTCCCAATAACGATGCAACAAGCTAAGCAAGAATGGTGTGATCCAAAGACTGAACTAACTCCAGATAATCTACTAAACCTGACTATCTGAAAAACCCAACTCTTGACTGCCCGTATGGAAATTGGTGGGCACCCAGAGTTTAGGAAGGAAAACAATAAACTCCGAGTCAGTCATGTGACTGGTGAACTCAAAACAGTTTATTTACCTTTAAAAATCAAAATAGATGAATATTTTTAAAGTCAATTCGCAATGCTTTTAAAAATGAGACTACCATAAGGTCTCCCGCACACACACACAATGCAAACGCAGAATCGGAGGAGATTTCTCCTTATGATAGTCAAAGATGCTTGATACGCATTTAAAAGAACATTTGATATTATTACTAGTGTATAGTGTAAGAAAAATTCATTTCGAAAGTAGAATATAAATCTTAGCCAACATACGACCATTATCGTATGCCTACTATAGCTACCATCTAAACAGTGGTGACCACCATAAGTAAATGGCAGGTTCTACAACTAAAACCGTACAAGTTTCGTATTGGGAATTGGATTTCCAACGAATGATCAGGCCAAGGAACTTCCCATTGCCACATGAGAATGCCTCTGGATGGACATCCCCGAGAACCAAACCGGATCTCTACCAACACAAGGCCGGGTTACCCCTAACTGAGTAACAACTGACCGAATATGTCATCCCCCGGTCCTTTGGGACCTTTCAACCGAGCGCTCGTAATCAATTCACACAATCATAAAGTGTTTTCAACATGAGTAAGTATCTGGGCTCCATACCATGATACCACCCTTTTCCAGAAGGAAATGCATATATCCTAAAGAGCGCTACCCCTCATAACCTTGCTGCATCTTTCCTGTTTTGACCATTCCCGAGGTGTGAGGCTCGATGAAGTCACGTCCACAAAAACATACTTTATACAAAAGCCATGCTTTGGGTCAACAAATGATCATAGAAATGATCACCAAGATAGACGATCAAATAAATGATCCTATCACAAATGATCAACACAATGATCATTTCACAGCAACACTCAGCATGTCACATTACCAAATTGGGAATATATCGCTGATAACCTTCAACTACATAACCTCTGAGCTCGTACGTCTCAGAGAAGGGTGTTAAGCTAAGAGAATAAATTCTCCGCCACCAACAGAAATATATTTGAAAGAAATCAGCTTTATATCTCAATTTGTAATGTCAGACATACAATCCATACAAGTCTGTTCTGGGTTCAAACAGAACCGAAGGCACTTACAAAGAAGTCCTTGCAAATCCGGATATTCACAATCCCGATCGGATTTCCCATCACTTAGGGAGTTTCTATACCGGCGCGACTCGGTGCAGAAACAATCGATAGGTCATCCTATCGCTTTCGCAAATACCCGGTCTTCATCACCGGTCTTCAAATGCTATCCATAACGACGTATCACATATTCGGAATGGGTTATACGACACAAAGGTCCTTTCCCGGCTAAACCGAATAGTGAGCAAAAACATTTAAAACATATGGATATGGGATTTCAATTAAGTCACAACTTAATAATTCAAAACTTTCTTTTCAAATGGTTTAAACCGATTACCATTTCAAATCTCTTAAACAAAAAGATTCATTTTCACAATCTTTAACGGTTTAAACAGTTTTCACATTTTAATCTTTTAAATAAAAGATTCATTCACAGATTTTCCAAATCAATTTTCATTTCAATTTGATTAACTCGTTAAATCTTTAAATCAAAAATTTAACTTATAGCCTTCAAAACAATTTCATTTCACTTTGATTTAAACAAATCATCAATTTAAATCTATTAAAAATAAACAGATTTAATTCATAGCTTTCAAAAAGAATTCATTCATAACTTGGAAAACCATTTTTTTCAACTAAATCTTGAAATTCCTTTAATTAAACTGGAATTTAATTTCTTATCTGAAAGCCTTTATTCTTTTAAACAAACAGTTTCATTTTGGAAATCTGATTCATTCATACGAGTTGAAGCCCTTGGGTTAAATCCAAATTCTCAAACCAATATTTTAAAATGGTTTAAATTCATGCAAACCTGTTTATAATATCTTTAACCATAATTTCCAATCATCGAATTCAATTCCAAATATCAAATTCAAATTCAAATTGAATTATTTAAATTGGAGATTTTACCGAGTTATTCAAAATAGCTTTTATCTGTGAAAACCTTTTTCAAAAGCTTTACCGTTTAACCCAAATCCATTTTCAATCTTAATTTGAAATTAAAACTTTAATTTCAAAAACATTACATTTAAATTATCTGTGACTTAACCGATTTCCTCGTGAAATCCATATTTGTGTGTGTATGGTGTGGTCCAAGGGTTATACACAGTAGTGCAACATCATACAATTATCACAGAATAAAACATAGGAATATAGTCGATAAGCGATATAAACTATAACGCTTATCTGTTCATATACAGATCACAGATATATTTCACAGATAAGTAAATTACAGATCACAACCTAAATCAGGATGTATCACAAAGCATCATATATCAGGGATATCAAACAATCAAATCATCCAATAGAACCCAAACATTCATAAGTAAGGTCAGTTAATTGTCTGATTAATTCAAATCACATTAATTTCTTATGAATTACTAATCCTGGTTAATCAACATCGATAAGTTACAAATTATTTTGATTAATTATTCTTTAATCATTTACTAATTAACCGTTAATAATAAATTAATTAACCTTTAACTATCAACCTTTAATTATTAAACAATTAATCTTTAATTATCTAATTCACCATTTAATTAATTATCTTTAATTAATTACTCTAATTAATTTTTCCTTGATTAATTATCATTCCTTAATCAACTTCATTAAATTAAATTTAACCTTTAATTATTAAACAATTAATCTTTAATTATCTAATTCACCATTAATTAATTATCTTTAATTAATTACTCTAATTAATTTTTCCTTGATTAATTATCATTCCTTAATCAACTTCATTAAATTAAATTTAACCTTTAATTATTAAACAATTAATCTTTAATTATCTAATTCACCATTTAATTAATTATCTTTAATTAATTACTCTAATTAATTTTTCCTTGATTAATTATCATTCCTTAATTTCAACTCCATTTCAAATTTCTTTAATATATATTGAATTGTTTTTAAGTTATTAAAACAATTTAAATTTAAAACTTATTTATGTTTAAACTAAACTCTACATTCAACTTGAATTTATATTAACATTTCGATTTGAACTCGGCTTTAAAAATCTTGGTTTAAAATTTAAATTTGGTTTTAAAATTTGCAAACCAAAACAGTTTCAGGTTTGAAGCCTGGAACATGAATTTGACCCGAGCCCAGACTCGATCTGCTTCGAGTCACTTACTCGATTTACTCGAGTACCACTTCGGGTAAAAACCCACTAGAACGCTGCTTCTACACAAACAACATCACCAGACAAATATCCCACCATGCATATGCACGGTGGTTCCAGCCACCGTTGATCATCAACACTGATCGCCACCCATCAGTACTCACCTCAACATCTCACCTCGATCATCGAAATGCGTCCAACCACCGAAAATCGAAAACGAGCTTCCCATTCCAAAACCTGGAACCGCTTGAACCCAAATCCCCCGAACCTGTCAATGCCCCAATCTCGTCGCCTCGGCCACCGGTCAACCTACAACTCCGGCTATCACTTCATCAAACCCATAGCTACCATTTCCCAGACCCTCGAGCAACTCGATGCTCGAACGAAACCGTGGTGCACGAATTTCCTCCCCGTTCAAAAACTAGGTTTAGAAATTTTGAACCACGGCCATCGCCACCACCGTCATCACTGACGCCACCACCCATTTTTTCCAGCACCTCCATAAGCTCCTGCGTCTCCAGCCCAAATCCTGACCTCTCCCATCATCGTGACCGACCACGGCGACTCGAAATGCCCAAAACAGATAAACACAAATTGCCCTTAATCCCAATCACTAAAAATCTGAATTACTGCTTTAAAATTCATATTAATGTGTGTGAATTCGACTTACATACCTGAATTCATGGAACCAGAGATTTATATTTTGACAAATTTTGAGTTTGCCCAGTTTCTTCTTGGTTTCCAGAAGCACTTCAAAATTTCTTCAACTTAATTAAATTTGTACCTTAAGTATATGTTATACTAACAATGTTTGTTTTAATGCTAAGCCCAACCATTGAGTAAATCAAATGCAATTGAGTTTTGAAACAAAAATCTGATGCTTTCAAAAACTAAGACAGAGGACAAAATGAACATCAGGTCGCACCCATTATTTAAACTTATTCAGAGAATTACGTGTATATATACACACATTTCACAGCTATAAGTACCCCAGATTTTACCATACAACTAAATTGAAGCTTAAAATATTATATATGAAGTTATTCACTTGTATTTTTGGAAGAAGAACAGAGAAGACTCAGGCTTGAAACTGGAAATGCTTCAGGTCTGAATTATTGGAAACTTTGCTTGATGTTTTGAGTTTGAGTGATGTTACTTCTGATTTTTCTTTCTTTCTTTGATTGAAGACATATTTTCCTTTAAGCTTTGCACTGGCTTTGATTTTGAACGAAATAGTGAAGTAGATGTATAAAAAGATAGTGTGCAGGCTGATATCAATATTTGTACAGGTAATGTTATTATTTAATAAAATAGGCATGGTTGAAGTGTATTAGAGGTATGTTGTTAGAGATGGAAACATGTAATGCATATGTACTTTGTCCTACTTCCTATTTCTTTCTTTTACAGCCTACATCTTTTAGCTCAGCTGAGATGCTTGCATTTATTATGTTTGATTTGTTTATACTTAAATATATTTATTATTTGTATGTATTGTTTTATATTTGTCTTGCCTACACATTTACATAGAAGATGTTTATATTTTATTTCTTTTGATTTGTCTTCCTTTACAAACTTTTGCTTTGGTTTTGTTATAAGTGTACATATTTATGTTATTCTATTATATATGTATAGTTTATATATGTGTGTTTGTTTGAGTTGAGATGAAAGCTTTAATTGTTTATGTACTTTATGTTTTATTCTTATCTCTTTTACTTATTCTTTTTTACTTCTATTTTTAGTTTAAATATTTATCATAAATTTTGCTCTAAATATTATTGTTTTACATTTCTCTATATACACATATATTTTATATAACTCAAATTATCATCATTTATAAATTTCTAAATCAATTTATTTGTTTATTTATTCTTCAAAATCATTTATTTAAGAATTTATTTAAAATCCAATATATACATATATATTCACATATATACAAATTTTCAAATCCATATGACTCTACATATTTTCTATTTGAATCGAGGAAACTCGCTTCCATTTATAATTAACCCTACAAATTTTTATTCAAAAATTCATTTAATTATTAATTTAAATAAATTAAAATTCAGGATCGTTACAGACTTCCCCCCTTAAAAGAATTTCGTCCTCGAAATTCGCAGGCACGAAAACAACAAGGATAGATTAAAGATAGAGAAATATCTTTTCAAATCAAATTGGATATCAATTCTGCATTTGGCTTACCAAATCAGAATATAAACACTAGATACAAGAAATTATAATAGAATTTCAAATTTTGATTTTTAAACGAAATCGTTTTATCGATACAATTCAATTTATCCTTATATTCTACCAATCAATTTAACTCAATTTAAATTTTTTTAATTCATTTAAAATTTCCAATTTCAATTTTCAAATTCATATTCATTAAAGTTTAAAACAAAAAAAACTGATAAGAAACTGATGAAATACGAAGAAAGAATTTCTACAACGATTCGTAGAGCATCACCGCACCGAAACTTCTTTTTCTGGAGCGGTCACGAAGCAATTCAAAAGAATTTAGAAACGAATCAAAGGAGATTGATAGAGAAAGTTGTTTCCACTGTTGCAAGGTATTGACCATTTATAGTCATATTTTCTTGTCCCCTATCTCGTTCTCTTCTTACACTTATACTCACTATCAATGGATAGTAAGCGAATTTACTGAGGCATACAGACGGATATCTTAGGGATTACTCATTCTAAGGTTTACTTCACCCTATCTCTAATGAGTTACTTAATGTGTTACACTCCTGAGCTAAACTTCAACCCTTAGCTCTGATACCAAATGTGACGATGCGGATTTTGCCCGCTCGAAAATCGACATCCATACTTCATATCGTACTCGAATGCCATAGATTCGACCGTTCAAATCCGATTCGCCGAAGCTTATACCAATCATTAAGTAAATAACACAGCGGAATAAAAGAATAATACATTGATATACATTTTTAATACAATATCTGATACAACAGATGATCCAATAGATATCAATATACATCAGAGATATGATACAATAAATAGCAGCGGAAAAGAAAAATAGATAACATCTAGCAGCAGAACAATATAACTCTGAGATAGTCTTCAAAAGAGAACTCCGAGAACTGCAACTCCATTTCCAAGAATCAATCCAGCAATAGCTCGAACTCCCAATAACGATGCACCAAGCTAAGCAAGAATGGTGTGATCCAAAGACTGAACTAACTCCAGATAATCTACTAAACCTGACTATCTGAAAAACCCAACTCTTGACTGCCCGTGTGGAAATTGGTGGGCACCCAGAGTTTAGGAAGGAAAACAATAAACTCCGAGTCAGTCATGTGGCTGGTGTGAGAACTCAAAACAGTTTATTTACCTTTAAAAATCAAAATAGATGAATATTTTTAAAGTCAATTCGCAATGCTTTTAAAAATGAGACTACCATAAGGCCTCCCGCACACACACACAATGCAAACGCAGAATCGGAGGAGATTTCTCCTTATTATAGTCAAAGATGCTTGATATGCATTTAAAAGAACATTTGATATTATTACTAGTGTATAGTGTAAGAAAAATTCATTTCGAAAGTAGAATATAAATCTTAGCCAACATACGACCATTATCGTATGCCTACTATAGCTACCATCTAAACAGTGGTGACCACCATAAGTAAATGGCAGGTTCTACAACTAAAACCGTACAAGTTTCGTATTGGGAATTGGATTTCCAACGAATGATCAGGCCAAGGAACTTCCCATTGCCACATGAGAATGCCTCTGGATGGACATCCCCAAGAACCAAACCGGATCTCTACCAACACAAGGCCGGGTTACCCCTAACTGAGTAACAACTGACCGAATATGTCATCCCCCGGTCCTTTGGGACCTTTCAACCGAGCGCTCGTAATCAATTCACACAATCATAAAGTGTTTTCAACATGAGTAAGTATCTGGGCTCCATACCATGATACCACCCTTTTCCAGAAGGAAATGCACATATTCTAAAGGGCGCTACCCCTCATAACCTTGCTGCATCTTTCCTGTTTTGACCATTCCCGAGGTGTGAGGCTCGACGAAGTCACGTCCACAAAAACATACTTTATACAAAAGCCATGCTTTGGGTCAACAAATGATCATAGAAATGATCACCAAGATAGACGATCAAATAAATGATCCTATCACAAATGATTAACACAATGATCATTTCACAGCAACACTCAGCATGTCACATTACCAAATTGGGAATATATCGCTGATAACCTTCAACTACATAACCTCTGAGCTCGTACGTCTCAGAGAAGGGTGTTAAGCTAAGAGAATAAATTCTCCGCCACCAACAGAAATATATTTGAAAGAAATCAGCTTTATATCTCAATTTGTAATGTCAGACATACAATCCATACAAGTCTGTTCTGGGTTCGAACAGAACCGAAGGCACTTACAAAGAAGTCCTTGCAAATCCGGATATTCACAATCCCGATCGGATTTCCCATCACTTAGGGAGTTTCTATACCGGCGCGACTCGGTGCAGAAACAATCGATAGGTCATCCTATCGCTTTCGCAAATACCCGGTCTTCATCACCGGTCTTCAAATGCTATCCATAACGACGTATCACATATTCGGAATGGGTTATACGACACAAAGGTCCTTTCCCGGCTAAACCGAATAGTGAGCAAAAGCATTTAAAACATATGGATATGGGATTCCAATTAAGTCACAACTTAATAATTCAAAACTTTCTCTTCAAATGGTTTAAACCGATTACCATTTCAGATCTCTTAAACGAAAAGATTCATTTTCACAATCTTTAACGGTTTAAACAGTTTTCACATTTTAATCTTTTAAATAAAAGATTCATTCACAGATTTTCCAAATCAATTTTCATTTCAATTTGATTAACTCGTTGAATCTTTAAATCAAAGATTTAACTTATAGCCTTCAAAACAATTTCATTTCACTTTGATTGAAGCAAATCATCAATTTAAATCTGTTAAAAATAAACAGATTTAATTCATAGCTTTCAAAAAGAATTCATTCATAACTTGGAAAACCATTTTTTTCAACTAAATCTTGAAATTCCTTTAATTAAACTGGAATTTAATTTCTTATCTGAAAGCCTTTATTCTTTTAAACAAACAGTTTCATTTTGGAAATCTGATTCATTCATACGAGTTGAAGCCCTTGGGTTAAATCCAAAATTCTCAAACCAATATTTTAAAATGGTTTAAATTCATACAAACCTGTTTATAATATCTTTAACCATAATTTCCAATCATCGAATTCAATTCCAAATATCGAATTCAAATTCAAATTGAATTATTTAAATTGGAGATTTTACCGAGTTATTCAAAATAGCTTTTATCTGTGAAAACCTTTTTCAAAAGCTTTACCGTTTAACCCAAATCCATTTTCAATCTTAATTTGAAATTAAAACTTTAATTTCAAAAACATTACATTTAAATTATCTGTGACTTAACCGATTTCCTCGTGAAATCCATATTTGTGTGTGTATGGTGTGGTCCAAGGGTTATACACAGTAGTGCAACATCATACAATTATCACAGAATAAAACATAGGAATATAGTCGATAAGCGATATAAACTATAACGCTTATCTGTTCATATACAGATCACAGATATATTTCACAGATAAGTAAATTACAGATCACAACATAAATCAGGATGTATCACAAAGCATCATATATCAGGGATATCAAACAATCAAATCATCCAATAGAACCCAAACATTCATAAGTAAGGTCAGTTAATTGTCTGATTAATTCAAATCAGATTAATTTCTTATGAATTACTAATCCTGGTTAATCAACATCGATAAGTTACAAATTATTTTGATTAATTATTCTTTAATCATTTACTAATTAACCGTTAATAATAAATTAATTAACCTTTAATTATCAACCTTTAATTATTAAACAATTAATCTTTAATTATCTAATTCACCATTTAATTAATTATCTTTAATTAATTACTCTAATTAATTTTTCCTTGATTAATTATCATTCCTTAATCAACTTCATTAAATTAAATTTAACCTTTAATTATTAAACAATTAATCTTTAATTATCTAATTCACCATTTAATTAATTATCTTTAATTAATTACTCTAATTAATTTTTCCTTGATTAATTATCATTCCTTAATCAACTTCATTAAATTAAATTTAACCTTTAATTATTAAACAATTAATCTTTAATTATCTAATTCACCATTTAATTAATTATCTTTAATTAATTACTCTAATTAATTTTTCCTTGATTAATTGTCATTCCTTAATTTCAACTCCATTTCAAATTTCTTTAATATATATTGAATTGTTTTTAAGTTATTAAAACAATTTAAATTTAAAACTTATTTATGTTTAAACTAAACTCTACGTTCAACTTGAATTTATATTAACATTTCAATTTGAACTCAGCTTTAAAAATCTTGGTTTAAAATTTAAATTTGGTTTTAAAATTTGCAAACCAAAACAGTTTCAGGTTTGAAGCCTGGAACATGAATTTGACCCGAGCCCAGACTCGATTTGCTTCGAGTCACTTACTCGATTTACTCGAGTACCACTTCGGGTAAAAACCCACTAGAACGCTGCTTCTACACAAACAACATCACCAGACAAATATCCCACCGTGCATATGCACGGTGGTTCCAGCCACCGTTGATCATCAACACTGATCGCCACCCATCAGTACTCGCCTCAACATCTCACCTCGATCATCGAAATGCGTCCAACCACCGAAAATCGAAAACGAGCTTCCCATTCCAAAACCTAGAACCGCTTGAACCCAAATCCCCCGAACCTGTCAATGCCCCAATCTCGTCGCCTCGGCCACTGGTCAACCTACAACTCCGGCTATCACTTCATCAAACCCATAGCTACCATTTCCCAGACCCTCGAGCAACTCGATGCTCGAACGAAACCGTGGTGCACGAATTTCCTCCCCGTTCAAAAACTAGGTTTAGAAATTTTGAACGACGGCCATCGCCACCACCGTCATCACTGACGCCACCACCCATTTTTCCCAGCACCTCCATAAGCTCCCGCGTCTCCAGCCCAAATCCTGACCTCTCCCATCATCGTGACCGACCACGGCGACTCGAAATGCCCAAAACAGATAAACACAAATTGCCCTTAATCCCAATCACTAAAAATCTGAATTACTGCTTTAAAATTCATATTAATGTGTGTGAATTCGACTTACATACCTGAATTCATGGAACCAGAGATTTATATTTTGACAAATTTTGAGTTTGCCCAGTTTCTTCTTGGTTTCCAGAAGCACTTCAAAATTTCTTCAACTTAATTAAATTTGTACCTTAAGTATATGTTATACTAACAATGTTTGTTTTAATGCTAAGCCCAACCATTGAGTAAATCAAATGCAATTGAGTTTTGAAACAAAAATCTGATGCTTTCAAAAACTAAGACAGAGGACAAAATGAACATCAGGTCGCACCCATTATTTAAACTTATTCAGAGAATTACGTGTATATATACACACATTTCACAGCTATAAGTACCCCAGATTTTACCATACAACTAAATTGAAGCTTAAAATATTATATATGAAGTTATTCACTTGTATTTTTGGAAGAAGAACAGAGAAGACTCAGGCTTGAAACTGGAAATGCTTCAGGTCTGAATTATTGGAAACTTTGCTTGATGTTTTGAGTTTGAGTGATGTTACTTCTGATTTTTCTTTCTTTCTTTGATTGAAGACATATTTTCCTTTAAGCTTTGCACTGGCTTTGATTTTGAACGAAATAGTGAAGTAGATGTATAAAAAGATAGTGTGCAGGCTGATATCAATATTTGTACATGTAATGTTATTATTTAATAAAATAGGCATGGTTGATGTGTATTAGAGGTATGTTGTTAGAGATGGAAACATGTAATGCATATGTACTTTGTCCTACTTCCTATTTCTTTCTTTTACATCCTACATCTTTTAGCTCAGCTGAGATGCTTGCATTTATTATGTTTGATTTGTTTATACTTAAATATATTTATTATTTGTATGTATTGTTTTATATTTGTCTTGCCTACACATTTACATAGAAGATGTTTATATTTTATTTCTTTTGATTTGTCTTCCTTTACAAACTTTTGCTTTGGTTTTGTTATAAGTGTACATATTTATGTTATTCTATTATATATGTATAGTTTATATATGTGTGTTTGTTTGAGTTGAGATGAAAGCTTTAATTGTTTATGTACTTTATGTTTTATTCTTATATCTTTTACTTATTCTTTTTTACTTCTATTTTTAGTTTAAATATTTATCATAAATTTTGCTCTAAAAATTATTGTTTTACATTTGTCTATATACACATATATTTTATATAACTCAAATTATCATCATTTATAAATTTCTAAATCAATTTATTTATTATTTATTCTTCAAAATCATTTATTTAAGAATTTATTTAAAATCCAATATATACATATATATTCACATATATACAAATTTTCAAATCCATATGACTCTACATATTTTCTATTTGAATCGAGGAAACTCGCTTCCATTTATAATTAACCCTACAAATTTTTATTCAAAAATTCATTTAATTATTAATTTAAATAAATTAAAATTCAGGATCGTTACAATAGGCGGCTTTGAAAAGATATTGCACTAATGGAAAAAGATGGACGTGATTTCTTGTGGGTTGAATGCCTACTATAGAGAAGGTAAAAAGTTATGAATGTGAAAGAAAGCAGGCCGAGGAGAAGGAATTTCAGCTGTGTTGACTAGGATATATATATATATACACACACTTAAAATTCAAATTGTCTTGATAAATACAACTTAAAATCTCGACCCCCTATCGAGGCATGCCGTTAGACATTCATAATGTTATACCCCTATTTCGAACGCGATGGAGAAGGTTTCGAGTCCTAATTCGATTGTATGGAGAAGATAGCTTTTTGGACCCAGTTATTATATTAAATTTCGATATTAATTGCAGCGAGTTTACACGCCATACGACTATACGAGGACTTCAAAATCTATGAAATTTGAAATCCGATAATAATACAATATTATGAATTCAATGGAACCGGTTTCGTCGAAATCCGACACTGTGCCTCGGAAGGCTATTTAAAATTGTCGATGTAAACGATATATTTTCAAAATTGAACAAAGCACTTCCAAATTCAATTTTAAAAGTTGCATTGTCTTCGGTATTATTAATATAAATTTTACAAGCCTTTAAATTATTTTTATGGAGCTTAAAACTCAGGATTCACTATTTTACCCAATTTCCAATTATTAAATTCAATAATTTAATTACCCAATAAATAGTTAAATTTGAAATTCAAGTTAAAAACCAACACCCAAATATTTAAAATCAATTAAATATTCCGATTTCAGATATCCAAAATTCAGGGTCGTTACATTTTGAGTAAATATGACGATTTCGAAATGGATTTGGCTTTGAAGCAAATATGATATTATGATATCAAGTATGAACCGTTTCGAAATGTAAAAGTACAACCGATGTGTAAAACGACATTTGGTTGTTAAGGAGACCAGGGCTAGATATAGGCATACCCCTTGTCGATACCGGAACCACTTTAACAACTGTGTATGCGGAGGAGACTCAAGAATGAAGTGATTGGATTTGCGATGTTTGCTGGATTTGAAGAAAGAAAATGATGATGGATAGACGCCGACATTTATGCCAATTTGAAATGATTTAAACAGGATGGCTTGATAGGGCCAAGTGGGATAATTACCTCGAGCCGACATCTGTTCTTTGATTTTTGTGGACTTGGTCCATATTATTACCCTTGTTGTTGGTTTCGACTGGTGCACCTTGATTTGAGATAGCCTCCCTTTGACTTGATATGGGATGGATGGACGCGGTGGGCGGTCATGGCTTTGATGCATTACCACCAGCCCTGCGACCTGGACTGGTAGTATCCTACCTTGGGCATTGCCTCACGTGCCTTGTCATACTTTTATCCCTAAATAAGACTCATACGATTTTGGTTTAGTACTGTCGTATCACGGCGCATCCCTATCCACCGACCATAACTAGTGTTTTATATGCAAACTGTACGACAATGCTTAAAACGCGTTAAGAGGGATTAATGCAAAGCCTTAACGCTAAGAGAATAATTTATTTTATTGATTAGATAATATATATGTAGTGTATTCTACTACATATAAATATTTTGACGGATCTTTAGGAGATGGAAAATCTCGTAACATTTCTTGAGTTATCGCAAGCAAGTTATACACTGGATAGGAGACATGAAAACACGCAAGCATCTTTGACGCCATGACACTCATGTTACATGTGATTCCGATTCGACTCGCATAAGAATATTTTAGTCCTGACTCGAATGTTCTGTCTTTTCATTACACTCGAGTCAGCCTTGAGTTTTTTTCCAGCTTATTGATGATTTACTCTGGAGGACGAAGAAGGAGATTTGGTATGTTACTACTACTACTACTATTCTTACATCATGTTGTCTGCTGCATTATTCTATTTATTCCTAATGTATATATTACTCTGATAAATGTTTTATGGATTATAGTCAAAAGTATCATAGAAACAGCTTCATGAACTGTTTATTTGATTACTATATTTTATCGTTCCGTTGTAAGATTCTGTGTTTGTATTCTTATTCTTTTCTCTTATTTTATTATTAACCGCAATGGTTATCTATGCTCTGGATTGTTTGGATTGGACATATATGGATTATTGTCAATTTAAACCTTCCGAAATGTGGGTCGTCACAGTAATACACTACCCAACTTTAGAGAGCATTACATACTCCAGTCTCATAGGATACATCGATATCCGGTCTCAATGCATCTTGACTAGGAACATTTAAAATTTTATTGTGATAAATTACTCATGGTTATAGCACTTTGTAACTACTATCACAAAATATATCATTTATGGATTTTCTATTAAATATATTTTTAATTAAGTTAATTAATTAATATAACCACATTATATCAAGCATATAACAGAAAGAAACACCTTTATTGTGAACAAGTGTAACAACCCTGGTTTTGGAGATTACCTGTAAATATTAAATTATAATGGTGGTAATAATTTAATATTGTAAATTAAAATAAATTGGAGAAATTAAATTGTTTATATGAAATAAACAATGAATTTTGGAATTTAAAATGAGAAAATGAAATTCTAAGCTTTATTTTATTTTTTGGGTTAATAATGAATGGAAAGTAATTTTTATTTAGAGAAAATGCAATAACTTTATTAATTATTTCTAATTATTCTTTTACTAATTTTTAAAGGAAGTATTTGATTTTTAAAGGTTTTTTATTGAAATAAAAGGTGGAAATTGAGTTAAAAATAAGTTTTGGCTATAAATAATGTTTTTAAATGGTCTGAAATGTTTTTGTAAGTGAAAAAATTAATTTTTTGGCATTTTAGGAGTTAAAAACATAGTTTTATTCATTTATTTGAGTAAATAGTGCATTCTGTTAAATAAAGGAATTTGATAATAAAAAAATATTTTAAAAATACAAATTAACCTTTTTATATGATACAAAATATTTTATTTTTTATGTATACAAGTTTTCATATTTTTCTTATGTGTAAATATGAAGAAAATGCATTTTTGTATGGTGTATATGTACATAAGTTTGTATGTTAGTTAAGTGTGAATTAATTCATTTAGCCTAATTTATTTTCTCTAATTCCTTCTTGGATCCAAAATCCCATTAGTGCACTAAAGTTAGAAGTAAGAAAGAAGTGAGAAACAATTACTGCACGTACAAAATTGTTCTCATCTTCTTCCTCAAACCAGTAAAAGAAAATATCTCAAAACCTAAGCTTTCAATCTTCAAATTATCTTAAGCAAGTTGTGATTTTTTATCAATCTAAAGCGAAATTAACAGGTAATCCAAATCAAAAACCTAAATATTTCATCAAAATCTTAATTTTTGAAGAGATTGTTTGTTAACAATGAATTTCCTCTTTGCATGCATATGTTTCTTTTTCTATAGGTTCTACAAGGCCAAATTAGATCAAAGCTCATTCCTTTTAGCAAAAAATCCAGGTTTTGCACTTCAAAAACAAGATGAGTTGCTGTTCACATAATGCTAGCTGAAGCAAAGCTAAATATGCTAAAAATATATGCGTAAATTTCTTGTAAATATTGATTTTGTTGATGTTTTTGGTTTCTATAAAAACTGAATTTGGGTGTCACTATGCACGAAATTTTCTTTCAATTTCGGCAATGAAATGCTGCTGGATTTTCTTCTATTGATAGATCACATGTTGTAATATGTATCTGCAAAATTTCATAGCAAAACTCTTTCGTTTGTACCTTAAAACCTTGCTGTAAATCATTACACAGCCTGAAATTTACCTGTACATTTTGTTTCCCGAGTTGCTGCAAACATGACCTGAGTTCATGTTTGAGATAACATAACTTTTTCATCCCTACTGAAATTCTGTGATTGTTTTTTTCAAAGATAAAGTTTTCTACTATTTGCATATCAAATTTCAGGTCATATCGACTTAGATAGCTTATAAAAATATGCTGCTAAACATTGACCTGGACCATGTTTTTGCCCAGAATTTTACAGTGAAAACACTATCTGGATTCGACTTTGAGACAACATAACTTTCTCATATGTTATCAAAATTGCATGATTCTTTTTTTTTTGAAAGATGAGGTTTTCTACCACAAGCACAATAATTTTGAGCTCAATACGATGCCATTTGGTACTCTTTATTATTCCTGGAAGTTGAACCCAGAGTGGATTTTTAAGCCAGTTCACATTCTTGTTGAACTGTTACAAACATTGTCTGAGCCCATATTTGTGAAAGCATAACATTTCCATTTTATTTTGGAATTAACTGATTCTTTATTTTTGAAAGAAGAAGTTTTCTAATTTATGCACACTAATTTTTAGTTGAATCAAAGATAGTTCCGCTACCTGTTTTATGTCCGAAAGTTGAACACAGAGAAGATTTTAGGCCTAGGTATTATTTTGGCCAAGTGTTTATGTCATTTTTCCGTCCGATTTTTGACATTTACTTTTTTGTGTGATATTTTTGAAGTATTTTGAGGGCTATGATGCCTACCAATAGGTTAGCCCAGTTTTGATGAATTCAAAATTCAAATTTTGAATTATTTGAGTTTAATTCGAATTTAATATTTGAATTTCGGTTTGAGTGGACTTTTGATTGTTTTTGGTCGTTTTCGAGCATATTTTTCTCCAATTCCTTTTGAAATGATTTTCAAATTTTAGGGGATTTAAAAATAATTATTTCGTAATATTTTGAAGTATTTTCAAGCATAAAATATATTTATTCTTTATAATAAGGAAACTTTTCAAATATGGTTTCCAAATGGTTTTCAAAATCGATTTTCAAGGCTTATTTTCAAGGTAAATTATTTTCTATAAAAGAAAACGTTTTTGCACTGTCGAGCGAATGAGAAGGAAAGTTAAACGATTGGGTAAAACACGTAGTATGGGATGTAGGATCGATTTCACCCTAGAGCGGGGGGTGCATAAGGAGATACTATCGATTATAAAGTTATTGCGGAAGCTTGTAAAATTATTTCAACACGGATATATCAAAATAATAGCAGCACAGATAATAGCAGAATAATAAATGCAGAAATAGAACGACATAGAATTTACTCAGCTTCGGAAAAACCCGGCCTACGTGCTGCCCCCAAGGTTTCTACTAGAAATTAAGCAGTCAGACGCTTACACACGTAAACTCGCGACACCCGCTATCGACTAGCCTTAACTCTACGCTCAAAACCCTGCCACAACTCAGCCACTGAGTTGCGAATTCTCAAACTATGCCACGTAGTTTGTCCCCTAGTCACATGACTAGTAATTACAATCGTTTAAAGGAAAAAAATACACAATTTAAAAACTATTTAAAATAAAACCCTAATTGGAATATATTAGAGCCTAAATATATAGTCCGACCCAAAGTAATAATAATTAGACCCCTTTTTTTATATTATTCGGCCGACTTGCTTTAGTGATAATGGCTGCTTCAATTTCCTTTCCTCGTTCTTTTTGAAATTAGGGCTTGTAAAAATTGAGGCTGTCGACATCGATTTCTCGATTGAATGATTGTTTAGTGTCCCCTTCCTTTGTCAATAGACGATCTCTCTGCTTAGCTCATGGTTGCCCCAATTTTTGATCGAGTTCGACTCCTAACTTCAGTATGTAATTATGCTCTTTTTCTTTTTCTGTTTTTCTTGCTCGAACTCGATCGATGATTCGAGTTGAATGATTGTGCTCTGTTATTACTTGAACTCGAATGCCTATCTCGGCCGATAATGATTAGGTTCACATAGGAACTGAATTCCTATGATTTCGTTCATTTGAATTTGTCATTTATTTTGTAATGGCTGTTCGATGTTTCTTAGATGTTTATGATGAATTCTGACTTTGTCAATTTCGTATATTTGTTACTTGATTCCCACGACTTGTTTTGATTTTGCTTGGTCATCAGGTGTTGAATTCTTTAACACTTGATTTTAATTTTCTTTCTTCATTCTCTTTGACTTCGGTCTCACGGCCTTGACTTGAATTTGCAAATTGACTTCGGCACTTGACACTTCTATTGAAATTATTTGAAACTACTACCTGATGCTTTGTTCAAAACTGCTGTTACATTTGCGTCTCTGTCATTTGTTAATTTCGGCCACTTGATGCTACTATGTGAATTTCTGACTTGACTGAATCTTCATTGACTTTGTGTATGTATGCATTGTTGTTTTCAACCTGTTACTTGCTGTTTGATTTCAATGTACATGTGTGATTGCATATGAATTGGGTTGTAGCCTCTACTCTGTTCACTGTTGCATTATGTTGTACCTGTTTTGCTGCCTTCATGTACATGCCAAGTCTTGCTGACATTACTGGTGCACTGACTTGAGTCTTTGTTGTATTGAGTTTCACTGTATGGTTGTGTTCACTTGATTATTGAACTGCCTTCATGTAGTCTGGTATTTTTGTTTCACTAGTCGTTCACTGGACTTCGAGACAGTTCCTGTAGTGTCTACGTATAGATGGTCTTGTATCACTTCTCTGTACATGTTGCATTTTATATGGCTTTATCATGTCTGCACATATTGATTCAGTTGAGCTTGAACTAGTCTTTGATGATGTTGTGTTCATTAGCTTGGTAGCAATCCTCATAGTATTTGTGAAATGCCGTGACTGTTCTTCGTTTCACTGTGCACTGCTTGACTCATGTCTGGTTCTATTGATGGCTTCACTTTAGTATAGTTGCATTGTCCACTTCGTTTCACTATTGCATACATGTTGACTTTGTATATTTATCACTCCAGGTCTAAGTGTTATTCATGCATCCAATTATGCATTCGTCCTTGAAGTACTTGTCGACTTTGTTCGCCGCCTGGTTGTCATTATAGCTTGATTTCATGTATATTGTCCCTACACACTGGTTTGATTAGATGCACTGTGACTCGAATATGCTTGCGTTTGCAGTGTTACAGGGTTGTTTCATTGAATCTGGTTCATGTCCGTTGCTTGAATGTTTATTTGGGTATGGTCTTTGATTATGAGGCTGCTGCACTATTGCTTTGGTTAGTTGCACATGTATATTTTGTTCATTTTGGTTTTGCTATCACTACATGTATGTATACATGTGTATATACATATTTGTATATGCATATATGTTTGTGCATTGTCCCCATGTAGTTTGTACCACTACTTTGGTTCTGTTTGCATGTGATCTTGTTGAAGACAAGTTTCATTTGAATCTGTACATGAAGTTGTGCAGAGCTACCGTCCTGATTGCCATTGTGTACATGTTCATGTATTCATTGTGAACTTCATTGTTTTGTTTTGATCTGGTTCATGAATATGTGATATACTCCATTTGTATATGCACTTGAGTTTGGTTGCTTTGTTTGTTCATGTACATTTGAGTTTGCTTTGATATTGAACTTGATCATTTCATGAACTTGCACCTATATTGAATCCAGCTCAAAGCTCGGGTTTGACCTTGTGCTCGTGTCATGACTTCATTTGTATTGCACTTGAGTTGAACCTGGCTTTTCATTTGGGTTTGAGCTGTGCTCACCTGTCCCTGTAATTTTATCAAGTGTATATATTGGTGTGCACGGCCTTGTGGCATGTACAGTGATACACTGTGCATGTCACAAGTTGTTCGTGTATGATAAATTCAAATTTAAATGATGACGAACAACCCAAATAACCGAGGCAAATATTATTTTCAAAATTACATTTTATTTTATATTATAAAAATATTTCCTCTTCAATTTTACTGCGTCAGTATTTATTTTTGCAGATTGCTCAGATGTTGGATTCAATCTGGAATAAAGTTGTAGATAAATTACGAGCGAATGAGCGATATGGAGTGAGGTGTATTTGTAAATGATAGATTGTGATGTAATTGAATTTGTATTGTAATCAAAATTGTATATGTATAGTGAGAGCTTGAATTTGTACCACTCAAAATTGTAATAAATATTTGTTTGAATAAAATATCTGTTTGAATTTAAACTCTGTGTTATTTATTTTATTCACCAAATATTTATTTAATTATGTGAAAAATAAAATAGTACATTAACAAATACATTTAAATGAATATATATGTTTATTATCATCAAACAAAAATCATATACTTTCATATTCAACAATCTCCCCCTTTTGGTGATAACAAACATATATTTAAGATTTTGAACATATTAAATGTATTTGATCATTCAATTTGCTCCCTTATTTGAATGCTTCCTCTCTACACAAAGCTTCCCCTTCATATATCCATACAATTAAACATATGCAAATGAGCCTAGATGCAAATAGAAATTATTTGACCTTTACTTGATTTTATTTGACAAAATCTTAACTTTTCTCTCCCCCTTTTGTTATCAGCAAAAAAGTAATAGTGTTAGAAAAATAAAGATAAAGTGATAGATATTAACACAACATTAAAACTCAACCGAATATAAATATTAAATTTCAATAAAAAATCAGACAAAAATCATAAATACTCTGTCAGGCGCATATTCCACTTTTAGAATGATGGGAATGATGTCATCGTATAAAACCATACAGTTGTGTCTATTTGTGGTATATTTATATTAGGAATTTGAATATCTACCAACCATGCATAAACGTTAGGACTTTTAAATGAGATTAGTAGTATTCCAATTTTATTTTTAAAAAATGAATTCAAGTATCTTCTAACCACGCATAACCGTGAGGACTTTTAAATGGGATTAGAATCAACTTGTTTATTTAATAAATCAATTTTGATATACGTTCCATACATGCATAACCTTGAGGACTTTTAAATGAGCATGGAAGCACATAATCAAAAATTCCAAGTAATTCACCCATGCATAACCGTAAGGACTTTTAAATGAGAGTGAATACTTTGGTTTTTTTTGTTTTTTTAACAAATATAAAATGAAAAACAAATGTTTCCTGTTTAAATCACCACATATTGATATACTATAATGGATTTTGATGAGTGATGGTTGATAAAAATATGATAGAAATAGAAATGGTCATGGAATTTTTACCAACAGAAAGTTTTATAACTCTTGTTTGAATTTCTAAAGAAATTTACTAATTGTACCGTCTTTGTTATAATATATGATAAATATCAACACTCATCACTTTTTCAATCACTATTTATCTTTTTGATAATTAGTAGGGAGTCATATTAGTCAATGTAGTTATTTAAGCTCAAATTCAGTAATAATTATCAAATCAAATTTTCAAAATGACTAATCTGAAACAAGGTCAAAAAAATGATTTTCTAGAAGGGGTTTTATAAAAAAAATGTCTGCATTTTGAAGATTATTTGAAATGAAAAATATGCAGATGTTTTCTTTGAAAAACGATGCAGTTACTAAATGTGTCAACATAAATCACATTCCACTAGTAATTTTTCTATCAACTAGATTATCAGTGTAATCTGCATCTGAATTTTTCTTTCACTCAAAATTATCATTTGGTTAATGTTATAGACCAGACTGTGAAATTTTCAACAATTTCTTGAAATCCTTTTTCTTTCAACTTTTTAAATGAATATTCTTTTGAATTTTAATTGAAGCCGTGCCAATAAAAAAAAACTATGAATATAGTGTCAGCCATGAAATAACCAAATGTATTAACATTTACCAATAAAACACTATCATTAATCCAAACTATTACATATGAAGTAGCTCAAAGATTCTAGAGATTTTTATAGTGTTCTTGGCATAAGAATATAATTGGCCAACAATTTTGAATAAGTCAGAATCAAAGTCATCATTCATTTCATCATCACATTACTGGCTGATTTATGGTGCAGATTATCACATTAGTACATTGTTCAAGATGAATATACCATTACCTCTTTTACCTTTACAATATTTTTTTCGTTGTTGTCCATTGTGATTTTGTCACCTTTGTACTAGGCTAAGGAACTTTACTTTGTCACCCGTTGTGTTTCTGGAATAGCCAGAATCCAAAATGACACTGATGTTGTTCCTTAGCCTGCCTCCATACCTACACGATAAAAGGTTTTTGTGACCTATTTGTTTTTATAGATCCATTGTTGTAAATGGCAAAATATTTTGAAAAATAATTTCGTGGAGACCCATAACTATTTATATATGTTCCTTTTGGCACCCAAATTTGTTTAATTTTGAGAGATTTTATATTTGTGCCTTTAGGAATCCAAATTGGTATAGTTTTCACGTGTTTGGGTCTGTACCGACAATTGTTTTGATTGTGTCCAAATTTTCTACAAATTGTGCACATTGAATCGACTTGATTAATTTCATTTCTAACATTTTTAGATTGATTATATCCAAGTCCTTGTCTAACTGTATTAACAGTTTGTTTTTCTAATAGCATATTCAACGATTTTTCACTTTTTGAAAATTTATCTAAAGTCGCTGACAGTTGTTGGACTTGTGTTTTGAGAGATTCATTTTCGTTTAACAATTGTGTGTTTCTTTTAATAGAATTTTCTCTTCTTGTATTTTCGCTTTCTTTCAAAATCAGAATTTCATTTTCAAGTGAATTAATTTTAATTTCTGATTTTTTAATTTCTTCTTCAAATGTTGGACACTTATCACACTTAGGGATCCTACTTTGATAGTTTTTAACTAATTGGTCAAGTTGTTTATTTGATTCTATCAAATTATCTCTTTGTGATTCAATTTCGGCATACTTCTCCCTAAGTCGTTCAAAACATCCATTAACTTCGTGGAAATATATAAGTAATTCTAAGTGAGTGAGTTTTGATACCTCGTTTGGCTCGTCATTGTCGCTATCAGTTACATTACCTTGAAGGCACACATCTGCTTTCTCACTCTCACTGCTAGCACTTTGATTATCTTCATCACTTGTATTCCATGTGGCTACAAAATTTCTCCTTTTTGATTTCTTTTCAAAGTCGTGTCGATTTTGAGGACAATTGGGCTTGATGTGTCTGGGTTGGTTCCACTTATGACAGATGATTTCTTGCTGTTTTGTGTTATCTAGAACTTTGATTATTCTGCTTTTTAATTTTTGATTTAGAGCTGGATTTCTATATTTGCGGTTCCACTTTTTTAATCTCTTTATTACCATTTCCACTCTGCTGCTCCATCATCATCATCATCATCACTTTCAGTTGTTCCTTTGAGAGCTAATGATTTCTTTCGAGTATCTCCTCCTTTACGCTCTTCCTTGAATTTCATTTCTAGCTCATAAGTGGTGAGATTTCTGATGAGTTCTTCAACTTTGATTTGTTTTAAATCTTTCAATTCTTGAATGGCAGTCACTTTTGCTTCAAAACTTCATGGAAGGACTCTGAGTATTTTTTGGACTATTTCCAATTCTATGTATGATTTTTCGAGAGCTTTTGATTTGTATACGATGTTGGAAAGCCGTCCATACATCTCTTTAACATTTTCTTCCTTGGCCATTGTAAAATTCTCGTATTCGCTACTCAGCATGGCAAGGCGAGATTCCATGACTTGAGATGTTCCTTTGTGAGTCACTTCTAGTGCATGCCATATTTCCCACGCAGTTAGATAATGTGAGACACGATTAAATTCAAACTGATCTAATGAACAAATAATCAAACTCACAGCTTTGGCATTAGTATTTTGTAACTTATTTTCTAGATCTGTCCATTGACCCTTTGGTTTAGTTATTTCCTGATTATTTACAATTACCGTTGGTGCTCTATACCCTGTCCCAACAATATCCCAAGCATCAATGGTTTTCAGAAAAATTTCCATCCTATTTTTCCAGTAAGCATATTCACCATTGAATATTGGTGGTCTAACTATGGACTGACCCTCCGCAAAAGCATTATTAAAAGAAGCCATTTTAAAAATTCAAAATTTTAAAACAAAAATTGGTTTTTGAAAAATCAATTTTTTTTGTAAAACAAAATTGGCTTTTGTACCTAGATTTGATACCACTTGTAGGATCGATTTCACCCTAGAGGGAGGGGTGAATATGGTGATACTATCAATTATAAAATTATTGTGGAAGCTTATAAAATTATTTCAACACAGATATATCAAAATAATAACAACACAGATAATAGCAGAATAATAAATGCAGAAATAGAACGACACAGAATTTACCCAGCTTCAGTAAAACCCTGCCTACGTGCTGCCCCCAAGGTTTCTACTAGAAATTAAGCAGTCCGAAGCTTACATACGTGAACTCGCGACACCCGCTATCGACTAGCCTTAACTCTACGCTCAAAACTTTGCCATAACTCAGCCACTGAGTTGCGAATTCTCAAACTACGCCATGTAGTTTGTTCCTTAGTCACACGACTAGTAATTACATTAATTTAAAGGAAAAAATACACAATTTAAAAAAAATTAAAATAAAACCCTAATTGGAATATATTAGAGCCTAAATATATAGTTTGGCCCAAAGTAATAAAAATTAGATCCCTTTTCTTATATTATTCGGCCGGCTTGCTTTAGTGATAATGGCTGCTTCAATTTCCTTTCCTCGATCCTTCTGAAATTAGGGCTTGTAAAAATTAAGGCTGTCGACTTCGATTTCTCGATTGAATGATGGTTTAGTGTCCCCTTGCTTTGTCAATCGATGATCTCTCTGCTTAGCTCACGGCTGCCCCAATTTTTGATCGAGTTCGACTCCTGACTTCGGTATGTAATTTATGCTCTTTCGCCTTTTCTGTTTTGCTTGCTCAAACTCGATCGATGATTCGAGTTGAATGATTATGCTTTGTTGTTACTTGAACTCGAATGCCTATCTCGGCCGATGATGATTGGGTTTATATAGGAATTGAATTCCTATGATTTCGTTCATTTGAGTTTGTCATTTATTTTTTTGCGGCCGTTCGATGTTGCTTGGATGTTTATGATGATTTTCGACTTTGTCGATTTCGTATATTTGTTACTTGATTCCCACGGCTTGTTTTGATTTTGCTTGGTCATCATGGTGTTGAATTCTTTGACACTTGATTTTAATTTTCGTTCTTCATTCTCTTTGACTTTGGCCTCACGGCCTTGACTTGAATTTGAAAATTGACTTTGGCACTTGACACTTCTGTTGACATTATTTGAAACTGCTACCCGATACTTTGTTCAAAACCGCTGTTACATTTGGGTCTCTGTCATTTGGTGATTTCGGCCACTTGATGCTACTATGTGAATTTCTGACTTGACTGAATCTTCATTGACTTTATGTGTGTGTGTAGTGTTGTTTTGAACCTGTTACTTGCTGTTTGATTTCAATGTACATGTGTGTTTACATATGAATTGGGTTGTAGCCTCGACTCTTTCCACTGTTGCATTATGTTGTACTTGTTTTGCTGCCTTCATGTACATGCCGAGTCTTGTTGACATGCCGAGACTTGAGTCGTTGTTGTATTGAGTTTCGCTGTATAGTTGTGTTCACTTGATTATTGAACTGCCTTTATGTAGTCTGGTATTTTTGTTTCACTAGTCGTTCACTGGTCTTCGAGACAGTTCCTATAGTGTCTGCATATAGATGGCCTTGTATCACTTCTCTGTACACGTTCCATTGTATCTGGCATTATCATGTCTGCACATATTGATTCAGTTAAGCTTGCACCAGTCTTTGATCATGCTGTGTTCATTAGCTTGGTAGCAATCCTCCTAGTATTTGTGAAATGCTATGACTGTTCTTTGTTTCACTGTGCACTGCTTGACTCGTGTCTGTTTCTATTGATGGCTTCACTTTAGTATTGTTGCATTGTCCACTTCGTTTCACTGTTGCATACATGTTGACTTCCTATATTTATCACTCCAGGTCTGAGTGTTATTCATGCATCTAATTATGCATTTGTCCTCGAAGTACTTGTCGACTTTGTTCGCCGCCTGGTTGTCATTGTAGCTTGATTTCATGTATATTGTCCCTACACACTGGTTTGATTAGATGCACTATGACTCGAATATGCTTGCGTCTGCAGTGTTGCAGGGTTGTTTCATTGAGTCTGGTTCATGTCCGTTGCTTGAATGTTGATTTGGGTATGGTCTTTGATTTTGAGGCTGCTGCACTATTGCTTTGGTTAGATGCACATGTATATTTTGTTCATTTTGTTTTTGCTGTCACTACATGTATGTATACATGCTTATGTACATATGTATGTATATATATGTTTGTGCATTGTCTTCATGTAGTTTGTACCACTGCCTTGGTTCTGTTTGCATGTGATCTTGTTGAAGACTAGTTTCATTTGCATATGATCAATGTATGGTTGTGCAGAGCTACTGTCCTGATTGCCATTGTGTACATGTTTATGTATTCATTGTGAACTTCATTGTTTTGTTTTGATCTGGTTCATGTATATGTGATATGCCCCATTTGTATATCCACTTGAGTTTGGTTGCTTTGTTTGTTCATGTACATTTGAGTTTACTTTGATATTGAACTTGATCATTTCATGAACTTGCACCTGTGTTGAATCCAGCTTAAAGCTTGGGTTTGACCTTATGCTCGTGTCATGACTTTATTTGTATTGCACTTGAGTTGAACCCGGCTTTTTTATTTGGGTTTGGCCTTTGCTCACCTGTCCTTGTAATTTTATCTAGTGTATATATTGGTGTGCACGGCCTTGTGGCATGTATAGTGATACACTGTGCATGTCACAAGCTGTTCGTGTATGATGAATTCAAATTTAAATGATGACGAACAACCCAAATAACTGAGGCAAATAATATTTTCAAAATTACATTTTATTTTATGCTGCAAAAATATTTCCTTTTCAATTTTACTACGTCAGTATTTATTTTTGCAGATTGCTTAAATGCTGGATTCAATCTGGAATAAAGTTGTAGATAAATTACGAGTGAATGAGCGATATGTAGTGAGGTTTATTTGTAAATGATAGATTGTAATGTAATTGAATTTGTATTGTAATCAAAATTGTATATGTATAGTGAGAGCTTGAATTCGTACTATTCAAAATTGTAAAAAATATCTGTTTAAATAAAATATCTGTTTGAATTTAAACTCCGTGTTATTTATTTATTCACCAAATATTTATTTAATTATGTGAAAAAATAAAATACTCCATTAACAGATACATTTAAATGAACATATATATATATATATATATATGTTTATTATCATCAAACAAAAATCATATACTTGCATATTCAACATGGGATACGTGCATTTATCCTTTCGATTAATTTCTAACTTGTTCGTTTGATCGTTTTGGCCTACGGGTCTTGTTTACCGATGATATGAGGTGAACCTTTTAGTTCTTTGAGTGTGAAATTTACTAGCGGTTAGTAAACTGTTTAGTGCGAGCGGGTGGTATGGGACACACATTAAGACTTTTTGGGTTCCTTTCCGAGAGTTTGTGACACATTTGCCTGTTGGCGTGTCAGTACTGGACCTTCGGGTCATTTGCCATTGCAGCGTATTTGTCTTTGGATGTTTGCCATTGCGGCGTATTTGAGATAGCATAAATTTTTCACCCCTTATGGAAATTTTGTGATTCTTTTTTTGTTTGAAAGATAGAGTTTTCTACTATATGCGTATCAAATTTCAAATCATTTCGACTTAGATAGCTTATAGAAATATGCTGCTAATTGATCTGGACCATGTTTTTGCCTAGAATATTCCAGTAAAACATTATGTGGATTCAACTTTGAGACATCATAACTTTCTCATATATTATCAAAATTGCATGATTCTTCTTTTGTTTGAAAGATGAGATTCTCTACTACAAGCAAAATAATCCTGAGCTCAATGCGATGCCATTTGATACTCTGTATTATGCCTGGAAGTTGAACCCAGAGTGGATTTTTAAGCCTGATCACATTCTTGTTGAACTATTACAAACATGGTCTAAGTCCATGTTTGTGACCGCATAACTTTTCCATTTTATTTTTGAACTAATTGTTTCTTTTTTTGTTTGAAAGGTGAAGTTTTAAACTTTATGCACACTAATTTTTAGTTGAATCAAAGATCGTTCGTCCGCCTGTTTTATGTCCGAAAGTTGAACCTAGAGAAGATTTTAGACCTGGGTATTATTTTGGCAAGTATTTTTGTCCTTTTTCCGTCCGATTTTTGACATTTACTTCTGTTTTTGTGACATTTTTGAAGTATTTTGAGGGCTATGATGCCTACTTATAGGTTATCCTAGTTTTGATGAATTCAAATTTTAATTATTTGAATTTAATTTGAATTTAAATTTGAATTTCGGTTTGAGTGGAATTTTGCTTGTTTTTGGTCGTTTTCGAGCATGGTTTTCTCCAATTCTTTTTGAAATGTTTTTTTTATAATTTAAGGGATTTAAAAATAATTATTAATATTTTAAAGTAATTTCAAATATAAAACCTATTTATTCTTTATAATAAGGAAATTTTCAAATATGGTTTCCAAATGGTTTTCGAAATTGGTTTTCAAGGCTTATTTTCAAGGTAAATTATTTGCTATAAAAATTACACGTTTTTGCACTATCGAGCGAATGAGAAGGACAGTTAAACAATTGGGTAAAACGCATGGTATGGGATATGTGTGTTTATCCTTTCGATTAATTCCTAAGTTGTCTGTTTGATCGTTTTGGCCTACGGGTCTAGTTTATCGATGATATGAGGTGAACCTTTTACTGCTTCAAGTGTGAAATTTACTAGTGGTTAGTAATCTGTTTAGTGCGAACGGGTGGTATGGGACACACGTTAACACTTTTCGGGTTCCTTTTCGAGATTTTGTGACACATTTTCCTTTTGGCATGCCAGTACTAGATCTTCGGGTCATTTGCTATTGCGGCGTATTTGTCTTTGGATGTTTACCATTGCGGCATATTTGTCTTCGGACGTTTGCCAATGCAGCGTATTTTCCATTGCGGCATATTTGTCTTTTGACGTTGCCTTTGGACGAGGTACCTATTACTGAAACAGTACTCGGCAAAAATAGCACGTGCAAAACTTTTTTTGAGATGATTTTTACCCTTGTGTGTCATCATTTTGGAATTGGTCCTTTGAACCATTCAGTGGCAATTACTTTAGGATTTTTTTAGACTCTTAGGAGTTCTTTTGAGATTTTCATTGCTAACACTGGCACGTTGAGGTTTGGCTTTTGGCGTATATATATTGAGATTGCCTTTTTGGCGCTATTTATGGGATTTTCCTTTTGGCGTTGTATGAGATCTTTGTCTCTTTGTTGATATTTGCCTTATAGCTTATGTCGAGATGGCTTGTGATTATGTTTTCCTTGGAGTTGCCGATATGGTGGGTTTGGGAATTACTCATTTAGGAGTTTACATTTTACTATTCCCTTATCCATTCTTATTGATTTATGATTGTCGATGATATGAGGCACGCTACATTTTAGCGATTCATGAGATTTTTCGTCTCCATTATGTTTTATGCTTATTGAAGCAAAGTGTTATATCACCTGGTGTAATTATATATGCCATACATGATGCGTATCCTTCATATGTCTATGGTTAGATTTCGTATTGTTTCTTCTTGTTTAAGAAGAATATCACTATGCTCTATTATTCCGCTATCACCTTTTACTTATTCGTTAGTTAGACTGACCCGTGTATTTTATACTTGGGTCAGACCATGGTGTTTTAGGTTCGGTACATTTGGACTTAGCCTATTCTGCATCCGCATGGACTACTCTGCTAGCTCTTTTTGTTACAGCATTTTGTGTAGTCCTTTTTGGTTTGCTACTCTGATATGTATATTCTTTTGACTCGTGTATGTATTTTGGTCGTCAAACCACATATGTGATGTATCATATTGTATACTTTGTGATGTATCTGTATATGTGTGTATATATGGGATTATCTGTTGTTCTGTGATGTGTTTCACATTTGAATATTTTGTTTTGATAGATCCTATAGCCACCTATGACTTTGTATTAAGTATTTATTGGATATGTCGATCCACCAAAAAAATTGTATTGCCGACGTATTCAATAGATATTTAAGACAAGACTATAAATGGTCGCTTCTATCCAGCCCTATTCTCTGCATTAGCAGACAATATTACCCAGTAATACTCTTTGTTAATGTGGGTCTCGGAGTGGGGCGTCACAACAAAATTGTTCAATGAACTAGATATATGTAACAAATTACATAATTACCCCTAGGGCATACCCCGAACTCTATCAATCTCCCTCTTGCACTTAGGGTCAATAATGGAATCATATTCCAACTCCTCCAATCGGTTTCTCAAAACCAGTTGGGTCAGTCCCTTTGTGAACGGGTATGCAATTATGTTTCAATTATCTACTCTATCAATCAACTCTCTCCAATGGTGATAAACTACTTTATCACATGAACAATTCGAAGTATGTCTCTTGACATCTAGTGAGCTCTAAGTTCTATTATGAACCATATCGTGACATTGTTATCATATAACAATGTTGTGAGATTCTCAACGTTCGGAATCGGCTCGGTTATAAATTTGTGCACTTACAATTTTATATACATTATTTTTATTACGATAATATTCAATGCAATGTACGTAGCCTTTTTTCATTGAATAAGATTTAGACCTTTTTCAACTTAAAGATTCTTAACTTGAATTTATTATGGACATACTACACTTAACATGACTTAAGTTTGAGTTGGAACACTTCTTTATTAGGAGTTTTTGTTTATGTAAACAATTCTCTAGTATTTGATAAATACACAAGAACACTTCAAACAACCATTTGGTGATATCAATTTGAATTTAATGTTTGCTTCATTTATCAAATACATGAACAAATCATGATATCGTAGACAACAAAATATGTATGATAATTCCTTTTGCCAATGCAAAGGAATCAATCTTACATGTTCCGTATTAAACTTTTCAATAAATTGTCCTTGCATATCATTTGGGACATTCCTGGCATCGTTTATACTTACTATAGAAGACATCATTTATTAATCCAATGCTGAGTATTAAAACAACTAAGGCTGATTTTAACATAAGTACATCATTAAAATAAACATCATGTTGTTCACTTATAGTTTAGACATATCAATGTACCTTTTAACGTTCATCTGAACAAACCTTCCTCTGCACTTTGATTGAGAACAAAACTATTTGGTATTTCTATCAAAATACTTATTCAATCTTGATGCTTATAAAATGATACTTTTGTATCATTTCTTGGATTATATCCAAAGAGTCACAAACTCAATATCGCTCCCACTGACTTTGAAACATTTTTGATTAATATGTGTAAATAGCTTACTCCAAATCGTTATTTAGAATTTTCCGTTTCAATATATATGTACCAAAACATTAGGACTTATCAAGCGATAATTTTGCGAGTAAATCCGAGTTGACTTGAACATGTCGAATACTGAATCTATTATGCTAATTTAAAAAATTGAAATTTGCAATATTACTCTTATCAACATTGCTCATTTAATTCCAACTGCATTATTCTTGCACATAAAGACATAATCGTGGTCAATGGATCATACCCTTTTAGTTACGACCAACAAAATCTATATTTTAAGAGCGTACTTGGAATTCTTTCGGATTTTCTCATCATACCATATAAAGGCAACACTCTCAATGGTTTAATTAAACAATCTAGGATTTTCTATTTTCGACATTAATAAGGAACTCATAGTTTCTCTTCGTTGTGTGAGAATACTTGTTAGACATTCAAATGCTATGTGTTCGTTTAGGTTAGTTAATTTCATTTCATCTCCTATAATAACTTCTATCTATGGACCGTATCCAATTCGATTTTAGTACCAATAACTCCTCAAGAAATTTTCTTCACAATGAGGTTGGTATATCTTGAAACAACAATTGTTTCTCGGTGCAATAGAATAGGTATTCAAAAATGTTTTAAGAATTTCTTCATTTATAAAATTGATTTGGTTTTAGTTTACAAAAATTATGTTCAAACATAAATATGTCATCCAATGACAGTCTTTTCAAAGTCCTTTTGGTAAGTGTAACAACCCGCATATTTAACGATTATATATTTAAATGTTTTATTTAAATATAGCGTCGTTAGTCGGATTTAGGTCTGAAATGTTACTTTTTGCAAACTGTCAATTTGGGACTCGGAACCACTTCCATTGAGTTCAAAATGGCGTTTGCGATCTTTTTGAGTATAAGCTTTGATATGTTTGGAGTAAGTCGAATTTTGCTACTTTTTATATTAGGTTTTGGGTTTGGTTTCAGTCCACTTGCTAGCTTAATACCCTAACTCAGCCCCCTCTCCTCTCCACTCACTCATTTCATTTCATAAAACTCAAGCACAACTGAAAATGGGGGAAGAGAATGGGAAATAGAAATTCCAAGCCCTAGTTCACTTTGCAAACTTGAATTCTTGCTCCAAAATCAAAGTGAAGCTATTGGTAAGCCTTCTCTTCATCTTCTCCAACTCTTTTCCTCTTCAATTTCAGAAAGTTTCCTAAACCTAACCTAGGAAATACTTGTTTTGATCTTAGATTGAAGCTTGTAGAGTTGAAGTGGAGAGTGGTTGGTCTTTTCTTTGCAATTGGGCTTCTCATCCTTGTTTTTGAGTTAAAAGGTGAGATTTTTATCTCACATTTATGTTTACAACAATGTTGGATTATTAGGAATGAGTTCCTAACATATTTACATGTTCGTTTGCTTTCGATTTGGATTGATTTAATGAAATTGCCAATTTATGATTTTTGAAGCCAAATCTATGAAGTCCTTATATGATTGATGTTTATGTTGTTCGGATTGTTTGGGTAAGTCATTAAGGTTGGGCAGTCGTTGACGTAAGCCCGTAATTATCGCTCATGCGATCGCTTTCGATTTGTTTTGGCCATCTATGGCCTAGGTTCAGGAAATGCCTGAACAACAGGATTCAGACGTCTGAATCCTCCTTTTCAGACGTCTGAATATTACACTGGAAAATTTTATTCCCCAGTATTCATACGTCTGAATTAAAGCCCCCAGACGTCTGAATTAGCTCGATTTCAAACAAAAAGGAAATTGGTTGAAAACGCCTATTTCAGACGTCTGAAACATTTGGTTCAGGCGTCTGAATTACGTTCTGGAAAATTTCTAATTTTCTAGATTCAGACGTCTGAACCACCTATTTCAGACGTCTGAATCTGCTATCTTTTGCCAGTTTTCCTATTTTGCTTGGTTTTCCAAATTTAATCGATGTGTGTTGATTCCAATTAGCTATTTATGCATATTTGACTTTGATGTTTCCTTTTTGATTTCATACACGGAGTTTTATAAAATGATCTCTTCAAATGTTATTAAAGCTCATTCTCTTTAATTTCTATTTAAAACGCACACACAATTTGGCACTTCGAGCGAAGTGGAAGGGAGATTATATGGCTAGGTAAAACAAGGACCATGAATCCGTGCGTTTATCTTTCCGATTAATCCCCGACCTATTCGATTGACTGATTTGACCTTTTGGTCTGGTTTACCAATGAGATGAGGCAAACTTTGTACTGCTTTGAGTGTGAAATTGACTATCGGATAGTAAACCGTTTAGTGCGGATGGGTGGTTATGGGACTCACGTTAATACTTTTCGGGTTCCTTTTCGAGAGTTGTGACACATTCTGCCAGTTAGCGGTGTCCAGTGCTGGGCCTCCGGACCTTCACCACTACGGTTTGTTGCCTTCGGGATAGTGTCTTCGGACTGTCTCCTTCAGGTTTGGTGCCCTCGGATATGTTGCCTTCGGGTACGTTGCCTTCGGGTATGTTGCCTTTGGGTTTGTTCCTTCAGGTTTGTACCTTCGGGTTTGTGCCTTCGGGTTTGTTGCCCTATTGTATCGCTTTTGGAGTCGGTCATTCGTCACCACTCGAGTGATATTGGGTTTGGAGTCTTTGGGATCATGGATCCTTGTTTATACAGTACTGAGCACATGCAAATTTTCTATTGTTTCATTGATATGTATATTCCCTAGGTATCGCTCTTCGGCGTTGGTCTTTTTGAGCCACATGTTGTATAGCGGTTACCTTGTGGAACTTGTATTACCTTCATTGGTATTTGATATTTGCCTTTTTGGGCTTGTTCTGGGATATTCGTATCCTTTGTTTATTTGAGTTGCCGATGATATGAGGCTTGTCTTGTTGTGGTTCATCTTTTGTTAGATGATTGTGTTATCTCTTTTAGAGATATTTGTTATACTTTATGACCTTACAGGTTATTGTTGTTCAGTTTATCTAACTAATTTGTTTAGCTAGAATGACCCGTGTATTCTATACTCGGGTCAGACCGAGATGTTTCAGGTTAGGTGTTTTTGGACTTAGCCTCTTTTGCTTCCGCATGGACTATTTAGCTTGCTCCTTTTTGTTATATCTTTTGTGTAGTACTTTTTGTTGTAACTCTGATATGTATTCTTTTGGATTCGCCTGTATATTGTGGTTTGCTATACCACTTGACATGTATCAGTTTGTATATTCTGTTATGTATCTGTATATGTGTATATGTTGATCTACTGTTCTGTGATTAATAGATTAAATTGAGTTATTACATTATGTTCTGATAGATCCTCTAGCCACCTATGGTTTTGTTTTAAGAATTCATTGGATATGTCGATCTGCATGGTATGACAATTGTCGATGTATTCAATATATAGTTAAATCAAGGCTATAGATGGTCGCTCCTAACCAGCCTTATTCTCCGCGTTAGTTGACGGCATTACCTCGTAGTGTCCTTGGCTAGCGTGGGTATAGAGGTGGGGCGTCACAGCGTGGTATCAGAGCAAGGTTCAGAACAAAATATGATAAACATAGAATAGAAGCACATATTCCGGTACATCAAAGTGTATAAGTGTTACAAACCTTTGAATCATCGTGCCTCTATATTCCTTCTGTGCCATGGTGGTAGATAGAATGTGGGAATACGTATAGAAATGCATTTAAATTCCGTAGTATCCCATATTGAATCATCTACCTTGTGAATAATCTTGTTCTTATCTCACTTTCAGCATATGACTGGAAGAGGAAGGGGACGACGTTCGGATGCTGGGCAATTCAGTGGCTCATATCCGGATGGCGTTTATATGTCTGCCGATCAGTTTTTGGAATTGTTTAGGAGCACCCAGCCTCCAGTTCCTCCTCGAGGATCTCCACCTCGCAAGTCTGCCTTTGCACGTCTGTGCAGTGATTTTTCTCATCTTGGGGGAAAGCCGTTTGAAGGCTCCGAGTTTGTTCTTAAAGTCCAAGCTTGGATTTGCACGTGCGAGCGTATCTTCTCTCGCATGGATCTTTCTGATCATGATAGAGTTCTTGTAACTTCTAGCTTATTACAAGAGCGTGCCCTTGATTGGTACGAGGTTCTTATTGCCGAAATTGATGAGTCTACTCTTTCTTGGACTCTGTTTTGGTGACGATTCGAACTCAAGTTCGTTCCTGAATTTGAAAAAGTTTTATTGACCCGACTCATCCTTGAGTTGAAGCAAGGGAAGTCTTCTGTTTCTAAGTATGTTGCATCATTCGAGGCCTTATCTAAGTATGGCCTTGAATTCATTAGCACTTCTTATAAGAAGAATCTGAAGTTTGTCTTTGGCCTTAAGAAATATCTTAAGAAGTCTTTGTTGCTCCAGCTTAAGCTCTCTTTTGAGGAGTTGGTTGATTCGACACTTCATCTCGAAACTATCGAGAAGGAGTGTGATAGTGGTGATGATGTTGAGGTTTCCAAGAACCCCAACAAGAGGCAGTTTCCATTTCAGAAGTCCAGATTTTTTCCTTCTAAGAAGAAGAAGACTGGTAGTTATAATTCTCAGCCTCAGTCTGATGGAACACCTTTCATTCGAAAGTGTTTCAATTGTGGTTCTCCTGATCATATGATTCGAGCTTGTCCTAAGCCTCTCTTCTGCCGTTATTGCAAGAAGGAAGGTCATCATGTTTCTGCCTGCCCTACTGTTCCTGCTGGTGCCAAGTCTAGCAAGCTTTATACTGGTAAGGCTTCTGAAGGTTCTTCTCAACCCAAAGGTATATCTCCATCTATTTTGAAAGGTTCTATTTTATTTCATGACCATAGTATTCGAGTTCTTTTAGATATGGGTGCTTCACATTCTTTCGTATCGAAAAACTCGTCGATGATTTATCTTTGGATGTTTCTTGTTTGGTTATCTCTTTAAGGATTGCGAATCCTATAGGGGGATCCGCGACCCTTAGCATGCTTTGTGATGATGTTGAAATTGTTTTATGTGGCTTTTCCTTTCGTGCGAATCTGCACGTTATTTTTTTGTCTGGGATTTGATATGATTTTAGGAATGGACTGGCTAGTGAGATACGATGTCAAGATTATTTGTTCTGAGAGGATTTTATATCTTCGACATCCAGATTCATTTACTCAGCTATCACTTGTTCTTCGGGATGTGGATAATTCTGAAATGGCTTTATATTCTCTTGATTTTTGAGATGATGATGATATATCTCGTATTCCTATTGCTTGTGACTTTTCTGATGTTTTCGAGCCTGTTTCGGGTTTGCCACCCAAGCATGCAATTGAGTTCCATAATGATCTCATTTCAGGCGTGCAGCCAGCTAGTCGTCCACCCATGAGGATGTCTACAAAGGAAAATGAGGAACTCAAGAAACAGCTTTTAGAGCTTGAGTCCAAGCAGTTGATTCAGTCTAGTTTTTCTCCATGAGGATCCGCGGTCGTCTTCGTGAAGAAGTCCGATGGAACACTTAGGCTTTGCATTGACTATCGCAAGCTTAACGAGTTAACCATCAGGAATAGGTATCCATTGCCTAGGATCGATGATATGTTCGATCTATTGAGTGGTGCTAAGGTCTTTTCTCAGCTCGACCTTGCCACGGGTTTTCATCAGTTACGAGTCGCGGAGGATAGCATACCTCTTACCGCTTTCCACACTTGTTATGGTTCTTTTGAGTGGCTCGTTATGCCGTTCGGTTTGACGAATGCTCCTGCTTTCTTTGTCGATCTCATGAATCGAGTATTCCGAGAATATCTCGATAAGTTCGTCCATGTGTTTATTAATGATATCTTTGTTTATTCTAAGTCTGAATCTGAGAATGCTAATCACTTGAGAATTGTGTTGAGTACCCTCCGTCATCATCAGCTTAGAGCCAAATTCTCCAAATGCCATTTTTGGGAGAATAAGGTTAAGTTCTTAGGCCATGTTGTATCTTCCGACGGCGTTTTATTCGATCCCTCAAAGATCGAAGCCATCCAGAATAGGAAGAGGCCTGAGAATGTACATGAGATTCGTAGTTTCCTTGGATTGGTGGGGTATTATCGTCGGTTCATTAATGATTTTTCCTATGTTGTGCTTCCTCTCACCAGCCTTACTCGGAAAGGCATTCATTATATTTGGTCCGACAAGTGTGAAGCTTCCTTTCAGACATTAAAGGAACTTCTCACTAATGCTCCTATTCTTGTGGTTCCCGAAGGGAATCATGATCTTGTTGTCTACACCGATGCTTGTGGTAGTGGTCTTGGTGCTGTTCTTATGCAGAAGGATCGGGTAGTTGCTTATGCTTCTAGGCAACTGCGTCCGAATGAAGTTCGCTATGCCACACATGATCTTGAGTTAGCCGCCATGGTCTTTGCCTTGAAGATCTGGCGACACTATTTATTGGGCGAGCGCTTCATTCTCTATACCGATCATAAATCCTTGAAGTATTAGTTCACTCAGAAGGAACTCAATATGAGACAACAGCGTTGGCTCGAGTTTCTTGCTTCCTATGACTGATATCCAGTATACCCCGGGCAAGGGTAATCGTGTTGCTGATGCGCTTAGTCGCAAACATTCGGTTGTTGTTTCTATGATGCTTGCCGAATGGGATATTCTTGAGACTCTATCTTTTTGTGAAATTCGTGATCGAGCTTCATTTTCTGATTCTCCTATTCTATTATTTAGTTTTGGAGCTCGACCCATTTTGTTGGATCGTACCGCCGATGCTCAGCAGCGTGATCCAGAGCTGTTGCATCTTATTCAGCTTTGTGAGTCTGGATCCTGTGATGAAGCGTTGCGGGATTTCAGCATTGATTCTCATGGGTTTCTTCGCAAGAAGAACCGTCTTTTTGTGCCTTTTGATTTAGCACTTAGGCATGACATTCTAGATGACTGTCACCATTCTAAGTATACTATTCATCCCGGTAGTAGTAAGATGTATGCAGATATGCGTCGTCTTTATTATTGGGAAGGCATGAAGCGCGATGTGGCGAGTTATGTGAGTAATTGCATAACCTGTCAGCGTACTAAGCCGAACATTAGCGCCCTTCAGGTCTTCTTCAGCCACTAGAGATTCCATTGTGGAAATGGGATCAGATTTCTATGGATTTCATTGACGTCCTACCTCGTTCGAGATTGGGCCATTCTAGCATCTGGGTTATTGTTGATCGCCTCACCAAGTCTGCTCATTTTATTCCTATTAAGTCTAATAGGACTGCTTCACATTTGGCTAAGTCGTATGTCAAGGAAATCGTGAGACTTCACGGTGTTCCTTATTCTATTGTGAGTGACCGTGATCCTTTATTCATGAGTCATTTTTGGCAGAGTCTTCAGCAAGCTTTGGGAACAAAGCTTAATTTTAGCACAGCTTATCATCCACAGTCTGACGGACATACTAAACGGGTGAATCGTATCTTGGAAGATCTCCTCCGTGTTTGTTATTTTTGATTTTGGTGGTAGTTGGGAGGATCACGTACCTCTTGTAGAGTTCTCCTACAACAACAGTTTTCAGTCTAGTATCGGTATGGCTCCTTTCGAAGCCTTATATGGAAGGTCATGTCGTTCACCTTCTTGTTGATTGGAATCTGGGGAGAAGCTTATTCTTGGCCCAGATTTTGTTCGTGACTCTTCTGAGAAAATTGATTTGATTTGTTTGAGAATGAAAGAGGCACAAAGCCGCCAGAAATCCTACGCGGACAACTGTAGGAAGCCTCTCGAATTCTCAATTGGTGATCTTGTTTTTATTTGTGTTTCTCCTTTGAAGGGGGTTATGCCCTTCAGTACGACTGGGAAATTGGCTCCTCATTTTATAGGACCATTTTCTATTACTGAATGTATTGGCCCTATGACTTATAGAGTTTCACTTCCTGCTCATTTATCTGGCATTCAAGACGTGTTTCATGTCTCTCAACTTCGGAAGTGTCTTCGGGAGTCGGATTCTGTTACCGATTCTCCTGATTTGCAAGAGCTTGAGATCTCATCGGACTTATCTATTGTTCAACAACCTATTCGCGTTCTTGCCACGGAGGTGCGACACCTTCGAAACAAGGACGTGCCGCTCATTAAAGTTCAATGGTCTGCTAATCCCAATGATTGTACTTGGAAAACCAGAGAGTTTATCGAGCGATCCAATCCGGGTTTTTTATCTTTGCTTGGCAATGGGGAGAATATCTTTTCGTCTCAAGCTTATTTCCTTTTATTTTTGATGAAGTATGTACGTAGTTGTTGCAAATATCGTCTCTAGGAATTGGATGGACACAATTTTGTTAGGAGGGGAGATATGTAACAACCAGCATATTTAACGATTATATATTTAAATGTTTTATTTAAATATAGCGTCGTTAGTCGGATTTAGGTTCGAAATGTTACTTTTTGCAAACTGTCGATTTGGGACTCGGAACCACTTGCATTGAGTTCAAAATGGTGTTTGCGATCTTTTGAGTATAAGCTTTGATATGTTTGGAGTAAGTCGAATTTTGCTACTTTTTCTATTGGGTTTCGGGTTTGGTTTCAGCCCACTTGCTAGCTTAATACCCTAACTCAGCCCCCTCTCCTCTCCACTCACTCATTTCATTTCATAAAACTTAGGCACAACTGAAAATGGGGGAAGAGAATGAGAAATAGAAATTCTAAGCCCTAGTTTACTTTGCAAACTTGAATTCTTGCTCCAAAATCAAAGTGAAGCTATTGGTAAGCCTTCTCTTCATCTTCTCCAACTCTTTTCCTCTTCAATTTCAGAAAGTTCCCTAAACCTTACTTAGGAAATACTTGTTTTTATCTTAGATTGAAGCTTGTAGAGTTGAAGTGGAGAGTGGTTGGTCTTTTCTTTGCAATTGAGCTTCTCATCCTTGTTTTTGAGTTAAAAGGTGAGATTTTTATCTCACATCTATGCTTACAACTATGTTGGATTGTTAGGAATGAGTTCCTAACATATTTACATGTTCGTTTGCATTCGATTTGGATTGATTTAATGAAATTGACAATTTATGATTTTTGAAGCCAAATCTATGAAGTCCTTATATGATTGATGTTTATGTTGTTCGGAGTGTTTGGGTGAGTCGTTAAGGTTGGACAATCGTTGACGTAAGCCCGTAATCATCGCTCATCCGATCGCTTTCGATTTGTTTTGGCCATCTATGGCCTAGGTTCAGGAAATGCCTGAACAACAGGATTTTGATGTCTGATTCCTCATTTTCAGACGTCTGAATATTACACTAGAAAATTTCATTCCCCAGTATTCAGACGTCTGAATCAAACCCCCCAGACTTCTGAATTGGCTCGATTTCAAACAGAAAGGAAATAGGCTAAAAACGCCTATTTCAAACGTCTGAAACATTTGGTTCAGACGTCTGAATTACGTTCTGGAAAACTTCTATTTTTCAAGATTCAGACGTCTGAACCACCTATTTCAGACGTCTGAATCTGCTGTCTTTTGTCAATTTGCCTATTTTGCTTGGTTTTCCAAATTTAATCGACGCGTGTTGATTCCAATGAGCTATTTATGCATATTTGACTTTGATGATTCCTTTTTGATTTCATAGACGGGTTTTTATAAAATGATCTCTTCAAATGTTATTAAAGCTCGTTCTCTAATTTATAATTTCTATTTAAAACGCACACACAATTTGGCACTTCAAGCGAAGTGGAAGGGAGATTAAATGGCTAGGTAAAATACGGACCATGAATCCGGCGTTTATCTTTCCGATTAATCCCCGACCTATTCGATTGGCTGTTTTGACCTTTTGGTCTGGTTTACCAATGAGATGAGGTAAACTTTGTACTGCTTTGAGTGTGAAATTGGCTATCGGATAATAAACCGTTTAGTGCGAATGGGTGGTTATGGGACTCACGTTAATATTTTTCGGGTTCCTTTTCGAGAGTTGTGACACATTCTGCCAGTTAGTGGTGTCCAGTACTGGACCTCCGGACCTTCACCACTACGGTTTGTTGCCTTTGGGATAATGTCTTCGGACTGTCTCCTTCAGGTTTATTGCCCTCGGGTATGTTGCCTTCGGGTATGTTGCCTTCAGGTTTATGCCTTCGGGTTTGTGCCTTCAGGTTTGTTGCCTTATTGTATCACTTTTGGAGTTGGTCATTCGTCACCACTCGAGTGATATTGGGTTTGGAGTCTTCGGGCTCATGGATCCTTGTTTATACAGTACTAAGCACATGCAAATTTTTTATCATTTCATTGATATGTATATGCCCTAGGTATCTCTCTTCGGCGTTGGTCTTTTTGAGCCGCACGTTGTATAGCGGTTACCTTGCGGAACTTGTATTACCTTCATTGGTATTTGATATTTTACTTTTTGGGCTTGTTCTGGGATATTCGTATCCTTTGTTTATTTGAGTTGTCGATGATATGAGGCTTGTCTTGTTGTGATTCATCTTTTGTTAGATGATTGTGTTATCTCTTTTAGAGATATTTGTTATACTTTATGACCTTGCAGGTTTATTGTTGTTCAGTTTATCTAACTAATTTGTTTAGTTAGACTGACTCGTGTATTCTATACTCGGGTCAGACCGAGATGTTTCAGGTTAGGTGCTTTTGGACTTAGCCTCTTTTGCTTCCGCGTGGACAATTTAGCTTGCTCCTTTTTGTTGTAACTCTGATATGTATTCTTTTTGATTTGCCTGTATATTGTGGTTTGCTATACCACTTGACATGTATTAGTTTGTATATTCTGTTATGTATCTGTATATGTGTATATCTTGATCTACTGTTCTGTGATGAATAGATTAAATTGAGTTATTACATTCTGTTCTGATAGATCCTCTAGCCACCTATGGTTTTTTTAAGTATTCATTGGATATGTCGATCTGCATGGGATGACAATTGTCGATGTATTCAATAGATAGTTAAAGCAAGGCTATAGATGGTCGCTCCTAACCAGCCTTATTCTCCACATTAGTTGACGGCATTACCTCGTAGTGTCCTTGGCTAGCGTGGGTATATAGGTGGGGCGTCACAGCAAGATTTATACAAGATCCCTTATGAACAATTATTACGTGCAATTTTTCAACTCACACAATCTGCCAACTCCTTGGCTTAGGATATGTTGGAGTTTCTTCTAAACCCTTATCTTGTAAAATTTTTTAAACTATCATTTAGATTAATTAATATTAACCTTGTGTAATACTCTTAAGTACAATACCTTGTTGAAAGAAAATGACTCAACTTCACTCACAATTAATCGTACATTGTCCAACAAAATTGGATTACTCCATATCGATACATCATTATGTGTCACATGAAGGAGTAATTTTGAGATTGAATCTTTGTTCATTTTAGATACGTCCGAAACATTTTCCAATATACTCACTCATTCGATCAAATCAAATCATTTCAATCGCATGTTATTTTATTTACTTCTGTTTTATGTACTATAAGTTTACCATAGACGTACTACATGTGTACCAAATACACATGTCCATATGGATGATAACTCATCGATGAATGACAAAGTAAGCGGAACCATTTTGGTATTTATAGTATTACGATTACATATATCTATATGTATCAATCTAAAGAGTTCATCAGCTCGTATGATACTCCCCCTAAATGGGTGCATAGCCCTTTATTGTTTAAGATATATTTAAAAAGTGTCATATGATTCAAAATCATACGATAAAATTATTTCTCAAAACCACGGCTTAATCTGTAATTCCAAAACAACTATAAATAATATTAGATACATTTGTATTTTCTAATGTATCACTTTTGTTATAATTTTTTTTACCACATTATAGTTTTATTTCGCAAAGAATATTCATTATATTCATTTTGAAATACAGTAACTACTTTTTTTAATTGATAATGAATAATAATTATTATTTCATAAATAATGTATGGTAAGTTTTACCAAAAAAAATTTCGTACTATAATTTAGCTAATAAGTGCTATATGGCATGCTCCCACTATTTTCACCATTACTATAATAGCGTACTAAGTTCGAAGGTCCATCATTCACTTAATACAATTTGTTTATTCATACACTACAACTATTTACAGTAGAGAGTTTGTTGATCAAATGTCTTGAGCTCAAAGAAATAAATCTCATAGAAAACAAATTTTCCGTATGAAAATACATTTCAGAATAGAAAACATATTTTTTATTCCAATATTGCGTATCAATTATTATTACAATTCTCATTTCCAACGTTTTTCTATGAAGCAGAAGTGACTATTCACTCTCTTCATCCCAACTGTACATTAAATCACATCTATTCTTATACATACATTTTCCTTTCAAATGGTTAAAATATTCAAAAAAATCTTACCACAATATCATAACAAACTCTTTAAAAAGCGCATTCGATTGTCCTTAACATTTAATGACATCAATATGTTGCACATTAGGTAAACCGATCAAAATGACATTTCAGCGATCGAGTTCTTAGATCTATCTTGTAGTTATTGATCTTGTGTTACATTAACATAATGTGATCCCTTTTGTAATCAATCAAATTAAATACTCGATCTCGCACTAAGATTTATTTGGTTTTTCGAATGAACAAATTTCATCCAAATATTGTACATTACAAACTTTGACCGTTCACCATATAACATTTATATGCCATTGTATGGATCAAATATCTATACTCTTGTATTGCTTTTAGAGTTTGAAACTCATAGAATGCAATACATTGTCTTGACCACATAAATGTGTGACCAAACCAAGAATGTGTTCAGTACTTGTAAAATCAGTCACTTTCATGGGTGTTGAAATGTTAACATGCAATAAGAATTTAATATTGGGCATTATATTTCCATTTGTGAACTTTCAATCCAGTTCGTTTGTATATGTTAATTTATAAACATTTTATCAATCATATTAAATGCACAAATTTATCTTTGTAGATAATTATAACATTATTTAGCATATGTTCTTACAATATTCGAAAGGTTAAATGTTGCCATTTCATTTTTCTAGTAAGGCTCCCACTAGTCTTTTATGTTTCTCCAAACCCTAAGATGAAACATAAAAGATTTTCGACTTCACTAGCTAGTGTTAGGACATGTCTATCTTGATATTCTGACCTTGAGTTTGCTCAATAAATCATAGCCATAAAAACAATGGATAACACATTATCTGTTGTATCACATATAACTCCTAACCCATTTTTCCTCGTCTGAATCTCATTTTCACCTTGAGTTTGCTCAACAAATTGAAAGAGGTTATTCACTCGCACCTACCATATCGTGATGGCCTAAGTATGGTATATGTACCTTGAATTTGCTCAACAAATACATATAGTTATCTTGCATCGTCTATTCAATATATTAATAATGCTACACGTAAAGTTTGCTCAACAACTAAGGAGTATGCAAGTAATTTACTAATATATATATATGGTAGAGGACAACATTATATTGTAGATTCATAATCTTCAATATATTATATTGAGTGATATCGACTTATGGACTAATGTATTTTTTGTGAGATAACCTCGTGATTCAAGTGTCAAACACATTAGAAATCATGATATATGTACATTTACATATGTATTTATTTATTTATTTGAAATGGTACTTTATATACAACAAATCATTATGACAACATATCACATGTCAATAAATGTTCGAATCACGCTAGGCAAGTTTCGAACTTGTAACCTCTCGCACCAAAGCCAAATCCACTATAAGTTTTATAGTGTATACTATAATCTTTATAATATGACACATATATCTTATATATGCGTATTTTTATTTAATTGATTAATCTTTAATTAATTTATTTAAACAATTTTAATTAAATTATATTAATTTCAAAGTTTATCTTATATACATTCATGTATACTTATGTTATCATAAACACTTTGAAATAACATAACATATATCAACATATATAATACATGCATATAATTATTAATTAATAAACTCGATTAATTAATTTGTTTTATAAATCTTATTAATAAATTTTAAATTTTAAATTAAAATTTAAATAATTTCATTACATTTTCAAACATTTTGAAAAATTATGTTATGTTATAACAAATTATAATTAACATGTTTTTATTGTAAATTTCACTCTTAAATTTAAAACCTTATCTTAATTTTCAAAACTATTTTGAAAATTAGCCCAATGCCCAATTCAGATTGGGCCTTCTCTATTAGGGATAACCTTTGGGCTTACTCCAACTTTCAGGCTAGGCAGGTAACCAGGTAGGACATGATACTTGATTACCCAATTCCCACCCAAGACATCAACTTTTTGGACATCGTACTAAGTGCACAAGCTTAATTAGTTAACCCTAACATGACTAATTTAGACAGCATAGGTTATCAAGCTCCGATACCACTGTCGAAACTGGGCCAACCTGTAGCGGAAGAAATGGGCGAATTTTAAAATTTTTACCATTTTGGATCATTAACGGGCCAATGAAGTCTAAATGCATTTAGATCTTATCTACGTTTTCTTTTGAATAAAATCTATATTTTATTTAATTTGGTAAAAAAATTCAAAAGGGTTCGAATATTATATAAATTTATATAAGTGATTGTATCAGATACACCCATGTATGTTGTAGTTACTTATTAGAATAAATATGGGAAAGTAACCTTTAGTTTCCTTCTCTAATAGTTATGCAATTAATTAAGAAAGTAAACAACATTAATTGGAGAGAGCAAACATATCATATTTCTCTATCTCTTATTAGATTGATAATATGTTGTTGAATAAATATGTTAATATTTCATTTGAATGTTTTATTACGAAAGCATTAATTCAATATAATTTGATTAATTGTGAATAGTTATGAGCACTTCACATGCGCCTATGTGTATAGCGTAAGTGCAGCATATAAAAGTGTACAAAGTTAATGTAAACATTACTTAAGTGTTGGGATTTATACTACGATGGACACGTTTTCTATCTATATTTGCCTTTATCGTACTAAACAAGAATGGTTTTATTTATTTATTAATATATAAATACATACACATATATACACTGTATACACACACACATACAATTAAATTTTAGCATAATGGTTCAAATAAAATAGATTTCATTTCAGTTACAAGCAGTAAATCAAAGAATATTAAGATGAATGAAAATGGTTTGAAACAGTTGTGAAAAGAATCTTTACTTTTTAGTAAAGATATAACTTTTAATTAGATGGAATTGCAAATCATGGAATATATCATTAATTTAATGTTTTCCCTTTTCTTTTAAAAGGAAGATTTTATATTAGAATGATTTGAACCATGAGAATTAAAACGTCATATTAATTGGATGACAAAGATTAATTAATGCGGTTATTACTATGTTTTAATTACATAGCAACCCATGTCTAAATATACAAGTGTAAATCTTTTGATATGAAAAGCTGAATATGAAAAAAAAATTCAATGTTCAATTATGTTCATTTTTTAAAACAACAAAATCAAATGACATAGGCATAAATAGATTTGAGATAAGAAGATCTAGGTCTAGATTAAACAAAGTTTGTAACAATCACATAGAGTACAGAAAATAAAATTAAGAAGGTCTAGATCTATGTTAAGTTAATTAACCAAACAATCATACATAAGACAGAAAATGTAATGTTATAATTCATAACAAAATAGCAGTGGACAAAAGAAGACATTCTATATTTTAACATGATAGAACAATTAATTCAAGCAAGGGAATAGAGATACTCAAATCGAAAATCAAATTCACAGGTATGAATAGAAGGGAAAGATAGAGATTAAGGGGATATGAATAAATTATAAGATATGTAAATATAGAATTATACACACATATGATTACCTTAGGATGAAAAATGTGGAAACACCATGAATGATAGAACAATACCTAGATTTGATTGATCAGTCTCTAAATCCGATAAGCCTTGCTCTTCATCACACCTTGATTTGTGGTTTCTCCTTTGATTTCAAGCAAATCACCATCCCATTTTTTAAGAGAAGAATGAACCACCTTTTAAATTTAGTTTGATGTTGATTTGAATTTGTTTTGATGGTTTATTTGGATGAAGTTTCAGCCATGAATGAATGATAGAGATGAGGAAGAAAAGAGAACAAAAATGAAAGTCGGTGTTGTTTTGTCTTTACTTTCAAAAAATAGGGAGGTTTTGTTTTTAATAGAATCAAAGGAACCTTTTCCTATTCTCCTATTAAAACTTTCTAATTTATTTTCTCTTTTTAAATTTCAATTTATCTCATTAGTTGATTTCCTCCTCTTACCATTATATGGCTAATCCAAGCACATTCCAAATATGAAACTTTTCCAAATAAAAGAAAACAATTTTTATGTAAGTATTTTATTGTTTAAAACATTTTTAAAATTATACCGATATCGCATTTCGATATATGCAAATATAACTTTTATGTATGCATTAAATAACTATCTACGACATTCAAAACATCAAATAAATTAACAGTAATTAATATTTGTAAATATTAATTAATTTAATATTAAGTTTGCAGCATTTTACAAACTAATTAAATTGTGTGGTTTTCGAAGAAATCACAAATGTGGTTGTGCGACTCAGAGGTGTGAATTCAGTCAGCAATTAATATTGAACAATTCAAATATTAATGTTCATATGTCACTTAGTAGGTGGTATGACAGTTTGGCTGAATTCATCGCTTACAGGTCTTTTCGGCAAAAGCAAATTTTACTTATTATAAGCGGTATCTAATAGTGAAAATTATTTACACCAATTATCTTCATCAGAACTATATCATATTAGGACTTACGGATTTTGGTAATGGTCAAAATTCCAATGTCGTCCACATTCAACTTTATAATCGAAAACATAAATTCCATGGTTTTTATTAACCAAAATGCTCTAGTCGGAGACTTTGACTTTGAGTTGACCATGATACTAACCCCATATAACCGACAAGACGAATCCTCTCTTGATTAGTGCTTCACTTCCAATAATTCCACTCAAATCAACTATAATCACTCGATGGAACGCCATGTCAAGATTTGACTATAATCAAAGCGGAGCTTTCATATTGGAGATCCATGGTATTCTTAAGTCGAGAGAACTATGTAAATAAGTCACATCTATATTTTTTGTTTAACCTTAGTTATGTTAACAAACAGAAAACTATCGAGTGAGTCATTCCATAGTTATCCAATTACTATCAATACATAACCCCTAGGTACCCCCAGTAGTCACGAATAATACATTACCCAACATTTGAAGGGCGTTACATATTCTAGTCTCAACGGGCACATCGATATCTAGTCTCGATGCATCATGATTAGGATCATTTAAAACGGTATATTTGTTTTATTGTGATAAATTACTCATAGTTACAACACTTTGTAACTACTATCATAAAATATACCATTCATGGATTTTCTATTGGACATACTTTTAATTAAATTAATTAATTAATATAACCACATTGTATCGAGTATATAATAGAAGGAAACATCTTTATTATGAACAAGATTGCTCAACGAGTTAGATATATGTAACAAATTACATAATTGCCCCTAAGACAAATCCTTAACTCTATCATTTTATTCATCGGCACTATGGGTTTGGGTCATAAATGGGCCCAATAAGGCAAGAGTTTATTCTTATTTCTTTTATATTTTCTACAAAGGCCTTTTTCTTCTTTCTAAGGTTATTTTATTAAATCACGAAGTAATTTTCTAATCCACATCATTTCTACATTTTACCATTCTATTTAGTTTTTTTTCTATAAAACATAAATTTATAATTTTTATTTCATTTCTCAACTTCCTAATATTATGAAAATTAGAATTCTCATTCCAAAAGAAGTCATCATCTTCTATAAAATGTTACAAAAATTCGAATTTCTCATTTAAATCCTTATTATAAATCATTATTTAATTTTTATAAGTAAATTCAAAATCATGGTTGTTACAGACTTCCTCCATTAATGAAATTGCATCCCCGTAATTCTACTTCAGAGAAAAGTCTATAATACATGCACACACATATTACTGATAGTAATTTATATATTAAAATAATCACATAATAAAACTATCTACAATTATTCTCAAAACTCCACATTACCATCTAGGTATAGCACTTATCGGGATTTGCATTAACCTTCCAAGTAAACTAGAGTAACTAAAGCAATTATTAGACACCTTTTCTTTTTGATGGCTTCGAGAGACTTTATTTATTTTTTCGGTCCATTGTTATATTATTATGTACTATGAATTTTACATAACTCGCTTAGAAGACCTTACTACTAGGACATTCAATCAAATATTTTATAAATGATGAGATTCTCTGGACTATAAAATAATCTCTAGGGTATAAAGTGTATCACGAAGTCATAACACTTATAACAAAAAATTAGTCCATAACATGAATTAACAAAATCTTTGGTTGTTATCCAAATATTAAATATACAACTATGTTACTTTTTGAAAGATGTAGATATACAATGATCAGTAGACTTCTTTTCTTTTCAAATAATGCAAAGATTAAAATTTCCTTGAAGATTGAATTTGATTGTAGGATGATTATATTTATTTAAAATATTATGCATTTATTTCCACAACATACATATTCTAAATTCAAAATTACTAACTATTGAAAAGGTACACTAGTCATTAAGTCATCCACATAGATTGTCTATTTTCATAAAGTATTTTCGAAAATCTGAAAAAATTATAAAATAAAAAAATTTCCTTACAGTCTTGGGTTCTCATAAAGCAAAAGATCATTGAAATCGGAATAATCGTTTAAAAGTTATGATCAAAACAATTTGATGTTTTAACTCTTGAAATAAATAACAAGGCTGAGTATTTAGTTCAGCCCAAAGCAGTGTTTAGCTATAAAATGTTGTAGAATTTGATAAAGTGCTCTAAAGAAGAGTTGTTACTTACTAAAATATCTTTCAAACTAAAAAATAATATATATGATCAGATCAAAGAATCAAAAGATATTGCCATTTTACTACAGCCATTTTTTAAAACAATATTATTTTCTACAATGTCACTTCATAAATTTCTCATTTCATCCTAAAATGTTACACCAAACAATATGTTATTACTAAAATCCTTTGAACCAAGTATTAGAATAAATTCATTTTTTCTGGAAGGGTAAGAGTTGTAAATTACAGCTTTCCATTAGCTACAAGTTCATAAATATGAAAAGTAGTTTTCGTATCAAGGACTTGCCTTATAATATAAACTTACATAGAGTAAAAATTCAACCATTATTAATTTCCTTTTTAAGTAATACCTTAGACTTCACTTGTCTATACCTACATCTTAATCTTTCTAATGAAAAGAAAATAAATTAACACTTTAGGACGCAATTTATTTAAATCAAATGCTTTCTAGTTTATGTTATCACACAAACTATTAATTTATATTTTTTGAATATAGTCCAAAAATAACAACAATAATATTATTATTCTTTTCTATAAACTTCTTACCTTGAAATGTTATATACTTTGAGTAACAATTAACTTAATCCATTAGAGTTTAAGTTTTCAAATTTTCTTTGAAATGTTAAAACTATTTAATGTTGTCTTTAAATGATAAGGCAATTATAAAGCTAAATTAATTCTTCCATTTTAATTTATGACAAGGTTCATTTACCGTAAAACTAATTTCGAAAAATCTTCAAAAATAGTTTTTAAAGTTCCACATATCTCAACCTAAATAAATTTCTTAAAGGGGTTACAATTCTACCCAAATGAAAATTCATGACAAACTTTTCATTGTTTAGCTCCTACTTCTTTTCAAATTAAATTTTTACTTTAGTAATACAGGAATTAAAAAAACTGACTTCTTGAGATAAGTTGTACATATCTATAGAACCATATTTACATAAAATATTTCTTAGTCAAACGATAAAAATTATTCAACTTCAATAATTTGTCAATTAAAAAAATTCATGGTTATATTTCAACTTCCTTTGAATTAGAAATCATAAGTATAAATTTTAACATTCATTTAATTCATAATAGGTTATTCATAACCAATGAAAAGAAACAGACACAATTTACTTAAGCATATGCCTTACAGATAAACATATACAAATTCAAGATTACAAGATAATACAATGATGTTGCCTTGTCATCCGTTTATAACGAAATATTTTGTTAATAGACTACAATGTTGACCACGCAAGCAACATCGCCATCGCTAATGATCTCTGCCATTGCTAACGATCGATAGCTTCATTTTTTATTCAAAGTAAAATAAATACTTATAAGTATCCTCATTGTTTTCATTATATTTACTTTCGACATTTAAAATTTAAAGATATATAAAAACTATTTTCATAGTACATATATTATTATTCTCAAATGTTTGCTAAAATATCTTCCCAATTAATATCCAATCTTATGTCCATCACTTTATATTATTATTAAAATTCCATAAGATAACTCCTTTCAAAAATAAAATATACGACTCATAATACTTCTTAAAATATTATTTATCGTTAAGACATTTTCTTTCAAAATATTTACATAAGTATATATACATTTTTTCAAACATTCATTTCATTTAAAGTAATATTTAACTCACTTTAAAACTTCATCTCATTTTGATTTTAAAAAATTCCCTTCTAAAGAGGTTTTTTAATTAATTTACGACTTTATAACTTCTTTCCAAAATAAATTATTTTTGGAAGGCATACTATCAAATATAAAATTTCGCATTTAATTTATTTTTAATAAGATTTCAATGATGTTTATAAAAATTTCCAATTCAATTAAAATTAAAATTGTATTCGCTTTTGAAATAGAACATATTTAGTTTCCAAACATATGAAAGATAATGCTTCTTTGATTTATTTGTACCCTTTCATTTATATAGGAAATTATGCTTCAACTTCATTTGCAAAATATTTCATAAATCAACATTAACTGCATCAAACACTTCAAAAATTCTTATATATTAATGACATCCATTATTTCCTCGAGAATGGTTTGAAACTGGTTTCAAATTAATATTTTTTTCCAAAATATTTTGCTTCCTCTTTTCAAACACCACTTTACAAAAGATATCTTAAAATCATTTTTTTTACTTGAAATCCTTTTTAGATAATATTTGTCAACCACAGAAGTATTTTTTTTACTTAGCAAATAAAATTTTCATAATATATAAAAATATCATGTTTGCCTTAAAATTTCTTTAAGAAATTCTTCACATATATATTAATTCAATATTCATAACACTACACTATACTCAAAATAGCACATACGTCATCCAGTATGTAACAACCTTTTATTTCTACAAGTATATTATACTTTCTTATATCAAAAGGTTCTCAAATTATCGGTTATAGATTCCCAAGAAAATATCACGCTCGTTTTCAAAAGATAGTTCATAATGCTTTCCAAAACTTTATTCTAAAACTTTATGTCCAATTGTCTCGTCCTAGTGTCTAAGAATCTCTATCGGTAACATTGACCAAATATCTCGATCAGAATTCGTAAAGCACTTAAGTGGAAATTACACAAAATATATTCCCAAACCTTCCTTTAAATATAATATACATATGTCCTTAATAATCTTGTCTTTATAAAATATTAGCTTTCTTATATCAAATTTGATCAAATGCTTTGTCTAAATATATTCATTCCAAAGGGATATTATAATTTAAATAGATGCTTGCTTTCCTTAAAATACTTCCAATAATCTTTATATTTTCATATAATAATAATCCACTAATAACCATTCAATAGTACAACCATTCATCCATGCATACATCAAACAACCTTTTATTTTTTATATTCATCTTAGCATTTATTTAATCTTACATATGAATTAATATTTTATTTTATATAAAATCAAACTTTCAATATTCCTTGCCGGAACTACACCACCGAAGACACTGCAAGGTTTCATTATTAACATCGAATAGATTTTAACCTTTAAGGGTGGATTCCTACTTACTATAATTAAATATATATTTTTGGCTACTAAAATTTTGAAAACAACCATTCATTCATCAACCAAATGAACATATATAAGATAACTAATTAATGTTCTTAGCGGAAGGCTATTAGCCAACTTCCGCTATGCAACTCTGATTTCTAATGGATCATGACACAATAGTTCAATTCTAAGCCATCTATGGTCTAATCTATGTTATCCATTAAATCTCAATCTTGACAAAAGTGAGCTCTAATATTTTTCATCATTATAAAAATAATTTTATAGTAATTTCAAAAATTTACAGACACATCCAATAAATATTCCTAATAATCATTTATACTTTTATCCTAAATAGGAAATAAATTCTAAACTCTAAATTCTAAAATCAAGGAAATTAAATGCATGAATTAATAATAATCGAAGAGGATCATCATCGAAACATTAGCAAAGATCCTAATTTCTAAGAATATGTGTCCTATGGTGTAATGTTAATGTGATCGACTCGACTATGGGCTAATCTTATATTCAATTCATTATAGTATTCCAATCCGTGGTTTTGATACCAAGTTGTAATGCCCATCCCTTAGACCCACTCAAACAAAGGAAACTACCAAAGTTTTTTGTGTACAAGAATGGAGAATAGGGCTACACTAGGAGCTATCCAACGTACTACACTTTTATGCTAACACTGATTTGAATAAAGTGGTGGAAAGCACGTGATATTTTTATTTAATGCTAGCACAAAATAATAGCATAGGGACTTTTATATGATTAGATCAACATAAAGAAATAAAGATAGAAGATATAAAATCCAAATAGTCGATAACAAAATATCCAACATAAAAGAAATACAACCAGCCAAGGATACATAATAGTTACAAATATACATATACATAAGGCAACTAATATCTGCCTACAAAAATATACATGTCCATATATACTACAATAAGTTCGGATATAAAATAGGCTATCGCCTATCAAAAGAGAGATCCAAGATAACTTACAAAAATCAGCATAAAATACCTACACCTACTAAACTCTAATCCCTAGACTGACCCGAGAATTATAATTAAATATAAATCCGGGTCAGACTAGATGAAACTAGTGTGAGAAAATAATTGCCATAAAAATATAGCAATATGACATGCAAATAAGAGAACAAACAATGTAGTAGAAACTACCAAGTTCTAATATTTTGAAAGTGTCATAAGGACTTTATTAATAGTAATTAATCTTGTTAGTCCAACCATTTATTCAGTAAATGAAATTTAAACTTTTTAGAGTACGGAAAGTAACCATGAAATAACCAGGATCATGTGATTTTATAGTGTAGTGTCGACGACATTTGGCTTATGTCAAAAGTCGTTGCCACGATGTATAATTATCAACCAAAATGGATGCCTCCACACGACCATCTCCACCCATAAAAATTAAGATCTTGTGATATCACCATCCGTTATGACAAATACATGTCCAAATCCATAAAATCTAGTACTGTGCTTTTGGAAGGCGTACTAACACAACCTCGAACTACGATAAAATAAATTATTAGTGATAGATATAACTATCGTTTGTGCTAATATGAATTAACACGAGTCATGCCGCTGATCATTGACTATTACGGCAAGAGATATTTTCCATGATTCTAATAAATCGGTCAGCTAGTGGAATGGAAAATTAGCTCATTCGGTTAAAGTTATTCATTCATTCCCAAAATCTTTTTTTTCATGATATATTAATATCATAGTTATTTTGATAAAAATCGAAATAATAAGTTTGGTACTGTGTTAAAAATTACTAGTGACCCATAAACATTAATATTTCAACATAGTACATAAGTCATTAAAATTAACAGTAATTTGCAAGGAATTATACTATTATCTACATTAATTATTTTATATTAAGATTATACAATTTTTAAAAGAATTAAACATCAAATTAAATAAACACTTATTATCAAATGCATTATTATTTGCTAAGGGCATTTTTTTAAAACTAATCGCATGATTTAATGCAGCAACCAAGTAAGAAAACAAGCAAAAGAAAGTTCAAGAAAAAACAACAAAAATACAAAGATTAGAGCTTTAACTTAGTTTAAATTCGGAACATCAAATGACTCTATTTTGGGAAAGGTTTTCGAAGTAGCCAAGTTCAAAATTTGTAAAAGTACTCAACATAAAAGTTGTCACACACAAAGTTATATTTTTGGAACATTAAAGGTTATCGAAATCCGATGAGAAATAAAAAAGATATGGTCAATTTACTAATAACATTTAGCTCGGGGAATATAAATTTTAAAAGGACAGAGTGAGAACTTGCAAAAGATTTTCGATCAACCTATGCTCACGATATGTAAAAGTGTTCAACATAAAAGTTGTCACACACGAAGCCAGCTTTTTATAACATTAAAATTAATCAAATTCCGACTAGAAATGAAAATGATATGGTCAATGTACTAACACTGTTTTCCATAGGGAATATAAATTTCAGAAGGACAGGGTTGAGAATTTTCAATAGGTTTTCGATCAGCCTGTGCTCAAAATTTGTAAATTGTTCAACATATAAGTTGTCACACATATAGGCATCTTTTTGGAACATCAAAAATTATCAAAATCTGATCGGAAATGAAATAGATATGGTCAATTTACTAACAGCATTTAGCTCAGGGAATGTAAATTTCAAAAGAACAGACCTGAGTGTTTGCAACATGTTTTTGATCTACCTATGCTCAAAATTTGTAAAAGTATTCAACTGAAAGTTGTCACAAATGATGCCAGCTTTTCGAAACATCATTTTTTTTAAATCCAACAAGAAATGAATATGATATGGTCAATTTACTAACACATGCATACAAAGATATAGTGATTAAAGTGGTTTTGGGCAAAAACTATACTTTTATTCTAGGTTTTTAATTCAACTTTGCGAACAACTATTTTTGCTATAAGTCTATATTAAAAACTAAAACATAACCAAATTAAAAAAATAATCGTGAGAGGATTTTTTTCACCTTATCACCTTGAATTGCATGCCAAACAATCACATAACGACCTGCTTTTTCCTATTTCAGCCAAACATTAGAACCAATGTATACAAGAAAACAAAAGAGGGCTTAACATTCTGAGTCCCAAAATAAATAGATCTAAAAGATTGATTAGAGTTTGAATTCTTTACCTTGATTTTATTACATTTATTTTAGAATTTTCTTTGAATTAAAATGGAATGTTTTTCTCTAGGTTTTTCAAAGAGGAAGAAAATAGATTTTTGGTTTCTTTTTCGTTTCTAAACTCTGAATGAACTACAGGATATAGAATAGAGGAGAGTAACGTATCTTTTTGTCATTGACACTATGAGTTTCAATTGCAAATGGGCCTAATAGGGAAAGAGTTTATTTTTATTTCTTTTATACCTTCTACAAAGGCCCTTTTCTTCTTTTTACAGTTATTTTATTAAATCATGGAGTAATTTTCCTACCCCACTTCATTTCAACATTTTACCATTCTATTCTCTACACATTTGCTATCTGTGATATGTGATTGTGAACGGGTGCTTTCATAGGCAATTGGGTGTTTGTGACCAATTTTGGCGCGAACAGAAACCATACCACAACATTCACTATAATTGAAATCATCCCTTTGCCTTTTGCTCGTACACAAATCAAGACTATAAAATCCAATTCCTATACACAATCGTGATCAAGACCGCTTATAATATTATAACCCAAATCAACCATGCTCTGATAAATATGCTTCAACCGTGCCTTTAAGTCAATGAAAACAATTAACTGTTTATTAATAACACCTTCCCCTATCAACAACATGCCAATTCTTTTTACCAACCTGAATGAACACCATATTTTCAACCGAGCCTTACATAGCCATATCCCTATGTATCCCTCCTTCTTCATCATTTAAGAAAAATTAACATTCTTATCGGAATTATCATCCTACTCTAATGCATATTCATCTATTTCTTTAACCATTATTTCAAAAATACCATCGGGCCTCATATTCAAACTTGGTGTAAGAACATAACTTAAATCTCTATGCACATTTTCGGCACTATGCACATTATCATCTTCATGCACAATAACAACCCCAACACATGAAAATGTATCATCCCCACCCATATTAACAACAACAACACAAAAACAGTATTATCAACATTTTCATCAGCCATGCTTACTGAATTTTTCACCATATCAACTGCCTTTTCTTTCTCTATGTCATCTTCCATTGACGAACTACTAGAAGCTTTGATAGCATTATAGCACATGCACACTATCATTTGTACATGCACATCATCATTATGCTCAAAGACTGTCTTCAACAAACATATTATGTAACAACCCACATTTTACATATCGGAATCGTAAAATATTATTTTTAGATTCATATGAGGTCGAATGACTCTGTAACTTTGAGAAATGTCTATTAGAGATATTTTCTATATTTATAATTTTGCAGATGATTTTTTCCTGAAAACTTTTATTTTCCATAACATAGGAATTTAGGATTCAAAACTAGTTTCATAAGGATGATATAATGATTTCCCTTTTCGTTGAATGGTCGTAATAGCAATTTGGACTTCGTGGTTATGAGATATGGCAGTTTGAGCATTTATAGTTTTTAAACAGTTTGGTGGGTGACTAGTGAATTGGGGAAAGCCCACTAATCCATTTCAGGTTTGGAGACCTTATGTTTTTGAACCATCATCTCCAAATCACTTTAACACCTTCTCCCATAGATCTAAGCCTTATTACGTCATCCTTTATCCAAAACATTCTCGTTTCTCCTCTAAATCATGTCTAGATCCTATATTAGGGTTAGATTATCAAGGAGATTCATTAAAGATCATCAAATCTACATTTTTGGAGAAGGAAAATCCAGTCTTTGCTGTTGATTCTTGTGACTTGTGTGCAAATCCCCATTTTTGAGGTCATGGTGACTGATTTATCATCTTCCACCTTATTATATATGTACAGATAGATTTTGGCGTGTTTTAAACTCATTATTGAAGCCAATTTATATATTAAAAACTATTTTCTATGTTAAACATGAAAGTAAAATGAAGTTAAAATTTATGAAAGTATTCTAGTCATGTCAATTTGATGTTTGGTTACCTTTATGTATGATAGGCTATATTAAAAACATTACGATGATTTTTCAATGAATTATTGAATGCTTGCATGCTTTAATGTTTGAACGTTACTTTTTGCATGTACATGTTTGTATGAATGCTTGTATGGTTGAAATGCTCATTGTACCGACCAGATTTAGGAACCACGAAACTAAGCTTCGATGGACTCGAGGCCGTTAAGATTTGTATTGTTGTACACAGCTTGCACAAGGGTCGAAAAATGGAGCATAGCGGTGAAATCGGTGCAAAATCAAGAAGTAGGAAACTACATGACTTTGAATCAGTGGTAGGTTGTTCGGTGGTAGGTTGCTCGAAGGTTGCTTGTCTTTGCTTCGCTTAGTTCGGTATTACTGGCTTGGCTTGGTGTGGTTGGGCATTAGGTTAGTCCGATGGTGAAGAAGACCGGACAACATTTGCTGCTCGGTGGAGCCATGGGGGACCGAACAAATTTTTTTATCAGGTGGACTACTATAGAGGACCAAACAGAATTCTATGTTTGGTGGTGCCATAGAAGACCGGACAAACTTCTCTATCCGATAGAATTATACCCATGTACCAAACAAGGAAGGGAACATGGGGTTGCATAGTTGTAGGCTGGACAGGACTTGGACCGAATAGAAGGGAAGCATGAGGTTCTTTGATGAGTTGATGGAGAGCAAGAATGGGAGACTCCAAGACAACTCAAGATAGCCTTGGACTTCGTGTAATAACTGCTGAAGCATGATGCTTCGACATCGATGACGTGACAACTTCAGAATCTTAGTAAGACGACTCTATGACTTACAATGGGTGTCTAGAGGCATTCTAAAGATGGCGATTTAATGATGGGAGTCATTGCGGTGATCCACAAAGGAAAACTTAAAGATAAGGCCTTGCGAGTGGGATTTGCGATTGTGTCCCAATATGGAGAAAGACATGATGGAATAAAAATTAAGATCCATTTTGAAGATGCATGCAAAGGGATTGTTGATAGCTCGGAGGCTTCTAGTGTGCTCGTAAAGAAGGGGTATGTGTGGATGCCTACCTGGATTTGCGATTGTGTCGGATCTTATGATAGTAGATTACCCTGGGTTTTTTTCGATTACGAGCAAGTTCCTGGCCTATCGGAGTGACATGGATTCAAGCATCACTGGAGCCCAAATTATGATTGGTTCCCTAGTTTGCGATTATATCATATGAGTATCATATATCCAATGCACACAGGTAATGGTGAGGACTGTTTGATGGATGCTATGTTTGCCATGGTTGGTTGTCAACGTAGGGTGACACAAGATGTAGGTATTTTTGCTTGTATACCTAGACATCGGATATTATACTTCGATTGTAGTACAGTTATATGGCTTTGATAGTAAATTAGCATATATCGACTACTACGTGCTAACTCTTTAAATGCAGGGACATGTCATGTATGGTTTCTACATAACCTATGTCCATGTTTACTATATACGATTTTTAAAGTAATTTTAGGATGATGTATTTCTCACACTAGACTAATTTCCAAGTCAAGCTTTTATTCTTTGCTTCTTATTACCTTGAGTACTCTTAAATGGGTGGATTAGAGATAATAGGTCTAGATAGCACATGTAGTTATATGGAGTATGACTAGGAGGCTATGCTTTTACATATCTATACTTGGATCTTACTATCGCTTATATTTCATTGTGCAATACTATGAAGCTATGTTCGTACTTGTATTATTTAGGACAAATATAGAGTGTATTATGGAGATTAGGATGTATAAACTCTTTATTTTAGGTACTGTATAGTCTGTAAACCTAATGCACTTTGATGTTCTTATTTATGGTTCATTTGATTATATCACTATCTCGCATACTTTAAATTTATATTGTTATATTATATTTTATTTATGCGCTGTGAGATGTTCTATAGGTTCTGTGTTTGGATTTTCCCTACTGTACATTCTTGGCTGCCGTCCTACAATGGTTGGGTACCTCCATATCGCATCATACCGATATATTGTGTATTGGAGGTGTAGGGCGGTCATCACATACTAAACTCATGAATGTCCTCATTTGTAGAAACCACCTTTGACACACTCGAATTTGCAACAGCACAACAAAACTTTCCCAGCAAGAGTCTGTTTCTTGAAACATTACAAAATTTTCATTACACTACCATGAAACACTTGTGAATTTCCTACTACCAAATTTACCATCAACCAAATGATCCCTGAACATCAGACTATCTTTATTAAACCCATCCTCTGATATTGTAGTTAAAGCATCAAACCTGTTAGGTAAGGCAACTGCACAGTTTAAATTTCTGGGTCTCTTTTTTAGGTGTTTCTTGACTTTTCTATATCTATCATCAACCATCTTACATCAAGAGTACCAAAAGACATTACCCTTATCTTCTGTTTTTTCTAACTACGGCACTATAAGATCATAATACACTGGATCTAAACACGACTTGACAGAACTCTTATCCTTGTTTCAATCAGGAAATCCACCTCTATCACGCACGAACATTAGTTATTTTTACCTAGTGCTTGGTGTATTTTAACTCTATCCTTATCAAGACTATAATCAACATTGCTATTTTTAAATTGCACCCTAAATTTTTTCTCAAAATTTCTACCAATATTGACTGAATTTATCGCATCAAAATGACCAAACATTTCTTCTAATAAATCAATTCCTTCAGCTCTGTTCACCCATAGATGATCAAGGAGAACAGGTTTGAGTTTCAGCATTTTCAAAATAAAGAAAAAACCTTGATATGTAATCTTAATTTTATCCATTGAATACGAATTTTCCGATCTTAATTTCATTGAATACCTATTACTTTTATAGCCAAAAATCCACAACTAAAGTAGCGGACAGGTTCGCGGCAATCATTGGTGAAGTGCTTTTTCCCTCCATACCTAAAACAGTAAAAACCCTTTTTCTTTAGATCGATCCAATATTTGATAATAGGTTTTTGGATTGTCGAATGGTTGAAATTGTTACCTTGATTCCATCTCTGGCGGAGTTGAAGTCGCTGAGGAAGAAACGAAGCCTTAGATCTAAGTGACAATGTTGGAAGAGAAGAAGCTTCATTCGATGCTGAAGTAAATTTGGAGCGATGTTGAAGCAACTAATCTCATTTGGTAAAGAAGGGGAAGATGTGGAAGCTTCGTTCGCTGTTGTGGAAGATGAAGAATGCCGAATCAAAACGTGCGATCTAGAATTTTTGTTCAGTGATTTGGCGAAGAAGGTGCCGAACGAAATATCCCGTTTGGTATTTGGGCTTACCGGTCCAAACTGAAGTGGTGATGTTGTGTGCCGGACTAAGTATTGCCATTCTAGATTTGAGACGTTGAAGGCCGAACCAAATATTTGGTTCGGTGTTAGAGCATATCGATCCAAATCATATCGGACCAAACCACGTGTGCTATTTTCCGGACCAAACACGCCGAACCAGGACTGCCGAACCAAATCCTCGGATTGTTATATAGTAGCTACCCCTCTCATAACTTCACTCTATAAATAGTAGAGCTTTTGGATAACAACGGCAGTCATCCTAGAGAGCGAAAACTCTACAGAATTTTGTTTGTGCCGTTAATTCTTCTTATGTATAGCTCCAAAAGAGAATCAATCTTGTAACTGTAATCTTTCGATGATCAATAAAATCTCCTCTCCCCAAGTGGACGTATACTGCCTCGTCGTAGTGGAACCATTATAAATACTGGTGTTATTTATTTTTCTACATTACATAGATCTATGACTATCTGTTCTAGTGTTTATCTCTGTTTGTTTCGTCTCACTACAATCATGATCCAGTTATTTTCCACTGGGTTGGGTTTTTTTATTACCGTAGGCCGATCATATGAAGGGATTTTCCCCAATAGTCATGTATCGGAGCTGCACGGTTGATTGAGGAGTGTTAAACGCTATAGCAGGAGATGAAGGGACTTTAGTTTTTACAAGACCCTATATTAGAGGGATGTATATCGCGTCAGGATCACTGTTGACAATTGAGAAATGGAATGGGGATAAAGGCTTTGAGAAGTGGAAATGGAGGATGAAGACTATTCTAATGAGGAATGAAGTCCATCCAGTAGTGTTTTCCCCTGAGGAGTTGAGGAGTTGACGGCTGACATCTCAGTCGTAGAAGGGAAGGAGATGGAGAAATCAGCGTTTACTACTTACAACTTGCTATGGGAGAGAATGTTATGTCAATGATTAGTAGTGAGACCACTGCTAGGAGCATTTGGACCATGCTAGAAAATCTCTACTTAAAGAAATCTCTTACTAACCGTCTGATATTACTGAAGATATTTTTTACCATGCGGATGAGAGAGCGTACTTCAATGAAGGAACATCTTAATTTCTTCGATGATTTCATGATAAAGATGAAGACTGTTGACTTGAAGATGGATGAGGAGCAAATGGTAATGATTCTTTTATGTTCTTTTCTGGAGCGTTACACAGGTTTCGCTAACAGCTTTGTTTTTGAGGAATTCTGGTTGCGTTTGAACTTGTGAAAAGTTTTACAGGTTATTGATTTTTGGTTTGAGGAATGAATTTCAGGTTTTTGATTTTGAACTGAGTTGTTTTGAAGATAGTTTACAGGTTTGGTTCTCTTAGTTTTGAAAAGAAGATAGAAACATGAAAATGAAGAGGAAGATGGAAGTTTATATAAGTTAATTTAGATTTTATAAAAAAATAAAAGAAAATTAAAATAAATGTGACACTTGTCCCTAACCTTAATTAATATGCTAACACATTTACTTAGACACATTGACAACAGAAGATGTGAAGTCAGGCCTTCTACCTGAGAGCTTGAGAGATCATATAAAGGAGATAAGTGAAGGAAGTATAGGTGGAAGTAGTAGTCATGGTCTGTTTGTTGAAAGAGGAAGATATGATAAGAAGAATTAGCACTCTAGAGGGCGTTCCAAGTCTAGGAAGCCCGATAATAGTAGGAGAGGGAAGTCTAAGGATGGTAAGTGCTTTATCTGCAAGAAATCTGATCATTGGAGAAAGGATTGTCCAAATTTGAAGAAGAAGGAAGAAAATGGATCTTCATTATTTGTGGTGGATAAGTCTATAACTGACGATGTGTTTTCCACAGCAGTATCGGATGTTCAGACCATTGGGTGCTAGATTCGGGGGTGTCTTTCCATATGACGCCTAATAAGGATTTCTCTAGTTTTTTCGTTGAACGAGAGGGAAGCTCCATTCTTATGGTTAATCGTGCGAGCTGTAGAGTAATGGGTAAAGGAACAGCGAGGACCAAGATGTTTGACGGAGTGATACGCACATTGACAGGTGTCTGGTATGTTTCAGTTCTTCGAAAGTCCTTAATTTCTTTAGGACAATTGGCATCTTTGGGATGCAAGGTAACTATGGAGTAGGATAGTCTGAAGGTTTCGAGAGTTGCACTATTTCTTATCAAAGGAGATGTGTTTCTAAATTTGCATTCGCTGAAGGGAATCACGGTTCTTGGAGAGTCGTGTATTCGAGTAGATAGTTCTTGTGCCTTGGATGCCACAAAGATTTGACATCTTAGGTTGGGTCATATTTCAAAGAAGGGCTTAGAGTTGCTTCGAAGACAAAAGATGATCAAAGGAGAAAGCTTCGGCAAGATGGACATTTGCCAGGAGTATGTGTGTTAGGCAAGCAAACTAAAGTATCTTTTAGAGTTGGACTCCATGGAGCAAGGAGAGTACTTGAGTACGTGCATACAGATGTTTGGGACCGACTGCTACTCCTTTTATAGGAGCAAAGTATTTTACCTATTTTATTGATGATTTTTCTCGAAAATTATGGGTGTATATGATGAAGGCCAAATTAGAAAGTTTTGAGAAGTTCAAATAATGGAAAGCGCTTATTGAGAACCAATCTAGTTCTTGGTTCTAGGCTAATGGCGCTGAGATTTGATAATGGCAGTGAATTTGTTTCTAGGGAGTTACTCAACTTTTGTAAACAAAATGATATTCTGAGACATTTCACTACACTTGGTGATCCGCAATCAGTGGAGTTACAGAAAGGATGAACATGACTCTGCTGGAGAAGGCTCGTTGCTTGAGATTGACAACAGGCTTGTCTAGAGGCTTTTGGGCTAAGGCATTATCAACTGCGACACATATCATAAATCGAATTCCATGCTCAGCCATAGATGGAAAGATTCCAGAGGACCTATGGAGAGGTAAAGTAGTATATCTTGGTTACTTTTGAATTTTCAGTTGTCCTGTGTACATTCACCATACAGGTGATGACAAGTTGAAGGCTAGATCATACAAGGACATACTAATGGAATACACCGATGGTATCAAAGGGTATCGAATTTAGAACCCTGTTGATCGAAAGATTCTTCATTCCAGACATGTTACTTTGATGATTTTTCTATTTTCAATCCGAAGAAGAAGCTACCTACTACATCAAAGATTCTGATAGGTCTAAGGAGATGGAAGAAGTTCCAATGTTCCAGTCAAAAAGTAGAGTTGTTGTTGATGCTGTCGAGGAAAATGCAGTTGATGAAACATCATAAGATAGTCCACAGGTTCCTTCTAGTAGTGCTATTAATGTGCATGAATCTAGAGGAAGTTCAGTTCAAGGTGGAGCTCAAAGGAGTATAGGCGAAGCAGTACCTACCTGGATCAGTCGTAGGACTATTAGGCCGTCCGAAAGGTATGGTGATTGACAGTTTGCAAACCTTAGCCTTGGTGATCAGTATGACTATGCCTTACATGTAGTTCTTAAGGAGCCTCTTAACCTTGATGAATTTTTGAAGTCATGTGACAGTTCAAAGTAGATGTGCACTATAGAAGAGGAGTTAGAGTCGTTGAAGAAGAACAAGACTTCGGATTTGGTACCACCTCCTCAAGGAAGTCGAGCCATAGGTTGCAAATGGGTGTTCAAGGTGAAGGATGATAGGAGATACAAGGCTCGACTGGTTGCTAAAGGGCTTCTATGAAGAAAGAGATTGGAGTATAATGAGATATTATCTACGGTAGTGAGGCATAGGCCATCTGCATTTTGCTCGCTATCGTCGCAGTTCATGACTTGGATTTGGAGCAACTGGATATGAAAACCGCTTTCTTGTACGGAGACTTGGATGAGACCATCTACACAAAGTAGCCAGAAGGATTTGTTGTAGATGGGAAAGAGGTTTGCAAATTATAGAAGTCTTTGTATGAACTTAAGCAGTCACCTAGAATGGTACAAAAGGTTTGACTCTTTTATGCTTTCACTTGATTTTTATCGTAGCATCAAAGACACTTGTGTGTACTTCAAACATTTAAAGAATGGTAGATGGGTATACCTACTCTTGTACATGGATGATAAGTTGATGCTTCCAAGGATAAAGCTGAAATCGGTAGTTTGAAGCTAAAGCTAAAAGCAGAATTCGAAATGAAGGTCCTTGGAGAAGCAACGAAAATTTTGCGTATGCAAATCCAAAGGGATATAAAGCTAGGACTTTTAGCCTCACTCAAAAGGAGTACATCCGAAAGGTTCTTGCTCGGTTTAGCATGGAAGGGGCAAAGGCAATCATAACACCCATGCCTTTGCACATACTGCTCTCTAGTAAAGGCTTTTCGACCTAGGAAAAGGATAAGGCTTTGATGAAGGTCCCATATGCAAGTGCAGATGGCAGCTTGATATATGCCATGGTCTGCACTAGACTTGACATTGCACAGATGATTGGATTAGCAAGTAGATTCATGGCGAATCCAGGAAAGATGCATTGGAAAGCAATGAAGTGTATATACAAATACCTTAGAGTAACTCCAAAACATGGACTTGTCTTTAACAGCAGAGGAAGAGATTTTAGCTTCGTTGGATTTGGAGATTCCGACAATGCCAGTGATAGAGATCGAAAGAAGTCAATCTTCGGATATGTGTTCACCTTTGGTGGGACAACGATCAGTTGGAGAGCGAGGTTGCAGATGATTGCGACTTTATCCACTATAGAGGCAAAGCTCATAGCTGCAGTTGAAGCAGCTAAGGAGGCGCTTTATTTGAGGCGATTGTTGTGTGATTTGAGCTTTGTATATGAAGGCGTGGATGTCTGCTGTGATAGTCAGAGTGCAATTCACTTAGCACAAAATCTGGCATTCAGCTCGAGGACGAAGCATGTTGAGGTGAGAGAGTTGTTTCTTGCCTTAATGAGTAAAGAGAAACTAGTTCGTCTTCAGAATATTCACACAAATGAAAATGCAGCAGACATGTTTACCAAGTCGTTGACTGTTGCTAAGTTCGAGCATTTGTCAGACTTGATTCACTGAATGAAGTGCTAAGTGCCACGGGGTGGCATAGGGGGGGGGGGGGTGAGATGGTTTATGGAGATGTTTGTTTTCAAGGTGGAGATTGATAGGTTCTACACGGACTGGGTACTTTGAGCACTTTGTTGATGGGCGGTGGCTTTGCCGGAGTTCGTTGATAGAGTGTAATGTGTGACGGCATTACCGAAGCTCATTGAGTAAGTATCCATTGCTTAGAGCATAAAGGTGTAGACAGATCAGAAATATCTCGTTAGGTATTTGGGCATGCCGGTCCAAACTAAAGTGGTGATACTGCCTGCCAAACCAAGTAGTGCCGATTCAGATTTGAGACGCTGAAGGCCGAACCAAATATTTGGTTAGGTGTTAGAGCATGTCGTCCAAATTACAGCGGATCGAACCATGTGTGTTGTTTGTCGGTTCAAACATGTCGAACTGAATCTCAGGAATGCCGAACTGAATCCCAGGACTGCTATATAGAAGCTACCCCTCCTCATAACTTCACTCTATAAAAAGTGGAGCTTCTAGATAACAATGCCAGTCATTCTAGAAAGCTGAAACTTTGGAGTATTTTGTGTGTATTATTAATTTTTCTTATGTATAGCCTACAAAAGAGAATCAATCTTGTAAATCTAATCTTTGAATGACTAAAAAAATCTCCTCTCCCCAATTGGACGTACACTGCCTCGTGGTAGTGGAACCACTATAAATACTGGTGTTATTTATATTTCTGCATTGCATAGATCTGTGACTGTCTGTTTTGGTGTTTATATCTGTTTTTTCGTCTCACTACAATCATGATCAAGTTGTTTTCTGCTGCGTTAGGTTTTTTATTCCCTTAGACCGATCATCTGAAGGGATTTTCCTCAACACTAACAATCCTTTGCGACACCAAATTGAGGGACGAACGAGCCTAAATTATCCTTAAAACTTCTGCATAAGAACGATAGTTATTTGAATTAGATCTTAAGAAATAAGGAATGGAAGAACTAAAGTTTCTCGCTTGTGAATTTGAGAACGAGGCCGCCATGTTCAAATAAAGTTATTTATATCAATTCGTTTTGTGAATATTTGCAAATTAATTTACATTTTTTTTGTAAATAATTTTAAAACCCTTCAAGATCATTTACAAAATATTTTTACATTCATTCATTTTCCATAGCATGCATAAACATGCAAGTTTCTTTGAAAAAAAATTCTATACGCATTTTTCGGTACAATATATCTCTCTTTCGTTCAATCTACCTTTAATCTACCTTTATATTCTCGTTGATCTTTCACAACTGAAGATTTTTTTATACAATCTAGTTTCTGCTTGTGAGAATTGAGTGTCGTGTGCAAGATCGGTAATGAATTTATTTTAGAAAATTTTGGCATACATCATTATGATTACGAGTACATATGCACGCCCAGGTAGGCCTGCATTTAATCACTACATGCATGCATTTTTAGTTGTACATGTGGAAATAGATTTGATAGCAGTATCCCCATATTTGAACTCTCCTAGGAAGAAGCCGCTATTTTTTTTATTCAAACTGCAATAAATTCTTCATACAAACTCGGAATCAGCGGAACTTTGACCGATGAACTTCCATCAAAATTATAAACAATGAGGAACACTTGGATACTTCATCTAGTAAACGTATACAGTAGTTCTTCAAGATGAATAACAGACGTACTTAGAAAATAACAGGCTACATATCCGTATTTGGACTCCGCCTATGCAGAAGCTGCTATTTATTTTGTTCGTACTGCAATAACTTCTTCATACTAGCTTGAAATCGGGAAAAACTACGACCGATGAACTCCCACCTAAATTATGGACAATATAGAACACTTGGATACTTCAGATTATGAAAGTATACCGTTGCTCTCTATGGTGATTAACAGTTATATTTAGACAATAACAGGCTATATCCCCACTTCAACGTTCACTGTACTTCTCCATGGTGACTAATAGTGGTCCTTAGAAAATAACAGACTACATCCTCATATTTGAACTCCGCCTAAGCAGAAGTCGCTATTTTTTTTTACTTCAGATTACAATAACTTCTTCATACTAACTCGGAATCAGGCAAAACATCAACTGATGAACTCCCACTTAAATTACGGACAATATGGTACATTCGGATACTTCATCTAGTGAACATATACCGTAGTTCTCCATGTTGACTAACAGTTGTACTGAGAAAATAACAGGCTACATTCCCGTATTTGAATTCTGGCAAGGCAAAACCACTATTTTTTTGTTCATACTACAATAACTTCTTCATCCTAACTCGAATCGGACGAAACTACGACGATGAACTCCTACCTAAATTATGAACAATATAGAACACTCAGATACATCAGCTTATGAACGTATAACGTAGTTCTCCACGGTGATTAAGAATTGTACTTAGAAAATAACAGGCTATATCTCCACTTCAAACGCTCACTGTACTTCTTTATGGTGACTAATAGTTGTACTTAGAAAATAACGGGCTATATCCTCATATTTAAACTCCACCTAAGCAGAAGGCGCTACTTTTTTCTTAAGACCGCAATAACTTCTTCATACTGTCGGAATCAGGCAAAACTTCGACCAATGAACTCCCACCTAAATTATAGACAATATGGTACACTTGGATACTTCATCTTGTAGATGCACACTATAGTTCTCCATGGTGACTAACAGTTGTACTTAGAAATAACAAGCTATATCCCCGTATTTAAACCACGCTTATGCAGAAGCCACTATATTTTTGTTTATGCTGCAATTACTTCTTCATACTAACTCGAAATCAGACGAAACTTTAACCAATGAACTCCCACCTAAATTACGGACAATATAGTGGACTCGGATACTTCATCTTGGGAACGCACACTTTAGTTTTCCAAGATGACTAACAGTTGTACTAAGAAAATAGCAGGCTATATCCCCGTATTTTCCAATGCTCATTGTAGTTCTCCATGGTGACTAATAGTTGTACTTAGAAAATAGTAGACTACATCCTCATATCTGAACTCCTCCTAGCAGAAGCCGCTGTTTTTTTTCTTAGATTGCAGTAACTTCTTCATGCTAAATCGAAATCAGGCAAACTTCGACCGATGTACTCCAACCTAAATTACAAACAATGTGGTACACTCGGATACTTCTTGTGAATGGACATTGTAGTTCTCCATGGTGACTAAAATTTATGCTTAGAAAATAACAGGCTACATCCCCGTATTTGAACTCCGCCTAGGCAGAAACCGCTTTTTTTTAGTTCATACTAAAATAACTTCTACATACTAACTCGGAATCAGATGAAACTTCGACCGATGAACTCCCATCTAAATTATGGATAATATGGTACACTCAGATACTTCATCTTGTAAATGCACACTGTAGTTCTCCATGGAAAACGATAGTTTACTTAGAAAATAACATGCTACCACATCTCCATATTTGAACTCTACCTAGTGTAGAAGCAGCTATTCTTTTGTTCAGACTGCGATAACCTCTTCATACTAATTCGAAATTTGATAAGACTTTGACCGATTATCTCCCACCTAAATTACAGATAATATGGAACACTCGGATACTTTATCTTATAAACGCACACTATAGTTCTCCATGGGGACTGACAGTTGTACTTAGAAAATAACAGGCTATCACATTCCTATATTTGAACTCCACCTAGTGTAGAAGCCTCTATTTTTTGTCCAAGCTGCAATAACTTCTTCATACTAACTCGAAATCAGGAAAAACTTCGACCGATGAACTCCCACCTAAATTACAGACAATACGGTACACTCGAATAATTCATCTTTTAAACGCACATTTTATTTCTCCATGGTGACTAACGGTTGTACTTAGAAAATAATGGCTATAACCCCACTTCAACACTCAATGTAGTTTTCCATGGTGATTAATAGTTGTACTTAAAAAATTACAGGATATATCCTCATATTTGAACTCTGCCTAGGCAGAAACCGCTATTTTTTTCTTTAGACTGAATTAACTTCTTCATACTAACTTGGAATTAGGTAAAACTTCAACCGATGAATTCCCACCTAAATTACGGACAATATGATACACTTGGATACTTTATCTGTGAACGCACGTTGTAGTTCTTAATGGGGAATGACAGTTTACTTAGAAAATAACATGCTACCATATCCCTACTTGAACTCCTCCTAGTGCATAAGCTATTATTTTTCTCTTTAGACTTCAATAATTTTTTCATACTGATTCGGAATCCAGGGAGACCTTGGCCGATTAACTCCCATCTAAAATACGGACAATATAGAACACTCAGATACTTCATCTTGTGAATGTACATTATAGCTCTCCATGGGAATTAATAGTTGTACATAGAAAATAACAGGCTACCATATCCCTATATTTGAACTCCACCTAGTGTAGAAGCCACTATTTTTATGTTCAGACTGCAATAAATTCTTCATATTAACTTGGAATCATGCAAAACTTCGACCGATGAAATCCAACCTAAATTACAGACAATATAGTAGACTCAGATACTTCATCTTGTGAACCCACATTATAGTTCTCCATGGTGACTAACAGTTCTACTTAGAAAGTAACATGCTATATCTCCATATTTGAATATTATTTCTCTATGAGATGTAAAAGGGTATATTTGAAATTTTAGAAAGACACCAAGTAAATCTACTCAATGAATTCTCTTTATTAGTAGTAAAGATAAAGATAAAGACGTTTGAACTCCGCTTAGTGCAGAAGCCGTCATTTTTTTCCAGACTATAATAACTTCTACATACTAATTCAGAATCCGAAGAGACTTCGACCGATTAACTCCCACCTAAATTAGGGATAATATGGAACACTAGGATACTTCATCTTGTGAACGCACACTGTAATTCTTCATAAGGACTAACAGATGTACTTAGAAAATAATAGGCTACCACATCCCCGTATTTGAACTGCGCTTAGTGCAGAAGCCGCTATTTTTTTATTCAGACTGCAATAACTTCTTCATACTAAATCGAAATCAAATAATACTTTGAATGATGAACTCCCATCTAAATTTCGGAGAATGTGGTACATTCGGATACTTCATCTTGTGAACGCACACTGGAGTTCTTCATGGTGACTAACGGTTGTACTTAGAAAATATAGGCTATATCCCCACTTCGACGCTCACTATAGTTCTCTATGGTGACTAATAGTTGTACTTAGAAAATAACAGACCACATCCTCATAAATGAACTCCGCCTAGGCAGAAGACGCTATTTTTTCCTTCAGACTGTAATAGCTTCTTCATACTAACTCGAAATCAGGCAAAACTTCGACCGAAGAACTCCCACCTAATTACGGACAATATGGTACGTTGGCATACTTCATCTTGTGAATGCACACCGTAGTTCTTCATGGGGACTGACAATTTACTTAGAAAATAACATGCTACCAAATCCCCATATTTGAACTACGCCTAGTGCAGAAGCCTCTATTTTTTTTGTTCAGACTGCAGTAACTTATTCATACTTCGGAATGAGGAAAAACTTCGACCAATGAACTTCCACCTAAATTACAAACAATATGGTAAACTCAGATACTTCATCTTGTGAACGGGCACTGTAGCTCTCCATGGCGACTAATAGTTGTACATAGAAAATAACATGCTATATCTCCATATTTAAATATTATTTCTCCATGAGGTTTAAAAAGGTATATTTGGAATTTCAAAAAGACATCGAGTAAATCTATTCAATGAATTCTCTTTGTTAGTAGTGAAGATATAAAATTAGCATTATATCTCTTACAATTTTCTTTTATAGATCACATTCCTGTTTTTTTAATGAAGTTCAATAGAGTATTTAGATAATTTTGTTGACTTTAACATGCACATTTAGGATATACATTCATAATTTATATCCGCTGTAATATACGTCGGAGTGATCATTTTTAAATTTGAAAACGCGAAAAGAAAAAAAAAAAAAGAATGAAATTTAAGAAAAGGAATGTGAAAAATAATTTCTAGCGGGGAAGGATGTAAAACAAATAAGTTCAAAAAGAAGATATAATGTGTCCATATATCATTTCCACTTATTTAGTGCGGTCTGGTAATTTGGTGGTAATTAAAATAGAAGGGGAATTTATATATAAAGTTTGGTCATCGGGTGCTTCGTTTACCAATTCAGCTTACGTAGTTATAGATGCCCTTGACTTGATATATGCATTCAACCTTAAATCCCTAGGCATGACGATAGCATTATGAGGTGGCGATGAGAAATGACGATAGGATCTTCTAGCAACTGCAACTGCAACGAAGCAAAAGACTAATATGGCAATATGTGGTTTTGTATAAAAATTGCCTTTGAACCTTTTATAAAGCAAGCACCAAACTGGTAAATTCAAAAGCTTGTGGTGACCAACCGCCACGTCGCATTGAATACCGTAAGTTTCCTAGAAATAAAGGTGAACAAAACAGATTAATCAACCGTGTTAAAATATTCAATTGGCAAGTAATTAAGTAATCTTAGTTTATAGCTAATTAAAACCTTAATAACTATCGACGCGCAAAAGATGCATTTGATTTTGATAATAATAGCAACATCAGCTGAGTAAAAATATATCAGTGTAACATATCATGATTTTAATGATAAAATAATGGTCTAAATCAACTAAAATCATTCAAACCTGTTAAGTGTTGTCCACTAATGGAAACTGTAGAGAGATTCATCGTTATTATTTTTAACAATCTGATTAAAAATTCAGCTTGGTAGTTCTTTTTAGGGCCCAGTTGCTTTATAAAGTATGATACATAATTGCTAGGATTTAACGAAGAGAAAAATGAGAGAGACAAAGGTTTTAAATAAAAGGAAAATATCCACTACTTTCAAAACTCTAGGCACTCACAAATATATGGTTAACACTATAATTACTATTTCTAACAATAACAACTAATTCCCCCAAATTTAATTAAGAAAACATACTCTTTTGCTGACCCACTCTATGTCTGCTGTTAATTTCATGCTCTTTTTGTTCAACGAACGCGCCCTCGTTCACACACATATAGAGCAAAGAGCTTTAAATACTTTCCTCTGTACATGATCTACAACGTGAAGAAACTTCAACAATAAGAAAGCGCGTCCCTTTCACCAAGCAATAACCTACATAGTACACGTGCAGTACATACATGCAGATATACTTCTATAAATATATGTATGCATACTGCATGCAAAGCAAACAAGTCGCTGTACATATTCAATCAACCGTTTTAAGATAAATTCAAAATGAAGAGGGTAAGATATGAAGAAGAAGCTGGAGGAGAAGGAATCATAAATTACAACAGCATGGAAAAAGCTTTAAACCTTCTATCGGAAGCAAACAGATTAGAACAAAGTAACCTAACAAGGAACAATGAAGATGACGATCATCAATACAATCGCATGTTTGGGTGCAAGAGATGCAATAGAAAATTCTCATCGTTCCAGGCACTTGGTGGACATAGTGCAAGCCACAAGAAACCCAAGTTATCATTGGATGGGAACAATAATCAAGCTTTGATGTTCAGCAATAAAGCAAAAGTGCATGAATGCTCCATTTGTGGAGTGGAATTTGCTATGGGGCAAGCTTTAGGCGGGCATATGAGAAGACATAGAGGTGCTACCACTAATGAAGGATATCTGATTGACAACGAGGATATCAGTGTTGGAAAGAAAGTTATGTTGTTTGGGTTTGTGCTTGCTACCATAGCCTGATTCATTAATTTATTTGTGGTTACCCATTGGATATATTTTAAGCTGTAGATTGCCTTTTGTTTTCTTCCCTTTAATTGATTTGTTAATATCGGAGCATTTATTGGAAAGTGGTTGTTTTATTCTTTTTCTTTTTAACCAAGATGTGGCTTGGTTCAGTCCGTTTGTTTCATGCACTTAGATGATGGCCCCTACACTACATATATGTTTATAGGCAAAAATGGGCATAACTAAGGTTTAAAATTCCGATTTTCGGTTTCGCTCCGGTCATTTGATATTTTTGGATTTTCGATTTCATTTTGAAAATTTCAAAAATTAAGTTTTATTTACGGTTCTGGATTTACATAAACTTTACATATATACTAGATTGTTTAACAAAATATTAAATACGTTCTGCTAACTTGGGATGATTCAGCAAGAAATAATCAAATTTGCTAAAAAAAAACAGGACCGGCCATGTCCAAGAAGAAAATCCTAGTATCCCCTTGCACAAAACAGAAGTCAACTTGCCTCGTTCCATTAAATCAAGCATGTGAATGGATGTTCTCGTATGCAGATAATGTTATGCCCGCATCCCGCATTCGAAATCATTTTCGGATATCGAATAATTATCATATCCGTCAACGATCGATAAATCGAGAATTATAAAAAGAAATTTTAATTTAACATAATTATTTTTCAATCCCATTTATTAAAAAAGTGCAAAAAATTAACAAATACGATGATAATAAATAGTTTCGATCAGTTAATAAGCATCAAGTTCATATAATATATACTAATAACTTCATAAAATAATAAACGAATATCTTTCATTGCACTAAAATACACATAATTTAAAATATAATCTTAACAAAAACCGGACTGATAATTTTCAAATACGGATGTCTATATATCTGCATCCGCATCCATATTCGTTTTTTCGAATATCGGATGTTTATCCGCTTTTCAAATGCGGTTACGGACGGATTTCAGATTTTTCGGGTATACATTCATAGCCCTACATATAACCCGGTATGAAAGCTTACCTTCAAACACTATCCTTTCTCCTTCAAACCTCTGTCAATTATATGATACCATCTATCACATAGAAAACAATTAATCAAAGGAAAGAAAAAATCAAACATCAAGCTCATCTCTCCTCTCTCCTCAAGTCTCAAAGGATCTTGCTTTTTTGAGGATTCTGAAATCTGATACCCTAATTTTCAAATTAGGTTTTTTGGCTATTTTGATTCAATCGATTTTCTTTTTGTTTGCTTTACTTAAATCATGCTTTTTATAGTGGGCTTTGCTTATTTCTTGTAACGATCTGATTTTTCGACGTCCGAAAATCAAACTTCAATACATCCACTGTATCAAATGCCGAACAATCGGATGCTGAAAAACTGAATCATTAGGGTTAAAGAAGAAGGGGGTAGAAGAAGAAATAAAAAACAACATCAGAATCTTACCAACGCAGCGGAACAATATATAATAGATAAACGATTAATATTTTTAAACAAAGAATTATATCTGTTATATATATTACATCATTAGAATAGAATACAAATCAACATGACAGTTTAGGACAGTTATAATATCTTGTCCTTTCAAAGCTGAATATACAGCTTACACTGCACAACGGCAATACGAATCTATGGAAATACGCCTCGTCACCTGAGCTCCCAGCAGTCCATACAGAATCTATATTCTATAATACTCGGTCTGCCCCGAGCATTGTAGTTAAATAACACCCAAGTCAATCTGGAAAACCAACGTCAGAAAACACACTCAATTGGATTATTAAAGTTTTCAAAATCATTTTGAAAATCAGAGGTATCTCGTAAGACCATGCCACAAATAAACATGCCCGGTTTTTAACTTACGACAACCAAAACATTTCTTATAAAATGCACTGATATTATAGTAGTGTATAAATACAAATACTTATTCAAATAGCCGAAATTGTAACATTATTAAATTAAAGCTAATAGGTATACAAGTAAAACCGTAAAGGCACGTAGGGAGAACGGATTTCCATCAATGGCATGGATAATGGGGTACCACTCATTAATGTACGTGGTCTAGATCACCGTATCGATGATCCACCCTGATCCTCTGCATCCCAAGACCAGAGTAACCCCTTACTGGATAGTCTGAATAAGTTCACCCCACGGTTGGGATCGGCAACTGCCCACACAGCCGAAATAAAGGGACATATAAACAGGGGTGACCTTACTCTAGTTGATTGCTAGCCACTTAGCCTTGTGTGCACCTCCCATGTTTTAGCCATTCTTGGTTTATTAGGCTCGAGCCTATGCGTTACCTTTTTAGCACACATTCATTTGGAATGCTCAACGCCCTCTTGACGATGTTCTGGTAGCATTCGTCCATACAGGTCTGTTATGGGTACGAACGAAACCGAAGGCACTACTCCTACAACATCCATTTTGGAATCACCCTCAGAATTAGTAGCGATTAGTCCTTGCACTTCACTGCTCCATTTTCGACTCCAAGCATCTTGTCTTCCTCACGAAAAAGTTCAAACCGGATCGAAGTGGTTTTTGAAAAATTAATCTCGATCTCGGTCTCTTCGAAACGATCAGCTCATTGGCCAATATTGATAGTCGGTTATTTAACTATCAAATACCATTCACAAACAACCATCAGACATTAATTCCCAAACTATTTATTTCAAAATATCTTTGCAAGATATTTTTCCATACTTCCACCCTTTGAAAATAGTTCCAAATCACCTTTCTCTCGTGGAATAAAATTTTCAAATATTGTTTATTTCCACAGAAAATTACTAAGTTTAAATATTTAAATTTTAAAATAACTTAAATCACTTTATTCTAAAAACATACTTTAAAAATATTTAAATTAAAATCACTTAAACACTTTATTCAAAATATATACTTTAAAAATATTTAAAACAAAAACTACTTACAACACTTTATTATTTAAAATACTAGTTATGAAATTTTATACTAATTTTACATGTAAAACTTAAGTCAAAACAAATTTTAAATGAATGTTACAAAAACCTTAGCCATACTATCTTCAAAATAAAACTACTTTCTAAAATATAAATATTAATAATTATGTTTTAAAACCATAATACCAATTAACCTTTTAAAATAATTACTACTATAATTAATTTAATAAAACATTTACCTTTAAAATTTTGAACAACTTAAACAAAAAATTCTCAAAATATTCTTTTAAATCAACTTTAAAACTTTTAACCTAAATTTAAAAATTTGCTTGAAAACGTACTTGGCTTTTCAAGGAAATACACTTTTCTTTCACACCTTTAAAAAAATAAACCACTATTTATTTTTAAAACCAATTACCCATTCCTTTATAAATTTCCATTGTGAATTTATACTTCCAAATATCCACTAATATCTTGTTTCACTTTATAAACCCAATTTATAAATTTCACAGTCTCAACTTCCTTTGAAAACACAGTTTCAAACACTTAATCAACTTCCAAATTTATTTTCAAAATTTACTCCATTTTAAAATAAATTTCTTTACTTACTCAATTTCTTTCAAAACTCATTAATTTCAGATTTAACTTCCTTATTATGATCTAAAATCTTATTTAAACTGAAAATATCAATTTCATACTTTTTCAGATTTCTTCTTTATCTTTTCCAAACAAATTTAAACCTTGAATTTAAAATAAATTCCTTATTCCTTTAAATAATATCACTAAAGTTTAAAAATTCATTTATTTCCATTTATTCAAAAATCTCTTACCTTACTTAGAAATTTATTTATTAGAATTTAAAAATCAACTTTTATCCTTTTCCAATTCATTCCTTAATCTGTCCAAATTCTCTATGATTATTTTACTTAAAAGTTCTCTCTTTTATTTTCCTTTCAAAAATCCAATCTATACATTTTTTAAAACTCAGTATACCCAAATATATATTCAATCAAACCATAGCATCCATTATTTCCAATTACCAATGTAATCTATCACGTATTATCCAATAAGTCATAACATAGAATATTTAAACAATCTAATATTTTTGAGGAACCAGTTGGATCCCTGGAACCTGTTTTCTTGCATCCACAGACGTTAGCACAATACAAAAATACCAATCCCACTTCGAGGTAGGATATCGTGGTATATGGGGTCATCCGCTATTACGCGGCGTGTAGGGCCTCATCCCCTATATAATGTTGGAAATCAATCACTCCAATAAATATTATATATACTACTATATATATACGCTATCACATCTAGACATTTCAAGCAATCAATCAATAATTCATATTTTACTATTTAAATTCAAACGGAATCCAAATGAGTGAGATTAACTCACCTTTGATTTTTGCAGTCCGATCCAAACCAGCTTTTCTCTCCCTAAACTTTAGACCTCGTATAAGCAATTCACGATTTATCACTGTTTGAATTAACCACATAATTTATTACCATTTAACAAATTTAATTTACTAATGATTTAGTCTAAACTGATTTCCTTTGATAAATTTTCTTTAGTAACCACAATAATTGATTAACCAATTAAACAAATTATTTCCTTAATATATTGATAAATTGGTAAATTTAAAATGTATATTTATTTTCTTTTGAAACTAGTATATACTCACAAAAAAAATCTATATCTGATTTTATAAACTTATCGAACATAAAAGATCCCTATTATATTTTTCAAAACCTTATCTATATACCTTTAAATTCTAATAAAATAAAAATCCTTCAAACCTATATATATTAAATTAAAACATAATTGTTTTATTTATATATTTCTAACTGTAAAATATTATTATTCTCATCTATAAAAATAAAAACAGTAATTGACTGTAAAATTTTAAAACTGCTTAAAATAAAAAAATTCTCCTAACTGTCAACCTATTTTTCTTTTGAAAATAGTATATACATTACAGTGAAAATTTCCCATAAAACAGCCCCACCTCTATACCCACGCTAGCCAAGGACACTACGGGTTATAGTGTTGTCAACTAGCACGGAGAATAAGGCTGTTGAGGAGCGTCCATCCATGTAATTGCTTATCACACGGTGGCTATAAATAATCTTCGGAGACAAACATAGAAATAAGCATAACGCAAATCAGTCACGGACATCCATATCACAAAGGCGGAAGAAGATATGAATATATAACTAACACATGAAAGTGTACATCAGAGTAATGGTCAAAAGATCCACAATAATACAAAAGAATAGCAACACGTGCCATACAAAAGAATACAACTATGAGTCTATATCTCAAGTGTGTACAACAAAAACTGCTAACCTAAATAGTTAGCCAAAAGTCAGAGTAGCAAATCCCGGGAAGAAGTCAAGCAGAAGCACCTGTAACATCTCGGTCTGACCCGAGTATTATTTAAGAAAATAATAAACGGATCAGTCTAGCTATAAATATCATATGACATGATATAAAATAAAAGATATGGCATAAGTATAAAATATCCATACTGACATACTACTATAAGTATGCAAATGATGATCAACAGAAGATCAATCAATAAGAGATAAATCAATATCACAAGAATCTTCTCAAAGATCCATAGAGGGCATCATACCCTAAACTTGTACTCATAACAAGTCAATGACATAAATTCCAGAAATCAACAAGAGAAATCCAGAAATCATAAAAAGGGAAAGATGCCTATCACATGACGGTCCGAAGATCATGGGGAGCTACCCCATATGGGTGAGTCAGAATCACCCAGATGAGGTCTAGGCTAACCAAAAAGCAAATAGGTATGTGTGAGTGGAATCACACAAGTGGTGTCTAGCCTAACCTCGCAACAAAAAGGTATGTGTGAGTGGAATCACACAAGTGGTGTCTAGACTAACCTTGCGGACAAAGAGATATGTGTTAGTCGGAATCACACCAATGAGGTCTAGTCTAACCTTGCAAACAATCGAAGATGTGATAAGAATCCAAGGAAATCAACTCAGCAAGTTTTGTTGAATGTTTCTCAGATAAGATCCCCTACGGAGGGGGGGTCCAGAGGGGGTGGCAACCCCCCAAGGTGGGGGCGCGGGGGCAACGCCCCTGCTACGGGGTTCAACCTAGTGAAGACAAAATGAGGTCTAACGACCTAAGGGGAATAGGGTCGAGCGACCTAATGGTTGCGACCTAGGGGTCTAAGGGGTCAAGCGACCTAGTGGTGTTCGCAGTCCAACGACCTAACGGTTTAAAATAGGAAAGCGACCTAGGGGGTATACGACCTAACGACCTACGGTCTAAACAAGGTCACGCGACCTAAGGCCAGCAACGACCTAATGTGGGACGACCTAAGGTCCAGCAACCTATCGGTACTTAAGGATGTCCAATGACCTAAGGTCATGCGACCTAAAAACCCACGACCTAAGGGTCGAACGACCTAAATGGTCCAACGACCTAGCACTAAACAAGGCCGAGTGTCTTAAGGGTACCCGCGACCTAGAGGTCAAGCGACCTAGGGACGAAATGGCCATAGGATAAAGGCGAGCGGCCTATGACCTAACTCCCCACGACCTACGACCTAAAAGCCAAACGACCTACGGTATTAACTCGCGAGCGACCTAACGAGTTAACATGCGAGCGACCTAACTCCGAAGTGCCAATATTTCCAGAATGACCTAAAGCCCTGCGACCTACGACCCAGTGACCTTGCGACCTATCACCGAATGAGTCAAGTAGCCAGAACGAGCTAAGTGTAGGAAATTTCCAAAAATGCTAAAAATTGGAGTTTTTCGCCAATCCAATCTAAACCAAAGGCAAATGTGCATGCAAAAGTGATAGGGAATCATTCCCAACAGTCCAATATAGTTATAGACTAGATTTGTGAGATAAAAATCTCACCTTTGCACCAAAATTTATGAAGATGAAGCTTGAAAGCAAGGAGAAGCAATTCAAAGCTTGAATCCAATATCTTCTACTTGAATTTGGAGTTGAATGTTGGATTAGCAATTAAATTTGAGCTTGGAGTTTTAATTTCCCATTCTCTTCACCATTAATGCAAATCTTGAGTTAGTTAGGAATTTATGAAGAGTGAGGAGAAGGGTTTGGGACTTGGGTTTTAATGGGCTAAACCAACCCAAAGTCCAAAGCGGGAAAAGTTAGAGAAATTCCACTGACTCCAAACAGATCGATGTTTATACTTAAAAAAGTTGTAAACGACATTTCGAACTCAACGGAAGTGGTCTCGAGTCCTAATTTGATCGTTTGCAAAAAGTAGCTTTTCGGACCAAAATCCGATTAGCGATATAATATATAAATAAAATATTTAAATATAAAATCGATAAATATGCGGGCTGTTAGAGACTCCCCTCCTTAAAGAAATTGCATCCTCGCAATATATATAAGATGGAAATAGAAAGTAACAACCATAAAAGCATATCAACACAAAAGAAATTTGAAATAAGAAGTTCACCTCAAAGAGCAGGAGTAAGCAAGTCCGGATGTGTACGCTCGATGAATTCTCTGGATTCCCAAGAGCAATCCTTAGGATTTGAGGACCATTGAACCTTCACCAGCGGAACATCTTTATTTCGAAGACGTTTAACCTCCGAAGCAGTAATTCGAACAGGATGTTGCTCATAAGTTAAATTCGGCGAAACTTCAATTTCTTCCACAACAGCAGGCTCAAGAATGGAATCGGAATCCTAAAGGCATTTCCGTAATTGAGAAACGTGAAACACGTCGTGCATATTAGACTGAGCCGGTAACGCAAGGCGATAAGCCATGGAACCGATACGTTCAGTGATGGGAAATGGCCCAATATATCGGGGCGCTAACTTTCCCGAATGACTGAAACGTACAACACCTTTCATAGGTGAAACACGAACAAAAACAAGATCTCCAACAGAAAATTCTAATTTCCTTCTTCGATTATCGGCATAGGATTTTTGTCTACTCTGGGCTTCTTTCATCCTATGTTGAATAAGTTCAATCTTTTCTGTGGAATCACGAATAAAGTCTGGACCTAAATCCAGCTTGTCACCGGCCTCAAGCCAACAAGAAGAAGATCGGCCTGGCCTTCCGTAGAGTGCCTCGAAAGGTGCCATACCAATACTAGATTGGAAGCTATTATTATAGGAAAATTCAACAAGTGAAATATGATCTTCCCAACTTCCACCAAAATCAAGCACAAAAGCTCGAAGAAGATCTTCAAGAGTTTGATTCACATGCTCGGTTTTTCCATCGGACTGGGGGTGATAAGCGATGCTAAAATTAAGCTTCGTTCCCAAAGCTTTTTGAAAACTCTTCCAAAATCCACTAGCAAACAATGGATCACGATCGCTAACAATAGAAGTAGGAACTCCATGCAATTTAACAATTTCTTTGATAAAAAGTTTGGCCAAAAGAGGAACGGTTCGGTTAGACCGAACGGGAATAAAATGGGCGGATTTAGTAAGTCTATCAACAATCACCCAAAAGCTATCATGACCCGAACGAGAACGGGGAAGGCCATCTATAAAGTCCATAGAAATTTGATCCCACTTCCAAATTGGAATTTCTAAAGGTTGTAATAACCCACCAGGCCTTTGATGTTCGGCCTTGACAAGTTGGCACGTCATGCAACACTTAACAAAGTTAGCAATATCTAATTTCATTCCCTCCCAATAATAAAGTCGCCTCATATCAGCATACATTTTACTACTACCGGGATGAATGGTGAATTTAGAACGATGGGAATCTTTTAAAATATTTTTACGAAGATCACTAAAAATTTTGGTACGATAAGTCTACCAAATTTTTGAATGCCGCCACGAGAATCAATATCAAAGTCTTTCAAACCTTCAATATCAATTTTATCCTTAACATTTTGGCCAAGAAGAGCCAATTCAGGATCTAGCCCTTGAGCTTCAAGAATGCGGTCTAAAAGAGAAGGATGAGCCTCAAGGCTACATAAAACAAGTGATGAGCATAAATCGGATACGCGCTCTCGAATCTCACAAGTGGCTAAAATCTCGAGATCGTCCCATTTGGACATCATCATAGAAACAACTGCTTGTTGTTTATGGCTAAGAGCATCGGTGACACGATTACCCTTACCGGGGTATAAAGAATATTAAGATCATAAGGTGCAAGGAACTCGAGCCAACGTTGTTGACGTAAATTAAGTTCCTTTTGATAAAATAAATATTTCAAAGACTTATGATCCGTGTAAGGAATAAATTTCTCTCCCAATACATAATGATGCCAAATTCGAAGGGCGAAAACAATAACAGTGAGTTCTACATGTGTGGCATATCTAGTCTCGGCCGGTTTTAATTGCCTAGAAGCATAAGCAATAACACGTTCTTTTTGCATAAGAACGGCACCCAAACCAACATGACTAGCATCAGTATAAACAACAAAATCTTGATTCCCTTCGGGAATAACAAGAATAGGAGCATCGAAAAGGAGTTCTTTTAATTTCTGAAAAGAGGCTTCACATTTGTCCGACCAAATGTATTTAACTCCCTTCTTAGTCAAGCCAGTAAGAGGCACGACAATCTTAGAAAAGTCTTTAATGAAACGACGGTAATAACCCACCAATCCGAGAAAGCTACGGATTTCAGTCACACTCTCAGGTCTTTTCCAATCTTGAATCGCTTCAATCTTTGAAGGATCCACGGAAATTCCGTATTCGGAAATAATATGACCGAGAAACTTCACACGAGATTGCCAAAAGTGGCATTTAGAAAATTTCGCCTTTAATTGATTACTCCTAAGAGTTTCCAATACAATCCGAAGATGTTTCTCATGTTCCTCCTTGGTTTTTGAATACACAAGAATATCATCAATGAATATGAGAACAAACCGATCGAGGAAATCTTTGAAAACTCAATTCATGAGGTCAACGAAATAAGCTGGAGCATTTGTTAACCCAAATGGCATAACAAGCCATTCATAAGATCCATATCGAGTACGGAATGATGTCAAAGGAATGCTATCCTCTGCGACACGAAGCTGATGGAAACCAGTAGCCAAGTCCAATTATGAAAAGACCTTACCACCACTAAGCTGATCGAATAGATCATCAATCCGAGATAAAGGATATTTATTTTTAATAGTCAGATCGTTAAGCTTGCGATAGTCAACGCAAAGCATAAGCGTACCGTCGGATTTCTTCACGAAAATAGCCGAAGCTCCCCAAGGCGAGGAACTAGAGCGAATAAATTGCTTCGTCTCCAATTCGGACAACTGTTTGCGCATCTCCTCATTTTCCTTATTGGAAATGCGATAAGGAGGACGAGTAATAGGTTGAGCCCCAGAAACAAGATTAATTCTGAACTCAATTGCTTGTTTAGGTGGTAAACCTAAAACGGCTTCGAATATGTCGGAAAATTCACGAACAACGTGAATACGAGAAATAATATCATCTTCATCGTCATCATCGTCATCATGAGGATTTAAAGAATATAAAGATGCCACCAAACAGGATTCTGAATCTTTAAGATTAACAGAAATCTGATTAACAGATAGTGGATGTCGGAGATGAATAGTCCACTCAGGACATAGGATATGGGCTTGATAACGGTTAAGCCAATCCATTCCCAAAATTATTCCAAAGCCTAAGTAACGCATAACATGCAAATCATCTAGGAAAGAAAAATCGCATAAAATAATCTCTACATCTTTACAAAGCAAACTAAGAGTTGCGGATCCACCAACAGGATTCGCAATTTTTAAAGAAGTCATTAATGCAGTAACACTTAAGGAAAAAGTAGACACCAGCTCCTTTGATATAAAAGAATGGGATGCACCTGTATCAAAGAGAACTCTAATAGGTTGATCATGAAATAAAATAATACCATCAAGAATGGAGTAAGAAATACCTTGTCCACGAGATGTGTTGCCAGGGGCTTGAGCCACATTCAACTTTCCTTCCTTCTTACCTTCACGTTTGAGGCATTGATGTATGTAATGATCTGGGCTCTTACAATAGCGACAAGATTTGGGCTTCCAGCACTTATTCGCAAAATGATCCCCAGATCCACAGTTGAAGCATCTCGCACCACTAGGAGAAGGAGCCTTTGCGGCAGGAGTTGCTTGCTCACCCTTTTTGTTGGGATAAGGACCCTTGAATTTGATTGGCCTCTTCTTGTTGTTGAAGTTTGGTTTAGCGCCTTCCACTTCACATCACTCTCTCTATCAGCCTCTTCAAGACGAAGAGCAATATCAACGAGTTGATCGAATGCGACTTCTAGTTTCAGGAGTAGTGGCTTCTTAAGATTCTTATTTAAGCCATAAACGAACCTCTGGTTCTTCTTCAATGGGGTGTTGATGTATTCAACCCTATATTTGGAAAGCGACTCGAAGGCTGCGACGTAATCAGTCACAGAGGATTGACCTTGAACAAGGTCTATAAAACGTCGAGCCAAGGTTACTTTCCCATCTTCTGGTACAAACTTTAACTCGAAGCGTCCCTGAAATTGCTCCCAGGTGAGATCCGCTTCATTAATTTCTGAAATAAGGAGTTCGTACCAGTCCATTGCTCTCTCCTGGAGCATGCTGGAAGCCACCTGAACGCGGTGGAGATCGATAAGGTTCATGCGAGAAAAGATTCATTCGCATGATTTTAACCAAGCCTGGACCTCGATGATAGTTTCCGAACCTTTGAAGGGCATCCCACCCAAGTTGGTGTAATTGCTGCACAAGCGTGCAAATCCCGACTTAGTGTGAGTAGGTTCCGGGATAGCTCCAGCTGCTTGAGCATTTGTTACTAAATCAAGAAGCTGTTGAGCAGTCATAAAAACTCCATCCTGAGGAGCAGCACTGGATGATCCAGTTCTGGGACGGCCTGGTCTAGACATTCTCTTCCTTTAAGAAAGAAAGAAGAGAAGGAAGAAGGTTATTCACCAATGAATATCAAGCAATCTTGATAGATAAAACAAGGAATCATAAAGGAAATAGGATGAATCGGTACGAAGACTCGAATTAATCCTATGGTATAACTCCTAAGATAGACTTAGGACGATGATCCTTGTTAAGTTATTCTACATTGTTCCGAAGTTTGGCTCTGATACCAAGCTGTGATGCCCCACCTCTATACCCACGCTAGCCAAGGACACTACGGGTTATAGTGTTGTTAACTAGCACGGAGAATAAGGCTGTTGAGGAGCAACGATCCATGTAATTGCTTATCACACGGTGGCTATAAATAATCTTCGGAAACAAACATAGAAACAAGCATAACGCAAATCAGTCACAGACATCCATATCACAAAGGCGGAAGAAGATATGAATATATAACTAACACATGAAAGTGTACATCAGAGTAATGGTCAAAAGATCCACAATAATACAAAAGAATAGCAACACGTGCTATACAAAAGAATACAACTATAAGTCTATATCTCAAGTGTGTACAACAAAAACTGCTAATCTAAATAGTTAGCCAAAAGTCAGAGTAGCAAATCCCGGGAAGAAGTCAAGCAGAAGCACCTGTAACATCTCGGTCTGACCCGAGTATTATTTAAGAAAATAATAAACGGATCAGTCTAGCTATAAATATCAAATGACATGATATAAAATAAAAGATATGGCATAAACATAAAATATCCATACTGACATACTACTATAAGTATGCAAATGATGATCAACAGAAGATCAATCAATAAGAGATAAATCAATATCACAAGAATCTTCTCAAAGATCCAAAGAGGGCATCATACCCTAAACTTGTACTCATAACAAGTCAATGACATAAATTCCAGAAATCAACACGAGAAATCCAGAAATCATAAAAAGGGAAAGAGGCCTATCACATGACGGTCCGAAGATCATGGGGAGCTACCCCATATGGGTGAGTCAGAATCACCCAGATGAGGTCTAGGCTAACCAAAAAGCAAATAGGTATGTGTGAGTGGAATCACACAAGTGGTGTCTAGCCTAACCTCGCAACAAAAAGGTATGTGTGAGTGGAATCACACAAGTGGTGTCTAGACTAACCTTGCGGACAAAGAGATATGTGTGAGTCGGAATCACACCAATGAGGTCTAGTCTAACCTTGCAAACAAAGAGACATCGCACAATTGCTAGTCTAAATCATAAAAATGATCGTCATGATCAATGAGAAGTGTCAATTACACTAAGCTAGTAAATATAAAAGTTTAGCTTCGTGTCCCATAACCACTTTCTTAACTTAAATGTTTACGAACAAACTGTAAATTTTCACTAAAAAATTATCACAAGAGGTTCAATCGAACAAGTCCAAGAATTAACCGACGAAGTGAACGCAAGCGTTTCATACCACTTGTTTTACTAAGCTGTTTAATTAGATTTCTCATCCGAGTGAGGTAAATGTTTGTATATACTAGTAGATTGGAAAATGGTTTGAGAAAAGAGCTTTGTTATTGAAAATAGAGTTGAAATCATTTTGTTGAAAGAGTTTTGATATTTACTACTAGTATTGAAACCTTCATATTTTTAAGTGACAAATCACAGAATCGATTGTAGAAACAGTCAATCACAAAGATCACAATCGAAGATGTGATAAGAATCCAAGGAAATCAACTCAGCAAGTTCTTTCGAATGTTTCTCAGATAAGATCCCCTACGGAGGGGGGGGGTCCAGAGGGGGTGGCAACCCCCCAAGGTGGGGGTGCGGGGGCAACGCCCCTACTACGGGGTTCGACCTGCCCGGTCAGGTCGCGGGGGTCCAGGGGGCAGCGCCCCGACCAAAACGGTACGACCTAGTGAAGACAAAAGGAGGTCTAACGACCTAAGGGGAATAGGGTCGAGCGACCTAATGGTTGCGACCTAGGGGTCTAAGGGGTCAAGCGACCTAGTGGTGTTCGCGGTCCAACGACCTAACGGTTTAAAATAGGAGAGCGACCTAGGGGGTATACGACCTAAGGTCTTACGACCTAACGACCTACGGTCTAAACAAGGTCACGCGACCTAAGGCCAGCAACGACCTAATGTGGGACGACCTAAGGTCCAGCGACCTATCGGTACTTAAGGAGGTCCAACGACCTAAGGTCATGCGACCTAAAAACCCGCGACCTAAGGGTCGAACGACCTAAATGGTCCAACGACCTAGCACTAAACAAGGCCGAGCGACCTAAGGGTACCCGCGACCTAGAGGTCAAGCGACCTAGGGATGAAATGGCCAGAGGATAAAGGCGAGCGGCTTACTACCTAACTCCCCATGACCTATGACCTAAAAGCCAAACGACCTACGGTATTAACTCGCGAGCGACCTAACGAGTTAACATGCGAGCGACCTAACTCCGAAGTGCCAATATTACCAGAATAACCTAAAGCCCTGCGACCTACGACTCAACGACCTTGCGACCTATCACCGAACGAGTCAAGTGGCCAGAACGAGCTAACTACAGGAAATTTCCAAAAATGCTAAAAATTGGAGTTTTTCGCCAATCCAATCCACACCATAGGCAAATGTGCATGCAAAAGTGATAGGAAATCATTCCCAACAGTCCAATATAGTTATAGACTAGATTTGTGAGATAAAAATCTCAACTTTGCACCAAAATTTATGAAGATGAAGCTTGAAAGCAAGGAGAAGCAATCCAAAGCTTGAATCCAATATCTTCTACTTGAATTTGGAGTTGAATGTTGGATTAGCAATTAAATTTGAGCTTGGAGTTTTAATTTCCCATTCTCTTCACCATTTAATGCAAATCTTGAGTTGGTTAGGAATTTATGAAGAGTGAGGAGAAGGGGTTGGGACTTGAGTTTTAATGGGCTAAACCAACCCAAAGTCCAAAGTGGGAAAAGTTAGTGAAATTCCACTGACTCCAAACATATCGATGTTTATACTTAAAAAAGTTGTAAACGGTATTTCGAACTCAACGGAAGTGGTCTCAAGTCCTAATTTGACCGTTTGCAAAAAGTAGCTTTTCGGACCAAAATCCGATTAACGATATAATATATAAATAAAATATTTAAATATAAAATCGATAAATATGCGGGCTGTTACAATTTTTCTTTTAAATTTTACATATATAATTTTCAATCTGTGTATGCTAAATCAAGTTAATCGAATACCTTACTGTCAGACAAACCTAGCCCCCCCATTCTTCCTCCTAGCCACACAACCTTGAATTCGCCGACTCTTACAGAAGCTTCACCCTCACGATGGCTTCGACCCCATCCACCATCACTTGCCGCTTACGTTGCAATTTGTAACGACCCATAAAATTTTAGCAATTTTTAATTGGTATTTAACGTATTGAATTGGATTTTGAGAAATTATTAATAATAAAATTTTGAAAAAAAGAAAAAGAAATATGTTATGTATATTAATGATTTGTAGTACGAGCTGTGTACATATATTTTAAAGTTTGGTTGTGGTTATACCTATAAGATCTAGTACAAAAACTTTATAAACTATTATTTATACTATAATATAAGTTAAGTTTGATGTAAATTTGGTAGCATAGTTCATTTCTATTGGCTATAAATATCAATAGCGTGGGTAATAAATTTACGGTCTCCTTTTGCTTTTCAGCAAGGTGTGTAAATTTTAAGTATGTTGAGTACGTTCCATATATAGTTATTTTGGAAAACCACTGTATATGTATGATGGTCTATTTGAAGTGTATATATAGTAAAGCGTATTTATACCAAGTTTTATTTAATTTATATGTGTTATAATAGCTATATATATATATATATGTTAGTCTTGATACTAGTATATAGTTTTACTGAAGTTTGATTTCTAGTCATGTTAAATATATATATATATTTGATTTTGGGTTTTTGTGTCACCATTTCCAGTTTATTTTAGTGCATATTTAGTATATCTATACATATGTCGTCAGCTATAAATACGATAGTTAAGGGTTTCATATATCATATGAACCAAAGAAGAAGAGAAGTACATACTATATTTAACTACATATATGAAGTATATGTTTTAAGGGTTGATTTAAGGTCTGCATAAAAAAAAGGTAGTTGTGATTACCATTATTTCATATTGTACCTTCTATATTCCTGACTGACTTTCAGCGTTCATTCATTCATTTTTAATTGTGGGTTTTTCTTTTCTCTCTCTTTTCTTATAAATAATTGTACGCATTCATCTCTTTCCCTTTCTTATATTTTGTCCCTTCATCATCTTTTAGCCGTTAATTTTGTTTCGAAAATCAAGAAAATTTGTATACGTTTTATTCTTTTTGAACGTTTAATAATAAAGATAAATCTGCATAGTATAATCAGGTATGAATTGAGATCTAGGAAATAAATAAATATAAAAACGTATAACATGCCACTAATAATAAATTGCATTAATAGTTTTTCAATCAGTGTACAGCTGTGCTCATCCCATGCCATTTCAAAAGTTGAAACGTATAGAATTCTATACGTTATTTCGAATTCATTTATTTTATTTCTTTTGTTATTTCTTTTACGTTTTCTTCCTAATCTGATTCATAACCTTCCTATTTATTTTTCTTACCTTGCGTGTCCATTTCAATCTACTGGTCCACTACTTTCATTTGCATTTAATTTTTCCTTTGATTTATTTGTTTCCATTCTCCATTCTTTCTCTCTCTGTTTTAATTGCTTTATAAAGGAAAGAAATGGTACCACCAAACGTAAAATATAAATCTAGCCAGCTCATCCATCATTTTCAAATTTATTTTATTCGTTACTTATAATAGGCTATGAATTAGGATCTAAGAGAAATAAACGTACAGTCTATTTGCATTGTTTGGTCTATTATAAACCGGTCACATTCTTTCAAAATTTACTTTATATATATAAAATCCAGCCTTCACCCTTTCTCTCCTCCTTTATATCTCCTATAGCCGAAAGAAAATGTCCAGATCTAAACAAATAAAATAAAAATTGTGTTCCACCACACTCAAGCGACAACCCTCTCCTTCCCCGTTCGCTCTTCCTTTCCCCACCTTGCATCACCCTGCTTGCCTGTGCCACACCCTCCTGTTGACTTCCACAAACAACGGCCAGCTGAGCCCATGCGTGCATGACGTGTCTGCATTTATAAAAGCTCTTGTCCTTGTTTTCTTGTGCTCATGCTTCCTGCAAATTTTCCTTTGCTTGGTATGAATAAAATTTAGGTGAGCATTCAAGCTTGTTCATTTTATTGCAATATCTACTTCTCTTCCCAGTCTACGTTTCTTTGCATCGAGAAATTCATTTATTTAAGTAAAAGTTGCATTTTACGGGGAATATATTTGATACGTTATATGTATACGCTGTATTTTATATATAACTTTATATTTACATATTGCTAAGTCAATATATTAGCTTGGAAGGGTGGGTATATAGTTATGATACTCATGAGATATTTTTGTATGTAAGATCTGCTAGGTCGGTTTGAAGTGTGCGCATATAATATGCTCGGTTACTTTTGAGTTATATATAAAATTTTGATTTATGAGTTTGTAACCTTAACATAATAATATAAAAATATGTGAGAGTCGGAGATTGTTTTTAATGTCTGTATTTTTAAGAAACTGTTAGTATTAGATTTGGTTATAAAAAAATAAAAAAAAGGAAAAAATTTGTGTTATGTATACCTGGATATATTATAGTTATTACATAAAGATTGGGTTACTGTTAGTTATATGTTGGTCTATAAGTTTTTCTTATCTCTATTTTAGTTGAATTTATATAAGTATACTTATACATGTTAGTTTAAGTATATATTTCAGTTAGGTATATATATTTAGTTGTATGGGTTTAGCTATACACATAATAAAGTATATGCTGTATGTACAACGTTTTGAAATGTTTTAGCTTAAATATAGTGTTTAAAATAGTATTATACAGTGCTTTAAAATATATCAGCTTTCAAAATAAATTCGCTGTTAGTATAAAAACATTTATATTTACATAGAGGGGTACTTGTGTTGTGGATAGTTAAGCCGTTCGTATATATAGGGCAGTATTTGATTAAAATAATGTAAGTTGTCTCTGTTGTAAATATATTTTATAAGTTAGGTATGTCCTATACACATATGTTAGTCTTATATTATAGTAGCCCGTTTTCTTATATTGTTATCTATTTAGCCTGAGATATTACTAAGTTGAAATACATAAATCCTGTACATATAAGTTTCTGGTTTATAGTAGGTGTTATGTATATATATAAAGGTCAGTTTATAATAGGATATATATTTACATATACATATATTAGTTATGAATAGAGTTGTCTATAATATATACATATGTTGGTTTATATGTATTAAATGTAAAAAATTTATATTAATATCATTATAAATATTCATTTCAAAAGGTATAACATGTGTATGAGTGTTTTTCATTTTAATAAGTATATATATGTAATTATTTCAAATTATATATGCAATGTATCTTCTTTCTTGATCCCGTTTTGATTTAAATTCGCCTATTTGTATTATCAGCTTGTCCGAAAAATTCGTTCCAATTTAGCTTTGTTCGGAAATTCGTGCCTGGGTTTCGAAACCAACCTCATTGTCCATCTTCTCTAGCCTCTAGCCTCTAGCCTCGAAAGGTGAGCGATCACTCACGATTTAACATTCTTATATTTATTAAATTTGATTTCAATTGAAACGACAATTGAAATATGTTGTTATTAGTTATTTAAATTGTTTATATGCTATTATTTGTAACTGTTCACCTGTGGGATATGACACCATATCCTGTTGTTTATAATATACTGTTATTGATGATATATGCCTGTTATATTATTATTATATGCAAGTTCCCTGTAGTTTATAATTCACTATGGGTTGAAATGATACATACCCGAACGGACTTTAGAATAGGAGAATTTCGTTATGAGTTGAAATGATAGACCCAAGCGGTTTTCATTTAATTGAATTTGGGATTACGGGTTGAAATGATATCCACCCGTATATATTTAGTATACGGATTGAAATGATAAATATCCGTAGCACTTGACCATATGATAGGAAATATATACAGACACCGTTGGTCCATATATATACAAATATTTTGAAATAAATTCATTGTTTTGGAAAGAAATATATGGTCTTAATAAATATTAATTCTTAAATTATTTTATATAAAGGGTAATGATATATATATAGATTTAATAATATTTAATTTAGTCAAAATTTGATTTAATACATAAACTATGTTAAATATTTATGTAAATTTTATTCCAAATAGTATTCTGCAAATCAACTAAGATTGGGAGATAAATGTGGGTTTATCTAAATGGTATTTAAATAAGGATTTATATAATTAAATCAATTTGAAATTATTGAATGGGAAATTTAAGGGTATGATTTTGTAACTGGATTTTTATTTAAGTGATTTAATGAATATTTCACGTTTAAATAAATTAAAGAAAATATTGAGTAAAATGTAATTTGAGGTTACTTAAATAATATTGTATCTAATGAGGGAGTATTTTAACACTAAATAAAAATGAGGTTAAATCGAGATCTATATGAAACTATTAAATTGAACATTTAATTAAATATTAAGCTTTGAACTATATTGGGATTTAAATGGTTTATTTTGAGATTTCAGATCTGTATTTGAAATCACTATAGTTGAATTTATTATTTAGAAAGCTAAATTGAATAAAAAGTTAGTTTGAAACGTTGAATACTTAAAGTTTTGAAATATATTGAATATAAAGAAACGTTGAATACTTAAAGTTTTGAAATATATTGAATATAAAGGGTATTTGGTGATTTCAAATCCGAATTTGAGATCAATAAAATTGAAATGGTTATTTTAAAAAAATTGAGTTGAATTTAAATTGATAAATTGAGATTGAAAAAGATTTAAATGGGAAGGTCGGGTTGATGTTAAACGATTCGTTAAGTTGAGGGAATTGAAATTTCTTTACTGTATAAATTATTTAATATATATAAATACTATTTGGGAAGTATAGAGATTTTTGAAGTGAAAATGATAGTTGGTTTTGAAGTATAAATTAAGTTGAAAGACTACGGTGTTATAGTGTATATTTCTATCTTATAGATAGTTCCATGGACCCTTAGAGGATTGTTATCCCAAACATCCTCTAAGTTAATTATATTTTAGTAGATATTTCACTTGAGTTAGATTTATAGATATAAGAATGTTAATCCTGACTCGAGTGTTTTGTGTTTTGCTTTACGCTCGGGTCAGACTGAGAGATACAGCATTTGAGACTCATCTTCGAAGTTGGAGCTTTGTTTGAAGATCCAGCTATCTATCCCTTCAGTCATCCAGTTGATTGGTTCAGAGAAGCCATCTGTTGCATTGGAGACTTCATGGCATTTGAACTATTCGGTTGTATTTTATTTCTAACTCTGAGGTATATAGTAGCTTCATGAACTACTATTCTTTATCTATTCCGCTGCATTGTATTACTCTGTGTAAGTGATCTATGATTGATTTATTTACTGTATATTTTAAGTTTTGCCAAATTTTTATTAACAATTCGGTATTTTGAATTATTCAAGTCGGACATGTACGGTTTTATTGTCGATTTGAATGGTCCAAAATAGCGGCCCGTTACAGTTGGTATCAGAGCTTTGGCTCTAGGCAAAACTTAGCATATATGGTAAATTTATTTACAGATTCACTTTCATTCGAGTTGAATCTCTTCCTTTTTGACTCGATTTCCTTTGAATTTTGGAATGTCCCTCGGTCCCGAAATTCATTCTGTCTCTCCCTATTTATATTCGTTTGATTCTGGAGTATCCCATAACTCCACTGAATGATTTGTAAAGGGGGTGAAAACTCCTTTTCAGTTGGCATTGATTCACCGAAGATTCATGTATCCTCGGTTTACAATGCTGCTATATCTAGTTATGCTGAATTCTATATCAGGCGATCGAATGTCGATTTGCCTTAGAATTCCGCATCAATCATAATCCTGAAATCACTATTGACCCGGTTAAGGTCGCCCACGATTTATAGAAGTATATCCATCTTCTATTTTGTAATTTAATTATCTCATCTTCGATCGAGTCTATCTTCGAATCAGAATTCTATGGATTGGAGTTCCTCTAATACAAATCTCTATCTTTGTTTTGAAATCCATTCTTGAATCATCCTTTGTAAATCGGGTTTTGTTTGTATTTTTGAAATTGCTTATACCGAAATTTTATTTTAAATCTATGATTTTATTCTATATATAAAAGTGAAAATGTTACCCTATATATAAAAGTTTTGGAAGGATTTGAAAATTTGAAAATTTATAGAAATAGATTTATATAAAAAGATTTATAACTGTAAAGTTAAATTTGAAATTCGAGAATTGAATTCCAGTATTTTGAAATTGGATTTAAGATTTTGGAAAATATATGTATATATATATATATATATATATAAAATACGATTTAAAGGTATTTTTCCAAATAAGAAATGTTTCAAATGAGTTCAATGAATTCCAATAATTTTAAAGAAATTTCAAAGAAGTTTCCAAGAAAATAGAAGTCCAGAACTCACGTATGTCGCTGGAAAATAATTTCGGTGATGAGTGCACGCATCATCGACATTGATTTTCGAGTTTCAGAGTGGGGGAGAGGCCACTTTAATAGCTTCGCTATGCAAGTGATTTTGTAAAACCATTTTTGATTTCAAATTCCGAAGTATAATTTGATATTTTCGAAAGATATATGTATATATTTGAAATAATTTGAAATGAGACCGGTGTTCAGTCCTCGAGTTTCAGATTTAATAATTGATTTATTATTGATTTTCAACTCTTGAATTTAAAATTTGATTTCCCTAACTATTTGAATGTTCGAACACTTCCAAATCGAGATTAAATTTTTCAAAGCTAAGAAATTTCGAAGAGTATAAAATGTTTGATAAAGAATATAAATTTAGTTTTGAAATGTTTTGAAAAAAAAATAGTTGAATAATGGTTTTCAAAAAGGTAAATTGGATATTTCACATAGAAATAGATAGTTTAAAAGTAAAAAAAAAGAAGGGATAATTATAAATTTGGAAACCATTTTGAGTATAATTAATTTTGGGAAAATATTTGGTTTTGAAATTAAATTGGAATCAAAAAAAACCAGTACTTATATGGTGATTTTTGGAAATGAATCTGTTTGACTTGAATTATTTCAATTTGGAAAATAGGATAATTTTCTAAACCTATTTTTTTTGGGAACTTTGAAATTTAGATATTTAATTCTGAAGAAAATTTGGTGAAATCATATATGATTTTGAAACTGAATTGATGTTGAAATGATTTGAAATTGAGAACCTTAGATTACTAAGCACTTGATTTGGGAGTGGTCGAACTTATATAAAATGGATTGTATAAGTATGAAGTTGATTTGAAATCTATTGATTTGAAAGGTACTCAATTTGGAAAGAGATTTTATATAATCGAAGTCTATATAAGTATGATTTGATCTACTATTGATTTGGAAAGTATTCGATTTGGGAAAAATAGAATCCTATATATATGGACTTTATATAAGTACGATATTTGGAAGTATTTGAAAAGGTACTATATATTTTCCAAGTAAAGATATGGAAAGTGCCTTCTGCTTGATATCCGCTTTGTGGCCACAGCGTGGATTCATTCTATCGATATTATTCTCTCTGATTTTTGGTTTTCCGGATGTAATACTCGAGTGTTCCCACCGTGGCGTAACCCGCGGTTTCTTTTTCTCTCGTGAATGCACAGCGAAATTGCCTGGCTGAGTCTTGCCTGGGGGTACGGATTGTTTCCTGGGGGAACCAGGCGTAACCATTGTGTATCCTGCACCCTACTAGTCATCATGGCGTAACTCGCAGGGCTGTGAAAGCTTACGGATATGGATTGTTTCCTGGGGGAACCAGGCGTAACCATTGTGTATCTGCGAACCATGATCGGACAAAGGTTTTGGTTTGGTTGTTTTGTTTGGATTGTACTTTCCATATCTGTTTTTAAAGGTTTTCAAGTATTTTCACTGGGTGTTGAAACAAGTCTACTAAGTACTTGAAGAATTCTAGCTTTGCGCCTGATCAACGCATGGCCAGAGTCTGCAAGAACGAGGATAAACTTGTTAAAACATTGAGTTATAAAAGTATTTTCGAAAGAAAAATTGGTTTCGATATAAAAATATTTTATTTATAAAGGTATTTTATTTTAAAAGTATTTTTCCCAACAAAGAAATTTTGAATAAATATTTGAAATTTAAATTCTTATGGTTTGAAATAAATTATTCGTGCCCGATTCTATTCTTTTGAATCTACCTCATCTGCTCACCTTCATTTTTCACCTATATTCCATTTTCGGAATCTACCTTCCTTCCCTTTTTGAATAAATCTTTTAAATATTGCTTATTTGTATACTGCATTGTTTTATATAAAATTTTAGTGGTATAAATATCTTTGAAGTTATTAATTAAATAAAACGTATTTAAAGAAAATTTAATTTCAAATGAAGTTTTCAAATAAATATTTCAAATAAAATGTATATAGTTAAATAAATTGTTAATCCTTGTCTTTCAATCTATTTATCTTTCTAGTCATTTCTATTCTCCTCCCTTTATTCCTTTTCGGGGACGAAAAGTTTTGAGTGGGGGAGAGTGTAACGACCCATAAAATTTTAGCAATTTTTAATTGGTATTTAACGTATTGAATTGGATTTTGAGAAATTATTAATAATAAAATTTTGAAAAAAAGAAAAAGAAATATGTTATGTATATTAATGATTTGTAGTACGAGCTGTGTACATATATTTTAAAGTTTGGTTGTGGTTATACCTATAAGATCTAGTACAAAAACTTTATAAACTATTATTTATACTATAATATAAGTTAAGTTTGATGTAAATTTGGTAGCATAGTTCATTTCTATTGGCTATAAATATCAATAGCGTGGGTAATAAATTTACGGTCTCCTTTTGCTTTTCAGCAAGGTGTGTAAATTTTAAGTATGTTGAGTACGTTCCATATATAGTTATTTTGGAAAACCACTGTATATGTATGATGGTCTATTTGAAGTGTATATATAGTAAAGCGTATTTATACCAAGTTTTATTTAATTTATATGTGTTATAATAGCTATATATATATATATATGTTAGTCTTGATACTAGTATATAGTTTTACTGAAGTTTGATTTCTAGTCATGTTAAATATATATATATATTTGATTTTGGGTTTTTGTGTCACCATTTCCAGTTTATTTTAGTGCATATTTAGTATATCTATACATATGTCGTCAGCTATAAATACGATAGTTAAGGGTTTCATATATCATATGAACCAAAGAAGAAGAGAAGTACATACTATATTTAACTACATATATGAAGTATATGTTTTAAGGGTTGATTTAAGGTCTGCATAAAAAAAAGGTAGTTGTGATTACCATTATTTCATATTGTACCTTCTATATTCCTGACTGACTTTCAGCGTTCATTCATTCATTTTTAATTGTGGGTTTTTCTTTTCTCTCTCTTTTCTTATAAATAATTGTACGCATTCATCTCTTTCCCTTTCTTATATTTTGTCCCTTCATCATCTTTTAGCCGTTAATTTTGTTTCGAAAATCAAGAAAATTTGTATACGTTTTATTCTTTTTGAACGTTTAATAATAAAGATAAATCTGCATAGTATAATCAGGTATGAATTGAGATCTAGGAAATAAATAAATATAAAAACGTATAACATGCCACTAATAATAAATTGCATTAATAGTTTTTCAATCAGTGTACAGCTGTGCTCATCCCATGCCATTTCAAAAGTTGAAACGTATAGAATTCTATACGTTATTTCGAATTCATTTATTTTATTTCTTTTGTTATTTCTTTTACGTTTTCTTCCTAATCTGATTCATAACCTTCCTATTTATTTTTCTTACCTTGCGTGTCCATTTCAATCTACTGGTCCACTACTTTCATTTGCATTTAATTTTTCCTTTGATTTATTTGTTTCCATTCTCCATTCTTTCTCTCTCTGTTTTAATTGCTTTATAAAGGAAAGAAATGGTACCACCAAACGTAAAATATAAATCTAGCCAGCTCATCCATCATTTTCAAATTTATTTTATTCGTTACTTATAATAGGCTATGAATTAGGATCTAAGAGAAATAAACGTACAGTCTATTTGCATTGTTTGGTCTATTATAAACCGGTCACATTCTTTCAAAATTTACTTTATATATATAAAATCCAGCCTTCACCCTTTCTCTCCTCCTTTATATCTCCTATAGCCGAAAGAAAATGTCCAGATCTAAACAAATAAAATAAAAATTGTGTTCCACCACACTCAAGCGACAACCCTCTCCTTCCCCGTTCGCTCTTCCTTTCCCCACCTTGCATCACCCTGCTTGCCTGTGCCACACCCTCCTGTTGACTTCCACAAACAACGGCCAGCTGAGCCCATGCGTGCATGACGTGTCTGCATTTATAAAAGCTCTTGTCCTTGTTTTCTTGTGCTCATGCTTCCTGCAAATTTTCCTTTGCTTGGTATGAATAAAATTTAGGTGAGCATTCAAGCTTGTTCATTTTATTGCAATATCTACTTCTCTTCCCAGTCTACGTTTCTTTGCATCGAGAAATTCATTTATTTAAGTAAAAGTTGCATTTTACGGGGAATATATTTGATACGTTATATGTATACGCTGTATTTTATATATAACTTTATATTTACATATTGCTAAGTCAATATATTAGCTTGGAAGGGTGGGTATATAGTTATGATACTCATGAGATATTTTTGTATGTAAGATCTGCTAGGTCGGTTTGAAGTGTGCGCATATAATATGCTCGGTTACTTTTGAGTTATATATAAAATTTTGATTTATGAGTTTGTAACCTTAACATAATAATATAAAAATATGTGAGAGTCGGAGATTGTTTTTAATGTCTGTATTTTTAAGAAACTGTTAGTATTAGATTTGGTTATAAAAAAATAAAAAAAAGGAAAAAATTTGTGTTATGTATACCTGGATATATTATAGTTATTACATAAAGATTGGGTTACTGTTAGTTATATGTTGGTCTATAAGTTTTTCTTATCTCTATTTTAGTTGAATTTATATAAGTATACTTATACATGTTAGTTTAAGTATATATTTCAGTTAGGTATATATATTTAGTTGTATGGGTTTAGCTATACACATAATAAAGTATATGCTGTATGTACAACGTTTTGAAATGTTTTAGCTTAAATATAGTGTTTAAAATAGTATTATACAGTGCTTTAAAATATATCAGCTTTCAAAATAAATTCGCTGTTAGTATAAAAACATTTATATTTACATAGAGGGGTACTTGTGTTGTGGATAGTTAAGCCGTTCGTATATATAGGGCAGTATTTGATTAAAATAATGTAAGTTGTCTCTGTTGTAAATATATTTTATAAGTTAGGTATGTCCTATACACATATGTTAGTCTTATATTATAGTAGCCCGTTTTCTTATATTGTTATCTATTTAGCCTGAGATATTACTAAGTTGAAATACATAAATCCTGTACATATAAGTTTCTGGTTTATAGTAGGTGTTATGTATATATATAAAGGTCAGTTTATAATAGGATATATATTTACATATACATATATTAGTTATGAATAGAGTTGTCTATAATATATACATATGTTGGTTTATATGTATTAAATGTAAAAAATTTATATTAATATCATTATAAATATTCATTTCAAAAGGTATAACATGTGTATGAGTGTTTTTCATTTTAATAAGTATATATATGTAATTATTTCAAATTATATATGCAATGTATCTTCTTTCTTGATCCCGTTTTGATTTAAATTCGCCTATTTGTATTATCAGCTTGTCCGAAAAATTCGTTCCAATTTAGCTTTGTTCGGAAATTCGTGCCTGGGTTTCGAAACCAACCTCATTGTCCATCTTCTCTAGCCTCTAGCCTCTAGCCTCGAAAGGTGAGCGATCACTCACGATTTAACATTCTTATATTTATTAAATTTGATTTCAATTGAAACGACAATTGAAATATGTTGTTATTAGTTATTTAAATTGTTTATATGCTATTATTTGTAACTGTTCACCTGTGGGATATGACACCATATCCTGTTGTTTATAATATACTGTTATTGATGATATATGCCTGTTATATTATTATTATATGCAAGTTCCCTGTAGTTTATAATTCACTATGGGTTGAAATGATACATACCCGAACGGACTTTAGAATAGGAGAATTTCGTTATGAGTTGAAATGATAGACCCAAGCGGTTTTCATTTAATTGAATTTGGGATTACGGGTTGAAATGATATCCACCCGTATATATTTAGTATACGGATTGAAATGATAAATATCCGTAGCACTTGACCATATGATAGGAAATATATACAGACACCGTTGGTCCATATATATACAAATATTTTGAAATAAATTCATTGTTTTGGAAAGAAATATATGGTCTTAATAAATATTAATTCTTAAATTATTTTATATAAAGGGTAATGATATATATATAGATTTAATAATATTTAATTTAGTCAAAATTTGATTTAATACATAAACTATGTTAAATATTTATGTAAATTTTATTCCAAATAGTATTCTGCAAATCAACTAAGATTGGGAGATAAATGTGGGTTTATCTAAATGGTATTTAAATAAGGATTTATATAATTAAATCAATTTGAAATTATTGAATGGGAAATTTAAGGGTATGATTTTGTAACTGGATTTTTATTTAAGTGATTTAATGAATATTTCACGTTTAAATAAATTAAAGAAAATATTGAGTAAAATGTAATTTGAGGTTACTTAAATAATATTGTATCTAATGAGGGAGTATTTTAACACTAAATAAAAATGAGGTTAAATCGAGATCTATATGAAACTATTAAATTGAACATTTAATTAAATATTAAGCTTTGAACTATATTGGGATTTAAATGGTTTATTTTGAGATTTCAGATCTGTATTTGAAATCACTATAGTTGAATTTATTATTTAGAAAGCTAAATTGAATAAAAAGTTAGTTTGAAACGTTGAATACTTAAAGTTTTGAAATATATTGAATATAAAGAAACGTTGAATACTTAAAGTTTTGAAATATATTGAATATAAAGGGTATTTGGTGATTTCAAATCCGAATTTGAGATCAATAAAATTGAAATGGTTATTTTAAAAAAATTGAGTTGAATTTAAATTGATAAATTGAGATTGAAAAAGATTTAAATGGGAAGGTCGGGTTGATGTTAAACGATTCGTTAAGTTGAGGGAATTGAAATTTCTTTACTGTATAAATTATTTAATATATATAAATACTATTTGGGAAGTATAGAGATTTTTGAAGTGAAAATGATAGTTGGTTTTGAAGTATAAATTAAGTTGAAAGACTACGGTGTTATAGTGTATATTTCTATCTTATAGATAGTTCCATGGACCCTTAGAGGATTGTTATCCCAAACATCCTCTAAGTTAATTATATTTTAGTAGATATTTCACTTGAGTTAGATTTATAGATATAAGAATGTTAATCCTGACTCGAGTGTTTTGTGTTTTGCTTTACGCTCGGGTCAGACTGAGAGATACAGCATTTGAGACTCATCTTCGAAGTTGGAGCTTTGTTTGAAGATCCAGCTATCTATCCCTTCAGTCATCCAGTTGATTGGTTCAGAGAAGCCATCTGTTGCATTGGAGACTTCATGGCATTTGAACTATTCGGTTGTATTTTATTTCTAACTCTGAGGTATATAGTAGCTTCATGAACTACTATTCTTTATCTATTCCGCTGCATTGTATTACTCTGTGTAAGTGATCTATGATTGATTTATTTACTGTATATTTTAAGTTTTGCCAAATTTTTATTAACAATTCGGTATTTTGAATTATTCAAGTCGGACATGTACGGTTTTATTGTCGATTTGAATGGTCCAAAATAGCGGCCCGTTACACAATTCCACCCCCTCTCAAGGGTCAGGTCGCCGCCTCCATGCTCAATGAGCCACGGTCCTCCACTCCTCGTGCTCGCTGCCATCGCTCCAGGCAAAGTTCCTTGCGACACTATTGGCCCTCCTCCTTACGCAATTAGACCTAAACGGCCTCCTCTTCGAACCAGATGAGAGAGAGAAAGGATGGGAATGAGTAGCTTCAATTGGAAGGAAGGAAAGAAATGGCGATTTCCTTTTATTAATTTTGTTTTCTAAAATGATTTCTTGGATTCAATTTTGGGAAAGAAAAGAAAAGAGGTAGCCATTATCTTTGAGCAGAAAAGGAAAGAACGTGAAAAAGAAAAACAAACGTAGCGTAATTTTAATAGTTATTATTCCCTCTTCTTTTATTTTAATTTTAAAAAAATCTGATACGTGCTTAAATTCTATGCATGCATGACAGATGGAAGAAACGTTGTTTCTTTTGTACAGGTGTTGGAATGATATAACTTATATAAAAATACTAATATGAATAAATTTGACTGGTCAACTTATTTAAATTTGAATATAAATTTGAATCGTCTCGAAATCACCACTTAAAGTTTGATTTCCTATCGAGGCATGCCGCCAAGCGTTCATAAGGTTATACCCCTATTTCGAACGCCATGGAAAAGATTTCGAGTTCTAATTCGATCGTATGGAGAATATATCTTTTTTGGACTCGGTTATTATATTTAATTTTGGACATAAACTCCAGCGCGTTTATCTACCGTACGGCCAAACGATCACTCCAAACAGTATGAAAATTAAAATCCGATAATAATACACTATTACGGATCTAATGGAACTGGATTCATCGAATTTCGAGACTATGCCTCGAAAGGCTATTTTTAAATATCAATTTAAACGATATAAATTCAAAACTGAACAGAACACCCTCACACTCAAATTTGACACTTCTACTATAAAATCAACATAAATTTTATAAGTCATTGAAATATTTTTAACCAGCTTAAAACTCAAGATTTAATATTTTATCCAATCTCTAATTATTAAATTCAATAATTTAATTGCCAAATTATAATGATATTTTAATATCAAGTTAAACCAACTTCCAAATATTTAAAATAAACTAAATATTAAAATTTCAAATATATAGAAATTCCGGGTTGTCATGTTTCTTTTCCCCTCCAATTCATTTTCTGCATTTCTTTCTACTGTTATCAACTGGAACAGATTTTAGGACAAATTCTAATCCAGTCCATGCCAGAACCGGACGGAATGTCCGAGATTCTAGTGTGTTGGCCGAAAATTGACCATGGCTATAACAATGATCAAATATTGAAATACACCTGAATTGCTAATTTGAAATGAATTATACCAGAATATCAATAGTGTACAACTAACAACTTGTATTTCCCACTTTTTCTGCAGGTTTCTCTGATTTGGCATTCAACTGTCAAGATACTTGTGGTTTATGTTGATTAGACTCCTCCCCCACTTGCTTTTTCAGTGACTATTGGAATTGTTGGTGCATCAGAATTTGTTTGGCTTTAGTTCATTGTCATTCTCTCCTTTTTTGAAAGCGCTTTCCGTAATCCATGCAGGTAATATGTATAAAATTTAAACTATCGTTATTATTTATTTGAATATTTTTAATATTTTTTTCTATTTATGAAATACGAGTTTTAGAGGAATATTTGATCTTATCCAATAATGAATCCATTTGTACTAAAAATGGACCAGCATCCTAAAAGCAATCGAAAGCAGCAAAAATGTAACGTTCTAATGAAATAAACGTAAAAACAGCAAAAAGACACAATTTTTTATAGTAATTCGATAAATACTCCAGCTTCGTTCATTTTAATCTTTATTATTGATTGACTCTCTCTAAAATTAATGGTTGTAACTCAAATCTGATCACCATCTAGTAGATTTCTAATTTTGAGGTGTTTAGAGTTTTCGGGAAGAAGAATAAACAAGAGAAATTAAGTGTCAAAAATTCATTCTCTAATTGTTCTAGGTCTTTTATTTATAGGGAAACTACCTAGCAGAATTAAAGGTTCACGAAATATCAAGTCCAAGTCCAAGTCTAAGCATGCAGAAGTGAGCATCGGGGCCCAAACATCAATAAAAAGTTCTCAATACCGATTGTTTTCAGTTGACATTGAGAAGTTTTGTCTTCTTGCTTTCTCGATCTTTCTTCATATTTTCCGTGACACTCTACCTGTATACTCATATTACTCAAGAGTATAACTGTAGAGTAACATGGAGAATGTGGTGTTGTGGGCATTTCCAGGGTTGAACAATGCAAAGATAACAACATCACATATAAATAAATCTCATCTTATGTAACTGAAGCAAGTAATATATATATATATATATATATATATATATATATTACACATTTTAATATTACATTAGGAAAATAGTATGAAGGACAAAATTCATTGATTTTTTAGTTTCAAGGACATATTCTTAATTTTTTAGAGAGAAGGACAAACTTTTCAACTAAATATAGCAGAAGGAGAAAAATACGGTGAGAAGGACAGTGCTACTACAAGGTATTAATTTTGTCTTTACTGAATAAAAGAATGATGTAACGCTTATGTTTTAATTTTATCATGTAATAGTTGAACTTACTTTATGCTAGCATATTGTTTTCAAATGATAGACATGTAGCAGTTTGTGCATAATAGTTTTCTTTTGGCATAATGTTTTTTTATAATGATACTGTATGGTATTATTTTTACGTGTTGTGTCCTTGTGACTAAATTTTGAAGAGGTTGTCCAAGAGGCTAATTTTTTTTTGAAAGTTTGTCCTTTAGACAAAATCCTTCTTCTAATATTTCATGCAATACACAAATTTATTTATACGTTAGAAGCTATTTAATTTAAATACACAACATGTCAATTCCTAATAAAAACAAATACATAAATCCATTAACTCAGTTCATCCATCACCTTGTTCCCAAAAATATATTACTAAAACCTACAAATAATGATTGGTCTGCCTCGAAGATTATCGAATAAAAACAAATTCTGAGTTATGCTATTTCTAGCCGTGAGTTCATAGACCACAATAAAAGTTTATAATGTTCACCATAACACAATTATTCACAAAGTAAAGCAAAATCATAGTTTAGATATTAAACTGAACTTAAGCATAGGTAAATAATATAAATATTCATCTCGAAAGCAAGTTATAATCACTGAACCTTTGCAAACAATTAGCATCAAGGGCACTACCTCTGTAAACCCACAATTTGGAGGATCAAAACACAATTTTATCAAATGAAATTTTTATCAACTATTCAAAATTGATTCGAGAATAACATGGCCAAATTATAGAATTTATGTAATTCTCTACAATTTATTACGATTTTCAAACTAACATGCGTTTTCTGCCCAAAATTTCAAGAAAAGCATGCGGAAAATTTAACCCATCATAACTCAGTGAACATTCATGAAATTTGTAATACTGGTGATGGAACATGTCAAGAACAACATATCAAAATTTTCGAATTTTAAACTTGATATGAATTAAATACGAATTTTATAGTGACAAGGGTTCAAAATCACAAAAATTTTCAAAACACAACCACATCAACAAATATCATCAACAATCATATTTGCAACTATATAAACACAATATATTCATAATAAACTAAGAAAGAAGTTTATGGAACTTGCTTGAAAATTTGAAGCCAAAATAATTTGATTTGATACCTCAAATCATACTTTAAACAAGTCTCTTCTCTGTTGCTTATAAATAAAAAAAAGATCTTACTATAACTATTCGTCATCCACCAAAAATTGATCAACATGCAATTTTCTTCATATTTAGTAGTGTTGTTTCGTGTTGAAAGCAAGAGATTTTAATTTTGGAATTTTAAGGATTTTATTTCTGTTTATTTTGATTTTTAAAAGAGGGATGAGTTTGGAATGGATTTTTTCATGCAGCATAAAAGAAGAATGAAGGATAGTTTGAACGTGAATTACATTTGTGAAGTGTGAAGATGATTCTAGACAAGGAATTTCCTAGATATTACATCATGAAACATATATGGGCTTAAATGGGCCTTACACAATTATTAGCCCAATTCTTCTCCTTTTTATTTTCTTCTATTGTTTTGTTTTCTACAAACAATATATAATACATAAGCAATGTTGAATTCAAAGATAAAAATCTATTTATATTACTTAAGTAAGTACGCAATATTGCAGAATTTTATAGCATTTGTACTTTATAAATTCTTTTATAAACTCAAGGTTTGATTTAAACCTCCAATTAAAATTATTTCTAGCTCAAGTTCATTTTAATTAACTAAATTTCAATTATAAACTTTAATTAATTTCTTTTCAAAAGTTAGGGTTATTATAGACTCTCACCTTAAGAAAATTATCTCCTGCAACTTCTTCTGCACACAAATACTTATACTTAAAAATATATACACATATTCAAAATCATATCTTATAAACATTAAAGTAATTTTTCTTCAATCACCACTTTCAAAATCGAGCAACACATCACGTTGAAAATATCATCCAAAAAAATTAATATTGTAACTTTCTAAATCCATGGGTTTTCTTAAATATTTCAAACTTTATATAAATCCAAATTTTTAAACATCACTTTCCAAAGTAAATAGAATTGTAGTGGATTTCCTTTTTCAAAATTTCTTTACAAAAAGATTTTCAAAATCAAAATTTACAATGGTGGCATTCCTTTCAAAACATTTCATAAAATAGGTTTTTTTTCCTATAATTTTCGATGGTGGATGTTTCTAAAAATTAAAAGAAACAATATCTTGTAAAATCATAATATGCATAAAATCTCACATCAAAATCATATATGCGTATATGAATATATATATATATATATATAATTTATATATGTGTATGTATGTGTGTGTGTATAATTTTTCAAAATTTTCAAATTTATTTTGACTAAATATTTCCTGAAATCATTTTTCTAAAAAATCATTTTCCAAAATACTCCCTCACCACATTCGAGATCATCATTTCAAATCATTTCAACTTTTTCCCATAAATTTTCAAATTATCTTCCAAAATATGGAAAAACAACTATCAACGGACTACAAATTACCACATCTTGCTAGTCACATTTAGTGTATGGCCTTATGACTATCTCCCTGATACTTACATGCAAAGGACACTCCTGACATCATATAAAATAATCATGACAATAGCGAGTGCAATCAAATCATAGTTTCCAAAGATAGTAATCATTTAATATTTCATTTCAAACCACATTTTCACAAATCATATTTCACATAAAAATGGAAATAGTACTTTTTACAACCATACTTTCTAAAGAAACATTTTACTAAACTTTCATCTCGCTTGTTTCATCCAAGTCATAGTATATTAAAAAATTCTAGAAACTGACTTTATTTGCAAAAAAATTCCAAAACTATTTATCTAACAATCATTAAATTTTCAAATCTCTTTCACAAAATATTTTATATTTCTACAATATCGCCATCATTTCATTATTTTCAAATAATTTGAAACCAACTTTTTAAAACTTACACCAAACTCTTCCAAATCTCTTAAAATTCTTTTATACAAAATTTATCCTTCGTTTTATTTTCTAAAACATTCCACCACTTCTAAAATTACTTCACTTAACCAAACCTTTCACAAATATTTGGTATTATATTCTCAAAGCCATCTAAATTCACTCTCCTACAATTTTTCTCAAATTACTAGCAAAGCATCAATTTTCAACAACATCACAAATTTGAAACTCAAAACACTTATTATAATAGTCAAGAACTTCATTTAGTAAATCGTATAAATTATATACACTCTTCCAGATTTTTAGAAATTCAAAAATATCTATATAAGTAAACTACATATAAGGTCATATAAAAACATGGTAACTTTCCTAAGTCTTTCTCCATTTGGGCCAAATACATGCTTCAACATTTTTACATTATTCCGAACCTAATACCAAAAATGTAGCACCCCACCTCTATACTCATATTACCCAAGAGTATTATTGAGTAATACTGTTGAGTAACATAGAGAATGAGGTGATGTGGGTGTTTCTAGACTAGAACAATGCAAAACTAACAACATCACATATAAATAAATCACATCTTACTCTAACAGAAGCAAATAATATATATTATATGTTTTAATGTTTCATACAATATTCGAATTTATTACATATAGTTCGAGCCATTTAATTTGAATATACAAGTATAACGGTTCCTAATTCTAATAAATACATAAATCTATTGATTCAGTCCATCCATTACCTCGCACCCAAAAGAATATTACCTAAAGCCTCCAAATAATCATCAGTCTGACCTGAAGATTATCAAATAAAGACAAATCCTGAGTTAGACCATTTCTAGCTGTGAGTTCATAGACCACAATAAAACTTTATAATATTCATCATAACACAGGAATTCACAAAGTAAATCAAAATCATATTTTAGAGATTATAATCAACTTAAGCATAGGCTAATAATATAAATATTCATCTCGAAAGCAAACTATAATCATTGAACCTTTCCAAATAATTCGCAGCAAGGATACCACCTTTATAAACCCATAAGTTATGGGATCAAAACATAGTATTTTCATATGAAATTTTTATCAGTTGTTCGAAATTGGGTGTGGAAAATGTATCCAAATTATAGAATTTATGGAATTTTCTACAAATTATTTAGACTTTCAAACCAACATGCATTTTCTGCCCAGAATTTTAGGAAAAGCATGCTGAAATGACCATATTTAACCCATGAAAACTCAATGAAAATTCATGAAATTTGTAATATTGGTGACGGAACTCACCTAAAAAACACAAGATGTTAATAAAACCAAAGTTAAGAGTATATGGAACTCAACTGAAAAATTTGAAGCCAAAATAGTCTGATTTGATACCCAACATCATATTTTAAACAAATCTCTTCTATATTCTTATAAACCAAATATAATTTACTATCATTATTCTTAAACCATCCAAACTTAATCAAAATGAGATCTTCTTCATAGTTAGTGTTGTTATTTGGTGTTGAGAGTAACATATTTGAATTTTGGAATTTTAAGGATTTTATTTCTCTTTATTTTGTTTTTTAAAAAAGAGAAGACTTTGGAATAAATTTTGTATCTTGAAGCATAAGAGAAAAATGGAGAAGAGATTGAATGTGAATTACTTTTATGAAGTGTGAAGATGATTCTAGACAAGGAATTTTCTAGATTTTGCTTCTTGAAACAAATATGGGCTTAAATGGGCCTTACACAATTATTAACCCAATCTATTTCTCCTCCTTTTTACTTTTTTTGTCTTCTTTTCTACAAACTAAATTTAACAAAACCAATTTCAAATCTAAAGATAAAAATCATATTTATATCATTTACGTAATTATGCAATTATCATGAAATTTTATAGAATTTGTACTTCGTAAATTCTTTTATTAACTCAAGAGTTAATTTAAACCTCCAATTAAAATTATTTCTAACTCAAGTCCATTTTAATTAATTAAATCATAACTATAAACTTTAATTTATTGCATCTCGGAATCTACGGTTGTTACATTTGCTTAGTCTTCAAGTTTTGGATTTTCGACTCGAGGTTTCCGACAAGAGGTGTTGAACGAGTAGGTATTGACAAGAGGTTTTCAACAAGAGCTTTCCAATGAGAGGTTTTCGACGAGTGGTTTTTGACGAAAGGTCTTCGACGAGAGGTCTTGTAACGATCCCGAGTTTTAATTTATTTGAGTTCAACAATTAATTTCATTTTTGAATAAAAGATTTTGAAATTAATTGATAAATTGGTTTGAGTTTCCCCCAAATTCCAGTTAAATATGTATTAAATCATTTAAATTTGAGTTTAAGTAAATGGTTTGAAAATAATTTGAATTTATAATATAGATAGGAAAATAAATAAATATCTCAAATAAGTTTATAGTTGTATAAAAGATAAATTACAAGATATAAAGTAAAACATATTAGATAAATTCTAACATCAAATTTAATATAGAACTTCATACATATTTCAAAGTAATAAAAATAAAATAAAAATGAACAAGTATAATAGCTTGCAAAAAAATAAACCAGATACACTTAAACATTAAAACAAAAAAGTATGAACAAACAAAACATAGTAAAATAACAAACAAAAACATTTCAGCCGAGACAAACAAAGTAGTAATGCAAGATACAATGTAAAAATATAATATGAAACATAAAATATGTAAACAAATAAAATATAAAGTGTTAACAATACAAATGTAAGCTAAGAAAAGAATGCAAGGAAACAAACAAACAAAAATATATACACAGGAGTTGAAGCTTGCAAAAGAAGAAAACAAGATAAAATAAAAAGAAGTCAAGTATAATTAATGCAGCCACCATGCAACATCCATCAGCCTCCAAACTTAGGAAAAATCTCTGATTATATTTGTACAAAACATAATTATCAACCTGCAAACTGTTTAACCCAGATATCACCTACCTCTCTGTGCAAACATAACACCCTATAACTCACTTTATTTATATCAACATCTTCATTCTAGTTTCGTTCATTCAACTGAGTAATCCTTGAAGAAATACCATCGAAAACTAAAAACAAAAATTCAATTTATTCAACAAGGAAAAAAAAGTCTGCAGTTTTCAATGCAGTGGAGCAATTCTGTTCTTCCTTCTGAAACACATGTGAGTAACATATTTTTTTTTAAAGACTTGAATCTACTACATAGATATGTCTGTGAATAAGTATGTTCCTACATGTATATGAATCCTTTGAACATGATGAGAACTGGAAGTATTGCGTATAGGTTATTGTTGTATATGTTTCCTAAGATTTTAAGATACCAGGTTTTTAATTCAAAAAGAAAAAAATCATTTCTTTTAATCTACTTTCTGTTTGGGTTTAATTTTAAAACAGAAATAGTTGTTATAGCAAATACTTGAGATTAAAAATTTATTCCAGTCAAAATAACTTGTAAATATTTCTGGAGACCAAAACATCTGAGTAACACCTTAATTTAGTCAAAATTCAAACTTTTTAATTTTTAAATTCAGGTATATAAATTGAATCCTCATACTAAAACAAGATTTTTGAAACAAAAATGAGAATTTTTAGCTGAGAAAAGAAGGAGCAGTTTACATATGAACAAGAATCATATTTTTACAAACTTCTGTTGTTTTGATGAATTTTAAATGTTGAAATTAATGGTGAAGCTAGCTTAATGATCCACGAGCACGGGAAAAATAATAGAAATTTTTTCGAATGCATGAATTTTTGGGTTGGATCGAATATAGGGTTTTTGGTTAAAAATTTACTTGCTCTGTAAATTTTTGTTTTCGTCGCGGTCAGGCGATCGAGTGCCGTAGGGTTTCGTGAGGAGGTAGCTCGATCGTACTTGAGTTCATGGCCGGAGCTATCGACCCTCAGGTGATCGAGGTCTCGAGTTTGATGCATTTTCAGGTTTGCGGTGGTGTTCCTGTTCGTTTCCAGGTTTAGTTCGAACATCTCGATTTCGATACTGGTTTAGTTTAGGGGTTAGTGTGGTTGGAACTAGATGGGTAGGCGAACGTCGATGTGCTCGACGTCAAAGTGTCGCCTGTACTGGGTCGAAGGTACTGTAGACGTGCACCGTGCACTAGTATTGGTGATCTGGGAACATTGTGTAGTTTGGGGGATGGAGCTAGGTTTGTTTGCAATTTGACTCGAGCGTTTACTCGAGGGTTATTGATGTCGGACTCGAAGCAAGATTTGTCAAGGCTCGGGTCAGTACTTTGTCCAGATTTTATGACAGACCTGTTCTGTTTTCTGAATTTTTAAAATTTAATTTTAAAACAAATCTTAAACAGGATTTAAAAACAAAAGTTTAATTATAAACTTAAGTTAGTTTGCAACTTAGTGCATGGGCATAAATAAGTTTTTAAGTTTAAATTGTTTTAATAACAATTAAGTGTTCTTTTAAAAAGGGGAATTAAATTTAAAATTAGAATCTGATTCGTAAAGGAAAAGATTTAAACAAACTTAAAGGAAAATTTGAAACCTGAACTAAAAATCTAAATTTGAAATCCAGATTTGGAAATGAAATAAGTTTATAACTTTAAATGTTTACCTAAGTTAATAAATAGGTGAATTTAAAAAGGAATTTGATTTTATCTCATTTAAATTTCTTTTAGTAACAAGGATATCACTTTACATGTAATTTAAAGGTTTTAAAAAAAAATTTAGTGGTAGACTTTATTAAAGATAAACTGGTATTTTATCTTAAATCTTGAATTTAAAAATGAAATTTAAAAGTAAATTTGGATGAAAAGTTAATAAATTAGTTTAACTCAATTTGTAAGTTAAATAAATCAATTTATCTTTAAAGCTAGAATGTAAAATAATTTGATTTAAACTTAAATCCAAAATGGAACTAAATTGTAAGTTCAAAAGTAAAATGTTCAAAAAATATATATATGTTAATGCTCATTAAGTCATTAATAAAAAAATGAGTTATCTTGGAGATAATTAAGGTAATTAAAATGATTTAATTAATAAGGTACTTAAAGAATGATTTATTTTATTTATAAATTAATAAATCCAATTAATTGAAGTGATCAATAATGATTTAAGTCTAAGAAATTTTCTTAAGAAAGCAATTGAAGAAATAATATTAGTTAATAAAGATAATTAACTATGGATTATTAAGTAATTGATTAAAGTGATTAATGTTAATAATTAATTGGATTAATTAATTTAGATAATAAATTATAAATTATTTAAATGTAGTCACTTAATGAAAATAATAAAGGATTAATCACTTATTGTAATAAATTTTAATATTTTGATTTATTAAGGTTAATCAATTATGAAATTGGTTTAAAGGCTAATTTAATTTAATATGATTAATTAATAATTAATTGATTAATTAAGGTGATTGATTTATTAATTTATATCCAATGGTTTGAAATTAATTAACTAGAATTTGGAAATTAATTCATAAGTAATTTATTTACTTGGAAACAAATTGAATTGATTAAGATTAAATGATAAATTAATCCTGCTTATAAATGATCATTGAATGATTGACCTTACTTATGAGTGATTGTATTGTATGAGATACCTTGAATTGATTGTCCTGTCTGATCTGTGACATTTTGTTCTGTGGTTTGTGCCGTGTATGATTTATTCATTCATTTACATCTGCATATTATCTGTGAATTGTGAATGGAAGATAAGCGTTATACTTTATAACGCTTATCAACTATATTTCAATGTTTTAATCTGTGATGATTGATTGATATTGCACTATTGTGTTAAAACCCCTAGACCACACTTATACACACACAAATATGGATTTCACGAGAAAATCGATTAAGTCACAGGTTTTGAAATGATTTATAAAATTGAATATTTAAATTCAAATGTTTTGGAAACGAATTGGGATTAAAGTGAAAGGCTTTCGAAATGGAATTTCAAAGATGAAATTTATTTTGAATAACTTGATTGAGTTTTGAAATTTTATTATTTTTGAATTCAATATTTGAAATTGAATTCTATAATAAGTATTTATGATATTAAATGGTAAAAAAGTTTGTATGGGTTTTAAACCATTTCAAAGTGTTGTTTTGGGAATTTGAATTAACCCAAAGATTTTAACTTGTGTAAATGAGATCGAATTTCTCCGAAACGAAAACTACTTGTTTTCAAATACAAATAGCTTTCATTTAAAGAAAGGATTTCCAAGTTTTGTCAAAAAGTTTCAAGTTTGAATTGGAATTGTTTTGAAGACTATCTTAGAATTGTTTGTTCTGCAGCTGGTGTTAGTTATTTTCTTTTCCGCTGCTATTTTCTTGTATCATATCTCCGATGTATATCGATATCTATTGTATCATCTGTTGTATCAGATATTGCATCAATATTGTATACCAATGTATTATTCTTTTTCTTCCGCTGTGTTGTTTACTTAATGGTGTTATAAGCTCCGACGCACCAGGTTCGATGTTTGGATCTGCGACATTAGAATATGAGTGTCGTATTCGGTGCCGATTTTCGAAGGTCGAGTCCGGATCGTCACAGGTCTCCAACGAGAGGTCTTCAATGAGAGGTCTATGACAAGAGGTCTTCGATGAGAAGTTTTGCATATTAAATAGTTAGCAAAAAAAATTTGAGTTCCTTCATTTTGTTATTCTTAACAGGTTTCAAGCTTATGAATCCATTCTTTCATCGGTTTGTTGTCTAGTTCACTCGTTCAAGTCCATTCGAAGACTGTAGAAAATTTGGTTATAACAGAATCTTTTGGGTCAACACCTATGGTTGAAACCAAATAAACAAACTATAGTGTTATTAATATTTCTGTGTGCTTCATCAAAGCACTTGCTCATAGATACAAATATGTCATTTTTGAAGTTGAAGTGGATGTACTAATGTAGTGCATTGATACTGCAAGCGCTCCGTGTTTTAAAACTGAGTAGCTCAGTTTCAATTTTTGCAATTTTCTTTTTTATTGGTAATGGATATAGAAAGTTTTTAAGTTAAATACTTATCATCAATGCAATATTTTAGTGATGAACAAGCTAGCATTACTCATCTTTGTTGGTAGAAAAAGGGGAGACTTTTATAGCTGGCAGTGATGAAAATATTTATCCAACTAGTATGAATTATTTATTGGTTATGTACTTCTTAATAGGAGATATATGTTTGTAGATGGAAAAGAATCTAGAGAAAAAGAAATTCATTGTGAGGTTTAGTTTTTTCTTTTACACAGTTTAGCTCGATTTAAAACTAATCCTTTAATCCTCAAAGCAGTGTAATGCAATATGATACTTACTTGCATCGTTAGTCAATATTTTCCATATAACATAACACTCGTTTGATCTATCAAACGTAGAAACATTCAAATTAATAGCGAAGACATTTAAATATTAACTTGTTTAATATTTTATTTTCATTTACATCTTGGATGGTCACAAGGTCGACTCCAAATAGCTTGGAAGGACTATGCACAAAAGGAGTGAATTTTTTTGTTTGATACGCAGTTATGGTTTGTTTTACTTTAGACATTGTGTTGTATTTATACCTATCTTCTATATGATAGAGTTAGGGGTTTACCCTATGGGCATTCATGTAATTTGTTATATATATCTAACTCGTTGACCAATCTTGTTAGAAATAAAAGATATTTTTTTCCTATTATGTACTTGATATAATGTGATTATATTAATTAATTAACTTAATTAAAAATATATTTAATAGAAAAATCAATAAATGATATATTTTGTGCCAGTAATTACAATGTTTTGTAACCGTGAGTAATTTATCATAACGAAACAAATATACCATTTTAAATGTTCCTAGTCAAGATGCATCGAGATTGGATATCAATGTATCTATTGAGATTGGAGTACGTAACGCTCTTCAAATGTTGGGCAGTGTATTACTCATGACTACTGGAGGCACCTAGGGTTATGTACTAATAGTTATTGGATAACTATGGAACGACTCACTCGATGGTTTTCTATTGGTTAATATAACTTAGGTCAAACAAAAAATATCGATGTGATTGATTAACACAGTTCTCTTGACTTGAGAATACTGTGGATCTTCAATATGAAAGCTCCGCTTTGATTTAGCCAAATCATGGAATGACGTTCATCGAAATGACTATAGTTGGGTCGAGTGGAAGTATTGAAAGTGAAGCACTATTCAAGTGAGGATTCATCTCGTCAGTTATATGTTGGTAGTATCATAGTCAACTCAAGTCGACTCAAAGTCAAAGTCTCTGGCCAGAGCATTTCGGTTAATAATAATTGTTATTATTGAACCAAGGACTTTGTATTTAGACTATAAAGTTGAATGTGGATGAGTTGGAATTTTGACCATTACCAAATTCCATAAGTCCAAAGTGATATAGTTTTGATAAAGAGAATTGGTGTAAACAAATGTCACAAGCGGGTAACGTCTATTAAAATAAAATTGGATTTTACCAAAAACGATTAAGCGATAAATTTGGCCATAATGTCACACCACCTTCTAAGTGACATGTGAATATTAAAATTTGAATAGTTCGATGTTAATTGCTAACCAAGTTTACACCTAAGAGTCACACAGCCGAAATGATGAATTCTCTTAAGACCGAACGATTTAATTAGTTTATAATTGTTATAAATTAATTAAATTAATGAATATTTATGAAATATTAATTATAAAATTTGAATATGATTTTAGAAATAAATAATGTTATATATATTTATAACAGTTATAAATATATCGACCGATATACAATATCGACAAGCGATTAAATTAGATTTAGTCGCATAGTATTTTGGTTTGGGCTGAAATAGGTTTAAGGCCCATCATAAGGGCTGCAAAATTTTGGTTTTGGGAAGGTCTATGGGTGACTAAAATACTCCAAAATTCTCAAATATATTTCAAATTAAAATAATACTATTTGATAGTTAGAGGTCCGTTATTTAGACTTGCACTCTGACGAATCAAGAACAGTAAAAGGAAGGGAAGTCATTGCTTCATCGTGGATTCAAAGGAATCATTAAATTAGTAATTTTAATTACAGTAATTAAATTATATTCTCTGATCTTATAATCATCGATTTCATATTTGTTTAAATATATTGCAATTATATATTTAGTTAGTTGAGATTTTGTAAGTAGATATGTTTGTCACAAATCAGTTTAGTTATGTGCATAATTTTTTTATTATACTATTTGATTTATGTATGGACAAATATTTTTTACTGTACAAAATCAATTTTTGTCATTAATAATTGTTTTGTGTATATATATATATATATATATATATTAGTGTATATTTCACTCTCGTGATAGTATATATGCATATATAAGATTTGTATATATGATTTAAAATAGTTATTACACTTACTTATAAATAATAAGAATTTACAAATTTGAAAATTAATTATCACACATATATTCATATTTTTAAGTTAACATTTATTGAATTTATTGAATTGTTTATTATATATAAAATAATTATTACATTAAAAATTTAATTTTATATTTTCTAAGAATATTATATCATTTCAGAAACATATATAAAAAATTTATGAAATTTTCAATAAAGTTTATTATTTTTAATAATTAATATTACTTTGGAAAAACTGTTTATGATTTATTAAAAATAATAATTTAATAACAAAATAATAATTTTCATATCCATTCATTCATGATCCTAGAATTTATATACTTTTAAAATTTTGTTTTTTAATAATATGTTATTTTATATTAAATAATTATTGCCGAAATCAATGTATTTGTTTTAAAAGAAATTGTTTATTTGGAATAAATAGAATAAAATAAGAAAAATAAAATTTGGAGCTTTATTTTGTTTATGTGGGTATAAGTATGGGATTAAATGTTGATTGGATAAGTATTTGGTTTAAATAAATTGAAATATTGGGTATTTATATGTTTGGAGTTAATAAATTTATTAGGTGATGTATTTCAACGTTAAATTGTTGAAATAAATCTAAAGTAATAAAAATAAAGTTTTAAAAACTTTATTTTGAGAATTTGAGTAGAAAATAATCAAATTGCAATTTTATTTGGGTAAATACAACAATATTTGCAAATATTTTCAATACTAATCTTTTATTAAATTTAAAATTTAGAAATAGAAAGATATTATGTAATTTTTTCATATAAAAGATGAAATATCATTTAAAAATAATATTTTGATGATTAAATAAAGTTAAAATGATTCTTTGAAGTTTATTTGACAAGAAAATAATTTTTGAACAAATTATTGTGTTAAAAGTAGTGTTTTTATAACAAATTAGTGTAAATTGTGTAATTTGGTAAAAATAGGGTTTTATTCACAAAATTAACTTTTTATTGTTAAAATAAATATTATTTTGTTGAGATAATAATTTTAGTCACTTACATGTATAGATTTTTATTTGGTTTTAAAATGTGAAAATTGGTGTGTGTATATTGTTAAGATAGAATAAAAGTGTGCACTCCCTTATATTTTCACTAAGTATGTTTGATTTAGGCTTATTGTGCATAAAATTAGCACCCAATATCCTGATCTGGAAACTTTAGGAAAGAAAGAAATTAACGGTACGTTATTTTCTCATTTCCTTCCACTTAGAAACTCAATACAGTAAAAAGAAAGAAAAACAATATCTTCCATTTGCTAAACAAAATCATTTTCTCCTCAAATTACTGCAAATAAAAGAGAAAATTCATCAAAACAAGATTATAGAAGGTAATCTCCACCAATACTAAATGAATTTCATCAAAAGTTTTGAATTTGATATGAATTTGTCTGTAACAATTTCTTTGTTATTGCATGTCTCTCTTCTAGCTTTTACAGGTCCTAGAAGCTCCTTTTTATCACAAAAGCTTACAGCTTGATTTCAAAATCACCCAAAACTCTTGCTAAATTGCTAAGGTGAATATAGAATTCACAATTGCTAACTAAATAGGATGCATATTAGGTTAATCATTCACAAATTTGCTCACCGTATATGAAAGGTTTCTGTTGCTTGTTTCTATGTGTTTCTTGTTTCCAGTTGCTACTTTGAGCTGTTGTATCTCTTTGTATTTGCCACGAATTTTTGCCGGATATTTTTCAGATTATATTTAGTTGTAAATCTTAACGCATGTCAAATTTCATTGCAAAATACATCTGTTTGATATGTCAAACTGCTATCAGAAAATCAGTTCGTGCAAGAATTTGGTAGCCTACTCCTTCCCGTAGCACACTCCCTAGTCGACAGACCTGTCGACCAGGCCTTCATATGGTCGACAGGGAGGTCGAACTCCTTGAGCCAGGGTGTCGACCATCCTTGTTCACTTGAATATGTGAAGTCCTGGCTTGTTTCTTATGTGTTTCTGCAGCCATTTCCTTCATTTTGCTATGCTTTTGACACTCTTTTTGTGCAACTTTGAGATGTTTTTCTAGCGCTCTAAACTATCTATGGGTGAGCAAAATTTTTGGTCAATCTGAACTACGGATTGATGAGTATTCGAGTTGTTTTCGAATGTTGAATTTTAGTGATTTTTATCGATTTCTGTTGTTTCACGAACAAATTTTTTCTAGAATAAATTTTTGGAATAATTCTATAATTAAAATGACATTTAAATAAATATTTTCCAATACTTATAAATTATTTTTAAATTATTTCAAAGTATTTTAAATATAATTATTTCCTATAGTAAGGAGAATTTTCAATAAATTGATTTCAAAATCGTTTCGGAAAATTGTTTTTAAATCCCTTTGTCTCATGTAAATTGTTTTATAAATAATATATATTATTTTTACACCTTCGGACATATGAGGAAGAGAATTAAATGATTTAGTAAAACATGTGGTATGGGACGTGTGTGTTTACTTTTTCGGTTAATTCCGGACTTGTACGATCGAAATAATTCTGGCTATTGATTTGAGATGATTTCTATGATTTTCCATTTGTTGGCGTGTATTGATATTCATAATTCCTTGTGAATTATCCGAGATGGCCAATATTTGGTGGATTTGTGGTTTGGGATCTCCTAATTTTGGTGTTGTAATCTATGAGAAGCCGATATATTGTTTACTTGCTGATGAGATGAGGCGAGTCATGAGTTTTTCGAGTTTTGAGTTTTTTGATGATTTAGTTTTCTAATGTGACATTAACTAGCGGTTAGGAAACCGTTAATTAAGACATGTGGTATGGGATGCACTGTTACCACTCTTCAGGTTTCTCTCTGGCAGTTTGTGACACATTCTGCGTTTACCAGTACTATAGACCTTCGGGTCATCTGAATTTACGACTTCGGTTGTCTGGGATTTACTATTTCGGTCGTCTTTGATTTACGACTTCAGTCATCTGAGTTCTACTACTTCTGTCGTCTAGGATAGATACCTAAAATATATATAGTATCCCTCTGAGTTCGGCATGCAATCGGTGATCTAGCCAATTCGAATTTTCTAAGTTTTTCGAGTTCTATTATGATTTCACCATTTAAGAAATTTTAGTACGTCGATAGCCTAGAGCTATATGAGATATTATACATATATGGTGATTTCATCTTTATAAGGTTTTGAACTCTTAATGAGTTCCTTGAGTCAAGAATTTGCATGATTCCTTGATTTTGAGTTATATATTTGTATGCCGATGAAATGAGGCATAATTGAGTTGTAGATTTTGATGTTTTCTCTTATGGCTATCATTTTGCATATATACATTTATGTTGAATAAACTTGAATATGAATCACTTATGGTATGTTAAAACTATTCATGAGTTATTGTTGAGCCATTATACCATTACCATCTTGGAATTATGAATTGAACTTTACTTATATTATTCCTTTCTATTTAAAGGAATATTTCCTTTATGCATGTATATCCACTTATCTCTTGCTAATATCCAGTTCTAGTTAGCTTGACCCATATATTTATTACTCGGGTCAGACTGAGTTGCAAATTAGACTTTTGGACCTTTGCTAGCTATATCTTTTGGAATTCTCCTTTGACTTTGGATAGATGGCATAGTTTTTGTGTAGAAGTCATTTTGTTGGGAACTTTGTGTTGTATCTATTCTATGAGGATGTATGTATATATTATGGTTAAGTACCACCTGTGGCATGTTGTATTACACTTGATGTATGTTTATATGTATATTATCTGTGTTTCTGTTTTATGACTTGAGATTGTTATTGTTATTATATTTTGTTTCTGAATTGATCATTTAGCCACCATAGTAGTGTATTAGATAGGGATTAAGTATGTCAAACTCTTGATATAAAATAAAATAAATAAATATCACTACTACAAGACTATGATGGTTGCCCTTACCAGCCCTATTCTATGCATTAGCAGACAGAATTACCTAGTAATTCTCTTTGTTAATGTGGGCGTCGGGGTGGGGCGTCACAGAAATGATAACATTTAACCTTTCTAATATGGTAAGAACATATGTTATATAATGTTATAATTATCTACAATGATAAATTTTTGCATTTAATATGATTGATAAAATGTTTGTCAATTAACATATATACAAAAACTAAATTGAAAGTTGACAAATGGAAATTTAATATATACTTGCTAATAATTCTAATTGCATGTTATATAATGTTTCTATACCCATGCAAGTGTCCAATTTCAACTACTTAATACATTCGTAAGTTGATCACTTATATGTTTATTTGGTTTAGACCGTGTATTGCATTTTATGATTTTTTGAACTCTAAATGCAATTCAAGACTAATGATATTTGATCCCTGTACTTTCACATATAAAAATTATATGGTGAATAGTCAGTTTGTGGGGTACAATATTTTGATGAAGTCAGTTCATTCGGAGTAAGCCAATGAACAGTATTTTAAGATCATGTATTCAACTTGAATGATTTCAAAAGGATCATATTGTGTTAATGTAACACAAGACCATAAACTACGAGATATGCCTAAGAACTCGATCGTTGAAATGACATCTTGATCAGTTTACATAAAGTGCAACATATTTGATGTCTTAAATGTTAAGAATAAACGATTGCCCTTTTGTAAAAAGGTTTGTTATGATATTGTAGTAAGGCTTTATTTTGAATAGTTTGACAATTTGAAAGAAAAATGAATGTATAAGAATAAATGTAATTTAAGGTAAAGTTGGAATGAAGAGAATAAATAGCCACTTCTACTTCATAGAGAAATATTGAAAACAAGAATTATAATAAGAACTGATACTTAATATTCAAATATGAAATATAATTTTATTCTGACATGTATTTTCGTATTTATTAATAAATTCATATATATATATATATATTAATGTATATTTCACTCTCATAATAGTATATATGCATATATAAGATGTATATATATACGATTTAAAATTTTCTATACACCTATTTATATATAATAAGAATTTAAAAATTCGAAAATTAATTATCAACGTATATTCATATTTTTAAATTACATTTATTGAATTTTTGAATTTAATTTAATTAATATAGGAATTTTCAATAAAGATTATTATTCTTAATAATTAATATTATTTTGAAAAACTGTTTCTGATTTATTAAAAATAATAATTTAATTGAAAATTCTTCAAAAAAATTTATAACCTTATCCATGATCCTAGAATTTCTATAATTTTAAAATTTGAATTTTTGATAATATATTATTTTATATTAAATAATTATTGCTAAAATCAATGTATTTGTTTTAAAAATAATATTTCAACTTTGAAAAATCTCTAGATTTTTCCTAACTCTATTTTATGATCCTAGATTTTTTTTAAATTGTAAAATTTGAATTTTCATCAATAGATTATTTTATATTAATTATTTATGGATGAAAACGTTATTTTATTTATAATATATACAAATTAAAATACTAAAATTATTATGTTTGCAAAACTAAGTTAATTTTGAATTATAAATAATTTTTAATAATTGTTCTCTTTCATATATATATTTATCTATGTATTAATGTTTTATGTTTATATATTGTATATAATATATTTATACATACATATGTGTGTGTGTATTGTAACACATATACATGCACATTGGGGTAACATATATGACATACAAAATGAACTAATATTTCTATTGCGATGTAAATTCCAATATCTACATATGGGCATATTATACCTTTCACAGATTATTATGTTACACGTGCACTCACACATATATGTATATGATACATTTATGTGTAAACCAAATCAAATAAAATTAATTTCCTATCTTAACATATTTGAATTTTATTAAAATAAATGATTTTATTTAAATAAAATTTAGAAATGTTCTAATTCAGTTAGACTTCATAGGCCCAATAAAAGGTCCAATAGGGTAAAATTTTGAAATTCACCCATAACTTTTGCTGCGGGCTAGTCCAGTTCCAACACTATATGGATATGATTTTCGTTTAGACTTGCATGTATGCGACATTAGTTTCAATTGTATCAGATAATATTGTGAATATTGTGTGTAACATAAAAGTTTCATCGATCATGTTATTGGTTTTTTTTAATGTTGTTGGTGATATTATTTTGTTTAATTGATGTATATAAGTTTCATTGTTTGTTTGGTATTGTCAAAATGATTGTATTAGGTCTTGAGTTTGATGGTTAGAAATATAGCCGAAATACTACAAAATTGCTTCAGTAATGGCATAAGTAGGGCATTGAAGAATTGCAAAATTGCATTTTAAAAATGGCATTGCTAAGGCATCGATGTATCATTGGAAAACAAAATGTTCGTGTGGCATCGAAATACTATGGTGTTTTAGAATCCTGTTTGTATGCATGTTTTAATGATGACAACTATATCTATATACATGCCTAGTATACTATTTTGTATAGAAATTAGTAGATGATGAATCGAAGAAATAAGGAGAAAAAGCAAAGAGATCATCTTTAAATCAAAAGTGATCATCTAGGAATATATGTTAGGAGTATGTTATTTTTCTTAGATTTATTTGTAAAATTTCTTTAGACGATTCATATGTGCACAACACATACCATTGGCACACAAGAATTTCAAACATAATGGCCAAATTATTTACAAAACCTGAATTTATGACATTCTTTTTATAAAAGACATTTTACAAAGGTTCAGCCGACTGAATCTATATTCAGTCGACTAAGCGCAGTCGATTGAACTAGTCTACTAACTTTGATTATTTAGTCTTCTAAATTTTGTTCTCTTCTATGTAATTTTTATTATTCATATTCAGTTGATTGACTATTATCTCTAGTCGGCTGAATACCCTATAATGGATATTTTCTGAAATGAAACTTCAAAGAGTCGCAATCGTTCAGTGCTTCTCTTCAAAAAGTAATGGCTTTTCTGAATGATTGTAACCCTTCTATGCAACGTCTTGATATCTATAAATATATTCTAACTTGCAAAAGTGAATGGTTACTTGCCATCTTGAATTCTTTTCACTTTTGAATTTTCTCTCAAGCTTTATTATTCATTCAAGAATTATTATATACATTTCCATAATCATGGCACACACATCTTTAATCATCAATGAAATTACATGAAGCCTTGTACTACAAGTCAAAATCCATGTTGATTGAACATAAGGTTGTTAAAATCAACAAAATATTGTATCGCCTATTCCTTTGGGCTAAGTGTGGATGCTTTTTGGCTAGTGGAAAATTCAAAGTAGAGCTTCAGGACTAGATGTAGGACTGGAGGTCTAAACCAGTATAATAATCCTAGTGTGGTTTCTTTTTTACTTTACTTTATTATTTACTTTTTTATATAGCTTGATATTTCATATATACTTATATTTTCTGGCCTTTATAATAAGAAGGTCGTGCCTTTTCACTCTCAGTACGTACCTTTTAATCTTTTCAAATTCAAAACCCTAGCTCTCCAAAACTCTAAAAGGTTAAGAATGATTCCTCATCAAAACCTAGTTCCAACAAGAAAGAAGGTACCGACTAATAGAGGGAAGGCCCGTGCATCTTATTCATATTCATCTTACCCAGAATTTACCTTGGATGAGCTACTTGCTGAATGGATGGGAAACTGCAAAATTGCAATGAAATACTTCAACGAACTCAATGATAAGTGAGTATTTGAAGAAATCTTCTACAAAATGTTGGACTTCTTTGAGTTTGGGATTAAAGCAATAGATAAGAACATGAATTTATGTTTGTCATCGATTGCGCTAAAAATATGGTTGAAATCTACCTGTTTCTCGTAAGAATGTTCTACTCTAATCTATGTGGAAATTCTACAAACTAAAGAATGATGAAGTTCTTCTTTGGGGTAAAGTTTAGGTGTCGAAATAAAACTTTTCATTAAAAAAATTAGGAATTGTATTGGGTTGTTCATTAGACGGGTATAATTTAGACGACCTTGACCATGATAACTTTGCTTACAACTCAACTAGATATTTAGTTTTCCTCATAAAAGAGCAATAACTCTGTCAATCTTCGTCCACAAGCAAGAATTATCAACCAAATGATACTTCATATGATTTTTCCAAGAAGGGGAAGCTACGAAAAAATGTATGATAATAATTATAAGGTGTTGTATGCTATCTATTAAAATAAAAAGTTAAATTAGGAAAAGTTTATTCTTGATAATATCTAAAGCTTCAATGCCAATTCACCCATTTTCTATGGCTCATTCTTGACAAAAATCTTTGAACATTTTGGAATAAATGTTGATAGCATGTCTGAATTCATCTTGTCTAAAGTTAAGGATCAAAAATCCATATCTTTGATGAAACTACCATCGCAAATGGAGATGATAATTCCTTGCAATAATTATCTTGCTCAAACGTGAGAGGGAATATTGGCCAGTCACAACCACAACCCTCCTCGCCACCATTGCCACATCCGAAAATTGGAAAGGAACATTCTTGGCCTATCGATAGTGATATATATATATATATATATATATATAGTTCAACCATCTAAAAATTTCACTACTCAAAATGCCATTCTTCAAAATTAAGAAATCATTTTCAAGCAATAACAAAAGTTAAGTAAATGCCAAATGTTGTTTGAGAAAAACAAGATAAGGTTTCCTGAGAAGATATGGAACAAAATATTTTCTTACTCGTGTTTTCCTTGGCCATCTCAATCACATGCTTCTTCCAACCATGGTGAGAGTTAAAGCCCCTTCATTTCTGATAGTTTAATTCTGTTTTATTTTCTTGTGTACTTGTGCTATTTATGTATGAACTATTTTTTCTTTGGTTTGCATTGTGAACTATAAGTAATGTTTGGGTAACATTGGAGTATGATGTATAAACGATTGCTTTACGTATTGTGTTTGTTTATGTGTGTTTAAGTGTTGAACATATGTGTTTGGTGTTTTAAGCAATGTTGTCATGCCTATGTTCATGTTTATGTTCATCTATGAGTTTCAAGTGATGGTGTTATATTGTGCTTGTTGTTGCAAATGTGCAAGTTCTTATGACACTTCTAGTTTACTTCGGCTGATTATGATCCGCCTTAAAAATAATTTTCTTTTATTGTTGATGACTAAAGAGGAGAAAGTATAATAATAGGGGGAGAAAATATTAAGTGGGAGAATATTATATAAACATTCGTATCATATATAGTTGTTTTTGTCAAAAACGGAGAGAATGTTAGGTACCAATTCATATAAATGTCTTAATGATGACAACTATATCCATATACAAGTCTAGTATACCATTTTGTACATAAATCAGAGGATGATGAATCGAAGAAACAAGGAGAAAAAGCAAAGAAACCATTTACAAATCAAAAGTTATCATCTACAAACATAAGTCGAGATTATGTAATTATCCATATATTTATTTGTAAATCTCTTTACATGATTCATATGCACACACACATACTACTGGCACATAAGAATTTCAAATACAATGGCCAAATTATTTACAAAACTTGAATTTATAAGAGTGTCTTTACAAATTCTTTTTTAAAGGTTTAGTCGACTAAATATATTTTCAGCCAACTGAGGGCAATGAACTAAAAATAAATACAGTCGACTGAACCAGTCCACTAATTTTGATTGCTCAGTCTTCTAAATTTTGTTTTCTTCTTTGCAATTTTTATTATTCATATTCAATATACTTACTATTCTGCAGTCGAATGAATATTATGTAATGGCTATTTTCTAAATTGACATTTCAAAGAGTTGCAATCATTCGGTGCTTCTCTTTGAAGAATAATGGCTTTTCTGAAACCCTTTTATATAACTATTTGATATCCATAAATGTAGACTAACTTACAGAAGTGAGTACAAACTTGCCATCTTGAATTCTTTTCTCTCTTAAATACCATTTACTCTCGAACTCTATTATTCACTCAAGAATTATTATATACACTTCCATAATCATGACGCATGCATTTTGAATCATCAGAATTGTCTTAGGAAGCCTTGTATACAAATCAAACTCCATGTTGATCGAGCATAAGATTGTCAAATTCAATAATCTATTGAATCGACTATTCCTTCGGGCTAAGTGAGGGTGCTTTTGGTTAGTAGAAAATCCGAAGGGGTAAAGTCTAGACATAGGACGGAAGGTCCGAACCAGTATAAAAATCTTAGTGTGATTGCATTTTTACTTTACTTTATTGTTTACTTGGTTAGATAGTTTGATATTGCACACACTTATATACATAAGTTAGCCGTAGTATCTTACATCCTTATTCACATTCATAAAGCCAATTTGACGTCAAAAAAATAGTGTCGGGAAAGCATTGGAAAGGCGTTGGAAAAAATGATTTTTTTTGGGTTGGGTACATACATCATACTACATGTTAATATAAGTCTAGTGGTTCAAATCATGCTAGCAAGTCTTGAACCTATGATCTCTCGCACTAAAGTCGGTTCCATCGTACATAAGGTATCGAAAAATACCTTACGTGTAGGGTCAAAAAGGTGTGAAATTTTTTCCATGCTAATTTTTTTGGGATGTCAAAAATAGCATCAACATTACATTAGAAATACATTTTCGAATGCTTGATCGATGATATATCGGTGTCAGAAAAAAAATTATGTTGTGGTGCTTGCGCTTCAAAAATTATAAAAAGGGTTGTCCAATAGTTTCAAGTTCCCCTAAACTTCTGCTTAATCGTTTTGGTTATGGTTATGACATTTGAATCGCGATTAAGTGGCTTTTCAGCAACCCACAATTATATGCTCAAAATCCACTACATGGTTTCAAGCAGATCTTTTGTAGGTGTTAGGCTTTAAATGTATGAAATTTGTAGCACTTCATGCTTGAAGTCAAACGCCTTTTTCTAGGTAATTGAGGCACAAGCACTTACTAAATATGAGCTTGACTTCATGTTTATGGTTATAACCATATGAAATTATATTAATATGTTTACATCGTACATTTATTTTCAAATTTATTAGGGAAAAACTCCTGTCGATCTGCCTTTTTAAAGGTGCACCACTAGGGGTGTTAATCGGGCGGACCGGACCAAACATAGGGGTGTTCGCATCATGTCCTATAATAATTTCGAACGGACATGAACTGATGAGTCTCTGGCTAGGATACTCTTCGTATGAATCGAACAACAGATGGATGATATACGAACAATAGAAAATCCAATGAACATTTGTATGAATAAATATTGTATAAATTTCTTGTCTTAATTCGTGCCGTAAATAAGTAACGGACAAACGTGAACATACACTTTTCGACTTCGAATCTAACCGGACAATGGAAACTCATACAAAATTAACACCTCTACAGACCACTGTAGTTAGTTTTAACTTTCTGTTTTCAAATTTTGTCCTATTTCTAATTGCCAAGGCTATTCCCTTATGCGAATCTAAGATACCCAATTAATTAAACATCTTTCTCTAGCTCTTCTCATAACTTAATATTCTCCAAATTGAGAATTTTTTTAAAGTAGGCCATACGTTATTTTGAAGATCTTTTATGCAAATATTTGCAAAGATATGTTTACCATTGTTTACTTTGCAAAAATTGGCAGATCTACGCATTTATTATGCAAATATTTGAAGATTTAAACATTTATTTTTGCAAAGAATTTTACCACTTCAAAAAGATAATTACATACATCGTTTTGGAAATACATACACAAATATGTATGCATTCTGCAAATATTTGTCAAAATTACTTACTTTATCCAAAATACATTAAAATTCATATATTTTGCAAATATTTACAAAATAAAGTTATTATATCAATTCCTTTGTAAATATTTGCAAATCTATGCATTTTTTAAATAATTGTTTAAGCATCTGTATTTATTTAGCAAATATTTCAATATTCATTTATTTCCCAAAGATTGCGAAAATGGGCCGGTTTTCTTTTAAATTATTCCTATATGTATTTTTCTATTCTTTTTTTAACATGCTTCATTAATGCACATAAGTGTCGGTTAGAATTTGATAATACAATATTTTCATATTAAAGAGATTAGAAAGAGTCGATCTATTAAATAATAGTAAAATAGAAGAATTGTAAGCTCTCTCATTGATTCTAGGAGTCATCTCTATTCTCCTTAAATCTCTCAAATTTTGGATATTTTATTTACAAAATCTTATAATTTACCACTTTACAATTATTCTACTAAACTTTTTCTATAAGATTTTTTTATACATTTTTGATAACAGATCATTGTACTAAACTATTTCACTATTTTACATCCAAATACCTACTTTTTTAAAAATTCTATAATTTCTCTCAAATTTTTCTCGATTCCCCCCTCCCCCCCCCTCCAATCTTTTACTTTATAGCCCATATTTAAAGAAATTACATAATCAAATTTTAAACTAATTGATAAACATAGTCAATTATTTAATAATTAATCCTAAATAACGAAAGTATACTACAAATGCATGAACAAATTGGTAAAAAAAGCACATTTAGATATAAATATATATAAATCACATAACACAGATTATATACACTAACTATAATAACAAATTTATTTTACAGTTTATTCACTAATTGAATTTATTAGAAATTACAATGTAGAATTCTAATAATTTCAAACACCTAAATTTTAATGTTTTTTATAATTACTTGGAAATCCTTCTTAGTTTTCTTCTAATATTTTACATTCAAGTCCATATATCTATCTAAATATGTTAATCTTAAATTTAAATTATTTAAATATTTGATAGCTAATATTTATTAATCCATCTAATAAATCTCAAAAATACAATAATTTCAATATATGTACAATATTATTATATATGTAAAAAATATTCTTTATTCAGACACATGATATTATTTAAATCATATAACGTAAAATGTATACATAAATATAATAAAAAATTACTGTACATTACAAAGGATAATTTTATTTTCAGCAAACTTTAAAAGATAAATTTATGTTTTACCACATTAAAAAGTGAACGCACAGATTACATTAATATAAATTAGATTATATAAACATTCTCACTTCCAACATGCGTTATCAAATCATACTCAACTCATAACTCACCCAAATACTATATAATATTAACTTGCAATTACTAAAATTGAAAGCTTGACCCATCTACAATAACATTAAATTTATGGTTAACTACGAATATTAAATTATTTAAAATAAAAACTAAATAATGATAAAAGCTCACACGTGGATAAACTGGCCATAAATTTTTTTCTCAATTACAAATATGTACAAAGCTCTTCTCTTTTTTTTCAAATTCTTTACATTTAATGCCTTATATTTTGTGAATTATGTTGACTATTAATTCAAACTACTTAAATAAATTGAATTATTTAATATTAATTAACCGATTTATAAATCCGTAAGAAAAATGAGAGTTAAATGTATACACGACAATCATATTAACAAACAATGGTAAATTTATTTATTCACTCATACATATAAGAAATATATATCACATAACATAAATTATTTACATTACACTATTAAAAGCTTTAATTTATAATTAATTTTTTCAGTTAGGACACTAATTGCTACAAAGATTTGTGGTTCGCAAAGATTGAACCATCAACCTTATATTTTAGCGTCGCATATCATTTTAATATGTGATTAATATATCACAATAAATTTATCATATGTTGCATTAAAAAAAAATTCTATTTTCAACGATAATTAAAATATAAAGACTACTTTTCAACAACATTGCCATGTATAATGCACGGATTACACACTAGTACGAAATATGACTCAATTTATTGTCTATTTAAATACACTAAAGAATGCATGGAATTATGTGAATGAGAAAGTGTAATTTTAAAAGATCGAACTAATAAATCAATTCTCTAATCAACTGATCCGAAAACTTATTTTATTTTATCATGTGCATGCAAATAGGAGAAAACATTTGACATGTTAGTTCAAAATTTTCCAACATGTCGATTTTGAATATCAAATTCGTGACTTTCAGTCTTGCAAGATACTATTGTTGGCATATTGATACATTTTGTGACGACCCGCATTTCGAAAAGTTTAAATTGACAATATTCCACCCATGTCCAACTCAAACATTCTGAAACACAGTAATCAATGGGGTTAATTAAGGAAAATAAGAAAAGAAGAAAACAAACACAGAATCTTATAGGCGGAGTAATGGAATATAATAATCAAATAACATTTCATGAAGCTGTTTATACTATACATTTGATTATACTTTTACAATATCTATCAGAGTTATATATACAACAGAACTAAATAGAATAATGCAGCACAACAACATGATGTAGGGAATAATAATAGTAATATAATATAGAAAATCTTTGTCTTCGTCGTCCAGAAATATGATATTCGATGCATTGAAAACTCATAGCTGTCCCGAGCGTAATGAAAAGACAACACCTGAGTCAGGACTAAAATATCCTCATGTGAGTCAAATCTAAATCACATATAATAGGAGTGCAATAGTATCAAAGATGTTTACGGGGTCTCACATCACCTATCCAATGTATAATGTGCGTGGAATAAGTCAAGAGATATTACGGGATTAAAATTATTTATATATAGTAGAATACGCTATATGGATAATGTCTAATCAGTAAAATAAATATTTCCCTCAGTGACAAGGCTTTACATTAATCGCCCTTAACGCGTTTTTAAGCATTGTAGTACAAGTTGCATATAACGCCCTAGTAGCACATCGGAGGATAGGAATGCGCCATGATATGACAACATTAAACGAGTAACGGTCTCGTTTAGGGATAATAGTATGACAAGGTACATGAGGTAATGCCCAAGGTAGGATACTACCAATTCGGATCGCAGGGCTGGTGGTAACACATCGTAGCCACGATTGCCCACCGCGTCCATCCATCCCATATCGAGTCAAAGGGAGGTCATCCCAAATCAAGGTGCACCAATTGAAACCAACAACAAGAGTAATAGTATAGACTAAGTCCATAAAGAAATCGAAGAACGGATGTCCGCTAGTAGTAGTTAGCCTTATTGGCCCTGTCAAGCTGTCCTATTTTAGTCATTCAAATTGGCACAAGCCCCAGGGTATATACGTCATCATTCTCATTCTTCAAATCCAGCAAATGAAGCCAAATTCAACCACTTTATTCTGGAGTCTTCTCTGCGTACACAGTTGTTAAAGTGATTCTAATATTGACAGAGAGTATACCAGTATGAGGCCCCGGTCTCTTTAATAAACAAACTTTGCTTTACGCACTGGTTGGTACTTTTACATTTTGAAAATGATTCATACTTGATATCAAAATATCATATTCACTTCAAAATATCATATGTTTAAAAATCCTCATACTTACTCAAAATATGTCAATTCAGTTTGTATGTCATTTTCACTTCAAAATTCGATACAAATTACAATTTAGGTTATAACTTCATTTTAACCAAATTCACATTTAAATCCATGATTTAAATATAACCAGTTCCAACTCTGACATGTTTGAATTTTTAGAAAATAGTGTGAATAACTTCTAATTGTTTAAATAATAAAAATAGTTTAATATAAAATAGTTTGAGTATTGAAAATGATTTATATAATAAAATAATTTAGAAAACCAAAATAATTTAAATATTCGAAAAGATAATTTTTTAAAGAGTTTATGTCATAATAATTTATTTGAAAATAGTTTCAAATCAAATTATCTCTCTACATTCAACAAATCTGGACCTAATTCCAAATTCCAATCAAACTGATTCAATTTCAATTATTCCAATTTAAAGTAATTTCAATCTCAATTCAAATCTACTCAATTTCGATTTCAATTCAAATAAATTTCATTTCAAAATTAATTTCAGTTTCAAATTCAATTCGACCATTCGATTCCATGGTTTGAGTTTCAATTCAATTCCCAATTTTAAACCATTTCAATTTATATATATATCCGGGTTCGATTTTAGAATATCAATGTAGATTGCTTAAATCAAATTAAACTTCAATATTCAATTTAAGGTTCAATTTTTTTTAATGTAATTCAATTTTGAGTTCAAATTTGAAATATCCATTTAAATTACTTTTTCTTGGATTTATTTCAAAGTTCGAAATAAAGTTCAAATCTTTTAAAAAAATTAATTTCCGTAATTTAAATCCTATTTCAATTATAATTTAAAATTTCAAATTTGACTCTTTAAAAAATTCTTGTTAACAAATTTCAATTTCAACATTTCGAGGTCAAGTTCGAAAATAATTCAATTTCCATAAATTCGGTTCTTTAATTCTTTAAAACAATATCATTTAAATAATACCAAATCATAAAAATTTAAAACTTTTAATTTAACCAATCCGGTGTCCATATATAATTTTCTATCCTATGGTCAAGTGATCAATTATTCAATTTAATTTCAAGGATGATTGTATATCATTTCAATTCAAATCAAAGTGTCATAGGTACTACATCATTTCAACCTATTTCATAATTTATTTGAAATAATTCAATGTATAATTTTATATACAGTCGATAACATACTTAGTGATAACATGAGATATATATAAAATAAATAAACATCTGTTCATTAAAAATATCAACCAACAGGCATCCATCAAAACCAACATCTAAATCGGTCAAATATCACAACAATTAACTAGTTATCAATATCGGATGTCTAACTAGATATTTAATTTAAATTTAAAATTTAACTATCAATTTAAATTCCTATTGGTTCAAATCATTTTAATTTAAATTTCAGTTAAATTTACCAACAACGCTCAATAAACATAAATCACCTCATATTTTTAATTTAACTAACATAAAAATATCAAGTCATTCATGAGCATACAAAACACCCACCTTTTATTTGAAACTAAAAATATTTCAACTTCAAATAAATTCCACTTCCACTCCATTGTGTGGATGACGCAGATATGGTCGCTACGTGACTCGTTTTATTCGAAACGGACATCGTATGCAATAGTTACAAATTTATTAATATCGATATAATTTAAAACTTAATAACATAATAATATAATTAAATAAAATTAATAAACTGTTTGATCACCTTCTCGTTCATGTGGTTTCCAGATGAGAAAACCCAAAACACGCGAAAAAGCTCTCACGCATGCCAACACATTCGACTATCAAAGCTCCATTTGACCACCCTCGGACGTACGTCAGCCCCCGAGCCACCGCCCTCATCAACACACACACGAGAATCAACGCTCGCGAACCCTATATCTATTGCTCGATCAACCAGCTTTGCTACCGCTCTGACCTCCGCCCCACCTCCCTCAACTTCTAGGTCGCCATCATGCACCTCAACGCGCTGCGGGCACGAACAATCGCGGAACCCTAATATTCCCTCATCAGCCACTCCTTTCATCTGGTATGCCAACAAACTCCAGCCTGCGTTCCTCCTTTCCCAAGCCATCTCACACTCACGATTTTGCCCATCATTTTGTTTTTTCCTTTTATTCTCAGTTTTTTTATCTGCAAAAATTTTGAAATGAGGGAGAGGAGGATGTACGGGAAAAAAGGTGGGCTAAGCATATTAATTGTTGGAGGAGAATAAATATATATTATTATAATTAGAAAATATCTGACTTGTAACATCCAAAATTCACGAGCTCGAAATGAAGTGTGTCGCCTGATGTTTTATATGTTATACTCCTGCTCCGAACACAATGGAACTAGTTTCTTGAGCCAATTCCATCATACTCAAAAGATAGCATTTCAAAATCAATTTATTTTAACTAAATTCCTTCAATTTCTACGCGTTTCAAGCTCGTACGGAAAAAATGATAAGTCTGATCGCTATGAAATTTTAAATCCTATAATAATTCATATTATCGATCCGATGAGACTAGTTTCGTCAAAATCCAAGAAAGTGGCCAAAATGGCTATTTTTTACGCGTTATTTAAAATATAAAATTTCGAAAATCAATTTAAATTCAATTTTTAAAATTTAAAAATCTTAATTTTTATCTAAATAAAATTTAAATCAAATTTAAATCAAATTTCGATATTATTTTCATTCATGTTAAATTCCAAATTCAATTATTTAAACAATTTCAAATATTAAATTTAAACAATTCAATTATTAAATAGATTACATTAATAAATTATTAAAATTTCAAATGAATTTCAATTATCAATAATTAATTCATTTTCATCCAAATAATACAACATTTATTATCTAATTTCAGTCATTGCTTACAAATACATCCAATATATAGAGTTTAATTTTAATACTTGTTATTGCCTAAATCTTCGTAATTGGATATTTCAAAATTTTATTTAAATTCATATTAGATAAATTACATCAATAAAATACAAATTTTTATTTCTATCCATTTTTGTTCAATGATTATATTAAATTTAATAATTTAAAATAGTTAAAAATATGGGTCGTTGGTACATTCCCCCCCACTCAATACTTTTAGTCCTCGAAAAGGGGTTAAGTAAGAAATTTAACGTTCGATATACTTTGCTCAAAATAATCAAATTACAAAACATTAAATTCTTTTTAAAAAAACCTTTAATACGCTTCTCCTACGCCACTGCTGTATCGGCTTAAGGAAATTAAGACTTATTTATAAACAATCAAGTTATAAAATATTAAAATCTCATAATTTTTCTAACACATGGATTTATGAAAAATTTCGACAGCATCTCCTTTGCGCGGCTCGATCCTAAAAATTTACAATATAATATATACTCGATATACATCTCATCTCAACGATGAGGCATCCCGTAAGGAAAAAAATATAAAAGTGTGGTATGTAATCCGAGATATGTACCTTACTATTATTAATACATGTGAGTTCAGTCATATTAAGCAATCAAAAGCAAATTACATCAGCATATATGTCCAAACGGTCTTCGTATGCACCTATCTTAACTCAAATTTAGAATATTAGTCGCATAAAAAGAATATAAAAAGCATATATATGTTTAATAGAACCATATAATATGATTTTTGAATCCAAACCATAAGCGCGAGCACAAATACACAACTTAACAATCATATGCGGCTAAAGCAGTTATAACAATGATTTGCAACCAAAGAAACCATTCAAAAATTATTAATATTCATCTAATTAATCCGAACATCACAGTTTACATTATCCAATGTCTATATTTAATTTATACTCTTCATTTCTCATTAACATCTAATTTTAATTAAGAGCTAATTGGTTTACTTCTATTTTATTTACATCTATTTCATCTACATTCAATTTATTCAAATTTTCAATTTAATTTGTTAAATTTCAATTGTTTCATTTTATGTTTAACATCTCATATAAATTCATTTATTCACTTCATTAGTTCATTTCATTAATTCATATCATTAACTTTATTAAGTAAATTTAGTTTTACAACTCGAATTCATATTAATAAATTTTTATTTAATCATAATCACTTTAATCAAACTTTCTTAAGTTAGCTTCCATTTTAAAATTTGTTTCATTAATTTATTTCAAATTCAATTAGATAAAATTTAAATTATTAAAACTCATTCCATTTGCATTCAATTTATTTATATCTAATTTAAAGCAAACTCATTCCATTTGCATTCAATGTTATTTATATCTAGTTAAACTTTATTTCATTTAGTCCATTACTCCGTTTATTTAAATTTATTTAAATTAAGAAAATTCTTTCCTTATCATTCATATTCAACAAAATTAAAATTTGGTTATATCTTAATATTTCTCAAATCTATAAGCTATATAAACTTATTTACTTGTAATTTCATTATTTTATCTAATTCATTTCAAATACAATTCGCTTTTATTCAAGCTTCCTTGTGTTAAACTTCATTTTTTTTACATCATTTCACTAACTCAATTTATTTAACATTTCTAGTTAATTCTTTTATACCATATCTCAATTCAAATTTTCTTTTGTTTGCTTACCTAAAATGTTCACCGTTTAAAAATTCGGTCTTACTTCTCTGTTCAAATTCGTAAGTAATAAACTTATTTCTTATCGATACAATTTTCAATTTCTAAGTTCAAACTGTTTTCATACATTTATCAAATCATACTTGTAATATTTTTTTCCATAATCAAAACTTATTTTAATCGGAAATAACTTCTTTTTATAGCAGTTCTCACTCAGAAACTCAAAAATGAATACTAGCGATGTTGTAGTTATCCTCAGAATTATTTCCTAGCGACTAAAGCGAGTTTAATGCTTTTATTTCTTTCAAAATATTTTAAACATATATTTCTATTCAAAACATTTTCAAATAATATTATTATTAGAAGGCTTTGAAAATAATTTTGAAAGCAATAGATTTTAAGTTCTAAAATCCTCAGCTTTTAAATTCTTTCTATTTATAATATAACTTATACAATTTCATTATCTTATTATGAAAAAATTTCATTAATTTACATCTTTGTTATTGCAAAAAATTCTTATTGTTCTTAGATTTCAATTTAATTTAATTATCGAACGCTTCTTGAAATAGTGTTCACAAAGTATTCATTTCTAGTTTAATTCAATCAATAATCGATGGTAACTAAATATTTTCATCTCCTAACAAATAACATTCATTAATAATCATATAGGTTTGTGAAAATTGTCATTTTATATATAAAATATAATTTAGGTAAAATTATTTCATTTACCCTATTTAAAAAAAATATTATGTCAACTTGCCTCGTTTAAGTGTTTAAAAAACTCTATCGATAAAATGGTGTCCCACGCACCAGCCAAAATTCATAAATAACTCAATGAATAAATAAACACAATAAAAAACATTTTATAACGCTAAGTACGTGCTTTCCTATATATACACTCAAACAAACTCATTCTAGAGTATTACCACCCTATCTGTAATGAGTCAAACCCCACAAAGCTAAGGTTATTGCTAAACAAAAGCTTTAATACCAACTATGACGACCTGCATTTCAGAAGGTTTAAATCGACAATAATCAATAAATGTTCAACTCAAACAATCTGAAACATAGATAATCAATAGGGTTAATTAAGGAAAATAAGAAAAGAAGAAAGCAAACACAAAATCTCGCAGGCGGAATAATAAAATATAATAATCAAATAACAGTTCATGAAGTTGTTTATGCTTTACATTTGATTATACTTTTACAATATCTATCAGAGTTATATATACAACAGAACCAAATAGAAAAATGCAGCAAAACAACATTATGTAGGGAATAATAATAGTAATATAATATACCAAATCTTCGTCTTCGTCCTCTAGAAATACGATCTGCGATGCATTGAAAACTCAAGGCTGACCTACGCGTAATGAAAAGAAAACACTCGATTCAGGATTAAAATATCCTTATGTGAGTCAAATCAAAATCACATATAACAGGAGTGTAATAGCGTTAGGGATGTTTAGGGATTTCACATCTCCTCTCTAGTGTATAATGTGCGTGCAATAAAGCAAGAGATGTTACAAGATTTTCCATTTTTAAAGGATCCGTCAAAATATTTATTTATAGTAGGATGCGCTGTATAGATTATGTCTAATCAGTAAAATAAATATTTTTCTTAGCGTAAAGGCTTTACATTAATCCCTTTAACACGTTTTTAATCATTGTCGTCCAGTTTGCATATAATGCCCCAGAAGCACATCGGAGGATAGGGATGTGTCATGATACGAGAATACTAAACCAAAATCGTAATGGTCTCGTATACGGATAAAAGTATGACAAGGCATGTGAGGCAATGCCCAAGGTAGGATACTACCAGTTTAGGTCGTAGGGTGGTGGTAACGCATCATAACCACGATCGCCCAACGCGTCCATCCATCCCATATCGAATCAAAGGGATGTCATCCTAAATCATGGTGTACCAATCGAAACCAACAACAAGAGTAATAGTATGGACCAAGTCCCAAAAGAAATTGAAGAATGGACATCCGCTAGAGGTAATTAGCCTCATTGGCTCTATCAAGCTGTCTTGTTTGAGTCATTTCAAATTGACACAAGTGTCAAGGTCTATACATGATCATTCTCTTTCTTCAAATCCAACAAAAGATGCCAAATCCAACAACTCCATTCTGGAGTCTCCTCCACATACACAATTGTTAATGTGGTTCCAATATTGACAAAGAGTATGTCGATAAGAGACCCTGGTCTCTTTAACAACCAAACGTCGCTTTACACACTGTTTGGTACTTTTCATTTCAAAAAATAATTAATAGTTGATATCAAAGTATCATATTCGCTTTGAAATATCATCCGTTTCAAAATCCTCATATTTACTCAAATAAGTCAATTCAGTTTGATATGTCATTTTCATTTCAACATTCGATTCGAATTGCAATTTAGGTTATAACATCATTTTAACAAATTCACAACTTAAAAATAACCAATTTCCAAACTAACCAGCTTGAATTTTCAGAAAATAGTTTAAAAACTTTTAAATAGTTTAAATAGTTAAAATATTTCAATATAAAATAGTTTGAGTATTGAAAATGATTTATATAGTAAAATAGTTTAGTATATCAAAATAATTTAAATATTTATAAAGATAATTTTAAATAGTTTATATCAAAATAATTTATTTGTAAATAGTTTCAAATCAAACTACCTCTTTACATTCAACAAATCTAGACCCAAGTCCAAATTCCAATTAAACTGATTCAATTTCAATTATTCCAATTTAAATCATTTAAATTTCAATTCAATACAAATCGATTCAATTTTGATTTCAATTCAAATAAATTTCAAATTTATTTCAGTTTCAATTTCAAATTCGATTCAATGGTTTAAATTTCAATTAAATTTCGAATTTTAAACCATTTCAATTTATATAAACCCGAGATCGATTTCATAATATCGATTTAGATAGCTTAAATCAAATTAAACTTCAATATTCAATTTAAGGTTCAAATCTTTTTAAAATAACTCAATTCTGATTTCAAATGTGAAATATCCGTTTAAGTTACTCTTGCTTGGACTTATTTCAAAGTTCGAAATAAAGTTCAAATCTTTTAAACAAATCGGTTTCCATAATTTAAATCATATTTCTATTATAACTTCAAATTTCAAATTCGATTCTTTAAACAATTCCTACTAACAAATTTCAATTTCAACATTTCGAACTCAAATTGAAAAATAATTCAATTTCCATAAAATCGATGCTTTTATTCTTTAAAACGATATCATTTAAATAATTTTAAATCAAAAAGTTTAAAACCATTTAATTTAACCAATCCGATATTCGTATATAATTTTATGTCATATGGCCAAGTGATGAGTTATTCAATTTAATTTCAGGGATGCATATATATCATTTCAATCCAAATCAAAGTATTATAGGTATATATAATTTTAACCTATTTCTTAATTTATTTGAAATAATTCATTTTACAGTTTATATACTGTTAATAATATACCGGGTAAACTCTGAATATATATAAAATAAATAAACATCCAATCACCCAAAATATTAATGTGATATTCCAAAATTTTTGGCAATATCAATTTAATAATCTGTATTAAAAATTAAATTGATTTGATAATTTTGGTTAATAAAATTTGAATTGACTTAATAATCTTCCTTTAATAAATATTTAATTGGTGAATTTTATCTTTTAACTAATAATTTTTTTTCCTATTTATAGTATATATATTTATTTATATATATTTTAAATAGATAAACTTTGTTTTAAATTTAACAAATAAAGCATATTTTCTAATTCTAATATTTTTAGTAATTGGGAAATAGATTTATTTAACATAAAGCTTTTCAAGCTAATTAATAAATAACTATATGGTTTTAAATACTCAAGGAAATGTTAATTGTATCAATTTATTTTAGCTTAAGTTTAAATTTAAACTAATTAACAAAAAGGTTTGTTTTGTTTTCTTTTTAAATTCAGTTTGATAAAATAAGTAATTTATTAATAAAGAAATAATTTTTTTTATAAATTATTTTAATTTGATAAATGAGTTATTTTTAAACAACAATAATAATGTATTGTTTTTACAAGTAGATTTTAATAAAAATAGCATTGTTATTTCAAATTTAATTTGTATATATATATATATATAACTTAATTTTAAATTTGGACTTTAGAATATGATTTGAATTTTAATTTAAAGTTTTGAAATTCAAAGTATTAATATTTTGAATTGTTTTGAATTTTAGAATATTTGTATAAACTTTTATTTATATATATAATTAGTTTTTATTTCTTTTAAAAAAATTCTAACTATACATATACTTATTAACTAATTAATTAAGCATAACCTTTATTATCATTTAACATATAACTAATAATTAATTAAAAGACATGTGTAAATTGATAAGCAAATTAAATGACAAATGTTAAAATATAGGACAAGTGTCATTTAATTTGGTTTTCTTTTACTTTTAATAAAATTTAATTTCGGCCTATATATAAACAAATCTTCTTTCCTTCACTTTTTCTTTTTCAAAAGCTAAGTTAACAAATCTGAGAACAATTCCCTCAAAACCAAATCTGAAAACAAAATCAGCAATTGAACAAACTCAAATCAAACTCCTCAGAACAAAAACACACCTGTAAATCAAATCCCTGTAATTCATTTTAAAGTTCAAAGTTTGAATCATTTTCCAAAACCAGTAAACAAATCCTCAAATCAAGCTTGCAAAGCAAATCTGCTCAAGCCTACATATTTTTTTTAATCTGGAAATTTGTCTTCTGCATGCAACTACATATTCAAATCAAAGCAACATTTAAGCACACAAGTTTTAAAAGAGTCCAAAGTTTTCAAAGAAGCATTCCAGTTTTAAAGCAAGCAGCATTTCAACATTCAAGTGCGAAGTTTAAAGCAAAAAGGATTTCAGTTTTCAAAGCTATTTTCAAATCTAGGAGGAAGCTCTGTCCTCGTTCTATAATCTGTGAGTAACTTCACTTTTAAAAACTTAAAGTATAATTTTGTTTGCATGCTATTTGCTGTGATCAATCTTGTATTGTGAAGTATGCTTGTATATTTATATTGTTGCATTTCTGATGTGTGATTTATGCATGCATTTGAATGCCTGTAACTTCTCTGCTTCCAGTTTTTGGTTCATGTTTTAATTTAAAATCAAAATCTCTTGATTTAATCTCTGTTTGAACTTGACTTTCAAATCAAACTGGTTTTTTTTATTTCAAACTTTTGTTCAAAATTTTACTTAAGTAAACATAATATGGGAATGACTCTGGAAATCAAATAACTGAGCAAGCTTTAGTATAAGTAAAAATTCAGATATCATAATTCAAAGTTTCAGGGTTAGGATCAGAAACATCATGTAAAAATATTAATTTTAAAACTAAAATCAAGATTTTTAGTTTAGGAATGAAGATGCAATTCTGGTTTGAACTGAAAATGATATTTTGGGATTTTTGGGTGATCTCTGTAATCTGGGAGGTCGGGTTTCTTCCTGGAGATGGAAGGCTGATAAGAGAATCTAGGAAAATTGGTAGGAAGTTGATCAGAGCATGGTGGAGGTGGTGGTGGTAGATTTTTGTTTGGAACCCTAGTTTTAACTAGGCTTGGTAATTCGATCATCTCGGTTTCTACAATTGATCGAGTGCAACGAGACTTTGGGTGATAGAAGCTTGGTCGTTGACGAGGTCATGGCCGGAGTTTCAGAATTTATGGTGGTCGGAGTTTTGAGGATGTGGCGTTTCCAGGTTTGGGTGTGGTGGTTCCTGTCTGTTCCAGGTTGGGTTGAAGCACTCGATTTTGAATTCGTGTTTGGATGGATGATCTGATGTCTGTGATCAGGTTAGAAGGTGATCGGCGACATGTCGAAGCCTTCGGTGGTGGCCAGAGATGATCAGCATCGCCATGCATGTGCATGGCGCACTGTAATGTCTGATGAAGTTTGGTCTGGGCAGTGGTTTTGCGGTCTCGAGCTTACTCGTAGTAGTGTGATGTTTTGCTCGAAGATAGGATAGGTTGGACTCGAAGCAAAATTTAAGTGACTCGTGTAAAATGATGTTACAGGTTTTAAAAGAAACCCATTTTGTTTTAAAATTTAAACCTGAAGTTTAAATTGAAAAGCAAAGTTTTAAATAAGTTTAAATCTAACTTTTAAATCTGGAATTCAAGTTTTGTTTGAATCTCGGTTTTATAAAATAAAATAAAGTTTTTAAATTTAAATTATTTTAACTACTTTAAAATAGTTAAATGGTTGAATTTTAAAAATGAAGTTTTAAAATGTAATTACATTTTAAATCTAATTTTTTTTCTAGAATCAAATTTAGTTTGAATCTTAGCTTTGAAATTAAAGGAAGTTTTTAAATTTGAATTGTTTTAAACAATTTTGAATGTTTAAAGTGTATTCTAAATCGATTTGAATTTAAAATGAATTTGGTTTTAAATTATTTTAAACTTCTTTTATAAAAAAGTATTTCCTTAACATGAGATTTTAAAAGGTTTTTAAATGATTTTAAACTTTGTTTAAGTTAAATTTATATTCATTTTAAATTCTTTTGAACTTCTTTTATGAAATAAGTATTTCCTTACATGAGACTTTAAATGTTTTTAAATGATTTTAAACTTTGTTTAAGTTAAATTTGTATTCATTTTAAATCTTAAATTTAAAATGAAATTTGAAAGTAAATTTGAAAGCAAATTGTTTTAAAATGCTTTGTTAATGATAATTTGATCATTAAAAAAAATGTTTTTATCTTTAAATAAATGAAGATTTAATGATTTATAATTCATTAAATTATTAAGGTAATTAAAATGGATAATTAATTAATTTAATTAATTAATGATTTAGGTTAATTAATTAAGTAATTAAGGGTTTTAAATTAATTAATTAAGGTTTAAAATTAATTTTTTAAGGAATAATTAAGTTATAATTAAGGATCATTAATTTGACAAGATTAGATTTTAATTTAATGATTAGAAATTAATTAATCAGTAATTAAGGATTAATTAAGTTACAGTTAAGACTTAATTAATAAAATAATTAGAGGTTAATTACTGGATTATTAAAGACTAATCGATTCGTAGTTAATATTGATTAATGTAAGTACTTACTTAAGAAAAGTAATTAAAGAATTTTTAATAGTTAATGAAGGTCATTAACTAAGGATTATTAAACAATTAATTAATGTGATTAATTTTAATAATTTATTAGATTAATTAATTTAATGATAATCATTTGTGAAATGAGGTAAGTATAATTACTTAATCAAAGTAATTAAAGGAATTAATTACTCAATGTAATTAATTAAGTTTAATGTGATTAGTTTAAGTTAATTAATTAGGTTTAATTAATTTAGGACAATCACTGAATGATTTGATAAGTGTAATTACTTAATGTAATTGATGAAGTGTAATTACTTAGTGAATAAATCAATCAATTAGAGGATGTAATTAATGGAAGATGATTTAATAATGGAAGTGGTTTGGATTAAATTACTTTGTGTAATTAATCAAGGGATTAATTAAGATAATTAATTAAGGAGTAATTAATTTATTTAATGAAGTAATTAAGGGTAGTTAATTACTGAATGTGATTAATCAAGAGTGATTAATAAATGTGATTTAATTAAAGATTAATTACTTAATGTAATTAATTTAAATAGAATAATTAATTAAAATAGGGATCACTAATTAATATAATTAATTATGTAATTAAGGGTTGATTAATTAAGATTAATTAATTAATGATAAGTGATTAAGAGTAATTAATTAATGTAATTAATTAAGGATTAATGTAATTAATTATAGTTAGTTAATTTATGAAGTAATTAAAGTTTAATTACTGTATTTGGTTAAGAATAATTAATTTGTGAAATTAATTAAAGGATAATTACTTGAATGTAATTAAAGAATAATTAATCAAGGGTGATTAATTAAGGTGGATAATTAGAGAATGATTAATTAATTGATTTGTAATTAATTAATCATTATGTAAGCAAGATTTATAATGATGAAGTAATTAATTTAATTCACTTTAAATTAATTAGAAATGCAAGTAATTAATTTAATTTATTTTAAATTAAATATAAATGGTGTGATTATTAGATCCTTGCTTATGTATGAATTGATGATGTTGATTGCCTTGAATAGTTTGTGATCTCAGATATGAGATAAGTAATGCTATGTGATATGGATACTTTGATTAAAGTATGATGATAATGTGGATTATCTGTTTATGATGATAATGTTGATTATTTATTATGATATGTGAATTATCTATCTGTGTGTATATATATAATAAAATTGAATTGTTTTAAACTTTAAAACAACTTGGCCTTAAAAGGTACGTTTTGGATTTCGATGAGACCGGGATCGGGTTTCCAAATTTGGATATCCAAAAACCACATCGATCCAAATTAATGATAGGTCGTGACATCTCAAAGTGAAGATTGAGATGGAGTTTTAGAGTGCAAGGGTTATCGTCGTTAACTCTAAGTGTGATTCCAAAATAAGTGTAACGAGATAATGCCTTCGGTTTCGCTCGACCCTGGAATGAACTTGTATGGATTGAATGCTTTTAGAACATCGTCAAGTGTTCGATGAGCATTCTAAGAGATGTGTTCTCTAAAGGTAATCGTAGCCTCAAGCCTCATCAACCGGGAATGGCTAAAACATGGGAGGTGCATCCAGGCTAAGTGGGGAGCACCCAAGTAGGACAAGATTTTTCCCTGTTTAGAGGTCCCTTTTTATTCGGCTGTGTGGGCAGTTATGAGATCCAACTGTCGGGGTTGTCTTGCTCGAAACTGTCTAGTAAGGGGTGGTTCCGGCCTTGTGTTGCAGGGGATTTAGGGTGGATCCTCGGTACGTTGATCTAGGCCACGTACTGTGACGGGCGGCACCCTAGTAGCCCTACCATTGTATGGAATCCAAAATCCAATAAGTGCCATCGGATTTGATTGTATTACCCACTTTTGTGGCTAGTAGTTAGATGTAACAACCCGCATATTTATCGATTCTATATTTAAATATTTTATTCAAATATTTCATCGTTCGTCGGATTTTGGTCCGAAAACCTACTTTTAGCAAACAGTTAAATTGGGACTCGAGACCACTTCCATTGTGTTCAAAATGCCGTTTGCGACCTTTTTGAGTATAAGCTTCGATATGTTTGGAGTAAGTTGATTTTTGCTACTTTTTCACTTAGGGCTTTGGTTTGGGCTGAACCCTTCAATCACTTACTAACGCAGTCCCAACCCCCTCTCCTCTTTATTACTCCATTCCTCATTTCCTAACACTTCAAGCTAAAGCAAAAATGGGGGAAAGAAGAGGAAATTAAAACTCCAAGCCCTAGCTTTCTTTGCAAATCCAACTTCTAGCTCCAAATTCAAGAGAACCCATTGGTAAGCCTTCTCTTCATCTTCCCCAATTCATTCTCTTTTTGATTTCATAAAATTCCTAAACCTAATTTGGGAAATATTTCTCTTTTAAGCTTAGAATCAAGCTTCTTGAGTTGGGATTGATGTGTGGTTGATCTCCCTTTGATTTCAAGATTCTTCTTCATTAATTTGGGTTCAAAGATGAGATTTTTATCTCACATCTTAGTTTATAATTATCTTCGATTGTTAGGTATGAATTCTTAACACTTATTCTTGTGCAATTGATTTTGGTTTGGATTGATTTTGTGTATATTCCAATTTTTGGTGTTTTGGTCTAATTTATGAAAATCCTTTTTATGGACATTTGGACATTGATATTTGAAGCGTATTGAAGAGCCGTTAAGGCTGGGTTGTCGCTCGACGTAAATCCTTAGTCGTCGTTGCTCGTCCGATCGCTTCTGGTATTTATTTCGGCCATTTTTTGTCTAGGTTCAGGGAATGCCCTGAACCCCAGTTTCAGACGTCTGAAACTGGGGTTCAGACGTTTGAATATTATACTAGGAAGATTTGTATTCCCAGATTCAAACGCCTGAATCTATATTTCAGACGTCTGAATTAGTTTGTTTTGGACCAAAAAGGAAATAGGCTAAAAGTTGCCTATTTCAGACGTCTGAAATATAGGGTTCAGACGTCTGAAATATACTTCGGAAAACTTTAGATTTTCCAGATTCAAACGTCTGAATCCTTGATTAAAGACGTCTGAATCTGCACTCTTTTGCCTATTTGCCTATTTGCTTGAGAATTCCAACTTTGATCGATTTATGTTGATTCCGATTTGTTGATTATCATTTATTATGGACTTGATGACTTTTATATCGGTATTTTTGGGAATATCCATTTTGATGGATTCGGTATCCATTTCTTTGGATTTTATTCACGTCTTCGAATGTAAATTTTGATGATTGATTGTTTCTACAATCATTTCTATGATTTGTCACTTTAAAAATACGAAGGTTTCAATACTAGTAGTAAATATCAAAACTCTTTCATCAAAATGATTTCAGCACTATTTTATTACAAAGCTCGTTTCTTAAACCATTTTCCAACCTATTAGTATATACAAACCTTTACCTCACTCGTATGAGAAATCTAATTAAACGGCTTAGTAAAACGAGTGGTATGAAACGCTTGCGTTTACTTCGTCGGTTAATTCTTGGACTTGTTCGATTGAATCTCTTGTGACAATTTTCTAGTGGAGATCTATAATTTGTTCGTAAATATTTAAGTTAAGCTAGTGGTTATGGGACATGAAGCTAAGCTCATATATTTACTAGCTTACTGTAATTTACAATTCTTGATGATCGATGATGATTATTTTATGGTTTAGACTAACAATGTGCGATGTCTCTTTATCCATGTGGAGATCCGTACCATAATCCATTGAGCTTCGTCTCACTTCTTTGTGGACTAGCGATCCATGTACTTCTAATGTGTTTTGATTCATTGGATGTACCGTTTGCATTACATCAATGTCTTTGATTTTTGATTCATTAGATGTACCGTTTGCACTACATCAATGTTTTTGCTTTTTGGATTCATTGGATGTACCATTTGCACTACATCAATGCCTTTGCTTTTTGGATTCATTGGATGTACCGTTTGCACTACATCAATGTCTTTGCTTTTTGGATTCATTGGATGTACCGTTTGTACTACATCAATGTCTTTGCTTTTGGATTTATTGGATGTACCGTTTGTACTACATCAATGTCTTTGCTTTTGGATTCACTGGATGTACCGTTTGCACTACATCAATGTCTTGGCCTTTTGGATTCATTGGATGTACCGTTTGCACTACATCAATGTCTTGGCCAACCTTTCCTTGTGACTTCTGGATTTCTATATGATGATTTCTGGAATTTATGTTTCACCACCTTTTTCAGTTGGCATTGATATGTATGTCATTTATTGTGGCTTGGTGAATTAAATAAAAAATATGATATTCTTTTTGATGCTATGAGATTCTTGAGATATTGTATGACTTTCGTGGTTCTTCTAATGTATACTCGTCGTAGTATGACATTTTTGGTTATCATACGTCGTTTTATTATATCTCTTATTCTATACCATTTCATATGTTATTTATAGCTAGACTGATCCGTTTATTATTTTCTTATTAAATAATACTCGGGTCAGACTGAGATTTTACAGGTGCTTCTGCTTGACTCCTTATCGGACCATCATCTGATCTTTTGGTTAACTACTTAGCTTGTAGTTTTTGGTTGTGTACATTTGAGATATTGACTCCTTGATGTATACATATTCTTTTGTCTTGCTCTTGCATCTATTCTTTTGTGTTATTGTGGATCTTGTTTGACCACTACTCTGATATACACTTTCATGTGTTAGTTATATATTCATATCTTCTTCCGTCTTTGTGATATGAATTATCTGTGACTGATTTATGTTATGTTTATTTCTACATTTGTTTCCGAAGATTATTATAGCCACTGTGTAGTAGCTTTGAGTGTGTATCGGTGTGTCGGATTTCCTCCCGAAATCAAATGCGTTATACTATCCGACATAGCGGTGCTCGCACAAAGAAATTACACGGATGGTCGCTCCTCAACAGCCTTATTCTCTGCACTAGCTGACAGCATTGCTCCGTAGTGTTCTTGGCTAGCGTGGTTATAGAGGTGGGGCGTCGCAGCTTGGTATCGGAGCCAAACTTCGGAACAATGTAGAATAACTTAACAAGGATCATCGTCCTAAGTCCACCTTAGGAGTTATGTCTTAGGATTAATTCGAGTCGTCGTACCGATTCATCCTATATCCTTTATGATTCCTTGTTTTACCTAGCAAGATTGCTTGATATTCATTAGTGAATAATCTTCTTCTTTCTCTTCATTCTTTCTTAAGGAAGAGAAATGGTTAGACCTGGTCGTCCCAGAGCTGGACCATCTAGTGCTCCACCCCAAGATGGAGTTTTTATGACTACCCAGCAACTTCTTGACCTTGTCACGAATGCTCAAGCAGCTGGTTCTAATCCGGACTCACCCTAAATCTGGGTTTGCACGTTTGTGCAATGATTATACCAACCTAGGTGGGAAGCCATTTAAAGGTTCTGAAACTATCATCGAGGTCCAGGCTTGGTTGAGGACCTGCGATCGAATCTTCATTCGCATGAATCTCATCGATCTTCACCGTGTTCAGGTGGCTTCCAGTATGCTCCAAGAGAGAGCATTGACTGGTACTAACTTCTTATTTCTGAGATTAATGAAGCGGATCTCACCTGGGAGCAATTCCGGGAACGCTTCGAATTAAAATTCGTGACAGAAGCAGAAAAAGTGACATTGGCTCGACGTTTCATAGACCCTATTCAGGGTGAAGCCTCTGTGATTGATTATGTTGCATCCTACGAGTCACTTTCCAAATATGGAGTTGAATACATCAACACCCCATTGAAGAAGAACCAAAGATTTGTCTATGGCTTAAATAAAAATCTCAAGAAGCCATTACTTCTAAAATTAGAAGTTCCCTTCGACCAACTCATTGATATCGCTCTTCGTCTTGAAGAGGCCGATAATGAAGGTGATGTTGAAGTTGTGCGTGCCCAACAGAACTTCGACAATAACTTGAAGAGACCTATCAAATTCAAAGGTCCCAATTATAAAAAGAAAGAGAAGCAACAAACTCCGGTAGAAAAGACTCCTGCCTCTAGTCGTGGACGATGCTACAATTGTGGCTCCACACACCACCATGTAAGGGAGTGCCCGAAACCCCTCTTTTGTCGTTATTGCAAAGGTTCGTGTCATCTTTTATCTTCGTGTCCTAAGCTTCCAAACAAGAGAGAAGGAAAGCTGCAAGCCCCTGGCAACTCTTCTCTTGGTCAAGGTATTTCTCGTTCAGTCCTTGATTTCATTTGTTTTGTGAATATCCTTTTCAAGTTCTTGTTGATATAATCATCTCGTTATTTTATATCAAGAGAACTTGTGATTCTTTTTCTTTAAACATTTATGGGCTTGATGACTTCTTTGAGGATTGCGAATCCGGATTAGTGGATCCGCACCACTCAATTTGCTTTCTGTTGATGTCGAAATTATTTTATGTGATTTTTCTCTCCGAGCCTATTTTTTACTTATGCTTCGGAATTGCTTTTGGAAGATTGGCTTAATTATTGTGAAGCCGTATCCTTTGTCCCGTGTGGACTATTCATCTTCGACATCTCAATCTATTAAGCAGATTTTTATTTTTCCTTTATGATTTCGATTCCAATTTGATGGCATCATTTTATTCTTTAAGCCCGCATGATGAGGAAAATGTTGTTTCTCTCATTCATGTAGTTTGAGAATTTTTCGGTAATTTCGAGCTTGTCTTAGGATCATCACCTAAGCAATATCTTGTGTGGTGTTAAGGTCTTTTTAGCTCGACCTTGCCACCGATTTTCATTAGTTACGAGTTGCGGAAGTTAGCATTCCGCTTACTGCATTCCACACTCGTTACGATTCTTATGAATGACTTATTTTGTCATTCAGTTTGTCTAGCTTATTTTATCCATTTTATAAATCGAGTATTCTATGAATATCTCGATGACTTCATTTTTGTATTTATTGATTTTGGATGAAAACAGAAATTTAAAATCTTGTAAATCTTTTTCATAAGATTTATTTATAAGTAAAACATTGGATTCTTGTTCTTGAAACGAACGAAGAATATTCTTAAAAGCTTTTAAGAAACATGTTTATTATAAAGAAGATGATTTTGTGATTGTATTGCCCATTGAGTGCTTTAAAAATTTTGGTCGATGCGCTTGATCAACATTATCGATAAGAATCTCCTAAACGCTTTGATGAGACAGTCAGACACAATAAATTGACTTGTGAAATGCAAATTTTTCTAAGAAGATTATTTAAAAGAAATTCTATCTTTTCGATACTCTTATTCTTGTGTTTCCCGAGGGGAACCAAGATTTTGTCTTTTTGTATCAATGCTAGTCGTATTGGTTTGGGTGTTGTCCTCTTGCGGAAGAGAACGTGCTATCACTTGTGCTTCTAAATCATTAAAGCCGATCGAGACTAGGTATGCCACTCATGATCTAGTGCTCGCGGCTATTGTTTTTACTTTTAGAATTTTGCATCATCATTTTTGGAGAGAAAATTATTCTCTACACCGATCATAAATCTTTGGAATATTTATTTTCTCATAAGGAACTTAATGTTGGCTAGAGTTCCTTGCATATTATGATCATAATTGTCTTTGTAAACTCCCGAAAGGGAAATCGTGTTGCCAATGCGCTTAGTCGTAGGCAACAAGTGATTGATTCTTTGATGATGTCTGAATGGAATTGTCTTTTTTTTTGTATTAAGTTCATAGGACGTTTTGATATACTTCGTTTTATTTAGCTTTAACTCATTCCTTTTATGGGCTAGCGTCCGATGTTCTTTTATGGTGTTCGGTTCAATTTGGCGTACCGGTTGTACTACGTCGTTGTTCCAAATTATTCGAGTTTCTAGTTTCTCGGGCGTACCATTTTTGTACTACGTCGTTGCACCGGCTCAATTATCTGTTATTCATGATGTTTTCTCAAGTCTTTCTACTACGAAAATGGCTTAGGGATTCCCATTTTTATTCTTGAGCCCGGCATTATTGAAGGAAGTGAAGTTTTACCAGATTTGACTTAGGAGTTATATTATATTCGCATCATTGCTTCGGAGATTGAGTGCCTTCGAAATAAAGATGTTCTTTTTATGAGAGTTCAATGGTTCTCAAATCCTAAGGATTGCTCTTGGAAATCCAGAGAATTCACCGTGCGAACCCGTTTAGGCTTACCCTTTCATGCTCTTTATGGTGAACTTTCTATTTCAAATTTCTTTTGTGTTGATATGCTTTTATGCTTGTTACTCTTTATTTTCTTCTTAAGTATTTCGAGGATGCAATTTCTTTAAGGAGGGGAGCTTGTAACATGCCGCATATTTTCGATTCTACATTTATATATTTTATTTAAATATTTCATCATTCGTCGGATTTTGGTCCGAAAACCTACTTTTAGCAAACAGTCGAATTGGGATTCGAGACCACTTCCATTGAGTTCAAAATGTCGTTTTCAACCTTTTTAAGTATAAGCTTCGATATGTTTGGAGTAAGTTGATTTTTGCTACCTTTTCACTTAGGGCTTTGGTTTGGGCTGAACCCTTTAATCACTTACTAACTCAGTCCCAACCCCCTCTCCTCTTCATTACTCCATTCCTCATTTCCTAACACTTCAAGCTAAAGCAAAAATGGGTGAAAGAAGAGGAAATTAAAACTCCAAGCCCTATCTTTCTTTGCAAATCCAACTTCTAGCTCCAAATTCAAGAAAACTCATTGGTAAGACTTCTCTTCATCTTCCCCAACTCATTCTCTCTTTGATTTCAGAAAATTCCTAAATTTAATTTGGGAAATATTTCTCTTTTAAGCTTAGAATCAAGCTTCTTGAGTTGGGATTGAAGTGTGGTTGATCTCCCTTTGCTTTCAAGCTTCTTCTTCATTAATTTGGGTTGAAAGGTAAGATTTTTGTTAACGCTAAAATTTGAACGCTAACACCCCGGTGTATGAAGTGAGATTGTGAAAGCACCACCCGACAGCTCGGGAACAGATTATAAGCAGATAAAAGTGAAAAAACAGTAAACAACAGCAATTTTATAGTGGTTCGGCTTAAGAGAGAGCCTACGTCCACTTTGAATATCTTTATTGACGATTTGATTACAAGTCAATGCAGTTACACTTCGATTACAACACACTTTGAGTTTCAAGTGACTTAGAACAAGTAGCCTAAACTTCAATGTCGATCCAAATCTTTGAACACATGTTAGACATGTTTGATTTCTTCGTGAAGTTCCTTGAAGGTGTTGAAGTAGTTCAGAATGCAGCAGAGTAACGGCGCTTGAAATGAATGAGCCAAAAGTCCCCTGAATGTTGGGGGTGACCACGTATTTATAGACAAATCTGGATAGAAATTTTTCGCCCAAGTCCTGAGTCGTGACCGACTCAGGCTAAGCCGTGGCCGAGTCAGGTTGAGTCGTGGCCGGCTTATCTGATTAAGCATTTGGTCTTCTCATTAGCTCATTCTCTTGCTGGATTCTAAGCCAAGTCCTGAGTCGTTGGCGAGTCAATTCTCACTGGGACATGCATTGTGGCAACGGAATACGACTCAGTGGCTTTAAGTCGCGGACGTGTCATCCTGAGTTATGAGTCATTAAGTCATTTCTTAGGTCGTCAATCCTCTTAAGTCGTTTCTTATGATAAGTCGTGGACTTGTTGAGTCGCTGAGGCAATACCTTTGATGAGTCGGTAACTTATTGAGCCGTTCTGCCTTGTGAATCGTTAACCCCTTGAGTCGTAACCCTTTAAGTCGCTTTGAGCTTTAGGTTATTAACTTATTGAGTCGGTGACTCGATGAGTCGTGAGGCTTCCTGAGTCGTAGATCCTTCCTGAGCCGTTAAACACCTTAAGTCGTGGCCCATCCCAGGCCTTAACTCGTTGACTCCTTTAACTCGTGGGCCCCTTAACTTGTAGGCTGGAACAGGGTTAACATTTGCCCCTCGAAGCACACGCTTAAGTCGTAAGTCGTGTGCTTCGACTTATCATAACTCGGGCGTGCCGATTCGAGTTCCAACTCTTCCAGATATAAAACGCTTGACTCGTTCCTCCTATCTCCCACTTCTTATCAGTGATCCTCTAAACCGCATCCGCCATTAACGCATCTCCAAGTTCTCACAGGCGATTCCAACTTGATTCTCCTCTGATCATCTCTGACACCACATTACGTAAGCAATCTTGCTTCCCTTCCGATTGTCGATCACCATTAACATATGCGCTCCGTCCTTACCTCCAATTTACTCCCTTGAGTCTTGCAAGTTTGGTCACTCTAACCATCAATGGATGTAGGATTGTCTGATCTGATGATTTGCGTCTTGAGGTGATTTAGTGGCGTGATAAGACTAGGGTTGTTGATTGAGAGTTTTATTGGGTTAATGGGTTAAAAGTTGGAAGATTAACGGGTTAGGAGTGAAATGGTTTATGGGTTAAAAGTTAGAAGGTAAACTGGTTAGGAGTTAGGTGATGAGTTGGCCGGATAGAATCGAATACTGCCTTAGGTATGACTCGGCCATTTTTGTATGATCCAGCAACCTTTGCGATTTAACCATGGTCCGACCCAACATGCTTCACGACTTAAGCCTTGAGTCGTGGCCGAGATAAGACTTGGAGATTTTCTCATTACTTTGAACTAGAGCTTTTCCCTTTTTCTACGACTTACGACTTAGGGCACTGCCGACTCAATACACCAACAACTCAAAATCGAAGTGACCTGACTTAACTCGCTTCCCGATCCTTAGGTCGTGGACGAGCTGGACATAGAATCAACGATCTATCTTAACCCGTAGGAAATTTTTTTGAGCCGTTGACGAGTTAGGACTAGCGTGAATTCTGCTCGAACTTTGAACCATTGCATAAACTTTGAACTGTCGAATTTTATTGCATTCATTCACAGGTTATTTTGACTTGCAGGCTAACAATCTGTTCAATACAACTTTCACAGAAAATTGGGACGAATATACTGTCATCGACCGCCCATATCAAATGACAGATTAGTTAATAACAGATAATTAACTTAAACAAATCGTGTGAATGAAGTGCTATCGATTTCAAGTAGAATATTAGAGCAACACTGAAGTAGTCAATTGAAACTGACCAGCCTGCACTAATATTATGCTTGAACTTTAAATTAACAAGTTCTGAAATCACCGTAGTCGATCAATCGTCGACCAGTTTAATTCCAGTTATATTTGCTTGTTATTTTTCATTAGTTCTGCACAACACTTCACACTTTTAGGAAACGTGCACCTTCGCATTTGAACATCCAGTTGCTTGTGTAGAATGACATCTCAACAAGAAGAACCGATGGGCCAGGCTGAAGATGTCTTCCCAGTAGCCAACCTGTTGGATAACCCTCCGGAGAGAACTTCCACAACTCTGAATCAGCGGGTGTTTAACCAATTGCTCACCCAGTTTGGCATTGCCGAAGCTGACGCATTACTGCCGGGGCCAAATGATACTGCAGATAGGCCCCCTTCTGGCTTTATTGCTGTCAATCGCCAAATGTGCTTGAGCGGTGCCATACCACCTTTTAATGACTTCCTTCAGCAGTTCCTGCTTCGATTAACTATCTCTCCATTCCAATTGCACCCCAATGGCCATGCCATTCCGATGGGGTTATGTGTGCTATTTAGTAGAGTTCTGGACCGATTACCGAGCTTTGAGGAAATCTGTTACTTCTGCTCATTCACAAAAATTAAAGATCATCCCTCTATCGTAGTTATAAGGAGTGCTCGAAACCGCAAACTCATCACCGATCTTCCTGAAAGCGTTCATGGATTTCTAAATCAGTATTTCTTTGTTCGATGCCCTCCAGGGTTTTATGCCATCTGGAGAGTAGGAAGTAAGATTTTCCTGTTTTTATTTCCCCATTCTTGGGCTTTTCGAAATCTGAGTTGCTAAATGCTAACTTTGCTTCTTTTTTCCTGTTTTAGCACTTCCTCCTCCCTCTAGAGATCCATGTTATAAGCAAATTTTTGAGAGATTGAACGCCGTGGCGGCAGAAGAGAGGAGTATAAAGATTTTGTTAAATGATGGATTTTTACATCAATATGGGCTTCTTCATTCCTCTCGTTTCACTCAGCTTCGTGAAGTCCCAACTGAAATTCCCGATTCTCCGACGGAAACTCCTGATGCCCCGGTCTCTACTAAAGAGTACATGCAGGGAGGAACCTCTATAGAAACTCCACTAGTGAAGTGTTCAATTCCGAAGGATGTTGCGGGGCCGTCTGACAAGTCTGTACTTGCCCCAGTTATCGAAGAGGAAGAACCTCCACGATCTTCCGGAAGATCTGCTAACGAAGGGGTTGAGAAAGCAAGTCCCAAAAAACATGATGGTGATGATGTTTTCGAGGGGTTGAGCGATTTAATTGTGACTTCTCAAGAACTTTTCAAAGATGATGTTTCCAAAACTATCTCTTCTGTAATCGAGGCGACATCTTCTCTACAACAAACGTCAACTCCTCCTACTCAAGTTATCACTACCTCTACTCCACAGAGTGGTCTGCAACTTGATGCGTGTAGTTTACACGTTACACAACACTTAGGATTTTTCAGCACTTCTACGCATTCGTCTTCTTATACTTTAAAGATTTCTAAAGCTTATTATTTTTATTCTAGATTCTCCAATGGGGCGCAGCAGCTCATACTACGATGATTTCCAGCGCTAGGGGAGGCATAGCCAATATGATTATAGGCGTTTCCTCCCTTCTTACAGAGAATCTGATGAAGAGAGGGCCATCAGGAAAGCAGACGAGAGACGAGCATATGAAGAACGTCACCGAAGAGAACAAGAAAGACATGACCCTCCCCACAGAGATGATGATATTCAAAAAAGAAAGACTCACGATGAAAGAGGTAAAGGTCACATGGACGATTCTTCTAGCAAGCGGGCTAAACTTATGAAGAAACAATGCCGACAGTTTCTCAAAATGTTCCTGGTCAATCTCCTGCCCCCGTTCGTTCCGACATTCAAACAATCATCAACCGGCCCGCATACCAAGTTGGGTAAGGTCCTCTCACTCTTCAAAGTCGATTCCCTCAGTGGTGCCTGAGAGGGGTTCGATTTGATCTCGACTTGGTTCCTCTCGACAAATCGGCTATGCTACGAAATCTTGATGCTGTCAGGACCGATATTGAAAGAATGTCGAACTGGCAAAAACTTATCGACGAGCTTCAGAGGGTTAACCGAGCCAATCTCGAGGCCATGCTCACAATGGAGAACGATAAGGCTGAGTGGCAGAAGACTCTCGAACAGCAAGACGTCGAAATGAGAAGTATTGCTTCCTATAATGAAAAGCTGGAAGCGGAAGTAGAAAAGCTTAAGGAAGAATTAGCTACTTCATCTACTTTCTATTCTCAAAAGGAGAGCATGCTTCAGCAACAAGTACGAGATGCACATGCCAGTCAAAGGGCAGTCGAAGATAAGCTTACACACAAGGAGAAGGTCATAGAAGATTATCGCGCTGAAACTTTACAGCTGCGAGAACAGACCGGCTCTCAAAGCTTGGAGATAGAGATGTTAAAAGCTCGACTTGCTATGGCCGAAAAGGAGCGTGACGAGGCTGTTGCTGGTAAACTTGCGGCCGAAGAGGCCCATCAAGCAACCAAAGCTGACATTGGCTCCACATTATTTGATTTTTATCTGCACTGCATTTTGGGGCGTGGCAGCCTTGCCTTTCTAGGCCCTAAGTACGAAATTACACTAGCTGAAGTTTGGGAGGCAGCACTCGATATGCTCGGTGGTAAAGGTGCTGGCTACGTTGAGTCAGCTCTTGAAGAGCATTATCTTGATGATGATGCCCGCGCCGCTCTTGCCAAGGGAAAAGAGCAACTCGCCAGAGTGCGGGCCGGAATGGCGGAAGGGGAACGTTTTGAAAAAGAAATACCACCTACCACTTCTAAACGTCCTTTAGTTTCTTCTGAAGTTGACATCACAGGTTCCAGTGCTCATTCGCTGCCTCCTACAAGAACCGGGGTAATTACCCCTACTGATGATGAGGCTTTGGAGGATATCGGGGCTCAAAATTATGAGATTGAACTAACGAAGCAAACATCTTCAGGTAATTTTGACATTGGTCCGATTCAGGTGGATCGCCTGCTTGCTCCTCAAAAGTTTGATGAGCTTCTCGATTACTTCTTGAATCTCGACGAACCCATATCTCCCTTCTTTTGGGGAGATACTAATATTTTTAATTTCTCTTCTTCTGCAGTTGAAACACCAAGTGCTGTGCAGACTTCACCTCCTCCGGTTATCCCTCCTCCGTCTCTTCAGGTGACTCCTCCTTCTGCTTCACAGCCCGGGTCACAAGAGGAGCAAATTGAGGCTCTTCATGGCTTGGATGACCCTATCGCTTCGCAAGAGCAGAAAGACGAGGGACTTGAAGGAGGGGAGATCTCTCCGGAGCGGACTCCTTCTGATGACGTAGTTTTGTCCGCTCTTGTTACTCCAGGGAGTGAGTCTTCTTCGAAGAGAAGAAAGAAGCACGGAACATCGAAGAGGAGAGGGAAGAAAATCATTGCTACTGAAGAAGAACCGGAAGTTGCACCGGTTGCACCTCCCTCTCCTTCTTCCCTTATGCCTATAGGTAGACCTGAAAAGCTAATCATTCGGCCGGGCAAAGGGTCCAAAGGTGGTAAGAAGAAGTGAAGAGTCGGGCTTCGGACTTTTTGATTCCTTTTTTGTGTAATGGTCGGATGTTGTGCAAGCACCGGCCCCTGCTTTTTTATTTTGAAACCTGTATCTGCAATTGAATAAAATGATCCTTTATTTGTACAGACTCTTGTTTGAATTTGAGAATGCATTTATTATTCATTTTTGCACAAGTTTATTTATATGATATTGCGGTGAACTTGTGGTATGTTGTTTGAGCGTACTTTACCGATGTAGCTATACCATTTTGTATGTAACTATACCATGTTGCCCCCATACCATAAGCTTGCTGCAATATTTTATACTTTGAGGGGACTTGCACTCTTATTTTCTGAAGAATAATTACTTCATTCTTGAAGAAATTTTTCGTAGAGTACAACTTCCTTTATATAAGTTTTTACGCTTTATCCTTCGAAGAAATCACTTTTTTTTTTTTGCTTATGTACGCATTTTGCCAAGTGAATTCTTCTATGTGGTAAAGCGGGCCTCTGAAGGGTACTTTAACTTTCTTCCTCTTTTTTTTTTTGACGAAGGTTAATTTCTAGAATAGGTAAATCACTCTTCCTTTGAAAGTTAAAGTATGCCCTTGATGAGGATTTTTTTTTTTAAAATAGAAATTTGTACCTCTGAGGAGGGATTTTCCACGTTTTAACACTTGGAAGTTTTATTTCAATCTTGGTGAAACGTGTACCTCCAAAGAGTTGTGCCTTTGAATAAAGCCTTTTCACGTTTCAACACTTGGAAGTTTTATTTCAATCTCGGTGAAACGTGGGCTTCCGAAGAGGTCTTTCTTTTTGATTGTGTCCCTGGGAGGGGGTTGTACCTCTGAGGAGGGATTTTTCACGTTTCAACACTTGGAAGTTTTATTTCAATCTTGGTGAAACCTGTACCTCCAAAGAGTTGTGCCTTCGAAGAAAGCCTTTTCACGTTTCAACACTTGGAAGTTTTATTTCAATCTCGGTGAAACGTGGACTTCCAGAAAGGTCTTTATTTTGTTTTGCATTTCAACTTTGGTGAAGTGAAATTCCGAAGAGCGGCTGTTACACTTCAACTCCTGGTGAAATGTGCCTCCGAAGAGGTCTTTATTTTGTTTGCATTTCAACTCTGGTGAAGTGAAATTCCGAAGAGCGGTCGTAACACTTCAACTCCTGGTGAAATGGGCCTCCGAGGAGGGCTTTTATTTTGTTTGCATTTCAACTCTGGTGAAGTGAAATTCCGAAGAGCGCCCGTTACACTTCAACTCCTGGTAAAATGTGCCTCAGAGAGGGTTTTCATCGCCTGGAAGTTACTCTCTCATGGTTGGAGGGTCATGACTTCTCCAATCTTTTTTGTTGAGTAGAGAACTTTCTTTTTTGTGGCGTATGACCCATTAGAGGTCTTTATCCTCCGAAGAGTTGCGCCTCCGAAGAGGACTTGTGCTGCCGGTGATGGCTTTGGTTGTTCCCTTGTCCACTTGCTTATGCCTTTTCAGCGATCCTCTTTTTTTTTTTTTTTTAAAGCTTTCCTTCCCTTTTCTTACAAGTAACTTGTTTAATCCAAGGAAGTGTACTTCAATGTCAGGCAAGTTCATGAGAACGAGCATCAGCTTCTTAATTGGATGTTTGTTTGTTCAAACGATCTCAATTTATTAGCAAAGGCCCGTTTCTGTCGAAATCATAGGCCGTTCAATTGAAGTACTTCCTATCTAGGATTTGAATTCGCATCTTTTGTGACTTGAAATTTGGCGAGAATCACTTGGTCTTATTATGTGCAAGTTTCACTTCCATTGTCTGCAAAAATTTAAATCGACATTTCAGCAATACATTCTATGTACTTTTTATATCGAAAATAAAGCAAACATGTAATAATAATAAGGAACACAAGATTTATAGTGGTTCGGCCAGGAAATTGGGCCTACATCCACTTTATATTTTTTCATTATTTACTTGCATCAGTTTTACAATTGCCTTCAATTACAAGAATCATACATTCATAATTCTTTTTACAATATTTCAACAAAATTTTCAAGTAAAGTATGGGCGCAAATGATTGCTGTTCCATGCCCTTGGAATTTGATCTCCTTCAACAGTAGTGAGTTTGAATGTGCCGTCAAGAAGCTTCTGACCTATGACATATGGTCCTTCCCAATTTGGCCCAAACACACCTGTCGCTGTCATAATTCTCTTCAGGACTAGGTCTCCAATCTCAAAGTTGCGTTGGCGAACTTTGGAATTGAAATGTCTGGCTATCCTTTGCTGATGAGCTGCAATTCTGAGATTAGCCTCATCTCTTTTTTCATCAAGTAGATCTAGCGCTTCAAGCTGTAGCTTTTCGTTTTCTGCTTGAATGAAATGGATTCTTCTATGTGAAGGGACCTCTATTTCTACCGGAATCATTGCCTCTGACCCGTATGCTAATGAAAACGGGGTGTGCCCAGTCGCAGTTTTGTGAGTAGTTCTGTATGCCCATAGTGCCAGTGGTAACTTATCGACCCAACCACCTTTTGCTCTTTCAAGTTGCTTTTTGATGGTTGACTTAATAATTTTATTCACGGCTTCCACTTGCCCGTTTGCCTGCAGATGAGCCACTGCTGAGAAGCTTTTCCGGATTTTGAATCGCTTGCAAAAATCTTGGAATTCTTCACTTTCAAACTGAGTACCATTGTCTGTAATTATTTTTTGAGGCACACCGTATCTGCAAATGATGTTTTTAGTCACAAAACTTATCATCTTCTTTGAGGTGATAGTAGCCAGTGGTTCAGCTTCTGCCCACTTAGTAAAATAATCTACAGCAACAATGGAATATTTAATTCCAGATTTGGCAGTTGGTAACGGTCCTACAAGGTCTATCCCCCATATTGCAAACGGCCATGGACTGACCATCTGTGTTAGTTCAGTGGAAGGAGCTCTAGGAATTTTGGCGAATCTTTGGCATCTGTCACATTTTCGGGAATACTCTGCTGCATCTTGATTAATTTCTGGCCAAAAATATCCGTATCGGAGAATTTTCTTTGCTAATGTTTGGCCACCTGAATGATCACCACATTCTCCTCCGTGTACCTCCGCTAGGATTGCTTTGGACTCTTCCCTGGATACACATCGAAGTAATGGCATTGAGAATCCCCGTCTGTATAATCGGCCATCCTGGATTATATATCGAGAGGCTCTTCTCAGTAGCTTTTGTCGTTCTTTTGAGTTCCCTGGTAAGGATCCATTGAGCAGATATTCTGTTATCGGAGTCATCCATGATTCTTGCTCTTGAGACATGCTCATGATCCAATCAATGTCCATCTCATCAATGCTAGGAGTCGACAGGACCTCCACTTGAGTTAACCCCAGAAATTGAGCTTCGCCTGTGCTAGAATACTTTGCGAGAGAATCTGCTTTCATGTTTTCTTCTCGAGGAATGTGACTTATCATGTAATGATCGAAATCACCCAGGAGCTCCCAAGCCTTTGACAAGTAGGCGGGCAGATTCCCCCATTTTGCTTGGAATTCCTTTTTGACTTGGCATACAATATGCTGAGAATCACTGAATATCTGTAACGCTCGGATGTTTAATTCTTTAGCAATCCTTAAGCCAGCGATAAGGGCTTCGTATTCTGCTTCATTGTTTGTTGAAGGAAATTCCAATCTTAGTGCATAGCATAATGATCGGCCTTCAGGGGTCTCAAGTACAACTCCGGCTCCACAACAGTAGTCGTTTCTCGCACCATCGACATATAACTTCCATTGGATTGGGGAATCGTCGACCGTTTCCTCCTCACTGTTACCCTTATCTGTGAATTCTGCGATGAAATCCGCTAAAGCTTGTCCGTTGATTGCTTTTCGGGGATGATAAGTGATGTCATGCTGACTGAGTTCAATATTCCACTTTAGAAGACGACCCGAAGTCTCAGGGCGAAACAGGACTTGCTTTAAAGGTTGATCAGTGAGGACTCTGATAGGATGAGCTTGAAAATATTGCCTCAACTTCCTAGATGCAATTAGTAGGCAATAGGCGAGTTTTTCCAACTTAGAGTAATTCATCTCTGCCCCAGTGAGTCTTTTGCTGATATAGTAAACTGGATGTTGAATCCTTTTGTCTTCTCGTATCAGCGCTGCACTTAAAGCATGAGATGATACTGCCAAGTATATAAGAAGATCCTCGCCATCGCCAGGCCTAGAAAGTATTGGAGCCATTTCCATATGGCGAATCAATTCATCAAAGGCTTTTTGGCATTCGGGAGTCCAATCGAAGTTTTTCTTTCCTTTCTTTAGGGCGTCAAAGAATGGGATGCATTTATCTGTGGCTTTGGAAATGAACCGACTCAAGACGGCGACTTTTCCATTGAGGCTTTGCAATTCCTTCTTTGTTCTAGGGGCTTTGACTTCTTTCAATGCAGTAATTTGAGCTGGACTGGCCTCAATGCCCCTAGCGCTCACGATGAAACCTAAAAACTTGCCGGATTCCACTCCAAATGAACATTTTAAAGGATTGAGCTTCATTCTGTATTTTCGGAGGACTGCGAACATGTCTGCTGAGTGTTCTATGTGATCCACTGCTTTCTTAGACTTTACTAACATGTCATCGACGTAGACTTCCATAGTCTTGCCCAGTTGCGGTTTGAACATAGCATTAACAAGTCTTTGGTATGTTGCCCCTGCATTCTTCAACCCGAAGGGCATAACTCTGTAGCAGTAAAGACCAGTGTCGGTGATAAAGCTCGTGTCCTCCTGATCTGGCTCATGCATTATGATCTGGTTATATCCGGAGTAAGCATCCATAAAAGATAACAATTCGTGTCCCGCTGTTCCGTCTACCAGTTGGTCGATTCTGGGTAATGGGAAGCAGTCTTTGGGGCAGGCCTTGTTTAGATCTGAAAAATCGATGCATACTCTCCATCTTCCGTTAGCTTTCTTAACCAGCACTGGATTTGAAACCCAATTCGGATAGGTAGATTCTTTGATAAAATTATTCTCCATGAGCCGATCAACTTCTTCTTTTAATGCCGCCGACCTTTCTGGACCTTGAGTTCTCCTTTTCTGTTTCACAGGTGTAAATTTTGGACCAATATTTAGAGCGTGTACTGCAACTTCTGGGGATATTCCGTACATATCGGCATGAGTCCAAGCAAAAACATCCAGATTTGCCTTTAAAAAAGATATTAAGATATTCTGAATTGACGCATTAAGTTGTGAACCCACATTCAACACCTTGTTTGGGTCCTTTGGGTTAACAGGTATTGGTATTGTCGTTTCCACTGGTACCACTCTATTTTCCCCTACACTGACTTTTCTAGGGTCCATCTCTTTCCTTGCTCCGCTGTGCTCGCCAGTGCAGGGTCCGCCCTGTAATTGCTACAAGGCTGGTTCTTTGATGCGGACTGGGGCTGCCGCATTCTTTCCCATTTCTCTTTTTCTGGTTTCTCGCAGCTCTGTCAGATAACACTCTCGCCCAGCATTTTGATCCCCTTTTATAACTCCTACTCCATTGTCTGTAGGGAATTTAATAGTGAGGCACCACGGGGCAAGAACAGCTTTGAACGCTGCCAGAGTTGGACGACCAAGGAAAGCATTGTAAGCAGAAAATTCGTCGACAATCACAAAAGTTTGCTTGCGGACCATTTTTCTCTCTCCTTCTCCAAGTTCCATAAACAAATCAATGGTTCCTACCGGCTGCTTTGGCTCCCCAGTGAAGCCGGAATTTTTTTGCAATGAGGCTTGCACATCAGCCATAGGGATCTTCATTTGGTCGAATGTTTTCTTGAAGAGGATATTGCAGGATGCGCCACAATCAATGAGAACTCTTCTGACAATAGCTGGCCCGATACCAGCCGAGATGACTAAGGGATCCAAGGTAGGAGCTTCAATACCTGCGGAATCCCTAGCTTTGAACACAATATCATCATCGAAAGTTCTTTGTTGCTTCAAGGGCGTAGCACCTTCCAAAACGAATACATCTTCCTCGGTCGGTACATACTTTAAAGCTCAGGTATACCTTTCCATCTCACCCCAGCTTCTGCCTGCTGGGCGAGGTCCTCCTGTAATGACATTGATAATGGGCCTTCCAGATTCATGCCCTGCAGCCTTCTCACTCGTCCTAGGCTGATGAGTAGGAGCCTGTTGCCTTGACTAGATGAAGCAGGATTGTTGCTATTCTTTTTCACAAATTGCTGCAGTTTTTTTTCCCTTAGCAACTCTTCAATCAGATTTTTCAACTGGCGGCATTCGTCGGTCTCGTGACCGGGTTGATTATGGAAGCGGCAGAACTTCCCACTCTGTATAGCCTTTTTCCCGGTCCTTAGAGGAGGAGGTTTAGGAAAGCCAATAGAATCTTTAGTGGCAAGGTAGATACGCTCCGACGTATCTGATAAAGGAGTATATTCTGATGGCTTAAAGGATCGGGGCTTCTTCAGATTACTCTGTTTCTTCCCATTGTTATTTTCCCTTTTTTGCCCTACAGATTCATTCTTGCGTGGAGCAACAGTGTTATCTTCAGCTTTTTCCAGCACTGCCTTTACCGGTACGGGACGGCTTTCCAAGCGCATGAATTCATCTGCTTTTTTATAGAATTTTTCAAGGGAATTTGGTTCCTTCATGTTTAGCCATTTCCCAAATTCACTCGACTTGTCGATGGCCCTCATTAGATAGGTCAAGATCATCCGTGGTTCTGCATTGTCTACCTCGGCCAGCGCTATATTAAAGCGATTCAAGAAAGATCTGATAGTTTCACCCGGATTCTGTTCTAAACTTGACAATGACATAATATCTTTGGCTTTTGAAGCGTATAGTCTGAACTGCTCCTTGAACTTCCGGGTTAAGTCAGAAAACTGATCGATAGATCGGACTGGCAGCTTGGTGAACCAAAGCAGAGCTACGCCTTCCAGGTATACGGGAAAATATCGGCACTTTATTTCATCAGAAGCCCTGGCACCTGTCATGTGCCAGTCATACTTATACAAGAATTCGTTCGGATCACTTGTTCCTTTGTAAGCTGGAATGGTTGGAGGGACAAACTTCCTTGGGAATTCAGCCTTTAAGATTTTCTCAGTAAATGGAGTTTTACTTGGGGCAAAACCCCATTCTTTCTCGTCTTCAACCCTCTGCATACTCTCTTTCATGATTTGTCGGACCATTCCAGAAAGATACTCCTCATCATGTCGAGTTCTAGATCCACCAACCTCAGGAAGTGTTTGTTCAAAGGGGCTAGCAGCCCTTTCAGGAGCATTCCTTTCTTCAGCCTCACGAATGTTGCAAGCAAAATTCCTTTCATTACCTGCCGGTTGACGGTTTGCCCCAAGCAAATCATTCAACCTATTCAAAATTAGGGCATTCTGAGCCTCGAACTGTGCATTTTGGGCATTGATCTGTTGGTTCAGCCCTAAGATTGCAGCATCCAGCTCTGCCTTTGTAACTTCGACAGCTGGAGTGGCTTGATTTGATATAGGGGAAGCGGAGGTTCCCTATTGAATATTCCCAGATCTGACAGATCTACTTTTCCTTCCAGGAGCCATAATCTCGGATAGACTTCTGGTTTTCAAGGAAATTCTCTCTACAAACCTCTGTGAAGCAATGATGATAGTCAGCCTGAGTTCGGTTTTCAGTGAAAGCACCAAAAATGTTAACGCTAAAATTTGAACGCTAACACCCCGGTGTATGAAGTGAGATTGTGAAAGCACCACCCGACAGCTCGGGAACAGATTATAAGCAGATAATAGTGAAAAAACAGTAAACAACAGCAATTTTATAGTGGTTCGGCTTAAGAGAGAGCCTACGTCCACTTTGAATATCTTTATTGACGATTTGATTACAAGTCAATGCAGTTACACTTCGATTACAACACACTTTGAGTTTCAAGTGACTTAGAACAAGTAGCCTAAACTTCAATGTCGATCCAAATCTTTGAACACATGTTAGACATGTTTGATTTCTTCGTGAAGTTCCTTGAAGTTGTTGAAGTAGTTCAGAATGCAGCAGAGTAACGGCGCTTGAAATGAATGAGCCAAAAGTCCCTTGAATGTTGGGGGTGGCCATGTATTTATAGACAAATCTGGATAGAAATTTTTCGCCCAAGTCCTGAGTCGTGACCGACTCAGGCTAAGCCGTGGCCGAGTCAGGTTGAGTCGTGGCCGGCTTATCTGATTAAGCATTTGGTCTTCTCACTAGCTCATTCTCTTGCTGGATTCTAAGCCAAGTCCTGAGTCGTTGGCGAGTCAATTCTCACTGGGACATGCATTGTGGCAACGGAATACGACTCAGTGGCTTTAAGTCGTGGACGTGTCATCCTGAGTTATGAGTCATTAAGTCATTTCTTAGGTCGTCAATCCTCTTGAGTCGTTTCTTATGATAAGTCGTGGACTTGTTGAGTCGCTGAGGCAATACCTTTGATGAGTCGGTAACTTATTGAGTCGTCCTGCCTTGTGAATCGTTAACCCCTTGAGTCGTAACCCTTTAAGTCGCTTTGAGCTTTAGGTTATTAACTTATTGAGTCGGTGACTCGATGAGTCGTGAGGCTTCCTGAGTCGTAGATCCTTCCTGAGCCGTTAAACACCTTAAGTCGTGGCCCATCCCAGGCCTTAACTCGTTGACTCCTTTAACTCGTGGGCCCCTTAACTTGTAGGCTGGAACGGGGTTAACAATTTTTATCTCACATCTTAGTCTATAATTATCTTTGATTGTTAGGTATGAATTCCTAACACTTATTCTTGTGCAATTGATTTTGGTTTGGATTGATTTTGTGTATATTCCAATTTTTGGTGTTTTGGTCTAATTTATGAGAATCCTTTTTATGACATTTGGACATTGATATTTAAGGCGTATCGAAGAGCCGTTAAGGCTGGGTTGTCGCTCGACGTAAATCCTTAGTCGTCGTTGCTCGTCCGATCGCTTCCGGTATTTATTTCGGCCATTTTTTGTCTAGGTTCAGGGAATGCCCTGAACCCCAGTTTTAGACGTCTGAAACGTTAGATTCAGACATCTGAATATTATACTGGGAAGATTTGTATTCCCAGATTCAGACATCTGAATCTATATTTCAGACGTCTGAATTAGTTTGTTTTGGACCAGAAAGGAAGTAGGCTAAAAATTGCCTATTTCAAACGTCTGAAATATAGGGTTCAGACGTTTGAAATATACTCCGGAAAACTTTTGGTTTTCCAGATTCAGACGTCTGAATCCTTGATTTCAGACGTCTGAATCTGCACTCTTTTTCCTATTTGCCTATTTGCTTGAGAATTCCAACTTTGATCGATTTATGTTGATTCCGATTTGTTGATTATCATTTATTATGGACTTGATGACTTTTATATCGGGATTTTTGGGAATATCCATTTTGATGGATTCAGTATCGATTTCTTTGGATTTTATTCACGTATTCTAATGTGAATTTTGATGATTGATTGTTTCTACAATCATTTCTATGATTTGTCACTTTAAAAATATAAAGGTTTCAATACTAGTAGTAAATATCAAAACTCTTTCATCAAAATGATTTCAACACTATTTTATTACAAAGCTCATTTCTTAAACCATTTTCCAACCTATTAGTATGTACAAACCTTTACCTCACTCGTATGTGAAATCTTATTAAACGGCTTAGTAAAACGAGTGGTATGAAACGCTTGCGTTTACTTCGTCGGTAAATTCTTGGACTTGTTCGATTGAATCTCTTGTGACAATTTTCTAGTGGAGATCTACAATTTGTTCGTAAATATTTAAGTTAAGCTAGTGGTTATGGGACATGAAGCTAAGCTCATATATTTACTAGATTACTGTAATTGACACTTCTTGATGATCGATGATGATCATTTTATGGTTTAGACTAGCAATGTGCGATGTCTCTTTGTCCATGTGGAGATCCGTACCACAATCCATTGAGCTTCGTCTCACTTCTTTGTGGACTAGCGATCCATGTACTTCTAATGTGTTTTGATTCATTGGATGTACCGTTTGCACTACATCAATGTCTTTCATTTTTGATTCATTGGATGTACTATTTGCACTACATCAATGTCTTTACTTTTTGGATTCATTGGATGTGCCGTTTGCACTACATCAATGTCTTTGCTTTTTGGATTCATTGGATGTGCCGTTTGCATTACATCAATGTCTTTGCTTTTTGGATTCATTGGATGTGCCGTTTGCACTACATCAATGTCTTTGCTTTTTGGATTCATTGAATGTACCGTTTGTACTACATCAATGTCTTTGCTTTTTGTTTCATTGGATGTACCGTTTGCACTACATCAATGTCTTTGCTTTTGGATTCATTGGATGTACCGTTTGCACTACATCAATGTCTTGGCCTTTTGGATTCATTGGATGTACCGTTTGCACTACATCTATGTCTTGGCCTTTTGGATTCATTGGATGTACCTTTTGCACCATCAATGTCTTGGCCAACCTTTTCTTGTGACTTCTGGATTTCTATATGATGATTTCTGAAATTTATGTTTCACCATCTTTTTCAATTGGCATTGATTTGTATGTCATTTATTGTGGCTTGGTGAATTAAATAAAGAATATGATATTCTTTTTGATGCTATGAGATTCTTGAGATATTGTATGACTTTCGTGGTTCTTCTAATGTATACTCATCGTAGTATGACATTTTTGGTTATCATATGTCTTTTTATTATATCTTTTATTTTATACCATTTCATCTGATATTTATAGCTAGACTGATCCGTTTATTATTTTCTTATTAAATAATACTCGGGTTAGACTGAGATTTTACAGGTGCTTCTGCTTGACTTCTTATCGGATCATCATCTGATCTTTTGGTTAACTACTTAGCTTGTAGTTTTTGGTTGTGTACATTTGAGATATTGACTCCTTGATGTATACATATTCTTTTGTCTTGCTCTTGCATCTATTCTTTTGTGTTATTGTGGATCATGTTTGACCACTACCCTGATATACACTTTTATGTGTAATATTCATATCTGTCTACGCCTTTGTGATATGAATTATCTGTGACTGATTTATGTTATGTCTATTTCTATTTTTGTTTCCGAAGATTATATTTAGCCACTGTGTTATAGCTTTGAGTTTGTATCGGTATGTCGGATTTCCTCCTTAAATGAAATATGCTTTGCTATCTGACATATCGGTGCTCGCACAAAGAAATTACACGGATGGTCGCTCCTCAACAGCCTTATTCTCCGTGCTAGTTGACAGCATTACTCCATTTCTTGGCTAGCGTGGGTATAGGGGTGGGGCGTCACATTGGAATTTAATCATGCAACAATTTTGGCTATTTCATATTTACTTGAAAACCTTAGACCTATTATAATATCACTGGATTTCCTATCAAATGTTTTGGTTAGCGTAAGGTAAAAGCTTACCCATGTGTATGTGTGGGGAGCCTTATGTGATACTTTTTTCTTTCAAAGGTTTTCAAAGTTAAGCAACCTTAACCTGTTACTCACACCAGACCCATGTCTGACTCGGAGTTTATTTTTGTTTTTCTTAAACACTTGGGTACTCAAATTTTTACGAGTAGCCAAGGGATTCGGGTTAGCTTTGACGAATTGTGGAGGAGCGATGAAGCAGGTGGCTTCAGCGTTGTAGATATATATATATATATATATATATATGGTAGTTCCGCTGTGTTGATCTCTGTATTGATATTTGTATTTTGTATTGAGTTGTATAACTAGACTAGTATTTATAACTGTCTAGTATGTGATGTAAAATATGTCTACTCTGATAATTGTTGATAGTATGTAATATTTATGTGATTAATATAATTTATTCGTTCCGCTGTTGAGATTCTAATGTTGTTTCTTTCTTTCTTCTTTATTTTTCTCTTTTCTACCCCTTTCTTTCTTCAAGATGATATGACTTTTATATGGAGAAAAAGTCAAGTCGTCACAATTAACCATTAGGTATCAATCACAACCAAAATCCAAATCAGTCAAATATCACAACAATTAACTAGTTATCAACATCGGGTGTCTAACTTGCAATTTAATTTCAATTTCAAATTTAACTGTTAATTTAAGTTTCTATTAGTGCAAATTATCTCAATTTAAATGCCAGTTAAATTTACCAGCAACGGTCAAAAAACGTAAATCTCTACATGATTTTAATTTAACTAACATAAAAATATTCAGTCAATCGTGAGCATATAAAATACTCACCTTTTATTTGAAATTGAAAATATTTCAGCTTCAAATAAATTCCACTTCTACTCCATGCTGTAGGACGTCGATACCGTCGCCACGCGACTCGTTTCACTCGGAACGGACTTCGTATGCGAAACTTACAAATTTATTAATATCGATATAATTTAAAACTCAATTAACATAATAATATAATTAAATAAATTAATAAACTGTTATCTCACCAACTCGTTCACGCGGTTCGCAGATGAGAAAAACCTAAAAAATGTGACAAAGCACTCTCCCGCGCCACCACGTTTGACCACCAAAGTTCCATCTGACCACCCTCGACGCGCGCCAGCCCCCGAGCCACGTCAACGTGCGCACGAGAAGTGCTCGCGAACCCTATATCTGCTGCTCGACCGACGAGCTTTGATGCCGCTCCGACCTCGGTCCCGCCTCCCTCAACCTCCAAGTAGTCGTCACGTGCCTCAACACGCCGAGCGCAAAGAACAATTGCGGAACCCTAATCTTCTCTCAACAGCTGCTCCTTCCATCTCGTACGCCAACAAACTCTAGCTCGCTTTCCTCCTTCCCCAGGCCGCCTTACGCTCGCGACTTCGCCCATCATTTTTTCTTCCTTTGTTCTTTTTTTTTCGATCTGCAAAATTTTAGAAATTAGGGAGAGAAGAGGACGTACGAAGGAAACAAAAGGGTAGGCTGAGCGTACGAATTGTTAGAGGAGAGTAAATATATATTATTATTATTATTATTAGAAAATATCTGATTTATAACATCCGAAATTCTCGAGCATCAAATGAGACGTGCAGCTTGGCGTTCTGCATGTTATACCCCACTTCGAACATAATGAAACTAATTTCGTGAGCCAATTCCATCATATTCGAAAAATAGCATTTCAAAATTAATTTATTTTAATTAAATTCCTTTAATTTTTACGATTTCAAGCTCGTAGGGCCAAATAATAAGTCCCATCACTACGAAACTTAAAATCCTACAATAATTCATTATTACGGATCCGATGAAACCGGTTTTATCGAAATCTGATACAGTGGCCAAAATGACTATTTTTACGCGTTAAAATATAAAATTTACAAAATCAATTTAATCACTTTAAATTCAATTTTCAAAAGTTAACAGTCTTCATTCTTGTTTAAATAAAATTTGACTCAACCACCGATATCATTTTCATTCATATTAAATTCCAGGATCAATTATTTAAATAATTTCAAATATTAAATTTAAACAATTCAATTATCAAATAGATTACATTAATAATCATTAAAATTTCAAAAGAATTTTAATTATCAGTAATTATTTTATTTTCAACTAAATAATACAGCGTTTATTATCCAATCTCAGTTATTGCTCATAAACACATTCAATGCATATAATTTAATTTCAATACTTGTTATTTCTAAATCTTCGTAGTTGGTTATTTCAAAATTTTATTCATGTTCATATTAAATAAATTACATGGACAAAATATAAAATTTTATTTCTAGCCATTTTAATTCAATAATTATATTAAATTTAATAATTGAAAATAGTAAAAAATATGGGACGTTACACGTTCGTTCCTCCTTTCGTTCGCTCCGATTTATCATAGTATTTCTTTTCTATTTTTTTTTTTTCCATATAGGATCTGGTTTTCGTGTGGAGAGAGAACGGAATGCAAGAGAATTGATTGCCACGTGCGAGATCAGTATAGTAATGAAATTATTTAAAGCAATTTAGTATCATGGTTGCGGTAGCTAAAGGAGAAGGCAAATTTAAAAAGTTTGATTGTTAGGTGCTTCGTCTACCAATTCAGCTTAAGGAGTTATAGATGCCCTTGGCTTAATATAAAACCTCCATGTAAATAGATCCATTCAGCTTTAAATTATTCGTCATAAACATGATGAATTGATGATAGCATACGCTGACGATGAGAAACGTATACTTTTATATGCTCAGAATCTTCCAGTGACTATAACTGCAAGTAAACAAAAGACTAAAATTGGCAATTTGTGGTTGTCCTATTTGTATAAAAATTGACTTTGAACTTTTTATCAAGCAAGCACCAAACTGGTAAAGTCAGAAGCTTGTAGTAACCAACCACCAAATTGCATTGAATACGGTAGCAGAAATTTAGCAGAATTATATTGCCTGCAGCCCTAATTTTTGACGCAAGTCATGCGCAAATTTCTTAGAAACAGAGGTGTACAAAAATAGTAATCAACTGTGTTTAAATATTCAAATACTAATCAAGTAGAGGCTTAGCTGATCAACCAATTAAAATCATACTAACTAGAGGTTCTCCACACGCACAGAAGGCCTATTTTTTAAGTTCAAAATGGATGACTAAAGAGCTTGCGTCTCCATCCGCACAAAAGGTTTGTTTTTAAGTTCAATGGATCACAAAAGGTCTTATTTCTTAAGTTCAATATGGATGACTAGAATGTGTGTTTATATATATATGTGTGTGTGTGTGTGTGTGTGTGTGTGTATATATATATATATAGTGTGGGGAATCATGAACTTCGGTTGATTTGGGTGTAAGTTGTCACTCTCTTGAAGGCGTTGCGACGTTCTAATTGAACGTGCAAAGCAGTTCTGCAAAAAACAAATGCCACCGCCTCTAAGATAAAACGGCCTCTCTAATTTGAAAAATATCAGCATGTTTGTACTGACAAATTCGATTCTAATTTGCACTCAGAAATATTGCTCAAAGTGTTTTGTTTTGTTGAAGAAAGAAGAAAGAAAAATGTCTGTTATTCTTAACATTTCTCTTCAGTCTATCTATCATTTAAATATGCAGAAATAAAATTGTCTACGTTACTAAATTAATGGAATATTAATGGATTTTAATTTATTCTCATCCAAAACAATATTGTAATACCATTAGCTTTTGTAACGGCTCAATAATAATGTCACATAAATATATTACCGTTGTGCAAGTCTAACGGCTCAATTATAATGATGATTCATAAATATATTGACGTCATAAACTTGCAACGACTCAATTGTAATAATGTTTCATAAATATATGACCTTTATAAACCTCCAACAGCTCAATTATATATAATGGTTCATAAATAAATTACAATTAACCTGTTTTTTATTTAATTTTTTATTTAATAAATTCACTTCATAAACAAAACATTTCCAACAATCCCCTATTTGAATTTTTTTTTCAAATATTTTTCGAGTAGTTTCTGAAAACATAAGATTATGCATAAACAAAGGTGTCTTTCGACTTGAATCTTTGCATAGTGGATATGATTCAGTTTTTATTAGAGCGACGCATAGTCTTGTACTCTATTCCTTATGTCGGACCACAAACAATCTTTATATAGTGCAAACAAATAAGCCCATGCATTTATGGCCATGCACGTCAATCCCAGTTTAGTGAATCTCTAGGAATTTTACCTAAAACTTTATAGGAAACGACCACATTTCCACATTCACACATGTAAGTCTACCAAAACTACTCCTGAAGGTTGGTACTCCACTTCAAAGAGAGTATAGATTTCATTAAGAGTTTCTATTAACTCATCCTATAATCAATTCAGGATTACATGCTTCTTAATATAAAAATAGCATGTTCAACTAATATCACTTCACAACTTGTTCTTATCTATTGAACCTAGTTCTTATAATCTCCAGTCATTAGATCGGGTTATCATTGTGCGTGACTCAACAATCTAAGGGAAAAAGTCTCATTCTTTTAAAAGTTCTAAGAACTTTCTCTCTGGCCAGTCCTTTCGTCAAAGGATCTGCCAAGTTCACATCACTGCGTATGTGATCCACTTTAATAGCACCTGAAGATAGTAGCTTTGTAACAATATTGTGCTTACGACGTATCTGTCGTCTCTTATCATTGTAATTACGATTTTGTACTTTTGCATTAGCTGCTGTACTATCGCAATGAATCAACACACCTGATATTTGTTTTTCCCATATAGGAATCTCAGCTAGCAGATTTTTTTCAGTACTCTGCTTCTTCACTAGCCATGTCTAGTGCTATCATCTTAGACTCGATAGTAGATTGAGCCAAAATAGTCTGTTTCTTGGATTTCCAAGAAACAGCTCCTTCAGCAATGCTAAAGTTATAGCCATTTGTTGCTTTTGAATCATCAGATAAAGTATTCCAATCTGCATCGGTGTAACCTTTAAGGACAACTAGAAATTTTTCATAATATAACCCAAGGTTCATGGTTTATTTTTGGTATCTCATGACCCTCTCAATAGCATGCCAATGCTCTATACTGGGTCTACTAGTAAACCTACATAAAAATCCCACTACATAGGTAATGTCAGGTCTAGTGCAATCAGTGGCATACCGAAGGCTGCTAATGATGCTCGCATAATCAGACTGTCTTACACTTTCACCAGTGTTCTTAAATACTTTAATCTAGGATCATATGGTGTACATGCAGGTTTACATTCAAAGTACTTGTATTTCTTTAGAATCTTCTCAATATAATGAGATTGATCCAAAGAAAGTCTCTTTTCGGATCTAGTAATCTTACTACTAAGGATTAAACTTGTTTCACCTAGATCTTTCATATCGAAATTGGAACTTAACAAAGATTTAACATAGTTTATGGCATGAATGTTTGACCCAAAAATAAGTAGGTCATCTACATATAGACATATAACAGTACAAATGTCATTCTTAGATTTATAGTAAATGCATTTATCACTTTCATTAACTTTGAAACCATGTGAGATTATAAAGTTATCAAAAGTTTCATACCATTGCTTAGGTGCTTTTTTAAGCCATATAATCATTTATCTGTGATATCCCGGAATTTTTGACAATATCAATTTAATAATCTTTATATAAAATTAAATTGATATTGACAATATTGATTAATAAAATATGTTTTGGTTTAATAATCTGAATAAATAAATATTTAATTTGTGATTTGTCTTTTGAAAAGCTAAAATAAATGTTTAAATTATAATGTATATATATTTGTATATATATTATAGTTTATCTTTGTTTTGGAATTTAACTGACATGGAAATAAATAAATAAAGTTTTGTTTTTAAATTCTAATAATATATCTAGTAATTAGGAAATTATGTTTTAAATTAATATTAGGCTTTTAAAAATCTATTTAAACTAGTAATTATATGGTTTGATAATTTTTAAGATAAATTGTGACGACCGCCCATGACTCCCGCACCAAAACAAGGGAATAGTGCGCTGAAAGGTGTGCAAGGAAGCCATGGACGATAGCCAGGGTAAAATAAAATTCGCAGAATCTATCGTATAACTCACAGCGCATGGATAAAATACAATAGAGAAATATAATATAGTGAAGCTCCATAGAACATAACATCATCATATAAGCAACATAGCAGTTTTATACAATCATTCACACAAATCCATACATGAAGCCTCACTACAAATCACTCAACCAAATACAGCAGCGGATACCCAGTACATATAAGAAAATAATATGCATAGCCTCCTGCTCGTCTTCGTCATCTTCAACGTAGAAACTCCAAGCACAGCACCTGTCACCTGCTTACCTAGTCTGCCCATCCCAACATGGATGAACAGCCCAAGGTAATAAGAGGAGACATAAAACCTTGAGTCAGACAAAGTCTTAGTGAGCAGTAAATTAACTATCAAACATACCAAAAGAGCATAAGGAAATAAAGGAATAGGAACCAAACCATCCCACTCCACCTCTTTCTACAGTGATAGCCCCTAGACACACACTAAGGAGAAGTAAGCATAACATAGCAGATAAGTAAGGTAAAGCAATAATCACTCGAGTCAAGGACGATGTTTTCCAAATACAAACCCCCAAGGCCTAAACCAAGATCAGATAAGCACCCAGAAAACACCGCTCTTGAAGCCGAATGATGATACAACCAAACATCCAAACATCCATGACTCTGCTATCACTGTTAACCTTGCTTCGAAATCACCGTTAATTGAATGACCGACTCCTTCCTGAGCCATCTGTCAAGGGCTAATGGTAACCCCGGTTCTAGACAAAACCCCGCACACTGCCTTGTGCCTAGGACTTATCTTCTTGGCCCAGAGTACTCGACTAACTACCTGTAGTCTTTTAGGCGTCCCTATGTACTCTTGCTTTAGGTTTGCTAGAACCTTCAATAACGATGAGATCCAAGCCTCCTTGTCATCCTTCTTGACGACTTCTATCAACTTAGCCCAAGCTTCCTCTTGAGCAATCCATTATCAACCAACTTGAACTACCCTTCAAGTTATCAACATGCTTGGAATGATCCCTGCCTGGATTAAGCCAAGACTCACATCATACTTCGCTTCATCGTACCAAAGCAAAGTCTCAACTCAACCATACTTTGCCTTTTCGCATCCTGACAAAGTCCCATCTCGATCTCATACTTCGCCTCTTCGCATCACGGCAAAGTCCCATCATCGAATCCATCCATATGAGCTTCCACATCCGCTTCATATACCATCGGCAGCTTTCACCATTCAAGAGCCTTTCCACTTAGCTTTTGAATCATCTTCAACCATCTTGTTCCAAATCAACTACAAGCTAACTTGGAGCAATCAAATCTAACATACATTCAAACATTCAAGCATTCAAACAAGATATATTAAGCAATATCAACTATAAAGGCAATTTCGTAATTAAGTGAGCAAAAGTCCAACATAAGTGAAATCATAGTTTTTAGCATAGATCTATCAAATCTAAAACATGGGTTTTGTCTCTAATACTTGTTAAATAGCTTCTATAGATAAACATTTTCAAATATGATGGATCTACATGCAGACTTAAGGAAAATGCGAGAAAACGCTAACTTTAACACATAAACATATCACCAATCCCATATACTCCTTTGGATCCGCGTGAGAGATAACTACCACTCACCAAATCACCAAAACAACCTAAAAACTAAACACTTCAGATCTGGACAGCGAAGATCAAGGCTTGATTCGGCAATATTTCGCCTCAATCGATGAAATCTAGCTCAAACGGATGAAGATCTTCAACTTTGGCACTTGAATCTTCAATCTAAATCTTCGATCTTGGGTGGATGTTAGAACTAGATTAGAATGGAGAAAAGAAGATGAAGAAATGTTGTAGTCGAGCTCTCAAAATGGCAGCACTTCGTCGCTTCAAAAACCGGTGCCAAAAAGTGAGAAAAACTCCACTATTTAAAGGCTGAAATCCCCCCCTAGCTCGGCTGCCGACTCATCCCCTAAGTCGTTCGCGACTTAGCCTTGTCGACTCATGACTCTACAAGCTTCTGCCGACTCAACTGCATACACGGGTTAACACACGCGGCTCATACACAGGCCGACCTAACTACACAGCATATTGACTCAAGACAACGACTCAAGAACCATGCCGACTTACGACTTAGTGCCGACCCAACCCCTGCCGACCTAAGTCCTAAGCACATAACCCAAGCCTATACGAGACATGACCTAACGGTTTAGCCTTGCGGCCGACCTAACTCAAAACAAAGGTACCGACTCACGACTCATTCCATGAGTCGTTCCTAACGACTCAACATCTACCCAGAGTCAAACGACTCATCAACCTACGACTTAACCCAACACAACACATACGACTCAATGGTTTATGTCCCTGCCGACTTAACAACACTAAGCTATACTGGGTACTTGCCGACCTAACCCCTGGCCGACTCAACCTACGTCCTAGGCCTTAACTCCTTAAGCCATTAACCCATGAGTCGGTCTTCTCTTAACTCGGCAACCCCCCCTATCTTCTATGAGTCGGTCACTAGTTAACTTCCTGTCTCGGTCAATCTACTAAGTCGCTACTTCTATAAGTCGGCAACTACTATGAGTCGGCTACTCAATGACTCGGTCCAACCATGAGTCGCTTCCTACTGACTCGCTAACTCGCACAAGCCTATAGGTCGCTACTCCTCTTAACTCGGCCATACGACTCAACCACCCATGAGTCGGCCCTCTATGAGTCGGCCACGACTCAAGACTCTAACCACTATCCCACTAAGTCGTGTACGACTTAGACCCAAGTCTTAGTTAACTCGGTAACGTGTTAACTCTTCAACTCCACTAACCTTAACTCCCTTAGGTCGGTCTACATGCTTAAGCCTTACCTCGGTCAAAAGTATGAGTCGTTAACGACTTAAGAACCCCACTAACCCGGCCACTCTTGAGTCGCCCACTAACTTAACTCGGCCAAGCTTTATAACTCGTTAACAACCTAACCAAGCATCGTTCTAAAGACCCTACGAGCTATCTTCTTCACGACTCAGGCTATGGATGACCAAAACAATACTAACGACCTAATAATTCTACGATATATCGATACGTAAAATACGGGTCGTTACATTCTCTCCCCCTTAGGAATTTCGCCCCCGAAATTCCAAACAAACAACAGCAATCAAAGATATTCCGCATGCCTACCATCCATAGCAATCAACAAACCATGCATCCAATTCTAGCCTAGCATGCAGAATTCTAAGACTTAGAACAAGCTACAAATTCATGAGATGTCACGACACTTTAGGGCCATACCTCAAAGAGTTCTGGATGAGCTGCCTTCATCCTCTCTTCCTCCTCCCACGTACAGTCGTTAACATCGTCACTCCATTGTATCTTGAGCAACGTAATCGTCTTCCTCCTAAGCTGTTTCGTATCGGTTTCAACAATACGAAGCGGCTTACGAGGTCTCGAAACAACTGGATCAACCTCTAAGTCTTCATAGCTATCAGCAGAAACCACCGTAGTTGGGTCGTGCACATACTTCCGTAGATAAGATACATGAAAAACATTGTGCACACCCGCCATCTTTTCCGGTAACTCCAATCTATAAGCGAGCTTTCCAATTCGCTCGATAATCGGGAATGGTCCAACGAATCTCGGAGCCAACTTTCCTTTGTTCCCGAATCTAATAACATTCTTCAATGGAGAAATCTTCACAAAAACCATATCACCCACGTCGAATTCCAAATCCTTTCGACGATTATCTGCATAACTTTTCTGACGATCTTGGGCTGTCTTCATTCTTTGTCGAATGATCTCTATATAATCCGAAGTCTGTCGAATCATCTCTGGCCCAAGTATCAGCTTTTCTCCAGTTTCCAACCAACATGTCGGAGAGTTACACGGTCTTCCATATAATGCCTCATATGGTGCCATACCGATACTCGACTGATAACTGTTATTATAAGCAAACTCCACCAAATGAAGGTGATCTTCCCATGATCCTCCGAAGTCCAAAACACATGCTCTAAGAAGATCTTCCAAAACTCGGTTGACTCTCTCAGTCTGACCATCTGTTTGAGGGTGATAAGCTGTACTCAAACACAACTCAGTTCCCAAAACTTCCTGGAAGCTCTTCCAAAATCTACTAGTGAACAATGGATCTCGATCGCTCACTATACTCTTCGGAACACCATGGAAACGAACTATCCACTTCACATATAATTCAGCCAACTTCGATGCAGTCCTAGTCGATCGAACAGGAATGAACCTTGCACTCTTGGTCAAACGATCTACTATGACCCAAATCCCTTCATTCCCTGCTCTTGTCCTAGGTAGACCATCAATAAAATCCATCGACACTTGCTCCCACTTCCATGTAGGAACCTCTAATGGCTGAAGCAATCCACTGGGCTTCTTCTGCTCAGCTTTCACCAACTGGCAATTCATACACTTGGAAATAAAATTTCCAACATCCTTCTTCATACCTTCCCAGTAGTAGGTTCTCTTCATATCCCGATACATCTTATTTCCACCTGGATGAATTGTCAACTTTGAGTGATGACTTTCCCTCAGAACTTCATCTCTCAATCCATCTACATCGGGAACAACCAATCGTCCTTGCTTTCGAAGCCAACCCTCTCGATCGACCTCGAATCCTTTATCCTTTTCTGGATCCAATCCGGATTCCAAATCACGGATAATCTTGACAAGCTTATCATCTCGCCTTTGGCTCTCACCAATTCTTTCCACAAGTGTAGGCCTTATCGATAAGTTTGCCAACATCTCAGGTTCCAATTCGCATCTAGGCCTGAAATCAAATCCAGCCAAATACTCAAGACTCTTCCATTCTGAAAACATGGCTCCCAATCCTGCATGTCTTCGACTTAACGCATCAGCCACTGCGTTACCTTTTCCTGGAGTATAGGCTATACCAAAATCATACGATGCTAAGAACTCTAGCCACCGTTGCTGTCGAAGATTCAAATCCTTTTGGGAAAACAGATACTTCAACGACTTATGATCTGTAAACAGCTCAAATCTAACTCCCAATAGATAGTGTCTCCACATCTTCAAAGCAAACACAATCGCCGCTAACTCCAAATCATGAGTCGGATAATTCCTTTCATGCGGCTTCAGTTGTCGACTTGCATACGCAACAACTTTATCCTTCTGCATTAGCACCGCTCCTAGTCCAGTGCCACATGCATCGGTGTAAACCACCATCTCATCATTCCCACTTGGAATAGTCAAAACAGGAGCACTCGTCAATCGCTCTTTCAGGATTACAAAAGCTTGCTCACACTTATCATCCCATCTGAACACCTGGTTCTTCTTTGTCAATCCTGTTAACGGTGCAGCTATCTTGGAAAAGTCTTTGATAAACCGACGATAATATCCTGCTAATCCAAGAAAACTTCTCACATCAGATGCATTCTTAGGTCTAACCCAATCCTGGATCACTGCCACCTTAGCGGGGTCAACCGCTATTCCATTTCCAGAGATAACATGGCCTAAGAACCTCACTTCACTCTTCCAGAAGTGACACTTCGAAAACTTAGCCTTCAGCTGATGTTTCCGCAAGATTTCCAAAACAATCCTCAAGTGCGTCTTGTGCTCTTCCTCAGTTCTGGAATAAACCAAAATATCATCCACGAACACAAGCACGAACTTATTCAACTGATCTCTGAATACTCTATTCATAAGATCCACAAAATAAGCTGGTGCGTTAGTCAATCCAAACGGCATTACCAGCCACTCATAAAACCCGGACGGTGTCCTGAAAGCTGTCTTCGGCACACTATCCTTTGCCACTCTCAACTGGTGAAATCCCGTTGCCAAATCCATCTGAGAAAACACCTTAGCCTCGTGAAGCTGATCAAACAAGTCATCTATCCTCGGCAATGGATACTTGTTCTTCTTAGTCACCTTATTCAGCTCACGATAATCCACACACAACCTCAACGATCCATCCGCTTTGGTTGCGAACACAACTGGCGCACCCCATTCGGACACACTTCTCCGAATGAATCCTTTCTGCAAAAGGTCATCAACTTGCACCTTCAGCTCTTGCTGCTCCCTCGGTGCCATCCGCCTAAGAGGCATCACAACAGGTCTGGCTCCCTCAACTAGATCGATACGAAACTCGATCTCCCTATGCGGCGGCAACCCTTTGACTTCGTCAAAGACATCCTCAAATCCATTCACGATTGGCATCGATGACAGTCCATCCCGTGGAACAACCAGCGAATACATGAAGCTCATGAAGACGCCTTCTTCATGCTTACATCTTATCACAACCTTTCGCCCCTCCACATTCCCGACTGTCACCTCCAATCTCTCACAATCAATCCTTGCCGCACACTTCCTAAGCCAGTCCATACCCAAAATAATTCCGAACCCCGCAAAGTTCAGAACAAAGCAATCACAAACAAACGAGCAATCATGACTCGACACAACTAGACCACGGCATATCATACACAAACATGACGAACCCCCGACCGGATTAGTCACAACCAATGGCCTATCAACAATATCCGGTTTCAAACCTAACCGGCCTACCAAATCATCACAAACAAAAGAATGCGACGCTCCAGTATCAAACAACACTCTAACTGGAACACCACAGATAGAAAGAGTACCTTGAACCACCACACTCTTCCCCTTTTCTTCAGCAGTCGGAGCTTTTGAAGACGACGGCACAACTCCCAAAGCATAGGCTTGCACAATCTGCCTATCTTTCCTCGGCTCTGGGCAATCCTTCTTGATATGTCCCAGCTTATCACAGTTATAACACTTTCCCGGCACCTTGGGATTCTTACAATCTTTGTAAAGATGGCCCTTCTGCTGGCAGTTATAGCAAGTCATTTCGCTCTTCGGCTTCTTCTGGCCATCCTTACCCTTCTGTTGCTGCTGCTTCCTCCTCTTATTGCCATTCTGGTGTGGTTTAGATCCTTCCCTGGTTACAGCAACAACAGAACTTTCCTTAGGAAACAAACTCTCATGCCTAAGGGCTTTCTCCACAAGCTTCTCAAATGGATCGTCCAAATGATCCACTAACTGCCTCCCAAGATAAGCATCCAGACCAGTCACAAACTTCTCATTCTTCTGATAGGGAGAATCAATGTACGATCTGGCATACTTGGACAAAGCTTCAAACTCAGAAATATACTCAAGAACTGGTCTCCCACCTTGCTTGAGCTCTACAAACCTTTTAAACAAGACAGATTTCTGGGAAGTAGAGATGAACTTAGCTTCAAATCTAACTTGGAATTGCTCCCAAGTAATCTCTTCTTCTGGAGTATCGATGGTGATAGAATTCCACCAATCAGCAGCTCTTCCCTGAAGCTGTCTCGATGCAAGCTTCCTCTTAGTTGCATCCTCAATCCCTAAGTCACCAAAGATTCTTTTGCAAGCATCAATCCATCTCTGCACCTCAATAGTCGACTCCGTCCCCAAGAAAACTTTCCCTCCAAGAGCAGTATAATCCTTGCAAAGCTTGGCAAAATCCACCGGTCTCGGAGCTTGAACTTGAACTCCCACATCCACTGATGATCCTGAAGCTGGTATCCTTCTCATGATCGAAGTCATCATCGCTTCGAACATAGTTCCATAATCAACAGCTCCTTCATCAGCACGGCTTTCCCTTGCAGCTGGTCTCCCTCTTCGACTCATCCTTAATATCTGTAATAAGAATGATTAGAACACCTTAAGAAACAACTGCATAAGGAGTTCAAATCCTTCCAGGCTACTATATTATATATAGTAATCATTCATCAAAATACAATTACGCCTCTCATACGTCGTTACGTCAGCGAGCGTTGGCTGAAATCGATTAACCAAAGCTCTGATACCAAATGTGACGACCGCCCATGACTCCCGCACCAAAACAAGGGAATAGTGCGCTGAAAGGTGTGCAAGGAAGCCATGGACGATAGCCAGGGTAAAATAAAATTCGCAGAATCTATCGTATAACTCACAGCGCATGGATAAAATACAATAGAGAAATATAATATAGTGAAGCTCCATAGAACATAACATCATCATATAAGCAACATAGCAGTTTTATACAATCATTCACACAAATCCATACATGAAGCCTCACTACAAATCACTCAACCAAATACAGCAGCGGATACCCAGTACATATAAGAAAATAATATGCATAGCCTCCTGCTCGTCTTCGTCATCTTCAACGTAGAAACTCCAAGCACAGCACCTGTCACCTGCTTACCTAGTCTGCCCATCCCAACATGGATGAACAGCCCAAGGTAATAAGAGGAGACATAAAACCTTGAGTCAGACAAAGTCTTAGTGAGCAGTAAATTAACTATCAAACATACCAAAAGAGCATAAGGAAATAAAGGAATAGGAACCAAACCATCCCACTCCACCTCTTTCTACAGTGATAGCCCCTAGACACACACTAAGGAGAAGTAAGCATAACATAGCAGATAAGTAAGGTAAAGCAATAATCACTCGAGTCAAGGACGATGTTTTCCAAATACAAACCCCCAAGGCCTAAACCAAGATCAGATAAGCACCCAGAAAACACCGCTCTTGAAGCCGAATGATGATACAACCAAACATCCAAACATCCATGACTCTGCTATCACTGTTAACCTTGCTTCGAAATCACCGTTAATTGAATGACCGACTCCTTCCTGAGCCATCTGTCAAGGGCTAATGGTAACCCCGGTTCTAGACAAAACCCCGCACACTGCCTTGTGCCTAGGACTTATCTTCTTGGCCCAGAGTACTCGACTAACTACCTGTAGTCTTTTAGGCGTCCCTATGTACTCTTGCTTTAGGTTTGCTAGAACCTTCAATAACGATGAGATCCAAGCCTCCTTGTCATCCTTCTTGACGACTTCTATCAACTTAGCCCAAGCTTCCTCTTGAGCAATCCATTATCAACCAACTTGAACTACCCTTCAAGTTATCAACATGCTTGGAATGATCCCTGCCTGGATTAAGCCAAGACTCACATCATACTTCGCTTCATCGTACCAAAGCAAAGTCTCAACTCAACCATACTTTGCCTTTTCGCATCCTGACAAAGTCCCATCTCGATCTCATACTTCGCCTCTTCGCATCACGGCAAAGTCCCATCATCGAATCCATCCATATGAGCTTCCACATCCGCTTCATATACCATCGGCAGCTTTCACCATTCAAGAGCCTTTCCACTTAGCTTTTGAATCATCTTCAACCATCTTGTTCCAAATCAACTACAAGCTAACTTGGAGCAATCAAATCTAACATACATTCAAACATTCAAGCATTCAAACAAGATATATTAAGCAATATCAACTATAAAGGCAATTTCGTAATTAAGTGAGCAAAAGTCCAACATAAGTGAAATCATAGTTTTTAGCATAGATCTATCAAATCTAAAACATGGGTTTTGTCTCTAATACTTGTTAAATAGCTTCTATAGATAAACATTTTCAAATATGATGGATCTACATGCAGACTTAAGGAAAATGCGAGAAAACGCTAACTTTAACACATAAACATATCACCAATCCCATATACTCCTTTGGATCCGCGTGAGAGATAACTACCACTCACCAAATCACCAAAACAACCTAAAAACTAAACACTTCAGATCTGGACAGCGAAGATCAAGGCTTGATTCGGCAATATTTCGCCTCAATCGATGAAATCTAGCTCAAACGGATGAAGATCTTCAACTTTGGCACTTGAATCTTCAATCTAAATCTTCGATCTTGGGTGGATGTTAGAACTAGATTAGAATGGAGAAAAGAAGATGAAGAAATGTTGTAGTCGAGCTCTCAAAATGGCAGCACTTCGTCGCTTCAAAAACCGGTGCCAAAAAGTGAGAAAAACTCCACTATTTAAAGGCTGAAATCCCCCCCTAGCTCGGCTGCCGACTCATCCCCTAAGTCGTTCGCGACTTAGCCTTGTCGACTCATGACTCTACAAGCTTCTGCCGACTCAACTGCATACACGGGTTAACACACGCGGCTCATACACAGGCCGACCTAACTACACAGCATATTGACTCAAGACAACGACTCAAGAACCATGCCGACTTACGACTTAGTGCCGACCCAACCCCTGCCGACCTAAGTCCTAAGCACATAACCCAAGCCTATACGAGACATGACCTAACGGTTTAGCCTTGCGGCCGACCTAACTCAAAACAAAGGTACCGACTCACGACTCATTCCATGAGTCGTTCCTAACGACTCAACATCTACCCAGAGTCAAACGACTCATCAACCTACGACTTAACCCAACACAACACATACGACTCAATGGTTTATGTCCCTGCCGACTTAACAACACTAAGCTATACTGGGTACTTGCCGACCTAACCCCTGGCCGACTCAACCTACGTCCTAGGCCTTAACTCCTTAAGCCATTAACCCATGAGTCGGTCTTCTCTTAACTCGGCAACCCCCCCTATCTTCTATGAGTCGGTCACTAGTTAACTTCCTGTCTCGGTCAATCTACTAAGTCGCTACTTCTATAAGTCGGCAACTACTATGAGTCGGCTACTCAATGACTCGGTCCAACCATGAGTCGCTTCCTACTGACTCGCTAACTCGCACAAGCCTATAGGTCGCTACTCCTCTTAACTCGGCCATACGACTCAACCACCCATGAGTCGGCCCTCTATGAGTCGGCCACGACTCAAGACTCTAACCACTATCCCACTAAGTCGTGTACGACTTAGACCCAAGTCTTAGTTAACTCGGTAACGTGTTAACTCTTCAACTCCACTAACCTTAACTCCCTTAGGTCGGTCTACATGCTTAAGCCTTACCTCGGTCAAAAGTATGAGTCGTTAACGACTTAAGAACCCCACTAACCCGGCCACTCTTGAGTCGCCCACTAACTTAACTCGGCCAAGCTTTATAACTCGTTAACAACCTAACCAAGCATCGTTCTAAAGACCCTACGAGCTATCTTCTTCACGACTCAGGCTATGGATGACCAAAACAATACTAACGACCTAATAATTCTACGATATATCGATACGTAAAATACGGGTCGTTACATAAATATTAAATTGTTTGAAATTTGTGTTGGCTTAATTTTTGTTTTAAACTTAAATAAAAGTTGATTTTATTTCTTTTTAAATATTATTTGATTAAATATGAATTAAGAATATTTTATATAAGTTTAAAATACAAATAGCATATGGTTTAAAATTTATTTATTTATAAAAGTTATTTATAATTCTTTTTATAAATCATATAAAAATTGTTAAATTGTTATTTTCAACCATAATAATAAATGTACTATTTTTCCTATAAATATAAAGAAGAATTAAAATAGGAAAATGGAATCTTCATTTTAAATTAAATAAATTGATTTTAATTTGGGATTCAAAGGATTTATTTGAACTTGGAATTTTATTTTGAAATTCAAATTAATTGATTCTTTAAAATATTTGTATAAGTTATAATTTATAAATTATTTATTTACATTTTCTTAAAATAAGAAAATCATATATATTCATTCAAATATAAAATGGATTAAGAAAACTCTTTATAAATATTTAGAAATATGACTTAATTATGTAAAAGACAAATGTTAACAATTAAACAAATCTAAGCTACATGTGTTAATTGTAAAACAAACAAAATGACAAGTGTCATTGTTTTGTCTTTCTTTTATTTTTATTAAAGTATTTTCAGCCTTTTAAAACATTTTTCACTTTCCTTTATTGTCTTTTAAAAATCAAATGCTAGTTGAATCAAAAGAAAACATTTCACTTAAAAATCTGAAAATCCCTCAAAAACAAAATCTGCAAATCCATTTCAAAAAGCAAATCTAAGATCTAAATCACTCCTCAAACCAAAATATCAAACCTGTAAAATAAGTTCCTGCAAATTCATAATCAAATCTGCATGCAACTACATTTGCATCTCTGGAAGATCAACTGCATTTTCAAAATCTGTCAACCAGAATATCAATCTGCAAATTCATAATGAAGTCTGCATTTTTACAACATGAAGATCATTGCAATTCATCTTTGGAATCAACTTTAAAATAGCCTGCATGCATCTATGTTGGTCAGAAATTCAAATGCAAGCAATTTCAAGTCTGCATCTTTATCAAGAATTTAAGAATCATACCCCTGCAACAATTAAAATCAGTTGACAAACTACTCCAAGCTTTAAAGTTTGAATGCTCTGTTCTTCAGATTTAAGGTGAGTAACAATTTCTGATTAGTAATTTAAGTTTAACATGGTTTTATGATTTATTCCTGTGATAAGCATGAATGTTGATAAGTAAGATCTGTGTGTGTGTGTGTGTATATATATATATATATATATATATATATATATATATATATATATATCTAAGAATAATCTGTGGATATTGGGGTAAATGTGTGCATGTCTATCTATGACCCTCTACTTCTAGCTTAAGACTCAGTTTTATTTTATTTATTTTTTAAATTTTCCCCTATCTCTGGATCATGCCAATGTTATGATAAGAGTACAAACTTGTTTGCTAAACATAAATCTGAAGTATGAAAATTTAATAAGGTAAACTAAATTCAAAATCTTTTCTGGAAATCAAAAGTGTTCAATAAACATGAAATTGTTTTAAAACATAAATTCCTTAATTTATTGAATTTAGATTGTGATCTGAAACCATTCAAGAAAAGAACATGTTTTTTTTACTCAGGAAACACAATTTAAAGTTTAAGATATAGGGGCATTTCACTTCCATTTGGAAAATGTAAATTTGATGAATTCTGTTGATGTTGAACATTAGGGGGTTTGAAATTCATTTATGAAGGAAGAAGAGGGATCAGGCAATTCACAAAAATTAACTAATTGGTGAATTGATTTTTAAATTAGCTAAGGAGTGGGTTTTTATTCTGTAACCCTAAGTTTTTAACAAGTAAGGAATTCGATCATCATCGCCACTAGGATTGATCGAGTGTTTAGCAACTCTGGGGATTGGTTGCTGGGCCATGGAGGAGGAAGTGGCTGGAGTTGTAGCTCTAACGATGGTCGGGAAGGTGTGATATCGCCATTGACAGGGTTGTGGAGTTCTGGGTGCACTATGTTCCAGGTTTTGAAAAGGGGGCTGTTCTGTTTGATTTTGGATAATTGGAGATCTCTGATGCTTAGGTGTTCAAGTGGATTCAAGGGTGGATGGTGGATGTGGATGATCATCACTGATGATCGGAATCTGCCCATGGATTTTGTGCATGTTCACAGTGGTCATATGGGGGAGATTTGGTTTCTGGAATATGGTGAATATTAGGTGCTCGGGTCATTTCAGTTTTTGCTCGAAGTTGGAATATGGGTGACTCGAAGTAAGATAGGGTTGAACTCGGGTAGTTTTAGTTGCAGGGTTGTTCTTGAAACCTGAACTACTTCGGGTTATTAAAATTTAAAAAAAAGAGAGAAGCAAAGCCTGATTTAAAACAAGATTTGAAGCAAGTTTAATTTATGAATTCAAATGAATTTGAATTCCAGATTTTGAATAAATTTGCAGAAATAAAATAAAGTATTTAATAAAATAATAAAACCTGTGTAGTATTTTATAAAGTGATTTTTAAATCTGAAAATAAGATTTTAAACCAAGATTTAAATTTCTAAGTTAAATCTGAATTTTAAACCCGAATCCAAATTTGAAGTTGAATATGAAAGTTTCAAATAAAAACAAGTTATAAACCCAAATGTTATAATCAAGTTGAATATTTTTAGAATTTTATAACATATGTAATGAAATTTAAAACAAGGTTTAAATTTAAATCTTTGAATCTAAATCTGAAAACATGACTTGAATTTTGGTAGTAATATAAATAAGATTTGAGTATAAATGTTTCAATATCATTTGAAATATTTAAGGTATTTTAAATTTTATTTAAATTGAATATGGGATAAAGTTAAACTATTCTTCTAAAAATTACTGTAAGAGATAAGTGATCCTTTAAAATGAAACCAAAGAGTTTTTAAATACTTCAAATCTTTTTTAAGTTTAAATTTAATTTAATTTTAATTTTAATTTAAAATAAAATTTAAAAAAATTTAAAAGCAATTTGTTTTTAAATTACTTTGATAATGATAATTAACTCATTAATGAGGTTAATGATTTTCATTAAATTGTTTTGAACTTAATAATTATCTGATCAAGGTAATTAAGTTTATAATTAATTAATTAATTTAATTAATTAATAATTAGGGTATTAATTAAATAATTAAGGGTTTATTTAATTAATAAAAAGATTAAGTAAGTTACTTAAACTTGATTAAGGTGTGATTTAGAAATTAATTAAATAAGATTTGATTAATTTAATTAGTGAATTGAATTTATTAATCAAGTAATTAATAACCAATTAAGTTCTTAATTATCACTTGATTAATTAAATAATTAGAAGTACATTAATGAGTTTCTTTAAATAAATTAAGAATTAATATTGATTAATTCAATTAATTACTTTGGAAAAGTAATTAAAGATTTGTTATTGGTTAATGAAGGTCATTAGCTTAGTATTATTTTATAATTAATTAATGTAATTAATTTTAATGATTAATTGTATTAATTAGTTTAAAAATTATCATTTGAGAATTATTTAAGTGTAATTACTTAATGAAAGTAATTAAGAAAATTTATTACTATTTGTAATTAATTAAGTTGTTGATTAATTAAGTTAATTAATTAAGTTTAATTAATTTAAATTAATTACTGGTTGATTTGAGAGTAATTACCAATGTAATTAAAAATGAATAATTACTTAGAGAAGTAATTAAGAAGATAAATTACTTGATGTAATTTAATGGAAGGATACTTGAATGATGGAGGAGTTTTTGGAATTAATTACTTTGTGTAATTATTATTAGTGTGTTTAATTTCTTAAGATAAGTAATTAATAATAAATTATTTAGTGTAATTAATATTGGGTTTAGATAATTAAGTTATTTAAAGATAATTAAAGATGAAATTGATATAGTTAATTACTTAATGTGATTAATCCAGAATGGTTATTCAATATGGATAATTGATAATTAATTTAAATAGGATAATTATAAATAAAATAATTTGAGGTCATTAAATTTAAATAATTAATGATATAATTAAGGATTGATTAATTAAGAACAATTAATCAATAAAAGTATTAGTTAATGTAATTAATTAAGGATTAATGTAATTAATTATTATTAATTAATTAATGAAGTGATTACAAGTTAATTAATGATTTGGTTTGGAATAATTAATTTGTGAAATTAATTAAAGATTAATTACTCGAGTGTAATTAAAGGATAATTAATAAAGATGATTAATTAGGGTAATTTGTTGAGAATAATTAATTGATTGATTTATAATTAATTAAGGAATATGTAAGTAAGATTTATATGGATGAGTAATTAATTTAATTTATTTTAAATTAATTAAGGAAGAAGTAATTAATTTAATTCATTTTAAATTAATTATAGAATGATGATTTAATAAGTCATTGCTTATGAATGATGATTGATATTTATTACCCTGAATGGTTGAGATCTCAGATATGAGATAAATGATGTTGTGTGATTTGGATGCTATGGATGCATTGAGTGATAATATGAATTATCTGTTTGAGTCGATAATATAGATTATCTGTTGGAATGATAATATTGATTATCTTTATGATGTTAAGAATTATCTATCTGTGTGTATATAGATAATATTGAATTGAATTGTTTTAAACTTTAAAACAACTTGGACCTAATAGACACGTTTTGGGTTTCGATGAGACCGGGATCGGGTTTCTATATTGGATATCCAAAAACCACATCGATCCAAATTAACGATAGGTCGTGAATCTCAAGTGAAGATGAAGATTTAGAGTGCAAGGGTTATCGTCGTTAACTCTGAGGGTGATTCCAAAATGAGTGTAACGAGATAATGCCTTCGGTTTCGTTCGCACCCGGAACGAACTTGTATGGATTGAATGCTTTCAGAACATCGTTAGGTGGACAATGAGCATTCTAAGAGATGTGTTTTCTAAAGGTAATCGTAGCCTCAAGCCTCATCAACCAGGAATGGCTAAAACAGGGGAGGCGCAGCAAGGCTTCGTAGGTAGCTCCCACTGGAGAGCGAGATTGATCCTTGTCTAGAAGTCCCTTTATATTCGGTTGTGTGGGCAGTTGGTTGCAAACACCTGCGGGGTTGTCTTGTTCGGAACTGTTCAGTAAGGAATGGTTCCGGCCTTGTGTTGCAGGGGAGCGGGCGTTCTCCTCGGTACGGTGATCTGGGCCACGTACTGTGACGGGCGGTACCCCAGTAGCCCAGCCATTGTATGCAATCCACAATCCAATAAGTGCCAACGGTTGTGATTGTATTACCCACTTTTGTGGCTAGTAGCTGGAATTTAATCATGTAACAATTTCGGCTATTTCATATTTACTTGAAAACCCTAGACACTATTATAATATCACCGGATTTCCTATCAAATGTTTTGGTTAGCGTAAGGTAAAAACTTTTCCATGTTTATGTGTGGGAAGTCTGACGTGATACCTTTTCTTTTCAAAAGGTTTTTAAAGTTAAGCAACCTTAACCTGTTACTCACACCAGACCCATGTCTGACCCGGAGTTTATCTTTGTTTTCTTACACTCTTGAGTACTCAAATTTTTTACGTGTAGCCAAGGGATTCAGGTTGGCTTTGACGAATATTGGAGGAGCAATGAAGCAGGAGGCTTCTGCGTTGTAGATATTTAGTTTCCGCTGTGTATTCTCTGTGTTGTGTTGTATTGAGTTGTAAATACTAGACATGTGTTTATAACTGTCTAGTATATGTGATGTGTATATGGTGTATCTCTGATTGATATTGTATATTATGTAAATATTTATGTTATTAATATAATTTATTCGTTCCGCTGTTAAGATTCTAGTGTTGTTTCTTCTTTCTCTTCTTTCTTTTCTTCTTCTATCCCTTTCTTTCTTAATAGATGATGCGATTTTCTGGGAGTAGAAAGTCGGGTCATCTCAGCTGGTATCAGAGCATTATGTTGAGTGAATACCTAGGCTCTGGAGTGGTGTCTATCTTGAGAGAGCGTATTTGTAATTTTTAATATATATATATTTATTTATTTTATTTCTACGTATCTATTGGGTTACCTGTTCGGGTTTTCCAATATGGGTTATAAGGTAGATTGAGGTAGTGGTGTGTGTAACACAACTACCGATTGGTTGGAGTTTGAATGTTTGAGGTTGGAAGTGTATCTGTCGAGACTGTAAACCTAGTACCGTCTCGAGTGAGCTTTGCAGTGGTATAAGGACTTCATTGATCTCTGAAGGTAACCTATTAAGGTTCGGAGTTCATCTTTGAAGTTGGATGAGTAGAGTTTTGATCTGTTGGCTGAGCAGAAGCGAGTGATGGTATCTTGATACCTCAGGAAGTAGTAGCTGCGTGATGAGATGCAGTGACTATGGATGTTTCCGAAGATGATTTCTTTGGAACAATTTTAAGGAAGTAGGTCTGCTTCGATGTTGTAGCTGAGATCAGCAGGTTGTTTCTGTATGGTTTAAAGTCCGAGTTTGTCGAAGAGCTTTGAATTGGAAATTCTTTGGCATTGGTGTCGGCAGTGCAGCTCGGAGTGTTCTGTGTATCGGCAGAGTTTTCTGGCTTAGCAATTTTCTGGAGATGGAATTTAGAAGCAGAGGAGTAGAATCCATTTCTTCAATGGATTGGCAAGACCAGCATAAGCTGTTCTGAATTGGTAAAGAGAGAACAGTTTTCTTTGGAATTAGATTGAGTTGATCGCAAAAGCGACTTGCGATAGTTGAGTGTTCTCTTGGGTTGTTGGAGATTTTTCTAAATATTTTCAGAGAAGTCAGAGTTTGTCTTCATCTAGAGATCCAGTGGTACTGGTGGTTCAACAAGTTGAAGGTTGGTTCCTTAAGATGGAGTTTGTTGAAGCAACTCTGGATTTGAGGAACTTCTGAGTTTTCTCTGGGTTATCAAAGATCTTCTTGGTTATGTTGTCCGGTTGTGCCTGTGTTCTTTATCAACATTCTTTTCTACTCCAGATCAGAGTTGTGCAGCGGAAGCTGTTTGGGAGTGTGTTTGCACAAAAAATGGACAAACACCTCCAAGTCGTATTATTTAGTTGATTATATGTGATTTTCAATGATTTTAGATGAGTATGTAAATATGAAAGAAGTAGGGGCTGAAATGTAAAAGACACACAGATTTATAGTGGTTCGGCCAGAATGTGCCTACGTCCACTTTATATGTTATTATCTTCTTTCTTTCAGATTACAAGTACAATGCTTCGTATATCAGTATATGAAAGTAGTTTGAAAGTTCCTTCCTTGCTTGAGCTCTCAAACTTGTCTGCCATTGTTGTACCCCTGCCCCTCTATTTATAGAATGAGGTTGAGGGCAGGGGCCTTGGAAGCATATAGCTGCCGGTGGGCCCGGGCTGAAGCAATCTGGACTGGCAATCTTCTGGTTCGGCAAGGCTTCATTCGGCTATGAGCTTGGACCGGTGGTAGGTGTGCATGTGGACCGGCAGGGGAAAGGAGAGGGTTGGTTCGGTGCTTGCCTGGTCCGGTAGTAGGAGTGTGAGAATGTGGACCGGTAGTCGTTTGGTCCGGTTATGTAGGTGGTTCGGTGGCAAGGTTGGTTCGGCAGGAGAGTTGGAGTGGTGGTATAAAGGAGCCGAATGAGATGGGGCCGAATGAAGTGGGGGCCGAGTGAAGTGGAGCCGAACGAAGTGGGGGCCGAGTGTTGTGGAACCGAATGAAGTGGGGGCCGAGTGAGCTTCTTCATGGAGAATATTGGAAGGCCCTCTAGGTTAGTATTGAGCTTCTTGGCTGTTGAACGAAGTAGAGGTTGCTTGCGAGCCCGAGTGAAACTGCGGCTTCTTGGTCTTGAGGTCTTTTGGGTGAAAATTCGCCCAACATTTGCCCCCCAAAGTGGGGCACGTGCTTGCATGTGTCGCGCTTTGTTTTTCTTGTGGCAGGAAGATTGGCTTTGTAACGCCAGCGATTGGACGTTCGTATTCTGTTAATGTCCTGCAAAGGAATTTACAGTTTTAGTATGATTTCGAATAACGGTCGTTCATGATCGAAATATTCGAGATGAAGTGAACTGTGCCGTTCAGGACGAGAGAGTGAGCCCCGAAGGGGCTCGGCATCGTCGATGCCCGGTTTATGTTTGTGAAGATGGTTTATTGCCAGCTCAGAGCATGCCTAGGGATCGTTCGCAACCCCGTACATGTGTAAGTAGCTTAGCCATTTCATAATTATCAAATATCCATATGACCGATGGGTTTAAAAATGCGTGTCAAAGTGTAAATTCCCACGATGGTAGGGTTAATAACCATTCAGAGCGTGCCTATGGACCATTCGAGGTCGCGTACACGTGTAAACGATTTAATCCACGTCGGTGAGGATTTTACGACTTATTCATCGCTATCATAATCTTATTTTGTTAGTTAGTTCTGGAGTTTGGTACTTATCTGAGGGAGGCGCTTTGCACGCCACTAGTTCCTGGTCTTGGTCTGTAGAGAGAGAGTTTCATTCGGTTCTTGGTTGGTCCGGCTATTCCCATTCGGCTTCTGGTGGTCCGGTATTATTGGTCCGGTTGGACGAATTGTTTGGTTCGGTGGTTGTGAGTTCGCCTATATATAGAGGCCGTACCCCCCTTGTTTTTCTTTACCGAACGAGTAGAGCCGAGCCATATTGAGCACCGAACCAGTTAAGTACCGGATCAAACAAATACCGAATCAATCAAGCGCCGGACCAATTTAGTACCGAACCAGGTATGTTCCCTTTTGCCGAATACATACGAAAGTTTTCACTTCACCGAATGGGACTACGGCCTTGGGGCCGAATGAGATGGAAACCGAACGAGATGAAAACCGAATGAGATGGAAACCGAATGAGATGGAAACCGAACGAGATGGAAACCGAATGAGATGAAAACCGAATGAAATGGAAACCGAATGAGATGGAAACCGAATGAACTTGTGAACTTGAAAACTTTAGTTTGCGAATGAAATCCCACACTTGCACGCATTTGTTTGTTTACTTTTCTATGTTCCTTGTTCTAATGCCATGCTTTCCTTGTGTTGTAGTTAAATGTCTCGCAAGGTAGAAACTCGATCGGGCAAGAGGAAATCCAGGGATAGTGGAGAAACTTCTGCCGTGCCCCCAGCCCAGCCAGATCCAGCACAGCACGTACCCGCTCCGAGGTCACTAGTCGACGGGTATGGTCCCCAGGAGCTTCTCATCTCCCCCCCTGATTGCTATTCTAGCTCTCTGAAAGAGGAGCAACTCGACGCCATATCCCGTTCCTTTGGGATTGACAGGACGCTTATGCTGCTTCCGGGAGATGGAGTGATGCCATATAATCCTCCCGAGGGATACTTCGCTTTTAGCAGATACCATTGCATGTGCGGCGCTATCCCCCCTATCAACGATTGGATAGTAAGCTTCACCACATATTTGAAGGTGTCTCCCTTCCAGCTCCAGCCTAACTCATATGCCATCCTGGTGAGCCTCTTTGTTATCTTCCAGAGGAGGTACGGGCGTCCTCCTTCTAACCGGGAAATCCGATACTTGTACAACCTGAGAGGCTATAAGAAGGGGTCTCCGTATATTAGTCTGGAGGCGGCCGTGCCCTTCAAACCAGTTCTGGACTTGTATTCCAAGTTCACCATGTTCAAGAAAGAGTGGTTCTTCGTCAAGGACGATGCTGTTTCTTTCCGCCTTTTCACTTCCGGCCGTAAGATTGATTTCATTTATATTTTTCATGTGTTTTGACGGTAGTGTTTTTTCTGACATGCTTTTATTTCTGGCTAGCGACAGGTGGTGTTGCAGTCGTGGAGGATGATTCCTTAGTGCGAATGGCTGCTGAACTAAAGGCTATTCCGGCACGGGACCGGTCGGCCTCTTTCTTGATCAGGAACGCAACCCTCTTGGAGTATAACTTGATCTTACCGCGCCAGTCCGTAGTTAAGCAAAGGGATACGGCTGAGGAGAGGGCTGCCAAAGCTAAGGAGGGGGCTACAGTAAAGAGCGGTAAGAGGGAGCCTTTCGCAGAGCGTCCCGTGGTCGGGGGGAAGAAACTGAAGAAGTCTGATGGCCCTTCTCCAAGTATTTGCCCGACTGTCCCGGAGGAGGAAGGTGTAGAAGAGGAGGAAGGAGGCGAAGTTGGAGAAGGGTCGGAGGGTGGAGGAGATGGCGATGGTCAAGGTGGTAGTGGGGTTGCTGCTCTAACCTCTGAGCAAGACTTCGAACTGGATGAGGCTCTCCGTCGGGCCTTCGGGGAGTCGGAGGGAGAGTCGGAAAAGGAGAAGGAAAAGGAGAAGGAAACAGAGAAGGCAAAGGAAACCGGCAAAGCTGTGGCTCCAGCTAGGGTGACTCCGGCGATGCAAGGTGAACTTTTGTCTTCTGCCGATTCCATTTTCGATAGGGACTTAGAAATTTTTTACGGTTCACTTTCGTCCTGGAATGAGATCCAGGACTTATTGCAGTATCCCACTCCTCCGCCGGGTTTGTATAATAGATGTGTCTCCTCACTTTTCTTTCTTTTTAACTTAGCACATTTTTTGAATTGCGGATTATTGTATGTTCGTAACACTTGTTCTTTATTCCAGGGGCAGGCCAGGCGGGTAAAACGTCGGATGTTCGACACCGCCTTGAACAATTTAAGTCGAGGAGAGCTTCCGCGAAACCTTCTACTGATCGCACTGGGGATGTAGTCAGTTACCGCCCTCTTCTTGGGGTCATCGAAGAGGGTATTCAGAAAAGGAAGCGGAGCCGTTCCTTATTTGAGTCTTCTTCTGCTTCGCAGCTTCCTACACAGCCTCCCCCTACTCAGCCTCCTCGTGATACTACGGAGGAGAGCACGGAGCCCGGCCCCCTCCTCCTCCTTCCAAGAGTCCTACTGTCATTCATATAAGGCGTCCCGATGTGCCTCGCCCCGTGCCTCGTGACCCTTTTGCTGGTCATCCTGATTTAGACCCAAGCTTTCGGGACATTTCATTCGATGAGACCACGAGCGAGCACCTCCTTCCCCGCAACCCCATGGTAAGGGTGCTGGACGAGGCCAAATCTTTAGATCTTGATTTACTTACTACACGGGTAGTCACCATGGGGGATGAGGCCAAGGCTAATATCGACCGGGTGGCCGCAGAGACCAGGAAGTTAATGGAGCATCATGCTAAGTTGGTCAAGGCCGGGGAAGAGATCGGGAGTGCTAACATTCGGTTGAGGTTAAAGGTTGCCGATCAGGCCAAGCAGCTCGCCGACCAAGCCATCCAGATTTCCCAGCATGAGGAAGCCTCCAAGCGGCTGAAAGAGACCATGGAGAAGGCCAGTAGGGCGGAATTACGGAAGATGGAGGTCGCTTGCAGGGAACGGATTAACATAGCTATCGCAACGGTGGATGAGGTTCGAAATGCGGATCTCGAGCGGGTAGAGGAGTTGTCGGGGAGGCTCGAGGCTGCGGAGATGGCTCAGGCCGAGTTGAAGGAGGAGATGGAGGAGATGAGGAGGTCCCTCAGGTTGAAGGAAGAGGAAATGAGGAGGTCACTCCAGGCTGACTGCTTGAGATACCAGTCAGAGAGGGACGTCGACGTCGCCAAGTTGCAAGCTTCCGAGGCCCGGGTGAGGGAGTTTGAGGAAAACGAGGGGATGATGGATGAGATGCTGCAGGATATGTACTTCCACACTTGGAAGGAGGGCGGCTTGTCTTGGATGGACGATTACCCTCGGGTCATGGCCAAGGTGTATCTCCAGGCTTCAGAGGAGGCCAGGGTGAACGCGGGTAAGGAAGGCGGAGAGGCTTTCAACTTGAATGCGGTTACTGCTCAGTTCTCAAAGGAGGAGCAAGCGGCGGTGAAAGAGGGGATGCGGCTGCTTGCTGCAGAGGAAGCGGGCGTGCAGTTGGATGATGAGGATCAAGCGGCAGATGCTGGTGAGTTATTCTTCTTCCCTTTCTTTTCTTCCCGTGTTTCCATAACTTGGTTGTTCATTTAATGAATTCTTCTTCCGAATTGGACAGGCGGGACTTCTGATCCGCATGCTGGGGGCTCTGATCCTGCGGCTAAGTAGACTGGGGAAGTTGGTGATGGAGTGTGGAGGCATCTGCCATCTTTTTGTTTCTTTTTTATCACTGTTTATGTTAGTCTTTGATATGCAACTGTAATAAAATTATTTGCAAAGAATAACTTCGTGTGATCTTATAATATAAGCTGATTCTGTCATGTTTAAATGTTGTTGCTATCTTTATGTGCCGTGTGAGAAGTATAATTATGTATATGCCTGTGATTCTAGTTGTGTTTGATGTTAAGCTTTTGCTTGAAATATAATTTCACGTTTTGCAATGTCAGTGTATGAATAAGCTATAGTTACGCATTTATGTACAAGAGAAGAGAGTACCACCCTTTATGTTTTATTCGCAGGCGGTAGCTTTGAGTGTCTTGTGTAACTGTTCACGGGTATAGCTGAGCGCCCTGCCACCCAGTACGCAGGCTTAGAGCCTTATGAGTGAATGCTTCCTATTCAGTTTCCTGTACTTTAGAGTTTGTTATACAGGATAGGGGAAAAATATTTAAATGGAATGGAAATATAGTAAATGTAAAACTTCCAGTCACGGAAGGCCGTCGATGTGCTTAAGTTCGTGGCAAACGGGTTTTGTAGTCACTTTCCCTAGCTGTGGGTCTTGGAGACATTTGTCACCCATCTTACGCCTCTGCGGGGAGTTTTCTTTTTTACCACAGCCGCACTTAAGACACATCGGAGCCGAGATCGCGCACGGTAACTACCCGAACCATTATGGTCCGTAATCGTGGGTATTATTCGATTTACCGTGGCCGGCTAGCGTGGGTGCCGTTGGCCGTGAACTACCCCTGGCTGGCCACACCTTATGTTGGGGCTTAAAGTAGGTTCACAGTTGCCGGCGAGCCGAACGCCGTAATGAGCTGCCATCGGCTATAGTCGGCCTTTATGATGACTTATAATCGGCTCATTACAGTTGGCTTTGAGGGCAGGCGCGCAATGAGTTAACCCGCAGCAGAGGGATGCTGGAGCAAAAGTGTCTCATTGGCGAGTGCATAGAATCGTAGCGTACCTGTTAGGCCTAGTCCAGATGAGGCCGTGGTGCGTCTTGAGTGGAGATGCCATAGGATTTTGTTCAACAGAAAGGGATAAAACTTAACGAGCAGCCAAGACATAAAGGAACAAGTTAAAAAGAGACAAGATTTTTTAGAGTGGTTCGGCACGGAAATGCCTACGTCCACTGATTCTCTTTGTTAATTCACTTCATATGGGCAGTACAAGTTAAGAAAAGTATCGACGGAGGTGTCGGATGTTCCATGCCCTCTGGAACACCTCTCCGTCCACTGTTGACAAAATGTAAGCTCCGTTGTGGAGATCTTTATGAATTACATATGGTCCGTCCCAGATGGGGTCCAGTGCTCCGGGGCGCGGAAAGATTCGCCTGAGGACAAGATCTCCTTCTTGTAAGCTGCGATGCTTGACTTTGGAATTGTATTGTGCTGCCACTTTCTGTTTGTGAGCTGCTGCTTTGAGTGCTGCATCATTTCTCCTTTCCTCGATCAGATCCAAAGACATGAGGAGGAGTTCTTCGTTTTCTTCTGGGTTGTAGTGGATCCTACGGTGGGAAGGCACAATAGTCTCAACTGGGAGCATTGCCTCCGATCCATATGCCAAAGAGAAAGGAGTATGTCCCGTTGATGTTCTGAAAGATGTGCGGTATGCCCATAGTGCCGTAGGAAGTTCGTCCACCCAAGCGCCTTTTGACCTTTCAAGTTTCTTCTTGATTAGGGTTTTGAGAATTTTGTTGACAGCTTCAACTTGTCCGTTTGCCTGAGGGTAAGCTACTGATGAGAAGCTTTTATGAATTCCATGTTCTTGGCACCAGTCGGCAAATTCTTCGCTGTCAAACTGGAGTCCGTTGTCGGATACGATCTTGAGTGGGACTCCATACCTGCACAGAATGTTTTTGATCAAGAAGTTGATAACTTTTGCTGAAGATATTTTATTTAAAGGTTCCGCTTCCACCCATTTGGTGAAATAATCGACTGCCACTATAGCATATTTGGCTCCGCCTCGGCCCGTTGGCAGTTCGCCAATTAAGTCAATTCCCCGTACAGCAAAGGGCCAAGGGCTAGTCATTTGAGTAATTTCGTTTTTGGGCAGTCGAGGAATCTTGGCGAACTTCTGACATCTGTCGCATTTCTTAACGAAGTCTAGGGCATCTTTGTTTAGTGTGGGCCAGTAATATCCATATCGGAGTATCTTTCTTGCCAAAGTCTGTCCTCCAGTGTGATCTCCGCATCCTCCCTGATGGATGTTTGTTAATATCTCCTTGGCTTCCCTTCCGGCGACGCATCTTAATAAGGGGCTAGAGAAGCCACGCCGGTAGAGGATGCCTTCTTGTATTGTGTAGTGGGGAACTTTCCTCAAGATCTTCTTGGCTTCGTCACGCCTGTCGGGTAGTATGCCATCTTGCAAATATTTCCGGATAGGAGTCATCCAGGTTCCTTCTTCGATTGCAGTTATCAGATTCGCTTGTTCGAAACTCGGGGCTAGCTGCCTTGAGATTGCTAGTGCTCCGGAAATGGTGCTGTTCTTCATACTAGCTTGCTTTGCAAGTTCATCTGCCCCTTGGTTTTCTTCTCGAGGAATGTGTTTGATTAGATAATGGTCCAATCGATCGAGCAGCAGTCTGGTTTTCTTTAGGTATGCTGTGAGTCGTTCTCCTCGAGTCTGGAATTCTCCTAGTACCTGGTTTACGACAAGCTGAGAATCACTATGAATACATAAGGAATTGATTCCAATTTCTAGGGCCAGTTCCAATCCCGCTATTACTGCTTCATATTCAGCATCGTTGTTAGTGGCCGTGAACTCCAATCTTAATGCATAGTACAACTTTCTTCCCCTGGGGGTGATGATCACAATACCTGCCCCCGAGCCTTGTTCGTTTGATGCTCCGTCTACAAAGAGGTTCCACTTGATGTTTTTTGCTACTTCGGATTGTTCCTTGCCTTCGTTGGTAGTGAATTCGACAATGAAATCAGCCATGGCTTGCCCTTTGATAGCGGTGCGGGGGTGGTAGGTGATATCATACTGACTTAGTTCGATGCACCATTTGAGGAGCCGCCCAGAAGTGTCAGGACGATGGAGCACTTGTCTTAGTGGTTGATCGGTTAGAACCCTGATGGAGTGAGACTGGAAGTAGTGTCGCAGTTTTCGTGACGCGACCAATAAACAATATGCTAATTTCTCAAGTTTAGGATATCTGGCTTCTGCCCCTGTAAATCTCTTACTTACAAAGTAAACCGGGCGTTGTGTGCGGTCTTCTTCTCTTACCAAGGCGGCGCTTAGAGCATGAGATGATACAGCGAGGTATAGGTATAACACTTCACCTTCATTTGGAGTTGAGAGTACTGGTGGTCTCTGAAGGTGTTCGATTAGGTTGAGGAAGGCTTTTAAGCATTCGTCGGTCCACTCGAACTTCCCTTTATCTTTCTTGAGTGCTTCGAAGAAAGGGACACACTTGTCAGTTGCCTTGGAAATGAATCTGCTTAGGGCGGCCACCTTTCCGTTTAGGCTCTGCATTTCTTTTCGAGTGGAAGGTATCCTTATTTCTTTTAAAGCCCGGATTTGTTCAGGGTTTGCTTCGATTCCTCTGGCGTGGACGATGAATCCTAAAAATTTTCCCGATGATACTCCGAAGGAGCACTTTAGAGGATTCAGCTTCATTCCATATCGGTGAAGTACCCGAAACGTATCGTCCAGATGGCTTACATGGTCGTTGGCTTTCTTGGACTTTACCAACATGTCATCCACATATACCTCCATAGTTCGTCCTATCAATTCTGCGAACATTTTGTTGACGAGGCGTTGATAGGTAGCTCCAGCATTTTTGAGTCCAAAAGGCATGACTTTGTAACAATATAATCCGCGGTCGGTGATGAAGCTAGTGTGGTCCTGATCGGGAGCGTGCATGGGAATCTGGTTATATCCGGAGTATGCATCCATAAAAGATAGGAGTTCGTGTCCGGCTGTGCTATCCACAAGTTGGTCCATTCGGGGAAGTGGGAAGCAATCTTTTGGGCAAGCGTCATTCAGATTGGAGAAGTCAATACATGTTCGCCACTTTCCATTGGCCTTTTTTACTAGCACTGGGTTAGCAATCCATTCTGGGTAGATGGCTTCCCGTATGAAGCCATTAGAAAGTAGATTCTTTACTTCCTCATCAAGGGCTGCCGATCGCTCTGCCCCCATGCTCCTCTTTTTCTGCTTTACTGGTACCTTGGTGGGATCGATGTTCAACATGTGGCATGCTATGTCTGGGGAGATTCCTGTCATATCGGCATGGGTCCACGCAAATACATCTAAGTTGTGGCGGAGAAAGTCAATGAGTTGATCCTTCAATTCCGTTTCCAGCTGAGATCCGATTTTTAATAGTCTACTTGAATCATGCTTATCTACCGATACGAATTCCATAGCCTCTGCAGGCTCGGCGGTAGCCTCCTCCTCTTTATCCCTGGGGTCTAGTTCATTGAAGGGATCGCTTGTGTATCGAAGAGGAGGGGCTTTCTTTAGTTGCTATGCCTCCAAGCTTTTCATGCAGAGAGTAGTCTCTGCATCTTTTCCTTTATTCTTTCTGCGGTTATTGCGAAGTTCAGTTACGTAGCAGTCTCGGGCAGCATCTTGATCTCCTTCTACTTCTCCTACTCCGTTGTCTGTTGGAAATTTCATTTTCAGGCACCAGGGGGCTAATACAATCTGAAAGTCAGACAAGGCTGGTTTTCCCAAGAAAGCGTTGTAAGCCGAGTGGTTTTCTATTAGTACGAACGTTTGTTTTCGCACAACGGAGCGGGGATGACTTCCTATTTCGACGAAGAGGTCAAGTTGCCCGAGGGGCATTTTTGCATCTCCAGTGAAACCGTGCAGTGGTTTGTCACAGGGGGATACATCCTTCATTGATAACTTCATTTTGTCGAAAGCATGTTTGAACAGGATATTTACGGAGCTTCCCGTGTCTATTAGAATCCGAAAAACTTTAGCTGGACCAAACCAGGCAGAGATGACCATGGGATCCATATGTGGGTACTGTCTTCCTTCCAAATCATGCCTACTGAATACAATGTCGTTGTTTTCTTTTCGTTTCGGGTGGCGTTCCTCCGTAATGGAGTTAACATATCCTTCGGCATTTCTAAGCGACTTGCCGTACCTTTCCATCTCTGCCCAACCTCTGTCGGCGATGTGTGGTCCTCCTGAGATGGTAAGGACCACTATCTTCTCTTGACTAGAGCCACTGGTGTTGTGATTGTTGCGATTCCCTCCGCCTACTTCTGGGAGGGGTTGCTTTGAATTCTCATTGGCAGGAGTTGGAGTCCTGTTCTGACCTTTCACATAACGTTCCAGTCTTCTTCTTCTAATGTGTTCTTCGATCAAGTCCCGAAGATGGTGGCATTCATTGGTGTCATGTCCGTGGGATTCGTGGAAGCGACAGAACTTTCCGGACTTGAGTGCGTTATCTGATTCTTTCTTGTGCGGGGGGCGCTTGTATCCGAGTTCGCCCTGAGTGGCTAGGTAGATGTTTTCGATTGTTTCATTCAAAGGAGTGTAGGAGTCAAATCTTGGCCCTGGTCGATATTGGCGCTTCTCAACCTTTCTGCCCCCAGCATTGTCTCTAGATTCATTTCTTCGAGCGTCCTTAGCTGCAGTGGGAACCTTGTCCTGAACTATCTTGCCTTGTTGCCCTGACTGCCTCTCCGTAGCAGCGTCTTCAAGTCTCATATACTTTCCAGCTTCATGGAAGAAATCAGGCAAGGTAGCTGGTTTTTCCTTAGTTAATCTTCTGGCAAACTTGGTGTCTGGATGTACACCACTACTGAGGGCCATTAGAGTGAGTTTTTCATCGGCATCTTGAACTGCTGCCGCCGCGGCGTTGAACCGTGTTAGATATTGTTGCAGCGTCTCTCCGGATTTCTGTTTTACATTGGATAGAGAATAAGCATCCTTGGGTTGTTCCACATGGATGCGGAACTGGCTAATAAACCTTTCTTTTAACATCTCCCATGAGCTGATGGATCCTTGGGGTAGATGACAGAACCAGGAGGTAGCTAGATCTGATAGGAATAGCGGAAAGCATTTACATAATACTCCTTCTGTTACTCCACTCATGAGCATATGCTGGGTGTATCTCTGCAGGTGTACGATGGGGTCGGAAGTTCCTTTGTAAGGTTCCATGGTTGGCATTTTCCATTCCCGGGGAGTGATGGCAGTTTCGATATTTCGGGTAAAGGGACTGGTGACCCTAGCGCCTATTCCCCGGTCCCTTTGCTCCCATTAGACACATTCTCTGAATAATCGTGCCATTCGTTCTTCAGAACTTGGAGCGGACAAAAATGAGCTCGGTTCTTCCCTGCGGGATCTATCTCGTCCAGATGACCTGTAGGGATGGTACAGTCTATCACTTCTAGCATTATCCAATGGTTGTCTTTGGCTGCTTGGATGCACGCTAGGACCAGCTACAGTTGCCCCCTGCCTTGATCTTCCCCTGTGGGGTTCTGTTTCGAGCACATCCATGGGGTCAACTTCGGGCTGGGTTCTAGCTCGGCTCCGTTCAGCGGGGTTTCTATGATTAGGTGGCATGACTGGCTCAGCTACATCCGACCCTCGCCTGGTGCCTCCCCCGCTAGGTTCGGTTCCAAGGGCTTCCTCGAGTCGGAATTCGGGCTGAGTCCGGGCGCGGCCCCTATCATCGTTGTTCCTGTTGATAGCTTGTTCGAAGAGTGAAGACCTTTGTTGCCTCCGGGATCCTCCGGATTGGGATTCACTCCATGATTCAGTGTTGCGGTTGGACTCTTCAGCATCCCTTAAGCGTGTCATGAGTTGGTCCACCAAAGTTTCTTGTTGGGATGTGAAGCGGTTAGTTACTTCAGCCACAACCCTGTCCAGATCTGCCCTAGTGATTGGTTGTTCCGTTGCGGGACCAGTTGGATTTTCCTTATTTTCATCTGGTACTGCTGTTGAAGTGGGCTGATCTGTGATTGCTGGATCTGGAAGGCTGCTAGTTGCGATGTTCTTTCCTTTGTTAACATCCCTTCTCTGTTTGGAAGGCATGATTTCTAAGCAACGAGTGATGTTGTTAGGAAGAAGGTTGAGTGGGAGAAGATGAAGCTTGAGTTCTGAAGATGAAGTCTGAGTTCAATTCTCAGTGAAAGCACCAAAAATGTTTGCACAAAAAATGGACAAACGCCTCCAAGTCGTATTATTTAGTTGATTATATGTGATTTTCAATGATTTTAGATGAGTATGTAAATATGAAAGAAGTAGGGGCTGAAATGTAAAAGACACACAGATTTATAGTGGTTCGGCCAGAATGTGCCTACGTCCACTTTATATGTTATTATCTTCTTTCTTTCAGATTACAAGTACAATGCTTCGTATATCAGTATATGAAAGTAGTTTGAAAGTTCCTTCCTTGCTTGAGCTCTCAAACTTGTCTGCCATTGTTGTACCCCTGCCCCTCTATTTATAGAATGAGATTGAGGGCAGGGGCCTTGGAAGCATATAGCTGCCGGTGGGCCCGGGCTGAAGCAATCTGGACTGGCAATCTTCTGGTTCGGCAAGGCTTCATTCGGCTATGAGCTTGGACCGGTGGTAGGTGTGCATGTGGACCGGCAGGGGAAAGGAGAGGGTTGGTTCGGTGCTTGCCTGGTCCGGTAGTAGGAGTGTGAGAATGTGGACCGGTAGTCGTTTGGTCCGGTTATGTAGGTGGTTCGGTGGCAAGGTTGGTTCGACAGGAGAGTTGGAGTGGTGGTATAAAGGAGCCGAATGAGATGGGGCCGAATGAAGTGGGGGCCGAGTGAAGTAGAGCCGAACGAAGTGGGGGCCGAGTGTTGTGGAACCGAATGAAGTGGGGGCCGAGTGAGCTTCTTCATGGAGAATATTGGAAGGCCCTCTAGGTTAGTATTGAGCTTCTTGGCTGTTGAACGAAGTAGAGGTTGCTTGCGAGCCCGAGTGAAACTGCGGCTTCTTGGTCTTGAGGTCTTCTGGGTGAAAATTCGCCCAACAGAGTGCATCTGCTTTTCTTTTTCGGATAGGAGAAGTTTGTTTTCTTTTGATGGTTGTGAGTGGAGTTTGTTCTTGATCTTGATTGATCGTGGAGGATCATTCTGGTAGATTAGGTTTAGTCCAGTTTATTTCTTAAACATCAGCAAGGGTTGAGCTGATCAGGTAGGAGGTAGGCAGCCTGAGATCGTCCGAAGAGTTTTGTGGATCTGAGTCGAAGATTTGATTATGGATAAATTTCTCAGTTTTTAGGAGCTATAAATTTTGGTAAGGTTGGGTAAGCTAGCTCTGAGATGTTTTGGATTTCTTATGTGTTTTGTTTTGGATAAGTTTTTGATTTTCTGGATTGAATTGCCAGTTTGGACAACTGGAATTCGATGTGTTTCACCTATCTCTGAGGGAGTACGCGTATGATCTATCTCTGGTTTTGGAATCATCTATCTGGGGGGATTTGGTGGTTGAATCAGACTTTTCTATAGTTTGATGTCTTGTTCAGTTGTAGATCTAGATGAATAGGAGTTCTGTAGCTCAGTAGTGTTGATTGTTTGTGATTTATAAAGCGCGTATCCCGGTGTTTACTTGGGAAACTCGAGGAAACTCTATCCAGAATTTTGTCTGGATAGTTAATTTTGTTTGATTGGATGAATGGATTGCTATATAGTTGTTAGCATATGTTTGATATATGCTTGGTTTTAAAATTTAAAATCTTAAATAGGTTATTAAATTACCTTTGTTTTAAATTTTGGGGACGAAATTCTTTTAAGGGGGAAGGAATGTGATATCCCAGAATTTTTGGCAATATCAATTTAATAATCTTTATATAAAAATAAATTGATATTAACAATATTGATTAATAAAATATGTTTTGATTTAATAATCTGAATAAATAAATATTTAATTTGTGATTTGTCTTTTGAAAAGCTAAAATAAATGTTTAAATTATAATGTATATATATTTGTATGTATATTATCGTTTATCTTTGTTTTGGAATTTAACTTACATGAAAATAAATAAATAAAGTTTTGTTTTTAAATTCTAATAATATATCTAGTAATCAGGAAATTATATTTTAAATTAATATTAGGCTTTTAAAAATCTATTTAAACGAGTAATTATATGGTTTGATAATTTTTGAGATAAATATTAAATTTTGTAAAATTTGTCTTAGCTTAATTTTTGTTTTAAACTTAAATAAAAGTTGATTTTGTTTCTTTTTAAATATTATTTGATTAAATATGAATTGAGAATATTTTATATAAGTTTAAAATACAAATAGCATATGGTTTAAAATTTATTTATTTATAAAAGTGATTTATAATTCTTTTTATAAATCATATAAAAATTATTAAATTGTTATTTTCAACCATAATAATAAATGTACTATTTTTCCCATAAATATAAAGAAGAATTAAAATAGGAAAATGAATCTTCATTTTAAATTAAATAAATTGATTTTAATTTGGGATTCAAAGGATTTATTTGATTTTGGAATTTTATTTTGAAATTCAAATTAATTGATTCTTTAAAATGTTTGTATAAGTTTTAATTTATAAATTGTTTATTTACATTTTCTTAAAATAAGAAAATCATATATATTCATTCAAACATAAAATGGATTAAGAAAACTCTTTATAAATATTTAGAAATATAACTTACTTAAGTAAAAGACAAATGTTAATAATTAAACAAATCTAAGCTACATGTGTTAATTGTAAAACAAACAAAATGACAAGTGTCATTGTTTTGTCTTCCTTTTATTTTTATTAAAGTATTTTCAGCCTTTTAAAACATTTTTCACTTTCCTTTATTATCTTTTAAAAATCAAATGCTAGTTGAATCAAAAGAAAACATTTCACTTAAAAATCTGAAAATCCCTCAAAAACAAAATCTGCAAATCCATTTCAAAAAGCAAATCTAAGATCTAAATCACTCCTCAAACCAAAATATCAAACCTGTAAAATAAGTTCCTGCAAATTCATAATCAAATCTACATGCAACTACATTTGCATCTCTGGAAGATCAACTGCATTTTCAAAATCTGTCAACCAGAATATCAACCTGCAAATTCATAATGAAGTCTACATTTTTACAACCTGAAGATCATTGCAATTCATCTCTGGAATCAACTTTAAAAATGGCCTTCATGCATCTATGTTGGTCAGAAATTCAAATGCAAGCAATTTCAAGTCTGCATCTTTATCAAGAATTTAAGAATCATACCCCTGCAACAATTAAAATTAGTTGACAAACTACTCCAAGCATTAAAGTTTGAATGCTCCGTTCTTCAGATTTAAGGTGAGTAACAATTTTTGATTAGTAATTTAAGTTTAACATGGTTTTATGATTTATTCCTGTGATAAGCATGAATGTTGATAAGTAAGACCTGTATATATATATCTAAGAATAATCTGTAGATATTGGGGTAAATGTGTGCATGTCTATCTATGACCCTTTACTTCTAGCTTAAGACTCAGTTTTATGTTATTTATTTTTTAAATTTTCCCCTATCTCTGGATCATGCCAATGTTATTATTAGAGTACAAACTTGTTTGCTAGACATAAATCTGAAGTATGAAAATTTAATAAGGTAAACTAAATTCAAAATCTTTTCTGGAAATCAAAAATGTTCAGTAAACATGAAATTGTTTTAAAACATAAATTCCTTAATTTATTGAATTTAGATTGTGATCTGAAACCATTCAAGAAAAGAACATGTTTTTTTTTACTCAGGAAACACAATTTAAAGTTTAAGATATAGGGGCAGTTCACTTCCATTTGGAAAATGTAAATTTGATGAATTCTGTTGATGTTGAACATTAGGGGGTTTGAAATTCTTTTATGAAGGAAGAAGAGGGATCAGGCAATTCACAAAACTTAACTAATTGGTGAATTGATTTTTGAATTAGCTAAGGAGTGGGTTTTTATTCTATAACCCTATGTTTTTAACAAGTAAGGAATTCAATCATCATCGCCACTAGGATTGATCGAGTGTTTAGCAACTCTGGGGATTGGTTGCTGGGCCATGGAGGAGGAAGTGGGCGGAGTTGTAGCTCTAACGATGGTCGGGAAGGTGTGATATCGTCGTTGAAAGGGTTGTGGAGTTCTGGGTGCACTGTGTTCCAGGTTTTGAAAAGGGGGCTGTTCTGTTTGATTTTGGATAATTGGAGATCTCTGATGCTTAGGTGTTCAAGTGGATTCAAGTGTGGATGGTGGATGTAGATGATCATCACTGATGATCGGAATCTGCCCATGGATTTTGTGCATGTGCACAGTGGTCATATGGAGGAGATTTGGTTTCTGGAATATGGTGAAGATTAGGTGCTCGGGTCATTTCATTTTTTGCTCGAAGTTGGAGTATGGGTGACTCGAAGTAAGATAGGGTTGAACTCGGGTAGTTTTAGTTACAGGGTTGTTCCTGAAACCTGAACTGCTTCAAGTTATTAAAAAAATTTAAAAAAAAGAGAAGCAAAGCCTGATTTAAAACATGATTTGAAGCAAGTTTGATTTATGAATTCGAATGAATTTGAATTCCAAATTTGGAATAAATTTGCAGAAATAAAATAAAGTATTTAATAAAATAATAAAACCTGTATAGTATTTTATAAAGTGATTTTTAAATCTGAAAATAAGATTTTAAACCAAGATTTAAATTTCTAAGTTAAATCTGAATTTTAAACCTGAATCCAAATTTGAAGTTGAATCTGAAAGTTTCAAATAAAAACAAGTTATAAACCCAAATGTTATAATCAAGTTGAATATTTTTAGAATTTTATAACATATGTAATGAAATTTAAAACAGGGTTTAAATTTAAATCTTTGAATCTAAATCTGAAAACATGACTTGAATTTTGGTTGTAATATAAATAAGATTTGAGTATAAATGTTTCAATATCATTTGAAATATTTAAGGTATTTTAAATTTTATTTAAATTGATTATGGGCTAAAGTTAAACTATTCTTCTAAAAATTGCTTTAAGAGATAAGTGATCCTTTAAAATGAAAACTAAAGAGTTTTTAAGTACTTAAAATCTTGTTTAAGTTTAAATTTAATTTCATTTTAATTTTAATTTAAAATGGAATTTAGAAAAATTTAAAAGCAATTTGTTTTTAAATTACTTTGATAATTTTAATTAAATCATTAATGAGGTTAATGATTTTCATTAAATTGTTTTGAACTTAATAATTATCTGATCAAGGTAATTAAGTTTATAATTAATTAATTTAATTAATTAACAATTAGGGTATTAATTAAATAATTAAGGGTTTATTTAATTAATAAAAAGATTAAGTAAGTTAATTAAACTTGATTAAAGTGTGATTTAGAAATTAATTAAATAAGATTTGATTAATTTAATTAGTGAATTGAGTTTATTAATCAAGTAACTAATAACCAATTAAGTTTTTAATTATCACTTGATTAATTAAATAATTAGAAATACATTAATGAGTTTCTTTAAATAAACTAAGAATTAATATTGATTAGTTCAATTAATTACTTTGGAAAAGTAATTAAAGATTTGTTATTGGTTAATGAAGGTCATTAGCTTAGTATTATTTTATAATTAATTAATGTAATTAATTTTAATGATTAATTGTATTAATTAGTTTAAAAATTATCATTTGAGAATTATTTAAGTGTAATTACTTAATGAAAGTAATTAAGAAAATTTATTACTAATTGTAATTAATTAAGTTGTTGATTAATTAAGTTAATTAATTAAGTTTAATTAGTTTAAATTAATTACTGGTTGATTTGAGAGTAATTACCAATGTAATTAAAAATGAATAATTACTTAGAGAAGTAATTAAGAAGATAAATTACTTGATGTAATTTAATGGAAGGATACTTGAATGATGGAGGAGTTTTTGGAATTAATTACTTTGTGTAATTATTATTAGTGTGTTTAATTTCTTAAGATAAGTAATTAATAATAAATTATTTAGTGTAATTAATATTGGGTTTAGATAATTAAGTTATTTAAAGATAATTAAAGATGAAATTGATATAGTTAATTACTTAATGTGATTAATCCAGAATGGTTAATCAATATGGATAATTGATAATTAATTTAAATATGATAATTATAAATAAAATAATTTGAGGTCATTAATTTTAAATAATTAATGATATAATTAAGGATTGATTAATTAAGAACAATTAATCAATAAAAGTATTCGTTAATGTAATTAATTAAGGATTAATGTAATTAATTATTATTAATTAATTAATGAAGTGATTACAAGTTAATTACTGATTTGGTTTGGAATAATTAATTTGTGAAATTAATTAAAGATTAATTACTCGAATGTAATTAAAGGAAAATTAATCAAGATGATTAATTAGGGTAATTTGTTGAGAATAATTAATTGATTGATTTATAATTAATTAAGGAATATGTAAGTAAGATTTATACGGATGAGTAATTAATTTAATTTATTTTAAATTAATTAAGGAAGAAGTAATTAATTTAATTCATTTTAAATTAATTATAGAATGATGATTTAATAAGTCATTTCTTATGAATGATGATTGATATTTATTACCTTGAATGGTTGAGATCTCAGATATGAGATAAATGATGTTGTGTGATTTGGATGCTATGGATGCATTGAGTGATAATATGAATTATCTGTTTGAGTTGATAATATAGATTATATGTTGGAATGATAATATTAATTATCTATTATGATGTTAAGAATTATCTATTTGTGTGTATATAGATAATATTGAATGGAATTGTTTTAAACTTTAAAACAACTTGGACCTAAAAGACACGTTTTGGATTTCGATGAGACCGGGATCGGGTTTCCATATTGGATATCCGAAAACCACATCGATCCAAATTAACGATAGGTCGTGAATCTCAAGTGAAGATGAAGATTTAGAGTGCAAGGGTTATCATCGTTAACTCTGAGGGTGATTCCAAAATGAGTGTAACGAGATAATGCCTTCGGTTTCGTCCGAACCGGGAACTAACTTGTATGGATTGAATGCTTTCAGAACATCGTCAGGTGGGCGATGAGCATTCTAAGAGATGTGTTCTCTAAAGGTAATCGTAGCCTCAAGCCTCATCAACCGGGAATGGCTAAAACAGGGGAGGTGCAGCAAGGCTTCGTGGGTAGCTCCCACTGGAGAGAGAGATTGATCCCTACCTAGAAGTCCCTTTATATTCGGCTGTGTGGGCAGTTGGTTGCAAACAACTGTGGGGTTGTCTTGTTCGGAACTGTTCAGTAAGGAATGGTTCCGGCCTTGTGTTGCAGGGGAGCGGGCGTACTCCTCGGTACGGTGATCTAGGCCACGTACTGTGACGGACGGTGCCCCAGTAGCCCAGCCATTGTATGGAATCCACAATCCAATAAGTGCCAACGGTTTTGATTGTATTACCCACTTTTGTGGCTAGTAGCTGGAATTTAATCATGTAACAATTTCGGCTATTTCGTATTTACTTGAAAACCCTAGACACTATTATAATATCACCGGATTTCCTATCAAATGTTTTGGTTAGCGTAAGGTAAAAACTTTTCCATGTTTATGTCTAGAAAGTCTTATGTGATACCTTTTCTTTTCAAAAGGTTTTTAAAGTTAAGCAACCTTAACCTGTTACTCACACCAGACCCATGTCTGACTCGGAGTTTATCTTTGTTTTCTTAAACTCTTGGGTACTCAAATTTTTTACGAGTAGCCAAGGGATTCAGGTTGGCTTTGACGAATATTGGAGGAGCAATGGAGCAGGAGGCTTCTGCGTTGTAGATATTTAGTTTCCGCTGTGTATTCTCTGTGTTGTGTTGTATTGAGTTGTAAATACTAGACAGGTGTTTATAACTGTCTAGTATATGTGATGTGTATATGGTGTATCTCTGATTGATATTGTATATTATGTAAATATTTATGTTATTAATATAATTTATTCGTTCCGCTGTTAAGATTCTAGTGTTGTTTCTTCTTTCTCTTCTTTCTTTTCTTCTTCTATCCCTTTCTTTCTTAATAGATGATGCGATTTTCTGGGAGTAGAAAGTTGGGTCGTCTCATTATCTAACTTGCAAACTATATGTTTTTAACCATGAACTACAAGTTCTTTAGGATGGTCCATTTAAATTTTCTCTTTTAACCCAGCATTTAAAAAGGCAGTTTTTAACATCCATTTGGTGTATTATTAAATTATGAATATATACAAGTGAAATTAGCACCAAAATGGATGTTATCCTGGTTCCAGGTGAAAAGGTGTCAAAAAGTCTACATTTTCTCTTTGCTTATATCCTTTATCTACTAAACGAGTTTTATACTTATCAATTGTGCCATCAGGTTCTAATTTCTTTTTAAGTACACATACCAGCTATAGAATTCCAACCAAATGGTAGATCTACTAAGTGCCAAGTCCTATTGGATTTCAAAGAATCAATTTCATCATTTATAGCCTCTTGCTAAAAATAGGCATCTAAGAAAGATAAGGCCTCTTGGAGGTTTGAGGGATCCTTCTCTATAGTAAAAGAACAAAAATCTGAACCAAAATCTTTTGCGGTTCTTGCTCTTTTACTTCTTCTAAGTTCATTTTCAGAAGATTCATTAAGTTTTGTTCTAATAGGTATGGTGTTACCTGATGTGCCCCCACTACTCCTCAATTTAAAAGGAAATATAGATTCATAAAAATCGGCATCATTAGATTCTATTAAATTATGTGTATTTAGGTCATAAAATCTATATGCTTTGCTATTAGCAGCATAGCTAATAAATACACATTCATATGCTCAACTTGCTAATTTTATTCTCTTAGAGTCTGGTATACTAACATATACCAAACATTCCCAAGTTCTAAAATAAGGCACATTTGGTATATAATTTCTTAAAATTTCAAATGGTGCGATATTACTTTTTGATTTAGGGATTCTACTGAATACATAGCATACAGTCAATAAAATATCCCCTCACCAATGTTTTGCTGCACCAGAATTCAATAAAATAACCACAACTAATTCGGTAAAGGTTTCATTTTTTTTTTCAGCTTTACATTCATTTCAGGTGAATAAGGTGCGATTCTCTCATGAATTATACCATGCAATTTATAGAAATCAAGAAATTAACTAGACTCATTTTCTGTTCCTCTACCACTATGAAGTCTCTTAATTTTCTTATTAGATTGATTCTCAATTTCAATTTTAAATGATTTAAACATATCAAATGCTTCACTTTTATTTTTCATAAGGTATATCAGAACTGTCATCAATAAAAGTGATAAAGTACGGTGTCCATGTCTACTCAAAGTTCCATCAAGCTCGCATATATCAGAATGAATCAAATCTAAAGGTTCAGAAACTCTGTCAACTGATTTATGTGGTTTCTTAGTGATTTTTGCTTGACTACAAAATTCACATTTATAAAAACAGTTTGTGACATTTTAGGGATAAAATCTAATGTGCTCATGCTATGAATTATACATTTATTCACATGACATAATCTAGAGTGCCAAATATTAAAATCACACAACATATAAGCAGATGCAGACATTTTATTACATTCAACATTTAGATTAAACATACCATCAGTTGCAACAGAATTCATTGTCGTCTGGAACTCTTCAAATTTTTAGGAACACTGAACTTCGTCCGAGTCATGTACATTGTCACTCTCTTGAAGACGATTCGGCATTCTACTCGAAGGTGCAAAGCAGTTCTGAAAGAACAAACGTTGTCGCCTCTATGATAAAATAGCTCTCTAATCTGAAAAATATCAAGCTGATTGCACTGACAAAGTCGATTCTAATTTGCATTCTGATATGCTGCTCAAGGTATTGTGACGACCCGAAATCCAACGCTTGAAAATCGACATCCAATACAACACCGGTATTCAAATGCTGGAGATTCAAACGTTGAAGTCCGTATCATTGGAGCTTACAACACATTAGATGATAACAACACAACGGAAACAAAAATGATGATTGCATTGATATACAACATGGATACAACATTGATACAACATTCATTACAACAAGTGAACAACATCATCAGCGCACATTGTATATTATACAACAATAGAATGCAACACCATAGCGGAAAAGATAACACAATAGGGACATGGTCTTCCAAAAGAGAAAATAAAGAGAGCGAGAATCCAACATACTGCGACTTTAATCCAAAGCTCCAAAACAAAAGCTCAAAAACCAACAGCTTCAAAAACTTCCAGATCCATATCTACTATCTGATCTAGCTCCAGAACACGGTTAACCTGACTCTTGGCTGCCCGTGGGGAAAATTATGGACACCAAGAGTTTAGGAAAGGGAACAATAAACTCCGAGTCAGTCATGTGACTGGTGTGAGCAAACATAAAACAACTATTTGTACAAAAAAGAAAGTACAAAAGAAATCTATACATGCTTTCTAAAAACGAAACTACCATAATGTCTCCCAGCACAGACTCAATGCAATCGCACACATGGGTAAGGTTTCTCCTTATGATAGTCAAACATGCTTGATACGTGAAAATCCTTTTGATATTATTATTATTATTATTGCATAGTGTAGGAAACATTTCGAAAGTATAATATAAATCTTAGCCAGCATACGTACCATTATAATATGCCTATTATAGCTACCATGTTAGATAACAGGTTCTACAACTAAAACCGTACAACGCTCGTATTGAGTGATTGGATTTCCAACAAATGGCCAAGGCTAAGGAACTTCCTTTCCGAATGGGTGCACCTCTGGAGGGACGCCCCAAGAACCTAACCGGATCGTTGCTAACATAAGGCTGGGTTGCCTCTGTAACTAGGTAACCAACTGTCACGAGTATGTCATCCCCCGATCGTAACCGACCTTTATTCGGGGCTCCATAACAATCACATATGTTAAATATCTGGGCTCCATACTAGAATACCACTTTTTATCCAGAAGGAAATGCACATACCCTGAGGGGCACAACCCCCATAACCTTGCCACATTCTTCCTGTTTCGACCATTTTCGAGATGTGAGGTTCGATGAAGTCTCGTCTCATAAAGCTACGCTTTTCACAAAAGTCATGCTTCGATTAATCAATGATCAGCACATATCATGCCACATTACTAAGTTGGGAATATATCACTAATAACCATCAACTACATAAACTCTGAGCTCGTACGTCTCAGAGAAGGGTGTTAAGCTAAGAGAATAAATTCTCCGTCACCAAACAGAAATGTATTTGATAAAAATTAGCTTTACATCTCAAAGTGAAACTCAGACATACATCCATACAAGTCCATCCTGGGTCTGAATGGAACCGAAGACACTTCGTCCAATTAAGGAAAAAGTCCTTGCAAATCCGGATGTCCATAATTCCGATCGGACTTCCCATTACATAGGAAAATCTCTATACCGGAGCAACTCAGTGCAGAGATAATCAACAGGCAATCCTTTCATTCTCGAAAATACCCGGTCTTCAACCACTGTCTTCAAATGCAATTCCTTTTCGTCGTATCATTATTCGGAATGTGTTTTATTACTTAATATCCTCTTCCAGCTTAATCGAATAATGAGAGCTTATTTTAAAAACAAGTGGATACAAATTTCTATTTTTTTAATCTTTTAAACAAAAGATCCACCTTTAAGATTCGATGTGGTTTTCGAATAACCATTTGGAATCCGACCCCCGATCGCATCCAAATTCAAATGCCGTTTTAAAGGCTAAGTTGTTTAAGTAAACAGTTTTCAATTTAATTCAGAAGTTCACATTCACACAGCAATATATCACAGATATCACAGCTAAATCCAAAGCAATTCATATTATAGAGCATCACAAATAACATATCAGAGATATCAAATAATCCAAGGTATTCAATTCAGGTTTATCATTTGTAAGCAAGATTAATTAATCATATGGTTATAAATAATTTAATTGACTTAGAATAATTTAATTACTTATGAATTAATCACTTAACCCTACTTAACTAACATTAATCACAAACCATTTTAATTATAATTAATTCATCACATAATTACGTTCATTAATTGTCCTTAATTACTAATTAATTATCCTTAATTTTTAATTAATTAATTCTTAATTATTAATTAATTATACTTTAATCATTAATTAATTAACCTTTAATCATTAATTAATTAACCTTTAATCATAAATTAATTAACGTTTAATCATAAATTAATTAACCTTGATTAATTTAAGAATAAACCATTTATCTTAATTTATTACTTAATTATCATTAACCTATAAATTAACTTATCACCTTTAAGTTAATCAAAAACATTTTACCTTTTGTAATTAATCTACTTAATTACATTATTAAATTTGTTTAAATAGCTTAGTGAATTAATTATAAAATAACGGCCACATAAATAAATGATATAAACTTAATTAATTTTAAATAATTACTTTAAAACCTTTACTAATCCCAAACTTAAATAGAAACAATTATTTAAAAGAATTAATTAAGGAATGTTTAAACTTGATTTTGTTTAAACTTTAAAAACTTGATTCATTTAAATTTTAAAAACTGTCGTTACAAATACCCGGGACAAAACCCGAGCCAACCCATCATTCTCCCGAGGCCAAACCCGAAAAATTCCCTACTTCTTTTTTTTGTTTTATTTTAAAATTTAAAAACCTGTTGCCCAGTAAAACACTTGCGAATGACTCGATCACAAACCCGAGCTAGACCTTTTCTTCCCTAAGGCAATACCCGAGACAATCACCTTCTTCCTCAAACCCAATCTCACTAACATATGTGCACGTACACATGCGATCTTGCCATCTTCGACCAACGCACCGACCTTCAACACATTGGCGATGACCTACACAAGCATCACGAAGACCAAGAACCAAGAATCGATGACGAACTCGAAATCGAGCCATCGACTTCCACTTGGAACTAAACATTCATCCAAAAACCACCTCGTATGGCCACCTCCAATCACCAGAAATCACGCGACTCGGACCAAAGCTTCACCACGAAACCATGCATCGATTCCCCCTCGTTCGGTCATGTCCGATACATCATCAACGTCGAAATTGCCTGGAAATTGAAGTAAACCAAACCTGGGTCTAAAACCCTAAACCCTCGTCGTCCGGCCACCATGGAGGATTATAAAATCATCGAGTATTTTTCCATGAATCCCCATCATTCAGGCTTCCTCCAGCCATGACCACGACCTCTCTTTCCTCGATGATCATCAGAATTTACCCAAAATGCAATTTCTGTTCATCCCACGAATTCTCCCCAAAATCACAACTAAAAATATTGATTTTATTTTTAAGAATCATGGTTTTTGAAGGCGAGTTGGATGATATAGGTTAATCAAGGAAACATGACACTTGAATTTTTACATGTTTCTAAGTTTTACTATATATCTTCTTCCCAGTTAAACTATATTTAAATTTTGCTTAAAAATATTTTTAGAACCTAGATCTTGATTAAACAAACGTGTTTTGTTTAGATCTTAAAGCCTAGAAAGAATCGGAGGGAGAGATTTTGGTTTTTGAAACAGATTTGAAACCTATAAACTTTGAACAGAGGAGTGTATACATATGTACAGACATGCACATATAAAACCTTCATATATACACATATCCAATCATAATTTACATCCATACTTCAAATATTATTCACAAACATCAAGTTTTAGTTTAGATTCAAAGTGGTTTACTCACCTGATTGAAGAAAACAGAGAACTGGAAGTTGTTTTTGAATTGAAAATCTAGAAACTGGAAAAAAAAATTTGGTTTTGATCTTCAACTTGATTTGTTTTGAAATCTTGTTTGAGTTGAATATGAACTTTGTTTTCTTTAGATCAGGTTTGAAATGAATTGAACTTGGTTTAATTCTTTTCTGGTTTGAAAACATGAAGAGATTATTTTGCTTTTGATTTTTTTTGGTTTCTGGTTTGAGTTACCGGGTTTGAGTTTGGATTCTTTTTGTTTTTAGTTTTGAAATATGAAATAAAATAGAAAGAGTAGAAGAGGTAGTATATATAGCCTTGATTTTTTTTTATTTGTTAATTTTGAAAATAAAATAAATAAATGACACTTGTATTACATGTTATAATCAACTTATCACTTGTATTTTGTAGATATAATTGAGTCACACTTGTTATCTTTCATGTTAAAATACTTACATTTGTAAATTGCATGTTAATAATGTTTTTAATATGTTTATATAATTTTTATATTACATTTTATTTAGTATTATTAATTTATATTCTATTTCCAATTTTAATGAATATATTTTCTTTATTTATATTTATATAATCTTTTAAAGGAAATGATTAAAACTAAATTATACACTAATAAAAATCACACACATATATATATTATTTTTAAACTATAGAGTTTCTTTTAAATCCAATTTATTTTTGAATTTCAAATTCAAATTTCAAATTACAATCTATACGTACATACATACATACATACATGCATGCATGCATGCATGCATACATACATACATACATACATACATACATATATATATATATGACAAACACATATCCTATTTGTTTTGGAAAAAGTCAAATTAATTGTTAAAAATTATATTAATTACTAAACTAAATTTGGTTTTAAAAGGGGATCTTTACATATTGCCTCCTTAAGAAAATTTCGTCCTTGAAATTTGATAGACAGGGGGACAAACAAAGAACGTATGAACATATAAAGAGATAAAGAAATGGCTTACCAAATCAAGCCGAAATATCTACTCTGCATTTGGGATAGGAATTCTACATTCTTTCTTCTGTTTCCTAAATACATTCATTCGGATCTCCACTCCGTTGCACTTTCATTAATTTCCCCACTTTATTCCTTAATCGCTTTTCATCTCGACCAATAATCTTTAATGGTTCTCTTTTTACCGCCAAGTTAGGTGTGATTTCCAAATCCTGCTGAGCGGCCTCCTCAATGATATGATCTGGGTCATGCACATACTTTCGAAGGTGTGAAACATGGAACACATTAGTACGCCAGCTAACCAATTAGGTAACTGCACTCGATAAGCCAAAGGACCAATCCCTCAAGTATAGGAAAAGGACCTATATATCGTGGTGCCAGCTTTCCAGTCTTTCCAAATCTCAAAACTCCACGCATTGGAGAAACCTTTAGGAAAACTGAATCTCCAACCTCGAACTCTAAGGTTCTTCTCCTACGGTCAGCATAACTTTTCTGTCGACTTTGGGCAGTTTTCAACTTCTTCCGAATGAAATCAACCTTCTCAGTAGCTTCCTTTATCATGTCCGGACCAAGAACAAGCCTACCAACCGACTCAATCCAACATGCAGGTGATCTACAAGGACGACCATACAATGCTTCAAAAGGAGCCATTCTAATACTGGCCTGATAACTATTATTATATGAAAATTCAACCAAATGCAAATGGTCCTCCCATGAACCTCCAAAATCAAGAATACATGGACGCAAAAGATCTTCCAAGATTCGATTTATTCTCTCAGTTTTCCCAACAGACTACGGATAGTAAGCGAAGTTCAACTTGATTCCTAGTGCGGCTTGAAATTCTTTCCAAAATCTGCTAGTGAAGATCGGGTCACGATCACTCACTATACTACTTGGTATTCCATGGAGTCGAACAATCTCCTTTACATATAATTCTGCCAAACTCGCTGCCGTTCGAGTGAATTTTACTGGGATAAAGTGGGCAATCTTGGTCAGACGATCCACAACAACCCAAATTGCCTCATTACCCTTCCGAGTTCAAGGCAAACCATATATGAAATCCGTAGACACTTGATCCCATTTCCATTTAGGCACTACCAGTGGTTGGAGTAATCCTGCCATCTTCATTTAATCACTCTTTATTTGTTGACAAGTTGCGCATCGACTAACATAAATAGATATATCTCTCTTCATCATTTTCCACCAGAAGGTCCTCTTAATATCTCAATTTATTTTGTTAACCCTTGGGTGATATTGAACTTGGATTTGTGACATTCGTCCAATACTTCTCGTTTGAGATCTGGGATGCCTGGGACACAAATCCTCCCTTTCAATCTTGTAATTCCACTATTATGGGTTTCAAAGCTGGAATTTTCGCCTCGAAGTATTCTCCCATAAATTTCTCGAAGAAACTTGTCTTCTTTCTGCTTAATAGCAATCTTCTCAAGAAGAGTGGAAGTGAAAACTGGATAAGCAAGAACAACATGTCTTCTACTCAATGCATGAGCTACCACGTTGGCATTACAAGGTGTATACAGAATATCTAAGTCGTATGGCGCTAGGAATTACAACCAACGTTGCTGCCTTAGATTCAAATCCTTTTGGGTAAAGAGTTACTTCAAAGATTTATGGTCGGTGAACAATTCAAAATTTTCACCCAGAAGATAATGATACCGGATTTTCAAAGGGAAGATAACTGCCAAAAGTTCAAGATCGTTGGTCGGGTTGTTCTTCTCATGTGGTAGCAAATGTCTACCCGCGTAAGCTATCACTCTACCCTCTTGCATTAGAACATCACACACACCTTCATCACACGCATCTGTGTAAACAGATAAACCTTTGTTCCCATTAATAATAGCAAAACAGGAGCAGTGGTCAACCTTTTCTTCAATTATTGAACGCTTCCTCGCACTTTGGAGTCCAAATAAATTAGGCATTCTTCGTAGTCAGCTTAGTTAATGGATTGGCTAACTTAAAGAAATCATGGACAAACTTTCGATAGTATTCGGCTAATCCCAAGAAACTTCTGACCTCCTTTTGAGTTATGGGTTGCTTCCAATCTAGGATAGCGGAAACCTTACCAGGGTCTATAGAAATTCCTTCTCCTGTTATAATATGTCCTTGAAATCTAACTTCTTTAACCCATAAATGACAGTTAGAGAATTTGGCAAAAAGAATATTCCTCCTCAATATTCACACAACTATCTTTAAGTGTTCGGCACTCTTCTTCAGTTTTGGAATAGATCGGAATATCATTAATAAATACAAGAACAAATTTATTCAACACTTCATGAAATACTCGGGTCATCAGGTCTATGAAATATGTAGGGGCATTGGTTAGTTCGAAGGGCATAACTAACCGTTCGTAGAATATATCGGGACCCTTAAAGCAGTCAAATGAATGCAGTCTTCCGCAATTCTCAGCTGATGGAATCCTTGGGCTAGGTCCATTTTGGAAAAGAATCAAGCACATGCAATTGATCATACAAATCGTTAATTCAAGGAAAAGGAAATTTATTTTAAAGAATTAATTTATTAAGATCACGATAATCTACACACAATCTCAAAGATCCATCGGACTTGACCACGAATACCACACCTGAACCCCAATTGGAACGACAAGGTCGTATAAATCCTTTCTCCAATAAATCTTGGGTTTGTTAAACTAACTCCACTCTTTCCCTTGGTGCCATACTACGACTTGAATGCACAACTGTACGGGCATTGGGAACCAAGTCGATTCTAAATTCGATTTCCCTGTGTGGAGGTAAAGCCTTATCTTCTTCGAATACGTCAAGAAATTCTCGAACAATAGGTATGGATTCAAACTAAGTTCGGGACACCCTAAAGTATACATTAGCTTATCCCTCTTCGGACTTGGATCCTCACAAGAAATCACAACAAAATTCCAAAATATGGTTTTGACCGAAATCGTTCGATTGGTACAATCTAATTTAGCTTCATATTTCTTTAACCAATTTATTCCAAGTAAAATATCAAATTCATTAAAGTCAAGAATGAAAAGACTGATAGGAAAATGATGATGAGAATACGAGATAGGAACCTTTCTACAATGTAAACAAAGATTCGCAGGGATTCCAATCAGATTCTTCACACAAATAGGTCCGTCTACGAATTCGGGTTCAAAACTTAACTCGTCTACGATTTGCTAAGAAACAAAACTATGTGTGGCTCCAATGTCGAATAGAACTCTAACAATTTTGTCATAAATAAGAAGGTTACCTTCCAAAACTCCTTTCCCTTTATCAACTTCTGAGGTTGAGGGTTGATCCTTGATTGCATACACCTTTGCTACTTGGGCCTGCTTCATTGCCGGGCATTCTTTAACTATGTGTCCTGGTTTATGGCAATAGTAGCATTCCCTGACTTCTTGACCTGACTTCCTAGGTTGATCCTTCTTCACTTGCTTCTTGGGCTTCTTGCAACTACTTGAGTAATGTCCCTTTTCCAAACAGTTAAAACAGGTAACATTTTTCGCCCTGTTCTCCTAAGTATTCTTCTTTTCTTGACCTTGCCAAGGCTTCTTTCCTCCAAACTTCCTCTGCTTCCAATTTGGATTGCTTCCACTTCCTTTCTCTTATGGAATCTCTTATTTATCTATGGTGGCATACCTATATCCCATATCTAACAAATCAGCAAAAGTCTCCTTCACATGGCATGTCATCCTTTCATGAAACTTCTTGTTCATTCCTGTAATAAATCTCTCATTCTTCTTAAGAGGGGTATTCACCAATTTTGGACCAAATCAGGATAACTTTTTAAACTTGTTCAAGAATTCTTCAAAAGATAAACTCCCTAGCTTCAAGTCAGTAAACTCCTGATACATCCTGGAGATACCAGCAGACGGCATATAACGCTGCTCAAACACTTGCTTGAATCTATCCCAAGTAAACTCATCCTCCGACTCGGCTAAAGTAATAGTCTCCCACCATGCCAAAGCTTCTTCCTGGAGCTGCCAAGAAGCTATCAACCTCATTTAATTATCCTCCAACTTCAGTCCTTTAAAAGTCCTCTCACAAGATCGAATCCAAGCTTGCGCTTCTATAATAGTCTCCTTGCCTGTGAATGGCTTCCCTCTAAGTCTTGAGAAACTTCGATATAACTCCTCCAGATTCGGCTGAGGTTGGATGGGATGAGCTGCTCCCTCCATTGCTGTTGTTGTTGGGTCTCGACCATTTGTAGTGGTACTTCCCCTTCCCCTACCTCATCCTCTTCTTGCACTCATTCTCACCATCTGTAAATAGTAAGAAAATTTGATTTAGGCCAACGGACGAGATATCTCAGGGAATATACTTATTATAAGGTATTTCTAACCCTATCTCTAATGAGTCACCTACTGAGTTATACTCCAAAGCTAAAGTTCTTACTCAACCTTTAGCTCTGATAACAAATGCGACGACAAAAAATCCAGCGCTCGAAAATCGATATCCAATAAAACACCCGTATTCAAATGCCAGAGATTCAAACGTTGGAGTCCGTATCGATGGAGCTTATAACACATTAGATGATAATAACACAGTAGAAACAAAAATGATGATTTCATTGATATACAATACGGATACAACATTGATACAACATTCATTACAAAAAATGAATACCATCAAATATCAGAGTACAATGTATATGATACAACAATAGAATACAACACCATAACGGAAAAGGTAACACAACAGGAACATGGTCTTCCAATAGAGAGAAAGAAAGAGAGAGAGATTCCAACATACTGCGACTTCAATCCAAAGGTCCAAAGCTCCAAAACAAAAGCTCAAAACCCAACAGCTTCAAAAACTTCCAGATCCATATCTACTATTTGAACTAGCTCTAGAACACGGATAATCTAACTCTAGACTGCCCATATGGAAAATTATGGGCACCCACAGTTTAGGAAAGGGAACAATAAACTCCAGGTCAGTCATGGGACTAGTGTGAGCAAACATAAAGTAGTTTTTTGTACAAAAAGAAATTACAAAAGAAATCCGTTCATGCTTTTTGAAAATGAAACTACCACAAGGTCTCCCGACACACACTCAATGCAATCGCACACATAGGGAAGGTTTCTCGTTATGATAGTTAAATATGATTGATACGCGAAAATCCTTTGGATATTATTATTAGCGCATAGTATAGGAAACATTTCGGAAGTATAATATAAATCTTAGCCAGCATACGTATCATTATAGTATGACTACTATCGCTACAATGTTAGATGGCAGGTTCTACAACTAAAAGCGTATAAGGCTCGTATTGAGTGATTGGATTTCCAACAAATGGCCAAGGCTAAGGAAATTCCTTTCCGAATGGGTACACCTCTAGAGGGACACCACAAGAACCTAACTGATCTCTACTAACACAAGGCCGGGTTACCTCTGTAACTAGGTAACTAATTTTCACGAGTATGTCATCCTCCGGTCGTAACCGACTTTTATCTGGTGCTCCACAACAACCAACAACCACATAAGTTAAATATCTAGGCTCCATACCAGAATACCACTTTTTATCCAAAAGAAAATGCACATACCCTGAGGGGCACGACCCCCATAACCTTGCCGCATCCTTTCTATTCCGACCATTTCCGGGGTGTGAGGTTCGATGAAATCTCGTTCCACAAAGCTACGCTTTTCACAAAAGCAATGCTTCGATCAACCAATGATCAACACTTAGCATGCCACATTACCAAGTTGGGAATATATCAATAATAACCATCAACTACATAACCTCTAAGCTCGTACGTCTCAAAGAAGGGTGTTAAGCTAAGAGAATAAATTCTCCTCCATCAAACAGAAATGTATTTGATAGAAATCAGCTTTACATCTCAAAGTGTAACGTTGGACATACATCTATACAAGTCCATCCTTGGTCTGAATGGAGCCGAAGGAACTTCGTCCAAATAAGGAAAAAGTCCTTGCTAATCCAGATATCCACAATCCCGACCAGACTCCCCATCGCATAGGGAAATCTCTATACTGGAGTAACTTGGTGCAGAGACAGTTAACAGGCAACCCTTTCGTTCTCGAAAATACCTAGTCTTCAACCACCATATTCAAATGCAATTCCATTTCGTCTTATCATTATTTGGAATGGGTTTTATGACTTAATACCCTCTCCCGGCTTAATTGAATAATGAGCGCTTATTTTAAAACAAGTGGATACAAATTTCCATTTTTTAATCTTTTAAACAAAAGATCCACCTTTAAGATTCGATGTGGTTTTTAGATAACAATTTGGAATCCGACCCCCAGTCGCATCGAAATTAAAATGTCGTTTTAAAGGCCAAGTTGTTTAAGTAAACAGTTTCAATTTAATTCAGAAGTTCACATTCACACAGCAATATATCACATATATCACAGCTAAATCCAAAGCAATTCATATCACTGAGCATCACAAACCACATATCAAAGATATCAAATAATCCGATGTATTCAACTCAGGTTTATCATCTGTAAGCAAGATTAATCAATCATATGATTATAATTAATTTAATTAACTAAAAATAATTTAATTACTTATGAATTAATCACTTAACCCTGCTTAATTAACATTAATTACAAAGCATTTTAATTATAATTAATTGATCACATAATTACTTTCATTAATTGTCCTTAAGTACTAAGTTATCATCCTTAATTTTTAATTAATTAATCCTTAATTATCAATTAATTATACTTTAATCATTAATTAATTAACCATTAATTGATTAAGTAATTAACCTTTAATCATAAATTAATTAACCTTAATTAATTTAAGAATAAACCATTTATCTTAATTTATTACTTAATTATCATTAAAATTCTTTATTTAATAAACCTTGGAATTTGTTGTCATTAACCTATAACTTAACTAATGACCTTTAGTTAATCAAAAACATTTTACCTTTTGTAATTAATCTACTTAATTACATTATTAAATTTGTTTAGATAACTTAAAGAATTAATTATAAAATAATGGTCACATAAATAAATGATTTAAACTTAACTAATTTCAAATAATTTACTTTAAAAACTTTACTAACCCCAAACTTAAGTAAAAAAAATTATTTAAAAGAATTAATTAAGGATTGTTTAACTTGATTTTGTTTAAACTTTAAAAACTTGATTCATTTAAATTTTAAAAACTGTCATTACAAATACCCGGGACAAAACCCGAGCCATACCATCATTCTCCCGAGACCAAACCCGAGAAAATTCCCAACTTCTTCTTTCTTTCTTTTTTCTTTTTTGTTTAAAATTTAAAAACATGTTACGCAGTAAAACACTTGCGACTGACTCAATCATAAACCCGAGCCAGACCTTTTCTTCCCCGAGGCAATACCCGAGACGATCACCTTCTTCCTCAAACCCAATCTCACCGACATATGTGCAAGTGCACAAGCGATCTGGCCATCTTCGACCAATGCTCCGACCTTCAACACATCGGCGACGACCTACACGAGCATCACAAACACCCAGAACTAAGAATCTATGACGAATTCAAAATCGAGCCATCGAATTCCACCTGGAACTAAACAGTTCATCTGAGAACCACCTTGCATGGCCACCTCTGATCACCAGAAATCATACGACTCCGACCAAAGCTTCACCACGAAACCACGCATCGATTCCCCCTTGTTCGGTCCTGTCTAATACATCATCGACGTCGAAATTGCCTGGAAACTGAAGTCAACCAAACCTGGGTCTAAAACCCAAAACCCTCGTCGTCCGGCCACCACGGTGGATTATAAAATCACCGAGCATTTTTCCATGAATCCCCATCACTCAGGCTTCCTCCAGCCGTGACCACTACCTCCCTTTCCTCGCTGATCACCAGAATTTACCCAAAATGCAATTTCCGTTCATCCCACGAATTCTCCTCAAAAACACAATTAAAAATCTTGATTTTATTTTTAAAAATCATGGTTTTCAAAGGCGAGTTGGATGACATAGGTTAATCAAGGAAACATGACACTGGTATTTTTACATGTTTCTAAGTTTTACTGTATATCTTCTTCCCAATTAAACCATCTTCAAATTTTGCTTAAAAATATTTTTAGAACCTAGATCTTGATTAAAAAAACATGTTTTGTTTAGATCTTAAAGCCTAAAAAGAATCAGAGGGAGAGATTTTGGTTTTTGAAACAGTTTTGAAACCTATAAACTTTGAACAGAGGAGTGTATGTATATGTGTAGACATGCACATATAAAACCTTCATATATACACACATGCAATCATAATTTACATCCATACTTCAAATATTATTCACAATCATCAAGTTTTAGTTCAGATTCAAAGTGGTTTACTCACCTGATTGAAGAAAACAGAGAACTGGAAGTTGTTTTTGAATTGAAATCTAGGAACTGGAAAACTTTTTTTTTTTGGTTTTGATCTTCAACTTTCTTTTTTTTGAAATCTTGTTTGAGTTGAATCTAAACTTTGTTTGCTTTAGATCAGGTTAGAGATGAATTGAACTTGGTCTAATTCTTTTCTGGTTTGAAAATTTGAAGAGATTGTTTTGCTTTTGATTTTTTTTGTTTTCTAGTTTGAGTTATCGGGTTTGATTTTTGATTTTCTTTTTGTTTTTAGTTTTACATATGAATGAAAATAGAAAGTAGAAGAGGTAGTATATATAGCCTTGATTTCTTTTTTATTTCTTAATTTTGAAAATAAAAGAAATAAATGACACTTGTATTACATGTTATAATCAACTTAACACTTGTATTTTGCATGATATAATTGAGTAACACTTGTTATCTTTCATGTTTAAAACACTTACATTTGTAAATTGAATGTTAATAATGTTTTTAATATGTTTATATAATTTTTATATTATATTATATTTAGTGTTATTAATTTATATTCTATTTCTAATTTTAATGAATACATTTTCTTTATTTATATTATTATATAATCTTTTAAAGGAAATGATTTAAAACTAAATTATACACTAATAAAAATCACACACACACACACACATATTATTAAAATATAGAGTTTCCTTTAAATCCAATTTATTTTTGAATTTCAAATTCAAATTTCAAATTACAATATATATATATATATATATATATATATATAACAAACACATATCCTATTTGTTTTGGAAAAATTCAAATTAATTCACAAATTAACTCTTAAAAATTATATTAATGACTAAACTAAATTTGAATTCGAATCAACTTCAATTTAAATGGAAGTGGAAATTGGAAATTGATTGGAAATGGAGATTGGGAATTGAACAATTTGGCTCTGAACTATTTTTTTTCAAATAAATTGTTCTAATATAAACTATTTTGAATATATTTTTGTAGCTATTTACTATACAAACTTTCTTTTATAAATCCAAACTTCTTATACTTATTTTCCAACTACTTTGAAACTAATTTTTATTTTACAATAATTTTTCATCTGTATTACAAACTAATTACTATTTTATAACTATTCTTTTACTATTTGACTATTTTACAATTATTTTATAATTATTTAACTCTTTACAACTACTATTTACAACTTATAGGTATTTTACAACTACTTATCTATTTTAAACTTTTCAAGCTATTTTCAAAATTCAAGTGGTCAGAGTGCAAACTGTTTAGCATTGAAGTGATAACTCAATGGGAAATGGAAGCAGTTGTGAATAAGTGAATAGAATAAAATGAAGGAGAATAGAAAAGAGAATTGATTTAGCTAATGATCAATGAAGATAAATACGTAGGATGTACGTATGTTATTCTATTCGCAAAATGATTTGATCTAGATTCGAGCATAGAATTTCAAGATAGTATATCGATAAGAGTTAGGATTTTTCACTCGATTTTCGACGGCAAACCCTGGATATGGAATTTTGGTTGTAGTCTGGAAAAAGTTAATTATAACTGTCCAGTTTATTTGTAAATGGGTGTATTCTGATGTATTGAATATAAAGTAACAATTACAGCTTTTTTTGTAAATGCTATTATTTGATATTATATTTGATCCGCTGCGAATGGGAGATGCAGTTGTTTTCTATTCTTCTTCGTCCTTCTTCTTCTTTTCCTTAATAATCTGAAATTTCCGGCATTCGAATGCTCGACACTTCTACCGCGAACATATTAGTGTCGAATCTTTGGGGTCGAAATTTTGGGTCGTTACATGGGTTTAAAAACAGGATCGTTATAGGTATTTAGTTTTGTTGAAGGAAAAAGAAAATGTTTGTTATTCTTACCATTTCTTTTCCGTCTATCTGTCATTTAAATAGGCATAATCAAAATTGCATATGTTACTAAAGTGATGGAATGTTAATCGATTTTAATTTATTCTCATTTAAAACAATATTGTAATGCCATTAGCTTTTGTAATGGCTTAATTATAATGTCACATAAATATATCACCATTGTGCAAGTGTAACGGCTCAATTATAATAATGATTCATAAATATATTATCGTTATAAACTTGCAGCGACTCAATTATAATAATGATTCATAAATATATTACCATTATAAACTTGCAAAGACTCAATTATAATAATGGTTCATAAATAAGTTACTGTTAACCCGTTTTTTAATAAATTCACTTCACAAACAAAAACATTTCCAACAATATATATGTATATGTATGTATGTATGTATGTATGTATGTGTGTGTGTGTGTGCGTGTGTGTCTATATATATATCTTTGTGTGTATATGAGTGCGCACACATTAATACTTCTGATTTTCATCATAAGTTAATAAAGTCTTACTCTTACCACTACACTATGGGAAGTATTATTATTCGAATTAGAACTTGTGGTGGAAATCAAGGGGATCAAAGGTGTAAAAAATTGAGGTGCATTTGACCTTGCCCTATGTGTGTTAATCATAAATGTATGCGTGTGTATTATTTAATTTGGAATATCTAGTGAAAAGCAGGGATTAGATGTGTAGCCGATCCTTGCTCCCCCACCCTCCCTCAAAAAAAACCATACATACGTACACACACATATGCATACACACACATACATCTTACACACACACATATATATACAGACACACACATGCGTACATACATATAGTTATACGTACATACATATACGTATATGTGTGCACACGCGCGTGCGCACACACACACGTGTATACACACACATGCATATACACACACATATGTACACGTATACATACAACAATACATATACACATGTCTATATATATAACTCTCTTCTAGAGAGTAACTCCAAGAACAATGGTTACCAAGCAAATTCTTTCAATCTTTGGTACGTTATGTTTTTTTCAAAGGGTAAATACTAGTTTCCAAGGATAAATAGTAAATACAAAGATAAGGAATCTACATATATCTGCGATTTCAAATCTCAACATTTGTGAGAAGTTTAGATCTAGTACCAATTCAAAAGTTATTCAACTAACACATGGTAGTCGTCACGTTAATCAGGATACAAGACGAGAGCCATGACATGAGCAATGGTCGATGGTGGTTCTAGTGACCGACATTGGAAAATGTTGGTGGAAGAATGGATCACTTGTGTACTTCTTATTGTTTACAGATCTAGTTTTTCATTCGTGAAACCAATATCGATATGATGTCGAAGCAATAATAATGGTGCGGCTGGTGTCTAAATCTATCTCGATTTAGGAAAGAAAATCAAGTCGATTTGAAAGCAAAATTATAGGTTTTTTCATGCGCACTGGCTACTGACGAACACGATAAGGCTTACAATCCAATATGGCGAAGTGGAAACCCTGAACCTTGGTTTCACAATGTCACATCGGCTTTGATATAGGAGATAGAGACATATAGTGACATCATTTCTAGATAAAGAGCAATCTACGTCATCTTCGACGGTAACTTAATTAACAAGATATGCGTAACACAATGACATGGAGTTTGGGATGGATCTATGTAACATAATGACATGGAGTTTGGGATGCATCTGTGTTTTAGGGCTTCAGTGTCTGCCATCGATTATGACAAGTTTTGCCATCCAAATCTAGGGCATGGAACGAACGGACATCGACAACGATGGAAGATAGGCGCGATTACAGAAAAAACATTTGAGAAACTACTCGCGTGAGAGGATACAAAGTCACGTGATAAAAAATGTGGGTAGATGCTTCAGCCGTTTACCATCATGGAACAAGAAACTGATGCAAAGGGTTATGGCAATTAGCAATGAGCTAAAATTAAGTGGGCTTAGTAAAACACTACTTGTAGAAGGAAAAGCGAGATTAGTATGATAAAAAGTTCGATTTAAATCACCTGACTAATGGTCTAATATGATATGAGTACTATCTTAAGCAGATTAGAAATGGTGTACAAGATGTAGTTTAACGCCTTTATTTTTCAAGCCTATTATTGGTAGGCTTTTTAAAAAAAAATTTGGCTGTATTCTTGTAATTGTATATTAATAGCAATAAAAAGGAACCCATTTTCAAATATACATACACACACACAAATATATATATATATATATCTTTGTGTGTGTGTGTGTATGTGTGTGCGTGTGTATGCATGTGTAAGGTAAGGATTGGCTGCACTTTAAATCTCCCTAGCTTGATGTCAGCAACAAGTTCTTAATTGAATAATATACTTTCTCTCTCTTTTCACCCACCTCTAATATTTAACTTGGAATTTGTAGTGGATAGCGGGGGGGATTTGAGGTGTAGCAAAAATGATTTGTAGCCGATCCTTGTCCATATATGTATGTGTGTATATGCACATATATGGCAATAATCGGTTACACCTTATTTCACTACAACTCTATTCACGTGGATCCCAACCTATTTCGTGTTTAAATAATATAATTTCTCTCTTTAGTTATCTCATTATAATATATAAATTGGAATGTGCAGTTGAAATCAAGAGGGAACAAAGTTAAATCAAGAACGAGATGTAGCTGATCTTTATCCTATATATATGGTTATGATCAATAACATATTTATTTAATACCATTTTGTAGCCATTCAATATCAGTCACAAATTTCTATTCGAGTATTTCTTTTTTTTTCTTTTTTTTCATATGAACGAAATATTTAAATATAAAATTTGTGGCTGATATCAGGAAGCTACAAATGGTGCTAAATGGGTATTGATCCTAGCCATATGTATACATACACACACATATACATATACATATAAATATACGCAAAAATCGGTTATACATCAATTTGGCTACACCTCATTTTCCCACTACCCTCTCCCCCCGATTTCCACCATAAATTCCGATTATAAATAATAATACTTTCTATAATGTAGTGGGAAAAGAGAGAAAATCGGAACTTTTGGTGGAAATCAGAAGGATTAGAGATCCTTGCTACACACTAATATATGTATGTATGTATGTGTTTACGTACATATGTATGTACGTATATATGTGTGTGTAGGTCACACGTACGTGCATATAATTGTGGGAAATGCGGATTACGGATCTTAAGGCTAGGATAAACACTAGAGGGGGGTGAATAGTGTTTTAAGGAATTATTAAATCCTTTTGAGTTTTTGTTAATTTGAACACAAATGTATGCGAAATTCAGACACAAATATGATTACAGAATCAAACACAGATGCAAAAATAAATTAAAAACAGTAAAGGAAAAAACACACCGGATTTTATACTGGTTCGGAGTTACCCTACATCCAGTCCCGCACATAAATATGGATTTTCTTTCAAAAACAATTGTACAATTACACCCTTGATTTCAAGGCCACGAGGTACACCCTCCAGATTCACAATCCTCTGGGTAGAGATACTTGATTTCACCGGCAACAAGTTCACCCAATTGATTTCCAAGGCTACAATCACACCTTTTCTCCTGTGATTGATTTTCAAGGCCACAATCACACCTTTTCTCGTTTAATTGATTACAAAGAAGCCTATAACTCTGAATAGCACTGAGGATCTTATTGAGATAGTGATAGAGAATCAAACCAGAGATAATCTAGTTAGATTCAATATAGATTTCGGTAGAGTAATGGTAGGAATAAGTGTAAAGAAATGTGGAAGAAGAAGAGAATTGAAAACCATAAAAATATGATTAAAAATTTGTTGAAAACAACCCTTATTTATAGAAGAACAACACCATGACCATTGGTGAAGAGATATGACGAATAGACACTTCTTTTGAAATTAAAATTTTTAAATTAACTATCACTATGTCGACATGGGTGCATTGAGCATGTCGACATCCCAAAGGAAATTTTGATGTTTTGTTTTTCTGAAAATAACTTTTATCATATATTAAAACTATTTTAAAATTTTATTAATTTACTTAACTATAGTTAAAATACATAAATAAATACAGAGAATAATATTTTGGTATATATATAATTTTATATAATTTTATATTTAAATCTAAGTATAAGTATTAAAAGTTAAATATATTATTATTAAAAGATAGTTTAAAACTAAGGATAATTTGATTTTGAAATTGAAGGTTATTTTGAGGCTAAAAGTATTTAAAAGAAGGATAGATGATTTTGATCTTTTAAAAGGAAGGTTTTGAATTTTTTTTGAAAACAAGATATAATTTTTGTAAAATCATTTTGAATAAAAGTTAGCGGATACAAAACAATGTTCCACTAGATTTTTCGTAGGTTCCATCCTACCTAGGGTTCCATCCCTTTATCGAGCTCGAAGTGGATTCCATTCCACGAACAAATTGGATTTTAAGATGCTAGTGCTTTCTAGGAGTTCCAACAAATTCCTAATTAAAAAAAATAAATTACTTGAAATCTTGAACTCTTTGATAATCTTGATTTTCTTGATACTCATGAGTCTTCAATCTTGATATCTTGAATCTCTATACCGTACAATCTTCATTCTTGGTACCTTCATGGTTAAATCCTGCATATGCATATATTTCTAAACTGTAATATTAGTATTTATATTTTACAATCCTATTCTAAGGTTGTTTTCATCAAAACCAACATCTCAAGGACTAACTGTAACGACCCAGAATTTTTAGAAATTAAAATTTGAATATTTAATTTATTTTAAATATTAATAATTGAATTTATAAGTCGAATAAATTTTTATTTGAATTATTGGATTTAATTGGATAATTAAATCGATAATTTAATATGTTAAATTATGGAAATAATTGAACATTGAGTTAAATATGATTGAAAATGATTTGTAAAATTTTATTTTATCATGTTGAAGTTAGAATGATATTTTAGAACTTTTAAAAATCGAATTTAAAGTTAATTTGTGAAAATTGAATATTTTAATATTTAATAATCGACTGTAAAATAGTCAATTTTTGAACAGTCTCAGAATTGAACGAAACCAGTTTCATTGGATCCGTAATAGTTAGTTATTACCGGATTTCAATTTTCGTGTCAATCGGAGCTATCGTTTGATCGTGGCAGCTCGAAACGCATCGATTTATTTTTAATTTAAATTTGGCGAGTGAAAATAGCCATTTTTCAAAAAGTCTCGGATTTCGACGAAACCTGTTTCATCGGATCCGTAATGTGATATTATTGTAAGGTTTCAAATTTCAAGTCATTTGGATTTACCGTTTGTCCGGTACAAATTAAAACGCCTAGAAATCGATTTAAATCGGTTTAATTCAAATTGAGCGTTTATAGCCATAACTCGCACATACTTCCGAATTAGCTTCCGAAACCTGTTCCATTGTGTCCGGAACGCGGGATAAACCCTAGGTACGCTGGTTACGGCTTCTAAATCGGAGTTCGGAATTTCCGGGTGAATAGTGTCGAACGAAACTCTATAAATAGCACCACAACCCTCACAAATAAAAAAAAAAAAAGAAATCAAACCCTAATTCAATTTGCAGCCGGCCCTAATTATTCAATGGCCAGAATTGTCCCAATTTCAACCCTTAATCTCTTCCAATCCGTGAAGTTTTGGCCAAAGTTGTTAACTACAACATTGAAGAGCATGGAGAGAGCTTTAATTCCATACGGGTATGATCGTAAATGGTGCGACGGAGGGGGAGAGAAGTGGGGCCGTTTGCATCAGTTTTGGCACGCGTTTCGAGGCCTATCTCAGGGCCGAGCTCCATGTGCTTCAGGCCGAACCTAGAGCATGTTGAAGGCTTTGATTTGGCACTCCCCGATCGAGATATCGTCGAGTATAAATGGCGAATTAATTAACCCTAGTTTGAGATGGGGTGGGTTCTTTGCGTGCTGTAAACGTGAAGAGGGACGTGGGGAGGAAGAGAGCACGCATGGCTCTGATTTGCTCTGGAGATGATGGACGGCCTGGGTTAGTTTGGGTTATAAGAAATTTGATTTATGTTATATCAATTTATATAAAACGTGTACAAACTTGTAAAATCAATATCTTTTTCATACGTGGTCGAAAAAATGCAAACTCAGTTGCGTTGGAATCGTATGGACGAGCACTACGCGATGGAGTTGGTTTGGAGTAGTTTGGAGTTAGTGAGAATTTTGGGTAAAATTAAACGCGCGTTTAATTTTATTCGAAATAAAAGCTAAAACGGGAATTTAAAACCAATGTGAGAACTTCTCACTCAATCGAATAGGTTTCGATTTTATTTTAAATAGTTAGATTTAAAATATTTGAATGCATGTTTGAATGATGACTGTAAATTATTGATTGTTAAAATAGACATTATGCGCCGTTAGTAAGCGGATGTTATTTAGTAAAAACATATACCGCGAATATTTCATAAACAGTGAAATTGGTATTATGTATAATATCAATATATATATATTGGCATATGTATATATTTCAGTTGTTGATTTCCCGCATTTTTTGTTTAGCGGATGAGACCCTATTACGCCGTTATTAAGCGGATAATATTTAATAAAAACATGTACCGCGATAATTTCGTACTGGAGCGAAATTGGTATTGTGCTAATGTTTTTGGATGCAGGAAAACAGGTTGGAGGGATCCAACTGGATTCCTCAACAGTTTTTATTTGATTTCAGATATTTTGATATTTGATGGATTATCATATCGATATATGATATCGTTGTTAGTCGTGATTGACTATTTGGTGTGTAGCATCATTGGACCAAATTTCTGGTATTTTAAAAATATTTTTAAAGTAATTTTTTGAAAAGATAAAATATTTTGGAATTGATCCATTTTAAATAAATGAACGTTATAATTCTTAAAGTTATAAAAATTATAATTTTTGAGAAATACGGTTAAAAGCTGATTTTTGAGAAATAGGAATTAATGACTTTATAAAATAGTTTAAACTGGATTTTTGAATTTATTATCAAAAGTTTAAATATAGGATTTATAAAATTTGATTATTTTATAAATCAAAATGGTGAAATTATAAAGGGAATTAAAGACGTTTCAGAATAATAATATAAACTGATTTATATTAAGAGATTTATAAATGGATATTTATAAATTGAAATATAGACATTATAAAACGAGTTTTTATAAGTGTTTGAATTAAGTGAAAATGAATTTCATTAAAGAATGAAATTTATAGAATTATAAACCGTGAAGTTATAAATGAAATTTATAAATAGTAAGATTTATAAATTTGGTGAAATTATTTGAAGAATAGATTGGATAAATCATTAAATCTTATAAGTTATAAGATTTATAAATTGGAAAGTCTTTAAAAGAACGATCTTATAAAATAATCGTTTTATAAGTATTTAACTTATAATATGAAAGTTTAGTTTATAATTTAGTTATAAACTGGAATAGGTTAATAAAGGAATTTATTAAAGGAAGTTTTTATAAATAAATAGAAGAGGAATTTATAAACGTTGTTTTATAAATTCGCAAACGACTTATTTTGATAAGTTAATTGTTATAACCTATTAATGGAGTTATATTCACATTTTTGAATAGTGAATAATCCTTTAAAATAAATTGAATAAAAGGATGAAATTTGTTAACGAAGTATGTTCACGATTTTTAAATAGTGAATAACACGTTAAAGAAAATGTTTTAGAATGTGATATTTTAAACAGAATTAAAACGATCTAACGATGTTTTAAAGGTGTTGAGATTCGAAACCATAGATTTCAACATTCATTGTTGAAATAGACGTTTTCGAAAAATAAAAGGAAATGGTGGACTATAACACTGTTGTTATAGTAAATGATTTCCGAAAGGAAATGTTTTGAATAGTATTGGGATTTATATATCTATTTTAATTTTGAATCCCTATACTAGTGAATTTGGGTTGTCGTAACGATGTTTTACGCAACATTCGTTTTGGCCCAAATAAATATGTTAAGTGAATGATTTCCTTAAAGAATGAATTATATACTTAATTCGATTTAAGTATATGGAATATTTTCCAAGTGTAGAAAATAAAAAGATTTGTGAATTACTTATTTATAAATAAGTATGGAAATGTTTTCCAATATGAAGTGAATAATTAGAATTTATCTTTTTGAAGATAAATTGAAATGAATTATTGAAATCGCATATGCATGGATATTTTGAAGTATAAATTCATTATGGAATTTATAAATGTGAAGGTGAAATTGTTTAAAAATAAATATCGATTTATTTTTGAAGTATTGGAATTATATATATCTTGTAAAGATATTTTGGAAAATAAATAATTTGGAAAATTATTTGGAATCTGGTGATGTGTGCATATCCAGTGATAGTTCAATAACCGACTATCAGTATTTCCCTTTGAATGGGTATTTGATGTGAATTGATTGAATTTGAATGCACACTTATTTTTGAATAAGCGCTCACTATTCGGGTTAACCGGGAAAGGACCATGGGGTCGTATAACCCACTCCGAATATGTGATACGTCGTTGTGAATTGCATTTGAAGATCGGTGTTGAAGACCGGATATTTGCGAGAGCGATAGGATGAACTATCGATTGACTCTGCACCGAGTTGCTCCGGTATTGAGTTCTCCATATGTGATGGTGAATCCGATCAGGATTGTGAATATCCGGATTGCAAGGACTTCTTTGTAAGTGCCTTCGGTTCTGTTCGAGCCCGGAACAGACTTGTATGGATTGTATGTCTGACATTACAATTTGAGATATAAAGTCGATTTCTTTCAAATATATTTCTGTTGGTGGCGGAGAATTTATTCTTTGCTTAACACCCTTCTTTGAGACGTATGTGCTCAAAGGTTATATAGTTGAAGTTATCAGCGATATATTCCCAATTTGGTAATGTGATATGCTGAGTGATGCTGAAATGATCATTGTGTTGATTATTTGTGATAGGATCGTTTATTTGATCGTCTATCCTTGTGATCATTGTGTTGATCATTTGTTGACCCAAAGCATGGCTTTTGTATAAAGTATGTTTTTGTGGACGTGAATTCGTCGAGCCTCACATCCCGGAAATGGTCAAAACAGGAAAGATGCAGCAAGGTTATGAGGGGTAGCGCCCTTTAGGATATGTGCATTTCCTTCTGGAAAAGGGTGGTATCATGGTATGGAGCCCAGATACTTACTCATGTTGAAAACACTTTATGATTGTGTGAATTGATTACGAGCGCTCGGTTGATAAAGGTCCCAAAGGACCGGGGGATGGCATATTCGGTCAGTTGTTACTCAGTTAGGAGTAACCCGGCCTTGTGTTGGTAGAGATCCGGTTTGGTTCTCGGGGATGTCCATCCAGAGGCATTCTCATGTGGCAATGGGAAGTTCCTTGGCCTGACCATTTGTTGGAAATCCAATTCCCAATACGAAACTTTTACGGTATTAGTTGTAGAACCTGCTATTCACTTATGGTGGTCACCACTGTTTGGATAGTAGCTATAGTAGGCATACGATAATGGTCGTATGTTGGCTAAGATTTATATCTTTATTTTCGAAATGATTTTCCTCTACACTATGCACTAATAATAATATCAAATATTATTTTAAATGCGTATCAAGCATCTTTGACTATCATAAGGAGAAATCTCCTCCGATTCTGCGTTTGCATGTGTGTGTGTGCGGGAGGCCTTATGGTAGTCTCATTTTTAAAAGCATTGCGAATTGATTTAAAAATATTCCTCTATTTTGATTTTAAAGTAAATAACTGTTTTGAGTTCTCACACCAGTCACATGACTGACTTGGAGTTTATTGTTTTCCTTCCTAAACTCTGGGTGCCCACCAATTTTCCACACGGGCAGTTAAGAGTTAGGTTTATCAGGAGATTCTGGATATTCTGGAGTTGCTGGAGGCAAGCTGGATGGCATGGCGTATTACTAGTTTATATAGTATTTCTTTTTCCGCTGCACTGTTTGTTGTTGTATGATGTTGTACACTCTGATGATATGATGTAATGAAATGAAATGTAATGTAATAACTGATATAGTTCTTTGTTTAAAGATTATTCATTTATTATAATATGTTGTTCCGCTGCGAATTGTGAGATTCTGATGTGATTCTGTTGTTCTGTTTTCTTTCTGTTTTCTTCTATTTTAAAATGTTCTACCTTCTTTTCTCTCTTCTCTCTATTTTCTATCTTTCTATTTTCTTCTACCTTTTTCTTTTCTTTCTTTCTTCTTTTTAAAACCCATAACATTCCGGTTTTTGACCTTCGAATTCTCGGCAGTCGATAAAGTGAGTATCGATGTTGAATTTTCGAAGAACGAAAATTTTCGGGGCGTTACATTTGGTATCAGAGCATATGGTTAAGCGACAACCATGGTTCTGTTGGGTATAATTCATTAGAGATAGAGTCAGTAGTACTCTAGAATGAGTTTGAGTGTAATAATAGCTATGAGAGCGTATTTGTTAGTGAATATGAAATTGTTTTATATTGTGATGATTGGTTTATTGAGTGGCATATGAACCTTCGTCCGCACGGTCAGTCAAACTATGCCGAAGGGGTTTCTAAACACTTGAATAGAACAATTCGGCACAGTATTGTTTTAAATTGGGTAAATGAAATGATTTTACCTTAAGTATATTTTATATATGAAGGAATAATTTTTCAGAATTATTAAAGTGTATATAAGTTGATTGTTAGGTTGATTGAATAATCTAAATAAAAGAATAATTGTATAAGCAAATGAATTATAAGAATTGAAATTATAATTAAAGTGATTTACAATTGTGAAATAAACTTATATATATAAGAAGTGAAACTATATGAATATATTTATGAATATGAGTTGTAAATAATCAAATGGATTAAATAAAATAATGAATATAAGTGTTGATTCATTAAAATCTAATGTTATTAGAAGTTGAATAAAAAAATGAATGAATATAAGCAAAGGAATTTGGTTGAAATTAATATACTTTGGTTGTTATATGATTGTTGATTGGTTGTATAAAATTCATTAAGAGTTAATGAAATTGGAAGCTATGTAATTGAATTCAAATTAGAAGTAAATAAATTTGAATAGAATTGAATGTGAATTAGATTTAATTAGTGAATGCAAACTAATTAAAATTGAGAATGAATGTTAGTAAGAACATCCAATGTAAATGAATCAAATGTGATTAAATTGAAAACCATTTCATTTAATATTAATGAGAATATGAATGAATATAGATTTAATAGATGGTTGATGTTTGCATTTGTTGTTTAGTTGCATTTGCTATGTGACATATATAGTTGTTATGTTGCTATATGTTGTATATCGATACTATTTTCATATATGCATATTCTCATGTTGTTTGTTGAGAGTTTAGTAGGTGCGGATCGCGTTTGCTTCGCATTTGGAGCTCGCTTTTGCGCTATATTAGCCGTATATGCTCGCTAATAAAATATAAGGTACATATCTCGGATTACATACCGTACTTTTACACTTTTTTCCCTTCGGGATGCCTCATTACTTGATGAGATGTATGTTTGTGATATATATACTGTCATTTTTTTCTCGGATCGAGCCGCGCAAAGGAGACTATGGCGAATTTTTCCGGAAATTTAAGGCGTTAGAAAAATTTGAGAAAATTGGGAAAATTTTGAAAACTTTAACTTTGATTTAGAATTGAAAGTTAAACAATAGTAATTGTTTTTGAAAAGATAACTAAGTATGATTTGGAAAACTTAGTAAAGTTATTATAAAAAGTTTAATTATGAATTTTGGGAAAATTAATAGATTCTGTAACTTTTCTTACTTGTTAATTTCGAGGACGAAATTCTTTTAAGTGGGGAAGATTGTAACGACCCAGAATTTGTAGAAATTAAAATTTGAATATTTAATTTATTTTAAATATTAATAATTGAATTTATAAGTCGAATAAATTTTTATTTGAATTATTGGATTTAATTGGATAATTAAATCGATAATTTAATATGTTAAATTATGGAAATAATTGAACATTGAGTTAAATATGATTGAAAATGATTTGTAAAATTTTATTTTATCATGTTGAAGTTAGAATGATATTTTAGAACTTTTAAAAATCGAATTTAAAGTTAATTTGTGAAAATTGAATATTTTAATATTTAATAATCGACTGTAAAATAGTCAATTTTTGAACAGTCTCAGAATTGAACGAAACCAGTTTCATTGGATCCGTAATAGTTAGTTATTACCGGATTTCAATTTTCGTGTCAATCGGAGCTATCGTTTGATCGTGGCAGCTCGAAACGCATCGATTTATTTTTAATTTAAATTTGGCGAGTGAAAATAGCCATTTTTCAAAAAGTCTCGGATTTCGACGAAACTAGTTTCATCGGATCCGTAATGTGATATTATTGTAAGGTTTCAAATTTCAAGTCATTTGGATTTACCGTTTGTCCGGTACAAATTAAAACGCCTAGAAATCGATTTAAATCGGTTTAATTCAAATTGAGCGTTTATAGCCATAACTCGCACATACTTCCGAATTAGCTTCCGAAACATATTCCATTGTGTCCGGAACGCGGGATAAACCCTAGGTACGCTGGTTACGGCGTCTAAATCGGAGTTCGGAATTTCCGGGTGAATAGTGTCGAACGAAACTCTATAAATAGCACCACAACCCTCACAAATAAAAAAAAAAAAAGAAATCAAACCCTAATTCAATTTGCAGCCGGCCCTAATTATTCAATGGCCAGAATTGTCCCAATTTCAACCCTTAATCTCTTCCAATCCGTGAAGTTTTGGCCAAAGTTGTTAACTACAACATTGAAGAGCATGGAGAGAGCTTTAATTCCATACGGGTATGATCGTAAATGGTGCGACGGAGGGGGAGAGAAGTGGGGCCGTTTGCATCAGTTTTGGCACGCGTTTCGAGGACTATCTCAGGGCCGAGCTCCATGTGCTTCAGGCCGAACCTAGAGCATGTTGAAGGCTTTGATTTGGCACTCCCCGATCGAGATATCGTCAAGTATAAATGGCGAATTAATTAACCCTAGTTTGAGATGGGGTGGGTTCTTTGCGTGCTGTAAACGTGAAGAGGGACGTGGGGAGGAAGAGAGCACGCATGGCTCTGATTTGCTCTGGAGATGATGGACGGCCTGGGTTAGTTTGGGTTATAAGAAATTTGATTTATGTTATATTAATTTATATAAAACGTGTACAAACTTGTAAAATCAATATCTTTTTCATACGAGGTCAAAAAAATGCAAACTCAGTTGCGTTGGAATCGTATGGACGAGCACTACGCGATGGAGTTGGTTTGGAGTCGTTTGGAGTTAGTGAGAATTTTGGGTAAAATTAAACGCGCGTTTAATTTTATTCGAAATAAAAGCTAAAACGGGAATTTAAAACCAAGGTGAGAACTTCTCACTCAATCGAATAGGTTTCGATTTTATTTTAAATAGTTAGATTTAAAATATTTGAATGCATGTTTGAATGATGACTGTAAATTATTGATTGTTAAAATAGACATTATGCGCCGTTAGTAAGCGGATGTTATTTAGTAAAAACATATACCGCGAATATTTCATAAACAGTGAAATTGGTATTATATATAATATCAATATATATATATATTGGCATATGTATATATTGCAGTTGTTGATTTCCCGCATTTTTTGTTTAGCGGATGAGACCCTATTATGCCGTTATTAAGCGGATAATATTTAATAAAAACATGTACCGCGATAATTTCGTACTGGAGCGAAATTGGTATTGTGCTAATGTTTTTGGACGCAGGAAAACAGGTTGGAGGGATCCAACTGGATTCCTCAACAGTTTTTATTTGATTTCAGATATTTTGATATTTGATGGATTATCATATCGATATATGATATCGTTGTTAGTCGTGATTGACTATTTGGTGTGTAGCATCATTGGACCAAATTTCTGGTATTTTAAAAATATTTTTAAAGTAATTTTTTGAAAAGATAAAATATTTTGGAATTGATCCATTTTAAATAAATGAACGTTATAATTCTTAAAGTTATAAAAATTATAATTTTTGAGAAATACGGTTAAAAGCTGATTTTTGAGAAATAGGAATTAATGACTTTATAAAATAGTTTAAACTGGATTTTTGAATTTATTATCAAAAGTTTAAATATAGGATTTATAAAATTTGATTATTTTATAAATCAAAATGGTGAAATTATAAAGGGAATTAAAGACGTTTCAGAATAATAATATAAACTGATTTATATTAAGAGATTTATAAATGGATATTTATAAATTGAAATATAGACATTATAAAACGAGTTTTTATAAGTGTTTGAATTAAGTGAAAATGAATTTCATTAAAGAATGAAATTTATAGAATTATAAACCGTGAAGTTATAAATGAAATTTATAAATAGTAAGATTTATAAATTTGGTGAAATTATTTGAAGAATAGATTGGATAAATCATTAAATCTTATAAGTTATAAGATTTATAAATTGGAAAGTCTTTAAAAGAACGATCTTATAAAATAATCGTTTTATAAGTATTTAACTTATAATATGAAAGTTTAGTTTATAATTTAGTTATAAACTGGAATAGGTTAATAAAGGAATTTATTAAAGGAAGTTTTTATAAATAAATAGAAGAGGAATTTATAAACGTTGTTTTATAAATTCGCAAACGACTTATTTTGATAAGTTAATTGTTATAACCTATTAATGGAGTTATATTCACATTTTTGAATAGTGAATAATCCTTTAAAATAAATTGAATAAAAGGATGAAATTTGTTAACGAAGTATGTTCACGATTTTTAAATAGTGAATAACACGTTAAAGAAAATGTTTTAGAATGTGATATTTTAAACAGAATTAAAACGATCTAACGATGTTTTAAAGGTGTTGAGATTCGAAACCATAGATTTCAACATTCATTGTTGAAATAGACGTTTTCGAAAAATAAAAGGAAATGGTGGACTATAACACTGTTGTTATAGTAAATGATTTCCGAAAGGAAATGTTTTGAATAGTATTGGGATTTATATATCTATTTTAATTTTGAATCCCTATACTAGTGAATTTGGGTTGTCGTAACGATGTTTTACGCAACATTCGTTTTGGCCCAAATAAATATGTTAAGTGAATGATTTCCTTAAAGAATGAATTATATACTTAATTCGATTTAAGTATATGGAATATTTTCCAAGTGTAGAAAATAAAAAGATTTGTGAATTACTTATTTATAAATAAGTATGGAAATGTTTTCCAATATGAAGTGAATAATTAGAATTTATCTTTTTGAAGATAAATTGAAATGAATTATTGAAATCGCATATGCATGGATATTTTGAAGTATAAATTCATTATGGAATTTATAAATGTGAAGGTGAAATTGTTTAAAAATAAATATCGATTTATTTTTGAAGTATTGGAATTATATATATCTTGTAAAGATATTTTGGAAAATAAATAATTTGGAAAATTATTTGGAATCTGGTGATGTGTGCATATCCAGTGATAGTTCAATAACCGACTATCAGTATTTCCCTTTGAATGGGTATTTGATGTGAATTGATTGAATTTGAATGCACACTTATTTTTGAATAAGCGCTCACTATTCGGGTTAACCGGGAAAGGATCATGGGGTCGTATAACCCACTCCGAATATGTGATACGTCGTTGTGAATTGCATTTGAAGATCGGTGTTGAAGACCGGATATTTGCGAGAGCGATAGGATGAACTATCGATTGACTCTGCACCGAGTTGCTCCGGTATTGAGTTCTCCATATGTGATGGTGAATCCGATCAGGATTGTGAATATCCGGATTGCAAGGACTTCTTTGTAAGTGCCTTCGGTTCTGTTCGAGCCCGGAACAGACTTGTATGGATTGTATGTCTGACATTACAATTTGAGATATAAAGTCGATTTCTTTCAAATATATTTCTGTTGGTGGCGGAGAATTTATTCTTTGCTTAACACCCTTCTTTGAGACGTATGTGCTCAAAGGTTATATAGTTGAAGTTATCAGCGATATATTCCCAATTTGGTAATGTGATATGCTGAGTGATGCTGAAATGATCATTGTGTTGATTATTTGTGATAGGATCGTTTATTTGATTGTCTATCCTTGTGATCATTGTGTTGATCATTTGTTGACCCAAAGCATGGCTTTTGTATAAAGTATGTTTTTGTGGACGTGAATTCGTCGAGCCTCACATCCCGGAAATGGTCAAAACAGGAAAGATGCAGCAAGGTTATGAGGGGTAGCGCCCTTTAGGATATGTGCATTTCCTTCTGGAAAAGGGTGGTATCATGGTATGGAGCCCAGATACTTACTCATGTTGAAAACACTTTATGATTGTGTGAATTGATTACGAGCGCTCGGTTGATAAAGGTCCCAAAGGACCGGGGGATGGCATATTCGGTCAGTTGTTACTCAGTTAGGAGTAACCCGGCCTTGTGTTGGTAGAGATCCGGTTTGGTTCTCGGGGATGTCCATCCAGAGGCATTCTCATGTGGCAATGGGAAGTTCCTTGGCCTGACCATTTGTTGGAAATCCAATTCCCAATACGAAACTTTTACGGTATTAGTTGTAGAACCTGCTATTCACTTATGGTGGTCACCACTGTTTGGATAGTAGCTATAGTAGGCATACGATAATGGTCGTATGTTGGCTAAGATTTATATCTTTATTTTCGAAATGATTTTCCTCTACACTATGCACTAATAATAATATCAAATATTATTTTAAATGCGTATCAAGCATCTTTGACTATCATAAGGAGAAATCTCCTCCGATTCTGCGTTTGCATGTGTGTGTGTGCGGGAGGCCTTATGGTAGTCTCATTTTTAAAAGCATTGCGAATTGATTTAAAAATATTCCTCTATTTTGATTTTAAAGTAAATAACTGTTTTGAGTTCTCACACCAGTCACATGACTGACTTGGAGTTTATTGTTTTCCTTCCTAAACTCTGGGTGCCCACCAATTTTCCACACGGGCAGTTAAGAGTTAGGTTTATCAGGAGATTCTGGATATTCTGGAGTTGCTGGAGGCAAGCTGGATGGCATGGCGTATTACTAGTTTATATAGTATTTCTTTTTCCGCTGCACTGTTTGTTGTTGTATGATGTTGTACACTCTGATGATATGATGTAATGAAATGAAATGTAATGTAATAACTGATATAGTTCTTTGTTTAAAGATTATTCATTTATTATAATATGTTGTTCCGCTGCGAATTGTGAGATTCTGATGTGATTCTGTTGTTCTGTTTTCTTTCTGTTTTCTTCTATTTTAAAATGTTCTACCTTCTTTTCTCTCTTCTCTCTATTTTCTATCTTTCTATTTTCTTCTACCTTTTTCTTTTCTTTCTTTCTTCTTTTTAAAACCCATAACATTCCGGTTTTTGACCTTCGAATTCTCGGCAGTCGATAAAGTGAGTATCGATGTTGAATTTTCGAAGAACGAAAATTTTCGGGGCGTTACACTAACAATCTCCCCCTTTTTGATGATGACAGCCTTCGTTTATAAAATATTACTTTTATCCTAATAACTCCCCCTTAATCAATGCCTAACTATCCTATTTTATACTTCTCCCCCTTTGTCATCAACAAAAACTAACTCCAGACTATATAACTCTCCCTTAATCTAATACTCTATGATATGTGATTATAATGATAGTGTTATCATAAATAATCAACACTTATCTCTAAAACTTAAAACTTAGTCCTAAACTACTAACTATCCTAAGTATATAATAATACTTTTAATAGAACACATATAAGAGCACAACTTATTTATTAATCATATAGCTATATTTACATTTTCGTGGGAAACGTAAGAAAGAACATACAACAATAGGAAAAAGAGAGAAGAAACTAATGAGTATCTTTGAAAATGGGAGATATATGAATCGAACAATTCGGATAGTGGAAACAAAAATTTCCACGTTGTTCGACAAGATTTCCATCTTTGTCAAAGCACACTTCACCAACACAAACGACTTTGTCGTCATCTTCCATGTACACTTCTTCCATGTGTACTTATTCTTCTTCTTCTTCTTCTTCCTCGCTGGCCTCTTGTACTTGATCTTCTGAAGATTCTTCGTCAATCAAGATTGGGTTAGCATGATTATCCACTAGAAATTTTTGCAAATTCCTAAGGATTTTGCCTTGCCTCTCTTGTTCTTTGGCCATTCGAAGTTGCATTAATTGGATTTCAGTCATTAACTGAAGTGCATCCTTCGGAGAATCCTCCATTTTCGTCACACGAGCGAGCGTTGTTCGTTGAAACGGTCCAGAAGTAGGAGAAGAGAATGAAAAGGTTGAATTTAAGTTGATTTGGAAGAGGAGGCCATTGATTATTTAATTTCAAAAGATAGAACAGAGAAATAATAGAAAGAATGAATAGAATTTCAAAAATGAGAAGAATATATAACCAATTATTTGAATTTTAGAGGGAAAAATTTCAAAAATAAAAAATCGTTGTATCTCGACATGGGGTTCAAGGGGATGTCGACATGGTGCTTGAACTTTTTGCTATTTAATTTATTTTGATCTAATTTTTAATTATACTTTGTTATTTATATTTTTTATATTTCAGCTATTGAACAAATAACTAATTCTCTTCTTAATTTAGTAAATATAGATTCATTTAATGGTTTTGTTAACATATCAGCAATTTGATTCTCGAAATCAATATAATCTAGAGTAATTACTTCCTTATTTATATTATCTCTGAGAAAATGATGTCTTATATCAATATGTTTAGTTCGAGCATATTGAGTAGTATTTTTGGATAAATTTATTACACTAGTATTATCACAATAAATTGGTGGTTTTGACAAATTTAAACCATAATCTTTTAAAGTTTGTTGCATATATATTACTTGAGAACAAGCCAAAGCAGCAGAAATATATTCTGCTTCAGTTGTTTTGTGTTTTGCTTTTTACTAAACCAGGAAATTAAAGAATACCGCAAAAAGTAACAAGTTCCACCTGTACTTTTTCGGTCTTATTTACAACCAGCATAATTAGCATCGCAGTAAGATATTAAGTCAAAAGAATCATTTTTAGGGTAAAACAAGCCATAATCAGAGGTGTGTTTAACATATCTTATGATACGTTTTACGGTCTTAAGTGGGTCTCTTTAGGTTGGGATTGATATCTTGCACAGAGACAAACACTATGCACGATACAAGGTCTACTAGCAGTAATATAGAGTAGTGATCTAATCATTCCTCTACATAATTTTTGATCTACATCTATCGAGAGATCTTCTTTACTAAGGTACTCATTGTTTGCCATAGAGGTTGGTTTTCCACTTGAGTAATCAAACCAAATTTATTAGTTAGGTCTTTAGCATATTTTTCTTGACTAATAAAGATACCATTATCTAATTATTTTATTTGTAATCCTAAAAAGAAGTTTATTCACCCATATGACTCATCTCAAACTCCTTTGTCATTATTTCAGAAAATTCTTTATTCATTTTAAAATTAGTTGATCCAAAAATGATATCATATACATAGACTTATACTAGTTGAATATCATTTTTATTTCTTTAATAAAAAGAGTATTATCTGCTTTACCAATTTCAAAGTTTGATTGTAATAAGTAAGATCTTAGTCTATCATATCAGCCTCTAGAGCTTGTTTTGGACCATATAAAGCTTTCTTAAGTTTGTAAACATGATTTGGTAATTTTTCATTTTCAAAAAGTAGTTATTGTTCAACATATACTTCTTCTTTTACAAAACCATTTAAAAAGTCACTTTTAACATCCATTTTAAATAACTTGAAATTATTATGATTTGCGAAAGCAAGTAGAATCCTAGTGGCTTCTAATCTTGCTACGGGAGCAAAGGTTTCATCAAAATCTATTACTTTTTCTTGATAATAACCTTGAGCGACTAATCGAGCTTTATTTCTAACTACCTCTCCTTGATCATTCATTTTAATTTTATAAACCCATTTAGTTCCAATTATAGTTTTATTTTCAGGTCTAGGAACAAGTCCCCAAACATCATTTCTAGTGAATTGATTTAATTCTTCTTGCATAGCCAAAATCCATGAATCATCAGTTGATGCTTCTATTGGATTCTTGGGTTCAATAGTTGATGTAAAATCTACATTAGTCATTTGACTTAGTTGATTTCTAGTTTTAACAACAGATTGCATATCTCCTAGTATATTTTCAAAAGGTTGATCTTTTAAAAGTTTAGTCCTTTTATTAGGATGATCAATTTCATTATAAGTTTTAGTTAACTCTTGATTTTGAGTGATTAAATCCTCTTCATCATTTTGTATCTTCAAAATTTTTGAGATTTTCATCGAACGAAACATGCATTCTTTCTTCGATGGTGTTAATTCTTAAATTAAATATTCTGCACGCTTTACTTTTATTTGAATATCCGATAAAGATACCGTTGTCGGATTTAGGATTAAATTTATCTAAGTTATCTTTAGTATTTAAAATAAAAAATTTACTTCCAAAAATTCTAAAATAAGATACTTTAGGTTTTTTTCTATGAAGAAGTTCATAAGATGTCTTATTAGTTAAAGGCCTAATTAAAATTCTATTTAAAATATAATAGGCGGTAGCGACTGCTTATGCCCAAAAATACTTTGGTAATTTACTATCTGAAAGCATAGTTCTCGCACACTCTTGAATTTTCCTATGTTTACGTTCTACTACTCCGTTTTATTGTGGAGTTCTTGGAAATGAAATATTGTGAGTTATTTCCTTTTTATTGCAGAATTCCTCGAACTTTTCATTTTCAAATTCACCACCGTGATCACTACGAATGGTTATAATTTTTAGAGAAAGTTGATTTTGAATCCTTTTTGTAAAGTTCTTAAAGCATTCAAAAGTATCACTTTTATGTTTCAAAAATATTGCCCATATAAATCTTGAATAATCATCTACAATTACAAAAACATATTTACTACGATTTATTGATAGAATTTTAGATGGACCAAATAAATCAAGATGAAGTAATTCAAGAGGTTTTGAGGTTGAAATCATATCTTTTAATTTAAAAGAACTTTTTATAAGTTTTCCTAATTAACATGCATCATATAGACTATCTACTTTAATATTCATTTTTGGAAGACCTCTTACTAGATCATGTTTTGTCAGTCTAGATAAGAGTTTGAAATTCAAATGCCCAAATCTCTTAAGCCAAATCCAAGGGTCACTTGTATTTGCCAAAAGACACAAGTTATCATTTGAAACTTTCATACTAAGAATATAAATATTATTTTTCCTAATTCCCTCAAAAATTATGGTTGAATTATTATCTTCAATGTGACACTTATCTTTTTCAAATTTAATTTTATATCCTTTATCGCAGATTTGACTTATACTTAGCAGATTATGTTTCAGATTCTTAACTAGCAAAAAATTAGTAATAATAGAAGTTTAAGAGACCGACTTTGCCGATGCCAATCACATATCCTTTTGAATTGTCTCCAAAGTTAACCAGTCCTCTGTCTTTGTATGTTATATCATTTAATATATCGGGATTGCCAGTCATGTGTCTAGAACATCCATTATCGAGTATCCATTTGTTCTTTTTGATCTACACAATTTTTCCATTGTGGATTGATTCCTCAACTCCCATGAAGCATGTTTCCTGCACATCAAACAATTTTGGTAGACAACTTGAATTTGAACATCGATTATATGCAGACACATGAGACAATGATGATCTGAATATTTCTAAACTAGTATTAACAAACATAGCCACTTTAAAAACTTTTAAAAAAAATCAGATTATGAAACTTTGAAAACCTTGTCCTGATACCAAATGTGGGAAATGCGGATTACGGATCTTAAGTCTAGGATAAACATTAGAGGGGGGTGAATAGTGTTTTAAGGAATTATTAAATCTTTTTGAGTTTTTGTTAATTTGAACACAAATGTATACAATATTCAGACATAAATATGATCACAGAATCAAACACAGATGCAAAAATAAAGTAAAAGCAGTAAAGGAAAGAACACACTGGATTTTATACTGGTTCGGAGTTACCCTACATCCAGTCTCGCATACAAGTACAGATTTCCTTTCAAAAGCAATTGTACAATTACACCCTTGATTTCAAGGCCACGTGGTACACCCTCCAGATTCACAATCCTCTGGGTAGAGATACTTGATTTCACGGACATCAAGTTCACCCAATTGATTTCCAAGGCTAGAATCACACCTTTCCTCGCTTGATTGATTTCCTAGGCCACAGTCAAACCTTTTCTCATTTAATTGATTACAAAGAAGCCTATAACTCTGAATAGCACTGAGGATCTTGTTGAGATAGTGATAGAGAATCAAACCAGAGATAATCTAGTTAGATTCAATGTTTATTTCGGTAGAGTAATGGTAGGAATAAGTATAAAGAAATGTGGAAGAAGAAGAGAAATGGAAACCAGAAAAATATGATTAAAAAATCGTTGAAAACAGCTCCTATTTATAGAAGAACAACAACCATGTCCATTCGTGAAGAGATATGACGAATAGACACTTCTTTTGAAATTTATATTTTGAAATTAACTCACACTATGTCGACATGGGTGTATTGAGCATGTCGACATCCCAAAGAAAATTTGGGTGTTTTGTTTTTCTTTGAAAATAACTTTTATCTTACATCAAAACTATTTTAAACTTTTATAAATATACTTAACTATAGTTACAATAGATAAATAAATATAGAGAATAAAATTTTAGTATATATAAAATTTTACTATATTTTTATATTTAAATCTAAGCATAAATATTAAAAGTTAAATATATTATTATTAAAAGATAGTTTAAAACTGAGGATAATTTGATTTTGAAATTAATCATTTTGAGGCTAAAAGTATTTAAAACCAGGATAGATGATTTTGATTCTTCTAAAAGGAAGGTTTTGGTAACATTTTGAAAACAAAATATAAAATCATTTTGAATAAAAGTTAGCGGATACAAAATAATGTTCCACTAGATTTTTCGCAGGTTCCATCCTACTTAGGGTTCCATCCCTTTAACAGGCTCGAAGTGGATTCCATTCCACGAATAAATTGGATTTTATGATGGCGGTGCTTTTCTAGGAGTTTTAACAAAATTTCTAATTAAAAAAAAATTACTTGAAATATTGAACTCTTTGATAAACTTGATTTTCTTGATACTCATAAGTCCTCAATCTTGATATCTTGAATCTCTATACTATACAGTCTTCATTCTTGGTACCTGCATGGTTAAATCCTTCATATACATATATTTCTAAACTATAATGTTAGTATTTATATTTCACAATCATATTCTAAGAATGCTGTCATCAAAACCATCATCTCACGGACTAACAATAATAACTAGAGAAATTTACTTTTGATTTAACAAAAATCAATGAACGGTTGTTTGTTATATGTGCAAAAAGTTTAGTGGTTACGACATTTTTATTTCAAGCAGTTATGTTGATGTTGTCGGATGCAAATTGATAATGAAATTTCATTGATCGGAACTGGAATGGTGGTGGAGATTGCAAACCGTTGATGAGACTTCTTTGATATGTGATACAGTATTTTTGGAATATCAAAAAGACATGGCGTAAATTAAACTCTCTTTACTATTAGTAGTAATACACACACACATATGTGTGTGTGTGTTTCTTTTATTAATAGGACCCTTGTGCCGAACCGTTATGCATATTGATTTAATGTTTATTAATAACAGTAAGATCAGCTTCCATCGTTAAATATCATCATGTGTTCTTTTAGGAACATATTGTGGTCAAAATCAACTGAAATTATGTAAATCTGTTAAGTGCAGTTGATTAATGGAAACTGTAAAGAAGTGTTTTCATGATTGGATCCAACCGCAGTTCTACCTCGAATAACACTGGACCATAGACCATTTCGGTCTAGAACCCAATCAAGTCTCAGTCATGCAGAAATCCAGATCGGACTTGCGAACCAGTGGTATAACTTCAATTTTGCTTGGCTAAACCGCAATTTTTTTATCTTCCACTTACTTTCTCATCGTACCATGCTCATCCTATGTGTTGTTTTGGAAAAAATAAACCTAAATTGCAAAAATCTAAACAACAGTGTACGTCATTTATTTGTTCGCCGCTGCAAGCTCCTCTAAAACTACTGCAAACTTATTAAGTTCATCGTAACCAAACTTCTCTTATTGTGCATTGCTATTGCATGTATAAGTAGTTGTGTTGGTGCAGTTTTGCACGCAGCAGTAAACAACTTCGATTGCAAATCTTTAAGGTCTTTTAATTACAACTTGTTTACATAACATTTTTGTTTTAATACTGTCACTTATAGCTTGTCATTTAAACATGTAAATTTCTGAAAACGAAAAATCCACGGTTTCGACAGATTGATGCGTTGAGCTATCAAAATCTTAAACCATGAGGCATCACGGTTCCATCCAATCATGAAAACTATGCTGGAAGTGGTTCATCCTTATTTTTTAACAACTTGATTATAAATTTAACTGGATTTATTTTAAATTTAGCCTTGTTTAAAAACTAATTATCACAAATAGCCTTGTTTAGAAACTATTATCAAATTTAGCCCTGTTTTGGCCAGCTCAGCGCCGAGCTGGCCAAAACTAACTGGCGACTTTTCAAAAGTCGCCAGTTAAATTTTTTTGTCACGAAAAATAACGGGAGGATTTTGGGAAGTCGCCAACTGGAGACTTCCCAAAAGCTGCCCGTTTATTATTAAAAAACAGGCGACATTTGGGAAGTGGCCAGTTGACGACTTCCCAAAAGTCGCCCATTCGGGGCTCTGCAACAAAACCAGAGCCCCCCTTTCTTCCCCTTCACTCTAAACCATTCCTTCCCTCTTCTAAAACCCTCCCCCTCCGAATTTTTTTTCCCAACTCATAAATTTTTCGTTTAATATTCTTAAAAGAAGTAGATTTCGAAGAGCTACCTCAAGCCTAGCAAAACGTTGTTTGGTCGAATCCAATCAAGGTATGCAGTAGAAACCCTAAGTTTTGAAATTAGTTTGCAAACTAAATATTTTGTTTTCTTGATGCAGAATGGCTCCTAGTTATATTCCAACTATATGCTATTTTGATGGTGAATTGGTTATTAACGATTTAATGTGTGAGAAATATCTCGGTGGATCTTATAAACCGGCTAAAGTTCGATTAGGATCTACTTTTGAGCAGTTGAAAGAGTCGGTTTATAAAGCAACAAAGATAAAACAGGAAGAGTACGAGATTGAAATAGTTTGCAATTGGCCAACAGATTCTGGTTCCAAAGCAATTAAAATTGTTGACGACGATGATGTTGAATTAATGTTTGCTGCATCGATCAAATCTATTGAGTTGTTTGTTGGGGAAAAAAGGAGATCGGTTGCAGAAGAACCAAGACCGACACCCGTAACAAATTTTGGCGTTGAAGAATATTCTAGAATGGTGGGGAACATGAGTACTGGTCAAGGAATTCCGTCACCTAGTTTTAGCAATCCGACTCAGCACATATCGCAATACGGGCAACAACAAATGTATTATGGTTTTCATCCATTCATGAGTTTGCAGCCAAATGTCCAGTTTACCTATCCACATTTAACGCAGGACTGCTTTCAACGAATGAGTCAGAGGTATCGTTTAGCCATGATTACATAGAGTTATGTTTTATTGAATTTATATAATTCTTAAACCCAATTTGTATTCCCATGCAGTTTAATTCCAAATCAGAATTCCACTCAAAGAAGTGGTAGAGCATCGAGTAGTCGTACAAATGAACGAATGCCGCCAACTCGGCCCGAATTTGACCATTTAAGCCAAAAGTAAGTAAAATATTGCAACATGTTGCAAAATCGTTGGTATGAAGAAATAAACTAAAAATGGTGTATTAATTTACTACAGCTGGGTAGCAAATAACACTACCACACAGTTATAAGTTCAACCACCAAATGAACCAGCAGGTCAAACTATGTGCAATGATGATATGGATGTAGAAGATGAACAAGATGTACAAGTTGTAGATGCTGTAGATGTTCCTGCAGTTGATAGTATGTCTGTTGTGTCAATACCAGATGTTGATACAACCCGGGTGGAAAATATGCAAGTAAACAATGATCCACTAGAGTATGATTTTGGCGGTGCAGAAGCAGAGTGTGTGGACAATGATGAACCAGAAATGGAGATACCGCTGGATGATGATTTGTGCAGTGCACAAATTATGGTTAGGTCGATTGTAGCAAATGTAAACTTCAACGGCGAATTATTTCTATCCTGCAGCGTACATATTGGTTTCAAAGTTGGCATGGTGTTTGAGAGTAAAGCTAAATTTCTGCAACAACTATCAGAATGGTCAATCTTACATGCGGTGTCCTTTAAGCCAATAAGGTCGAACAAAGCAAAATATACCGCCATTTGCAACGTCGATGACAGTTGTCCTTGGAGAATACATGTTATTGACTCAAAAAAGACACAGGCTGGATGGTGGGTTATAAAAAAATATCCTAGTGATCATACATGTGTTAACCCTACAGTGAACTCAAATCAGAGGCAAGCCACATCATCCTTTATGGTATCGAAGATCATGCCTTTCGTGAAATCTGATTTGAACATTACATCCGGAACGGTACAAGTTCTAATGGAGGAACAATTATTTATTAAAATTAGCTATCTGAAAGCATGGAGAGCATTGAGCAAGGCTGCTGAAAGAATTTACGGCGACTGGGCAGAGTCATATTCCAACCTACGGCAATACTGTGGTGAAATATGCAAAACAAATCCCGGAAGTGTAGGACATGTGACGACTGATGAGTATGGAGTTTTTGATCGTGCATTTTGGTCATTTAGGCCATGTATTAAGGGATTTGTCCATTGTCGACCTTTGCTTTGCATAGATGGTACACATTTATATGGAAAATACAAAGGAACCTTACTTGTTGCAACAGCCGTTGATGCAAATGATCAGCTATTTCCATTGGCTTTTGCCATCGTTGAGTCCGAATCCAGTGATAGTTGGGGTTGGTTTTTCGCATGCATGCAAAGGTTCATTCACAGCGTGAACAATCGCCGTATTACTTTCATTTCTGATAGAATGAAAGGAATACCTACAGCGTTGCAGAGCAAATGGCTAGCCGCACATAAACATAGATACTGTGCCAGACATTTGAAAGCAAATTTTCAAGCAGCAGGTTTTAGAGATAAACGATTGACCGGTTTATTCTACGCTGCTGCATGTGCCTCTGAGGAGATTGAGTATTTAAAGATTCGTGAGGAAATTAAAAGCAGTAGTATAAGAGCACACAACTGGATAGAGAGAAGTTTGGGTGGAAAGGAGGAAAATTGGGCATTATGTAAAAATGATGGTGGTCGTTTTCATGTTATGACGACTAATGCGTCAGAAAGTTTTAATGGTGTACTTAGGGGTGCAAGAACTTTGCCTATTAGAGCACTTGTTGCACGTACCTTCTATCGATCCGTTGATTACTTTTGCCAAAGAAGAGAGTTAGCTGAGAATTCCACACTTCATGTCACTCCAAAATGGGAAGCAAAAATAGCGGAGAGTGCAAGCGAAGCTAGACATTGTCGGATTGTTCGTTTTAGTCAAATTGAATGGCAAGTGATTCATTACTTCGGCGATGAATTCAAAGTTATAATCGATGGTAACACGTGTTCATGTTCATGCAACATCCCATTGCTTCAGCATCTCCCCTGCGCCCATGTGATGGCTACTTGTTCGTCGGTGGCCAATGGGGGCAAATAGAGCTCATCATGATTTTGCATCACATTGGTACTCTGTTCATAATTACCTAGCTGCATACTCTGCGGAATTTCATCCCGTACGCGATAAAAGGTATTGGTCTCCACATGAAGGTCAAATGGTACTTCCACCTCCCGCAAGGCGAGCTCCGGGAAGGCCTAAGTCAACTAGAATTAAAGGCGCTATGGACGAGATGCAGCCTCCAAGGCCTAATAGATGCAGTAAATGTGGTATGAACGGTCACAAAAGGAGTCGTTGTAATTCAGTTATTTAGTTCACGTATGTGTGTTATTATTGGTTTGATGTTTGTATGCCGTATGTTGTTTATGTAAGAACAGTTTGTTTTTATATTTCATTTGCTAAGTTCTTTGTGATGATGAATGTTACATAAAACAATTGCATATAACAATTGCATATACATGAAAGCTACCGATACAAAGTACATGAAAGCTACTGATACAAAGTACTTAATTAAATTACATATAAATAAACACCTAAATCTGTGTTTACTTCTCCTCCCAAAACGTACGAGGACTTAACTTATCGAACGGTACACCCTTATTCAGTAGTGCGTTTCGATACTGTAGGTTCAACTTCTCCAAACGGGTGTTTTTCGCTTGCATCTCTAGGGCATATGCAACTCCCCTAGGAAACATTTCCGGATCTTTCCATTTAAAAAGTTACAACATTCAATATCGTTTGGCCGTATCTTATTATCTTCGTACGATTCACAACGGTAAAAGCGACGGCCCGCATTCCTTTCATTCCGACACACAACCACTTGACATTCAGCTCCGCAATAACAAAGTACCCGAGGCGCTATCCGGCTTGTACTAGCATTGTTAGTCTTACGACGAGCAAGCACATCCATTAATTTTCCATGAAGTGATTGATGTTTTGATTCACCGCTATCCATGGCCAATGTCGATGTACCGCCAACCCTAGAGGGGGGCAAGTTTTCAACCTGCATCTCAGGGACGAAATCAACCGCAATATTTTCTTTATTTACCGGTGCAGAGCCTCGTTGCTGTTCAAATTCTTCATACATTTTCATCATCGTCTCGTCGTCAATCTCCCAATTGTCCATTCTTGAAAATATCAATGTTGGAGTTAGACTAAATCGCAAAACATTAAACAAATTTAATAGTTCTTATGAATTTTACCTTCTTTTGGTGTCTTCAAATCTCAAAAAATATTTTCCTTTGTCGTCAGGAACTCTAGATTTTGTGGAAGAGAGAAGTGGGTTAGGTTTTAGGTTCTATATTTGCAATTTGGTAAAGTAAGGAATGTGGTAGATGGAAGGTATGAGTTTCTGTTTTGAAACCCTGCACACTACTGGGGCGACTTTTGAAAGGCGCTTATTGGCGACTTTTGAAAAGTCGCCCTAGTATTGTGCAGGGTTTCAAAACAGAAACCCTGTATCACCATTTCCACTCTTCAAAATTTCAATGGCATTCAAACAATTTCTAATTCAACATTTCTACCAAACTCAATCATCCACAACTCAAATTACAACATCCACCAATTCAACAATTAAATTCAAACAATTCACATCCAACAAAAAAAAAATCCTAATATTTCAGCAGTTCATTAAACAAAATAAATCCGGACAAAGCATATCAATCACTTATACCATCCTCAGTTCTTCAATCTACGAAGTTCTCGTGGAGTTCGTTTTGGTTTTCTCCTTGACAGTGGAATTTCATTCGGCGAATCCTCCTCTTCACTTGATTGTGTAGGATCTATAGGCTGTGAAGGGCCGGGAGCAACTTCAACCTGTGTTTCTTGAGATGAAGATGCGCCTTTTCGATGTCTACGTCGCTGATACGTATGAGTAGTGGGGGGAGGAACGCCATGAGCTTCTATGGCATATTCGATGAGCCCCTGTGCTGGTGGAGGAGGAGGTGGTGGGGGAGGTCTTGGTCTTGTTAACTTGTTTCTTCCCAAAATAGACTCTAAGATGCGTTTCACACTAAAGCATTTCCCCTGCGACCTTTCAGGAACCTCTTGTGCAAGCTCGTCTACAATTTCGATCGCACGATAAATGCCGTCCGCCTGTCATGATATAAAATTGAAGAAAATGTTTAAATTTCAAATATTGAAATAAAGACTAAATGTAGTACGTACCACATTCCTTTCAAGGGTGCTCTAGGAGTGTAAGGGTATGCAACCACAAGAGGCGTTGTAGGTGGATCGATAGCACGAAGAACATATCGACGCGTGATGTTCCAATACCAAGACAGATATTCCTGTTCGGACAATGTGAACTCGCGTTCCTGTTGCGTGTGCATGTAGCGGTCGGTCCATGTCTCAATCGCCATAGCATACTCCCCAGCTTCAATATCAATCCTGTAATGCGGTGGTTGTTCCGGTAAATGCTAGGCCATACCAAACTGCCTCATCACTCGGTCAGGTAGATGATAGGCGACATCATTAAAGCAAATCAAAGGAACCCGAGCAGTCCACAGCTGAATGGAAGTGGTGCATAAGTTTGGAAGATGTCCAAGCACATCGTCGTACGGGGTCCAACTCACAACCTGATAATCTAGCACATCGAACTCATTACGGTAGAAGACAACATGACGCCTCGGCGATGAAACAGTGCTTTTAGGTCCTACCCTCCTGTACAAATATTCAATTGTGACTTCTCAAATCCAAACACATATACTTAGTATACTATATAATTAATTATACCTAGCACCGTATGGCAATGATAAATCATTCGTCGTCCTCCTCATCGTTATTCTACCCACGGGTAGATAAGTCCAACACCAAAGCTGCAAATAAAATTGGACACATGGTTTCAGTTGGATAAAAAAACATGGAATAACGGTCGACGAAAGTAAATTATGGACATACCTGTACTAGACTCACACAACCACCTATGCTTGTGCTCTCTTGCAAAGCAAGCCTCGTCAACTCACAGTACGTATACGCTAAAACTGCACTGCCCCACGAATATTGGCGACAAACTTCAAAGTTTTCTAAAAAAGAAAGCCATCTAAGCCATATCCGTGTCTTCGAATGATCGCATATCAACCTCGAGTATATAATATGCAATATAATGGCCCTGTCCCGTTGCTGAATCTGAATCTCCGTCGCATCTACAGGTATGTCGTCCGCAAATTGTTCCCTAAACCATAGTGTCCGTATCATTTCGTTTCCCCACCACTCCTCTGCTGGAGGAGTTAAACTAGGAGCTCTTGGCATAAACTAATGTAATCAACTGGATCGGGGTTGGTCAACGGAGCGCCGTCTATGGGTATGCCAAGCAAGCACGCAACATCACCCAACGTGATAGTCATCTCTCCGGCTCGTAGGTGAAATGTCGATTTCTCTGGCCTCCATCTATCCACCAAAGCGGTGATAAGATAATGATCTAACTGAATGTGCCCCATCCTAAAAACAAGTCCAAATCCAGCTTGGTCTATCAACTGTATGACGCCTGGATGACCGGATGTTACTCTATTCATTTTGGACGAATGATCTATGGTTTTGTCTGCAGTATTACTCTGTCAAAATATCACAAAATTATTATCAATATGTAACATACATTACCTTTCGATATTTGTACATTTCGAATACTAAAAAATTTACCGCGACAAATTCCGGATTATTCGTGCGATGCCGTTGTTGCAAATAAAAAAAGATTCATCAACTGGTCCAGGTACCATTCCGCGTAATCTACACATATACAAGGTAACAATTTTTTCAAATTTATTTTGCAACATCAACACTGCGAATTTACGCATTGTTTTTCCACATTTTACCCATGATTTCAACCATACATACATACCTCAACCATCAATTATTGCTTACAATTTCTAAAAATTACTAATTTACAAATTTCTACAAAATTCTAAATTGAAATATTAATGATTTTCCCATACCTACAGGCGCATCCGGTATTGAAGAGCTAGCCATCTTCTAATTTGTTCAACGAAATGCGAAAAATTTCCGAGTTGGAGAAAAAAATTCAGAGGGGGAGGGTTTTAGAAGAGGGAAAGAATGGTTTAGAGTGAAGGGGAAGAAAGGAGGGCTCTGGTTCTGTTGCAGAGCTTCGAATGGGCGACTTTTGGGAAGTCTCCAACTGGCGACTTCCCAAAAGTCGCCTGTTTTTTATAATAAACGGGCGGCTTTTGGGAAGTCGCCAGTTGGCGACTTCTCAAAAGCCGCCCGTTATTTTTCGTGACAAAAAAATTTTAACTGGCGACTTTTGAAAAGTCGCCAGCTAGTTTTGGCCAGCTCGGCGCTGAGCTGGCTAAAACAGGGCTAAATTTGATAATCGTTTCTAAACAAGGCTAGTTGTGATAATTAGTTTTTAAACGATGCTAAGTTGAAAATAAATCCCATTTAACTTGGTTGTTCATATTAGCGTACGGTTGCTTATATTATATTTATAATATGATATGATATTGTTTCGTCATATGAACTGATCCATCTGTCTAGTCTAATGGTCTAAATAATGTATAAACTTATGCTGTACGTGCTGATATTTCAATCTAATCTTCCATTCAGACAGATCAATACACTAGCTGGTTAGCTAATGAGAACAGGTAAATACAGTCTTTCTCTATTTCTGATATAAATCTCATGCTTTTCTAGTCCAACAGACAAACACATCCGTTCATACACACACATAGCAAAAAGCTTTCGGTACTTTCCTCTATATATGATCTAGAACATTAAGATACTTCAACGATAAGAAAGCGTGTCTCTCTCACCAAAGCAATAACCTACGCAGTACATGTGCACAGAAACAGATATACTTCTATAAATATACGTATGCATATTTCATGCAAATCAGACAAGTCATTATACAAATTCATTCAACCGTTTTAAGGTATAATCAAAATGAAGAGGGCAAGGTTTGAAGAAGAAGCTGGTGGAGAAGAAATCAAAAGTTACAACAACATGGCGAAAGCTTTAATCCTTCTATCAGATGCAAACAAATTAGAACAAAGTAACCTAACAAGGAACAAAGAAGATGATGATCATCAATATAATCGTATGTTTGGGTGCAAGACATGCAGTAGAAAATTCTCATCGTTCCAAGCTCTTGGGGGACATAGTGCAAGCCACACGAAACCCAAGTTATCATCAGATGGGAACAATCAAGCTTTGACAAATAAAGCAAAAACACATGAATGCCCTATTTGTGGGGTGGAATTTGCTATAGGGCAAGCTTTAGGTGGGCATATGAGAAGGCATAGAGGTGCCACTAATAATGAAGGGTATCTGGTTGACAACAAGGATGTCAGGATCGAAAAGAAAGTTATGTTGTTTGGGTTTGTACTTGCTACCATAGCCTGATTCGTTACTTTATCCGTTGTTACCTTTGGACATATTTTTCGCTGTACATTGCTAATAATGTTTTCCTCTTTCAATTGATTTTGTTTTAATTATATTATATATACACAAGCTGTTACAATGGTGAATAACAAGAGGAGTTCTATGTCTGTGTGGAATCCCAAGTTGAGATTTCTTAGTAGAGGGGCATTTTTGATTCTCCAATCTCCACTATTTCATTTCATACTACGAATTCGTGCTACGCATACATGGTTTATCACATAATTTATTTAAAAGTGTATTTTTGGATTTGTTGTTATACGAAGATGAAGCATATACTTTTGAATTGTAATTTTTTCATAACTTTATGTTAAGCACTATTAACAAATATTCATTAATAAATCTACTTAAACAATTTCGAATGCAAAAAGCATAACCAATATTTTAGGACCACAATGACTATATAAAACAAAGGTTAATATTAAGTATTTGTTATTTGAACTTGGTAGACATTACATTATTAAGATTGACTATTAGTTTTCAGGCCTAGACCACATTAATTCAAAATGTGTTAGTTCTATGATTAACATACCAAATTTAATGTGTACACTATTCGCTACAATGATGACGTTTTAAACCCAGAATATATAAAATGTGCTTTAAGTGAAATAATATTCCAAATTTGATTCAAAAAAATGAAATTCCAACAACTGCATTATTATACCTTTTTAAAAATTTGGTACTTAAACGGTACTACATAGTTGCATTCTCAAATTCTCTACATGGACAGCATTGTCTAAATTAGAAAAAACATCATAGTAGCAAGAAAATACCATATTCTCTTACTTATATAACGTAATATGAAATGAAAATAATACATAGTATTTCATTATTTTAATGCCAATTAGATCAAATGATGTAAGAAAACACATTCAACGAAACAAACTATTAAGAATAAGTTATTATTATTAGAATAAGTCATTGTAGATGCTTATATTACAACACAAAACAAAGTGTCATGTAAAATAGGTACCTACATGAGCATATAAGAAACAAATATTAAAACAAAAGTAAGAATGTTGTGTGTAAAATAATGATTTTATAAAATGCAAGAAGTAAATAAAGTTAACTTGTTTTATTATAAACTAAAATCCATAAAAACTATTCTTTACTTAGAGATAAATTATTCATTTTTCCACAAAATTCTTAAATAATTCTTGCATTTTTATTACGTGCATTAAAATACCTTTTGTTAGTTGCCTTTGAATTCTTTATAATAATTCCTTGAGTAGAAACACCTATCATATCTATTCTCCTTCAATAAACTAGCGTCACTTGGTACCTAACGCTACACTCAAACATATTTTTCATTTAATTTTGACTTTTTCATTCAATAATTTCTCACTTTCACTTTATTTTTTGTAATGATCTGAAATTTTATCGCTTTGATTTGTAAATATTTAATTATTTTAAATTTTTTTAATTAATGAGTTTTAATAATCAAATAACTTTTTTTTAATTAATAAATAATAATGATAAAATCATTTGGAAGTTTGTCTATAAAAATAAATAGTTTGACAAAAAACTGAAAATGCGACCGAAAGTTGTTTTTTTATTCTCGACTTTTTATCAAATGAAAATTGTTGCAACGTAGTTGCACACATATGCACTTTTGTAACATACATATATACATTTAATAAAGTTGAAAAAGTACAAAAAGATATTAATTGAAGAAAAGAATACTTAAATACTTTTGAAATGTAATTAAAAGGTAATAAAATAAAAAGAAAAGACTTTTCTTCTTATTTTATATAATAAGCACTAAGTAGTACATGTTATCACGATAGAAGTACAAGGCTATGTGAATGGAGTGTGATGCATAATTTGACACTTTGGAAAGTGTATGGAAGAAGACATTAGCGAAGGGTAATTACGTAATTTGGCTAAGGGGTAGTTAGTGTAATTTTCCACCTTTTACAATTCTATAAAAGGACCTCCTTACTTTATTTTTTCGCTTTACTTCATTTCCAAACTCATGCTATCTTCTTCCCTTTCTTCTCTTAAAAAAAACCCTAAGCTTTAAACAAACCAAACCACCTCAAAGCTCCTTTTTTCTCCTTAAATTTCAAGTGCAAGCTTGTATCAAAATTTATAACGCCACCACCATCACAAAATGCCAAGTCAAACCCAGAATACACCCCAGTCCCCTCTCCCCCCTTAGGCCATGAGCAAATATGGGAGGAGAGGCATTAGCCGTGAGCACCTAAAGGGGTAGGGAGGTCTTAGAGCTTTTCCTTGGGTTTATTTAGGGATAAAAGTGAGATATTCACTTTGAATTGGTTTTAGATAATATGACACGTTGTAATAATTTCGTATTATCTTTCTTATGTTCTCTACTTTGTATATAGTATTTATATTTCTTGTTTGTATTTAATTCCCACTTTGAAGATGATGACACATATAACCATTATTTTGTAGGGGACAAAAATAAGGAAATGGAAGTCAAAGTGTTTCGTAGTGAATAGGTTGCTATGGAGCAGTTCGAAGAATAGAAATTTGATAGAGGGATCCTAAAGGATCTACCGCTACGATGATTTTCATTTACATATATTCTTGCTTCTGTAAATGTTTGTGTATGTTGAAAGTGAATATTACTTGGTTATAGTCGACCTTCTTGTTGTTGGTATTATACGACATTGAAATCCATTACTCTCTTTAAGTGGTTTGCCGCTTTGTTTTCTAAGAAGGTGTGATATCCTAGAATTTTTGCAATATCAATTTAATAATCTGCATTAAAAATTAAATTGATTTGATAATTTTTGTTAATAATTTGAATTGATTTAATAATCTTCTTTTGGTAAATATTTAATTAGTGAATTTATCTTTTAAAAGCTAATAAAATATTTTCTATTTATAATGTGTGTGTGTGTGTGTGTGTGTGTGTGTGTGTGTATATATATATATATATATATATTTGTATATATTGTAAATAGAAATCTTTGGTTTTCATTGGTTGAACTTAATAAATAAAATCTTGTTTTTAAATTCTAATTTATTTTTGGTAAATTGGAAATTTTGATTTAAATCTAATATTAAGCTTTTCAAAGCTATTTAATAAATAACTATATGATTTTAAAATACTTAAGGCAAGTATTAATTGTTTAAATTTATTTTATCTTAAGTTTAAATTTAAATTAATTAACAAAAAGGTTTGCTTTATTTTCTTTTTAAATATAACTTGATAAAATAAGTAATTTATTAATACCAAGATAATTTCTTTTATAAATTATTTCAAATTGGTAAATGAGTTATTTTTAAACAGTAATAATAATGTATTGTTTTACAAATAGATTTTTTATGAAAATAGAATTGTTATTTCAAATTGAATTTGTATATATAAAACTTTTTTAAATTGGACTTTTCAATTTGTTTTGAATTTGAATTTAAAGTTTTGAAATTCAAAGTATAGATATTAAGTTGTTTTGGATTTTAAAATATTTGTATAAACTTCTATTTATGAATATAATTGTTTTATTTCTTTTAAAAATTATCTATATATATAAATATATACTTATTAACTAATTAATTAAGCATAACCTTTATTAACATTTAAAATATAACTAATTAACTTAAAGATGACATGTGTTATTTTCCTAAGCTTCCTATAACATGTGTAATTTAAATAATTAATGTGTGTGACAAGTGTCATTTAATTTAGTTTGTCTTTTATTTTTATTTATAAAACATTTCAGCCTATATATAAACAAATCTCCTTCCTTCATTTCTTTTTTTCTTCCTAAAATCTAAAGCTAAGTTAAAACAAATCTGAGAAACTTCAGCTGAAACTATTTTAGAAAATAAAATCTGTAATCACTTCCTCATAACCATTTCGAAAACCAGAAATCCATCTGTAAATCTCTGTAACTAGGTTTGCAAACATTTTCCTAATCAAACATCTCAGAGCAAAATCCCTGTAACTATTTCAAAGAAAACCTGTACATTTTCAAATGCAATCTAGAAATTGTCTTCTTCATACAAATCTGAGAACTAAAGCAAGCAACATTTCAGCAAAACAAACAAGCATTTCAGTTTGATAAGCATTTTACTCAGTAACTGAAGTTTTAAAGCAAAAGAATTTCTACAAAACCAGTTTTCAAAGCTATTTTTCAAATTTGGAGGCTTTGTCTTCCTTCTTCAAATTAGTGAGTGACATCACATTTTTATTTAAAACTTAGTATGAATAATGGTTGCATGTTAATCTCTATGTTAAATATTGTATTGAGTATATTCATAAGTATGTTTGTGTATTTATAATGTTGTATTTCTGGATGTATGGTATGCATGTTATTTTCCAGAGTATTCTCTGTTTATAGCTTTCAGTTTTCCATGTTTTGGTTTAAATTCAAAACCTTTTGATCTTGACTCTGTTTAAACTTAAGATTCAAATAAAACTTGTTTGTTTCATTTCAAACTTTAGTTTAGAATTTTACTTAAGGTAAAATAACTTTGGATTATCTTTGGAAATCAAAATAACTGAGCAAGTCTATAATAAAGTGAAAACTCAAACTTTGTAATTCATAAATTCAGGATTATAAATTGAATACATAAACTATAACATGATTTTTAACACTAAAATCATAAATTTTAGTGCTAGATTTAGTGTGCAGTTCTAGGTTGAACTGGAAAGGGGAAATTGGGATTTTCTGATGATCTCTGTAATCTGGGAGGTCGGGATCTTTGGTGATGATGGAGGAATGATCGTAGATGATAGGAAAATTGTCAGTAAGATGATTAATTCATGGTGGAGGCAGCAGCAGTTGATTCTTGCCTGGAACCCTAGTTTTAACTAGGTTTGATATTTCAATCATCTTGTTTTCTCTAGTTGATCGAGTGCAACAGGGTTTTGAGAGATGGAAGCCTGGTCGTTGACGAAGTCATGGTCGAAGTTTCAGAGGTAACAGTGGTTGGAGTTGCGAAGACGAGACAGTTTCAAGATGGTTCCAGTTTTGGTTTCCAGGTTTGGGATGTGACACTCGAATTTGATTTCGAGTCTGGAGGGTAGATCGTCTAATGATTGCGAGAGGGTGTTTGGGTAATGCTTGATGTAGGAAGATCATCATTGATGATCAGCGTCACCGTGCTGTGCACGATGCACTGTATTTTCTGATGATGTTGAGTTTGGTTTGAAGGGTTTGTATACTCGAGTTTTACTCGAAGTATTTGGATGATTTGCTCGTAGCACCTTGGGTTTTGACTCGAAGCATTTGAGCAATGGCTCGGGTTAATTTTGTGTTCCAGGTTTTATAAGAAACATGTTCTGTTATTTTTTTAAATTTAAAACTGAACTTTAAAATGAAAAGTAAAGGTTTAAACAAGTTTTAAATCAAAGTTTAAATCTGATTCAAGTTTAGTTTGAATCTCAGTTTTAAAAATAAAATAAAGTTTTTAAATTTAAATTGTTTTAGCAACCTTAAATGTTTAAATAGTTTGAATTTTAAAAATGAAGTGTTACAATATAAGTAAAGTTTAAATCTAAGTTTTTATATAGATTCAAATTTAGTTTGAATCTTAGTTTTGAAATAAAAGGGAAGTTTTTAAATTTAAATTGTTTTAAACAACTTTGAATGTTTAAAGTATATTTTAAATTGATTTGAATTTAAAATGAATTTGGTTCTAAATTCTTTTAAACTTCTTTTATAAAATTAGTATTTCCTTAACATGAGATTTTTAAAGGTTTTTAAATTGTTTTATACTTTATTTAAGTTAATTTGTATTCATTTTTAAATCTTAAATTTAAAATGAAATTTGAAAATAAATTTGAAAGTAAATTGTTTTAAATGTTTTGCTAATGATAATTTAATCATAAGCAACAAATATTTTTATCTTAAAGTTAATTAGAATTTAATGATTTGTGATTCATTAAATTATTAAGTTAATTAAAATGGATAATTGATTAATTTAATTAATTAATGAAATGGATAATTAATTAAAGTAATTAAGGGTTTTAAATTAATTAATTAAAGTTTAAGATTAATTAATTAAGGAATAATTAATTTGTAATTAAGGATTATTAATTATAAAATTAATTAATGATTAAGAATTAATTAGTGAAGTAATTATGGATTAATTAAGTTACAGTTAACACTTAATTAATTAAATAATCAAAGATTAATTAATTAGTAATTAAGATTAATTAATTTGTATAATCTAAGTTTAATTTCTTAAGAAAAGAAATTAAAAGAATTGATAATAGTCAATGAAGGTCATTAACTAAGGATTATTTAATAATTAATTAATGTGATTAATTTTAATAATTAATTAGATTAATTAATTAATGATAATCATTTGTGAAATTGGTTAAGTACAATTACTTAATGAAAGTAATTAAGGAATTAATTACTCATTGTAATTAATTGAGTTAATGTGATTTATTTAAGTTAGATAATTAAGTTTAATTTAATTTAGGATAATCACTGGATGATTTGGTAACTGTAATTACTTAATGTAATTAATGAAGAATAATTACTTAGTGAAGTAATTAGTGATCGTAATTACAAGATGTAATTAATTGAAGATTGAAACTAGTTTGGGTTTAATTACCTTGTGTAATTTATAAGAAGGATAATTACTTAAAGAAAGTAATTAATAATTAATTACTTAGTGTAATAATTTATGAATTGATTAATAATATTATTCGTAGATAATTAAGTGAAGTAATTAATTAAGGATAATTAAATACTGGATGAGATTAATCAAGGGTGATTAATAAGTATAATTAATTAAAGATTAATTTTTTAAATGTAATTAATTAAGGAGTAATTAATTTATTTAATGAAGTAATTAAGGGTAGTTAATTACTGAATGTGATTAATCAAGAGTGATTAATAATTGTGGTTTAATTAAAGATTAATTACTTATTGTAATTAATTTGAATAAAGTATTTAATAAAAATGTAATTAGGGATCATTAATTAATATAATTAATGATGTAATTAATAATTGATTAATTAAGATTAATTAAACAATAATAAGTGATTAAGATTAATTAATTAATGTAATTAATTAAGGATTAATGTAATTAATTATAGTTAATTAATTAATGAAGTAATTAAAGGTTAATTGTTGTATTTGATTAAGAATAATTAATTTGTGAAATTAATTAAGGGATAATTACTTGAATGTAATTAAAGAATAATTAATAAGGGATGATTAATTAAGGTGGATGATTAGAGGATAATTAATTAATTTATTTGTAATTAATTAATGGTTATGTAAGCAAGATTTATATTGATGAAGTAATTTATTTAATTTACTTTAAATTAATTAGAGATGAAGTAAATAATTTAATTCATTTTAAATTAATTATATTTGGTGTGATTATTTATCCTTGCTTATGTATGAATGGATGATGTTGTTTGCTTTGAATGGTTTGAGATCTCAGATATGAGATAAGTAATGCTGTGTGATATGGATGCTTTGGTTGAAGTATGATGATATTATGAATTATATATTTGTGATGATAATATGGATTATCTGTTTATAATGATAATGTGGATTATATGTTTGTGATGATAATATAGATTATCTATTGTGAATCTGTGAATTATCTACCTGTGTGTATATAGATAATAGAATTGAATTGTTTTAACTTTAAAACAACTTGGCCTTTAAGATACGTTTTGGATTTCGATGAGAACGGGATCTGGTTTCCAGATTTGGATATCCGAAAACCACATCGATCCAAGTTAACGATAGGTCATGAATCTCAAGTGAAGATGAAGATTCAGAGTGCAAGGGTTATTTTCGTTAACTCTAAGGGTGATTCAAAAATGAGTGTAACGAGATAATGCCTTCGGTTTCGTTCGAACTCAGAACGAACTTGTATGGATTGAATGCTTTCAGAACATCGTCAGGTGGACAATGAGCATTCTAAGAGATGTGTTCTCTAAAGGTAATTGTATCCTCAAGCCTCATCAACCTAGAATGGCTAAAATATGGGAGGTGCAGCAAGGCTAAGTGGGTAGCACCCAAGTAGGATGAGATGAACCCCTGTCTAGAAGTCCTTTTTTATTCGGCTGTGTGGGCAGTTAGAATTATGCACCAACTACGGGGTTGTCTTTATCGGGACTGTCCAGTAAGGGATGGTTCCGGCCTTGTATTGCAGGAGATTTAGAGTGGATCCTCGGTACGTTTATCTAGGCCACGTACTGTGATGGACGGTACCCCGTTAGCCCTGCCATTGTATGAAATCCAAAATCCAATAAGTGCCGTCAGATTTGATTGTATTACCCACTTTGTGGCTTGTATGCTGGAATTTAATCATGTAACAATTTCAACTATTTCTTATTTACTTGAAAACCCTAGACCTATTATAATATCACTGGATTTCCTATCAAATTTTTGGTTAGCGTAAGATAAAAACTTTTCCATGTTTATGTGTGGAAAGTCTTACGTGATACCTTTTCTTTTCAAAGGTTTTTCAAAGTTAAGCAACCTTAACTTGTTGCTCACACCAGACCCATGTCTGACCTGGAGTTTATTTTCTGTTTTCCTAAACTCTTGGGTACTCAAATTTTTACGAGTAGCCAGCAATGGAGCAGAAGGCTTCAGCGTTGTACATATATATAGGGTTCTGCTGTGTTGTTTTCTCTATGTTGTATTGAGTTGTAATAACTAGACAGGTATTTATAACTGTCTAGTATGTGATGTATAAATCTGTATAACTCTGATTGGTGTTGTATATTATGTAATACTTATGTTATTAATATAATTTATTCGTTCCGCTGTTGAGATTCTGATGTTTTTCTTTCTTTCTTCTCTATCTTTCTCTTTTTTATCCCTTTCTTTCTTATTAATGATGCAACATTCTGTGGAATGAATGGTGGGTCGTTACAGAAGGATTTTAAATGATTTTTCTAAACTTGACCTTTGTTTTCAAACCTTTTTGAAAAGGTATTAAAGTGGTTTAAAATATAGAAGAAAATGGAGTTTCAAAGCTATTTGATTTACTAAACAAAAGTTTTAAAAGTTACGGTCCATATAGCGATAGTCACTATAGATGCACTTTGAAAATTCATGATTTTTATAAAGTAAAGAGTTGTCTACTTTAGATATTTTGTAAAAAAAATTGAATGTAATTCATAAAAGTAGTATAAGTATTTAAAAAAGAGACTCAAGATCTAAATATATTTTTAAAAATTTATTTGAGTTATTTAAACAAGAGGTTTAAATTTTATAAAGGAAGCTCCTTTGTTTCTGTTAGCACCAGAATTGGTCACTAACACCCTTGAGTAGAGTTATGTAGAGAGATTAATGAAGAGAGTAAATTATAATAGAAGAATAGTGTAATTCAATACAAAAAGAACAACAAGAACAAGAACACCGGATTTATAGTGGTTCGGCGTCATTGCCTACGTCCACTTTGAGTTTAATCTTTATTGCTTTCTCAATTACTTGAATACAGATACAATCCGTAAATTAATCACTTGAATACAAGTTTGAATCAAAAAGAGGAGAGTATCAAAAATGACAAAGTCTCCTCAGTGTTCCTGGAAAAAAGGTCCATTTTCACCGTGCCCCTGCCCTTCTATTTATAGACGAAGATGGGTTGGACTTCCCTCACGGGCCTAGGAACAAGGTACCTTGGCCTGTGGTAAGTATCTTCTGCGCACCAACCAGGTATGCCGAAACATGTCGATTGCATCGAACCCTTATACCTTCAGGCTCTTCTTGGTCAGAATCTTGTCTAGTGCTAATAATAATATCTTCAACTGTCGTTTTGTAGCCGGCCCAAGGTGTCGGGTAACACTTGCCCCTCAAAGTGTGTCGTGTGAAGCAACATGACACGCTTTGAATCAGCGAGTATTCCTTGTTTACAGAAAGAAATCCATCATGTTTCTTGAATAGTCATTATTCTTCAATTTTATCCTCCCAAGGTGTCGTATCCTTCTTTGGTCGTCATGATGCTTAGTTGATTCCTAATATTACAATCCAGGGTTGTAGTTCATCGGTGGCCATCCATGTCTGGTTCTATAGGGCCAGTAAGCTTCAGCTATTTGATCTAGTCTCTTCTTAATAACCTTAAGTGAGAATTCAATTCCCTGTTGATTTCAAGAAGTTGAACTTTTTTTTGGATGTACACATGCATGTTCGGGTACATGTTCTTGCCATTGGCTGTCGGATGCATTTTATATGTTCGTAAGTCACTGCCAATTCCATTTAGTTCAATTGCAATTCAATTGCGATTCCTGATTTGTATTTTTTTGTGAAATAAGGGTTGTAATCAGCCACTTGATGAGAGGGGACTTCAACTTTTACATGGATGACGACCTCAGAGTAGTAAGCAGGGGCGAATGGAGTACGACCAGTCATGGACTCATGGGTAGTTCTTTAAGCCTATAATGCTGTTGGAAGTTTATCCACCCACTTGCCTCTAGCCTTTTCCGAATGCTTTTTCAATATGGATTTGATTATTTTGTTCATGGCTTCCACTTGTCCATTGGCTTTCGGATGAGCAACTGCTGCAAACTTTTTCTCAATGCCATATTTTTGGCAAAATTCTTTGAACTCCTTGCTTTCGGATTGAGTTCCATTGTCTGTAATGATAGTTCGTGGAAGGCCAAAATGGCATATAATATTTCGTACAACGAAATTAATGACCTTTTTGGTGGTGATGGTGGCCAAAGGCTCAGCTTCTGCCCACTTAGTAATGTAATCAACCGCAATTATCGTGTATTTCGTACCAGCTTTGGATATGGGTAAGGAACCGACTATGCCGATCCCCCTCATTGCAAACGGCCAGGGACTAACCATTTGTGTGAGTTTCGTTGGCGGAGCTCTCGAGACTTTTGCATATTTCTGGCATTTGTCACATCTCCTCACATAGTCTGTGGCATCCTGATTTACAGTTTGCCAATAGTATCCATAGCGGAGGATTTTCTCTGCTAACGTCTACCCTCCAGTATGGTCACCGCACTCTCCTTCATGGACTTCCTTTAGGACTAGTTTTATCTCATCATGGGCTATGCACTGGAGTAAGGGGTCGAGAATCCCCTTCGATACATTCTTCCGCTCTCCATTACATATCACGAAGCCTTACGAATGACTTGTCATCCTTTGCTCCTTCTTTCAGGTAAGACCCCATGTAGTAAGTATTGCTTAAATGGGGTCATCCATGATTCCTTATCGATATCGGTTTCTAACACGAAATCTACCTCCATTATATTTATACTCAGAGTATGTATTGTTTCAATTGGAACCAATCCCATTTGCTGGGCATCGCCAATGCTCGCAAATTTGGCCAATGAATAAGCTTCTTTGTTTTGTTCACGCGGGACATGTGAGATATCATAATATTCCAGATTTGCTAGCAGCTTTTGAACCCGTTCAAGATATGGGGCAGTCTCCGTCCCTTTGCTTGATAGTCTTCACGCACTTGGTACACCACCAGTTGCGAGTCACAAAAGATTTCAACCTATTTTACTCCAAGTTCTTTGATGAGCCTCAAGCCAGCAATCAATGCTTCATACTCAGCTTCGTTATTTTTTACTGGGAATTCAAGCTTCAAAGCATAATAAACTGATCGGTTTTTAGGAGTCACAAGAACTATGGCAGCTCCCGAACAACGGTCGTTAGATGCCCCATCGATGTACATCTTCCATCGAATGTGAGGTATGACATTGTGGCCATTTGAGTCGTCTGACACTGTGAATTCGGCAATGAAGTCTGCTAGTAGTTGCCCCTACATGGCCCTTCATGGCAGGTAGGTAATATCAAACTGACTCAACTCGATATTCCATTTTAACATCCTTCTAGAAGTTTCCGGTCGTTGGAGTACTTGTCGCAAGGGATATCAGTGTAAACACTGATTGAGTGTGCCTGAAAATATGGGCGAAGCTTGCGTGATGCAATCACGAAGCAATAAGCTAATTTCTCGATCTTGGGCTAATTTCTTTCTGCCCCCGTCAGACGTTTGCTAACATAGTAAACTGGCTTTTGAACTCGGTCCTCTTCGCGAACCAAAGCCGTACTAATAGCATGCTGGGATATTGCCAAGTACACATACAACATTTCGTGGTTTATTGGTTTCGATAGCACTGGGGGACTTTCCAAATGCCTTACCAGAGCTCGGAATGCTTCCTCACAATCAGATGTCCACTTGAAATTCCTCCTTCCTTTCTTTATCACATCGAAGAAAGGAATACACTTGTCTATAGCTCTGGATATGAATCGACTCAGCGCAGCCACCTTTCCATTCAAGCTTTGTACCTGCTTTATAGTTCTAGGCACTTTTATGTCTCGGATAGCTTGAATCTTCTCCGGGTTAGCTTCGATTCCCTGCACATTCACAATGAAACCCAAAAACTTTCCCGACACCGTGCCAAATGAACACTTCAAAGGATTGATTATCATTCCATAATGCCTGAGTATATCAAACTTCTCCGCTAGGTCTCGGATGTGGTCGTTTGACTGCCATGACTTCACGAGCATGTCATCCGCATAGACTTCCATCGTTCTACCAGTCTGGTCTTTAAACATTCGACTCACTAGACGCTGATAAGTTGCTTCTGCGTTTTTCAATTCAAAAGGCATTACTACATAGTAATATGTCCCCACATCTGTGACAAAACTTGTGTGTTCTTGGTCTGGAATGTGCATCGGGATCTAATTGTATCCTGAATACGCATCCATAAAAGACAATAATTCGTGTCCGGCCGTAGAGTCGACCAGCTAGTCGATTCTAGGTAATGGGACACTATCCTTCGGGCATGCTTTATTCAGATCAGAGTAATCAACACAAGTTCTCCACTTCTCGTTTTCTTTCCTCACAAACACAGGGTTAGAAACCCATTCAGGGTAGAGGGCATCGCGGACGAACCCATTGGCTTTGAGTTTGTCCACCTCCTCTCTGAGAGCAGCGGACCTCTTCGGGTTCATGCTCTCCTTTTTTGTTTTACAGGAACGTATTTTGGGTCTATGTTCAACATATGACTTGCAATAGCGGGAGAAATCCCGCACATATCAGAATGTGTCCAAGCGAAAACGTCAAGGTTCACTCGGAGGAAATCAGTAAGATCTTCGACCAATGACGAGTAGAGTTGCGATCCAATCATAAGGACTCATGATGGGTCATCCCGGCTGACTGGTGTGTCAATTGTCAGCTCAACCGATGCTACATTCATTTCCCTAAGTCCCTCATCATCATCTCTCGGATCTATGTCTCTATAGATCCGAGAATGCTGCCCGAGCCAGGGCTCGGGCACTACTTGCCAATTTTCAGTGTTTTGGATGCGGACGGAGCTGTCCACCTTGTTCGCATCTCAACCCCTAAACACTATATCGTCTGTCATCATGCGTTGTTGTTTTGCAGGGGTTCCATCTTCCACATTTGAGCAACATTCATGATCTGCATGCCTCGGGTTGGAGTGACAGTTAGTTGCCCACTAGCTTAGGTATTGATTTAATGATTATATGCCTAGGCATTCTTTCGGTCGTAGCCATGAGTAGTTGCAAACATTATATATAAGTTTCAATATTGAGCTATCGCAGCCAGTCTTTGGATGACCACGCGTCTGCTCCCAGTCTCGGGTTGATAAATGTACTGCATGGACGATTGAGTCTCGTCCTAGCTATGTTTATATTCCCACCTAAACTTCGAAAACATAGAGTTGATTGATGAATAGTCGGTTCACATTTATGTTGCTTCTAGCTCATGGCCCCAGATCTGGGGCATATATACCAATAAGTAGGAAGGTCAGCCATGCCCACTTTAGCATTACTCTCTTTCCCATTGAATCGAGGATCAGGTCAGTCGATGGGAGACGGGGTCTCGCCTATCTTGGATTTTATCATGTTTTTTCATTCCAAGAGGAATACTTCGATGCCTCGTCAATTTTAGGGCGTAATTTGGACACTGGACGGTCATCCACATCCACTTGGTTCATGTTCTGTAATCAAATCTTGAGGTAAAGTTGGCTACAAATGCAGTCAGGTCATGCCCATCCAGTTTCATACTCCTCCTAATGGATCGAAGGAGGGTGCCGGAGAATTTTTGACCAAGTCTTCATGGTTTACTCTCCTTTCCACACTCTGGAGGTCATAGTTTTTCAAGGAACATCCCAGTCACATTCGTATGTGCTTAGTGCGGATCGGTATTGACCCTCGATCTGAGGTATGATATAGTCGGTTGCTCGTAGCTTTGGATGCCATTTTGATTAGTTCTGTATTAAGGCCTCCATGTAGTCATTTCTTAAAGTTATAAAGAACGCCAAGTTAGAGCTACATTAAGTTGCCGTATTCAGCTTTTAGTGATTTTTACCCCTGCTCCCAGCATTGATTTGGCCAGGCCACTAGTTGGATTGTCGAACTCCATCCTTAGCGGGTTAATAATCCTCATGTCAATTTCAGGCCAAAGTTTGCAGAATAGAGAATGGTCGGAATCCACTCGTCTATTTATCGATGTTTATACAACACTCTACATCCTGGTGACTTAGTGTTATTCTCCCCTCGTTCTACTCGCGCCTAATTTGTGTTCATGCTTCGGTCCACACTCTTGGGACCTAGAGATTCGTCGAACGGTTTATGCTTTAGTCCACTGTTCGGGACGCAGAGATTTTTGGCAATTCGTTTATACTCGAGTCTGCATTCCGAGGACTAAGAGTACTCTAGTCCGCTTCAGGGACTTAGAGGTATTTAAGTCATTTATACTCTAGTCCACGCTCAAGGGACTGAGGGTACTCTAGTCCGCTTCAGGGACTTAAAGGTTTTTATGTCATTTATACTCTAGTCCGCACTCAGGGGACATAGAGTACTCTAGTTCCACTCTGGGAACGTAGGGGTTTTTAAGTCGCTTATATTCTAGTCTGCATTCTAGGGACTCAGAGTACTCCAGTCCGCACTCCGAGGACGTAGTGGTTTTTAAGTCGTTTATATTCTAGTCCGCACTCTGGGGACTTATAGTACTCTAGTCCGCACTCTGGGGACATAGAGGTTTTTAAGTCGTTTATACTCTAGTCCACACTCTGGGGACTCATAGTACTTCAGTCCGCACTCCGAGGACTTGGAGATTTTGAGTCTTTTATACTCTAGTCCGCACTCTAGGGACTTAGAGTACTCCAGTCCACACTCCGGGGATTTGGAGATTTTCAGTCGTTTATACTCTGGTCCGCACTCTGGGGACTCAGAGTATTCCAGTCCGCACTCTGGGGACTTGGAGATTTTGAGTCGTTTATAATCTGGTCCGCACTTTGGGGACTCAGAGTACTCCAGTCCGCACTCCGGTGACTTGGAGATTTTGAGTAGTTTATACTCTGGTCCGCACTCTGGGGACTCAGAGTATTTCAGTCCGCACTTCGAGGACTTGGAGATTTTGAGTCCTTTATACTCTGGTCTGCACTCTGGTGACTCAGAGTACTCCGGTCACACTACGGGGACTCGAAGATTTTGAGTCGTTTATACTACAGTCCGCACTCGGGGGACTCAGAGTACTCCAGTCCGCACTCCGAGGACTTGGAGATTTTGAGTCGTTTATACTCTGGTCCGCACTCTGGGGACTCAGAGTACTCGATTCTGCACTCCAGGGACTTTGAGATTTTGAGTCGTTTATACTCTGGTCCGCACTCTGGGGACTCAGAGTACTCTAGTCTGCACTCCGCGGACTTGGAGATTTTGAGTCGTTTATACTCTGGTCCGCACTCTGGGGACTCATAGTACTCCAATCCGCACTCCGGAGACTTGGAGATTTTGAGTCATTTATACTCTAGTCTGCACTCTGGAGACTCAGAGTACTCCAGTCCGCACTCCGGGGACTTGGAGATTTTGCGTCGTTTATACTCTAGTCCACACTTTGGGGACTCAGAGTACTCCAGTCCGCACTCTAGGGACTTGGAGATTTTGGTTGAGAGTAGTCGTATTTCCATTCTTTTATTTGTATTTCATTTACCGTATCGAGGCTAATGTTGTTGAATGAACGATCGACCCACATTTGCTCATGGAATGAGATTCTGCCCCCAGCATGAGGGGTGAAAACTTGAAAAATGGACGGTCGGTTCTCGTCCGCTTGGTGATTACAGCTCTTCCAATCAAGTCAAGAAAGGAGGTATACGACAGATGGTTGGGTCACATCCTTGCTGGGTTAGATAGTCAAATCTCACACAATTTGCTTCGTATCTCTTTGTAGAAACTAAGAATAATGGATTATTGAGTAGACATAGTAAGTTACATATGTTTCAAGGTGCAGTCGTGTCTATGTATTGAGAGTGATGGTTGACGAGTAGGTAGTCCATCACAGCTACTCCAAGTCGGGCTTTCGAACAAACTTTTGTGTTCTGGGTTGGATTTGATGTGTAGATGATCAAACCACGTCTATTCTAGATAGATCCCGACGTCACTGAGCTTCAGGAAAGGCATCTGTATTTTTTCGAACTTTGTTCTATGACTCAATTTGAGTGGATGATCAGGCCATACTCATTCCAAGCCTTGCTTAGGTCTCCAAGTCAAACGTGGAGGTCGATGAATGGATGGTCGGTCATGTTGACTTTGTAATGGGCTCTGATCGTAATGAGCTTTTCAATCTCTAGTTCTTGGCCCCAAATTAAAGGCACATGATTGATGATGAGCGATTGAATTACGCCCGTCTAGATGTAACTCCACACGTCCGATCATGGTCTGCATGGATTGATTGGCGACCAAATCTGAGTACCTGATCACCTGCATCGTTTTAAAAGTAGTTTAGTTCAAGTTAGTCGTAGTTCATAAAACAATTGAAATAGAAATGGGAATAATTTAAAGAAGATTATGATAAATCTCATTGATAAGTGGAGTGGCATCGTGTGCTCGCTATTTGACTTTGCCCCTGGCTCCTTTCAAAGGGATGTCGGCCATCAGCAGTCCAATTGATAATCATAGACCTTTATTAATAGGCATCGGATGTTCGCTGCCCGCCATTCTGCAGGACTTGTACGTACTATTGAAGCTTTCCTTTCCAGATCGGCTTTTCGATCATACCTCGGAGATGTTTGCAATCGTCCGTGTTAGGATCAGTGAGTATCTGGGAATATACAACTTTCCCCTGATTTTCTTTAGACTTGGGTGTACTCTCTCGAGGTTGGTTTCTAGCACCACTCCGAGTCGCGAGTCTTCAAGTAGATGTTGTCAATTGAATCTTTCAAAGAGCATATGAGCCGAATTTTGAGGTCTTGTTTTGGCTACTGGGATCTGCATCCTTAGCCAACAGACCTTTATTGTTATTTTTGTTAGTCTATTCCGCTCCTCCACACTTTGGTTTAGATTCATTTTTGTCGTAGAAACAATCCATGGTCGCAGGAGGCTGTCCAGCTAACTAGCTGCCAAAATATATATGGAGTTCGATTCTCCTCAAGGGTGATCAGTATGATATCCCTTTGAGAGTGTCATTTGAGTAGCGGTTGGTTGTCCGATCCATTGTTGCCATTCAAAAGCTGCCGGTAGATCCTCTATGCCTTGGCCGATCATGGGATGTAAGGGAAGTAGATATAATGTTCCTTTATTAAGTTGAGTTTTGAATTCACTATTTGGAGGCACTGCACTACGGCTACGGTTCGTGGGTGTTTCCCCCCGAAATTTTTTTTACCCTCTTTTTTGAAAATTTGGGTCGTACCAGATTTTTTTTTTTTGAAAATAGGGCTCGTATAAGAGACCGGTGTAACTTAAGTTTGGACCAGCCTGGATGCTGCTCGGCATAGAAATGCGACTTGGTGTGGATGTGGCTCGACATCGATGTCGCTCGGTATTTCTGGGGCGATCGGCACTTCTAGGCGATCGACATTTCTAGGCGATCGACATTTCTGGGAGATCGGCATTTCTGGGCCGATCGGCATTTCTAGGCGATCGGCATTTCTTAGCGATCGGCATTTCTGGGGCGATCGACATTTCTGGGGCGATCGGCATTTCTGGGCGATCGGCATTTCTGGGCGATCGGCATTTCTGGGGCGATCGGCATTTCTGGGCGATCGGCATTTCTGGGCGATCGGCATTTCTGGGCGATCGGCATTTCTGGGGCGATCGGCATTTCTAGGCGATCGGCATTTCTGGGAGTTCGGCATTTATGGACGATCGGCATTTCTAGGGAGATCCGCATTTCTGTGCGATCGGCATTTCTGGGCGTTCGGCATACGCCTTTTCTGGAGCGGTCGGCCGAATTGCCTTCAGAGGAGGGTCGACCTTCATGCAACTCGAGTGCAAACTTCAACGTCCGATCCCCGGATCTTTGCGTACATCAGTGAATCCAACCTACGGCTATCAGCTTCCTTTAGATTTCTTTCAAATCTGAGTAGAATAGGAAGTTTTCTAGTAAACAACTGGATCTATCTCGCGAATATGAAAATCCACTAGTAGACGATGAGATCCGATCAAGCTGAGAATTCAATTCTCAGTGAAAGAACCAAAATGTTGGCACCAGAATTGGTCACTAACACCCTTGAGTAGAGTTATGTAGAGAGATTAATGAAGAGAGTAAGTTAGAACAGAAGAATAGTGTAATTCAATACAAAAGAAACAACAAAAACGAGAACACCGGATTTATAGTGGTTCGGCGTCATTGCCTACGTCCACTTTGAGTTTAATCTTTATTGCTTTCTCAATTACTTGAATACAGATACAATCCGTAAATCAATCACTTGAATAAAATTTTGAATCAAAAAGAGGAGAGCATCAAAAATGCCAAAGTCTCTTCAGTGTTCTCGGAAAAAGGTCCATTTCATTATGCCTCTGCCATTCTATTTATAGACGAAGATGGGTTGGACTTCCCTCACGGGCCTAGGAACAAGGTACCTCGGCCCGTGGTAAGTAGCTTCTGCGCACCGAGCCAGGTATGCCGAAACATGTCGATTGCATCGAATCCTTATACCTTCAGGCTCTTCTTCGTCAGAATCTTGTCTAGTGCTAATAATAATATCTTGAACTATCGTTTTGTAGCCAACCCTAGGTGTCGGGTAACAGTTTCAAAAGTCAATTTTTATTTCAAAGCGACCATCTTTAAGGGGTTATTTTAAATACAAATTTAAAAATATGTTTTAAAGAGTTTTGAAAATAATTTTAAAAGTGAAAGGAAGCGTGGATTACTATTATTGCAATATATATTTTCGAAAAAAGGATAGGGACCACGGACAATAACATTTTTGTTATAGTAAATGGTTTCAGAAAATTGGAAAGAAAGTTTGATTTATAACACTTTGTTATTATTAAATTAGTTGTTTACTTTATGTAAGAATGGATCTTGTCTTTTGAAATCAAGCTTTGGTTTAAATAAATGATTTTGAAAAATGTTTCCAACAACTAGTTTTAAATTAAAGACTAGAAATAAGTTTACGTAGTTAGTTTTAGATTGTTTTAAAAAGACTTTTTTATGTATGAGATTTTTTTGTCGGTGCCATTAAGTAACATAAAATAAATATGATAAGTTGTGCTAAAATATTAACACGTTTATGAAAAGTAAGTCATCTTATGTAGCACTAAATACCCATGAGTAGACTTTTCTCTATCTATGAGATTTAGAAATGGAGTGCTTAACTAAGGCAAGGCGAGGTGCAACCAATTCCCCGACTTACCTGGCTTCATTTCAGGCAAGGGATAGAGAAGTTGAAATGTCGGAAGTATGATAAATATAAGAGAGTTAATTACTATAAATAGGCCACGATTAATTAAATATATGGAACGTACTTCATTTCATACTTGACCCTAAATTTTGAGTTATGGAAGCCCATTCCTATCTGTGAGAGTTTAAGACTGTATGTCGAGACAATGGTAGTACTCTAACTTATCCGACATCATTGTTAATCGAGGGATTGCATAGGGTTGAAATCGAAAAGTGATGATAAGTATATGATGTCTGATTTTCCATATGAAAACTACATACTTACACCTGATAGTGGGTTATCAATTATAGATAACTTGACCTATTTTGACTTAAAAAGCATATGAAAGCTTCGCGATTTCATATGGTTTGAGATTCCCATAGGAGAACTCATTTCGTTGAAACTCTCTCTCTTTAAGGGTGGATATTCGAGATCCTATTGGGATTCTCATATTGTCCACTTACTTTTGAAAGAACTAGGATTGAGTCAACCAGAAACCATCGATTCTTGGTTTGGAGAGACCGGGATCGGATAAGCATTAGTTATCCAAAAACCACTTCGAACTGGCATAAGCATTCAAATTTGAGACATCTTGAATATGATGGAATCTTTGAAGTGCAATGGTTACTTGCTACTAATCCCTAAGGTAATTCCAATAAGAACGTAGTAGAAGTAGTGCCTTTGGTTTGTTCATATCTTGAACAACTTGTATGGATGAATGCTGGCATTGCATTTTTGCCTAGAGGACAATGTTAGGATTTCAAGTAGGATTTGCTAGAAAAGTAAAACATAGTCTTGAGCCTCACACCTATATGACTAAAATAGGGATATGCAATAAGGCTATGCGGCTCACACTCTGCAATGACTAAAATAGGGGATACGTAGCATGGTTATGTGGGTTGCACCCATTATGGTATAATCGTCCTTGATTTATGTCTATATTTATAGATTTTGTATGGTTGTGGCCATATAAACGGTTGTGGATCACAACCGAGGGATGATCATATTCAATATTCGGTACAGTCCAAGAAGAAGTGAGTCGATTCTGTGTTACAGGGATCCATGTTTCGGCCGTCGATATATTTTTCTAGAGCTGTACTGTGGCGGGCGATACCCCAGTAGCCTTGTCATTGTATGGAATCCATTTTCCAATATATGCCTTTTTGTACTTAGTTGTATACTAAATATGTTGTTGAATGTAACTTATGTAACCATTCTGGCTATGATTCTTTATTTATTTTAAACACTAAACATTACCATAATATCACAAGATTTCCTATAAAACGTTTGGTTATCATAAAGTAAAACCCTATCAAGTTTATGTGTGGCGTGGTTTTATAAAATTTTTTAAAATATAAAAATCCATATGATTTGAGTTTCTCATGCTGGTTTACCAGACTGATCCGGATGTTATTTTATTATAACGTTCGGGTCAAATTCGAATAGATTTCTAGATTTAGCGATGGATGCTTGGAGCTTTTGGAGATGAGCTGGATGCCTCCAAGACATGAAGTATTTTATTTTCCATTATAGTTCTTATTTTGTATTTATCAACAATTGTAAAGACAGGCTGTAATGACTGTCCAGGTCGATGATAAGTTAGTTTACTGTTATTATTGTAAAGTTTTCCTTTTTACGAAGATCATTTGGATATTATATATTACTCATCATGATGTAAGATTCTATTCTATTTTTTCTTTTCACTTAAGTCATCTGTCTTTTCGACACTCGGATGCTCGATACATAAATACCATAGATGTATTAGTGTCGACTTTTGATGGCCGAAAAGCAGATCGTTACTGGTGGTATCAAAGCTTAAGTTGAGCAAACACCTATGATTTGGTGGGGTAAACTCATTAGAGATAAGGTAAGTTACACCCCAGAATGAGTTTGAGTATATTATATATGAGAGTACGTATTTGTTAGTGCTATAAAAATGTTTTTATTATGTTGAAATAGGTAAATGAAATAATTTTACCTAATTTTATATTTTATAAATAAAAGAACAATTTTCAAAAATGGATATTGTTATTTTTATTGTACCAACCCGTAGTTCCATACCCCTTTGAGTTCACAATAATCTACTCTTTTTCAACCCATAGTGTTGGAAAGAGCGAATAACTAAGGTAACGAAGAAGAAAGAGATAGAAGCAAATTAAAAAACAACACAGAATCTCACAATCGCAGTGGAACAAAATATTAAACATATAACAACATATTTTTATACGAGGAAAAACTCTAACTGTTAATATACATACAGTCGTCAAATCATCAGAGTACAACAAATCCAATACATCAAAATGGATAGTTATAATAACTTGTCCTCACACACTGAAAATATAACAAAGAACAGAGATACGTCTCTATCATCCAGTCCATCTTTTGAGCTCCATAACATTCAAACCTAAATCTGTAATACTGTAACGACCCGTATTTTTACGGATCGAAACATTGTTAAACTATATGCTTTAAGTCGTATTGTTGATAAGTCGTTGATGTGGTTAAGCTATATGGAGCTTAGGTTGAGTGGAACGACTTAAGGGATTTGAGTTGCCGAGTTATAGAAGCTTAGGTCGTGTGATAGTTTAAGTCGTGAAGGAGCTTAAATCCTGTGTAGGTTAACACGTGTGGTGCTTAAGCCGTGGGTAGCTTAAGTCGTGTGAATGCTAGGTCGAGTGGAGCGACTTATGGGAGTCAACGACATAGTGCTTAGGTCGTGTGGAAGTTAGCCCGTGTGGCCGACTTAAGGTGGTAGGCGAGTTAGTGGGTTGGACCGACTCATAGGATGACCGACCTAAGAAGGCTACGACTTAAGATAGTTAGCGGGTTAGTGACCAACGACTTAAGGGTTAGCAAGTTAGAGTGAGTTTTCGACATAAGTGTTGGACCAACTTATAGGAAGGGGCGACCTAAAGGATAGAACGACCTAAGGGTTAGTGGCTTAGGTCGTGAGTCTCTGAGTGTTTAGTTAAGTCGTGGACGAGTTAGGGTTAAGTCTTAAGTCGGTAGGTCCTATGTTCCGTGAGGTCGTGACTTATGGGAAGTCGTTAGGTCGTTGAACGACTCATGATAAGTCGCTGGGTCATGTATTTTGTTAGGTCGCATAGGAGTTAAGTCGTCCAAATGACCTAGGACTTGGGTAGGAATGTGCTTAAGTGTTAGGTCCTGTGTGTTAAGTCGCAGCCTTTGTTAAGTCGTAAGCGTTAGGTCGTCCATACGACTTAGGACTTAGGAAATGCGGCAGAGTAGATGAGTCGTGAGTTGCTAGGAAGTGCGTGTGTTGAGTCGTTGAGGCCTTGAAATTGAGTCGTGAGTCATATAGGCCGTGGGTTGTTGAGGCTTAAGTCAAAGGTCTTAGGGGTTTATAAGTCGTGACCGACTCATGGGGCGAACGACTTAAGGGAAATCAGCCTATAAATACACGTCCATATCTCACTATTTTGGCACCGGATTTTGAAGCGACGAAGTGCTTCCATTTTGAGAGCTCGACTACAACACTTCTTCACTTCTTTTCTCCACTCTAATCTAGTGCTAACATCCATCCAAGATCGAAGATCAAGATCAAAGATTCAAGAGCCGAAGTTGAAGATCTTCATCCAACAAAGAGAGATTTCATCGTTTGAAGCGGAATCTTGTCGGATCAAGCTAGTTTCTTTGCTGTCCAGATCTGTAGTTAGTAGCTTTTGGAGTGTTTAGGTGATTCGGTGAGTGGTAGTTATCTCTCACACGGACCCAAGGGAGTATATTGGATTGGTGGCTTGTTTATGTGTTAAAGATAGTGATTTCTTGCATTTTCCCTAAGTCTGCATGTAGATCTATCATCTATGAAGTTTTGACATCTATTTTACTACATGATTCACTTATGCAAGTTCATTCATCAAGTTGTAGAGATATTGTTCATAATTCATGCTTGTTAGAATGCATGTTAAATTTGAACTCTTTATTTACAAAATTGCCATTATTGTTGTAATTGTTTATTTATCTTGTTTGAATGATTGATTGCTTGGATCAACGTTTGATTTGATTAATTAGTTGATCGATAACTTGATTTGGACAAGTTGGTCGAAGATGATTCAAAAGCTAAGTGGAGAGGCTCTTGAATGGTGAAAGCTGCTTGTGGCATATGAAGCAAGTGATGAAGCTCATATGGATAGATTCGATGATGATGGACTTTGCCATGATGCGATGAGGCAAACCATGATGTTGAGATGGGACTTTGCCATGATGCGATGAGGCAAAGCATGATGTTGAGATGGGACGGGTCATGATGACGTTCCAAGCACGGGGCACGATGACGTGCGAAGCTATGATTGATAACTCGGTGATGCGGTCTGAGTTTGTGTGGATAATGGTTAGCTTGAGAGGTGCTTGAGCAAGTATGGGAATAGTCGTCGAGGAGGATGACTAGGAGTCTGAGATTTTATTGTTGTTGAAGGTTCTAGCATGCTCAAAGCAAGAGTACGTTGGGACGGGTCACGATGACGTTCCAAGCACGGGTCACGATGACATGCTAGTACTCTGGGCAGATGCGATAGTCCTAGGCACGGGTCACGATGACGTGCGGAGCTATGTCTAGAACCGGGGTTACCATTAGCCCTTGACAGGCGATCATTCAACTAGCGGTGAATTCAAGGCAATGATAACAGTGATAGCCAGAGTCATGGATGTTTGGTTGTATCGTCATTCGGACTCAAGAGTGATGTTTTCAGGGTGCTTATCTGATCTTGGTTTAGGCCTTGGGGGTTTGTGCTCGGAAAACACCGACCTTGACTCGAGTGATAATTACTTTGCTTTAAATGTCTGCTTTGTTATGCTTGTTTCTGCTTAGTGTGTCTGGGGGCTATCACTGTAGAATGAGGTGGAGTGGGATGGTTGAGTTCCTATTCCTTTTATCCTTTATGCTCTTTTGGTATGTTTGATAGTTAATTTACTGCTCACTAAGACTGTTGTCTGACTCAAGATTTTATGTTCCACTCTTATTACCTTGGGCTGTTCATCCATGTTGGGATGGGCAGACTAGGTAGCAGGTGACAGGTGCTGTTCTTGTCTACCAATGCTGTTGACGACGAAGACGAGCTGGAGGCTTTTGCATATTGTTTTCTTACTATATGTACTGGATGTTCCGCTGTTTGTTTGATACTCTGAGTGTTATGTAGTGAGGCTTGATGTATTGACTATTCAGATGATTGTATAAAACTATTATGAGTTTATATGATGAGACTTCTGTTCTATAGAGCTTCACTATGTATATTTTCTATTGTATTTTGTCCATGCGCTGTGAGTAATACGATAGACTATTCTGTTTTACCTTACCCTGACTATCGTCCATGGCTGCCTGGCACACTTTCAACGCACTATTTCCTTGTTTTGGTGCGGAAGCCATGGGTGGTCGTCACATTTGGTATCAGAGCTTTGGTTAATCGATTTTAGCCAACGCTCGCTGACATAACTACGTGTGAGAGACGTAATTGTATTTTGATGGATGATTACTATATATAATATAGTAGTTTAGAAGGATTTGAACTCCTTATGTAGTTGTTTCTCAAGGTGTTCTAAATCATTCCTTTTTATAGATATTAAGGATGAGTCGAAGTGAGAGACAAGCTGCTAGGGAAAGCCGCGCTGCTGGGGGAGCTACTGACTATGCTGCAATGTTCGAAGCTATGATGACTTCGATCATGAGAAGGTTACCAACTTCAGGATCATCAGTAGATGTTGGAGTTCAAGTTCAAGCTCCAAGACCAGTGGATTTTGCTAAGTTGTGTAAGGACTATACTGCTCTTGGAGGAAAGGTTTTCTTGGGAACAGAATCAACCATTGAAGTTCAGAGATGGATTGATGCTTGTAGAAGGATCTTTGGTGATTTGGAAATTGAGGATGCAACTAAGAGGAAGCCTGCATCAAGACAGCTTCAAGGGAGAGCTTCGGATTGGTGGAATTCTATCACCATTGATACTCCAGAGGAAGAGATTACTTGGGAGCAATTCCAAGTTAGATTTGAAGCTAAGTTCATTTCTACGGCTCAGAAATCTGTTTTGTTTAAGAAGTTTGTGGAACTCAAACTAGGTGGAAGACCAGTTCTTGAGTATGTTTCTGAGTTTGAAGCTTTGTCCAAGTATGCTCGGTCGTATATTGATTCTCCCTATCAGAAGAATGAGAAGTTTGTGACAGACTTGGACACTTATCTTGGGAGACAGTTGGTGGATCATTTGGACGATCCATTTGAGAAGCTTGTGGAGAAAGCTCTCAGGCACGAGAGTCTGTTTCCTAAGGAAGGATCTGTTGTTGCTGTGACCAAGGAGCAAAATGGAAACAAGAAGAGGAAGCAGCAACATCAGAAGGGTAAGGATGGCCAGAAGAAGCCGAAGGGCGAAGTGATCTGCTACAATTGTCGGCAGAAGGGCCATATCTCTAGGGATTGCAAGAATCAAAAGGTGCAGTTCAAATGCCACAACTATGATAAGCTGGGGCATATCAGGAAGGACTGTCTAGAACCGAGGAAAGATAAGCAGATTGTGCAAGCTTATGCTTTGGGGGCTGTTCCATCGTCTTCGAAAGCTCCTACTGTTGATGAGAAAGGGAAGAGTGTGGTGGTTCAAGGTACTCTTTCCATTTGTGGTGTTCCAGTTAGAGTGTTGTTTGATACTGGAGCGTCGCATTCGTTTGTTTGTGATGATCTTGTAGGCCGGTTGGGTTTGGAACCGGAAATTGTTGATAGGCCACTGGTTGTGACTAATCCATTTGGGGGTTCGTCTTGTTTGTGTATGGTATGCCGTGGTCTAGTTGTATCGAGTCATGATTGCTCTTTTGTTTGTGATTGTTTTGTTCTGAACTTTGCGGGGTTCGGAATTATTTTGGGTATGGACTGGCTTAGGAAGTATGCGGCAAAGGTTGATTGTGAGAAACTGGAGGTGACAGTCGGGAATGTGGAAGGGCGAAAGGTTGTGATACGATGTAAGCATGAAGAAGGCGTCTTCATGGGCTTCATGTATTCGCTGGTTGTTCCACGGGATGGACTGTCATCGATGCCGGTTGTGAATGGATTTGAGGACGTCTTTGACGAGGTCAAAGGGTTACCGCCGCATAGGGAGATCGAGTTTCGTATCGATCTAGTTGAGGGAGCCAGACCTGTTGTGATGCCTCTTAGACGGATGGCGCCTAGAGAACAACAAGAGCTGAAGGTGCAAGTTGATGACCTTTTACGGAAAGGATTCATTCGGCGTAGCGTGTCCGAATGGGGTGCACCAGTTGTGTTCGCAACCAAAGCGGATGGATCGTTGAGGTTGTGTATGGATTACCGTGAGCTGAATAAAGTGACTAGGAAGAACAAGTATCCATTGCCGAGAATAGATGACTTGTTTGATCAGCTTCACGAAGCTAAGGTGTTTTCTCAGATGGATTTGGCAACGGGATTTCACCAGTTAAGAATGGCAAAGGATAGTGTGCCAAAGACTGCTTTTAGGACACCATCCGGTTTTTATGAGTGGCTGGTAATGTCGTTTGGATTGACCAACGCACCAGCATATTTTGTGGATCTTATGAATAGAGTTTTCAAAGATCAGTTAAACAAGTTTGTACTTGTGTTCGTGGATGATATTTTGATTTATTCCAGAACTGAGGAAGAGCACAAGACACACTTGCATATTGTTTTGAAAATCTTGCGGAAACATCAGCTAAAGGCTAAGTTTTCGAAGTGTCACTTCTGGAAGAGCGAAGTGAGGTTCTTAGGCCATGTTATCTCTGGAAATGGAATAGCGGTTGATCCCGCTAAGGTAGCAGCAATCTAGGATTGGGTTAGACCTAAGAATGCATCTGATGTGAGAAGTTTTCTTGGATTAGCAGGATATTATCGTCGGTTTATCAAAGACTTTTCCAAGATAGCTGCACCGTTAACAGGATTGACGAAAAAGAACTAAGTGTTCAGATGGGATGATAAGTGTGAGCAAGCTTTCAGAATCCTGAAAGAGCGACTGACAAGTGCTCCTGTTTTGACTATTCCAAGTAGGAATGATGAGATGGTGGTTTACACCGATGCATGTGGTACTGGACTTGGAGCAGTACTGATGCAGAAGGATAAAGTTGTTGCATATGCAAGTCGACAACTGAAGCCGCATGAAAGGAATTACCCGACTCATGATTTGGAGTTAGCGACGATTGTTTTTGCTCTGAAGATGTGGAGACATTATCTATTGGGAGTTCGATTCGAGTTGTTTACATATCATAAGTCGTTGAAGTATCTGTTCTCCCAAAAGGATTTGAATCTTCGGCAGTAACGATGGCTAGAGATTTTAGCATCATATGATTTTGGTATAGCTTATACTCCGGGAAAAGGAAACGCAGTGGCGAATGCGTTAAGTCGAAGACATGCAGGATTGGGAGCCATGTTCTCGGAATGGAAGAGCCTTGAGTATTTAGCTGGATTTGACTTCAGGCCTAGATGTGAATTGGAACCTGAGATGTTGGCAAACTTATCGATAAGACCTACTCTTGTGGAAAGAATTGGCGAGAGTCAAAAGCAAGACGATAAGATTGTCAAGATTATCTGTGATTTGGAATCTGGATTGAACCCAGAAAAGGATAAAGGATTCGAAGTCGATCGAGAGGCTTGGCTTCGGAAGCAAGGACGATTAGTTATTCCCGATATAGATGGATTGAGAGATGAAGTTCTGAGGGAAAGTCATCACTCGAAGTTGACAATTCATCCAGGTGGAAATAAGATGTATCGGGATATGAAACAGACTTACTACTGGGAAGTATGAAGAAGGATGTTGGAAATTTTATTTCCAAATGTATGAATTGCCAGTTGGTAAAAGCCGAACAGAAGAAGCCAAGTGGATTGCTTCAGCCATTAGAGGTTCCTACATGGAAGTGGGAGCAGATATCGATGGATTTTATCGATGGCTTACCTAGAACCAAGGCGGGAAATGAAGGTATTTGGGTCATCGTAGATCGTTTGACCAAGAGTGCAAGATTCATTCATGTTCGATCAACTAGGACTGCATCGAAGTTGGCTGAGCTTTATGTTAAATGGATAGTTTGATTCCATGGTATTCCGAAGAGTATAGTGAGCGATCGAGATCCATTGTTCACTAGTGTATTTTGGAAGAGCTTCCAGGAAGTTTTGGGAACCGAGTTGTGTTTGAGCACAGCTTATCACCCCCAAACAGAGGGTCAGACTGAGAGAGTCAACCGAGTTTTGGAAGATCTCCTGAGGGCATGTGTTTTGGATTTCGGAGGATCATGGGAAGATCATCTTCATTTGGTGGAGTTTGCGTATAATAACAGTTACCAGAAAAGTATTGGTATGGCACCATATGAGGCACTGTACGGAAGACCGTGTAACTCTCCGACATGTTGGTTGGAAACTGGAGAAAAACTGATACTTGGGCCAGAGATGATTTGACAGACTTCGGAGTGTATAGAGATCATTCGGCAACGAATGAAGGCAGCCCAAGACCGTCAGAAAAGTTATGCCGATAATCGTCGTAAGGATTTGGAATTCGACGTAGGTGATATGGTTTTTGTGAAGATTTCTCCTCTGAATAATGTTATTCGATTCGGGAAGAAAGGAAAATTGACTCCGAGATTTGTTGGACCATTCCCGATCATCGAGCGAATTGGAAAGCTCGCTTATAGATTGGAGTTACCAGAAAAGATGTCGGGTGTGCACAATGTTTTTCACGTATCGTATCTACGGAAGTATGTGCATGACTCGAATACGGTGGTTTCTGCTGATAGCTGTGAAGATTTAGAGGTTGATCCAGTTGTTACGAGACCTCGTAAGCCGCTTCATGTTGTTGAAACCGACACGAAACAGCTTAGGGGGAAGACGATTACGTTGCTCAAGGTATAATGGAGTGATGATGTTGACGAATGTACGTGGGAGGAGGAAGAGAGGATGAAGGCAGCCCATCCTGAACTCTTCAAGGTATGGCCCTAAGGTGTCGTGACATCTCACGAATTTGTAGCTTGTTCTAAGTCTTAGAATTCTGCATGCTAGGCTAGTAATTGGATGTATGGTTTGTTGATTACTATGGATGGTAGGCATGCAGAATAGTTTTGATTGATCTTGTTTGTTTGGAATTTCAGGGGCGAAATTCCTAAGGGTGAGAGAATGTAACGACCCGTATTTTTACGGATCGAAACATTGTTAAACTATATGATTTAAGTCGTATTGTTGATAAGTCGTTGAAGTGGTTAAGCTGTATGGAGCTTAGGTTGAGTGGAACGACTTAAGGGATTTGAGTTGCCGAGTTATAGAAGCTTAGGTCATGTGATAGTTTAAGTCATGAAGGAGCTTAAATCCTGCGTAGGTTAACACGTGTGGTGCTTAAGCCGTGGGTAGCTTAAGTCGTGTGAATGCTAGGTCGAGTGGAGCGACTTATGGGAGTCAACGACTTAGTGCTTAGGTCGTGTGGAAGTTAGCCCATGTGGCCGACTTAAGGTGGTAGGCGAGTTAGTGGGTTGGACCGACTCATTGGATGACCGACCTAAGAAGGCTACGACTTAAGATAGTTAGCGGGTTAGTGGCCAACGACTTAAGGGTTAGCAGTTAGAGTGAGTTTTCGACATAAGTGTTGGACCGACTTATAGGAAGGGGCGACCTAAAGGATAGAACGACCTAAGGGTTAGTGGCTTAGGTCGTGAGTCTCTGAGTGTTTAGTTAAGTCGTGGACGAGTTAGGGTTAAGTATTAAGTCGGTAGGTCCTATGTTCCGTGAGGTCGCGACTTATGGGAAGTCGTTAGGTCGTTGAATGACTCATGATAAGTCGCTGGGTCATGTATTTTGTTAGGTCGCATAGGAGTTAAGTCGTCCAAATGACCTAGGACTTGGGTAGGAATGTGCTTAAGTGTTAGGTCCTGTGTGTTAAGTCGCAGCCTTTGTTAAGTCGTAAGTCGTTAGGTCGTCCATAGGACTTAGGAAATGCGGCAGAGTAGATGAGTCGTGAGTTGCTAGGCCGCGTGTGTGTTGAGTCGTTGAGGCCTTGAAATTGAGTCGTGAGTCGTATAGGCCGTGGGTTGTTGAGGCTTAAGTCGTAGGTCGTAGGGGTTTATATGTCGTGACCGACTCATGGGGCGAATGACTTAAGGGAAATCAGCCTATAAATACACGTCCATATCTCACTATTTTGGCACCGGATTTTGAAGCGACGAAGTGCTGCCATTTTGAGAGCTCGACTACAACAATTCTTCACTTCTTTTCTCCACTCTAATCTAGTGCTAACATCCATCCAAGATCGAAGATCAAGATCAAAGATTCAAGAGCCGAAGTTGAAGATCTTCATCCAACAAAGAGAGATTTCATCGTTTGAAGCGGAATCTTGTCGGATCAAGCTAGTTTCTTCGCTGTCCAGATCTGTAGTTAGTAGCTTTTGGAGTGTTTAGGTGATTCGGTGAGTGGTAGTTATCTCTCACATGGACCCAAGGGAGTATATTGGATTGGTGGCTTGTTTACGTGTTAAAGATAGTGATTTCTTGCATTTTCCCTAAGTCTGCATGTAGATATATCATCTATGAAGTTTTGACATCTATTTTACTACATGATTCACTTATGCAAGTTCATTCATCAAGTTGTAGAGATATTGTTCATAATTCATGCTTGTTAGAATGCATGTTAGATTTGAACTCTTTATTTACGAAATTGCCATTATTGTTGTAATTGTTTATTTAGATCTTGTTTGAATGATTGATTGCTTGGATCAATGTTTGATTTGATTGATTAGTTGATCGATAACTTGATTTGGACAAGTTGGTCGAAGATGATTCAAAAGCTAAGTGGAGAGGCTCTTGAATGGTGAAAGCTGCTTGTGGCATATGAAGCGAGTGATGAAGCTCATATGGATAGATTCGATGATGATGGACTTCTCCATGATGCGATGAGGCAAACCATGATGTTGAGATGGGACTTTGCCATGATGCGATGAAGCAAAGCATGATGTTGAGATGGGACGGGTCATGATGACATTCCAAGCACGGGTCACGATGACGTGCGAAGCTATGATTGATAACTCGGTGATGCGGTCTGAGTTTGTGTGGATAATGGTTAGCTTGAGAGGTGCTTGAGCAAGTATGGGAATAGTCGTCGAGGAGGATGACTAGGAGGCTGAGATTTTATCGTTGTTGAAGGTTCTAGCATGCTCAAAGCAAGAGTACGTTGGGACGGGTCACGATGACGTTCCAAGCACGGGTCACGATGACGTGCTAGTACTCTGGGCAGATGCGATAGTCCTAGGCACGGGTCACGATGACGTGCGGAGCTATGTCTAGAACCGGGGTTACCATTAGCTCTTGACAGGCGATCATTCAACTAACGGTGAATTCAAGGCAATGATAACAGTGATAGCCAGAGTCATGGACGTTTGGTTGTATCGTCATTCGGACTCAAGAGCGATGTTTTCAGGGTTCTTATCTGATCTTGGTTTAGGCCTTGGGGGTTGTGCTCGGAAAACACCGACCTTGACTCGAGTGATAATTACTTTACTTTAAATGTCTGCTTTGTTATGCTTGTTTCTGCTTAGTGTGTCTGGGGGCTATCACTGTAGAATGAGGTGGAGTGGGATGGTTGAGTTCCTATTCCTTTTATCCTTTATGCTCTTTTGGTATGTTTGATAGTTAATTTACTGCTCACTAAGACTGTTGTCTGACTCAAGGTTTTATGTTCCACTCTTATTACCTTGGGCTGTTCATCCATGTTGGGATGGGCATACTAGGTAGCAGGTGACAGGTGCTGTTCTTGGCTACCAACGCTGTTGATGACGAAGACGAGCTGGAGGCTTTTGCATATTGTTTTCTTGCTATATGTACTGGATATTCCGCTGTTTGTTTGATACTCTGAGTGTTATGTAGTGAGGCTTGATGTATTGACTATTCAGATGATTGTATAAAACTATTATGAGTTTATATGATGAGACTTCTGTTCTATAGAGCTTCACTATGTATATTTTCTATTGTATTTTGTCCATGCGCTGTGAGTAATACGATAGACTATTCTGTTTTACCTTACCCTGACTATCGTCCATGGCTGCCTGGCACACTTTCAGCGCACTATTTCCTTGTTTTGGTGCGGAAGCCATGGGCGGTCGTCACATTTAATACTCGGCCTGACCTAAGCATTATAATAAAATAATACCCGAGTCAGTCCGGAAAACCACCATGAGAAAACACACTCAATTTGAATTATTAAAGTTATCAAAATCCTTTGAAAAACAAAGGAATCTTGTATGACTGCGTCACATATAAACACAACAGGTTTTCCCTTACGATAACCAAAACATTATACAGAAAATCCAGTGATATTATAATAATGTCTAAATACAAATACTTATTAAAATAGCCGAAATTGTTACATTACTTAAATTCCAGCATACTAGTCTCTATAAACAAAACCATAAGGCTTGTATTGGAAAATGGATCCCATACAAATGACTGGGCCACTGGGGTACTGTCCATCACAGTACACCTCTAGAACAATGTACCGAGGACCTCGTCAGGATCCCCTGCTACACAAGACTGGCCTAACCTAATCTTGATAGACTGAATATGTTATCACCCAATGTGTTCCCACCCTTTCAATCGAGCGCTCTTTCTTTCATGCACAACCATATCCATAATATATTGGTTTTCGAGGATATCTAGAAAAGTGATAACATACCTTAATTGGGTGAGACCCACTTAGCCTTGCTGCATCTCCCATGTTTTAGTCATTCCCGGTTGACGAGGCTTGAGGCTAAGCATTACCTTTAAAGAAACAATTCTACCTAGAGTGTTCATCGTCCTCCAACGATGATGTTCCGATGGCATTCATCCATACAAATTGTCTGGCGTTTGGAAAATAAATCACCATCTTCATCATCTTCACGGTATTCATTCGTAACGTTCAAACCGAATCGATTTCAGATAACTAAATCCGATCCCAGTCTCTTTGAAACGATTAACGAAATTGGCCAATATTGATAGTCGATTATTGAACTATCAATAAAATACCCATGAGCAGTCACTAGGCTTTATTATAAATTTTTCCAAAATATTTACTTCCAAAATATCTTTATAAGATATATCGATCCCTTCCAACATTTGAAAACAATTTCAAGCACTTAAATCCGTCACAGGATACTTCCAAACCATCTCAACATTTAGAAATATTTCCAAATACCATTTTTATAACACTCAGGAAAAATTTCTATTCCAATCATTTCCCATTAAAAATATCTCCAAAACCTTTCTTTCAATACTTAGGAGATAATTTATGTGTATATTTTCCAAAAATCATTTTAATATTAACCTTGGAAATAATTCGTAACTCATCTCATAAATCTCCGGAATTATTAATAAATTTCTTCTTACAATTTCCAAACCGATTATACTTATTTATAATCTCATCTAACCATTTATACTTCTTTAATGAATCCGAATTCTTTTCGAAGTTATCGCATTTAAACCTTTAGAAATTTTTGGAAGTCTCTAGAATCCCATTTATAGGCTTTCTCTTATAAAATCTCATACTTAAAATAAAACTTGTCTACACATCTCGAGAGAATTTTATAACTAAATTTTCAATCATTTCAAAACTATATATATATGTATGTATATATATAATGAGCATTTTTAAAGAATAGTAATTTTAAAAAAAATATTTTTAAATTATTATTTAGAATATTAAACACTTTTAATAAACCATCAATAACTCATTTTAAAATAGAAAAAAATCATTTTACAAAGCTGATTATAAAAATTAAAATTTATTTCAATAAATATTAAATATTTGAAAGTTCATTTTCCAAAGTGTTCCAATACTAACTAGTTAAAATTTCATAGTTTAAATAATAAAGTTTTCCCTTTGAAAAACAAACTCAACTTCTTAAAAATAAAAATATATTTTAAAATCTCAATATCCAATTTAATTTATAACTTCCTCTCGATTTCACTACGTATCGATTCATTATCGATTCCCTAACCGTTCTCATTTGAAAAATAGAATCTACTATTTTTCTCAACCCTGTTACCATATTCTAATATAAATTCACCTTATGAATTTATATTCTCAATTATCATATGCTATCGACTTCCTTTATTTATAAACATCGTTTATAAATTTTTGTAACCCCTTTTGTTTTTTCTGTATATAAAACAAATCTTATTTAGAAAATTCCATTATATAAATTCATTTCTTATAAATTCCATTTATACTTCCAATCTATTTTAATATTGACTTTAACTCATTTTCATATTTCAGAACACTATTTACAAACTCCTTTATATAATTTTTTTAATACTCTATTTAAAACCATTCACGAATTGTTACGTACAATCCAAAATAAATATATATATTATTCCTAATAAAATTTTCTTAAAAAATAATCCAATTTCCAATATAAATATTTTTATATCAATAATCTCTCTTTTAAATTCCTTTAAACTAAAAATTGTTGAATATGCTATTATGTGATTTTTGTTTGATGATAATAAACATATATATATATATATATATATATATATATATATATATATATTCGTTTAAATGTATTTGTTAATGCACTGTTCTATTTTTCACAGGTTAAATAAATATTTGCTGAATAAATTTAAATAACACACAATTTGAATTCAAACAAATATTTATTACAATTTTGAATAGTAAAAATTCAAGCACTCACTATACAACTTTGATTACAATATTCAATTACATCACAATCTCACTTTTACATCAGACCTCACTACATAATCACTCATTCACTCAACTTGTATTTTATCTTCAACTTTATTCCAAATTGAATCCAGCATTTGAGCAATCTGCAAATATAAACATTGACGCAGTAAAATTGAAAAGGAAATATTTTTGCAGTATAAAATAAAATGTGAATTTTGAAAATAATTTTTGCCTCAGTTATTTGGGTTGTTCGTCATCATTTAACTTTGAATTCATCATACACGAACAACTTGTGACATACACAGTGTATCACTGTATATGCCACAAGGCCGTGCACACCGATATACACTTGATACAATTATAAGGACAGGTGAGCACAGGTCAAACCCAAATGAAAAGCGGGGTTCAACTCAAATGCAACACAAATAAAGTCACAATAGGCGCACAAGGTCAAACCCGAGCGTTTAAGCTAGATTCAACTCAGGTGCAATCAAAGTGTACAAGCTCAAGAAAATGGCCAAGACAACTAAAGAGCAAAAGTCAGAGAGATGTACACATGACAATGGAATGCAACAAGTTCACACAATAAATCAATTCAAGGTTCAGACAATGACAACAGCGGTGCAACAAAACACTAGATCAGTGAACTGCAATATGCAACAGCAATGCAACTTACATGTACACCATGACATCAAGGCCAGAAGCTCAAGTCAGTGCACAACAACCTCGACAAACAACAACACAGTCTCGACTAAAAAGATTTAGTGCTATACACTTAAAGACGTGTATATCAGTGTACATATATAAGCATTGAACTAAATGAAGACCTAGACTATAATGAAAGCTCAACAACTACAAGTAGATGCAACTCTACTAACAGACATGAGTAAACAGGACAAAGTGCAGACAATCAATACACTGCAAGTGCAACAGGTAAGGGATCCATAAATGATTACCAGAGCACAAATTCAGACTCGATGGAACCAGACTCAAATGTACAGGTAAATGAAGATGGAGTGAAGCCAATATGGCAAACAATGAATGCACAGTGAACACATGAACTAGAATGGAACTGGACTAAAGCTCTTGCAAAAACTGATACAAGTAAAATGAAATGTTTCAAGACAAAGTCAAGGCCGGATTCTTCAATTTAACAAAGTATAATCGAAGTCAAAAGGAAATCATCCAACAAAGTCAAATTCGAGTCAGAGCCAAGGTGGTCAAGGAAGTTCAAAATAGAGAATACGAAGTCAACTAAAAACCAACATCGTTAGTTAAAGCCGTGTTTCAAATCAAAGTCAACAACGTGATGACCAAGGAGTCGAAATCAATGCCGTAGGCAGGGTTTTGCCGAAGCTAGGTAAATCTATATATTCTATTTACTGCATTTACTATTCTGCTATTATCTGTGCTGCAATTATTCTGCTGTGATTTGTGTTGAAATTATTTTATATAATCTTCTGCAATAAATTTTTATAATTGATAGTATCACCCTATTCACCACCCCTCTAGGGTGAAATCGATCCTACAAGTGGTATCGGAGCTAGGAACAAAAGCCGTTTTTGTTTTAAAAATTTGATTTTACAAAAACCAATTTTTGTTTTAAAAAGTTGAATTTTTAAAATGGCTTCTTTTAATACTGCTTTTGCTGAGGGTCAATCCATAGTTAGACCACCAATGTTCAATGGTGAATATGCTTACTGGAAAAATAGGATGGAATTTTTTCTAAAAACCATTGACACTTGGAATATTGTTGAGACAGGTTATAGAGCACCAACTATAACTATAGATAATCAGGAAATAGATAAACCAAAGGAACAATGGACAGAACTAGAAAATAAATTACAAAATACTAATGCTAAAGCTATGAATTCTATTATCTGTTCATTGGATAATTTTGAATTTAATCGTGTCTCACATTGTCTAACTGCGCAGGAAATATGGCATACACAAGAAGTGACTCACGAAGGAACATCTCAAGTCAAAGTCTCGCCTTGCCATGCTAAGCATCGAATACAAGAACTTCACAATGGCAAAGGAAGAAAATGTCAAAGAGATGCATGGACGACTTTCTAATATCGTATACAAATCAAAAGCTCTTGGAAAATCGTACATAGAGTTGGAGATAGTCCGAAAAATCCTCAGAGTCCTTCCGAGAAAATTTGAAGCAAAAGTGTCTGCCATTCAAGAATCGAAAGATTTAAAACAAATGAAAGTCGAAGAACTCATCGAAAATCTCACCACTTATGAGCTAGAAATGAAATTCAAGGAAGAGCGTGAAGGAGGTGACTCTCGAAAGAAATCAATAGCGCTCAAAGGAACAACCAAAATTGATGATGATAACGAAGATGGTGATGGAGCTGCAGAATTGGAGCTGTTAATAAAGAAATTCAAAAAGTAGAATTACAAATACGGAAATCCAGCTCGAATTCAAAAAGTGAAAAGCAGAATAGCCAAAGCACTAGGCTACTCAGAAGAACAGAAGATCATCTGTTATAAGTGCAACCAACCCGGACACATCAAGCCCAATTGTCCTCAAAATCAACGCGACTTTAAAAATAAATCAAAAAGGAAAAGTTTTGCAGCCACGTGGAATACAAGTGACGAAGATAATCAAAGTTCTAGCAGTGAAAGTGAGAAAGCAGATATGTGCCTTTGTGGAAATATAACTTATAGCGAGGATGACGAGCCAAGCGAGGTATCAAAACTCACTCACTCAGAATTACTTATATATTTCCACGAAGTAAATGGCTGTTTTTAACGACTTAGGAAAAAATACGCTAAACTTGAATCACAAAAAGACACTTTGATAGAATTAAATGAACAACTTGACCAATTAGTTAAAACCTATCAAAGTAGGATCCTTAAGTGTGATAAGTGTCCAACATTTGAAGAAGAAATTAAAAAAGCAGAAATTAATATAAAATCACTTGAAAATGAAATTCTGATTTTAAAAGAGAATGAAAATACTAGAAGAGAGAATTCTATTAAAAAGTGCACACAATTGTTAAATGAAAATGAATCTCTCAAAACACAAGTCCAACAATTGTCAACGACTTTAGATAAATTTTCAAAAAGTGAAAAATCGTTGAATATGCTATTACGAAAGCAAACTGTTAATATGGTTAGAAAAGGGCTTGGATATAATCAATCTAAAATTGTTGAAAACAAAATTAACCAAGAAAATTCAATGTGCACAATTTGTAGAAAATATGGACACAATCACAATAATTATTGGTATAGACCCAAACATGTGAAAACTATACCGATTTGGGTTCCAAAAGGCACAAATATAAAAACTCTCAAATTTAGGTGCCGAATGGAACAATTATAAATAGTTTTGGGTCTCTACAAAATTATTTTTATAAATATTCTACCACTAACAACCATGGACCTATAAAAACAAATAGGTCACAAAAATCGTTTCCCGTGTAGGTGTAGTGGCAGGCTAAGGAACAACAAAAGTGATACTTGGATTCTGGCTGTTCCAAGGGCACACCGAGCGACAAAGCAAAGTTCCTTAGCCTAGTATAAAGGTGACAGAATCATAATGGACAACGACGAAAAATATCGTAAAGGTAAAACAGGTAAAGGTATATTTATTAAATGTGATAATCTGCACCATATTCTGATTTAAATCAGCCAATATTGAGATGATGAAAAGATGATGATTTTGATTCTGACTTATTCAAAATAGTTGGCCAATTATATTCTTATGCCAAAACCACTATAAAAATCTCTAGATTCTTTGAATTACTTCATATATATCAGTTTGGATTAAAAATAGTGTTTTGTTGGATAATAGTACATTTGGTTATAATATGGCTAACTCTATATTCACGGTTTCTGATTATTTACACGGCTTCAATTCAAATTCAAGAGAACGTCATTTAAAAAGCTGTTAAAATTGATTTTGAAATTTTTGGTGCACACTTCATGGTTTGGTGTATCAAATTCAATTGGTGATAATTTTGAGTGAAAAAGAGATTCAAGTGCAGATTACACTGGTAACCTAGTTGTAGAAAAATTACTAGTGAAACATGATTTGCTGAGACATTTAGTAACTGCATCATTTTTCAAAGAAAATATCTGCATATTTTTTCATTTCATAAATTTTTCTTATAAAACCCCTTCTAGAAAATTATTTTTGACCTTGTTTTCAGATTGTTCATTTTTAGAAAAATTGATTTTATAATTTTTTTTTGAATTTGATTTTAAATGATTACATTGACTAATCTGACTCCCTAATGATTATCGAAAAGATGAATAGTGATTGAAAAAGTGACGAGTGTTGATATTTATCATATATTATGACTCGTGACGGTATAATTAATAAATTTCTTTAGAAATTTAAACAAGAGTTATAAAACTTTTTGTTGGTAAAAAATTCCATGACCATCTCTATTTCTATCATATTTCTAACAACCATCGCTCATCAAAATTCTATATAGTTTATCGATATCTGGTACTTTAAACAGGAATCATTTGTTTTTTCATTTTTACTTTTTTTTAAAATAATAGAAAAATTTATATAGTAAAATATAATAATAAATAAATACCAAAGTATTCACTCTCATTTAAAAGTCCTCACGGTTATGCATGGGTGAATTACTTGGAATTGATTATGTGCTTTCATGCTCATTTAAAAGTCCTCACGGTTATGCATGTTTGGAATGCATATCAAAAGTTGATTTTTAAAAATAAACAAGTTGATTATAATCCCATTTAAAAGTCCTCACGGTTATGCGTGGTTAGAAGATACTTGAATTCATTTTTTAAATAAAATTGGAATACTACTAATCTCATTTAAAAGTTCTAATGGTTATGCATGGTTAGTAGATATTCAAATTCCTGATATAAATATATCACAAATAGACACAGCCGTATGGTTTTATATGATGACATAATTCCCATCATTCTAAAAGTGGAATATGCGCCTAACAAAATATTTATGATTTTTGTTTGATTTTTTTATTGAAATTTAATATTTATATTCAGTTGAGTTTTAGTGTTGGATTAATATCGATCACTATATCTCTATTTTCTCTAACACTATTATTTTTTTTCTGATAACAAAAGGTGGAGAGAAAAGTTAAGATTTTGTCAAATAAAATCAAGCAAAGGTCAAATAATTTTCTATTTGCATCTAGGTTCATTTGCATATTTTTATTTGTATGCATATATGTAGGAGGAGCTTTGTGTAGAGAGGAAGCATTTAAACAGGGGGAGCAATTAGAGCATATCCATGATCAAATACATTTAACATATTCGAAATCTTAAATATATGTTTGTTATCATCAAAAGGGGGAGATTGTTGAATATGCTATTATATGATATTTGTTTGATGATAATAAACACACACATATATATATTCGTTTATATGTATTTGTTAATGCACTGTTTTATTTTTCACAAGTTAAATAAATATTTGCTGAATAAATTTAAATAACACACAATTTGAATTCAAACGGAAATTTTATTCAAACAAATATTTATTACAATTTTGAATAGTACAAATTCAAGCTCTCACTATACAACTTTGATTACAATATTCAATTACATCATAATCTCACTTTTACATCAGACCTCACTACATAATCACTCATTCACTCAACTAGTATTTTATCTTCAACTTTATTCCAAATTGAATCCAACAGCTGAGCAATCCGCAAATATAAACATTGATGCAGTAAAATTGAAAAGGAAATATTTTTACAGTATAAAATAAAATGTGAATTTTGAAAATAATTTTTGCCTCAGCTATTTGGGTTGTTCGTCATCATTTAACTTTGAATTCATCATTCACGAACAACTTGTGACATACACAGTGTATCACTGTATATGCCACAAGGCCATGCACACCGATGTACACTTGATACAATTACAGGGACAGGTGAGCACAGGTCAAACCCAAATGAAAAGCGGGGTTCAACTCAAATGCCACACAAATAAAGTCACAACACACGCACAAGGTCAAACCCGAGCGTTTAAGCTAGATTCAACTCAGGTGCAATCAAAGTGTACAAGCTCGAGAAAATGGTCAAGACAACTAAAGAGAAAAAGTCAGAGAGATGTACATATGACAATGGAATGCAACAAGTTCACACAATAAATCAGTTTAAGGTTTAGACAATGACAGCAGTGGTGCAACAAAAAACTAGATCAGTGAACTGCAATATGCAACAGCAATGCAACTTACATGTACACCATGACATCAAGGCCAGAAGCTCAAGTCAGTGCACAACAACCTCGACAAACATCAACACGGTCTCGACTAAAAAGATATAGTGCTATACACTTAAAGACGTGTATATCAGTTGTAACAAACTATTTTTCCGCACCCTTTGAATCGACAATAAACCATACATGTCCAACTCAAATTGCACGAGTAAGCGGATCATTAAGGGTAGAAAAAAATTAAAGACAGAACAAAATCTCACATGAATCGAATAACATATATTATTTCAATAATAATCTTTATAGCGGAAAATTTTAAATACAATATCAGAGTCTAACCTAAGTTCAGCTTGGATAGTTATAACACCTGCCCTTACAAATGCTGACAAACAACAACAAAACTAACAAACCACAGCGGATAATAGAATACATCCATACGATGATGAAGATTTCCAGCACTCCTCTGGAAACTCCAACTGTCTTCAACTAAACTTGAAACTACTCGGATCTGACCCGAGTATTAAAAATACCCGGATCAGGCTTGATAAACCAGCGTGAGATACTCGAACTTTTAAAATGACTATGTTATCAAAACCTTTGAAAAGAAGGGTATCTCATAAGACCGCGCCCACACATAAACACAGACGGGTTTTTACCTTATGATAACCAAAATACTTCATACCAAAATACACTTGATATTATTTTTAATGACATTATTTTGAAAACACTTTTCAAATAAACTTATTCAAATAAGATATCAATATCTGGACTAAGTCTAAGGTAATATATCCGGACTAGGTCAACGGAATATACCAACGGAATATATGATGCCAAAAAGGGGTAGCTGAAATGTTTGCAAGTCATTACAACTATTTTGAGAATACAATCAAAATCGTAAATCTCATAGGGATTGGATTTCCAACATGATAGGAAACTAGTGACCTTTTCTCCGATCCACGCATAACAAACATAGTTCCCACTGTGCCTTAGTCGCTTTTCTCAAACTAGTCACTTAGAAACCTTGGCTTTGGTATCAGAGCTTAGTTTGGTGATAACCTTGGCTCTGGTGGGAATTACTCATTTAAATTAGAGTCCGTAGTACTCTAGAATGAGTTTGAGCGTATTAATAGATATGAGCACGTATTTGTTAGTGAATATAAATTGTTTTACTATTGTGTCCAAGTGTAACAGCCCGCAAATTCGTACCCCTTGAGTCAACACTATTCTACTTAAATCAAATCAAGTTGTACAGAAATACAAACCATTTAGGTTAAAGAAGAAGAGGTAGAAGAAGAAAATAGAAAACAACAATAGAATCAAACCATCGCAGTGGAATAAAATATAATAAATAATAAATGATCTTTACTCAAATCAAATATATTTGTTTATATGTTACATCATCAGAGTACATCAATCACAGTTCAACATCACTAACATACAAATGGATACACATCAACTCAATACAGCGGAATATATATATAAACAAGTACAGAAGTGCGTATCGTCATCCAACTCGTCTCCTGAGCCCCACAACATCAAATCCTGTATCCTATAATACTCGGTCTGACCCAAGCATTACAGTTAAATAACACCCGAGTCAGTCTGGAATACCAGCGTGAGAAAATCACACCCAATTGATTATTAAGTTTCAAAAATCCTTTTGAAAACAAAAGCATCTCGTAAGACCACGCCACAAATAAACATGTCGGGGTTTTACCTTACGATAGCTAAAACAATTTTTATAGAAATCCTTTGATATTATAATTGCGTCTATATACAAATACTTATAAAATAACCGAAATTGTTACATCTATTAAATTCCAGTTACTAGCCACAGAGTGGGTAATGCAAACAAAACTCGTATAAGGCTCGTAGGGAGAATGGATTTCCAACTAGTGACTAGGCACTGGAGTACCACCTGTCACAGTACGTGGCCTAGATCACAGTACCGAGGAGTACGCCCGCTCCCCTGCAACACAAGACTGGGACTACCCCTTACTGGATAATTCAGGGTGAGGTCATCCCTGTCTAGATGTCCCTTTTATTTTGGCTTAGGGGCCAACTGTAACGACCCACAAATCCGTACCCCTTGAGTCACACTATTCTACCTAAATCAACTCAAGTTGTACAGAAATACGAACCATTTGGGTTAAAGAAGAAGAGGTAGAAGAAGAAAATAGAAAACAATCAGAATCTAACCATCGCAGCGGAATAAAATATAATAGATGATAAATGATCTTTACACAAAAACAAATATATTTGTTCATATATTACATCATCAAGGTACATCAATCACACTCAACAACATACAACCGGATACACAACTAAGCAACACAACGGAACTATATATAAACAAGTACGGGAGTACGTATCGCCATCCAGCTCGTCTCCTGAGCTCCACAGCATCATATCCTGTATCCTATAATACTTGGTCTGCCCGAGCATTATAGTTAAATAACACCCGAGTCAGTCTGGAATACCATCGTGAGAAAATCACACTACATTGATTATAAGGTTTCAAAAATCCTTTGAAAACAAAAGCATCTCGTAAGACCACGCCACAAATAAAAATGTCGGGTTTTTACCTTACGATGGCTAAAACAATTTTTATAGAAATCCTCCGATATTATAATAGGGCCTATATGCAAATACTTATAAATTAGCCGAAATTGTTACATTATTAAATTCCAGCTACTAGCCACAGAGTGGGTAATACAAACAAAACTCATACAAGGCTCGTAGGGAGAATGGATTTTCAACTAATGACTAGGCACTGGGGTACCATCTGTCACAGTACGTGGCTTAGATCATAGTACCGAGGAGTACGTCCGCTCCCCTACAACACAAGGCCGGGACTACCCCTTACTGGATAATCCCGAGTGAGATTACCCCGCGGTTGGGATCAGCAACCTCCTACTAAGCCGAAATAAAAGGGACATCTAGACAGGGATGACCTCACCCTACTTGGGTGCTACCCATCTAGCCTTGCTGCATAACCCCTGATTTTCAGCCATTCCCATTTGATGAGGCTTGAGGCTAAGCGTTACCTTTATAGAACATATCCCTTAGAATGCCCATCGTCCACCTGACGATGTTTCGCAAGCATTCATCAATACAAGTCCGTCCCGGGTTCGAACGGAACCGAAGGCACTACTCCTACTACATCCATTTTGGAAATATCCTCAGGATTAGTAGCGACTAGCCCTTGCACTTCACTGCTCCATCTTCGAATCCTCATTCGTTTCCCACGAAACGTACAAACCAGATCGAAGGGGTTTTCGAGAAATAAATCTCGATCCCGGTCTCTTCGAAACGATTAATGCATTTGTCCAATATTGATAGTCGGTGATTTAACTATCAATTAATATTCACAAATAGCCATCCAACAATAAATAATTTCCCAAATTATGTATTAACCTCAAAAATATCTTCACAAGATATATTTTCACTTTTCAAGCCCTTTTGAAAACGGTTTTCAAAACTATCTTCCTTTCTCAGAATAAATTCCAAGTATTTCTATTTCCACTAGAATCACCAAGCACAAAACTTTAGATTTTTAAAAATAATTTAAAACTCTTTTCTTTGAAATGTACTTTAAAACATTTAAGTTAAAAACTACTTCAATAATTGGTTAAAAATACATACTATATGAATATTTGAAAATAAAGTTAATTTATAAAATATAAAACTAGGTTTCCACCTTTAAAGCAAAATCCTAAGTCACTCTTTAAATAATTACTGCTATAATAGATTAAAGAAATTACTTAGCTTAGAATTTAAATATTTAGAAATAATAAATTTTTCAAAACTTGCTTTTTTAAAACAACTTAAATTCTTTTAATTTATATTTAAAAATTTACTTTGAAAAGGTACTTGGTTATCCAGGTAGCATTTCCAATCTCAATCACTTAAATCAATTTTCCAAATTGATTCCCAATTTATTATACTTGAATTAAATCTCTTTACTTACTCAATTCACTTCAAAATTCATTAATTATGTGCTTTGTTATTAATGTTATTAATTTCCGTTTGATTCTAAATCTTTTAACTAAAATATACAAATTTCAGATCTTATCCCAATTTCTTCATTATTCTTTTCAATATTTTAAATCTTAAATTTTAAATAAATGTTTTGTTCTTTTAAAATAATAATAATGAAGTTTAAAATTCATTAATCTTCTGATTATTCAAAATTTCCCTTACTATACTCAAGATTTATTTATTAGAATTTTAAAGGCACTTTATTTCTCTTTTTCCATTCATTCTTAAATTTATTCAAATTTCCATAATTATTTTACTACAAATTTACTTCTTTATAATTTCTTTCCAAAATCCAATTTATATATTTTTAGCAATTCATTATACCCAATTATATCCAATCGAACCATAGAATTCAATATTCAATATAATTCATCATAGAATGTCAAATAATCACAACAGAGAATATTAAATAATTTAAATAAATAAAATAACTTAAATTACATTCAAACTAGTCACTTGGAATTTATATAATTTAAATAAGTTATATCCAATTATTTTCATTCAAACTAGTCACTTGGAATTTAAATTCCTTTGAATTTGGAAACGAATCCCAAAGGTTGGGAAAAATAATATATCTAAGAGAAATATTTTTGAATCGGATTTGAAATCTAGAGAGATTTGGAATTTAAAAATATTTGAAGTGTTTTAAAAGAGATAAAATCATTTAACTCTTTCGGTCGCTGGAAAGTAATTTCGGTGATGACTGCAGCATCGTCGATGTTTATTTTCGAGTTTCCAAAAGAGGAATTGCTACCAAATTGTTTTGAATTGGAATTGTTTGCAAAACCGGGTTGGTTCTGAAATTCAAAGAGATAAATTTGATTTTAGAAATGAAGGAATTTTTGATATAGGTGATTTCAAAGGGAATTTTGAAATGTGAGAAGACTGTTTAAACTTTGGAATCTTAACTAAGAGTGTTGATGGCATATAAGGAGCTTGATAACTTGTAAATTTGGAAATTGTTGAAATAAAAACTTGTAAGTAAAGTGAAACTGAATACTGGAATAAAAAAAATTGAATTGTGTTAAAATTTTTTTAGTCAAGTTGGACTAAATTAAACAAAGTTTTGAGATTTAAAATTAGTAAGTAACTGATTAATTAATATGGTATGCAACTAATTAATTAATATGGTATGCAAATGAAATGAAATTGAAATATTGGATGATGCTTGATTTAAATATGTAAAATAAGGTGCAGAATAAGTTCAAATGGACTGAAAATAATTAATGTTAGGAAATAAAATTTATTGGTGGACAATGAATTTGTGAATGAATAAATGGAGCAACTATTGAACTCATAAAGTAAAGTTGATATTAATAAGAAGAAATTGGAAATTTTAGTTATAAGATGAAATGACTCAAATGAGCAATATAAGCTTTAAGATAAATAAATAAGATTTGAACTCATATATTGAGAAATAAAATTTAGTTAGATTTGGATTGAATTGAATCAAAATTCAGTTGTGTCATGAAGGATATTAATGGAATTAAGTCCTTGCTAAATAAAACTTAAAAGAATGGTATGCAACTAAATTTACCTGAAGTTGAGTTGGAATAAAACTGAATTTAAATGAATTCAGTCGAATTTTAGATAATATTGACTGGAATAAAATTCTTACTTAAATAAATAAGTGTAAACTAAGTAAATATTGAATTAGAATAAATAAACTTCGGAAGCTTATAAAAGAATTGAAAGGATTGAAAATATATATATAACCCCTAGTTAAAAGTAAAATGTGAATATAATTGATTGTAAATAGATGGGGAAGAGTGAATATTAATAAGTGAGTAGTTTATAAAAATTTAAAAAAGGAATAAATAAGTCGGAATAAAAATATTGTATTCTGAGATAAAAATCCAAACTTGGATATAAAATAAGATTGAACTCAAGGAAATAAAATAAAATGATTTTCAAGATAAATGAAAAAGAAAATCAAGTATGGAATTATAATTGGAGGTGTTGTTGAATGAAAATTTGAATTGGATTAAATGAATATGGTGTGAAATATAAACAAATCCAATTCAAGCATAAATTGAATGGCCTTATTGTTAATAAATTCAACAATGAATTGTTAATGTAAATTAAAATTTAAAATGGATAAAAAGAATAAACTAATCAAATAAATTAGTGAAATGGTTGGGATTTGATCAAAGGAAAATCAAATCAAAAATTATGAATAGGTAATAGAGTTTGGAAATGAAGCTTGTGTTATAAATAGAAATTCAACTTAAAATTTTAAGTGAATTAAATATGAATTGAAGTTGTATGGAATTGGATTAAAATAAAAATGATTTGAGATGAAAATAAATCCAATTCGAGTATGAATAAGTTAAACGAGAATAAACTTAAGTTATGAAATGGTAGTGAATTGAAGTAAATTAAGTTAAGTTTAAAATTAATAGAAGCATGGGATGATGTCGTGTATAATTAAATGTTTTGGAATCAAATCTTTTTGGAAATGAAAGAAAATACAATGGAAAGATTGTGAATAAATTAAAATGGGATGGGATTAAGTGTAAATTGAGTTGGAATCAATTTAAATTGGTTATAAAGCTTATGTTATTATTTATTCACATTGATATTATCGAATTGCATTAGAAAATTGGTCGTTCGAAGTAAATGGTGGTAAACAAAATTATATGAATCAATAGCAGTTTAATAAATTGATTTTTGCATCATTTGGAATGAAAATGGGTTCGTTTCGTTTAAAAATGAATTGAATGGAATGGTATGTTATTTGGATGAAAACAATTTAAAACTAGCCTCGAAACATTGCATATGTACTTATGATTATATATCACATGCATTACTTATGAAATCTATGTGTTAGCTATTTAAATTTAAGTGAAATGCTATAAATTTCCTATATATAGTACTTATATGTTTAAATTGAGTAAGTACATGTACCGGGAAGCCGATTGGCTAGATTTTGGTCAAGCTTGATGCCAAAAATATAAGCCGCTTGCTTAAAATGCTAAATAAGGTACGCCTACGCAATAAAAATAGGAAATATGAACTGTTTTTGGTTTTTCCGACCGTGTGGGTCGATGTATATATATTTATATCTTTTGTCAAATTGAAAAAGCTCCTCCGTACAAAAGAGACTCTGCAAAAAAATTTAGAAGTTTTGGGAGTTAGAAAATTTTTTGAAAATTTTTGGGAAAATTTTAGTTAACGACAAAACGATTTCAAACTGGAAATTGAAATAAGTTAGTGAATGAAACTACTTTAAAATAATAATATGAATCAGTTATGAATGGAAAATGAAATTTTATATTTAGAATTATGAATAAATTAAATTCGTATAGAAATGGAAGAGTCAATTTGAATAGAAATAGATATAAACTAAAAGTGGTAAAGTGAAAATAAATATAGGAAACATATAAAATACTTATACTAAACTTAATTAAGGAATGATGCATACTCAATTGGAAACTGATATTGTAAATATAATATAAAATAATATTAGGATGAATAAATACCGACATTTTTAAGAAAATTGATATAATGTTTTTGAATGTTGAGATTGGACATATTGCTATGTAAGATATGCAGGTATTGTAAAAGGAAAAGAAAATGGGTTTTATTCTAGAAGATAAATTTGAATTGCTCGACAAAAAGGTATGTGTTTAAATTTCAATATGAAATTTGATTGGGTTTTTGATCGAGCCACTTGGCTTTTTTTTTGAGATTTGGGGGCCATAGAGCCATTTTGTAGTTGTACCGACCTAGCCGTGCAAAGGAGACGCTGGCGAAATTTTTTGGAAATTTAGAGAGTTAGAAAATTTTTGAGAAAATTTTAATAATTCAAAATTTAGTTTTGAATTATAATTTGAATGATTGTATAATTAAGTTGTTTGGGAACCATGGAAAAGTTTGTAAGGTTAATAAGAATAATAATGGGTCTTTTATAAGAAGATAATTGGTAAGATGTTGAATTGTTAAAAACTGTTTGGTTTTGGGAAAAGGGGTAGACGGGTATTGGATTATTATTCCTAATTAGTAATTTCGGGGACGAAATTCTTTTAGGGGGGGAGGAATGTGACGACCCATGAATTTTCGAGCATTTAAAATTGGAATATTTAATCAATTTTGAATATTTAAAGGTTAATTTCTAACTTGAATTTCAAATGTCACAATTTATTTGATATTTAAATTATTAAATTAAATAATTTCTCAAATTATTTTTCTACACAACAGAAACTTAAAGAGGCATTGCATTTACAAGCTATACAAGCTAAACAAATGGCAAAGGAGAAATGGCTCACTCAAGGAGATGAATGTACCAAATTTTTCTATGCTAAGATGTCTTATAGGAGGAACTGCAATGCTCTTATTAACTCTATAAATGACCAGGGGGATATAGCAACTAATATATCCCAATTTGAACAGGGAGCCATATCTTATTTCACAAATTTATATAATAGTGAGATTAAGATAACTTTACCTCCTATTAATTGCAGGGCTATAATATCTGATGTGGGAAGGCAAATGTTGCAAGAGACTGTTACTGAGGAAGAAGTAAGGGCTGCTGTCTTCTCCATTCACATAGACTCCTCCCCAGGACCTGATGGTTGGAATTCCAAGTTCTATCAATTGCACTGGCAACATCTGAAAAATCAATTATTAGAAGCTATTCAGGAATCTTTCAACACTGGCAAAATTCTTCATGAATTAAATCACACATTTATCACTCTTATCCCAAAGGTAGAAAGCCCTACTATGATTGAAGAATTTAGACCTATTGCATGCTGTAATGTGCTATATAAGATCCTCAGCAAGGTAATATGCAACAGACTTACAAAAGTCCTCCCTGATCTAATTTCTGAATGTCAATCTGCTTTTATAAAAGGAAGACACATTTCTGAAAATTCTTTACTAGCTCATGAACTAATTAGAAATTTCAACAAACCTGGAGCTGACAAAATGTGTCTAAAGATTGATCTACAAAAAGCATATGATAAAATTAATAGACAATTCATTATACATGTACTACACTGTATGAATTTTCCTACTTCTTTGATCAATCTCATTGAAGAATGCATATCTACCCCCACATATTCAATAATTATTAATGGTATCCCCAAAGGATATATAACTAGCAACAGGGGTTTGAGACAAGGTGATCCCCTCTCCCCCTACTTATTTGCAGTTGCCATGGAATTCTTTACACTACAAATGGAAATAGCTTGTCACAATTCTTTGATTCAGCCTCTGTTTAAACATAACCCTAATGTCAATCATCTTTTATATGCTGATGATTTGATAATTGCTATTAGAGCTTCCTCTTCTGCAGCTCAGGGTTTACTACACATATTTGATCAATTACAGTTATGTGTGGGACTTGAACTAAATACTAATAAGTCCAAATGCTACTTTAGCAAATACTGTACATCCAAAAATCAGATCCTGGAAATTTTGCAAATTAAGGAAGGACAACTTCCTGTCAAGTATCTTGGAGTTCCTTTATCAACTAATGTAATTACTGATCGTGAATGTGGTGAACTAGTTGGTAAAATCAGAGACAAACTCAATGGTTGGAACTCTAAATTACTTTCTTTTGCTGGCAGAATTGAATTGGTACACACAGTTATCACTGCTAAAGTTAGATTTTGGCTTCAAACATTTCACATTCCTGATAGTTCAATTGAGAAGATTAAATCAGCATGTGCAAACTTCATCTGGAGGGGGGGATTACATAAAGTTAGTTATGATATTCTTTCTAGGCCTAAAGCTGAAGGAGGTGTTGGTCTTATCAACCTGAAAGACCTTAGAAAGACTTACCAAATCAAACATGGATGGAATATTCTAACATCAAATACTCTTTGGGCCAGGTGGATGAGAAATAGATATATAAAAGGAAGTTTCTGGACAATGCATGAGGATATTAACTCTTCTGGGGTTTGGAAATGTATTTTAAGAAGCAGGGAAGTTCTGAAAACATGCATATCAAAGAGAATTGCTAATGGAAGGGATACTTATCTTTGGAGGGACCCATGGATAAATGGAAAATCATTTGCTAACAAATATGGCTGGGGTATGATTTCATGTATTGGGGAATATGATGACCTAGTTGCATCAATCATTTATCAGGGCACTTGGATACCAGAACAAAAAGGATTACATGCCATAGCTGAAGATGTCAAGTACATCCCTATCTACTCATCTGAACCTAATGATACTTGGACTTGGAATTATACAAAAGACGGCATTTTTACCACCAACAGTACATGGGAAGCAATTCGAACTAAACATACTAACAAATATTGGGCAGCCCCTATCTGGTCCAGATCTAACAACCCAAAGATGGCTTTCACAACGTTTAAAGCAATTAATTTAAGACTTCCCACAGCTGACAGATTAGCAAGATGGGGTATGGAGGTTAATCTAACATGTAAACTATGTAACTACACTCCAGAATCACACAATCATCTATTTTTTGAATGTGAATACTCCACTCGTGTACTAAGCCATGTTAAAAGCAAAAATCGAGACATGCATGCGATTTCTACACTTGAAGACGAACTGCTATACCTGAGCCACAGCAAGAAAGGAGACCTGCTGACCCAATTGCAGACCATCAGCCTCACTACAACTGTTTATCACCTCTGGAAGGAGAGGAATCGGAGAATCTTCAAGAGCACTGCAAAGGATCATAAACAAATTCAAATTGCAATAGAGCAAGATGTCAAGATACTTGTAAGAAGAATTAAAGGAAAATTATTTACTCATGTGACTGATTTGGAAAACAAAATCCTCCGAGAATGGAAAGTGGATCCGCCATGAACCTATGCTTCAGATTTTAGAAAGGGGCATTTGTTGTTTTTGCGTTGATTGGTGGAATGTTCTTTATAAATAAACTTAGCACGTGTTTTGTTTTACTCTATGTAATACACGAAACATGTATATTTGTTCTGAGCTTTGATGAATCAATAAAATTCACCAATTTTCAAAAAAAAAAAAAAAAAAAAAAAAAAAAAATTTGGAATTGGGTAAAATATGAAATCTGAAATTTTAATGCTGTTGAAAATAATTTGAAGGCTTCTAAAATTTATATTCATAATACTTAAGAGAATAGAAGTGTTGAAACCAAATTTTAAAATGGTTTGTTTAGTTTAAATTTATATCGTTTAAATTGAATTTAAAAATAACCTTCCGAGGCACAGTCTCGGAATTCGACGAAACCAGTTCCATTGGATCCGTAATATCATATTATTATCGGATTTCAATTTTCGCGGTGTTCGGAGTTACCGTTTGGTCGTACAACCCGTAAATGCATAGAAAAATTTAATCTAATTTAATCAAAATAGTCAAGTCTTCTCTTATACACCAACGTTTTCCCTTATCTTCTCGTATACGCCTTTGTCCTTTTAATAGGAATCTAACCCTAATTTTGTTTCAATGGAAGCCCCTTCTTCTTGTTAAAAAAAGAAAAAAAGAAAAAGAAAGCAATAGCCGAAAACAAACAAAGTCTCAAAAAATAATATAAAAATGGCCACCGTTGCTTTGTACTCGAGTAAGTAAGCAATATCGAATTCAACATTTCATCTCTCGTTCTTTCTGATGTTCGAAATGGGGTCGTTAAGGGATTGGACGCTCGCCATTTAGGGTGAAGTTAGGAGTTGACGAAGCCGAATCGACAGCAAGGTGTCGATTTGACAGGCCGTTGGCGTTCGATCTTGACGAGGATTGTCGCATTCAATTCGTAAGGGGGAAAGTCAGGGCAATCGATCGGTGATGTTGACGTGACGACTGTCTTGAGGCGTGAAATCAATTCTCGAGATTGGTTTGTCGTCATGGTAGTCGTATCTGAGTGTAAAGTGGTGGTCATAGCGGCTACGTTTTGATATCATGACCCAAGAATGGTCGCGACTGTGAGATAGAAATTGGAGCCATGGAGATGGTGATGTACTGGCAACCTAGAGATGCGACTTGGGGTTGCTGTTGGATGGCGAGTGTTGGTGTGCAGCTTATGTTGGATTCTCGGCCTTGCACAGTGGAATCTGGGATTTCATTTTTCTCGAGTTTTGATTGGCTTGTGCTGAGTTTTGTTTTTCTTTGTTTTTCTGATAATTTATTTAAACTAGGTTATTACTATTACTCAATCAGATTTTAGTTTGAAAAAAGAGGGGAAAAATATTATCTATTAAGCAGTTCTTTAGAATGTTGAAGCTAATCAGAATTTAATTAAAATATATATAGATAAAACAGAAATTATTATACATAAATAAGGATTGAAAAAAAAAGTATAGGAATTTTGAAGGAAAAAAAAGTGAAAGTTTATATAAATTAGTTTTTATGAAACCTATGTAAGTTATTTTGTAAACATACACGTAATTTCAAAACTAAACCTAAAACAAATATACGTATTTACATTTTAAACTTACTAGTTGTTTTTAAAATAATATATTAAGGTGGTTAATTTATTTAATTACTTATCTAAATTATTTTAGTTACTAAGAAATTATTTTAAAAAAAAGAAATTAGTTTAATTTAGATTATTAGTAAATTAAATTTTGTTAAAGATAATAAAATATGTGGTTAATTAAATTATCAAATGGGAATTTTATTGTTCAATTGACTCGGATATTAATAAAACACCTAATGTCTATACAAGGTCTGGAAATCATGGAATCAAATCGAGAATGCAGTGGATTGCAAGCTAAAATCAGAGGTGAGTTAATCTCACTCAGTTGAAGTCGAATTTAAATTTAAATGATTAAATTTAAATAATTGTTTGAATGGTTGAATTGATTGATGTGCTATAGTATAGTATATACTACATCTTGGAATCGGTATTTAGGTTGTGCTAACTTCTGTGGATGCAAGGAAAACGGGTTGAAGGCATCCAACTGGACCCCTCAACATTTATTTAAATTATTTAATATTCTCTGTTGCGATTATTGATATTCTATGATGAATTATGTTGGAATATTAAATGATTTGGATTGACTGAATACATTTGGGTATAAAGAGCTACTAAAAATATATAAATTAGATTTTGGAAAGAAAATAAAAGAAGTGAATTTGTAAGCGAAATAATTATATAAAGTTTAAATAAATTAAGAATGCATAGAAAGAAATGAAAGTGATATTAAAATACAAATAAATAAATTCGAGTATGAAAAGATTTTAAATAAACAGAAAATTAATGAATTGTAAAATTCAAGGTTAAATTTATTTAAAAAGATAAAGAAGTAATTTGAGAAATCAAAAAAAATTGGTATTCTCGGTTAAAAATATTTTAAATCATAATTAATTAATAAAATCTGAACTTAATGGATTTTGAAACAAAGGAAAGTAAATTGGAAATCAGTTTGGAAATTGATTCAAGTATTTGAAATTGGAAACTTAAAGAAGAATGTGAAGAGAAGTATATTTCTCTTGATAGCTAAGTACGTTTTCAAAGTAAATTTTTAAATATAACATAAAAGTTTAATGTTGTTTTAAAAAGCATGTTTAGAAAACTTATTATTTCTAAATGTTTAAATTCTAAAAGTAAATATTTTTCAAATCTATTATCGTAGAAATAATTTAAGGTAACTTGGTATTTTGTTTAAAAAGAAAAATGTGGTTCTATATTCTATTAAGTAGCTATAGTCTAAATTCTTAAGTAAGTATTTTCTTTTAATATATTATAGCAGTAATATTTAACAAGTGACTTAGTATTTGTTTTTATAAGTGAAAATCTAGTTTTATATTTTATTAAGTAACCTTATTTTCAAAATATTCATATAGTATGTATTTTTAATAAATTATTGAAGAAGTTTTTAAAATAAATGTTTTAAAGTATCTTTTAAAATAAAGTGTTTTAAATTATTTCAAAAATCTAGTTTTGTGCTTGGTGATTTCAGTAGAGATAGAAAATATTTGGGAAAGTTTATTCTGGAAAAGAAAGAATGGTTTGAAACTATTTTCAAAGGGTTGAAAATAGAAGTATATCTTGTGAATATATTTTGAGATAAATAAATAATTTGGGAAATTATTTATTGTGTGATGGATGTTGTGAATATTAATTGATAGTTAAATCACCGACTGTCAATATTGGACAAATACGTTGATCGTTTCGAAGAGACTGGGATCGAGATTTATTTCTCGAAAACCACTTCGATCCAGTTTGTACGTTTCGTGAAAACGAGTTTGGATTCGAAGATGGAGCAATGTAGTGCAAGGGCTAGTCGCTACTAATCCTGAGGATATTTCCAAAATGGATGTAGTAGGAATAGTGCCTTCGGTTCCGTTCGAACCCGGGACGGACTTGTTTGGATGAATGCTTGCGAAACATCATCAGGTGGACGATGGGCATTCTAAGGGATATGTTCCAAAAAGGTAACGCTTAGCCTCAAGCCTCATCAAATGGGAATGACTGAAAATCAGGGGTTATGCAGCAAGGCTAGGTGGGTAGCACCCAAGTAGGGTGAGGTCATCCCTGTCTAAATGTCCCTTTTTCTTTCGGCTTATTGGGCGGTTGCTGTTCCAACCGCGGGGTGATCTCACTCGGGATTATCCAGTAAGGTGTAGTCCCGGTCTTGTGTTGCAGGAGAGCGGGCGTACTCCTCGGTATTGTGATCTAGGCCACGTACTGTGACAGGTGGTACCCCAGTGCCTAGTCATTAGTTGGAAATCCATTCTCCCTGCGAGCCTTGTACGAGTTTTGTTTGTATTACCCACTCTGTGGGTAGTAGCTGGAATTTAATAGATGTAACAATTTCGGCTATTTTATAAGTATTTGTATATAGACCCTATTATAATATCAGAGGATTTCTATAAAAATTGTTTAGCTATCGTAAGGTAAAAACCCGACATGTTTATTTGTGGCGTGGTCTTACGAGATGCTTTTGTTTTCAAAGGATTTTTGAAACTTTAATAATCAATTGAGTGTTATTTTCTCACACTGGTATTCCAGACTTACTTGGGTGTTATTTAACTGTAATGCTCGAGTCAGACCGAGTATTATAGGATACAGGGTATGATGATGTGGAGCTCAGGAGACGAGCTGGATGACGATACGTACTTTCGTACTTGTTTATTTATATTCCGCTGTGTTGAGTAGCTGTGTATCCAGTTGTATGATATTGATGTTGAGCTGTGATTGATGTACTCTGATGAAGTAATATACAAACAGATATATTTGATTTTTGAGTAAAGATCATTTATTATCTATTATATTTTATTCCGCTGCGATGGTTAGATTCTGTTGTTGTTTTCTATTTTCTTCTTCTACCTCTTCTTCTTTAACCCAAATGGTTCGTATTTCTGTACAACTTGAGTTGATTTAGGTAGATTAGTGTTGACTCAAGGGGTATGGATTTGCGGGTCGTTACACTATACTTGCTACACTACAACTGATAACCGGTAGTTCCCTGCTTTTCTCAAGCTAACCACTTTATCCACATGGGCAATAAATGCCTTGAGGCCCAGACGTATCTGGTACCTAGGGCTCAGAACATCTGATAACCCAAATCACTACTATCTGAAATGCGAGCATACATCCGACCACATGGAATCCCATCATAACCGGGGTGTGAGGCTCACGAAGCTATGATCAATTTCTTCAAAGCCACGCTTTTCATACAAAACCACACTTTGGTCATAACAGGTTCCACTTTGAATGCCACATTGTCATTCCACGTCACACGACTGATTTCTAGAAAAGTATAACTTCCTGAGCACGTATGTCTCGGGAAAGGGTGTTAAGCTAAGAGAAGTTGCCTTCTCTGCCACCAACGGATATGCATTTATAGAAACCACTCAAATGTGATTTAGAATACAATGTCAAACAAACACCCATACAAGTTCGTTCTAGGACTGAACGAAACCGAAGGTACTTTCCTCGGCCATTACTAGGCGAGAAGCCCTTGCAATCTGAAAAATCTCCATCACAAAGAGACCACCGCTATAAATAACTCTATAATGATGGCCAACCAGAGCATGTTCAACAAGCAGACTTCACGCTATGAAGATCCACGGTCTTTAATAATCATCATCTTCAACATATCTTCACTCTCGAACGTATACATTGGTTCGAAGTGGTTTTTGGATAGGAATCATCCAAATCCGACTCCGGTTCCTTCGAAACCAATCATTGCTTTTAAAAGATGTTAAGTTCATACGTGGATATCAATCATCAATCAATTACTTCATCTTTTAAATCAAATATCTTTCTTAGATATAATCTTTTCAAGTTATTCCATTTTCTTTTCAAATGTATATGAAATCATTAAGCCTCATTTATCAAATCATTTGGTTTATTTAAACCTTCCTTAAATCCTGTAATAATTCCAAATCATTTTCTCATTTACTTAGGAAAACATTTCCAAATCATTCATTAAATCTTAATCAAAGATTTTCTTATATAAAGTTATAACTTTTAACTTATGGAAAATATTGTCAAATCATTCATTAAATCTTAATCGAAGATTTCTTATATTCAAGTTATAACTTTTAACTTAGGGAAAATATTCCCAAATCATTCATTAAATCTTAATCAAATATTTTCTTATATTAAAGTTATAACTTTTAACTTAGGGAAAATATTCCCAAATCATTCACTAAATCTTAATCGAAGATTTCTTATATTCAAGTTATAACTTTTAACTTAGGAAAAATATTCCCAAATCATTCATTAAATATTAATCGAAGATTTTCTTCTTAACTTCAAATCATATTCTTGCAAATCAAAGATTTTCATAAAAAAGCACTACTGCTGTGACGCCCCACCTCTATGCTCACAATAACAAAGAGTATCAAAAGAAATACTGTCCGTTATTACGAAGAATAAGGCTGGATAGGAGCGGCCATCCGTAGTTAGGCCTACACTAGTATTGGTTATCTCGATAGGAGTGGTATATATATTTTTATTTTTCATCTCTTATTTATTTACTCCCATCAACATATCCAATTCCAGTATAAAATGAACTACGATGGTTCATAATAGTTTAGGACAATAGATATAATAATAACACAGATTATATAAATGTGGAACAAAGGTAAAACAAAAATGTCTCATATATATAATAACTGATGTTAGTTACAATACATAAGATATAGTACATATGATACAACTACAACTGTCTACTTAGGAAGTTATATACACAAGTACATTATCGTGAATAATATACATGAATATACAACATCTTATACAATGATGACATCTACTCCAAATGATATAAAGAAACCTCATAGCTCTAGCAGCAACCCAAAGCAAGATATCTACAACATGTAATAACTCGGTCTGACCCGAGTATTACATTCAAAAGAAAATAATACACGGGTCAGTCTATTTCAAACTCAGCTATTAGTGCACAGAAGCAATAATAATTAAGTAACAAATAGATGACAGTCAAAATAATTCTCGTCTATCCAATCCTTTAACAGAGAAATCGGATAACGGTGAATATAATGCATAACAGCATTAAACAACAAATCAGCAAATTCAAATTATCAACGAAGATAAATGAAAGGATTATTAATGAAGATAATTTAGATAACATCAGAGTTGCCTAATTGGCAATTAACAACAAAATCTGATTATTAAATAAATAATTAGAAACACATAATCTAATTATCAAAAAGACAATTAGATATCAACAAAACCATCAAATTAAACCAAATCAGCATACGACACAAAATATTGAAATATCAAATTAAATGTCAATTCGGGTAGGGCTACAGTACACGCACGCGTGTACTGCCTCGCCACTACAACATATGGAATACACAAAATATCAATAAATCAAAACAAAATAAAATATCATAAAAGCCATACCGTGTGGCTGCAGTACACGCTTGCGTGCACTGCCTTGCCACTACAGTGATGATGTACCCAAAAGATCAATGAACCAAAACCAAATGAAGATACAAATATTGAATTGGATAAACAAAATAATTCAACCAATTGAAATATCGATTAAAATGCCAATACTGTGTGGCTTCAGTACACGCACGCGTGCACTGCCTCGCCACTGCAGTGATGGGATATGTATACATGAAGTATATAGATGGCCAAACCCAATGAAACAGCAACAATGCAATGGCTGTAAACAAAATATATGGAACTGCTCCAAAGGGATGACAACATGTATACTACAAATTTGAAACCCAAAGGTACCACAAATCTCAACTAAAATATAATGCAATGCATAACATATATATAACTCAACTTCTCAATGAATACACGGAACAAAATGCCAACTGCCTCGCATGGTACAACGACGACAGCCAATATATGATGCAATGCATAGCATATATATAAGGTTCCAACCTTAAGTATGCATATATGAATCAAAGATCAAGCTACAGCATGGCATGACCATGTGCAGCCTCTTCATGAAGTCAAGGTAAACACCACATAACAGTATGGCCAGTGGTCATACAAAGTGCAGTCTCTACGTGAAGCTAATGCAAACACCATGTGGACAGTGAGACTACAACCCAGATCACGGTGAAACCCAATGAACATGACCGAACCCGATGCAATTAAATAGTTCATCGGGATTCAACATAACAACATGCACAGGTAAGAGTCATACAAATGACCAGATATGATGCACTAAAACTGTGAATGCCTACCTTAAATGCAACATGGACCAAAGGACTACAAGTACAAAGCATGTTCATCAAATTCACTATACAATGCAACCTTCTCAGGTAAAAAATCCAATTGTATAAAAATGAAGTTGATAAAACACAGCAGTTGTACAAGAGCAAGTGCAGCCCCAATGTGAAGCTTGAACACTTACCACAGAAAATGGTGCAAACACAACCAGTAATCAAATACAGATTCCAAATTATCAAAGGAAAACTTAAGCACTAGATTCATGTAAAAGTGTAGTATCAAGAAAACTACTGCAGTTCAATATCAAATGCAACGCATCATGATGACAAGGAACAATGCTACAGAGATGTGTGGATACACAATGAAATTCCAGAAGCAACAACGATCATATATATACATACCTGAATGCATATATATATACATGATAATGGAAAGACATATATATGTATAAATGAAGATACCACAAGACCAAATACACAACAACAAAGTCCAAGTAAACAAAATGGGAACAAGTCAGAAATCAAACCAGGTTCGAATTAGAGACACGAGTGAAAAGAAATCACTCTAATCTCAGTGAAACTCGGAGAAGGTCCAAATGAAGACTCAATGTCAATGATCAAATTCACAAGGCAAAAAGATTATCACTGTCAACAAGCACAAGTGCAACACCAACACGCAGTGAGACAGTATCGTGCAAGTTTAAAACAGGGTACAGCAGTTTCGAACAAAGACAGATATGTCTTAAAAATTCATCACATAAACACTGTCAAGTTCAAATATAGAAACCCAAAGACGAGTAATCAAAAACCAGAGAATGTATCATCAAATCGAGCAAAGCCGTGTGGCCACGAAATCGATCAAAACCAAGAACATCAAGTATCAGATTGTACGAAATTAACAAGGCTAGTGAAATCATCAATCAAAAAAACAATCGAACTAACCAACATAGCATTTGAATCAGATGTGAGTGGATAGCACTCACTTTACTTCCCAGAGCACCAACGATCGGTCGACGAGCACATACGAGGAACAACCCACCAAATCGAAGCAATTAAAATCGGCCTCTTCCATTTATTAGAAACCCTAGATTTTGAAAAGGGGAACAAACGGAAAAAAAAGGAAGCCGCCGTTATTTTTGTTCGTATGTTTTAGGGTTTCGAATCATGAAATGAAGAGGGGGAACGGGTTTGCCTGAGATAACATGGCACCAAAAATAAAACATGGGCCTATATTATTTTATTGCCCGCCTAACTCTTTAACCACAAATCAAACGAATTTCAACCCGATTTTTAAAACTTCAAACAGCAATTAACCAACAGAATAATCGTTTAACGATGATAATAAATTGTTACTAAACCCAGGGTTGTTACAGACTCCCCTCCTTATAAAAATTGCGTCCCCGCAATTTTCATAATTAAAGTCGTCAATTACAATTATTTTTCTAACATAAACTGGTTAAGCTAGAAAAATAAAGGTCAGGAACCCAAACGCCAAAGAAATCTTTTAATTTCATAAAAGAAATTCATAAATTCTCAACAAAATCTAACTATCAAGTAGATAATCAGAAAACAGCAAAACTGAATAAAAGCAATTATCAACAATATTCAATATCGATTAGATAATTAGAATACAGAAATCACGAAACAGCAAAAATTAATTATCAACAAGGACAATTAGAAACACCAGATCACAAATCGCAAAATTGCAAACATCTAGTTATCAACCAGAAAATCAGAAAAACACGAACTCTATAAGCAGCAAACTCTAACTATCAACAGAGATAGATAGAAAACAACAATTCAATATAATCAACATAATCTAGAATCAATTAGAGACTAGAAATCCTATAATCAGCAAAAATTTGCAACTATCAAGAACGATAATCAGAAATTATAAATCAACAAATATTCAATTATCAAAAACGAAAATCAAATCAACAAATATTTGATTATCAAAAACGATAATCAAATCTCAAATCAACAAATATTCAATTATCAAAAACGATAATCAAATCTCAAATCAACAAATATTCGATTATCAAAAACGATAATCAAATCAACAAATATTCAATTATCAAAAACAATAATCAAATCTCAAATCAACAAATATTCGATTATCAAAAACGATAATCAAATCTCAAATCAACAAATATTCGATTATCAAAAACGATAATCAAATCTCAAATCAACAAATATTCGATTATCAAAAACGATAATCAAATCTCAAATCAATCAAATATTCGATTATCAAAAACGATAATCAAATCAAAAAATATTCGATTATCAAAAACGATAATCAAATCTCAAATCAACAAATATTCGATTATCAAAAACGATAATCAAATCAACAAATATTCGATTATCAAAAACGATAATCAAATCAACAAATATTCGATTATCAAAAACGATAATCAAATCTCAAATCAACAAATATTCGATTATCAAAAACGATAATCAAATCTCAAATCAATCAAATATTCGATTATCAAAAACGATAATCAAATCTCATAACATCAAATATCTAATTATCACAAGCGATAATCAGAAACAACAAATATCCGATTACCAAAATGATAATCAGAACTCATAACATCAAATATCTAATTATCACAATCGATAATCAGAAACAACAAATATCCGAATATCAAAAACGATAATCAGAACTCATAACATCAAATATCTAATTATCACAAGCGATAATCAGAAACAAAAAATATCCGATTATCAAAAAACATAATCAGAACTCATAACATCAAATATCTAATTATCACAAGCGATAATCAGAAATAACAAATATCCGATTATCAAAAATGATAATCAGAACTCATAACATCAAATATCTAATTATCACAAGCGATAATCAGAAACAACAAATATCCGATTATCAAAAACGTTAATCAGAACTCATAACATCAAATATCTAATTATCACAAGCGATAATCAGAAACAAAAAATATCCGATTATCAAAAACGATAATCAGAACTCATAACATCAAATATCTAATTACCTGCAGATAATTAGATTTAACAAATATCTAGAAATCAATTAAGATACTCTAGAAAATCATAATAAAAGGTTGGATTAATCCCATCATATGGCGAGTTTTAGCTACGCCGCACGTGCATCTCATATGGCAGAAGCCTACCAAATACCGTCATCATAATTTTGGCGCCCATCATATGACCCGAAGGTCCAACATATGACCCGAAGGTCTGGTACTGGTATTTAACCCGAAGGTCCTCATATGACCCGAAGGTCCATCATAGTGGCTCGAAAGCACACGAAAACCATCAAATATTTCAATTAACGAGTCCGGAATTAACCAAAATAGCAAACGCACATGTCCCGTAACTACGAGTTTTACTAAATCGTTTAATTCTCTTCATCGTTTCCTTGAAAGTGCAAAATTGTGTATTCCAAAAATAACATTTCACATTCTCAAACGGACAAGTCCGGAATTAAGCGAACCAGTAAAAGAAAGGGGTCATAGTCCTCGATTTTGCTGAACGTTTAAATCGCTTCCTCATTCCTTTGAAACGCAAAATGCAAAACTTCTGAAAACAATTTCATTTAGTTTATAAAAGTAATAATTTACATTCACAAACGAACAAGTCCGAAATTAAGCGAATCAGTAAAAGAAAGGGTTCATAGTCCTCGATTTTGCTGAATCGTTTAAATCGCTTCCTCATTCTTTTGAAAGCGTAAACTATAAAAATTTTGGAAAACAATTTTATTTTTAAAAGGATTTGCAAATCCTTGATAAAACAGCAACATTAGTGATAATTTCGATAATAAAATTGCACTTCTCAAAATACCGTAGAACGGATCTCAGAATCAGCATTGCGGGATAACCGCTTAAAAATCCACTTTAAAATTTGATGGTTACTGAAGTCAAAGCGACAGTAATTTTTATACGTCAAAATCTCATCAAAATAATTCGCATCAAAATATAATATCAGAGAATTTTCATTCATCAAAATGTCAACAAAACGCCGTGCTTCAAAAATTTTAGCATCGATGTAAAAATCTCGTTATAAAAATAACGGCAACAAAATACGTTCAGAACCAAACATCGATTCAACGTAAAAATAATGCAGTAACGTGCAACATAAAATTGCACGTATATGAACAAAGAAATCATTCAAATATATCTTCAACGAAGATAATTTAAAACAACAAAAATCTCAACAAATTCACATAACTGCAATCACTTCGAATCCTCAAATCAGATTCGAAATTTTTAAAGAAAACAAAATGAACACAGCTATGTAAACAACAAATAAAATTTATTTCAATTTCATAATTTGATTTTCAAATCAAAAAGGTTATCAGCCGTACTCAGCGAAGACAATCTCACTGTTTCTGCTGCGCACTCTGATAAACAAAACACGAATCGACCAATCATTAAAACACAGTTTCACTTTTTATTTTTAAATAAAAATATTTAAAAAATTTCATCATAATTTCAAAACTTTAGTTTTGTCTCAAAACACAACTAAAACATCGACTAATAGTTGTAACACATGTTCCATCCTAGTTATGTTTTATATTATGTCCATAAACCCCAAGCTCTGATACCAACTGTGACGCCCCACCTCTATGCTTACAATAACAAAGAGTATTAAAAGAAATAATGTCCGTTATTACGAAGAATAAGGCTGAATAGGAGCGGCCATCCGTAGTTAAGCCTTACACTAGTATTGGTTATCTCGATAGGAGTGGTACATATATTTTTATTTTTCATCTCTTATTTATTTACTCCCATCAACATATCCAATTCCAGTATAAAACGAACTACGATGGTTCATAATAGTTTAGGACAATAGATATAATAATAACACAGATTATATTAATGCGAAACACAGGTAAAACAAAAATGTCTCATATATATAATAACTGATGTCAGTTACAATACATAAGATACAGTACATATGATACAACTACAACTGTCTACTTGGGAAGTTATATACACAAGTACATTATCGTGAATAATATACATGAATATACAACATCTTATACAATGACGACATCTACTCAAAATGATATAAAGAAACTTCATAGCTCTAGAAGCAACCCAAAGCAAGATATCTACAACCTGTAATAACTCGGTCTGACCCGAGTATTACATTCAAAAGAAAATAATACACGGGTCAGTCTAATTCAAACTCAGTTATTAGTGCACAGAAGCAATAATAAGTAAGTACCAAATAGATGACAGTCAAAATAATTCTCGTTTATCCAATCCTTTAACAGAGAAATCGGATAACGGTGAATATAATGCATAACAGCATTAAACAACAAATCAGCAAATTCAAATTATCAACGAAGATAAATGAAAGGATTATTAATGAAGATAATTTAGAAAACATCAGAGTTGCCTAATTGGCAATTAACAACAAAATCTGATTATTAAATAAATAATTAGAAACACATAATCTAATTATCAAAAAGAAAATTAGATATCAACAAAACCATCAAATTAAACCAAATCAGAATACGACACAAAATATTGAAATATCAATTAAAATGTCAATTCGGGTAGAGCTGCAGTACACGCACGCGTGTACTGCCTCGCCACTACAACATATGGAATACGCAAAATATCAATAAATCAAAACAAAATAAAATATCATAAAAGCCATACCGTGTGGTTGCAGTACACGCTTGCGTGCACTGCCTTGCCACTACAGTGATGATGTATCAAAAAGATCAACGAACCAAAATCAAATGAAGATACAAATATTGAATTGGATAAACAAAACAATTCAAACAATTGAAATATCAATTAAAACGTCAATACTGTGTGGCTGCAGTACACGCACGCGTGCACTGCCTCGCCACTACAGTGGTGAGATATGTATACATGAAGTATATAGATGGCCAAACCCAATGAAACAGCAACAATGCAATGGCTGTAAACAAAATATATGGAACTGCTCCAAAGGGATGACAACATGTATACTACAAATTTGAAACCCCAAGTTATTACAAATCTCAACTAAAATATAATGCAATGCATAACATATATATAACTCAACTTCTCAATGAATACAAGGAACAAAATGCCAACTGCCTCGCATGGTACAACGACGACAACCAATATATGATGCAATGCATGGCATATATATAAGGTTCCAACCTTAAGTATGCATATATGAATCAAAGATCAAGCTACAACATGGCATGACCACGTGCAGCCTCTTCATGAAGTCAAGGTAAACACCACATAACAGTATGGACAGTGGTCATACGAAGTGCAGTCTCTACGTGAAGCTAATGCAAACACCATGTGGACAGTGAGACTACAACCCATATCACGGTGAAACCCAATGAACATGACCGAACCCGATGCAATTAAATAGTTCATCGGGATTCAACATAACAACATGCACAGGTAAGAGTCATACAAATGACCAGATATGATGCATTAAAACTGTGAATGCCTACCTTAAATGCAACATGGACCAAAGGACTACAAGTATAAACCATGTTCATCAAATTCACTATACAATGCAACCTTCTCAGGTAAAAATCCAATTGTATAAAACTGAAGTGATAAAACACAGCAGTTGTACGAGCAAGTACAGCCCCAATATGAAGCTTGAACACTTACCACAAAAATGGTGCAAACACAACCAGTAATCAAATACATATTCCAATTTATCAAAGGAAAACTCAAGCACCAGATTCATGTAAAAGTGTAGTATCAAGAAAACTACTGCAGTTCAATATCAAATGCAATGCATCATGATGACAAGGAACAATGCTACAGAGATGTGTGGATACACAATGAAATTCCAGAAGCAACAACGATCATATATATACATACCTGAATGCATATATATATACATGATAATGGAAAGACATATATATGTATAAGTGAAGACACAGCAAGACCAAATACACAACAACAAAGTCCAAGTAAACAAAATGGGAACAAGTAAGAAATCAAACCAGGTTCGAATTAGAGACATGAGTGAAAAGAAATCACTCTAATCTCAGTGAAACTTGGGAGAAGGTCCAAATGAAGACTCAATGTCAATGATCAAATTCACAAGGCAAAAAGATTATAACTGTCAACAAGCACAAGTGCAACACCAACACGTAGTGAGACAGTATCGTGCAAGTTTAAAACAGGGTACAACAGTTTCGAACAAAGACAGATATGTCTTAAAAATTCATCACATAAACACTGTCAAGTTCAAATATAGAAACCCAAAGCCGAGTAATCAAAAACCAGAGAATGCATCATCAAATCGAGTAAAGCCGTGTGGCCACGAAATCGATCAAAACCAAGAACATCAAGTATCAGATTGTACGAAATTAACAAGGCTAGTGAAATCATCAATCAACAAAACAAATCGAACTAACCAATGTAGCATTTGAATCACATGTGAGTGGATAGCACTCACTTTACTTCCCAAAGCACCAACGATCGATCGACGAGCACATACGAGGAACAACCCACCAGATCGAAGCAATTAAAATCGGCCTCTTCCATTTATTAGAAACCATAGATTTGGAAAAGGGGAACGAACGGAAAAAAAGGAAGCCACCGTTAATTTTGTTCGTATGTTTTAGGGTTTCAAATCATGAAATGAAGAGGGGGAACGGGTTTGCCTGAGATAGCATGGCACCAAAAATAAAACATGGGCCTATATTATTTTGTTGCCCGCCTAACTCTTTAACCACTAATCAAAAGAATTTCAACCCGATTTTAAAAACTTCAAACAACAATTAACCAACAGCTTAATCGTTTAACGATGATATTAAATTGTTACTAAACCCAGGGTTGTTACAATTGCCATCTTAAATATAGTAAATTTCACCTCTAGGGACTAATGGCAAGTTTCACCTCTAGGGAATAATGGCAAGTTTCACCTCCAGGGACTAATGGCCAGTAATCCTTCATCATGAATATCTTTGTCTTTTAACTTGGAAAAACTTAAATATGATCTTTTAGAGCATCTGGGCTTTCCTTTCGATCTATTCCACCCCTCGCCTAAGAAGAGAAAACATAGGCCAGATAAGTTCAGGGCACTAGTTGCTCCATCCCTAACCTTAGTTAAACACCTTGTTTTATCTTTCCAGATCTCACAGGTGTGACAAATGTACTAGTCATTTCCACATACTCAGATTTTCAACTTTATTTTGGAATTGCTTATAAATATTCCAAATTATCTTTCAAAATGCTTAATTATCCTTTTTAAAACATTCACAATTGATTCTGGTAAACGTCGTTACATTTAAACTCATATTCCAAAAGTTATAGAATTCGCAGCATAAAAGTGCTGTGGAAAGTGCTATATAAGCTTATTTGATTTAAACAACTTTTAAATATTTAAAAATTCATATTTTCCAATCCAAATCTCTTTGAAATCGTTTAAATAGATTTATCAAATTTATTCCATATTTTTAATCCTTTAAAAATATCATTTATAAAGAAATCCTGTTTTGGATTCCGAATTGCAAAACCGCGGTGTTTTTAGAAAATTGTTTTGGACATATTTCAAAATCTACTTAATGAAATGTTGATTTTCTTTTTTCGTTGGAAAAATATTATCATTGTGGACCAAAGAATTTTTATTTCAAAGAAATTCGACTTATAAATCATTCTCTACGTCAATTTGAAGTCAATGGTCGAAATTTATGAACTGCCGCTACGCGACAAGCTCGATTTTGACTAATTTTGTGAATTGCTTCGGAACGTGTCTGAAACACTTCAAATTTGTTTTAAACCATATTTAAACTATTTTAACTTATTTAAAATCATTAAGAGGCTAAATAACTTTCATACACATATTTGTATGGATTTAATTCTCATTTAACTAACTTTGGTTAATTACTAATCTTTTCCCTTATCATTTAACAAACCAAGTTATCAACCATATCACAAACATAATATCAACCAAATTATCATCCAATATCAACCAATATATTCAACATATTAATTTCTAATTTAAAATGTGTATTATCAACTTAAGTTTTATTAAAATAAAACTAAGATTTGAGTACTCACCTTTTAACTTAACCAATTCTTCCTACCAACATTCATATGCAACAACACTTTTCTTAAATCCTCTTATCTTCACCAAATCTTTTTCGTAGACTTCTCTTTTGATTCCGGCAGCATTTCCTTCTCTTTTTCCCGCTCTTAAGCTTCACAAACTTGCTCCTCTTCCTCATAGGTTCGGCCATGCCTTATTCTTCCGCTTCCTTTATCATTTCTTCACTTTTTAGATGCTAAACCATGTTCTAATGGTATTCTAAGGTCTTTGGCAAAGTTTGGTGGTGTTTGGAGTTGATTTGATATGGTTTTGAAAAAGTTAGTAAGCATTTTGGAAGAGAAGAAGAAGCCATTAAAGAGAGCTTCAAGGAAGAAGAAGAAGGTAGAAAAAGGTGTAAAAGAAAGTGGAAGAATGGTGGTCTTATTTATAGAAAAAGAAATGAAGTGGTAAATTATCAAAATGTCCCTTTACCAAATTACCAAAATAACCTTACTTACTTATAAAGTAATCTTATTTTTTTTTCAACACTTAACATCACATTTCAAATCATTACTTTATGTCATTTTCACTTAGATATTAAGTAAAGTAAGTAATAATTATGTTTCTTTGATTTGATGTTTTACTTTTTGCTTTGAAATGACATTGTGCTTACTTTTTCTTAATTGTTTTCTAGAAGTTTATAACCTTGTTTAGTAAAAGTAAACTTGATTAGTAAATTAATTAACACTTATACTATTTGAATATATGTTTCTATATAAGAAAATAAAGGTGCAACGGTGTTGCGACAACTTTTAATCGATAAAACGTCGTTTTTCGACAAAATGTTTTACAGTCATATTCTGACGTTTTAGTTAAACTATTTATTTATGTAAACCAAATTTAAAAATGAATTTCTACTTCTTTAAATAAATTAAAACATGTCTCTTTATATTTTAAAATCATATTTAAATAATATCAAAATCTTTAATTTTACTGTGTATGTAAAACTGACAAAATGCGACAAAATTTGGTTATTTTTGTAAAACGATTATTAACATACTTTTAAATCTATTAATATTATTTTATTATCTTTATTAGATGCTTTCAATGATATTTATCTTTTTAAATAAACATTTAAACCTACTTATTTAAGCATTTATTTCTTTTTAGCAAAACTTAACGTTTGTTGGTTTGTTGTAAAATCCAAATTAACATTATCAAATACAAGAATAAATAATTTCTCTATTATTATGTATTATATATAACCTGTTTATTTAAATTTTAAACCTTTTTAAATTTAAAATGAACGAAATCTCTCATTTTCGAAGCAGTGAAATTACGGGTCGTTACATCAGTGTACATATATAAGCACTGAACCAAATGAAGACCCAGACTATAATGAAAGCTCAACAACTACAAGCAGATGCAACTCGACTAACAGACTTGAGTAAATAGGACAAAGTGTAGACAATCAATACACTGCAAGTGCAACAGGTAAGGGATGCATAAATGACTACCAGTGCACAAATTCAGACTCGATGGAACCAGACTCAAATGTACAGGTAAATGAAAATGCAGTGAAGCCAATATGGGAAATAATGAATGCACAGTGAACACGTGAACCAGAATGGAACTGGACTAAAGCTCTTGCAAAAACTGATACAAGTAAAATGAAATGTTTCAAGACAAAGTAAAGGCCGGAATCTTCAGTTTAACAAAGTATAATCGAAGTCAAAAGGAAATCATCCAACAAAGTCAAATTCGAGTCAGAGCCAAGGTGGTCAAGGAAGTTCGAAACAGAGAATACGAAGTCAACTAGAAACCAACATCGTTAGTTAAAGCCATGTTTCAAATCAAAGTCAACAACGTGATGACCAAGGAGTCGAAATCAATGCCGTGGAATTCAAGCAACGAAAATATATTCGTATTGAACAAGTCATAAAACATCTCAAACGTTCAAGCATTATCAAGCGGCAGAGCAAAAAATATTGACGAATTCAAATAATAATATACGAGGAAAATTTAGGAGAACGGATCCTATAAATTGCAATCAACATCATCGGCAAATGTATCGAGTTCAAGTAAGCATTAAACTAGAACGGAAAATGAATAAATTACATACCAGAATCAATCGAACTCGACCAACATCGAAGCAGCCAAATGCAACTCAAGGAGATGAATGATCGACGAAGCAACACGCAAATATCTGTTCGATCGATCAACTGAGGCGCGACTTCAAAATTAATCACAAGCCCTAATTTCGCAAAGAGGAACGAACGAGACAACAAAGTCGCCATTAACAAAAAGGGAAAGGGCCGACAAACTTTCTTTATTATAATTCATTTTGGGCCGGCCTTTTTTTAAGAGCTTTCCTTTTATTATTATAAAGGGCCTTTTATTTTGGATTAGGGTTGTCGTTATTTTAAAATTATTTTTAAATTTGTATTTCAATTTTAAACCGTTGTAATTTCTAGTCGTGTGACTAGGGGACAAACTACGTGGCGTAGTTTGAGAATTCGCAACTTCAATTGCTGAGTTGTGGCAGGGTTTTGAGCGTAGAGTTACGTTTAGTCGATAGCAGGTGTCGCGAGTTTACGTGTGTAAGTGTCTGACTATCTAATTTCTAGTAGAAACCTTGGGGGCAGCACGTAGGAAGGGTTTTGCCGAAGCTGGGTAAATCTGTGTGTTCTATTTACTGCATTTACTATTCTGCTATTATCTGTGCTGCAATTATTCTGCTGTGATTTGTGTTGAAATTATTTTATATAATCTTCGGCAATAAATTCTATTCACCCTCCCTCTAGGGTGAAATCGATCCTACAAAAATAATAATTTATGGTATTTAAAATGCCAAATTTAAGGCTCGTGCTACCATAGCATCCAAAATTTAAATTATAGCAATAATCTATAATATATTATTCTACACAATTTATATCTCACAATATAAGAAAATAAATTCAACATTTTGAGGAATTCAGTTGGATCCCTCCATCCCGTTTTCCTGCATCAACGGATTTTAATACAACATAGAAATACCAATCCCACTTTGATGGGGATATCGTGGTATATAGGGTCATCTCCTATTATGCAGGACGCATTGGATCTCATTCGTTATAATGTGCGGGAATATGACTCCAACATACATACATACATGCATGCATACATACATACATACATACATATTATATCATTCAACAGAAAATAACTTATAAATTCAATAAACATCCCAAATTTAATTTCAACTATTTAATATTTTAAATTTTGGTAATCCGAATGAGTGAGAATTTCTCACCTTGGTTTTTATTTTGCAATCTGTACCAATCTTATATCTTTTTGCACAGCATCCATTCGATTTAACCCTCGAATACAAGGTTATTAAATTTCAGTTATCATTACAGAAAAAATTAATTTAATAATTACTTAATTTATAAATTAATTTACATATTAACTTTAAATTTCAGAAACAAAATTACCTCACTGCCTCAGCCGCCCGACAACACCAGACATCGCCTACTTTCCTCAGACCGAGCTCTCTGTGCGAACAACTCATCAAGCCAACTCTAGAACCACATGATTGCCTTCCTTCCATTCAATCGTGTTCGAATCCTAGTCATCTTCTACTACGTTCCAGGCGTCGAAGACAACCCTCTCGAACTGAAATCACCAATCCATATCCATCAATTTCACATCGCGACCTGCTCCATCCTCTATCGCCGCTTTGTCCTACCTCCTGCCGTTCGAACACTTGCAAACGAATGTGAAGACGATACCAGCCCACTCCATCGCGATTTCCATTGCGACTCCATGCTACGAATCGAATTCCATTTCAATCTTCCCTCTCCGCTATCTTTAGATCGCCGACTGTCCTGGTCTTCATCGTGCTTCTCTAGCCACGCATGTGTTCTTGCTTCGATCGCAATTTTGATCGCCGTGCTTTGTTGTTTTTTTCCAGAGTAATTTCGATTCAAGATATATGAAAGTGCCTATTTATGAGATATATGATCGCGTTCTATATATATATATATTTGTGTTCGTTTGAATTGAAATCGACTGAGAGAACGAAAACGAAGGGGACGTGAGAGGGAAGCGTCTCGAACAAGATAGGGGGCTGAAAGGAAGGAAACGATGGGTATGAGTTGATTTTAAATTTTATAATACAAATTTATTCCAAAATATCTCATTTTTGACAATTTAAAATTTCAAACTCCTATCGAGGTATGCCGCCTGGCGTATTAAACGTCATACTGCTATTTCGAGCACAATGGAAAAGGTTTCAAGTCCTAATTTGATCGTACGGTGAAGATAGCCTTTTGTACGCAATTATATTAAATTTCGATATTAATTTCAGTGCGTTTGAATTCCGTACAATCAAATGATAACTCCAAACATTAGAAAATTTGAAATTCGATAATAGCACACTATTAGGGACCCAACAGAACTAGTTTCGTCGAATTCCGAGGCTATGCCTTGGGTCGCTATTTTAACTCGTCGACTAAAACAACGATTTCAAAATTTACGAAATCACTTAGAAATTCATTTTTAAGATCTTACTAACTAAATTATAATTTAAATAAAATTTATATCGACACTAGAAATTGTTTCAGTTTCATAGTCAACTCCAATTCAATTATTTAATTGATTTCTAATTATTAACTCGATAATTTAAATTTGTTAACTAATACTATATATTTAAAGCTTAAGTTTTTATTACACTATTTTGATCGATACTTCATATTAAAATTCCATTCACATTTCAAAACTCAACATTTAAAATAATTTAAATGTTCAAAATCAATGACAAAAAATCCGGGTCGTTACATTCCTCTCCCTTAAAAGAATTTCATCCCCGAAATTATAAGCAAGAAAATGCTCCAAGCCCATTAACTTGACAAAACCCGCTTAGTGAAAGTTCAATATTTCACTTTTCTAATCTTGTAGTTTCAACCAAAACAATTAGTTTTTAATTCTAATTCCAAAACCCTTTATTCCAATTACATTTCGAAATCAAATTGTTAACAAAAAATTTCCATAAATTTTCTAACACCCTAAATTTTCGAATTTTTTTGATAGAGTCTCCTTTGTATGGAGGACATTTTGCAATATGACAAGGGAGATAAATATATATAATCAACCCACATGGTCGAAAAACAATATGTATATACATATATACATACATACATATATATATATATATCAATATTTATATTTTGCGGTATTTAATCTGAAAATGTACCTTATTTTAGCATTTTTTAGCGAGAGGCTTATTTTATTTGCAGTTTGTGCGAGGAAAAATCAAGCAAACAGCTTCGTATACATGTACTTTCTCAATTTAAACACGTAAGTACTAAAACATCAAATTTAATAACATTTCACTCATTCAAATGGTTAAAACACATACATAGATTTCATAAACACTGCATTCTAACATATAATTAAGCAATTATAAGGTTTTGATACTAATTTAATTATTTTCCATCGATGCATATACCATTCCAATCAATTTAAATGATGTATGACTCACTTTATATGCATTCAGTTTATTTTTATACCAGATAACTCATATTCATTCCAAATTGTTTTAAAAATCAATTTTATTTACTTCTACTAATTTATAGAATCTTATTTATTTTCGTTTTCGTCGAACAACAATTTTTCTATGCAAATTCGATGCTATTCATTCAATAAGATAACCATTTAAGATTATAGATATTTTAAATTGATTTCAAATCAATTTATATTTAACTCTATTTCATTTCAAATTTATTCTCAATCAATTCGTTTACATTTCATTAATAACCACATTTATTATATTCAAATTCATTTTATTTAGCTTGAAACCATTCGTGCTATTTACTTATGAATTATTTCATAGTTTGATTTGAGCCAAGCTTCCATCCAGTATTAACTTAAGTTAGTTTGTTTAATTTCAATTATTTCGACCTAATAACTTAAGTTTTATTTTCTTTCCAGCCAACTTCCATTTCATTTACTAACTAATTAATTAGTTCATTCATTTTTATTTACTTCACTTTCAATTTCATACTCATTTTATTCTTGAATTTATTAAATGATATCAAGGCCATATTTAATTTATTTATAATCGAATTGAATTTATTTGTAATTCAAAGTCATTTATATTTCAATCCATTTCTATTTTATTCAACCCATTCCAATTCTATTTAATTCACTTACTCATTGTCGAATTTTAATTTATACTCAAGTTCCACATTCAAAATTTAATTTTTATTTCAAAAATCATTTCATTTAATTTTCTTGAGTTCCAAATTCATTTCATAATTCAAGTCTGGATTTATTTCCCTTACCAAAATATCAATAATTTTATTTTGGGTTTTCTATTTCACCTTTCAATTTATAAGTCACATAACTTATTTTTCACATTTCCATCAATTCTATACTCGAATATATTAACATTTTATTTTTAACTTGAGATTATACATCTATTTATAGCCCAAATATATTTTTATTGAATAAATTTGAATTTTTATAATCTATTCCAATTTATTTATTCACAATTCCAATTTTCGCTCAAATTTTATTTCATTCAGGATTTACACCTTATGGTTATATATTATTTCACAACTCAAAATTTATATTTACTTCAATTCAATATTATTTCTAGTCCAATCCAATTTTATTACTTATAGTTATATAGTCACTTATAATTCACATTATTATTATATACCTCAGTTACTTTGCTTAAGTTAACTCCTTTTTCATTAATACATTATACTAATTCAATTCAAATCCAGTCGATTAAATTTCCAAAATTTAATTTATCCAACTTAACTTAAGTTGAATTCCATCTTAATCTTCTTACTTTGAATTTTAATTCCAAATTTCAATTTTCACACTTCTACCTTTATAAATATCATCTTTCACTTATAAGTTTTTAAAAAACTTATTTTTTGATATTCTCTAGAACCTTTAAATAAGGATTTCCAAAATTCAAACACCCGGTATCTGTTTCACATCACTTTGAAATCAAATATATATATACACACACACACGCATGCACTCTTTTTGGTATAAAAAACCACTTCCTCAGATTTTCAAAATTCACTTTATTCCGTTCCAAAATAATTTCCCTTCGGAATTCCCAAAACATCACTTGTTTTCACTAAAAATCTCTATCACTACAACAAAAATACCTTTTCGCAACTGCCAAAAACAGTTATAATAAGTGTATTACAACGGGCGATCGCCGGTCTTAATATCTGGAGTTGTAATAGAGTAGGAGATTTTTACAACTGTCATCGACAGTTGCTGGAGCAGTTGTAAAAAACCTTTTTACAGCTACTTTTCACAGTTATGGTAATGTCTATCGTAACTGTTGCATTGATAGTTGTTATAGGTCTCATTTGCATCTGCTAATAGCAAGTTGCAATGATACCTTTTGCAACTGCTTTTCATAGTTGTAATAGATTCATTTACAACTGTTATTGACAGTTGCAGTTGATCTTTTTACAACTGCTACCAACAATTGCAATTCATCTTCCGACAACTGCCATTAACCACAAATTTCACAACATTATGATTAAAACCGATATTTCACTAATAATAACTACAATTGTTAACATTATTTGAAACAACATGAACCATTCACATTTAATGAAAGCTAAAACTATTCAATTTTACACCCATTTTGAATTCATAATTTTATTACAAAACATAACTAAATCCATAACATACGTCAATATAAATACAAATATATACTAATCAAAAGAGATAAATTCCCCATGCTAAGCAACATGTTCCCTATCGCTTATTCAGTGTTCAACCTGAAATTGAATATACAGTTAGTAAGATGCAACTCTATGCAACAAAATTAATAACATATAAAAATATGCATGTTTGAGAACAAATACTTATTAATGTACAATAAAAAAGGAGTACGTTGGCCAAAACAGCAGAAGTAGTCTTATCAATGATTTCACTGACAAATTTAGAAACATTTGCTGCTTTTCCCAAGCTACTATCAGTGATGCTTTTGGGCTTCTCTTCTGTTGATTTAGACTTCTTTGAGTGGGCATTATCTGTTGATGATTAGAATGGTATTTTCTCAATTATCTAGTTCAGGGCTATAATAGAAATTAGTAGGTACAGGTCAGTTTTAGACTTAACTTCAAAACTGAAAAATATAAGATTAAATCACAAATGGTGCTGAAGTTACAAAATATAAATTGTTTGTATATGCATGACGGAAGAAATTTTAAGTGCAAGTAATTCCAAAAAGTAAATTAGCAGTTAAAACTGTGAGCATCGGCTATACAGTAAAAGCAACAAGCGCACTATTCATGTATACCCCAATTAAGATAGACTCTTTAGACTTAAACTTATTTTTAGGTAGCATGATACAGCAGCCCATGTGCGGACACATGTGTTATGGGTATATAATTAAACTGGAAAATTGAATAATATCATTATAATCAAAAATTAGTGGGTCTTGCTACAATTCGGCAGTTTCCAGTCTTAATGGCAGGTGGTTTGAAAATTTTATGGCACAATTACACACACATACGGACATAGGTACATCCCTATATGAAAAGGTTGTGCCTTGGATAAGACCAAATGTATGGAACAACAGAAGAATGAAATCCAAGTTGTAGATCCTATGATCAACCTGTGCTTAAATAAAAATGACTAGAAAAGTTTGATAATCACCTGTATGCTTTATGGACTTCTTATCTGAGAGAGTGTCCTTTACAACGGATGCTAGCTGCTGTTCTATTTTATCTGAAGAAAATAGTTTAGTTGGTTTAAAAAAAAAAAAAGGAGAGGTGTATCTAAGCTTCTTCTTAGAAACAATAGTCACCTGTAGTATTAGACTTCTGAACAGGTGCAGGGTTCTGAACTGAAACTGCGTTTTCAAATTGATTCGACAAAGTTTAAATATCAGAAAGGACAAGGCCAACAAGATCAGGTGGGCTATCCTTTCCAACCCTTGGATTAGCCTACAAATAAAGTGATTATACAACAACCAGAAAATTATCAAGTTCCATATCATTAGCAAAAAAATAAAATAGTCTAAGGCATCAATAAGACAGTAACCTCCAAGTCCACAAATAGTGTTTTTCTTCCAATTGATGCCAAGAATTTTTCAACGTTGTTGGAGCTGAGAGCTAACGAAAAAGGTTAAAAAAAGTACTAAAACTCACTAGGTTGAGATTTTACTATTTTAGAGTATAGAACAAAAGGTTACAAAGCACCTTTATATGTTAATAACACTCACTAAAATGCAAACTGAAACAACCAGTTTTCGAGGAGTATTTTAGCAGACTAAGGGCAAAATGGTACCATACGTAAGCATGTGTCCACTCGTTCTAAACAATGCTTTTAAGCACAATAAACAGCTTGGAAGTAAGAAACGAGCATGAGCGCACAAACTGGATTTCAGCCAGGAAGCAAGCATGGGGAGGGAAAGTTTGAACTTCGAAAGGCACAAAAACGAAATTGAAAAAATTAAGTCAAAATTTGCAAGATCAGATCCTTATATGTGCACACACACACACACACAGACATACATATGTATATATATCCCTCTTACTTACATTTCAAGATCAGATCCTTATATTTCAGCCATTAAAGGAAAAAAACAAAGTTCTGGAGCAAGATTGTTTAAAATTGAAAATTTTAAAACATACTTACAATAAACCCGTTTCTTTAAATTCCATAACTACGGTATGAAATAATCAAATGAAGTATAAGCTTGCAAAAAGAAACCACTGTCAATGAAATAACATATGTATGTTTCAATATATTTTCATTATTTACTTTTTCAAAGCATAAGAACAGATTAAAAATCAACTATTTTATTTTATTATGCCTTTGAAAGAAAAAGAAAAACAGTACTAACCTGAAATGAAGCAGATAGATTTTGAACATCTTCCTGTTCTTCCTCAAGTTGTTTGATGGCACCGTCAAAGCTAGGCGTTACATTTATGAATCTAACCTATCAATATTTGAAGAAATTAAGTACCAATCATGCAACTGGATGATTTATGGAAAGGGTTTGCCGCTCAATGCTTTTATTTTATATACGATATAGTTGAGTGGTTTACTTATGTAGGGATGCTTACTGTTATTTAATGAATGTATAATGCAATCAAGACATAAATCTACATGAAGGACCACTTTTATACTCGCAAATTTTGAAAACTACAGTACATGAACAAATACTAAGAATTATAGAATCACTCAAATACTGATCGTCCGCATAACCCATTCATAATGTAATTTATTATCCAACTGAGTGTATAATAGGACATTCATAATGTAGTTAGTTTACCATACAACTTATACTACTTCAATAAACTATGGCTCATACTACTCCACCAACAACTTCATAGTCTATTTTAAAATACAAATAGATCTGTATTCTTTTCGCAATGCAAAAAATTAAAAGATGGATTGCAAGATAAACATATTCAAAGTGTCAATCCTACTAATTAATCTAGATTCAATCACTATAATACATGAAATTACTTGATGCGATGCATACACATGCAAAATACTTATAGGCTCTCAAAGTCGTCAAATGTAAAATTTAAATCATCAATCATTTTCTTAACTGAAAGTTTCTTGTTACAATCATAATTTAGAGGAGTGCAAATTTGGTTGTCTGTGTTTTCATATATTTTTTTAGCTTCTGCCATATGTTATTGATAAATTGACAATGAGATACGCAATATAAATCACACTAGTAGAATCAAGCTTAAAAAACATGCATGCACCCGAATTACAGTATTTGCGTACATGTGTTAATGATAGCATGTGTGTTAATTTCAGTTTCAAAATTAATATACAATGCTTACTTACGCAAATTCCGGTCATGAATCGATTGTTGATGCTCTATATCTTAGGTACTGCTCACTGTAACTGCCATGAATTCATTCTTGATATGCAATTAGAGCAAGCATGCTCCAGGCGCTGACAACCATTTCATGCAAGTACAAATGATCGACCTAAAATATTGGAAGAAAAATAAACTCAATGAAATTTTCAAAACATGGAATAATCAGCTCTTTCTGCAATTTAAAAAAACCAAAAAGTGGAAACATCCTCCACTGAGCAGCAATATTATGTCTTTACATTCTCAATTGCACATGCCAACTCAACATCATCCTAAGTTACGTTTCTGTTATTCTAGGTTTCAAATTATTTAAATACACATCGTAATATTTTTCTGGAGGAGGGTTTGAAGTATCAACAACAAATGGTTCACAAAATGGAACAGTACTTTTAACTTGACAATTCAACAAGTTTCATGAACTAATAATGCAGCACATTATATGATATAACATGCTTATATCTAATAACATGTGATATATCAACCTTAAAAAATATAGTAATTTACTTGAACAAGTATATATACAGAGTTTTTACCATGAAAGAGTTATCACATGCATATGGGCTTCGAAGCATTGCAACACATATCCATGCTACTTCTTCCCTTGATTTTTTGTTACGACCCGTAAATTATGGTGGTTTTAGTAATTTAATAAATTGATTTTTTTTTTGAAATTTTAAATAATAAAAATTTGAAATAAAAATTTAATATTTGAAATGCGTCTTGTTAAACATAGCAACTTGGTAAATTTTCATCCGAAAATATGAAAGTTTATTTTCTTGTGTAATTTTATTTCAGTTTAATCAGTTAGGAATTGATGAAAATAAAATGTTTTCGAAACATGAATATTTTTACATAGAAAAGTTCTAAATCATCTTCTGACTGAGACGTCATTTTTCGTTTTTCCAAATTCAGAATTCTTTAGCTTCGTCGATCTTACTTTTTACGTTTTTGGTGAATTTTCCGCTTGTAGAAAATTCGAATTTTTATAATTCAATCATACCACTGATATCTATATACCATTTTGATCGTCTTGCCGTGCTGATCTCTGCGGTATATTCGTTTCGGTGTTTCGGAATTTCGGTATGCGATGAAAACTGTGAAACGATTGTCTGTATCGTTATGCGTCTGAGCTGTTTGTTTCTTTGTGTCCATTCATTCCCTACAGCGAAAATCAACAGTCATAACCTTTTATATTTTCTTGAATTCTGCGGATGTAATTATTTGTTTTACACTGGTTTCAAGATTTAGTATTTGGTTCGTTTCTCTCTAGTTCTTCATTTCTTGAACTGTTCATTTACAAATTTATATCTTTTATTCTCTCCTCACTTTCTCTTCCCTTGTTGCCTGTACGTTTCTTGTTTCTTTGAGAAGCTTGCTCTCATCCTCAACCTTGCAACTCCACCTTTCATTTACCCGACATCTTCCTTTAGCCTATGCTCGGCCTCACACGCAAACTCTTCCTCCTCACCTCCCAGAGCAGCAACCGTAGCCGAGCATTCATGCGTAACCCCACGCCACCACACTCTCCCTGCTCTCCGCAATAGCCGCAACCGAACCCAAACACACCCACACACACGTCGGCACGCCAAACCTCACCCATCCTCCGCCTCACGCATCTGCCACAACTGCGCGACTTCCACATCATCCAGCTCCTGCCTCTCCATTACATCGGCCTCCACCCTCATCACCGCCTTCCCGAAGCCTCGCCCTCTTCACCTTGCAGCACTCACAGCCCGCGACCACACTCTACCTTCGAGATCCGCTTCGTCCTAGCCTCCATGTGCAGGGACAACCTTTCCCACCTCGAGCAAGCGAGCCACCAAGTCGCCGTGCTCCTTAGCACTCGTTCACCCACCACCACTCGCCTTCGCCAAGCATCATGACACCCCACAGCATCTCGGCCTTCCTCCCTCTCTTTCGTGTAAGTATAGATATAACATATTTTTTTATGTTAGTATAATTTGTTAGTATATATATGATTTAAGCAGAGAAGCTTCAGGTCTGCTGTTTTTATATACGTTGTATTAAATGTATTTTACATGTAATAATATTTCATATATATATATATATATATATATATTGATTTTTTTTCAAATTTTGTTTATATTCAAATTGCTCAGTTTATATTAGTCAATATATGTACTATCTGTTGTTCATTATATATAAGCTATATAAAGTTATAAAGTATAATTTTATATATTATTGGTGTAGTGTATTTTCTATTTGATTTTATATGTACAAATTTTACAAGTTATAGTATGATCTGTTCAAGCCATAATATTTTCGTTTTATATAATATCGGTTTTAAACATGTCTGTATATCCTATTTCAAACAGTATTGTATATATCTATACAGTTTTCCTTTCAACTAGTTTTCAAATAACTTATTTGGATTTTTAAGAGAATATATAAATAGTTGTTTATATAAATGTTTAGTTACAGAAGATTATTATATATTTTAAGAACATATATTTTAGAGCATATAATATAAAGTGTTTTCGTGTTAGGTTGTAATGAATTTGAATGATATTTATATAAGAATGTGAATATGTGTAAGTTTATATGAATCCATATAAGTCATATAGTATTTTATAATATATCTAATAGTATATAATATAATCTGTTATGAAGTTAGTAAGTAGTTCTCTGTGTTTATATTAAAGCAAATTTTATGAATTTAAATAAATTGTATATATGTATGTAAAGTTATGTATATGAGTGATGGGTACAGTATTTATAAAAAGGTGTATATTTTATTATATAATAGCTTATATATTATAAGTTAGTATTGTGGTATAGTTTTGTTTTACTATAGCATATACACATTCAAAGTATATAAAATGAATTCTATTTAGTGATTAGGCTGTGTTTTATATATATATACAGTAAAGTAAGTGTGTATGTTGGTTTGTACAATCTGTTTGTTTTATATATGAATTTATATATGTGGATCTAGTAGATATATATATATATATATATATGTATTTATTTCAAAAATATAGTTATATATATACTGGGTTGGTTCGAATATACATATGTAACCTGCAGTTTATATAGGATAAGCTATGTCATTATGTATAAATGTAATTGACTATATGATGAAATTTAGATTTATTTTATTTTAAGATGACATATAAGTACGCTGTATAGATATGAGTGATTTTATATTACACATATGTGCTTGAGTTTGATTTTAAATCATATTGTATATGTGTTTAATTTAAACAATGATTTTGAAATACCTGTATATATATTTGAATTTAAAAGTGTCTGAATTGAGAATATGGTTTCCTTAAACAGTTATATATGATTATAAATATATATGTTCACTTATAGCACTTGTCACCATCGATCGGTTCTGATTTGATTTCGTCAACTCCTTTTATCAGCTTCGATCATCAAATTCGTGCCAAGCTTGATTTGCTTTGGTATTCATGCTTGGATTCGTAGCGTGCTCTGTTGTCAAACCCCCTAGCCTCGAAAAGTGAGTAATCACTCATATTAACGTTCTTTTATTTATTAAATTTGATTTCAATTGAAACAACAATTGAAATAAGCTGTTGTTAGTTATTTACACTGTTATATATGCTTTTACCTGTATCAGTTCACCTGTGACATCTGACACCATTATCTGTTATTTATATTGATGATATATGTCGGTTATATTATTATCATATCTGTTATCACTCTGCAAGTTCCCTGTTAGTATAGATTAACTATGGGTTGAAATGATACATACACGAACGATTTATAGAATAAAAAAAATCGTTATTTGTTGAAAGGATTAACCCAAGCGATTTTCTTTTAAATTGAATTTGGGATTTCAGGTTGAAATGATATATATGCTCGTATATATTTAAATTATGGATTGAAATGACAAATATCCGTATCACCTGACCATAGGATAGAAAATTATATACCGACACCGTTGGTCTATATATATAAATATTTTGAAAATAATTTCTATGGTTTTGGAAAGAAATATATGGTTTTATATAAATATTGATTTTTTAATATTATATAAATGATTATTTTATATATAGTAAAATTCTTGATTTTTAAAGCTATATAGTGAATTCGATATATATATATATATATATATATATATATATATATATATATATATATGGAATTATCAATTCTTATTTTGAAATGTTTGAATATTTAAAGCTTTGAAAGTATTGAAATTGAAATGCTTTATTTCGTGGCTAAAAATATGTATTTGAAATCGATATAGTTTGAAATGGTTTATTAGAAACTGAAATAAATTAAAATTGATGATTTAGGAATTGATTAAATTTGAATTTTGGAAATTGAGTTGATTTGAATCGATTTATGAAATTTGAGATAGCAATTTTATTATATATGGTATTTTAAATTATATTTAAAACTATTTATATATGTTACTTTATAAATTTATTTCATATAAACTATTTTAATATAAATTATTTTTAATATAAACTATTTTAAATTATAACTATTTTTATATAAACTATTTTAAATTATAAATTATTTTATTATATATACTATTATTTATATTTAAACTGTTATGTGGGAAGTGTTATGACTCCAAGCATTATGATTTCTAAATTTTGATTTCCAAAGTATTATGATTAATAATGTGGTTGATGAAAGAATGTTGTTTAAATTTAAGTAAATTATTGAATTAAGTTTTGAAATTATTTAATAATTAAATAAAATTGAATTCTATAATAAGTGAAACTGAATTCTTTAATAAGTGAAATAGAGATTCTTTAATAATTAAGTTTTGAAATTTGTTTAAATAAGTAAATAAGTGAAATTGAATTTCTTTAATAAGAAATAAAATGTTATTGATGGAAATTAATACGAGACTTGTAATTTAAAGAATTTAATTTGATGAATTTAATTTAATTCAATTTATAAGTTTTGATATAACGTAGGTAAACTTAAGTGATTGATTTAATGATTGGAAATTCAATTGAAATTGTTATGAATGTTAAATTAACTTAATTTAAATGATTATGGAATGAAACTTATATATGAATTTAAATCAATATTTGAAATGTTTTAAATAAAAATTGAAGTTGAATTATAGAGTTTTGAAATAGTTTATTTGGAAGTTTTGAAACGTAAATTATTGAAATTGTTATAGAAAGACGAATGAAATGTTGGCTTTCAAATTCTAAGTGAGAATGAAATTGATTTGGTTTTTGAAATTTATTAAATGACCAATCGATGTAATAATTACAAAAGTTATTAAAGAAACCGGAATCGGTTATGGACATACTCTTTGTCTAAACCGAAAACCACTTTAATAACTATACGCGGAGTGTGATCCAGAATGAAGTGGTTGGAATGATGTACGTGATGACTGAAGAAAGAGAACGATAATGGATGACCTTGACACTTGTGTCAAATTGGAAATGACTAAAACAGGAGCCATGCCGGGCCAAATGGGGTTAGCCACCTCGAGCGAACACACTTCTTCGTAAACTACTCATTACTTGTTATTGATTGGTGCACACTCTTGAATTGGGAGTGTTGTTTCGCGGTGCTGCGATCGTTGCGGCGATGCATTCTCACCAGTCCGGATCAGGAAAACGGTAGTTTCACTACCTTGGGTATTGCCTCATGTGCCTTGTCATACTCGTATCCCTATATGCAACCACTACGATTTGTTTTGTGTTATACCTATGGAGTGCTCCCTGATAGCCCACTACTTAGACTATGACGCTTATATAAAATGTGTTAAGGGGGAATAATGGTAACGCCTCAACGCTATTTTGATATTTTATATTACTGATAGAAATTATCTACTTAGCGTATATTACAACATAGTAGATAGTTTAACGGATCCTTAGGGATGGTTATCCCAAGCATCCTTGGAGTTACTTGTATTTCAGTTGATATTCACTGAGTTATATTTATTGATATAAGAATGTTAATCCTGACTCGAGTGTTTTGTGTTTTTCTTTACGCTCGGGTCAGACCGAGTGTACCAGCATTCGAGACTCACTTTTGGAGTTGGAGCTTCGCTTAGAAATCCAGCTATCTATCCAGCTTTCGGATATTCAGTTGATTCCAGTGATATATTCGGATATTGTATTTGACTATTATATTCGAGACTTCTGTTGTAACTTATTTAACCCTGTTATATATATAGTAGCTTCATGAACTACTATTCTTCTGTTTCCACTGCACTATTGTTATATTACTCTGTGTCTGTGATTCTGTGATTTTTATTTACCGTATATGCTAAGTTTTTCCAATTATAAACTTACAATCCGGTATTTTGAGTAATTCAATTCCGGCATGTCTGGATGTGAATGTTTGAAAATATCAGGTCGTTACATTTGGCATCAGAGCTTTGGCTCTAGGCAAAACTTAGCACATATAGTAGATTTAGTTATGGAATCACTTTTGTTCGAGCTTGAATTTCTTCTTTTGGCTCGGTCTCCTTTGAATTTTGGAATGTTCCCTCGGTTCCAAAATCCATAAATCCGTTCTTGTCTCTTCCAATTCAAATTCTTTTGACTGTGGAGTATCCCATAACTACACTTCGAATGATCTTTATAATGAATCGGTGGTCTCGCCAATCTTCGAATGATTTGTAAAGGGGTGAAACTCCTTTACCATAGACATTGATTTACCGGAGATTTTCGTATCCTCGATTTACAATGCTGTCTATCTCCCGCTATGCTTGAATTCTACCTCTTGCGATCGAATGTCGATTCACCTCGGAATTCTGCATCAATCTTATTCTTGAAGTCACGGTCGACCCGGTTAAGGTTGCCCGCAATTTATATAAGGTTAACCATCTCTCAATTTTGTTATTTAAATCATCTTATCTTTGTTTCGAACCAATCTTCGAATCATAATTCTCTTTGATTGAGTGCATCAAATTTGAATCTCCATCCTTGCTTTGAAATCCATTATTGTATCGTTGAGCGATAGAGTGTATTTGTAACTAATATAAAAATGTTATATATATATATACTGTGTTGTTTGAGTTGTTGATGTTGATTTGGGTTTTCGATCGATTCGTCTGATCAACGCTACCGATAGGATTTCCAAAACACTTGAACGGAGCAAATTGACACAATATTATTTTCATATTTAGTAAATGGAATAAAAACCTTGTATGATATATGTATTTAAGTAAATTTTCTGATAATTGATAGATGAATTGGTTAACAAAATGATAATATTTAATGTACATTTATTTTTTTGTAAACCAATAACTATCGTCTCATAAAATAAATAAACGGAATTATAAACTTGGTTTATAATTTGATTTGGAAATTTAAATGAATTTAAAGTGAGAATTTGAGAATTTAATTTTCAGAAATTCAAACTTTGGATTTAAAGATTTTAAAATGTATTATCTAAAGTATTTTCGAATAGAAATTATTTGGAGAGAACCTTTAAATGTTTAAAATAAGTGCTCTCATATTTGTCGCTGGAAAATAATTTCGGTGATGGCGGCCGCGTCATCGACATTCATTTTCGAGTTTCGAAGTGGAGAGACTATTCTATAGCCCTGCTACACTTTTGTTTTAAAAAAATATAAAGTTGATTTGAATTTCTGAACATGACTTTATTTATAATACATATGGAAGATTTTAAAATTTGATTTGATATATTATGTATATATATATATATATATTTATTTTATCGCTAAACTGTTTGAAGATAATCGAAAATCTAATTCTTAAATTTCCTTTAAGAATGATTTCAATTATAATTGAAGCCAAAATTTTGAATGGATATTTAAATTTGAAATAATTGAATTAGAAAATTTTATTGGTATAATACTAAATTGCATTCCAATATAACTTACCTTATCATTCAGAAGTTAACCACGTAATTGAATAACATACAATATAAAATGATGTTAAAAGAAATTTTAAATAAATTTGAGTAGTTATAATAAGTGTAAATATACTTAATATATGTGATAAGATGTATTAAGTGTTATAAATTTAATAATAATTTGGAATAAGGAAGAATTAAATTTGTTGAATAAAATATGATCGTAATAAATGACTATTCAAGTACTGATTTTCAAAAATTATTAATAGAAGATAATTGGATAATAAAATAATGAATAAATGAGATAATTAAATAAAATTTTTCTTTGATGGAATTAATAAATTAACAATTGAATCAATTTAATGAAATACCTTGAGTCAAAATCAATTATTTAATATTAACTGATTTAAATTGAAATTTATATGATTAGAATTAACAGTTGAACTAAAAATTTAAATTGAATGACTATTTATTGACTTAATATAAATGGATTTAACCAAATTGTTAAATATTGACTAATTAAATTTAAATCTATATTGTTCAAATTAATTTTTTTATTTTGTCCAATCTATTTTCTTTTTGATTATTTCTATTCTCCTACCTTCTTCCTTTTCGGGGACGAAAAGTTTTGAGTGGGGGAGAGTGTAACGACCCGTAACTTCTTGTGGTTTTAGTAATTTAATAAATTGAATTTTTTTGAAATTTTAAATAATAAAATTTTGAAATAAAAATTTAATATTTGAAATGCGTCTAGTTAACATAGCAACTGGTAAATTTTCATCCGAAAATATGAAATTCTATTTTCGTGTGTAATTTTATTTCAATTTAGTTAGAAATTGAAGAAAATAAAATATTTTCGAAACCTAAATATTTTTGCATAGAAAAATTCTAAATTATCTTCTGACTGAGACGTCATTTTTCGCTTTTTCAAATTCGGACTTCTTTAGCTCCGTCGATCTTATTTTTCTACGTTTTTGCTGCATTTTCCACTTGTAGAAAATCTGAATTTTATAATTCAATCATACCACTGATATCTATATACCGTTTTGATCGTCTTATCATGCTGATCTCTACGATACATTCATTTCGGTGTTTCGGAATTCCGGTACGCGACGAAATATGTGAAACGATTGTCCGTATCGATATGCGTCTGAGCTATTTGTTTCTTTATGTCCATTCGTTCCCTACAGTGAAATCAACAGTCATAACCTTTTATATTTTCTTCAATTCTGCGGATGTAATTATTTGTTTTACACTGGTTTCAAGATTTAGTATTTGGTTCATTTCTCTCTGGTTCTTCGTTTCATGAACTGTTCATTTACAAATTTATATCTTTCATTCTCTCCATACTTTCTCTTCACTTGTTGCCTGTACGTTTCTTGTTTCTTTTAGAAGCTTGCCTTAATCCTCAACCTTGCAACTCCACCTTCCATTTACCCAACATCTTCCTTTAGCCTACGCTCGGCCTCACACACAAACTCTTCCTCCTCACCTCACAGAGCAGCAACCATAACCGAGCATTCATGCGTAACCCCACGCCACCTCACTCTCCCTGCTCTCCGCAATAGCCGCAACCGAACCCAAACATACCCGCGCACATGTCGGCACCCCGAACCTCACCCATCCTCCGCCTCACGCATCCGCCACAATTGCTCGACTTCCACATCATCCAGCTCCTGCCTCTCCATTACATCGGCATCCACCCTCATCACCGCCTTCCCGAAGCCTCGCCCTCTTCACCTCGCAGCACTCACATCCCACAACCACACTCCACCTCCGAGATCCGCTTCTTCCAAGCCTCCATGTGAAGCGACAGCCTTTCCCACCTCGAGCAGGCTAGCCACCAAGTCGTCGTGCACCTTAGCACTCGTTCACCCACTACCACTCACCTTCGCTAAGCATCATGCCACCCCACAACATCTCGGCCTTCCTCCTTCTCTATCGTGTAAGTATAGATATAGTATATTTTTTTATGTTAGTTTAATTAGTCAGTATATATATGATTTACGCAGAGAAGATTCAGATTTGTTGTTTTTATATACGTTGTATTAAATGTATTTTACATGTAATAATATTTCATATATATATATATAGTTTTTTTCAAATTTTGTTTATATTCAAAGTGCTCAGTTTATATTAGTCAATATATGTACTATATGTTGTTCATTATATATAAGTTGTATAAAGTTAGAAAGTATAAGTTTATATATTATTGGTGCATGGTATTCTCTGTTTGATTTTATATGTACAAATTATACAAGTTATAGTATGATTTGTTCAAGCCATAGTATTTTCGTTTTATATAATATCGGTTTTAAACATGTCTGTATATCCTATTTGAAACAGTATTGTATATATCTATGCAGTTTTCCTTTCAACTAATTTTAAAATAACTTATTTGGATTTTTAAGAGAATATATATAGAGTTGTTAATATAAATGTTTAGTTACAGAAGATTATTATGTATTTTAATAACATATATTTTAGGGCATATAATATAAAGTGTTTTCATGTTATGTTGTAATGAATTTGAATGATATTTACATAAGAATGTGAATATATGTAAGTTTATATAAATCTATATAAGTCATATAGTATTTTATAACATATTTAATAGTATATAATATAATCTGTTACGAAGTAGTTCTCTATGTTTATATTAAAGAAAATTTTATGAATTTGCATAAATTGTATATATGTATGTAAAGTTATGTATATTAGTGATGAGTACAATATTTATAAAAAGGTGTATATTTTATTATATAACAACTTATATATTATAAATTAGTATTGTGGTATAGTTTTGTTTTACTATAGCATATACACGTTCAAAGTATATAAAAATGAATTATGTTTAGTGATTTAGGCTGTGTCTTATATATATGTATACATATATAAAGTAAGTGTGTATGTTGGTTTGTACAATCTGTTTGTTTTGTATATGAATTTATATATGTGGATCTAGTAGATATATATGTATTTATTTCAAAAACATAGTTGTATATATAGTGGGTTGGTTTGAATATACATATGTAACCTACAGTTTATATGGGATAAGCTATGTCATTATGGATAAATGTAATTGACTATATGATGAAATTTAGATTTATTTTATTTTATTTTATTTTAAGATGACATATATGTATGATGTATAGATATGAGTGATTTTATATTACACATAAGTACTTGAGTTTGATTTTAAATCATATTATATATGTGTTTAATTTAAACAATGGTTTTGAAATACCTGTATATATATTTAAAATTAAAAAGTGTCTGAAATGAGAATATGATTTCCTTAAATAGTTATATATGATTATATATATATAAGTTCACTTATGCCACTTATCACCATCGATCGGTTCTGATTTGATTTCGTCGACTCCTTTTATCAGCTTCGATCATCAAATTCGTGCAAAGCTTGATTTGCTTTAGAATTCGTGCTTGGATTCGTAGCCTGCTCTGTTGTCAAACCCCCTAGCCTCGAAAAGTGAGTAATCACACAGATTAACGTTCTTTTATTTATTAAATTTGATTTCAATTGAAACGACAATTGAAATAAGCTGTTGTTAGTTGTTTACACTTTTATATATGCTATTACCTGTATCAGTTCACCTGTGACATCTGACACCATTATCTGTTATTTATTGATGATATATGCCTGTTATATCATTATCATATCTGTTATCACTCTGCAAGTTCCCTACTAGTATAAAATCAATATGGGTTGAAATGATACATACCCGAACGATTTATAGAATAGAAAAAATCGTTATGGGTTGAAAGGATTAACCCAAGCGAATTTTTTTAAATTGAATTTGGGATTACGGGTTGAAATGATATATATACCCGTATATATTTAAATTATGGATTGAAATGACGAATATCCGTATCACCCGACCATAGGATAGAAAATTATATACAGACACTGTTGCTCTATATATATAAATATTTTGAAAATAATTTCTATGGTTTTGGAAAGAAATATATGGTTTTATATAAATATTGATTTTTTAATATTATATAAATGATTATTTTATATATAGTAAAATTCTTGATTTCTAAAGCTATATAGTGAATTATATATATATATATATATATATATATATATATATGGAATTATCAATTTTTGTTTTGAAATGTTTGAATATTTAAAGCTTTGAAAGTATTGAAATCGAAATGGTTTATTTTGTGGTTAAAAATCTGTATTTGAAATCGATATAGTTTGAAACTTTTCTTGATCGAGGTAAACCATCGACGAAAACCATTGATATTTGGTCCCATTTCCAAGTTGGAATTTCAAGAGGTTGGAGTAGTCGAGCAGTCTTTTGTTAATCACTCATGATCTGTTGACAATTTTCACATCTACTCACGTGGATAGAAATGTCTCTCTTAAAACCTCCCCATCATAAAGTCTTTTTCATATCTCTATATATCTTTGTAACTCCGAGATGTATTAAGAGTGAATAATTGTGACATTTAGTTAAAACTTCCCGTCTAACCTCATCAACATTGGGGACACATATCCTTCCATTCATTCTTAGGATTCCTTGCTCATCCACTTTGAAACCTTCCCATCTTCTCGGTATCAAATTCTTCTCTACTTCCCTGGCTATTTCTGACCGAGTCCTTGAGCCATTTCCCCTTTGTACGACGAATCAATGCTAGACCCACCATAAAATGAGCTATAATGGCATGCTTTCTACTTAGAGCATCTACCACAACATTGGCCTTTCCTAGTGTATATAGAATATCCAAATCATATGATGCAAGGAATTCGAACCAACGTTGCTACATATTTAAGTTCTTCCGAGTGAAAAGATACAGCTCAAAATTTTCACCTATTTAAAGAAGGAATATTATTTACTAGGTTTAATCAAAGTTTATTTAAAATAAACTATAATGAATTCTTACTTAGTAGATAATGTCTCCACATTTTTAATGTCAACGCAATGGTTTATAGCTCCAAGTCATGGGTTGCATAATTCCTTTCATTGATTTTTAATTTGTCTTTTTGCATAAGCGATGACCTTTCCATACTGCATTAAAATAGCACCAACCCCTTCCCTGCAAGCATCCGTATATACGGTTAATCTGCTGCTTCCATCTTATATTTGCTAACACTGGAGAAGTATTTATGCTTTTCTTGAGTTCTTGAAAGGCTTCTTCACATTTCTATGTCCTCTCAAATTTTACATCCTTCATGGTCAGCTTTGGTAAGTGAGAGGAAATTTTGGAGAAGTCGTGAATGAATCTCCGATAATATCCTGCCAATCCTAAGAAACTATGAATGTCTTTGGGAGTTTGTGGTTGTTTCCAATATATAATAGGTGCAATCTTTGCTGGATCAATTGCAATCCCTTCCCCTAGCACAACATGTCCAAGGAATCTTATCCCTTTTTCCAGAAGTGGCATTTTGAGAATTTAACTTTCAGTACTTTTCTCCTCTATATTTCTAATACAATTTCAAGATACCCTTCATGCTCTTCCTTAGACTATGAATATATCAAAATGTCATCGACAAAGACTAATGCAAATTCATTGAGTACTTCTTTAAATACCCTATTCATAAGGCATGCAAAATAGGTGGGAGCATTTGTTAGCCTAAAGGGCATAACCAGCCATTTATAGAATTCATTTGAGCTTCCGAACGCAGTTAAAGGAATGCAATCTTTTGCTATCCTTGGTTGATGGAATCCTATAGCTAGGTCCATTTTCGAGAATACTCTAGCCCCATGTAGTTGGTCAAACATATCATCTATGCAGGGTAGAGAATATCTGTTTTTATTGTTTGTTTGTTTAGATCTCTATATTCCATACATGACCTTAGCGAGCCATCGGACTTTGCAACAAAGATCGCTGCTGCCCCCATCTTGAGAGACTTGGTCTTTTCCCTCCTTTATTTAATAACTCATCGATGAGTTTTCTTAATTCTTCCTTTTCTTTCGAAACCATTTTTCGAATCAAGTGAACAACTGGCCTTTTATTGGGCAGTATATCTTTGCGAAACTCAATTTCTCAATGAGATGTTAGACCTTTTTTCTTCTTCAAAAACATCGAAAACTTCCTTAACAATGGGTATTTCTTCTAGGTGTTTTTGGAATAAATTGTCATAAATATGACTTTCCTTTACTGGACCAGCCTTTTCACACTTTATCATAAAACGTCCACCTCTTCTATTTTGTAGTAGCACTGTCCTTTTAATACAATCCAAAATAGGTTTATATTTAGACAACCAATCCATGCCGACTAAAATTTCAAATTCATCAAAGTTGACAACAATTAGATCACATGGAAAAATTTGAATAGGTATGTAACTTGGATTCCTTTACAAATCATTATGAGATTATTCGTACTGCCTATTGGGTTAGATACACATATGGGAATATCTAATATTTTTGGTTTAATCTCAAGTCTATCAACTAATATCTTAGAAATAAAGCTGCGTGAAGCCCCAGTATAAAATAACACTCTAACTAATATTTGATTAATGTCCATAACTCCCTTTCCCTTTGCATTAGTTGATGTTGAAGGTTTGTCTTAAATGAAAAAAACTCTAGCTTGCTCTCCTTTCTTTATCAATAGGCACTCTATTATCTTGTGCCTAGTTTGTGGCAATTGTAGCAGATTCCCCTTTATGTTTTAGGATTTTTGCAGGTGGTGGAAAGGTGACCCTTCTGCTGGAAATTATAATGGATTACATCTTTCGAACGATCTCCTTCTGGCTTTCCTTGCCCCGATTTCTTCCCTTGCTAGCTAAATTTCCTCTTCTTCCAATTATTGTTGCTAAGCTTTGAATTATGGGTGAATTTTTCTTATCTAGGGTTTCATATCGAAAAACCATATCTACCAAATCTACAAAAATTCCCCTTCATATGCGTCGTTATCCTATCCTGATATTGCTCTTCATTTGAGAGATAAACGTTTCATTCTTCTTCATAGGAGTGTCTATCAGATCGAGCCCAAATCATGACAATTCATTGAATTTGTAAGCATACCGTTCTATGGACAACTCTCCTTGTATTAAATCCATAAAGCTCCTGTAAATGCATGATTATCAAAATGTTGGCATATACAACTTTTCCAAGACCTCCTTGAATAATGCCCAAGAAAAATAATCCTCCGATTCATTTATAATAATGGAACCCCACCAGGCTAGAGCCCCATCCTGTAGTTGCCAAGAAACCAGGAATCTCTTCTGCTCATCTCCAATATTTTTCCCTTTGAAAATTCTTTCACAAGAGCAGGTCCAAACTTGAACTTCTATAATGGATTACATTCCCTTGAATGGTTTATCTCCCAAACTGGTATAATTCTTGCATAAAGTTGCATAGTTGATTTGGGGTTGCACTAGAATTTTTACTTCTTCAATTACTGTGGCGGTGGGAGTTCGACCATTTATGTTTGTGGTACTGCTACCCCTCCTTCCCCTACCTTGTCCTCCTCTTCCACTCATCTTCTACTATCTACATATAGTAAGGAAATATCTTTAGAATATATGGATGGAATTTGTTAGGGAATTGGCATAAACATTGAATGTACTTTTTTGGTAAGATTTTTGAATGTGTGCTCTCTCAGACTAAACTCATTCTAAGGCATTACTAACCCTATTTCTAATGAGTTGACCCCATCAAGGCTAAGGTATTCACTCAACCATAAGCTATGATACCAAATGAAATGACCTACCTCCTAGATTCCCAGAAATCGACACTAATACATTCTCGGTATTCATATGTCGTAAATCCAAGTACCGAAGAGGCATGTTATCATAGGATAAAAGATAATAAAGATAGAAGACAGAATAATAATAGAATCTCACATTGTATTAAACAACTTGTAGTCATATAGATAGTACATACAATCACTTTCAAAATGAGATATCAGAGTCATATTAAGTACTAACCTAGCTACGATGGTTATAATGACCTATCCTTATAGGTGCTGGTAGATACTTATACATAATAAAAACATAGGGGAAAGTGATGGGTAATTTCAATAAAAGATCCAAAATGCTCCATGCTCTACTCCAAAATGTGCCAAATCAGCTAACTACTTGGCTGCCCAAAAAAATAGGGCACAGAGAGTTTTAAAGGAAAAAGAAAATAAACTTCGGGTCAATCATAAGACTGGTGTGAGAAACTCAAAATATGAATATTTAAAGACAAAGGTATCTCAAAAGACCCCGCCACACATAAACATGGAACATATTTTCACCTTATGATGAACAAAACATTTGCTATGCAAAATCATTTGGTATTGTAACACTAAAATCAACCTTTCGACTAAGATGAAAGGTCATTCAACCAAAGCAAAGGAAAAAGAGCACAGTCCAAACCTTTCAAAGGAATTGAAGGGATGCAGTCATCAGAATTTATTAGCATTAAACCTTTTGAAGGAGTTAGAAGGTTCCATCTCTAGTATCTAAGATGTTCTTACCTTTTAAAGGAGATAAAGAAGTCAAAGCAAGTATGAGCAACTACTTAGTGACCTTTTCGAAAGCATATCAAGCTTTTCGAGTCAGTTGAAGCACATCTAGGTTACCTTTTGACAATGATGAAAGGTTATAAAACAAAGCAGTACTCACGAGTCAATAAAGAGTAAAAGGCAACCTCTCGACAATGTGAAGGAAAGCACAACACTCGAAAAGCAACCTTCTGACATGGTCTAAGGTTTCACTACGACCAAGAGAAGAGAAACTTTCCAACAAAGTCAAAGGGTTCATAGTAGTAAAGAAGACAAACCCTTCGACAAAGTCGAAGGGTTCACTCGTTGCTTAGATATAATGGTCGCTTCATCTTTTCTCTTAACCTCAGTCTCAAGATGATTAATGTGATTCTAATGATTGTTGGCTATGATCTTTTGGAAGAGTTATCTTTTATGCCACTTCACCGGTGTTACCACTGAAATGCTCGTGAAGGGCTTCGTCATGTGCCACGATCTCACTACTTCTACTTAATAATCTATCTCTAGTGGCGTCAATGCGAGAAAATAATTTTTTAGAACGACGGATCATAGCAAACCCCGGAACCTATTTAAATCAAAACAAATGGAATGAGATCAAAATTGAGTTAAAAGATATCTTTATTATTACAATAATGGATCACAACTCAAGTAGCCACATAGTTAAAAGGAATAGAAAAAGCTTTCATTACATCTAAAGTTGAGAGGCAACATTGCTAAATTTGTCTAGAGCATTAGCGGAAAGCATTACTATTGAGTCAAAAGGTATAATAACTCCTTCAAGGGTAATAACTGGCGGACATTTATTATAGTCCCATTTTCCGACAGGTGAGCTATCGCGACAAAAATTAACTTAGTATGGAACGTTATGGTTTTTTTAAGAAAGTTTCCTTCTCTTTATTGAGAAAGCCGAAGTAGAGTGAGGGTGTCTTAAATATAATTTTTGTAAATCCTAAAGAAAGCAATATCTCGCTAACTTCGAAGTCTTTAGGAGTAGTGCTTTTTTAGAGTAAACCTTCTCAGGTTAACCTATTAAATTAGATGGTCGCTTGGGATGACACAACCTAAAGAACTGATATTCTAGAATAGCACAACAAAAAGAAGCTAAGCGTAGAAATCATTACCAAAACATGTATTCATAAACCAACTGTTTGTTACATAATTACGGTCACTCATCCAGTTCACACAAATAGACTTAGAAAATAATCCAGAAACAAATTTATCCTTATAACACTCAAGTTCTTCATCAAGGAGATATTGAGGAATCAAATTGACCAAGGTAAGTTCCAGCATGCCCTAGGATGCGGTCAGATCCGAATTCATCTAAATATCTTCTATAATAATGTCTAAGAAGACCTCCATTGAATTTGCCTGAATATGAAAAATTTATGATTGAGTGTCTGCAATATGTTTATACAAAAATTAATTAAAATGTCTCTCTCTTCCGTCATCATTTAGAATAGGTTTGCTAACTCTCTATTTTCCTTTCAAGAGGGCGTCATACTGGAGACGCACTTTCTTCAGTAAAGGAGCAACCCTTTGATATTTAAAAGATACTAGCACAGAGCTTGTTAACAATTTATGAGTTTCGAGATGATCAATGAATTCAAAGTAGTTCATATAAAAGCTTGTCTTTTGCAGGAACTTGGTCGTTACTTATTTTTAGACCAAATGAAGATCAAAGTGATGCAAAATGATAAAATAACTCCACTACATCAAGATATATGAAAGAGAACGCCTAATTTTTCCTACCAAAATATCAGTCTCAACCCGTTCGTCTTCTTCCCTCTTTTATAATAATAATAATATTATTAAATCATTCATCTCTGCAATAAGAAGAGCACCGTGGCGGCCTGTAACATTCATCCAATTCATCCCGACTTTGTCAACGCAGAGGCACCACACTACTACTGCTGCTATGCGATGAGACTACTAAATCAATCCCAAGAGGTGGAGGAGGTGTAAAGTGCTCAATTTAGCAATGCAAATCATCAACAACCCAATTTTTTCAGTCACCACATAATGGCTCTGTGGTCTATGCTTTATGACTTAACTACGGCCACATTCTGGATGGATTTGGCCATCTGGGACACCACCGATGAAAATCCTGCACTGGTGATGTATTCACCTTATCAGCTAATATGGGTTGAACCCATCGCCCTCAACCTAGTCAATTTGGCTCCAGACCTACCTTCCCTTCCAAATGAGCTATGATTAATGGGTCACCTTACCCTTTTTTTAGCCTCCCCAATGTTTAATTCTAAAATAGTGACATCTTTTTTTAGTGTGTATAAATTAAATGATTGTTTTGAAGAATGTAACACATGACAATATATAAGTTAATGTTTTGAAATTTTAGTTTAGTTAAATTTCTGAAGTGATATTGTGTAACTGCAAATGTGCTTAAGGGATTAATATTTCTTCGAATGATGTTTTGTCATGTAGGAAGAAATTAAAAGGTTTGGGTCATTGACTTTAAAGAAAAATTGGTTTCATCAATTCTTAAATTTTTTGACCCCACGTAATAAAATAGCAAACAAGCTTCCTCAAAAGGTCTAAGTACAAAAACACGCACAGTTTAAGTCAAAAACATGACGGTCTAAGGTTTTGGCAAAATCAAAAGTTTCATAGAGAAAGATTTCAATGAAGTCGGAAGGTTTGTAGAAAAGTCCTTTGATTAGGTCGCAAGGATAATAGGAAAAGCCCTTTCAAACTTGCCGACAGCTCAATGGAAACCTGAATCTATTCAAAGTGTAACATGAAATTAGTGGAAAGACCTTTTGACATGATCGAATCCAAAACCTCGAAATTCCTAAATTAGAAAATACTGATATTATTAATATTGTCGAAAGGTCTGGTCAAAACTATCAAAATATGTTACACCCGTTGAAGTCGAAAGGTTTCAAATTAACCTCACGAGAACTTCAAACGTTTCGACAAAAATGGGCATAAAACATAAAGGTTGAAGAATTCCAACCTTATCGAAAGCCGATAGATGGATGATTTGAAACTCCCTAACCTTGTCGAGAGCTTGTTGTCGAAAGGTTGGACCATTTATTTATCTAACTTTTCGACAACAATTTAAGGTTGGCATCACAATACCTTCCAACCCCATCGAAAGGTACAAAGAGGGCAAATCCGTTATTGTCGCCTTAGTCTCCTTCGAAGTGGTGGAAAGATCATTTTGGGTTACCAAATTGTACACTAGTGGGTTCCCGGTTACCCTATTAGGTCTGGCCAAACCCGAATCCAATAAATGCAGTTTTCAAATCCTCCGTAAAGGACAAGTATGAGAGGAGGTTACACTAAATTTTTAATTGAATATGAAAAGATACCTTGTTATTCAAGAAGTTTAGGAGAATTATTTTACTTGTACTCAGTAATTTTGTTTGCAGGAAGAAGAGGAGGAAAGAGAAGTAGAATACTATATATGAAATATCATCAAAATTCTCAACCGGTTGGATCAGACTTAAATAGATGTTCCAGATTGACAAATGAAGGATAAGAGGTCGTAAATTTTATAGCTTACGACAAAGGTGACTTGAAAATTCAAGAGCGTCGCTTCGAATCGGAGGGAAAATGTTACACTAAAAATCAACCTTTCTACTAAGACAAAAGGTCTTTCAACAAAAGCAAAGGAAAAGGAGCACAACCCAAACCTTTCGAAGGAGTCGAAGGGATGTTGTCCTCAGAATTTATTACGTCCAAATTTTCAAAGAAGTTAGAAGATTCCATCTCTAGTATCCAAGGTGTTCTTACCTTTCAAAGGAGATGAAGAAGTCAAAGCAAGTATGAGCAACTACTTAGTGACCTTTTCAAAAGCATATCAAGCCTTTTGGGCCATAGAAGCACATCAAGGTTACCTTTTGACAATGACGAAAGGTTATAAAAGAAAGCAGCACTCACAACGTTGAAGGAAAGCACAACACTCGAAGAGCAACCTTCCGACACGGTCGAAGGGTTCACTACAACCAAAATAAGAGCAACCTTCCAACATGATCGAAGGGTTCATAGCAGTAAAGAAGGCAAACCCTTCAACAAAGTCGAAGGGTTTACAAAGGCAAAAACAGAAGCATACCTTTCGACTATGTCAAAAGGTCTAGAACAGCAGAAGAAAGACAAACCTTTAAACAAAGTCGAAAAGTTCAAGGTTGCATATAAAGGGGAGACCTTCCAACCCGGTCGAGAGCAAGGAATCGAAAGGAGGGACGACTGCATCTATAAATAAGACCCAATAGGTCCAGTTTTAGGAGATTTGATTTCTCTCATTCTAGTCTTAATCACAATATTGTAACCCTAATTGAGTGTGAATTGGGGAAATTTAATAGAATGAAGATCTTTCTTAGATACAGAGGTAAGTCCTACGATTTGTTAATTATTTTACTATTTGCTTAAACCTTTGCTAGATTAACCCATATTTCCATGTTCAACTAAGGTCCTTATCGACGAGGACGATAATACTTCTGCTATAAGTAATCACTATAACCCTTCAATGTCATCAACTCTACAATCTAATCCCTTCGACCAGACCGACAACTTATTTGGATTAATATTCACTGAAACCTTCTAAAACTATTGGCACTGTGGTTGTAGTGTATCATACCCTATTTGAGCCCACGGAGGACAATTACCCTAACCTTTCAACATGATTAAAATTAACCTTTTTTAGGAAAAACTAAGGAAATTTCAACCCATCCGAGAAGACAACTTTTGCAGGAGACCTCATAAAAGTTCAACTAAGATAGTGATAAAGGTCTACTAACTCAGCAAAGCCGGAAGGTTATGTAACCTAGCCTCTAAACCTTTCGACGACATCGAAAGGTCCGATCCGGAAATTATATCAAGTCAAACAAAATACAAAGGCGGTTCTTAAGGGTATCATGCCCTCCATTCACACCCGACTAACCATATTACATAAATAACTTTAGGGCGTTGACCATAAATTTGATTAACATGTATTATTTTTAATGACATTCTTTTTGGAAATACTTTTCAAATAAACTTGTGAATATTAACCGAAATTGTTACATTGGTTAAATTTGATGGCATAATATACTAAGTCCAAAGGTATTTATTGGAGAATGGACTTCCTTACAATGGCAGATATGGGACTACCTTCTGTATAGTACATATCTAGAGGAATCTACCAAGAATACACAAATAATCCTCTGCAAAATGAAAGACCAGTCTATCACTATTTGGCACTCATACATGGCTTGGATAAAAACAGAATACGATATCATCCCGGTCGTAACCGATCTATCCGAGATCCCATAGCGTACACCAAAAACTCGACATATAGATAGTAATCTAGAAAGGTGATGACCATACCCTAATGGTTGCGAACCACATAGCCTTACGACATACCTGTTTAAGCCATTACCGACTGTTAATGCCGAAGTTAGCGATTAATTTTCACCTTGCACATTTTACTTTGAATGACACACTGCCATTCCATGGCCATATAATTGATTTTTACAAACGTATAACTTTTGAGCTCGTACGTCTCAGGAAAGGGTGTTAAGCTAAGAGAAGTTGCCTTCACCACCACCAAATAGATGTTACGTTCATAGAGATCAATTTATGTAATTAGAAATGCATGATCAAACATTCATCCATACAAATATTCCAAGAATATGGCGAACCAAAGGAACTCTTTTATCACATCGTGTTGAGAATTGCCCCTAGGATTATTAGCGAGGAGCCCTTACATCGAGAATCTCAAATGAAGAACTACTACCACATAATATGATATGGAAAATTTCCCCTGAGAGTCAGCGGCAAGCAACCTAACATTCAATCTTCCAAATCATGTCTATGTCTTCACTTCGAATATGTAAATTGGTTCGAAGCGGTCTTCGGATAGGAATCACCCAAATCCGACCAAGATTCCTTCGAACCAATCATCGACAAAAGAAATTTTAAGTAAATGGGGAATTAGTTTTGATTTTTTACTTCCTTTTTATCAAAAATATCTTCAAGAGATATATTTTTTTAAATTTTTTTTTTGGTATATACGAAATCATTTAAACCTCTCTTATCAAATCCTTTGTTTGCTTAAAACCCTTTTCAAATTCAAAATCATTTCATTTTTTATTTCGAAAAGTATGTCCAAATTATTTATTTAAATCTTAACAAATATTTTTTATTTCAAAATCAAAATTTTGATTGAGTTAAAACCGTGTTATCTAGGATGTTAAACCAAAACAGTTAATATTAAGTGAGCAAAATATATAAAAATCATCTAATTCTACTCAAAACATGCTTATCAAATCTCAATTTTCTTTTTTTCTTTGAAAACTATGGATATAATAGTTTGGAAAATTATTATCTCGAAGAATTTCGAGCTATATTTCATTTTATATATTCGTTTTACTTTTACGGTGGGAAATCACGAACTATCGTTACGCAACATGTATTAACGTGACTTGCATATATATTCAACAACCTTATTAAAAAACCATCAGTAGCAATCATATCCAACATATATATCATCCAACAATATATATATAACTATAGTTTAGGACTTTCTTACCTCACGTTAAATGATTAACCCTAAAAATGGTTATAGCTTCGCTACTTGGACTTTAAAGCTCACGATCCCTTAGACTTAAGCTTCTGGGTTGCTCAGCCTAGCTTTGGGATGGAATATGGTGCTCATAGCCTAGGGTTGGAGAAGAGGAGGTCTTGGCCTTTGATGGAGGAAGTGAGGGCTTGATGGCAGAGAGAAGGAGTGGAGTTTTGGAACAATTTGAGGTGCTTAAGTGTGTGTGTATATATCTGTCTATGTATGTAATATTATAATCAAATTTCTTTCGAGAAGTATTTTTGCATTATTTTGTTAACACTAGAACCATGAAGGAGAAGTGAAAGAGATTGGAAATGAAGAAGATGTGTAGAAATGAAGTGGAGGTGTGGTGTTTATAGGCAAGGAAGAGTAGAAAAATGTCTACATATGCATCATCGTTTTCATCGCCATCACATGCACCCCCATCATCACCTCCCTCCTTTCAATGCACGGCCGAAGTCTGTGCCATCGTGGACAAGGCCATGTGATTGTACTTTAATGGTTAGTGTTGACTTTGGGTATTCTTAAGCGTTAAGGAATTTAGAAAATATTTTATATACTTTTGGTAATATTTATATATTGAATTACATGTGTATATGTGTGTTCATGTGCATGTGGATATATCTTCATGTATATACATGTATATATACATATGTATGCTACATACTATCCACAATCCTGCGCAACTTATTCACATTAAATTGTTACGAATTTTGATTTTGATTTTCGGTCATATTTTCTCTTCTTAGTTAATATACACATATTCGTAAACAAAGTTTAAAATAATACGTACATCATTATATAATAATTAAAAGAGCTTACTTAATAATTAAAAAAATTAATAAATCATTTAAACTAAATTTGAATCCAAAAATCAATTATTCTAAAATAGTGATATCTATAATAGTGTTATATAGGAAATTTAAATTTCAAAATAAAATAGATAATTTTATCACATATTAATACTCTTAAATATACTCATATATATATATATATATATATATATATATATATAAAATTAAGTGTATGTACCCAGCTCCATGCAAGAGTTCGGATGGCTAAGGTGTCGTTTACTGATAAGACAATTTTCGGTCATTTTATCAATATTTACGAAAGTGTATATTTATCTTTTATATATGTTTCTTCAGAACAAGATTACCAATATTATTTATTATTTAAAAAATCATCACTTATGTTTACAAATCTTATTTATGAATATTTTGAATTTTTTTTGAAGTGATAAAAATACGAGTTGTTACAAAAATGGTAAATCATCCAAACATTAAATCAACGATTTTTATCAACTATATAATATTACTGGTTAACCAAAAAGGTGAGTTTAACTCATATTTATTCCTCTCGCCGACTAGGCATTTCGGTTTAGAACTTAAATCGGGTAAAGTCCGATTTTAGCTCAAATGTCCACAAGACCAAAATTTAGCAAAACCAGTTCTATCACGAAGCTTTTTTCGTTACGAGCGTAACGCAAAAACCCGCACCTCGATTGGACCTCATATAAAGAAGTTATTCAATATACAAGTTCAAAATATTAATTTATGTATTAAATTCATCAACTATTAAATTAATCTATAATTGCAATTTTAACCTTTCTTCCTCCATCAACTAATTACCCTCCCTGTACACAAGAAAGACCCATCAGCAATCGTGCATGCATGCTGCCCCCCAACCCACACTCGACGAAATTCAATTCCGATTGTATTGTTGAACTCCTCTACGCAATCTCCTTCCACCGGACCCCACATCATCAACTTAGCCTTCCCGTATCAAATTGCATCCTCGCCCTCCCCTTCAATCGGTTGTACGACGATGACTCCACCCAAGTTGCCGCAACTAGCCAAACTTCGGCTATAGGTGCTTTTCGACACCTCGAACCCAATTACAACATCTATTTTTGCCAAATACCCTTCCAATAATTTACAGTCCAAAACCTTAGTCCACTTACAAACTGTCTAATCCCCAATTTCAAAGTCGCAAGCTAGAACATAAGTACAGAAATGCAAATAATGACCAATCGTGTTCAATGGAGTTTGTTTTACAATTTTTCATTAAGAAACAAATTTGGTTTCAATTTTTAAAGTTCAATAAGCTTGCATTCTTTGTTTATAGGCAACAATTTTTTTATGGAGAATGGGTATGGCTGACGTGGGGGAGTATGGGTTGAAGCATGGTGGAATAGTAGGGAGATATGGGTTAGGTATAGGCTTAATATATATTATTTTATTTAATATATTAAGCTTTTAAAACATGCGAAAATTTCGATCTCCTAACGAGAAGTGCCATCTGGCGTTGTATATGTAATACCCTTATTTCAAACACAATGGACCTAGTCTCGAGACCTAATTCGATCATATACAGAATATAGTTTTCCAAACCCAGTTATACTATATAAATTCCTGAAATTTATTCTAAGCTTTTGGAGCTTGCATGACAAAATGATATGTCCAATTGCCTTAAAACACGTTAACATATAATAATTCAGTATTATGGATCCAATGAAATCGGTTCCATCGAAATCCGAGACAGTGTCCCAAAAGGCTATTTTCACACGTTAATTAAAACGAATTATTATTAAAATAATTCACTCACTTAATATTATATTATAAATTAAATTTTACTATCTTTATTCTTATTTAAATAGAATTTAAATTAGCTTTTGAAATTATTTTTATTCGCATTAAATTTACGATTTAATTATTCAAGCAATTCCAAATATTAAACTTAACAGTTCAATTATCAAATAAATTGCTATATTTGAAATTCAGGTTATTTAACTTATAAAATTAACTTTTGAATATGTAAAATTGATTTAAATATTCCAATTTCAAATGGTTAAAATTCTAGGTCGTTACATTCTTCCCCCTTAATAGAATTTCGTCTTCGAAATTAGCAAGTAAAAAATGCCCCAAACCAATTGACTTTTCAAAGCCAATTAGTTGAAATAGACTAACAAATTCTTTTAAGTCTTTAACTTTCAAAAATTAAATCATTCTTTCATAGATTCCAACTAAATTCATTCCAAGTTGTACTAAAAATCACATTTTAGTTGTCTAAAATTTCTTTAAAATTTTCAAAAAAACTTCTAACTCTTAAATTTACTGTAAGCTCTCCTTTGCACAGTACGATAATATTTTATATATATATTCACAAATATACGTCTCATCTTCAAGGATGAGGCATCCGTAGAAAAAAAATATAAAATATGATATGCAATTCGAGATGTGTACCTTTTATTAGTGTTAGCTAGCATATACAGTAGATATAATGTGAAAGCGAGCTTCAAATTCAAAGTATACGCCATCTGCACCTAGCAATCACTCAACAATCAATGAGAACAGGGATAAGGAAAGTAATGTCAATGTATAACATAGGCTATATAATAATCATATGCCAATGTAGCAAATTAACAGAAGAAACCATCAAACAAATAATACCCATTCAATTAATTCAACTATATCTTTTCAACGTCAACATCTAATTTATTTACGCCCGTATGATGTACATATACATCCGTATGCAATATCAAATCTGATTGCTCGCTCGATCACGCAATTTCACTTTCAAACTAGTATCGTTCACATGACCATTCTAGCGCGGACTCAAATTTTGTACGTTATAAAACTTATTTTCTCATATTTTCATCAACACTTAATGAAAATTTTCAAAGTTCAAACACCCTGTTTATATTTCAAATTATTTTAAAAAAATAATCCTTATGTATTCCAAATCATACTTTTGAATCTTAAAGTCAAACCAGTTTTACCAAAACAAAACTCCAATGGTAGCAATTCCCTCTTGTAAACCCAAAAATGAACGTCGATGATGTTGTAGTCATCATCAAAATTATTTTTTAGCAACCGAAGTGGTTCGATGCTTTTATTTCTTTTAAATCCCTTTAAAATATTTCTACAAGAAATACTCTTTAAATAGTATCATCATTATTTTCTAAAACTTTTAAAAACAATTTTCAAAATCAACGGGATTTAAATTCTTAAATTATCAGCATTTAATACTTTTTTTATAAACAGCTTTTATAAACCATATTTATATAACTTCACTTTGATAATATAAAATCATTCCTTAATTGTTTATCTTGTTTACACTATAATAAAATATCAAATTTTGTTACAACGCAAACAAAAAACAACAAATGATAACAATCAAATATTATCATTTACTAGCAACCAAACATACCTTATACACTATAATAATTTCTAAAAAATTATTCTTTTATATCTAAAATATAATCAAAGTAAAGTTATTTCATTTACCCAATTTAAAAACACAATACTATGTCGAATTACTGTGTTCAAGTGTTTAGAAATCCCTCTAATAACGTGAATTACTCGTATTGACAAAGTACATAAGCCATCCAATAGATCAACCGACACAATATAAATTATTTTTGTATCGCTAACAAATACGTGCTCAGATACAGACACACTCAAACTCATTCTAGGGTGCTACTGACCCAATCTATAATGAATAATCCCCACCAATGCCAAGGTTCTCGCTTAACCTTCAGCTCAATACTAAATGTAACAACTCGGGATTTTCGATCCTCGAAAGACGACAATAATACGTCCATTGTATTGCGCGCCAAGTGATCGAATGTCGAAAACCCAATTGTTAAGGAAACGAAGATCGAAGGAAGGAGATAAGAAGAAAACTCTACGACAAAAAAATCTCACAGCAGAACGAATAATCTATAATATACAACAAATCTTTACATAAAGAAAAATGTGGTGTATATACAACAATTAGAGTGCACTAACCTATTTCAGCACGGAAAGTTATAACAACCAGTCCTCTCAATTGCTGATAAATACAACAATGAATGTAGCAGAAAAATAACCATATACATGAATGCATCATTGGGCCTCCAGCTCGACTTCTAAAGCTCCAAAGCATTCAACTAAATCTGTAATATACTGATATGACCTAAGCATTATAATAAACTAATACCCAAGTCAGTTTGAAAAACTAGTGCGAAAATTTCGATCTCCCATCGAGACGTGCCACCTTGCGTTCTATATGTACTACCCCTATTCCAAACATAATGGAACTAGTTTTGAGACCTAATTTGATCATATACAGAAGATAGCTTTCCAAACCCAGTTATATTATATAATTTCCTAAAATTTATTCTAAGCCTTTCGAGCTTGCACGAAAAAGTGATACACTCAATTGCCATGATCGTTAACATATACTAATCCAATATTATGAATCCAATGAAACTGGTTTTTTCGAAATCCGAGACAGTGCCCCGAAAGGCTATTTTCACACGTTAATTAAAACGAATTATTATTAAAACAATTCAAACCACTTTAATATTATATTATAAATTAAACTTTACTATCTTCATTCTTATTTAAATAGAATTCAAATCAGCTTTCGAAATTCTTTTTATTCACATTAAATTCAGGATTTAATTGTTTAAGCAATTTCAAATATTAAATTTAACAATTCAATTATCAAATAAATCGCTATATTTGAAATCCAAGTCATTCAACTTAAAAAATTAACTTTTCAATATTTAAAATCGATTTAAATATTCTAAATTCAAATGGCTAAAATTCAAGGTTATTTCAACAACGTACAAGTAATATTATTTTTTGTCAGAGTGTTGAAATTGAAATAAAATATTGGTTTGAGAAAAGAAGTGATTTATATAGAAATTTATGTTTTTATTTATTTAAATTTAATTTAATTTAGATTTGAATGTAAAAGAAATAAAACTATATTGATACAAGTATTATTTACACTAGCTTAGTTAATCATCTTGTTTATCAAAAAATCGAAAGCCAGCGTTTCCTCTCAAGCCATGGGGGTAAATCAATTCCCTCACCAAATTTCTTCAAATTTCTCTTATTCTTCTTCTCAAATCAGACCACCTGAGGCTTCTCACATCAGTAAGCCATCAGGGTTATCAACATAGATGATGGTGGTTTTAAATTGGTCCAATCCAAATAGCAAAGGAAGAGAGAGGCCAAGAAATCATAGGAGTTGCTATCGGCTCTCAATAGAGACAACAAAAAAGGCAGAGATGGTCAGAATATAACCACCCATACAGCAAAGAAAGATGAAATGTTGTCGACACAGAGAAAACTGATAGCCATCTCATTGAATAGAGAGCAAGGTCGAAAATCTTAGGCTGATATTGCTGTTGATCAGCCTCATGAACCCAATGATGAAGATTACAATCTAGAGCATATTACACCAATCAAGATTAACAACAAGAAGTATGGTCTGGTAAAGGAAGAGGTATCTAAAAGGGCAACTAAATCATGGAATAATTCCGTTCTTGTGCATGTAGTGGGTACCAAACCATACCACCGGTGTTTTAAACCATATATACAAAGAGTTTAGAATTCGATTGGTGAATTTGATATTTTTACTAGAGAGAACGAATTCATTCTAGTAAAATTTAAAGAATCCTAAAATTTCTCTTCAGTTTTAAAAAATGCACCTTATTTGTACAATGGAAAACTCATCATAGTGAGAAAGTGGTCCGATTCTCTGAAAATGGACAGAGACTTGTTAACGTCTATGCCGATTTCGGTAAGATTACCCTGTGTTAATATGAAGTTATGGGACAAGGAGGCCTTCAGTGTCATGGCAAGTATTATAGGAAAACCCATTAAAATGGATGCAGCCACAACTTTGAAGACGAGATTGAATTAGCATGCCTTCTTGTAGAAGCGTCTGCAAATGATGAATTTCCCAATGAAAGCTCTCTTTCTTTGTATAATGGAGAGAAAATTACTCAAAAAGTCGAATATGAATGGGTCATGCCAAAATGTAATGTTTGTAAATTCTTTGGTCACACTAAAGATCAGTGCAACCCAAAACAAACATGGGTCCCCAAGAGAAATAACCAAGAAACTCAAATAAAGAAATCTTAAATTCTGATTCAAGAATTTATTCAACAGTATAGAAACATACTACATCATTTGAAGATACTGATCGAATCAACCAAATAGGTATCAGCTCTAATCAAAGAAGGAATAATAATGTCCTCTCTGATCAAGATGATCAGGTCATAGGGAGGGAAGTTCATCATAATAGTAATGAAATCATCTCAAAGGGAAAATCGCAGAGCAATAAAGTGGTGGATGAAAAGAATACAACGGTCTTAGAATCTGTAACCCCACCCGTTACAGATCCATGTTTAATTACAGATAATTATGATTCAAATAACAATAATGATAATGATAATGAAGATCATCTGCATTATGTAATTTTAGATATAGCAAAGCCTACAGAAACATCCCCTCCACCAGAGTAGGCTGCACTGGCTGAGGAGTCTTACTCAGTCGTGCCTCACGCTGCTGATCCATTTGATATTTCTCTTATTAAAATTCCAGAAGGTGCCAATAATACTAGAACAGAAATAGAAATGGTGGATGTTGTTGATCAGCTTGATATCTCTGAACTACATATACCAAAAACAAAGGCTACTAGTAAGAGCAAGGGTAACAAAGAGAAGAAAGCATTTAAACAAAATTACATATCTATAAATCCAGATTAGGAAGAAATGTCAACTAGGTTAAAAGAAAAAAAGCATTGATAATAAAAGAAGATGTAAGAGTACTTCGGTGTCAGGTACTATTTAAACCATTTCTTTAATATCTGGATTATGTCTATATTGGCATGGAATGTAAGAGGTATGAATTCCTCTTCTAAACAATCTAATATTTTGCACACACTTAATACGTATAAACCCTCTGTTATAGCATTGATTAAGAATAAATTGAATGAAGGTAATTTTGAAAAATTCTGTTTTAAATTACCTAGAAATTGGAAAGCCATAAACAATAATGACTGTGGTTGTAAAGGCAGAATTATAGTTTTATGGAATTCCAATATCTGGAGTATGTTAAGTAGTAATAAGGATAAATAGTTCATAGACTGTCAGTTTGAAAATATTGGTGGTTTTTCTTTACAAATGACTAGTATTTATGGAAGAATTTGGAAGTTGAAAGAAATAGTATGTGGATTAGATTAAAAGCTTTGAATTTAAACTATAATTTCACCTAGCTTATTTTAGGGGATTTTAATACTATTTTACATGCATCTAAAAAATTTGGAGGTACTAAAATACCTCAAAGCAAATTAGACAGGCTAAATAATTTTTTAATTAAGACTGGGTTAATAGAACCAAATACTAGTGGTAATAAATATACTTGGAAATCTGGTATTACAAAGAATATTCATTGTAAATTAGATAGAGCTCTGATTAATAAAGAATTTTTCAATGTTTTCCCTAATTTTATATGTTCTACTCATGGGCAAAATACCAGTGATCATACTTCAATACTTATCACTCCTTTTAAGGATTCAGCTTTTGATAAAAGAATAGCTCTATTCAGGTTTAAGAATGGATGGGTTTTGGATGAAAATTATAAATTCTAATGGAAGACTATTTGAATTTTTCTTGCAATGTTACAAAACAGTTTCAATTCAATATGTTTTTGAGGCATACTAAAAGTAAACTTAAAGCTTGGAACAAAAACATTTTTATGAAGAATAATAAACTGGAACTATTAAGACAGGAAAGAAACTGTTATAGGAAATAATAGATAAAAATCCTGGGAACATTATTGCTGTTAATTTTTTTTCCAATCAACAAAATATTTCTACAGAGCTCTATACTAATACCATGAATGTAAACAAAAAGCCAAGGTTGATTGGTTAACAATGGGTGGTGACTGCACTAATTTTTTTCATGCAAAAATGAGTAGTAGAAGGCATATAAATAATGTAGGTAATGTTATACATAAAGCTGGTAATCTAACTAATGCATATGATAAAGTGGTTGGTGAGGCACTTGACTATTATGAAAATTTGTTTTTTTTCTGAATCTATTACTAATAACTTTCCTCATATTATATGTAAGAATGTTATAAATGCCAATGTCTCTGTCGGAGAAATTAAATATGTTGTGTTTAATGCTGATGACAAATAAAGTCCTGGCCCTTATGGGTTTAGTGCTAAATTCTATAAAAATCAGCGGGAGAGCATTAAGGGTCAGGTTCTGAATGTAGTAAATGAATTTTTTGACAAAGGCAAAATCCTTAAAAGTATAAATCATACTTTTATTTCTTTAATCCCCAAAATTAAAAATCCCACTTGTATTGGTGACTATAGACCCATCTCTTCCTGTAATTTTGTCTGTAAAATCATAGCTACTGTTTTAAGTAATAGGATTAAAAATTTCCTACCATTTATTGTATTTGAAAACCAGAGTGCATTTGTTCCTGGCAAACCTATTTATGAAAACTCTCTTCTAGCACATGGACTTGTTAGAAACTTTAATTCTAAAAGTGGTGATAATGTTTGTATTAAGGTGGATCTGCAAAAGGCATGTGACAAAGTAAACAGACACTTTATATATCATATAAAGAAATGCATGGGCTTTCCAAGTAAGTTTTGTAATTTGGTCTTTGAATGCATAAATTGCCCTACATTTTTTATTTTTATACAGGGTAAGTCAGAGGGTTATACAAAAAGTAACAGGGGTATTGGGCAAGGTGACCCACTTTCACCTTATCTTTTTACTTTGGTCATGGAATACTTTTCTATCTTAATGGAAATAGAGCTTATTAACGGTAATATTACTCCTATGAATAAAATTCAACCTTGTATTAGTCATCTTATATATGCATATGGCCTTATGGTCTTTATTAAGGCTAATAAGGCTAATGTAGATGTTATTAAAAACATATTTGACAAACTTTATAAATATGATGGTCTTCAACTTAATAAATGCAAAAGTAAAGCTTATTTCAGTAGAAGCAATAGATTAAAAAATGAGATCTCAGAATCTCTAAATATAACAGAAGGTCGTCTCCCTATTAAATATTTAGGTCTTCATTTGTCTATTAATCAGATTAGAGATTCTGACAGTTCTGTTCTTATAGAAAAATTTGGGAAAAAATGGAAACTTAGTCTTGTAAACTTCTTTCTATTACTGGTAGGTTGGAACTTATAAAAACTATGATTTATGCCATTATCTTATGTTGGATACAGACATATCATATTCCAGCTGCCTCTATTAAAAAAATTGAAAGTAGATGTGCAGATTTTATATGGAGGTGTAAATATCATAAAATTAGTTGGGAAAAAATGTGCAGACCAAAAAAAGATAGGGGGTTTGGTATTGTAAATATGAATGACCTCATTTTAACATTCCATTTAAAATTATTCTAAAGGTTTGTAATGCGGACTCTCTTTGGGAAAGATGGATGAGGTCCAAATACCTCAAAAATGATAAATTTTGAACTGTCTTATCAAGAAATAATTAGTCTTATGCACGGAAACAAAATTTAAAATGCAGGAATATTGGTAAATATTTTTTGGAAAGAAAATTTAAACTAGGAGAACAAACCAGTTTATGGTTTGACCCATGGTTCAATAATGAATCTTTTGTTAATAAAGTGGGTTGGGATAGTTTGGTCATTTATGGTGGGATTAATGATACAATAGCTATGATAATAAAAGATAATCATTGAGAGCCACAGTTGCACCCTATCACATACCCACATAAGAAAAGTATATGTCAAATTTTAATTGATATTCATGCAGAAAGTGACTATGGGATTGGAAGGCAAGCTTCATAGGGAAGTTTTCTTTTAAAATTACTTGGGCAAATAATAGAAATAAAGCACCTATGGTGGAATGGTATAACTGTATATAGAACAAGGTGAACTGTCCCAAGATGGCTTTCTATGCATACTTTGCAGTTAATAACAGACTGCCAACTTGAGATAAAATAAATAAATGGGAAAACTCAAATATTTCACTTTGTTCCTTATGCAATTTAGTAAATGAAAGTGCTAATCATCTGTATTTTGAATGCAGTTACTCTTATTACATATGGAACTGTATTCAAACTACACTGCATATTGCCAATAATGGTCAGATGGGTCTACTACAAGCTATGCAACATATAAACAACAATTCTAAAGCTAAAAACTGTGAAAGGGACCATGCTCACATACTACTTACTACTGCGGTGTTTCATATTTGAAAAGAAAGAAATTTTCGAATGCATAATAAAAGCAGTATGAACAGAGAACAGAAGTAGAGACTTATCGGGACAGACAACGGGAATATTCTTCATAAATCAAAGAAAATAATCAGAGACCAAACAAAATCTTATTTTTTTGGCGGAAGAATGGAATCACGAAGCTGGCAACAAGCATCTTGAGCTATTTCTCACTCATGCTAAAGAGCCTCAAGACAAGCAACAACCTTGTGAAACTAGTGGCCTTCACCAGAGTTCAGCTGCGTATAACAGTGAATCTCTTTCTTATCAGCGAACAATCGAGGCTCCCTAGCTGAATTGGAGCTCATTTTTAGGTGAAGACACAAATATATGAGAGGAATTAACAGATCTGGATCGTAATGACCTCAGATCTATTAATACCCCTTGGTTTTCAATTCGTCAGAGGAACAATCGATTTAAAGCGAACATTGATGGGATGCGAGGATGCTTCAACAACGGCTTATCATGTTGGGAACGAGGAAAGTCGAACGGTGCTAAGTATCAAGTATGGTGGAAGAGAGTTATAGATGAAGCAGTGGAGATTTTCTCGTCGCCATTTTTATTTTTAGGGCTCGAGGCTATGTAATGAGTTTGTGTCGGCTAGGGTTATGTTATCCTATGAGATGCGGTTCAGGTTGATCTTTACCCGCTTTGTACTGGGCTCAGCCCATTAATAACCTTACTTCAAAAAAAAAGTATTATTTATGTTTCTAAACCTAAGCCAATATTTCCAAGTCTGTTATCCTTTTTCCAGAATCTTCTCTCATGATATTTACTTGCTATCCATTTTAGATTGGGGGGGGGGGGGGGAGGCAACCAGGGCCGGCCCAAACACATTCAATGCCCTAGGCCAATAAAAAAAAATTATGTTTTTGTTGCCCCAAAATTTAATAAACAACAATACACTTAATTGTATGAAACAAAATGTAAATTCTATAATAGAAAGTTAACATTGATTACAAAATACTAGACAAATCATTTAGATCACATAAAAAAAACTAAATGTCAACTTGATATGAAAATACATAAATAGACATTAACGGAAGTAACTTCTTCTTGCATTTTTTAAGGCAAACTCATCTATTATCTCTTCATAGTTAAGCATATCCAAGTACTCATTTTCAATTGAAATCATAGCTAATCCACTTAATCTCTCTTGTGACATGGTAGTTCGCAGATATGTTTTAATTAATTTCAATTTTGAAAAACTTCTTTCCGCCGAAGCAACCGTAACTGGAATAGTCAATAGCATTCGATAAGCAATCCAAATATTGAGAAATCCACTTGCATCTCGATAAAACCTCAAGAAATTAAGAATACCAATTGATGTAGTAATTTCTGATGGTAGAATTCCTTTTAATTGTTGAAGCTCATAAAACAACTCATTACCACAAATATCTTTCTCTTCCTTATGCGTCAAAAAATCATCCAAATTCATGCAATTGTCCTTCAATTTATCATCATCAACATTTTTGAATCTCAAATTTAGCAAAAAGCCAAAAATTCCTTCATAATGTTTAAATTGCTCAAACCGATCTCTAAGCGAAGTTAAAGCTTGATCCATTATATGTAGAAAATAAGTAACTCTAAAAATTTCCTCTGGAGATTGTCTATTATAATTCTCTACGATATCTTCATCAAATTGCTTTTTTCTACCCACAATTCTCTTTTCAAAAAATTTAGGATCAATGCCAACTTCATTTGCAATTTCTTTAGCTTCCTCCATCATGGGTTCAAATCCATCTTCTCTAAGTTTTTCTAAAAAAGTTACCAGCTCTTTAATTTTGGAGATTGCATCTTCAATATGCATTTCCACTCGTTGAAGTATTTTATTTACTCGATTAATATTGTCTAAAATCTTATAACAAATACACAAGCTAATTAGAAACTCAAAATTTTCCAAAGCATTTTGGCACAATCCTTTTGCCTCCATCATCACAACGTCCTCTTTAGAGTTATTTGCAATATCAATCAAAGCATCTCTTAGTTCCGATGATTGAAATCTTATTGCTTTAACACTTTCAATATGACTTTCCCAATGGGTTGCAGATAATGGTTTTGGAGTCAAACCTTTCACATGACTTCGGAGTATTTCCCACCGATGAGTTGAGCCAGAAAATAAAGTATAAATCTTTTGCACATACGCAAAAAATTTTCTGGCTTTCATACATGATTTCGCCATATCACATAATGTAAGATTTAGACTATGACATCCACATGAAATGTAGAAAGCTCTAGGATTTACATCAATTAGTCTTTTTTGCACCCCTTGATGTTAACCTATTACAAATTCAATAAAATTAGTTAACATAATAGTCAATAGTTTAAAATCAAGTTTAAGAGTATTATGTTAAATTTAATAATTTACCTTTCATATTCGAACCATTATCATACCCTTGTCCTCTCACATCATTAATATCAAGTTTAAGATTATCCAAAACATTTTCAAGTTCTTTAAAAAGACCAAGTCCGGATGTATCGTCGACGGTTATGAATCAAAGAAAGTATTCTTCCACATTGATATCACTTGCATCTTCAACATTCACACATCTTATAATAATGGACATTTGCTCCTTATGACTTAAATCCGAAGTGCGATCAAGGATGATTGAGAAATATTTTGCTTTCCTTATTTTTGCAAGCATTGTTATTTTTATCTTATTGGCCAACAAACTTATCAATTCATTTTGAATTTTATGGCTAAGATAATGATGATTAATTTCGTTGTTTACCACACGTCTAAGATGGTCTTTCATAATTGGATCAAATTCGGCCACAAATTCTATAAGTTGACAGAAAAGCCCATTATTTTTCTCATAAATCTTCTCATTTGATCCACGAAATGGCAAGTTATTTCTAGAAAGTGTTTTGACAACGCCAATTATACGCACAAGTACTTTTTTCCAACGTTGTCTTTCTTGGTCAATTTGAGCTTCCATTACTTTATCAATTGTTTTCTTTTGTTGAAGTCCCTTATGCAAATCAACCTATTTTATAAGATTTGCATTGTGCGATGGATTACTTTCATGCTCTCTTAGCTTTTTAGATAAATTATGCCAATCATTGCATCCTTCACCGGCCAATTGAGATACCTTTTGTGTATGCTTGAAAAGTTTACAACAAAAACAATAAACTTTATCACATTCATTTGAATATACAAGCCATTTTCTTTCATGCTCTTCTCTACGTGGATAGCCGCCAATGTAATGTTTAGAAGAAAAATGTCTTCCATCAATCTTGCTTCTTGGAAATGCATCATTTTCTTGTAGAATCTTAATCGGACCATGTTGAATTAGCATAATTCTTTTGGTATCACTAATTACTCCCCATAACCTCGGATCATAATTAACATCAACGTCTTTTTCAAGATCAATTGTGGTTGCATCATTACTGTCTTCATCAAAAGAATTGCCAACATCTACGTTATGTTCATCCTCCATAACTTCTACAATATGTTGATTATCAATTTCTACATCAACATTTTCATTTATAGGCTCTTCATCATTGTCAATATCAATATTTATATTCTCATCCTCCTCCCAATCGGTTTCTTCAATTTGACTTGAAGTCTGAATTTTTTTTATTTCTTACTTGAAATAAATTTGATATTGAGCCAACTAATGACTTTGTTTCTTCATCTCACCGTTGCTTTTTTTTCTTCTATTTTGATATCTAGAATTTTGTCTTCGATCCTATCTCAAATTGTGATATAACACAATATTAATATAGCAAATTTCAATTGTGTATTATTTACATTTTAATTGCATAACACAATAATCAAATGTTTTGAATAAAAGTTTCTTCCCTTATTTTGAAATAATTTTTTTTAAACTATCAATTGTTAACTAGCTAATTAGTAATTAACATCAAATAGCACAAAATAAATTATTATGTAGCTAATCTGAATGAGGGGGCCTGCGCTGCGAAACGGGTTCGGGTGCAATTATTAACATCAAATTTTTTTTGAGCCTCTATTTTTGTAATTTGGATCGTACCCGAAAAAAACATTTTTTGAAAATTTTGATTGTACCCGAAAAAAATATTTTTTGAAAATTTAGATTGTACCCGAATAAAGTTTTGTTAACATTTAACAGCCAATTCTTATGCAATTATACACAAATTAGTGAAATGACAAATAAAAAAATTAATTTAGGGATTAGCGCATCAAAATCAGTATCAATCAACAAACAATCAATACCAATAAACTGTCAAACCGATAATTGATAAAAATACTCACATAATTTAGAAATTAGGATTTGAGAATTAGGACAGGAGACAAATCGGCCTGACACAATTGACGACGAGCCAGCGCAGCGATGGACACCAGGACGAGGCAGCGACGACGGACTTGAGGATTGACGGCCTAAAGCGAAGCTGATTTGTCAGTTGAACGGAATTCGGTGTGAATTGCAGATTCGCCTTTTGCAGTGGAGAATAGGAGAATCGGTTTTTTTTTCTGATTTGTTGCCTCTTCGTGAAGTGTTGCCCTAGGCAAATGTATCGCTTGCCTATGTCATGGGCCGGGCCTGGAGGCAACTTACTGGGCAAGATTTCCAAATTTTTCCAACTTCTAAAGTCAAAAACGAATTAATAAGAACATGAAATTTAAACATATGTATCTCCAAGCTTGTATGTACTTATGGCATGGAAGGATCGAGTTGCGTTGTGGTTATGGTGAGTCTAGTGAGTGTTAGGGCTTGGGAACAAAGTGGAGGGTTGAGGAACGACACAAATTATAGGTGAGTTTACTCCCAAATCTTGTCCAATTCAGGACCAATTCTTATTTACTTTTTGTGTTGGGATTGCTTTCATTTATATGCGTATGTTATGTTTGTTTTGTACCTGCTATTTAAGCTCAGCTTTGTAGATATATTTGCAGACGTGATTTTAGTGGAATTTCTTGTATATTCTTTTGGAGATTGGGCTGTTATGCGTGGGAACTTGTTTTAGTGTGTGAATATGTTTGTAAAGTAGCTTTTGTGTAATCCATCTTATATTTTATATTTACCCAACCTGTTGTCTTTTCTTTTCATGCATGAGTATATTTAATTAGCGTGTATGTTTCTAGTGTGCATAAGGGTTAGGAATGAATTTAAAAATGGATAGTGTTGTATGTATATTAGAGTATACATATGTGTTTATAACATTTTGTATGTGTATGTTGAGTTTTTGCATGAGTTATTGTAGCTGAAAGTTTGTGCGCTTCCCTTTTCATTAGGTGAGTGGCTGTGTTTCAATGTCCAGGCTCATTTTGGAGTTCCTGTGTGAGTTTGCATGAGTTTTTGACTTTGTTTAAGAGACACGACTACATTATGCTTTCTATATTATATAAGTTTCTAGCTGCGACATTTATTCAGCTAATAGCCTAAGACTATAGACATCTGTAGGTTGTATTATGTGTGTGTATGTTGTGTGTTATACAAATGGTGTTTAAGTATGTATGTGTGTACATTCATGAGTGTTGCTGCCCCCTTTTTTTTAATGCGAGCCTGAAATAGTGAGTAGCTGTATATATTTGCATGTGTTAATAAGTATGAACACTTGCTATTTTATTGTCTCGTGTATTCATTCCAGAACTAACTTTAGTTGCATTCTTTTGTGTTCCATTTTAGTTATTGCACCTGATTACTTTTAGTCATTTCATTTGCACACTTGTATTTTTGTGCCTGAGCTTTGTTTCATTTGTGGATATTTACATTTTCTATGCTTTTAGCCTTGTAAATTCAATTATGTTAACATACATTTTACCGTTATTTTTGATGTTTCAATTCTTCGTATGTGTATGTTTAGTTTCATATTTGAACAAACTTAGGTAATTTATAATTGAAATGTGTGTGTGTACATATATATATACATATATATATATATATATATATATATATATATATATTATTTTGAATGTTTAAAATTATTTAAAATAAGATAAAATAGTATACTGTTATAAAAAGGTTACGGAATTGTTTTCAAATGCGGCAGTTTTATAAACTATCGTAAAGTTATCTTTAGATATATGCGAGTGTCGTTTGATTCCCTGTCTGATTTGCTGGCACATCTGATGCGCACGGAATAAGACTATTTTTGAGGAGACTCCTATGGATCATTTCTCTGTTATTCGGCGGGTTAGAAATGATGTTTTCTTGATTTTTCGTGATAGACCTTTCAAGGGCTCAGTCAATTCTCGTACTGGTCTCCTTGTGGCCCTGCTTTCTATTACCTGCTCTCAGTCTACCATTAGAGCGGGTATTGGTTGATCTCCGTTCTCGTGAATTGTGTCTCTTGCTTGCTGGTTTTCTTGTTCCCTCTCCCCCTCAACCCCCCGTCCCCCGTCTTTTTAAATTCGTCTATTTTTCTGGCAACTGTTTTCAGGATCTGCATTTTCTTGCTTGGTTGGAGCTCTGTTTTCATTTTTAGGATGGAGTTTGGCAGTGGGAATTTTGGCTCTTTTTCTCGGCACTCACTTTTGCTGTTCTTTGGATGTTGGGCGCTTGTTTGGACCTTTATCCCATGGAGGATAGTCCTCTATCTTGCTGTTGTATTGCACGGTTGTCTTCCGACATCGTCATCGGGCGGTGGCATTGCCGGAGCTCGATGACGATGTTTGATGGGCGGTGGTTTTTCCGGAGCTCATCGACTTTGTTCCGTGGCAGTTTCATGCAGCAGTCTTCCCTTCTGACTCGTCAACCTCTGGGGGTTTTGTCATATTTTCTATCTTTTTATGTTTTGGTTTTTATTTGATCGGTGTTGTTGTCCTGCGCTGTTTTGGGTTACCTGTCAGGCATGTTGACAGCTTTTTGGTGTTGGTTAATAAACTCTATTTCTACTCAAAAAAAAAAAAAAGATATATGTGAGTATTCTAGTATATTTAGTGTATATTTACCTTTTTGTCAATTCTATACAAGGTTATGAAATTGAAAGTTTATAATATTGGATGTAGTATATTTGAGTTTAGTCAATTAATTATATAATACTAATGTATTGCTATAAATGTTGTTTATTCTTAAGTATTAATTTTCTTACATAAAATAAAATGATGTCAATGGTTTATTTAAATTGAGCTGGGTGTTTTACAACCATATTTATTTGAATAATTTATTTCATAGTTTTCAGTTTAGTCTTCCTTATTCATCGATTTGATGTATACGAATGCAAATATAATTTGAAATTATTTTAATAATATTATTTATAGTAGTAAAATATGAATTGGTTTTAATATTGATTTGCTTATTTTATATTTATCAAAATAAAATTATATGTTGTGAATGTTTCAATATTAAGTATTGATTCATTTATTTATATTTAATTGAATAATCTATTTATTATTATTACAAGCTTTAGATTTTTGATTTTTGATTTCTTAAATCTTTTCTTCTTTATACTAATTTTTATGATATAGGTGATTCATCGTTGAAATTGATTTGAATAATGATTTGAATATGATACGGTGATAATATCCTTACATGTGAATTGCAGCAATTTATATGTAATTTATGAGATTTTATTTTTGTGTGATAATAAATTTGAATAAATGGTTTAATGACGCCGTCTGATATGAGAATTTCGGTAACAATTTTCCGATTATTCATTGGACTTGTCATATGGAGATATCTAGTGTGGATAGAGTGTAACTTATAAGCCTTAAATAATTATTCGAATGACATGCAGTGGTATGAGATGTCGTTATGTTATTTGTTTGATTATTCATTGTAAGTAAATGTCACTCAAACGAGGATTACACTCATATATGATACTCGGTGAGGAATATCGTATAGTCAAATGTTCACACGAGTGTATATGATACTCAGTGTAGAGTATCGTATAGAAAGGTGGTGACTTATGAGAACCGTATATCGGCCTACCATTAGAGATATGTGTAGCTATAGGATATGAGTACTATGTAACCATCCATATTGTATTTAGCTTCCTTTACTTTTCATAGGTGAACCAGATTGGTCAATATCCACTTTGGCGGCCTGATCGTGAGGTCGCGCCCCAGACCTATGACATCGTATTTATATGCCCCTTTGATGCGCATTACAATATTAGTAGTAGTAGATGGATTGTTACCCATAGCCCCTTGTGTCACTTAGGCCAGTAGTTTGTTACCATTAGGGGCAAGGCATGGTTGTGACCGGGGCTACGCATAGATGAGCTGTTGGTGGATGGGGTCACGATTCCATCGAGGTAACCGAAGACTGTAGGAATAGACAGTCACTCTACGTTAGGCGAGATCTGGGTTCCTGGAGCAAGCTTGCGATAGGCGACCGTCAATCTCCCTTTCTGATTTAGGTTTGTGAGTATGTAGTGGATTTGCATATATATATATATATATATATATATATTATACATACATATATATATATCCTATAATGAGTTGACTAGACTAGAGACTGATTAAGTCTAAAGTGTAGTTAGTCACCGTTATATCCATACTGTTTGATGATTTGATATTTTAAGATTGCCTATGTTATTGGATGTGATTTAGATTTTGTTGGACTATCTTTGTGGTTTGTATAGTCTTGTATATCACTTGGATGGTTTGATGGGCAATCTCACATTATCTATTAATCTATGATTTTATGATATTATATTAGGGCATTAATGTGTGTTAGCCCGTTTCACTTAATGATTTCATTTTATATGATAAGGTTGTATTCTATGGATGATTCATCCATTGGAGATAGTCTTCTTGATTTCTTTTCATTTCTTTTCTATGGGTGATGACATATTTTGATATTAGATCTGATTATTTTATATGGATTTGAGATATTTGGGTGATGTAATGCCTTTAGGATTATTCTATATATACACACACACACATATACTATTGACATATCGCCTAGTTTTTGAGTATCTTTGACAATGATATAATATTATTATTTTCCTCGTTATATGTTGTATCATCATACTTATGTTCCTTGATTAGACATAGTGAGACTCATGGATTAATTTATAATATTCAAGTCAGTGCGAACCATTTTAGGTACAAGGGCGACGTGACCAGCATTTATTTTAGTGGGCTCAGAGGAGAAATATATTAGAATATTGTATAATATTTATATGCAATTGATTCATTGTACATATATATATTTATGAAAATGAGTTGTATATTGATTGTATATCACATAACATTGGGATAGTTGACATTAGAGATATTTGTATATAAACCATATCATATGTATATTATATTATATACTATTACAGCTATTGACCCTATGTTCTCTGCTTTTATTGTATATTATATATAGTTCTATCCTGGAGGCACATGTGTCTTTCACTTTGCACCGATACCATATACGTATAGATTAGTTATTTATTTGATATTTTAATACGTACCAGTGTTAGTCCAATGGAATTCATGTGTGTACCCCATATAGCCTCATTTCCATATTATCTTATGGCATTACTCTTTAATACTCTAGGATAGTATGGGTATAGAGGTGGGTGTCACAGAGTTATTCCAACCTGTAGTATTTGTATTATAATTTTGAATGGTTTGATATTGCATTGTAATGCTTGGATTGAGATATTATAAGTTAAGTTTTAGTTTGAATTTTATCAGAGTATGTAGCGGAATTATTAGTTTCCCCTGAGAACCTATAGTTAATCTTTTGCATCTATTTGATAACTTGAAGTTGCGGGAATTGAATTTGATTTTTGGATTTACGTATAATTAGTAAAGCTCTAAAATAAATTTTATTATTTGGTTTATACTTATTATAAATAAATATAAGTAATGTTTACTTATTATTATTATTAATTACTTTTTGTAATGGTTTGTTGAGTAATCTACACATAGATATGAGTGTTTTAAAGATTGTTTGTAAATGTTTTCAAAATTAATAAGTATTTGGTGAAAGCGAAGGTATTGTATGTAAATATTGGTCATTATTATTATTAAACAATTTTAGTAGTAAAGCAAATGTTTTAATTAGAAATCATTTGAAGACTATATATTATAAGTAAAGTATTAAAGGAGGATCTGGAAAATTGTTATTTTTGAAACTAGTATATTAAGTAAATTTGTGAAAGCAATACTTATAGATATTTTTGAAATAAAAATTATCATAACTTGTCTATTGAGCGTGTTAAGGATTTTGGTCGATGTAGGTGCACACGTATTCGATAGAAATTCTTAAACGCTTGGACGAGCCATTTTAACACGATGACATAGATAATTTTGAGAAATATTAAAGTAATTTCAAACAAAGTTGAATGTTTAAAGGAAATTGAGAAAAGTAAGTTATTTTAGTTAAGTGAAATTTGAGGTTTATATTTATAAAAGATTTGGAAACTAGAGTTTATATTTATTATTTTGGTAAATTGTTTATAAATGGTATTTTATATAAGTTTATGTACTTTGGGATAGTTGCAGCCGTTGAATATTAGTACACAGTTGTGATCACCGATGAGGCAGTATTGATTATGTGGTCAAATTGTAGCCAATTGATATTAGTAATCACAATATTAAATGGCGAGGCAATACATTATTTTATAGTATTTAAGGATTTGTGAATATAAGTTTATATACACAAACACATATATATTTGACAATGATTTTCATATATATGATGTGTAAATTTTATAGAGCTTTGGGAATTCAAGATGTTGATGTGTGTAGTTATATAATGTAAAGATTTTTTTTGTATGAGTGGATTAAGTTGAGAATTATTTTGGAAAGTGATATAAACTAATTTTGGAGTGTTAAATTTTGAAAATGAATCTAGAATTTTCATCCTAAATTTGATTTAAAGGAGTTAAATATTTGTTTAATTTGTGAAAAGAGTTTGAAAAATAGAAGTTGAAATTAATTTTGGGATATGAAACATTCAAAATTATGAAATACATCAAAAGATCTTTTATTAAAATGGAAAAGATGATGTTAGTATAAAAATCCACAAATAAGAATAGGATTTTGATTAAAATATTTTGAAGATTAACATTTGAATTGTGTTTGTATTAAACTAAAATAGAATTTTAGGAAAAATATAGATAAAGTATATAATAATTGAAAAGAAATATATTCAAACAAAGGATTTAGAGATTTCATAATGCAATTTCCTATGTATAAAATACCTAGGTATTTAAAATCTAAAAATTGATTAAAATGAGTACTTCTAGTGTAATTAAATTGTTATTGATTTCTCCTTATAGTAAATTGTGAGGGCCCAACTTTATTAAAAGGGGTAGTCTGCAACAACCCGATTTTAAGTTATAATTAGTATAAGTTAATTATGGTAAATTGATTAATTAAATTATAATTAGTGCATTATTTGGAAATGAGTTTTGAAAATATGTAGTAAAAGGACTAATTATGAGAATATAATATTTAAAATCTAAAATGAGTTAAAAGGTGTGAAAGTAATATTTTATAAAAGCGATAGAAATGAAAATAATGATAATTTGGAAAAGAAATAATGTTTAATAATGAACTGTGTTTGCATAGATCAAATAAAATTAATTTAAGAATAAAAGACTATGTAGGGATATATAGTTTTATAAATTAAAGGCCCAAGTTTTTATAACCCAAACCCAAATTCATTTCTTGATCTCTCTCTCTCTTTGAATCTTTCACCGCTCACTTATTTTAATTAACGTATACTCCCTCTTGAATCATCTTATCCCTGAAGCCAAAACGCACCATTATATCATAATTTTTAAACTAAAAACCAAATTCAATAAGTTACTATAAATCACCAAACTCAAGTATATTTATCTCAACACCAATGAACGCATACGACAATAGCAAAGCGAGTGTATCGATGAGAGATTAGGGAATTGTAGTGCATGATAGTGGAGATGAGTTCGTGTATGCGTTCGAGAGAGAAGAAGATGAGGAAAGAGCGCAAACACAAGTGAGTATAACTTACTCACGAATTTATGCTAATTTTTGTGAACATACATACATACATACACATACACACACACAGATATATATATATATATATATATATATATCATAATGAAATACGCGTATGTTCTCCATCCTAGGTGTGTGCGATCTTCGTAGAACATATTTCCGGTGCTTATGTGTTTGCCTGTTCTTATATCCACGTCTTCGTTTTCTTGTGAGTTTTTTATTTCTTTGTTGGCAATATATGTGTGTGTGTTCCTTTGTTATGCTGTTACTTTTACCTTTCATGTTGATTCTCGGGTCTCTAATACCAAAAAGAAGGGGGTAGGGTATACTATTAGATTGTTAAAACAGGAATTAGGAACTTGTTTTTAGTGATTTGTATAACATAATTTCAGAGTAAATTATCATATAAGTTACATTACTGGTAGCTTGAAAGATTAAATCCAAAGGGTGCAGTAAGTTGATTGTTAAAACAGGAATTAGTAACCTGTTTCTTAGTGATTTTTTGCACATAATTTCAGAGTCTTCTATTTTTTGTTTTAACATCTAGTAACTGTTCTTCTTAATAAAATTTATTGTAGGTATAGTCTTCATACCAATAATCTGTATCTATGTGATTATTTGTCCATGCCAAGTCTAGAGCTTCATCAAGCCATTTCCTGTTTTCTTTAAGTATTTTTTTTCCGATTAGTTCATAATGTTCTTTGACAAAAAGATTTTAGTACTCTTTTAGTAATTTTTGTCTCTGGTTTTTGGGAATCAAAAACAAAGTAGGTTTGCCTAATATTTTTTGTCACTTTCTTTTTGTTTAGTTTAGGTTCATCATCAAGATTGATGAGCTTTTTTGTATAGTTATGTTTGAATGTTTTTGCAATATTATATTGCTGGTTTTCGTTTAGATCTGTGTTTTTTAGGATTATTAGTATCTTTGTCCTAAATTTTCGTTCTAAAAATTATTGCAGAGTTTTAATATTTTTTATTTGTTCCATTACTTTTGGATCCAAGTATTTATTTCATTAATTTTATAGTCTAGTTTATTTTTTAAATTTATCCCCTTTTTCCTTCTATGTAGAAATCTCTCGTGAACCTTTCTGTTATGATTATGTTTCCTGGTTCGCTGAGGTAATTAAATTTGTTAATTATTTGGATGAAACTTGTTTCATAGCCATATATGTTTATTAGTTCATGTTTATATTTTTGTTTGAAAATACTTATTATTTGGTGTTTTTGGTCTTCATTAGTAGTTGTATTATTCTTCATAATGTTTATTATGTTTGACATGAATTTGTCTTCTAAATGTTGTTGTAGATTTTCCATAAAGGTTTTATGAGTGGATATGTAAAACTTGTCATTTAGCTGTTAAAAGGGTCTGATCAAAGACTTAGAGGTATTATTCGAACTAGAGAACCATTTCTGTAAGAAATCTTATAATCATAAGGGTTATAATTAATTAGAAATTTAAGGTTCCTTAATTTACTAATAAATGTCTTGTCTCAAAACATACCACTTATTTGGGCAATCTATGTTTATTTTGATAACTAATTTTCACTTTATCACCTCATCTTGTCATCCTAGAGTCTATTGTTTCCCCTAAAGGCCATTTTCCTAAGCGGGTACTTCTTCAACTTTTAAACGAATTTACGTCTTTTGGATTTTAAGTGACTTAAGTTAAGAATTAAACTAATTGTGTTAACCACTCAAATGATTATTTTTAGTAAGAAACATTATAGTAGTAGAAAGTTAAATAACTTCTAGTTATAAGCTAAGGGAAACAAGAGTTTCTTACATATTTGTCTCCTGCATTATTCCCCTTTGTCTTTAATCAGAGGTTGTTTAGTTCCAGAACATTTGTTTCATCATCACCATTATTGAAAAGAGAAATTAAAAAGGAAGCTTTTATTACACACTAGAGTTTTTACAAATGAAGAGAGCTTGTTATGATTTTCGATAATCCCTTCATACTACTTAATAACTCCTTATATAGATGGAGTGGAACATGAAGGAAAACGGACAGATGTCCAAAATTAACTTACGTCAGGAAAAAATATATTCTTCGCTTAAAAAAGAAAAAAGGAGCACGAGAAAGTCTTTACATCTGTCATAAAAGTAGAAGGTGCCCTTCTTTACTTTTCATAGTGCGTAATCTAATGCCTTTTGGTCATTTCTGTTTTGTTTTTATCCATCAATGGACATACTGGTGGATAACACGTCATCCTTGTCATCATCAATGTTGTTTTTTCTGTCCCTTTCCTTTTTGTACCTTTTGACAAGAGATGGTTTAGGATGAAAGATGTCGAAACCTCTGTAGTTTAGTCTTTGGCCTTTGAGGAATTTTGTTATGTAAATGTTCATTACTGGGGTTTCAGCATAAAGATAGAGTTTGTTATTGTTCCAATCTTCATCTTGAGCAATTTTGTATGCCCTATACCTTTCATATGTTTGTTGGACCGTAGGACAGTCATCAGCATGAGTTGAGGGATAATTATTATCCCATTCATTGTATGTTGGATCAACGAATTCGGCTTCGATAGTAATTATATGTTTTGTTGGTTCATATATGGATTTTCCAAAATGGGGAGGTGTTGATTTCAGATTCATATATATATATGTCTATGGCTAAATCATTTGTAAAATGGTCAATAATACTTCCTATAGGTTCAGGAAGCTCATCAGTGTGCCATTCATCAAAGTATTTTCTTTTGACAATTCCAAGATTTATGAGGAGGGAGGGAAGGATCAAAAGTAGTGTCATCATATACTAAGTATTTGTAATTTATGAGGTTAATAGTAAGTTGTGGTATTGCACATATTGTAGTGCAGGAACAGTCTATGGAGGAGGAGAGGCATGAAGACAATTTCTTTGTACATGGAACATTAAGGTTTCTCAAAATATCCCAAGAAATTTGTAATCCTTCAACACTTGAACCTGAAATTTTTGCCATAAGTTTGATGGCTTTGTTGAAAATTTGTGGAGAAAGATCATATGGTTGATTTATGAAAAATAGTTCTCTAATGAGATTTTCAGTGAAATTTGGAAAAAAGGTTTTGTCTTGCAAAATAGGTTTTTCTGGAATCAATGTTTTTTGTATGGGTTTCCCCACATTTGTAAAATTACCTTTCTCGGTTTTGATGACTGTAGCAAAAGAGGTATGTGGTCTGAGATTTGTAGAAGTTTCCAGGACTTCTGTTTTTATCAATTTCCCAAGAGATATGTTTTGTAAGCTTTGTATATCTTCAGAGATAACATAATCATCTCCAAATTTTTTCTGTAATTCTGCTTTGGCTTCATCAAAACTAGCAAAGCCTTTGTAAAGTGGTGTTCCCAATCGGGATTTTCTTGTATGTATTTGATCTTTGTGATCATTTTTCCCATGTGGAGTAAATTCCAGCAACAGGTCTTGTAAATAGACCATAATAAAGGAATTTTCTTTGTTTATCAGTTGTAAATCTTTTTATTAGAGTATACAAGACGCTCAATTTTTGTTTGTTGCCTTCATGAGGTGTTTTCATATTCCATATGTTGTCTAAAATCTGTTGATCTTCTTCTGTAATTTTTTCCTTGGTGATAAATTGTTTTGTTTTGAGTATGTCTTCAAATACATTGAAGGATTTTGTTGTTCTTCCATAGTTGCCAAATATCTGAAAGAACCATGTTAGCAATATCTCAAAATGGAAATTCTTGTCTTAATAATCTAGACAGTTTATTAGGTAGAAAGTTGTCTTTTCCTTTTATATGTTCCCAGCGTATGTTTGTTCCACAATTTGTTATGGAATGTTTAAATTTTAGCGATCTATTATTTAAAATTCCTTTGTCATTTTTGTTTTCTGTATATTTAACTATGGATTCACGGTCAGTTCTTAATGGAATTTCCTTTTGTGAAATTATGAAAAGTTTAAATGATTCTAACACATAGATTATGGCTAGGATCTCATAGTCTAAGGATTTCATATATCCTTTTTCTTTGTATACACCAGAAGTGTATCTAGATATTTTTTTCTGTATTTTTATTTTCATATTTATTATTTTTGTTTAATAAAATTCCGCCCCAACCAAGGGATGATACATCTGTTTCAATTATTAAGTAATCTGTTTGTAGTGGTAGGCCTAGAGGTTTTAAATCATTTGCAATTTCTTTTATTTTTTGTATCTATTTTATATCTTCAATATTAAAATCTCTGTTTCCCTTTGGGCTAGCTTTATTATACAATGACCCAGTGTATTTTGAAAGATCTTTAATATATGGTCTTGCATAATTTATAAGTCCAAGAAAAGCTTGTAATTGTTTTAGGTTTTCACTTTTATCTGGAAACTCTAATATTTTTCTTGTTATATGTGGTTGTAATTCTATGGTTCCTTTGCCAATTTTGGCTCCAAAGAATTCAATATTATTTTTTATTAGTTCAATTTTCTTTTTGGATATTATTAAACCATGGGCCTCAAGTAGTTTTAGGACTATGTATAAATGTGATATATGATCTAGTTTTGTTTTAGAGAATACAAGTATATCGTCTATGTATATGCATGTATAATTGTTACAATGTTGGAAAACATTGTCCATTTTTTTTGGAATATTTGTGGAGCATTTTTCAGTCCAAATGGCATAACTAGCCATTCATAATGTCCTTCACTACAAGTGAAAGTAATCCAAGGTACGGATTCAGGGTGCATTTTAACTTGCTGGAAACCAGATTTAAGGTCAAACTTGGAAAACCAGTTTGAGCCTTGTATTTTATTTATTAGTACATCTTTATCTGGTATACAATATCCATCTTCATGGGTATTGTCATTTAGTCTTGTATAGTTCATGACCATTCTAGATTGGCCCCGTTTTCTTTTTGATTCTTTTTGTACTACGAACGCTGCAGTTCTATGTCTGGAATCTGTTTTTCTTATTACATTTAAATCTGTTAGCATTTTGATGTGCATTTTGAATTCATCCGTTATCCAGTTATCATATTTGGGCGAACCAGTTTTTATAGTTATGTCTGAGTTGATTATTTGTAGTTTACATTGTACTTTGTCTTTATCCCAGAATTTTAGGGGTTTTTCTCCAATGATTTCAATTTTTTCTAATTTGGAGATCATTTGGTCTATATCATCTTTTATTATTAAAAACTTACTTATGTCGTGAGAATGTATTAATTGCAAATCATTGCTTAGTTCTGTCCTTTTACATCCAAATTCTTTTAAAAAGAGAGTTATTATTTTGTTCAAGTGTTAAGTGATTTAAATTTTTACATTGTCCAGAAACTGGGCAGCTACAATTTTCTATTGAGGTAGTAGGTTCTTTTTTATTCCCACCACGCTTCTCAAGCGCAAACTCTGATAGTATGTTTTCACAAATAACTTCTAAATGTTTTTTATGTTTAACATGAATCTGTCTTCTAAATGTTGTTGTAGATTTTCCATGAAGGTTTTATGAGTGGATATGTAAAACTTGTTCTTTAGCTGTTAAAAGGGTCTGATCAAAGACATAGAGGTATTATTCGAACTAGGGAAACATTTCTGTAAGAAATCTTATTATCATAAGGGTTATAATTAATTAGAAATTTAAGGTTTCTTAATTTACTAATAAATGTCTTATCTCAAAAATACCACTTATTAGGACAATCTAAGTTAATTTTCATAACTAATTTTCACTTTACTACCTCACCTTGTCATCGTAGAGTCTATGTTTTCCCCTAATGGCCATTTGCCTAAGTGGGTACTTCTTCAACTTTTAAACGGATTTATTTTTTTTGCATTTTAAGTGACTTAAGTTAAGAATTAAACTAATTGTGTTAACCTCTCAAATGATTATTTTGAGTAAGAAAGATATTAGTAGCAGTAGAAAGTTAAATAACTTCTAATTATAAGCTAAGGGAAATAAGAGTTTCTTACATATTTGTCTTCTGCGTTCCATCCTAGGTGCATGTGATCTTAGCAGGACATATTTCCAGTGCTTGTGTGTTTGCCTGTTCTTATATCCACGTCTTCGTTTTCTTGTGAATTTTTTTTTATTTCTTTGTTGGTAATGTTTGTGTGTGTGTTCCTTTGTTATGCTGTTACTTTTACCTTTCATGCTGATTCTCGGTGTGTGTTTGTGAGTTTAGTGTTATATATATATGTATGTATGTATGTATAAGTATAGTAAGGATAGCATAATATAACAGTTTGTGTGTGTATATATAAAGCTTATGATCTTATACAGTAAATTGTTTATGTATATAATATAGGTTAAGTATTATTATTATAAACTGTTAATCTCTATTAGTCTTTAATAATCATGTGTATGTTTGCAATCTTATTCGTTGTTTAAGAGTAAGAGCAGTGTTTATATAGTTTATATAAGTACCCATTTTCATAAATTATACGTCTTTGAACTTTCACTTTGATAAACCAAAAATCATAGTTTTGAAAACTGAACCGTACGTCGAACCGCGATGATTCAAGGTTCGAAGTTCTAAGGGTCGGACCGATCGAACCATTAGGACCGTGCATTTTTTTTACTTATAGTTTAATTAGATGAAAAAAATAACATTATGGTAATGACATAAACATAGCTATAAATTAAGTCCAATATGCAAACTCATAAATAACATAGTCCCATTTCACAATATAACATATTGTACATTAACTGAAGTACTATATATATTATTGTTGCTAGTTTACTAGTTTACACCTTCCCATAGAGTGTGGCACAACAGCCTAAAATATCTACCCTGACAAATCAAATGGACGAGCGACTGATTGATTGTTATCAAAACAACACTTCTTTTACAGCTAGCAATTTCTAGAAAGTAAACTCTTCTTCTTATCACTCCAATTTATATTATAATATCATAGTTACTGTTATTCTTATTCACTTTAAAAAGCACGGTGAAAAATACGATTAAGATAAATTTTGATTTATTTTGGTACCTCTATAGCTCATGGTGTTCATACGCGGAGGCTTTTGGGTTGCAATTGCACTGGCTATTTCAGTGGTGATTGCGGTGAAAGATTTGATGACTTAGAAACTAGGGTTAGAAAATTTTGGATAATGGAATAAAGGCATGACACGGTTCTTTAAGGTTGAATCACTAGTTTTTTTGGAAGTTCATCGATTCGAACTAGGGTTTAGACGGATGCGAGGTCCAATTCGCCTCACACCGCAGCGACCTCCGGTCCACGGTTAACTGCGGTCGAAACGCGGCACGGCACGGTTTTCAAAACACTGCCAAAAATAATTAATTTATACTCTTTATTAATGTGAAGTGTGTTGGCAACTTTTATAAATCCTACATGCCAGATTCCCAAGCCTTAATGTTCAGCTATTTAATGAAATACTGGAGCCATTTATAATGCCCAAGCCAATTCTTTTATATATTATACGTATAATTAGGTAGGCATGAGTTTTTTCATGTTGCGCATCTTCCTTGCATTGTCGGTTTTCTTTTATTTGTGCCTTGTTTATATTATGAACCTTCATTAACAATAATTACTTTTAAACTTTGTATGATGCCATGTGCTATGTTGCTACAAAGCTTCAATGCATTAATTCGTTCTCAGCTCCAATGCCCTTGTGATTTATTATTTTGTTCTCATTTCATCTTTCGTATTTCATGTGCCATTTACAAATGCTTGCTGCTATATTCACATATTTGGTTGATTTAAATTTTCTTTACTAAAAATGATTTAATATTTATGTTTGATGCTCCATTTTATATTTACCTATGAATTGTATACTTGTGAACTAGTGTACTTGTATGAATACTTATATTTCCCTGATATAGACCATGGCAGTTTAATTTATTTTTTGATGGTAAACTTGTTGTTATATAATATTAGATGAATAATTATATGAATGATTCACCGTTGAGTTGGATTTGTTTGGTATTTTATTATGACACATTGATGACATCCTTTCCTTTTGAGTTATTCATATTTATTATGTATAACGAGGAATTAGAATAAATGGTTTAGTGATACTGTCTCATATGAGACTTTCGGTGATACTTTTCTGGTTATTCTTTGGACTCGTTATGTAGAATAAAGATAGGTGAGTCTGATGTATGAGCACTTAATAAATGGACTAGTAACAAGCGGTGGTATGGGACGTCGTTGTGTTATTTCTTCAGTTATTCTTTACTCGTGAAAGACACTCAATATGGGGTATGTTATGTGCGACTCGCTGCGGTGAACATGTATGGAGGCTACTTGTTAGCCATATAGTTTGTGTACGTTCTATGTCTTTCTATCATTGTCCGTCTCCCTTTATGTTTCGGAAGTGAACTAGATTGGCTGGTATCCATCTTGGTGGCCTGATCATGGGGTCGCGCCCTAGATCCACGACACAGTTGTTGTTGTTGTTGATGATTTGATGTGCATCGTGAGATTGGTTGTTGTAACAACCCGCATATTTATCGGTTTTATATTTAAATATTTTGTCGTTAATCGGATATTAGTCCGAAAAGCTACTTTTTGCAAACGGTCAAATTAGGACTCGAGACCACTTCCATTGAGTTTGAAATGCCATTTACAATCTTTTTAAGCATAAACTTTGGTATGTTTGGGGTTAGTGGAATTTCACTAACTTTTCCCGCTTTGGACTTTGGGTTGGTTTAGCCTATTAAACCTAAGTTCCAACCCCTTCTCCTCATCTCTTCATAAATTCCTACCTAACTCTAGTTTTAGCATTAATGGTGAGTGGAAAGGGAAATTAAAATTCCAAGCCCAAGGTCATTAGCAAATTCAACATCCAACTCCAAAATCAAAGTGAAGACATTGGATTCAAGCTTCTTGTGTTGAGATTGAAGTGGATTGATTCTTGCTTGGCTTTGGTCTTCATTTTCATTGATTTTTGGTGCAAAGGTGAGATTTTTGTCTCACATTCTTGTCTATAACTATCACGGATGTTTGGGAATGATTTCCTATTACTTTAGCATGTACATTTGCATTTGGTTTGGATTGGATTGGCGAAAAACTCCAGTTTTTAGCGTTTTGGTGAATTTTCTGCATTTAGGTCGTTCTGGCCATTTGTGTGTGTTCGGAGTTAGGTCACCCGCAAGCTAACGCCTTAGGTCGCTCGCGTGTTACCTTAGGTCGCATGGCTCGTTTAACATTAAGTCGCTTTGGCCACTAGGTCGCTCTGCCTTTCTCCGTTAGGTCGTTACCATGTAGGTCGCGACATATGTTAACTCGTTTGGGCTTTAGGTCCTTGGCCTTCTTTCCTTTTTAGGTCGTAAGCCCCTAGGTCGTTTCTCCCTTACTCCACTAGGTCACGTACCCCGTTTAGGTCGCTTGACCTTGTTCTCCTTTAGGACACTCGACCTCCATGTGGTTAGGTCGTTGACCCCCTTTAGATCGCAGGACCATGACACCAGTTAGGTCGTTCACCCCTTTGCTCCGTTAGGTCGCGACCGAGTTAGGTCGTTGACCACATTAGGTCGCGTACTTAGGTCGCGAACACCCCCTAAGTCGTAACCACTAGGTCGTTTGACCTGTTTCCTCACTTAGGTCGCGAGCAGTTAGGTCGTTAGGCCTTGTTTGAGACTTTAGCTCGCTTACCTCTGTTAACTCACGAACACCTCTAGGTCGCAACCACTAGGTCGCTTGACCCCTTAGACCCCTAGGTCGCAACCATTAGGTCGCTCGATCCTATCCTCCCTTAGGTTTTCACTAGGTCGTACCGTTTTGGATGGGAAGCTGCCCCCTGGACCCCCATGACCTAACCGGGCAGGTCAAACCCCGTAGCAGGGGCGTTGCCCCCGCACCCTCACCTTGAGGGATTGCCAACCCCCCTGGACCCACCCTTCGTAGGGGATCTTATCTAAAAAACATTCAACAGAACTTGCTTTGTTGAGATGCTGAGTTGACCTTCTTCGAGACAAACAATCTTGGGCTTCTCGGTCGATTTTATGGTATCACGGCCTTGCTAAAAAGGCGGGATAACAACTTTAGAAATATGAAGGTTTCAATACTAGTAGTAAATATCAAAACTCTTTCATCAAAACGATTTCAACACTATTTTAATACCAAGCTCTTTTCCCCAATCGTTTTCCAATCTATTGGTATATACAAACCTTTACCTCACTCGGATGAGAAATCTAATTAAATGACTTAGTAAAACAAGTGGTATGAAACGCTTGCGTTAGCTTCGTCGGTTAATTCTTGAACTTGTTCGATTGAACCTTTTGTGACAATTTTCTAGTGAAGATCTACAGTTTGTTCGTAAATATTTAAGTTAAGCAAGTGGTTATGGGACATGAAGCTAAACTCATATATTTACTAGCTTAATGTGATTGACACTTCTTGATGATCATGACGATCATTTTTGTGATTTAGACTAGCAATTGTGCGATGTCTCTTTGTCTGCGAGGCAGACTAGACTCCGCTCTTGTGATATTTCGCCATCGCATTTGTGTGATGTACATATGTGGGGTAGTGCCCCACGGTCTTCGGGCCATTCGTGTGTCAATATTAATGGCTTGCAACCATGAGATAGCGTCTCTCTTTGTGTTACACGTGTAGGTGAGTTTTCATGCTCCCATTTTGTGAGTTTTCATGCTCCTATATTGTGATTTCTGGATTTCTTGTGTAGTCTTCTGGAATTTGAGCTTCACCTATTTTCATGACTTTCATTGTTATGATTTTCCAGCTTTTATGTCTTGGTGAATTTATGTGTCATCACTTTTTTTTAGGTGAATTTGGATCTTTTAGAAGATTCTTTTGATATTGTTTGATCTCTTGATGATCTTCATTTACATGCTTATCATAGTATGTCTTTATGGTTACTATATGTTCTTGCCATATCTATTGTTTTATATCATGTTATCTGATATTTATAGCTAGACTGATCCGTTTATTATTTTCTTATAAATAATACTCGGGTCAGACCGAGATGTTACAGGTGCTTCTGCTTGACTTCTCCCCCAGGGATTTACTACTCTGACTTTTGGCTGACCATTTAGATTAGCAATTTTTGTCGTTTACACTTGAGATATAGACTCATAGATGTATTCTTTTGTATAGCACGTGTTGCTATTCTTTTGTGTATGTGGTCCTTTCTTGACTACTACTCTGATGTTCACTTTCATGTGTTAGTTATATATTCATATCTTTTTCCGCCTTTGTGATATGGATGTCTGTGACTGATTGTGTTATGTTTATTTCTATATTTGTTTCCGAAGATTTATTTATAGCCACCGTGTGATAGCTTTGAGTTTGTATCGGTATGTAGGACTTCCTCCTTAAATGTAATGCATGCTATACTATCTGACATATCGGTGCTCGCACAAAGAAGTTTCATGGATGGTCGCTCCTCAACAGCCTTATTCTCCGCGCTAGTTGACAGCATTACTCCGTAGTGTTCTTGGCTAGTGTGGGTATTGAGGTGGGGCGTCACTGCTTGGTATCAAAGCCAAACTTCGGAACAATGTAGAATAACTTAACAAGGATCATCGTCCTAAGTCCAGCTTAGGAGTCGTACCTTAGGATTAACTCGAGTCTTCGTACCGATTCATCCTATTTTTATTATGATTCCTTGTTTCACTTATCAAGATTGCTTGATATATCTTTTAATGAATAACCTTTTTCTTCTCCTTCTTTCTTAAGGAAGAAAAATGGTTAGACCTGGACGTCCCCGTGCCGGTCAATCTACTGCAACTCCCCAAGATGGAGTTTTTATGACTACCCAGCAACTTCTTGACCTTGTCACGAATGCTCAAGCAGCTGGTTCTAATCCGGAACCTACTCACCCTAAATCTGGGTTTGCACGTTTGTGCAATGATTACACCAACTTGGGTGGGAAGCAATTTAAAGGCACTGAAACTATCATCGAGGTCCAAGCTTGGCTCAGAACGTGCGATAGAATCTTCTCTCGCATGAACCTCACTGACCTCCATCGAGTCCAGGTGGCTTCCAATATGCTCCAAGGAAGAGCATTGGATTGGTATAAGCTGTTAATCTCAGAAATTGATGAAGCGGATCTCTCCTGGGAGCACTTCCGGGAACGCTTCGATTCGAAATTCATGCCCGAGGCTGAAAAAATAACTTTTGCTCGGAGATTTATTGACCTTGTTCAAGGTCAGTCTTCTATGGAGGACTACGTTGCATCATTCGAATCCCTTTCCAAATATGGGGTCGAATATATAAATACTCCACTGAAGAAGAACCAGAGGTTCGTTTATGGCTTAAATAAGAATCTTAAGAAGCCACTACTCCTGAAACTAGAAGTTACATTTGATCAACTCGTCGATATCGCTCTTCGTCTTGAAGAGGCCGATAAAGAGAGTGATGTTGAATTGATTGGCGCTAAACCAAACTTCAACAACAAAAAGAGGCCTAACAAATTTAAAGGTTCTTATCCCAACAAAAAGGGTAAGCAAGCAACTTCGGCTGCAAAGACACCTTCCTCTAGTAGCGGGCAATGCTATAACTGTGGTTCTAAGGACCATTTTGCGAACAAGTGTTCGAAGCCCAAAAGTTGTCGCTATTGCAAGAGCTCAGAACATTATATACATATGTGCCCCACACTACAAGGCAGGAAAGAGGGAAAGTTAAATGTGGCTCAAGCCCCTGGCAACACATCTCGTGGCCAAGGTATTTCTCATTCCATTCTTGATGGTATTATTTTATTTCGTGATCAACCTATTAGAGTTCGCTTTGATACGGGTGCATCCCATTCTTTTACATCAAAGGAACTTGTCGACACTTTCTCTCTAAATGTTGATGCTTTAATGACTTCCTTGAGAATTGCGAATCCTGTTGGTGGATCCGCAACTCTTAGTTTGCTTTGTAAAAATGTGGAGATTATTTTATGTGATTTTCCATTCCTAGCCAATTTGCATGTTATGCGCTACCTAGGTTTTGGAATGATTTTGGGAATGGATTGGCCTAATCGTTATGAAGCTCATATCCTATGTCCTGAGCGGACTATTCATCTCCGACATCCACTATCTGTTAATCAGATTTTTGTTAATCTTAAAGATTCAGCATCCTATTTGGTGGCATCTTTATATTCTTTAAATCCTCGTGATAACGATGATGATGATGAAGATGATATTATTTCTCGTATTCACGTTGTTCGTGAATTTTCCGACATATTCGAGCCCGTTTTAGGTTTACCACCTAAACGAGCAATTGAGTTCAGAATTGATCTTGTTTCTAGAGCTCAACCTATTACTCGTCCTCCTTATCGCATGTCTAATAAGGAAAATGAGGAGATGCGCAAACAGTTGTCTGAATTGGAGACGAAGCAATTTATTCGCTCTAGTTCCTCGCCTTGGGGAGCTTCGGCTATTTTCGTGAAGAAATCCGACGGTACGCTTAGGCTTTGCGTTGACTATCGCAGGCTTGACAATCTGACTATTAAAAATAAATATCCTTTACCTCGGATTGACGATCTGTTTGATCAGCTTAGCGGAGCTAGGGTCTTTTCACAGTTGGACTTGGCTACCAGTTTTCATCAGCTTCGTATTGATGATGATAGTATTCCTTTGACGTCGTTCCGTACTCGTTATGGATCTTATGAATGGCTTGCTATGCCATTTGGTTTAACGAATGCTCCGGCTTACTTCGTTGACCACATGAATCGAGTTTTCAAGGCTTTCCTCGATCGGTTTGGTCTCATCTTCATTGATGATATCCTTGTGTATTCTAAAACCGAGAAGAAGCATGAAAAGCATCTTCGGATTGTATTGGAAACTCTTAGGAGTAATCAATTAAAGGCGAAATTTTCTAAATGCCACTTTTGGCAATCTCGTGTGAATTTTCTCGGTCATATTATTTCCGAATCCAGAATCTCCATGGATCCTTCAAAGATTGAAGCGATTCAAGATTGGAAGAGACCGGAGAGTGTGACAGAGATTCGTAGTTTTCTCGGATTGGCGGGTTATTACCGTCGTTTCATTAAAGACTTTTCTAAGATTGCCGTGCCTCTTACTGGCTTGACTAAGAAGGGAGTTAAATACATTTGGTCGGACAAATGTGAAGCCTCTTTTCAGAAATTGGAAGAACTCCTTTCCGATGCTCCTATTCTTGTTATTCCCGAAGGGAATCAAGATTTTGTTGTTTATACTGATGCTAGTCACGTTGGTTTGGGTGCCGTTCTTATGCAAAAAGAACGTGTTATTGCTTATGCTTCTAGGCAATTGAAGCCGGCCGAGACTAGATATGCCACACATGATTTAGAACTCGCGGCTATTGTTTTTGCCCTTCGAATTTGGCGTCATTATCTATTGGGAGAGATATTTATTCTGTACACGGATCATAAGTCTTTGAAATATTTATTTTCTCAAAAGGAACTTAATTTGCGTCAACAGCGTTGGCTCGAGTTCCTAGCACCTTATGATCTTGATATTCTTTATACCCCCGGTAAGGGTAATCGTGTCGCCGATGCTCTTAGCCGTAAACAACAAGCAGTTGTTCGTATGATGATATCCGAATGGAACGATCTCGAGATTTTATCCACTTGTGAGATTCGAGACCGCGTATCCGATTTATGCTCATCACTTGTTTTATGTAGCCTTGAGGCTCATCCTTCTCTTTTAGACTGCATTCTAGAAGCTCAAGGGCTAGATCCTGAATTGGCTCTTCTTGGCCAAAATGTTAAGGATAAAATTGATATTGAAGGTTCGATAGACTTTTATATTGATTCTCGTGGCGGCATTCGAAAATTTGGTAGACTTATCGTACCAAATATTGGTGATCTTCGTAAAGATATTTTAGAAGATTCCCATCATTCTAAATTCACCATTCATCCCGGTAGTAGTAAAATGTACGCTGATGTGAAGCGACTTTATTATTGGGAGGGAATGAAATCTGATATTGCTAACTTTGTTAAGTGTTGCATGACTTGCCCACTTGTCAAGGCCGAACATCAAAGGCCTGGTGGGTTATTGCAACCTTTAGAAATTCCAATTTGGAAGTGGGACCAAATTTCCATGGATTTTATAGATGGCCTTCCCTGTTCTCATTCGGGTCATGATAACTTATGGGTGATCGTTGATAGACTTACTAAATCCGCCCATTTTATTCCCGTTCGGTGTAACCGAATCGTTCCTCTTTTGGCCAAACTCTTTATCAAAGAAATTGTTAAATTGCATGGAGTTCCTACTTCTATTGTTAGCGATCGAGATCCATTGTTTACTAGTGGATTTTGGAAGAGTCTTCAAAAAGCTTTAGGAACGAAGCTTAATTTTAGCACTGCTTATCACCCCCAGTCCGATGGACAAACCGAGTGTGTGAATCAAACTCTTGAAGATCTTCTTCGTGCTTGTGTGCTCGATTTTGGTGGAAGTTGGAAAGATCATATTTCACTTGTTGAATTTTCCTATAATAATAGCTCCCAATCTAGTATTGGTATGACACCTTTCGAGGCACTCTGTGGAAGGCCATGTCGATCTCCTTCTTGTTGGCTTGAGGCCGGTGAGAAGCTGGTTTTAGGTCCAGACTTTATTCGTGATTCCACGGAGAAGATTGAACTTATTCGACATAGGATGAAAGAAGCCCAGAGTAGACAAAAATCCTATGCCGATAATCGAAGAAGGAAGTTAGAATTTTCTATGGGAGATTCTGTTTTTATTCGTGTTTCACCTGTGAAAGGTGTTGTACGTTTCAGTCGAACGGGAAAGTTACCATCCCGATATATTGGGCCATTCCCTATCACTGAACGTATTTGTTCTATGGCTTATCGCCTTACATTACTGGCTCAGTTTTCTGCTATGCATGACGTGTTTCATGTTTCTCAATTATGGAAATGCCTACGAGATTCCGATTCTATTCTTGAGCCTGGTGTTGTGGAAGAAATTGAAGTTTCGCCGAATTTAACTTATGAGCAGCATCCTATTCGAATTATTGCTTCGGAGGTCAAACGACTTCGAAATAAAGATGTTCCGCTAGTGAAGGTTCAATGGTCCTCAAATCCTAAGGATTTCTCTTGGGAATACAGAGAATTCATCGAGCGAACACATCCGGACTTGCTTACTCCTGCTCTTTGAGGTGAACTTCCTATTTCAAATTTCTTTTGTGTTAATATGCTTTTATGGTTGTTACTTTTTAATTTCCGTCTTATATATTATGAGAACGCAATTTCTTTAAGGAGGGGAGTCTATAACAACACGCATACTTATCGATTTTATATTTAAATATTTTGTCGTTAATCGGATATTGGTCCGAAAAGCTACTTTTTGCAAACGGTCAAACTAGGACTCGAGACCACTTCCATTGAGTTTGAAATGCCGTTACAATCTTTTTAAGTATAAACTTTGGTATGTTTGGGGTTAGTGGAATTTCACTAACTTTTCCCGCTTTGGACTTTGGGTTGGTTTAGCCTATTAAACCTAAGTTCCAACCCCTTCTCCTCATCTCTTCATAAATTCCTACCTAACTCTAGTTTTAGCATTAATGGTGAGTGGAAAGGGAAATTAAAATTCCAAGCCCAAGGTCATTAGCAAATTCAACATCCAACTCCAAAATCAAAGTGAAGACATTGGATTCAAGCTTCTTGTGTTGAGATTGAAGTGGATTGATTCTTGCTTTGATTTGGTCTTCATTTTCATTGATTTTTGGTGCAAAGGTGAGATTTTTATCTCACATTCTTGTCTATAACTATCACTGATGTTGGGAATGATTTCCTATCACTTTAGCATGTACATTTGCATTTGGTTTGGATTGGATTGGCGAAAAACTACAGTTTTTAGCGTTTTGGTGAATTTTCTGCATTTAGGTAGTTCTGGCCATTTGTGCGTGTTTGGAGTTAGGTCGCTCGCGAGCTAACTCCTTAGCTCGCTCGCGAGATAATGCCTTAGGTCGCTCGCGAGCTAACGCCTTAGGTCGCTCGCGTGTTAACGCCTTAGATCGCATGGCTCGTTTAACATTAAGTCGCTTTGGCCACTAGGTCGCTCTGCATTTCTCCGTTAGGTCGTTACCATGTAGGTCGCGACATATGTTAACTCGTTTGGGCTTTAGGTCCTTGGCCTTCATTCCTTTTTAGGTCATAAGCCCCTAGGTCATTTCTCCCTTACTCCACTAGGTCGCGTACCCCGTTTAGGTCGCTTGACCTTGTTCTCCTTTAAGTCGCTCGGCCTCCATGTGGTTAGGTCGTTGACCCCCTTTAGGTTGCAGGACCATGACACCAGTTAGGTCGTTCACCCCTTTGCTCCGTTAGGTCGCGACCGAGTTAGGTCGTTGACCACATTAGGTCGCGTACTTAGGTCGCGAAGACCCCCTAAGTCGTAACCACTAGGTCGTTTGACCTGTTTCCTCACTTAGGTCGCGAGCAGTTAGGTCATTAGGCCTTGTTTGAGACTTTAGCTCGCTTACCTCTATTAACTCACGAACTCCTCTAGGTCGCAACCACTAGGTCGCTTGAACCCTTAGACCCCTAGGTTGCAACCATTAGGTCGCTCGATCCTATCCCCCCTTAGGTTTTCACTAGGTCGTACCGTTTTGGACGGGGCGCTGCCCCCTGGACCCCTGCGACCTGACCAGGCAGGTCAAACCCCGTAGCAGGGGCGTTGCCCCCGCACCCCCACCTTAGGGGATTGCCAACCCCCCTGGACCCCCCCTCCGTTAGGGATCTTATCTGAAAAACATTCAATAGAACTTGCTTTGTTGAGATGCTGAGTTGACCATTCTTCGAGACAAATTATCTTGGGCTTCTCGTTCGATTTTATGGTATCACGGCCTTGCTAAAAAGGCGGGATAACAACTTTAGAAATATGAAGGTTTCAATACTAGTAGTAAATATCAAAACTCTTTCATCAAAACGATTTCAACACTATTTTAATACAAAGCTCTTTTCCCAAATCGTTTTCCAATCTATTAGTATATACAAACCTTTACCTTACTCGGATGAGAAATCTAATTAAACGACTTAGTAAAACAAGTGGTATGAAACGCTTGCGTTTGCTTCGTCGGTTAATTCTTGAACTTGTTCGATTGAACCTTTTGTGACAATTTTCTAGTGAAGATCTACAGTTTTTTCGTAAATATTTAAGTTGAGCAAGTGGTTATGGGACATGAAGCTAAACTCATATATTTACTAGCTTAATGTGATTGACACTTCTTGATGATCATGGAGATCATTTTTGTGATTTAGACTAGAAATTGTGCGATGTCTCTTTGTCTGTAAGGGAGACTAGACCCCGCTCTTGCGATGTTTCGCCATCACATTTGTGTGATGTTTCGCCATCACATATGTGGGGTAGCGCCCCACTGTCTTCGGGCCATTCGTGTGTCAAAATTAATGGCTTGCAACCAGGAGATAGTGTCTCGCTTTGTGTTACACGTGTAGGTGAGTTTTCATGCTCCCATTTTGTGATTTTTCATGCTCCTATATTGTGATTTCTGGATTTCTTGTGTAGTCTTCTGGAATTTGAGATTCACCTATTTTCATGACTTTCATTGTTATGATTTTCCAGCTTTTATGTCTTGGTGAATTTGTGTGTCATCACTTTTTTTTTAGGTGAATTTGGATCTTTTAGAAGATTCTTTTGATATTGTTTGATCTCTTGATGATCTTCATTTACATGCTTCTCATAGTATGTCTTTATGGTTACTATATGTTCTTGCCATATCTATTGTTTTATATCATGTTATCTGATATTTATAGCTAGACTGATCAGTTTATTATTTTCTTATAAATAATACTCGGGTCAGACCGAGATGTTACAGGTGCTTCTGCTTGACTTCTCCTCCAGGGATTTACTACTCTGACTTTTGACTGACCATTTAGATTAGTAATTTTTGTCGTTTACACTTGAGATATAGACTCATAGATGTATTCTTTTGTATAGCACGTGTTGCTATTCTTTTGTGTATGTGGTCCTTTCATGACCACTACTCTGATGTTCACTTTCATGTGTTAGTTATATATTCATATCTTTTTCCGCCTTCGTGATATGGATGTCTGCGACTAATTATGTTATGTTTATTTCTATATTTGTTTCCGAAGATTTATTTATAGCCACCGTGGGATAGCTTTGAGTTTGTATCGGTATGTCGTACTTCCTCCTTAAATGAAATGCATGCTATACTATCTGACATATCGGTGCTCGCATGTGACTCCCCACGTCTATACCCACGCTAGCCAAGAACACTACGGTGTAATGCTGTCAACTAGCATGGAGAATAAGGCCGTTGAGGAGCGGCTGTCAGTAGTTAGGCCTTACACTAGTATTGGTTATCTTGATAGGGGTGATATATATATATATATATATATATATATATATATATTCTTTCATTTTTCATCTCTGGTTTATTTTCTCCCATCGAAATACCCCAATTCCAGTATAAAACGAACTACGATGGTTCATAATAGTTTAGAACGAAATATATAATAATAACACAGATAAATAAAAATGCGGAACACAGATAAAAACAGAAAGTCTCATATATATAATAACTGATGTCAGTTACAATTCATTTGACACGGTACATATGATACAACTACAATAGTCGACTCAGGAAATTACATATACAAGTACATTAACGTATATAATATACATGAATACATATCTTCCTATACAATTATACAGACTGCTACAAATCACGACGACTACTCCAAAAGATATAAAAGAACTTCATAGCTCTAGCAGCAACCCAAAGCAGAATATCTACAACCTGAAATACTCGGTCTGACTCGAGTATTAAATTCAAAAGAAAATAATACTCGGGTCAGTCTAATTCAAACTCATTTATTAATGCACAGAAGCAATAATAATTAAATAATGAATAGACGATAGTCACAATAAATTTCGTCTATCCGATCCTTAAATAAAGAAATCGGATAACGATAAATATAACATGTAGCAGTGTTAAACAACAAATCAGCAAATTCAACCAAATCAGAATGCAATTCAGAATATTGACAACATGATACTGCACCAAACAAGAGGAATGAGGCTGATTTCAAGTGAAGGGCAACAAGTATTGCATCAGTGAAAAATTCAACAAATGCATATACAGGAATGCAACAGTGACGATGCACTGATAATAACATGATTGATCATACTAGGTCATGCAAACCTAACTATCTTTCTTTCTAAAAAAAAAAATCTGAAATTCATGTATGAAATGGTGACCAAATGAAATGAAGACAAGACATCAATGCAAGGTATCAGTTCCTAACAAGTGACAAAAATGCAAATGTATAAGAGCAACACAACGACAGGTGCAACAAAATGCAACAGTGGACAGGGTCACAACTATAATTTAAACCCATGTGCAAATGGAAATAGGCAGTGACAACTGCCGGTAAACAAGTGCATGATTCAATACAGTATACATCAAGCAGTACGAGTCTCGAGCCCAAGGCAGTATATCAATGGAAATACATAGATAATACAACCGTGGCAGTGCTCACATGTATACATATACATGTGTATACATTATATACATGGAAGCTCAGGCATGCACATAGTAGTAACAAGCAAGAAGATCTGAACAAACAAAATACATGATTTGTGGACAGAGAAAAATGATGAAGCTGCACATAGGTAGTAAACAACAAAATTGCAAAGCAAAAATATAAATCCAGAATCTCCATCTAAAAATGGTATATATGAAAAAGAATGTGACACCTTTGATCAAAGTAAATACTCCAGCCAAGTTCAAGTTTACACCATCGATATTTATGCAAAATTGACAGTTAATATTCAGTAGATCTGAAAGCTAGATCATAACATATACAGGTCCAATTGTATTACTTATCTTAAGAATTAAAGTAAGAGCAGCATTATGTAATTAAGAGTCATTATATGTGAAATTATTTGCTTACATCAAACATATCCTTCTGGTACTCATATTATATATGACAGTGAATCATAACCCAAAACAACTATGAATGACCAGTGGACAATGACAGTGCCGAGGCCATCAAAATCAGAGGCATAAGGGCCGAAACCATTACACCAAAAATGCAAAGCCACAGTCGAATATGATACAGAATATCCATGTCAAAGCTATGGAATAACGAATCAAAGTCAAGCCGATGCCAACAAAAAATGCAGTTCAAATCAACTGCAATGAACCAGTTAAATAGGCCTCACAAATTTCAAATCAAAGATCAATGCCAGAGTGATAAAAATCACATTTTTAATGTAATGGAAATAACAGGTTTCATAAAATCAGTGAAGTAAAAAACAACCGAGAATTCAAATCAGCAGTTAATGGCCGAGGTTAAGAAGGGATCGATAGAGATAAAACCACATAACCGAAACATTAAACCAAGCATGAATTGAGATGTGAGTGAAAAATCACTCACCTTTGCCACGAATTGGAGCAGCCGAAGAGAGCAACGAGGAGACGCTCGATCGACCAATTAAAGCCGGCGCTTCAAAAGCCCTAGCTTCGAAAAGAGGATGAACGAGAAATGAAAAAAGGGGGGCCGCCATTAATTTTCATTCGATGGTTTTAGGTTTTTGAACGAAAATAATAAAGGGGGCCGGTTATTTGTATTGAAAATTATCACGACCCAATCGACCACTATTTAATTTTCAAAACCCACAATTCTTTTTAACAATTTTTAAAAGAATTTTAACTCAATTTAAAAAAATCAAAACTTCAATTAGCAATAAGCAACGATATTAATCGTTTAATGTCAATTATCAATTGATGCGAAATACCGGGTTGTTACAGACTCCCCTCCTTAAAGAAATTGCGTCCTCGCAATCATAAGGAATAAACGGACAACAGGTAACAACCAAAAGAGCATATCATCACAAAATGCCGAAATTCGAAATAGAAAGTTCACCATAAAGAGCATGAAAGAGTAAACTTGAACGTGTTTGCTCGATGAATTCTCAGGATTCCTAAGTGCAATCCTTAGGATTTGAGAACCATTGGACATCCGCTAGGAAAACATCGTTATTTCGAAGGTGCTACACCCCCGAAGCAATGATGTGAATAGAAGATTGCTCAAGAATAAAAATCGAAAATTCCTAAGGCATTTCCGTAATTAGAAGACGTGGAAAACGTCATGAATAGCAGAAAATTGAGCCGATACACCGACGAGTACAATATAAACACCAAAGAAATCTTTTAATTTCATAAAAGAAATTCACAAATTCCCTACAAAATTTAATTATCAAATACATAGTCAGAATACAGAAATCATGAAACAGCAATATCTAATTATCGATACGATAATTAGGAGACAGCAAAATCTAATTATCAACAAAGATAATTAGAAAACAAAAATCGCAAATATCTAACTATCAAAAACGATAATCAGGAATTACCACAACGGTAATCAAATTTCAATTCAACAAATATTCAATTATCAAAACGATAATCAAATCTTAAATCACAAATATTTAATTATCACAAACGATAATTAAATCTCAAATATTTAATTATCACAAGCGATAGTCAAAAACAACAAATATCTGATTATCAAAAACGATAATCACAAATCACAAATCAACGAATATTTAATTATCACAATTGATAATTAAATCTTTAAATCGCAAATATTTAATTATCACAAACGATAATCAAATAACAAATATCTAATCATCACAAACGATAATTATAAACAACAAATATTCGATTATCAAAAACGATAATCAAATCTCAAATATCTAATTATCAAAAACGATAATTAGAAACAACAAATATCTGATTATCAAAAACTATAATCAGAAATCACAAAATAACGAATATTTAATTATCACAATTGATAATTAAATCTTTAAATCGCAAATATTTAATTATCACAAACGATAATCAAATCACAAATATCTAATTATCACAGACGATAATTAAAAACAACAAATATTTGATTATCAAAAACTATAATCAGAAATCACAAATTAACGAATATTTAATTATCACAATTGATAATCAAATCTTAAATCACAAACATTTAATTATCACATCGATAATTAATTCTCAAATATCTGATTATCAAAAACGATAATCAGAAGTCACAAATATCCGATTATCAAAAACGATAATCAGAAATCACAAATATTTCAATTAACGAGTCTGGGATTAACTGAAATAGCAAACGCACATGACCCATAACCACGAGTTTCACTAAATCGTTTAATTCACTTCATCGTTTTATTGAAAGTGCATAATTGTGTATTTAAAAAAAAACATTTCACATTCTCAAACGGACAAGTCCGGAATTAAGCGAATCAGTAAAAGAAAGGGGTCATAGTCCTCGATTTTTCTGAAACGTTTAAATCGCTTCCTCATTCTTTTGAAAGCGTAAACTGTAAAAATTTTGAAAACAATTTTAATTTATATTTTGAAAAAAAATTAAAAATAACAAATTTTTTAAAACGCGTGATTAAAACAGCAACATCAGTAGCAACTTCGACAAGGAAATTGCACTTCACAAAATACCGTTGAAACGGACAACAAAATCAGCATTGCGGGATAACCACTTGAAAATCCATTTTAAAATTAACGGTTACTGAAGTTAATACGTCAAAATCTCATCAAAATAGCTGGCATCAAAAGATAATACCAATGAATTTTCATTCATAAAAAATGTTACAAGAATCTTCTCAAAGATAGAAAAGGGATATCATACCCTAAACTTGCATTCATAACAAGTCAATGACACACGAATTCACCAATGCACAAAATTTGATAAAACTTATCAATAGAAATCATGAAAATTGGTGAAGCACAAATTTTAGAAATCATCACAAGAAATCCAGAAAACAAAATGAGAGTATGAAACCTCAAAGGGGAGTATGAAAACCCAAATGGGAGTATGAAAACTCAAATGGGAGTATGAAAACTCAAACGTGAGCATGAAAACTCACCTACACATGAGCATGAAAACTCACCAACATGTGTAACACAAAGCGAGAACGGGAGCATGAAAACTCACCTACACGTGAGCATGAAAACTCACCAACACGTGTAACGCAAAGCGAGAACGGGAGCATGAAAACTCACCTACACGTGAGCATGAAAACTCATCAACACGTGTAACGGAAAGCGAGAACGGGAGCATGAAAACTCACCTACACGTGAGCATGAAAACTCACCAACACGTGTAACGCAAAGCGAGAACGGGAGCATGAAAACTCACCTACACGTGAGCATGAAAACTCACCAACACGTGTAACGCAAAGCGAGAATGGGAGCATAAAAACTCACCTACACGTGAGCATGAAAACTCATCAACACGTGTAACGCAAAACAAGACGCTATCTCATGGTGGCTAACCGAAAAGCAAAAAGGTATGTGTGAATGGAATCAAACAAGTGGTGTTTAGCCTAACCAGAAAGCAAAAATATATGTGTGAATGGAATCACACAAATGGTGTCTAGGCTAACCAAAAAGCATAAAGGTATGTGTGAATGGGATCACACAAGTGGTGTCTAGCCTAACCAGAAAGCAAACAAAGAGACATCGCACAATTACTAGTCTAAATAATAAAATGATCGTCATGATCAACAAGAAGTGTCAATTACATTAAGCTAGTAAATATAAAAGTTTAGCTTCATGTCCCATAACCACTTGCTTAACTTAAATATTTACGAACAAACTGTAAATCTTCACTAGAAAATTGTCACAAAAGATTCAATCGAATAAGTCCAAGAATTAACCGGCGAAGTAAACGCAAGCGTTTCATACCACTCGTTTTACTAAGTCATTTAATTAGATTTCTCATACGAGTTAGGTAAAGGTTTGTATATACTAATAGATTGGAAAACGGTTTAGGAAAAGAGCTTTGTAGTAAAATAGTTTTGAAATCGTTTAGAGAAAAGGGTTTTGATATTTACTACTAGTATAGAAAACCTTTATATTTTTAAAGTGACAAATCACAAAAATGATTGTAGGAACAATCAATCACAAGAATTCACATACAAAGATGTGAATAGAATCCAAAGAAATCGATACTGTATCCATCAAAAGGTATGTTCGCGAAAATCCCGAAGAAAATGTTATCAAAGTTGCTAATAAATGATAGCAACAAATCGGGGAATTAATTAAGAATCGATTAAATTTGGAAACCAAATCAATTCACTAAAATTCACATTCGAAGACGTGAATAAAAGCCAAAGAATTCGATTCTAAATCCATCAAAATAGGAATACCCAAAAATTCCAGAAATAGAAGTTATCAAAGTCGAGAAAGGTGATAACAACTAATCGGAAAAGAAGAATCGATTAACAATTGGAAAAACAAACCAAAACGAGCATAAATGCATAAATGAATTCAACTAAAATAAAAATCAAGTCAATGTCGAAGTCAACAATTATTGGCAATAGTCGAGTACAAAACGAATCAACATCAAAAACCCAACTTGAGTTTGCAAAGCAAACGGAGACCGAAGCCAAAATACTTTCACGAAATCAAAAATCAAATGCACATGAATAAGCGTTAGGAATTCATACCTAACAATTCAAAGATAATCATAGGCAAAGATGAGAGATAAACAAATAGTTGTAACACATGTTCCATCTAAGTTATGTTTTATATTTAGTCTAAACCCAGGCTTTGATACCAAGCTGTGACGCCCCACCTCTATACCCACGCTAGCCAAGAACACTACGGTGTAATGCAGTCAACTAGCGCGGAGATAAGGCTGTTGAGGAGCGGCCATCAGTAGTTAGGCCTTACACTAGTATTTTTTATCTTGATAGGGGTGGTATATAAATATATATATTCTTTCATTTTTCATCTCTGATTTATTTTCTCCCATCGACATACCCCAATTCCAGTATAAAACGAACTACGATGGTTCATAATAGTTTAGAACGAAATATATAATAATAACATAGATAAATATAAATGTGGAACACAGATAAAAACAGAAAGTCTCATATATATAATAACTGATGTCAGTTACAATTCATTTGACACGGTACATATGATACAACTACAACAGTCGACTCAGGAAGTTACATATACAAGTACATTAACGTATATAATATACATGAATACATATCTTCCTATACAATTATACAGACTACTACAAATGACGACGAATACTCCAAAAGATATGAAAGAACTTCATAGCTCTAGCAGCAACCCAAAGCAGAATATCTACAACCTGAAATACTCGGTCTGACCCGAGTATTAAATTCAAAAGAAAATAATACTCGGGTCAGTCTAATTCAAACTCATTTATTAGTGCACAGAAGCAATAATAATTAAATAATGAATAGACGATAGTCACAATAAATTTCGTCTATCCGATCCTTAAATAAAGAAATCGGATAATGATAAATATAACACGTAGCAGTGTTAAACAACAAATCAGCAAATTCAACCAAATCAGAATGCAATTCAGAATATTGAATTGAATAAACAAAACAGTTCAAACCATTAAAATATCAATAAAAATATTAATTTAAGTAGGGCTGCAGTACACGCACGCGTGCACTGCCTCGCCACTATAGCATATGGAATATGCAAAAGATCAATAAATCAAAACAAAATAGAATATCATAAAAGCAATACCATGTGGCTGCAGTTCACGCTTGCGTGCATTGCCTTGCCACTACAGTGATGATGTACCCAATGAATACCGTGTGGCTGCTGTTCACGCTTGCATGCACTGCCTTGCCACAATAATGATGATGTACCCAATGCAAATTCACAAGCAAGAGCACAAATAAACTATAATGCTTTCCCAATATGAAACTGCAGTTCGATACGAGTGATGGCCGAAGATAATACAAAGTCGGGGAATCACATAACAGCATCAAGGCCGAAGTCAACATAGATGATATACAAGAGTCCATCATATAACGACAATGCAGTACATACAGATGTACTCAAGGCAACAAGCTAAGTATGCAAGTAGAGGTGACAACATGATACTGCACCAAACAAGAGGAATAGGGCTGATTTCAAGTGAAGGGCAACAAGTATTGCATTAGTGAACAATTCAACAAATGCATATACAGGAATGCAACAGTGACGATGCACTGATAATAACATGATTGGTCATACTAGGTCATGCAAACCTATCTTTCTTTCTTAAAAAAAAATCTGAAATTCATGTATGAAATGGTGACCAAATGAAATGAAGACAAGACATCAATGCAAGGTATCAGTTCCTAACAAGTGACAAAAATGCAAATGTATAAGAGCAACACAACGACAGGTGCAACAAAATGCAACAGTGGACAGGGTCACGACTATAATTCAAACCCATGTGCAAATGGAAATAGGCAGTGACAACTGCTGGTAAACAAGTGCATGATTCAATACAGTATACATTAAGCAGTACAAGTCTCGAGCCCAAGGCAGTATATCAATGGAAATACATAGATAATACAACCGTGACTGTGACGCCCCACCTCTATACCCACGCTAGCCAAGAACACTACGGTGTAGTGCTGTCAACTAGCACGGAGAATAAGGCTGTTGAGGAGCGACCATCCGTGTAATTGCTTTGTGCGAACACCGATATGTCAGATAGTAAAAACATGCTTTTAATTTCAGAAGAGAATCCGGCATGCCGATGCAAACTCAAAGCTACCACACGGTGGCTATAATAGTCTAGGACAAATATAAACTAATAACACAGATAAATATAAATGCGGAACACAGATAAATCAGAAAATCTCATATATATATAACTGATGTCAGTTACAATACGTTTACACGGTACATGTGATACAACTACAATAGTCAACTCAGGAAGTTACATATACAAGTACATTAACGTATATAATATACATGAATACATATCTTCCTATACAATAATACAGACTACTACAAATGACGACTACTCCAAAAGATATGAAAGAACTTCATAGCTCTAGCAGCAACCCAAAGCAGAATATCTACAACCTATAAATACTCGGTCTGACCCGAGTATTAGATTCAAAAGAAAATAATACTCGGGTCAGTCTAATTCAAACTCAGTTATTAGTGCACAGAAGAAATAATAAATAAATACTGAATAGACGACAGTAATTAAACCAAATCAGAATGCAATTCAGAATATTAAATTGAAATGAACAAACAGTTCAAACCATTGAAATATCAATAAAATATTAATTCAAGTAGGGCTGCAGTACACGCACGCGTGCACTGCCTCGCCACTACAGAATATGGAATACGCAAAAAGATCCATAAGTCAAAACAAATAGAATATCACAAAACCATACCGTGTGGCTGCAGTTCACGCTTGCGTGCACTGCCTTGCCACTATAGTGATGATGTACTCAACCGAATACCGTGTGGCTGCAGTTCACGCTTGCGTGCACTGCCTTGCCACTAAAGTGATGTCGTACCCAAAATATTAACGAACCAAAATCAATGAAGGTTCAAATATCAATTCTAAATGTCGATACTGTGTGGCTGCAGTGCACGCACGCGTACACTGCCTTGCCACTATAGTGATGATGTACTCAACCGAATACCGTGTGGCTGCAGTTCACGCTTGCGTGCACTGCCTTGCCACTAAAGTGATGTCGTACCCAAAATATTAACGAACCAAAATCAATGAAGGTTCAAATATCAATTCTAAATGTCGATACTGTGTGGCTGCAGTGCACGCACGCGTACACTGCCTTGCCACAACAGCATATACAGAAACAGCAACAAGGCACAAAGACCAATGCTCAAGAATTCACAGTGCCAACAAATTTAACAAACAAGTAACAGTAGTGAAAAGCTTCGACCAAGAGAATTGAAGTGGTTGACTGTCTCAAGCAACAGCAACCAAGCAGGTTCGAACAAGGCAGAGAAGTGCCAAAGTGGTCAAGAAAAGATGACAACAAACTGGGATGCAAGTGCAACAACAAGTAACAAAAAAAAATGTACATGTCTGCACAGTACAAACCCTCAAGTCCAAGGCAGTACAATCAAAAATGCAACTGCAAATAACATGGGGGAGTGACAATATAAAAATGAACCAGAATGGAACAATGGCAAATACTGCCACAAAGGCTACAGCAAAACAGAGTCAACACAAATGCAAATGCACAAGTGACCATACACATATATATACATACAAGAATGTATGTATACAAATGATCAGCCATCCAAGTACAAGTGTAGTTGTATCAAAACAATTGCAACAGTTAAATAAAGAACAAAGCTCAAAAATACTCAAAGAGCAAAACACAGTTCACAACAGTGGCACTGCACTAAAAATTGCATATGTAATGCACAGTGCAAACTCAAGGTTGTGTGAAACTGCAAGTGATACCATAGTACACAATGAACTCAACTCAAGAAATAAGTTCTCCATGCAACCAGCTCCAAGTAGTTGTTAATGCCCAAAACAAAGTGAAACAGATGTGACAGCATGGAGCTATAGCCCAACGAAACATCAATGTATATGAACACAATTAATGGAGCAATGCAACATTCAATAGTGAAGTACAAACCAGGACTTCAAAGAAACAATAACATGTAAAACAGTAAAACAACAATACACAGGAAACTCAAGAATGGGCCAAATTCCATCGTATGTTATTGAGCAAATAAGTGCGAATTCGAATGCACATATATACATATCAAATAATGTATATACATACATGAATACATGAGCAATGACACTGCAACGTGACCAAAGCAAAAGAACACAGTAGCAAGCTCTTCACACACGCCCTATTCTATCAAATTGACATGTATACATATCCCAAATATGTATATATGCATACATATACATGTACATAGTGTATTGACTCAAAACAGTGGATCAATCATTAACAAAAGAAATTCAAAATGAACTCAAGTCTACAGAAGTTCATGCCAAAATCAGGGAATCACATATGCAGAAACAAGTCAGCTGCAAGAATATAAACATGAAGGCAAGAACGGTAGCCTCGACACAAGTACACAAGCAACTGAAGACAACATGAAGAATTCGAGATAGTGGTGGCCACGAAATCGACATCACAGCAAAACATTCAAACAAATCAAAGTGACCAAGTTAGACATCAATGCCGATAATATCAGGTCACAAAATTAAAAGAGGAAAGACTGCCGTGCAATTCAAGTAGCAAAGAATCAAAGCCACGATAGCACACAAAAAAAAAAAAAAGCGAGCACACGAACAATCAAACTAGGGCTTGAATTAGATGTGAGAAAACTCACCATGTCGACGAATTTAGGGGAAGCCGAGCACGAGAGCATCGATCGACGCAGCCACGAGCAAGCGAAGGAAGACGAACGACAAATGCAAAGGGGCCGCCATTAAATTTCTTTTGTTTAGGGTTTTATAAAAATGAAAATGAAAAAAAGGGGGGATCGGGTTAAAGAAATTAGAGAGGGGAACGGGTTAAAGAAATTAGAGAGGGGAACGGGTTAAAGGGGGAAAAGGAAATGAATTTTTCACGGCATAAAATAGTTAAGTGGGCCGAGAAAACTAAAGCCCGGAAACCCCTTTTAACCATATACAAAAGAATTTTAATTCAAATTTAAAAATTCAAACGGAAATTTGGGTCAATATTAATCGTTTAATGTCGATTATAAATCGACACGAATACCGGGTTGTTACAGACTCCTCTCCTTAAAGAAATTGCGTCCTCGCAATCATAAGGAACAAACGGATAAAAAGTAACAACCATAAGAGCATATCATCACAAGATGAAGAAATTCGAAGTAGGAAGTTCACCATAAAGAGCATGATAGAGAAAGCCTGATCGTGATTGCTCGATGAATTCTCTGGATTCCAAAGTGAAATTCAAAGGATTTGAGAACCAATAAACTTTCACGAGAAAACATCTTTATTTCGAAGGTGCCGAACCCCCGAAACATTGATGTGAATAGAATGTTGCTCAACGTCAAATCTGGTGAAACTTCAATTTCTTCAATAATACCGGGCTCAAAAATAGAAATCGGAAATTCCTAAGGCATTTCCGTAATTGGAAGACGTAGAAAACGTCATGAATAGCAGAAAATTGAGCCGGTACACTGGCGTAGTACAACATAAACGCCAAAGAAATCTTTTAATTTCATAAAGGAAATTCACAAATTATCAACAAAATCTAATTATCAATAGATAATTCAGAGATCTCAAATCACAAATATTCGATTATCAAAAACGATAATCAAATCAACAAGTATTCGATTATCAAAATCGAAAATCAATCTTAAATCACAAATATTTAATTATCACAAACGACAATTAAATCTCAAATATCTAATTATCAATAGATAATTAGAAACAATAAATATCTGATTATCAAAAACGATAAATCAGAAATCACGAATCAACGATTATTTAATTATCACAATTGATAATCAAATCACAAATATCTAATTATCACAAACGATAATTAGATCTCAAATATCTGATTATCACAAGCGATAATCAGAAACAATAAATATCTGATTATCAAAATGATCATCAGAAATTACCACAACGGTAATCAAATTTCAAATTACAAATTTTTCGATTAACGAGTCCGAAATTAACCGAAATAGCAAACGCACATGACTCATAACCACGAGTTTTACTAAATCGTTTAATTCACTTCATCGTTTCCTTGAAAGTGTTAAATTGTGTATTTTAAATAAATAACATTTTACGTTCTCAAACGGACAAGTCCGGAATTAAGCAAATCAGTAAAAGAAAGGGGTCATAGTCCTCGATTTTACTGAAACGTTTAATTCGCTTCCTCATTCTTTTGAAAGCGCAAATCGTAAAAATTTTGAAAACAATTTTGATTTATATTTTGAAACAATTTTTAAAATATGTGATTAAAACAACGACATCAGAAGCAACTTCGATAAGTGGATTTTCATTCATCCAAAGAGTCACAAGAATCTTCTCAAAGATAGAAAGGGGTATCATACACTAAACTTGTATTCATAACAAGTCAATAACACACGAATTCACCAATGCACAAGAATTGATAAAACTTATCAGTAGAAATCACGAAAATTGGTGAAGCACAAATTCTAGAAATCCTCACAAGAAATCCAGAAAACATAAGCTAAGAGTATGAGAACTCGAACGCGAGTATGAAAACTCGAACCGGAGTATGAAAACTCGAACGGAGTATGAAAACTCGAACGGAGTATGAAAACTCGAACGGAGTATGAAAACTCGAACGGAGTATGAAAACTCAAACGGAGTATGAAAACTCGAACGGAGTATGAAAACTCGAACAGAGTATGAAAACTCAAACGGAGTATGAAAACTCGAAGGAGAGTATGGAAACTCAAACGGAGTATGAAAACTCGAACGGAGTATGAAAACTCGAACAGAGTATGAAAACTCAAACGGAGTATGAAAACTCGAAGGAGAGTATGGAAACTCAAACGGAGTATGAAAACTCGAACGGAGTATGAAAACTCGAACAGAGTATGAAAACTCAAACGGAGTATGAAAACTCAAAGGAGAGTATGGAAACTCACCAACACGCGAGCATGAAAATTCATCAACACATGTAACGCAAAGCGAGAACGGGAGCACAGAATCTCACCTACACGTGAGCATGAAAATCACCAACACGGGCAACGCAAAGCGAGAACGGGAGCACGGAATCTCACCTACCCGCGAGCATGAAAAATCATCAACACGTGCAACGCAAAGCGAGAACGGGAGCACGGAATCTCACCTACACATGAGCATGAAAATCACCAACACGTGCAATGCAAAGCGAGAACGGGAGCACGGAATCTCACCTACACGTGAGCATGAAAATCACCAACACGGGCAACGCAAAGCGAGAACGGGAGCACGGAATCTCACCTACACGCGAGCATGAAAAATCATCAACACGTGCAACGCAAAGCGAGAACGGGAGCACGGAATCTCACCTACCCGCGAGCATGAAAAATCATCAACACGTGCAACGCATAACGAGACGCTATCTCATGGTTGCAAGCCATTAATTTTGACACACGAATGGCCCGAAGACCGAGGGGCGCTACCCCACATGTGTGAGTCGAAATCACACAGATTGAGGTCCAGACTAACCAAAAAATCAAAAGAGGTATGTGTGAGTGGAATCACACAAGTGGTGTCTAGTCTATCCTCACAATCAAAAGAAAAGTATGTGTGAATGAAATCACACAAGTGGTGTCTAGACAATCCTCAAAGCCCAAGAGATATGTGTGAGACGAAATCACACCGATGAGGCCTAGTCTAACCGTAAAAATGATCGTCATGATCAACGAGAAGTGTCAATTACACTAAGCTAGTAAATATAAAAGTTTAGCTTCATGTCCCATAACCACTTGCTTAACTTAAATATTTACGAACAAACTGTAAATCTTCACTAATAAAATTTGTCACTAGAGGTTCAATCGAACAAGTCCAACAATTAACCGACGAAGTAAACGCAAGCGTTTCATACCACTTGTTTTACTAAGCCGTTTAATTAGATTTCTCATACGAGTGAAATAAAGATTTGTATATACTAATAGATTGGAAAACAGTTTCAAAAACGAGTTTGGTATTGAAAATAGAGTTGAAAACATTTTGATAAAAGAGTTTTTGATATTTACTACTAGTATTGAAACCTTTATATTTTTAAAGTGACAAATCACAAAAATGATTGTAGAAACAATCAATCACAAGAATTCACATACGAAGACGTGAATAGAATCCAAAGAAATCGATACTGAATTCATCGAAAGGTATGTTCACAAAAATCCCGAAGAAAAGGTCATCAAAGTTGCTAATAAATGATAGCAACAAATCGGGAAATAATCAAGAATCGATTAAATTCGAAAACCAAATCAATTCACTAAGATTCACATTCGAAGACGTGAATAAAATATAAAGAATTCGATTCCAAATCCATCAAAGTAGGAATACCCAAAATTCCTGAAATAGAAGTTATCAAAGTCGACAAAGGTGATAACAACTAACCGGAAAAGAAGAACCGATCAACAATTGGAAAAACAAAGCAGAACGAGTATAAATGCTTGAATGACTTTAGCAAAAGTAAAAGTCAAGTCAACGTCGATATCGACAAGGCAGAGACCAAGACAATTTCTTTTATACCAAAGAAATTTTAAAACTATCAGAGAGAGGCACATGAAAACCAACAAACCATGGATAAACAGACAGAGTCGACAATTGGAATGCAATTTGTCTCAAAGATTGATACCCAAAACCCAATTGTATGGAAACTGCATTAAGTACACGAATCAGAGATAAGAATGCATATATATAGCAGTTCGAATAAACAATGCGAGTTCAAATCGAAGTGGGTACTAGTTGCAGCAATATGCACTTGGTAGAGCATATATACACTGATACTTAGAAGTGTAAACTCAAGTGAGCAAGTGCGATAGAGAATAGCAGCAATGCTCACGAATAAGCGTTAGGAATTCATTCCTAACAATCAAAGATGATCTTAAGACAAAGATGTGAAATAAAACATCGACAAATAGTTGTAACACATGTACTATCTAAGTTATGTTTTATATTTGTTCTAAACCCCAGGCTCTGATACCAAGCTGTGACGCCCCACCTCTATACCCACGCTAGCCAAGAACACTACGGTGTAGTGCTGTCAACTAGCACGGAGAATAAGGCTGTTGAGGAGCGACCATCCGTGTAATTGCTTTGTGCGAACACCGATATGTCAGATAGTAAAAACATGCTTTTAATTTCAGAAGAGAATCCGGCATGCCGATGCAAACTCAAAGCTACCACACGGTGGCTATAATAGTCTAGGACAAATATAAACTAATAACACAGATAAATATAAATGCGGAACACAGATAAATCAGAAAATCTCATATATATATAACTGATGTCAGTTACAATACGTTTACACGGTACATGTGATACAACTACAATAGTCAACTCAGGAAGTTACATATACAAGTACATTAACGTATATAATATACATGAATACATATCTTCCTATACAATAATACAGACTACTACAAATGACGACTACTCCAAAAGATATGAAAGAACTTCATAGCTCTAGCAGCAACCCAAAGAAGAATATCTACAACCTGTAAATACTCGGTCTGACCCGAGTATTAGATTCAAAAGAAAATAATACTCGGGTCAGTCTAATTCAAACTCAGTTATTAGTGCACAGAAGCAATAATAAATAAATACTGAATAGACGACAGTAATTAAACCAAATCAGAATGCAATTCAGAATATTAAATTGAAATGAACAAACAGTTCAAACCATTGAAATATCAATAAAATATTAATTCAAGTAGGGCTGCAGTACACGCACGCGTGCACTGCCTCGCCACTACAGAATATGGAATACGCAAAAAGATCCATAAGTCAAAACAAATAGAATATCACAAAACCATACCGTGTGGCTGCAGTTCACGCTTGCGTGCACTGCCTTGCCACTATAGTGATGATGTACTCAACCGAATACCGTGTGGCTGCAGTTCACGCTTGCGTGCACTGCCTTGCCACTAAAGTGATGTCGTACCCAAAATATTAACGAACCAAAATCAATGAAGGTTCAAATATCAATTCTAAATGTCGATACTGTGTGGCTGCAGTGCACGCACGCGTACACTGCCTTGCCACTATAGTGATGATGTACTCAACCGAATACCGTGTGGCTGCAGTTCACGCTTGCGTGCACTGCCTTGCCACTAAAGTGATGTCGTACCCAAAATATTAACGAACCAAAATCAATGAAGGTTCAAATATCAATTCTAAATGTCGATACTGTGTGGCTGCAGTGCACGCACGCGTACACTGCCTTGCCACAACAGCATATACAGAAACAGCAACAAGGCACAAAGACCAATGCTCAAGAATTCACAGTGCCAACAAATTTAACAAACAAGTAACAGTAGTGAAAAGCTTCGACCAAGAGAATTGAAGTGGTTGACTGTCTCAAGCAACAGCAACCAAGCAGGTTCGAACAAGGCAGAGAAGTGCCAAAGTGGTCAAGAAAAGATGACAACAAACTGGGATGCAAGTGCAACAACAAGTAACAAAAAAAAATGTACATGTCTGCACAGTACAAACCCTCAAGTCCAAGGCAGTACAATCAAAAATGCAACTGCAAATAACATGGGGGAGTGACAATATAAAAATGAACCAGAATGGAACAATGGCAAATACTGCCACAAAGGCTACAGCAAAACAGAGTCAACACAAATGCAAATGCACAAGTGACCATACACATATATATACATACAAGAATGTATGTATACAAATGATCAGCCATCCAAGTACAAGTGTAGTTGTATCAAAACAATTGCAACAGTTAAATAAAGAACAAAGCTCAAAAATACTCAAAGAGCAAAACACAGTTCACAACAGTGGCACTGCACTAAAAATTGCATATGTAATGCACAGTGCAAACTCAAGGTTGTGTGAAACTGCAAGTGATACCATAGTACACAATGAACTCAACTCAAGAAATAAGTTCTCCATGCAACCAGCTCCAAGTAGTTGTTAATGCCCAAAACAAAGTGAAACAGATGTGACAGCATGGAGCTATAGCCCAACGAAACATCAATGTATATGAACACAATTAATGGAGCAATGCAACATTCAATAGTGAAGTACAAACCAGGACTTCAAAGAAACAATAACATGTAAAACAGTAAAACAACAATACACAGGAAACTCAAGAATGGGCCAAATTCCATCGTATGTTATTGAGCAAATAAGTGCGAATTCGAATGCACATATATACATATCAAATAATGTATATACATACATGAATACATGAGCAATGACACTGCAACGTGACCAAAGCAAAAGAACACAGTAGCAAGCTCTTCACACACGCCCTATTCTATCAAATTGACATGTATACATATCCCAAATATGTATATATGCATACATATACATGTACATAGTGTATTGACTCAAAACAGTGGATCAATCATTAACAAAAGAAATTCAAAATGAACTCAAGTCTACAGAAGTTCATGCCAAAATCAGGGAATCACATATGCAGAAACAAGTCAGCTGCAAGAATATAAACATGAAGGCAAGAACGGTAGCCTCGACACAAGTACACAAGCAACTGAAGACAACATGAAGAATTCGAGATAGTGGTGGCCACGAAATCGACATCACAGCAAAACATTCAAACAAATCAAAGTGACCAAGTTAGACATCAATGCCGATAATATCAGGTCACAAAATTAAAAGAGGAAAGACTGCCGTGCAATTCAAGTAGCAAAGAATCAAAGCCACGATAGCACACAAAAAAAAAAAAAAAAGCGAGCACACGAACAATCAAACTAGGGCTTGAATTAGATGTGAGAAAACTCACCATGTCGACGAATTTAGGGGAAGCCGAGCACGAGAGCATCGATCGACGCAGCCACGAGCAAGCGAAGGAAGACGAACGACAAATGCAAAGGGGCCGCCATTAAATTTCTTTTGTTTAGGGTTTTATAAAAATGAAAATGAAAAAAAGGGGGGATCGGGTTAAAGAAATTAGAGAGGGGAACGGGTTAAAGAAATTAGAGAGGGGAACGGGTTAAAGGGGGAAAAGGGAATGAATTTTTCACGGCATAAAATAGTTAAGTGGGCCGAGAAAACTAAAGCCCGGAAACCCCTTTTAACCATATACAAAAGAATTTTAATTCAAATTTAAAAATTCAAACGGAAATTTGGGTCAATATTAATCGTTTAATGTCGATTATAAATCGACACGAATACCGGGTTGTTACAGACTCCTCTCCTTAAAGAAATTGCGTCCTCGCAATCATAAGGAACAAACGGATAAAAAGTAACAACCATAAGAGCATATCATCACAAGATGAAGAAATTCGAAGTAGGAAGTTCACCATAAAGAGCATGATAGAGAAAGCCTGATCGTGATTGCTCGATGAATTCTCTGGATTCCAAAGTGAAATTCAAAGGATTTGAGAACCAATAAACTTTCACGAGAAAACATCTTTATTTCGAAGGTGCCGAACCCCCGAAACATTGATGTGAATAGAATGTTGCTCAACGTCAAATCTGGTGAAACTTCAATTTCTTCAATAATACCGGGCTCAAAAATAGAAATCGGAAATTCCTAAGGCATTTCCGTAATTGGAAGACGTAGAAAACGTCATGAATAGCAGAAAATTGAGCCGGTACACTGGCGTAGTACAACATAAACGCCAAAGAAATCTTTTAATTTCATAAAGGAAATTCACAAATTATCAACAAAATCTAATTATCAATAGATAATTCAGAGATCTCAAATCACAAATATTCGATTATCAAAAACGATAATCAAATCAACAAGTATTCGATTATCAAAATCGAAAATCAATCTTAAATCACAAATATTTAATTATCACAAACGACAATTAAATCTCAAATATCTAATTATCAATAGATAATTAGAAACAATAAATATCTGATTATCAAAAACGATAAATCAGAAATCACGAATCAACGATTATTTAATTATCACAATTGATAATCAAATCACAAATATCTAATTATCACAAACGATAATTAGATCTCAAATATCTGATTATCACAAGCGATAATCAGAAACAATAAATATCTGATTATCAAAATGATCATCAGAAATTACCACAACGGTAATCAAATTTCAAATTACAAATTTTTCGATTAACGAGTCCGAAATTAACCGAAATAGCAAACGCACATGACTCATAACCACGAGTTTTACTAAATCGTTTAATTCACTTCATCGTTTCCTTGAAAGTGTTAAATTGTGTATTTTAAATAAATAACATTTTACGTTCTCAAACGGACAAGTCCGGAATTAAGCAAATCAGTAAAAGAAAGGGGTCATAGTCCTCGATTTTACTGAAACGTTTAATTCGCTTCCTCATTCTTTTGAAAGCGCAAATCGTAAAAATTTTGAAAACAATTTTGATTTATATTTTGAAACAATTTTTAAAATATGTGATTAAAACAACGACATCAGAAGCAACTTCGATAAGTGGATTTTCATTCATCCAAAGAGTCACAAGAATCTTCTCAAAGATAGAAAGGGGTATCATACACTAAACTTGTATTCATAACAAGTCAATAACACACGAATTCACCAATGCACAAGAATTGATAAAACTTATCAATAGAAATCACGAAAATTGGTGAAGCACAAATTCTAGAAATCCTCACAAGAAATCCAGAAAACATAAGCTAAGAGTATGAGAACTCGAACGCGAGTATGAAAACTCGAACCGGAGTATGAAAACTCGAACGGAGTATGAAAACTCGAACGGAGTATGAAAACTCGAACGGAGTATGAAAACTCGAACGGAGTATGAAAACTCAAACGGAGTATGAAAACTCGAACGGAGTATGAAAACTCGAACAGAGTATGAAAACTCAAACGGAGTATGAAAACTCGAAGGAGAGTATGGAAACTCAAACGGAGTATGAAAACTCGAACGGAGTATGAAAACTCGAACAGAGTATGAAAACTCAAACGGAGTATGAAAACTCGAAGGAGAGTATGGAAACTCAAACGGAGTATGAAAACTCGAACGGAGTATGAAAACTCGAACAGAGTATGAAAACTCAAACGGAGTATGAAAACTCAAAGGAGAGTATGGAAACTCACCAACACGCGAGCATGAAAATTCATCAACACATGTAACGCAAAGCGAGAACGGGAGCACAGAATCTCACCTACACGTGAGCATGAAAATCACCAACACGGGCAACGCAAAGCGAGAACGGGAGCACGGAATCTCACCTACCCGCGAGCATGAAAAATCATCAACACGTGCAACGCAAAGCGAGAACGGGAGCACGGAATCTCACCTACACATGAGCATGAAAATCACCAACACGTGCAATGCAAAGCGAGAACGGGAGCACGGAATCTCACCTACACGTGAGCATGAAAATCACCAACACGGGCAACGCAAAGCGAGAACGGGAGCACGGAATCTCACCTACACGCGAGCATGAAAAATCATCAACACGTGCAACGCAAAGCGAGAACGGGAGCACGGAATCTCACCTACCCGCGAGCATGAAAAATCATCAACACGTGCAACGCATAACGAGACGCTATCTCATGGTTGCAAGCCATTAATTTTGACACACGAATGGCCCGAAGACCGTGGGGCGCTACCCCACATGTGTGAGTCGAAATCACACAGATTGAGGTCCAGACTAACCAAAAAATCAAAAGAGGTATGTGTGAGTGGAATCACACAAGTGGTGTCTAGTCTATCCTCACAATCAAAAGAAAAGTATGTGTGAATGAAATCACACAAGTGGTGTCTAGACAATCCTCAAAGCCCAAGAGATATGTGTGAGACGAAATCACACCGATGAGGCCTAGTCTAACCGTAAAAATGATCGTCATGATCAACGAGAAGTGTCAATTACACTAAGCTAGTAAATATAAAAGTTTAGCTTCATGTCCCATAACCACTTGCTTAACTTAAATATTTACGAACAAACTGTAAATCTTCACTAATAAAATTTGTCACTAGAGGTTCAATCGAACAAGTCCAACAATTAACCGACGAAGTAAACGCAAGCGTTTCATACCACTTGTTTTACTAAGCCGTTTAATTAGATTTCTCATACGAGTGAAATAAAGATTTGTATATACTAATAGATTGGAAAACAGTTTCAAAAACGAGTTTGGTATTGAAAATAGAGTTGAAAACATTTTGATAAAAGAGTTTTTGATATTTACTACTAGTATTGAAACCTTTATATTTTTAAAGTGACAAATCACAAAAATGATTGTAGAAACAATCAATCACAAGAATTCACATACGAAGACGTGAATAGAATCCAAAGAAATCGATACTGAATTCATCGAAAGGTATGTTCACAAAAATCCCGAAGAAAAGGTCATCAAAGTTGCTAATAAATGATAGCAACAAATCGGGAAATAATCAAGAATCGATTAAATTCGAAAACCAAATCAATTCACTAAGATTCACATTCGAAGACGTGAATAAAATATAAAGAATTCGATTCCAAATCCATCAAAGTAGGAATACCCAAAATTCCTGAAATAGAAGTTATCAAAGTCGACAAAGGTGATAACAACTAACCGGAAAAGAAGAACCGATCAACAATTGGAAAAACAAAGCAGAACGAGTATAAATGCTTGAATGACTTTAGCAAAAGTAAAAGTCAAGTCAACGTCGATATCGACAAGGCAGAGACCAAGACAATTTCTTTTATACCAAAGAAATTTTAAAACTATCAGAGAGAGGCACATGAAAACCAACAAACCATGGATAAACAGACAGAGTCGACAATTGGAATGCAATTTGTCTCAAAGATTGATACCCAAAACCCAATTGTATGGAAACTGCATTAAGTACACGAATCAGAGATAAGAATGCATATATATAGCAGTTCGAATAAACAATGCGAGTTCAAATCGAAGTGGGTACTAGTTGCAGCAATATGCACTTGGTAGAGCATATATACACTGATACTTAGAAGTGTAAACTCAAGTGAGCAAGTGCGATAGAGAATAGCAGCAATGCTCACGAATAAGCGTTAGGAATTCATTCCTAACAATCAAAGATGATCTTAAGACAAAGATGTGAAATAAAACATCGACAAATAGTTGTAACACATGTACTATCTAAGTTATGTTTTATATTTGTTCTAAACCCCAGGCTCTGATACCAAGCTGTGACGCCCCACCTCTATACCCACGCTAGCCAAGAACACTACGGTGTAGTGCTGTCAACTAGCACGGAGAATAAGGCTGTTGAGGAGCGACCATCCGTGTAATTGCTTTGTGCGAACACCGATATGTCAGATAGTAAAAACATGCTTTTAATTTCAGAAGAGAATCCGGCATGCCGATGCAAACTCAAAGCTACCACACGGTGGCTATAATAGTCTAGGACAAATATAAACTAATAACACAGATAAATATAAATGCGGAACACAGATAAATCAGAAAATCTCATATATATATAACTGATGTCAGTTACAATACGTTTACACGGTACATGTGATACAACTACAATAGTCAACTCAGGAAGTTACATATACAAGTACATTAACGTATATAATATACATGAATACATATCTTCCTATACAATAATACAGACTACTACAAATGACGACTACTCCAAAAGATATGAAAGAACTTCATAGCTCTAGCAGCAACCCAAAGCAGAATATCTACAACCTGTAAATACTCGGTCTGACCCGAGTATTAGATTCAAAAGAAAATAATACTCGGGTCAGTCTAATTCAAACTCAGTTATTAGTGCACAGAAGCAATAATAAATAAATACTGAATAGACGACAGTAATTAAACCAAATCAGAATGCAATTCAGAATATTAAATTGAAATGAACAAACAGTTCAAACCATTGAAATATCAATAAAATATTAATTCAAGTAGGGCTGCAGTACACGCACGCGTGCACTGCCTCGCCACTACAGAATATGGAATACGCAAAAAGATCCATAAGTCAAAACAAATAGAATATCACAAAACCATACCGTGTGGCTGCAGTTCACGCTTGCGTGCACTGCCTTGCCACTATAGTGATGATGTACTCAACCGAATACCGTGTGGCTGCAGTTCACGCTTGCGTGCACTGCCTTGCCACTAAAGTGATGTCGTACCCAAAATATTAACGAACCAAAATCAATGAAGGTTCAAATATCAATTCTAAATGTCGATACTGTGTGGCTGCAGTGCACGCACGCGTACACTGCCTTGCCACTATAGTGATGATGTACTCAACCGAATACCGTGTGGCTGCAGTTCACGCTTGCGTGCACTGCCTTGCCACTAAAGTGATGTCGTACCCAAAATATTAACGAACCAAAATCAATGAAGGTTCAAATATCAATTCTAAATGTCGATACTGTGTGGCTGCAGTGCACGCACGCGTACACTGCCTTGCCACAACAGCATATACAGAAACAGCAACAAGGCACAAAGACCAATGCTCAAGAATTCACAGTGCCAACAAATTTAACAAACAAGTAACAGTAGTGAAAAGCTTCGACCAAGAGAATTGAAGTGGTTGACTGGCTCAAGCAACAGCAACCAAGCAGGTTCGAACAAGGCAGAGAAGTGCCAAAGTGGTCAAGAAAAGATGACAACAAACTGGGATGCAAGTGCAACAACAAGTAACAAAAAAAAATGTACATGTCTGCACAGTACAAACCCTCAAGTCCAAGGCAGTACAATCAAAAATGCAACTGCAAATAACATGGGGGAGTGACAATATAAAAATGAACCAGAATGGAACAATGGCAAATACTGCCACAAAGGCTACAGCAAAACAGAGTCAACACAAATGCAAATGCACAAGTGACCATACACATATATATACATACAAGAATGTATGTATACAAATGATCAGCCATCCAAGTACAAGTGTAGTTGTATCAAAACAATTGCAACAGTTAAATAAAGAACAAAGCTCAAAAATACTCAAAGAGCAAAACACAGTTCACAACAGTGGCACTGCACTAAAAATTGCATATGTAATGCACAGTGCAAACTCAAGGTTGTGTGAAACTGCAAGTGATACCATAGTACACAATGAACTCAACTCAAGAAATAAGTTCTCCATGCAACCAGCTCCAAGTAGTTGTTAATGCCCAAAACAAAGTGAAACAGATGTGACAGCATGGAGCTATAGCCCAACGAAACATCAATGTATATGAACACAATTAATGGAGCAATGCAACATTCAATAGTGAAGTACAAACCAGGACTTCAAAGAAACAATAACATGTAAAACAGTAAAACAACAATACACAGGAAACTCAAGAATGGGCCAAATTCCATCGTATGTTATTGAGCAAATAAGTGCGAATTCGAATGCACATATATACATATCAAATAATGTATATACATACATGAATACATGAGCAATGACACTGCAACGTGACCAAAGCAAAAGAACACAGTAGCAAGCTCTTCACACACGCCCTATTCTATCAAATTGACATGTATACATATCCCAAATATGTATATATGCATACATATACATGTACATAGTGTATTGACTCAAAACAGTGGATCAATCATTAACAAAAGAAATTCAAAATGAACTCAAGTCTACAGAAGTTCATGCCAAAATCAGGGAATCACATATGCAGAAACAAGTCAGCTGCAAGAATATAAACATGAAGGCAAGAACGGTAGCCTCGACACAAGTACACAAGCAACTGAAGACAACATGAAGAATTCGAGATAGTGGTGGCCACGAAATCGACATCACAGCAAAACATTCAAACAAATCAAAGTGACCAAGTTAGACATCAATGCCGATAATATCAGGTCACAAAATTAAAAGAGGAAAGACTGCCGTGCAATTCAAGTAGCAAAGAATCAAAGCCACGATAGCACACAAAAAAAAAAAAAAGCGAGCACACGAACAATCAAACTAGGGCTTGAATTAGATGTGAGAAAACTCACCATGTCGACGAATTTAGGGGAAGCCGAGCACGAGAGCATCGATCGACGCAGCCACGAGCAAGCGAAGGAAGACGAACGACAAATGCAAAGGGGCCGCCATTAAATTTCTTTTGTTTAGGGTTTTATAAAAATGAAAATGAAAAAAAGGGGGGATCGGGTTAAAGAAATTAGAGAGGGGAACGGGTTAAAGAAATTAGAGAGGGGAACGGGTTAAAGGGGGAAAAGGGAATGAATTTTTCACGACATAAAATAGTTAAGTGGGCCGAGAAAACTAAAGCCCGGAAACCCCTTTTAACCATATACAAAAGAATTTTAATTCAAATTTAAAAATTCAAACGGAAATTTGGGTCAATATTAATCGTTTAATGTCGATTATAAATCGACACGAATACCGGGTTGTTACAGTGACAGTGCTCACATGTATACATATACATTGTATACATTATATACATGGAAGCTCAGGCATGCACATAGTAGTAACAAGCAAGAAGATCTGAACAAACAAAATACATGATTTGTGGATAGAGAAAAATGATGAAGCTGCACACAGGTAGTAAACAACAAAATTGCAAAGCAAAAATATAAATCCAAAATCTCCATCTAAAAATGGTATATATGAAAAAGAATGTGACACCTTTGATCAAAGTAAATGCTCCAGCCAAGTTCAAGTTTACACCATCGATATTTATGCAAAATTGACAGTTAATATTCATTAGATCTGAAAGCTAGATCATAACATATACAGGTCCAATTGTATTGCTTATCTTAAGAATTCAAGTAAGAGCAGCATTATGAAATTAAGAGTCATTATATGTGAAATTATTTGCTTACAGCAAACATATCCTTCTGGTACTCATATTATATATGACAGTGAATCATAACCCAAAACAAACTATCAATGACCAGTGGACAATGACAGTGCCGAGGCCATCAAAATCAGAGGCATAAGGGCCGAAACCATTACACCAAAAATGCAAAACCACAGTCGAATATGATACAGAATATCCATGTCAAAGCTATGGAATAACGAATCAAAGTCAAGCCGATGCCAACAGAAAATGCAGTTCAAATCAACTGCAATGAACCAGTTAAATAGGCCTCACAAGTTTCAAATGAAAGATCAATGTCAGAGTGATAAAAATCACATTTTTAATGTAATGGAAATAACAGGTTTCACAAAATCAGTGAAGTCAAAAACAACCGAGAGTCCAAATCAGCAGTTAATGGCCGAGGTTAAGAAGGGATCAATAGAGATAAAACCACATAAACGAAACATTAAACCAAGCATGAATTGAGATGTGAGTGAAAAATTACTCACCTTTGCCATGAATTGGAGCAGCCGAAGAGAGCAACGAGGAGACGCTCGATCGACCAATTAAAGCCGGCGCTTCAAAAGCCCTAGCTTCGAAAAGAGGATGAACGAGAAATGAAAAAAGGGGGGCCGCCATTAATTTTCATTCGATGGTTTTAGGTTTGTGAACGAAAATAATAATGGGGGCCGGTTATTTGTATTGAAAATTATCACGGCCCAATCAAAACATGGACCACTATTTAATTTTCAAAGCCCACAATTCTTTTAACAATTTTTAAAAGAATTTTAACTCAATTTAAAACAATCAAAACTTCAATTAGCAATAAGCAATGATATTAATCGTTTAATTTCGATTATCAATTGATGCAAAATACCGGGTTGTTACATCGCACAAAGAAGTTTCATGGATGGTCGCTCCTCAACAGCCTTATTCTCCGCGCTAGTTGACAGCATTACTCCGTAGTGTTCTTGGCTAGCGTGGCTATTGAGGTGGGGCGTCACAGTTGTTAGTCGCCTCTTATGTCGCATAGGCTAGCAGTCTATTACCATAGGGACACATGTCAATAGTCGTGGCTGAAGAGGCAATGAATTGTCGAGCCTATAATGGTTCATTGTCATTATATCGAGAGGGGGAAGGTAATGACAACTGATGACTAATAGATTCATGTCAAATGGACCACGTGTGGATCCTGGAGTAAGCAGACATGCTATCAGTCTCCCATCCGGTTCCGATGTATGTGGTGTATGTGCATGTATGTGTGGGTAGTATACAGACATATATTATGTATATATTAGATTATACTCGAGGCTGTATCCAGAGTATTATCAGCATCGTATCCTTCTCAGGAAAACGACTTGCTTGTTGTTGATTTGTTGTTTCTATCTCTTAGAACCTTTCAGTCAAGAATTTTGACTCTTCAAGAGCTTTAGGTCGAGATATATGATTTTGCACATTAAATATTGTTATGAGCTAGCTCAGTTCTTTCTTATTGATTTTATTGATTTGATATTGATATTCTATGATATAAAACTGAGAGAGATAATGAACATTGCTTCTTTACTGCACAACTTCACTTGAGGATGTCTCATTACTGATTATTTTGGATTTGATGTTGATTTCTGGATATGTATGATTCACCCATTTGTATTGATCCTATGATTTTCCGACTTCTTGTATTTCTATATGGGTGATGACATCTTTTGATGTTAGTGTTGATTGTTCTATATGAAATCATTATCTAGCATTTTGACTTGGCTACGTCAGAACTGACTAGACAAGGTAGACTCGACTGACATCAAGGTCAATAGCCCAAAGCGATGATTGTAAGGTCAAAAAATCAAGTGCAGGAAATGATATGAAGCGATGATCAACCGAGATCAAGAGATAGAGTCTTTAGAATATTCTAAGTATGGATTATCACCTTCCCAAAGCAGGGGATTGATGCCTATCCCTTCCCCTAGGGATCGTTATATATTCTCAATTTTTTCCTAAACTGTGTTAGATGATATAAAGTGATAAGGAAGGCACTACGAAGCTACATTTCAAATCTCAAGTCTTTTGGAGTTTGTATGCTCAACTTATGGGCAAATTACTTCACCTAAGAAAGGGATCGTACAAAAGGGATCGTACTAAAGAGATCGTATCGAAGGTATCGTATAAAAGAGATCATATCAAAGCGATTGTATTGTATCCGGACCAACAATGCAACTCAACAGAAAACGATCGATATCTCATAATTAAGAAGTCTAATATACTTGAAACTTCGGGAACAAGAAGAGGGGACCCTATGGAGTCCACCCTAGGGATCGCACCCCATGATGAAGAAACAAGAGGGATCCGCCCTCTGCTTTAGAGGGATCGGCATAAATCAGACAAAATTACATGTTGCAATGAAGATTGATCAATAACTCAAGTTCCACTAATCTAATTGGCATGAAACTTGGAGGCTAAGCATAATACAACATGAAGAACCCCTCATTAGGATCACGGCCGGCGACGACCCAGAATTTTTGGTATTTGAATTTGAAGTATTTAATTGATTTTAAATATTTGTAAGATAGTTTGACATGAATTTAAAATATCAGGATTTATTTGATAATTTAATTACTGAGCTGGGTAAAATATTTAATCTTCAGTTTTAAGCTTGTCAAAAATATTTTAAAGGCTTACAAAATTTGTATTGATAATACTGAAGATAATGGACACTTCAGAATTGGATTTGGAAATGTTTGATTCAATTTTGAAATCATATCGTTTAAATCGATATTTAAAAATAACCTTCAGAGGCACAGTCTTGGAATTCGATGAAACCAGTTCTATTGGATCCATAATATTGTATTGTTATCAGATTTCAATTTTTCATAGCGTTTGGAGTTATCGTGTGGCTATACGGTTGATAAACGCGCTGAAATTTCAATCAAAAATTCGATATTATAACTGGTCCAATAAGCTATCTTCTCCATAGATTGAATTTGGACTCGAAACCTCTTCCATTGCGTTCAAAATAGGGTAAAACATTATAAACGCCTGGTGGCACGCATCTGTTTGGGATCGAGATTTTGTGTTGCGGATATCGAGACAATTCATATTTGAATTTAATTTGAATTTCAATTTAATATAATTCTATTTCACAAGATAAATTTTACCCATTCTTCTTTCCTCTAACACCTGGCATTCCTTTTCAAACACTTGGGAAAAGAGTTGAGACACGCCTCTTCGTTTGGGAAAAAAATGAAGAGGATTGAATATCTCATTTAAAAAAAATTAATTCATTGGCAAACAAATAATCATTTTCGTTCAAATAAAAAAACCATGGCCGCAGCATCTTGAATCCAAACGAAAATAATATTGGATATAAATTTCAAATTCGAAATTAATCAGCGGCCGCTTGTTCTTCAATCAAAATTGTTCAACATAAAAAAAGGGGGATGATGGGTTGCGACTCAGTCACGGCGTCGAAGGCAACTTGGGGGGAGCGTGCTGTGCGCGATGCCGTGAAGCTCGGCATCAAAGGGGGAATCGTCGGCAAGCCGTGGCAATCGATTTAGCAACAGCGATTTCAAATCGCGAGCCCTAATTGATGGTCGCTTCTATTCTGTCACACAAGGTCCAAGGGTTGGGAAGAGAGCAACGGCTGTGTGGGCGATGCTATGGTGATGAGGCTAGGGCTTTGCGATGTCAGGCCTGGGTTTACTCGATAACAGTAAGGTACATTAATAACTTATTTTCAAATTTAAATCTAATTTAAATTATATGAATATAATTAAAAATCACATATCTGTTTACATTGAATATATATATATATATATATATATATATATATATAATTCAAAAACAGGAAATTATTTTGTTTAGAAAAAAATTTACATATGCAAATAAATTTTAAATATATATATATATATACACATAGGCATATTTAAAATCAAGACTTTTTATATTTTTACGGCTATATATATGTATTAGAAATTTTACAGTAAAGAAAATTCTGTATTGTTTATATAAAATAAATATACATATACAAAATTCGAATTTAGTTTTATATACTCAAAATAATAAATTATGGTGAGTAATTCGTTTAATTAATTTATATAATTATTTTGATTACTAAAAATTATAAAGTGAAAATTAGTTTAAATTATAATGATTTATTTAAAATAAAAATCATTGGTGAATTAAATTTATTAAAAGAAAGAAAATAAATAATTCAACTAGTTTGAGTATTAATAAAATCATATAATTATTTCATACAAGGTGTGTAAATCGAGAAAACAAGCTGGGATGGAAAATGGATTGAAAAATAAAAGCAAGGTGAGATCTTCTTACTCAATCAGATTTTTCTGATTTAATTTTAAATAGTTAAATTTAAAATTGTTGATTGTGTGCTTGGATGATAAATTATTATCAGTTGTATTGGATTAGACTCTATGCGCCGCATAATAACAGATGATATTATATTAAACTCATATACCGCGATGTTCCACCTCAAAGTGGAATTGGTATTATATATGTATTTGGAGTGATTGATTTTCCGTATTATCTAGCGGATGAGGCCCTATGCGCCGCATAATAGCAGATGATATTTTATAAATCCCATATACCGCGATATTCCACCTCGAAGTGGAATTGGTATTTAATGGTTGTGTGTTGATTATTTAAAATTTATATGTGATCATATTTGTGATTAAAATTGTTGAAGGCTATAATTTAGCAGAATATATTTTTGGTATCGTAGGATACCAGAAATAAATAAAATTGGATTTTTTAAATTTAAGTAGAAAAATTATAATATTCTAAAAGAATTGAGTTAATTTAAAAGAAGAAATTTAAATAGATAAAGTTTTATTTTTGAAAACTTATTGAAGAATTCCAAAATATAGGAAATACATTAACAAATGGGTTTTGAGTAATATGGTTTAATAGTTGAAGAATTTATTTAAAATTTGGATTTTAAATAGATTGGAAGAGATAACAGAATTTATTTTAAAAAATAAATAAATTTAGAATTGGTGATTGGAAATGGATATTTGGGAAATCAATTTGAAATTTAATTTGGTGTCTGAAATAAATTTAGAAATCAATTTGGAATTTGATTTGGTGTTTAAAAAAAAAAATTGATATCAATTTGGAAATTGATTTGGTGTTTGGAAATGATTTTTGAAATCAATTTGAATATGGTATCTCAGTAGATATTTGGAAAATTTAAATTCACAGTCGGAATTTAAAAAGGAAAGGGAAATTGGTTTAAAAAAAAATATTGATTTGTTTTTAAAGTGTGAAAAGAGAATTGCGGATTTGGAATATAAATTGAGATAAATCAAGAACAATTTATTTACTTATTTAAATGGACCATTTTGAAATGGAAAGAGAATTCTTCCCTGGAAAGCCGAGTATATTTTTAAAGTAGCTTTTGAAGTATAAATTATAAGTTTTAGAAATTGATTTGAAAGAATATTGTTGGAGAAATTATTTTTGGAAATTGTTTTAAATCTTCAAAGTAAAGATTTATTTAATTTATTATAGAAGAGATTATTTTAATGATTAAACTGATATTTTATTTAGAAAATAGTTATTTAAATATTTATACTCTATCTACTAATTTTATTTTAGAATTAGTTTTGGACTTAAAGTATTATATGAGGTATTAGTATAGTATTTTCATATCTAATATTTAGAGAAGTATTTAGAAATAGTTTTTATTCTTAATGTTTTCCAAGTATATATTTTGGATAAGTAATTTAATTTGTTTTAAAGTATTTAAACTCGACATATTTTCACCGGAAATGAATTAATATTTGGAAATATATTCCACATAAGGAAAATGATTTGAAATTTGTTTTCAAAGGATTGGAATGTGGAAATTGATTTGAAATTCGTTTTCAAAAGGTTGAAATGTGAAAATACATCTTGCGAAGATATTTTAAAAGTAAATAATTGGGTAAAAATTATTTAAATCTGGTGATTGTTGTGAATTATTAACTGATAGTTAAATAACCGACTAACAATATTTTCCTTTAAAATTACATCTGAATTTTGATGCGACCAGGGGTCGGATTCCAAATGGATATCCGAAAGCCACATCGAATCTTTGTGTTGGATCTTTTGTTTAAAAGATCAAAGTGGAAATTTGTCGTGATTTGTTTGAAATGTAACACTTATTTTTAAAATAAGCGCACGTTATTCGAATTATCCGGGTGAGGACTTTGTGTCATAAACCCCATTCCAAATAATGATACGACGAAATGGGATTGCATTTGAAGATGGTGTTGAAGACCGGGTTTATTTGAAAGCGAAAGGATTACCTGTCGAATGTCTCTACACCGGGTTGCTCCGGTATAGATATTTTATCGCCCTTTGTGATGGGGATTCCAGACGTGATTAGTGAATAAACGGATTCGTAAGGGCTTCTTCGGAGTGCCTTCGATTACATTCGATCCCGAAATGGACTTGTATGTATGTGTGTCTGACATTACACTTTGAGATATAAAGCCGATTTCTATCAAATACATTTCTGTTGGTGGTGGAGGATTTATTCTCTTAGCTTAACACCCTTCTCTGAGACATACGAGCTCAGAGGTTATGTAGTTGATGGTTATTAGTGATATATTCCCAAATTGGTAATGTGGCATACGAATTAATGCTGATCATTTGTTGATCGAAGCATGGCTTTTGTGAAAAGCGTAGCTTTATGGACGAGATTTCGTCGGACCTCAAAACCTGGATGGTCAAAACAAGAAAGATGTGGCAAGGTTATTTGGGGGTAGCGCCCCCTGAGGGTATGTCATTTCCTTCTAAAAAGAGGTAGTATCATGGTATGGAGCCCAGATATTTAACCTATGTGAATGCCGCAAATTTATTACTTTATGGTTGTTCGTGTTGAGGATCCTCGGATAAAGGTCGGTTACGACCGGCGGATGGCACACTCGTGTCAGTAGTCACCTAGTTACATAGGTAACCCAGCATTGTGTTGGCAGAGATCCAGTTAGGTTCTGGAGGAATCCCTCCAGAGGCGTACCCATGTGGCGATAGGAAGTTCCTTAGCCTGGCCATTTGTTGGAAATCCAATCATCAATATGAGCCTTGTACGGTTTTAGTTATAGAACCTACCATTTAACATGGTAGTTATAGTAGGCATACTATAATGGTACGTATGCTGGCTAAGATTAATATTATACTTGCAAATGTTTTTTTACACTGTGCACTAATGATAATATTAAAAATAATTTTGCGTATCAAGCATGTTTGACTATCATAAGGAGAAATCTCCCCCAAGTGTGCGATTGCATTGTGTGTGTGTCGGAAGGCCTTATGGTAGTTTCATTTTCCAAAAGCATAGCGGATTTCTTTTCCTTTCATTGTGAAAATAACTGTTTTTAAGATCACACACCAGTCCCATGACTGACCTGGAGTTTATTGTTCCCTTTATAAAATCTGGGTGCCCACAATTTTCCACACAGGCAGCTTAGAGTCGTGATATCTGAAACTCAAGCTGGATAGCGAGACGTACCACTTATATTATGTAGTGTCCGTTGCGTTTGGGTTAGTGCAAGCCAAATTTTCTTGTACACAAGTTATTATAACTGCCAGTTTTGTGTTGTTGCTGTAAACTCTGATAATGTATGTATAAACTGATATAGAGCTTTTGTTTTAAAGATTATTCATTAATCTATTATGTTTATTCCACTGCGAAGTGTGAGATTCTGTTGTTGTTTTCTGTTTCTTCTTCTTTCTTCTTCTTCTTCTTTAACCCTAATGGTTCGGTTTTCCGGCATTCGATTGTGCGACATTTGATACAGTGGACGTATTGATGTCGACTTTCTGATATCGAAAAATTAGGTCGTTAGAATGTGGTATCAGAGCATTTGGTTAAGCGAAAGCCTTGGCTCTTGTAGGGATTACTCATTAGAGATAGAGTCAGTAGTATTCTAGAATGAGTTGAGTGTATTAATAGATAATAGCGCGTATTTGTTAGTGAATTAAAACTGTTTTATATTGTGATGATTGGTTTGTTGAGTGGCATATGGATTCTTCTCGATATAGTCTGTAGAACTCTATCGATCGGGATCTCTAAACACTTGAATAGAAAAATTCAACACGATATTGTTTTAAAATAAGGGTGAATGAAATAATTTTACCTAAATTATTTTCGTATGTAAAAGGAATGATTTTCCATATATTATTATAGCATATGGTTGCTTGGATGTTAGGAAGTGATAATATTTATCATTTATTTGTGAAATTGAATAAGAAATTGAAAGGATAACCAACAGCTAAGAAATAAATTCATATATAAATGGAATTTGAGAATATAAATTGTAAATGTGATTTATAATTTGAAATAGAATTCCAGCAAAATGTTTGGAAATGTTTTGGAAAAATTTGAAATTTGGGGATTGGAAATTAAATTCCTTTTTAGTTTGAAAATGATTTTTAAGGTCTTGGAAAAATGTTATTAAAGGAATGAAAGCTCTAAACTTTTTCGGTCGCTGGAAAATAATTCCGATGATGATCGCGACATCATCGGTGTTCATTTTCGAGTCTCCAAGAGAGGAATTGCTGCCGGAGTATTTTAAAATGGAGGTTGTTTACAAACTTGGGTTGGTTTTGAAAATTCAAAAGATAATTTGAATTGATTTTAAAAATGATTTTAAAATATTGGAAAAACTCTGGAATCTGATAGAAATAGTTATGGAATAAAATTTATTAAGGTGAAAAATAAAATTGTGAGTGAATAGATAAATTTACAATTGCAAGTAAATGAAAGTGAAATTGAATGTTGAAATTCATTTCGAATTTGTATGTAAATAGAACTGGAATTGGAATTGAATTTGATTTGTGATAAACAAAGCGAAGTATTGAAATAAAATTAGTATGTGAAACTAATTGAAGGAATAACAAAGAAAATATGGTTTGGAATGAATTGAATGCAGCAATTATAAATGAAGGTAAACTGAATTCATATGGAATTGGAAATCCAATTAATTATAAGTAGATATAAACCAAAGTAATAAATTAAAAATAGAAATAGGATGTATATAAAATGCTCGTATGAAACTTAAAAAATAAGTGTGAAATTCTTAAGTAAATTTGATATTGGAAATATACAATGTTAATAATTGAGTGAATAAAGTTAAATTGGGAATTGTGAAATGGTAATTGTGAATAAGGGAATGAAAATACTCAGTATGAATAAAAGAAAAAAAATTGATATAGCTAATAATCAATTTGGAATAAATATGTTGGATGTATGTATATTATTATATTCGCATAGCGATTTGATCCAGAATTCGAGCATAGAATTTTGAGATAATTATATCGATCCGAGTTGGAATTTTTCACTTGATTTTCGACGGCGAATCTGGATATTGGTTTTTGGTTGATTCTGGAAATAATCTATCGTAGTTTACAGCTATGCAAGGAGAATGACGGTTTCTGATCAAGAAACCAGTTCTGAGACCGCACTAGAATGTCGGGTGGATGATACTAGTTCAGAAGTGAAATTGTATGATCGAGTGAGCGATCGAATTTAATTATCGTACGGATTTGAATGAAATATATATTGATACTTTTGTAAAGAAATGTGCAAAATGATTTTTAATGTTGTAATTGGGTATTATGGCAAGTGACATGTGTGTTACTGGAAAAAGATAAATTGAGATTTTGATTTCGAAGATAAATTTGAATTGCTCGAAAAAGGTATGTATTTAAATTTCTATATGAAATTTGACGACTTTCTTGTCTAGCCACTTGGCCCTTCATTTTCCTTTTGAAATCCGGAGGGCCGGTGGTGCCATTTTGTAGTCGTGCCGAGCTAGTCGCGCAAAGGAGAAGCTGGTGAAATTTTTCGAAAATTTAGGGAGTTCGAAAAAGTTTTGAGAAATTTTTGAAAATTTAAAATTTGAATTTGAATTTAAATTTGAATGGTTAGGAAAATAATGTTGTTTGAAAACTATGGATGATTTTAGGAAGTTAATTGAAGTAATGATGGGTCTTTAATTAAAAGCATTTGTTTTGGTAAATTGATAAAACTGTTTGGTTTTGCGAAAAAGATAAATATGTTAAGGATCATTCTTCTTAACTGGTAATTTCGAGACGAAATTCTTTGAAGGGGGAAGAATGTGACGACCCGGAATTTTTGGTATTTGAATTTGAAGTATTTAATTTATTTTAAATATTTGCAAGATAGTTTGACTTGAATTTAAAATATCATGATTTATTTGACAATTAAATTAGTAAATTTTATTACTGAACTGGGTAAAATATTTAATCTTCAGTTTTAAGCTTCTCAAAAATATTTTAAAGGCTTAGAAAATTTGTATTGATAATACTGAAGATAATGGAAGCTTCAGAATTGAATTTGGAAATGTTTTATTCGGTTTTGAAATCATATCGTTTAAATAAAAATAACCTTCAGAGGCACAGTCTCGGAATTCTACGAACCAAGTTCTATTAGATCCGTAATATTGTATTGTTATCGAATTTTAATTTTTCATAGTGTTTGGAGTTATCGTGTGGCCGTATAGTTGATAAATGTGCTGAAATTTAAATCGAAAATTCGATATTATAACTGGTCCAAAAGCTATCTTATCCATACGATTGAACTTGGAGTTGGAACCTTTTCCATTGCATTTAGAATAGGGGTAAAACATTATAAACGCCTAGCGGCATGCATCTTTTGAAGATCAAGATTTTGAGTTGCGGATATCGAGATGATTCACATTTGAATTTAATTTGAATTTATATTTAATATAATGTTATTTCACAAGATAAATTTTACCCATTCTTCTTTCCTCTAACACCTGGCATTCCCTTTCAAACACTTGGCAAAAGAATTAATCCACGCGTCTTCGTTTGGGAAAAAATGAAGAGGATTGAATATCTCGTTTAAAAAAAAGTTAATTCATTAGCAAACGAAAAATCATTTTCATTCAAATAAAAACATACTATGGCCGCAACATCTCGAATCTAAATGAAAAAAAAATACGAAATCGATCTCGAATTCGAAATTAATCAGCGGCCGCTTTTTCTTCAATCAAAATCGTTCAACATAAAAAAAAGGATGATGTTTCGCGACTCAGTCACGACGTCGAAGGCGACTTTTGGGGAGCGTGCTGCGTGCGATGCCGTGAAGCTCGGCATCAAAGCGGGAATCGTTGGCAAGGCGCGACAATCGATTTAGCAGCGGCTACTTCAAATCGCAAGCCCTAATTGATGGCTGCCTCTGTTCTGTCACGCAAGGTCGAAGGGTTGGGAAGGGAGCAACGGCCGTGTGGGCGACGCTATGGTGACGAGGCTAGGGCTGTGCGATGTCAGGCCTGGGTTTACTCGATAACAGTAAGGTATGTTAATAACTTATTTTCAAAGTTAAATCTAATGTAAATTATTTGAATATAGGTTAAAAAACACAGTTTTGTTTACTTTAATATATATATATATATATATATATATATATATATATATATATAATTCAAAAACAGGAAATAATTTATTTAGAAATTTTTTTATATATGCAAATAGATTTTAAATATATATACATAGGTATATTTAAAATCCAGGCTTTTTATAATTTTACGAATATATATGTATTAGAAATTTTACAGTAAATAAAATTCTGTATTCTTTATATAAAATAAATATATAGGTACAAAATTCGAATTTAATTTTAGATATTGAAAATAATAAATTATGGTGAATAATTGGTTTAATTAACTTATATAATTATTTTGATTACTAAAGATTATAAAAGGAAAATTAGTTTAAATTTCAATGACCTATTTAAAATAAAAATCATTGGTTAATTAAATTTATTAAAAAAAGAAAATAAATAATTCAATTAGTTTAAGTATTAATAAAATCGTATAATTGTTTGATACAAGGTCTATAAATCGAGAAAATAAGCTGGGATGGAAAATGGATTGCAAAATAAAAGCAAGGTGAGATCTTCTCACTCAATCAGATTTTTCCGATTTAACTATAAATAGTTAATTTAAAATTATTGGTTATGTGCTTGGATGATAAATTATTATCAGTTATACTGGGTTAGACCTTATGCGCCGCATAATAGTGGATGATATTATATTAGACCCATATATTACGATATTCCACCTCGAAGTGGAATTGGTATTATATATGTATTTTGAGCTATTAATTTCCCGTATTATATAGCGGATGAGACCCTATGCGCCGCAAATGGCGGATGATATTTTATAAATTCCATATACCATGATATTACACCTCGAAGTGGAATTGGCATTTAATTGCTGTGCTAACATCTGTGGATGCAGGGAAATTGGTTGGAGGAATGCAACTGGATTCCTTAAATAATTGAATTTGTTTCAATGATTGTGTGTTGATTATTTAAAATCTATATGTGATCATATTTGTGATTAAAATCGTTGAAGGGTCTAATTTAGCCGAATATATTTTTGGCGTCGTAGGATAACAGAAATAAATAAAATTGGATTTTTTAAATTTAAGTAGAAAATTTGTAATAAATTTATATAAAAGAATTGGGTGAATTTAAAATAAGAAATTTGAATAGATAAAGTTTTATTTTGAAAACTTATTGAATAATTCCAATATGGGAAAGATTTTAATAAATGGGATTTGAGTAATATGGTTTAATAATTGAAGAATTTATTTAAAATTCAGATTTTAAATAGATTGGAAGAGATAAAGGAATTTATTTTAAAAAATAAATAAATAAATTTAGAATTGGTGATTGAAAATGGATCTTTGGGAAATCAATTTGAAATTTAATTTGGTGTCTGAAATAAATTTAGAAATCAATTTGGAATTTGATTTGGTGTTTAAAATAAAATTTGATATCAATTTGGAAATTGATTTGGTGTTTGGAAATGATTTTTTAAATCAATTTGAAAATCGTATCTCAGTAGATATTTGGAAATTTAAATTCTAAATGGGAATTTAAATAGGAAAGGGAAATTGGTTTTAGAAATAAATATTGATTTATTTTTAAAGTGTGAAAAGAAATTTGAGGATTTGGAATATAAATTGAGATAAATCAAGAAGAATTTATTTATTGATTTAAATGGACCATTTTGAAATGAAAAGAGAATTCTTCCCTAGAAAGCTAAGTACATTTTTAAAGTAGCTTTTGAAGTATAAATTAAAAGTTTTAGAAATTGATTTGAAAGATTATTATTGGAGAAATCATTTTTGGAATTTTTTTTAAATCTTTAAAGTGAAAATTTATTTAATTTATTATAGAAAGGATTATTTTAATGATTAAGTTGATATTTGATTTAGAAAATAGTTATTTAAATATATATATTCTATCTACTACTTTTATTTTAAAATTAGTTTTGGACTTGAAGTATTATATGAGGTATTGGTATAATATTTTCATATCTAATATTTAAAGAAGTATTTAGAAATATTTTTATCCTGAATGTTTTCCAAGTATATATTTTGGATAAGTAATTGAAATAATTTTGAAGTATTTGAACCCAATAGATTTTCAGTGGAAATGAATTAATATTTGGAAATATATTCCACATAAGGAAAATGATTTGAAATTTGTTTTCAAAGAATTGAAATGTGGAAATTGATTTGAAATTTGTTTTCAAAAGGTTGAAATGTGAAAATATATCTTGCAAAGATATTTTGAAAGTAAACAATTGGGGAAAAATTATTTAAATCTAGTGACTGTGGTGAATTATTGATTGATAGTTAAATAACCGACTATCAATATTTGCCTTCAAAATGGCATTTGAATTTCGATGCGACTGTGGGTCGGATTCCAAATGGATATCCGAAAACCACACCGAATCTTTGTGTTGGATCTTTTTTTTTAAAAATATCAAAGTGAAAATTTGTTGTGATTTGTTTCAATCTGAATGTAACGCTTATTTTTAAAATAAGCGCTCATTATTCGGATTAGCCAGGAGAGGACTTTGTGTCATAAAACCCATTCTGAATAATGATACGACGAAATGGGATTACATTTGAAGATGGTTTTGAAGACCGGGTTTTTTCAAAAGCGAAAGGATTACCTATCGAATGTCTCTGCACCAGGTTGCTTCGTTATAGAGATTTTATCACCCTTTGTGATGGGGATTTCAGACGTGATTAGTGAATATCCGGATTTGCAAGGGATTCTTTGAAGTGCCTACGGTTCCGTTCGATCCCGAAACGGACTTGTATGGATGTGTGTCTAACATTACACTTTGAGATATAATGTTGATTTCTAAAAATACATTTCTGTTGGTGACGGAGAATTTATTCTCTTAGCTTAACACCCTTCTCTGAGGCGTACGAGCTCAAGGGTTATGTAGTTAATGGTCATTAGTGATATATTCCCAAATTGGTAATGTGGCATACGAAGTGTTGCAGATCATTTGTTGATTGAAGCATGACTTTTGTGAAGAGCGTAGCTTTGTGGACGAGACTTCGTCGGACCTCACAGCCCGAAATGGTCAAAGCAGGAAAGATGCGGCAAGGTTATTTAGGGATAGCGCCCCCTGTGGGTATGTCTTTTCCTTTTGGAAAGAGGTGGTATCGTGGTATGGAGCCCAGATATTTAACCTATGTGAATGCTGCAAATTTATTACTTTGTGGTTATTGGTGTTGAGGATCCTTGGTTAAAGGTCGGTTATGGACGAGGGATGGCATGCTCGTGTCAGTAGTTATCTAGTTACAGAGGTAACCCGGCCTTGTGTTGGTAGAGATCCGGTTAGGTTCTCGAGGCGTCCCTCCAGAGCCGTACCCATGTGGCAATAAGAAGTTCCTTAGGCTTACCATTTATTGGAAATCCAATCATCAATACGCGCTTTGTACGGTTTTAGTTGTAGAACCTTCCATTTAACATGGTAGCAATAATAGGCATACTACAATGGTACTAATGCTGGCAAAGATTAATATTATACTTGCAAATGTTTTTTTCACTATGCACTAACGATAATATTAAAAAGAATTTTGCATATCAAGCATGTTTGACTATCATAAGGAGAACCTCCCCCAAGTGTGCGATTGCATTGTATGTGTGCCGGGAGGCCTTATGGTTGTTTCATTTTCCAAAAGCATACTGGATTTCTTTTACTTTCTTTGTGAAAATAATTTCTTTTAAGATCTTACACCAGTCCTATGACTGACCTGGAGTTTATTGTTCCGTTTCTAAACACTGGGTGCCCATGATTTTCCACAGGGTCAGCCTTGAGTCTGTTTGTCAGTTGTTCTGGAGCAAAGTCAAGAAGTTGCTGTGGAGATCTGAAGTTCAAGATGGATGACGAGACGTACCACTTATACTATGTAGTGTCCGTTGCGTTTGGGTTTGTGTAAGTCAAATTTTCTTGTACATAAGTTATTATAACTGCCAGTTTTGTGTTGTTGTTGTAAACTCTGATGATGTATGTATAAACTGATATAGTGCCTTTGTTTTAAAGATTATTCATTAAACTATTATATTTATTCCACTGCGAAGTGTGAGATTCTGTTGTTGTTTTCTGTTTCTTCTTCCATCCGCTTCTTCTTTAACCCTAACGGTTTGGTTTTCTGTCATTCGATTGTGCGACATTTGATTCAGTGGACGTATCGATGTCGACTTTCGAAAGTCGAATAAATGGGTCGTTAGGCGGCCCCTAAATCGACCAAAATAAGGATCGTCCCCCATCCCTGTTCCTTGGGATTTAGGGTAGGCGATCCCTTATGTAGGTCGCTATGGATCTGGAGAGCTTTCTACCGAATTTTTAGGGAGATATTTCGCCGTCTTCGCCTGTCAATACAAATTTGATTGTTCATTTTCAGGACCTTTACGCAGCTTTTTACATTGTACTCTTTTGTAACTAAGATTTTCTTTTGATCGGTCTTGTACTTGGTTTACAATGCGATTAATAAAACTATCTTTTCAAAGTGGACATTGGCAAACATTGCCCAACCATTATAAATTAACGTGTCTCTATTATTAGCTAGTTTCTTATTGCTTTACTGCTATATTCTTTCTGTTTACATTTATTACTCTTCATTTATTCCTCTAAAAAAATCTATATTGGGTGTTTGTGCCCAGTTTTTGGTGCAAATATTTTGGTGCTTACACTGAGAGTCGAACTCAAAGCTTGATTAAATCTCATCATCTACTTGTGGATTCCCATATTCACGAGATAGTTCCAGCATTCTACCGACAAATTTCCTATTCTACTCAAATTTGAAAGAGATCTATAAGGAAACTACCTACGATGCCTCCTAGAGAGAAGAAGGCCATTGCTACCTCCTCATGACCTACCGATGAAGTAGTAGAGAACACAGAGATCGCTCTTCTGAAAGGTAGAGCACAGCAGGGAGCCACAGATGTACAAGATTCCTCTAGAATAATCACTAACTCTGCTATGGAGAGACTGTGAAAAGCTCTCCAAAAGACCTATATAGAATTGCAAAAAAACTCAAATCCATATTCAAGTCCAAAAAATTTAGCCGTTCAATTTCGAATTCAAAGTTGGATATGGAAATCTTGTTGTCAAACGTTCAAGTTCATTAAGAAGAGATTAGTTCTAATTGGTCATACAAGTTTATGTGGATTGGTTTGCCCAAGTGTTCTAGCTTGAATCAAAGGCCTAAAATCGGCTAAGTCCCTATAGCCAATCCCTTTATCTCAACATAGCCATCCCTTTCTCAAAGCCTAAATCACTGATCCCCTCATACTCTAAAATGACTGATCCCTCCATACTCCATCATGATCGATCACTCCTTCTTAGGGTCTAGAACAGATCACTTCATTACCAATCCCTCCACACTTACCAACACCGATCCCATGAAAAATTGATCCATCCATTCCATGTTCACTCCGAACCCATGAATGACCGAGACATAGGGGATCTAGCAGCAGCTGCTGAATTGTAGCCAAGGAATGGAAGAGGAAATGCTACTCAAAAGGTACTCTTGAAAGATGGAGAACCAAGGTGGTATGATATGAACTAGGATCGGCTAACAAATCAGGCTTCTAGGGTAGATTACGATTGCTCTCAGCTGACGAACTTCCAAATGCCTGATTTGGCAGCTATGGTATGAAAGTTTGTGTGACGACCGCCCTACACCGCTTATTATGCTATCTCAAAGGATATTTATCCAGTCATCACTTACTATTATGGAACTTCCACCATTGAGTTAGGTGTGGTAGTCATCAAAAACCATCAAAAATCCTCGAAACATTTGTCGAAAAACTCACTTCAAGGTTGATCTGAACCCAGACCTGAAGTAATCACTTATATGACTCGAAGCAGACTCTTTATATGTTCCGACCCGTAGTCGAGCTCGGGTAATCACCCATCCGACCAAAAGCAATCCTAGGAAATTTTGGCTCAAGGTCAAACTCGGGTAAAACCAAGATTTTTTCCAAGAAAACACCAATATGACTCTAAGCACTATTCATTACTAAACCAACACTTCAAATTCAGCGACTCCATGCGAACATGTGGCTGACTCAAAGCAAATAGCAAATTTTCTCAGGTTGAACTTCTAGTAAATTATCACCAATTCATCAATACTGATTCATCTTTTTTCAGTCATAACTAGGGCGTACGGACTCCAAATGACTTGAAATTTGGTGCGCAACCTCAAGAGGCCTTCCTTACTCCCTTATATGGATCACATCCTAGTTGATGAAAGTCTAGGGATCATCATCGATCTGCGACACATCCTAACCGTTTCGCCATTCGATCGGCGTTCTCAACCATCAAACATTGGACAATCATGCATACAAAATGCATAAGCATTACAAGCAGCTATAATTTGAAAAGGATCGGACTGACGACGATTGGAGAATCTCCCCCAGTCAAAACCTATTCATTGAAGACGTATATCATGCAAAATATCCAAGGAGATTCATGTGCCGACCATTCTAGCGTATTCTATAATTATAGACACTCAACGACATCCTGTGAAGTACAAGTGGCACATGGATCCTTCTAGAATGGCGGATTCCACTGAATGCAGTTATTTTCCTATATTCCTCAAAGGAATAACGATCATGCGGTTTATGCAATTACCAACTAGGTTCATCTCCTCATCCGATCAACCAGATTATAAGTTTTTCGAGTAATTTAGGATGCATGCGACTCACACTAAGGATGTGATGTCATTATTCAATTTATTCTAAGCATCAAGAGAGCTGCTCAAAGAATTTCTATAGAAATTCAATGTCGTAATCACTAATATGAGAAATCCCAGTGAGAATATCATACTAACGACATTGATGAGGAGAATCGACCCCAAAACAGACTTTGGTGACTAGTAAGCTGGAGGGCCTCCTAAGACCTTGGATCATTTCTGTTATAAATTGAATCGAAACCTAAGCAAAGAGGAGGTTGAGTAGACTAGGAGAAAGAATGATGCAAGTCCGTTGGCTTAAGGAATTCAAAGCGAGGGCATCATTGAGGCCTTAGACGAGGACTTTGATTCTAGGAGACAACCCAGAATCCCAAAATTTGACTCATATACTCCTTTGTACGATTCTCTCAAAAGCATCAACTTGGAGACTCTCGATTCGGAGAAATACTAGAAACCAGCCTCGAGGACTCCACTAAAACCTAGAAGAAATTCGAGAAATATTGTATACTTTAAGATACACACGGTCATAACACCACCGATTGCAGACACCATTGAGGTGCGATCGAAAAGCTAATTCGGAAAGTAAAGTTTTCATGCAAGACTTGCAGAATGGCAGGCAGGAATACCCGAGCCCTATTAATAAAGAACTTTGATTATCCATTAGACCACATGCGGTTGACTTCTAGCTGAGACGTAGTAGAATAGCGATCATACGATGCTACGTCACCTAACAATAAGATTTATTTCAAATTTAATTATGTTGTGAACAACGACCAACTTGAACTAAACTACTTCCAGACAATGTAGGTGACCAAGTACTTTGAGTTGGGTGCCATCCTGCCTCGACCATGATTGGAATGTTGAAAAATCATCAAGACGAGCTTGACTCAACCACTCATTAGCTACCATATGCACCTTACTTAAGGGTAAGGACTCAAAATGGAAAGTAGGTGTGATTCGACCATCCACTTCCTACTTTATGATTCAATTCTAACATAACATTTATGCCTTACTTAGTGCCCGACAGGATCAGAATCCAATAAAAATGGACATGGCAGACCGTCCACTTATTAACCTCCATGCTTGACTTGAAGACCGAAGAAACACTTAGAGTGGACGCAACCCGACCATCCACTTCCTAGCTCATACTTGAAGTTCAAAAAGCTTATGCCTCTCTCGAAGATTAGCAATATCATGTCCAACTAAAGTGTTTGTGATTTGACCATCCTCATGTTAACTCCCGCCCTAGACATAGGAGGCAATTTGGGAGCTTTACTTAAAGTAGGCATGATTCACCATCAACTCGTCAACCGCTGCCCTCGACATGACTGCAAAGTGAGGTGGACGTGACTTGACCGTCCACTCAACAACTCTCTCATTTGACTTTTCGAGAGGAGTACAAAGCAAATTTGACGAGACCTGACAGTCCATTCACCAACTTTGGTGGGCTGGAGTATAAACATCAAACGAGTATAATCATAAAACTCTAGTCCCTGGAGCATGGACCCGAGCATAAACACAAAAAGATGGATGTATTTAGACCGTCTATTGACCAACTCTGGTCTCTAGAGCACAAAACAAAGTATAAACATCAAACGGGTATGACTTACCACCCATCATAAACTATGGTCCCTGGAGCATTGACCGGAGTATAAAAACAAAATGATGGACATGGTTCGATCGTTCAACGACCAACTTTGGTCTCCAGAGCGTGGACTAGAGTATAAACATCAAACGGGTGTGATTGACCACCCATCATAAAACTTTGGCCCTCGGAGAGTGGATCAGAGTATAAATACAAAACGATGGACGTGGTTCAACCGTCCATCGATAAACTCTGGTTCCCCGAGCATGGATAAGAGTACACGTAGAAATTGGACATGGTTCGATCATTCATCCATCAACTCTCCCCATAAACCAACAGGCTGAGTATAAAACATAGAACGGATGTGACTTGACCATCCGCTAATCAGCTCCTTCCCATAATTCGACATAGAGAACTCCAACCAAGAGTAAACATAATATGACCGACCATTCTTCAACTTCCGCCCTTGACTTGGGGTAGAAAAAATATCTAAGAAAAATGCGGTTCAACCATTTTTCAGAATAATTCTAAGTCCCCAGAGTATGGACTAGAGCATAAACAAAATTTGGATGCGGTTCGACCACCCGCTAACAAATCCTTATCCCCAAAGTGCAGATATGAATAAAAAATAGATGAGTGTGGTTCGACAACTCATTATTCCATAATCTTCGACCTAAAGTCGACAGGAGGAGTATAAACTCACTACAGATGGAATTCAACCATCTATGAACTAACTCCACTAACCCAAGACTATTGGAAGGAGTATAATCTACTGAAAGCTGAATGCAACAACATAATGCACAACTTAAGGCAATGACTGCAAGGAGGCCTTAATACAAAACCAATCGAAATGACATTCGAAGTTACGGTGACCGACCTTATCGTACCTTCGGATAAAGGGTCAATATCGACCTTTACCAACCACAATTGGATGTGACCCAAATGTCCATCGAATAACTATGGTCACCCGAGCATGGATTGGAGAATAAAGCAGGAATGAGTGTGACTTGATCATTCGTTCTCCACACCCTCCTATGATCTGTCCTAGGAGTATAAATCCAAATGAGTATGACCCGACTACTGCTGAGCTAATTCTATCCCTTGGTCCAATAAGTGAACATAAATCAAAATCGACATGACTTGACCATCTACAAACTGATCCTTGACCTTGGTTCGATAGGGGGAGCATCAGTTGTAACTTAGATGTAACTTAATCATCTATTCTTTGGCCCTTTCTTAGAGTATGCCGACATCTGCATCAAAAGTGGACGTGATTGACCATCTAGTACTTTGCTCGTAGCCGAAATCTGATGGGGCATTGAAATCTTTCCCCGGGGAGGAAAAGCCAGAATACAATTCAAAATAGACATGACTAATCCTTTTATCAACTAATTCAATCCCAAAATCGACGGGAAAAAGTGTAAAGCTAAAATAGATGTGATATGCATGTCCACTTATCGACGTTTACCCTACTTAGGGGCACGAGCAAGAATCAAGAAAAATGTAAACCGATCATTCATTGATCAACTATAGTTCTTTAGAGCTTAGTGGGAGTATAACCATGACTAGGACAAGACTCGGCCCTCTATGCAGTACATTTTTTAACCCAAGACCAGGGGTAGAAATGTGATCATCCAAAGATTGACTGTAATAGCTCAATACTGTGACTCATACCTACTATTTGCAACGACTCGAGGCTACGACCAAAAGGATCGGATCAATAACCAGGCTCATTGGTGGTTGACTATCATTCCGACCTGAATGATGAGCAACAGATTGCAAATACATTAGATGGAAAGCGTGTACTCAAATACACAAGAGAAATCAAAACTCAAAGCCAGAGTCAGTTATGTAGCTGTGGGCAACACGAGATTGAACCCTACTCGATATTTGATTGGACATGCTTCTAGACCTGATCTTCATCCAACGTAGATAATCACTCAAAGCATCTAGAAACCATCACTATTGGACTCACCAGCTCATGACGAGATTGGAAAGTTCAACCAGAGCAGCTGTCATAACATGCCGTCATGACCGGCTATCATGCCATTGAATATGCGTTAGAGAAATGCTCGAACTTAGGGATCGACATCAAATCAAACCGCCATTCTCTATGTCCACATACACCATGAAAGTGTTGAAGTTACAAGACTTGCCTAGGCAAGGGGCCGGCATTGATCCTACCGCCTATGCGACTTTGCAAACCCAATTTAGACGTCCTATGTGCTAAATATAGTTTAGTGCAGTGTTGTGCAGTTCTTCACAAGTAAAAATATGCTAATCTATTCAAGTCTGAAGTGGTAGACATCCTATTCCAGGCCATATGCTTGTTCAGTTATGCAAGTCATATTATTCATGTCCCGTTGTTCGATTTCAACTTCATATGGTTTAGTATGTTCGTGTTAAACAAAAAATGCTTAAGTCCCATTAATATAATTAATCGAAACCAATCCCATTGCTTGGGAAATTCCACTTAAGCATTTTTTAGCTCACAACATAAGGATAATATCAGGAACAAAAGCATAGTCGATTTTATAAAGATATAGACCTGAGAGATGAAGAAGAGGAGTCCAAAGAATCAAAGGATGCACCCACTAAGCTGACAATCAACATCACGGTCAGTGAGATGACACCCCATGGGTCCTGAAGGTCGGATCATAGCTCAGACTAGTGGTGATAAAGGAGTTCATTGGCTTTCTCTAAGTGAAGCTTGATATGTTCTCTTGGACACGTTCTGACATGTTTGGGATCTCGCCGACTATAGCGAGCCATACATTGAATATCGACTCAAGGCATGTCCTGATGTGTGATGACCCCTTTAATTTTTACACATAGATTTTTTTTACAAAATGAATGTATAATTAAATCCCATAATGTTAAGTTTGAATATTTAGAAAATTCATAGATTCTTCTCCCAAGATCCTGGATGACCAATATAATTATATCAGTTCATGATTCACCTTAAAATAGCTCTACATATTTGATGATATGTTTGCTTCTTTTGTTTTGTATGAGATGAAATTTACAACAGGCACAATGCATATGGGATTGGTAGTGCAAAGCACAGTGCACCTTTGCATTTTCTTTTCTTAATTTACTACTCTTTCTGCCTATATATATCTGTTATCACCTAAAGTAGTATTTAAGTGTTATTCTAAAAGTGTAACTGAGTTTTGGGTGAAGTTACTTTAGAGAAGTATAGTTGCTAACATGAACATACAAAACTGATTTCCCAATCACATTTTCATTTCAGGTTGAACAACTATAATTGCACTGCATTTTTCAGACAGGTTGGAAATGCAAACTGGTATGCTTGGAGTTTGTATTTCAAAAACTTGGAGTTTTTATATCATTTTCTTCGAGCTGGAAACACTTGCAAAATATGAACTAGGGTGAAGTGATTCCAGGCTATAAGGGTTTGACCCTTAACCATCTAGGCCGGTCATGTTCCCATACTTACAACTTTCAAAACCATATTTCTTATGTAAACAATTTCTACAAACACTTTTCCTATCACAAGTTTGCTTCTATCATATAAAAGTTTTTCTGATAATTTACTTTCTCAGGCTTTCAACACAAAACACAAATATTTCCAAGTCCATTTCTTTTTAAAATCCTTTTTATTTTGAAATCAAATGCATAAATATGGGTCGAACATTTTCTCAGAGATTATGCATCAACCAATATCTATTACAGGCCATGCATAACCCATCTTATTCAAAACTTGCAAGCTTGTTCTGTTTTCTGAAAATCAGTTATACTTGACTGTTTTTAATTGCCATCATCAAATCACAAAATAATTTCAAACTAAAGAAATCAAGGACTGACATGCACACATATCATACTGATATGTTGTATCAGTTTTCTCAGTTCCTAAAAAGATGATCAGACATTTATAAGAACATCAACTAATTACTTGCCATCAGAAATCATTCAACAAAGATTTAGCTAAATACATGTCATAATCCAAGCACTCAGAAAAATCTCCTTACAATTTACTTTAACTACTAATGATAACCAGACCATTCACTACAAGCATCTACAAATACAAAGCAAAGTTTCTCTTATTTATACTAGCACCTAATGCCTCCTTCATCCATCAAGTCAACCTTAATTACCTGCATGCAATTCACTGAGTTGCCCCATTTAATTGAGACACCCAGATGATTGCAAAGGCAACCAAAAGGGTCAGTTTACACTGGTATGTACATTAATAAATTTTATACACATGTTTACAAATCTTATGAACTTATAACACTTGCATAATCTAGCAGTTTGTGAACTATGCGCACCAATAAAAATTGCCAGATAACTTCAAGGATTCAAACATTCATTCAACAAGTAACCAACAAGCAATGCATCAATTCAACAAATGTTCAGCAAGCCATGCATCATTCATAACCTCATCTTTTTTTACATAAATATACCCAGGTTTTGTTCTCCAAATTTCTCCCAATATTTCAATCAGGTCATCATATTAAACCTTGTTTAATTTATATCCCTGTCTAGATATTATAACCCAGAGATTTAAATCTCATACCCCATGTTATTTTATGGTCTAAATCCCCCTGTCAAATGAACACAAGTATGCATTGTGAAGGAATCACCCAGATTGTTTTATTTATTCCAACACACAAAGGCCTCAGGGTGCACTTGCACCATGCATATACTTCCTTCCACCTGAAGCAAGCAGATCGTTGACTGACCCCAAATGACCAATTTAATTTTCTTTCATTTATTCATAGGGTTTATTAATTTAATAAGTTCTCCCTCCAGTTTTCTGCTTAATTCATTAAGCACCTGTTTATGAGTTTACTCATTAAATCTCCAACCCATTCATGTTTCAGAAAAACATAAATACTTTCTAGTACAATCCTTTGTTATCCATTTAATTTTCTTACTACAGAGATTTACAACAGGTTTGTGGGCTTTCCAAAATAATTTAAGCATCATGATCCTACTATATTATTGTAAAAATATGGACAGAGGTGTTTGTTAAGAAAATTCACCAAAAACCTAGAAAACCTCCTATCTTATTATTTAGAAAATAAACATGAGCCAGATATCTATCTTGCTGCCTATGTCCTAAATAATTTGAATCCATACTTGACAATAATAAGAATAGAATTAAAAAAAAATGCTCAAAAAATTTTAGCTTGGAAAACTGACATACAAAACTCCAAATAGAAATGCACATACAAACATCCATCTCATCCATTTCATCCATAATAAACCACCTCAGAGATTTAAATAATTTTTATAATACTTTAGGCTGCCTACAGAGGTCTTAATGCCATTGCATAAAATAGATTAATGCTCACCTAGTATTTTCTTTTACTATCTTGCTCCTCCACACAGCAAATCCCTTCAGAGCTGCTTACCCATATTTCTCCTATTTTATTTTGTTTTATCTTTTTTTTCTGAGATGATGATGGTCATGATGGTGTACAGGTTTTATAAAGCTATTTTAGGGTTTAAGGAAATGGGTAATTCCTTTGATACCCCTTTATTTTTCATGCACAGATTATACTTATGTATGGTCCTCAATTGGAATTACACTCATCTGATTTCCTTTAGTAGTTATTTCGGGATTCCAGCACTTTAATTACTGCATGCTATTTCCATGATCTCATTCTATTCATGCCATATGCATGAGACCTTTGCTTATTTTATTTTCTGCTCAGTTTTTAAAGAAACTTTAATCTGTTGCATTTTCTACTTAGCCTTCTTTTCTTATACAATCATGTACACTGTCATATATATTTAGGTGATGTAAAAATAATTCATACTATATTGTTTTTATTCCTCCCTTTAAAAAAGAAACTCCTTTCTACATATCTATGTGATAAAAATTATACACACACAAGATTATTTATTTTCTTTTCTGGCAGCATGATTATATAAGTCATTTGAAACTTCATAAAACTCCATTGTATTTTGCTTTTTAAATTAAATAGAAAATTTCCCTATATATTAAATACATGTGCTTATATAATTGTTTAGACATGGAACTATATTTGTTTTAAGTCCCAATTCTTGATCACCTTGACTCCTTGTATCTTTATCAAACAGAAACTCCTATGCACATTTTTATTTACTAACAAGCTTTTTCTATTTTGATGCATATTTTATTTTATTTTTATTTTAGGGTTATTACATACCCTCCCCCTTAAAGGAATTATGTCCCCATAATTTCTTCTAATTTCTCTAAATAAAAATACTAATCCGTAGTCTGTTTTAATTCCATAATCCCATACTCACATTTTATGAAAGCAAGCAATGCATAAGAATATTCAGAAAATCATCATAAACTACGTAAACATACCTCTCCATCAGTAAACAAATTAGGGTATTTAGCCCTCATTTTGTCCTCCACCTCCCATGTACAATCATTGGTGTCCAAGCTCCATTGAATTTTTACTAGTTTGATCACCTTGTTCCTCAACTTTTCTCCTCCTTGGCAATTATCCCTACTGGTTCATTTGCATAGACCATATTCTTTTGGATTTGAATTTGAGTAGGTGACTCCAGAATTGCTCCTTCATCATGCACCCATTTTCTCAATTGAGAAACATGAAACACTGGATGCACACCACTCAACTCCTCAGGTAACTTAAATTTGTAGGCCATAGTACCAATTCTCCGCATAATTTCATATGGTCTTACAAATCTTGGTAATAACTTACCAGATTTCCCAAACCTGAACACCTTCCTCATTGGTGATACCTTCAGAAAAACATACTCTCCTACCTTAAACTCCATTGGCTTTCTCCTTTTATCTGCATAAGACTTTTGTCTTGATTGTGCTGTCTTCATCCTATGTCTAATTAACTCAATCATGTTGGAAGTTTCTTTAACATGATCTGGTCCTAGTAGTATACCCTCTCCCATATCCAACCAACAGGCAGGAGATATGCAGGGTCTCCGATACAAGGCTTCAAAGGGAGCCATTCCTATTGTTGACTGGTAGCTATTGTTATATGCGAACTCTGCTAAATGAATGTGATCCTCCCAATTACCCCCAAAGTCAAGCACACATGCTCTCAACAGATCCTCCAATATTTTGTTTACTATCTCTGTCTGCCAACCACTTTGAGGATGGTAGGCAGTGCTTAAGCATAGTTGAGTTCCCGTTGCTTCTTGGAAGCTTTCCCAAAATCTTCAGGTGAACAAAGTGTCTCTATCACTTACAATGGTCTTGGGTATACCATGTAGCCTTACCACTTCCTTAATAAATAATTGTGCAAGCCTTGTTGCATTTCTATCTGACTTGACAGGGACAAAGTGAGTTGATTTGGTTAGTCTATCAACAATTACCCATATACTATCATTGCCTTTCTTAGTTCTAGGCAAAACATCCACAAAATCCATGGAAATACTTTCCCATTTCCACTGAGGTACCTCCAAAGGTTGCAACATGCCAGAAGGCTTTTTGTAACGTCCCGGAAATTTCCGACTTTCGAAAATTCAACATCGATACTCACTTTATCGACTGCCGAGAAATCAAAGGCCAAAAAACCGAAATGTTATGGTTTAAGAAAAAGAAAAAGAAAGAAGAAGAGAGGAAAGACAGAAAATAGAGAATAGAAAATAGAAAAGAGAACAGAGAATAGAAAATAAAGAAAACATAGAACGGAACAGAAAGGAAACAACAAAGAACAACAACAGAATCTCACAATTCGCAGCGGAACAACATATAATAATAAATGAATAATCTTTAAACAAAGAACTATATCAGTTATTACATTTTACGCATTACATTTCATTACATCATATCATCAGAGTGTACAACAACAACAACAAACAGTGCAGCGGAAAAGAAATACTATATACTAGTAATACGCCATGCCATCCAGCTTGCCTCCAACAACTCCAGAATATCCAGAATATCCTGATAAACCTTAACTCTTGACTGCCCGTGTGGAAATTGGTGGGCACCCAGAGTTTAGGAAGGAAAACAATAAACTCCGAGTCAGTCATGTGACTGGTGTGAGAACTCAAAACAGTTTATTTATCTTTAAAATCAAAATAGAGGAATATTTTTAAAGTCAATTCGCAATGCTTTTAAAAATGAGACTACCATAAGGCCTCCCGCACACACACACAATGCAAACGCAGAATCGGAGGAGATTTCTCCTTATGATAATCAAAGATGCTTGATACGCATTTAAAATAACATTTGATATTATTACTAGTGCATAGTGTAGAAAAAAATTCATTTCGAAAGTAGAATATAAATCTTAGCCAGCATATACATTTCGAACTATGCCTACTATAGCTACCATCCAAACAGTGGTGACCACCATAAGTGAATGGCAGGTTCTACAACTAATACCGTACAAGGTTTCGTATTGGGAATTGGATTTCCAACGAATGATCAGGCCAAGGAACTTCCCATTGCCACATGAGAATGCCTCTGGATGAACATCCCCGAGAACCAAACCGGATCTCTACCAACACAAGGCCGGGTTACCCCTAACTGAGTAACAACTGACCGAATATGCCATCCCCCGGTCCTTTGGGACCTTTTCACCGAGCGCTCGCAATCAATTCACACAATCATAACAAAGTGTTTTCAACATGAGTAAGTATCTGGGCTCCATACCATGATACCACCCTTTTCCAGAAGGAAATGCACATATCCTAAAGGGCGCTACCCCTCATAACCTTGCTGCATCTTTCCTGTTTTGACCATTCACGGGGTGTGAGGCTCGACGAAGTCACGTCCACAAAAACATACTTTATACAAAAGCCATGCTTTGGGTCAACAAATGATCATAGAAATGATCACCGGGATAGACGATCAAATAAACGATCCTATCACAAATAATCAACACAATGATCATTTACAGCAACACTCAGCATGTCACATTACCAAATTGGGAATATATCGCTGATAACATTCAACTACATAACCTCTAAGCTCGTACGTCTCAGAGAAGGGTGTTAAGCTAAAAGAATAAATTCTTCGCCACCAACAGAAATATATTTGAAAGAAATCGGCTTTATATCTCAATCTGTAATGTCAGACATACAATCCATACAAGTCTGTTCCTAGCTCGAACAAAACCGAAGGCACTTACAAAGAAGTCCTTGCAATCCGGATATTCACAATCCTGATCGGATTTCCCATCACTTAGGGAGTCTCTATACCGTTGCAACTCAGTGCAGAGACAATCGACAGGTCATCCTATCGCTCTCGCAAATACCGGGTCTTCAACACCGATCTTCAATGCTATCATAACGACGTATCACATATTCGGAATGGGTTATACGACCCCATGGTCCTTTCCCGGTTAACCCGAATAGTGAGCGCTTATTCAAAAATAAGTGTGGCATTCACATTCAAACAAATCACATCAATTACCCATTCAAAGGGAAATATTGATAGTCGGTTATTGAACTATCAATGGATATGCACACATCACCAGTTTCCAAATAATTTTCCAAATTATTTGTTTCACAAAATATCTTTACAAGATATATAATTTTCACACTTCAAAAATAAATCAATATTTATTTTTTTAAACAACTTCCCTTTTCATTCATAAATTCCATAGTGAATTTATATTTCAAAATATCCATGCATATACGATTTCAATTATTCATTTCAATTTATCTTCAAAAAGATAAATTCTCTAATATTCACTTTATATTGGAAAACATTTCCATACTTATTTATTCATAAGTAGTTCACAAATTTTATTTATTTTCAACACTTGGAAAATATTCAATATACTTAAATCGAGATTAAGTATATATTTCATTCTTTAAGGAAATCATTCTCTTAAACATATTTATTTGGGCCAAAACGAATGTTGCGTAAAACATCGTCACGACGTCCCAAAATCACTAGTATAGGGATTCGAAATTAAAATAGATATATAAATCCCAATACTATACAAAACATTTTCTTTCGGAAATCATTTACTATAACAACAGTGTTATAGTCTACCATTTCCTTCTATTTCTCGAAAACGTCTATTTCAACAATAGATGTTGAAATCTACGGTTTCGAATCTCAACGCATTTAAAACATCGTTTGATCGTTTTAATTCTGTTTAAACATCTCATTCAAAACAATTTTCTTTAACATATTATTCACTATTCAAAAACATGAATAAACTATGTTAACAATTTTCATCCTTTTATACATTTTATTTTAAAGGATTATTCACAGTCAAAAATGTGAATATAACTCCATTAATAGGTTTCAACAATTTTCTTATCAAAATAAGTCGTTTTCGAATTTATAAAACAACGTTTATAAACTCCATTTCTATTTGTTTTATAACTTCTTTCTTTATAAATTTTCTTTATTAACCTATTCACTTTATATCTCAATTATGAAACAAAAGTCCATATTATAAGTTAAATACTTATAAAACGATTATTTACAAAATCGTTCTTTTAAACTTCATAATTATAAATCTTATAACTTATAAGATTCAATGATTTATTCAAAACTATTCTTTTAATAACTTTATAAAAATTTATAAATCTTACTATTTATAAATTTCATTTACAACTTCACCATTTTTAATTTTATAAATTCCATTCATTTACAAAATTCATTTTCACTTCATTCAAACACTTATAAAAACTCGTTTTATAATATCATTATTTCAATTTATAAATATCCATTTATAAATCTCTTAATATAATTTAATTTATATTGTTCTTTTAAAACGTCTTCAAAGTCCTTTAAAAACTTCATCATTTTGATTTATAAAAAAAAAATCAAATCTATAAATCCTGTATTTAAACTTTTATAATAAATTCAAAAATCCTGATTTAAACATTTTATAAAATCATTAGCATCATATTCTCAAAAATCAGTTTTTAACTATATTTCTTAAAAATCATGATTTTTATAACATTAAAAATTACACGTTTATTTATTTAAAATGGATCAATTCCAAAAATATTTTATAAACGTTTCTTTTAAAAAATCACTTTAAAAATCATTTTAAAATTCCAAATTTGGTCCAATGATGCTACATACCAAATAGTCAATCACGACAACAACGACATCATATATCGATATGATAGTCCATCAAATATCAAAATATCTGAAATCAAAAATAAATACTGTTGAGGAATCCAGTTGGATCCCTCCAACCTGTTTCCTGCATCACAAACATTAGCACAATACCAATTCCGCTCCAGTACAAAATTATCGCGGTATATGGGATTTAAAATATTATCCGCTTAATAGACGGCGCAATAGGGTCTCATCAGCTAAACGAAAAATGCGGGAAATCAATAACTCCAATATATACATATGCCAATATATATATATTGCTATTATATATAATACCAATTTCACTGTTTATGAAATATTCGCGGTATATGTTTTTAATAAATAACATCCGCTTACTAACGGCGTATAATGTCTATTTTAACAATCAATAGATATCAATCATCATTCAAACATGCATTCAAATATTTTAAATCTAACTATTTAAAATAAAATCGAAACTGATTCGATTGAGTGAGAAGTTCTCACCTTGATTTCAATTTCGTTTTAGCGATTTATTTCGAATAAAATTAAACGGACGTTTAATTTTACCCAAAATTCTCACTAACTCCAAACGACTCCAATCCAATTCCATCGCGTAGTGCTCGTCCATACGATTCCAACGCAACTAGTTTCGCGCGTTTTCGACCTCATATGAAAAAGTTATGAATATTTGAAATTTGTACACGATTTAAACTAAAATTTACTATATAACTTAACTATTTTTAAACCTAGCTCAACTACAGCCACTGGATCCATCGTGCGTGCATCTGGGCCGTGCGTCCCCATCTCCCCCTTCTCCTTCGTGAAACCGTGCCCTACCCACAACCCATAGCCGCCATCATTCCTTGAATTTCGCACCTCCCCTCGAGCACCACTACATCGATCAGAGACCGGCGCCTCGAAGCCCAAGGCCACGCCTACCCACGTCACGAACGACGTGAAGCTCGGCTTCATATTTTGCCAGAAAATCGTGCTTGAACGTGCGTGTTTCAAATGGAGATTGCCGTTGATTCGCTTGACTAAAAACGATCATAACCGTTCAGATTAAAGATCTCTCTATGCTCTACGATTCTCTAGTTGAGGGTTTGTTGAAATATTGAGTGGATTAAGAGATAATTGGAGGAGAAGTTTATGTTTTCTCGGCCATTGATTGAGTAGGAGGCGGCTGCTAGAAATTAGGTTTAGGTTTTTTCTTTTTTTTTTAATTTAGAGAGAGAGGGGTGTCTATTTATAGGAAAAATCGAACACTATTCATCCGGAAATTCCGAACTCCGATTTACGCGCCTTAACCAGCGTTTCTAGGGTTTACCCCGCGTTCCGGACACAATGGAACAGGTTTCGAAAGCTAATTCGGACATCTGTGCGAGTTATGGCAATAAACGTTCAATTTAAATTAAACCGATTTAATCGATTTTCTAGGCGTTTTAATTTGTACCGGCCAAACGGTAAAATCCAATTGATACGAAATTTGAAACCATACAATAATATCACATTACGGATCCGATGAAACTGGTTTCGTCGAAATCCGAGACTTTTTGAAAAATGGCTATTTTAACTCGCCAAATTAATATTAAAAACAATTCGATGCGTTTCGAGCTGCTACGATCAAACGATAGCTCCGATTGACACGAAAATTGAAATCCGGTAATAACTAACTATTACGGATCCAATGAAACTAGTTTCGTTCAATTCTGAGACTGTCCAAAAATTGACTATTTTCACTAGTCGATTTAAATATTAAAATATTCAATTTTCACAAATTAACTTTTAATTCGATTTTAAAAGTTCTAAAATACCATTCTAACTTCAACATGATAAAATAAAATTTTACAAATCATTTTCAATCATATTTAACTCTATTTTCAATTATTTCCATAATTTAACATATTAAATTATCGATTTAATTATCCAATTAAATCCAATAATTCAAATAAAAATTTATTCGACTTATAAATTCACTTATTAATATTTAAAATTAATTAAATATTCAAATTTTAATTAAATAAAATTCTGGGTCGTTACACTTTTGGTGATCTGCTTTAATTTGCTGATAGGTGAAACACTTTGCCACATATCTTGCCACTGCTTGTTTCATTCCTGGCCACCAGTAGCTTCTTTTTAAATCATGATACATTTTAGTACCACCAGGGTGTATGGTGTACCTGGTTTTGTGATGCTCATTCATGATTTCTTCCTTCAACTCTGCAATGTCTGGTACACACAACTTCTCATTCTTCCTCAAATACCCCTTGTGATCTATTTTAAAATTTTCCAACTCAATGTTGCTAAGTAACATTTCCTTCTTCTCCTTCAAATTTTTATCTTGGTCTTGCATGCCACCAATTTTCCCCACTAGATTAGATCTTACTGTAATCAATCCTACTGTACCATATTCTACCATGTCATCATGCTCTCTAAAATTCTTTTCATTCTTGCTATATATATCTGCCTCCCCAAGCATTACAAGGTTTTTAAATTCTTCAATCATTAGACTTGCTAATCTAACATGATGCCTACTCAAGGCATCTGCCACCCTATTGGCTTTTCCAGGGGTGTACAAAATATCTAGATCTTATGCAGCTAGAAATTCCATCCACCTTGCTTGTCTCATATTCAAATCTTTTTGAGAAAATAAATACTTCAATGCTTGATGGTTTGTAAATAATTCAAATTTTGCTCCAAGCAAATAATGCCTCAAAAGTTTTAATGCAAACACTATTGCAGCTAATTCTAGATCATGAGTTGCATATTTGGTTTCATTGGGTTTAAGCTGTCTTAATGCATATGCCACTACCTTGCCATGTTGCATAAGCACTGCACCTAACCCAGACCCACTAGCATCAGTATATACAACCATTCCTTCATTTGCTTCTGGAATTTGCATGACAGGAGCTTCCACCAGTGCTTGTTTCAATTTCTCAAAAGCTTGTTCACACTGCTCAGTCCACACATATGGTTGGTTCTTCTTTGTCAACTTGGTCATTGGTGTGGCTATTCTTGAAAAATCCTTGATGAACCTTCTATAGTACCCTGCCAATCCCAAGAATGATCTCACCTCAGTCACTGTTCTGGGTCTACTCCATGATTGAACTGCAATCACTTTGCTTGGATCCACACTTACCCCTTGCTGTGACACTACATAAGAATTTTACTTCATGTTGCCAAAATGTACATTTTGAATACTTGGCTTTTAATTCATGTTCTCTAAGTCTGGATAATACTAGGTGTAGATGCATAGCATGATCATTTTCTGTCTTTGAGTAAATTAATATATCATCTATAAATACTAGAACAAATTTATCCAAAAAGTCTCTAAAAATCCTATTCATCAAATCTACAAAATAGGAGGGAGAATTGGTCAAGCCAAATGGCATTACTAAAAATTCATATAGGCCATACCTTGTGTTAAAGGCTGTGTACTCAATGCTTTCCTCTGCAACTTTCATTTGGTGAAATCCAGAGGCTAAATCTAACCTTGAAAATATTTTAGCTCCATGCAATTGATCAAATAGATCATCTATTCTAGGCAGTGGGTACTTATTTTTAATGGTTACCTTGTTTAAATCCCTATAGTCTACACACAACCTCATTGTTCCATCATGCTTCTTGACAAAGAGCATTGGGGAACCCCAACTGGAACTACTTGATCTTATGAATCCTTTCTCTACTAATTCTTCTAGTTGATGTTTTAATTTTACTAACTCTTTTGGACCCATCCTATAAGGCTTCTTAATGATTGGATTTGTTCCTGGCATTAACTTTATTTTGAATTCAACTGGTCTATTCTGAGGAATTCCTCTCACCTCTCCAAACACATCTATGTATTCATTAACTACTGGAATTTCCTCTATTTTTAATTCCTTTTGAATTTCGTTTATACTCCAAATTTTATTAAAACATGTGTTCTTTTCTATTTCACTTAGAACTGTAATTCTTTTGCCTTCATTTGTCTCCAAAGAAATAGTAAGGTTTTCTAAATTTAAAATTGCTTTATTTTTCATTAACCAATCTACCCAAAAATATTCCCAATACCAGGATAATTTAAAGTATATAGATCTGAATCAAAGCCATAACCCCCTATGATTAATTTCTGACCCATACACTTCATCCCTAATATACAATGACTCCCTATGGGGCTGTGTACAATTAAGGGTTGTTCAATAGAAACACAAGCAAGTGCTAGCTTCTTTACAATTTCCAAAGATATTAGTGAATGTGAGGCACCAGTGTCATATACTACTGATATTGGTTGGGTATTGATTAGAATTATACCTTCAAGTTGCCTAACATTTCCAGTGGTGTTTGTTGCCAAAGCTCCTACCCTTGCTATTTTCTTATGAGTCTCTGGGCAGTCCTTCTTTAAATGTCCTATCTTCCCACAGTTATAGCAGCTTCCTTTAGGTATTTTAGGGTCAGGGCATTGGTTACTGTAATGTCCAGCTTTCCCACAATTAAAACAATGAGTGAATTTCTTTCTTTCAGGTGCTATTGCTCCTTCCCCTTTCTTAACTCCTTTACTTGCATTTCTCTTGTCATAAGGTTGCACTTTGTTCTGACCTCCCTTCTTCTCATTGAGCTTCATGTTCCTGAATTTCTCTCTTGTGGTATCATGTTGCTCAAAGGAGAGAATTAGATCAATCACTTGATCAAAGGTTTTATCTTTGTATGGCAACATTGCCCTGGATAGATTGGGGTTCAATCCTTGAATGTATCTTGCATTCTTTGCTTCTGCATTCCCTATCAACACCATTCCATATTTTGACAATGCTTCAAACTTCTGAATGTACTCATTTACACTCATGCCTCCTTGCCTTAACCTAATAAAGTCTTCAAGCAGTGTGGCTTTGGCAGATGCTGGGATAAATCTGCCCTCAAGCATGTCCTTGAAATCATTCCAAGTAATGTTATTCTCTGGCCTTCCTACTATCACAACCTCCCACCAATCCAGTGCAACCCCCTTCAATGTCCTTGAAGCTATTTGTCTTTTCCTTTGGTCACTGATTTGCATATCTGTAAAGACCCTCTCCATAGTCCTTATCCACATTTGAACACCCATAGCTCCTTCAGTGCCTTCAAAATCCTTTCCTCCCAAATTGGTACAAGTCTTAAGCAGTTTGGAGAGCTCCTCATGAGGATTGTCTTGCCTTGGTGCCATTCCATCCCTCAAAGCCCTCACAAAATCCTCCATGCTTATCACAGGTGGCTCACGTGATGGTCCTGCACCTGTGTGATGTCTTGGTCCTACCATAATGCTATAGATATAATTTTTAAGTTAGTTTATTTACCCCTATTATTTTTAGTATCTTTACTTTGTTTATTTATTTTATTTAGGTGTACTCTGTACATGTATCTCAAGCATACATTCCATTCAGTCATACAAAAGCATCCAACCCCAAGAATTCAATCAATGCATTCAATCATCCATATGCATACAATAATGTTTACTATGTTATTTAAAACATAGCTTTGATACCAACTGTGGTGACCCCTTTAATTTTTACACATAGATTTTTTTTTTACAAAATGAATGTATAATTAAATCCCATAATGTTAAGTTTGAATATTTAGAAAATCATAGATTCTTCTCCCAAGATCCTGGATGACCAATATAATTATATCAGTTCATGATTCACCTTAAAATAGCTCTACATATTAGATGATATGTTTGCTTCTTTTGTTTTGTATGAGATGAAATTTACAACAGGCACAATGCATATGGGATTGGTAGTGCAAAGTACAGTGCACCTTTGCATTTTCTTTTCTTAATTTACTACTCTTTCTGCCTATATATATCTGTTATCACCTAAAGTAGTATTTAAGTGTTATTCTAAAAGTGTAACTGAGTTTTGGGTGAAGTTACTTTAGAGAAGTATAGTTGCTAACATGAACATACAAAACTGATTTCCCAATCACATTTTCATTTCAGGTTGAACAACTATAATTGCACTGCATTTTTCAGACAGGTTGGAAATGCAAACTGGTATGCTTGGAGTTCGTATTTCAAAAACTTGGAGTTTTTATATCATTTTCTTCGAGCTGGAAACACTTGCACAACATGAACTATGGTGAAGTGATTCCAGGCTATAAGGGTTTGACCCTTAACCATCTAGGCCGGTCATGTTCCCATACTTACAACTTTCAAAACCATATTTCTCATGTAAACAATTTCTACAAACACTTTTCCTATCACAAGTTTGCTTCTATCATATAAAAGTTTTTCTGAGAATTTACTTTCTCAGGCTTTCAACACAAAACACAAATATTTCCAAGTCCATTTCTTTTTAAAATCCTTTTTATTTTGAAATCAAATGCATAAATATGGGTCATACATTTTCTCAGAGATTATGCATCAACCAATATCTATTACAGGCCATGCATAACCCATCTTATTCAAAACATGCAAGCTTGTTTTGTTTTCTGAAAATCAGTTATACTTGACTGTTTTTAATTGCCATCATCAAATCACTAAATAATTTCAAACTAAAGAAATCAGGGACTGACATGCATACATATCATACTGATATGTTGTACCAGTTTTCTCAGTTCCCAAAAAGACGATCAGAAATTTATAAGAACATCAACTAATTACTTGCCATCAGAAATCATTCAACAAAGATTTAGCTAAATACATGTCATAATCCAAGCACTCAGAAAAATCTCCTTACAATTTACTTTAACTACTAATGATAACCAGACCATTCACTACAAGCATCTGCAAATACAAAGCAAAGTTTCTCTTATTTATACTAGCAGCTAATGCCTCCTTCATCCATCAAGTCAACCTTAATTACCTGCATGCAATTCACTGAGCTGCCCCATTTAATTGAGACACCCAGATGATTGCAAAGGCAACCAAAAGGGTCAGTTTACACTGGTATGAACATTAATAAATTTTATACACATGTTTACAAATCTTATGAACTTATAACACTTGCATAATCTAGCAGTTTGTGAACTATGCGCACCAGTAAAAATTGCCAGATAACTTCAAGGATTCAAACATTCATTCAACAAGTAACCAACAAGCAATGCATCAATTCAACAAATGTTCAGCAAGCCATGCATCATTCATAACCTCATTTTTTTTACATAAATATACCCTTGTTTTGTTCTCCCAATTTCTCCCAATATTTCAATCAGCTCATCATATTAAACCTTGTTTAATTTATATCCCTGTCCAGATATTAATAACCTAGAGATTTAGGTTTCATACCCCATGTTATTTTATGGTCTAAATCCCCCCGTCAAATGAACACAAGTATGCATTGTGAAGGAATCACCCAGATTGTTTTATTTATTCCAACACACAAAGGCCTCAGGGTGCACTTGCACCATGCATATACTTCCTCCCACCTGAAGCAAGCAGATCATTGACTGACCCCAAATGACCAATTTAATTTTCTTTCATTTATTCATAGGGTTTATTAATTTAATAAGTTCCCCCTCCAGTTTTCTGCTTAATTCATTAAGCACCTGTTTATGAGTTTACTCATAAAATCTCCAACCCATTCATGTTTCAGAAAAACATAAATACTTTCTAGTACAATCCTTTGTTATCCATTTAATTTTCTTACTACAGAGATTTACAGCAGGTTTGTGGGCTTTCCAAAATAATTTAAGCACCATGATCCTACTATATTATTGTAAAAATATGGACAGAGGTGTTTGTTAAGAAAATTCACCAAAACCCCAGAAAACCTCCTATATTATTATTTAGAAAATAAACATGAGCCAGATCTCTATCTTGCTGCCTATGTCCTAAATAATTTGAATCCATACTTGACAATAATAAGAATATAATTAAAAAAAAGCTCAAAACATTTTAGCTTGGAAAACTGACATACAAAACTCCAAATAGAAATGCACATACAAACATCCATCTCATCCATTTCATCCATAATAAACCACCTCAGAGATTTAAATAATTTTTATAATACTTTAGGCTGCCTACAGAGGTCTTAATGCCATTGCATAAAATAGATTAATGCTCACCTAGTATTTTCTTTTACTATCTTGCTCCTCCACACAGCAAATCCCTTCAGAGCTGCTTACCCATATTTCTCCTATTTTATTTTATTTTATCTTTTTTTTTTCTGAGATGATGATGGTCATGATGGTGTACAGGTTTTATAAAGCTATTTTAGGGTTTAAGGAAATGGGTAATTCCTTTGATACCCCTTTATTTTTCATGCATAGATTATACTTATGTATGGTCCTCAATTGGAATTACACTCATCTGATTTCCTTTAGTAGTTATTTCGGGATTCCAGCACTTTAATTACTGCATGCTATTTCCATGATCTCATTCTATTCATGGCATATGCATGTGACCTTTGCTTATTTTATTTTCTGCTCAGTTTTTAAAGAAACTTTAAACTTTTGCATTTTCTACTTAGCCTTCTTTTCTTATACAATCATGTACACTGTCATATATATTTAGGTGAAGTAAAAATTATTCATACTATATTGTTTTTGTTCCTCCCTTTAAAACAGCAACTCCTTTTTACATATCTATGTGATAAAAATTAAACACACACAAGATTATTTATTTTCTTTTCTGGCAGCATGATTATATAAGTCATTTGAAACTTCATAAAACTCCATTGTATTTTACTTTTTAAATTAAATAGAAAATTTCCCTATATATTAAATACATGTGCTTATATAATTGTTTAGACATGGAACTATATTTGTTTTAAGTCCCAATTCTTGATCACCTTGACTCCTTGTATCTTTATCAAACAGAAACTCCTATGCACATTTTTATTTACTGACAAGCTTTTTCTGTTTTGATTCATCTTTTATTTTATTTTTATTTTAGGGTCATTACATGATGAAACATAAGCGATGGAGCATAGATCTTGAGAGACCTGCTGCACTTGAAGAGGAAGCATATAAACTAAAAAACAATGGGTTTATCCGACATGCCCTCTACCCGTAATAGGTATCCAATATAGTTCTGGTGAGAAAAGCAAATGGAGAGTGGTGTACATGCGTTGACTACTTAGACCAAAACAAAAATTGCCCGAAAGACAGCTTTCCACTTTCGAGGATCGACCTGCTGGTAGACTATACCGTTGGATATGAACTACTTTCATTTATGGATGTGTACTCCGGGTACAACCAGATCCCAATGCACATTCCCGACCAGGAGCACACCAGCTTCATTACCGATCTAGGGTTACGTTGTTATGTTGTGATGTCATTTGAACTAAATAAAAATGAAGCTACTTACTAGAAACTAGTCAACCGGATATTCAAAGATCAGATCAGGCGATCAATGATACTATGTATGGATGCCATGCTCGCTAGTGAATCATGAAGACTTATACTTCTACTTAGCGGTGCTGATACATGCCATAAGTGTCGCACTATTACGTCAAGAGAATCGGATCCAAAGGCCAGTATATTATGTTAGCAAGCGATTGATAGGTGCTGAGGGAAGCTACCCAAAGCTGGAAAAGCTAGCGCACTGCCTGTTGATTACATCATGAAGACTCCGCCCCTATTTTTAGGCACATCTCATCAATGTCTGCATAGACTAGCCGTTACAAGAGGTCCTACATTGACTTGATATGTTTGGAAGGCTGCTCAAATGGAATATCAAGCTAAGAAAATTCAATACCACTTATATCCCATGAAGAGCTATCTAGGGATAGACATTGGTGGACTTCATAGCAGAATTGACTACATCAGACGACATTCCGAAAAGCTGTAATGACTCGGATTTTTCAACATTCAATTTGGAGAATTTAAGTGATTTTAAATATTAAAATTGAATTATAGATTGGTTTTGAATATGGGAAGCTTGAGTTTATTTAAAGATTTCGACTTTAAATATAGTATTTTGTTGAATAATTTAATTATTAAAGTAATAATTGAATATTGGGTAAAATAGCGAATCTTGAGTTTTAAGCTTGATAAAAATATTTTGAAGGCTTATAAAATTCATATTAATGATAATGATGACAATGCAACTTTTAAAATGGAATTTGGAAGTAATCGGTTCAATTTTAAAAGTGTATCGTTTGAATTGACGTTTAAGAATAGCCTTCCGAGGCACAGTCTCGGAATTTGATGAAACTGGTTTCATTGGATCAGTAATATTGTATTATTATCGAATTTCAAATTACGAAGCTTTCGAAGTTGCTGTGTGATAATACGGTGTATAAACGCGTTGAAATTTATATTGAAATTTAATATATAATAACTGGGTCCAAAAAGCTATCTTCTCCATACGGTTGAATTAGGACTCAAAATGTTTTCCAGTGCGTTCGGAATAGAGGTATAACATTATAAAGGCCTAGCGGCATGCCTCGATAGGATGTAAAGATTTTGAGATGCGAATTCAAGACGATTTAAATTTAAACTTACGTAATATATTGTTTGACCAGTCAAATTTCCTTCAGCCGAGATTCTCTTCCACCAGCCTGCTTTCTTTCACCCTCATACCTTTTGCCTTCTCTGTAGTAAACAATGGCAGGCATGCAAAAATCAAATCACGTCACCTGCCTTGTACTTATTGGAACTTCCTTCTTGTTAAATCATGACATTTTTTCGTTCGGCTAGAAAACAAAATCAAGTTAAAGAAAATTTTAAAATGGCCGCCTCTTTGTTATCCCATTTTTGGTCAAAAATGGAATATCAACAAATTGGCAAGGAATTATGGATATCAGGATTGGAGATCGGTTGGAATCGAGGCTACGATCGATATCGTCAAAATTTGGTTGAACTCCGATCGGGACGAAACTAGTTGGAAATGATGATAAGGACTGGGAAAGGCTATGTTTCAAATTTCGGGTTAATCAGAGTTTGTATGGAGGAGTTATGATCGATTCAGGGTAGGAGAGGTATGCTGTTTGAATCCATTGAGGGGGTCAAGGTGGTGCTCAGTTCGAATCCATCGGATTCGAGCCCATCAGGTTCGCATCGATCGAGGGCAAGGCACAGGGATGGTTCGAATTGATACACTTCGTATCGATTGGTATGGATTCGGCTCTGAGAGGTTCGCATTAGGTGTTGGTTCGACTCGATAGTGTTCGTATCGGTCGAAGGCAAAACAGGGTGAAGGACCTCGAATCGATACACTTCATATCGATTGGCATGGACGAGACTCGGTTACTTCGTATCGATCAAAAGGAAATAAGGAGGTTCTTCGAATCGATTCCCTTCGTATCGGTTAGGTTGGAATGGCTTCGAATAGATAGCATTCGTATCAATCAATATGGATATGAACTCCGCGTTCGTATCGATCAGGTGGGAAAGGTCGATGGATCTTGGCTCGATGGCTGGATTTAAATGGAAAGGCGTATGGAGTTTACTACGAACCGATGTACTTCGCCTCGATGTAATATGACAGAATGGATGCGCGGATGTTCTTCGTATCGATCAGTATTGGATCGACACGAAAGGGAAGTGTTTGGATTCTAGCTGAGTGGTTCGTACCAATCGTTTGTGAGTCAATGCAAGGAAAGCATTCTGGAAGGATACGTTGGGAGTCGGCTTTGTGAATTCGAAGCAATGGGTTCGAAGAAGAGGGATTCGAAGCAATGGATTCGGAGGAGGTGGATTCGAAGCATGGGTTCGAACCAGGCAGAGCGCACGAAGCCTTGATCTCGAATCCATCATATCTTCCAGACCTCTGGGCCAAATGCAATAAAATTTTTACAGGAGCTTACGTACATGTTGAAGAATGTTCACACCAAATTTCAGCTCAATTGGATGGTTTCTTGATCGATTCGAACCTTACTTCGAATCGATCCCAAAGTGGGCCCGGATCTCCAGGTTTCGGCCGTATGGGCCCCCTCACATGCTAGAAGCGGTCTACCGGATTTTTAGGAGAAATATCAGCCTCCTACGCCTATAAATAGAGCCTCTGGTCATTCAGAAAAGGGGTCGGAGAATTTGGAGAGAGAAAGCACGCTCGGGCGCTGCCAGAATCATTCCATATCAACATTGCTGCTATTTATTTCAATTTTTGGACTTTGTAACTGCGGTAATCATCTGTAATCATCAAGTATAATCAATAAAAGGATAAAAAACTTTGGAGTGGACGTAGGCCGGAGATAGCCGAACCACTATAAAACTTGTGTCTCTGTTCTTTACTTTTGGATTGCTGTTTAATATTTGCTGAGATCCGAGATTTGTGTTTGAATATTATTGATTTATGTTCATACACTGGTGCTTTCATGGTATTCGGATTTTGTGACCAATTTTGGCGCAAACACTTTGGTGCTTTCACTGAAAGGACTAGCACCCGCTACATCAGACTTGAAAGTTGGATTTGAAGATTTTAAAGAGTTTGGATTCATGGACAATGACTAGGCAAAACAGTAGATGGCTAAGGGCTGAGAGAAGCCAACAGGAAGGAAGTCAACAAGCATCCTCCGGAGCCGGGGAAGGACAGGCTTCAATCTACATAACCCGGGATGAAATGGAGGCTATGGAAAATTCTTTACAAGAGAGATTGTTGAAGAACCAACAAGAAATGATGCAGACTTTCTTTGAGCAAATGAGAGCTGCAGGGATGCAGAACTTAGGAACAACTACAGCCGCTGTGGATGTAGGACAGGGGACTAGGGTCGTGGAACCCAATGGAGGACGACATACGGAGCCAGAAGGCAATCATCAAGGGCTTGGGGCAGGCCCACGGGATCCAATACAGGAGGACCTTTGGAAGGAATTCTACAGGCTAGAGCTAACGTTGCTTCTAGTGAACCACACAAGGAATATGTGCCGGAGTTCCCTCGGGGGCATGGGGGGCAACCCCCAACAGACAATACCGGATTAGTAGAAATTATCAAAAGAACTGTGCAAGGTGGTTTGACCAACGGGGACTTGGAAGGAGTGAATAGGAGTCCGTTTGCTCAGGAAATAAGGATGGCTCAGAATCCACCTAAGTTTAAGCTACCTAGCGTGGAGGTATATGATGGTAAGGCAGACCCAACTGATCACTTGATGAGGTACACCAGACACATGGAGGTGCTGGGAGCATCGGAGGAAGTGATGGCCCGATGCTTCCCTTTGTATCTGACGGACTTAGCTGCAATGTGGTTTAGGCAGCTGAGAGAAGGATCTATCAAGACTTGGAGAGAATTGGTAGAAAAGTTTTTGGGACAGTTTCGGGTTCACGTCAAGAGGCCGAAGAATGTGATGACATTGACATCGGTGAAGCAAAGGATGGATGAATCACTTAGAGCTTTTCTAAATCGATTCATTGCGGCAGTCGCTTCGGTGGATCGGCCTGATCCATCGATGGTTTTAATGGCAGCAGTATCAGGAGTCAGGGAGGACTCGGATTTCAAGGTATCTCTGATATGAGATTCCCCACAGGATCTCGACGAATTCTTTCATGAGGCAGAAAGGTTCCTTCGGCAGGAAGATGTGAGAACGGATTTAAAGGTGAAAAGGGTTAATGCAACTCAGGACGTAGGACCATCCAGCAAAGGTTTAGATAAAGACAAAGGGAAAAGGAAGTTAGATGATGATTCTGGAAACGCTAGGAAGCGATGGAAGGATCCAAATTTTTCCACATACACAGGATTGAACGAGACGCTGGAGCAGATATATCTGGATACTCGGAATCGCCTTCCTTACCGGAGGCCAGCTAGGAGAGAACCATCAGAACGGGAATGGACATCGGGAAGGCACTGCCTCTTCCATGATTTAGATGGACATGATACCAACACCTGCAGGCACTTAAAGGATATAATCGAGGAGCATGTAAGGAATGGACAGTTACAGCAATATGTCGGAACTCGTAATGCAACGGTGGAGCAGGAGCAACCACCGACCACCTCACACCGTGATGATCTGAGGCCCAGTGATGATGGTCGATTGATCATCCATTGACCAGGGTAATATGGAATAAGTAACAAGCTACTAGCAAACGGCAATGTCATTTACACATGTACGGGGACGGAGATAGCCCCTAGGCATGCTCTGAACGATGATAAACCGGGATGCTATGGTTCAGGAAATTTATTCTTCGCTTTTGATTGGACACTGCTTTTCTTTCTGGATTTGGTTTTGGAGTTTGAATTGAACTCCTGGTTTTGCTTGTTTTTTGGTTTGAATTTTCCTTTGGTTGATTGTTTTCGGTTTTGGATGCTGGTTTGGATTTCTGATTCTTTGGTACTGATTTGGATTTTTGGGATTAGGATTCTGGAATGGATTTTGATTTGAATTATTATCTGGTTTTTGATAAACGGTCGTCGGGTATGGATTATGCCTGGCAAGGGGTGAGTCACTTTTCCCGAACGTGGTAAATTGGCTCATTCAGGTCGTCAAGTATGGACTATGCTTGGAAAGGGTCCGGAGTGACCAGGATTCGGCCTAGGACTTAGGCCCTGTATTATCAACCGTTATTTTCAAGTCGTTGAGTATGGACTATGCTCAACAAGGGTCCAAAGAGACCAGGATTCAGCTTAGGACTTAAGCCATGGCTTCGCACAGCGTCCAGGGACACTGGACCAAGGTCGCCAAGTGTGGATTACGCCTGGCAAGAACCCGAAGAGGTTAGCTCAACGTCCAGGGACACTGGACCACAGTCGTCAAGTATGGATTGCGCTTGGCAAGAGCCCGAAGAGGTTACGGATTTGGATATCGACCCGGAGAGGTCATGGATTCAGTTATTGGCTATTGGACAAGGATGGATTAGGACTCGGTTGTCGAGTACGAATGGATATGGAAGTGGCTAAGGCTTTGGTTATTGGATCTGGAATTGGACGTCGACTTGGAGCAATCAAGGATGATATACTCTGGCAATATGGCTATGGACTTCGGATATTTGATTCGAAACTATTCAAAACACGCCTTGTTATCACAAGGCATGTTTTGGGGGGCAGAGTGTTATCCCATTTTTGGTCAAAACTGGAATATCAACAAATTGGCAAGGAATTATGGATATCAGGATTGGAGATCAGTTGGAATCGAGGCTACGATCGATATCGTCAAAATTTGGTTGAACTCCGATCGGGATGAAACTAGTTGGAAATGATGATAAGGACTGGGAAAGGCTATGTTTCAAATTACGGGTTAATCGGAGTTTGGATGGAGGAGTTATGATCGATTCAGGGTAGGAGAGGTATGCTGTTCGAATCCATCGAGGGGGTCAAGGTGGTGCTCGGTTCGAATCCACCGGATTCAAACCCATCAGGTTCGCATCGATCGAGGGTAAGGCACAGGGATGGTTCGAATCGATACACTTCGCATCGATTGGTATGGATTCGGCTCTGAGAGGTTCGCATTAGGTGTTGGTTCGACTCGATAGTGTTCGTATCGGTCGAAGGCAAAACAGGGTGAAGGACCTCGAATTGATACACTACATATCGATTGGCATGGACGAGAATCGGTTACTTCGTATCGATCAAAAGGAAATATGGAGGTTCTTTGAATCGATTCCCTTCGTATCGGTTAGGTTGGAATGGCTTCGAATATATAGCATTCGTATCAATCAATATGGATACGAACTCCGCGTTGGTATCGATCAGGTAGGAAAGGTCGATGGATCTTGGCTCGATGGCTGGATTTAAATAGAAAGGCGTATGGAGTTTACTACGAATTGATGTACTTCGCCTCGATGTAATATGACGGAATGGATGCGCGGATGTTCTTCGTATCGATCAGTATTGGATCGATACGAAAGGGAAGTGTTTGGATTCTAGCTGAGTGGTTCGTACCAATCGTTTGTGAGTCAATGCAAGGAAAGCGTCCAGGAAGGATACGTTGGGAGTCGGCTTTGTGGATTCGAAGCAATGGGTTCGAAGAAGAGGGATTCGAAGCAATGGGTTCGAAGAAGAGGGATTCGAAGTAATGGATTCGGAGGAGGTAGATTCGAAGCATGGGTTCGAACCAGGCAGAGCGCACGAAGCCTTGATCTCGAATCCATCATATCTTCCAGACCTCTGGTCCAAATGCAATGAAATTTTTACAGGAGCCTACATACATGTTGAAGAATGTTCACACCAAATTTCAGCTCAATTGGATGGTTTCTTGATCGATTTGAACCTTACTTCGAATCGATCCCAAAGTGGGCCCGGATCTCCAGGTTTCGGCCGTGTGGGCCCCCTCACGTGCTAGAAGCGGTCTACCAGATTTTTAGGAGAAATATCTGCCTCCTACGCCTATAAATAGAGCCCCTGGTCATTCAGAAAAGGGGTCGGACAATTTGAAGAGAGAAAGCACGCCCGGACGCTGCCAGAATCATTCCATATCATCATTGCTGCTATTTATTTCAAGTGTTGGACTTTGTAACTGCGGTAATCATCTGTAATCATCAAGTATAATAAATAAAAGGATAAGAAACTTTGGAGTGGACGTAGGCCGGAGATAGCCGAACCACTATAAAACTTGTGTCTCTGTTCTTTACTTTTGGATTGCTGTTTAATATTTGTTGAGATCCGATATTTGTGTTTGAATATTATTGATTTATATCCATACACTGGTGCTTTCATGGTATTCGGGGTTTGTGACCAATTTTGGCGCAAACACTCTTCTTTTCAAAATCAAACCGAAATTTGAAAAATAAATATACACGACTTGCAAATCTTTCTCGTCCCTCTTTAATACAGAATCCACTTCATTCAAAAGCAGCAAACCCCGTTTCTTTTTTCCCTTCCATCGTTTCTTTTTTCACTTCCATCGATTGCTCGAAATCGATTCTGGCAACATGAAATCTTGGGTGAAATCGAGAATTTATTTTGATTTGAAATCATCCAGGCAGAAGTTTGGGGGTATGTATATTCGACCTAGGATGGATGCGATGATGTCGCAATGCTGTCAGAGAAGCTCTCGGGGTTGTAGGGTTGTCTCACGAATTGGAGGCAAGTGCAACGTGGCAGTTGTTTCCGCGCGCATTGTTCGATAGGCGGGGATTGCGTGGTTTTGGATATGGGGTTCTCGATTGGCGTGGAAGGCAGGTGCGATTTGGGGTTTTGGGTGAGGCGGTAGCAGTGGTGGACAGGCGCAGTGAGGGTAAATGTTGCGTAAGCTCGGTGACGTTCGGCAAGAGGCGGTGAGGTATACGCCTATTTTTTAAATTTATATTTGTATAAATATATATACACAAAATAATAATAAAATTATTACAGCGAAGGCATTTTATTTTAAATTATTTCATTAAGTTATTTGTATACATATTACGGAGAAAAATGTATACATATATAATATAAATATAAATATACCTATATAAACACACATATATTTTATTATATATAGGAACATAGTAAAAATATATTTATAATTGTAATATTTGAAATAAAAATAGGAATTTTAAAATGTTTAATGTTTATGTAAAAAAATTGAATTTTTAACCTATACAGATTTTTTATATATCCAGTTTAAAAATGAAGAAAAATAAAATACAATTTACCAGGTTAAGATAAAAAAAATAAGTTATTAAGGTGATTAATTTATTTAATAAACTTATTTAGTTATTACTAAAAGATTTTTAGAAGGGAAGTGGTTAAAATAAAATCATTAGTTAAGTAATTTATAAAATGAGATAAATGGCTGATTGTTTCAAATATTAATAAAATCATATAATTTTTGTACAAGCTCTAAAATGGTGAATTAAAAAGTCGGAATGGAAATGGATTGCAAACGAAAAATAAAGGTGAGATTTTTTTCACTCATTTGGATTACCTTGATTAAGATTAAATGTTAAATTTAAATCATTGGATGTTGATTGATAAATTATGATTTATCTGTTGGATGATATTATATAGTAGAATATATATTGGAGTGATTGATATTCCTGCATTATATAGTGGATGAGAGCCTATGCTCCCTGCATAATAGCGGATGACCCTTTATACCACGATATCCCCCTCGAAGTGGGATTGTTAATTATTTGTTGACTAACATCTGTGGATGCAAGAAAAAACAGGTTGGAGGGATCCAACTGGATTCCTTAAAAATATTTATTGTTTCTTATATATATTGATATATGACAGGATGGATAAATTGATATGGATTGTGTGAATTGAATTGTTAAATGTTAAGTGACATGGGAATTTAATATGGATATGTATAAAACCATAATAGTTAAGTGATGGAATTTAAAAAGGGAAATTTGAAAGAAATTATTTATATTGAAAATTTGATTTATTTAAAAGGGAATTAAGCAGAATAAGGAAATATATATGGTAACTTGATATTATTTAACCATTTGTAAATTGTTTAAGAAAAGACTTGAAATTAAATTATCTATTACGGGCAGGATGAGATATTGGAATCGATTAATAGATTTGAAATAAAACTGGAATTTATTAAAGGATAAAATGTTATAACGTAATTATAAATAAAGAATTAGTTTTATAAATAAATGGAAAACTCAAGGGATTTTATAAATTTATAAACCGGGTTTATGAATGAGATAAAATGATATCAGTGGATACGTTAAAAATATAGGTAAATGGTGTGAACTTATATCGAGTTTTGGGAACCATTGGAAGAGAAATAACAGAATATATATCGAATATGAGAATGGTGATAAATTTGGATAGGATTGATGGTATACATATCCAGAGGATTTTATAAATGGACATGGGGAATATTGGATTTTCTATAAATAAACTCTGTTTGAGATAAACTCTAATTTTATAAAATAAATTTGTAAATTAATTAGCAACTAGATATAACTTTAATACTTTTGAGATATTGATATTTTCATTTATCTAAACCCATATTTTGAAAAAAAACCATTATTCTTATTTTATATATTTTTGATTGTTTTGAAATTAAATTATAAATCCTCTCGAGATGGGAAGCTAAGTTTATAAAATCGAATAAGATTTAGAAGAAGATCTTATAGTGGTATTGTGGAAATCTAAATAAATTTATAAAGCAAAAATAAGCAAACTTCAAAAGGTGGAATAAAGTTCACAAGAGAAGTAGAAGTGGAATGGGAATTTTAAATAAGTATAAACGACTTTGGAAATATTAAAAGCAATTGACTAAGGGATTTTGGGAATTTTAGAATTTGTATGTAATGAGTTTGAAAGTTTACAAATAGAGTGGTATATGATTTTGGGAAAGAAAAAGAAGATAAGTGAAATATTTTCTAAGTATTGAATATAAAATGAAGTGAAGAAAACATTCTAAGTGTCGGACAAAGGTTAAAAATTTGTTCTGTGAGAATAAAAGAGATTTGAAAAACTATTTTCAAAATGTTGAAAGATGAGAGTAATATCTTGGGTAGATATTTTGAGATAAATAATTTGGGAAAAATTATTTAAGGCCTAATGGATTGCCTGTAAATGTTATTTGATACTTAAATAACCGACTATCAATATTGGCCAATGCGCTGATCATTTTGAAGAGTCTGGGATCAGATTTAGTTACCCGAAAACCACTTTGATCCGGTTTGAAATGTTTACTAATGAAGACCGTGAAAATTATGAAGACGGTGATTCCGTTTGTCCATTCCTTGGGAAACTTGTACGGAGAATGCTATCAGAACATCGTCTGGAGGATGATGAGCAGTCTAAGTGAATGTGTTCTAAAAAGGTAATGCATATCCTCAAGCCTCATCAACCGGGAACGGCTCAAACAGGTGAGGTGCAGCAAGGCTAAGTGAGTAGCACTCAATTAGGGTAAGATTTCCCCTGTCTTGGGGTCCCTTTTTATTTCGACTGTGTGGCGGTTGATCTCTCCAACCATGTGGTGTTCTTATTCGGACTATCCAGTAAGGGTTAGCCCTGGTCTTATGTTGCAGGGGATTGGGAGTGGTCCTCAGTACTTTGATCTAGGCCACGTACTGTGACAGGCGGTACCCAAGTAGCTCTGCCATTGTATGAAATCCAATCTCTAATAATCGCATGTACGGTTTTGATTTTGCCCAACTATGCTGGAACGTGAGATGTAAACATTTCTACAAGATTCTATTTTACTTTCAATAGGCACTGTTATAATATCAGACGATTTTGATAAAAATCTTTTGGTTATCGTAAGGTAAAAACCAGGCATATTTATTTGTGGTGCGGTCTTATGAGATACCTTTATTTCAAATGATTTTCAAAAATATAATAATCTAATTGGGTGTGTTTTTCTCACACTGGTTTTCCAGACTGACTTGGGTGTTGTTTTATTATGGTGCTCGGGTCAGACCGAGTTGTACAGATTCAGGTTAAAGGGCTAGGTGCTCAAGAGGAAAGCTGGATGGTAGAGCGTACTTCCGTATTTGACTATTATTTCCACTATGTAAGGACAAGTATTAAAGTTGTCCAAGTGATGGATGTTGTTGTACTCTGATAATGGTATGTATAAATAGTAGTACAAATTTCTTTGTATTTAAAGGCCGCCATTATATATTCAAAAAACATCTTTTTATTGGTGATTGGATTTGAAGGAACTGGTGTCATATTTGGGTAAGTCCTATCCGTAGACCACTTCGAACTAATTTACATATTCGAAGTGAATGGATACGATATTTGGGATTTTCGTAATAAAGAACTACTTGTTGATCATTTGTGGATATACTCCCAATATACATATAGTAGTAGTAGTCTCTTCATTATGAAATATCCTATGCAAGGACTAATCACTACCAATCCTTGGAGTAACTCCCGACAGGATGTGGTAGGAGAGTGCTTTCGGTTTGTCCTGTTCCTGGACAACTTGCATGGCCGGATGTCTGACATTGCAATTGTAATTACATTGGTTGATTTCTATGAATGTATCATCTGATTGTTGGCAGAGGAAGCAACTTTTCTTAGCTTAACACACTTTCTTGATACTTATGAATTAGGAGCTATACATTTCTAGAAATTAGTTGTGTGATTATGGATTGGCAATGTGGCATTCAAAGTTGAGTGTGCTATGAGTATGGTGATCGTTACCTCAAGCCTCATCACCCGAAAATGACAAAAACAACGTAGATGCAACGAAGCTAAGTGCGTCGCTCCCATTAAGATATAGTCATCACCTTTCTAGATATTTTTATTCCTCCTATGATGTCAGGTTTTAAATTATTGTGGTTAATGCAAAGAGATTTCTCGAACTGGTCAGGAACGATCGGGTTGATGGCATATTCAGTACTATCTATAGTAAAGGTCGGCTGGTTCTGTGTTGGTAAAGGTCGGATCCTTAGGTGAATGTTTCTAGAGATGTGTTACGCGATGGTAGTCCTTACCTTATCATTTTATGGAATTTAATAGTGTAACAATTTCGGCTAAGATTATGTATACTTACTTGAAAAGTGTTTTCAAAAGAATGTCATTAACAATAATATTCACATATTTTCATAGCAATTGTTTTGGTTATCATAAGGTGAAAACTTGTTCCGTGTTCATGTGTGGCGTGGTCTTATGAAATACCTTTTTTTTCAAACATCATATTTTGAGTTTTCTCACACCAGTCCCATGACTGACTTGGAGTTTATTTTCTTTTCCCCTTAAAATCCCGGTTCCCTATTTTCCCGAGCAACCAACTAGTTAGGTAAGCTTGGAGCATTTTGGAATGGAGCATGGAGCCTAGAGTATGGAGAATTTTAGGTCTTTTGTTGAAGTCATCTATTACTTTCTGCTGTGTCCATATTATGTATTAGTATCGATCAGCACTATAAGGATAAGCCGTTTCAACTATCCTAGCTTGATTGCTACCTGGTGTTACTTTTATGGAACAATTTTGAGTAATTGCAGGTACTACTCATATGTATAATTATGTGTTGAATACGATGTGAGATTATATTATTATCATATCTCTATCTTTATTTTTTTACCCCATGATAATCTGCCTCTCCGACACTTGGATTTATGGCATATGAATACCAAGGATGTATTAGTGTTGATTTCTGAGAGTCGAGGAGGTGAGTGGTCACATTTAGACTAACAATCAAAAACAAAAAAACAAAAAATTATCCCCAGCATATCAATGAAACCAAATCATGAGTGACTAAATTCAAGGTAAGAAATATGTGAAGTTTATACATCTATTGTTGTTCGTTTTACTATAGAACTTCAAGTGTATAACTAAACACAAACAATTTACATAATTTTTGTAAATAAAATTTACAGCACGTTTCAACTCTAAAATTCAGGTCATTACTATATGGTTTATTTTATTTACAGCACCTCTACTACTTGTTATTTTTAAAATTACAAAAGAAGTTTAGGTTATAATCCTAGAAGCTGTTACAAAATCGAAATCCTTTGCATGTGTATAATACCTATTATGATGAGTTTTGCATGGTATATCACTATGGTATTCAAATTACCAGCAACCTAGTATCAATGTGCGTTCAATATAAATATGATATCCAAAAGGTCTTATGCAATAGTTAAACAAAATTCACAAATTTTCTAAATTATTTGAAGACGGACATAGATGCCAAAAAATATAAAAGTTTGAAAATGTAGAGAAAAAGTTATGCTAAATTTGGAATGATATGAGAATGTTCTCAAAATGAAATATAAGCATTAAGAGGTCTGCATAAGTTTTAGACATATGAACAATTTTTACAACATTTTATTATAACAATATTAAGAACTGTGTATTGGCAACATAAGTTTTAGTAATATGTGGAAGAAAATGCATGTTTCCTTTAAAGAGGGTGGTCAACATCATGGCATAAATTTTTAGACATAATACTATATAGATGTGAAAAAATGCATTAGATTGAATGATGGAATAAAAGAATTGTGCATAATTAAACATTTAAAAGATCATAACTAACAGTATGTTTTATAAATTCTAGTAAAATCATGAAAGGACTAGATCGATTTCTAAATATAGTGCAGGAAAAATATAATATTTAGTGATAATGAAGGGAACACCTAGATCACTTTTCACGGTAGGAATAATACAATAAATGTAATAATTTTCAAGAAGAAATTAAATGTGATGTCATGTAGCTTTCGAAAAAGAAATTATTATAACATATAACATCACCGTGCTTACCTTTCCTCCATTATCCATTGCTTCAATATTGAGTAGTTTCTCAATTTTCCTATTGTCTTCACAAATTGCAAAGTTGAATTGAGAAAATTTTATAAATTAAAATTATTAATTGCTTTTAAATTTAAAAGTCATTGTTTGATTTTATTGGATTGTCTGACATGAAATATCTTGAGAATGATGGCTTGAATTCAATATGCTAAAATGATTATAATGTGCTTGATGAATGATGACTAGAATCAAATATGGTTAATGTTAAATTTGCTTGAATATGCTTATAGTTAATTTCCTTAAATATGTTTCCTAATTTGGATTAACATAGAATAAAAGCTGTATCCAGAGTCGAGTGTGTCCAACTGAATTTCCACTTTTTGGTTTTTATTCTTGCATTAAAATAGCTTATTGATTTAAAGAAATAAGAATTATATAAAATAAAATAACTTACCAAGAAAATTTCTAGATAGAAACATTTCGAAGCATTCACAATGGTCTTTGGAAAATCTAGTGATGGTGTACTCAAAATAACATCTACACCTCTTTCATAAAATGTTAAAGCAACTAGGAAGCTTGAGAATGATGACTTGAATTCAGTATGCTTAAATGTACTTATGTCTTGAATATGCTTGACGAATGATGACTAGAATTAAATATGGTTAATGTTAAATTTGCTTGAATACATTTGATAGTTAATTTCCCTGTATATGTTTATTGAAGTGGAAGATCGAATTCTTTATGTAATACAAGGTCGGTCGATTATTTCAACTTTTTTGATAAATAATTAAATTAAATAGGATCATTGTTTATTTAACAGGTTTCCTGTCTATCAAAAGAATATGTGAAGGAGAACTAATATAAACTAAAAGTAGCGCACTTAATAACACTGATCATATACATTACTGATCGATTTTGAAAAGTCCGTCTAAATAAATATTGAATGTTACATACCATAATGTTAAACGAAATATAGTTTAAATCAACCAAATTTAATTCACTGGATGAAAATAAAAGTGGATAACTTCAGGTGAAAAAAATAAAACATTAATACCTTATTTAATTGAAATAAATAAAACATTGATTCCACATCCATACATATGCATTTATCCATCCTTATCCCAGTCACCTTTTTCTCCTATGACCAAACATACATTTTTCTTATTTAAACTAATTCATATTTATCATCTATAATTATAAATATATAAGTTTTGTAATAGACCAAGTTTTGAGCCCTGGTGTCCATACACTTCTTGCAAAAAAAAGGTAAGTTGAAGCGGACATGCACAACTTAATCCTTCATTGCAGTTGGTATGTTTGTAGGCCCTCTCAGTGCTCCCATGTATAGAGGAATTTCATTTTTTAATATATTTAATAGATACGACATGTTTCATCTCTACATTCATCAACATACTTTTAAATCACACATATATAGTGAGCGAACATCGCAATGCCTGAGTATGCATGAAGTATACGACCTCGATGATTTATGGCATACTCAAGCACTCGTGTCACCTCCTCAATGGTAAGGTGCCTTATGCTCTTTATCATTCAACCTAAAGTTAGAGAAATTTCTTATAATGATTCCCCCGTAGGTTCAGCTATTGGAACTAGACTAGCCCCAACGGAAGTTATGGATGAATTTCAAAATTTTACCCTAACGGATCTTTTATTGGGCCTATGAAATCTATCAGAATTAGAACATTTCTGAATTTCATTTAAATAAAATCATTTATTATATTTAAATTAAAATATGTTAAGATATGAAATTAATTTTATAGGATTTAGTTCATACATAAATGTACCATATACATATATGTGTGAGTGCATGTGTAACATGATAATCCGTGAAAGATGTAATATGCCCATATGTAGAGGTTGGGATTTACATCGCAACAGACATACTAGCTCATTTTGTATGTCATGTATGTTTTGTATATATGTGCATGTATATGTGTTACAAAATATATACACACACATGTGTGTGTGTCTATAAATATATTATATATAATATATAAACATAAAACATTTATATATACATAAATAAATAAATATATATATATAGAAAGAAAGAGAAAAATTATTAAAAATTATTTATAAATAAAAATTAACTTACTTTTGCAAACATAATAATTTTAGTATTTTAATTTGTATATATTATGAATAAAACAATGTTTTCATCCATAAATAATTAACATAAAATAATCTATTGATGAAAATTCAAATTTACAATTTTAAAAAATCTAGGATCATAAAATAGAGCTAAGGAAAAATCTGTATATTTTTCAAAGTTGAAATATTATTTTTAAAAATAAATACATTGATTTCAGCAATAATTATTTAATATAAAATAGTATATTATTAAAAATTAAAATTTTAAAATTTTAGAAATTCTAAGATCATGAATGAAAGGATACAAAAAATCTTGAAGAATTTTACAATTAATTTTTTTTTAATAAATCAAAAATAATTTTTTTAGAAATAATATTAATTATTAAAAATAATAAACTTCGGTGAAAAATTCCTAAAATTTATCTATACGTTTTTGAAATAATATAACATTTAAATAAAATTGAATTTTTAATGTAATAATTATTTTATATATAATAAATAATTCAAAAGTTCAATAAATGATAATTTAAAAATATGAATATATGTATGATAATTAATTTAGAATTTTTGAATTCATATTTTATACAAATATTTGTACTTAAATTTTTAATTCATATATGTATATTATATATGCATATATGCTATTAAGAGAGAGAAATATACACTGATATATACATATATATACATACATATATATATATATGAATTTATTAATAAATATATATAAAACAATTATTAATGACAAAAATTGACTTTATACAGTAAAAAATATTTGTTTATACATAAATCAAATAGCACAATAAACAAATTATGCGCATAACCAAACTGATTTATGACAACCACATCTACTTACAAAAATCTCATCTAAGTAAACATATAGTAGCAATATATTTAAACAGATATAAAATTGCTCATTGTAGGATCATAGAATATAATTTAATTACTATAATATGAATTAAAATTACCAATTTAATGATGCCTTTCAATCCACGTTGAAGCAATGACTTTTCTTCCTTTTATTGTTCTTGATTCGTCAGATTGCAAGTCCAGAATCACCGACCTCTAACTATCGAATAGTATTATTTTAATTTGAAATATATTTGAGAATTTTGGAGTGGATTGAGAGCTATGTTTTAACCATCAATGTTGAAAGTAATGGCGGCCAAAAAGCTCATCATTATTTTTAGATATATGTGTATATGTTTTGGGTTGTATTAGAGAGAAACGAGGAAAATAATTTTACCCATTCTCACTTGATCTCAACCAATTGTCTCCAAGCTAATTCCACTATGTTTTAGCCACCCCCTACCTTCCCAAAACCAAAATTTTGCAGCCCTAATGATGGGCCTTAAACCCATCAAAGCCCAAGCCAAAATACAGTGCAAGTAAATCTAATTTAATCGCTTGTCGATATTGTATATCGATCAATATATTTATAATAGTTATAAATATATCCAACATTATTTATTTCTCAAATCATATTCAAATTTTATAATTAATATTTCATAAATATTAATTAATTTATTTAATTTATAACAATTATAAACTAATTAAATTGTTCGGTCTTAAGGGAATTCATCATTTCGGTTGTGTAACTCTTGGGTGTAAATTTAGTCAGCGATCAGCACCGAACTATTCTAATGTTAACATTCACACGTTAGTTAGTAGGTGGCATCACATTATGGCCCAATTTGTCGCTTACTCATTTTTGGTAAAAATCCAATTTTAGTTTAATAAGCGTTACCCGGTAATGACATTTGTTTACACCAATTCTCTTCGTCAAAACTATATCACTTTGAACTTATGAAATTTGGTAATGGTCAGAATTCCAACTAATCCACATTCAACTTTATAGTCCAAATACAAAGTCCTTAGTTCAATAATAACAATTATTATTAACCGAAATGCTCTTGCTGGAGATTTTGACTTTGAGTTACTATGATACTAACCGCATATGACTGAGGGGTCGAATCCTATCTTGAATAGTGCTTCGCTTCCAATTCTTCCACTCGACCCAACTAGTCACTCGATGAACGCCATGCCATGATTTGGCTATAATCAAATTGAAGCTTTCGCACTGAAGATTCATAGTATTCTCAAGTCTAAAGAACCATGTAAATCAGTTACATCGATATTTTCTGTTTGACCTTAGTAATATTAACAACAGTAAACTATTGAATGAGTCGTTCCATACTTATTTAATAACTATTAGCATATAACCTCTAGGTGCCTGCAGCAGTCATGAGTAATACACTGCCCAACATTTAGAAGTGTTACGTACTCCAGTCTCAATGGATACATTAATATCCAGTCTCGATGCATCTTGACTAGGAACATTTAAAATGGTATATTTGTTTCGTTGTGATAAATTACTCACGGTTACAACACTTTTAACTACTATCACAAAATATACCACTTATGGATTTTTCTATTAAATTTACTTTTAATTAAGTTAATTAATTAATATAATCACATTATATCAAGTATATAATAGAAAGAAAATATCTTTTATTTCAAACAAGATTGGTCAATGAGTTAAATATATGTAACAAATTACAATAATTGCCCCTACGGCATATCCCTAACTCTATCAATCTCCCACTTGTACTCGGGGTCAATTATGGAATCTAATTCCAACCTCTCCAATCGGTTTTCTCAAAAACCAAGTAGGTCAGTCCCTTAGTGAATAGGTATGCTATTATGTTTTCATTATCTACTTTGCCAATTAATTCTCTCTGACAGTGGTAAACTGCCTTTATCATGTTGAACGATTTGAAGTATGTCTTTTGACATCTAGTGAGCTTTAAGTTCTATCATGAACAATTTCATGATATTGTTATCTTATAATAATATTGTGGGATTCTCAACATTTGGAATCACCTTTGGCTCAATTATAAATCTATGCACTTATATCTATATACATTGGTCAATTGTTGCGCTATTTCAAGTTAATGTTCTCAAAATTTCATTGAATCATCCACAATCACTTTTATTTTGAAGCATTTTAAAATTAAAGATTTTAACTTAAATTTTATCGTTGACATGCATACTCAATATCACTTATAAAAGTTTGTGTCCAAACGTTCCATCGTAACGAGTTCGTTGTTTCTGTTAACAATTCTCTAGTATTTCTTAAATACACGAGAACACCTCAAACAACCATTTAGTTATATCAATTTGGATTTTATATTTGCTCCATGTATCAAATACATAAACAAAACACAGTATCGTACACAACATCATCTGCATGATACTATTGCTAATGCATAAGGAATCCAACTTACATGTTCTCTTTTTAATAGGGTGCTCTTGTATATCGCTTTAGGACAATCCATGTATCTTTTATACTCACCATAAAAGGCATCATTTACAATCCAAAATTGATTATTAAAACAACAAAAGTTAATTTTAATACAAGCATATTGTTAAAATCAACAACATGTTGTTTACGTATGGTTTAGAAATATTAATGTACATTTTATAATTCCTTCTTATAAACACATGCTTCCTCTGCACTTTGATTGAGAATCGAACTATTTGATATTTCTATCAAAATACTTATTCAACCTTGATGCTTATAAAATGATACATTCGTATCATTTTATAGGTCATATCCAAAGACTCGCTAACCCAATATCGCTCCCACTGACTACGAGGCATTTTTGGTTAATATGTGTAAATGGCTTACTCTAAATCATTATTTAGAATTTTATGTTTCAATACATAAGTACCAAACACTAAGTCTTATCGAGCCATAATTTTGTGAGTAAATCTGAACTAACTTGAGCATGTTGAATACCAAATTTGTTATGCTAATTTCAACAATTGAAATTTGTGATATTATTCTTACCAACATTGCTCATTTAATTCCAACCAAATTAGTCTTTCCAATAAAGACACAATCTTGGCCAATGGATCACATCTCTTTGGTTACGACCACCAAAATCATAATCTGATAGCGTACTTGGAATTCATTCAGATTTGTGCATCATACCATATAGAGTCCACGATCTTAATGGTTTAATTGAACAACTGATGATAATTATATTTTCGACATTAATAAGAAACTCATAGGTTCTCTTTGATGTACGAGAATACTTATTAGACATTCTAATTCTATGTGTTCATTTAGGTTAGTTAATTTCACTTCATCTTATATAATCAATTCTATCTTTAGATCAGATCCAATTCCATTAAACTACCAAATATTTCTTATTACCCGGCTACTTGACTAGGCTACAAGATAATAGTTGCAGGAGATATGATTGGGCTTAAATGAGAATTGAGTTAAGCGGAGATTGGAAACATGAAGGATTGATGTAACTTATTTGGGTCGACAGTCACGAATGGTTCGGTGTGGTTTGCTTGATCAAGGTGGCTCGGTCGTACATGACTCGGTCAAGAAGAGGAGATCATGCATGGTTCCATCATGGTGCATAAGCCAAGATGGCCTGATCCAACTAGCTCGGTGAGTATGGCTCGGCAAGCATGGCTCGATACGTCTGGGTCGGTGAGTATATCTCTCTAGGTATGGCTCGGCCTTAGTTCAGTGTGTGCCATTCGACCTTGGTTCAGCAAGTATCGTCCGGCTTCAGTGGTTTGGCATGTCTCGATTGGCTTGGTTAGTTGGCATATGTCACTCGGCACATATGGGTTGGCAACTTGGAGCAAGACATGGTAGCTCAATGTACATGGATTAGTATGCGTTAAGGGATTCGTTAAATTATCAATAGGGGGATACGACCGTTTTCTTCACCCTTCGAGTCACATATCTAGCTGCTTCAAGTCATGTGATGACTCGCTTCGATTCATCCACAAGGTACCCCTGGTTCGTCCAGAGTGGCTTGGTTTATGTGGGCCGGAAGTCCTGAAGCATAACTTGTAGGGCAAGTTGTCTTGGTCGTTGGCTTACACGGGGGACCTAGCCTGTCTTCGTCTATAAATAGAGGGGCGGGGGTACAGTTAGAGGGGACCTTTTTTCGAGAACTCTAGGGAGACTCTGCAATTTTCTATGCTCTCTTTTATTCAAACTTTTATTCAAGTTGTTTGTTTATAGATTGTATCAGTACTCAAGTGATTGGAAAAGTAATAAAGATCATATTCAAAGTGGTCGTAGGAAATTGCGCTGAACCACTATAAATCTGATGTTCTCGTTCTTATTTTTCCTTTTGCACTCAATTGCGTTACTTCTCTTCTTTAGTTTACATTCTTCATTAATCTCTCTACACAATTCCATTCAAGGATGTTAGTGACCAATTTTGGTGCTAACATTGTTGCGCTTTCATTGAGAAACGTTCATTCTTAGGCTGTTAGGTTCAACTTTGTTTCTACTAGATTGAGGAAATCCCCAAAAGAAGATCCAAGTTCATTCTCAACAATTCATACATTCTACTCAGAGTTCCTACGGATAACTCTAAGATGGTAAGACCGCATACCAGATCGGCTTCTCAAAACATCGGTGCTAATGAAACCGCTAGTGTCCAACAAGTAGGACCCAACAATCAACAAGCTAATGCGAGCCCAAAACCCGCCATTATCCCAAACCAAGCGAGAGCTGTCACTATGGAAAAGTTTAAAGAGCTTATGAGGGAACTGCTGGAAAGCAGGAAACAACTTAATGAGAAAATTCAAGGGAACGCCAACCTGATGACCCAGATTTCTCAACATCGGAATCTAAAGGTTGGAGGAAGTCCTGCTCCCTAGTTATCATCCAACAGCTCATATTCATTAGATGAACACCCTAGACAACACCATGGGATTGAGGTAACGCAAACTGAGGCAATAAAACAGCTCACTACAAACCGCCATGGACCAGCCAATATAACCAATTCAGACCCTACAACAGGGACGTGGCTCCTTATCAACATTTGGGGAGTCAGGTTCAGCCTGGTACCGGGAACTTAGGCATGGGGCTCGTGTACGAGTTGGACAACCACCTTATCATGAAGACCACGGAGCCGATTCCCAAGTAGCACACCTAGAAGATTGTCGAATTGATGATTGTGGCGTATTGAGGAGTCACACTCTGTTTACTGATGGCATCGTACAAGCTGGTTAACGCTGGAAGTTCAGCACGCCTACTATCCCAGCCAATGAAGGAAGGACAGACCCTCGACGGCATATAATGAGATATGATTGAGTGATGGACTTGGCTAGGGAAAATAATGCAATCAAGTGTAGATGCTTCCCAATAAGCCTATCCGGAATCGCTACTATATGGTTTACAAGGCTTCCTCCATGATCAATCTCTAGGTTTGACAAGTTAGCAAAGAAGTTCCTGGAGCAATTTAGGATCCATGCCACTCACCCGAAGGATATGATGTCACTGTCCAGTGTGATCCAAGCATTGGGTGAATCACTGAAAGATTGTCTGTAGAGGTTTCATGTGGCAGCCACCGAGGTCAGCAACCTAAATGATCATGCTATACTCATGGATATGATGCGAGGAGTAGATCTAGACTCGGAGTTTGATGATTGGCTGGCAGGCAAACCACCGACTAGCCTGGACTGTTTTTACTCAAAGGCGAACCAACTCATGAGAAGGGTAGAGGCCAGGTGGTCAAGACGGAGCAGTACGCTAGGAACCAATAAGGAAGCGGTGCAAAGAAACATTGCGGTAAAGCAATCTGGCGAAAACTCTGGTAAGGTCCAAGTCAATGTTCAAAATAAGCCGGAGCAGTTCAAAGGATCCATAGGAGGAAATTCCAGATGAAAGAGGGAAGCAGGAAAGTGGAAACCAAGAATCCCGACCTATAGCGAATATACGCCTCTGGATACATCTTTGGAAAATATTTATCTATCAACTTGTAATACATTCCAATAATGAAGCCGCATCCAATGGGATAGACTGAGGAACAAAGTAGATTGGAAAGTATTGTCGATTTCACGAGACCTATGAGCACAATACTGAAGATTGCAGACTCCTCCATGATGCTATGAAAAAACCTAAATCGCTAGAAGAAGTTACAGCAGTTTGTTAAGGATCCACAGGAAGACGGACAGGGGACATCCAACCCTAATTGCGGGCAAGCTTCACACCGAGCTGAGGAGTCTGCTCGGACTAGAGGAAGGCTAGACATAAACAGGATAATCGGTGGACCTCATGCGGTAGACAATAGTTGGCAAGAAATGTAATGCTATGCTAGTTCCTTGAAGCATGAGGGCTTTGAGTGATGCTCGAACACAGTAGACAAGACTTCGATGAAACAGCAACGAATGATGACCGACGATATAGTATTTAGGAGTAGGGATGCCGATCAAGTAGAGGCCTCCACCATTGACCTGATGGTTATCTCAGCTACAACTGAACCGGCGCTTGTGAGAAGAATACTAATTGATTGTGGGAGTTCTGTTAATATTATCTTCAAGAAGGCATATGACCAAATGAAGATGTAGGCGAACGATCTGAAATCATCTAAAGCCCGCATTCATGGCTTTAATGGTGCAGATACTGATGTAGTTGGTTTTGTTAAATTGCCAATTGAACTAGGGGAAGGTGAATCCAGGAGGGTACGAATCCTACCATTAATTTTTTTGGATGTTGATTCCCTGTATAGTGTTTTTCCTAGGCCGAATGGCCCTGGCAGAGTTTAGGGCAGCTTTGGCCCCATGGCGTTTGACCTTGAAATTTCCAACGAATAGTGGAGTTGGTGTAGATCATAGCGATCAAGTGATTAGTCATGCTTGTTATGTGGCTAATCTGAGTGAGTCCCGGCGAAGAGAGAAGGGAAAGGGTATGGACATGCCTGTCTGCATCCATGTTGCTGAATATTGAAAATAGCGCCTGAGCCTTGGCTTGAGAAACATAATCGAATCTATAAAGACATAGATACGATGGATGACGATGAAGAACCCAAGGAAGCTAAGGCGGCACCGGTTGAACTGACCAGTCGGCTTTGAGGACTTGTTATGGGTGCTTAAGATTGGATCGTAGCTCAACACCTCGATGATGGAGGATCTTACTGATTTCCTCCAAGCGAATCTCGATGTTTTTCACATGGAGCCATTCTAATATGTGTGGGATTTCTCTCGCCATCGCAAGTCATATGTTGAACATTGACCCAAAGCATGTGCCTATGAAATTTAAGTGGAGAGGCATGGACCTGGTGAGTCCACTACTCTAAAAGAGGAGGTGGATAAACTCAAAGCCAATGGGTTCATCCGCAACGTCCTCTAACCTGAATGGATATTTAATCCCATATTGGTGAGGAAGGAAAATGGGAAGTGTAGGACCTGAGTTGATTACTCGTAGTTGAACAAGACATGCCCTAAGGTTAGTATTCCATTGCCCGGAATTGATCAATTGGTCAACTCGACAGTAGGACACGAGTTGTTGTCATTTATTGATGCGTACTCGAGATAAAATCAAATCCCGATGCACATTCTAGATAAGGAACATACTAATTTTGTCATGGACATTGGACTGTACTATTATGTAGTGAAGCCTTTTGGGTTGAAGAACACGGGGGCAACCTGTCAGCGTTTGGTGAATCAGATGTTAAAGACTAGATTGGTAGAATGACAGAAGTCTATGTGGATGATATGCTCATGAGGTCACGATAGTCAAACAACCACATTTTAGACTTAGCAAAGATGTTTAATATATTCAGATTTTATGAAATGAAAATTAATCCATTGAAATGTTGCTTTAGCATTGTGTCGAGGAAGTTTTTGGGTTTCATTGTCAATGCGCAGGGAATCGAAGCCAACCCAGAAAATATTCAAGAGATTCGAGAAATATAAGGACCTAGAACTATAAAGCAAGCATAAAGCCTGGATAAGAAAGTCGCTGCATTGATTCAATTTATATCCAGAGCAACCGAAAAGTGTATTCCTTTCTTTGATGTGATAAGGAAGGGGAAAAGAAATTTGGAATGGATGCAAGTTGTAAGGACGCATTCTGAGCTTCGGTGAGACACTTGGAGAGGCCTCCTGTTCTGTCAAAGCCTATAGACCATGAGGAGTTGCATGTTTGCTTGGCCGTATCCCAACATGCCTTAAGTGCAGCTTTAGTTCGTGAGGAGGACCGAACCTAAAAGCCAGTGTACTATGTTACTAAGCGTTTAATTGGGGCAGAGAGAAATTATCCTAAGATTGAGAAGCTGGCTTACTGTTTGGCGATCGCATCACGCAAGCTCGCCTGTATTTCCAAGCACATTCGGTCAGTATTCATATAGATCAAACTTTGCGGTAGGTGCTCCAATGACCAGAGACTTCTGGAAGGCTACTCAAATGGAACATTGAGCTAAGCCAATTTGACATCACCTGCTTGCCACGGAGGGCTATCCAGGGGCAAGCGCTAGTAGATTTCATTGGGGAGTTCACTATATAAGACGAGCCAAGTCGAAGTGATGTGATTCCCACTGTTCGATGGAAGCTATATACCATGGGGCATCCAATAACCATTGTTTTGGGACTGGTGTTACTCTTGCAACTCCTAAGAACCAATCAATTTGTTATGCTTTGCAATTTAATTTCCCACTACAAACAGCGAAGCTGAGTATGAAGTGTTGATTGCTGGACTGAAGTTTACCAAAAAATTTGGAGTGAAATCGGTTGAAATCTTTTTTGACTCGTAGTTGGTGGTGTACCAAGTCGGGGGAGACTATCAGGCAAAAGGATAAAGGCTTGCCCCATTCCTCGCTTGGTTTCAAGAATTGTTGGCAGACATCGAATACTACAATATTTCGCACATTCCACGTGAAAAAAATGGGGAAGCCGATTCCTTGGCAAAATTTGCATGCACCAGTGATGCACAACAGATGGGCTTGGTTCCCATTGAAACTTTACGTTCCTCGAGTATAAATGAGATGGAGGTAGATTTTGTGGCAGAGACAGAAACTGAAAGGGAGTTGTGGATGACCCCATTCAAAGAATACTTGCCACATGGAACCTTGCCTGAGAGAAAGAACAAGAGAAGACAAGTCTTATGCAAGGCCTCATCGTATATAATGTAGGATGAAATAATGTATCAGAAGGGATTATCTATTCCCTTGCTTAGGTGCATTGCCCACAACGAGATAAAGCGGCTTTCAAGAGAAGTCCATGAAGGAGAATGTAGCAACCATACTAGGGGGCAGACACTATCCAAAAAATACTCTACTACAGATACTATTTGCCAACCGTGAATCGAGATGTCATGGACTATGTAAGGAGATTCAACTAATGTCAAAAGTACACAAAGATCCTGAGAGCACCGTCGACGAAACTCATGCAAATGGTTAGTCCATGGCCGTTTGCAATATGGGGGATCGATATAATTGGCTCCTTGCCAATCTCCAAAGGTGGTGTGAAATACGCAATCCTCGCGATTGATTAGTTCACCAAGTAGGTAGAACGACGCCATTAGCTACAATCACCACCAAAAAGGTTGTTAACTTTGTTGTACGAAACATTACATGTCGTTGTGGTCTCCCACAGACTATCATTACTAATAATGGAACTCAATTTGAGAGTAGAGAATACGAAGAGTTCTACCAAAAATATTGCATTAAGAAAAGGTTTGCAACTGTCGCTCACCCTAAAGAAAATAGGCAAGTTGAAGCCGTAAATAATATAATCAAGTCCATCTTGAAAAAATGTTTAAAGAAGCTTGAAGCAAGTGGGTGGATAAACTTCCAACAACGCTCTGCGCATACAGAACCACCCACAAGTCTGCGATTGGCCACACTCCTTTCGCTTTGGCATATGGCATTGAAGCAGTTATACCCATGGAACTTGAAGTTTCTTCTCACTAGATGACTCATTTTGATCTTAGAATGAACCAAGATCTTTTACTGGAATCGTTGGACTTTGTCAACGAGAAGCATGAAGAAGCTAATTTAAGGGCGGCCACATATCAACACGAAGATGTCCAATATTATAATGAAAAAGTTCGACCAAGAACTTTCGATGTGGGCGACCTTGTTTTGAAGTGAGTTTTTCTAGTCCCATCACATGTGAATCCACAATGGAAGGTCTCTACGTCATCGAACGGAGGCTTGAAGAAGGAACCTTCAAGCTAACGACTGTTGATAGCTTGAAACTCCACAGAGCATGGAATAGCGAGCATTTGCTCCGTTGTTATACTCATTTTATTTCTTTTGCATTTATTAGCAATTGTTTCTAGTATATGTTTCTTTAGTTCTCTGTTTCTGACATGTAGTAAGACAATTCAGTTTGTCCCTTTTTTCTGTAATCAATAAAGGCTTAATGCTGTTATTCTATGGACTATTGGTGTTCCGTGTTTTATAATTTCATGGAAAAATTAAATTACATTAATCTGTCTAGCGTATGAATGCACACACAAAACTAAAAGTCAATCAGCTAACAATACAAACAATCTCTAAGTCCAGATTGCGGATTTGAGTGCTTTAAGTCGATAGAGTGCATACTTAGGTACTCTAAGTCCATAGATTGCGGACTAGAATATAAACGATTCAAAAATATCTAAGTCCCCGGAGTACGGACTTGAGTACCCTGAGTCCCCATAGTGCGGACTAGGGTATAAACGATGCAAAAATCTCTACGTCCATAGAGTGCGTACTTGAGTATAAACGATTCAAAAATCCATCAGTCCCTAGAGTTCGAACTTGAGTACTCTGAGTCCCCAGAGTGCGGACTAGAGTATAAATGATTCAAACATCTCTAAGTCCCCAAAGAGCGGACTTGAGTACTTTGAGTCCTCAGAGTGCGGACTAGAATATAAAATATTCAAAAATCCTTAAGTTTCCAGAGTGTGGACTTGAATACTTTAAGTCCCAAAACTGCAGACTAGAGTATAAATGATTCAAAAATCTCTAAGACCCTAGAGTGCGAACTTGAGTACTCTGAGTTCCAAGAGTGCTTGCCAAAGTATAAACGAGTTAAAAAATGCCTAAGTCTTTTGGAGATGAACTGGAGTTCAAATGACCCACAATACTCTGAATTTCAGGTACATATTAAATTATGAGCAAAGCAATGACAGTCTGTGAATGCAGCTAAACAAGATTTTATTTACTTCCTAAAAAATATTTTCCATACAACTACTTCGAAAGTGTGGAGACCAAGTCTATCTACAACGATTACTGACAAAATAAAAAAAAGGAAAAAGGGAAACGACTACACGATTTTGACTTATTTAAGCAAAGCGAGGCATGACCGGATGACAGCTACTTCTACGTCTTTCTTTCCTTCTTCAACTTCTCCGACATCTCCTCAACCGAGCGTTTTCTCATGAACCCCATGCTTCCAAACAAGTGATATCCAAGGAAGGAAGGCGAACTTCCAGAGGTGTGGTCCCATCGGGGAGAATGACATTCAATGGCCTATTTAAGGGATCGTCAAGTTCCACCACCTGGCATTCTGTCTTAACTTTGATTCTCTCTTTCTCCTCCTCCTCGAGTTGCTCCTTCATGTTAAGCTGGGAAGTATGCTCGGAAGCGCCTACGATTTTAACATGTCGTGTCCTTCTACAAACGAGGGATCTTTAGGTTTATCCTCATCTAGTGCCTCGATTACTTGAGCATCGGGACCAGGGGTATCTCTGGTGTGAGGTGCCTCAGCCTCTTTTTCTTCCCACTCCATGGCAACGTCGCTCCTTGGAGTCAGCTCGGGACTAGAGTGCCCTATACGAATTCATGGAAAGAAAATGTTAGAATACATTCGTCACTCACCAAAAGCGATGATTTCCTTAATTTAAAAGGTGAAGCTACGTACTAGCTTCCAATAGACTTTCAATGGTCCTCAAAGTATCACTCTCAAGAATTGAGGATAAAATGTGAATGCCAAGTCCAGGCTTCTCCGGGTCATAACCGACATGCTGCTCGAGAGGCCTAAGTGACGAAGTCTCAGCCAGTTGAACGGGAGGAGGAACATGAGATCAGTGCCGAACGGGCAAGTAATATCTTCCTTACCCCTCGTTGACGGGGAGTTTCTTCCAAAGAGGGATTTTGCCATAGATAAGTCTGAAGGCTCATTTCCTCGGAGCACTTCCCTCACAAGAGCCTCTTTATCAACCTTTATAACACCTAGCACTGCTTTCTTAATTTTTATCAAAGTATCCCATGCTTCGGCTAGTGATTCAAGATAATCATCGCTTAAGAAATATAAGTCACGGTGCATGAGGACTCGTGCATTATATTCGAGGATGAGTGTGTCAAAGGAACACTTTATCTCTTCTCTGTCAGCTTCAGTTGCTTCCTAAATTCGAGAGTTTACCACTGAAAGTGCCGCTTTTTTGCTTTCTTCATGAGCTTGATCTTTCAGAGTTTCGATCTTGAGTAGCTCGTCGTCGAGTTTTGTTTTAAGATTTCTCATGTTGATGACTTCATCGTAGTATTTTTGTGATTCTTCCTGCATAGTGATTTTTTCTTCCTTTTATTTGGAAAGTAATTCCTCCATCTCTTTGACTCAATTGGCGAGGGCATCTTTATCTCTTTGCAGAGTGTCTTTCTCTAGATCTAGAGTGCCGCTGCATTAAACTGCCTCGTTTAACTCCTTTCTATGACTGGCCTCTACGCGTCTGACTGCCTCGGTTGTCTCTATGGAATTCTTCTGGGCGATTTTGGGGTGAGACTGGTATGAGACTAGTTCCTTATCTTGGCTCTTTATAATATCTTTGTCATGAATGGCTTCGAGCATAAGGAAGTACATTTCATGCTGGCACTCGATGGAGACTTTCGAGACATTTTCCACTAAGTGTACGAATGCGTCGTACTGGAAATACACGTCATTGTTACAAGCAATAGCGCTCTGTTTGACATGCCTAGGAATAGGATGAATTTTGGGGAGAAACTTCAGTCCGTCGAAACAAATCTTCAGAAATGTATCTCTGAGCTCGACTAGCTTTTTTGCCATGGTCGGATTGTGAGCGAGAGACGGGGGATTTTATCTTACCAGAGTCATGGATTTCTTGTGAGGCTCACAGGTTTGCTTAGTGCTTGAAGAGCCAGAATGTTGGTCACAAGGGACTTCAGACTAGGAGCCTTTTTTAGCAGACTTGTCCCCACTACGTGCTGTAAGATTGGGAGGATCATTTGGATATGAAGAGTGGCCATGGGACCTCCTTCAGGAAGAGGATGACGACTCTCTAGAATTATATTCTCTATTTTCGCCTTCGTTCCTATCTCTTCATTTACCCGATACTGAGTCTCAACCAGAATGATAAAGGATGGAGGATCCTCAAAGGCGACCAATGCCATGTGTGTGCCCCCATTTTACCTGCATGGAATATTAAACAAGAACGAGTTAGTAGAAGTCACACGATGAATTAAATTCAGGTGCACGATGGATTTTAAGTATTCGTGTGTGCCCTGGTGCATCCCCACAATAGACCAGTGTTTTTTTCTTTGCTCGTCGGAATTTTCTTCCCCTGATCATGAAACTGGGCGCCGTCATCACCTATCGTAGGCGAATTAAATCCCGTAGCACCAGGATCATTGAATTGATAATTCAACAGATTGTCGGGGATGGTCAAGTCAGATAGTACCTTAAGTGAGCTTTCCCAAATTTTGAGAAGACGATCCTTTCTCGATAAGGGTTGTCATGACCTTTGAAGTTCCGTCGACCTTTCATTTTTTCAGCTTATAAGCTAAATTGTTCTTCTTTTTCGAAGGAGGCGGTGGTTGGTTGGCATTGGGTGCATCAGCTACTGGCGCTTGGCCAAAACTTATATTCTCATCAGTCGCCACTGGTGCCTCGGTTACTTTAATCTCGGCTTCCTTGGTGGTATCGGGGCTCCTTCGGTGGGGGGCACTGAAGGACCAGCTTGTCCTTTACTCACTTCCGTAGTTGTTCCTGCAATTGTGATGCCACTTGGAAGGCTAGTCCTGCGGCCCTCTTCCAGTAATCCCAACTTTGAGTGCAGTTCGTTGGTAATTACAGATTTAATGTCCCAATTCCTACGGGAGTAGCTCGGATGTCTTCGACGACCTCAGAATACCTGGCGTCATCGGGTCGTGGGCGGATACCTGTAAGAGTTAAAAGAAATTCAAAAAAGGTTCACTCTAAGCCTTAGGATAGAGATTGGGGTAGAGATGAGACTTACATCCTTCTAACCATCTTCTCGCAAAGCAAGAAGGACAGCATACGTAGAACCACTCTTGTTTAAATTGAGAAACTTTGTTCCACATGCCCATCAGGACTTGGCATTTGGTATGTGGCTCAAAGAATATGTAAGATGGACTGTCGGTATGTATCTTGAAGCAGTAGATGTAACGGATATCCTCGAGGGTTTGGGGTTTGAGTAAGGCGCTAATGTAAAGAACGCATGTACCGTGAATAAATGCATGGCTGTTAGGGTGTAGTTGTGTTGGAGCAATCCCTATATACTGTAACACTTCACGGACGAATGAATTGAAAGGTGGCACACTTTCAGCCCAGGGCATAAATTTGTTGCACATGGTATATCTGGTTGGGGACAAGTGAGGCCGATCTTGTGCCGATGGAACCAAAACGTCTTCGAAGGGGATTCCATGGATAGAACACAATCGGTGGAGAGAAAATTCACCGATTTTTGAGGCTTGAAATTCAACGGGGTCATTCAGAACAACGACCCCCTCAATGGCATCGGAAGTTGGACCTATGATTGCAACAGATGGGTCTGGAATGTCGGGAATGGGAGCTAACGATGGGCTTGATGTTGCCACTGTCTCTTGTCAAGAACTTGGCCCAGGCTTGTCAGAAACAGTAGCGGAGCTTTAATTTTTAGACATCTCCGAGGGGCGATTAGTGTAAATAGACACCTGTTTAAGCTATACTTGAAAGATAATAGATATCAGATATAACGACAAAAAATTGCCCCCCGTGGTGTGTAAACTAGTGCGACGATTCAAACAAGAATATATATAAATTAAGGTTCTAAAGAATAATATAGCTTGATGGAGCTTAAATTATCATCTTTAAAGACCGTTATCATTAAACATCACCAAAGTATGTCCTATGGTCGGTAGCAGAAGTCTTGGGATCAGACATTGTCATCCTATGCTACGAAGGCTATTGTTGGCTTTTATTGAGTTAAATATGCATTCACGATCGTTAAAATTGTGGAGTTATTACTCCAAACCAGTTCTATATGTTCATGTGCTTTAGTTCTTGTTATCGTTCATTGTTCTTCGGTCAGGCGTGGGAATGTGTGTTCTTGGTTTATTTGATGTTCAAGGTGAGATGGTTCTGATTGCCAATGCTAATCCTATACACTCGGTTCCAACCAACCCACCTTCATACGAGCCACCGAACGACTCTCTAGACCAAAATAGCTGACCCACTCATTCTCCTCTCTCACTCTCTAATCACCAAGCAGTCCTCTAGGTCTATACTGACCCACATTCCTAATTTCCTACCGATCCATGCTCTTCCTCAATACCGAACGACTCCCTTACTCGGAATACCGACGGACTCCTCTTGACTCTGACCGACCCACAATGCCACGCATAGCTACTAACCACACTATTGTTTTTTTCAACATGACCGACACGCGTTTACTCTCGGATCACCGAACCCCTCCTTTTTTTTGAATTCTTCACTAAGCGACATCTTCCTTCCTCCTCCTAAGTCCTGACATTCAAATTATGAAGAAAAAAAAACAACTACTTCTAAGAGACTATTTCCATCAACCATCAAAGACGGCTAAAGCCCTGACTTAAAGTCTATTCTTCCTCTTGATTTATCTCTTCCTCTCTTCTCAATTATCATCAACCAATTCCTATAACCAAAGAAAAGGGAAAGCCATCCACTTGAGCACTGAAACTTCGTATGCAATTTTGAGTTTGAAAGAAAATTCATACCTATGGAGAAAGCTCGAGGTTTGCAGCAGTTTCAAGATGCTAGGTTGAGGATTTGGTCGAATTCGAGAACAACTGAAATCGCGAGGGGAGAGGTATAGGGTTCGATGGGAAGCAATTTGGAAAATTTGGGAAAATAGGAAGAAAACGGGCTTGTGAAAGTTGAGTGAAAATAAGAAGGGGAGAAAGGAGCAAAGGCTGGAGCTTTTATATGTTGATGGGAGAAGATGAACGGGCTATTCCTGATGGAACCGGTCAGCACGTGTTTACTTGGTCGGTGAAGCAACGATCGTGTGGGTCGGTATTAGTATGCCGGCCCACCTTTTTGCCTACCGACCGAGTGGGTCGGCCTCCATAAGCCGACCAAATTTTTTTATCTAAAAAAATGATGAATGAAATGATGGCAATAATAATAATAAAAGAACATGTGCACATGAACGTATACACACATCATGGCAATGAAAGATGAAACTGTACAAAGAGGCAGATGCTATCGAGTCAGTGGAGAAATATTGGTTTATGTATTCGAGCATGGTTTAACCTTCGAAAGGTTGTGTACATTCAGCTTTTGAAAAGTCAAAACAAGATTTTGAAAAATTTCTTCGAGATTGAACTAGTATAATTGAATGACATGGAGATTCTTCAAAAAACCGATGAAAAGACGACAGTCAATCATCATTCTAAACAAGCTAGTTTTTGAAGGCAAAGATTGCTCGCGGATTCAAAGCGCATCATGTTGATTCACAAGACACACTTTGGGAGGCAAATTTTACAAAGCTACTTGGCCTGGCTACAAGACAATAGTTGTAGGAGATATGATTCAGCTCAAACAAGAATAGAGTCAAGAGAGGATTGGAAACATGAAAGATTGATGTAACTTATCTGGTTAGCCACTCATGGATGGTTCGGTGTGGGTCGCTCGATCAAGGTGGCTTGGTCCTATATGGCTCGGTCTTGGAGAGGAGATCATGCATGGGTCGATCATGGTGCATAAGCCAAGATGGCCTGATACGAATGGCTCGGTGAGTATGGCTCGACAAGCATGGCTCGATACATCTAGGTCGGTGAGTATAGGTTGCTAGGTATAGCTCGGCCTTAGTTCAGCATGTGTCGTTCGGCCTAGGTTCAGCATGTATCATTTGGCTTCAGTGGTTCGGCATGTCTCGATCGGCTTGGTTGGGTCAACATATGTCGCTCGGCACATATGGGTCAGCAACTTGGATCCAGACATGGTGGCTCAATGTACTTAGATCGGTATGCGTCAGGGGAGTCACTAAATTATCAACAGGGGGATATAGCTATTTTCTTCATGCTTCGAGTCACGTGTCTAGCTGCTTCAATTCATGTGATGACTCGCTTCGAGTCATCCACAGGTTACCTCTGGTTCGACCTAGGTGGCTCTATTTACCTGGATCGGTAGTCATGAAGCATCACTTGTAGGCCAAGTTGTGTTGGTCATAGGCTTACATGGGGGACCTAGCCAGTCTTCGTCTAAAAATAGAGGGGCAGGGTTACACTTGAAGGGAACCTTTTTTTGAGGACTCTAGGGAGACTGCCTTTTTTGTACTTTCTTCTATTCAAACTTGTATTTGAGTTGTTTGTTTAAAATTGTTTTTGTACTCAAGTGATTGGAAAAGTAATAAAGATCATATTCAAAGTGGATGTAGGCAATTACACTGAAGCACTATAAATCCGTTGTTCTAGTTCTTTTTTTTGTTTTTGCACTCAATTGCGTTACTTCTCTGCTTTAATTTACTTTCTTTATTAGTCTCTCTGCATAATTCTATTCAAGGGTGCTAGTGACCAATTTTTGGTGCTAACATTTCTCAAAGAGATTCCTTCACAATGAAGTTGATATATCTTGAAACAACAATTATTTCTTAGTGCAAATAGAATAGGGATTCATAAACGCTTTATGCACCTTTTTATTTATAAAACTAATTTTAGTTTACAAAAATTATGTTTAAAATATAAATATGTTATTTGTTGACTGACCTTTCCAAAAAAACTTTTGGAGATTCATGCAAGATCGCTTGTGACGACCCAAGATTTTCAATCCGGAAAATTCCAGATAGTTAGGAAAAGAAGAAAAGAGAAAGAAGAAGAAACAAAAGTCACAGAAACCTCACATTCACAGCGGATCAACATATAATATCGCATAAAATAACAGTTTACAAAGGAAAACTGTATCGGTCAATTACATTTTTAATTCATCAGAGTACAACATTTACACAATCATTTGGACAGTTAAGATAACTTGTCCCAAAAAAATAACAATATATCATAGTAATATACACTCCATACGTTCCTGCCATCCAGCTCGCCTCCTGAGCTCTAGAACGTCCTTACCTGAAAATCTGTAATACTCGGTCTGACCCGAGCATTACATCAAAGTAACACCCGAGTTAGGCTGGAAACCAACGTGAGTAAACCCATCTAACATGGAATACAACAACATAAAACTTACATAAAACCTGGGGTAACTCGTATCAATTTTACAAATTCACAAGTTTGGTATAGACAACACTTATTACACCCATCAATTATTAAGTAACAAACTTAGATTAAATGGTCCAATTCACTAAAATCATTCCATTCCAGTCAATTGATTTCACATATCAAATCTGTACAGAATTATTGGATTAAAAATCGAAGTGGTTTTGGGTATTTACTAATACCCGACTCCGGTCTCTTCGAATTCAATACCATCTCAACCCACGTTATTCAAGTGAAACACAATTCAACCTTTAATCTCAAGACGTCGCTTTTTACGCAGCAATTCATCAACGACAGATATCCACACAATCACTATTCAAACAAACATATCATATCATAATCATTTCATATCATAAATATCAACCATTTCAAGGCATTTAACATCATTCAATCATTTATAATCTAGGTTGACCACCCCCAAAATTAATTTAATTACTAATTTTAATCACTTAGATTACCTTTACTTAACACCAATTAATTACACACCAATTAATTAATCATACTTTAATTATCCATCTTAATTAATCACCCTTGACTAATTATCCTTTAATTAATAACACACATTAATTAACTAACCTTTAATTAATTTCTTTTATTAAATAATCCTTTAATTAATAACACTAAGTAATTATCCTTTAATTACTTCCCTTAAGTAATCAATCTTTAATTACTTGCATCAAGTAATTATCTCATTGTAAATTATCCTCAATTAATTAACCATTGATTAATTACCTTTAATTAATTATCCTTAATCACTTAATCAACTTTAATCATTAATTAATTAATTTTAATTGATTATTTATCTTTAATTAATTAATTACCTTTAATGACTTCATCACATAAATCGATTATCTCTAAATGTAATTACATAGAGTAATTACCTTTTAATTATATTAAGTATTAACTTCATTAAGTAATCATACATTAATTACTTCATTAATTAAATCACCTTTAAATTAATTATATTAAGTAATTGTCCCTTAATCATTAAGTAAATGATTATTCCATAATAAATTTAGATAAACCATTTATCTTAATTATTTATCAAACCATAACTGAAAAACTCAGGGATTTAAATCAAATTTTAAATTTATTTTAATCAACAAAATTATCATTTTAAAATTTTCCCTTTGAAAATTTCTTGAACTTGTTCATACATACATTTTGGAAACTTGTTCAATAATTTGTTACTTAATGAAATGATTAAAACATTTTATCATCATAAAAATTAACTCGATAATTTTAAGTTCGTAAATTATTCAACCTTTCTTTAACCAAACCCTTAAAACAACCATAATTAAAAGTTTTAAAAGGAAATTAAATTTATATCTCAAATTGATAACACAAGTAACTTGAATTTTTTTTAGACTGATACTTAACAAAATCCCGAGCCTACCATTTTGTCATAAAAGAACAGCTGCTACACACGATTCATCCCGGAGACAAACTCGAGATCAAGCCTTATTTTCTCGAACTCTACTTCGAGCTACTCCTTCTTCCCATATTCCATTAAACAGGACCAGACACAAAGCGGTCGCATGTACGTGCACGGCCGTCCCACCAACCTCCGACCATCACCAATACCTCCCTCATATCGACGTTCGACCCTACAATCGATTCCTACCATCGATTCATTATCACAAGGTCCAAATTTAATTTGAGATTCCCTTGGCCAAAACTGGAACAGAACCTCGCCTGAAAACCTCCACGTGCCACCACCTCTGACCACCTGAACCACCGACAATCCGACCATCACCTCACCATAGGCCCATGCCCTAAATCCCCCCATCGCGTTCGAGCTCGGAGCTCTGTCGACGTCGCAGCATCCAAATTCCTGACATCGACCCAAAATAAAACCCAAACCCTATAACGCCATCTCTACGCCACCACAACACTCGAGAATTACACCGACCATTTTTGCCGATAACACCTTAATTTGTATATAAACAAACATTTTTGGTTTGAAAACCAAGACCTAACAATAATTAGTTAAGGTGATTTTGAATTTTAAAATTAAATTTAACCCTGTATATGAAGACAGAGTTGACTAAGCACACAACAGACATGCACACCTTAATATATGTATATATATAAGAACCTATATTCACAAGCATAGTTTATATCATTCTTTGAAGATCTTCACATGCAACCAACAAAACAGATTAAAATTTCTTTTCCAGAAGAAGATTTACTCACCTTATATTTAGTTTGAACGGAGGAATTTTTTTTCTTTTTCAGGTTTAAAATGTTTCCAGGCTTAAAAGCTTTGATTTTCGTCCCTGGTTGTAACTTACATACAGTCATCTATATACATATAACATACAACACACAATTCACAGTCGTAAAGCATATGTCACAACTTATATCAAATTGTATCACAAGGAAACCAAAATAACATATGGGTTTAAATGCTTGCTCACCTGGTTTTGTTGAACAGAGACAGGCTATTTTTCATTTTTTTATCTGACAATCTTGCTTTTGTTTTTTCTGAAACTGGATTTGATTTTGAGTTATAGAGTTGCTTTTATTTCAAGTTGACTCTCTGTTTTTTCATTTTAAACTGAACTTGAACCTTTGTATTGCTGAGTTGAGATGAATCTGATTCTTGCACTTTTGGATTAGCCACTTGATTTAAACTGGAAATCTTTTTATTTTAAGCTTGCCTTATATCTGCTTTAATTTTACTTCAGGTTGCATTTTTTTTGTGATTTCGGTTTTTAAGAAAATAGTCTGGCCCTTTTATTTCTTATAACCTTTTACCTAATTTCAAATCAAAAGAGAATGCCATTTGTAAAACTAAGCTTACATTTGTCAATGCATATAATCATTTTTTTACAAGTGTTGGTATGGAAAAATAAGATATTTACAAGTGTTTTAAATTTATATCTAATTGTCTCTTGTGTCTTGTATGTATTTATATTAATAAATATTATTATTTTTTATTTTAAACTTTTCTTTATATATATATATACAAAGTATAAAAATTTCAAGTATATAAAAATGTATTTAAACCCTTGTTAAATCTTATTTTAGGCTATTATGATTTGAACTACAAAATATTTGTTTTTATTAATCTATGTTGATGTCCTTAATACAAATCAAAATAAACTCCTTTATTTAAACCTCATTTAACTATAATACTTTTTTTTAATAAACACTTATCTTTTAAGAGTTTTTAAATCATGTAATTTAACACTTGTTAACTTATGTTTTATATTTTTTTTATATTATATTTCCCAATTATAATTATACACAATATTTACAAATAATGTTAATAACCAATTATACATTAAATATATTATCTATATATATATTATTTTAAAAATCCAAATTATTTACTAAGGCATTTACTTAAATCTTAAATTCAAGTTTCAAATTCAAATTCAAATTCATATTCAAATTTAAATTACAATCCACGTATAACTATTTATTATTAGATTTATTTGTTAAATCTATAATTCAGTATTTCTAATAATTAACCCTGTTAATTAACAATTAACAGATACTCCAAAATTCAGGTTATCACATCACTCATGAACAATTATCACGTGCAATCTTTCGACTCACCCAACCTGCCAACTACTTGGCCAAGGATATGTTGGGATTTCTTACAAACCCTTACCTTGTATGATTTTATACTGTTGTTTAGATGAAATAATATCAACCTTGTGTACTACTATTAAGTATATGACCTTATAGAAACAAACTAACTCAATTTCACTCACAATTAATAGTAAATTGTCCAACAATGTCTGATTACTCCTTCTCAATGTATCATTATGTATCACATGAAGTAGTGACTTATGAGATTGAATCTATACTCATTTTTAAGTACATTTGGAACTCTTTCCAATATACTTACTTATTCGACCAATTCAAATCATTTTATTCTATTGCATGTTATTTTATTTACATTTCTTTTATATTCTATTATTTTGTCATAAACTCACTACATGTGTATCTAATACACATGTTCATGTTGGTAATGAATCATCGATGAATATAACAAAGTATGTGGAACCCTTTTGGTATTAATAGACTTGTGATTGCGTACATCAATATGTATTAATTCAAAGAGTTCATCTACACTTTTGATTCTCCCACAAAATGGGTGCATGGCCGTTAATTATTTGAGATATAATTAACCTGTATCATATGATTCATAATCATATAGTAAAATTATTTCTCAAAACTACGGCTTAGTCTATAATTTCAAAACAACTGTAAATAATATTAGATACATATGTATTTTTATTGCATCACTTTTAATGTGAAAACAAATTCCATTATATTGTTCTATTTCATAATGAATATTCATAATACTCATATTGAAATATAGTCATATCTTTTTTTTAGTCAATACCAAAAATAAACATTATTTCACAAATAATGTTTGGTACATTTTACAAAAACAATTTTTGTAATTTGATGCAATCATTAGGTGCTATATGGCATGCTCCCATTATTTCTTCCATTACTATAATAGTGTATTTAATTTAGAGGTCCACCATTCACTTAATATTTTTAATATTGTTTATTTATTTCATATGCCACAACTAGTTTACAGTGAAGAGTTCGTTGATCAAATATCTTGAACTCAAAGAAGTAAATGTTATAGAAAACAATTCTTTATATGAAAAAACATTTTGGAATAAAAATCATACTTCATATTACAATATTAAGTATCAATTATTATTACAATTCTTGTTTTCAACGTTTTTCTATGCAGAACACAGGTACCAATGTATGCTACGTTAGGTGTTACCCACTGGCGCGGCCCGTTACATTTGGAATCAGAGCTTTGACAGCTCTAGGCAAAACTCAGTATATAGGGCAAATGTATTTACAGAATCACTTTCATTCGAGTTAAATCTCTTCCTTTTTAACTAGATCCCTTTGAATTTTGGAACGTTCCCTGTGGTTCCAAAACCCATTCGTGTCCCTCACTATTTATCTTCTTTTGATTTTGGAGTATACCATAACTCCACTTAAAAAGATCTTTATAATGAGTCGGCGGTCTTGCCAAACTCAAATTTATTTGTAAAGGGGGAAACTCCTTTACAACAGCATCAAATCACCCAAGATTTTATATCCTCGGTTTAGATGCTAGTATCTCTTATAATTTCAAACTCTATATCTTGAGATCGAATGTTGATTTACCCAGGAAATCCACATCGGTCTTATTCTTTAAGTTACGGTTGACCCGGTTAAGGTTGCACGTGATTTATATAAGCTTATCCAACTTCCTATTCTATTATTTAATCATCTTATATCTGTTTCCAACTTATCTTCAAATCATTCTTGAAGTGTATTTGTAAACTAATATTTTAAAATGTTTTATATATTGTGCTGTTTGAGTTGTTGATGTTGATTTGGGTTTCTGATCGATTCGTCTGATCAACGCTATCGATAAGATTTCCAAAGCACTTGAACAGAACAAACTGACACAATATGTCGTTTTTCAAATTTAGTAATGAAATAAATTTAGTAATGAATTAGTTGTTAAGAAATAATATTTGATCTTATATATCAATATCTCTTGTTTCATATATAAATATTGGAACAATAAAGATGGTTATAAATTTATTTGGAAATTTAAAATGAATTTAAAACAAGAGTTTGAGAATTTAATTTCGGATGGATTTCAAACCTTGTGTCTAGAGTTTTAAAGGATATATTATTTATAGTGTTTTTTAATAGAAATTTGTTTCCAGAGTATTTTAAAGTTTAAAATTAGTGCTCTTCTCTTTGTCGCTGGAAGGTAACTTCGGTGATGACTGCTGCATCATCGATATTCATTTTTGAGTTTCGAAGTGAAGAGACTGTTCTGTAGTCTTGCTACAGTTTGTTTTGGGGAATTTAATTGATTTGAATTTCTAAAATAGGACTGATTTAAATTGTTTTGGGATTGATTTGAATTTCTAAAATAAGACTGGATTTATAACATATGCTGATATATGATTTAAATTTGAATGGATATATATAGTATATGTGCATTTATTTATTTTTAAATAGTTTGGAATTTATCGGAAATTTAATTCCTAAATTTTGTCTTGAAAGATAATTTCAAGTATAATTTTAAGATTTGGATGAATATTCAAGCTTGAAATGATTGAATTAGAGGTTTTATTTGTATAATACACAATTTCATTCCAATATAACTTACCTTAATTTTCAAAAGTTGAATATGTAATTGGAAAATATAAAATATAAAATATAAAAAGGAATTTTTTTTTTAAAATAAAATTTGAGTGGTTATAATAAATATTATACACTTAAATTTTAGTTATAAAAAGATTAACAGAGGTAAATAAAGAAAAAGGGTAATGGAATAATTTACAATATAAATGATGTTAAAGGAATTAAGAATAATTTAAAGCAGTTATAATAAGTGTAAGTATATTTAACATAGGTGATAAAATATATTGAGAGGAATAAACTTAATTATAATTAGGAATAAAGAAGAATTATTTTATTGAGTACATTTTGAGTATATTAAATTATTTTTCTTTCAAATCCATGATTTTAAAGATTGTTTATTTAAGATAATTGGATGATAAGATAATGCAATTAGAGATGATTAAGATTTATTTAACTTATGCAAAATTTATTTTCAATTTAAGTTGAAATTTTCATAGTTCCAAATTTATTGTCTTATTTTGTTTTTCAACTATCTTTTGGTTGTCCTTATTTCCTTTATCTTGTAACAGAATGGGGAGGCAATTGCTTATACCAGTCTGTTTAGAAATCTTTCTATAATCTTTGATAATCTTTGGTACTCATTTTTGAATCTGAGCACTGCTTGCAAGCCACAGACCGTCGGTTAAGCGGAAAGGGTGAATCAGATTCTAGAAGAATTTTTTACATGCTTATGTTCTTGATTCTGGAGGATCCTGAGAAGATCATCCCCACCTTGTTAAACGTACCTATAACAACAATTATCAGGTAAAATTTCAATCTTTCTGTCATCTAGTCTTAATCCTATTTCATTCTATCTTTTTCTATGTATTCCCGTACCTCATTCCTTTTTGGGAACGAAAAGTTTTGTGGGGGAGAGTGTAACAACCCTGTATTTTGTGATTATTTTAATTGTATATTTTGATTATTTTAATTGAAATTCCTGATTTAAAATCCTTATTTTATTTATGGATAAAACTTTATTTTATTTATTAAAATGAATAATTTTGTTATTTTAAATATTAATGTTGATTTGTATGTGAATTATAATTTCAAACCTGAATATATTGAATATTTCCAGAAAATGTGAATTTTGGTCAATCTGGTCAAACTTTGAGTTTTAAATTTAAAATTTAAATATTTTGAATTTTGAATTTTATCTTTTATTATGAAAATAAATTAAATTTCAAGAATAATGCTTTTCGTTTCTTTGAAATCCGATTTATATTGTGAAAGTTATGTTTTTTACAATATTGTGTATAAATTGATTTATTTAACAAAATTTATTTATTTTAAGTTATATAGATAATATTTTTGTTTGTTCTACTTTGTGTATATATGTATATATGACATGTTATGCATATATTTTATTTTTAAAACATTTTATAAGTGTTTTTATAATTTTCTGATGCTTATTGTATTTTGTTTTCAATTTTCAAAGTCTAGTTTCAATTATTATGCTATTTTCTTATTTATTTTATATTTTTCCTTAAGTTATTTATTTATTTTCTTTTTTATTTTATTTTTTTCAGTATTTTATTTTATTTTCTGAATTGTATTTAGTTTATTTTGATTTAAATGAAATAAGAAATACTAAGAGACAATGACCTTTCATTTCTATGTCTTTTCATTAACTTGTCATTCCATTTTCATTTTGTCTTTTCATTTTATCTTTTGACCTTCCAAATTTTTTTGCATTGCCATGTTTTTTTTTCTCATTCACATGACAAAACTCCTTTCTCTCCAAAAACTCACGGCTAGGAAGAAATGGTAAGTTTTCTAATGTCTTCTTCCTTTATCCCTTCTCCTTTTCATATTTTCTATTGATTTTTACCTTTGCTTCTTCTAGCTTGCTTGGCCTAGCTCCTACTCCATCAGCTACACCATCATATCCACCATCTAAATCAGCAACCATCACCTATCCCCTCCTCTAGATCAGGCCGTGGCCTCCCCATGTTGAAAACTCCACAAAAATTGCAAGTAATCCCCTTAAACAAGCCTAGCCGAGCTTTAAAGGCCACATCCACTTCATCTATCACCTTGGCCACCTCCTTAGCCACCACCACCAGCAGCTACACCTCCTAAAGCCACCACTCCAGCCATCAACACTTCTGACCTGAACTGTACTGGCCTGGGCGGAGCCCATATGATGGCATAACCGAGCCAAATGTTGCACAAACCACTCTATTTTGCCTTGAACCATGTATGCTTCATATTGTAACTCTTTCACCACCTTCATCAACATGTAACCTGACCTATATGATACCATACCTGACCCAAGCATACATCATGGCTGAGTATAGAGTCCCCTAAGGCCAAGCATTGGAGTTGTTGAAGCAATGTCTAATCTGTCTTGTTCATTATTGCTTCGTATTTCAATTTGTTTCTATATCGTTTTGTGTTAAACATATTAATATGTTATATTGCATTGTCTTGTTTTGGTTGTTGTGACAAGATGATATCTTGGCCTCTCCACTCATTTGAATCACTAGTCATGTTGTATTGTGCTTGTCGTGCCTTTGGAATCGTTTTGTGTGTCGTAGTGGTCTTCAGCTTGGAAGGTGAGTCTTTCTCACTCTGACATATTTACTTATGAATTGGTGATGGTGAATCGATAACAAGTGTTTAGTAATTAAAAATGTTTATGCAAGTAAATGATGATTTTATGATATGCTATGCCATGTTATTACCACGTTAAACCACTAATTATCACCTGACATCCGATATATGACATTATATTGTGACACTGACATTGTTTATACTGTTTATTATTTATGATCACACTGCAAGTTCCCTGTTAGAATAGAATCACTATGGGTTGAAATGATACATGCCCGAACGGACTTTATAATAGGGAAAAGTTGTTATGGGCTGAAATGATAGGCCTGAGCGATTTTTGTTTATTTTTATTTACTTGGGATTGCAGGTTTGAAATGATAGAACCCCGGTTTTCTTTTTAAACTGCGGATTGAAATGATATATATCCATATCACTTGACATAGGTTAGAAAATTATATACAGACCCCGTGGTATATTTTTCAATGATTTTATTAAGATAAGTATTTTTAAAAGTATGAAATTTTGATTAGAAAATATATATTTTATGGTTTTGTGAAGGTTAAATCTTAAGTTTTTAATTTGTGAATTTAGGTATGTAAATTTGAAACAAATGTGATTTTCGACTTTAAATTTTATTTTAAAAAAATGTAAGTAAATAACGGAAATTAAATTTAAAGTTTGAAATGATATTTAAAGTAAAACGCCAAGTTTTATTTAATTTATAAGTTTATAAACAGTGAAATTTTGACTTAATAAATGAATTGAGTTTTAAAAATTGAACATTTGATTTTAAATTTTTATTATGATAAATCATATGTTAAAATGATTTAAATATGAAATTTTGAAGTCTAGAAATATGATTTATAAATTTTAATAATAAGAATTGAAGTTTTATTGTTTTTGAAAGTTAAAATAAAATCGGAAATTTCATTAACAGCATTTCCTAAATGTCACGACCCGAAATCCAATGTTCGAAAATTGACACTAAATACCTCACTTATATTCGACTGCCAAAGATTCAAAACATCGAACTCCAGTCGGATGGAGCTTACCACAACATTAGATGAATATGAACAACGGAAAACAAAATGAACTGCCATACATTAATATTCCAGATACAACATCATCTCAATATCCATCATCTCAAACATCAGAGTAATACAAATATGAGACAACAGTAATACGGTAACAGAAACTTCAACAAGTTTCCAACATACTTCAACTTCAACAAGGTCTTCAAGACTCCAACACTTCGAAAGATTTCCAAATCCAAAGCTTCCAGAAGAGGGTCAAATCCAAGCTAACTCAAAAACACGGATAACCTGCTTCTAGGCTGCCCGTGCGGAAAATTAAGGGCACCCAGAGTTTAGGAAAGGAACAATAAACTCCGAGTCAGTCATGGGACTGGTGCGAGTAAACAAAACAGTTGTTTGAAATAAAAGCAGTTTATTCTAATCAAAAGCAAAACAAAATAACTAGAAATAAATTCGCAATGCTTTTTGAAAATGAAACTGCCATAAGGCCTCCCGCCACACACACAATGCAAGCGCAAACTTGGAGGAGATTTCTCCTTATGATAGTCAAAAATGCTTAATACGAGACAACACTTTTAAATATTATTATTAGTGCATAGTGTGAAAACATTTTCGAAAGTATAATATTAATCTTAACCAGCATACGTTCCATTATAGTATGCCTACTATAGCTACCATGTTAAATGGCTGGTTCTACAACTAAAACCGTAAAGGGCTCGTGTTGGATGATTGGATTTCCAACAAATGGTCGGGCAAAGGAACTTTCCATATAAAATGGAACGCCTCTAGAGGGACGTCCCCGAGAACCTAACCGGATCTCTGCTACACTAGGCTGGGTTACCTCTGTGACTAGGTAACAACTGACACGAGTATGCCACCTCCCGGTCATTACCAACCTTTATCCGAAGCGCTTCTCAACCAACAACCACAAAGCAATAAGTTTGCAGCAACCACAAAGTAAGTATCTGGGCTCCATACCATGATACCACTTATAATCCAGAAGGAAATGGACATACCCTCAGGGGATGCTACCCCCAAATTACCTTGCTGCCATGATACCTGTTTCGACCATAACCGGGTTGTGAGGTTCGACGAAGTCTCGTCCATAAAGCTACGCTTTTTCACAAAGCCATACTTCGATCAACAAATGGTCAGCAGCACTCAACATGTCACACTACCAAATTGGGAGTATATCACTAATAACCTTCAACTACATAACCTCTGACCTCGTACGTCTCAGAGAAGGGTGTTAAGCTAAGAGGATTAATTCTCCGCCACCAGCAGATACGTATTTGAAAGAAATCGGCTTTATATCTCAGTTTGTACAACCATACAAGTCTGTTCCGGGTTTGAACAGAACCGAAGGCACTTCCGAAGAAGGCCTCGCAATCCGGGCATCCACAATCCCGTTCGGACTCCCCATCACATATGGAGATCTCTATACCGGAGCAACTCAGTACAGAGACATTCGATAGGTTCTCCTATCGTTTTCGAAGACGCCCGGTCTTCACCACCGTCTTCAATTGCTACCCATTTCGTCGTATCACATATTCGGAATGGGTTATATGGCACAAAGGTCCTCTCCCGGCTAAACCGGATGGTGAGCGTAAATTTTAAAAACTCGTGGATACGTCATTCACACAGATTCACAGGTTCGATGTGGGTTTCGGATAACCGACTGGAATCCGACTCCCTGTCGCATCGAAATTCAAAAGCCGTTTTACGGGCCAAAGGGGTTTCATATTCACATTAGAAGAATACAGAATCACAGCTCAGCACAAAGCAATTCATATCACATAGCATCACAATTACAATCAGAGATATTAGTCAGTACGCATCATACAATAGTTATCAATCATCTACAACTAAGATGAATCAATCGGGTGATTTAAACTAATTAATCACACAATTAATTTCATTAAGTATCTTTAATCAATGATTAGTTATCCTTGATTAAATTTAATTAAATCTTTAATTATCTCCATCAATTAATCATTCCTTAATTAATTACCCTAATTAATTAATCTTTAATTGTTCATTAATTAAATCTTAATTACTTTTATTAATTAATTATTTCCTTAATTAATTTATCTTAATAAATTAATCCTTAATTGTTCATTAATTAAATCTTAATTAATTTATTAATTAATTATTTCCTTAATTAATTTATCTTAATAAATTAATCCTTAATTGTCCATTAGTTAAATCTTTATTACTTTTATAAATTAATAAATATTAAGTAATTAATTTAAATAGTTTATTTTAAGTAAATCATTTATTACTTATGTAAATCATAAATTACTTATTAAATTCAAAAGATAAACCTTCTTATCTTTGTTAACTATTTTGATTTTTTTGTAAACCTAATTTAAATTCATCATGTGAATTGTCTTGAGAGATCAAAATTGTTTTGCATAACATTTTATCTTAATGCCATTCTTAATTTATAATTGATTTTCTAAAGTAATGTGACAGAATTAAATTAAATTAAATTACTAAAAAAATGTCTTACCTAAACTTTAATTTGTTTTAAATCTAAATCAAATTTTCCTTTAAAAACATGAGTTTAAAATTATTTAAAAGTTTTGAATTTTATTGTTTTTATTTGGGGAAACTGCCATGTATGCTGACTCCCCAGAAGCTACTTCGAGTCTTCCCCAAAACTTCATCCTGCGTGCTTCGAGCCATTCCTAAAAACTACCTGTGTGCTTTATTTATTTTTCCAATTTTTTTTTCTAAGTACAAACTCATACAACCCCCAAATCACTCCGAGTCCATACTCGAGCTCAAACCGCTATCACCCGATAGCTGCTTCGAGTCATTCCTTTGCTTCCTCAACTTTCTGCCCCCGACACAAACCAACTGTGTGCATATGCACAACACCTTCGGCCGCCTCCAATTAAATTGCTGGTCATCAACACATCCTCGATGATGCTCTCAAACCTCTCAAACACTCAAACATTCGAAACAATCACAATCTCGCATTTTCGTCCTCAAACCCAAAACTGGAACGAACAAGTGATTCAAAAACAACGCCTCGCTTCCCTTCTTCTGATCATCAGAATTCATGACACCTTGTACAAAGCTCCACTAGCCTCCCACGCTTCTAATGGACCCTGCCTTATGACTTCCGATGGTTAATAGATGGAGCGGCGATCACATTTCTAATCCTGACTTGTTTAGTACCTTAAACCCTAATGCGATCAAAATCTACATCCATGTTGATTTACAATTAAACCCAATATTTTCATAAACTCCACAGTATTCCAGCAAGCCTCGACCATGATTTCGAGCACCTAAATGCCATGGATCGCCAGAAAAACCCAAATACGTATCTCCAGTTCAACGTCAAAATGCTCACTCCACACGTAATTTAAAATCATGATTTTAGTCTTAAAAACCAAAATTTTCAAAGATGATTCAGGTTATATGATCAAATCGAATAATCAAAGAATTCAAATGTAAATTATAAATCGAGTTTTATAGTGTTTTCTTGTTCCATACTCTGTATCCTGGATATTAGTCTTTTAAATGTTTTTAAAATTCAATCTTAAATGAATTTAAACACTTTTTGTTTTGACACTTCAATCTAACAAAACTAGAAATGAAGAATTTAAGGTTTTTTGACAGTTTTTCTAAAAGCCTATAGCTAGAACAGGATTAGCAACCCTATACATCAACATGCATAGGAAAGATGCATAAACTCATTCACAGATTTTTGCATGCAAACCCATATTCAAACTTGCTTACATCATGTATTCAGACAACAGATCAAAAATCAAGTTTTTTTGAAAGATTTACTCACCTGTATAATTTAGCAGAGACAGTTTTCCTATTTGAAAATCAAAAACTAGAACTTCTTTTTTTCATCTTAGCTTGATTTTGAATTTGTTATCTGCAACAAATTTTGTGTGAACTTGTTTAAGCTCTGATGTATTTTACTTACTCAATTTTTTTTAACAACAAATTAAGAATTAAATTTACTTACAGTTAATTTTTAGTTGAAACAGAGGGAAGAAAAATCTCTGGCCTGCAACTTAAAGCTTGTGTTTGCTAATTTTTATTCTTTTTAAGTTAATTCCTGATTCCTCCTTTAATATTTGAAGTTCTCATGCTTGATTCTGTAGTACTTGTTGAAGATTTGAAAATATCTTTGAATTCCTCTTCTGGCTTAAGATATTGAGAGGAAAGTTTGTTACAGATTTACTTTTTCCTGGAAATTTGTTTCTTGATTTTCAAAGTTGAGGAAAATCGGCTTGTTCTTGATGATTTTTTTTCTTTTCCGATGTAAAGATTGCACAGAATTTTTTCTTTTAAAATGAATAAAAGAGTAAGAGGAGAAGATAAAATGACTTATATAACTTATTTCCTTTTCTATAAATTTCCTAAGAAAAATGAAAATGATGCAATGACACTTGTTTAATTTTTTCCTCCCATGAATTACACTTGTCTCTATAGTCATTGCAAACTTAACACTTGTAATAAAAAAATCATTAACCTAATATTTTACATTTTTTAAATTGTATTTAAACTTACATTTTCCATTAAAGATATTTGCTTTATATTAATACACATTATTAAAAATAGAATGTTTTGAAATTAAATACATATTAAATAAATTACATATATATATATATATATATATTTATAAATCCATATTATTTTACTAAAACATTTATTTTAAAATTTAAGTTCAAATTAGAAATCAAATTCAATATATAAATTCAAATCTACCCATATATGCACACATACATATATATTCACATATATGTATAAAATTTAAACTCAAATGATTTTAAAAACTTTTAGTATTTCAAATTTTAAACTCAAAAGAAATTTGAAATTTAAATTATCACTTATTATTTATTTATTTTGAAACTTTTAAAATTATATTAAAAAGTTCAACAATCACCAAATTTAAATTGATAAATTTTGGTTTGTTACAGATTTCTCCCCCTTAAGAAATTTCGTCCTCGAAATTTTGAAAGAGAGAGAAAAGCAAACAAAGAATATACGAATTCAGAAAAGGATAGAGAAATGGATTTCCAGTTTAAGCCGAGATATCCACTTTGCAATTGGGATAAGACTTTTGCATACTGTCTTTTGTCTCCCAAGTATAGTCTTTTGGATCACCGCTCCACTGCACTTTAACCAGTTTTACAATTTTGTTCCTTGATTGCTTTTCATCACGGTCCACGATCTTTATTGTTTCTCTTTTAACTGTTAAATTTGGTGTGATCTCGAGATCCTGCTGAGCTGCCTCTTCGAAATACTGTCTGGATCGTGCACGTACTTTCGGAGATGTGAAACGTGGAATACATCGTGTACGCCGGATAACCAATTAGGTAGCTTCACTCGATATGCTAGATGTTCCAAAATAGGAAAAGGACCAATGTATCGTGGTGCCAACTTTCCTGTCTTCCCAAATCTTAACACTACCCGCATTGGAGATACTTTCAAGAAAACGGAATCTCCAACTTGAAATTCCAAAGCTCTTAACTTTTGAATAAAATAAACCTTTTTAGTGGCTTCTACAATCATATCTGGTCCAAAAACGAGTCTATCACCGGATTCAATCCAGCATGCCGGTGATCGACACGGACGACCATATAAAGCTTCAAAAGGAGCCATTTCGATATTGGCTTGATAGCTATTGTTATATGAAAATTCGATCAAATGTAAATAGTCCTCCCAAGAACCACCAAAGTCGAGAATACAAGCTCGCAAAAGATCCTCTAATATTCGATTTATCCTTTCAGTCTGCCCATCAGAGTGTGGGTGATAAGCAGTGTTGAAATTCAATTTTGTTCCCAACGTGGCTTGAAACGCCTCCTAAAATCTACTAGTGAAGATCGGGTCACGATCACTCACTATACTGCTTGGTGTACCATGGAGGCGGACAATCTCTTTGATATATAGCTCTGCTTAGCTAGCTACAGTCCGAGTGGATTTCACTAGAATGAAGTGAGCAGTTTTGGTTAGACGGTCCACTATAACCAAAATTGCTTCATCTCCCTTCTTAGTTCGTGGCAATCCGTCAATGAAATCCATCGATACCTGATCCCATTTCCACTTCGGTACTTCCAATGGTTGAAGTAAACCCGCCACTTTCTTTTGATTGCTTTTAATTTGTTGACAAGTAGCACAGCGACTCATATAAATAGATATGTCCCCTTTCATTGTCTTCCACCAAAACGTTCTTTTAATATCACGATACATTTTACTGATTCCTGGATGGATGCAAAGTTTGGACTTGTGGCACTCGTCCAAAACTTCACGTTTTAGCTCCGGAATGTTTGGGACACAAATTCTTCCTTTCAATCTTTTAACTCCACTATTATCGATTCCAAAACTGGAATCCTCCCCTCGACGAATCCTTCCATAGATTCCCTGAAGAAATTTGTCTTCTTTCTGTTTGCTGGCAATCTTTTCAAGGAGAGTAGGAGTGATAACAAGATGAGCAAGAATAGCGCGTTTCTTACTCAAAGCATCAGCAATTACATTGGCTTTTCCCGGCGTATACAGAATATCTAGGTCGTAGGATGCCAGAAATTCCAACCAACGTTGTTGTCATAGATTCAAATCTTTCTGGGTGAAGACATACTTTAAAGATATGTGGTCAGTGAATAATTCAAAATTTTCACATAAAAAAGAAAGATTTATTTAATATATATTAAGTTAAATTGAATTTTAAAATTTTCTTTTAGAAAAGCTGAAGGAGATTCTTACCCAGAAGATAATGTTTCCAGATTTTTAAAGCGAAAACAACAGCCAAAAGCTCCAAATCATGCGTTGGGTAGTTTCTCTCGTGCGGACGTAATCGTCTACTCGCGTAGGCAATTATCTTTACATTCTGCATTAGTACTGCACCTATCCCATCACCACACGCGTCAGTATAGACAGATAAACATTGATTCCCGTTAATGATAGCGAGAAAAGGGGCAGTGGTTACTGAAAAGCTTCATCACATTTTGGAGTCCAATTGAACTCGACATTCTTCATTGTTAGCTTGGTCAATGGGCTAGCAATCTTAGAAAAGTCCTGAACAATCTTCCGGTAATAACCTGCTAAACCCAAAAAACTTCGAACTTCTTTCGGAGTCGTGGGTCGCTTCTAGTCAAGAATAGCGTAAATTTTGCTCGGATCAACAGAAATCCCTTCTTCATTAACAATATGGCCAAGAAATCTGACTTCTTTAACCTAAAAGTGACATTTAGAAAATTTAGCGAATAAGATGTTCCTTCTCAAAATTTCCAAAACAATTCTGAGATGTTCAGCATGCCCTTCTTCGGTTTTGGAGTAGATTAGGATATCATTGATAAATACAAGAACAAATTTATTCAGCACCTCTAGAAACACATGGGTCATCAAATCTACGAAGTACGCAGGAGCGTTGGTTAGTCCGAAAGGCATGATTAACCACTCGTAGAACATATCCGGACCCCTAAAAGCAGTTAGGTGAACACAATCTTCGGCAATTCGCAACTGATGGAATCCCTGGGCTAGATCCATCTTAGAAAAGAATCGTGCACCATGAAGTTGATCGACTAAGTCATCGATCCTGGGTAAAAGAAACTTGTTCTTGAGAGTTTGCTTATTACGGTCGCGATAGTTGACACATAATCTCAAAGACCCGTCAGATTTAGCAACAATACTACCACTGAACCCCATTCAGAAACACTAGGACGAATTAATCCCTTTTTTAGCAAATCACCGGTTTGCTTGACTAGTTCAATTCTTTCCCGCGGTGCCATCCTACGACTAGCATGAACAACAGGGCGAACATTTAGAATTAAGTCAATTCTGAATTTAATTTCTCTACGTGGGGGTAAAGATTCTACTTCTTTGAATACATCGGAAAAATGCTGGACAGTGGGAATGGACTCCAAACTAGGTTCTGGATATCCCAACGTATACATCAGTTTATACCTTTTTCGGACTAGGGTCTTCACAAGAAATTTCAACAGAATCTCCAAGTTTAGTATTGACTAGAATCGTTCAATTGTTGTAATCTAACTTGGCTCCGTATCTCGATAACCAATTCATCTCGAGTAGGATTTCAAATTCATTAAAGTCGAGAACATAAAGGTTAATACGAAATTTATGGCCAGAATAAGAGGTAGGCACCCTCCTACAATATAGACAAAGATTTGCAGGACCACCCACTGGATTCTTCACACAAATAGGCTTAACGACAAACTTGAGTTTAAGTTTTAATTCATCCGCGATCTGAGATAAAGCTATGTGAAGCTCCCGTGTCAAAGAAAACTCTAACAACTCTTTCACCAACAATAAGGTTACCCTCCAAAACTCCCTTTCCTTCATTCACCTTAGAAGTTAAGGGGTTATCTTTTATTGCGCACACTTTCGCTATTTGTGCTCGTTTCTTTTCCGGGCAATTCTTAACTCCATGACCTGGCTGGTGACAACAATAGCATTCCTTGTGTAACGACCCGTAAATTTCGACGATTTAATTTATTTAATAGAATTTTGTAATATAAATTTAGTAGAAATAATAAAAGGTGATAAATATATATTGAACGCTAATTTAACAATGGTAATTTAAGCCTTTGTTTGTAATATAAATAAATTTTTCAATAAAAATTGGTGTAAGTATTGTACCTGAATATAATGGAAAGATAGAGAATATAGGTAAGGCATTTAATTAGTTAAGTGTAAATTTATGGGTATAATAACAATTCGTATACATTACCTAATTAATCTGTCAATTAATTTGTTAAAAAAATCAAAACCTTTTAATTTGGTAGATAATTTGAGGCGTATTGATAAGCGTTACTTTAATGATTAATTTTAAAGTGATGGGAAGAAAATAAGTAAAGTTATGCAGTAATAAATAAATAAAAATATCGCAATAAATAGGAAACTGACATAACATTTATTTATATGAACGTTACTTATTGATTTGAGAGTAACGAAAGTGTGAACGTATAATAAAATAAGCGTAGATTTATGTTAGGTAATTATTAAGAATATGGGGAATAAGTTGAAATAATATTAATTAAAAATTTATGCGTAAAACATGTTATGTAAGATATATTGATTCCATTTAATAAATTGAGGATTAATATTATCGAAGAGGATTAAATATGGTCTCAATGTAAATTTAGATAAGTTTTGAAATAAAGACTAATTCCATTCAGAAGATGACAATGGGTGCAATATTTTTATTTGTAAGCAATAGTAATAGGTTACATGTTTAATTGGTTGATAGAATTTGAATTGAAATAAATGTTAATACACTAAATAAAGGTTACATTAATATGATAAGTAATACAATGTCTAGAAGTTTAATATAGAGTGTGTTAAGATGTAGAAATGGAAATTAGGAAGCAGTTGGAATTAAATGAAATTTTAGGTGTATTCATGAGAAATTTACGTACAATTAAAGAGGCGAATTGTAACATTCCGAAATTTTTGAAATTTAAAATTTGATTAATTGTATGAACTTTGGGATCTAACTAGTAAAATTTAATCTAAATTTAATATTGTTGATATTAATATTACACATTAATATAGAATTAAATAAAAAGAGATATTGAAAGATGATCTTTTAATAGAATTTAAAATTTGTTAAAGTAAGTTATGATGAAATTATAAGATTTAAATCACATAATTAGAATCCAACATCTAAACAAATAAACAAATAAGTAAACAAATAGTTAAACAAAAGAACAAACAAATGAAACAATATAATACTTATTAAAATAAAAATAATAATAATATAAACTGTACATATAAAAGAAAATGCAAGAGAGTAAAACATTCAAACAAAATAATACTTATATGAATCAAACAGCACATTTCTACAAGTTGCAAAAAGAAAATAAAAAGTAAAAAAAAATATAAAATAAAACAAATTCTTGCATTTAGCAAAATAAACAAGAATCACATCAGCCTATTTTCCCTACCCTGTACAAACTATCTCTTCTAGATATACATGCATATTTGCTTTGGTCCATTCGAATAAGAACATAGCAAAGTCTGGGAAGAAAATATTTAAAACATCATTGTTTTTATAAAGAAAAAAATAAAAGAAAAAAATCAGAGAGTGAAGGAGAGTAGGACCAACTGCAGATTCCAAAAACAAAAAGCATCCTCTATTTTCATATATTGTTCAAGTGAGTAAACATGATTATGTGAAGGATTTTAAGTTGTTTTGAAACAGTTTAAACTTCAATAGTAAACTGCCTTTGTTCATGCTTCACTGTGATGAAAATGTGATGCTCTCTCTGTAAACACTTATACAGGGATTGTACACCAAGAAGCTAAACCAATATACAAACAAATTAAAGTATGTTTTGTAATAAATAGAATAAGAAAATCAAATAAATAAACAAGACAGCATGCTGAAAATATACAAGCATGAAACACTACATACTTTCATTAAATGCAAGCATCTACAAAGAACATACCTGCATTCAATGCTTTTACTTCCAACATGGTTATCCTGTACTTGTTTTAATAAACTTCAGTAAAAAAATCTGTTATAAAGAAACATCAACCTGCCTCTTTATTTCATTCAACAAACTTCTGCAAACCTGAAAAAGAAAACATCATATTTCATAAATTCAAAAGCATTCAGGTGATCAAAACAGAAAGTAAAAAGAAGTTAAAAAAAAAAAAAACCAAACCAGAGAAGAAGAAGCAAACTGCAGTTAAAAAGATACAAAAAAAATAGTCTCTGTTTCTATATTGTTCAGGTGAGTAACATCAACCTTTTAAATTTTTTTTTTATGAACTTGACTTAGTTGCATTTATATCTGGAAAACAAGTATTGTTTTATATATATGAATGCTCTGAGGGTTTACATAAGTTAATAAACAGTTTTATGTTTGATCTGAGTAAATTTACTTGTTCTCTGTTTTTTTTTCTTTTCTTTTTCCCAGAGTTGAGTAGTTAATCTGGACATTGTTTTTATACAGTTATAAACAAACTCAAATTTCTTTCATTTAACCATTGTTAGACTTAGAACTTGAACAAAATTAGATAGTTTAAACAAAATCAAGTTTTTAAAACCTGTTGCAAGCTAAACAGTGAGGGAATGTCTCTATGGAGCTCAGTTTTACAATGGAATGCTAAACATATGGAAAATTCGAACATTTCAAAACATTGATTAAACTTCATAACTTGAATCCCCACTGAAAATCATGATTTTTAAACCAAAAATGAAGATTTCTAAATGAGTATTTTGTGTGCAGTTCGTAAGTGAGTAAAAACTATATTTTTACAAATTTAGGAAGATTGAACAAATTTTAATTGTTGAAACTTGAGTTGTAGAAAGTTTAACCCTATATGATTTTGGGAAAAATGCTAAATAATTTTTCCAACGCATGGATTTTGAAGTTGAATCAAACATAGGGTTTGGGTTCCAGTTTATCTCGTGTTCAGTAAAAATTTGATTTTGCCACTGTGGAGCGTTCGAGTGGTTCGCGCTTCAGGGAGATGGTTGAGGAGAGTACGGCGATGACGTGGACGAAGTGGCGTCGCCTCTATGGGTTGAGGTTAGCCGGACGTGGTGATTTGCAGTCGAGTGTTTGGGTTTTGGTTCGAGTTCAGGGTTGTTTTTCGTTTTAGTACTTTTCATGAGGATCTGGGTTTCGAATTTGAGTGAGAGGGCGTATTGTGGTTTGCCGAGGTAGGTGGAGTTCGCCAGAATGTTGGCCAGAGGCTGTGCACGTGCACAGCGGTGGTGTGGGTGTCAGGCAGTTTTCACGTGTGCCTGGTTTCAGGGAAGACTCGGAAAAATTCGTGAAGGGCTTCGGGTTTTCTCGCGTTCAAAGGTGTTGGCCCTGTACAAATTAAGTTTTTAACCTGAAAAAAAAAAAGAGAGAAAAGAAAAGAAGAAGAAGGAACAGACGCGGGAGGGAGAGAAGAGGCTCGGGAAAGTGTTGAGGAGGGCAGGGGTTTTACTCGAGTGGAGCCCTATTTTTACTTTGGGTTTTGAAAATTTGGATTAGGCCCAATACGAATTGTATAACTTCAACGTTAAGTAAATCTTTGTATTCCAAGGTTAACAATGTCGATTTATGTTAAGTGAAAACTTATTATGAGTTTACATCATTTAATTTTTTTTTTAAATTAATTTTTTATGATTAAATCTAAAATAAGAGTTTGAATTAATTTATATTAAAACTTTTTATAACTGTAATAAATTGATTTTGAAAATATAAAGAAGATTTAAGACGATAATTAAGGTAAATGATTATTTTTATTAATTTGAAAGGAAATTAAGAATGATATACAATTTGTAATTAAAATGGATTTAATAAATAATTAAGTACTCAAATAAATTTATAATTAAGCATTTATTGATTAGATAAAGCAAGTTAATTAATTTAATTGGCAGTCAATTAAAATAACTAATTAAGGAAAAATCAATGTATCAAGATGATTAAGATTAATTCATTTATCATTAAGAATAATAAATCATTGATTGAATAATCAATAAAATAATTATTTGGTTAATTTATCCCATTCACTTTGATTTGTAAATAATTAACTATTTGTTGTTAACTTATATTGATATCATCTTTGTTCTGTTTGTAATTCTGTATGATGTAATTTCCATGTTATTGTACTGTGATTGTGATTCGTTCTGTATTAATGAGAAAACCCTGTTGTTTGTAAAACGACATTTAAACTTCGATGCGACAGGGTATCAGATTTCAGTTGGTTATCCGAAACCCACATCGAACCTGTGAATATTTGTGAATGACATCCACATGTTTTAAAATTTGACACTCACTATTCGAATTAGCCGGGAAAGGACCTGTGTGTCATATAACCCATTTCGAATATGTGATTCGACGTTATGGATAGAATGTGAAGACCGGTGTTGAAGACCGGGTATTCGCAAGAGCGATAGGATGATCTGTCGATTGACTCTGCACCAAGTTGCTCCGGTATAGAGTTCTCCATATGTGATGGGGAATCCGATCAGGATTGTGGATATCCGGATTGCAAGGACTTCTTTGAAAGTGCCTTCGGTTCTGTTCGAGCCCGGAACAGACTTGTATGGATAGTCTGTCTGACATTACAAATTGAGATATAAAGCCGATTTCTTTCAAATATATTTCTGTTGGTGGCGGAGAATTTATTCTCTTAGCTTAACACCCTTCTCTGAGACGTACGAGCTCAGAGGTTATATAGTTGAAGGTTATCAGCAATATATTCCCAATTTGGTAATGTGACATGCTGAGTGTTGCTGTGGAATGATCATTGTGTTGATCATTTGGATAGGATCATTTATTTGATCGTCTATCTTGGTGATCATTTCTATGATCATTTTTTGACCCAAAGCACGGCTTTTGTATAAAGTGTGTTTTGTGGACGTGACTTCGTCGGACCTCACACCCCGAAATGTTCGAAACAGGAAAGATGCAGCAAGGTTATTGGGGGTAGCACCCCTTAGGGTATGTACATTTCCTTCTGGATAGAAGTGGTATCATGGTATGGAGCCCAGATACTTAACTTATGTGGATATCGCAGATATATATATATATATGATTTTGTGATTTGTTGCTGGGGCCCCGGTTAAAGGTTGGTTACGACCGGGAGATGGCATACTCGTGTCAGTAGTTACCCAGTTAGGGGTAACCCGGCCTTGTGTTGGCAGAGATCCGGTTTGGTTCTCGGGGACGTCCTTCCAGAGGCGTTCTCATGTGGCAATGGGAAGTTCCTTGGCCTGACCATTTGTTGGAAATCCAAAGAAACAATACGAAACCCTGTACGGTTTTAGTTGTAGAACCTGCCATTTACTTGTGGTGGTCACCACTGTTTAGATGGTAGCTATAGTAGGCATACGATAATGGTCGTATGTTGGCTAAGATTAATATTCTATTTTCGAAATGATTTCCTTCACTATGCACTAGTGATAATATCAAAGAATTTCTTTTCTCGTATCAAGCATATTTAACTATCATAAGAAGAAATCTCCTCCAATTCTGCGTTTGCATTGTGTGTGTGGCGGGAGGTCTTATGGTAGTTCCATTTTTAAAAGCATTCCGAAAATTCTTTTATAAATCTTGTTTATTTAAAATACAACTGTCTTGTTTACTCATACCAGTCCCATGACTGATCCGGAGTTTATTGTTTTCTTTCCTAAACTCTGGGTGCCCATTATTTTCACACGGGCAGCCTAGTAGCAGGTTTCTATATTTTTGGAGTAGCAGTATTTTGGAGCTCTTATCTTGGAGATATCTTAGGAGCTATTAGAGATTACATGTGTTAGCTTTTGGGAGTTCGTTATCATCTCTCTCATTTGAGGATTTTTGGATATATGTTCACTGTTGTATTATCATGATGTTGTATTTGGAGATTGTGGTGTATGTACTATGTACTCTGTTATAGTATGGATATTATGTTGATGTTGTAACAGTGATATTATTTATGATATTGATTCTGTTCCGCTGTTTTATATTCATCTAATTGTTGTTATAAGCTCCGGCGATGCGAATTTGATGTCGATTATTGGACATCGAGTTTGGGTCGTCACACGAATGAAATAAATACCAACCAATTTTAGTGAATAACGGGATCTAAACCTAAATAAATAAATTCCTTGAAATTTAAGTTTAAATTTTTCATAAATTGGATTTGTACTTTAATATTGAAAATTTTGGGATTATTCAAAAATAAATTAATGTAGGAAGTTGTTAAAGGATTCTGAATTTACCAAGTGGTTCAAACTGACAAAATTTGCAAATAATTAAAGTTGGATTGTAAATCTGATTCAATTAACCTATTATTAATTTATTTATTTGGAATATAAAAAGTAATGTTAGGGTTAATTGAAATTAAGGGTAGTTTAATTTGTATGTTATTTGGGATTAAGGCAAGATGGGTGGATATTAGGAGTTATATACTTAGATCATTCAATTTATTTGGATAACATTGTAATAAATGTAATTAAATGTACATTTACGTGAAATATAATACCATGCTTAATAGATTGCTAAGTTGTATATATTAAAGGGAATTTTATTAATTGTTTTTAAAAAACCTTAATTAATATGGTTGATAAATTTAATATAAGAAAAACCAATGAAATTCTTAGGAATAATGTATGTTAATATGAGTTAGTAGTTAGGGTAGTGACTAAAATTGGTAATACATTGCAATTAATGTTAATAGTGTTGACATAAGCTAATAAATTTAAATCTTAATGCAATACCAATTTATGAATTTAAGGTGATTGCGAAATTGGAATTTGATAAATGCAGTAACTAACTCAGGGAAAATAGATTTTATGGAATCAATAAAAGATAGGTAAATTTAATGACTGTTTGGTGGTAATTTAAGCATGAATGGGAATAAATCGGGCAAAAGTGAGAATTATTAATTATTACCCATCAATTTATTTAGAATCTAAATCAAATGCAACATTCGTTGTTATTTGTAGCTTATAGGTGGAAATAACGTAAACTTTATTCAGAATATGATAATTAGTTAGATTAAAAGAATGGAAGGCAGGATATATGGATTCATTTGGATTTAGAACATGATAATTTGAATTTATTGAATTTATTGGAAACTGAATAGAACATTTTATGTGATTGAAATTAAAGTTGGAATTCGGAGATGTTTTAGGAATTCCCATCTATGGGATACCAATAGATAGGATAATTAAATGAAAGGTCAACTAAAGGATTTCTGCAAAGTTAATTTATAATTTGTAGATAAAATAAAATTGAAGTTTTACGCTGAAGTTAATAATGTACTCAGCATTTAAGAAACATCTTAAATTGTCTAAATTTGAATAAACAATGAAGTAATAAATAATAATTATTAGTAAAATCCAAAATTTGGTAGCCCGTTTTCAAATTAATGATAATTAGTGTTGGTATAGGCTATTTATTTAAGTAACAGTGCGATGCCAAAAAAATGGATTGGAAGTAATTGCGAAATATAAATAAAATATTTTAGTAGGGAATTCAAATGTATATATACATAGAAATGTGGATTTTTATAGTATGAAAACTTAGTCAATTTACAATAGTTAAATCTATTGAGAATGAATAAAAATCAAAGATAATTATTACGGTAATTTAGAAATTTAGTTGAAAATGGAAACTTATCTATGAATTTGGAATTTAATGAAATTGTGAATTTATATTGAAACTTATAAATGAAGCATCTAAATTTACATTTGTAAATACGTTTAAAATTCAATGTTAATGTCTGAGGAAGAAATTAATTTATTTACTAATCCGTAATGTATCCAATTAATATAAAATATTCTGGTGGGCCAACAACCGTTTTGCGCGTTTATGATTCGTGCCCACCTATCCTATTTCACTTTGTCTATTTATAGGCTGTGTAAACCCTAACCTCCATCTATCTTCATTTCTCTCTGTGTGTTCTTTTCTTTAACTTCTTCTCTTCCAATGGCTGCAAAATTTCTAGATCCAATTACAGTCCAAAATAAAAATAAAAAAACAAAAAAATAAAAAAAATATTTCGAACTCCTCTAAAAATTCCAGAAAAATTATATTTCATAATTCTCGAAGAGCGTAATCTGTTGGTACTGTCCGTTTTTTTTATTGGTGTTGTAGCATGCTCGAATTTGAGAAGAAGGACATGGCCTGTGATGTGGCATGGTGATGGGGTATATTTGTTTATTTTGTTTTATTTAATTTTTGTTTCAATCGAAATTTTTGAATAACTTTCTCATACGTAGTCCGATTCATGCGAGATTTTTTTTGTTAGGATCGTAATTAAATTCCAGATCTGTGGACGCTGGTTTGGACTAATTCGGAGACCGTCGAATTTTCGAGTTTAAATTGAATTTAAATTCGATTTAAATTCAAAAGGTAAGTATTTTAACCCACTCACAATTTCTAAAATTTCTTGTGTTTGTTAAATTAATTTTAGATATGAGTAGAAATTTATTTATGATTGTTTGGCATGTTTTATTCATTATCTCTGATAAATCGCATTCATTTAATATAACTGTTAATTAAATTTATTTATTACATAAATTTGACAGTTATAATTTATTTAATTTCATATTAACTGCCAGTCATAGTTATGTTAAATTTTTATTTCATATTAACTGCAGTTAAATTTACGTTTATTTTTGCATATAAACTGTCAATTAATAGTTATTAAATTTATTTTGAGTATAGACCGATAATTGATACCATTATTTATCACCTGTTATGTATTGATGATTTTTTGAAATTAGATGATGACTGTGATAAATGGATGTATGATTTGATGGATGAATGGATGATTAATTTTATTAATTGCAAGTTGATATGCATTTCATTCATTCGGGATTGCAGTTTGAAATGATATACAACCGCATTTTTATTTTTAAATTGCGGATTGAAATGATAAACATCCGTATCACTTGACCATAGGGTAGAAAATTTTATACAGGCACCGCGGTATATATATATATATATATATATATATATATATATATATATATATAATTATATATATATATATATAATTATTTTTGAAATGATTTTCATGGTGTGTAAAGCTATATATATGGTTTATGGGATATTGATTTGGTTATTTATATATATAGTAATTTTCGGTTTTTTTAAGCTTTGTATGAATTTGATTTGAAGTATAAAATTTAGTTTATTTTCGAGATCAATATGATTAAGAATTTATTTAAAATTTAATTTCTGGAGTTTTAAATGACTTAAAAGAGAATAAGATTTGAAGACGAATATTAAGTTAAATTGGAAATTTAATAAAAAGTTAGAACTTTTAAAGGATATGATTTTATAACTTGATTTTTGTGTAGAATGATTTAAATGAATGAATACCAGGTTTATTTAAATGAATATAAAATAAATTGAAAGATTTTTTCCAGTTATGTGAAGTTAAAGGTTTTCTTAAATTATATTGAATTCATTAAGTAAAGATTTCAAGTCTAAATAATAAGTAATTGAATTTAATATATATGGGATTTTTAAATGAGTTTTTTTTTTGAAATGGTGAAATAATTAAAGCTTTGTGACATAAGAATTGAAATGGTATTTGGAAGTTTAAATCGATATTTGAATTTGATTTGTGAAATCTAAAGAAGCTATTTTGTTTTATAAAAGTAGTTTAATATTTAACCATTTAAGAGATGGAAATTTGTTTCAAAGCTATGTTTTTCAAGGTAGTATAATTTGGAAATATTATGTTCAAGAGTTTGATTTCTAAATATTTTACTTTGGAAACCTTATGATTTTGGAAGGAATATATATTGGAAAATAAATGATATCGTATTGATTTGGGGTTTTAAAAATATAAATGATATCGTATTTATATGGGTTTAAAATGGATATTTTATTCTGGTTTTAAAGTATAAACTATTTTGAAAATACCGCGGTGTTATAATAACGATTACTTGTTGAAGAGACCGGGATTGGAAGTTGTCATACTCTCTGCCAACTCCGAAAACCACTTTAACAACCGTGTACGCGGTGGAGATTCCAGAATGAAGTAGGTTGGTGGAGGCGTTTCCTGCAAGGTAAATACGTGGACCGACTCCCGTGAGTTGGCATAAGGTGGCTAAAACAGGAGCGATTCTCGGGCAAATGAGGTCATTCCTCTGATCGGACACTCCTCTTCGATATTATACTTTGACTTTGGATTGATTCAGTGGCCACTTTTACTTTGATTTTTGGGGGAGTTTGTTTCGAGGTGGGCGGTAGCTGCGGCTACGCGTTTCCATCAGCCCGGATAGCAATTGGTATATCTACCCTGGCATTGCCTAGTTGTGCCGTGTCACCTACCCTAGCGCGCCTTATATGATTTTGTTTTGTACCATACCTATGGAGTGCCCTCTGACGACGCCCAGTACGGGGGAGATTACGGTACTGTATAGACTATGGGAATATATAAATGTGTTAAGGTGGAAAATGTAAAGCCTTAACGCTATTTAAAAGTAAGTTTATTTTACAATTAGACACTATTGTAATAGCGCAATATACTACATAGTAAATAGTTTAACGGATCCTTAGGAGATGTAAATCCCGAGCATCTCTTGAGTTACTGCACTCATATTTATTTCTGTTAATGTAACTCACATAAGATCTTTTAGTTCTGACTCAAGAGTTTTTGTCTTTCCAAATTCGCTCGGGTCAGTCCGAGCGTTTCAGGATTGAAGATTTTATTTTCGGAGGAAGAAGACGAAGATTTTATTATTATTACTATAGATAATATGGTTTCACTACACTCATATTGTTCCGCTGCATTGTTATATGGTATGTGTACTCTGATATGTATTGTACAAATAAATCAAAGGTTTTGTAAACAGATTTATGAACTGTATATTTGATTATTATATTTTATCCTTCCACTGTGAGATTCTGTTTCTTTCTCTGTTTTCTTATTTATCCCATAACAATCCGCCCTTACGTATGGTTTGAATTGGCACGTGTGTCTGTTTAAATCATGCAAAAAGGCGGGATGTTACACCTTGGATGTTCGACTTGTCTTTACAAGTTGATTTTTCTTAATTTGTTTCTTTGGCTTCTCACAATCATTTACTAAATGGCCTTTCTCTTGATAGTTATAACAAGTAACATTTCGGGCTGAATTCTCTTTATTACTCCTCTTCTTCTCCTTGCCTTGAACCGGCCACTTTCCTTTGAATTTTCTTTTCTTCCAATTCGAACTATTTGAACTCTGTTTCTCTTCCGAAACTTCCTGCATATCTAGAGTAGCTTATCGATAACCCATATCAATCAAGTCCAAAAAAGATTCTTTAATGTGGGTTGTCATTCTCTCGTGATACTCCTTATTCATTCCACGGATGAATCTTTCATTTTTCTTCAAGGGTGTGCTCACTAGCTCCGGACCAAATCGAGACAATTCATTGAATTTATTCAAGTACTCCTCAAATGATTAACTTCCTTGCAACAAATCTAGGAACTCCTAGTACATTCGAGAGATACCAGCAGATGGAACGTATCGCTGCTCAAACACTTCTTTAAATCGTCTCTAAGTAGACTTATCTTCTGACTCATCCACAGTAACTGTCTCCCACCAAGCTAATGCTTCCTCTTGGAGTTGCCAAGAAGCTATTAGTTTCTTTTGACCGTCTCACAACATCAATCCGTTAAAAATTCTTTCACAGGATCGGATCCAGGCTTGGGCTTCTACACCTGATTCCTTGCCAGTAAACGGCTTTCCACCAAGTCTCGAAAAACCTTTATATAGATCAGCCAGATTCGACTACGATTGAGTAGAAACAGTTGTAGTTGCAGGGACTTGACCAGTTGCGATGGTATTTCCCCGTTCCCTATATTGTCCTTTTCTTCCGCTCATCCTTGCTATTTGTAAATAGCAAGAGAACTTGATTTAGGCATACGGACAAGATATCTTAGGGAACATCAACAGTTAAAAGGAATAGACCAAGAAATTAGGGTTTTGGCCTTTCGGTTTATACTCATTCTAGGGTATACTTCACCCTATCTCTAATGAGCCATCTAATGTGTTATACTCCATATCTAAAGTTCTTACTCAACCTTTAGCTCTGATACCACTTTGTCACGACTCGAAATCCAAAGTTCGAAAATTGACACTAAATACCTCACTTGTATTCGACTGCCAAAGATTCAAAACATCAAACTCCAATTGGATGGAGCGAATAACAACATTAGATGAATATGAACAGCAGAAAACAAAATGAACTGCCATACATTAATATTCCAGATACAACATCATCTCAATATAAATAGTCTCAAACATCAGAGTAATACGAATATGATACAACAATAATATGATAACAGAAACTTCAACAAGTTTCCAACATACTTCAACTTCAACAAGGTTTTCAAGACTGCAGCACTTCAAAATATTTCCAAATCCAAAGCTTCCAGAAGACTTCAATCCAAGCTAACTCAAAAACACGAATAACCTGCTACTAGGCTGCCCGTGTGGAAAATAAGGGTCACCCAGAGTTTAGGAAAGGAAGAATAAACTCCGGGTCAGTCATGGGACTGGTACGAATAAACAAAACAGTTGTTTCAAATAAAAGCAATTTATTCTTATCAAAAGCAAAACAAAAGAACGTGAAAGAAATTTGCAATGCTTTCTGAAAATGAAACTGCCATAAGGCCTTCCGCCACACACACAATGCAAGCGCAAACTTGGAGGAGATTTCTCCTTATGACAGTCAAAATGCTTAATACGATAAAACACTTTTAAATATTATCATTAGTGCATAGTGTGAAAACATTTTCGAAAGTATAATATTAATCTTAGCCAGCATACGTACCATTATACTATGCCTACAATAGCTACCATGTTAAATGGCAGGTTCTACAACTAAAACCATAAAGGGCTCATATTGGATGATTGGATTTCCAACAAATGGTCGGGCAAAGGAACTTCCCATATAAAATGGAACACCTCTAGAGGGACGTCCCCGAGAACCTAACCGGATCTCTGCTACACAAGGCCAGGTTACCACAGTGACTAGGCAACAACTGACACGAGTATGCCACCTCCTGGTCATTACCAACCTTTATCCGAAGCGCTTCTCAACCGACAACCACAAAGCAATAAGTTTGCAGCAACCACAAAGTAAGTATCTGGGCTCCATACCATGATACCACTTATAATCCAGAAGGAAATGGACATACCCTCAGGGGCGCTACCCCCAAATAACCTTGCTACCACGATTCCTGTTTCGACCATAACCGAGTAGTGAGGTTCGACGAAGTCTCGTCCACAAAGCTACGCTTTTTCACAAAGCCATGCTTCGATCAAAAAATGATCAGCAGCACTCAGCATGTCACACTACCAAATTGGGAGTATATCACTAGTAACCTTCAACTACATAACCTCTGAGCTCGTACGTCTCAAAGAAGGGTGTTAAGCTAAGAGAATAAATTCTCCGCCACCAACAGATATGTATTTGAAAGAAATCAGCTTTATATCTCTGTTTATAACATCAGACATACAACCATACAAGTCTGTTCCGGGTTTGAACAGAACCGAAGGCACTTTCGAAGAAGCCCTTGCAATCCGGGCATCCACAATGCCGATCGGACTCCCCATCACATATGGAGATCTCTATACCGGATCAACTCAGTGCAGGGACATTCGATAGGTTGTCCTATCGTTTTCGAAGATGCCCGGTCTTCACCACCATCTTCAATTTCTATCCATTTCGTCGTATCACATATTCAGCATGGATTATATGACACAAGGTCCTCTCCCGGCTAAACCGAATAGTGAGCGTAGATTTTAAAAACATGTGGATACGTCATTTACAAAGATTCACAGGTTCGATGTGGGTTTCGGATAACCGACTGGAATCCGACTCCCTGTCACATCGAAAATCAAAAGCCGTTTTACGGGCCAAAGGTGTTTCATATTCACATTAGAAGAATATAGAATCACAGATCAGCACAAAGCAATTCATATCACATAGCAGCACAATTACAATCAGAGATATCAGTTAGTACACATCATACAATAATTATCAATCATCTACAACTAAGATGGATTAATCGGGTGATTTAAACTAATTAATCACACAATTAATTTCATTAAGTATCTTTAATCAATGATTAGTTATCCTTAATTAAATTTAATTAAATTTTAATCATCTTCATCAATTAATCATTCCTTAATTAATTACCCTAATTAATTAATCTTTAATTGTTCATTAATTAAATCTTAATTACTTTTATTAATTAATTATTTCCTTAATTAATTTATCTTAATAAATTAATCCTTAATTGTTCGTTAATTAAATCTTAATTACTTTATTAATTTATTATTTCCTTAATTAATTTATCTTAATAAATTAATCCTTAATTGTTCATTAGTCAAATCTTTATTACTTTTATTAATTAATTATTTCCTTAATTAATTTATCTTAATAAATTAATCCTTAATTGTTCATAAATTAAATCTTAATTACTTTTATAAATTAATAAATATTAAGTAATTAATTTAAATAGTTTATTTTAAGTAAATCATTTATTGCTTAAGTAAATCATAAATTACCTATTAAATTCAAAAGATAAACCTTCTTATCTTTGTTAACCATTTTGATTTTTTTTGTAAACCTAATTTAAATTCATCATGTGAATTGTCTTGAGAGATCAAAATTGTTTTGCGTAACATTTTATCTTAACGCCATTCTTAATTTATAATTGATTTTCTAAAGTAATGTGACAAAATTAAAGTAAATTAAATTACTTAAAAAAATGTCTTACTTAAACTTTAATTTGTTTTAAATACAAATCAAAATTTCCTTTAAAAACATGAGTTTAAAATTATTTAAATTTTTTTAATTTTATTGTTTTTATTTGAGCAAACTGCCCTGTATGTTGACTCACCAGAAGCTACTTCGAGTCTTCCCTGAAACTTCATCCTGCTTGCTTCAAGTCATTCCTAAAAACTACCCGTGTGCTTTATTTTTTTTCCAATATTTTTTCTAAGTACAAACTCGTACAACCCTCAAATCACTCCGAGTCCATGCTCGAACTTAAACCGCTATCACCCGATAGATGCTTCGAGTCATTCCTTTTCTTCCACAACTTGTTGCCCCCTGATACAAACCAACTGTGTGCACATGCACAACACCTCCGGCCGCCTCCAATTGAATTGTTGGTCGTCAACACATCCTCGATGATGCTCTCGAACCTCTCAAACACTCAAAAATTCAAAACAATCATGATCTCGCATTTTCGTTCTCAAACCCAAAACTGGAACGAACAAGTGACTCAAAAAAATGCCTCGCTTCCCCTCTTCTGATCATCAGAATTCGCGACACCTTGTCCAAAGCTCCACTAGCCTCCCACGCTTCTGATGGACCCTGCCTTATGACTTCCAACGGTCAATAGATGGCGCGGCGATCACATCTCTAATCCTGACTTGTTTAACACCTTAAACCCTAACGCGATCAAAATCAACATCCATGTTGATTTAGAATTAAACCCGTTATTTTTCCCAAACTCCACAGTATTCCAGCAAGCCTCAACCATGATTTCGAGCACCTAAACGCCATAGATCGCCAGAAAAATCCAAATACGTATCTCCAGTTCAACGTCAAAATGCTCACTCCACATGTAATTTAAAATCATGATTTTGGTCTTAAAAATCAACAATTTCGAAGATGATTTAGGTTATATGATCAAATCCAATAATCAAAGAATTTAAATTTAAATTATAAATCGAGTTTTATAGTGTTTTCTTGTTCCAGACTCTGTATCCTGGATATTAGTCTTTTAAATGTTTTTAAAATTCAATCTTAAATGAATTTAAACACTTTTTGTTTTGACACTTCAATCTGACAAAACTAGAAATGAAGAATTTGGGGGTTTTTTGACAGTTTTTCTAAAAACCTGTAGCTAGAACAGAATTAGCAACCCTATACATCAACATGCACAGGAAAGATGCATAAACTCATTCACATATTTTTGCATGCAATCCCATATTCAAACTTGCTTGCATCATGTATTCAGACGACACATCAAAAATCATGTTTTTTTGAAAGATTTACTCACCTGTATAATTTAGCAGAGATAGTTTTCCTATTTGAAAATCAAAACCTGGAACTGCTTTTTTTCTTCTTAGCTTGATTTTGAATTTGTTATCTACAACAAGTTTTGTGTGAACTTGTTTAAGCTCTGATGTATTTTACTTGCTAAAATTTTTTTAGCAACAAATTAAGAATAAAATTTACTTACAGTTAATTTTTAGTTGAAACAGAGGGAAGAAAAATCTCTGGCATGCACCTTAAAGCTTGTATTTGCTATTTTTTTTCTTTTTAAGTTAATTCCTAATTCCCCCTTTAATCTTCGAAGTTCTCCTGCTTGATTCTGTAGTATTTGTTGAAGATTTGAAATTATCTTTGAATTCCTCTTATGGCTTAAGATATTGAGAGGAAAGTTTGTTACAGATTTACTTTTTCCTGGAAATTTGTTTCTTGATTTTCAAAGTTGAGGAAAATAGGCTTATTCTTGATGATTTTTTTTCTTTTTTGATGTAAAGATTGCACATAATTTTTTCTTTTGAAATAAATAAAAGAGTAAGAGGAGAAGATAAAATGACTTATATAATTTATTTCCTTTTCTACAAATTTCCTAAGAAAATGAAAATGATGCAATGACACTTGTTTAATTTTTTCCTCTCATGAATTACACTTGTCTCTATAGTCATCGCAAACTTAACACTTGTAATAAAAAAAATTCATTAATCTAATATTTTACATTATTTAAATTGTATTTAAACTTGAATTTTCCATTAAAGATATTTGCTTTATATTAATGCACATTATTAAAAAGAGAATGTTTTGAAATTAAATACATATTAAATAAATTACATAGATATATATATTTATAATCCAATTTATTTTACTAAAACATTTATTTTAAAATTTAAATTCAAATTATAAATCAAATTCAATATATAAATTCAAATCCACCCATATATGCACACATACATATATATTCACATATATGTATAAATTTAAACTCAAATGATTTTAAAAAATTTTAGTATTTCAAATTTTAAACTCAAAAGAAATTTGAAATTTAAATTATCACATATTATTTATTTATTTTGAAAATTTTCAAATTATATTAAAAAAGTTCAACAATTACCAAATTTAAATTGATAAATTTTGGTATGTTACACTAAAAATGCTATAGCCTTATGACATCACTTTAAATGTTGTTGTTTTGAACCTAACTATGTTTGAAATAACTAAATATCTATTACAACATTTTATAAATGCCATTATTCTTGAACTATTTATTTCGGAAACTATAAGCTACGATAGCACTTTATAAATGACGTCGTTACTATATTTTGTCAACGTTTTGAAATGTTATAGATTTTAACACTATTTGTGTTATATTTTAAAGTGTTAAATGATTTAACTATTGGAATTGATTATTTGTGAAATATAAGGTGTTTTGAATATAATTTAATATTTAAATTTTAATTTTAGGGAATTTACATTGAATTTGAATTTAAACAAGGTTTACTTGGTTATGTGTTAAATTGAATGAAATCAAATGAGATAAATGAATTTTTGAATGGAATTTTGAAATGTATTTCTGTAATGATATTTGAAATAATATATGAATGACATATTTGATTTTTAAATGATATTTAAATTTGAATATTTGAAATTGAATTCAAATAATGATTTGATAATGAGGTTTTGAAGGATATGATATTTTAATGATTTCGAAATGGTTTTTAATGATATGATCTTTATTTTGATAAAGAATGTGAATTTGGAATGATATTTGATTTTGATAAATGAATATTTGAAGTTTATATTTGTATGAAAACATATTTGGTTTAATTGTAATTTAAATTTATTTAAACAATATTGGATTTATGAAATGAATATTTTAAAACTAAATAATAATGAAATTAGATTTGAGATATGAATTTATGAAATTATAAAGTTTAGTTTTGAAATGTGGGATATTAAAATTTGGAAATATATTAAAATTGAATGGTTTATTTTGTAGATCAAATCTATATTTGAAATTTATAAGATTTGAAAAGTTTTGATGGAAAACTGAATTAAATTGAAACTGATGGTTTGTATTGAATTAAATTGGAAATTTGAAAATTGAGTTTAATTGAATAAATTTGAAAATTTCAAATGTATGATTTCAAAATGTTATGATTTTCAAAGTGTAATGATTCCAAGTATTTTGGTTTCGAAAGAGTTATAACTTTGATGCATTATGATTTTTGAAAGGTGAATATATGTTTGAAATGGAAATGATATCGTGTTGACTTGGACATAGTTTTGGAATAAAAATGGTTTTGGTTTCAAAGTATAAACTATTTTGATTTGAATATAGTTTTAAAATAAAGATGATTTTGGTTTCGAAGTATAAACTATTTTGATTTGAATATAGTTTTGGAATAAAAATGGTTTTGGTTTCGAAGTATTAACTATTTTGATTTGAATATAGTTTTGAAGTAAAAATGGTTTTGGTTTCGAAGTACAAACTATTTTGATGTGAATATAGTTTTAAAGTAAAAATGGTTTTGGTTTCAAAGTATAAACTATCTTGAAAGCAATATAATTTTGAAATGAAATGATTTGATTTTTGAAGTATAATCTATTTTGAAATGACCACGGTGTTATAATAACGTTTGGTGGTTAAAGAGACCAGGATCGGAAGTTGTCATACTCTCTGCCAACTCCGAAAACCACTTTAACAACTGTGTACGCGGTGGAGATTCAAGAATGAAGTAGGTTGATGGCGACGTTCTTGAGGTATATTACGTGGACCCGATTCCCGTGAGTTGGCTTAAGGTGGCTAAAACAGGAGCGATCTCGGGCCAAAAGGGGTAGCTCCTCTGGTTGGACACACTTCTTCGATATTGTACTCTTACTTGTGGTTGATTAGATGGCCATCGTCCGATTTTGATTGGGAGTGTGTTCCGGGGTGGGTGTAGTGGCTGCTACGTTACCACCAGCCCGTGTGCGTAATTGGTATATCTACCCTGGCATTGCCTTGTGTGCCGTGTCACCTACCATACCGAGCTTTTACTACGAGTTTGTTTTTCTCCCGTAGCCCGTGTGCTATCCTCTAATAGTCTCCCGATCGGGAGATATCATGATATTAGATGGACTACTGGGACTATTATGTGTGAAGGGTGGTATGGGTAAGCCTGGAGTACTATTTTAAAGTAAGTTTATTTCATTGTAGACATTATTATAATAGCGCAATATTACTACATAGTAAATAGTTTAACGGATCCTTAAAGGATGGGCGATCCTAAGCATCCTTTAAGTTACTGGCGCATTTTACTACTGTTCACTTGAGTTGATTTACAGTTCATAAGTATTTATGTCCTGACTCGAGTGTTTTGTGTTTTGCTTCACGCTCGAGTCAGACTGAGTGATTCAACATTCAAGACTCACCCTCGGAGTTGGAGCTTGCTTGAAGATCTAGCCATCTATTTTGCTTTCTGTATTCAGTGGTTTTAGTGATGTATTCTGATTTGTACCTGATGTATCTTATACTCTTCTGTTGTATCTTGTTTAACTCTAATGTATCTTATTTTTTATATATTAGCTTCATGAACTACTATCTCTTTAATTCCGCTGCATTATTATTTACTCTATGTCTGTAGTCTGTGATTATTTATTTACTGTATATTCTGAGATTTGCCAAATTTTATTTACAACGCAGTATTTTGAGCAATTCAAGTCCGACATGTGGACGCGTATGGTTGAAAATATCTGATTGTTACAAACAGTTTACAGAAGAAAACTGTATCAGTCAATTACATTTTTAATTCATCAGAGTACAACATTTACACAATCACTTGGATAGTTAAGATAGGTTGTCCCAGAAAAATAACAATATATCACAGTAATATACACTCCATACGTTCCTGTCATCCAGCTCGCCTCCTGAGCTCCAGAACGTCCTTACCTGAAAATATGTAATACTCGGTCTGACCCGAGCATTACATCAAAGTAACACCCGGGTCAGGCTGGAAACCAGCGTGAGTAAACCCATCTAACATGGAATACAACAGCATAAAACTTACATAAAACCCGAGGTAACTCGTATCAGTTTTACAAATTCACAAGTTTGGTATAGACAACACTTATTACACCCATCAATTTTTAAGTACCAACTTAGATTAAATGGTCCAATTCACTAAAATCATTCCATTCCAGTCTATTGATTTCACATGTCAAATCTGTACAGAATTATTATATTACAAATCAACGTGGTTTCAGATATTTACTAATACCCGACTTTGGTCTCTTCGAATTCAATACCATCTCAACACACGTTATTCAAGTGAAACACAATTCAACCTTTAATCTCAAGATGTCACTTTTTACACAGCAATTCATCAACGACAGATAACTACACAATCACTGTTCAAACAAACATATCACATCACAATCATTTCATATCAAAAATATCAACCATTACATGGTATTTAACATCATTCAATCATTTATAATCTAGGTTGATCACCCCCAAAATTAATTTAATTTATCTCTAATTAAATTAATTACTAATTTTAATCACTTAGATTACCTTTAATAAACACTAATTAATTACACACCAATTAATTAATCATAATTTAACTATCCATCTTAATTAATCACCCTTGACTAATTATCCTTTAATTAATCACACACATTAATTAACTAACCTTTAATCAATTTCTTTAATTAAATAATCCTTTAATTAATAACACCAGTAATTATCCTTTAATTACTTCCCTTAAGTAATCAATCTTTAATTACTTTCATCAAGTAATTATCTCACTGTAAATTATCCTCAATTAATTAACCATTGATTAATTACCATTAATTAATTATCCTTAATTAGTTACAAAAAGTGATTATCCTTAATCACTTAATCAACTTTAAACATTAATTAATTAATTCTAATTGATTATTTATCTTTAAGTAATTAATTACCTTTAATTACTTCATCACATAAATCGATTATCTTTTAATGTAATTACATAGAGTAATTATCCTTTAATTATATTAAGTACTAACTTCATTAAGTAATCATACATTGATCACTTTGTTAATTAAATCACCTTTAAATTAATTATATTAAGCAATTGTCCCTTAATCATTAAGTAAATGATTATTCCATAATAAATTTAGATAAACCATTTATCTTAATTATTTATCAAACCATAACTTAAACACTCAGGGATTTAAATCAAATTTTAAATTTATTTTAATCAACAAAATTTAAAACTTTATCATTTTAAAAAATTTCCCTTTGAAAATTTCTTGAACTTGTTCATACATACATTTTGATAACTTGTTCAATAATTTGTTACTTAACAAAATGATTAAAACATTTTATCATCATAAAAATTAACTCAATAATTTTAAGTTGATAAATTATTCAACCTTTCTTTAACCAAACCCTTAAAACAACCACAATTTAAAGTTTTAAAAGGAAATTAAATTTATATCTCAAATTGAAAACCCAAGTAACTTGAATTTTTTTTAAAACTCACACTTAACAAAATCCTGAGCCCACCATTTTCTCGTAAAAGAACAGCTGCTACACACGATTCATCCCGAAAACAAACTCGAGATCAAGCCTTATTTTCTCGAAATCTACTTCGAGCTACTGGTTCTTCCCAAATGCCATTAAACAGGACCAGACACAAAGCGGTCGCGTGTACGTGCACGGCCGTCCCACCAACCTTCGACTATCTCCAATACCTCCCTTATGTCGACGTTCGACCCTACAATCGATTCCTACCATCGATTCATTGTCACAAGGTCCAAATTGAATTTGAGCTTCCCTTGGCCAAAACTAGAAGAGAACCTCGCCTGAAAACCTCCATGCGCCACTACCTCTGACCACTGAACCATCGACACTCCGACCATCACCTCACCATAGGCCCACTCCCTAAATCCCCCCATCACGATCGAGCTCGGAGCTTTTGTGGACGTCGCAGCATCCAAATTCCTGACATCGACCCAAAATAAAACCCAAACCCTATAACGCCATCTCTACGCCACCACAACACTCGAGAATTACTCCGACCATTTTTCCGATAATACCTTAATTTATATATGAACAAACATTTTTGGTCTGAAAACCAAGGCCTAACAATAATTAAGGTGATTTTGAATTTTAAAATTAAATCTAATCCTGTATTTGAAGACAGAGTCGAATAGGTACACAACAGACATGCACACTTTAATATATGTATATATATATACAAGAACCTATATCCACAAGCATAGTTTATATCATTCTTTTAAGATCTTCACATGCAACCAACATAACAGATTAAAATTTCATTTCCAGAAGAAGATTTACTCACTTTATATTCAATTTGAATAGAGGAATTTTTTTCTTTTTCAGGTTTAAAATGTTTCCAGGCTTAAAAGCTTTGGTTTTTGTCCCTGGTTGTAACTTACATACAGTCACCTATATACACATAACATACAACACACAATTCACAGTCATAAAACATATGTCACAACGTATATCAAATTTTATCACAAGCAAACCAAAATAACTTATAGGTTTAAATGCTTGCTCAACTGGTTTTGTTGAATAGAGACAGGCTATTTTTCATTTTCTTTTTGATCTGACAATCTTGCTTTTGTTTTTTCTGAAACCTAGATTTGATTTTGAGTTGTAGAGTTGCTTTTATTTCAAGTTGACTCTTTTTTTTTTCATTTTAAACTGAACTTGAACCTTTGTATTGCTGAGTTGAGATGAATCTGATTCTTGCACTTTTGGATTAGCCAATTGATTTAAAACTGGAAATCTTTCGATTTTAAGCTTGCTATAGATCTGCTTTAATTTTACTTCAGGTTAATTTTTTTTATGATTTAGGGTTTTGAAGAAAATAGTCTGGCCCTTTTTTTTCTTATTACCTTTTACCTAATTTCAAATCAAAAGAAATGCCATTTGTAAAACTAAGCTTACATTTGTCAATGCATATAATCATTTTTTACAAGTGTTGGTATGAAAAAATGAGATATTTTCAAGTGTTTTAAATTTATATTTAAATGTCTCTTGTGTCTTGTATGTATTTATATTAATAAATATTATTTTTTTTCCTTTTGAACTTTTCTTTATATATACAATATACAAAAATTTCAAGTATATAAAAATGTATTTAAACACTTGTTAAATCTTATTTTAGGCTATCATGATTTGAACCTCTAAATATTTGTTTTTATTAATCTATGTTGATATCCTTAATACAAATCAAAATAAATTCCTTTATTTAAACCTCATTTAACTATCATACCTTTTATTATTATTATTATTATTAATAAATACTTATCTTTTTAGAGTTTTTAAATCATATAATTTAACACTTGTTAACTTATGTTTTATATAGTTTTTTTATTATATTTCCCAATTATAATCATACACAATATTTACAGAAAATGTTATTAACCAATTATACGTTAAATAAATTATCTATATATATATTATTTCAAAATTCAAATTATTTACTAGGACATTTACTTAAATCTATTTCAAATTCAAACTCAAATTCAGATTCAAATTTGAATTACAATCAAGGTATAACTATTTATTATCAGATTTATTTGTTAAATCTATAATTAAGTATTTCTATTAATTAAACCCGTTAAATAACATTTAACAGATACTCCAAAATTCGGGTTATCACATCGCTCATGGACAATTATTACGTGCAAACTTTCGACTCGCCCAACCTGCCAACTACTTGGCCAAGGATATGTTGGGATTTCTTACAAGCCCTTATCTTGTATAATTTTATACTGTTGTTTAGATGAAATAATATCAACCTGTGTACTACTATTAAGTATATGACCTTATAGAAACAAACTAACTCAATTTCACTCACAGTTAATCGTAAATTGTCCAACAATGTCTGATTACTCCTTGTCAATGCATCATTATGTATCACATGAAGTAGTGACTTATGAGATTGAACCTCTATTCATTTTTAGGTACATTCAAAACTCTTTCCAATATACTCACTTATTCGACCAAATCAAATCATTTTATTCTATTGCATGTTATTTTATTTACTTTTCTTTTATATTCTATGATTTTGTCATAAACTTACTACATGTGTATCTGATACACATGTTCATGTTGGTAATAAATCATCGATGAATATAACAAAGTATGTGGAACCCTTTTGGTATTAATAGACTTGTGATTGCGTACATCAATATGTATTAGTTCAAAGAGTTCATCTACTCTTATGATTCTCCCACTAAATGGGTGCACGGCGGTTAATTGTTTGAGATATAATTAACCTGTATCATATGATTCATAATCATGTAGTAAAATTATTTCTCAAAACTACGGCTTAGTCTATAATTCCAAAACAACTGTAAATAATATTAGATATATATGTATTTTTGTTGCATCACTTTTACTGTGAAAAAAATTCCATAATATAGTTCTATTTCATAATGAATATTCATAATACTCACATTGAAATATAGTTATATTTATTTTTCAGTCAATACCCAAAATAAACATTATTTCACAAATAATGTTTGGTACATTTTACAAAAACAATTTTGTAATTTGATGCAATCATTAGGTGCTATATGGCATGCTCCCATTATTTCTTCCGTTACTATAATAGCTTATTAAATTTAGAGGTCCACCATTCACTTAATATTGTTAATATTGTTTACTTATTTCATATGCTGCAACTAATTTACATTGGAGTGTTCTTTGATCAAAAATCTTGAACTCAAAGAAGTAAATGTTATAGAAAACAATTCTCTATATGAAAAAACATTTCAGAATAAAAATCGTACTTCATATTACAATATTAAGTATCAATTATTATTACAATTCTTGTTTCCAATGTTTCTCTATGAAGAAAAGGTGACTATTCATTCTCTTTATTCCAACTTTACCTAAAATTACATCTATTCTTATACATTCTTTTTTTTCAAATGGTTGAACTATTCAAAATAAAACCTTACTACAATATCATAACGAACTTTTTACAAAAGTCCATTCAATTATTCTTAACATTTAAGGCATAAAATGTGTTGCACTTTATGTAAAAAGATCAAGATGACATTTCAACGATCGAGTTCTTATATGTATCTTGTAGTTTATTGTCTTGCGTTATATTAACACAATATGATACTTTTGAAATCATTCAATTTGAATACATGATCTTAAAATACTATTTATTGGCTTACTTCGAATGAACTAACTTCATCGAAATATTGTACCACGCAGACTATGACTGTTCACCATATAACATTTATATGTGAAAGTACGTGGATCAAATATCCATAGTCTTGAATTGCATTTAGAGTTCAAAAACTCATAAAATACAATACACGGTCTAAACAAAATAAACATATAAGTGACTTATGAATGTATTAAGTATTTGAAATTAGGCACTTGCTTGGGTATAGAAATATTATATAAAATGTAATTAGAATTATTAGTAAGTATATATTATATTTCTATTTTTCAACTTTCAATTCAGATTGTTTATATATGTTAATTGATAAACATTTTATCAATCATACTAAATGCACAAATTTATCATTGTAGATAAGTATAACATTATGTAGCATATGTTCTTACAATCTTAGAAAGGTTAAATGTTACCATTTCATTTTTCTAATAAGCCTCCCACTAGTATTTTATGTTTCTCCAAACCCTAAGATGAAACATAGAAGTCTTACAACTTCACCAATGGGTGTTAGGACTTGTTTGTTTTGGTATTCTGATCTTGAGTTTGCTCGACAAATCATAGCCCCACAAACGATGGATGACTCCTTATCGGTTGTATCACATACAACTCCTAACCCATTTTTCCATGTTCTAATCGACCTTGAGTTTTCTCAGCAAATTGAAAGAGATTATTCACTTATACACACCATATCGTGATGGCCTAAGTATAGTATATGTACCTTGAGTTGGCTCAACAAATACATATAGTTAGCTTACCTCATATGTTCAATATATTAATAATACTATGCATAACATCCCTAGCTTGAGTTTGCTCAACAATTAAGGAGTGTGTAAGTAATTTATTAATATATATATATATATATATATATATATGGTGGAGGACAATATTATATTGAATATTCATAATCTTCAATATATATTGAGTGATATCAACTTATAGAATAACATATTTCTTATGAAATACCCCAGCGATTCAAGTGTCAGAAACATCAAAAATCACGGTATATGTACATTTACATATGTATTTATATTTCAAGTCCATTTTGGTTTCTTTAATGTTCCACATTTAGTTTATACGCATATCGTATAGGTTTTATTGTTATATAACATTTACATTTCATATTACTTTTATCATAGTCTTACGAATAATATATCATTAATTAAATCTTATCTACTTAATTTTAATCAATTAACTCTTTAGTTAATTTTAAATTAGTATTCAAATATATCTTTTATATTGGACATATCTACTATAACATTTATAGTGTATACTATAACCTTTATAGTGTAACACGCATATATCATATATTTTTGTATTTTATTTAATTAACCTTTAATTAATTTATTCAATTAAATAATTTTTGTTGAAATTTATTAATTTCAAAATTTATCCAGTATACAAACATATATACTTATGTTATTTTAAACATTTTAAAATAACATAACACATATCAACATATATAATACATGCATACATGCATTAATTAATTAACATAATTAATTAATTAATTTAATTAATCTTATTAATAAATTTAAAATTTAACATTATTATACAAATATTTTTGAACATTTTGAAAATATCATTATCCTTTCAAACATTTTGAAAACTTATGTAGTATTATAATTTTTACAATAAACATGTTTTATTTTGAATTTAACTATCAAATTTAAAATCTTTAACATTAATTTTTAAAAAGATTTTGAAAATTAGCCCAAGGCCCAAATTAAGTTGGGCCTTTTCTATTAGGAGCAACCTTTGAGCTCACTTCACCTTTCGGGTCAGGCTGGTAACGAGGTAGGACATGGTACTTAATTACCTAATTCCAATTCCACACATTACCTTTCTGGATATCGTAGTAAGTGGGAAAGCTTAATTAGTTATCCCAAATATGACTATTTTAGACCGTAGAGGCTATTGGGCTCCAATACCATTGTTGGAACTGGACTAGCCCACAGCGGAAGTTATGGGTGAATTTCAAAATTTACCCTATTGGATCTTTTATTGGGCCTATGAAGTCTAACTGAATTAGAACATTTCTAAATTTCATTTCAATAAAATCAGTTATTTTATTTATTTTCAATTATATTAAGATATGATATTAATTTTATATGTGTGTGGGTACACGTGTAACATGATAATCTATGAAAGGTATAATATGCCCATATATAGATGTTGGGATTTACATCGCAATAGACATATTAGCTCATTTTGTTTGTCATGTATGTTGTCTATATATGTACATGTATATGTGTTACAAAATATACACACATACACGCACATATGTATGTATAAATATATTATATATAATATAATATGAACACAAAACATTTATACATAGATGAATATATATATATATATTTAAAGAGAGAGAACAATTATTAATAATTCAAAATTAACTTAGTTTTGCAAACATAATAATTTGAGTATTTTAATTTGTATATATTATGAATAAAATAAGGTTTTCATCCATAAATAATTAACATAAAATAATCTATTGATGAAAATTCAAATTTTACAATTTTCAAAAATCTAGGATCATAAAATAGAGCTTAGAAAAGATCTGAAGATTTTTCAAAGTTGAAATATTATTTTTGAAAACAAATACGTTGATTTTGGCAATAATTGTTTAATATAAAATAATATATTGTTAAACATTCAAATTTTAAAATTTTAAAAATTCTGGGGTCGTGAATGAAAGGATATGAATTTTTTTGAAGAATCTCTCAATTAAATTATTGTTTTTAATAAATCATAAACAGTTTTTTGAAATAATATTAATTATTAAAAATAATTAAATTTATTGAAAAATTCCTCAATTTTTCTATATATTTATGAAACAATATAATATTTAAAAAGATATAATTAAATTTATAATGTAATAATTATTTTATATATAATTAACAATTCAAATTTTCAATAAATGTTAATTTAAAAATATGAATATATGTATGATTTTTAATTTTTGAATTTTTTTAATTCATATTGTTTATAAATAATTGTAATTAATTTTTTAAATCATATATATACCTTACATATGTATATTGCTATTATGAGAGTTAAATATACACTAATATATATATACATATATACATATATATATATATGAATTTATTAGTAAATATATATATATATACACATATAACAATTATTAATGACAGAAATTGATTTTGTATGGTAAACAACATTTGTCTATACATAAATCAAATAGTATAATGAACAAATTACGCACATAACCAAACTGATTTGTACAACCACATCTGCTTACAAAAATCTCGTCTAACTAAACATATAGTAGCAATATATTTAAAAAGGTATGAAATTGTTCATTATAGGATCATAAAGTATAATTTAATTGTTGTAATATGAAATGAAATTACCAATTTAATGATGTGTTTCAATCCACGTTGAAGCAATGACTTCCCTTCCATTTATGGTTCTTGATTCATCAGATTGCAAGCCCGGAATCACCGACCTCTAACTATCGAATAGTATTATTTTAATTTGAAATATATTTGAGAATATTTAAGTGGATTGAGAGCTATGTTTTAACCAACAATGTAAAAAGTAATGGCGGCCAAAAAAGCTCATCATTATATGTGTGTGTGTGTGTACGTATATGTATATGTATGTATGGATGTAAATTTCCTTTGAAATATAACGCCGCTTATAAATCCATATTTTTATTAACAAAACATGATTTTATGAACTTTTAATAAAATCCTAATGGCGACTACTCCTAATGGCGACGAAAACCCTAATGGCGAAAACTCCAAATCCGAAGCTGTAGACGATACAGGATGGCAACAGGTAATTTATAAGAATAAAGGTAAGCGTCTAATTGGGGAGAATATTCATAGGAGGGAGGAAACTAATCAGCGAGCTTTCTCAGTGGGTCCTAGATCTAACAAAGTTGAATTCAAAGAAGAAAAAAGAACGTGGGCGGATGCTATCGCAGGAAACACGTGTATAGAAGGAGGGGTCAATAATTTTGTACCCCTAGAAGATGCAAACGGCTCCTTTGCAGATCTAGACAAAGAGGATTTTATCGCAGCTAAAAGCATGTGGGGTTCATCAATTTACATATATGTTGCAGGAAAAAGACCTTACTATGTACATCTCAACGCATACATCAAAAGAGAATGGAAACCTATGGGCAGATGGGATGTCTTCCCCAGGGAAAACGGATTTTATCTAATCAAATTCTGTAATGAATTGGATTGCAAAAAAGTGTTAGAAGGAGGGCCATTGTTCATCGATAGAAAACTTATTTTCATTAAGAAATGGGAACCTAATCTAAGACTGGAAAGAGATATGCTAGAAACTCATCTTGTGTGGGTCAAACTTATGAATCTTGATCTATCCTTATGGAATTCGCGTGGCATTAGTAAAATTGCAAGTCTCATTGGCACACCTTTGGCCATTGATGATTATGCTAGGCATGTTAAAAGATTGAAATATGCTAGAGTACTAGTTGAAATCATAGCAAGTGATACTGTCAAAAATCAAGTCCGTGCCAAAGACAGAAGTGGAAAAATCTACATTTAGGATGTCGATACGATCACATTTTCCCTGTTTGTACTAAATGCAAGTGTTTTGGGCATTCTACAGATAGTGTGAAACAGTTATAGATCCCATTAAACAGGTATGGAGACAAAAAATAGTAGAGATTACTCAAACCGGGCCTACACAAAATACACAACAAAATCAGGCGCAGAATGAGTCTACTGAAGCAAGTCTTATATACACAGAACACTTAACCAAAGTAGTTAGCGGCCAAACACTTGAGGAAACACCTGATGCTCTGGAAGAGGAAGTAAAGAAAGCTGCTCCATTACTGGATAGCACTGGTGAACATACAACTGCCCATAGCTCATCTGGGAATTCATCGGTGGAAATGCCTGACACAACAGATGAAATGCAAGAATTAAACAAAGTTGTACTTGATAAAACAGACTCTGATACTGATATGGAGGAAAATAGTCCTAATTAGTTTACAAAGAAGAATATGGAATACACTAAGCAATTTATAAATACAGAGGCTAAAGGTAAGACGAAATTAAATCGTGAGATCTCTTCTATGAAACTCAGGAGTAGATCCTCAAATTCTAAATGTCAATAATAAGCTGGAATGTAAGGGTCTAAATAATGATGTCAAGTGTTTAGACCTCTTAAATTTGAGGAGAACTTATTCTCCTTCTATTATTAGTATTCTAGAAAATAAATTCAGTGATGAAAACTTAACTTTTTTCACTGATCCGTTGGGAGATGATTGGAACATCACACGTAATAATGATATGGGAGGAAAAGGTCGCATTTTATTACTACGGAATAAATCTTTATGGTCCATCAGCCTACAGAGGTCGGGTACTCAAATTTTTATGAGTAGCCAAGTGATAGGTTTTGGACCTTGATTCTGGAGGAGCTTGGAGCAGGAGTTTCCAGACGTATGTAGCTATCTATCTAATTCCGCTGTGTTAGTTGATGTGTACTGTACCTCTGATGCATGTAGTGATAGATGTATGTATGATTGTCATATGTATGAATATTGTATAACTCTGATATATGTAAAACTATGTAATATTTACGTGATACATTATATTTTGTTCTGTTCCGCTGTGAGATTCTGATGTTGTTGTTCTTTCTTTCTCTTTCTATTCTATTTCTATCCCTTTCTTTCTTAATGATGATATGCCTTTCTGGTAGTAGAAGGATGGGTCATCACAGGAAAGATGAACAACATTTAACCGTGGAAGCTACAAATAGAGGTGGCCCGAAATTGACTCTAACTTGTGTATAAGCTAGCAATTTGACCCCACAAAGAACTCAACTATGGCAATCTATTAAAAACATAAGAAAAATAACTCATAACCCTTGGATAGTGCTAGGGGATTTCAACTCAGTGCTTAAAGCGGAGGAGAAAAAAGGAGGACTTACCACGAAAGTCTTCCAGCTAGAGGAATTCAACAATTGCACAATAGAGGTGGGACTGCTTGAACCTGTCCACAGTGGACTGAAATACACATGGAGAAGTGGTGAGAAAAAAAAGATATCATGCAGATTAGACAAAGTGTTAATAAATGTGAAATGTATTACTTTGTTTTCTAACATTAGAATCAACGTTCTCCCTCCATCTACTAGTGATCATAGTCCTATACTTGTTGAATTAGTAGATAAAGTAATGGTTGATAAAGGAAAACCTTTCAGATATAGTAACCACTGGCATGAACTAGAGGGTTATAAAGAAGCTAATAATTTCAGTAACTCACCAAAGATTGAGGGTTCTTAATGTTATAAATTAATACAAATCACCAAAAAAAATAAAAAAAAAGGCATAAAAGACTGGAACCGATGTAGACCCAAGGAGGGAGACCATATTGCAATGTTGCAATGGAAATGTGATGAATTCCTAACTATGATAGACAATGGTACTGATGATGGCAATACGTGGAGAAACTATTATCAAAGCCAAAATGACTTAAAAGAAGCCCTCAGACTGAAAGCTACTGAACTCAGACAAAAAGCAAAGGAGAAATGGTTACAGAAGGAGATGAATGCACTAAATTCTTCCAAAAATGGCAATTCGCAGCAATAAAAATAATAGTATTCAAAATATCAACCAGGAAGGAAACTTTACTATCAATGCAGTAGAATTTGAGGAGCAAGCAATTAAATACTATAATGAAATGTTTAATGGTGAAGTTTGTGACAACTTACCCAACATTCATTGTAGGAGGCTGATAAATACCAAAGGAAGAAGGATGATGTCTAGACAAATAACTGAAACTGAAATCCTGAATGCTTTGAGGACCATCCACATTGATTCCAGTCCTGGACCCGACGAACTCAGCTCCAAATTCTACACTCTCCACTGGTGTGACTTGAAACATCACATAATATCAGCAATGCAAGAGATATTTCAAACTGGCAAGTTTGTCAAAGAGATCAATCACACCTTCATCTGTTCAATACCTAAAAAAGCTAATCCTTCAAAAATAGAAGATTACAGGCCTATTGCATGTTGCAATGTGATTTACAAAATTCTAAGCAAGATTCTTTGCAACAGAATGAAGAAGATATTACTTGATCTCATTTCTGAATGCCAAAGTGCCTTCATTAAAGGTAGAAGCATTTCTGAAAATTCGCTTATGACACATGAGTTGGTTAGGAATTCTAATAAACCAAGTTCAGATAAACTCTGCCCAAACATTGATCTCCATAAAGCATATGATAAAATTAATAAACAATTTATTATCCACATGCTCATTGCAATGGGATTCCCTTCAAAATTTGTGGGCCTTATAAAAAAATGTATAACTACACCTACCTTCTCTATTCTGATTAATGGTATACCAAAAGTTTTCGTAGGGTCTAATAGAGGCATTCGGCAGGGTGACCTTCTATCCCCCCTACTTGTTTGCAATCGCCATGGAACACTTTTCTCTACAAATGGAGTTGGCTACTCATCAGGAGCTTGTTCATACTATTTTTAACTTCCAACCTACGGTCAATCACTTACTCTATGCAGATGACTTGCTCATCTGTTTAAAATCCAGCAATGTATCAGCATCAGCAATAAAAGACATTTTCAATAACATAGAAAAATACACTGGGCTAAAACTAAATGAACAGAAAACCAAATGCTACTTTAACAAAACTTGCAATAGGAGAGAAGAGGTACTGGAAATATTGAATGCAAAGGAGGACAACCTTCCAGTCAAATACTTAGGGGTTCCATTATCTTCTAATAAAATCACAGATAGAGAATGCGCAGTCCTCATATCTTCCATCAGGGATAGACTGCAGGGATGGAGTTCCAAACTGTTATCTCTTGCAGGCCGTATAGAATTAGTGCACACTGTTATTCATTCCAAAGTTAACTTCTGGTTGCAAACCTTTCAACTCCCTGATGCCTCTATCCAAAAAAATTGAAATGGTATGTGCGGATTTCATATGGAAGGGTGGTATTCACAAGATCAAATATGATAAATTATGTAGGCCAAAAGAAGAAGGAGGTGTTGGACTTAGAAGATTAAAAGATATGAGAACAGTACATACCCTTAAACAAGCTTGGATAATTATCAATGGAAAAGGTTTCTGGGGAAATTGGATGAGTAAAAGATACATCAGGGGAAACTTCTGGCAAATGGCCATTGACAATAATGCTTCAACAAATTGGAAAGCTATAATGAAAGTCAGACACATTTTAGCCTCACTCTGCACTCGTGAAATAGCAAATGGAAGAGATACTGATCTATGGAGAGATGCTTGGATGCAAGGAAAATCTTTAATTGACATTCTGGGTCTACAGACATTCTATGACTATGGATGCCCGAATAAAAAAGTTCAAGAGGTGATAAATAACAATAACTGGAATCGCTCCTCATAGCCAATTACCCAAGACAGAAAAGAAGAAATCCAATATGTGCCAATTTACAATGGCAGGGAAAAAGACATAAGGGCTTGGAAACCTACAGGAAATGATTTCAACTCTAAAGCTACTTGGAACGAAATCAGGAAAAAAGAAAGTAAAATTGCATGGAGTAAAATCATTTGGGATCATGTCAATAATCCGAAAATGGCATGCACTACCTATAAAGAGATCATGCGAAGATTAGCAACAAAAGACATACTGCTGAAATGGGGCAAAATAAATGACTCTGTCTGTAACCTATGCAATCAAGAGATAGAAACACACAAACACCTATTCTTCGAATGTGCTTTGTCTAACCTGTTGTGGAATTCGTGCAACAACTACATAGATCAATCACCGCGCTCAATTAAACTTGAAGAACATATTAATTACCCGTCTGCGTGGGATAATGGCAAAGACATCAAATCCAAACTGCAAAGTATCTCCGTCACTGTAGCTGTATGGAACATTTGGAAGGAGAGGAATCGAAGAGTGTTCCAAAGCAAACAAAGAAATCAAATAGAAGTTAGCAAGATAGCAAATGGAGACTTAAGATTAAACTTGAAAATAATAAAGAAATCTCAACTCACCAGGCGGGAACAAGAAGTAACTCATACTGAAGAAGAGGATGGTCTCGTCCATCGACAGGAATCCAAGATACGAGTCGTCAGAGCTGGCCGCCATGATTTTCGAACTGAAGGTTAAAAGTAGAAGTATGCGGTGTCTTAATTGGAAAGGATCAAGTTAAATTGAGTTGTATTAACTTATGTATATGTTGTACTAGTCCTTTTGGGCTTCAATTTGGGCTGAAAAATGCCTTAATAAAAATTTACCCATTTTCAAAAAAAATGTATGTATGGATATATGTGTATATATATATATGTATATTTATATATATAGGGTTGTATTAGAGAGAAACAAGGAAAACCTTTTTACCCATTCTCACTTAATCTCAACCCCTTATCTTCAAGCCAATTCCCTATGTTTTAGCAATCTCCAAGAACTTCCCAAAACCAAAATTTTGCAGCCCTAATGATGGTCCTAAACCCATCTAAGGCCAAGCCAAAATGCTATGCGATTTAAAAGCTTGTCTATATTGTATATCGATCGATCTATTTATATATGTTATAAATATATATAACATTATTTATTTCTCAAATCATATTCAGATTTTATAATTAATATTCCATTAATAGTAATTATTTAGGATAATTATAAAATAAATAAATTATTTGGTCTTAGGGGATTCATCATTTCGGTTGTGTAACTCTTAGGTGCAAATTTGGTCAGCGATTAACATCGAACTATTCTAATGTTAACGTTCACACATCACTTAGCAGGTGGTGTGACATTATGGCCAAATTTATCACTTACTCTTTTTCAGTAAAAATCCAATTTTAGTTTAATAAGCATTACCAGGTTGATATATTTGTTTACACCAATTATCTTCGTCAAAACTATATCGCTCTAGACTTATGGAATTTGGTAATGGTCAAAATTCCAACCTCATCCAAATTCTACTTTATAGTCCAAAAACAAAGTTTTTTGTTCAATAATAACAATTATTATTAACCAAAATGCTCTTGCCATAGACTTTGAGTTGACTTGAATTGACTATGATACTAACCGCATAAAACTGAGAAGATGAATACTATCTTGAATAGTGCTTCACTTTCAATACTTCCACTCGATCCAACTATAGTCAATCGGTGGATGCCATGCCATCGTTTGGCTATGTTCAAAGCGGAGCTTTCATATTGAAGATCTATGTATTCTTAAGTTGAGAGAACTGTGTAAATGAATCAAATCGATATTTTCTGTTTGACCTTAGTTATATTAACCAACAGAAAACTATCGAGTGAGTCGTTCTATAGTTATCCAATAACTGTTAGTACGTAACCTCTAGGTGCCCCTAGTAGTCATGAGTAATACACTGCCCAACATTTGGAGAGCGTTACATACTCTAGTCTCAACGGATATATCGATATCCAGTCTCGATGCATCTTTATTAGGAACATTTAAAGTGTTTTATTTGTTTCGTTGTGATAAATTACTCATGGTTATAACACTTTGTAACTACTGTTACATAATACACCATTTATGGATTTTTCTATTAAATATACTTTTAATTAAGTTAATTAATTAATATAATCACATTTTATCAAGTATATAGTAGGAAGAAAATACCTTTAATTTCGAACAAGATTGGTCAACGAGTTAGATATATGTAACAAATTACATAATTTCCCCTAGGGCATATCCCTAACTCTATTATCAGCCACTACCCAATAGTATAACCAAACTATTGTGGACATCTCTAACTCCCTTCCCTATTTTCTAACAAGTTAAATATGTGATCGAGCATGCTCGAGTAATAATAAGAGCTTCTAGGTGCACTACAATTGCACGCTTTATTGATTTCCATGCTATGCATGCCTTGAAATGTGGGCTTAGGCTTGTCATCCAATATACATCGACATCACACGTTGCATCGCTCCATATAGCTACGTGATGTCCTAAAAGTCGGGAAAGAGGAAACTAGTTTCCCCGACTCATCGAACATGGCTTGCACCAGGTCCAGGTTCGACCTGGGCTTGCTTCAACCATTCAAATATCTAAATTTTAATTTAGATGTCTGAACTCCTATAGAAAAATCTGGCTACATGTGTTCAAACACCTGACCCTATTTTCAGTTTTGTTTCAGATGTCTAAAAATAAATTTAGACATCTAAATTAGGTCATAAATGAACCGATTCCTTTCCATTTCGCATTGTAGACTAATTTAGACATCTAATTGATTTTCAGACATCCGACCTAGGTATTTTTTTCATTTTTAGCCGTTTTACTTCAATTCTTCTTCTTTGTTCCAGATTTATATACTACTTAAAGATCAATTTTAAAAACAATATTTTGAATCAATTTAAATCATAATTATACTCGATTCGTCTATTTGATTATGTACACTTTCATCCATTTATTTCTGCGTTTTCAAGCCTATCCTAAAAGGGTATAATCAAATATAGATAAATAAAGGAATACATGTGTAGATCTATTTTTATTGATTAAATTCCATTACCTAAACTAGATCTACATATTAGAAGTGAATTAAAATAGTTTATCATCCTCATGTTTGAATAATTATATTGTAAAATTATCACCTAAGGTTTTCCCCGCAGTTCTTTCTACATATATTTTTAATGCAAATTATCAATTCAAATTTAAAATTCTACCTTTTAATTTAGGTAAATGTATAAGAGAAGGTAAGCTATTTGTTTCACAACATAAAACATCATACTAGATCCACTTAGCTTTTTAAAGATATTGGAATCATCTTTCCTAGACCTCCAAGCCTTGATTTGTTCCTTCTCTCTTCCTATTTTAATTTGATCCTCTCTCTCCTTTAATTTGTATGTTATATTTCATTTTGATAAAGAAAATTTGAAGAAGAGAACAAAAGATGTTTAGATCTAAGAAGTTTTGAGGAGGAGAAGGAAGGAGAAAAGAACATATAAAATTTAAGAGGTGGTGCTCGAATTGTGAATGGAGAGAATATAGTGTTAGTGCTCTATATTTAGAGGTAAAGACTGGGTATACAAAAATTGTATGTTTATTCATATTTTACTTATCCTTACATATATACAAAATTCCTTCTCTTTTTTCCATGAAGAAGACAACAATTATATTCTTCCAGTTAGTGCCACTAATTATGATTTAAATAAATGCCCTTTATAATAATTCAAATCAATTAATCTCATTCATTAATATTTTACATGTTTATTATTATAGACTATTGTAGGAAATTATTTATTAATATTCAAACGTATATGTATATGTACGTGTATATTTAATTACACTAATTAGGAACCTTACCCTTTATCCGTAATTGCGCGATCAATTTGTAATTGATTGGTATTAATCTTTCCAAGTTTAAAAAAAATTGAATTTTCCCCTTATTCTTTACTAACAAAGAGATAGCATACCTTACCTTTCCTTTAAAATAGCGCTTTCCATCCATGCATACACAGTTATCTTCGCTTTTTAAAATATATAACATTAAATACATTGTTACTTTCAATTTCTAATATATGTTAAATATACTTTCATTAATTATGGCAATAAATTCCATTAACATGGTAATTAATACTTTCCCTCTATGCATGTAAAAATCATTCCTCCTTTCTTTTGATACGCATTAAAACTACTCTTTTTAGAGTAATTCAAACATATCCAATTAATTACTTAATAAATAAGGTTTGATTTATTCTTATGTTAGCACCAGAATTGGTTACTAACACCCTTAAGATAGATTGTGTAGAGAGTAAGTTAAACAGAGGATAATATGCTGATTTAAATACAGAAAATACGAACACCAGATTTAATGTGGTTCGGCATAATTGCCTACGTCCACTTTGAGGTTAATCTTTATTGCTTTTCTCGATAATCGATTACAGATACAATCTGTATACCAATTATATAGAATACAATTGCTAAGCAAAAAAGATAAGCCTCGAATGAGTCTTGAATGCGGCAGAGTCTCCCCGGTGTTCTCGAAAAAAGGTCCCTTTCACTGTACCCCTGCCTCTCTATTTATTGACGAAGATGGATTGGACTTCCCTGGCGGGCCAGGTAGCTAAGTAGCTTGGCCCAAAAAGAGTGATCTCTGTATGCCGATCCATAGATGTTGAACAGCAAAATGTCGAACAAGGCACGAATGCCGAACGGTATCCATGTCGAACGAAGTGATGCCGAACACCTTGATTGCCGAACGAGGTATTTGTGCTAAAAGACACTGGATGTCGAACGATCCCGAATGCCAAAAGAGATTTATGCCGAATGAAGTGATGTACCAAACAAGGTTTGGATGCGGAGCAGTTTGGAATGTCGAATGACACCGCCATGCCGAACGTCCATAGATGCTGAACGATATACAATCCCGAACGTCTCTCAATGCCGAATGCTTACGCATGTCGAACGTCCCATAGATGCTGAACGATATACAATATCGAACGTCTCTCAATGTCGAACGCTCGTGCATGCAGAATGTCCCATAGATGTTGAACGATACACAATACCGAACGTCTCTCAATGTCGAATGCTCACGCATGCTGAACGTCCCGTAGATGCCGAACGGACTTGAATGCCGAACGAATCATATGTGTCGGGCGACTCTGGAAGCCAAGTACTTTCTATTGTCGAACGCTTCTAAATGCTGAGCGATCCTGAATGTCGAGCGTTCTCTAATGCCGAACGATCTGGATGCTGAACGACTCATAAATGCCGAACAGTATGCGAATGCTAAGTACTTAGTTGTTTGATCAAATCTCCAAATGGCTCGAATGTTGATCGATACTTAGGCCGAACGATGCTTAGGCCGATCGATAGTTTATCTGAATGACACTTCGGCCGAACAACATTTCGGCCGAAAGATAATTAGGCCGAACGATATTTCGGCCGAATGATACTTAGGCCGACCAATAGTTTGTCCGAACGATACTTAGGCCGATCAACATTTACTTTGCCTAATCTTATGACAAAAACAAGGATAAGGACCGAAGTAAACTAGCACATCGAACTAATCTGGACTGATAACTTCCTAGTTTCAGTAATCACAAGCCTGAACCTAAATCGACAAAAACAGATGATTTCCTCTAACATATAGCGCCAATGTTTGAGTTCGAAATTAAAAACACCATAGGGCAGGTTTCTGGAGATGGTCAGCGATGATGGTCTTTGAAGGCGACGATTCGAAGCTCAACTTTATACCATTAACTCCGTGACTTTCAATTTTTCAGCACTTATATTTGAATTGTCACACTAGTCCACACACCACACGGGGGGAATATTTGTGTTGTTGAGTCTAACGTCGATTGTTTTTCAAGTATAGCTCAGACACATACTCTACTAGATTCAATTTCTACCAAAGATGTCTAAGAAATCTACCTCTGCCATGGTCTCAGATAGACCTGGGTCGTCTTCCAAACAAGGAGTCGCAGATACTTCAAACCCGTCGACTTCCCCTGCTCATAACTTAGCTCCTGAAGCCCTAGAGGCCTCAATTTTCTTGGACAACCAGTTCGATTCACAGGCTTCGAAGATCAATGAAAGTGCACTCCGTCGGATATGCTCCGTCCATGGAATCCCCTTCGACGACGTATTAGTTCCATTGGGGCACGATCATCCACACTTTCCCTAGTTGGATATACAGCTTGTAATAAGTTTATGTGATGGGTCGGCAGTGTGCCAGCGTTCAACGCATTTCTTCGGGACGTGTTGCAGTACATTGACATTGCCCCATCACAACTGCACCCGAACGGTCACTGTGACGACCCGCGTTTCTCTCCATAGAAAGACGCATCATCTTTAAGAAAGAAAGAGGTAGAAATACAATAGATAGAAGAAAAGAAATCAACGATATCAGAATCGCACAGCGGAACGAAACATAATATAATATATAACATAGCTATTACATAGTCTATTACATATCAGAGTTACACAGATACAACAACACCAGATAGACAGTTATAAAAGTCTGTCTATTCTACAACTCAAATACAACACATACACCACAGAGATACATCACAGCAGAAACACAATATAACTACCAACGCTGAAGCCTCCTGCTCCATATCTCCTCCAGTATTCGTCAATGCTAACCTGAATCCCTTGGCTACTCGTAAAAATTTGAGTACCCAAGAGTTTAAGAAAAAGAGAATAAACTCCGGGTCAGACATAGGTCTGGTGTGAGTAAACGGGTTAAAGTTGCTTAACTTTTAAAATCCTTTGAAAACAAAATCACGTAAGACTCCCCACACATAAACATGGGTAAGTTTTTACCTTACGCTAACAAAAACATTTGGTAGGAAATCCAGTGATATTATAATAGTGTCTAGGGTTTTCAAGTAAATAGAAAAGAGCCAAAATTTTTACATTCATTAAATTCCAGCTACTAGCCACAAAAGTGGGTAATACAATCAAAACCGTAGGAGCACGTAGGAAGAATGGGTTTCCATCAATGGCAGGACTAATGGGATACCGCGCGTCACAGTACGTGGCCTAGATCACCGTACCGAGGAGCCACCTTGACTCCCCTGCAACACAAGGCCGGTACCATTCCTTACTGAACAATCCCGAACAAGACCACTCCGGCGATTCTAGCTTGCAATCGCCCATACAGTCGAATAAAAAGGGACATCTAAATAAGGGTAAATCTCATCCTACTTGGGCATGGCCCACTTAGCCTTGCTACACCATCCCTGTTTTAACCATAACCGGTTGATGAGGCTTGAGGCTGCGATTACCTTTATAGAACACATCAATCTTAGAATGCTCATCGTCCACCTGACGATGTTCTGAAAGCATTCAATCCATACAAGTTCGTTCCAAGTTCGAACGAAACTAAAGGTATTATTTCGTTACGCTCATTTTGGAATCACCCTCAGAGTTAACGACAATAACCCTTGCACTCTAAAAACTCCATCTCGAACCTGAAAGTACTATCTACGTTATACTCGTATTGGAATCACCCTCAAAGTTTTTAACGACAGATAGTTCTTACAGTTCGAGTCTTCAACTCGATCTTCACTTGAATTCACGACCTAATGTTTAACTTAGATCGATGTGGTTTTCGGATAATCAAATTTGATACCCGATCCCGGTCTCATCGAACCAAACGTGTCTTAAAGGCCAAGTTGTTTAAAGGTTTAAACAATTTAATTCAATTTAATATAATTCAATGCTTTGACTTCACACAGCATTAACACAGATAAATATCACACGTTTATCATTTATATAACCAATATCATATCACAGAATGTCACAACACATCATCAGAGATATCAATCAAATAGATATCATCCAATTCAGACATTCAACAAACAATCATCCATAAGCAAGCATTATCAATTCATATCATAATTAGTTTAATTACTTAAATTAAATTAATTCCTTAAGAATTAATCACTTAATCTTGCATATACAATCATTAATTAATTACTAACCTTAATTAATTAATCCCTTCTTGATTAACTCAATTAATCAATCCCTAATCCAGATTAATTATCCTTTAATTATCAATTAATAATCCTCAATTATTAATCAATCTCCTTTCATACAATGTAATTAATCCTTAATTACTTCATAATCAATTAATTAACCTTTAATTAACAGATTAATTGTCCATCAACTATCGATTAATAACCTTAATTATTAATCAATATCTCTTAATACAAATTAATCAATCCATAATTACTTTTAAAATTAATTAATTGAACTAATTAATTATCTTTTAATTATTAATTAATAAACCTAATTATCAATTATTAATTAAGAACTTAATTATGGATTAATTATTCCTTTATCACCAGTTAATTAACCATTTGATTAACCCTTAATTAACTGTTAACCTATCCTTAATTAACAGTTAATCAATCCTTAATTATCATTTGATTAATCCTTAATCACATTCGATTAATCAATTAATTACCACTTAATAACTTCTTAATTAATCCTTAATTACGGATTAATTATTCTTTAATTATTAATAAAACCTTAATTATTAACTAATAAATCTTAATTATAAATTAAGCACTCCTTAATTATTAATTAAGTAACTTTTATTTACTTAATTAATTACTCATTAATTACTTAATTAGTAAATCTTAACCACTTGATTAATTAAGTTTAATTACACTTAATTAGTAGATTAATGAATCCCTAATCATTAATTAATAATCTAGTTAATGATCTTTAATTACAATTTAATTAATCTTAAATTAATTAACCTTTAATCCTTAACCATTTATTAATCAAGTAAATTATTTTTCCTTAATTAATTTCTTAATCATTCCTTTATAATTAAACTAATTAATTAAACTTAATTTCTTTAAATAACTTAATCATAATTAAGATATTAAAACCTTAATTAAGATAAAACATTATCTTGTTAATATCTTTATTACCATTACCATAATTACCCATTTATCTTTAAAAAATTTCTTAATTAAATCATTAATTTAACTTAAATATAAATAATCATTTATCTTTAAAATTTAAAGTTATCAAAATATAATTTTAAATAACTTGAAACATTTATCAATTTATAGTTTTAAAACTAGTTTCAAGTTTTGTTTAAAACTTGTCTTTTGTATAAACTTTTAAAATTATTTTCATAACTCAAATATAAAATCACTTTAAATTTTCTTTGACAAAGTCTAAATTTAACAAACTTCAAAATTCTTAAAATATGTTTAAGAAAACATTTAGTAAAACATCAATTAATTTATATAAAAGTTTAAACCAATTAAAAATTTTCAATTTCAAAATAACAAGTTTTTAAAACTTTTAAAATCTTCTTAAAACTGTTTTGCTGTTGCTGCTTCGGGTCAAACCCGTAGCTCACTCGAGTCAATCCCGAGTTCCCCTTCTTCCTATCTTTTTTTGAACTTTGATTAAATTAAGTATAACAAAAACTACAGGCTAAACACTTCCAACTACTCGAGAACAAACTCGAGTTTCCCATGCCAATACTCGAACATGATTTCGAGCCATTCCACGCCAAAAAAATACTGACACCCAAAACCGACTGCGTGCACATGCACGCCACCATTGGTCGCCTCCAACCATCACCATCACCTCCGGCAAGTCATTCATCACCATAGCATTACAATACGACCACAAAACCTTACAAACGAGACCTCGATCAAAAATTAACTGCCCAGTTCGCCTGGAACCAAACAAAGCTTCCAACAAACTCCCGTCGACCACAAGCTCCGGCCACCAGAGGTCGCGTGGTGTTGACCAACTTCTGCCGAGCCTACATGCTACCATCTGCCATAATTTCATAGCACTCGATCCAACAGAGCCCACGTAAAAACCCAAAACCCAAACTATCCAAAAATTAGGGTTGTAAACATATTCTGATCATCGCCGACGCCACAGTCCCCTCTAGCCTCAACCACCATTTTTTGCCTGAACCCCCATTACCTTCTCCACCTCTAGTAGCATTCCCAACCACTCCAATTGCATCAGCCTCTAGAAATTACCCAAAACCCATTTTCCGGAAAAACCAAAAATTCACATTCAATTCAACATTATAAATTTGGATCTTTGTTTTAAAAATCATAATTTTAAATGATCATTCAATACATATACATGTATCAATATAATTAACCATTTTATTTATTACATTATATAAGTTTTCACTGCATTCTTCTTGTTTACAGGTAATTTCTAATCTTATATTACTTAAACATGTTTTCATAATCAAGATGTGTTTAAACTTGACTAATATATTTGAAAATTCAAAACTGCAAAGTGTTTAGATGGTAATAAAAAAAATTGATTTTTTTGTTTTTCTCTGTAATCAGGTATGAACAGAGAAGCTCAAATTTCAGGCATGTAGATTTAAATATAACCATATCTACAGATTTACATACAACTGCATACAGACATTATTATCAATTTTTGTGTTTTCTATATTTTTTCAATTTAAATCTTGTTGTTTTAAACAACATTTGTTTGAACATCTCAACATGACAACTAACCAGAGAAGTAACAAACTGGTTTTGAATTTATTTTACACAGTGCAGTTTCAAAAACATAAAAAAATTAACATGCACACACATTAACACATTCCTATATGCAGTATTATCACAAACAAGCTTCGTTATCACAGAAATTACTTAAGCAACAAAATTAACCTACTTAAGATTTAAATTAGTTATTTACTCACCTCTTTTTTTGAATTTTCACAGAGTTTTAGAAACTGGAATGGAACTGAGCCCCCTTTTTGAAAGTTTGAAAACTGTTGTGCTTGATACTGCTTAATTCCTGAAAGATTTGAATATTACTGATGTTGATGACTTCTGAAAGCTTATGTTGCTTGGTACTGAATTGCTTTAAAACTGGAATCATGATGATGATCAAGATTTTTTAAAATTTGTTGTTTCCAGGTTCTTGATAAAAGAAAGTTCTCAAGCTTTCTTTTTTTTCTCTAATGCTTCTACAGGTTTTGAAACTAATTCTGGTTTCAGGCTTATGATAAAAGAAGATTTTTTTCAGGCCTTTGAAAAATGCTGGATAAAAGAGAATTACAGAGTTGATTATTTTGTTTGAGGAATGAACTTCAAATTAAAGGAAAACATTTCAGGTTTGCAGTTTTGAAAAAGCTACAGGCTTGATAAAAACATTACAGGGTTTGGATTAAATGGTTACAGGTTCTGGAAATGTTTGCAGTTGGAAAAAATGCTACATATTTTTGAACTTGAGGATTTGAATATTGTTTTCAGGCTCGAGAAGAGATTTCAGGGTTTTTGAAAAATTTCTGGTTTGAACAAGTTTTGTTTTAAGGAAATTACAGATTTTGAAGAAATGATTTTCAAGTTGATTTGGGAAATGGAATACAAATAGTGGCCATTAATTTCTAAATTCAAAGAATAAGAATGAAGAAAGAAACAATACTAAGTAATGAATCATCACCACTACGTTTTTCATGGGGACCATTACTTCTCCTGTTCTTCCCGTACCTTCACCTGTCCCTCCCTCTGTCTACCCCATTCCTACTACCTTTCCGCCGTCTGTCAGTCCCAATCCTCCATTGTCGCATCAGCCAACTGTCCCTGTTTCTGCTACCCCACCTATTCTCCCTCCTCCGTCACCTGATCCCCCTCCGCATGCAAACACTGTGTAGTATCCTTCTTCTGTTTCCCATTGTCCATTTCCTCCTCCTGCCCATGGCTCGGTACCTTGGACTTCTCTTTTCAAATCAAAACCACGTAATGCGGGGTCGTACATCCCCCAGGAAATCCCGCTCCAGTTCTCTGGTTATGTGCTTGGTCCAACTAGTGACATAATAAAGGCTGGCACTGATGTATGGAAAGACTACCTCATGGGGTTTTTCCTGGATAAACCTCTTCCTTATGTTTCTATTGTGTATCATCTGAAGAAAGTTTGGAGGCTGAAAGGTGAAGTTAAAGTTAAGTCTGATGGTTTTCTTTTTCTATTCTGTTTTTCTTCTACTAAGGACAAACATAGGATCTCTGAAGCAGATCCAATTATTATGAGAAACAAACTGTTCATCTTGAAGCCTTAGGATGTTACTGTAGGTAATAGTTTTGGGACAATTCGTTCTGTCCCTGTTTGGATCAAATTATATAATTTACCACTTTATGCCTGGTTGCATTTTGGTGTAAATTGGTTGGCATCGAGGGTGGGGAAGTTCCTGTGCATGGATCAGTCAACTGAGAGATTGGAAAGGATTACGTATGCTAAATGCCTTGTTGAAGTTACACCTGAAAAGGAATTAGTAAACAATTTTCTAGTTAAGCTGATGGATGGTAGTGACCAGTTAGTTACAGTTGAATATTTATGGAAACCAGAGGTGTGTGTAAATTGTAGAGCATTTGGACATACTGACATTAACTGCTCATTTGCTTCTAATGTTGCTAAGGTCTCTAATCAGGATGAAAATGTTCCACATAGTTTAAAGGAAAAAGTTAAAGTCAAGAATGGGCTGATGAGCATGAATAAAAATCAGAAACAGGTGTGGAAAAAGGTTAATTACAATAAAAGTAAGAATAAGGAGAACAGTCTTGTAGAAGTTGGTGAAAATCAAAGTGAATTTGTTGGCACTAAGTCTTTGCAGTGTACCACTACAAGCGTGGAGGGATTTTCCAAGGATATAGCAATAAAGGATAAGCATAAATCATTGACTCTCTGTGGTACTGATAATAGTATGGTGAATAGTTTTCAAGTGCTTGCAGATAATATAATAGGAGAAACAAATGAAGCAGTACAGGAAGACAATGAAAAAGCAATAGATGATGTATTAGGCATTGAGGAGGGAGAATTACTCGAAGATGGCAGAGTAATACCCGCTTACTGCCTCCAAGTTGCTGATAGTGAGAAAATACAAGAAATTATCTCTGTGCATGGTGAATCACCTGTGCATGTGCATAACAGTAATCAAATCATCCAACAAGAAACTACCCTATTTCAATCTAATATTGATCAAACACAAATGGAGGCAACTAATGACACAAATATCCAAGACATGCTTTCCTCTGAAATCAATATCATCAGCACTTATGCAAATAACATTTTTGAACTTGCCTGTTCAATGCAAGATGTTCCTACTGCATCTTCGTCTAAACTTTCTGTTCCAACTTCATCATCTCATGTTCCCCACAACCAAAACTTGTCATCTACTCTTCCTTCTTCAACAGCCCAGTTTCCTTATGTTAATAATACAATTATTCCAGGATGGTACGACAAAGGAAAACAAGTATGTGATGAAATTTGCCAAGGTATTAATGACAATAATACAAGAATGACAGCTAAGAAATTGTCAAAATCCAAAACCGATACTGCTGATTCCCAATCTCCTACAATTAGGAGCCGAAAGAACATTATCCATCAATCTCTTTAGTTTATGATGATGCAAAACATAGGTGTTTGGAACATTAGGGGAGCTCATAGTCATTTGAAACTTGATCAAGTTAAAAATCTCATCCTTTTCCATAAACTGAAAATAATTGCTATACTTGAAACCAAACTCAATCTCGCTTTAACTTCAAGGGCAGCTAGTTACATTAATCCTAATTGGAATTATCTCCATAATCTATCCGATGCTGATTATGGTAGGATTTTAATCCTTTTTGATCCTACTTCTTTTTCCATAACCTCTGTTCTTTCCTCTAGGCAATTCATCCATACTAAAATCATCTGCCAGCAAACCATATCTTCATTCTATTTTACTTTTATTTATGAAGATAACTCTGCTGCTTCTAGGCAAAAACTGTTTGACTTCTTGCCTTTTCTCAGGCAGGAATCGCATCCATGGCTGGTCATGGGTGACTTTAATAGCTGCTTGCAGCTTGATGATAAGTTTGGTGGCCAGCCATTATTTCCAAAGCATATCCTTCCTTTAAACATTGCCATAACTGATTCTGACCTTCTCAAACTTCAAACTATTGGTGCAAGATATTCTTGGAATAATAAAAGTAGGAGTGGAGTCAGAACTTTCTCCACTATTGATCATGCATCCTGCAACTTCAAAGCTCTCTCTGTCTGGCCTAATCTTTCTGCCAATCTTATCCACCCCATCCTCTCTGATCACTCCCCTATGATTCTTTCAAATGGTCCCAAAATGAAAAATGAAAAAAGAAGTTTCAATTTTTTTAAAGATTGGACTCACTCCTCTGAATTCAAACCAATTGTGGGTAAAGCTTGGTCATCTCATTTTTATGGTGACCCTATGTTTATTCTTTGCAGTAAGCTCAAACTTGTTAAAGAGCACTTGAGAACTTGGGCAGCTGAAAAGTATGGCGATGGTACCAAACAAACAACTATTTTGAAGACTAGGTATATACAAGCTCAGGAATTTATGATGAATAACCCTCATGATCCAGTTGCTGCTGAGGAGGAAAGTAAGCTTTGCGCGCTTCTCAATAAAGCCCTTGATATTGAAAGTGGTATGAAACAACAGCAGTTTCACTATAAGTGGTTTAAATTTGGTGATCGTAACACTGAGTTTTTTCATTCCTCGATCAAAATCAAACAAGCTAAAGAAAATATTCGCACAATTCTTTCTCATGATGGTACTATAGTCTCCTCTCCTGAGCAAATTGATAATGCTTTTCTAAGTTATTTTGAGGACTTGCTTGGTAACACCACTAATTTTAGTCCTGACCTTGACATGTTGAACAACATTACCCTTCCATCTATATCAAGTTCGCAGGCTCCTATGCTTGTCAATCAAGTAACTGATGAGGAAATAAAGCAAACACTTTTCTCCATGAATAGAAAATCGTGTGGTGGACCTGATGGCTTCAATGTTCACTTCTATGTTAGTTGCTGGGACATTGTTCATGTTGATTTCTGTAAGGCTGTTTACAATTTTTTTAACAAATGCTCACTGCTATCTGAAGTCAACTCAACTAACATTGTCCTTATCCCAAAATGTCCTGATGCTAGCACTCTTCCTTTAGACCTATTTCATGTTGTAACGTGGTGTATAAGTGTATTTCAAAACTTATTGCTTCTAGGCTAGTGCAAGTCCTCCCTCAAATCATTTCGCAAAATCAAGTTGCCTTCCTTCCCAACAGTAGTATCTTTGACAACATTCTTCTTGCCCAGGAGCTTCTTTGTGGGTATGCGAGATCAAATGCTTCTCCTTCTGCAATGTTAAAGCTTGACATCACGAAAGCTTATGATTCCATACACTGGTCCTCCATAGTTCGTATTATGGCCTTAATGAATTTTCCTAAGCCTTTTGTTGGCTGGGTTTATGAATGTATCTCAACTCCTAGGTTCTCCATTATTCTTAATGGTCGTCTTGTTGGATACTTCAAGATTAGGCAAGGAATTAGGCAGGGTGATCCGATCTCATCTTACTTATTTCTTCTTGTGATGGAAGTTCTCACTAGATATATGAATACCAAGTACTCTGTGGGTTTGATCAGGTACCATCCCAAGTGCAAGCTTACAAATGTTACTACTCTTATGTTTGCTGATGATATTATGATTTTTACTAAGCCTCATCTTCCCTCGATTCAGTGTGTCATTAGTACATTGTTTGATTTTAACTTGATGACTGGTTTGCATCTCAACTTTACAAAATCAAGTATATCTTTTGCTAGGATCTCCTCTAGTCTTTCCTTAAACCTGATCCAAATAACTGGACTTCAAAGTATGGTCTCTAATATGACATATCTTGGCCTCCCACTCTTAACCTCTAGATTGAAGCATGTTGATTGCCTTCCACTGTATTCCAAAATTGTTTCTATGCTTGATAGGTGGTCAAACAGATTCTTATCTTCAGCTGGAAGGCTTGTTCTTATCAAATCAGTTGCATTTTCTATGATTGTATATTGGTATAAAGCTTTTATCATGCCTTCTAAACTTTTGTATCTGGTTAGAGGTGCTATGATCAGATTTTTTTGGACTGGTTCCATCAATAACAGGAAGCCAATGCCATGCTCTTTCAGTCTCTTTGAAAAGGATATAAATGCTGGGGGGTTGGGAGTAACTAACATTGTCAACTGGAATATTACTGCTTTTAGTACTCATCTTAATTCTATTATTGTCAAGAAGAATTCTGGTTGGGTTAATTGGGTTTGGGCACATAGAATTGGTAGGCAAAGTTTCTGAACTTTGAGTACTCCACAAACTTGTAGTTGGTCATGGAGAAAGATGCTTGGATTGCGTGATACTTTGCTTCCCCTCATCATTCATAGATTGGCTAACTCATCTGTTGTTAAATTTTGATTTGATCCATGGGTTGCCAAAGGTGTGATATTGCATAATCTTCTCAACTATCAACAGCTGAATCAAACTGGTATTCCCATTGATGCCTATGCAGTTGATTTTATTAGCCATGGTTACCTGCAGCTGCCTTATTCCTCTAATCAATTCATCAGGTCAGTTTGGAATGAAATACAAAGTAATGTCTACACTCCGGTGGAAGTTGATGTTGTGCTTTGGAATGCAAAACCACACTCTGTCTCTCTTGTGTACAACCATCTGCACAGGCCCACTATCCAAGCATTTAAATGGAGTAAGGTCATTTGGACATCTGATTCTTCTCCAGGGACAATCTGATGCTGTAGAAGGTTCTTCAAAATGCTTTGTTAACTAAAAGCAAGTTGATGGAGATGGGTTTTGATTCTGGTTTGTCCTGTTTGTTCTGTGCTAATGAACCAGAGACCACGCACCACTTGTTTTTTCAATGTTCCTATACTATGTGATATTTGGCAAAATGATGCAGCATGCTGGAAGTAACTTGCTGTCCAGTCTTAGGCCTATGGATTTTGACATCATATATAAAGCAACAAGGTGGCGAACTATGAAAGCAAGATGCCTTACAATCTGCCTGAAGAAATATATGTCAATTGTGTGGCTTGAAAGAAATATGATTTGTTTTGAAAACAAGAGGAGGGATGGACAGGTGTTATGGAAAGTGTTGAAGTTGAATATTTATCTATCTTTAATGATGCAACCCTTTGTTCCAGCTGTTTTCAGAGAAGCTTGGAGATAGATGGTGGTTTTGGTGGTATCTTGTCTTGTTTTGCTCCGTGTGCATGTTTTATCTCTTGTTATTCCCTGTGTGTTTATTCTTTTTTCCTTGCTTGTTTATCTTCTTTGAACAAGCTTTGTTTTTTATTGTTCTGTTGCAATAAAAACAGGTAGGGGCCCTGCTAACCCCGCTAGCCTTTGCTAAAAAAAAGAATGGAAATTTTATATGATAAAAATTAGGATTTAATAAAATTAAAGAAAAAGAAAGTTAGGAAAAAGACACTTGTCCAATTTTTGTTTACATTTGTCATTACTAATCCTAATCTATTTACACATGTTAATCAATAAGATCTAAAATTTAAAACATGTCCTTTCTTATTTTTAAATTGCTTTTAGATGACTTTTTTTAAAAGCCTTTATTATTAAATTTCCTAATATATATGCTTTTTCTATTTATTTGCTACTAAACAAACATTTTCAAAATTTATATAAATATAATTGTTTTGTTTTAAATTAACATAAAACAAATATTATTTTTAAAAGAAAAACTTTATTAATAAATCCTTTTATATCCAAAATTATTTTCAAGATATAATTCATTTTAAATTACAAATTTCAATTCAAATTTCAAAATTTAAATCCAAATTCAATTTAGACTTCAATTTAAAATTCAAATCAAATATATCTATATTAGATTAAACAAACACAATATTAAATTAAGAAATATTAAATTCTAATTTTAAAGTTAATTTTTAAATAAATATATATTTAAACAACACTTATTAAATTAAAATGTTAATTCTATTAAAAATAAAATTTATAAAATAACACAAATTAAATAATTATTCTATTTAAAATCAATTTATTTCTAAATTTGAAAACATCACTTAAATTTTATTTTGGTTATTTATATTTGTAGATAACAATTTTATCAATTTTAAATGATTTAATTAAGAGATTATCACATTTTAAATTCTCCGAAATTCTGGGATATTATAGTCACGCCTTCATTTACGGCACCAACATCCTCTTCATGAATGTCCTCTCCAGGCCTCCAACCCCGGGTGACATCAGATATATATATGATCAAGAAGCGGAGAGATAGCCCCTCTTTCATGTTTCTCGAGCCGCACCACAGATGCCAAATCTTAAATGGGGCATGCAGCAAGTTCGCTCTGTACAAGTAGGAATGGTTTTATGTGCATTGCCCTCCTGGTTTCGCGAGGAGATGGGTGGAAGGAAGTTAGTCCTTTCTTTGGATCGTATTTCATGCTCGGTCAAAGCCGTGCCTCTTCTAACTCTTTTTTCCATCTTTTTAGGTATCAATCCACATCCTGACGGCCGCGACTATTCTAAAGCCGTTGAAGCTATTAGAGCCCTTCCTGCCGACGAACGGGACATCCGAACTCTCATTTCAAATGAGTCGCTTTCGAGGTTTAGACTGTTGGCAGAAGGCCGTCGGATAAGCCTTCCTCAGGGTGTTCCCATACCCAGGCCCGCGTCTGGTAAAGGGAAAAAACAAGCTGAGTCTTCAGCACGCAACGCTCCTGGCGCACTAGAAGAAGGAGAAATCAAAGAAAATGAAACACCCGAAGCATAAGACGAGAACGTTGGTCCTACTCAGGACCCATTAGTTGAAGTTCATGACATTGAAACGTCATCCTCCCCTTCGAAGAGGAAAAAGAAACTGACGTACGAGATAAGGAAGGAAAAAGTTGGTGCAAACTCTAAAGTTACTCTTATTCCAACAGAGAAAGAGGTTTCCTCACAACGTTTAGAAAGTTCTTTAAAGGGCCTCTCGAACCTCTCGATACCTGACGATTTACTTAATTATGATTTCGATGATCCGGAGGCACTTAAACTTCACTCGCCCATCAGAGGCGATGCAGACGTTCAAGCCCAAATTCGGGGAGGAAAAACTCCCATTAGCAAAGAAACTGGTCCGTTAGGGGGAAACACTAGGACACAAACAAAAACATGCACCTAACCTTGCACTTAAATTTTCGTCGTCACACTACTCTTTGCTAATTCGTTGTTTTTTGAATTCTGTGCTGGTGACATGGGGCGTACACACGGAATCGATCATCTCCGCGGGTCGTCTATCTTCCATCACTCTGGAGGGGACTCAGGTTCCGGAAGACGTCGGGATAGAGACGGTGATGGTGATAGGGATTACCATTCCCGGGACTCATCATCTCGGAAGAAAACATATTATCAGTCCAAGTACCACCAACATCCCTCTTCTTACTTAGAACAAAGCAAAGATAAGCACGGCCATAAGGGATCGCAATCCAATGTCCCCCGAGATCAACACTCTGATTCCTCTTCCACACTACAATCCCGAGATCCTCACAGGAGAGCTAAACTTTCAAAGTCGTCTCCTCCTGTTCCCGCAACAGATCCAACAGTATCGTAGAGACTGGCCTAGCTTAAAGTTAATTTTCCAAAGTTCTGCTTTGATGGTCTGAAGTTCCTCCTGGCGATCCACCATATACCTGGAGATGTCAAGCAGAGCGCTATCGCCTAAACCAACGACGTCTACGTTCAACATGACGCATTCGTTCATCTCGCTGAGAAAGTGTCGAAAGTCTCCATGGAACGCAAACATGAGAATGATCGCCTGAACCTTGAGGCTATTCATGACAAAGACATTATCAAAGCTCAGGACGAAGAGATTGCATCTTATAAATCTCAACTTGAGGCCGCCCAGCAGAGCGCCAAGGATACCGTCAAAGCCGTAACTTGTCTTGAACTGACTCATAAAAAAGAACTCGACAAGGCGGTACAACACTGTGGGGCTTTGGCTTTGGAAAAAGACTCGGTGCAAAAGAGAGGGATGCATTCTGTCTCCGGGTTAAAGAACTTGAGGAGCGACTCTGCAAAGAACAAGAGGAGAAGATTGCTGCCCAAGAAGAGTCGTAACGGTATTGCGACGAGATCGTTGCAACGCGACTCCTGTAGGCGAAACTTTAGGGAGAGATTTCTAAAGCTGAGGCGATGAAGAATGAAGCCCGCGAAAAGGGCAAAAAGATAGCATCTGCGGAAATCGACTCCCTTCTTGAGGCGGCCAAGGAAGAAGGTAGAGAAGAAATAAAAAACATGTTCGACCCGCTTATTTTCAATTCAATGCCCGCGTTCTCATGCACCGGGACTTAACTTTTCTGGGCGAGGGCTATCTCGAATCTTTGGCCGAGGCATGGAAGACTTTAATTGAAATCAAGAAGGCCGAACACGGTATCGAGGAGGTTGATGACAGAACCATGGTAAAAGAATTCCTTAAGGGAAATGAGCCTTCGGACCTGTCGGCGGCAAAAGCCATTTATTGCAAAGGCTCCCTTCAACAAAAGGGAAAGAAGTTGTCACCGGTCCATCCGCGATTGAGTCTCTAGCTCGTGTGCCTACCCAGCCGGCCAGTCGGTCGATACTCGATCCTCTTGAACAACACATTGGCTATGACCCAGAGGACCCCGGCCTTGGTGTTCATGTTTTGTCCCTTATTCTAGAGGGTGAGACCGTCCTGACAGTTGAGAGCCAGCTAGAACCTGGTCAGCAACCCTTTTTCTTTAACATTCCAAGAGTTTCCTTTTTTCATCAGAAGGTATCGCATTCTAATACTTGCTTTTCATGATTTTATGTAGGCCGTTCTGATCTTGAGCCCATTCCGAGGAGCGATGTCGCCAAGGAGGTTAGGGGAAAAACGAGTGAAGCCACTCACGCAGGAGAGGCTTCCGGTCCCGATGCTTAGGTGATCGGAGCACTTGATGAGGACAAATCTGAGACTTCCTCTCCCATCGATGGAAGTTATGAAGTTAAGATTACAAGCGTCTCTGAGCACACATCCGAACTGAGCATGAAGAAGCAGCTTGATAAAGAGAAGGAAAAGACGATCAAGATCAAGGTCGAACCTCGAGTTGTGGACCCGGACGATCCTTTGAACAAGCCGTTGAAGGTCATTCTCCCAGGCAGATCCAAACCCATGGATGTTCCTCATACCTCTTTAGCTGTCACTCCCCCCTCAAAGAAAGCTATCAAGGGTAAACATACTGTGGAGGAGTCATCGGGCAAAAAGTCGAAGAAGTCAAAGAAGTAGTCTTCGCTCTCGTTCAACAAGAGCTAGTTTAGATTATGTAATTATTTTTGTTTTCGTAGTTATGTAAATAAACTTTTGACTCCAAGCGTCGGAGGAGGTGTAGTAGAAACTTATTTTTGATGAATGAAACTTAGTTCTTTTCCCTATCAGAGGATTGTTGTTGTTTGGTTTTTGGGAATAACTGTGGTCAAAACTCGAGCCACTGCGAGTTACGTGAACTTCTCGATTCATCTTCAAACAAGTTGACAACTTTTTTAGTATTTGCACATTCTTGTATCCCATGCTCTGGGGACTTAGAATATTTTCCAATCCATACACCAAGGGCTTGATGACTTCAAGTCATTTATATCCAGTCTGCCCTCAGGGGACTTGGACATTTAAATCGTTTATACTCGAGTCCTCACTCTGTGGACTTGGTGGTTTTGAATTGTTTATACTCGAGTCCGCACTCTGGGGACTTAGAGTATTCCAGTCTGCACTCCGAGGACTTGGAGATTTTGAATCGCTTATACTCGAGCCCGCATTCTGGGGACATAGAGTACTCCAGTCCACACTTTGGGAACTTGGAGATTTCGGAGCGTTTATACCCGAGTCCGCACTCTCGGGACTCAGAGTACTCCAGTCCGCACAACAAGGACTTGGAGATTTTGAATCGTTTATACTTGAGTCCGCACTCTGGGGACTTAGAGTACTCCATTCCGCACTCCGGGGACTTGGAGATTTCGAATCGTTTATACTAGAGTCCGCACTTTGGGGACTTAGAGTACTCCAGTCCGCACTCCGGTGACTTGGAGATTTCGAATCGTTTATACTCGAGTCTGCACTCTGGGGACTTCGAGTACTCCATTCTGCACTCTATGGACTTGGAGATTTTAAATCGTTTATACTCGAGTCCGCACTCTAGGGACTTAGAGTACTCTAGTCCGCACTCCAGGGACTTAGAGATTTCGAATCGTTTATACTCGAGTCCGCACTCTGGGGACTTAGAGTACTCCAGTCCACACTCTAGGGACTTGGAGTACTCCAGTCCGCACTCTAGGGGCTTGGAGATTTCGGATCGTTTATACTCGATTCCACACTCTGAGGACTTAGAGTACTCCAATCCACACTCCGGGGACTTGGAGATTTTGAATCGTTTATACTCGAGTCCGCACTCTGTGGACTTAGAGTACTCCAGTCCGCACTCTGGGGACTTGGAGATTTCGGATCGTTTATACTCGAGTCCGCACTCTGGGGACTTAGAGTACGCCAGTCTGCACTCCGGGGACTTGGAGATTTCGAATCATTTACACTTGAGTCCGCACTCTAGGGACTTAGAGTACTCCAGTCCGCACTCCGAGGACTTGAACATTTCGAATCGTTTATACTTGAGTCCGCACTTTGGGGACTTAGAGTACTCCAGTCCGAACTTTGGGGACTTGGAGATTTCAAATCGTTTATACTCGAGTCTGCACTCTAGGGACTTAGAGTACTCTAGTCCGCACTACGGGGACTTGGAGATTTCGAATCATTTATACTCGAGTCCGCACTCTAGGACTTAGATTACTCCAGTCCGCACTCTGGGGACTTGGAGATTTGGAATCGTTTATACTCGAGTCTGCACTCTGAGGACTTAGAGTACTCCACTACGCACTCCGAGGACTTGGAGATTTCGAATCATTTATGCTCGAGTCCGCACTCTAGGGAATTAGAGTACTCCAGTCTGCACTCTGGGGACTTGGAGATTTCGGATCGTTTATACTCGAGTCCATACTCTGGGGACATAGAGTACTCCAGTTCGCACTCCGGGGACTTGGAGATTTTGAATCGTTTATACTCGAGTCCGTACTCTGGGGACTTAGAGTACTCCAGTCTGCACTCCGGGGGCTTGGAGATTTCGAATCATTTATACTCGTTCATACGTCGGACAGAGTAATGTATTTCTTAGTCATTTGTTACAGCGTTATCATATATAGAAACATCGACAATTCATGGGAAAAAGAAATGGCTTCAAGCTTTTATTAATGCAAATAAACTAAATTGTCTTTTTTCATGCCGTAAACTAGGAATAAAAACTTGCTGGAAATAAATGCAACTAAAATATGATAGAAATGAACTACGTGTAATAATGCCGCAAATGTTCATCATTCCATGCTCGGGGGAGTGTCGCACCATCGACGGTCGCTAGCTTGAAAGTTCCTTCTCCAAGCTTCCGTTCGATGACGTATGGACCTTCCCATGCGGGGCTCATGTGTGATGGAACTGGGAAAACTCGTTTCAAAACAAGATCACCCACGCCAAAGATTCTCGGTCAAACTTTTTCATTATAATATCGAGCAACTCGGTGCCTGTACGCGGCTGCTCTTAAATTGGCCTCTTCACGTTTTTCATCAATGAAGTCCAATGATTCCAGCAAAAGATCTCGATTTGACTCAGGGTCATAATAAGCTACCGATGTGATGGGACTTCAAGTTCCACGGGTATGACAGCTTCCATGCCATATGCTAATGCGAATGGAGTGTGGCTAGTCGCGAACTTGTAGGTGGTTCTGTAAGCCCAAAGTGCTGTCGGAAGCTCATCCACCCACTTGCCTCTAGCCTTTTCCAAACGTATTTTCAATATGGATTTGATTATCTTGTTTACAGCCTCCACTTGTCCATTAGATTACGGATGAGCAACCGCTGCAAACTTTTTCTCAATACCATATTTTTGGCAAAATTCCCTGAACTCTTTGCTTTCAAACTGAGTTCCATTGTCTGTAACGATGGTTCATGGCAGGCCAAAGCGGCATATGATATTTCGTACCACGAAATTAATGACTTTCTTGGTGGTGATAGTGGCCAAAGGCTTTGCTTCTGCCCACTTGGTAAAGTAATCGACCGCAACAATCGCGTATTTTGACCACCTTTGGATAGGGGTAAGGAAGTGACTATATCGATCCCCCACAAATGGCCAAGGATTAACCATTTGTGTGAGTTCCGTCGGTAGATCTCTTGGGATTTTGGCATACTTTTGGCATTTGTCACATCTTCTTACGTAGTCTGTGGCATCTCGATTTACAGTTGACCAATAGTATCCATAGCGGAGGATTTTCTTTGCTAACGTCTGCCCCACGATATGGTCGCCACATTCACCTTCATGGACTTCCGTCAGGACTCGTTTTATCTAATAATGGGCAATGCACTGGAGCAATGGGGTCGAGAATCCCCTTCGATACAATATTCCATCCTACATTACATAACGAGAAACCTTATGAATGACTTGTCGTCTTTCGCTCCTTCTTTTGGGCATGGCCCCGTGTAACAAGTACTGCTTGAATGGGGTCATCCATGACTCCTTCTCGATTTCTGTTTCTAACATGAAATCTACCTCCATTATATTTATGCTTGGAACATGTAAGGATTCAACGGGAAACAATCCCATCTGCTGCGCATCGCCAGTGCTTGCAAATTTTGCCAATGAATCAGCTACTTTGTTTTGTTCACAAGGAATATGTGAAATATCATAATACTCGAGATTCGCTAGCAGCTCCTGAACTTAGCCCAAATACGGGGCAAGTCTTTGCCCCCTTGCTTGGTAGTCTCCACGCACTTGATACACCACCCGTTGTGAGTCGCAAAAAAATTCAACCGATCTTATTCCTAGTTCTTTAACGAGTCTTAAACAGGCGATCAATGCTTCACACTCGGCTTCGTTATTCGTTGCTGTGAATTCGAGCTTCGAAGCATAGCAAACTGATCGGTTTTCAGGAGTTACCAGAACTATGCCAACCCCTAAACAATGGTCGTTAGATGCCCCATCGGTGTACATCTTCCATCGGACGGGAGGTATGATATTGCGGCCGTTTGATTCGTCTGTCATGGTGAATTCAGCGATGAAATACGCTAGCGCTTGCCCTTGTATGGCCCTTCACGGCAAGTAGGTAATATCGAACTGACCCAACACGATATTCCATTTTAACATCCTTCCGAAAGTTTCCGGTCATTGAAGTACCTGTCGCAGGGGTTGGTCGGCGTAAACACTGATCGAGTGTGCTTAGAAGTATGGGCGAAGCTAGCGTGATGCAATCAACAAGCAATAGGCTAATTACTCAATCTTGGGATAGTTTCTTTCTGCCTCCGTCAGACGTTTACTAACATAATAAACTGGTTTTTGAACTCGGTCCTCTTCACGAACCAAAGACGTACTGATAGCATGTTGGGATACTGCCAAGTTCACATATAATATTTCATGATCTATTGGTTTCGATAGCACTAGGGGCTCTCCAAAAGTCTTACCAGAGCTCGGAATGCATCCTCATAGTCGGATGTCCACTCAAAATTTCTTTTTCCTTTCTTTATCACATCGAAGAAAGGAATACACTTATCTGTAGCTCTAGATATGAATCGAATCAGCGCTGCCACCTTTCCGTTCAAGCTTTGTACTTGCTTTATAGTTATGAGCACTTGTATGTCCACGCACATTCACAATGAAACCCAAGAACTTCCCTGATGCCATGCCAAAAGAGCACTTCAAGGGGTTGATCTTCATACCGTATTGTCTGCGTATATGAAACATTTCCGCTAAGTCTCGGATGTGGTCGTTTGACTGTCGTGACTTCACGAGCATGTCATCCACATAGACTTCCATCGTTCTACCAATCTGGTCCTTAGACATTCAATTCACTAGGCGTTGGTACGTTGCCCCCTTGTTTTTTAATCCAAAGGGCATTACTACATAGCAATATAGCCCCATATTTGTGACAAAACTGGTGTGCTCTTGGTCTGGAATGTGCATCGGGATCTGATTGTATCCTGAATACGCACCCATAAATGACAATTATTCATGGCCGGCGGTAGAGTTGACGAGCTGGTCGACTCTAGGTAAAGGGAAGATATCCTCGGGCATGCTTTATTTAGATTGGAGTAATCAACACAAGTTCTCCACTTTCCATTTGTTTTCTTCACTAGCACTGGGTTAGATACCCATTCAAGGTAGAGAGCATCGCGGACGAACCCATTGGCTTGAGTTTGTCCACCTCCTCTTTGAGAGCCGCGGACCTCTCCGGATCTATACCTCTCCTTTTTTGTTTTATGGGAACGTGTTTCGGGTCTATGTTCAACATATGACTCGAAATTGCTGGAGAAATCCCGCACATATCAGAGTGTGTCCTAGCGAAAACGTCCAGATTCGCCCGAAAGAAATCAGTAAGATCCTCGGCCACTGAGGGGTCGAGTTGTGATCTAATCTTAAGAACTCGTGATGGGTCATCCTGGCTGACTGGAATGTCGATCGTCAGCCCAGCCGGTGCTGCATTTGTTTCCCTGGGTTCCACATCATCATCTCTCGGATCTATGTCTCTAAGGATCCGAGAATGCTTCCCGAGCCGGGGCTTGGGCATTACTTGTCAATCATCAATCTTTAGGATGCAGACGGAGCTGTCCGCAACCTTTCCCTTCTCTCTCCGCTGAGCTTCTCTCTGTTCCACCACATAACATGCGCGACCGGTTGCCTGATCGTCATGTACAACACCGACTCCTTTGTCTGTTGGAAATTTTAATGTCAAACACCATGGGGACAAAGCAGCCCTAAATTCTGCCAAGGCTGGGCGACCCACAAAGACATTGTATGGAGAATCAACATCAATTACTACGAACGGTAGGACTCGCACTCTCCGACGCTTACCTTCCCCCAGCTCAACTGGTAGCTCTATATACCCCATCACGTCGGTTGCAGCACCGTTAAAGCCGTGGATACGGGCTTTGCATGGTTTCAAATCTTTCGTTTCCATCTTCATTTAGTTATAAGCCTTCTTGAAGATGATGTTGACAGAGCTTCCATAATCAATCAGGATTCTTTTCACGTATGCTGGCCCGGTTGTTGCAGATATAACCATTGGGTCGATAGTAGGAGCCTCCACCTTGTCCGCGTCTCAACTCCTAAACACTATAACGTCGGTCATCATGCGTTGTTGCTTTGTGGGGTTCCATCTTCCATATTCGAACAACATTCATAATCATCATGCCTCAAGGAGGTAGCATATCGTTCCATCTCCTACAAATTCTTGTCTGCAGGATGAGGTCCTTAGACAATAGTGTTTATAATCAATCTACCCATAGTACAAGCAGGTTGTTCTGGTTGGCATGGAGCTGGCCCACTTCCGGGATCTGACGTTCCTTGCCTTCCATCTTGCGGGTTTTTGACAAATTCCTGCAATTTTTTCTGTCTGATTAACTTTTCTATGGCGTCATGGAGGTGTCTACACTCCTCATTATTGTGCCCATGGGTCTCATGGAAGCGATAGTACTTCTCTGTCCGTTTCTATTCTTCAGTGGACTCCTTTGGGCGTGTCTTTCTGTATTCAAAGGTGTTACAGGTAGATAGATAAATATTTTCAATTGAAGTATTCAGTAGGGTGTATTCATTGTAGGTCGGAATCCTTGGCTTCCATTTTTCCGCTTCTCTTTTCTTTCCGAGATTCCAACCTCTGGATCCCTTGGACTGCCCAGGCTTGCTCTGGGCGTTGACATGAACTTTTCCCGAACTATCGTCGGACTGCTCTACGGTGATTACTTTTCACAGTTTCCTAAACAGTCCTCGGTGCCTTATCTCGTCTTGTCCATCGAGCCTCCTCCCTTCGTATGAACTGATGAGCTTTGGAGTAGAATCATTCCAATGTAGCTGGGGGCTTCCCGCCAACCAATCTCCAAACTCCGAATCTGGATCTACACCAAGCATTACCGCCATCAAATTTGCATGGTCATTAGGATTGCTAACTTCAGTGGCAGCAACATGAAACCTTTGTAAGTACGCTTTAAAAGACTCTCTCGGAGCTTGGGTTATGCTTGATAATGACATTATGTCCTTTGGAGGGTAGCATGTATCCTGAATTGTTCAACAAATTTCATCCCTAACTCGTCCAAGCTGGATATAGATCGTGGAGGAAGCCGAGTAAACCACATAGTGGCGATTCCGGACAGAGTGAGTGGGAAACACCTACACTTAGTTGCGTCATTTTCCCTTGTCGAATCCATCATCCATTCATGCCTCATCACGTGTTGCCTGGGGTCAGTCTTTCCTTCGTAGGTTGGGATAGTCGGGATATTGAATTTCTTGGGGTACTAAGCCTGTAGGATCACATCGGTGAAGGGAGTATGACTCCTGAACACTCCCCAATCCTTGTTGGTCAGGCCCTGGTTTCTCTCATTAATTTCCTGACCATGGCTGGTAAATCCGGAGTTTGTATGGAGGGTGGGATGTTGGGTTCCGTTCCATGGGACCGTGCGGGTCGATGTCCCTCTTGATTTGGGTCTTGGTGATCCGGGTGTCTAGTCTCATCACGTGTCTGATCCCTGGCGAATCGATCGGTAGCACCTGCTTGTGCAGCTTCATCCCTACGGCGTCTAAGTCTAGGTGGTTCATCTTCCGAGGTCGAGCTATCAGATTCAGAATAAGGAGCAGGACTACTTCCAGCATTCTGATGCAGTTGGTGGACAAGTTGAGTCATGAGATTAGTGTTGGCTTGAATCGGCTCAGCAAGTTGCCTTTTACTTTCCCTGAGTTCTCTTATCAATTCGTTGAACTATGTTTGGGAAACGACCTCCGCTTGGTTCTGGGTGAAGGTTCCTACGCCTTGAATTGCTGGTTGGTTGCTAGGTCCTATCTGTTGTACACTAGTAGTTTCGTGGACATCTACGTTGTGAGAAGCCGATCTAGTTCGTGGTCTCCCCATGGTAGAGTTGTTGGTTGTAACTCTGAGTAGAATAAACAGATGTCTTTTGAATGATTTCGATCTCCTTTGGGTGATTTTTCAATCCAGTAGCTACAAAGTAGATCCTATCGTCCTGAGAATTCGACTCTCAAAGAAAGCACCAAAATGTTAGCACCAAAATTGGTCACTAACACCCTTAAGAGAGATTGTGTAGAGAGATTAATGAAGAAAGTAAGTTAAACAGAGGATAATATGCAGATTTAAATGCAGAAAATACGAACACCAGATTTATAGTTGTTCGTCGTAATTTCCTACGTCCACTTTGAGGTTAATCTTTGCTGCTTTTCTAGATAATCGATTACAGATACAATCCATATACCAATTATATTGAACACAATTGCTAAGCAAAAAAGATAAGTCTCGAATGATTCTTGAATGCGGCAGAGTCTCCCTGGTGTTCTCGAAAAAAGGTCCCTTTCACTGTGCCCCTGCCTCTCTATTTATAGACGAAGATGGATTGGACTTCCCTGGCATGGCAGGTAGCTAAGTAGATTGGCCCAAAAAGAGCGATCTCTGTATGCCGATCCATATATGCCGAATCGAAAAATGCCGAACAAGGAACGAATGTCGAACGGTATCCTCATGCCAAACGAAGTGATGCCGAACACCCTGATTGCCGAACAAGGTATTTGTGCTGAAAGACACTGGATGTCGAACGATCCCGAATGCCAAACGAGATTTATGTCGAACGAAGTGATGTGCCGAACAAGGTTTGGATGCCGAGCAGTATAGAATGCCGAGCAGTATTGGATGCCGAACGTCCATAGATGCCGAACGATATACAATACCGAACGTCTCTCAATGCCGAACGCTCATGCATGTCGAACGTCCCATAGATGTCGAACGATATACAATACCGAACGTCTCTCAATGCCGAACGCTCATGCATGTCGATCGACCCATAGATGCCGAACGATATACAATACCGATCGTCTCTCTATGTCGAACGCTCACGCATGCTGAATGTCCCATAGATGTCGAACGAACTTGAATGCTGAGCGAATCATATGTGTCGGACGACTTTGAAAGCCGAGCACTTTCTAATGCCGAACGCTCCTAAATGCCGAGCGATCCTGAGTGCCGAGCGTTCTCTAATGCCGAACGATCTGGATGCCGAACGACTCATAAATGCCGAACAGTATGCTAATGCCGAGTACTTAGTTTCCTGGTCAAATCTCCAGGTAACATCTTATAATTAATTCTTAAACCTAATTTCAAAATAGGCACAAAATCCAATATGCATGCTATGATAAACATCATGTACCTTCTTCGTACGTATTCCTTTCTGACATTTTATATATGAATTTAAGCTCGAAAATCTACTTGATGCAATGAAAAAGTCATATTTCCCAAATTCCTTTATTTTGCAAAAATTAAGTTTCTTAGCCCATTGCAAAGTTACCAAAATATCCTTTTCGATTAATTAATTATTATTAAAATACGGGCTTCATATTCTTCCTCCTTTAAAAGAACTTCATCCCCGAAATCCTACGAGACAGAAATTGCAACTCGCTCATCCAACCAATATCTATAACAATCTACTCAACCATAAACCATTTAAAAACACTGTCCTTAGTTTCAAATTTCGAATAAAGCATATACATTTAGGTAATATAAAATTCGGTCGTCTACTGAATTAGTCGATCTTGTGAAATGCTAGTGCTTATGCCATGTATCCAAAATGTATGCAACATACTATATACTTGCAATTCTATATGAATGAACAACCATTCAATACATATGTAAGATGCGACAACCATTATGATTGTAGCTGATAAAAAAAGGATAAGTTGACTATATGCCGTAGGCTAACATGAATATATCAACCCGTATATGCAGTGCTAACTAATAAAATACATCCATTGACAACCATCACATAGCCTTATTTTATGGAAAACTCTTACAACTTTGAATTTGTATACAACGAATTATTTATAGTTATTCTCTCACAATTATTAAGAATGTAGCTGAAATCTCCTACAAGGACCCACAACAAAGATAAGTATTTTGCAAATTTAGGTAAAATTTTTCAAATTTGAGCTCTTTCGTTAATTGTATTTTTTGCATATATAATAGATAAAATGTAAGAGAACCCCCTATTAGTAATCAAGCAAGTAGCATGCTGGCCTGACATACAAATGTTATCTCTAGACCAAGAATGCTTGTTCCAAAGTAAAAAATTCTACCTCTAGCATCAAAGTCATTATTGTGTGTAATCTCCCAATCATCGTCGATAAACTAGCAAAATTTTCTGATATTTTCATTGGACAATTTATGTTCTACTAGACTATAATATTAATATCATAGGAACGTTTCATGTTTAGTTGCAATAGTTTCATTATAATTAAGCTTTTGTCATAAAAGTATGGACCATTAGCTAGAGTATTATCACAATCTTCATATTTATCAAATTTAACAATGTAAAACCCATTTTCTCTTGAATAGGTTTTGAACTCTCCGTTTAGTTTCCAAACTCTAATAATGTTAGTGTTAAAATAGTGGAAGTATGATTTAAGAACCATCGTGTATAGCACGATAGAATTTTTCCATTTCTCTCTTGCTTTTTTTTTCAGTTGGGTATTCATTTTTGCAGAAGTATGATTTAAGAACCATCGTGTATAGCACGATAGAATTTTTCCATTTCTCTCTAGCTTTGTTTTTCAGTTGGGTATTCATTTTTGCACAGTTTAGATCTTTGAATACTTGAGGAGGAAAGTATGTAAAGGTGTGAACATTGGTACCTCATTTTCAACAACAGCGTAACTCTAAGATTTGGGCCTTGCCATCAGAGCAGTCTGAGAAAATGGAAGACTGGCTTTAGATCCGTACATTCTAGCCAAATAAGGGAAATCTAGATTGTTAGAAAGAGAAATCTTAGGCTGGTTGTTTGTTAACCTAATAAGCTGACATGTTGCTATATTACTGGGTTAAAGATTGCCTATCTACGCACTTCCGGATTTTAGGTCTGACAATAGTAAATCCATGAGGGTTATTATTTTTGTCAAGATGAATAGGACTTGCAATGCCCATTATCTGCTCTAAGGAGGAATTATTAACTAAATTTCGAGAGGAGGAAGATGCCTCAACCGCCATGAGAGAGAGAGAGCTATATGAAACCCTAAGCTTTAACCTAAATAATAGTTTACTAAGAAATATTAGTAAAGGTAAATTCTTAAAATTATTATTATGTATCAATAAGTATAACGTGAACATAGCCATATAGTTCCAGTACTGCTTAACATTATGTGAGGAAAGTTGCTAATAATTCATATATATATATATATATATATATATATATGAAAATAAACAATCAAAAGTAAAAATAGTGCTGGCGAGGCAGTTGAGGTTCCAGGCATAAATGTCCTGATGTGGTTTCACCAGCATTTGCAGGCAAGAGGCCAAGCTGAGCTAACCATGACGAAGGACCCGTAGTGCAAGCACTAGGTGCAGTTCCTGTCAATCCACTTGTTGTGAATTTCAACAAGCTAGGTGGATACATTTTTTATGCCTAATTGGAAAGCCTTATGTGGAGATTGAGTCTCTCGTAGACTCAAAGGCATGGTTGTGTACCGATGAGAGAATTTTGGTGTTGTTAGGCCTAGGTGATGTCGTTAGGAGGAAACACACTTCTTAGTAGTTACAAGGGGATGCCCTAAATCAGTGGGATGTAGCAGTGGCGAAGATCAATAAGAAAGAGATAGCTTAGGGAGATTTTAAAAGGCGGTCTTAGATGTGGTTTCTTTCCATAATAGAGCAAAGAGTATAGTTTGAGAAATTTGTACACCTGCTATGTGGGTAAAAGGATATGTGAATCAATCCACTGAGCTGGCTAGTTTTTAATATGATTTGACAAATACCCCATATGAAAAGGCTCTAAAGTTCATGAGTGGCTGAAGAAACCTCTTCAGGATATGTCCATTAGCCACATTCCCGTAGGTTCGACTTATGAGAGTTTAGTGGAAATGTATTTTCTAAATAATGTTTTCAAAGAAGTTATGGAGGAGCTTAAGGAGCGTATGAATGCACACACAAAACTAAAAGTCGATCAGCTAACAATACAAACAATCTCTAAGTCCAGATTGCTGACTTGAGTTCTTTAAGTCCATAGAGTGCATACTTAGGTACTCTAAGTCCATAGATTGCGGACTAGAGTATAAACGATTCAAAAATCTCTAAGTCCCCAGAGTACGGACTTGAGTACCCTGAGTCCCCATAGTGCGGACTAGAGTATAAACGATTCAAAAATCTCTAAGTCCATAGAGTGCGTACTTGAGTATAAACGATTCAAAAATCCATCAGTCCCTAGAGTTCGAACTTGAGTACTCTGAGTCCCTAGAGTGCAGACTAGAATATAAATGATTCAAACATCTCTAAGTCCCCAAAGTGCGGACTTGAGTACTTTGATTCCTCAGAGTGCGGACTAGAATATAAAATATTCAAAAATCCTTAAGTTTCCAGAGTGCGGACTTGAATACTCTAAGTCCCAAAACTGCAGACTAGAGTATAAATGATTAAAAAATCTCTAAGTCCCTAGAGTGCGGACTTGAGTACTCTGAGTTCCAAGAGTGCTTGCCAAAGTATAAACGATTTAAAAAATGCCTATGTCTTTTGGAGATGAACTGGAGTTCAAATGACCCACGATAGTCTGAATTTCAGGTACATATTAAATTATGAGCAAAGCAATGACAGTTTGTGAATGCAGCTAAACAAGATTTTATTTACTTCCTAAAAAATATTTTCCATACAACTTCTTCGAAAGTGTGGAGACCAGTCTATCTACAACGATTACTGACAAAATAAAAAAAGGAAAAAGGGAAACAACTACAAGATTTTGACTTATTTAAGCAAAGCGAGGCATGACCGGATGACAGCTACTTCTACGGCTTTCTTTCCTTCTTCAGCTTCTCCGACATCTCCTCAGCCAAGCGTTTTCTCATGAACCCCATGCTTCCAAACAAGTGATATCCAAGGAAGGAAGGCGAACTTCCAGAGGTGTGGTCCCACCGGGGAGAATGACATTCAATGGCCTATTTAGGGGATCGTCAAGTTCCACCACCTGGCATTCTGTCATAACTTTGATTCTCTCTTTCTCCTTCTCCTCGAGTTGCACCTTCATGCTAAGCTGGGAAGTATGCTCGGAAGCGCCTATGATTTTGACATGTCGTATCCTTCTACAAGTGAGGGATCTTTAGGTTTATCGTCATCTAGTGCCTCGATTACTTGAGCATCGGGACCAGGGGTATCTCTGTTGTGAGGTGCCTCAGCCTCTTTTTCTTCCCACTCCGTGGCAACATCGCTCCTTGGAGTCGGCTCGGGACTAGAGTAACCTATACGAATTCATGGAAAGAAAATGTTAGAATACATTCGTTACTCGCCAAAAGCGATGAGTTCCTCAATTTAAAAGGTGAAGCTACGTACTTGCTTCCAATAGACTTTCAATGGTCCTCAAAGTATCACTCTCAAGAATTGAGGATAAAATGTGAATGCCAAGTCCAGGCATCTCCGGGTCATAACCGACATGCTGCTCGAGAGGCCCAAGTGACGAAGTCTCAACCAGTTGAACGGGAGGAGGAACATGAGATTCAGTGTCGAACGGGCAAGTAATATCTTCCTTACCCCTCGATGACGGGGAGTTTCTTCCAAAGAGGGATTTTGCCATAGATAAGTCCTAAGGCTCATTTCCTCGGAGCACTTCCCTCACGAGAGCCTCTTTATCAACCTTTATAACACCTAGCACTGCTTTCTTAATTTTTATCAAAGTATCCCATGCTTCGGCTAGTGATTCGAGATAATCATCGCTTAAGAAATATAGGTCACGGTGCATGAGGACTCGTGCATTATATTCGAGGATGAGCGTGTCAAAGGAACACTTTATCTCTTCTCTGTCAGCTTCAGTTGCTTCCTAAATTCGAGAGTTTACCACTGAAACTGCCGCTTTTTTGCCTTCTTCATGAGCTTGGTCTTTCAGAGTTTCGATCTTGAGTAGCTCGTCGTCGAGTTTTGTTTTAAGATTTCTCATCTTGATGATTTCATCGTAGTATTTTTGTGATTCTTCCCACGTAGTGATTTTTTCTTCCTTTTATTTGGAAAGTAATTCCTCCATCTCTTTGACTCAATAGGCGAGGTCCTCTTTCTCTTTTTGCAGAGAGTCTTTCTCTAGAGCTAGAGCGCCGCTCCATTAAACTGCCTCGTTTAACTCCTTTCTATGACTAGCCTCTAAGCGTTTGACTGCCTCGGTTGTCTGCATGGAATTCTTCTGGGCGATTTTGGGGTGAGACTGGTATGAGACTAGTTCCTTATCTTGGCCCTTTATAATATCTTTGTCATGAATGGCTTCGAGCTTAAGGTAGTACATTTCATGCTGGCGCTCGATGGAGACTTTCGAGACTTTTTCCACTAAGTGTACGAATGCGTCGTACTGGAAATACACGTCATTGTTACAAGCAATAGCACTCTGCTTGACATGCCTAGGAATAGGATGAATTGTGGGGAGAAACTTCAGTCCGTCGAAACAAATCTTCAGAAATGTAGCTCTGAGATCGACTAATTTTTTTGCCATGGTCGGATCGTGAGCGGGAGCCGGGGGATTTTGTCTTACCAGAGTCATGGATTTCTTGTGAGGCTCATAGATTTGCTTAGTGCTTGAAGAGCCAGAATGTTGGTCACAAGGGACTTCGGACTAGGAGCCTTTTTTAGCAGACTTGTCCTTCGAGAAGAGGATGACGACTCTCTAGAATTATAGTCTCTATTTTCGCCTTCGTTCCTATCTCTTCATTTACCCGATACTGAGTCTCGACCAGAATGATAGAGGATGGAGGATCCTCAAAGGCGACCAATGCCATGTGTATGCCCCCATTTTACCTGCATGGAATATTAAACAAGAACGAGTTAGTAGAAGTCACACGATGAATTAAATTCAGGTGCACGATGGAGTTTAAGTGTTCGTGTGTGCCCTGGTGCATCCCCACAATAGACCAGTGTTTTTTTCTTTGCTCATCGGAATTTTCTTTCCCTGATCAGGAAACTGGGCGCTGTCATAACCTATCATAGGCGAATTAAATCCCATAGCACCACGATCATTGAATTAATAATTCAACAGATTGTCGGGGATGGTCAAGTCAAATAGTCCCTTAAGTGAGCTTTCCCAAGTTTTGAGAAGGCGATCCTTTCTCGATAAGGGTTGTTATGACCTTTGAAGTTCCGTCGACCTTTCATTTTTTCAGCTTATAAGCTAAGTTATTCTTCTTTTTCAAAGGAGGCGGTGGTTGGTTGGCGTTGGGTGCATCAGCTACTGGCGCTTGGCCAAAACTTATATTCTCATCAGTCGCCACTGGCACCTCGGTTACTTTAATCTCGGCTTCCTCGGTGGTACCGGGGCCCCTTCGGTGGGTGGTACCGGGGCCCCTTCGGTGGGGGGCACCGAAGGACCATCTTTTCCTTTACTTGCTTCCGTAGTTGTTCCTGCAATTGTGATGCCACTTGGAAGGCTAGTCCTACGGCCCTCTTCCAGTAATCCCAACTTTGAGAGCAGTTCGTTGGTAATTACAGATTTAATGTCCTGATTCCCACGGGAGTAGCTCGGATGTCTTCGACGGCCTCAGAATACCTGGCATCATCGGGTCATGGGCGGATACCTGTAAGAGTTAAAAGAAATTCAAAAAATGTGCACTCTAAGCCTTAGGATAGAGATTGGGGTAGAGATGAGACTTACATCCTTCTTACCATCTTCTCGCAAAGCAAGAAGGACAGCATACGTAGAACCACTCTTGTTTAAATTGAGAAAATTTGTTCCACATGCCCATCAGGACTTGGCATTTGGGATGTGGCTCAAGGAATATGTAAGATGGACTGTCGGTATGTCTCTTGAAGCAGTAGATGTAACGGATATCCTCGAGGGTTTGGGGTTTGAGTAAGGCGCTAATGTAAAGAACGCATGTACCGTGAATAAATGCATGGCTGTTAGGGTGTAGTTGTGTTGGAGCAATCCCTATATACTGTAACACTTCACGGACGAATGAATTGATAGGTGGCACACTTTCAGCCCAGCACATAAATTTGTTGCACATGGTATATCTGGTTGGGGACAAGGGAGGCCGATCTTGTGCCGATGGAACCAAAACATCTTCGAAGGGGATTCCATGGATAGAACACAATCGGTGGAGAGAAAATTCACCGATTTTTGAGGCTTGAAATTCGATGGGGTCATCCAGAACAACGACCCCCTCAATGGCATCGGAAGTTGGACCTATGATTGCAGCAGATGGGTCCGGGATGCCGGGAATGGGAGCAAACGATGGGCTTGATGTCGCCACTATCTCTTGTCAAGAACTTGGCCCAGACTTGTCAGAAACAGTAGCGGAGCTTTAGTTTTTAGACATCTCCAGGAGCGATTAGTGTAAATAGACACCTGTTTAAGCTATACTTGAAAGATAATAGATATCAGATATAACGACAAAAAATTGCCCCCCGTGGTGTGTAAACTAGTGCGACGATTCAAACAAGAATATATATAAATTAAGGTTCTAAAGAATAATATAGCTTGATGGTGATTAAAGTATCATCTTTGAAGACCGCTATCATTAAATGTCACCAAAGTATGTCCTATGGTCGGTAGCAGAAGTCTTGGGATCAGACATTGTCATCCTATGCTACGAAGGCTATTGTTGGCTTTTATTGAGCTAAATATGCATTTACGATCATTAAAATTATGGAGTTATTAGTCCAAATCAGTTCCATACGTTCATATGCTTTAGTTCTTGTTATTGTTCATTGTTCTTCGGTCAGGCGTGGGAATGTGTGTTCTTGGTTTATTTTATGTTCAAGGTGAGATGGTTCTGATTGCCAATGCTAATCCCATACACTCGGTTCCAACCGACCTACCTTCATACGAGCCACCGAATGACTCTCTAGACCAAAATAGCCGACCCACTCATTCTCCTCTCTCACTCTCTAATCACCAAACAGTCCTCTAGGTCTATACTGACCCACATTCCTAATTTCCTACCGATCCATGCTCTCCCTCAATACCGAATGACTCCCTTACTCGGAATACCGACCGATTCCCCTTGACTCTGACCGACCCACAATGCCACGCATAGCTACAAACCACACTATTGTTTTTCTCAACATGACCGGCACGCGTTTACTTTCGGATCACCGATCCCCTCCTTTTTTTTGAATTCTTCACTAAGCGACATCTTCCTTCCTCCTCCTAAGTCCTAACATTCAAATTATGAAAGAAAACAACTACTTCTAAGAGACTATTTCCATCAACCATCAAAGACGGCTAAAGCCCTGACTTGTCTATTCTTCCTCTTGATTTATCTCTTCCTCTCTTCTCAATTATCGTCAATCTATTCCTATAACCAAAGAAAAGGGAAAGCCATCCACTTGAGCACTGAAACTTCGTATGCAATTTTGAGTTTGAAAGAAAATTCGTACCTATGGAGAAAGCTCGAGGTTTGCAGCAGTTTCAAGATGCTAGGTTGAGGATTTGATCGAATTCGAGAACAACTGAAATCGCGAGGGGAGAGGTATAGGGTTCGATGGGAAGCAAGTTCGAAAATTTAGGAAAATAGGAAGAAAACGGGCTTGTGAAAGTTGAGTGAAAATAAGAAGGGGAGAAAGGAGCAAAGGCCGGAGCTTTTATATGTTGATGGGAGAAGATGAACGGCATATACCTGATGGAATCGGTCAGCACGTGTTTACTAGGTCGGTGAAGCAACGATCGTGTGGGTCGGTATTAGTATGCCGGCCCACCTTTTTGCCGGCCGACCGAGTGGGTCGGCCTCCGTATGCCGACCAAATTTTTTTATCTAAAAAAATGATGAATGAAATGATGAAAATAATAGTAAAAAAGAACATGTGCACATGAACGTATACACACATCATGGCAATGAAAGATGAAACTGTATAAAGAGGCAGATGCTATCGAGTCAGTGGAGAAATATTGGTTTATGTATTCTAGCATGGTTTAACCTTCGAAAGGTTCTGTACATTCAGCTTTTGAAAAGTTAAAACAAGATTTTGAAAATTTTCTTCGATATTGAACTAGTACATTTGAATGACATGGAGATTCGTCAAAAAACCGATGAAAAGACGACAGTCAATCATCATTCTAAACAAGCTAGTTTTTGAAGGCCAAGATTTCTCGTGGATTCAAAGCGCATCATGTTGATTCACAAGACACACTTTGGGAGGCAAATTTTACCAAGCTACTTGGCCCGTCTACAAGACAATAGTTGTAGGAGATATGATTCGGCTCAAACAAGAATAGAGTCAAGAGAGGATTGGAAACATGAAAGATTGATGTAACTTATCGGGTTAGGCACTCATGGATGGTTCGGTGTGGGTCGCTCGATCAAGGTGGCTTGGTCCTATATGGCTCGTTCTAGGAGAGGAGATCATGCATGGGTCGATCATGGTGCATAAGCCAAGATGGCCTGATACGACTGGCTCGGTGAGTATGGCTCGACAAGCATGGCTCGATACATCTAGGTCGGTGAGTATAGCTTGCTAGGTATAGCTCGGCCTTAGTTCAGCACGTGTCGTTCGACCTAGGTTCAGCATGTATCATTCGGCTTCAATGGTTCGGCATGTCTCGATCGGCTTGGTTGGGTCAGCATATGTCGCTCGGCACATATGGGTCAGCAATTTGGGTCCATACATGGTGGCTCAATGTACTTAGATCGGTATGCGTCAGGGGAGTCGCTAAATTATCAATAGAGGGATATAGCTATTTTCTTCACGCTTCGAATCACGTGTCTAGCTGCTTCAAGTCATGTGATGACTCGCTTCGAGTCATCCACGGGTTACCTCTAGTTCGACCTGGGTGGATCTAATTACCTGGATCGATGGTCATGAAGCATCACTTGTAGGCCAAGTTGTGTTGGTCATAGGCTTACATGGGGGACCTAGCCAGTCTTCGTCTAAAAATAGAGGGGCAGGGTTACACTTGAAGGGAACCTTTTTTTGAGGACTCTTGGGAGACTGCCTTTTTTGTACTTTCTTCTATTCAAACTTGTATTTGAGTTGTTTGTTTAAAGATTTTTCAATACTCAAGTGATTGGAAAAGTAATAAAGATCATATTCAAAGTGGACTTAGGCAATTATGCTGAAGCACTATAAATCCGTTGTTCTCGTTCTTTTTTTTCTTTTTGCACTCAATTGTGTTACTTCTCTGCTTTAATTTTCTTTCTTTATTAGTCTCTCGAGATTCCTTCACAATGAAGTTGATATATCTTGAAACAACAATTGTTTCTTAGTGAAAATAGAATAGGGATTCATAAATGCTTTATGCACCTTTTTATTTATAAAACTGACTTTAATTTACAAAATTATGTTTAAAATATGAATATGTTATTTGATGACAGACCTTTCCAAAAAACTTTTGGAGATTCATGCAAGATCACTTGTGACGACCCAAGATTTTCAATCCAGAAAATTCCAGATAGTTAGAAAAAGAAGAAAAGAGAAAGAAGAAGAAACAAAAGTCACAGAAACCTCACATTCGCAGCGGATCAACATATACTATCGTAATACTCAGTCTGACCCGAGCATTACATCAAAGTAACACCTGAGTTAGGCTGGAAACCAGCGTGAGTAAACCCATCTAACATGGAATACAACAACATAAAACTTACATAAAACCCGGGGTAACTCGTATCAATTTTACAAATTCACAAGTTTGGTATAGACAACACTTATTACACCCATCAATTTTTAAGTAACAAACTTAGATTAAATGGTCCAATTCACTAAAATCATTCCATTCCAGTCTATTGATTTCACATATCAAATCTGTACAGAATTATTGGATTACAAATCGAAGTGGTTTCGGGTATTTACTAATACCGACTCCGGTCTCTTCGAATTCAATACCATCTCAACCCACGTTATTCAAGTGAAACACAATTCAACCATTAATCTCAAGGTGTCGCTTTTTACGCAGCAATTCATCAACGACGGATAACCACACAATCACTATTCAAACAAACATATCATATCATAATCATTTCATATCATAAATATCAACCATTTCAAGGCACTTAACCTCATTCAATCATTTATAATCTAGGTTGATCACCCCCAGAATTAATTTAATTACTAATTTTAATCACTTAGATTACCTTTACTTAACACCAATTAATTACACACCAATTAATTAATCATACTTTAATTATCCATCTTAATTAATCACCCTTGACTAATTATCCTTTAATTAATCACACACATTAACTAACTAAACTTTAATTAATTTCTTTTATTAAATAATCCTTTAATTAATAACATCAAGTAATTATCCTTTAATTACTTCCCTTAAGTAATCAATCTTTAATTACTTGCATCGAGTAATTATCTCATTGTAAATTATCCTCGATTAATTAACCATTCATTAATTACCTTTAATTAATTATCCTTAATCACTTAATCAACTTTAGCCATTAATTAATTTTAATTGATTATTTATCTTTAAGTAATTAATTACCTTTAATTACTTCATCACATAAATCGATTATCTCTTAATGTAATTACGTAGAGTAATTACCTTTTAATTATATTATGTATTTACTTCATTAAGTAGTCATACATTAATCACTTCATTAATTAAATCACCTTTAAATTAATTATATTAAGGAATTGTCCCTTAATCATTAAGTAAATGATTATTCCATAATAAATTTAGATAAACCATTTATCTTAATTATTTATCAAACCATAACTGAAAAACTCAAGGATTTAAATCAAATTTTAAATTTATTTTAATCAACAAAATTATCATTTTAAAAATTTTCCCTTTGAAAATTTCTTGAACTTGTTCATAAATACATTTTGGAAACTTGTTCAATAGTTTGTTACTTAATGAAATGATTAATACATTTTATCATCATAAAAATTAACTCGATAATTTTAAGTTCATAAATTATTCAACCTTTCTTTAACCAAACCCTTAAAACAACCATAATTAAAAGTTTTAAAAGGAAATTAAATTTATATCTCAAATTGATAACATAAGTAACTTGAATTTTTTTTAAACTGATACTTAACGAAATCCCGAGCCTACCATTTTCTCATAAAAGAACAGCTGCTACACACGATTCATCCCGAAGACAAACTTGAGATCAAGCCTTATTTTCTCGAACTCTACTTCGAGCTACTCCTTCTCCCTATATGCCATTAAACAGGACTAGACACAAAGCGGTCGCGTGTACGTGCACGGCCGTCCCACCAACCTCCGACCATCTCCAATACCTCCATCATGTCGACGTTCGACCCTACAATCGATTCCTACCATCGATTCATTATCACAAGGTCCAAATTGAATTTGAGATTCCCTTGGCCAAAACTGGAACAGAACCTCACCTGAAAACCTCCACGTGCCACCACCTCTGACCACCTGAACCACCTACACTCCGACCATCACCTCACCATAGGCCCATGCCCCAATTCCCCCCATCGCGTTCGAGCTCGGAGCTCTGTCGACGTCGCAGCATCCAAATTCCTGACATCGACCCGAAATAAAACCCAAACCCTATAACGCCATCTCTACGCCACCACAACACTCGAAAATTACACCGACCATTTTTGCCGATAACACCTTAATTTATATATAAACAAACATTTTTGGTTTGAAAACCAAAGCCTAACAATAATTAGTTAAGGTGATTTTGAATTTTAAAATTAAATATAACCCTGTATATGAAGACAGAGTTGACTAAGCACACAACAGACATGCACACCTTAATATATGTATATATATAAGAACCTATATTCACAGGCATAGTTTATATCATTCTTTTAAGATCTTCACATGCAACCAACAAAACAGATTAAAATTACATTTCCAGAAGAAGATTTACTCACCTTATATTTAGTTTGAACGGAGTAATTTTTTTCCTTTTCAGGTTTAAAATGTTTCGAGGCTTAAAAGCTTTGATTTTTGTCCCTGGTTGTAACTTACATACAGTCATATATATATATATATATATATATATATATATATATATATATAACATACAACACATAATTCACAGTAATAAAGCATATGTCACAACTTATATCAAATTGTATCACAAGCAAACTAGAATAACATATGGGTTTAAATGCTTGCTCACCGGGTTTTGTTGAACAGAGACAGGCTATTTTTCATTTTTTTTTATCTGACAATCTTGCTTTTGATTTTTCTTAAACTGGATTTGGTTTTGAGTTATAGAGTTGCTTTTATTTCAAGTTGACTCTCTGTTTTTTCATTTTAAAATGAACTTGAACCTTTGTATTGCTGAGTTGAGATGAATCTGATTCTTGCACTTTTGGATTAGCCACTTGATTTAAAACTGGAAATCTTTTTATTTTAAGCTTGCCTTAGATCTTCTTTAATTTTACTTCAGGTTGATTTTTTTTTTATGATTTCGGTTTTTAAGAAAATATTCTGGCCCTTTTGTTTCTCATAACCTTTTACCTAATTTCAAATCAAAAGAGAATGCCATTTGTAAAAATAAGCTTACATTTGTCAATGCATATAATCATTTTTTGTCAAGTGTTGGTATGCAAAAATGAGATATTTACAAGTGTTTTCAATTTATATTTAATTGTCTCTTGTGTCTTGTATGTATTTATATTAATAAATATTATTGTTTTTTCTTTTAAACTTTTCTTTGCATATATATAAAGTACAAAAATTTCAAGTATATAAAAATGTATTTAAACCCTTGTTAAATCTTATTTTAGGCTATTACGATTTGAACTACTAAATATTTGTTTTTATTAATCTATGTTGATGTCCTTAATACAAATCAAAATAAACTCCTTTATTTAAACCTCATTTAACTATCATACTTTTTTTTTATAAATACTTATCTTTTTAGAGTTTTTAAATCATGTAATTTAACACTTGTTAACTTATGTTTTATATATATTTTTATTATATTTCCCAATTATAATTATACACACTATTTACAAAAAAAATGTTATTAACCAATTATACATTAAATAAATTATCTATACATATATTATTTTAAAAATCCAAATTATTTACTAAGGCATTTACTTAAATCTTAAATTCAAGTTTCAAATTCAAACTCAAATTCAGATTCAAATTTGAATTACAATCCACGTATAACTATTTATTATCAGATTTATTTGTTAATCTATAATTCATTATTTCTATTAATTAACCCATTAATTAGCAATTAACAGATACTCCAAAATTTGGGTTATCACATCGCTCGTGAACAATTATCACGTGCAATCTTTCGACTCGCCCAACCTGCCAACTACCTGGCTAAGGATATGTTGGGATTTCTTACAAACCCTTATCTTGTATGATTTTATATTGTTGTTTAGATGAAATAATACCAACCTTGTGTACTACTATTAAGTATATAACCTTATAGAAACAAACTAACTCAATTTCACTCACAATTAATAGTAAATTGTCCAACAATGTCTGATTACTCCTTATCAATGCATCATTATGTATCACATGAAGTAGTGACTTATGAGATTGAATCTATATTCATTTTTAAGTACATTTGGAACTCTTTCCAATATACTTACTTATTCGACCAATTCAAATCATTTTATTCTATTGCTTGTTATTTTATTTACATTTTTTTATATTCTATTATTTTGTCATAAACTCACTACATGTGTATCTAATACGCATGTTCATGTTGGTAATAAATCATCGACGAAAATAACAAAGTATGTGGAACCCTTTTGGTATTAACAGACTTGTGATTGCATGCATCAACATGTATTAATTCAAAGAGTTCATCTACTCTTTTGATTCTCCCACAAAATGGGTGCGTGGCCGTTAATTATTTGAGATATAATTAACCTGTATCATATGATTCATAATCATATAGTAAAATTATTTCTCAAAACTACGGCTTAGTCTATAATTTCAAAACAACTGTAAATAATATTAGATACATATGTATTTTTATTGCATCACTTTTAATGTGAAAACAAATTCTATTATATTGTTCTATTTCATAATGAATATTCATAATACTCATATTGAAATATAGTCATATCTTTTTTTTAGTCAATACCAAAAATAAACATTATTCCACAAATAATGTTTGGTACATTTTACAAAAACAATTTTTGTAATTTAATGCAATCATTAGGTGTTATATGGCATGCTCCTATTATTTCTTCCATTACTATAATAGCGTATTAAATTTAGAGGTCCACCATTCACTTAATATTGTTAATATTGTTTACTTATTTCATATGCTGCAACTAGTTTACAGTGAAGAGTTCGTTGATCAAATATCTCGAACTCAAAGAAGTAAATGTTATAGAAAACAATTCTCTGTATTAAAAAACATTTCGGAATAAAAATCATACTTCATATTACAATATTAAGTATCAATTATTATTACAATTCTTGTTTTCAATGTTTCTCTATGCAGAACACAGGTACCAATGTATGCTACGATAGGCGTTATCCCACTGGCGGGGCCCGTTATATTTGGTATCAGAGCTTTGGTAGCTCTAGGCAAAACTCAGTATATAGGGTAAATGTATTTACAGAATCACTTTCATTCGAGTTAAATCTCTTCCTTTTTGACTCGATCCCTTTGAATTTTGGAACGTTCCCTGTGGTTCCAAAACCCATTCGTGTCCCTCACTATTTATCTTCTTTTGATTCTGGAGTATACCATAACTCCACTTAAAAGGATCTTTATAATGAGTCGGCGGTCTTGCCAAACTCAAATTTATTTGTAAAGGGGGAAACTCCTTTACAACAGCATCGAATCACCCGAGATTTTATATCCTCGGTTTAGATGCTAGTATCTCTTATAATTTAAAACTCTATATCTTGAGATCGAATGTTGATTTACCCAGGAAATCCACATTGGACTTATTCTTTAAGTTACGGTTGACCCAGTTAAGGTTGCCCGCGATTTATATAAGCTTATCCATCTTCCTATTCTATTATTTAATCATCTTATGTCTGTTTCCAACTTATCTTCAAATCATTCTTGAAGTGTATTTGTAAACTAATATTTTAAAATGTTTTATATATTGTGTTGTTTGAGTTCTTGATGTTGATTTGGGTTTCTGATCGATTCGTCTGATCAACGTTATCGATAAGATTTCCAAAGCACTTGAACAGAACAAACTGATACAATATGTCGTTTTTCAAATTTAGTAATGAAATAAATTTAGTAATGAATTGGTTGTTAAGAAATAATATTTGATCTTATATATCAATATCTCTTGTTTCATATATAATAATGGAACTATAAAGATGGTTATAAATTTATGTGGAAATTTAAAATGAATTTAAAACAAGAGTTTGAGAATTTAATTTCCGATGGATTTCAAACCTTGTGTCTAAATTTTAAAGGATATATTATTTATAGTGTTTTCTAATAGAAATTTGTTTTCAAAGAATTTTAAAGTGTAAAATTAGTGCTCTTCTCTTTGTCGCTGGAAAATAACTTCGGTGATGACTGCTGCATCATCGATATTCATTTTTGAGTTTCGAAGTGAAGAGACTGTTCTGTAGTCTTGCTACAGTTTTGTTTTGGGGAATTTAATTGATTTGAATTTGTAAAATAGGACTGATTTATATTGTTTTGGGAAAATTAATTGATTTGAATTTCTAAAATAAGACTGGATTTATAACATATGCTGATATATGATTTAAATTTGAATGGATATATATATATATATATATATAGTATATGTGCATTTATTTATTTTTAAATAGTTTGGAATTTATCGAAAATTTAATTCCTAAATTTTGTCTTGAAAGATAATTTCAAGTACGATTTTAAGATTTGGATGAATATTCAAGCTTGAAATGAGTGAATTAGAGGTTTTATTTGTATAATACACAATTTCATTCCAATATAACTTACCTTAATTTTCAAAAGTTGAATATGTAATTGGAAAATATAAAATATAAAATATAAAAAGGATTTTTTTTAAAATAAAATTTGAGTGGTTATAATAAATATTATACACTTAAATTTTAGTTATAAAAAGATTAACAGAGGTAAATAAAGAAAAAGGGTAATGGAATAATTTACAATATAAATGATGTTAAAGGAATTAAGAATAATTTAAAGTAGTTATAATAAGTGTAAGTACATTTAACATAGGTGATAAAATATATTGAGAGGACTAAATTTAATTAAAATTAGGAATAAAGAAGAATTATTTTATTGAGTACATTTTGAGTATATTAAATGATTTTTCTTTCAAATCCATGATTTTAAAGATTGTTTATTTAAGATAATTGGATGATAAGATAATGAAATTAGAGATGATTAAGATTTATTTAACTTATGGAAAATTTATTTTCAATTTAAGTTGAAATTTTCATAGTTCCAAATTTATTATCTTATTTTGTTTTTTAGACTATCTTTTGGTTGTCCTTATTTCCCTTATCTTGTAACAGAATGGGGAGGCTATTGCTTATACCAGTCTGTTTAGAAATCTTTCTATAATCTTTGATAATCTTTGGTACTCATTTTTGAATCTGAGCACTGCTTGCAAGCCACAGACCGTCGGTTAAGCGGAAAGGGTGAATCAGATTCTAGAAGAATTTTTTACGTGCTTATGTTCTTGATTCTGGAGGATCATAGAAGATCATCTCCACATTGTTAAACTTACCTATAACAACAATTATCAGGTAAAATTTCAATCTTTCTGTCATCTAGTCTTAATCCTATTTCATTCTATCTTTTTCTATGTAACCCCCGTACCTCATTCCTTTTTGGGAACGAAAAGTTTTGTGGGGGAAAGTGTAACAACCATGTATTTTGTGATTATTTTAATTGTATATTTTGATTATTTTAATTGAAATTCCTGATTTAAAAACTTTATTTTATTTATGGATAAAACTTTATTTTATTTATTAAAATGAATAATTTTGTTATTTTAAATATTAATGTTGATTTGTATGTGAATTATAATTTCAAACCTGAATATATTAAATATTTCCAGAAAATGTGAATTTTGGTCAATCTGGTCAAACTTTGAGTTTTAAATTTAAAATTTAAATATTTTAACTTTTGAGTTTTATCTTTTATTATGAAAATAAATTAAATTTCAAGAATACTGCTTTCCGTTTCTTTGAAATCCGATTTATATTGTGAAAGTTATGTTTTTTACAATATTGTGTATAAATTGATTTATTCAACAAAATTTATTTATTTTAAGTTATATAAATAATATTTTTGTTTGTTCTAATTTGTGTATATATTTATATATGATATGTTATGCATATATGTTATTTTTAAAACATTTTATAAGTGTTTTTATAATTTTCTAATGCTTATTGTATTTTGTTTTCAATTTTCAAAGTCTAGTTTCAATTATTATGCTATTTTCTTATTTATTTTATATTGTTCCTTAAGTTATTTATTTATTTTCTTTTTTATTTTATTTTTTTCAGTATTTTATTTTATTTTCTGAATTGTATTTAGTTTATTTTGATTCAAATTAAATAAGAAATTCTAAGAGACAATGACCATTCATTTCTATGTCTTTTCATTAACTTGTCTTTCCATTTTCATTTTGTCTTTTCGTTTTATCCTTTGACCATCCAAATTTTTTGCATTGCCATGTATTTTTCTTCTCATTCACGTGAGAAAACTCCTTTCTCTCCAAAAACTCATGGCTAGGAAAAAATGGTAAGTTTTCTAATGTCTTCTTCCTTTATCTCTTCTTCTTTTCATATTTTCTATTGATTTTTACCTTTGCTTCTTCTAGCTTGCTCGGCCTAGCTCCTACTCCATCAGCTCCACCATCATCTCCACCATCTAAATCAGCAACCACCACCTATCCCCTCCTCTAGATCAGGCCGTGGCCTCCCCGTGTTGAAAACTCCACAAAAATTGCAAGTAATCCCCTTAAACAAGCCTAGCCGAGCTTTAAAGGCCACATCCACTACATTTATCACCTTGGCCACCTCCTTAGCCACCACCACCAGTGGCTACACCTCCTAAAGCCACCACTCCAGCCATCAACACTTCTGACCTGAACTGTACTGGCCTGGGCCGGGCCCATATGATGGCATAACTGAGCCAAATGTTGCACAAACCACTCTATTTTGCCTTGAACCATGTATGCTTCATATTGTAACTCTTTCACCACCTTCATCAACTTGTAACCTGACCTATATGATACCATACCTGACCCAAGCACACATCATGGCTGAGTATAGAGTCCCCTAAGGCCAAGCATTGGAGTTGTTGAAGCAAGGTATAATCTATCTTGTTCACTATTGCTTCGTATTTCAATTTGTTTCTACATCGTTTTGTGTTAAATATATTAATATGTTATATTGCATTGTCTTGTTTTGGTTGTTGTGACAAGATGATATCTTGGCTCTCTCCACTCATTTGAATCACTAGTCATGCTGTATCGTGCTTGTCGTGCCTTTGGAATCGTTTTGTGTGTCGAAGTGGTCTTCAGCTTGAAAGGTGAGTCTTTCTCACTCTGACATATTTACTTATGAAATGGTGAATCGATAACAAGTGTTTAGTAATTAAAAATGTTTATGCAAGTAAATGATGATTTTATGATATGCTATGCCATGTTATTACCACATTAAACTGTTAATTATCACCTGACATCTGATATATGACATTATATTGTGACATTGACATTGTTTATACTGTTTATTTATTTATGATCACACTGCAAGTTGCCTGTTAGAATAGAATCACTATGGGTTGAAATGATACATACCCGAACGGACTTTATAATAGGGAAAAGTTGTTATGGGCTGAAATGATAGGCCTGAGCGATTTTTATTTATTTTTATTTACTTGGGATTGCAGTTTGAAATGAAAGAACCCCGGTTTTCTTTTTAAACTACGGATTGAAATGATATATATCCATATCACTTGACATAGGTTAGAAAATTATATACAGACCCCGTGGTATATTTTTAAAGGATTTTATTAAGATATGTACTTTTAAAAGTATGAAATTTTGGTTAGAAAATATATATTTTATTGTTTTGTGAAGGTTAAATCTTAAGTTTTTAATTTGTGAATTTAAGTATGTAAATTTGAATCAAATGTGATTTTCGACTTTAAATTTTATTTTAAAAAAATGTAAGTAAATAATGGAAATTAAATTTAAAGTTTGAAATGATATTTAAGGTAAAATGCCAAGTTTTATTTAATTTACAAGTTAATAAACAGTGAAATTTTGACTTAATAAATGAATTGAGTTTAAAAAATTGAACGTTTGATTTTAAATTTTTATTACGATAAATCATATGTTAAAATGATTTAAATATGAAATTTTGAAGTCTAGAAATATGATTTATAAATTTGAATAACAAGAATTGAAGTTTTATTGCTTTTGAAAAGTTAAAATAAAATCGAAAATTTCATTAACAGCATTTCCTAAATGTCACGACTCGAAATCCAATTTTCGAAAATTGACACTAAATACCTCACTTATATTCGACTGCCAAAGATTCAAAACATCGAACTCCAGTGGGATGGAGCTTACCACAACATTAGATGAATACGAACAGTGGAAAACAAAATGAAATGCCATACATTAATATTCCAGATACAACATCATCTCAATATCCATCATCTCAAACATCAGAGTAATACAAATATGATACAACAATAATACGATAATAGAAACTTCAACAAGTTTCCAACATACTTCAACTTCAACAAGGTCTTCGAGACTCCAACACTTCAAAAGATTTCCAAATTCAAAGCTTCCAGAAGACATCAAACCCAAGCTAACTCAAAAACATGGATAACCTGCTTCTAGGCTGGCCGTGTGGAAAATTAAAGGCACCCAGAGTTTAGGAAAGGAACAATAAACTCCGAGTCAGTCATGGGACTGGTACGAGTAAACAGAACAATTGTTTGAAATAAAAGCAGTTTATTCTAATCAAAAGCAAAACAAAATAACTTGAAAGAAATTCGCAATGCTTTTTGAAAATGAAACTGCCATAAGGTGTAACGACCCGTAAATTTCGACAATTTAATTTGTTTATTTAATAGGATTCTGGTAATTTATTTTAGTAGAAACAATAAAGGGAATAAATAAATGCTAAAATGAAGGCTAAAATAAATTATGTAAATGGTGACTTTAAAACCTATTTATAGAAATTTGAATAAAATCCAAATGAATTAAGTAGAAAAGGATTCTTACCTGGATATAAAATTTAATATGAGAAATTTATGAAAATATTAAATTGATTTAATGCAATAAAAGAGTGTAAATGGTAATTGGAATAAATTAAGGAATCATGTTAATGCAAGTTAATAATTTATGACTTGAATGAAATTCCAATTCAATAAAATCATTTAAATGTTATGATTCAATTTTAAAATGGAAATTGAGAAAAACAGATGTAAGGATTTGATTAATATATATGTATTTATTCAGGATATTTAATAAAATTAGGAATCCAATTGTAATTAATGGTAATAATGTTGGTATTAGCTAATAAATTAAATTTCAATGCAATACCCATAAATGAATGGGAAAGTGATTGTTATATTAATTGAATGGAATTCAAATTTGATGGGAAAGGTAAATGGGTATTTGTAATAAATTTAAAATGGACTTAAATAGTGAATTTATCTAATTAATATATAATAAATAATGACTGAATAAAAAACCTACACCTGTAAATATCTATAATATTTGACTGGAAATAACAAACTTATAAATGTGGGATTGAGAGTTTTACCACAACTATATGAGTTATATACTTAGTTCGTTCAATTAAATCAGAAACCATTGCAATAAATATAAATTTAATGTTATGCAATTGAGATAAACGGTAACAAATATTTTAGGGTACCTATTTATCTAGCCTGTTAATTTAATATGGGAAATTGCGATAAAACTAAATCTAATCATTGGTTAGTTAATGTGATTTTGTTAATAATGGTAATTTTATGAAACATGCATTTAAGGGCGTGAAACCAAGTGAACCAATTTATTTAGAATAGTTAATCGTAATTAAAGGATATAAATTTGCTAAGTTATAATGAGTGGAAAATTAAGGTTATTAACTAAGGAAGAAATAGGTAATAATTGCATTTATTTGTAAGTGGAAATAAAACGTTAATGATTACAAGTATTTAAGATTAACCATCTATTTAGTATATTTAGTTATAACTGATAATCAACTAAAATAAATAATAGATAATTATTACATTAACGTTAATTGAAGTAATACTTGGAATTTAATATTTAGATATTATGTAAATATAAATTTAGATTAAATTAGAGATATTTACGTAATGAAATATGAATCCAATGGTAAATTCATCTATTTGACAATAATAAATGGAAAGTAAATTTAATTAAATTATTGAAAATTAAATTTATAATTTGATGTAATAAATGAAATTTGGGAATTTCAAAATTTTAATTCAACAAGTTAAATTTTGTTTAAATTAGTATAGATGATTTAAAAGTTTATAATAATAAGAATCATTAATTATCAAAGAGGAATGGGAAATTTGATTTAATTGACTAATTTTTAATTTATTTAATTAATATAAAAATAGCCATTTTGGTCACGGATTCGGATTTCGACGAAACCAGTTTCATCGGATCTGTAACAGTGAATTATTGTAGGGTTTCAAGTTTCATAGCGATCGGACTTGTCGTTTGATCGTACAGACTCGAAACGCCCTGATATCGATTTAATTGAAATCGATTTGAAATCAATTTGAAAATATTGATTTCAGCATAACTTCTTCATACGATGGAATTTGGACGTGAAACTTTTTCCATCGCATTCAGAATATTTTAAATTACCTATTTTAATATATGAGTTGCCCCCATTCCGTTCCGGAGTCATAACGGGCTTTCTGGGCCAATTATCGTTCAGCACGTTTGTTTATCAGTTCCATCTACTCTAATTCTAACCTACCTATATAAAGCCAGTTACAAACCCTAGCCTCCATCTATTCTCATCTGTTTGTACGTTCATGTCCTCAGCTCTTCCTCTTCCCAATGGCTGCAAACCAAACCTAGATACAATTACACTCTAAAATCAAAGTCAAAAATTCAAAGTCCTTAGAAAATTGCGAAAAAAATATATGTTGAAGTTCTCAATGAGCATAATCTTCTACTGGAATTCGTTTTTCAATCCGATTCATCGTTTTTCCAGAAATTGCAAATCATTTCTGTCCGTTCATTACGGAATTTAGGCGATCCAACGGTGGATCGTCAATGGTTCGACGATCGGATAGTACCGTTGCGAAGATAGCGTCGAGGAGATCATTAGGGTGGCGTTTGTTTGTGCCGTAGGTCAAGGAGGTGGCCGTGGTTGGCCTGGGAAGTGGCGGCGGTCGCACGGCTGAAGGAGGCGCCGGAATTCGCGGCGTGGTTTCGGTCTGGGCGGCTCGGCGAGAGGAACTTGGTGGCGAGAGCTGATCAAAGCAATGGTCCTTGGAGCGGCCGTGAAAATTGCGAGAAGGCGCGATGCGTGGTGGCTGAAGAACGTATTCGCGTTTTGGAATTAGGGTTCGATCTTTCCCTGTTCACTATGACGTGCTGAAGGCCTACGTGGCTTCGATTATGTGGCAGGGTGGGTTTTTCTTATTATTTTATTTGATTTCAAATTTCAAGCATTCAAATTTAAATATCTTTCAGATACAAACTCCGTTTCATGCGAAACTTTTTTTGTTAGGATCGTAATAAAATTCCGGACAGTTTGGCACTTGTTTGGATGGATTTAGAGACTGTCCAATTTTTGGTTTTAAATTGGATTTGAATTCAATTTAAATTCAAAAGGTAAGTGTTTTAACCCACTCACAACTTCTAAGTTATCTTATGTTTGTTAAATTGATTTTAGATATGAGTAGAAATTTATTTATTACTGTTTGGCATGTTTTATTCATTATCTCTGTTAAATCGCATTTATCTAATTTGACTGTTAATTAATTTTATAATTGCATATAAATTTGACAGTTAAAATTTATTTACTTGCATAAAACTGCTAGCTAAACAGTTATTAAATTTATTTTGAATATAAACTGTTAGTTAATAACTGTCATTTATTTCCTGTTATATTGCATATGCTATATATTGATGTTGTTTAGATTGACGATGATTGAAATAAATTGGTTGATGATTGATGTTGGGTGAATGGATGATGTGTTCTATCTTATATAAACTGCAAGTTATCATGCATTCTCATTTCATTCAGGATTGCACTTTGAAATGATATACAACCACGTTTTTATTTTTAAATTGCGGATTGAAATGATAAATTTCTGTATCACTTGACCATAGGATAGAAAATTAAATACAGGCACCGCGGTATATATATATATATATAATTATTTTTGAAATTATTTTATGGTTTGGATATGATATGGTTAAATAAATATTAAATTTGGATATGATATAAATATATTTTATATATACATACATAGTTAAATTGTTGAATTTAAGCTATGCATAAATCTGTTAAATAAAAATAAATAAGTTGAAAAATGGCAATTGATAATTTATATTATACGTTTAAGTACAGGTTTAAGATCTTGTATATATATAGAGTTAAATGTTTTAAATCAATAAAGTTTGAAAGATAAATTTGAAATTTAATATAAATTGAGCTTATTTGAAAATTTAACTCCATAAGTTGACGTTAACTTGTTAAAATTAGAAATTTTAAATGTATGATATCTATGACGTGATTTAGTATATAATTTTAGTATAAATAAATGGAAGGAAATTTTTAGTATAATAAATTTAGTTTATTTTAAATGGTTATGGATATATCATGTAAACCTTTCAAACTAAATAATAGGAAAATGAATTGTTGATTTAAATTCACAGCCTTAGTTTTGAAATTCATTAAATACTCAAAGTTGGAAAATATTGAAATCGAAGTGCTTTATTTAAACTGAAAGTGAATCTAAAAGTTATGGGTTTAGACTGGAATTAAAGTGAATAAAAATTGTGAAGGAGTGGAATTTATTTATTTTTAAAGAAATTTTAGATTCAACTGTTTTATTTTATATATTGTTGAATATCCAAACCATTTAAGTTTGAAAGTTATGGTTTTAAAACTATGGATTTCGAAGTATTATGTTGAAAGTTAAAATTTAAATATTTGGTTTCGAGGTATTATAAATTTTAAAAGTGGCATGATTTTGGAAAATAAATATATATGAAATAAAATGATATCATTTTTATTTGGGTTTTAAAAGGGAATGATATCGTATTTATGGGTTTTGAAATGGAAAATTTTATTATGGTTTTAAAGTATAAATTATTTTTAAAGGACCGTGGTGTTATAATAACGTTTGGTTGTTGAAGAGACCGGGATCGGAAGTTTTCATACTCTCTGCCAACTCCGAAAACCACTTTAACAACAGTGTACGCAGTGGAGATTCCAGAATGAAGTAGGTTGGTGGCGGCGTTCCTGTAAGGTAAATACGTGGACCCAACTCCTGTGAGTTGGCATAAGGTGGCTAAAACAGGAGCGATTAACGGGTTAATAAGGTAGCACCTTTGATCGGACACATCCCTTCGATATTATACTTTGACTTTTGGATTGATTCGGTGGACACTTTTGTTTTCTTTGATTTAGGGGTGTGGCTCGAGGTGGGCGGTAGCTGCGGCTATGCGTTACCACCGACCCGGAAGCATAATTGGTATACCTACCCTGGCATTGCCTAGTTGGGCCGTGTCACCTACCCTAGCGCGCCTTATACGATTTTGGCTTTGTACCATACCTATGGAGTGCTCTCTGACGACGCCCAGTACGGGGGAGATTACGGTACTGTATAGACAATGGGAATATTTTTTGTGTTAAGGGCTATATGGGTAACCACTTAACGCTATTTAAAAGTAAGTTTATTTTATAAATAGACACTATTATAATAGCGCAATATACTACATAGTAAATAGTTTAACGGATCCGTAGGAGATGTAAATCCCAAGCATCTCTTGAGTTACTGCACTCATATTTATTTCGGTTAATTTAACTCACATAAGATCTTTTAGTTCTGACTCGAGTGTTTTTGTTTTTTCAAATTCGCTCGGGTCAGTCCGAGCGTTTTAGGATTTGAAGACTTTATTTCTGGAGAAAGAAGACGAAGATTTTATTATTATTATTATTATACATTATATGGTTCCACTACACTGTGTTCCGCTGCATTGATATTATTGGTATGTGAACTCTGATATTTAATTGTATAAAGAAGAATCAAATGTTTGTGAACAGTTTTATAAACTGTATATTTTATTATTATATTTTATCCTTCCGCTGTGAGATTCTATTTTGTTTTATTTCTTCTCTGTTTTTCTTATTTACCCCATAACTATCTGCCCTTCCGTATGGTTTGAATCGGCATGTGTGTCGGTTTGAAGCGTGCGAAAAGGCGGGACGTTACATCTGGTATCATAGCTTTGGTTTAGCGATAAACCCTAGCTATGTGGGGTTTGACTCTTTACTAATAGGGTAGTAATACCCTATGGGAGTCGCTGAGTGTATATATATGAGAGAGCGTATTTGTTAGTGTTACAAAAAGGTTTTAATATTGTGTTAATCTGTTCCGTTTTGTATTTATAAATTCGGGTTGGTGCATGGGACGCTATGACATCAATAGTGATTTCTAAACACTTAATAGGACGGACCGACATAATATTTGTTTTAATATAGGTGAATGAAATAATTTTGCCTATTATATTTTCTATATATAAAATAAAAAATTTCTAATGATATCTATATTTGGCTGAAATAGATTGGTTGTTAGGTATTAAAGTGTATAAATAATAATAGAAATAAGATTGAAAAATAAAATAAATGAAATTTGAAAATTTAGAACTTAAGATCCGGGGTTTTGAAATTTCTTTCGAATAAATTTTGGAATATAATAATATTGTTTATAAGTACTTTCTGATATAAATATTTAGTATAGTTCGGAAGAATTGTTTTAAATAAGATTTTGGAGAAAATAAGTTTTGTACTTTCCTCTCTGTCACTGGAAAATAATTTTGGTGATGGCGGCCGCATCATCGACTTTCATTTTCGAGTTTCGAAGGGGAAAGGCCACTGTAGTAGTTCTACTGCAGATTCATTTTGAAAAAAATATATAAATTTTGAATTGTTTTAAATATAATTAGAGATATATAAGTTTTAAGAATATATTTATCTATTATTTCAAAATAACTTGAAATTTAACCCGGTATTAAATTCTTTAATTTCCATTAATTAATTGTTTCAATTATTGTAGTGAAATGAAAGGTTAGTAATTAATAATTGGAACCTTTAATTAAAGTAAAAAATTAATATAATAGGGAGATAAGTAATGTAATAAGTGATTGTAAGCCTTAGTAAATGAATTAATGAAATTCTTTATTTATAAGAATTGATGCTATAAAGTTGTAAATTTAAGTGTAATTAAAATGTTAATATAATTAAAAACGATAGAATGTAAGCATTAAATAAATGAAAGGAATTAAAGGTAAATTGAAATTGTAACTTATAAGGAAAAGGAAAAATTTTATTAAACAATGAATTAATTAAAGAAATGAGAAACTTGTATAACTTTCAATTGCACCCTTAAATAACATATATAACTTAACAATATATTAAAAATTGAAATGTTTAATAAGAGATGGTAATAAAATATTATACAAGTAGAAATTTAAAATAATGAAAGTATTCAAGGAAATCGTTATTAAATGAGAATTTAATGTTATAAACTTAAGTTATAATTGAAATTTTACCAAGTAAATATAATTAAAGGTAAGTATGACAAATAGGTAATTATAAACTTAAGTAATTAAAGTGTAAATAGATGAAGTCATGTAATTATAAATAAATGTAGTATAATAAAGAGAAATTATAAACTAAAGAAAAAGGATTAAAGTTATTTCTAAATAAAATTGAAAGAAATAAAATGCAAATAAAATTGAAAGAAATAAATGAAAATAAGAATAGACTAAATCTATTGTTGAAAGTGTTGTTTGTCGTGGTTTGTAGTTGTTGGGTAAGGAAACTTTAATTTCTATTGGGATGGATGAATAATCCATTGTATTTAATCTAAGACTGTTGAGTAAATGATGCACTTGATGGTTATTCTTCATTCCGTACAATTTAAAAGTTTTGAACCCGAACAACTATTTGTTTGTTTGGTTGAATGGTTGCTTTGAATTTGTTGTGTATGCTTTTTGTCGAATTGATGGTTGTTGTACTGATTTATTGTTAGTAATGAAACCGCATAGATAGTTCACTTTATATAAATTGTTAACCCTTTAGATTTTATAAGTGTTTATAAGTGAAATGCAGGTTATGGAAGCAATAGCTACTGCTTTTAGTTCCATAAATTTAGCGTAAGTTGCCAGAAAAATAGGTACGTTTTCGGACCACGGTTTATAGCGCTATTTTATATATTTTCCCGTGTAGGGATATATATTATTTTAAAAAATGTTTGTATATATTGTTATATTATTTTTCTCCCGAGCCTCCCCGTACAAAGGAGACTCTGCCAAAATTTTCCGTAAATTTTGAACATAGAAATATTTTGAAAAATGTTTTTCCAAACTTTAGTAATTTAAGTGCAAAGGATTTAGTGGTTATAAATTGATATATTTATATAAATTAATTAAGTGTATAAATTTAATTGTTTATAAAGTTAATGTTTGAATAAGGTATATTGATTTCTTAGTTCTTCGTTTCCTCTCTTTTCCTTTTCGGGGACGAAAAGTTTTGAGTGGGGAAGAGTGTAACGACCCGTAAATTTCGACAATTTAATTTGTTTATTTAATAGGATTTTTGTAATTTATTTTAGTAGAAAGAATAAAGGGAATAAATAAATGTTAAAATGAAGGCTAAAATAAATTATGTAAATGGTGACTTTAAAACCTATTTATAGAAATTTGAATAAAATCCAAATGAATTAAGTAGAAAAGGATTCTTACCTGGATATAAAATTTAATATGAGAAATTTATGAAAATATTAAATTGATTTAACGCAATAAAAGAGTGTAAATGGTAATTGGAATAAATTAAGGAATCATGTTAATGCAAGTTAATAATTTATGACTTGAATGAAATTCAAATTCAATAAAATCATTTAAATGTTATGATTCGATTTTAAAATGGAAATTGAGAAAAACAAATGTAAGGATTTGATTAATATATATGTATTTATTCAGGATATTGAATAAAATTGGGAATCCAGTTGTAATTAATGGTAATAATGTTGGTATTAGCTAATAAATTAAATTTCAATGCAATACCCATAAATGAATGGGAAAGTGATTGTTATATTAATTGAATGGAATTCAATTTTGATGGGAAAGGTAAATGGGTATTTGGTAATAAATTTAAAACGGACTTAAATAGTGAATTTATCTAATTAATATATAATAAATAATGACTGAATAAAAAACCTATACCTGTAAATATCTATAATATTTGAGTGGAAATAACAAACTTATAAATGTGGGATTGAGAGTTTTACCACAACTATATGAGTTATATACTTAGTTCGTTCAATTGAATCAGATACCATTGCAATAAATATAAAATAATGTTATGCAATTGAGACAAACGGTAACAAATATTTTAGGGTACCTATTTATCTAGCCTGTTAATTTAATATGGGAAATTGCGATAAAACTAAATCTAATTATTGGTTGGTTAATGTGATTTTGTTAATAATGGTAAATTTATGAAACATGCATTTAAGGGCGTGAAACCAAGTGAACCAATTTATTTAGAATAGTTAATCGTAATTAAAGGATATAAATTTGCTAAGTTATAATGAATGGAAAATGAAGGTTATTAACTAAGGAAGAAATAGGTAATAATTGCATTTATTTTTAAGTGGAAATAAAACGTTAATGATAACAAGCATTTAAGATTAACCATCTATTTAGTATATTTAATTATAACTGATAATCAACTAAAATAAATAATAGATAATTATTACATTAATGTTAATTGAAGTAAATATAAATTTAGATGAAATTGGAGATATTTACGTAATGAAATATGAATCCAATGGTAAATTCATCTATTTGACAATAATAAATGGAAAGTAAATTTAATTAAATTATTGAAAATTAAATTTATAATTTGATGTAATAAATGAAATTTGGGAATTTTAAAATTTTAATTCGACAATTTAAATTTTGTTTAAATTAGTATAGATGATTGAAAAATTTATAATAATAAGAATCGTCAATTATAAAAGAGGAATGGGAAATTTGATTTAATTGACTAATTTTTAATTTATTTAATTAATATAAAAATAGCCATTTTGGTCACGGACTCGGATTTCGACGAAACCAATTTCATCGGATCTGTAACAGTGAATTATTGTAGGGTTTCAAGTTTCGTAGCGATCAGACTTGTCGTTTGACCGTACGGACTCGAAACGCCCTGAAATCGATTTAATTGAAATCGATTTGAAATCAATTTGAAAATATTGATTTCAGCATAACTTCTTCATACGATGGAATTAGGACATGAAACTTTTTCCATCGCGTTCAGAATATTTTAAATTACCTATTTTGATATATGGGTTGCCCCAATTCCGTTCCGGAGTCATAACGGGCTTTTTGGGCCAATTATCGTTCAGCACGTTTGTTTATCGGATCCATCTACTCTAATTCTAACCTACCTATATAAATCCAGTTATAAACCCTAGCCTCCATCTATTCTCATCTGTTTGTACGTTCATTTCCTCAGCTCTTCCTCTTCCCAATGTCTGCAAACCAAACCTAGATCCAATTACACTCCAAAATCAAAGTCAAAAATTCAAAGTCCTAAGAAAATTCCAAAAAAATATATGTTGAAGTTCTCAATGAGCATAATCTTCTACTGGAATTTGTTTTTCAATCCGATCCATCGTTTGTCCAGAAATTGCAAATCATTTATGGCCGTTCATTATGGAATTTAGGCGATCCAACGGCGGATCGTCAATGGTTCGACGATCGGATAGTACCGTTGCGAAGATAGCGTCGAGGAGATCATTAGGGCGGCGTTCGTTTGTGCCGTAGGTCAAGGAGGTGGCCGTGGTTGGCCTGGGAAGTGGCGGCGGTCGCACGGCCGAAGGAGGCACCGGAATTCGCAGCGTGGGTTCGGTCTGGGCGGCTCGGCGAGGGGAACTTGGTGGCGAGAGCTGATCGAAGCAATGGTCCTTGGAGCGGCCGTGAAAATTGCGAGAACGCGCGATGCGTGGCGGCTGAAGAACGTATTCGCGTTTTGGAATTAAGGTTCGATCTTTCCCTGTTCACTATGACGTGCTGAAGGCCTACGTGGCTTCGATTATGTGGCAGGGTGGGTTTTTCTTATTATTTTATTTGATTTCAAATTTCAAGCATTCAAATTTGAATATCTTCCAGATACGAACTCCGTTTCACGCGAAACTATTTTTGTTAGGATCGTAATAAAATTCCGGACAATTTGGCGCTTGCTTGGACGGATTTGGAGATTGTTCAATTTTTGGGTTTAAATTGGATTTGAATTCAATTTAAATTCAAAAGGTGAGTGTTTTAACCTACTCACAACTTCTAAGTTATCTTGTGTTTGTTAAATTGATTTTAGATATAAGTAGAAATTTATTTATGACTGTTTGGCATGTTTTATTCATTATCTCTGTTAAATCGCATTTATTTAATTTGACTGTTAATTAATTTTATAATTGCATATAAATTTGACTGTTAAAATTTATTTACTTGCATAAAACTGCTAGTTAAACAGTTATTAAATTTATTTTGAATATAAACTGTTAGTTAATAACTGTCATTTATTTCCTGTTATATTGCATATGCTATATATTGATGTTGTTTAGATGGACGATGATTGAAATAAATTAATGATGATTGAAATAAATTGGTTGATGATTGATGTTAGGTGAATAGATGATGTGTTCTATCTTATATAAACTGCAAGTTATCATGCATTTTCATTTCATTCGGGATTGCGGTTTGAAATGATATACAACCGCATTTTTATTTTTAAATTGCAGATTGAAATGTTAAATATCCGTATCACTTGACCATAGGATAGAAAATTATATACAGGCACCGCGGTATATATATATACAATTATTTTTGAAATTATTTTATGGTTTGGATATGATACGGTTAAATAAATACTAAATTTGGATATGATATAAATATATTTTATATATACATATATAGTTAAATTGTTGAATTTAAGCCATGCATAAATTTGTTAAATAAAAATAAATAAGTTGAAAAATGGCAATTGATAATTTATATTATACGTTTAAGTACAGATTTAAGATCTTGTATATATATAGAGTTAAATGTTTTAAATCAATAAAGTCTGAAACATAAATTTGAAATTTAATATAAATTGAGCTTGTTTGAAAATTTAACTCCATAAGTTGATGTTAACTTGTTAAAATTAGAAATTTTAAAGGTATGATATTTATGACGGGATTTAGTAAATAATTTTAGTATAAATAAATGGAAGAGGATTTTTAGTGTAATAAATTTAGTTTATTTTAAATGGTTATGGATTTATCATGTAAACCTTTCAAACTAAATAATAGGAAAATGAATTGTTTATTTAAATTCACAACCTTAGTTTTGAAATTCATTAAATACTCAAAGTTAAAAAATATTGAAATCGAAGTGTTTTATTTAAACTGAAAGTGAATCTAAAAGTTATGGGTTTAGACTGGAATTAAAGTGGATAAAAATTGTGAAGGAGTGGAATTTATTTATTTTTAAGGAAATTTTAGATTCAACTGTTTTATTTTATATATTGTTGAATATCCAAACCATTTAAGTTTGAAAGTTATGGTTTTAAAACTATGGATTTCGAAGTATTATGTTGAAAGTTAAAATTTAAATATTTGGTTTCGAGGTATTATAAATTTTAAAAGTGGCATGATTTTGGAAAAGAAATATATATGAAATAAAATGATATCATTTTTATTTGGGTTTTAAAAGGGAATGATATCGTATTTATGGGTTTTGAAATGGAAAATTTTATTCTGTTTTTAAAATATAAATTATTTTTAAAGGACCGCGGTGTTATAATAACATTTGTTTTGTTGAAGAGACCGGGATCGGAAGTTGTCATACTCTCTGCCAACTCCGAAAACCACTTTAACAACCGTGTACGCGATGGAGATTCCAGAATGAAGTAGGTTGGTGGCGGCGTTCCTGTAAGGTAAATACGTGGACCCAACTCCCGTGAGTTGGCATAAGGTGGCTAAAACAGGAGCGATTGACGGGTTAATAAGGTAGCACCTTTGATTGGACACATCCCTTCGATATTATACTTTGACTTTTGGATTGATTCGGTGGCCACCTTTGATTTCTTTGATTTGGGGGTGTGGCTCAAGGTGGGCGATAGTTACGGCTATGTGTTACCACCGACCCGGAAGCGTAATTGGTATATCTACCCTGGCATTGCCTAGTTGTGCCGTGTCACCTACCCTAGCGCGCCTTATACGATTTTGGCTTTGTACCAAACCTATGGAGTGCCCTATGACGACGCCCAGTACGGGGGAGATTACGGTACTGTATAGACTATGGGAATATATTTTGTGTTAAGGGCTATATGGGTAACCCCTTAACGCTATTTAAAAGTAAGTTTATTTTATAAATAGACACTATTATAATGTAGCAATATACTACATAGTAAATAGTTTAACGGATCCTCAGGAGATGTAAATCCCAAGCATCTCTTGAGTTACTGCACTCATATTTATTTCTGTTAATTTAACTCACATAAGATCTTTTAGTTCTGACTCGAGTGTTTTTGTCTTTTCACATTCACTCGGGTCAGCCCGAGGATTTCAGGATTTGAAGACTTCATTTCTGGGGAAAGAAGACGAAGATTTTATTATTATTATTATTATTATTATTATTATTATTATTATATTATATGGTTCCACTACACTTTGTTCCGCTACATTGATATTATTGGTATGTGAACTCAGATATTTAATTGTATAAAGAAGAATCAAATGTTTGTAAATAGTTTTATAAACTGTATATTTTATTATTATATTTTATCCTTCCGCTGTGAGATTCTATTTTGTTTTATTTCTTCTCTGATTTTCTTATTTACCCCACAACAATCCGCCCTTCCGTATGATTTGAATCGGCATGTGTGTCGATTTGAAGCGTGCGAAAAGGCGGGACATTACATAAGGTCTCCCACCACACACACAATGCAAGCGCAAACTTGGAGGAGATTCTCCTTATGACAGTCAAAAATGCTTAATACGAGAAAACACTTTTAAATATTATTATTAGTGCATAGTGTGAAAACATTTTCGACATATAATATTAATCTTAACCCGCATACGTACCATTATAGTATGCCTACTATAGCTACCATGTTAAATGGCAAGTTCTACAACTAAAACCGTAAAGGGCTCGTGTTGGATGATTGGATTTCCAACAAATGGTCGGGCAAAGGAACTTCCTATATAAAATGGAACGCCTCTGGAGGGACGTCCCCGAGAACCTAACCGGATCTCTGCTACACAAGGCTGGGTTACCTCTGTGACTAGGTAACAACTGACACGAGTATGCCACCTCCCGGTCATTACCAACCTTTATCCGAAGCGCTTCTCAACCGACAATCACAAAGCAATAAGTTTGCAGCAACCACAAAGTAAGTATCTGGGCTCCTTACCATGATACCACTTATAATCCAGAAGGAAATGGACATACCATCAGGGGGCGCTACCCCCAAATAACCTTGCTTCCATGATTCCTGTTTCGACCATAACCGGGTTGTGAGGTTCGACGAAGTCTCGTCCACAAAGCTAAGCTTTTTCACAAAGCCATGCTTCGATCAAGAAATGATCAGCAGCACTCAACATGTCACACTACCAAATTGGGAGTATATCACTAATAACCTTCAATTAAATAACCTCTGAGCTCGTACGTCTCAGAGAAGGGTGTTAAGCTAAGAGGATAAATTCTCTGCCACCAGCAGATACGTATTTGAAATAAATCAACTTTATATCTCAGTTTGTACAACCATACAAGTCTGTTCCGAGTTTGGACAGAACCGAAGGCACTTCCGAAGAAGGCCTTGCAATCCGGGCATCCACAATCCCGATCGGACTCCCCATCACATAAGGAGATCTCTATATCGGAGCAACTCAGTGCAGAGACATTCGATAGGTTCTCCTATCATTTTCGAAGACGCCCGGTCATCACTACCGTCTTCAATTGCTACCCATTTCGTCGTATCACATATTCGGAATGGTTATATGACACAAAGGTCCTCTCCCGGCTAAATCGAATGGTGAGCGTAAATTTTAAAAACTCGTGGATACGTCATTCACAAAGATTCACAGGTTCGATGTGGGTTTCGGATAACCGACTGGAATCCGACTTCCTGTCGCATTGAAATTCAAAAGCCGTTTTATGGGCCAAAGGGGTTTCATATTCACATTAGAAGAATACAGAATCACAGCTCAGCACAAAGCAATTCATATCACATAGCATCACAATTACAATCAGATATATCAGTCAGTACACATCATACAATAGTTATCAATCATCTACAACTAAGATGAATCAATCGGGTGATTTAAACTAATTAATCACATAATTAATTTCATTAAGTATCTTTAATCAATGACTAGTTATCCTCAATTAAATTTAATCAAATCTTTAATCATCTTCATCAATTAATCATTCCTTAATTAATTACCCTAATTAATTAATCTTTAATTGTTCATTAATTAATTTATCTTAATAAATTAATCCTTAATTGTTCATTAATTAAATCTTAATTACTTTTAATAATTAATTATTTCCTTAATTAATTTATCTTAATAAATTAATCCTTAATTGTTCATTAGTTAAATCTTTATTACTTTTATAAATTAATAAATATTAAGTAATTAATTTAAATAGTTTATTTTAAGTAAATCATTTATTACTTAAGTAAATCATAAATTACTTATTAAATTCAAAAGATAAACCTTCTTATCTTTGTTAACCATTTTGATTTTTTTTGTAAACCTAATTTAAATTCATCATGTGAATTGTCTTGAGAGATCAAAATTGTTTTGCATAACATTTTATCTTAACGCCATTCTTAATTTATAATTGATTTTCTAAAGTAATGTGACAAAATTAAACAAAATTACTAAAAAATGTCTTACATAAACTTTAATTTGTTTTATATCCAAATCAAAATTTGCTTTAAAAACATGAGTTTAAAATTATTTAAAAGTTTTGAATTTTATTGTTTTTATTTGGGCAAACTGCCCTGTATGTTGACTCCCTAGAAGCTACTTCGAGTCTTCCCCGAAACTTCATCCTGCGTGCTTCGAGTCGTTCCTAAAAACTTCCTGTGTGCTTTATTTATTTTTCCAATTTTTTTTTCTAAGTACAAACTCATACAACCCCCAAATCACTCCGAGTCCATAATCAAGCTCAAACCCCTATCACCCGATAGTTGCTTCGAGTCATTCCTTTGCTTCCCCAACTTGCTGCCCCCTGACACAAACCAACTGTGTGCATATGCACAACACGTTCGGCCGCCTCCAGTTGAATTGCTGGTCGTCAACACATCCTCGATGATGCTCTCGAACCTCTCAAACACTCAAACATTCGAAACAATCATGATCTCGCATTTTCGTCCTCAAACCCAAAACTGGAACGAACAAATGATTGAAAAACAACGCCTCGCTTCCCCTCTTCTGATCATCAGAATTCGCGACACCTTTTACAAAGCTCCACCAGCCTCCCACGCTTCTGATGGACCCTGCCTTATGACTTCCGATGGTTAATAGATGGAGCGGCGATCACATTTCTAATCCTGACTTGTTTAGTACCTTAAACCCTAATGCGATCAAAATCAACATCCATGTTGATTTAGAATTAAACCCAATATTTTTCCCAAACTCCACAGTATTCCAGCAAGCCTCGACCATGATTTCGAGCACCCAAATGCCATGGACCGCCAGAAAAACCCATATACGTATCTCCAGTTCAACGTCAAAATGCTCACTCCACACGTAATTTAAAATCATGATTTTAGTCTTAAAAATCAAAATTTTCAAAGATTATTCGGGTTATATGATCAAATAGAATAATCAAAGAATTCAAATGTAAATTATAAATCGAGTTTTACAGTGTTTTCTTGTTCCAGACTCTGTATCCTGGATATTAGTCTTTTAAATGTTTTTAAAATTCAATCTTAAATGAATTTAAACACTTTTTGTTTTGGCACTTCAATCTAACAAAACTAGAAATGAAGAATTTGGGTTTTTTGACAGTTTTTCTAAAAACCTATAGCTAGAACAGGATTAGCAACCCTGTACATCAACATGCACAGGAAAGATGCATAAACTCATTCACAGATTTTTGCATGCAAACCCATATTCAAACTTGCTTGCGTCATGTATTTAGACAACAGATCAAAAATCTAGTTTTTTTGAAAGATTTACTCACCTGTATAATTTAGCAGAGACTGTTTTCCTATTTGAAAATCAAAACCTAGAATTGCTTTTTTTCTTCTTAGCTTGATTTTGAATTTGTTATCTGCAACAAATTTTGTGTGAACTTGTTTAAGCTCTGATGTCTTTTAGTTACTAAAATTTTTTTAACAAGAAATTTAGAATTAAATTTACTTACAGTTAATTTTTAGTTGAAACAGAGGGAAGAAAAATCTCTGGCCTGCAACTTAAAGCTTGTGTTTGCTAAAAAAAATTTCTTCTTAAGTTAATTCCTGATTCCTCCTTTAATATTTGAAGTTCTCCTGCTTGATTCTGTAGTATTTGTTGAAGATTTGAAAATATCTTTGAATTCCTCTTCTGGCTTAAGATATTGAGAGGAAAGTTTGTTAATATTTTACTTTTTCCTGGAAATTTGTTTCTTGATTTTCAAAGTTGAGGAAAATAGGCTTGTTCTTGATGATTTTTTTTTCTTTTCTGATGTAAAGATTGCACAGAATTTTTCTTTTGAAATGAATAAAAGAGTAAGAGGAGAAGATAAAATTACTTATATAATTTATTTCCTTTTCTATAAATTTCCTAAGAAAAATGAAAATGATGCAATGACACTTGTTTAATTTTTTCCTCCCATGAATTACAATTGTCTCTATATTCATTGCAAACTTAACACTTGTAGTAAAAAAAAATTCATTAACCTAATATTTTACATTTTTTGAATTGTATTTAAACTTACATTTTCCATTAAAGATATTTGCTTTATATTAATACACATTATTAAAAAGAGAATGTTTTGAAATTAAATACATATTAAATAAATTACATAGATACATATATATTTATAAGTCCAAATTATTTTTCTAAAATATTTATTTTAAAATTTAAATTCAAATTAAAAATCAAATTCAACAATTCAAATCTACCCATATATGCACACATACATATATATTCACATATATGTATAAAATTTAAACTCAAATGATTTTAAAAACTTTTAGTATTTCAAGTTTTAAACTCAAAAGAAATTTGAAATTTAAATTATCACTTATTATTTATTTATTTTGAAACTTTTCAAATTATATTAAAAAAGTTCAACAATCACCAAATTTAAATTGATAAATATTGGTATGTTACATATTTCTCCCCCTTAAGAAAATTTCGTCTTCGAAATTTTGAAAGAGAGAGTAAAGCAAACAAAGAATATACGAATTCAGAAAAGGATAGAGAAACGGATTACCAGTTTAAGCCGAGATAACCACTTTGCAATTGGGATAAGACTTTTGCATATTGTCTTCTGTCTTCCAAGTATAGTCCTTTGGATCACCGCTCCACTGCACTTTAACCAGTTTTACAATTTTGTTCCTTAATTGCTTTTCATCACGGTCCACAATCTTTATTGGTTCTCTTTTAACTGTTAAATTTGGTGTGATCTCGAGATCCTTCTGAGCTGCCTCTTTGAAATACTGTCTGGATCGTGCACGTACTTTCGAAGATGTGAAAAGTGGAATACATCATGTACGCCGGATAACCAAGTAGGTAGCTTCACTCGATATGCTAGAGGTTCCAAAATAGGAAAAGGACTAATGTATCGTGGTGCCAGCTTGCCAGTCTTCCCAAATCTTAACACTACCCGCATTGGAGATACTTTCAAGAAAACGGAATCTCCAACTTGAAATTCCAAAGCTCTTCTTTTGCGGTCGTAATAACTCTTCTCGCGACTTAGAGAAGTTATTAACTTTCGAATAAAATCAACCTTTTCAGTGGCTTCTATAATCATATCTGATCCAAGAATGAGTCTATCACCGGATTCAATCCAGCATGTCGGTGATCGACACGGACGACCATATAAAGCTTCAAAAGGAGCCATTTCGATACTGGCTTGATAGCTATTGTTATATGAAAATTCTAAATAGTCCTCCCAAGAACCACCAAAGTCGAGAATACAAGCTCGCAAAAGATCCTCTAATATTCGGTTTATCCTTTCAGTCTGCCCATCAGAGTGTGGGTGATAAGCAGTGCTAAAATTCAATTTTGTTCCCAACGTGGCTTGAAACGCCTCCCAAAATCTACTAGTGAAGATCGGGTCACGATCACTCACTATACTGCTCGGTATACCATGGAGGCGGACAATCTCTTTGATATATAGCTCTGCTTAGCTAGCTACAGTCCGAGTGGATTTCATTGGAATGAAGTGAGCGGTTTTGGTTAGACGGTCCACTATAACCAAAATTGCTTCATTTCCCTTCTTAGTTCGTGGCAATCCATCAATGAAATCCATCGATACCTGATCCCATTTCCACTTCGGTACTTCCAATGGTTGAAGTAAACCCGCCACTTTCTTTTGATTGCTTTTAATTTGTTGACAAGTAGCACAGCGACTCACATAAATAGATATGTCCCTTTTCATTGTCTTCCACCAAAACGTTCTTTTAATGTCACGATACATTTTATTGATTCCTGGATGGATGCAAAGTTTGGACTTGTGGCACTCGTCCAAAACTTCACGTTTTAGCTCCGGAATGTTTGGGACACAAATTCTTCCTTTCAATATTTTAACTCCACTATTATCGATTCCAAAACTGGAATCCTCCCCTCGACGAATCCTTCCATAGATTCCCTGAAGAAATTTGTCTTCTTTCTGTTTACTGGCAATCATTTCAAGGAGAGTAGGAGTGACAACAAGATGAGCAAGAATAGCGTGTTTCCTACTCAAAGCATCAGCAACTACATTGGCTTTTCCCGGCGTATACAGAATATCTAGGTCATAGGATGCCAGAAATTCCAACCAACATTATTGTCGTAGATTCAAATCTTTCTGGGTGAAGAGATACTTTAAAGATATGTGGTCGGTGAATAATTCAAAATTTTCACCTAAACAAGAAAGATTTATTTAATATATATTAAGTTAAGTTGAATTTTAAAATTTTCTTTTAGAAAAGCTGAAGGAGATTCTTACCCAGAAGATAATGTCTTCAGATTTTTAAAGCGAAAACAACAGCCAAAAGTTCCAAATCATGCGTTGGGTAGTTTCTCTCATGCGGATGTAATTGACTACTCGCATAGGCAATTATCTTTACATTCTGCATTAGTACTGCACCAATCCCATCACCACACGTGTCAGTATAGACAGATAAACCTTGATTCCCGTTAATGATAGCGAGAAAAGGGGCAGTGGTTACTGAAAAGCTTCATCACATTTTGGAGTCCAATTGAACTCGACATTCTTCATTGTTAGCTTGGTCAATGGGCTAGCAATCTTAGAAAAGTCCTGAACAAACTTCCGTTAATAACCTGCTAAACCCAAAAAACTTCGAACTTCTTTCAGAATCGTGGGTCGCTTCTAGTCAAGAATAGCGAAAATTTTACTCGGATCAACAGAAATCCCTTCTTCATTAACAATATGGCCAACAAATCTGTCTTCTTTGACCCAAAAGTGGCATTTAGAAAATTTAGCGAATAGGATATTCCTTCTCAAAATTTCTAAAACAATTCTGAGATGTTCAGCATGCCCTTCTTCGGTTTTGGAGTAGATTAGGATATCATTGATAAATACAAGAACAAATTTATTCAGCGCCTCTCGAAACACACGGGACATCAAATCAACGAAGTACGCAGGAGCGTTGGTTAGTCCGAAAGGCATGACTAACCACTCGTAGAACATATCCGGACCCCTAAAAGCAGTTAGGTGAACACAATCTTCGGCAATTCGCAACTGATGGAATCCCTGGGCTAGATCTATCTTAGAAAAGAATTGTGCACCATGAAGTTGATCGACTAAGTCGTCGATTCTGGGTAAAGGAAATCTGTTCTTGAGAGTTTGCTTATTGCGGTCGCGATAGTTGACACATAATCTCAAAGACCCGTTAGATTTAGCAACAATACTATCACTGAACCTCATTCAGAAACACTAGGACGAATCAATCCCTTTTTTAGCAAATCACCGGTTTGCTTGACTAGTTCAATTCTTTCCCGCGGTGCCATCCTACGACTAGCATGAACAAAAGGGCGAGCAATCGGAATTAAGTCAATTCTGAATTTAATTTCTCTACGTGGGGGTAAAGATTCTACTTCTTTGAATACATCGGAAAAATGCTGGACAGTGGGAATGGACTCCAAACTAGGTTCTGGATATCCCAACATATACATCAGTTTATACCTTTTTCGGACTAGGGTCTTCACAAGAAATTTCAACAGAATCTCCAAGTTTAGTATTGACTAGAATCGTTCGATTGCTGCTATCTAACTTGGCTTCGTATCTCGATAACCAATTCATCTCGAGTAGGATTTCAAATTCATTGAAGTCGAGAACATAAAGTTTAATACGAAATTTATGGCCAGAATAAGAGGTAGGCACCCTCCTACAATATAGACAAAGATTTGCAGGACCACCCACTGGATTCTCCACACAAATAGGCTCAACGACAAACTTGAGTTCAAGTTTTAATTCATCCACGATCTGTTGGGAGATAAAGCTATGTGAAGCTCCCGTGTCAAATAAAACTCTAACAACTCTTTCACCAACAATAAGGTTACCCTCCAAAACTCCCTTTCCTTCATTCACCTTAGATGTTAAGGGGTTATCTTTTACTGCGCACACTTTCGCTATTTGTGCTCATTTCTTTTTCGGGCAATTCTTAACTCCATGCCTGACTGGTGACAACAATAGCATTCCTTGGATCTTCGACTTGTCTTTACAAGTTGATTTTTCTTAATTTGTTTCTTTGGCTTCTCACAATCATTTACTAAATGGCCTTTCTCCTGATAGTTATAACAAGTAACATTTCGGGCTGAATTCTCTTGATTACTCCTCTTCTTCTCCTTGCCTTGAACCGGCCACTTTCCTTCGAATTTTCTTTTCTTCCAATTCGAACTATTTGAACTCTGTTTCTCTTCTGAAACTTCCTGCATATCTAGAGTAGTATATCGATAACCCATATCAATCAAGTCCAAAAAAGATTCTTTAATGTGTGTTGTCATTCTCTCGTGATATTCCTTATTCATTCCACGGATGAATCTTTCATTTCTCTTCAAGGGTGTGCTCACTAGCTCCGGACCAAATCGAGACAATTCATTGAATTTATTAAAGTACTCCTCAAATGATAAACTTCTTTGTTACAAATCTAGGAACTCCTGGTAAATTCAAGAGATACCAGCAGATGGAACTTATCGCTGTTCAAACACTTCTTTAAATCGTCTCCAAGTAAACTTATCTTCTGACTCATCCACAGTAACTGTCTCCCACCAAGCTAATGCTTCCTCTTGGAGTTGCCAAGAAGCTATTAGTCGCTTTTGACCGTCTTCCAACATGAATCCTTTAAAAATTCTTTCACTGGATCAGATCCAGGCTTGGGCTTCTACACCTGATTCCTTGCCAGTAAACGGCTTTCCACCAAGTCTCGAAAAACCTTTATATAGATCAGCCAGATTCGGCTACGATTGAGTAGAAACAGTTACAGTTGCAGTTGCTGGGACTTGACCAGTTGCGGTGGTATTTCCCCGTTCCCTATATTGTCCTTTTCTTCCGCTCATTCTTGCTATCTGTAAATAGCAAGAAAACTTGATTTAGGCATATGGACAAGATATCTTAGGGAACATCAACAGTTAAGAGGAATAGACCAAGATATTAGGGTTCAGTCTTTCGGTTTATACTCATTCTAGGGCATACTTCACCCTATCTCTAATGAGCCATCTAATGTGTTATACTCCATAGCTAAAGTTCTTACCCAACCTTTAGCTCTGCTACCACTTTGTCACGACTCGAAATCCAATGTTCGAAAATTGACACTAAATAACTCACTTGTATTCGACTGCCAAAAATTCAAAACATCGAACTCCAGTTGGATGGAGCTTATAACAACATTAGATGAATATGAACAGCGGAAAACAAAATGAACTGCCATACATTAATATTCCAGATACAACATCATCTCAATATCAATCATCTCAAACATCAGAGTAATACAAATATGATACAACAATAATACGATAACAGAAACTTCAATAAGTTTCCAGCATACTTCAACTTCAACAAGGTCTTCAAGACTGCAGCACTTCAAAAGATTTCCAAATCCAAAGCTTCCAGAAGACTTCAAATCTAAGCTAACTCAAAAACACGGATAACCTGCTTCTAGGCTGCCCGTGTGGAAAATTAGGGGAACCCAGAGTTTAGGAAAGGAATAATAAACTCCAGGTCAGTCATGGGACTGGTACGAGTAAACAAAATAGTTGTTTCAAATAAAAGCAATTTATTCTTATCAAAAGCAAAACAAAAGAACGTGAAAGAAATTTGCAATGCTTTTTGAAAATGAAACTGCCATAAGGCCTTCCGCCACACACACAATGCAAGCGCAAACTTGGAGGAGATTTCTCTTTATGACAGTCAAAAATGCTTAATACGAGAAAACACGTTTAAATATTATTATTAGTGCATAGTGTGAAAACATTTTCGAAAGTATAATATTAATCTTAGCCAGCATACGTACCATTATAGTATGCCTACTATAGTTACCATATTAAATGGCAGGTTCTAAAACTAAAACCGTAAAGCGCTCATATTGGATGATTGGATTTCCAACAAATGGTCGGGCAAAGGAACTTCCCATATAAAATGGAACGCCTCTAGAGGGACATTCCCGAGAACCTAACTGGATCTCTGCTACACAAGACCAGGTTACCTTTGTGACTAGGTAACAAATGACACGAGTATGCCACCTCCTGGTCGTTGCCAACCTTTATCTGAAGCGCTTCTCAACCGACAACCACAAAGCAATAAGTTTGCAGCAACCACAAAGTAAGTATCTGGGCTCCATACAATGATACCACTTATAATCCAGAAGGAAATGGACATACCCTTAGGGGGCGCTACCCCCAAATAACCTTGCTGCCACGATTCTTGTTTCGACCATAACCGAGTTGTGAGGTTCGACAAAGTCTCGTCCACAAAACTACGCTTTTTCACAAAGCCATGCTTCGATCAACAAATGATCAGCAGCACTCAACATGTCACACTACCAAATTGGGAGTATATCACTAGTAACCTTCAACTACATAACCTCTGAGCTCGTACGTCTCAGAGAAGGGTGTTAAGCTAAGAGAATAAATTCTCCGCCACCAACAGATATGTATTTGAAAGAAATCAGCTTTATATCTTAGTTTATAACGTCATACATACAACCATACAAGTCTGTTCTGGGTTTGAACAGAACCGAAGGCACTTTCGAAGAAGCCCTTGCAATCCGGGCATCCACAATTCTGATCGGACTCCCCATCACATATGGAGATCTCTATACCGGATCAACTCAGTGCAAGGACATTCGATAGGTTGTCCTATCGTTTTTCAAGACGCCTGGTCTTCACCACCAGCTTCAATTGCTATCCATTTCGTCGTATCACATATTCAGAATGGATTATATGACACAAAGGTCCTCTCCTGGCTAAACCGAATAGTGAGCGTAAATTTTAAAAACATGTGGATACGTCATTCACAAAGATTCACAGGTTCGATGTGGGTTTCGGATAACCGACTGGAATTCGACTCCCTGTCGCATCGAAATTCAAAAGCCGTTTAACGGGCCAAAGGGGTTTCATATTCACATTAGAAGAAATAGAATCACAGCTCAGCACAAAACAATTCATATCACATAGCATCACAATTACAATCAGCGATATCAGTCAGTACACATCATACGATAGTTATCAATCATCTACAACTAAGTTGAATCATTCGTGTGATTTAAACTAATTAATCACATAATTAATTTCATTAATTATATTTAATCAATGATTAGTTATCCTTAATTAAATTAAATTTAATCTTTAATCATCTTCATTGATTAATCATTCCTTAATTAATTACCCTAATTAATTAATCTTTATTGTTCATTAATTAAATCTTAATTACTTTTACTAATTAATTATTTCCTTAATTAATTTATCTTAATAAATTAATCCTTAATTGTTCATTAATTAAGTGTTAATTACTTTTATTAATTAATTATTTTCTTAATTAATTTATCTTAATAAATTAATCCTTAATTATTCATTAATTAAATCTTAATTACTTTTATTAATTAATTATTTCCTTAATTAATTTATCTTAATAAATTAATCCTTAATTGTTCATTAATTAAATCTTAATTACTTTTATAAATTAATAAATATTAAGTAATTAATTTAAATAGTTTATTTTAAGTAAATCATTTATTACTTAAGTAAATCATAAATTACTTATTAAATTCAAAAGATAAACCTTCTTATCTTTGTTAACCATTTTGATTTCTTTTGTAAACCTAATTTAAATTCATCATGTGAATTGTCTTGAGAGATCAAAATTGTTTTACGTAACATTTTATCTTAACACCATTCTTAATTTATAATTGATTTTCTAAAGTAATGTGACAAAATTAAATTAAATTAAATTACTTAAAAAAATGTCTTACTTGAACTTTAATTTGTTTTAAATACAAATCAAAATTTCCTTTCAAAGCATGAGTTTAAAATTATATAAAAGTTTTGAATTTTATTGTTTTTATTGAGCAAACTGCCCTGTATGCTGACTCCCCAGAAGCTACTTCGAGTCTTCCCCGAAACTTCATCCTGCTTGCTTCAAGTCATTCCTAAAAACTACCCGTGTGCTTTATTTTTTTTCCAATTTTTTTTTCTAAGTACAAACTCGTACAACCCCCAACTCACTCCGAGTCCATACTCGAGCTCAAACCCCTATCACCCGATAGCTGCTCCGAGTCATTCCTTTTCTTCCCCAACTTGCTGCCCCCTGACACAAACCAACTGTGTGCACATGCACAACACCTCTGGCCGCCTCTAATTGAATTGCTGGTCGTCGACACATCCTCGATGATGCTCTCGAACATCTCAAACACTCAAAAATTCAAAATAATCACAATCTCGCATTTTCGTCCTCAAACCCCAAACTAGAACGAACAAGTGACTCAAAAACAATGCCTCGCTTCCCCTCTTCTGATCATCATAATTCACGGCACCTTGTCCAAAGCTCCACTAGCCTCCCACGCTTCTGATGGACCCTGCCTTATGACTTCCGATGGTCAATAGATGGCGCGGCGATCACATTTCTAATCCTGACTTGTTTAACACCTTAAACCCTAACACGATCAAAATCAGCATCCATGTTGATTTATAATTAACCCATTATTTTTCCCAAACTCCATAGTATTCCAGCAAGCCTCGACCATGATTTCGAGCACCCAAACGCCATAGATCGCCAGAAAAATCCAAATACGTATCTCCAGTTCAACGTCAAAATGCTCACTCCACACGTAATTTAAAATCATGATTTTGGTCTTAAAAATCAACAATTTCAAAGATGATTTAGGTTATATGATCAAATCGAATAATCAAATGATTCAATTTAAACTATAAATCGAGTTTTACAGTGTTTTCTTGTTCCAGACTTTGTATCCTGGATATTTGTCTTTTAAATGTTTTTAAAATTCAATCTTAAATGAATTTAAACACTTTTTGTTTTGACACTTCAATCTAACAAAACTAGAAATGAAGAATTTGGGGTTTTATGACAGTTTTTCTAAAAACCTGTAGCTAGAACAGAATTAGAAACCCTATACATCAACATGCATAGGAAAGATGCATAAACTCATTCACAGATTTTTGCATGCAAACCCATATTCAAACTTGCTTGCGTCATGTATTCAGACAACACATCAAAAATCAAGTTTTTTTGAAAGATTTACTCACTTGTATAATTTAGCAGAGATAGTTTTCCTATTTGAAAATCAAAACCTGGAACTGCTTTTTTTCTTCTTGGCTTGATTTTTAATTTGTTATCTGCAACAAGTTTTGTGTGAACTTGTTTAAGCTCTGATGTATTTTACTTACTAAAATATTTTTAACAACAAATTAAGAATAAAATTTAGTTACAGTTAATTTTTAGTTGAAACAGAGGGAAGAAAAATCTCTGGCCTGCACCTTAAAGCTTGTGTTTGCTATTTTTTTCTTTTTAAGTTAATTCCTAATTCCCCCTTTAATCTTCGAAGTTCTCCTGCTTGATTCTGTTGTATTTGTTGAAGATTTGAAATTATCTTTGAATTCCTCTTATGGCTTAAGATATTGAGAGGAAAGTTTGTTACAGATTTACTTTTTCCTGGAAATTTGTTTCTTGATTTTCAAAGTTGAGGAAAATAGGCTTGTTCTTGATGATTTTTTTTCTTTTCTGATGTAAAGATTGCACACAATTTTTTCTTTTGAAATAAATAAAAGAGTAAGAGGAGAAGATAAAATGACAAATATAATTTATTTCCTTTTCTATAAATTTCATAAGAAAATGAAAATGATGCAATGACACTTGTTTAATTTTTTCCTCTCATGAATTACACTTGTCTCTATAGTCATTGCGAACTTAACACTTGTAATAAAAAAAATTCATTAATCTAATATTTTACATTATTTAAATATTATTTAAACTTACATTTTCCATTAAAGATATTTGCTTTATATTAATGCACATTATTAAAATGAGAATGTTTTGAAATTAAATACATATTAAATAAATTATATAGATATATATATTTATAAATCAAATTTAATTTACTAAAACATTTATTTTAAATTTTAAATTCAAGTTAAAAATCAAATTCAATATATAAATTCAAATCCACCCATATATGCACACATACGTATATATTCACATATATGTATAAATTTAAACTCAAATGATTTTAAAAACTTTTAGTATTTCAAATTTTAAACTCAAAAGAAATTTGAAATTTAAATTATCACTTATTATTTATTTATTTTGAAACTTTTCAAATTATATAAAAAAAGTTCAACAATTGCCAAATTTAAATTGATAAATTTTGGTATGTTACACTAAAAATGTTATAGTCTTATGACAGCACTTTAAATGTTGTTGTTTTGAACCTAACTATGTTTGAAATAACTAAATATCTATTACAGCATTTTACAAATGCCATTATTCTTGAACTATTTATTTGGGAAACTATAAGCTACGATAGCACTTTATAAATGATGTCGTCACTATATTTTGTCAATGTTTTGAAATGTTACAGATTTTAACACTATTTGTGTTATATTTTAAAGTGTTAAATGATTTAACTATTGGAATTCATTATTTGTGAAATATAAGGAGTTTTGAATATAATTTAATATTTAAATTTAAATTTTAAGGAATTTACATTGAATTTGAATTTAAACAAGGTTTACTTGGTTATGTGTAAAATTGAACGAAATCAAATAAGATAAATGAATTTTTGAATGGAATTTTGAAATGTATTTTTGTAATGATATGCGAAAAAATACATGAATGATATATTTGATTTTTAAATGATATTTAAATTTAAATATTTGAAATTGAATTCAAATAATGATTTGATAATGAGGTTTTGAAGGATATGATATTTTAATGATTTCGAAATGGTTTTAATGATATAATCTTTATTTTGATAAAGAATGTGAATTTTGAATGATATTTGATTTTGATAAATGAATATTTGAAGTTTATATTTGCATGAAAACATATTTGGTTTAATTGTAATTTAAGTTTTTTTAAACAATATTGGATTTATGAAATGAATATTTCAAAACTAAGTAATAATGAAATTAGATTTGAGATATGAATTTATGAAATTATAAAGTTTAGTTTTGAAATGTGGGATATTAAAATTTGGAAATATATTAAAATTGAATGGTTTATTTGTAGATCAAATCTATATTTGAAATTTATAAGATTTGAAAAGATTTGATGGAAAACTGAATTAAATTGAAACTGATGGTTTTTGTTGAATCAAATTGGAAATTTGAAAATTGAGTTTAATTGAATAAATTTGAAATTTTCAAATGTATGATTTCGAAATGTTATGATTTTCAAAGTGTAATAATTTCAAGTATTTTGGTTTCGAAAGAGTTACAACTTCGATGTATTATGATTTTTGAAAGGTGAATATATGTTTGAAATGGAAATGATATCGTGTTGACTTGGACATAGTTTTGGAATAAACATGGTTTTGGTTTCGAAGTATAAACTATTTTGATTTGAATATAGTTTTAAAATAAAGATGATTTGCTTTCGAAGTATAAACTATTTTGATTTGAATATAGTTTTGGTATAAAAATGGTTTTGGTTTCGAAGTATAAACTATTTTGATTTGAATATAGTTTTGAAGTAAAAATGGTTTTAGTTTCGAAGTACAAACTATTTTGATTTGAATATAGTTTTAAAAGTAAAAATGGTTTTGGTTTCGAAGTATAAACTATCTTGAAAGGAATATAGTTTTGAAATGAAATGATTTGATTTTTGAAGTATAATCTATTTTGAAATGACCACGGTGTTATAATAACGTTTGGTGGTTAAAGAGACCGGGATCGAAAGTTGTCATACTCTTAGCCAACTCCGAAAACCACTTTAACAACTGTGTACGCGGTGGAGATTCCAGAATGAAGTAGGTTGATGGCGACGTTATTGAGGTATATTACATGGACCCGATTCCCGTGAGTTGGCTTAAGGTGGCTAAAACAGGAGCGATCTCGGGCCAAAAGGGGTAGCTCCTCTGGTCGAACACACTTCTTCGATATTGTACTCTTACTTGTGGTTGATTAGATGGCCATCCTTCGATTTTGATTGGGAGTGTGTTCCGGGGTGGGCGTAGTGGCTACTACGTTACCACCAGCCCATGTGCGTAATTGGTATATCTACCCTGGCATTGCCTTGTGTGCCGTGTCACCTACCATACTGAGCCTTTACTACGAGTTTGTTTTTCTCCCGTAGCCCGTGTGGTATCCTCTGATAGTCTCCCGATCGGGAGATATCATGATATTGGATGGACTACTAGGACTATTATGTGTGAAGGGTGGTATGGGTAAGCCCGGAACACTACTTTAAAGTAAGTTTATTTTACTGTAGACATTATTATAATAGCGCAATATTACTACATAGTAAATAGTTTAATGGATCCTTAAAGGATGGGCGATCCTAAGCATCCTTTAAGTTACTGGTGCATTTTATTATTGTTCACTTGAGTTGATTTACAGTTCATAAGTATTTATGTCCTGACTCGAGTGTTTTGTGTTTTGCTTCACGCTCGAGTCAAATTGAGTGATTCAGCATTCAAGACTCACCCTCGGAGTTGGAGCTTTCTTGAAGATCTAGCCGTCTATTTTGTTTCTGTATCTAGTGGTTTTAGTGATGTATTCTGATTTGTACCTGATGTATCTTATACTCTTCTGTTGTTTCTTGTTTAACTCTAATGTATCTTATTTTTTATATAGTAGCTTCATGAACTACTATCTCTTTTATTCCGCTGCATTATTATTTACTCTGTGTCTGTGATCTGTGATTATTTATTTACTGTATATTCTGAGATTTGCCAAATTCTACTTACAACGCAGTATTTTGAGCAATTCAAGTCCAACATGCGCGGACGCGAATGGTTGAAAATATCTGATTGTTACAAACAGTTTACAGAGGAAAACTGTATCAGTCAATTACATTTTTAGTTCATCAGAGTACAACATTTACACAATCACTTGACAACCCTTAGGTAAGTTGTCCCAGGAAAATAACAATATATCACAGTAATATACACTCCATACGTTCCTGTCATCCAGCTCGCCTCCTGAGCTCCAGAACGTCCTTACCTGAAAATATGTAATACTCAGTCTGACCCGAGCATTACATCAAAGTAACACCCGGGTCAGGCTGGAAACCAGCGTGAGTAAACCCATCTAACATGGAATACAACAGCATAAAACTTACATAAAACCCGAGGTAACTCGTATCAATTTTACAAATTCACAAGCTTGGTATAGACAACACTTATTACACCCATCAATTTTTAAGTACCAACTTAGATTAAATGGTCCAATTCATTAAAATCATTCCATTCCAGTCTACTGATTTCACATGTCAAATCTGTACAGAATTATTATATTACGAATCGAAGTGGTTTCGGGGATTTACTAATACCCGACTTCGGTCTCTTCGAATTCAATACCATCTCAACACACGTTATTCAAGTGAAACACAATTCAACCTTTAATCTCAAGATGTTGCTTTTTACACAGTAATTCATCAGCGAAAGATAGCTACGCAATCACTGTTCAAACATACATATCATATCACAATCATTTCATATCAAAAATATCAACCATTTCAAGGCTTTTAACATCATTCAATCATTTATAATCTAGGTTGATCACCACCAAAATTAATTTAATTTATCTCTAATTAAATTAATTACTAATTTAATCACTTAGATTACCTTTAATAAACACTAATTAATTACACACCAATTAATTAATCGTCTTTTAACTATCCATCTTAATTAATCACCATTGACTAATTATCCTTTAATCAATTTCTTTAATTAAATATACCTTTAATTAATAACACCAGTAATTATCCTTTAATTACTTCCCTTAAGTAATCAATCTTTAATTACTTTCATCAAGTAATTATCTCATTGTAAATTATCCTCAATTAATTAACCATTGATTAATTACCATTAATTAATTATCCTTAATTAGTTACAAAAAGTGATTATCCTTGATCACTTAATCAACTTTAAACATTAACTAATTAATTCTAATTGATTATTTATCTTTAAGTAATTAATTACCTTTAATTACTTCATCACATAAATCGATTATCTTTTAATGTAACTACATGGAGTAATTATCCTTTAATTATATTAAGTATTAACTTCATTAAGTAATCATACATTGATCACTTTATTAACTAAATCACCTTTAAATTAATTATATTAAGCAATTGTCCCTTAATCATTAAGTAAATGATTATTCCATAATAAATTTAGATAAACCATTTATCTTAATTATTTATCAAACCATAACTGAAACACTCTGGGATTTAAATCAAATTTTAAATATATTTTAATCAACAAAATTAAAAACTTTATCATTTTAAAAAATTTCCCTCTGAAAATTTCTTGAACTTGTTCATACATACATTTTGGTAACTTGTTCAATAATTAGTTACTTAACAAAATGATTAAAACATTTTATCATCATAAAAATTAACTCAATAATTTTAAGTTGATAAATTACTCAACCTTTCTTTAACCAAACCATTAAAACAACCACAATTTAATGTTTTAAAAGGAAATTAAATTTATATCTCAAATTGAAAACACAAGTATCTCGAATTTTTTTAAAACTCATACTTAACAAAATCCTGAGCCCACCATTTTCTCATAAAAGAACAGCTGCTACACACGATTCATCCCGAAAACAAACTCGAGATCAAGCCTTATTTTCTCGAAATCTACTTCGAGCTACTGGTTCTTCCCAGATGCCATTAAACAGGACCAGACACAAAGCGGTCGCATGTACATGCACGGCCGTCACACCAACCTCCGACCATCTCCAATACCTCCCTTATGTCGACGTTCGACCCTACAATCAATTCCTACTATCGATTCATCATCACAAGGTCCAAATTGAATTTGAGCTTCCCTTGGCCAAAACTGGAACAGAACCTCGCCTGAAAACCTCCATGTGACACTACCTCTGACCACTGAACCATCGACACTCCGACCATCACCTCACCATAGGCCCACTCCCCAAATCCCCCATCACGATCGAGCTCGGAGCTTTTGTGGACGTTGCAGCATCCAAATTCCTTACATCGACCCAAAATAAAACCCAAACCCTATAACGCCATCTCTACGCCACCACAACACTCGAGAATTACTCCGACCATTTTTTTCGATAGCACCTTAATTTATATATAAACAAACATTTTTGGTCTGAAAACCAAGGCCTAACAATAATTAAGGTGATTTTGAATTTTAAAATTAAATCTAACCCTGTATTTGAAGACAGAGTCGAATAGGTACACAATAGACATGCACACTTTAATATATGTATATATATACAAGAACCTATATTCATAAGCATAGTTTATATCATTCTTTTAAGATCTTCACATGCAACCAACATAACAGATTAAAATTTCATTTCCAGAAGAAGATTTACTCACCTTATATTCAGTTTGAACAGAGGATTTTTTTTTCTTTTTCAGGTTTAAAATGTTTCCAGGCTTAACAGCTTTGGTTTTTGTCCCTGGTTGTAACTTACATACAGTCATCTATATCCACATAACATACAACACACAATTCACAGTCATAAAACATATGTCACAACGTATATCAAATTTTATCACAAGCAAACCGAAATAACATATAGATTTAAATGCTTGCTCACCTGGTTTTGTTGAATAGAGACAGGCTATTTTTCATTTTCTTTTTGATCTGACAATCTTTCTTTTGTTTTTTCTGAAACCTGGATTTGATTTTGAGTTATAGAGTTTCTTTTATTTCAAGTTGACTCTCTTTTTTTTCATTTTAAACTGAACTTGAACCTTTGTATTGCTGAGTTGAGATGAGTCTGATTCTTGCACTTTTGATTAGCCAATTGATTTAAAACTGGAAATCTTTTGATTTTGAGCTTGCTATAGATCTGCTTTAATTTTACTTCAGGTTGAATTTTTTTATGATTTCGGGTTTTGAAGAAAATAGTCTGGCCCTTTTTTTTCTTATTACCCTTTACCTAATTTCAAATCAAAAGAAATGCCATTTGTAAAACTAAGCTTACATTTGTCAATGCATATAATCATTTTTTTACAAGTGTTGGTATGAAAAAATGAGATATTTTCAAGTGTTTTAAATTTATATTCAAATGTCTCTTGTATCTTGTATGTATTTATATTAATAAATATTATTTTTTTCTTTTAAACTTTTCTTTATATATATACGATGTACAAAAATTTCAGGTATATAAAAATGTAGTTAAACACTTGTTAAATCTTATTTTAGGCTATCATGATTTGAACTACTAAATATTTGCTTTTATTAATCTATGTTGATATCCTTAATACAAATCAAAATAAACTCCTTCATTTAAATGTCATTTAACTATCATACTTATTATTATTATTAATAATAAATACTTATCTTTTTAGAGTTTTTAAATCATATAATTAACACTTGTCAACTTATGTTTTATATAGTTTTTTATTATATTTCCCAATTATAATTGTACACAATATTTACAGAAAAAGTTATTAACCAATTATACATTAAATAAATTATCTATATATATTATTTTTAAAATCCAAATTATTTACTGGGACATTTACTTAAATCTTAAATTCAAGTTTCAAATTCAAACTCAAATTCAGATTCAAATTTGAATTACAATCCAGGTATAACTATTTATTATTAGATTTATTTGTTAAATCTATAATTCAGTGTTTCTATTAATTAACCCCGTTAAATAACATTTAACAGATACTCCAAAATTCGGTTTATCACATCGCTCATGGACAATTATTACGTGCAATCTTTCGACTCGCCCAACCTACCAACTACTTGGCCAAGGATATGTTGGGATTTCTTACAAGCCCTTATCTTGTATAATTTTATACTGTAGTTTAGATGAAATAATATCAACCTGTGTACTACTATTAAGTATATGACCTTATAGAAACAAACTAACTCAATTTCACTCACAGTTAATCGTAAATTGTCCAACAATGTCTGATTACTCCTTGTCAATGCATCATTATGTATCACATGAAGTAGTGACTTATGAGATTGAATCTATATTCATTTTTAGGTACATTTGGAACTCTTTCCAATATACTCACTTACTCGACCAAATCAAATCATTTTATTCTATTACATGTTATTTTATTTACTTTTCTTTTATATTCTATGATTTTGTCATAAACTTACTACATGTGTATATGATACACATGTTCATGTTGGTAATAAATCATCGATGAATATAACAAAGTATGTGGAACCCTTTTGGTATTAATAGACTTGTGATTGCGTGCATCAATATGTATTAATTCAAAGAGTTCATCTACTCTTATGATTCTCCCACTAAATGGGTGCACGGCGGTTAATTGTTTGAGATATAATTAACCTGTATCATACGATTCATAATCATGTAGTAAAATTGTTTCTCAAAACTACGGCTTAGTCTATAATTCCAAAACAACTGTAAATAATATTAGATATATATGTATTTTTGTTGCATCACTTTTACTGTGAAAAAAATTCCATAATATAGTTCTACTTCATAATGAATATTCATAATACTCATATTGAAATATAGTTATATTTATTTTTCAGTCAATACCAAAAATAAAAATTATTTCACAAATAATGTTTGGTACATTTTACAAAAACAATTTTGTGATTTAATGCAATCATTAGGTGCTATGGCATGCTCCCATTATTTCTTCCATTACTATAATAGCGTATTAAATTTAGAGGTCCACCATTCACTTAATATTGTTAATATTGTTTACTTATTTCATATGCTGCAACTAATTTACTGTGGAGAGTCCTTTGATCAAAAATATTGAACTCAAAGAAGTAAATGTTATAGAAAACAATTCTCTATATGAAAAAACTTTCAGAATAAAAATCGTACTTCATATTATAATATTAAGTATGAATTATTATTACAATTCTTGTTTCCAATGTTTCTCTATGAAGAAAAGGTGACTATTCATTCTCTTTATTCCAAATTTACCTTAAATTACATCTATCCTTATACATTCTTTTTTTTCAAATGGTTGAACTATTCAAAATAAAACCTTACTACAATATCGTAACGAACTTTTTACAAAAGTGCATTCAACTATTCTTAACATTTAAGGCATAAAATATGTTGCACTTTATGTAAAAAGATCAAGATGACATTTCAACGATCGAGTTCTTATATGTATCTTGTAGTTTATTGTCTTGCGTTATAATAACACAATATGATACTTTTGAAATCATTCAATTTGAATACATGATCTTAAAATACTATTTATTGGCTTACTTCGAATGAACTAACTTCATCGAAATATTGTACCACGCAAACTATGACTGTTCACCATATAACATTTATATGTGAAAGTACATGGATCAAATATCCATAGTCTTGAATTGCATTTAGAGTTCAAAAACTCATGAAATGCAATACACGGTCTAAACAAAATAAACATATAAGTGACTTACGAATGTATTAAGTATTTGAAATTAGGCACTTGCATGGGTATAGAAACATTATATAACATGTAATTAGAATTATTAGTAAGTATATATTATATTTCTATTTTTCAACTTTCAATTCAGTTTGTTTATATATGTTAATTGATAAACATTTTATCAATCATACTAAATGCACAAATTTATCATTGTAGATAAGTATAACATTATGTAGCATATGTTCTTACAATGTTAGAAAGGTTAAATGTTACCATTTCATTTTTCTAATAAGCCTCCCACTAGTATTTTATGTTTCTCCAAACCCTAAGATGAAACATAGAAGTCTTACAACTTCACTAATGGGTGTTAGGACTTGTTTATTTTGTTATTCTGATCTTGAGTTTGCTCGACAAATCATAGCCCCACAAACGATGGACGACTCCTTATCGGTTGTATCACATACAACTCCTAACCCATTTTTCCTTGTTCTAATCGACCTTGAGTTTGCTTAACAAATCGAAAGAGATTATTCACTTATACCCACCATATCGTGATGGCCTAAGTATAGTATATGTACCTTTACTTGGCTCAACAAATACATATAGTTAGCTTACCTCATATGTTCAATATATTAATAATACTACGCATAACATCCCTAGCTTGAGTTTGCTCAACAATTATGGAGTGTGTAAGTAATTTATTAATATATATATATATATATATATATATATATATATATATGGTGGAGGACAATATTATATTGAATATTCATAATCTTCAATAGATATTGAGTGATATCAACTTATAGAATAACATATTTCTTATGAAATACCCCAGCGATTCAAGTGTCAGAAACATCAAAAATCATGGTATATGTACATTTACATATGTATTTATATTTCAAGTCCATTTTGGTTTCTTTAATGTTCCACATTTAGTTTATACGCATATCGTATAGGTTTTATTGTTATATAACTTTTATATTTCATATTACTTATATGATAGTCTTACGAATAATATATCATTAATTAAATCTTATCTATTTAATTTTAATTAATTAACTCTTTAGTTAATTTTAAATTAGTATTCAAATATACCTTTTATATTGGATATATCTACTATAACATTTATAGTGTATACTATAACCTTTATAGTATAACACGCATATATCATATATTTTTGTATTTTATTTAATTAACCTTTAATTAATTTATTCAATTAAATAATTTTTATTGAAATTTAGTAATTTCAAAATTTATCCAATATACAAACATATATACTTATGTTATTTTAAACATTTTAAAATAACATAACATATATCAACATATATAATACATGCATATATGCATTAATTAATTAACATAATTAATTAATTAATTTAATTAATCTTATTAATAAATTTAAAATTTAAAATTATTATACAAATATTTTTGAACATTTTGAAAATATCATTATCCTTTCAAACATTTTGAAAACTTATGTAGTATTATAATTTTTACAATAAACATGTTTTATTTTGAATTTAACTATCAAATTTAAAATCTTTAACATTAATTTTTAAAAAGATTTTGAAAATTAGCCCAAGGCCAAAATTAAGTTGGGCCTTTTCTATTAGGAGCAACCTTTGAGCTCACTTCACCTTTCGGGTCAGGCCGGTAACTAGGTAGGACATGGTACTTAATTACCCAATTCCAATTCCACACATTACCTTTCTGGATATCGTAGTAAGTGGGAAAGCTTAATTAGTTATCCCAAATATGACTGTATTAGACCGTAGAGGCTATTGGGCTCCAATACCATTGTTGGAAGTGGACTAGCCACAGCGGAAGTTATGGGTGAATTTCAAAATTTAGCTTATTGGATCTTTTATTGGGCCTATGAAGTCTAACTGAATTAGAACATTTCTAAATTTCATTTCAATAAAATCAGTTATTTTATTTATTTTCAATTATATTAAGATATGATATTAATTTTATATGTGTGTGGGTGCATGTGTAACATGATAATCTATGAAAGGTATAATATGCCCATATATAGATGTTCGGATTTACATCGCAATAGACAAATTAGCTCATTTTGTAAGTCATGTATGTTGTCTATATATGTACATGTATATGTGTTACAAAATATATATACACACACGCACATATGTATGTATAAATATATTATATATAATATAATATGAACATAAAACATTTATACATAGATGAATATATATATATATATATATATATATATATATATTTAAAGAGAGAGAACAATTATTAATAATTCAAAATTAACTTAGTTTTGCAAACATAATAATTTGAGTATTTTAATTTGTATATATTATGAATAAAATAATGTTTTCATCCATAAATAATTAACATAAAATAATCTATTGATGAAAATTCAAATTTTACAATTTTCAAAAATCTACGATCATAAAATAGAGCTTAGAAAAGATCTGAAGATTTTTCAAAGTTGAAATATTATTTTTGAAAACAAATACGTTGATTTTGGCAATAATTATTTAATATAAAATAATATATTGTTAAATATCCAAATTTTAAAATTTTAAAAACTCTAGGATCATGAATGAAAGGATATGAATTTTTTTGAAGAATCTCTCAATTAAATTATTGTTTTTAATAAATCATAAACAATTTTTTTGAAATAATATTAATTATTAAAAATAATTAAATTTATTGAAATATTCCTAATTTTTCTATATATTTATGAAACAATATAATATTTAAAAAGAAATAATTGAATTTATAATGTAATAATTATTTTATATATAATTAACAATTCAAATTTTCAATAAATGTTAATTTAAAAATATGAATATATGTATGATTTTTAATTTTTTAATTTTTTAAATTCATATTATATATAAATAATTGTAATTTAATTTTTAAATCATATATATACCTAATATATGTATATTGCTATTATGAGAGTGAAATATACACTAATATATATATATATATATATATATGAATTTATCAGTAAATATATATATATATAACAATTATTAATGACAGAAATTGATTTTGTATAGTAAACAACATTTGTCTATACATAAATCAAATAGTATAATGAACAAATTATGCACATAACCAAACTGATTTGTACAACCACATCCGCTTACAAAAATCTCGTCTAACTAAACATATAGTTGCAATATATTTAAAAAGATATGAAATTGTTCATTATAGGATCATAGAGTATAATTTAATTGCTGTAATATGAAATAAAATTACCAATTTAATGATGTCTTTCAATCCACGTTGAAGCAATGACTTCCCTTCCATTTATGGTTCTTGATTCATCAGATTGCAAGCCCAGAATCACCGACCTCTAACTATCGAATAGTATTATTTTAATTTGAAATATATTTGAGAATATTTAAGTGGATTGAGAGCTATGTTTTAACCAACAATGTAAAAAGTAATGGCGGCCAAAAAAGCGCATCATTGTGTGTGTGTGTGTGTGTGTCTATGTATATGTGTATGTATGTATGGATGTAAATTTCCTTTGAAATATAACACCGCTTATAAATCCATATTTTTATTAACAAAACATGATCTTATGAACTTTTAATAAAATCCTAATGGCGACTACTCCTAATGGCGACAAAAACCCTAATGGCAAAAAATCCAAATCCGAAGTTGTAGACGATACAGGATGGCAACAGGTAATTTATAAGAATAAAGGTAAGCGTCTAATTGGGGATAATATTCAGAGGAGGGAGGAAACCAATTAGCGAGCTTTCTCAGTGGGTCCTAGATCTAACAAAGTTGAATTCAAAGAAGAAAAAAGAACATGGGCGGATGCTATCGCAGGAAACACGTGTATAGAAGGAGGGGTCAATAATTTTGTACCCCTAGAAGATGCAGACGGCTCCTTTGCAGATCTAGACAAAGAGGTTTGTACCGCAGCTAAAAGCGTGTGGGGTTCATCAATTTACATATATGTTGCAGGAAAAAGACCTTACTATGTACATCTCAACGCGTACATCAAAAGAGAATGGAAACCTATGGGCAAATGGGATGTCTTCCCCAGGGAAAACGGATTTTATCTAATCAAATTCAGTAATGAATTGGATTGCAAAAAAGTGTTAGAAGGAGGGCCATGGTTCATTGATAGCAAACTTATTTTCATTAAGAAATGGGAACCTAATCTAAGACTGGAAAGAGATATGCTGGAAACTCATCCTGTGTGGGTCAAACTTATGATTCTTGATCTATCCTTATAGAATGCGCGTGGCATTAGTAAAATTGCAAGTCTCATTGGCACACCTTTGGCTGTGGATGATTATGCTAGGCATGTTAAAAGATTGAAATATGCTAGAGTACTAGTTGAAATAAAAGCAAGTGATACTATCAAAAATCAAGTCCGTGCCAAAGACAGAAGTGGAAATATCTACATTTAGGATGTTGATACGATCACATTTTCCCTGTTTGTACTAAATGTAAGTGTTTTGGGCATTCTACAGATCAGTGTGAAACAGTTATAGGTCCCATTAAACAGGTGTGGAGACAAAAAATAGTAGAGATTACTCAAACCCGGCCTACACAAAATACACAACAAAATGAGGCGCAAAATGAGTCTACTGAAGCAAGTCTTATATACACAGAACACTTAACCAAAGTAGTTAGCGGCCAAACACTTGAGGAAACACCTGATGCTATGGAAGAGGAAGTAAAGAAAGCTGCTCCATTAATGGATAGGACTGGTGAACATACAACTGTCCTTAGCTCATCTGGGAATACATCGGTGGAAATGCCTGACACAACAGATGAAATGCAAGAATTAAACAAAGTTGTACTTGATAAAACAGACTCTGATACTGATATGGAGGAAAATAGTCCTAATTAGTTTACAAAGAAGAATATGGAATACACCAAGCAATTTATAAATCTAGAGGCTAAAGGTAAGACGAAATTAAATCGTGAGATCTCTCCTATGAAACTGAGGAGTAGATCCTCAAATTCTAAATGTCAATAATAAGCTGGAATGTAAGGGTCTAAATAATGATGTCAAGTGTTTAGACCTCTTAAATTTGAGGAGAACTTATTCTCCTTCTATTATTAGTATTCTAGAAAATAAATACAGTGATGAAAATTTAACTTTTTTTACTGATCCGTTAGGAGATGATTGGAATTTCACACGTAATAATGATGTGGGTGGAAAAGGTCGCATTTTATTACTACGGAATAAATCTATATGGTCCATCAGCCTACAGAAGAAAGATGAACAACATTTAACTATGGAAGCTACAAATAGAGGTGGCCCGAAATTGACTCTAACTTGTGTATAAGCAAGTAATTTGTCCCCACGAAGAACTCAACTATGGAAATCTATTAAAAACATAAGCAAAATAACTCATAACCCTTGGATAGTGCTAGGGGATTTCAACTCAGTGCTTAAAGTGGAGGAGAAAAAAGGAGGACTTACCACGAAAGTCTTCCAGCTAGAGGAATTCAACAATTGCACAATAGAGGCTGGACTACTTGAACCTGTCCACAGTGGACTGAAATACACATGGAGAAGTAGTGAGAACAAAAGGATATCATGCAGATTAGACAAAGTGTTAATAAATGTGAAATGTATTAATTTCTTTTCTAACATTATAATCAACATTCTCCCTCCATCTACTAGTGATCATAGTCCTATACTTGTTGAATTAGTAGATAAAGTAATGGTTGATAAAGGCAAACCTTTCAGATATAGTAACCACTGGCATGAACTAGAGGGTTATAAAGAAGCTGTTAATTTCAGTAACTTACCAAAGATTGAGGGTTCTCAATGTTATAAATTAATACAAATCACCAAAAAAATAAAAATAAAAAGACATAAAAGACTGGAACCGATGTAGACCCAAGGAGGGAGACTATATTGCAATGTTGCAATGGAAATGTGATGAATTCCTAACTATGTACTGATGATGGCAATGCGTGGAGAAACTATTATCAAAGCCAAAATGACTTAAAAGAAGCCCTCAGACTGAAAGCTACTGAACTCAGACAAAAAGCAAAGGAGAAATGGTTTACAGAAGGAGATGAATGCACTAAATTCTTCTATGCAAAAATGGCAATTCGCAGCAATAAAAATAATAGTATTCAAAATATCAACCAGGAAGGAAACTTTACTATCAATGCAGTAGAATTTGAGGAGCAAGCAATTAAATACTATAATGAAATGTTTAATGGTGAAGTTTGTGACAACTTACCCAACATTCATTGTAGGAGGCTGATAAATACCAAAGGAAGAAGGATGATGTCCAGATAAATAACTGAAACTGAAATCCTGAATGCTTTGAGGACATCCACATTGATTCTAGTCCTGGACCCGACGGACTCAGCTCCAAATTCTACACTCTCCACTGGTGCGACCTGAAACATCACATAATATCAGCAATGCAAGAGATATTTCAAACTGGCAAGTTTGTCAAAGATATCGATCACACCTTCATCTGTTTAATACCTAAAAAAGCCAATCCTTCAAAAATAGAAGATTAAGGCCTATTGCATGTTGCAATGTGATTTACAAAATTCTAAGCAAGATTCTTTGCAATAGAATGAAGAATATATTACTTGATCTCATTTTTGAATGCCAAAGTGCCTTCATTAAAGGTAGAAGCATTTCTGAAAATTCGGTTATGGCACATGAGTTGGTTAGGAATTCTAATAAACCAGGTTCAGAAAACTCTGTCTAAATGTTGATCTCCATAAAGCATATGATAAAATTAATAGACAATTTATTATCCACATGCTCATTGCAATGGGATTCCCTTCAAAATTGTGAGACTTATAAAAAAATGTATAACTACACCTACCTTCTCTATTCTGATTAATGGTATACCAAAAGTTTTCATAGGGTCTAATAGAGGCATTTGGCGGGGTGACCCTCTATCACCCTACTTGTTTGCAATCGCCATGGAACACTTTTCGCTACAAATGGAGTTGGCTACTCATCAGGAGCTTGTTCATACTATTTTTAACTTCCAACCTACGGTGAGTCACTTACTCTATGCAGATGACTTGCTCATCTATTTAAAATCCAGCAATGTATCAGCATCAGCAATAAAAGACATTTTCAACAACTTAGAAAAATACACTGGGCTAAAACTGAATGAACAGAAAACCAAATGCTACTTAACAAAACTTGCAATAGGAGAGAAGAGGTACTGGAAATATTGAATGCAAAGGAGGAAAACCTTCCAGTCAAATACTTAGGGGTTCCATTATCTTCTAATAAAATCACAGATAGAGAATGCGCAGTCCTCATATCTTCCATCAGGGATAGACTGCAGGGATGGAGTTCCAAACTATTATCTCTTGCAGGCCGTATAGAATTAGTGCACACTGTTATTCATTCCAAAGTTAACTTCTAGTTGCAAACCTTTCAACTCCCTGATGCCTCTATCCAAAAAATGAAAGGGTATGTGCGGATTTCATATGGAAGGGTGGTCTTCACAAGATCAAATATGATAAATTATGTAGGCCAAAAGAAGAAGGAGGTGTTGGACTTAGAAGATTAAAAGATATGAGAACAGTACATACCCTTAAACAAGCTTGGAGAATTATCAATGGAAAAGGTTTCTGGGGAAATTGGATAAGTAAAAGATACATTAGGGGAAACTTCTGGCAAATGGCCATTGACAATAATGCTTCAACAAATTGGAAAGCTATAATGAAAGTCAGACACATTTTAGCCTCACTCTACACTCGTGAAATAGCAAATGGAAGAGATACTGATCTATGGAGAGATGCTTGGATGTAAGCAAAATCTTTGATTGACATTCTGGGTCTACAGACATTCTCTAACTATGGATGCCCGAATAAAAAAGTTCAAGAGGTGATAAATAACAATAACTGGAATTGCTCCTCACTGCCAATTACCCAAGACAGAAAAGAAGAAATCCAATATATGCCAATTTACAATGGCAGGAAAAAGACATAAGGGCTTGGAAATCTACAGGCAATGATTTCAACTCTAAAGCTACTTGGAACGAAATCAGGAAAAAAGAAAGTAAAATTGCATGGAGTAAAATCATTTGGGATCATGTCAGTAATCCGAAAATGGCATGCACTGCCTATAAAGCGATCATGCGAAGATTAGCAACAAAAGACATACTACTGAAATGGGGCACAATAAATGACTATGTCTGTAACCTATGCAATCAAGAGATAGAAACACACAATCACCTATTCTTCGAATGTGCTTTGTCTAACCTGTTGTGGAATTCATGCAACAACTACCTAGATCAATCACCGCACTCAATTAAACTTGAAGAACAGATTAATTACCTGTCTGCGTGGGATAATGTCAAAGACATCAAATCCAAACTGCAAAGAATCTCCGTCACTGTAGCTGTATGGAACATTTGGAAGGAGAGGAATCGAAGAGTGTTCCAAAGCAAACAATGAAATCAAATAGAAGTTAGCAAGATAGCAATTGGAGACTTGAGATTAAACTTGAAAAGAATAAAGAACTCTCAACTCACCAGGCGGGAACAAGAAGTAACTCATACTGAAGAAGAGGATCGGTCTCGTCCATCGACAGGAATCCAAGATACGAGTCGTCAGAGCTGGCCGCCATGATTTTCGAACTGAAGGTTAAAAGTAGAAGTATGCGGTGTCTTAATTGGAAAGGATCAAGTTGAACTGAGTTGTATTAACTTATGTATATGTTGTACTAGTCCTTTTGGGCTTCAATTTGGGCTGAAAAATGCCTTAATAAAAATTTACCCATTTTCAAAAAAAAAATATGTATGTATGTATGTATGTATATATATATGTATATATATAGGGTTGTATTAGAGAGAAACAAGGAAAACCTTTTTACCCATTCTCACTTGATCTCAACCCATTATCTTCAAGCCAATTCCCTATGTTTTAGTAATCTCCAAGAACTTCCCAAAACCGAAATTTTGCAGCCCTAATGATGGTCCTTAATCCCATCTAAGGCCAAGCCAAAATGCTATGCGATTTAATCGCTTGTCGATATTGTATATCGATCGATATATTTATATATGTTATAAATATATATAACATTATTTATTTCTCAAATCATATTCAAATTTTATAATTAATATTTCATTAATAGTAATTATTTATGATAATTATAAAATAAATAAATTATTCGGTCTTAAGGGAATTCATCATTTCGGTTGTGTAGCTCTTAGGTGCAAATTTGGTCAGCGATTAACATCGAACTATTCTAATGTTAACGTTCACACATCACTTAGCAGGTGGTGTTACATTATGGCCAACTTTATCGCTTACTCTTTTTCGCTAAATATCCAATTTTAGTTTAATAAGCGTTACCAGGTTGTGATATTTGTTTACACCAATTATCTTCGTCAAAACTATATCGCTTTAGACTTATGGAATTTGGTAATGGTCAAAATTCCAACCTCATCCAAATTCTACGTTATAGTCCAAAAAAAAATTTTTGGTTCAATAATAACAATTATTGTTTACCGAAACGCTCTTGCCAGAGACTTTGAGTTGACTATGATACTAACCGCATATAACTGAGAAGATGAATACTATCTTGAATAGTGCTTCACTTTCAATACTTCCACTCGATCCAACTATAGTCAATCGATGGATGCCATGCCATCATTTGGCTATGTTCAAAGCGGAGCTTTCATATTGAAGATCCATGTATTCTCAAGTTGAGAGAACTGTGTAAATGATCAAATCGATATTTTCTGTTTGACCTTAGTTATATTAACCAACAGAAAACTATCGAGTGAGTCGTTCTATAGTTATCCAATAACTATTAGTACGTAACCCCTAGGTGCCCCTAGCAGTCATGAGTAATACACTGCCCAACATTTGGAGAGCGTTACATACTCTAGTCTCAACGGATACATCGATATCCAATCTTGATGCATCTTGATTAGGAACATTTAAAGTGTTATATTTGTTTCGTTGTGATAAATTACTCATGGTTATAACACTTTGTAACTACTGTTACATAATACACCATTTATGGATTTTTCTATTAAATATACTTTTAATTAAGTTAATTAATTAATATAATCACATTTTATCAAGTATATAATAGGAAGAAAACACCTATAATTTCGTACAAGATTGGTCAACGAGTTAGATATATGTAACAAATTACATAATTTCCCCTAGGGCATATCCTTAACTCTATTATCAGCCACTACCCAATAGTATAACCAAACTATTGTGCACATCTCTAACTCCCTTCCCCATTTTCTAACAAGTTAAATATGTGATCGAGCATGCTCGAGTAATAATAAGAGCTTCTAGGTGCACTACAATCGCACGCTTTATTGATTTCCCTGCTATGCATGCCATGAAATGTGGGCTTAGGCTTGTCATCCAATGTACAATCGACATCACACGTTGCATCGCTCCATATAGCTACGTGAAGTCCTGAAAGTTGGGAAAGAGGAAACAAGTTTCCCCGACTCATCGAACTTGGCTTGCACCAGGTCCAGGTTCGACCTGGGCTTGCTTCAACCATTTAAATATCTAAATTTTAATTTAGATGTCTGAACTCCTATAGAAAAATCTGGCTACATGTGTTCAAACACCTGACCCTATTTTCTGTTTTGTTTCAGATGTCTAAAAATAAATTTAGATATCTAAATTAGGTCAGAAATGAACCGATTCCTTTCCATTTCGCATTGTAGACTAATTTAGACATCTAATTGATTTTCAGACATCTGACCTAGGTATTTTTTCATTTTTAGCCATTTTACTTCAATTCTTCTTCTTTGTTCCAGATTTATATACTACTTAAAGATCAATTTTAAAAACAATATTTTGTATCAATTTAAATCATAATTATACTCGATTCGTCTATTTGATTATGTACACTTTCATCCATTTATTTCTACGTTTTCAAGCCTATCCTAAAAGGGTATAATCAAATATAGATAAATAAAGGAATACGTGTGTAGATCTATTTTTATTGATTAAATTCCATAACCTAAACCAGATCTACATATTAGAAGTGAACTAAAATAGTTTATCATCCCCATGTTTGAATAATTATATTGTAAAATTATCACCTAAGGTTTTCCCCGCAGTTCTATCTGCATATATTTTTAATGCAAATTATCAATTAAAATTCAAAATTCTACCTTTTAATTTAGGTAGATGTATAAGAGAAGGTTAGCTATTTGTTTCACAACATAAAACATCATACTAGATCCACTTAGCTTTTTAAAGATATTGGAATCATCTTTCCTAGATCTCCAAGCCTTGATTTGTTCCTTCTCTCTTCCTATTTTAATTTGATCCTCTCTCTCCTTTAATTTGTATGTTATATTTGATTTTGATAAAGAAAATTTGAAGAAGAGAACAAAAGATGTTTAGATTTAAGAAGTTTTGAGGAGGAGAAGGAAGGAGAAAAGAACATATAAAATTTAAGAGGTGGTGCTCGAATTGTGAATGAAGAGAATACAGTGTTAGTGCTCTATATTTAGAGGTAAAGACTGGGTATACAAAAATTGTATGTTTATTCATATTTTACTTATCCTTACATATATACAAAATTCCTTCTCTTTTTTCCATGAAGAAGACAACAATTATATTCTTCCAGTTAGTGCCACTAATTATGATTTAAATAAATGCCCTTTATTATAATTCAAATCAATTAATCTCATTCATTAATATTTTACATGTTTATTATTATAGACTATTGTAGGAAATTATTTATTAATATTCAAACGTATATGTATATGTACGTGTATATTTAATTACATCAATTAGGAACCTTACCCTTTATCCGTAATTGCGCGATCAATTTGTAATTGATTGATATTAATCTTTCCAAGTTTAAAAAAATTGAATTTCCCCCTTATTCTTTACTAACAAAGAGATAGCATACCTTACCTTTCCTTTAAAATAGCGCTTTCCATCCATGCATATACAGTTATCTTCGCTTTTTAAAATATATAACATTAAATACATTGTTACATTCAATTTCTAATATATGTTAAATATACTTTCATTAATTGTGGCAATAAATTCCATTAACATGGTAATTAATACTTTCCCTCTATGCATGTAAAAATCATTCATCCTTTCTTTTGATATGCATTAAAACTACTCTTTTTAGAGTAATTCAAACATATCCAATTAATTACTTAATAAATAAGGTTTGATTTATTCTTATGTTAGCACCGGAATTGGTCACTAACACCCTTAAGAGAGATTGTGTAGAGAGATTAATGAAGAAAGTAAGTTAAACAGAGGATAATATGCTGATTTAAATAAAGAAAATACGAACACCAGATTTAATGTGGTTCGACATAATTGCCTACGTCCACTTTGAGGTTAATCTTTATTGCTTTTCTCGATAATCGATTACAGATACAATCCGTATACCAATTATACAGAATACAATTGCTAAGCAAAAAAGATAAGTCTCGAATGAGTCTTGAATGCGGCAAAGTCTCCCCGGTGTTCTCGAAAAAAGGTCCGTTTCACCGTACCCCTGTCTCTCTATTTATTGACGAAGATGGATTGGACTTCCCTGGCGGGCCAGGTAGCTAAGTAGCTTGGCCCAAAAAGAGTGATCTCTGTATGCCGATCCATAGATGTTGAACAAAAAAATGCCGAACAAGGCATGAATGCCAAACAGTATCCTCATGTCGAAAGAAGTGATGTCGAACACCCTGATTGCCGAATGAGGTATTTGTGTTGAAATACACTGGATGCCGAAGATCCCAAATGCCAAACGAGATTTTTGCCGAATGAAGTGATGTACCGAACAAGGTTTGGATGCCGAGCAGTTTGGAATGCCGAATGACACTGCCATGCCGAACGTCCATAGATGCTGAACGATATACAATCCCGAACGTCTCTCAATGCCGAACGCTTACGCATGTCGAACGTCCCATAGATGCCGAATGATATACAATACCGAACGTCTCTCAATGTCGAACACTCATGCATGCCGAATGTCCCGTAGATGTCGAACGATACACAATACCGAACGTCTCTCAATGCCGAACTCTCATGCATACTGAACGTCCCATAGATGCCGAACGAACTTGATTGCCGAACGAATCATATGTGCCGGACGACTCTGGAAGCCAAGCACTTTCTATTGTCGAACGCTTCTAAATGCCGAGCGATCCTGAATGTCGAGCGTTCTCTAATGCCGAAAGATCTGGATGCTGAACGACTCATAAATGCCGAACAGTATGCTAATGCCGAGTACTTAGTTGTTTGGTCAAATCTCTAGGTAACACTTGCCCCCCCCCCCCCCCCCCCAAAGTGCATCACGTGGTCGAACGTGGTGCGCTTTGAATCATGTGTCCACTGTGTTTTGCTCCAAGCTGTGGTTTAGTTTCCTCAATGGTGACTTCCCTTGATTGCAAGGTGAGGCGATGTGTGCCGAACACAATGCTAATACCGAACAGTATAGCCGAAGCCGAACGCTCCATGTATGTCGAACGGCTTTGCATGCCGATGTCGAACGATGTAGCTTTAACTGGTTCTACCGGTCATAGTCTCTTTGACTTCCTCTCTTCTCCTATAAAAGTCGGCATTTTCCTTCTTGTTCTCTTTTCACTTTTGACCTCCGTTATTTTTCAAGAACTTGCAACTTACCTCTCTGGAATCCACCACGCCTTTCCTAAGTTAAGTTCTAACAACCTTCAATCCTAAATTCATAGATCCTTGAGCTCTCTCTGTACTCTTCGGTAAGAAGCTTTTGATTACCCTCTCAAATTAGGAGACAATAGATATTACTCGAATTTGTGAATCTTTCATAGATCGTAGAGAGTAAGGGGCGTGTGAATAAGGGTGATGAATTGAGGCTCGGTCCTGTTCTAGGGTTGGAACTTCGTATGCTCTTAGGTGGTTTCGAGGTGGATGGATCGGAGAAGAGAACGTGGAAGCTGAATTGTAGCGGCTCGGCATGATCTTTCAATGCCGAGCGGTCCTATGGTAGCATGAGAATGGAGTTAGATAATAGGCATGTTGGTGTAGATTGACACGGCCATGGTTCGGCATGACCTCCCTATACCGAACGAAATTGGAGTGGAGAAATTGAAAGGTAGCGGGGAATGGACAGGATGCCGATCGATATTTTGGCCGAATAGCGCTTAAGCCGAACGGCTCGAATGTTGGTCAATACTTAGGCCGAACGATGCTTAGGTCGATCGATAGTTTATCCGAACGACACTTCGACCGAACAACATTTAGGCTGAAAGATAATTAGGCCGAATGATATTTCGGCCGAATGATACTTAGGCCGACCAATAGTTTGGTCGAATGATACTTAGGCCGATCAACATTTACTTTGCCTAATCTTATGACAAAAACAAGGACAAGGACCGAAGTAAACTAGAACATCGAACTAATCTGGACTGATAACTTCCTAGTTTCAGTAATCACATGCCTGAACCTAAATCGACAAAAACGGATAATTTCCTCTAACATATAGCGCCAATGTTTGAGTCCGAAATTAAAAACACCATAGGGCAGGTTTCTGGAGACGGTCAGCGATGATGGTCTTTGAAGGCGACGATTCGAAGCTCAACTTTATACCATTAACTCCGTGACTTTCAATTTTTCAGCACTTATATTTGAATTGTCACACTAGTCTACACACCACACGGGGGGAATACTTGTGTTGTTAAGTCTAACGTCGATTGTTTTTCAAGTATAGTTCAAACACATACTCTACTAGATTCAATTTCTCCAAAGATGTCTAAGAAATCTTGCTCCGCCATAATCTCAGATAGACCTGGGCCGTCTTCCAAACAAGGAGTCGCAGATACTTCAAACCCGTCGACTTCCCTTGCTCATAACTTAGCTCCTGAAGCCCTAGAGGCCTCAATTTTCTTGGACAACCTGGTCGATTCACAGGCTTCGAAGATCAATGAAAGTGCACTCCGTCGGATATGCTCCGTCCATGGAATCCCCTTCGACGATGTATTAGTTCCATTGGGGCACAATCATCCACACTTGCCCTTAGTTGGATATACAACTTAAAATAAGTTTATGTGCTGGGTCGGCAGTATGCCACCGTTCAACTTATTTTTTCGGGACGTGCTGTAGTACATTGACATTGCCCCATCACAACTGCCCCCGAACGGTCACTGTGACGACCCGCCTTTCTCTCCATAGAAAGACGCGTCATCTTTAAGAAAGAAAGAGGTAGAAATAGAATAGATAGAAGAAAAGAACTCAACAATATCAGAATCACACAGCGGAACGAAACATAATATAATATATAACATAGCTATTACATAGTCTATTACATATCAGAGTTACACAGATACAACAACATAAGATAGACAGTTATAAAAGTCTGTCTATTCTACAACTCAAATACAACACACACATCACAGAGATACATCACAGCAGAAACACAATATAAACTGAAGCATCCTGCTCCATATCTCTTCTAGTATTCGTCAAAGCTAACATGAATCCCTTGGTTACTCGTAAAAATTTGAGTACCCAAGAGTTGAAGAAAAAGAGAATAAACTCCGGGTCAGACATGGGTCTGGTGTGAGTAAACGGGTTAAAGTTGCTTAACTTTTAAAATCCTTTGAAAACAAAAGGTATCACGTAAGACTCCCCACACATAAACATGGGTAAGTTTTTACCTTACGCTAACCAAAACATTTGATAGGAAATCCAGTGATATTATAATAGTGTCTAGGGTTTTCAAGTAAATAGAAAATAGACGAAATTGTTAGATTCATTAATTCCAGCTACTAGCCACAAAAGTGGGTAATACCATCAAAACCGTAGGAGCACGTAGGAAGAATGGGTTTCCATCAATGGCAGGACTAATGGGGTACCGCCCGTCACAGTACGTGGCCTAGATCACCTTACCGAGGAGCCACCCTGACTCCCCTGCAACACAAGGCCGGGACCATTCCTTACGGAATAGTCCCGAACAAGACCACCCCGGCGATTCTAGCTAGCAATCGCCCATACAACCGAATAAAAAGGGACAACTAGATAGGGGTAAATCTCATCCTACTTGGGCATGACCCACTTAGCCTTGCTGCACCTCCCCTGTTTAACCATTCCCGGTTGATGAGGCTTGAGGCTGCGATTACCTTTATAGAACACATCAATCATAGAATGCTCATCGTCCACCTGACGATGTTCTGAAAGCATTCAATCCATACAAGTTCGTTCCAAGTTTGAACGAAACTAAAGGTATTATTTCGATACACTCATTTTGGAATCACCCCCAAATTTAACGACAATAACCCTTGCACTCTAAAAACTCCATCTCGAACCCGAAAGTACTATCTACGTTATACTCGTATTGGAATCACCCTCAGAGTTTTTAACGACAGATAGTTCTTACACTTCGAGTCTTCAACTCGATCTTCACTTGAATTCACGACCTAATGTTTAACTTGGATCGATGTGGTTTTTGGATAATCAAATTTGATACCCGATCCCGGTCTCATCGAACCAAACGTGTCTTAAAGGCCAAGTTGTTTAAAGGTTTAAACAATTTAATTCAATACAATTCAATGCTTTGAATTCACACAGCATTAACACAGATAAATATCACACATTTCTCATTGATATAATGAATATCATATCACAGAATGTCACAACACATCATCAATAGATATCAATCCAATAGATATCATCCAATTCAGACATTCAACAAACAATCATCCATAGCAAGCATTGTCAATTCATATCATAATTAGTTTAATTACTTAAATTAAATTAATTCCTTAAGAATTAATCACTTAATCTTGCTTATACAATCATTAATTAATTACTAACCTTAATTAATTAATCCCTTCTTGATTAACTCAATTAATCAATCCCTAATCCAGATTAATTATCCTTTAATTATCAATTAATAATCCTCAATTATTAATCAATCTCCTTTCATACAATGTAATTAATCCTTAATTACTTCATAATCAATTAATTAACCTTTAGTTAACAGATTAATTGTCCATCAACTATCGATTAATAACCTTAATTATTAATCAATATCTCTTAATACAAATTAATCAATCCATAAATACTTTTATAATTAATTAATTGACCATTAATTAACTAATTAATTATCTCTTAACTATTAATTAATAAACCTAATTATCAATTATTAATTAAGAACTTAATTATGGATTAATTATTCCTTAATCACCAGTTAATTAACCATTTGATTAACCCTTAATTAACTGTTAACCTATCCTTTATTAACAGTTAATCAATCCTTAATTATCATTTGATTAATCCTTAATCACATTCGATTAATCAATTAATTACCACTTAACAACTTCTTAATTAATCCTTAATTACGGATTAATTATTCTTTAATTATTAATAAAACCATAATTATTAATTAATAAACCTTAATTATAAATTAAGCACTCCTTAATTATTAATTAAGTAACTTTTATTTACTTAATTAATTGCTCATTTATTACTTAATTAGTAAATCTTAACCACATGATTAATTAAGTTTAATTACACTTAATTACTTGATTAATGAATCCCTAATCATTAATTAATAATCTAGTTAATGATCTTTTAATTACAATTTAATTAATCTTAAATTAATTAACCTTCAATCCTTAACCATTTATTAATCAAGTAAATTATTTTTCCTTAATTAATTTCTTAATCATTCCTTTATAATTAAACTAATTAATTAAACTTAATTTCTTTAAATAACTTAATCATAATTAAGATATTAAAACCTTAATTAAGATAAAACATTATCTTGTTAATATCTTTTTTACCATTACCATAATTACCCATTTATCTTTAAAAATTATCCTAATTAAATCATTAATTAAACTTAAATATAAATAATCATTTATCTTTAAAATTTAAAGTTATCAAAACATAATTTTAAATAACTTGAAACATTCATCAATTTATAGTTTGAAAACTAGTTTCAATTTTTATTTAAAACTTGTCTTTTATATAAACTTTTAAAATTACTTTCATAACACAAATTTAAAATCACTTTAAATTTTCTTTAACAAAGTTTAAATTTAACAAATTTCAAACTTCTTAAAATATTTTTAAGAAAACATTTATTAAAACATCAATTAATTTATATAAAAGTTTAAACCAATTTAAATTTTTAAATTTCAAAATAACAAGTTTTTAAAACTTTTAAAATCTTCTTAAAACTGTTTTGCTGTTGCTGCTTTGGGTCAAACCCGTAGCTCGCTCGAGTCAATCCCGAGTTCCCCTTCTTCCTATCTTTTTTTTAAACTTTGATTAAATTAAGTATAACAAAAACTACAGGCTAAACACTTCCAACTACTCGAGAACAAACTCGAGTTTCCCATGCCAATACTCGAACATGACTCGAGCCATTCCACGCCAAAAAAATACTGACACCCAAAACCGACTCCGTGCACATGCACGCCACCATTGGTCACCTCCAACCATCACCATCGCCTCCGGCATGTCATTCATCACCATAGCATTACAATACGACCACAAAACCTTACAAACGAGACCTCGATCAAAAATTAACTACCCAGTTCTCCTGGAACCAAACAAAGCTTCCCACAAACTCCCTTCAACCACCAAGCTCCGGCCACCAGAGGTCGCGCGTTGTTGACCAACTTCTGCCGAACCTACACGCTACCATCTGCCAGAATTTCATAGCACTCGATCCAACAGAGCCCACGTAAAAACCCAAAACCCAAACTATCCAAAAACTAGGGTTGTAAACAAATTCTGATCATCGCCGACGCCACAGTCCCCACTAGCCTCAACCACCATTTTTTGCCTGAACCCCCATTACCTCCTCTACCTCTAGTAGCATTCCCGACCACTCCAATTGCATTAGCCTCCAGAAATTACCCTAAACCCATTTTCCAGAAAAACCCAAAATTCACATTCAATTCAACATTATAAATTTGGATTTTTGTTTTAAAAATCATAATTTTAAATGATGATTCAATACATATACATGAATCAATATAATTCAACATTTTATTTATTACATTATATAAGATTTCACTGCATTCTTCTTGTTTACAGGTAATTTCTAATCTTATATTACTTAAACATGTTTTCATAATCAAGATGAGTTTAAACTTGACTAATATATTTGAAAATTCAAAACTGCAAAGTGTTTAGATGGTCATAAAAAAAATTGAATTTTTTTTTATTTTCTCTGTAATTAGGTATGAACAGAGAAGCTCAAATTTCAGGCATGTAGATTTAAATATAACCATATCTACAGATTTACATACAACTGCATACAGGCATCGTTATCAATTTTTGTGTTTTTCCATATTTTTTCAATTTAAATCTTGTTGTTTTAAACAACCTTTGTTTAAACATCTCAACATGACAACTAACCAGAGAAGTAACAAACTGGTTTTGAATTTATTTTACACACTGCAATTTCAAAAACAGAAAGAAATTAACATGCACATACATTAACACATTCCTATATATATGCAGTATTATCACAAACAAGCTTCATTATCACAGAAATTACTTAAGCAACAAAATTAACCTACTTAAGATTTAAATTAGTTATTTACTCACCTCTTTTTTTGAATTTGCACAGAGTTTTAGAAACTGGAATGGAACTGAGCCCCTTTTTTGAAAGTTTGAAAACTGTTGTAGCTTGATACTGCTTAATTCCTGAAAGCTTTGAATATTACTGATGTTGATGACTTCTGAAAGCTTATGTTGCTTGGTACTGAATTGCTTTAAAACTGGAATCATGATGATGATCAAGACTTTTGAAAATTTGTTGTTTCCAGGTTCTTGATAAAAGAAAGTTCTCAAGCTTTCTTTTTTTCTCTAATGCTTCTATAGGTTTTGAAACTAATTCTGGTTTCAGGCTTATGATAAAAGAAGATTATTTTTTTTCAGGCCTTTGAAAAATGCTTGATAAAAGAGAATTACAGAGTTGATTATTTTGTTTGAGGAATGAACTTCAAATTAAAGGAAAACATTTCAGGTTTGCAGTTTTGAAAAAGCTACAGGCTTGATAAAAACATTACAGGGTTTGTTTTAAATGGTTACAGGTTCTGGAAATGTTTCCAGTTAGAAAAAATGCTACATATTTTTGAACTTGAGGATTTGAATATTGTTTTCAGGCTTGAGAAGAGATTTCAGGGTTTTTGAAAAATTTCTGGTTTGAACTAGTTTTGTTTTAAGGAAATTAAATATTTTGAAGAAATGATTTTCAAGTTCATTTGGGAAATGGAATACAAATAGTGGCCATTAATTTATAAATTCAAAGAATAAGAATGAAGAAAGAAAGAATGGAAATTTTATATGATAAAAATTAGGATTTAATAAAATTAAAGAAAAAGAAAGTTAGGAAAAAGACACTTGTCCAATTTTTGTTTACATTTGTCATTACTAATCCTAATCTATTTACACATGTTAATCAATAAGCTCTAAAATTTAACACATGTCTTTTCTTATTTTTAAATTATTTTTAGATGATTTTTTTTAAAAGCCTTTATTATTAAATTTGCTAATATATATGCTTTTTCCATTTATTTGCTACTAAACAAACATTTTCCAAATTTATATAAATATAATTCTTTTGTTTTAAATTAATATGAAACAAATATTATTTTAAAAGAAAAACTTTATTAATAAATCCTTTTATATCCAAAATTATTTTCAAGATACAATTCTTTTAAATTACAAATTTCAATTCAAATTTCAAAATTTAAATCCAAATTCAATTTAAACTTCAATTTAAAATTCAAATCAAATATATCTATATTAGATTAAAAAAACACAATATTTAATTAAGAATTATTAAATTCTAATTTTAAAGTTAATTTTTAAATAAACATATATTTAAACAACACTTATTAAATTAAAATTTTAATTCGATTAAAAATAAAATTTATAAAATAACACAAATTAAATAATTATTCTATTTAAAATCAATTTATTTCTAAATTTAAAAACATCACCTAAATTTTATTTTCGTTATTTATATTTGAAGATAATAATTTTATCAATTTTAAATGATTTAATTAAGAGATTATCACATTTTAAATTCTTCGAAATTTTGGGATATTACAGTCACGCCTTCATTTACGGCACCTACATCCTCTTCATGAATGTCCTCTCCAGGCCTCCAACCTCGGGTGACATCAGATATATATATATATATATATATATATATATATATATATATATATATATATATATATGATCAAGAAGCGGAGAGACAGAGATAGCCCCTCTTTCATGTTTCTCGCGCCGCACCACAGATGCCAAATCTTAAATGGGGCATGCAGCAAGTTCGCTCTGTACAAGCAGGAATGGTTTTATGTGCGTTGCCCTCCTAGTTTCGCGAGGAGATGGGTGGAAGGAAGTAAGTCTTTTCTTTGGATTGATATTCATGCTTGGTCAAAGTCGTGCCTCTTCTAACTCTTTTTTCCATCTTTTCATGTATCAATCCACATCCTGACGGTCGCGGCTATTCTGAAGCCGTTGAAGCTATTACAGCCCTTCTTGCCGACGAACGGGACATCCAAACTCTCATTTCAAATGAGTCACTTTCGAGGTTTGGACTGTTGGCAGAAGGCCGTCGGATAAGCCTTCTTCAGGGTGTTCCCATACCCAGGCCCGCGTCAGGTAAAGGGAAAAAATAAGCTGAGTCTTCAGCACGCAACGCTCCTGGCACACTAGAAGAAGGAGAAATCAAAGAAAATGAAACACCCGAAGCATAAGACGAGAACGTTGGTCCTACTCAGGACCCATTAGTTGAAGTTCATGACATCAAAACATCATCCTTCCCTTCGAAGAGGAAAAAGAAACTGACGTACGAGATAAGGAAGGAAAAAGTTGGTGCAACCTCTAAAGTTACTCTTATTCCAACAGAGAAAGTGGCTTCCTCACAACGTTTAGAAAGTTCTTTAAAGGGCCTCTCGAACCTCTCGATACCTAACGATTTACTTAATTATGATTTCGATGATCCGGAGGCACTTAAACTTCACTCGCCCATCAGAGGCGATGCAGACGTTCAAGCCCAAATTCAGGGAGGAAAAACTCCCATTAGCAAAGAAACTGGTCCGTTAGGGGGAAACACTAGGACACGCACAAACACATGCACCTCACCTTGGACTTAAATTTTCGTCGTCACACTACTATTTGCTAATTCGTTGTTTTTTGAATTCTGTACAGGTGACATGGGGCGTACACACGGAATCGATCGTCTCCGCAGGTCGTCTATCTTCCATCACTCTGGAGGGGACTCAGGTTTCGGAAGACGTCGAGATGGAGGCGGTGATGGTGATAGGGATTACCATTCCCGGGACTCATCATCTCGGAAGAAAACATATTATCAGTCCATGTACCACCAACATCCCTCTTCTTACTTAGAACAAAGCAAAGATAAGCACGGCCATAAGGGATCGCAATCCAATGTCCCTCGAGATCAACATTTTGATTCCTCTTCCACATGACAATCCCAAGACCCTCACAGGAGAGCTAAACTTTCAAAGTCGTCTCCTCCTGTTCCCGCAACAGATCCAATAGTATCGTAGAGACTGGCCGAGCTTAAAGTTAAATTTCCAAAGATCTTCTTTGATGGTATGAAGTTCCTCCTGGCGATCCACCATATACCTAGAGATGTCAAGCAGAGCGCTATCGCCTGAACCAATGACGTCTACGTTCAACATGACGCGTTCGTTCATCTCGCTGAGAAAGTGTCGGAAGTCTCCATGGAACGTCAACATGAGAATGATCGCCTGAACCTTGAGGCTATTCATGACAAAGACATTATCAAAGCTCAGGAAGAAGAGATTGCATCTTATAAATCTCAACTTGAGGCCGCCCAGCAGAGCGCCAAGGATACCGTCGAAGCCGTAACTCATCTGGAATCGACTCATAAAAAAGAACTCGACAAGGCGGTACAACACTGTGGGGATTTGGTTTTGGAAAAAGACTCGGTGCAAAAGAGAGGGATGCATTCTGTCTCCGGGTTAAAGAACTTGAGGAGCGACTCCGCAAAGAACAAGAGGAGAAGATTGCTGCCTAAGAAGAGTCGTAACGGTATTGCGACGAGATCGTTGCAATGCGACTCCTATAGGCGAAACTTTAGGGCGAGATTTCTAAAGTTGAGGCGCTGAAGAATGAAGCCCGCGAAGAGGGCAAAAAGATAGCATCTGCGGAAATCGACTCCCGTCTTAAGGCGGCCAAGGAAGAAGGTAAAGAAGAAATCAAAAATATGTTCGACCCGCTTATTTCCGAATTCAATGCCCGCGTTCTCATGCACCGGGACTTAACTTTTCTGGCCGAGGGCTATCTCGAATCTTTGGCCGAGGCGTGGGAGACTTTAATTGAAATCAAGAAGGCCGAACACGGTATCGAGGAGGTTGATGACGGGACCATGATAAAAGAATTCCTTAAGGGAAATGAGCCTTCGGACCTGTCGGCGGCTAAAGCCATTTATTGCAAAGGCTCCCCTTCAACAAAAGAGAAAGAAGTTATCGCCGGTCCATCCGAGATTGAGTCTCCAGCTCGTGTGCCTACCCAGCCGGCCAGTTGGTCGATACTCGATCCTTTTGAACAGCACATCGGCTATGACCCAGAGGACGCCGACCTTGGTGTTCATGTTTTTTCCCCTTTACTAGAGGGTGAGACCGTCCTGACGGCTGAGAGCCAGCCAGAACCTGGTCAGCAACCCTTTTTCTTTAACATTCCAAGAGTTTTCTTTTTTCATCAGAAGCTATCGCATTCTAATACTTGCTTTTCGTGATTTTATGCAGGCCGTTCTGATCTTGAGCCCACTCCGAGGAGCGATGTCGCCAAGGAGGTTAGGGGAAAAACGAGTGAGGACACTCACGCAGGAGAGGCTCCCGGTCCCGATGCTCAAGTGATCGGAGCGCTTGATGAGGGCAAATCTGAGACTTCCTCTCCCATCAATAGGAGTTATGAAGTTAAGATTACAGGCGTCTCTGAGCACATATCCGAACTGAGCATGAAGAAGCAGCTTGATAAAGAGAAGGAAAAGATGATCAAGATCTAGGTCGAACCTCAAGCTGTGGACCCGGACGATCCTTTGAACAAGCCGTTGAAGGTCATTCTCCCAGGCAGATCCAAACCCATGGATGTTGCTCATACTTCTTCAGCTGTCACTCCCCCCTCAAAGAAAGCTATCAAGGGTAAACGTATAGGGGAGGAGTCATCGGGCAAAAAGTCGAAGAAGTCAAAGAAGTAGTCTTCGCTCTCATTCAACAAGAGCTAGTTTAGATTATGTAATTATTTATGTTTTCGTAGTTTATGTAAATAAACTTTTGACTCCAAGCGTCGGAGGAGGTGTAGTAGAAACTTATTTTTGATGAATGAAACTTAGTTCTTTTCCCTCTCAGAGGACTGTTGTTGTTTGGTTTTTTGGAATAACCGTGGTCAAAACTCGAGCTACTACGAGTTACGTGAACTTCTCGATTCATCTTCAAACAAGTTGACAACTTTTTTGGTATTTGCACATTCTTGTATCCCATGCTCTGGGGACTTAGAATATTTTCCAATCCATACACCAAGGGCTTGATGACTTCAAGTCATTTATATCCAGTCTGCCCTCAGGGGACTTCGACATTTAAATCGTTTATACTCGAGTCCGCACTCGGTGGACTTGGTGGTTTTGAATTGTTTATACTCGAGTTCGTACTCTGGCGACTTAGAGTATTCCAGTCTGCACTCCGAGGACTTGGAGACTTTGAATCGCTTATACTCGAGTCCGCATTCTGGGGACTTAGAGTACTCTAGTCCATACTCTGGGAACTTGGAGGTCGGAGCGTTTATGACCGAGTCCGCACTCTCGGGACTTAGAGTACTCCAGTCCGCACACCAGGGACTTGGAGATTTTGAATCGTTTATACTTGAGTCCGCACTCTGGGGACTTAGAGTACTCCATTCTGCACTCCGGGGACTTGGAGATTTCGAATCGTTTATACTAGAGTCCGCACTTTGGGGACTTAGAGTACTCCAGTCCGCACTCCGGTGACTTGGAGATTTCGAATCGTTTATACTCGAGTCTGCACTCTGGGGACTTCGAGTACTCCATTCCGCACTCTATGGACTTGGAGATTTTAAATCGTTTATACTCGAGTCTGCACTCTGGGGACTTAGAGTACTCCAGTCTGCACTCCGGGGACTTAGAAATTTCGAATCGTTTATACTCGAGTCCGCACTCTGGGGACTTAGAGTACTCCAGTCCACACTCTGGGAACTTGGAGTACTCCAGTCCGCACTCTAGGGACTTGGAGATTTCAGATCGTTTATGCTCGATTCCGCACTCTGAGGACTTAGAGTACTCCAATCCGCACTCCGAGGACTTGGAGATTTTGAATCGTTTATACTCGAGTCCGCACTCTATGGACTTAGAGTACTCTAGTCCGCACTCTGGGGACTTGGAGATTTCGGATCGTTTATACTCGAGTCCGCACTCTGGGGACTTAGAGTACTCTAGTTTGCACTCCGGGGACTTGGAGATTTCGAATCATTTATACTCGAGTCCGCACTCTAGGGACTTAGAGTACTCCAGTCCGCACTCCGAGGACTTGGGCATTTCGAATCGTTTATAATTGGGTCCGCACTCTGGGGACTTAGAGTACTCCAGTCCGCACTTTGGGGACTTGGAGATTTCGAATCGTTTATACTCGAGTCCGCACTCTAGGGACTTAGAGTACTCAAGTTCGCACTCCGGGGACTTGGAGATTTCGAATCGTTTATACTCGAGTCTGCACTCTAGGACTTAGAGTATTCCAGTCCGCACTCTGGGGACTTGGAGATTTGGAATCGTTTATACTCGAGTCTGCACTCTGAGGACTTAGAGTACTCCAGTCCGCACTCCGGGACTTGGAGATTTCGAATCTTTATGCTCGAGTCCGCACTCTGGGGACTTAGAGTACTCCAGTCTGCACTCTGGGGACTTGGAGATTACGGATCGTTTATACTCGAGTCCATACTCTGGGGACATAGAGTACTCCAGTTCACACTCCGGGGACTTGGAGATTTTGAATCGTTTATACTCGAGTCCGCACTCTGGCGACTTAGAGTACTCCAGTCCACACTCCGGGGGTTTTGGAGATTTCGAATCATTTATACTCGTTCGTACGTCGGACAGAGTAATGTATTTCTTAGTCATTTGTTACAGCGTTATCATACATAGAAACATCGACAATTCATGGGAAAAAGAAATGGCTTCAAGCTTTTATTAATGCAAATAAACTAAATTGTCTTTTTTATGTCGCAAACTAGGAATAAAAACTTGCTGTAAATAAATGCAACTAAAATATGATAGAAATGAACTACGTGTAATAATGCCGCAAATGTTTATCATTCCATGCTCGGGCGAGTGTCGCACCATCGACGGTCGCTAGCTTGAAAATTCCTTCTCCAAGCTTCCATTCGATGACGTATAGACCTTCCCATGCGGGACTCATGTGTGATGGAACTGGGAAAACTCGTTTCAAAACGAGATCACCCACGCCAAAGATTCTCGGTCGAACTTTTTCATTATAATATCGAGCAACTCGGTGCCTGTACGTGGCTGCTCTTAAATTGGCCTCTTCACATTTTTCATCATTGAAGTCTAATGATTCCAGCAAAAGATCTCGATTTGACTCAGGGTCATAATAAGCTGCCGATGTGATGGGACTTCAAGTTCCATGGGTATGACAACTTCCATGCCATATGCTAATGCGAATGGAGTGTGGCCAGTCGCGGACTTGTAGGTGGTTCTGTAAGCCCAAAGTGTTGTCGGAAGCTCATCCACCCACTTGCCTCTAGCCTTTTCCAAACGTATTTTCAATATGGATTTGATTATCTTATTTACAGCCTCCACTTGTCCATTAGATTTCGGATGAGCAAGCGCTGCAAACTTTTTCTCAATGCCATATTTTTGGCAAAATTCCCTGAACTCTTTGCTTTCAAATTGAGTTCCATTGTCTGTAACGATGGTTCGTGGCAGGCCAAAGCGGCATATGATATTTCGTACCACGAAATTAATGACTTTCTTGGTGGTGATAGTGGCGAAAGGCTCTGCTTCTGCCCACTTGGTTAAGTAATCGACCGCAACAATCGCGTATTTTGACCACCTTTGGATAGGGGTAAGGAACTGACTATATCGATCCCCCACATTGCAAATGGCCAAGGACTAACCATTTGTGTGAGTTCCGTCGGTGGAGCTCTTGGGATTTTTGCATACTTCTGGCATTTGTCACATCTTCTTACGTAGTCTGCGGCATCTCGATTTACAGTTGACCAATAGTATCCATAGCGGAGGATTTTCTTTGCTAACGTCTGCCCCACGGTATGGTCGCCACATTCACCTTCATGGACTTCCGTCAGGACTCGTTTTATCTCATCATGGAAAATGCACTGGAGCAATAGGGTCGAGAATCCCCTTCGATACACTATTGCATCCTGCATTACATAACGATAAGCCTTACGAATGACTTGTCGTCTTTCGCTCCTTCTTTCAGGCATGGCCCCGTGTAACAAGTACTGCTTGAATGGGGTCATCCATGACTCCTTCTCGATTTCTGTTTCTAACATGAAATCTACCTCCATTATATTTATGCTTGGAACATGTAAGGATTCAACGGGAAACAATCCCATCTGCTGTGCATCGCCAGTGCTTGCAAATTTTGCCAATGAATCAGCTACTCTGTTCTGTTCACAAGGAATATGTGAAATATCATAATACTCAAGATTCGCTAGCAGCTCCTGAACTTGGGCCAAATACGGGGCAAGTCTTTGCCCCCTTGCTTGGTAGTCTCCATGCACTTGATACACCACCAGTTGTGAGTCGCAAAAAATTTCAACCGATCTTATTCCTAGTTCTTTAACGAGTCTTAAACAGGCGATCAATGCTTCATACTCGGCTTCGTTATTCATTGCTGTGAATTCGAGCTTCAAAGCATAGCAAACTGATCGGTTTTCAGGAGTTACCAGAACTATGCCAACTCCTAAACAACGGTCGTTAGATACCCCATCGGTGTACATCTTCCATCGGACGGGAGGTATGACATTGCGGCCGTTTGATTCGTCTGTCATGGTGAATTCAGCGATGAAATCCGCTAGCGCTTGCCCTTGTATGGCCCTTCACAGCAAGTAGGTAATATCGAACTGACTCAACACGATATTCCATTTTTATCATCCTTCCGGAAGTTTCCGGCCATTGAAGTACCTGTCGCAGGGGTTGGTCGGTGTAAACACTGATCGAGTGTGCTTGGAAGTATGGGTGAAGCTTGTGTGATGCAATCACCAAGCAATAGGCTAATTTCTCGATCTTGGGATAGTTTCTTTCTACCCCCGTCGGACGTTTACTAACATAATAAACTGGTTTTCGAACTCGGTCCTCTTCACGAACCAAAGCCGTACTGATAGCATGTTGGGATACTGCCACGTTCACATACAATATTTCATGATCTATTGGTTTCGATAGCACTAGGGGGTTCTCCAAATGTCTTACTAGAGCTCGGAATGCATCCTCACAGTCAGATGTCCACTCAAAATTTCTTTTTCCTTTCTTTATCACATCGAAGAAAGGAATACACTTATCTGTAGCTCTGAATATGAATCGACTCAGCGCTGCCACCTTTCCGTTCAAGCTTTGTACTTGCTTTATAGTTCTGAGCACTTGTATGTCCACGTGCATTCACAATGAAACCCAAGAACTTTCCTGATGCCATGCCAAAAGAGCACTTCAAGGGGTTGATCTTCAACCATATTGTTTGAGTATATGAAACATTTCTGCTAAGTCTCGGATGTGGGCATTTGACTGTCGTGACTTCACGAGAATGTCATCCACATAGACTTCCATCATTCTACCAATCTGGTCCTTAAACAATCGATTCACTAGGCGCTGGTACGTTGCCTCCGTGTTTTTCAATCCAAAGGGCATTACTACATAGCAATATAGCCCCATATTTGTGACAAAACTGGTGTGCTCTTGGTCTAGAATGTACATCGAGATCTGATCGTATCCTGAATACACATCCATAAATGACAATAATTCAAGGCCAGCGGTAGAGTTGACGAGCTGGTCGATTCTAGGTAAAGGGAAACTATCCTTCGGGCATGCTTTATTCATATCGGAGTAATCAACACAAGTTCTCCACTTTCCATTTATTTTCTTCACTAGCACTGGGTTAGATACCCATTCAGGGTAGAGGGCATCGCGGACGAACCCATTGGCTTGAGTTTGTCCACCTCCTCTTTGAGAGCCGCAGACCACTCCGGATCCATACCTCTCCTTTTCTGTTTTACGGGAACGTGTTTCGGGTCTATGTTCAACATATAACTCGCAATTGCTGGAGAAATCCCGCACATATCAGAGTGTGTCCAAGCGAAAACGTCCAGATTCGCCCAAAGGAAATCGGTAATATCCTCGGCCACTGAGGGGTCGAGTTGTGATCTAATCTTAAGAACTCGTGATGGGTCATCCCGGCTGACTGGAATGTCGATCGTTAGCCCAGCCGGTGCTGTATTTGTGTCCCTGGGTTCCCCATCATCATCTCTCGGATCTATGTCTCTAAGGATCCGAGAATGCTGCCCGAGCCCAGGCTTGGGCATTACTTGTCAATCATCAATCTTCAGTATGCGGACGGAGCTGTCCGCAACTTTTCCCTTCTCTCTCCACTGAGCTTCTCTCTGTTCCACCACATAACATGCGCGACCGGTTGCCTGATCGTCATGTACAACACCGACTCCTTTGTCTGTCGGAAATTTTAATGTCAAACACCATGGGGACAAAGCAGCCCTAAATTCTGCCAAGGCTGGGCGACCCACAAAGACATTGTATGGAGAATCAACATCAATTACTACGAACGGTAGGACTCGCACTCTCCGACGCTCACCTTCCCCCAGTTCAACTGGTAGCTCTATATACCCCATCACGTCGGTTGCAACACCGTTAAAGCCGTGGATACGGGCTTTGCATGGTTTCAAATCATTCGTTTCCATCTTTATTTAGTTATAAGCCTTCTTGAAGATGATGTTGACAGAGCTTCCATAATTAATCAGGATTCTTTTCACGTATGCTGGCCCGGTTGTTGCAGATATAACCATCGGGTCGATAGTAGCCTCCACCTTGTCCGCGTCTCAACTCCTAAACACTATATCGTCGGTCATCGTGCGTTGTTGCTTTGCGGGGTTCCATCTTTCATATTCGAACAACATTCATAATCTGCATGCCTCAAGGAGGTAGCATATCGTTCCATCTCCTACAAATTCTTGTCTGCAGGATGAGGTCCTCAGACAGTAGTGTTTATAATCAATCTACCCACAGTCCGAACAGGTTGTTCTGGTTGGCATGGAGCCTGCCCGCTTCCGGGGTCTGACGTTCCTTGCCTTCCATCTTGCGGGTTTTTGACAAATTCCTGCAATTTTTTCCGTCTGATTAACTTTTCTATGGCGTCATGGAGTGTCTACACTCCTCATTATTGTGCCCATGGGTCTCATGGAAGCGACAGTACTTCCCTGTCCGTTTCTATTCTTCAGTGGACTCCTTTGGGCGTGTCTTTCTGTATTCAAAGGTGTTACAGGTAGATAGATAAATGTTTTCAAGAGAAGTATTCAGTGGGGTGTAATCATTGTAGGTCGGAATCCTTAGCTTCCATTTTTCTGCTTCTCTTTTCTTTCCGAGATTCCCACCTCCGGATCCCTTGGACTGCCCAGGCTTGCTCTGGGCGTTGACTTGAACTTTTCCCGAACTATCGCCGGACTGCTTTACCGTGATTACTTTTCAAAGTCTCCTGAACAGTCCTCGGTGCCTTATCTCATCTTTTCCATCGAGCCTCCTTCCGTCGTATTAATTGATGAGCTTTGGCATAGAATCGTTCCAATGTAGCTGGGGGCTTTCCCGCCAACCAATCTCCAAACTCCGAAACTGGATCTTCACCTCGCATTACCGCCATCAAATTTGCATGGTCATTAGGATTTCTAACTTCAGTGGCGGCAACATGAAACCTCTGTAAGTACGCTTTCAAAGACTCTCTAGGAGCTTGGGTTATGCTTGATAATGACATTATGTCCTTTGGACGGGTAGCATGCATCCTGAATTGTTTAATAAATTTCATCGCTAACTCGTCGAAGCTGGATATAGATCGTGGAGAAAGCCGAGTAAACCACATAGTGGCGATTCCGTACAGAGTGATTGGGAAACACCTACACTTAGTTGCGTCATTTTCCCTTGTCGAATCCATCATCCATTTGTACCCCATCACGTGTTGCCTAGGGTCAGTCTTCCCTTCGTAGGCTGGGATAGTCGGGATATTGAATTTCTTGGGGTACTCAGCCTGTAGGATCACATCAGTGAAGGGAGTATGACTCCTGAACACTCCCCAATCCTCGTTGGTCAGGCCCTGGTTCTCTCTCATTAATTTCCTGACCATGGCTGGTAAATCCGGAGTTTGTATGGAGGGTGGGAGGTTGGGCTCCGTTCAATGGGACCGTGCGGGTTGATGTCCCGCTTGATTTGGGTCTTGGTGATCAGGGTGTCCGGTCTCATCACGTGTCTGATCACTGGCGGATCGATCGGTAGCACCTGCTTGTGCAGCTTCATCCCTACGGCGTCTAAGCCTAGGTGGTTCATCTGTCGAGGTCGAGCTATCAGATTCAGAATAAGGAGCTGGACTACTTCCAGCATTCTGATGCAGTTGGTGGGCAAGTTGAGTCATGAGATTAGTGTTGGCTTGAATCGGCTCAGCAAGTTGCCTTTTACTTTCCCTGAGTTCTCTTATCAATTCATTGAACTCTGTTTGGGAAACGACCTCCGCTTGGTTCTGGGTGGAGGTTCCTATGCCTTGAATTGCTGGTTGGTTGCTAGGTCATATCTGTTGTACACAAGCAGTTTCATGGACATCTACGTTGTGAGAGGCCGATCTAGTTCGTGGCCTCCCCATGGTAGAGTTGTTGGTTGTAACTCTGAGTAGAATCAACAGATGTCTTTTGAATGATTTGGATCTCCTTTGGGGGATTTTTCAATCCAGTAGCTACAAAGTAGATACTATCGTCCTGAGAATTCGACTCTCAATGAAAGCACCAAAATGTTAGCACCAGAATTGGTCACTAACACCCTTAATAGAGATTGTGTAGAGAGATTAATGAAGAAAGTAAGTTAAACAGAGGATAATATGCAGATTTAAATGCAGAAAATACGAACACCAGATTTATAGTGGTTCGTCGTAATTGCCTACGTCCACTTTGAGGTTAATTTTTACTGCTTTTCTAGATAATCGATTACAGATACAATCCGTATACCAATTATATTGAATACAATTGCTAAGCAAAAAAAATAAGTCTCGAATGAGTCTTGAATGCGGCAGAGTCCACCTGGTGTTCTCGAAAAAAGGTCCCTTTCACTGTGCCCCTGTCTCTCTATTTATAGACGAAGATGAATTGGACTTCCCTGGCAGGGCAGGTAGCTAAGTAGCTTGGCCCAAAAAGAGTGATCTCTGTATGCCGATCCATAGATGCCGAATGGCAAAATGCCGAACAAGGAACGAATGCCGAACGAAGTGATGCCGAACACCATGATTGCCGAACAAGGTATTTGTGCTGAAAGACACTGGATTCCGAATGATCCCGAATGCCAAACGAGATTTATGTCAAACGAAGTCATGTGCCAAACAAGGTTTGGATGCCGAGCAGTATGGAATACCGAATGACTCTGCCATGATGAACGTCCATAGATGCCGAACGATATGCAATACCGAACGTCTCTCAATGTCGAATGCTCACGCATATCGAACGTCCCATAGATGTCGAACGATATACAATACCGAACGTCTCTCAATGCCGAACGCTCACGCATGTCGAACGAACCATAGATGCCGAACGACCCATAGATGCTGAAAGATATACAATACCGATCGTCTCTCTATGTCGAACGCTCACGCATGCTGAATGTCCCATAGATGCCAAACGAACTTGAATGTCGAACGAATCATATGTGCCGGACGACTCTGAAAGACGAGCACTTTCTAATGCCGAACACTCCTAAATGTCGAGCGATCCTGAGTGCCGAGCGTTCTCTAATGCCGAACGATCTGGATGCCGAACGATTCATAAATGCCGAACAGTATGCTAATGCCGAGTACTTAGTTGCCTGGTCAAATCTCCAGGTAACATCTTATAATTAATTCTTAAACCTAATTTCAAAATAGGCACAAAATCCAATATGCACGCTATGATAAACATCCTGTACCTTCTTCGTACGTATTCCTTTCTGACATTTTATATATGAATTTAAGCTCGAAAATCTACTTGATGCAATGAAAAAGTCATATTTCCCAAATTCCTTTATTTTGCAAAAATTAAGTTTCTTAGCCCATTGCAAAGTTACCAAAATATCCTTTTCGATTAATTAATTATTATTAAAATACGGGCTTCATATTCTTCCTCCTTTAAAAGAACTTCATCCTCGAAATCCTACGAGACAGAAAATGCAACTCGCTCATCCAACCAATATCTATAACAATCTACTCAACCATAAACCATTCAAAAACACTGTCCTTAGTTTCAAATTCCGAATAAAGCATATACATATAGGTAATACAAAATTCGGTCGTCTACTGAATTAGTCGATCTTGTGAAATGCTAGTGCTTATGCCATGTATCCAAAATGTATGCAACATACTATATACTTGCAATTCTATATGAATGAGCAACCGTTCAATACATATGTAAGATGCGACAACCATTATGATTGTAGCTAATAAAAAAAGGATAAGTTGACTATATGCCGTAGGCTAACATGAATATATCAACCCGTATATGCAGTGCTAACTAATAAAATACATCCATTGACAACCATCACATAGCCTTATTTTATGGAGAAACTCTTACAACTTTGAATTTGTATATAACGAATTATTTATAGTTATTCTCTCACAATTATTAAGAATGTAGCTGAAATCTCCTGCAAGGACCCACAACAAAGATATGTATTTTGCAAATTTAGGTAAATTTTTTCAAATTTGAGTTCTTTCGTTAATTGTATTTTTTGCATATATAATAGATAAAATGTAAGAGAACCCCCTATTAGTAATCAAGCAAGTAGCATGCTGGCCTGACATACAAATGTTATCTCTAGACCAAGAATGCTTGTTCCAAAGTAAAAAATTCTACCTCTAGCATCAAACTCATTATTGTGTGTAATCTCCCAATCATCACCGATAAACTAGCAAAATTTTCTGATATTGTCATTGGACAATTTATGTTCTACTAGACTATAATATTAGTATCATAGGAACGTTTCATGTTTAGTTGCAATATTTTCATTATAATTAAGCTTTTGTCGTAAAAGTATGGACCATTAGCTAGAGTATTATCACAATCTTCATTTTTATCAAATTTAACAATGTAAAACCCATTTTCTCTTGAATAGGTTTTGAACTCTCCGTTTAGTTTCCAAACTCTAATAATATTAGTGTTAAAATAGTGGAAGTATGATTTAAGAACCATCGTGTATAGCACGATAGAATTTTTCCATTTCTCTCTAGCTTTGTTTTCAGTTGGGTATTCATTTTTGCAGAAGTATGATTTAAGAACCATCGTGTATAGCACGATAGAATTTTTCCATTTCTCTCTAGCTTTGTTTTTCAGTTGGATATTCATTTTTGCACAGTTTAGATCTTTGAATACTTGAGGAGGAAAGTATGTAAAGGTGTGAACATTGGTACCTCATTTTCAACAACAACGTAACTCTAAGATTTGGGCCTTGCCATCAGAGCAGTCTGAGAAAATGGAAGACTGGCTTTAGATCCGTACATTCTAGCCAAATAAGGGAAATCTAGATTGTTAGAAAGAGAAATCTTAGGCTGGTTGTTTGTTAACCTAATAAGCTGACATGTTGCTATATTACTGGGTTACAGATTGCCTATCTACACATTTTTGGATTTTAGGTCTGACAATAGTAAATCCATAAGGGTTATTATTTTTGTCAAGATGAATAGGACTTGCAATGCCCATTATCTGCTCTAAGGAGGAATGATTAACTAAATTTCGAGAGGAGCAAGATGCCTCAACCGCCATGAGAGAGAGAGAGCTATATGAAACCCTAAGCTTTAACCTAAATAATAGTTTACTAAGAAATATTAGTAAAGGTAAATTCTTGAAATTATTATTATGTATCAATAAGTATAACGTGAACATAGCCATATAGTTCCAGTAATGCTTAACATTATGTGAGGAAAGTTGCTAATAATTCATATATATATATATATATATATATATATATATATATATATATGAAAATAAACAATCAAAGGTAAAAATAGTGCTGGCGAGGCAGTTGAGGTTCCAGGCGTAAATGTCCTGATGTGATTTCGCCAGCATTTGCAGGCAAGAGGCCAAGCTGAGCTAACCATGAGGAAGGACCCGTAGTGCAAGCACTAGGTGCAGTTCCTGTCAATCCACTTGCTGTGAATTTCAACAAGCTAGGTGGATACATTTTTTATGCCTATGTGGATAGCCTTATGTGGAGATTGAGTCTCTCGTAGACTCAAAGGCATGGTTGTGCACCGATGAGAGAATTTTGGTGTTGTTAGGCCTAGGTGATGTCGTTAGGAGGAAACATGCTTCTTAGTAGTTACAAGGGGAAGCCCTAAATCAGTGGGATGTAGCAGTGGAAAAGATCAATAAGAAAGAGATAGCTTAGGGAGATTTTAAAAGGCGGTCTTAGATGAGGTTTCTTTCCATAGTAGAGCAAAGAGTATAGTTGGAGAAATTTGTACACCTGCTATGTGGGTAAAAGGATATGTGAATCAATCCAATGAGCTGGCTAGTTTTTAATATGATTTGACAAATACCCCATATAAAAAGGCTCTAAAGTTCATGAGTGGCTGAAGAAACCTCTTCAGGATATGTCCATTAACCACATTCCCGTACGTGCGACTTATGAGAGTTTAGTGGAAATGTATTTGCTAAATAATGTTTTCAAAGAAGTTATGAAGGAGCTTAAGGAGCTTGGAGGGGAGCTTTCCAGTAGAGTCAACACAAGGACGGAGTTGTAGCTTGGGGGTAAGTTAAGGAAGAAAGGAATCAGGTGTAGGTGGTGCAATAACATGGTGCATATGGCAAAGGATTATAGTGTGGATATTTCGATGATCAAGTGCTACAACTACAACCAATCGGGACATATGATGGAAGAGTGTCCAGGTGCACTAAGGGCTCTACCTAGGTGGTTCCAACGTATGCACTTGATGTTATTCCTAGCTCGAGTGTAGCTCTAGTTGTGGATAAGGGAAAGAAGGACATTACTGAAGGTGCGTTAACTCTTTCTGATTTATTTATTCATACTTTATTTGACACCGATACGTCAAACTCACTTATTTCTAGGAAACTAGTAGATGACTTACACTTAGGATATAGTATAGTTATTGACACCGTTATAGTATCAAACCCTGTTGGAATATCGATTCACTTATCGATGATTTGTAGAGGCTTGAAATTGTATATCTTTAGCATCGATTTTGATTTTGATGCTTTTGTATTGGGATTTTCTGGGTTTGGTCTAATATCAGGAAAGGACTAGATTACAATATATGGAGCAGTATTGGATTTTGATAGGATGGTTGTTCATTTAGGTACTAATAGTGGATGCAGCCTTGAGGTATACTACAATCCCAAAAGTTCAGTTTTGTTGAACTATCTATATTTTTTGGACCTATCATATGATGAGTTATCTTTAGCACCAATCGTTCATGACTACGTTGTAACGACCCATGTAAATTCGATGTTTAAAATGAATATAATTAATAGGATTTTTAATTTAAATTTAGAAAGGAATAATAATCTTAGTTATTTATATGAAAGAGTATGTGAAATTTGATGTACCAAGGGAAATTAGAATTTACAAATTTAACTATATATTGTAATTAATAGAAATAGTGGAAATTGTTGCATTGGATATAAGTTAGAATAAGTAAAGTAATGCAAGTATTGGATTTAACAATGAAATAAAATATTGATTATGGGTATTGAATGTAGATGGGTGAAATAAAGAAATGCAGGACAATAAATAATTTATTTAATACAATCCCTTTTATTTGTAAACTATTGTAAGGGTTAATTAGTTATGAAAATTTAGAAATAGGTTCAAATTGTATGTTAGACAATCAAATTTCAATAATTAAAGTTAGTAATTAATGGATTAAATGGAATAATTAATTGGAGTTAAGATCTAAATTTGTATGTGAGCATTCATGGATATTGGAATATAAAGGGGTAAATTTATAGTATAAAATGTAGACATCACCTTTAAGATGATGGGTTTATAATTGATGCATAATAGGGAAATCAAATGAATGGGTTTAATTGAATAACAATTAGAAATTAATGAATGAAGAGAAATTTTAAGGGCGTAACTATTTTCGTTAAATTAATTTTGGTAACAAATTGTATTGAATATAGATTTAACGTTGTGTGATGTATTTAAGTAAATATTGAATTGATTGATGAATAAGTATTCATTGGATAGAAATTTAATGTAAAGTTGATATTAATTGTATAAAATCTATCTAAGATAATGAATTGCAGTAAATTGTGGGTTGATAATAAGGTGTGAATGGAAATTTGATTTGTTATATTAAATGAATAGATTCAAATTGTATGTAGATAATAAATTGCAATAATTAAAGTTGGTAATAAATGGAATATCAAACTATTCATAAAGTGAATATAAGTAGATGTAACAAATGAATAGGAAATGCTAGTTATTCATAAAGTGAAGAAACGGAACCTAGATGGAATAAGAAATTGGATTTAGAATCTTAATTTGTAGATGTGCATTTATTTATAAATGGATTAATTTATGAAATAAAATGGCAAGTAATTATAATATTGTTATTAATAATAGACGTTACTTTAAGGATAATTAATGTAGTAACGTAAGGTGAAAATGTAAATTAAAAGGGAAACGTAAAATTTAGTTAAGGTAGTAATTTATGAATTGGGAATAAAATTCAAATGTTATATTAGGCTGTAAATCAATTTGGGAATAAAATTTTATTTAATTGGGGTAAATTGATATATACGAATGTTAAATATATACATAAGATGATGATTTATTTAATAAAGAGAATTGAATACGAATGGTATAAAATTTCATTTGAAATAAGATTTTATAATTTATTGAATTTACTTTAATTAAAGGTAAACACTAAAATTTTTGCAATAAATCTTTATTTGATATGGAGGTTTGGTTAATAAATTTGAAGCTAATTGCAATCAGAAATGATAGGAATGGTAAGTTGACCATTTATTCATAATAAGATCTAAAAATCAAATAAATGGATTATTGGAATTTAAATTTGACAAATTGTGAATTCATTTAAATTCGGATCCATCTGTCTATTCCAACTTCATCTATAAATACCCCGCTAAACCCTAGCCTCCGCCTATTCTCTTTTGTCCGCGCATAAAATTTCGTCAGCTCCTTCTCCTCCTCAATGGCAGACAAACAAATCCTAGATCCAAATAAAAATTCCAAACCAAATCAAAAGCTAAAATTCAAACTTCTCAGAAAAATCTGGAAGCAAAACGCATGAGGGAGAGAGGGTTCCGCTGTGAGATTCTGTTTAGTTTTTTTTTCTTCTCTGTTTTTCTTATTTACCCCATAACAATCCTCCCTTCCGTATGGTTTGAATTGGCACGTGTGTCGATTTAAAGTGTGCGAAAAAATGGGACGTTACATACGTAGATGTCTTTGTCAATTTTTTGGGTCTTTTTTCCCTAGAGAGATCGAATTTTGAATTTATTTAAAGGAGTATACTAGACCCATTGCCTTACCTTTTATGTATATGGATCCTAAAGAAAGATATGGGCTTAATAAGTAAGTAAATGAGTGATTGGAGAAGGGGTTTGTTTGAGGAAATATTTTAAAGAAGGGAGCACGAGTTTTCTTTGCTACTAAAGGAGATGGCTCCTTAAGGATTTACATCGATTATTGTAATCTAAATAAACTAATAAAGAAGAATCGTTATCCACTACCCCGTATAGATGATTTCAGTTAATTGGAGAAAAAGTATCCTCTTAGCTTGACTTGGCTACCTGGTCACATTAGTTGTGGGTAGTTAAGGATGGTATATAGAAAATCACTTTTCATACACCCAATGTACTTTATGAGTGGTTAGTTGTGCCATTTGGATAGAACGATGCACCACCATATTTCATCGATCTCATGAGTTGAATCTTCAGAGAGTTGCTAAACAATTTTATGGTGGTATTTGTTGATGATATACTTGTCTATTCCAAAAGCGGGAAGCGCCATTTGCATTTAGAAGAAGTTCACAACACTCTCCAAAGGCATAAGTTAAAGGAATTTTTTTTCAAATGACGCTTTTGACTCAAGGAGGTTCGTTTTCTATGACATGTTGTCTCTGAGCATGGACTAGCAGTCGATCCTAGTAAAGTTTCTATAGTACAGGACCGATATGTACCAAATAATGCTACAAAGTTGAGAAGCTTATTTCTTTGGCGGGTTACTATGGAAAATTTATTCAGGACTTCGCTAAGAATTTCGCTCCACTGACATGCCTTACCAAGAAGGGTTTAGTTTTCTCATTAGAGGTAGAATGTGAGAATGCTTTCGTAAAGCTAAAGGATTTTTGGACTGGTGCACCTTTTTTAGTACTCCCTGATGGTTTGGAGGCATTCATAGTATGTACTGATGCGTATATAAAAGGATTAGGCACCTTGTTGATGCAAGAGGGTAGAGTCGTCTATTATGCTAGTCGCATGAGAGAAACTATCTAACTCTTGATCTTGAGTTGACAGCTATTGTCTTTATACTCAAATCATAGAGGCATTATCTTTTAAGAAAGCAATTTAAGTTATTCATAGATCATATGTCTTTAAAGTATTTTTTTGCCAACAAAGATCTGAATTTGAGGCATCAGAGGTGAATTGAGTTCATGGCTTCGTATGACTTCAGTATCTGATATACTCCGGGCAAAAGCAATGTTACAGCTGATGCCTTGAGTAGGAAGCATGTGATGCTAAACACTATGTTTTTGTTGTGGAAGCACTTGAAGTTCATCTATACATGTGAGTTTTGACCTTCATCGGACATTACTCCAGGATTGTTGGAAGCATTCAATGTTCAGCCTTCATTTATGGACCATATTGGTTCGGGTCAGAAGCAAGATAAGGAGTTGATGGATATTTTTTAGAAGCTAAAAAAGGGAGAGCATTGAGTCATTAAGACCGCTACTCTTAGATTCAAAAGGGTTGTTGTGTGGAGATTGTAAGTTGTGCATTCCTCTCATTATTGAGTTGATTGATGTTGTACTAGTAAAGTCCTATTGTTCTAGGAATATAATTAAACCTAGTGGTGAAAAAATATACCGTGACATAAAGAGAATCTTTTACTGGCCTAGTATGAAGAGAAATGGGGTGGATTATGTTTCTTAATATATGACTTGTTAACGAGTAAAGGTTCGGAGCAGAAGATGCCCGATAGATTATTACAGCCATTGGATATTCCATAGTGGAAATAGGAAAGTGCATCTATGGACATTGTTAGTGGTCTACCTAGGAAAAGAAGGGGGAATGTGAGTATTTAGATCATAATCCATTGACTAATCGAATGTGTTCATTTTATCCCAGTCGACGAGGATAGCTGCATCTTTAGCAACATAATATGTGAGAGAGATAGTTCAATTGCATGGAGTCCCTTCTAGCATTGTCAATGACCGAGACCGACTTTTCACTAGTTATTTTTGGAGCAGTCTCCATGAGGCCTTGGGCACAAAATAATTTTGAGTACCGCTTACACCCATAGACAGATGGACAGTCTATGAGGGTGAACTGAGTATTGGAAGACTTGCTATAAATGTGAATTTTAGACATCGGAGGTTCTTAGGAGGATCACTTGCTATTAGAGGGTTTGCTTATTATAATAGCTATCAGAGAGTATTGAAATGACACAGTTTGAGGTGTTGTACTAGAGGCCATATAGATCACCATGTCGTTATTGGGACACTACGGATAGGATTATTCTTGCACCAAATAGACTTTACCCTTTGGGGATTGAAAATTACACATGATAGGCAGAAATCATATGTTGATTGGAGACGCATGGAGTTAGAGTTCATAGTGGACGATATAGACTTTGTGAAGGTCTCTCTACTTAGAAAAATTATGGGGTTTTTAGTCGGGAATGTTAGCACCAAGTTTGTAGGGCCTTTTTCGATCATGGAGAGAGTAGGGAAGTTAGCTTATAGGGTGGAGGTTCCTGAAAATTTGGCTGGTGTTCACATTATTTTCCATGTGTCATGCTTGCGGATGTGTATTCATGATTCAGCTACTATGGTCAAGTCGGATCAGTTAGAGAAAATTAAAGTAGAGAGGGTCATCGGTTTTCTATGCAATAATTGCATTATTAAGCATGGGACAAGGTGACTCCGTAACAAAGTCATTAAACTAGTTAGAGTCCAGAAACGGAGTCGACCCAATTAAGAGTATTTGGGAGCCTGAGGTGAAGATCCGAGCTATCAATTTAAAGCCATTTTCTGATATGTTTCCATTTTTGTTAGTATAATTTCTTATACACCTAGTGCTTATCATAATATATTCCACAGGTTGGAATGCTTAGATGATAAGCATGATTGTGAACATGTTACTAGGGCATGTTTTGGATGATGGTTGCTAATGGATGTATTTAATTAGTTACTATAGCACGTATAGGATGATATATTTAGGTTAGCCTGTACACATGCCACCCTAGTCATTTTATATTATCTTGTTATATTCACATGGTTGTTGCATATGTATTAGTGGTTGCTCATACATACAGAATTGGAATTATAGGACTTTGCATATAGTTTGGATTCATGCAAAAGCACTTGCATTCAGGACTTCAACTATTTTAGGAGACCACCTAATTTTACATTACCTATATGTTCATGTGCACTCCCTACCTATATGTAGATGTTGTATTAGAAATTAGAATTTAAGGACAATGATTGCAAGTAGTTAATGATTGAGTAAATGACTATAGATATTGGGTATACGAGCGATTGCATTTTTCCATCCTTGGAGATTTCGGGGATGAAATCCTTTTAAGGGTGGGAGACTATAACACCCTATAAATTTTGGTAAACAATTTAAAATAATAATAAAGGAAAAAGGTATAGTTTTACATCAGGATGTAACACAGGACCTATTCCATCGCATCAAGAATGACGTTTATAGTTAAGAGACATATAACTTGTCAAATTTGATAGAATGGGTCGAAAATAGTGAAAAATACAACTAGTGGCAATTCCATAAATGTGAAATTCGAGACTAGATTAGAAAACCCTAGTTTTCAGCAATAAAAAGGAGCACAAGCTCCATTATTTCTCATCCCAAACGCTAGCCATCACATGTACGTACAATTCTCTTTCGCCTTCCTTAAAATCTTCTTGACCTAAACGAAACTTCTCTGTCTCTTCTAAAATTCTAAATAAAAATAAAATCAAAGTGAAATGATGATGGAGAAAGGAAAATCGGCAACTAAAAGAGAAAGAATGAGAAGAAGGCAATTTAAATCAATATAGGAAAAAAGATGCTTTAAAAAGCAGAATGAATTGATTTCTAGAATATGTTGATTCATAGGTAATCATATTTATTTATATCCCTATTTGATTTCACACACACACACACACACACACACACACATATATAGACACACACCTTTAAATTGGAATAGAAGTTTAATTTGAAGTTACTTCTAATTGATTAATTTTTCTTATAAACCCTAAAAGCAGAAAAATGGAAAAACCATAGTTGATAACAGAGTAACGGTCAGAAGGGTGAAGATTTGACTAATGGAAGTCATATAAATTTTTCATGAAGATGATACCTTATTGATAGTGTTTGGGATGGTTTCAATGAATGAATAAATCAAGTACCTTTATTTCACCTTGAATTAAATATGTAACTTGAAATATGCACAGAATTTTTCCTACATATACTTAGCTGGATCTGGATTAAAATGTGAAAATAAACGTATAAATCATTGAAATTGATAAGTTAAATTTGTATAATTAAGGGTATGAAATACACGTAGAAATATGGTTGAGATCATGTCCTTAAACTTATATGTGAATCATGATAAGACGAATGAAAAGAACCAAAACCAAAAAACTTTAAAATCTGGAAAAACTAGGTCAAACGTTTAAAATTTCAAACCAGGCGTCTGGACTAGGGATTAGAAATTCAAACTTAGGATAATCATAACCCGAGAGTGATTAGTTCAATTTAGACATTTGACTCCTTATTCGGACATATGAAATCAAACTCATGTGTTTGAGGATGGAAGTCAGATGACTGAATAACCGAGGATAATTTTTTTATTGCATTAGATGATTAGATGTCCAAGGTGTTTATTTAGAAATGTAGACTGCTTTAACAAGCTAGGTTGAACCTGGGCCTCATGAAGGCGAAGTGGATTAAACCAGGGAAACTAGTTCCCACTTCTTTGACTTTAGGAATGTTAATGAAAACTGAATGGTGTTGAGAAACAAGATGGAATATATCACACATGACGGTGTCCGTCATGTTCCTAAGCATGCCACACAAATCGGCATGCAATTTTAATAAACTATAAGCTTTACAGCATCCAAGCACCCATGAGAAGGTTACTCGATACTTTTAGGGCAAGTGGGCCTAGGCATTGTGATGTATACTCGATAGTGTGCATAGCTACAGGAACCAATATGGAGGTTACTAAATGTATTAGGGGGCGAGAAGGCTCATACATTATGATGTATACCCAACTAGTGTGCGTAGGATGAAGAATGACAATAAGGAGGTTACTTAATGCTTTAGGGGCAAGTGGGCTCATGCATGGTGATGTATACCTGACATGTTATATAGGATATGTCCATTACTGAGATCGTATATTCATGGTATGTTCTATGGATTTTCTAACCAATGCAGAAGTTTTGTGATTCATCACTACCAGTTGTTAAGTGCACTTAGAGTGATTATTACATTTAGTACTTTGGCAGGTAATTCTTGCACATACATACACACAGGTATGTATGTATGTATGTGTGTACGTACATATGTGTGTGTGTCACGTCCACAACCATAAATAAACACTCTAGTTTAAGTAGACTATAAATAAAGTTTCTTACTTATGAACACCATACTCTAGTAATACAATTCATTTACCAAACTTTATTTGACCCGCTCCTTTTCTTCCTTTTTTATACCAATTACAAGAGGACAGGTCAGTAACAGACTTGGTGTGGACCAAATGCACGAAGGTGAAGTCTAGCGCTCAAAGTTATACTATTTATAGTTACTCTCCATGTACCTTATATTGTACTGCTTTTATCAGTTAGATGTCATGTTACTATTAGATTCTTTATCATTTTGAGACTTTGGTTTATATTTTATTCCCCTCCACCATGAGACCTAAAAGCGAAGAATGTTCTAAATTTATATTTGTCTTTATATCGTGTAAACTTTTTAACGATTCATACTTCTTAGCATTACACGAGTTCAATGCCACTTTGATCCTTGAATCGGTGTGTCCGGAGGTGCGGGTTGCTACAAAATACCCTTTTGTATAAATGAAACCGTGGCAAGTTGGTGGTTAATCATAATATGTTGCATTTTGATAGTTGCATGTTGGATTATAATTTGAAACTGGCCTTAAGCAACACTCGAAACTGATTAGAAGGGCGAAGTTGAGTTAAATGATTTAGGAAATATATGTATAGGTATATATATATATATATATGTGTGTGTGTGTACATATACATATAGGGTGAGGATCGGCTACATCTCAATTCCCCCCTCGCTCGATTTCCACCACATATTCTGAAATAAATAATATGGTTTAGTGACAAGAGAGAGAAGGTACTATTATTCAGATCAGAACTTGTAGTGGAAATCAAATGGGATTAGAGGAGTAGCCAAGTTGAGGAGTAGTCAATCCTTGATCATATATATAAAAAAAGATATTGTCAGAATTCTATGATTTTCGAAAGGAATTTTTTGGAGCTTGATTATATAAAAGGATTTTGTAAAAGAGAATATATGTGTGTGTGTGTTTGTGTATAAATTAAAAAATGAAAATTTCTGAATTTTGGAAAAAAAAGTAATATATATATAAAGGTTGAAATTATGAATATGTTTACGTGGAATAAAACTTTATTTTTAAATTATGTATGAAATAAAAATATTTCAAAAGGATTTATAGGTGTATTCCAAAATGATGTGTTCATGTTATGGCATTTGAGTTAAATGTGAAATTTTGAGTGAAAGAAATGATATTTTGAGAAGTAATAATATGTTTAAAGTCTATTTATCTATCGTATGGCAAATATTTTCAATGAAAAGTTATTATTACATTTTATTAAGTATAATTTTTAGAAGTAATTTATTTTATATTTGATTATTTTAAATAAATGGAGAAGTGATTTAAATGCATTTGAAAATATTTATAATTTTTTTTATTAAATAGCTGTAAAACAGGATGCTTCGGAATTTGGTTATAAAAGAGAATTTTATAAGTCGATGTTATGTAATAAATATCTATAACATTTTATACAAAGAGAATTTCAGTTCAATGATCATTGAAGGTGGTTTAGAAAGGATTCAAAAGTAAGTAAGGATTTTAAATATTTATCTTGAAGATTAATATTTGACCTTCAAAAATATTGGAGATTGAAAATATAACTTATATTTGATGGTAAAATTGTATTCTTGAAATTACCAACTACATTATTAGTGTTTTATACTATTCATAGAAATTTTCGATAATTTGAAATTTCTTTAAAGGAGTTAAGCGATTTGAAATCCAAAGGAAAAAATTTAAATGGTCAAATTATTAGAAAATATACAAGAGTTTTAAATAATAAAATTTTATGATTCCAACTAAACCCTTTAAATTTAGTATTATATTGGAAATTTAGTGAGAACTGTACAATAAAACCCTTTTAGATCAATGAATAGCTGAATAATATGAGTTGTGTGAACGTCTATATGATGAGAATTTTGAATAAACGAAGTTATAATACCAAAGGTATGGGACGTTGGGTAATATTTCTTCGGTTATTCTTCTAACTCAGTTTATAGGATATGCTTTGATATTGAGTGTATTGAATATTGAATGGAGTTAATAGCCCTAGTGACAGTGGGTGAATGACGTTTGGAAGGTTTACGGTTTGTAACGAGATCACATAAAATATAATGAATCGATCAAACTGATCAAAGTAGACGAGAGACTAGATGAGCTAATCCATCCTAGCAGGATCAACTAAATTGCCACCAGTCCGACGACCAGTTGTACGGACACACCAATTATGTCGATCATGCGGTATATTTGATGGATATAGTGACGCTCATAAGGTAGAGATCAGTACAACAAATAGCTCATGTGGAGGAACCCATAATTCTGATCGAGGGAGACATGGATTAAAAAGGCTATGTATCTTCTCTCGATCAACGTCTGAAAGAGTTAAAATTTAGGTCGAGTGGGACAAAGACGAAAAAGACTGTGTTCTTCCCTCGACCTCTATCTGGAAGAGTGGTAGAGTGTATACATGAATGAAAAAGGTCATATATCCACTAAATAAATTATATAGATGAAACCATGATCAATTCGTGATAACTAGACGGTTAATAAATGTGATTCTTAATAATTGTGGTTAGAAGTAAATCAAAGTTGAGTAGAGTTACGATCTTTGTCACATTAAATAGAGATATGACTCATTTATCATGACATCATATATGTTACTCGACGGGGTCGGGATTTTTATTTAGTGTAAGGATATTCGCTGGTATTTTATGTAATCCATTCAAGTTATCATTATGGGTTATGATTATATGTACCATTATGATGACCTTACATTTTAAATATTGGCATTATTTGGCCTGTTTATTATTTATATACTACTCGGGCAGTCCGGGACTTTATGGTTATAGGGACATTAGCCTTTATTGGATGTTTTGGCTTTTGAGGAGACGATTATGAACTATAATGTGGTTTTGGAGTCTATTATGTATATTTTCTTTCGTTGTCTCCATGTATTTGTTGATAAGTTTGAGTTGCGTATGGCATTCGACTTGTATCAATGTATATATTTTGGACTAGGTTGGATACTTTATTTTGTAGACCTACTATGATATGTATGTAGGGATATTATATTTTTTCGTAGAATTTGATTATATTGTGTATTGTTCTGCCTGGCAAACCCATGTGTTTATTGCTTTGTGTCGATATCGAGTATGTAAATTTGTATATTGTATGAGGTAAGAATACATATCGATGTTAGTCCAAGTAAATATTCACTTGCGATTTCCCTTTTTAAGCTTCATTCTTCAAATTACCAGATAGCATTTGTAACGACACATAATTTAATCACTTTAAATATGAATGTTATTAATACCATTTCAATATCAAAAATAGTGCCCTGAGTGATAGGGTCACAAAGGAATGGTGTCACTAAGTTCTACTTCAGAGCAATAATGTCGTATGAGATCAATAATGTGTAAAGTTGATGACATATCTCTTTGGCGTCGCACTTCATCCACACCGCCCCTCACCCACGCCACACATCATCACTTCACAATTTATCAATGTCGAGTTCCATCAATAACAAAAAGAAGAATATCGCACTCGATCAAGGCCGCATAGGACTCACCTTGTCCGTTGTTGAAGTCACACAGTGGTGGAAGCCGCACTATTTCAATGGCGACCTAATCAACGTCTCTATCCAGCAAGTGCCTCTCCATGAACGTCATCGCATATCATTAGGATAGATCGCTATTAATACTCTACTTTTGGAATTTACTGTCACCATCTATCTTCGCGGCATCGATGATGGATATCGTCGCTGTTCGTGAAGAAAGATGATAGTCAAAGCTAATTTAACTCAACGCTATCATTAATACAAATACTGTAAAATAAAAAGGCAAGCTTCTTGTTGACACTGATCTAGTAATGTAGTTCAAGATCAACGACGATGATATTGATTCCGCACTTATACAATATCGCATTCTATCAATGGTGATAATACCTTCTATTAATGGCGATAGTACCTTCTTTCAACATTAATCCACAAGTAATACCACACCGCTCCCACAAGCAATGCCACAGGTCAACAAGGCCAAGATGAATGTCGTGCCTAATTGTTATCCACATAAGTTCCCATGAGAGTATAGTTTCTGATTCGAAATTCTAAGGAGATGATGCCTAACCTCATCGCAAGAAGAAGTGTCTAAGTCTTTATGATGGCAAGTGATATCATCATTATTGACTTTAAAAAGTACATCATAAGATATGGAGATGACGTTGACTTTCATGATGGAGAATCATTCTTTGACCACATCACCTTCCATCATTACTCTCGAAGACATGGAACCAGCAATGCACTTATAGCGCCAATGGTCGACATCAAGAAATAAAGATAGATTAGCATCAAATACATGTATACAATGTCGCGTATAACCAAAGGAGCAAAGGTATTGAGCCCAATAAACGTCATAAGTCATCAATGTATATCAAAGAAACTTATAGCACATTTTGTTGGTGTTGAACTTTGTCAACGCCGTTATTCACCTATGGTCACCACAACAAGCTCATCGACAGTGTAACTCCTCCATATCATCTACCAAGTAATGTTATCTACCTTGCCGTACTGCATCAACCTTAGCGCCGCATTTTCTAGCAAAGCCAAAAGAAAAAGACAATGTCAGTACTACACTTCATTAATTATTTAATGGTGTTGGGAACCATCAATGACGATGTCATATAAGCTGAAGCCGCTCTTCATCAAATGATGCCGCCAATAACCAATGGAGAGAATTCTAATGCAAGAGATCATCAATGCCAAAGCTAATGTTGAAGTGTGCCAAGGCCAAGCCTGCTAAAGACATTGAAGGTGAAGTGGAGCTGCTCCACCCCTATAAATATGACCTTAGGGGTGTCGTTTTAGGGGATGATTTTCTTTCATATCTCTCTATTTTTGAAATCAAACCCCAATAAACCCTAAATTGAATTGGGGACAAATCCTTTTTGATTGTAATCATGCATAATTTATATAAATATGGACTTGGACATGCCAATTGTTTATGACTGTGCCTTTCGAACATTATTGACTTAGATGTGCATATATTCGAACAACTAAAGTTTGAAACATGACATGGTTATCTAAATGAACCAGGAACTATGACATGCGAATATGTGCATAATATAAGAAATTAGACTTCGAACCTAAGTGCGAATTACATAACCCATTATTGTACCTAATGGACTATTGCCCAAATATGTGACTTATATTCTTATCTGTTATAAACATATGATATGACATAGGCCCTTTTTGGAATATTATGCTTGAAAGCGCATATGGACTCTTGAATATGACAACCCTAAATGACCTTATGGGATCTCAAGCATAATGATCTATGAAAACACATGGACTTCTATATATTTCTCCTCAAGGGCCTATTGCCATCACCAATTCATCCTTTACTAAGTCCATCATGCACTAAGTCTCAAGTGACGATTTGGTCCTTGTTGATACAACTAAGTTGACTTTGATTGAGTTATGCTTCATCATGTCACCATATTTGCTTAAGTCAAGGATTAATTCTGTACTATAGGCATCATAGATGTTGTACCAGTCTTTGGTCTAACATTTGTAGTGCTAGAAGGAGGGCCTGAACCTCTGATCCTATTTAATTATTTCCATGAACTAATGAAGAAAATTGTTGTTTCAAGAAAAATGAGATCAAGACGACTTAATGCCCTAAATGAAGAGGTTATTAAAACAACAACATTAGAAAAGAATGTAGTTCGCAACTTCAACTTGGGAAATGTAGAGCCTGAACAACCATCAAAGCCCGCACGACCAACTAGCAGCGATTTACAAGCCTTGAACAACAATTGTTAGAAATGAAAGGACTTTTGGAAGGAATACTTGCTCAAAAATCCTCTAAAACTACGAGGCCCATAGAAGGAGATGAAGTAGAATCTCTAATGGGGGACTTGAATGCTTCTTTGCTTAAAAACAAAAGCAAAGGCAAACTTACCATAACTCCATAAAAGAGAGGAGGTGACCAGCAAGCTATAAACTACCAGGGAAGATTAGAACAAAAACCCAAGAACAATCTTGAAGCTCAACTTCTGAAGGGTACAAACCTGAAAGAAACTACTCTTACAATGATGAATCTTACATGAGAGACTTGGCAGAAAAAATGGCAAAAGATATGCTTAGTATCAAGAGAAAAAGAACTCAAAACGACATAGTCAATGATAATCATCGAGAAGCTCCCTTCATAGATGAGATTATGACTACAAAAATTCCTTCTCATTTATAGATCTCATGCATCAGGTATAATGGAATGACTGATCTAGGCGATTACTTATTGGCTTTTGAAAGTCAGATAGACCTATACAATACATACAGAGTTATGCGTTGTAGGCTTTTGAAAGTCTATAGGGTGGATGGTATAGTGTATATGCAAGTATATGTGACAAAATATATGATGCAACTAAAAACAATATTAATCTAAGTAAATATAGAATAAGCACATCAAGATTTTATACTGGTTCGGGCCTTCCGTCCTACGTCCAGTGTTGAAGCTCCCCTTCAGAATACGACTATCAAACACCTCACTTTACCTGGAGGAATAGGCTTGATTACAATAAGTTATTCTTGTCAAATGTGTGTTCTATAACACGGATATTGACTAATTAGTACAAATGCTTACAATATATATCTAGAGAGTATTGTCTGTGAAGAACTGAATATATGGAAGAGTGAAATACAAGTATAGATTGCTAGAGATCAAGAATAAATTATAGAATATGTAACTAGAGAGCGCAAGTAAGTAAAATGAATTTGATCTCTTGATTCTTGATGATATATATAGTTGTAGAGAGGTTCCTTGAGTAGTTGCATCCATTAACAGGTGCTTTATAGTTGCTTCTGTTTATGATGAAGAGTTAAAGCGAAGAGAAGCGGAGATGTCTATTCGGATGTGGCAGTTGAATTTTAAATTTAAAATCCGAGTTTGAAATCAGATGTCTGGTATTTGTATCAGACGTCTAATACTACATATTTTTTGGGCATAGTAGATTTTCAGACGTCTGAGTGCTACTACCAAACATCTGGCTTAGTCTGTTTGTTGTTCCAAAGGACTTTTCTAGACGTTTGGCTTATGCATCCAGACGTCTGAAACTTGTGCATATCTGTTTTGTGCATCTTTTCTGTTGCTTCTTTGTACTATCAACTTGTAGTCTCTTGTATTCTTTTTTGAGCCTTGTTCTTGTCTTTCTAGTGATGTTGTTCTAGAAAGTACCTGTATATATAAATATATATGCATATTCGATTTCCATTGTACAGTTGTTGTCATAAAAACAGTAGATTTGATTTCCTAACGGCTTTTCCCAACTACTTTTCAGGGAGCAGCGGCTAAATGGTATGGTACAGACAGTATCGGGCGAGGACCATCTATTCTTGAAAATAATTTTCCTATGAATTCTCAGCGTAGTTCTGTACATCCAAAAGATCCCCCCGTCAACTACACTGTGGTAGCTAATATCAAACGGGGAGAAAGAGAGTTGTTAGGCGATTATCTTAAAAGATTCAATACTGAAACCCTAAAGGTGAAAAACATGACTAATAGAGACAAGCTGGTGGCATTACATTCTGGCTAATTGAGCAAACTTTGTTTTGGCGAGAACTCCACATACACTGATGTAAGGATTTGCAAAATTTTCATTTTTAAGCTGATAATTTCATTAGAATGGATGAAATGTATCATGCCTGAAAGAAGGCCCAAGGAAAAAAGGAAATAGTAAAGATTAACATCAACCATAACCATAAGAAACGAAGATAAGAAGAAGATTCAAGCACTAACCACATTGCTTTGAACAAGCCTATATCCTACATATTTGCTGCAATGAAGGAAAGAGATGACTTTCCAATTTCTTACAAAGCTTGAACCAATCCCGAACCAAGAAAGGAGGGAGATTACCGTGCTTATCATAAATTGAACGGGCATAAAACAGATGAGCGCCAAGTACTAGCAGGCATAACCCAGTGTATGATCCGATCCGGGCATCTGCAGGAGTTCATTAAAGATAATCATAAGATTGTCCACTTTGAAAATGGCAACCAAATACCACCAAGCAACACTGCGAATCTGATAAAGGATGATGTTCAGATAGATTTCATTCCACCTCTCAACAGAATTGATGTAATTAACAGGCATCCACACCTGGCTGGAAGTAGTAAAGGAGCTAAGAGTTACTATGTTAGTGAAGAAAAGGAAGGAATTTTCTCTTTTCAAGAGGAGCACCGCTTAAGAATCCAAGATTCCAAATTCAAATGCATAATTTAACCATCACACCACAAGAGCTTAGAGGCGTCCGCCACCCGCACAATGCCCCGCTTATGATTACTGTGCAAATTGGACCGCCAAAATTTTGGTGGATATCGGAAGTGTTGTGACCTAATTTCAAGCATGCATTTAATCAGATGGGGATTCCAAAGAAAACTTAAACCAAGTTTTGATCCCATTTTTGAGTTCAATAGTAAAGGGTCAACTAATGTTGGACAGATAAGGCCTCTCGCACAAATAGGAGTTCCACTACACTCTTGGAACATCAAAACTCTCTTTGTCATCATGGATTAATCTTTATAATATAATGCCCTTTTCAAAAGACCAACTTTGGACAAAGTTGATGCCTTTGTCTCTCCCAAGTATCTGATGGTTAAATTCTTGACTAAAAGTGGGCAAAGAACCATAAGAAGGGAACAGTTCAGTGCTTATGAGATGTGCGTTGCAACTATTGAACAATATGAATGAGATTACATCTCCTGTTATGATTCGGAGAAAAATAAATTAATCTGAAATGATACTAAAAACCCTTTGGACGGTGATTTTTCAAACTCATTGCTCAAAGCGAAAACAAAGCCTGTTAAGAAGACTAAGCACGTATGAGAAAATTTGGCTTCTCAAAGAAGAATATAAAAAGGAAGGAATCAAATCTAGTGGTAGATGAAATAGAAGACAAGGAAATTTTCACTGAACTAGATTATAGAAATGAATGAGAGAGAATGAAGCCTACAGAAGATCATGAAGAAATATGCATAGATTCTGCCGATACAATGAAGACAGTCAAAATTAGAAGAGAGTTAGATAGCGAACTCAGGGGAAAGCTAGTTCATTTCCTTCAATCTAGCAAAGATGTTTTTTCCTGGACCCTCTCAGATATGGTTGGAATAGATCTGACTGTCGTGTGCCATGTTATGAATATAGACCTAAATATCACACCAGTCAGGTAGAAGAAAAGACGGTTTGATAAAGTTTTGTCTAGTGATTTGAAAGAAGAGGTCAAAAGATTGCTCGAGAATGGATTTATTGGAGAGGCACTTTATCTGAAATGGTTAGCTAATCCAGTGCTTGTCAAGAAATCCAATGGGATGTTGAGCACACTGATTTGAATAAAGCATGCACAAAAGATTGCTATCCGCTCCCAAGGATAGACCAGTTAATCGATGCAACAAGTGGACACCAACTCTTGTCTTTCATGGACTCGTACTCTAGATACAATCAAATTCCAATGTTCAAACCAGACGAGGAAAACACCGATTTTGTAATAGACTGGGAAATGTATTGCTACGAAGTGATGCCTTTTGGATTATAGAATGCAGGAGCAACATACCAGAGATTACTAAGTAGAATGTTCAGGGAACAAATTGGATGAAACATGGAAGTATATGTTGATGATATGTTGGTCAAGTCTTGAGAGAGAGATAGTCATCTAAAAGACCTGAAAGAAATGTTTGGTGTATTGCTAAAATAGCAGATGAAGCTTAACCCACAAAAGTGTTCTTTGAAATTCAATCTGGCAAATTCTTGGGATATATCGTTAGCGCAAGAGGAATCGAATCTAACCCTAAGCAAATTCAAGCTAATAGAGACATGGCAGAACCAAAAATAAGCAAAGACATAATGATCCTGGATAGAAGAGTGGCAACATTGAATAGATTCATTTCCAAGGCCACCGATAAATGCATCCCTTTTTCAATGCGATCAAGAAGAGGAAAAACTTTGAATGGAGTGAGGATTGTTAGAAAATTTTTAAAGAGCTGAAAGATTATTTAGAAAAAGCGCCAATTCTCTCTAGCCCTATGGATGGGGAAGTCTTTATCTCTATATGGCAGTTTCTAGATATGTAGTTAGCTCTGTGCTACTAGAGAGGAGAAGAAAATTCAGCTTCCATTATATTATGCCAGCAAGAGGGTCAAAGATGCAAAACTAGATATCCAGTTATAGAAAAGTTGGCATACTGTTTAATGCTATGAGCACAGAAGTTAAGGGCTTATTTTCAAGCACATCCAATCAAAGTCTTAACTAATTTTCCATGCAAGCAGGTTTTTAGTAAATCGAAAACTTCATGATGGTTCGTTATGTGGGGAATTGAACTTAGACAATATGATATTAATGCCTACCATAGTTATCGATTAAGGGACAAGCACTGGCCGATTTTGTCAACGAATGTATTATATTCATTAAAGAGCAATCGACAAAAGAAAAAGACCTAAAACCTAAGTGGCAACAATTAATAGATAGGGCTTCAAATGAACAAGTAGCCAGAGTTGGATATGTTATTATAACTCATAATGGACATTGTTTGCACTATGAAATGAAGGCAGGATTTCCATCCACCAACAATGTAGTAGAATATGAATCCATGATAGCGAAACTTACCAGCGATATGGGCCGTTCGGTAATATTTCTTCGGTCATTATTTTGACTTGTTGTATAGGATATGGTTTGACATTGAGTGTGTTGAATACTGAATCGAATTAATAGCCCCTAATGACATTGGATTAAACGACGGTTATGAGAGTTTACTATCGCAACGAGATCATGGAAAATATAATTTTTCGATCAAACTAAATGAGAGACAAGACGAGCTAGATCCATCCTAGCTTGGACAGAGTGACATTCTTGCCCATTTGCCACTGGTTCGACAACCTGTCATGCATGCACACCAATGATGATGTGCACGCAATATATTTGATGGAGACGATGACGCCCATGCTGTAGATATTAGTAAAGCAAATAGGTCGTGGGGAGACCCCACAATTCTAATCAAAAGGGACACATATGAAAAAGGTCGTGTATCTTGTCTTGATCAACATTCAGATGAGTTCAAATTCTAATTGAGGGGGACACAGATGAAAAATGTTGTATGTCTTGCCTCGGCCTGTATCTTGAAGAGCGATATAGTGTATACACGGATGAAAAAGGCTTGTATCCACTAAACAAGTTATATAAATGAAACCACCATCAATTCACGCTAACTAGGCGATTAATAAATGTGGCTCTTAATTACTATGGTTAGAAGTGAATCATAGTTGAGTGGATTTTTGATTATGCTCGCATTAAGTAGAGATATGACTCATATATCATGACATCATATTTGTTATTGTAGGATCGATTTCACCCTAGAGGGGGAGTGAATAGAGTGATGCTATTAATTATAAAAGTTAATTTGCGGAAGCTTATAAAATAATTTCAACACAGATCACAGAATAATAGCAGCACAGATAATAGCAGAATAATAAGTGCAGAAATAGAACGACACAGATTTTATCCAGCTTCGGCAAAACCCTGCCTACGTGCTGCCCCCAAGGTTTCTACTAGAAATTAAGTAGTCACACGCTTACACACGTAAACTCGCGACACCCGCTGCTGACTAACATAACTCTACGATCAAAACTCTGCCACAACTCAGCCACTGAGTTGCGAATTCTCAAACTACGCCACGTAGTTTGTCCCCTAGTCACACGACTAGAAATTACAACGGTTTAAAATTGAAATAAAAATTTAAAACAATTAAAATTTTAAAACTAAACCCTAAATATATTTAAGAGCCTTATTATAATTTTTAAACCCCAAATCTAAACTAAAGGGAGGCCCAAACTTTCTTTTCTCTTTATCTTCTATTGGCCCGTTCCTTTGTGAGATAATGGCGGCTTTGTTCCTTTTCTTTGTTCGATCAAAATTAAGGCTTTCGTATAATTCGAAGAAGCCGATTCTAATTGTTCGATTGAATAGATGATTTGGCGTCCCTTTTCTGTCAATAGATGGTCTCTGTGATTTGCTTCGACTGCTTCGAATTGATCGAGTTCGAGAAGGCTTCGGTATGTTATTTTTTGCTCTTTTTCCTTTTCTGATTTAATGCTTGAACTCGATGATTTTCATTGCCGATGATGATTTGGCTTATATATGATTTGAATCCCTAGATTTTCGTTCGTCTGATATTTTCAATATTTAGCTTCGGCCATTCGATTTCGTTTGGATGTTGATGATTTCACTAACTTATTCAATTCAGTTGAATAACACGATTTTGAATTCTGACTTGGTTCGATTCCTTGATTGCCACGGCTTCGATTATGACTTGTTCATATTGAGTACGGTCAGTTGTTCACGGCTTCAAATTGATTTTGCTTGATGTTGTGCACGTAGTATCTTTGAACAAAAGGCAATGCATTTTCTACTTCTACCCAGTCATTTCTATTATCGTCTTTTGAATTCTTCGTAACTGTAGAGTCAAATTTTTCATCACCAACATTTCCTATTTCTGGCTTAACTTTTCCTGACTTCGACATCTTTGTGTATTGGCTGCAGTTCTATGACTTTGGTATTTACTGTCTTTGGTTGTGAATTGAGTTTGATCATGTTGTATCGACTTGTTTTGCTTGGTGGTCTTGTGGCATCAAGTTTGATCATCCTGTAGCATATATTGATAGAGCCATTTGTGTTGTAGCTGTCTTGGTTCCTATGCATCACTGAAACACTTTGTTCATGTATAATCTGCTGTTAATTGCATTGACTTGTTTTGCTTGCATTCATATCCTTCAATGTTTTAAACTTGCACATTTGGGTTTCACTGTGCACTGCTTGGTTGTCATTGTGTACATGCTACACTGTGTTGAATAATAGCTTGACCATATGCATATTTCTGCAACTTGTAGATGCTTCGATTTGAGCTTGCATTGTTTATTCGTGCTGCTGTTTTATGTGCAGTTTGTAATTTGTCGAGCATCATTTATATATATACATATATATGCTTCATTGTTTTTTCATTTGGTATGCTTTTGTTCATGATTTTGATCCATGTTTATTACTGCATTCAGAGACCTCAAATTCATCTGTAATTGCTGCAAGCTTAACCCAAAAATTCTTCATGTACCTGTTGATATGATTGTTGTTGTTGCTGATATGTTGGTTCGGTCTTGTACCTGTAGTCTATTGAGTATGAGCATCCACTGTGTTGGTTCATTACTTTTCTATTGTTGCTTGGATATTGAACTGGTTCATGCTTCACTGTGGCCTTCATGTATTTTGTTTATAGCCAGTGTGCACTGTTTGGTCTGATGCTCCAAGTTGCCACCTCTGATCAGTTGCATTTTTCATGTCCCGATGGCACTGTCCAATTGAGTTTCCTTTTAGCCTTTGTTGTACATGAATGCATCTTGAATCTGTCTGACCTTTATTTCTTTGTAGCCTCTGGTCATTGTAGTCATTGAGATGTTCAGTTTGTATAATGCTTGTTGCCTGGTCATTATTGTATGTTGTCACTGCCTGTTTCAATTTGCATATGGTTTTGTACGTTTGGATTTTTGGTTAAGGCTTGTTTTAATTGTCTTGACCATTTTCATGAACTTGCACCGGTGTTGAATCCAGCTTATGGCTCAGATTTGACCTTGTGCTGATAGTTGTGACATTATTTTATTGCACTTGAGTTGAATCCGATAATTTGAGTTTGACCTATGCTCACATGTCCCTGTAAATTTATCAAGTGTATATATCGGTGTGCACGGCCTTATGGCATATACAGTGATACACTGTGTATGTCACAAGTTGTTCGTGTATGATGTATTGAAAATTAAATGATGACGAACAACCCAAATAACTGAGGAAAATATTATTTTCAAAATTCACATAGTGTTTTATACTGCAAAATATTTCCTTTTCAATTTTACTGCGTCAATATTTATTTTTGCAGATTGCTCAGATGCCGGATTCAATCTGGAATGAAGTTCAAGATAAATTATGAGTGAATGAGCGACATGTAGTGAGGACGTTTGTAAATGAAAGATTGTGATGTAATTGTAATTGTAATTGAATATATAGCGAGAGCTTGAACTTTGTACTATTCAAAGATTGTAATAAATATTTGTTTGAATAAAATTTCTGTTTGAATTCAAATTCTGTGTTATTTATTTTTATTCAGCAAATATTTATTTAATCTATGAAAAATAAAATAGTACATTAACAAATACATTTACACGAATATATATATATATATATATATATATGTTTATTATCATCAAACAAAAATCATATAATCGCATATTCAACAGTTATTGGGCGGGGATTAAGGTTTATATTGTGTGTGATGGCATCCATTAGTATGCTGTGGAATCCATTCAAGTTATCATTATCGGTTGTTATTATATGTATCATTACGAGGACCTTATGTAACGTCCCGCCTTTTCGCACACTTTAAACCGACACACGTGCCAATTGAAAGCATACGCAAGGGCGGATTGTTATGGGATAAATAAGAAAAATAGAGAAGAAATAAAAACAAAACAGAATCTCACAGCGGAAGGATAAAATATAATAATAAATATACAGTTCAAAACAGTTTACAAACACTTGATTTTCTTTATACAATAAATATCAGAGTTACACATACCAATACAATCAATGCAGCGGAACAGTATGAGTGTGGTGCAATACTATAGATAATAATAATACGACTCCTTCGTCTTCGTCCTTCAAAGCTAAAGTCTTCGATCCTGAAACGCTCGGACTGACCCGAGCGAATTTGAAAAGACAAAAACACTCGAGTCAGAACTAAAAGATCTTATGTGAGTTAAATTAACAGAAATAAATATGAGTACAGTAACTCAAGAGATGCTCGGGATTTACATCTCCTAAGGATCCGTTAAACTATTTACTATGTAGTATATTGCGCTATTATAATAGTGTCTATTCATAAAATAAACTTACTTTTAAATAGCGTTAAGGCTTTACATTTTCCACCTTAACACGTAAAATGCCAATAGTCTATACAGTACCGTAATACCTTCTGATCGGGAAGCTACCAGAGGATACTCCATAGGTACGACACAAATAGAAACTCGTAGTAAAGGCTCGGTATGGTAGGTGACACGGCACAACTAGGCAATGGCAGGGTAGATATACCAATTGCTATCCAGGCTGGTGGAAACGCGTAGCCGCAGTTACCACCCACCTCGGACTAACTCCCCCAGAATCAAAAATAAAGTGGCCACTGAATCAATCCAAAATCAAAGTATAATATCGAAGAGGAGGGTCCGATCAGAGGAATGACCTCATTGGCCTGAGAATCGCTCCTGTTTTAGCCACCTTATGCCAACTCACGGGAGTCGGGTCCATGTATTTACCTTATAGGAAACGTCGCCACCACCTACTTCATTCTGGAATCTCCACCGCGTACACGGTTAGTCAAAGTGGTTTTCGGTATCGACAGAGAGTATGTCCATATCCGATCCCGGTCTCTTTGCCAACCCATCGTTATTATAACACCGCGGTCATTTAAAAATAGCTCATAATTTAAAACCAGAATAAACACTTCCATTTTAAAATTATGAATACGATATCATTTTAAAACCCAAAACAATATGATATCCTTTATCCCAAATATAAACATTTTCAAAATCCAAATGCTATAAAATTTATAACGTCTGAAAGCCAAATATCCTTTCAAAGCATAATATTTCGAAATTCATAATTTAAAACCATAACTTTTAAAACTTGAATGGTTTGGATATTCAACGGTATATGAATTAAAAGGTTTAACTTAAATGTTACTTTGTAAAGAAAATAGTTCTCATGGCTTTACAAATACATTTCTTTATTAAAGTCTAAACCAACATTTGCATTATCTCTCTCAAGTTCCAAAACCACTTCAATTTATATATATATACACGTATATCCATTTGGAGTATTAATATTTCAAACTAAAGTTGGATTTTATTCTTTCAACAAATCGAATGTTCTATTAATTAGTCTTGAATATTCACATAAAATCCATAAATAAATAAAAACTCCAATTTCTAGTAATAAAATATATATATTTTTTTCAATTCAAATTATACTAGAATATTCATTTCAATTTATCCTAGGAAAAATCCAATTATAAATATCATATCTTAAAATTTCCAAACTTAACATTTAAACATATGATATAAATTATCAAACTCCATTTTCTAAAAAAAAAAAATTCCATTTTTAATAAAGAGATTTATACACCTTTTAATTTCAAAATTTTCAACTTCATATGTATATATATATGGAAGAAAAATATTTATACAATATAAAATTTAAGATTATTATAAACCGTATTCCATCCAAACCATAGAAATCACATTAAAATAGTTATATATAGACCGCGGTGCCTGTATATAATTTTCTATCCTATGGTCAAGTGATATGGATATTTATCGTCTCAATCCGTAATTTAAAAGATATAAAATTTTGCGGTTGTATATCATTTCAAACCACAATCCCGAATGAAAGGAAATATGCATGATAATTTGCAATTTAATGATATATAATAAAACATCCATCAACATCACCCATCATCCAATCACAATCATCAAGCAATATCAATCAATAACAATTTATATTTGATAATATATAACAGGTAATAACTGGCAATTTTATCCAGATTAAATTTAACAACTATTAATCTAACAGTTTATATTCAGTAATAATCTATATAACTGTTAACTAGC